>OY728136.1:2095693677-2098376177 GCA_963277665.1 Viscum album | reverse complement strand
TGGAAGCACATAGTTCGCATGAAGGGTAAATAATAAAGATTCTAATAAATGATGCATTAATGTCTCAAGGAATTCAATATTTCGATTTGATGGTTATTATTTCTTGATGCTGATGTGCTGAAGGAAAAAACCAATGGTAGTAGAACTCTCATATTAATGTAACAAAACAATGATGAGATGTATCTTCATATAGTTTGATAAGAACATGTTTTTAGATTAAAATAGAGAACCAAAAACCTATTTTTTCATGAGGTGTTTCCTTAATGAATATTTTTTTTGTGTGGAAAGGAATAATCCATGAGAATATTTAATTTCAAACCTAACACTAATGTTTCTGTGAAGAAATATTATAAAAAATATTTCATGGGTTTCATGAAGACATTATTATGTTGTTTATAAAACATAAATTATGGTTGTTAACATGACTCAAAATTCTTGATTAAAACATGTGTGGATATGGTTATGTTTATAAAGGGTTTGAAATATAAAGTGTAAGAGATCGATCAAAAAAATCCTTCATATAATTTGAATATCGATTTGGAGTTATAATGCATAAAATTTAGGTGAATATTCACCATCTTGTATGATATTGATTGGGGAAGGCATTCTAGTTGTAGAGGGATTTATAAAATTATTATTGAGTGTGGAATACATGGAAATCATCTGATGTTGAATAAGTTTCCATGAACTATCAAGGAAAGGTGCTTCTTGAAAATAAGATTGAATCAATATTTTCAAGAAGTAAGTGGAGTTCAGTGGCACCAATAATATTTTTTGTGCAATAATCAAAAACATGGTACTAGTTTAGACATGTGTTTCGATCATATTTTACCTTTGAAGTAGTGAGAGAATGAGGAAAGTGTATATCCGATGAGACTAGAGGGAAGTGATCACGGGGAGATGTGAATCTTCGCAAAATATTTTTAAGGGAATTAAGACTATGTGAGAGTGAATTATCTAAACAAACTGGAAATGAGCTAAGAATGTTTTGTGCACCAACAGACTTTTTGATAAATAATACTTGGACTATCCCATAGTGGTCAAACATTTACAAATTAATGTGTCCTTATGATTAAATTTTTACATCAAATTTATTAAATAATCATATGATAATTTTTTCATGGTTAATATTAATATATAAAATGAAAATTAAAAAATATGTGACACTTATAATAATGTGGTAAATATCTAGTTGGGAAGAAATAATATTAAAATGAATATATTTAACCTAATTAACATCCACCCCTCAGGGTAAGTGACCCTAATTTTTACCTAAATATTTCAGTCAATTCATTGGATTATTTTATATGTAATGTTTTTTATGAATTTATGAATTTGTTTTTTTTAATATTAATCTTTTTATTATTTTGATTTACCATGGAAAAAAAGTAATTCCATTAAAAAGATTGACTGGTGGAATCCATCTTTGAGGAACTATCTATGAAAAATGTATGATTAACATAGAGGAAATCAATAACAGACAAAATTAAGTTATGAATTATTTAGATAATGAACACCAATATAGTCTTTCAATGGTAATTAATGAAGAACTCATTATTCCAATAGATTTGGGAACACTAATAATGAAGAGAAAAATAAAAAATAAACAAAATGAATAAGAATAAGGAAAAAAATATAAGGATATCCACATTTATGTTCTAGGAATTGAGGTTGTTAAATAAAAAATCCTAAAATGATTTATTGTAGATGTTTATATTGAGGCAAATGAAAATAATAACTCTCTATATTAAGATTTATAGAAAATTTACATAAATGATGAAAAGAAAAAAAAATTGATTTCAAATTGAAAAAATTGATCTTCCAAAAGGTTCAAAGTTTGAAATCCAAGAATAATGATCATGATGAATATCTGTTATAATTGTTTAAGGATAATAAAAGGATAGAACCTAATAAAGTAAGTCTAAAAGACCATATTGTTCATATTTAATCAAAATTTAAAGATATGTAAAACATGTTTTATAATCATAAACAATAATTGGATGAGGGTATTTCCATTGGTAGGTCACTCAACATAAAATTTAGTGATCAACTTGAGTTAAGGAGATATATGTTCCAACAGTTGGAAGAAGAATTGGATTAATCCATGTATTGTTTAGTTGGTAAGATAAATCTTACTATCTAGTGGGAATAATATTTATTATTTAATAACTCTTTGGTAGTTAATCTTGAATAAAAAAAGTTTTATTAATTCTTATAAGATAAATAAAAAATGATTATAATGACACACAGATCACGATTAATTCATAATGATATACTTGGATATGAAGAAAATCTTCTAAGTCATGAGAAGAATAAAATTATGAATATATTTAAATTAATATGAATGTTTTGAAGGTGCGGAAAATAGATTTAGAAGTGACCCCACAAGATGTGAAAACAAACATATCAGGACTCCTGAAACACATTCAAAAATGTGTTACTTTTGTAGGACACATGGACACATGTTTATTTAATATGTTTATTCATATGGACATGTCAATAGCTATCAAGTTAGTATAGAACCAGAAAAATAAGTCAACATTCATAGAAAATGTGGTATGGGTCTTTCCAAAATAATTATTACCTTTATAACCATGTCCAGTGTGTAAATTTAAAATTACGCTTAGCGAAGTTTACAATAGTATTTTTGGATGGATGATAATGGAAAAATGATACCATCAGAAATATATTTCATTGATTATTATAAGAAGACCAACTTGATGCAACAAGGGTTGATAAAATTACCAAATCTATCTTTAATAGTCGTACGTATTTTAAAGATAATAAAAGTTAATGAAAAACATTAACAGATCACATAATGATGAAATCAAGAACTCCCATGAAAGGGATACATCCCAATGAAATAAAATCACAATAATTTGAATAATTCATCAAGGGATTATTAAAATAGGAATATGTTTTTTGAGAAATAAAAATATTTATATTATTTTAAAAGAACCCATTTCTAATAAAGAGTCCCAACATAAAATTGATTTTGAGGAATAGAAAAAACGTAAATATTAAGAAATGTGTTTTAATTATAAAAAATTATGTTTAGATCTGAAGATTGATGTCAATGTGAAATAAAATGGAAAAATGTATCTAATAGTTACTGACCATCATCCTCAACATAAAAAATTTAAAGCTATTCATCTCCCAAAATGTGTTCTAATTTCAACCTATTTGTGGATAGGTTTATAATTTATGGGGATATTTGATCCATGGGGTGATTTTTATTTAACGTCACATCAGGGTTATGCTTGAAAGTCACTAGGTTGTGTGTTCTATAAAAAACAAGAGGATGGAGATGAATAAAAACCTATAAAAGTATAAATTTTCATGAAAATAGTCATATTAGCTATGTTTCAAATATAAATAGAAATTTAAATGAATAAATTAGTTTTCAGACTAAATATACATTTCTATAGAAGTCTTCTATGATAAAATTATATTGAATGAAGTCCCAGATACTATATGATAAGTTTGTATCATGATATATTTTAGAATTTAGTAACAATCCATGTTTATTAAATCCTGTTAAAAGAGGATTTAATGGGAAATATAATTATCCTGAAAATTGAAATATATTTTCATATATTTGTCTCTATAACTCGTGGTTTGTTATTTAGTATCTTCTTATTTTTTTAGGGTATAAAAAATTTACTGAATGTTATTGCATCCATGAAAGTTGTGCCCCCCATTTATGAACTCAAAAAAGGGTTATAGTAATGTGATGATATTAGATATAGAATCATGTGGAGTCGATCATAAAATAATATGATACTAATTAACATAAATGTTTTCTTTTGAAACTTTTTAATATCTGAAATGATTGAATTTCATGTGATATAAACTATTAAAATTGTACTGATTTTGTGATTTGTTGTGAATATTTATTAAGTGGAATATATTAACTTATCACATGGTATGTTACCCAAAATCTAGTAATTTATTTATATAATAATGTTATGGTGTGAAGTGATGATGCTCCCATGTTATCTTTTAAATGTGAAAAATACAATGTTCTTAGTTGTTTCAAATAATTCATGGATGGCTTGGATAACCATGTCAGTTTTCTATAAAATATTGTGTTTTCTACACCAATATCTGGATTATTAGTATTAGAGAAATTTTTTGACTTCTCAAGTTAAATATGGTAGTTTTATATAATGAACTCTAGTGAAATAATTTTATAGTAATGAATATTGTCTTATATGTTGTTTCCATGTGTTTGGATTTCAACTAGATGGTTGACACCCAGAGATGATTTTGTGTGAATTTAGTGGAAAAGATGTCCCTAAAGGAATATTTTATATTTTTTGTATTATTTATATACACATATGGGGATAAATATTTATAAAATTAATGGGGATAAGCTATATTGACATGTGGTGAAGTGGTTGGCTAACAACTTTTATTTTATTGAAAATAGGTGGGGAAGTGAACAGAAAGTGGCTGATTCACATGACCCAATGGAGATATTTTCAAATTGCTTTTATGAAAGAATTAATTTTAACTACATAAAAGGGGGAAATTATTCTATTCATAGATATATGGATTGTGTTTTTGATAATAAATGTTTATTTTCATTGTTTATAATACCATTTTTGAGAACACGTGTTGATGGTTTAGTGGTGCTACATAGGAAATTTTTATGGATTCACTTGACGTAATTTTATTTAATTTAGAAGAAATATTATATTTTATACATTATATTGATTGTTAATGTGATGAAAATTCACTAATACATGTATTATAGAGTGAACAATGCTCAAAGAAAATGAAACCAATGAAAATAGTAAATTTCATGAAGAATAGAATTGAATAAGACAATATAAAATTATATTAAGATCATATAATTGATAATTTACATATGGAGGGAATTATATATTTCACATAATTATATATATATATGTGGTTTAAAAAAATGGGTCCATATGTGGACACCCATGAAGGTCATCTCAACCACATTTGGTAGATAGGCTCAATCACATGTGAGTAAACATATGCTTTGTAATCCATAGAGGCACGTAGTGTTACTTTGTCATGGATAGTCCCATAGGAGTGTTTTCCAATGATTGATTTTTTGAATATTTCTTGGGTATATTGGATGGGTTGGTTGAAATGTGATTTGAGGTGCAACTCATGAGGATCAAGTGTGAAGGTGTATTGCATGGTGATCCCCTAGTACCATGGAATAAACTATAAATGGCAGAATTTGTAATTTAAGAAACTGGAAAACTAGACCTATGCTAAATGGGAGATTCAATCATGAGGTATGTTATTCAAACATCATTAAAATTATAGACATACTAATAATTGCATGATGTGGTTTATGCGATCCATTTATTATATCAAGATCACCCCTTTTAGCATCCCAACAGTCGTGGGTTTTAGTATAAAATAGATCATAGAAAAACCTACATTAATCATAGAAGAGGTCTCCATGATCCTTATATGTACAAGATAATGAGGTTATAGGATATATATCTTTCATGTATGAAACAAAATATTTCAGTCATGTCAATAAATCTATGTTAGATAATTCATCCAAATGAAAAAGAAGTTTGAATATGTTGTTAAATCATTAATGAGTTAAATCTTATAAAAATGAGTATAATATGTACATGAAATTAACATGAGAGTATATTTAATGAACTAATGTTAATAAAAGAACCAATAATCTTGTTATCACAGTGTTATTATCAATAATAATGAAAATTGTGTTGGAAAATAGATGCACTAATATCTCTTGGAATTCAATGTGTTGATGAACATGAAATTATTAGTGGAGGCTTAGGTAGTGATTTAATAAACCTAAGTGGGAGTACCATTAGTACAAAATGAAGAGAAACAAGCCAAAATCTACCTATTTGTATATTGGGATGCTATTATTTTCCAAATAAAATTGATCATCGGAAAACATAAAGGCTCCTGAAGTGTTTCCATGAAGCAATATATTATGTGAATGTAGAGAAGAATCCATGATCGGTTTTAATATAACCATACTCTCAAGTGTATTTTTGTATCCCTTGAATCCTGGATTTGATGCATTATTTTATGACATTAGAATGATTATAATGAATCAAATACAAATGGACCTATCAGTTTATAAGTATTAGAAATCCATATTACATACATGATACCCATAACACATTGGGAAATTTAATATAAAATCATGATACCTAACAACATGAAATAAATTACATCCTTGAAAGAATATTAAAGGAGATATTCATTATAAACATGGGAAATGATACGTAATAAAGGTGAGCTCAATTTCCCACTAACGACAAGTAAAATGGAAGAAATATTAAATTAATGCGAATAAATTAGCATGGAAAGGTAAATAACTGAAAAAAAAGTCCATTAAAATAATTAGATTTGGGAAAATCAATATGTGAACATAGGAAACTATAACAGATTACATAATATCAATGATTTGACAATGAAATGTATGCATAGATATTTGGATGTAAAATCTGTTGGATGAATAATAACTGAAACTAAATTTTGTGAATTCTTACTTAATTGACATCATGTCTACGGAACATGAAAACCTATAAATTCCTGACCTTTCACATGATGGTTTAAAAATTTGGATAGAAACCCATTCAATTGTTCCAACATATTTTTCTCATGGGTACCTATCGATGTATTGAAGATATATATAATGTTTGGGCTCCACCATTCATTACAAGTCCAAATTATTACTCATATAAAATAATAAAAAAAATTAATATTCCTTATCAAATATCCATATTGAATAAATAAAACATAGTTATCATTATTTTCAAATATAATCAAATTTCTATTAAACTAGACACTATATGTAAAAAGATATAACATTTAAGAAATAATAATATTAATTTTATGATAATATATATATTAAAGTAAAAATCCATTGAAAATTAATTATAATAAATTTAATTTTAATATAAATTTATCAATCAGAAAATTAAGTGAGGTCTCAAAGAAAAGAATTAAAAACATTCTTTAAGAGAATAATCTATAAACATTCCAAAGTGTACCATACCACATAGAAACATTTAATTCATAATTTCCAGAAATATATGTTAGTAAATGAAACTTATAATATCATTACAATAATTGGATTCATTACACAACATGAAATAATTGATTATACACCACATAAAAACTAGGATAATAATAAAAATTAAGTCGCAATGGAATGTAAATTTAGAAAAAATCCATTACCCTAACCATAAATTCTTGTTCTCTTTATCCTAATTTATAGTGGATTATAATTTGTTACTAATTTATAAAATAACCATACTCACGTTTGTAATATCATATATTTACTTCTTATAATATTTTATTACCTGTTTTTATACTCTTTCATTATTTTAACTATTTAGGGTCTTAATTACCTAGTTTTCACATATATTTTTTCCCTTGTCAATTTTTGTTCCAATTAATTTGGATATTATTTAATTATATCCATAATTCAATATATGACTTAATTATCATATATATTCATTATATATCAATTTATAACAATTTATAATGTTTGAAGATATGAACTGAAATACACCATTCCTGGAGATGGTTGGTCGTACGTACGCATGAATTTTAATTTCATTTATTTTCCAAATTAAAATATTTAATAGATAACGACACATATTTATATTATAATTTAATCATAATATATATTTTATATATTATATATATTTTAATTAATAAAATCTTGTATACATTCCATGTATAGTATATACGTCTCACAATGATTTGAGGGGGAGGTAGTCCACACTTCCTCAAACAAAATTAACATATTTACATAAGATTAAACCATAAAATAATGTAATAAATAAAAATAATAGAAGCATAATGACATTATAAATATCATATATATCATATATAATCATATTATATACCATTATGTGCACCATGAGAGGTGGTTGAATAAAATTGAACAATCATTGTTTCTTGAGGCAGTAGTTTGTAGTACCAAGAAACAGTATGTTCGTTATCCATTAGATTGATGTTTGTGTAAGTGTAGGTATAAATCCTAAAAAAATTAATTGTTTATTTAGGATAATTTTATAGTTATATAATCATGTAATAATAATTGTGTATGGTTTGGTGAAGCTAATGAAAGAAAAGAGATCATTGAGAAACATTGCCTTATAATCAGGATACTCTTTTTGGATTATACCAAAGGGATACCCTGGAAGGATTTATAACTACATGTAGTATTAAAGTTATATGGAATGGTTTTTTTAATGATACTTGGGTAGATACTGTTCGAAGATAACTGGTTTCAGAGGTGTGAGGAATGGTGAGAAGTGGTGGCATTTTATAGTAGAGGAATAGTAAAAATCTTGTAATATTTTGAATAAAGAATTCCTACCAAAGATTTTCATGTTTCCAGTGGATCCTATAATTTAAAAAAATATATACAAGAAGTTATTGGGTCTAAATATGCCCATATAATATATTTTTATCATGTTTATTAGCGGTTGTTTTACGTAATGTTATGTTTTAGTCCCTTATTAACCTTAATTTCACCTTAATCATCGTAATTAATTTTAATTACATTCACAAATAATTTTGGTAAATAAAAATTTGTTCTTATTTATAATTATAAATTATTATAATTATAATTAGTTAATCCATGTTTAAAAATTATAACCACATATGTGGCAGAAATTAATTTAAAATTTGTCAGGTATACAGGACACAAATGTAGGTTTTAATCTAAAAACGTCCAAGTGTTTATTATATGTTTATAATTAATTTCAGAGTGAATTTTATTACAATGACATAAATTGTATTTATTGATAAAAGTATTTTGTAAATTAATTTTAAAAACAATTAAAAGTTTAATTTATCCTTATAGATAAATTAGAAGAAGATACAGTTTGGAAGAAAAATTTAGTATTTTTAACTATTAATGAAAAACTGAAATGTTTCAAAAAAATATACAAAATTCATCCAAAAATAATTATTATGTTTCAATTTAAAATATTATGTTTTTTTGGATATATTAAAACAAATATAGTTTCAAAATTCAGATTTAAAATGGGATCTTCAATAAAATGTTATAGAACATACTTAATAAAAATATATTATTTTATGCACAAAATGGTGTTCATTTTTACCTTAATTTAATCAAATATATTGGATTAATTTCAAGAATATTTGATTTATTATAATATATATATATATCACATTAATATCACAGACTAATTGTAATTAATTTCATATATTGTGGTAAAATTGCTTTTGGAGCATAGAAATTAATAATATTTTCCATTATATTCAACCGTATTTCATATTAATTTCAAATTAATTAATAACCATTGGATTCAATTTATGTTTTTTTAAACCATAAATTTTCATAACATATTAAGTTCTATTCATTACCACTAATTTAATGTCGATGTTGTAATAATAAATATTTTAATAATATATTGTTATTCTGTAAAAACTCGGTCATGCATGTAACCCAAGCAATTGGATGTAACTCCTTGTTGCGTGTGACATATGATCACTCACTATCATTATCATTAAATGAAATATCAAAGATTTAATATACATAAAATAATAAATATATAGGAATGTATTAGGGTATTATATTACCCTATGCACTTGGTGATGTGTGTGATACATGCAATCAAATAAAATGTTTTTACATTATATAATTTTTCAGTGTTACATTGTCCTAACATTAACTATGTTTCATCCCCACAATTTTAAAATTGATCTTTGTAATCAATGTATTGATATTTTAAATTAACTACTTTGGAAAAACCCAAAACATAAAAGGGTTAATATCACATCTTCTTAATAATAGAGAAAGTAAATTATAATGATCATGTAACTAGGTTCCCTATTAAGAGAACATATGTGGGAAATGTAAACATGGATAAAGAGGGAATGTAATCCAATTAGGTTTTTATGGAGACTGTAATATAACATGGCTAGAAAAAAATTAACAATAAAAAACACATAAATATGTTATGAACTTTGGGCATTTAATTCTTTGGAAATAACGATGCTAGGAAAACGTTTTTGTTTTCAATGAAATTTTTTCCATAGTTGAGAAATTAATTAACTACCAAATAATATTTCAAAATATACATAGTTTGTACATTTCAATAAGAACAATCTTATATTTTGTACATTCCTTGAACTACTCCTACTTCATCACTTAGAACAAGATTCATCGCAATGACTTTTAATAAAAAATACACTAAAACCATATCCAAAGTTCCATATAATCCCTTTCATGAATGGATAAACATTCCAATAGATTATGATCAAACCCATTATAAGGAAGGTCAAAGATTTTTATAAAATGAACTAATCATTATAAATTAATTAACATATTTTAGATCTAAAATTCTACATTCCAAACATCTCAATAACTTCACCATGTATCCTCTTGAAATATGGTAATAACTCAAATTACCATAAAACCTTGTTGGGAACCTTAATTATACCTAATTCTTTATGTAAGACACATGTTTACAGATAAATTTCATAAATCCAAAAGTGTTCTAATCTTAATAAGTAATATCATAAACCACATTTCAGCAAGTCAATAAGCAGTTCCATGGTAATCAACACTTATCCAAATCAATGATTTTGTCATTATTTTATCATCATAGAGAACATATTAAGGGTTGTATTTCCATAAATTAGGTGTTATATGAATATATTATATTAATAAAGTGTAAATTTTCTTGGTACGATTCAGGATATGATCTCAAATACATAATTAAGTACTCTAGTACAACCATTATATATTTCATATATCATAGGATGGGGACATCATAATTAAATTATATTCAAAACATATTTATTATATACAAATATAGAAATACATTAATAATTTAACATCAGTTGTTCCAATAACATATGCTTTACCTTGACCGATTATCTTTATTGGTGGTATATTCCCTCAATGGTTGTAGAATTGATTTGTACAGTGAGTCATATCATTGTAGTTGTAACATTGAATAATATTTCTATCCTTATTTTATTTCCATTCTATTGTTGGGTCTCCTTTTTCTACACACAAAAAACAAACTCACAATCCATTCAATTATTTTCCATGGTGATTATTTCTACATTTATCCCGTGTTTGAAAATCCTTATATCCCTTCATATTATTTCAGTCATTAGCTTTTTCATTGTGTTAAAAATACATCTTCTTATATTGGTTTCCCTTGAATCCATAGGATATGGAGACTTATTTCTCTACCATGATAGCATATAAAATATTTTTTTCGTATGAAGAAAAATTATGAGTAACAAGTTCCCTTTTCAGATTTGTCTTATGTCATTAAAATAAATAATCAATATTACATTCTATGTTATCTAGTAAATCTATAGCATCCCTTGATAACCTAGTAATGGTTTCTTCATACATTGCAACACAATTTTAATTCATTTTCCTTAAATTATGGATCTTATTCTTCATATAAATTTGTTGATCACAAGGAAATTAGTTATTGATGACTGTCTTCTTAACTCTTCTCCATTTCTTAAGATCAATTTATTCTTCTTCCTTTTTATTATGAATTAGAGAACTCCAATGGTCATCATCACCATATATAAAATTGAAAACAGTTGTATCCTTTTTCCTTTTCACTACATTACAAGGTAGTAAATATATTCACACACTATAAAAAATAGTATATTAGTAGTGGGTTTTTAGTAGGGGTTATACCCAACCACCTATAAATTCCATTCGTAGGGGGTTATGCAGTACCCCCTCTAAATGTTTTATCATTTTTTTTAATATTTGGTATGATTTTATAAGTGGTTATGTCTAACCCATCACTAATATAATAATCAGTGGAACTATATATTCAATTGGATTTTAAAGGATATATATATAATATTATTTTGGTTATATATATAATTAAAAAAAATTCAAGGAAATAGTGGGGGTTCATTAACCATTGCCAATACCTTATATTAGTGGGGGGTGATCCAATTTTAATTTATGAATTTAGAGGGGATTTTGAACCCCCTCTAAATGATGGAATTTTTAATAACACAGACCTTGTTTCAGGCATGTTTTTCCTTTATCTGGAGTTTTTGTGAAAAGAGAATATTCTAGAAATTTTTGAAGTACATATCGTGTACTTTGATGCTACTTGAGGCCGTGTGCTAGACATGTCATGGCCACACACATGGCCGTGTAGGGGTGATGAGGATCCTGCTTAAATCATAGTGTGGAAAAGCCTAGTATATGCCATGTACTCCAAAAGTACACGATGTGTATTTTTTTTCATTAAACGGACTGGGGTCACGTCTTAACCCCAGAACCATCTTTCTCTCCAAATTCTTCGACCGAGAGCGAGAGTACGGCTATAGATCTTCTTTGAGCCCTTGATCCTCTGTCTTTTATCCGAATCGACCATCAGCTATTGCATTGGATCCGCAATGGTAATCTATTCCTTATCATAGATCTTTGTTTTCCCACTTCCTCCTCTTTAGCATGTTATCATGGGTTGAATGTTTTGTGTGTTTTCATATATCTACGACGTTCTATGGAGATTCAGCCCTCGTGGTTCAAGTATATCGATCTACTAGTATTAAGGTAGGATTTTCGGCCTTTTCATTCAAAGTCATTCAGTTTTATGGGAAAATTCCACCAATACCCTTGAACAGGGTATTTTGTGTTTACTTTTGTACCCTTGTTCTCTTTTTTGCCTTTCTTTCATGCTTGTGTAGAGGTAATTTGGTTATGTATGAAGATAATTTCTATGCTAGGATGTTTTTACCTTGACTTGTTCTATTTACGACCTTTTTGGTCTTGTTCAACCTCCGGCCGTTATACCTATATTCCATGCCTTGTGACCATAGGCTGGACTGATGTTCCTTGACATTGCTTGTTATGCTATAGACTTGTTATCAAAGTATCTCTATAGGTTTACTATGGCCTTATAGCATTATTATTCTCTGATTGGCACGGGGATGAGAGAACCCGGTGCTATAGACTATAAGGGGATAGACTGAGTGAGCTTCCTCAGAGAGTCTTGGACATTATAGACTATAGGGGATAGAACGAGTGAGCTTCCCAGAGAGTCTTGGACCTTATCGACTACAGAAGGATAGACCAAGTGAGCTTCTTCAGAGAGTCTTGAGCTATTATAGACTATAGGAGGATAGACCAAGTGATCTTCCTTAGAGAGTCTTTGTTTGTTTGAATTTCCTTAAACCAGTCTAGGCTATAGGAGGAATTGACCGAGTGAGATTCCTTAGAGAGTTTGTGATAAACCTGAGGATATATAAGGAATTGACCAAGTGAGATTCCTCAGAGAGTCTCAATACCTTGGTTCTATAAGAGGAATTGACCACGTGATCATCCTCAGAGAGTCCCTGACTACCTTAGACTATAAAAGGAATTGACTAAGCGTGCTTCCTCAGAGAGTATTAAAATTTCGTATGACCAAACCAGAGGGGTTAAGCTGAGTGTACTAAACAGACGGTTGTGGGTACTTCTTGGATATGACCAGAAGGGATGGCTGTGAGTACTTCCCAGTGGGATTACTGTTTGTTGTTAGTTGTTTGTTTCACTGTTGTTTGTTGACTATGGATTGTTTACTGTCATGTATCATACTGCATACTATTACTTTTTACTGTTTACTATACTATTACCTTCTATATGCTCACTGACTGTTAATAATAGATCTTCGGGTGGTGGCCTACTGGGATTTAGTCTCACACCTTATTTGGACCATGATTTTGGGCACAAACAGATTATGTTGTTGTAGGTATAGACAGGGGAAAGCACCATTTGACTTCAGGTACTAGATTGCATTTGGAGCCGGAGAGCATGGGACCAAGCCAAGGCTTTCAATCTTGAGGAGCTGTTTATATAATTTTGTAATTGTTTTTATTACTGTTTGTATTTCCATAATTATGACTAGTTTGGTTGCTTTCCTAGTCATCTGTATTAGGCATCATTTATATATATGTTTTCTCCAGGTTTTGATTCTTTTAGCCTCCCACTGTTTAATTGTGTATGGGTTGTTTACCATTTCTGATATTTTCCTTGTTTCTTTTCCACTGTGTACTTCTCCAATGTGGGCATAGTTTCCCCACCATCACACTTAAGTCCCTCATTGCTAGTCGGAAGCCTTGGAATTCGTTAAAATTCCCTTTGAGGCCATTTGACCAACTGGGTACGGGGAGCCTCTAGGTGGCTTCCGGAACTGGGATGTTACAAAGTGGTATCCAGGGTTTCTTTTCTCTTGACTTACTATTTCGAGCCTTAGCCAGGTATATGATGAAATAGGTACTTGGTAATAAGATGTGCCTGGGAGTAGCTAACCCGTGTATAGGGAAAATCCATACTACCTATTTTATTGTAGTTTTACAGGTTTGTACTTATATAGTTGTTTTGATTTCATCGTTGGGTGATTCACATGCGTTGTGTTGTTTCTGTTGTTTTTATTGTAGTTCTATTTATATCGCAACCCGATGAGATGAGGGTCTTCCATCTCTGGCATCATATAGGCACTTGTTTTAAATCACATGCCATGCATTCTTTCCATGACATCTTGGATGCATTAGTGATTGCATGTTGTTGTGATAGATATTGTGTAGATTATTCATGTTGTTGTCATAGGTGCTTTAATAGAATCTCTTCCATTCAATAGAGAATTTGTTGGTATAGTACTTTGCTTAAATGGATTCCAAATTTGGTTCTTGAGGTGTTATGGGCCCCCATGAATCAGAATTTGGTGGATCATTGAGTTTTTTCCCTTGTATATGATATATAAGAGATTCTAAGATTTGATTTGCGGGGATAATGGGCCCTCACAGATTGGAATTTGGAACCTTAACTCTTGTTTTCTATGTTTCTGGTCTTCAGAGTAGTTTTTAAGCTACTGCCTGTAAAAACCTAGAATACATGGCGTGTGATTTATTAATACATGTCGTGTAGTTTTAAACCGTGTAACTGACTGTGTGGGCAGAAACATTGGGTTGTGGGAAAACCTTCATGTACACATCGTGTTCTCATAGAGCATGCCGTGTAGAGTGAACCGTGTAGCTGGTTGTGTAATTAATAACACGGGTCGTTGAATCCTTGTCTAGTACATGCGGTGTGGAGGACATACACACCATGTAGTCTTGGATTCAGAGGACCGTGTGGGTTAGCCGTGTAAGTAGACCCGAACTGGGGAATATAGTTCATGTACACACTGTGTGGGTTGGGGGTTGCACGACCAGTTGTGACAGAAGTACGAAACCAGGTGAATGGAGTATGATAACACGTCGTGTAGTTTATATACACACTGTGTAGTCATGTTTCGAAAAACTTGAATGTTTTTTCTCTTATTTCCCTCCTATACTCTTGTGTTATGTCTTTGATATTACTGACCTAAGGTATGATTTTGAGCTTTCATATTTATGCCACCAATAATTTCTCATGTTGTACATCAGCTTCCAGAAGGTGATCAGACACCAGATATGGCCGATCAGGGTCCTCCTGCAGATCCTACAGCTATGCCATCCTTGGCACCAGTAGTAATACTATAAGGAGGACCTCAGGCTACCGAGTCATGGATAGAGGCCATGCTCACAATTTTTTAGTATCGGGAGATACCTCTAGAGTAGAGGGTGAATCTTGTGACGTATATTCTCTGAGACTCCTCCAAGAGGTAGTGGGAGGTGATCTCACAGTTAGGACGCAAACAAGGTATGACTTGGGCTGATTTTCGGCACATCTTCTATGATTACTTCTACCCTGAGAACTTGAGGGCTGATCGAGCACAGGAGTTTATGAGCCCGGAGCCGGGTAATCTTTTGGTTATGGAGTACTCATCTCACTTTATCAAGCTGCATAAATTAACACTGATTACAGTAGGTGATGAGTTGTTCCTTTCATGGAAGTTTGAGGATGTTCTGAGCCACGAAATCCACTCACAGGTGAACATCATCAGGTTGACATTGATATTATCTATCGTCAACCAGGAACTGATCACTGAGCACAATCTGAGGGATTCTGGAGTAGTGAGCCAGGGCGGTTCGATATCTTGAGCCAGTTTTCATCCTAATTGTAGCATGAAGCACCGCAGGGATTCTACTTGAAGAGATAAGAGTGGGTGGAATGTATCTTTGGGTAGCCTATTTGTATGCTACCAATGAGGGAGGAGTGGGAAAACTAGGCCTCAGTGCCAAAGAGACCTAATGGAGTACTGATCTTGCAGCAAGATGGGCCATCTTCAGCATTTTTTCCTGATCTTCTCACCTACAGAAGGTTTTATGTGTTCTTCTATGACCCATGGGTACAAGAGATGCATCACCAGTGTCTCACTAGTCTGGGAACTAGAGTTCTTCCGGCCGTTCGAGCTGAGGTGGAGGTCGCGACCGTGGTGGTCGGTCACCAGGATACAAGAAACATCAGTGTGGATCATCTCAGAGTGTTCAGGTAGGGTCGTAGGGCCGCAGTACAGGCCAGACATTTGCAGTGGTGCAAACCCATCAAGAGCAGGCTCTCAGCCATTCTACAGTTCGAGGTACGATCTTAGTAGCCTCAGTTTTATCTTCAGATCATTTCGATACTGGTGCTACACATAGAATTATATTTGTTGCTATTGTGGAGAGTGTTGGGATCTGCATCTTATCCTCTGATGGTTATTTGACACTAGACACACCGTTGGGGACTAGAGAGGTTAGCGTACGTTAGTGCAGAGAGTGCCCTCTTGAGGTCGTAGGGTGTCACATCTTATTGGACCTCTATGTCCAAGAGGTGAAAAACTATGATTTCATTCATGGAATGGACTAGTTAGTTCCCTTTCAGGAAGTCTTCGATTGCTATCACCATATTGTGAGTTTCGTATCACCAGAGGGTGGATCCTATCTTCATAGAGGCATGTGGGATGTCCAGGTGAGTCGAGCAGGACCCGAGCATCATGGGCTAGGAGGAGTTACATCCCAGATTGCTAGTCTATATCTAGATGACCAAGGGACTTCATAGTTTGACATTTTTCTAGTGGTGGATCGTTTTAGAGATGTCTTTCCATAGGACTTTTTATGTTTTCCTCCAGAGTGCGAGGTATAATTTTCAATTGATCTCATGCCAGGAGCGGCACTGGTGTCCATTCCTCCTTATAGGATGGCTACACCCGACTTACAGGAGCTCAAGAAGTAGTTGGAGGAGTTTCAAGAAAAGGGTTTCATCGGACACAGTAATTCTCCTTGGGGTTCACTTGTTCTGTTTGCGAAGAAGGTAGATGGAACCCTTAGGCTTTGTGTGGATTATCGGAAGCTGAAACAATTGACGGTCAAGAAACGATATCCCTTGCCGAGGATCGATGACCTCTTTGATCATCTTCGAGGAGTCAGGGTGTTCTCGAAGATCAATTTGAGGTACGGTTATCATCAGTTGCGCATTAGACCATCTTTTATACCTTTTACAGCTTTCAAGAGCAGTTATGGTCTATATGAGTATATGGTTATGCCCTTCGGTCTCAAGAACATTCCTGCAGTTTTCATGGAACTGATTAACTGAGTCTTCCATCAATACTTGAATTCCTTCGTAGTGGTTTTTGTGGTTGAAATCTTGGTGTACTCTCACACTCGACACGACCATGCTACCCATATTTAGATTTTTTTTGAGTACACTAAGAGAGAATCAATTATATATTAAGCACTCAAAATTCCACTTTTGGATTGATCATATTCACTTCTTGGGTCATGTTATCTTAGAGACAGGAGTATCAGTGGACCCAGAGAAAGTGAGGGAAGTAGTTTCATGGGAGAGGCCGAAGAATGTCTTTGCGGTGAGGAGTTTTCTAGGGTTATCTAGATACTATAAGAGTTTCATACATGAATTTTCAAGCTTAACATCACCACTGACAGATCTGACCAAGAAAGCGGAAAAGTTCTTTTGGTCAGATTCTTGTGAGTCAGCCTTTCAAAAGATGAAAGGGTGGTTGACATCAGCATTGATACTAGTCTTTCCTAAGCAAGGAAAGAGATACACTGTCTACTGTGATTCCTTAGGTATCAGGTTAGGAGCTGTGCTTATGCAGGGATATAGAGTCATTGCATATGGGTCTTGGCAGTTGAGGCCACACGAGAGGAACTACCTGATGCACGATCTCAATTTGGAAGTTGTTGTTCATGCCCTACGTAGTAGGATACATTAATTTCTCAGAGAGAAGTTTGTGTTGTTTACTGACCACAATAGTCTCAAGTACATCTTCACTCAGTATTATCTGATTCTGAGACAGCACAGGTGGGTCGAGTATCTTCAGTCCTTTAACTTTGAGGTTGCCTATACACTTGGGAAAGGCAATGCAGTGGTTGATGCATTGAGCAAGAGAACTCAGATACAAGTAGTTCAGGAGGCTAGCAGTGAGTGGTAGCTTATGGACCTGTTCTCTAAGATTCATTTGGTGGTGCATGACAGTCAGGGGCAGACGTTTCTTCTTCTGTAGTTGTTACCTCTACACTTCATGACCGGGTATCGATGAGGAAACTATCAGACTCAGAAGGCCAAGTCCTATGAGAGAGTCTGTCAGGAGAGGACCCTCTTCCTGGATGGATAGTGGGCGAGGATGATATCTTTCATTTCCATGGACATGTGTTGGTTCTAGGAGACATACGTTAGTAGCTGATGCGGGATTTTCATTAATCAGTTTGGGTAGTTCATCCTGGCATCACCAAGATGTATCATGATCTACACCACCAGTATTGGTGGCCAGGTATGAAGAGAGATTTTGCTAGTTTTTTCATGAGGCGTTCCACTTTTCATTAGGTGAATGTGGAGCATCAGTGACTTGCAGGTCTTTTTCATCAGTTACCCATTCCGTAGTGGAAGTAAAATGACGATGCGTTGGATTTTGCGACAGGGTTTTCGTGGTCACCTCGAGGGAATGACGCGGTATGGGATGTCGTTGATAGACTCACTATGGTTTTTTCACTTCTTGCTGATCAAGGGGACCTTAAATGTTGATGAGATGGGGTGGTTGTACATCCAATATATTGCACGTCTTCATAGATTTCCACACTCCATTGTTTCAGACAGATATGTGTGTTTTACTTCTCCCTTCTGGCAGGGGATTTAGAAGGCTTTGGGTACACAGGTACTTCTAAGAACAATATACCATCCTTAGACAGCTGTCCATTCTGAGCGTACGATTGAGGTGCTTCTGGATATGCTTAGAGAATTCATTATAATCGTTGAAGGTTAATGGGATAATCATATACATCTTTTGGAGTTCCCCTACAATAATAGTTTTCAGGAGGCTGTTTAGATGGCACCTTACGATGCTTTGTATGGTAGGCCATGCCGATCACCATTATGCAGGCTGGAGGCAGGAGATGAAGCTTTACTGGGACCTCATCCTATCCAGGAGACCTCAGAGCAGATAGAGTGTATTCGAAAGAGGATGTCTACAACACACTCTTGAAAGAAGTCTTATGCTGATCGGCGGAGACGACCTCTGGAGTTCATGGTCGGGGATCAGGTTTTCCTACGTGTCACACCGCGGTTGGGACACAAGAGGATTCAGAGACAATGTACGCATTCACCATGGTACGTCGATCCATTTTAGGTGTTGGAAAGAGTTTGGCCAGTTTCCTATCAGTTGCAGTTACCTCAGAGGTACCAGGATATGCACGACGTCTTCCACATTTCTCAGCCCCGATGTTACTTTTCAGACTCGTCTCATGTCTTTCAACCTGAGGAGGTTGAGCTTGAAGCAGCTGAATCTTATGAGGAGCATCATATCCAGATTTTTAGTCGCAGTATGAAGGTTCTCTGTGGCCGGTATGTTCCTCCGGTACAGGTGCTATAGAAGCACTGGCGAGTACAAGACGAGACTTGGGAGAGGGAGGCCGATGTACGATTGTAGTGGCCGGAACTATTTGGGGATTCTTCTTCCACACCTTTCTAGGGATATTCGGAGATGAATTTATTTAAGGGGGGATGTTTTTAAGATCCAGAACATTCTTTTCAGGTGTTTTTTTCCTTTTCCTGAGGTTTTTGAGAAAAGAAGAGTTTCATGAAATTTTTGAATTACACGCCGTGTACATTATAAGTACATGCCAGGTACATTGATTCCGCTCGAGGTTGTGTGTTGGACGTGTCATGGCCACACACACGACCATGTAGGGGTTATGTAGAGGCTTCTTAAATTGGAGTTCAAAAAATCCTAGTATACACCATGTACTCCAAATGTACACACCATTTACTTTCTTTTTTTCATTAAATGGACCGAGGTCACGTCTTAACCCCAAAACTGTCTTCTTCTCCAGATTCTTCGAACAAGAGAGAGGGTACATCTGTGGAACTTATCTAAGGCCTTTAACCTCCGTTCATTATCCGAATCAACTGTTGTTGATTGCGTTGGAACCGCTGCGGTAAGCTCTTCCTTCTCCTAGGGCATCATTATCCAATTCCTCCTCTTTTTCAAGTTATCGTGGGTTGAACATTTTGTGTATTTCGGTTGATCTACAACGTTCTATGGAGATTCGGGCCTCGTGTTTCATGTATATTTATCTCCTAGTATCAAGGTAGGTGGTTTGTGCCTTTACATTCAAAGCCATTGATTTTTATGTGCAAATTCTTCCAATACCCTTGAACGGGGTGTTGTGTGTTTACTGTTTTTCCCATGTTGTCTTCCTGCCTTAATTGCATGCTTGTGTAGAAGTAATTTGGTTATATATGAGGATAATTTCTATGGTTTGATGTTTTTACCATGCCTTGTTCTATTTACAGCCTTTTTGGTATTGTTCAACCTTTGGCCATTATACTTGGTTTCCATGCCTTGTGACCATCCGATGGAAGGTTGTTCCATGACATTTCTTGTTATGCTATAGGTTGGTAAGCCAAGTAGATCTATTGTGACTTGTCTGTCTGTTTTCCTATACATATATATATCATCCATCATTTTCATATACTTCTGCTCCAGTTGTTTATTATTAGTCTCCCGCAGTTATTGTTGTTGGAAATTTACGACTTCCACTATTGTATGTGTTGTTACTTCCACTGTGTACTCTGCCAATGACAGAATAGTTTCCCCACAATCACACCCAAGGCCCTCACTGCTAGTCAGTATCCTCTAGCATTCACAGAAATGCACTTGAGTCCATGTGAAAAACCGGGTACGGGGCGCCTCTAGGTGGCTTCCATAACTGGGACGTTATAGAAATATAGGGGGTTTCAAACACCTCTAATTTAATCAATTAGATGGGGTTGTGAACCTCCTCTAATTTACGACATTATAGGGGACTGTTAACCCCCTATAATTGAAGAAATTAATGGGGTTTTTAATCCCATTATAATTGATGAAATTTGAGGGGGGTTTGAATCACCTCTAATTGATAACATTATAGGGATTGTTAACTCCTTCTAATTAGATAAATTTGATGGTGTTAATGAACCACCACTAATCTCTTTGACTAAACGGTGTTTTAAAACCCTGGTAATTTTTTTTAAATAAATCTCATATAAATTAAAATTTTATAATATATATGTGTGTTTGTGCATCTGTGTGTTAATATATAATACATAAACAAATTAAATAAATATATTTAGATACATTATATGTATGTATATAAGGTCATTATATAGTTATATTAAATAAATACCTATGCATGTAAAAAATATATGCATGTATAAATACTGATATCCATAATATAAATGTAATTATAAATATATTTATTCAAATATTTAAATCATATATATGGTTTTTTTAATACAATAAATTTATACTATGATTAAATATTTTACATTAAATACATCTTTACTGTATATTTCTTTAAAAATATATTTATAAAATATTATGTAAAAATATATATATATTATAGGAAAAATTAAAAATAAATATCCATATATATTATATAAATCTATTATATATATATATATATTATTATAATTATTTAATTATATATAAGATATATATATATTATTTAATAATTTTATATATATTGTAGTATACCAATGTAATTATAAATTAATTTAGTAATTATATATATATATATGTATATATATTTATTATATTATATATTTCCAATTGTATGAATGTATTTTGTTTTTCGTGCATATATATATATAATATTATATATGCATATAATCACATACATAAATATATCACATAAATGTATTTAATATCATTTATGTATAACATAAATGTATTTAATAAATAAATGTATAGTATTTATAAAACCAACATATAAGTTTTATAGTTTACAAAACAGGGACAATAATAATAATTATTTTTATTAATATTACTATTACACAGACATACATATATAAAAATATCTAAAAATGATTATATAAATATAAATATATTATAAATATATTATATCTATAAATTTTATATCAATAAATTTTATATCAATAAATTTTATATCAATAAATTTAATATAAATCCATAAATACACTCACAAACACACATATATAAATGTATTTATAAATATTTTTCTAAATATATGTAAAAATATATATTTATATATATAAATATGAATATAAATAAATAATATATATAAACAGATTTAAGATATATACAAATAAATACATATATTATACACAAATGTATTATATATTATCTAATATATATTATATAAATAAATATATTATAGATAAATATATGTATCATAAATTATACAAAAATAAATTATCTCTATATATATATATTATAAAAATATATATATTATATTAAACCAAAATATATCATATATAAAAAATATAATATATTGTATATTTTTTCATTGGCACAAACACAGGCATATATATATCTTATATTTATGAATATAAATAAATATAAATTATTGTATGCAATAACCAAAGGGAATTTAGGCATACTGGTAAAGGTGCTACTACTATTTCTCATCGGTACATGGTTTAAACATGGTCTCTCAAACTTTTACTACATTTGAATCTACGCTGGGTAGTTGACTGGCGGAGCATGCGCGCAGGAGGTACTCAGTGCTACAGGACCTAAGTGGATTTTGGAATTTTTTGGACCCATGGTCTCAATGGGGTGTGCCTTTGGGTCTGTGTTTATGGGGGGTATGTGCCATGGGAATTGTCAGAGTGTGTCAAGGTGTCCCTAGTGGGGTTTATGTGTTGTCTGTGGTTGTCTGGTATTGTCAGGGTGGTTTATCAAGTGTCTCGGGTGTGCGGGGGTTGTCCAGGGCATGTTTGGGGTTGTCAAGGTGGTGTATCAGGTATGTGGGTGTTGTACATAGTGTGTATGAGGTTTCCAGGGTTGTCTGGGTGGCGTCTCATGCGTGTGGGCCCAGGGTGTCATGTGGGTGTGTCTGTAGCAGGGTGTCAATGGGGGGTTTATGTTCGGGGTGTTGTTTGGGTGTGTAAAAGGGCCCCCTCTGTTGTGTATGGGCTTGTCCGAGGCATGTCAGGGGATTATAGGGTGGTTTCTTGGGTTTCTTGGGTGTGTAGGGGTTGTTTGGCGAGTGTTTGTGGTTGTTAGTATGGTGTCTCGGGTGTGTGTGGGGTTATTAGGTTGGTGTCTGGAGTGTGTCTAGGGGGTGTCTGGGTACTCCTAGGTGCTACTTGTGGGTTCATGCACTATTCGAGGGGTGCCGTGGTGGTTATTAAATAAAAATAAAATGCTCAGTCTCGGGGTGATTACAATATAACCACCCCAAAACTCGATCCCCTAAAGCCATATTTGGTGTAGTTAAAATCACTCCTTATCCAAATACATAGTTTGGGGTGGTTAAAACTACCCCTAATCTTCCAGTTTTGGGTGACTTTTAGGTGATATTATAGGGGGTTAAAACACCCTAAAATATATCCACTATAAATAACAATACTACATTACCAATGCTAACACAAAACTTCCTTTAATCAAACTGGGCAGCTACTTCAGCAGAGGATCTAAGAAACCGCCTCTAAAGGTTTTATAATGGGCTATGAATGATTTTAAATGAAAAAAACCCTCTTCTAATCACCCAGTTTTTTCGTTGTGTCTGATGACCTAATCCATTTCTCAGTTACAATTATTTTAGTACTCCCAACAAACGATGGTGGATTACACCTCATAAAGAGATCCATTATTGGAGATTATCTTCATGGAATTGGATTCTCCATTTAGGCAAGGTTATTTTTCATAATGATAATATGTACCCTAATATATCCATAACTTTCTCAGTTTCAATTCCAGCTATATTTGTTTCCTTAATAGGGAAATCTCTACATTTTCAATGAGAACTTATACCATTCTTCTTTCCAGTCACCGTTTCTAAAAAATGGGACACACTTGGTTATCTCACAAAGTTGTAAACATTGTATAACACTAAATACTATATTACACATAACAAAAATGTATGCATCGTGAATCCTAGAATCAAAAAAAAATTCACTTTAGGGTAATCATTAATTTCAAATCCTTTGTATTTTTAGGTAAAGAAAATGTGAAGTATCTCAAGCACATACCCTAGGAGTGAGATACCATGTTTGTAGAAAGGCACATTGTCTTGTACTTAGTTACCCTGAGTCATGCTCGGAACTCCTTGTCATAGTTATTACCCCTAGGTACATTTTATTTAGAACCACATGCACTTGTAGTATCTTGACAAGGATATATTTCTAGAGATAAACCAATAATATCTAACTTAAAAAAATAAATTATGTTCTTCTATACTCTTCCTCAATTGATAACTTAAGGATATGTTACTTAATCTAATATTTTTTCTAAATCTATTTTCCATGGATGATTCTAATCATCCTTTTTATACCAACTATAAATCCATGTCCAAAGATGTCTGGAGATTGTGCATTATTTTTTTATCATTAGAATGATTAATGGAATCCAATCCCAAAGCACTGATTAGCTTAGCAGTCTTTGAATGATATATTACATACATGGTACCCGTAATACTTTTTTAAAAATAAAATACCAACATGATACCTAATAAAATAAAATAAACTGAATCCTTGATAAATTATTCAAATATTTATTCTTTATAACTCTGATAAATGATACATATTAGGGGTCAGATCAAATGATCAGGTAAGCTATGTAAAGGGGAATAAATAATGAATCATTGAGAATAAATCAACAAGGAATGGTAAATAGCTGCTAAAAAATTCAATTAAAATTTCTATATATGGAGAAATAAATATGGTATGTTAATAAACTAAAACATTTTTAATTAAATCAATGATATGAAAATGGAATGTATCCCTAGTTTTATCGATGATAAATTTCATGGATGAATAATAATTGAATTTAAATGAGTGGAATTATTTCTTAATGGACATCATTTATAAGGAACTGGAAAACTAATACAATCAAGACCATTCACAAGATGGTTTAAAACTACGGATAGAAACTAATTTAATTTGGCCAACTTATTTGTCTTATGAGAACATGTCGATGTATTGAAGAGATTTATAATTCTTGGGATCCAACATTAATTAGTAGTCCAATTAATTCCACATATAGAATAATGAAATTGAATAATATGACTTACCAAATAACTATATTGAATAACAAATGAATAATTATCAATATTTCCCAAAATAATGAAATAAAAATCAAAGTAGACACCATATGTAAAATGAAACAATGGTTTCAATATAAAAATATACATTATATGATAATATAGATATTCCACTAATATTCCAATGAATATTTATTATAAAAATTTATTTTTTAATAGATGTTTAACGATCAAAAAATGAAGTGAGATCATAATGAGAATATTTAAAAGTATTCTTTAGGGGAATAATATTTAAACATTCCAAATTTTCCAATAACACATTGAAAAAATTGAATCATAAAATCTAGACAGGTATAAAATTAAATGAAACTTTGAATATCAAGATGATAAGGGAATTCATGATATGACTTATAAAGGGAACTAAATACACCATGTATATATATAGACCCAGCCTTAACCATTATATATTATAGTTATTTCAACTAGATATCATATCATTATAATCCCAACGATATTTTTTGTTTATGGTTTTATAATTCTTGGAAATAACTCATACATATAAACCCACAATAATACAATGTGGTTATTTATTAAAATAGTATCAGTTTCTTCCAAAACATAAAATTTTATGCACAAAACAATAACATGATATCTTTGACAAATCAACATAACATTTAACACAACTTCCTTATTTCTAAAACACATCCTTAAAACCTATGGAAAGAAATTAAAAACGTGGAATGAGCATAAAAATATTAGTATGGAATATAAATAGAATAAAATAAACCATTATTCTATGAATATTTACAAACATACTAATTGAATTCACCATAGACATACATCTCACCCAAAAAGAATCACATATATACAATGTGAAACATGAGATTTCCAAAAATCACTGAAAATATAAATTGGGGATAAGGGTACATTGGGGAATTACTTAATTATATTGTAACCATATTGGATAACTTCTGATTTGTAACCCTCATGGCTACCTTACAATGTAACCATGAAGGATAACTTCTGGTGTAACCATCGTAGTTATACATGGAGTAACTATACGGTCATCCTCTAATATAAACATACACACTGAGCTATAGTGTGTTATATATCCCACACTTAAACATAAATAATGATCACAATCTAGAACATAATCATAATACCTGAATAATTTCATAAAAATATTTTATTTGAATTATGTTAAATAGAATTTTAAAAGAGAATTTTTACAAGAATGTACCGAACAAATATCATATAATTTCAGTGAGAGTAAACAGAATGAAAGGATTATATGTATAAACTATAAATAAATATCATAAAACTTAATATAAACCAAAATTCGTTAAAAAAATAATTTTACTGCCATATATTAATTAAAGTGGAAGGTTAACCCATTGAATGGAAATTGGGTTATGAATTCTTTTACAAATGGGTTATTGTTAATTTTTTCTTGTTTAGACCTCCTGTATAATGGTTAAAATAGTTCTATTAATATTTTATAGAAACTTATTTATGTTAATAAGACCTTATATGATCATTTTATAACATCATTCCACTCATTAGTTAATAATATTTAGTTCATTCCATTGTTTCGGGTAGGTTCTTTACTTGATTTCCATGGTCAGTTCATAAAGGGTTTTCTTGTATAATGGATGTAAAACATCACAAGTTTAATAGAATGGAAATAATATGTTCCTATAATATAAAATTATTCCATAAATCATTTTTATTAAAAATTATGCGGATGAATCATTAGATAAATCATTAGTGATATTATTATATATCATTTAGCTGATTCATTGATTATCACAATCTTGTTTAATTATATAAATTTATATAATATATATATGTTACTATAGATCATGAAATATGATATATCATACACATTAAAAAAAATTAAACCATTGAAATTATTATATAACTAGTTTATAAGTATTTAGTGGAAATGAAAAGACATCGTCCATGATTTTGGTAAATCACCACATCACAGATGTTGGATTTATTTTTAGAATAAGAGGTAAATGAGAAAAATAATGATGATAAATTTTATCCATAAACATGAAAAAATATATAATATATAATATTTTGGAGCTTTCATACCTCTTGGATCAAGGGAGCCAAAGGGTGTTTATGAAAATAAATAAATTGAAAAGAAAACATAAGAAAATGAAAGAGGATTCTTACCTCTTGATCTCTTCTCCATAATATCGTACTTAAGGAATTATGTTTTGGAAATATGGTGAGAATAGAAGGTTTTGAACCTATTGAAGGGCCTTAAAAATGGAATTTGGTAGAATTTATACAATGCTCAAAGCTTGAGAGGTTAAAGGGAAAGATGTGGCTGAAATTTGTATTTATAGTGGAGGAGATGAGGGGTTTTCCATTATTCTAATAATTAGTTAAATATTTTTTTACCATAACAATGAATAGTCTATATTAATGTGACTATAAATAGTAATGAGAGCGTGTGAGTTTGAAGAAAGGGTGATTACTACACCCATAATGCTCAGAATAGTGTATTTAACTGATATTGTATATATATACATTATATTACCCTATTTTATTATTCATCCAAATTTCAAGAATTTCAAAAAAAAATCTTGAAAATAAACCTTTGCAATTTTTTGATGTGTGGAAATAAAATATAAACCCCATTTTTTTGAATTTTTTCTAAATACAATTATTTTAATTTTTAAATTGAATTATATATTATTTCTAAAACAACACTTTTAAAACTATAACTGAATTTATATCACCTTGAAAAATTAATCAACATCTCATTATCTTATAAACTTAAGAAAATAAAATAATAATATGATTTAATATTCATATAGGTCTTATTACTATTCATATTACTATTTATAAGGGTATGTTTCTATTCACCAAAAAAACAAGTTGTTTTTATTTGACTCTATATAACATCCAGATCACAACCATAGATGTCTTTTTTTTTGAAATTCAAATAATAGAAGTGGAAAAATTATTTTTAATGGATAGTTTATAACAATATCCTTAAAAAAAGTTCCATTATGTAGATACATAGTGTTTCATTCAATTGAATTTTTTTAAATACATGCGGTGTTACATTCTCCCCATATTTTAATAATTGGGTACTCGTTATTTTTTTTAATTTTAAACAAGTGATAGTACCTCTCCCTCTTAGAAATTTCAGATTCACATGTTGCATCTTCAACCATGTTATTTCTCAAAAAAAAAATTACCTAGAAGATTACCTTATTCAACAATACTTGTTCTCTTCAATCGAGAATCTGAATAGGTATTTCTTTAGAAGAATGGATCTCTTCTATCTGAACTACATCTAGGCTCAAAATATGAGATTAATCCATAACATATTTTCTCAACATCAAAACATTAGAAAAATTATGTACCTAAGATAATCATTTTGGAAAAGACACTAGGTAGGTGACTGGTTCATCTTTCTCTTAGATTTTATATGTTCCAATAAACATTGGAAATAGTTTTCCTCTCTTACCAAAATGAAAAACACATTTCCATGATGGGAATCTAATGAAAATATGATCAACTACCTCAAAAGAAATGTATTTCATTCTATTATCTATATAACATTTATTACTGCTCTGATCTATCCTCATGCGTTTCTGGATCATCTTTACTTTCTTGGCCACTTCCTCTGCTAATTTAGGTCTCATATATCTCCTTTCCCTGACTTCATCCCAAAATACTGGAGTGTAATGCCATGACCCTAGTTACCCAGAGTCAGTGCATTATAACATAACATTGGCACGATCACAAGGAAATCATGTCTCAAAAGACAGATCAGTTTAGTATTATTGGAAACAAGATTCATACATATGTTCAAATTTACAGCTTGAAAAGAAATACAACATGAATATATTCCATTAGAAACATCCAAGCCTGCGAGATTATGCATGCAAGTCACTCATAACTAACATCTTTATATCCTGGGATAATTAAACATAAGAAAGGGGTGAGATCAAACGCACAGTAAGGATTAGAAATACAACAGAAGATAACATAAATATTAAGCATGGTAAATAATTGAAACCACAAGACTTTACCAATAATAAAATTAATACTTTTATAGTAGAAATATTAGCCAAGTAAATAATTCTATAACAAAACATAATCATTGGTATTCTACTAGTTTAATGACCACATGAACCATCACTATTATTTTCATAATGACGGAATGTATAATGTCGGACATTCTGAAACATTTTGTCACGGTCTCACCCAAGACATCTAAAAATCATTTAGGCCTCGTCCAAAACCACATATTAAATTTGGAAATGCCTTACCCAATTCAAAATCTAGTTGTCTCATGAGACCTACCAATGCATCAAGGATCTATAGAGGGCTCCACCCATAACATAATTATTCCAATACATTCCTTATATGAAAAGGTTGAAATATAACATAAACATTCTTATTAAAACTAGCATAAAAATATCAATACTTTTACCATATACCATGAATGGTATACAAATAGACATCAACAATCAAACATATAATAAAACCATCAATAATATATGGATGTTTTGTATCATAATAAATCAACTTAAAATAAAAATAAAATCTATCATAGGATGTTGACATAGATGAAATCAATACCTTTTTTAGAGAAATTTCTCTTTCTATTTTGAAATCATTTTAGAGTCGCATAATTAAAAAAAATATTTATTTTGAAAATATTCTTATATGATTGTAAGGGATTCTTCCATGATGTTATAAAGACATAATATAGTCTCACTCGCCATATAAGTTAAAAAACATTATTACCATAATTTTGTCAAAAAGGTCATAAAATACGTTGTTTGGAAAATGATGGAATGATTCCTTTATAAACATCTTATAAAAGGAAAAAAAGGTTATAAATGACTTTAACCCACAGTCTGATAAATAGTAACAATGTTTTTAAATATTTTTTAAGAAACATTGATGTGGTTGATAAAGAGGTCCTAGTAGATAATTACATATAAACAACCTTGGATAATAAAGAGATTGTGAAATTAACCATTAACATGTACTTTTCCTTGGTCGAGGGTAGGTTAAACTCATGTATAATGGTGAGATAATTATTATTAAATTATACAACAATCATATAAATTAATATGATATCATATGTGATCTTTTAATACTGCTTTGTTAATAATATATTCATATTATCATCGTTACATGTGTTAACTGATTTGTTTTCCTTTATATGATTTGTTATGTAAGTAATGTTTGTTATGGATAGGATGTATCTCATTCATATTCAGAATGATATTAAGTCTTTAAAAATTATTTTTAATAATATAATGAAAATTATTCTTGAATGGATACGATGGGGAATGAATCTCATCGCGTTCGTGGAGACGGAAATCCGTACGTATGCACGAGCAACAATATCATTCTTTTGATATTAAAATAATATATAATTGGATGGTATATCATATATGAAGAATAATAATCATGGTATATTTATTATTTACATCAATTACATATCATTATTATATCCATCCAAATAATAATGTATTGAAAAAAAATTACACCACGACGTGGAGACGGTAAGTCATATGTACACACGTATGGTGACATGTCATTCAAAGGATGGATAGAATAATGAATTTTGTTTTACAATATTTATAATAAAATCACAGTATATAGAATATACTGGAGTTATTATTTTATAATTTAAACAACAAAGAAAAGGGAGGTGGATGAAGAAAGGAACTTGATTGAGATGGTGAGATATTTACCTCTTCTTCGGGTTCTTCATTTTGATTTGATCAAAAGGGCTACTTAGGTTGGATTTCTGACTAAAGTAAGGCCTCTAGGAAGAATAGAGGACTGTTGATAGGGTATTTGGGTAGGAGTTGGCTGAGCCAAATGTCTTTGAAGGTGTCAATTAGAGAGAAGGTGGAGTTCACTTTTATAAGAGGGGTGATGGGCAACTTAGGAAAAGCGAGAAATATTATCTTATAATAAAATCATTTTCTATTTATAATGGTACCAAAATGGATTATATAGAGGCTATGGTGGGGATGAGTTGAATAACACTCAACCAAAAGCTTTTAGACAGGTTTGAGTCATTATATTAACTTTATCTTTTTTATTTAACTCTTAGTTAAATAGTTTGACATTTACCATGTCTCTTTGTATTTTTATATTATATGGTTAATAACATACTATATACTTCTAAGAGAACCTAAAGTGGTTCATTAATGATGCATCTATCATTATATAATTCCTTTGGCCGAACCTTATATTTTTATGAATAGAATATCCATTAACAATATAACATTTGTTTTAAAAACTCTTTTATGTCAATTTTGACAGTATTTGGTATTTTGTTTTTTCTAAATTCATAACAGTATTATTACTTCAAAAAAAGTTCATCTAAACAACCTTAATATTTCCTATTAACATAGAAAAATACTTCAATTTATAAAAAACCTAAAATTACATTTATTTGTATATTTATAATATCAATTATTTTAATATTTCATTAATTAGGTAATTACTACATCATCATTTTTTCATAAATAAATTAAATTAGTTAATGTCTAAATAAATATAAATAAAATACCATTATGTATGAAATAATTTTTTATTTCTAATGAATATTTATAGTTGAATTTGTCTTATGTATAGCCCTATATTAAAAATGTTTTAGTTATTAAACATTGATTTTAACTCTTTCAACTCTTCTTTAAATAAAATAATAATATGTGTCCTAATCTAATCCATGTGGACCAAAAAGGACCATATTTTATTCTTAAGGATGTTTTTGGTCAAATTATACTTATCCAATAGAATTAGTACATGTGTTCGGGTAATAATAATATCATTATTAACCTTAATTACCCTATTTAATTTTAAATGTGGTAAATAAAAGTAAAAAGTTACTATTCACCAAAAAATATTTTCATCTTATTGAACCAGATTTTACTTACTGATATGAACCGTGACTTTCATATTTTTGAAATTACACTCACAGAAGCTGTGAAATTAAGTTTTATGTAAATTTGATATTCTCCTAAGAGGTGGGTAAAAGACGGTGAAAAATTAAATAAAATGTTTACATATCTAAAATTATTGTAAAATGAATCCAATGAATTGAATTGAACTTATATAGGTATTATGTATCTATTTTGAACTCAAATAAATTTAAATAAAATAAATAAGTTTAAAAAAAAAATTGTTTTAAACTATAACTCAGTGTTTTTAACTATTCATCAAAAATTGAATGTTTTAAGAAAAATTTGAAAAATTCACCCTAAGATAATTTTGATATTTCGAATCCAAAAATGAAGTCCATTTTGAATGAGAAATTTTATATAATTTCAAAAAGAGGGTATTACTATTCATAATGGTGACATTGATTGGTCGTAGTGTGTTAGAATCTCAAATTTGCGTACATTGCAAGCTATTGCATTTTTCAAAGGGAAACATACCATGGATAGTTAGGGTGTTAAGTTCTCATCTCCTTTAAAAAATTTCCCCCTTGAAATTACAAAAATATCACTACATAAAAAGACTCAGGTGGTTGTACATCATATGTTCCTTGGGCTCCCACGTTGCCTCTTCCATCTTATGGTTTCTCCATAGAACATTTACCAGATTAGTCATCCGGTTTCTCATCACTTGTTCACTTGTATCAGGAACCTTGATTGGCTCTACACAATAAGACATATCGGGTTCCAGTTCTAATTCCTCATAGGTGAGTACATGCATTGGGTCAGACATGTATTTTCCCAACAGTGATACATGGAATACATTGTGATATTTGGAGAGACTCGGCTACATTTCCAAATGGTAAGCTACATCCCTAATTCATTCTAGAATTTCGAATGGTCCGATGTACTTGGGACTCAATTTAACCTTCATACCAAAACATATAACACTCTTCCACGGAGATACCATAAAGAAAACATGATCTACTACATGAAATTCCAAATCCTTCGTTCAGTTATCAGCATAGATCTTCATTCCTACTTTGACCTTCTTTGATGTGGTTTTGGATTACCTTCATCGTTTCTGTCATTTCCGGTAGAAGTTCTCGGCCTATGAGTTTTCTTTCACCAACATCATCCGAACTGGTTGGTGTGCGAAATCTCTTTTTTCATAACGCTTCATATGGATCCATCTGAATACTTGAATGGAAACTATTGTTATAAAATAATTCTAACAGAGGTAAATATTGATCCCACTTACCAAGAATGTCATGTGAGCATGATCTCAACAAGACTTTTAAGGTTTGAATAGTCTCTTTTGATTGTCCATCATTTTGGGGGTGGTAGGCAGTTCCCAAATATTGTTTAGTATCCAGGGATTTCTGAAGACTTTTCTAGAATATTGATGTAAAACATGGATCATGATCAGAAAAAATTGATAGGGGTACTCCATGAAGTCTCACAACTTCATTAATATATAGTCTTTCTAGACGTTCAAGTGGTAAGTCTTCTCTTATAGCAAGAAAATGTGATGACTTGGTAAGATGATCAACAACGACCCATATTACATCATTCCATCTAATAGTATTTGTTAGTCTCGTGGAAAAGTCCCTCGTGATATTATCCCATTTCCACTTAGGTATGGGAAGAGGTTGCAAGACTCCTCCAGGTTGTTTCCATCCAGCTTTCACTTATTGAAAACCCATACATCTTGACACAAAATTCACAATCTCCCTCTTCATGTTGTCCCACCAAAAATATTCCTTAAATTCTTTATACATTTTGGTTCTACCAGGGTGTATAGAGGAATTGGAACTGTGATCATCATCCAACAATTCCCTTTTTAGACTAGTTATATCGGGAACATAATGTCTCTTACAAAATTACAAAATTCCATCTTCATGCACAATGTCACCCAATATCTCATCATTCAAAGCTTCAATTTTCTTTTGAAACTCTTCATCATTGGTCTGATAACTCTTTATACTTTCTTGTAATGATGGTTTGGAAACCATTTGAAAAATAATTGATGTTTCACCTTCCATTGTGATTCCCATATCCATCTTTACTAGAACCATGTTTATAGGATCCTTTTTCAACACTCATCTTGTTCAAAACTCCATGATCCTTTCTACTCACAGAATCTCCCATCATATTTTCCTTCCCCGAGTTGTAGTGTATCGTGCAATCATAATCCTTGGTTAGTTCAATACATCTCCTTTGCCTCATGTTGAGTTATTTCTATGAGAAAATATACATAAAAATTTTGTGATTAGTATAAATCTCACATTTTTCACCATAGAGATAGTTTCTCCAAATCTTCAAAGAAATGATTATAGATGCTAACTCAAGATCACGAGTAGGATTGTTTTGCTAATTAATTTTCAGCTATCGTGATGCATAGGTAATAACTCTATCATTCTGCATAAGGACACAACCAAGTCCTTTATTTTATGAATCACTATAAATAACAAACCCATCATTCCCTGATGGTAGAGTCAAGATAGAAGCATTGAATAACATTATCATCAGTTATTAAAAACATTCTCCACACTCTTTTGTCTAAACAAATTTAACCTCTTTTCGTGTGACCTTGGTCAATGGGTTAGCCAACCGGGAAAAATTATGGACAAAACGTCAATAATAACCTGCTAAACTAGTCAAACCACATACCTCAGTTATACTCATCGGTTCTGGCCATTCATGTATTGCTCTTGTCTTAGAATGATCAATGGTGATTCCATCCTTAGAGACAATATGGACATGAAAAGAAATCTCTTGAATCCAGAACTCACACTTTCTAAACATCCCATATTATTAATGTCTTCTAAGAGTCTTCAGGATAATGCATGAGTGATATTCAAGATCTTCATAGCATTAGGAGTATACTAAGATATCATCAATAAATACCACTACAAAGTCATCTAGATATTGCTTGAAAATCCAATTGATTATATCCATAAAGACATAGGGTTCATTAGTCAATCCGAAAGGCATTACTGTAAACTCGTAATGCCCATATCTAGATCAAAATGTTGTTTTCAGAATGTCTTCCTTCTTCACACACAAATGATGATTTCCAGATCGAATATCAGTCTTTAAAAAGTGTTGATCTCTATGAAGGTGTTCGAATAAATCATCAATGTGAGGTAGGGGATCATTGTTCTTTAATTTTATAGAATTTATCTCCCTGTGTTCAACGCAAAAACTCATTGTTCCATCTTTCTTCCTAACAAAATGAACAGGGGCTCACCATTGATAAAAACTAGGGCGAATAAATCCCTTATTACTCAATTCCTCTTGTTGTTTCTTTAGTTCAAATAATTCCATAGTGGCTATTCTACAAGGGGTCTTCGATATGGGCGTTGAACAATTAATTAAATCATTGGAAAACTAAATTTCTCATTCTGGAGGATGTCCAGATAAATATTCTAGAAACACATCAATATAATCTTTCATAATAGGTACATCCTCTATTTGAACATTCCTTTCCTCACCCACAGTTATGTTATTCTCTTCCTCCCCAATAATTGAATTTAGTTGAACTACTAAGGGTGGATCTAAATAAGAATTATGTGGTGACGATTTTACTCTAATGATATGGTGTTCATTATCATGGTCATCAAAAATAGTAACCTCCTTCTTCTTAAAATAAAATTTTTCATTATGGTCCGAAATCCAATCCATAACGATGAATATATCAAATTAATTCATGTTTATTATGATGAGATTAGTATATAAAGAACATTTATATGCCCTAATGGGGAATGATTCACAAAACTTTTTTTGTAATGATACTTCCCATAAAATTATTGACTGACAACTCCCTTGTTAAATAAAATTGGAAATATCTAATTTTCCTTGATAACTTGGATGATATGAAATAATGTGATGATCCAGAGTCAGATAAAGCAGTGGAAGAACTTGAGGAAACCATTAAATTACTAGCCATTGTGTCTTTGGGGGATTCAACCTCAGCAGTTGTGATCGCATAAGTTTGGATTTGATCCCTTGGACTTTTCTGAGGTATGTTTCTGTGACGCTTATGAAATTCATCTACATAATGTCCAATCGATCTTAAATTGTAGCACTAAACATTGGTAGAGTCTTTCTTTCCCATGAAATCACCATCAAGATGGCCTTTTTCACCACACCTTTCACAGACTCTCATTCCCTTCATGCAAGTACAAATGTTTTTATTCACACATTTACTATAGGATAAATATTTAACTTTTCCCTTATTCCCCTCATTTCCATTTCCAGAGTGTTCAGAATATCACTTCTTCTCTAGCATTGCTTTAATGTCATAATAATTAGAGAATTCTTTTTCATCCTTGATAGAACATGAGACAATATATTCATATGACGAGAATGATTGTGAGAATAATGCATGAGGAAGAAATGGTTTTAACACATTAAAGAAACGATAAATCTTAGTTCTTGGGTTACATATATAATTTGCAGCATGCCTCACTAACCATGAAATGTTATCTTCATACTTTGCAACATTATCATCCTCATTTTTCCTCAGACTCATAAATTTTCTATCCATATCCGCTCGATGGTCATGAGGATAGTACTTTTCTAAGAAAATTTATTTTAACTCCCTCCATTCCATATTTGATACTTACTCATCTTCTTTTGTGTTTTGAAATAATGACCACCCTTGATCAGCTTCTCTAGTGATGCAGTAAAATGCCATGAAAACTATTTTCCTTTCACTAATCCTCAAGGCATGGAATATTTTCTCTAAGGAATTTATCCCTTTCTCATCCACTATTGGATTTCTACTCCGATTGAATGTCAGTGGTTTTTTACTCATAAAGAGATCTAACATTGATCCTTCACATTGTAGATTAGGGCGATCCATATGGGTATTGTTATTATTCATAACCTGAGTGAGTTTTCCTCTTATGGTGATTAACTGATCAACACTTGTTGCATCACCAGCTCCACTATAATTATCTTGAGTAGGACGGAAATCCCTAAATGAAGTGAGTTCACTGATACGGTTTCCATTCCTTCCACTAGGATCCATTTTAAAAAAATATAATAAACTATATTAGTTTATGAATCGAATTACATATTTCACAGCTTGTAAAACACTTAACATAAATTGAAAAATTTATTGATATAATCCATAATCAAAAAAAATGTTTTTATTTTGGAAGTATATACTCATAAACCCTTCATAATGTTTTGTAAAGAAAATTAGAATTATCCTATGTATATCCCCTTGGAGTGTCGCAAGCAAGAGTGCAACAAGGCCTGTTGTCATGCACCGGTTCCCGTTTGAGTCTAGATCAAAGTTGTGTTTTATGGTTTTACCCCTAGGTACATCTGTGCCAGAGCCGCCTCTACCTACTCGTATACGGACAGATATGTATTGCATAGAAATATTAAAAAATCTATAAAATACCAAAATTCTAAGAAGTTCATCTATATTAATCCTCAATGCCCATCTTAGGGTAATGTGCTTTAATCAGAGTTTATCTAAATCTAGTTTCCAATGTTTGTACTAAACTTCCACTAATACAAATTGTAACTCCCTAACCCTATTTAGCCAAAGTCGGTGGATTATTACATAACATTTTCATGATCACAAGGAAATCATGTCTCAAAAGTCTGATCAGTTATGTATTATTGGAAACAAGATTCCCACATAAGTTCAAAATTACAACTTGAAAAGAAATACAACACGAATATATTCCATTATAAACATCCAAGCCACCTAGATTATGCCTTCAATTAACTCTAAACTCACATCTTCATATCCTGGGAAAATGAAACATAAGAAAGGGGTGAGCTCAAACGCTCAGTAAGGGTAAGCAATACAAAGGAGGATAACATAAATATTATGCTTGGTGAATAATTGAAACCACATGCCTTTAAAAAAAATAAACATGAATACATTTATTGTAGGAATACGTGGTAAGTAAATAATGCCATAATAAAACAAAAACATGGGTATTCTTCTAGTCGAATGACCTCATGAGCCATCAATATTATTTTGATAATGAGGGAATTTATAATGCCAGACATTTTGAAACATTTTGTCAAGGCCTCGGCCAAGATATCTAAAAATGATTAATGCCTCGGCCAAAACCATATATCAAATTAGTAAAATCCTAGACTAATTCCCCTTCTAGTTGTCTCATTAGACCTACAGATGCATTGATGAGCTATAGCAGGCTCCACCCATTACTTACTAAGTCCAATACATTAGTCATATGAAAAGGTTGAAATATAACATAATCATTCGTATTAATACTATCATATGAAATGTCAATACTTGAACCATAAACCATGAATGGTATACAAATAGCACATCCACAATCAAACATATCACAAAAACATCAATACAATATGGATGTTTTGTATCATAATAAATCAACATCAAATAAACTAAAAATCCATCAAAGGATGTTGACATAGATGAAATCAAAAACATTTTTTTATAAAAATATCTCTTTCTATTTTGAAATTATTTAAGATTAAAATAATTATAAAGAAAACATTTATTTTTAAAATATTATTATAATCTTGTAAGGGAAGCTTTGATGATGTTATAACAACTTAATATAGCTGCACCAGCTGTATAAGTCAAAAAAACAATCTTACCTAAATTTTGTCCAACAGGTCATAAAGTACCTTGTTTAGAAAACAACGAAAATATTTATTTATAAACATCTTATAAAATTCAAACAAGGGTATAAATGACTTTAACCCATAGTATTTAAAATTTTAAAAATGTTTTGAAATGCGTTTTTTAGAAACATGGATGTTGATGATAAATAGGTCTCAGTAGATAATTACGAATAAACAACCTCGAATAATAAAGAGATTGTGAAATTAACCTTTCCCTTGTACTTTTACATGGTAGAGGGTAGGTTAAACTACTATATAATGGTGAAATAATTGTTATTAATTTTTACAAGAATTATATACATTAATATGATATCATATATGGTCTTTTAATATTACTTTGTTAATAATATCTTAGTATTATCGTCGTTTCAGGTGTTAACTGATTCGTTTTCCGTTATATGATTTGTTACATAAGTAATGTTTGTTATGGATAGGATGTATATTATTCATATTCAGAATGATATTAAGTCTTTAAACATTATTTGTATTCGTCTAATGAAAATTAGTCTTGAATGGATACGATGGGGAATGAATCTCATCACGTTCGTGGAGACGGTAATCCTTACGTACGCACGAGCAACAATATCATTCATGTGATATTAAAATAATATATAATTGTATGTTATATCATATATACAGAATCACTATCATGTTATATTTATTATTTACATCAATTATGCATCATTATTATACCCATACAAATAATAATGTATTGAATAATAATTACACCACGACGTGGAGACGGTAAGTTGTACGTACACACGTATGGTGACATGTCATTCAAAGGATAGATAGAATAAAGAATTTGGTTGTACATTATTTATAATAATATCACATAATATATAAGATACTGGAGTTATTATTTTATAATAGAAAACTACAAATAAAAAGGAAGTGGAAGATGAAAGGAACTTGAAAAAGGTGGTGAGATATTTACCTCTTCTTCAAAATCCTCCTTTTTAATTTGATTAAAAGGGCTCTGTAGGATGTCCTTATGACTAAATTAAGGCCTCTAAGATGAAGATAGTATAGTTGAGAGGTTATTTGGGTAGGTTTTTAAAAGAAAAAGGGCTTTGAATGTGTGAATTAGAGAGAAGGGGGGTTCCCTTTTAAAAGAGGGGTGAGGGGAACCGTAGGAAAAGCTAGAAATATTATTTTATAATAAAATCAATTTCGTTTTATAGTGGATAAAAATGGATGCAATTAAGGATAAAGTGGTTATGGGTCTAAAACCACGCAAAAAATATATTTAATACAGGTTTGGGTCATTATATTAACTTTATCTTTTAGATTTAACTGTTAGATTAATTGTTTGACAATTTCATCGTCTCTTTGTATTTTTATATTATATGGTTAATTAATTTAATATATACTTCCAAAAAACCTCTAGTGGTTCATTAATGATACTAATATAATTATATATGCCTTTTTGTAGAGCCTTATATTTTTAGTAATATAAAATCAATTAATAATATAATATTTGATTTAAAAACTCTTTTATGTCAATTTTTAATCTATTTGGTATTATGTTTTTAAAAATTTATTACAACATTATTACATGAAAAAAATCATCTCACCAATCCTACGTGTCATATTAACCTATAAAATTAGAATAATTACTAAAAAGTCTCAATCTACATTTATTTGTATATTTATAATATCAATTATTTTTATATTTCATGAATTAGGTAATTACTACATCATCATTGTGTCATAAATAAATTACATTATTTAATGTCTAAAAAAATAAATAAAATACCATTATGTACGAAATCCATTTATCCTTATAATGAATATATATATTCGAATTTATCTTATGTATAACCCTATATTGAAAGTATTTTAGTTATTAAACATTGATTTTAAATCCTTTAACTCTTCTTTACACTAAATAATAATAAGTGTCCTAATCTAATCCAAGTGGACAAAAGAGGTTAATATTTTATTCATAAGATTTTTTTGTTAGAATTATACTTATCCAAAAGAATTAGGACATGTGTTAGGGTAAAAATAATATAATTTTTACCCTTAATTACCCAATTTACTTTTAACCGTGGTAAAAAAAGAAAAAAGTTACTATTCACCAAAAAAAGTCATCTTATTGAACCACATTTTACTTACTGATATCAAATGTGTCTCTCAGAGTTTTGAAATTCCACTCATAGAAATTGTAAATTAATGTTTTATGGCAATTTGCAAATTTTTCTAGGAGGTGGGTAAAAGATGGTGGAAAGTTCAATAAACTTTTTATATATCTAAAATTATTATAAACTATCTCCAATGAATTAAATTTAACTTATATAGGTATTATGTATCTATTTTGGTGTAAAATAAATTTAAATAAAATAAATAATTATTTTAATAAAAATTTCATTTTAAATTATAAATTACTATTTTTCACAATTCGTCAAAAATTGAAAGTTTTCAGAAAAATACCAAAAAATCACCCTAAGCTAACTCCGAAACTCCAATTCCAAAATTGAAGTCCATTTTAAAAGATAAAATTTATAAAATTTCAAAAAGTGGGTATTACTATCCATAACAGCTACTTGGATTGGTCGCGGTGTGTTAGAATCTTGAAGTTTCGTACAATGAAAGCTATTGATTTATTCAAAGGGAAATGTACCATGGTAGCATGTTGTATTACATGGTGTTTTAAACCACTTATCAAATAGTACCTAAAAAGTAACAAAAATTTAATTGGAATGAAAACTATAATTATAAAAAAACAAACTAAATAAATAAAAATATCCCAACATCCCTAGTAGTCCATTGAACAATATTGATGAATATCCTACAAATTATAAATCATAAATTCTGACTTCCCATGTGATTAAGGATGAAAAACAATACTGAATTTTAGTTATGCTCTCAATTAATTCTGAGGGCCTTTCCAAAAGTTAATTATAAACCATGGATCATCGTTATAAATAATAGAAAGAGGAAATCTATGTAACTCGAAAATCTCTTTGAGGTACCTTCGTGAAAGCTGGTCCAAAGTCATAGTATCACAAATAAGAAAGAAATGAGAAGATTTAGTAACTGGATCAGCAATAACCTAAAGTTTGTTGTTACCTCGGGAAGCCTTTGGTATCCCCACAATGGTGCATGTTGATATATTTTTCTCATTTCCACTATGGAACTAATAAAGGCTAAAGAATCCCCTTAAATACATGTCACTCTTCTTTAACCTATTTTCATGTGAAAAATTTTGTGGTAAAATCTGCAATATCTTATTTCATTCTATCACGCCAATAATACTCTAAAAGGTCTTTTTACATCTCTGTGAAGCCATGATTGACCGAAAATAAAGAACTCTGATCCTCACTCAACAATTATTTCTTCATATGAGAATCAACAGGCAAATATAATAATTTGAAAAATATCAAAACACGGACTCTATCAATGATAAATTTTACAAACCTACCAATTTAAACTAATTCTACCATTTTTTGTATCTTCCCATCTGACTAATGTGCTTACATAATTCTATCTAATAAGGATTAATGCACTAAAACCTTAAAAAAGAAAAATTTCTTGCACCAAAAAATTCTATGTAAAAATTCAACAAATCATGAATCAAGGGGTCATTATCCAATAATAACATGGTTGAGGATGGATGATGTTTTCGAATCATGAAATCCTCCACATTTTTTCTTTTCCCAGAAGATAATTAATAATAAAATTATAGTCCTTTATCAATCTGTGCCATCTTCTATGCCTTGTGTTTACTTCTTTCTGAGTTAATATATACTTCAAAATTTTATGGTCGGTAGATATTTCAAATTTGGATCCACATAAATGATGCCTCCAAATTTTCGAATAAAAAACCATAGCCGCAAATTCAAATCATGTGTGGGAAAATTTAACTCAGGAAGATTTATTTTTCTTCAAGAACATTCAATTACCTTATCATTGTACATAAAACACTGCAAAACCCCTTCCACAAAGCATCATTGTAGATGAATAGCTCACTATTTCTATAAGGAAGGTCCAAAACTAGGGCATTCACAAATATCATTTCCACTTACAGAAAACAAACATTACATTCATATACACAAACATGTTTAACCTATTTTCATGTAAACATAGTTTGTCGGATAGGTAATAGTGTAATGTTTTTTACTAACTATCGGTAATAACCTTCTAATGTAAGATTACTAAAACCTTATGTATCAGTTTTAGGTATTATACATTTTTCAATAACTTTTGTTTTTGAAGGATCAGCTGTTTTTCCATCCATATTTACAATATTTCCATGAAAATAAATCTGTTGCAACCAAAATTCACACTTGATTAATTTTCCATAATATTTATTTTTTTTAATGTTTGAAAAACTACCCCAATATGTTTTTCATGATCCTATATACTTTTATAATATACAATAATTTTCTCGATAAACATAACCAAAAAATTATCCAATAACTCATGAAATATTTTATTCATAACATAAATTAATACACAAGGTGAATTAGTTAACCCAAACATCAATAAAAAAATTCAAAATGCATAAATCTGGTACATAATTCTGTATTTGGGGTACTTAATTCCTTTACATTCATCTAATGGAAACCATACCACAGGTCAACCTTCAAAAAATTCTTGGCTCCCATAAATTGGTCAAGAAAATAATCAATACGAGGAAAACAAATTTGTTTTAAAACTATTTTATTCAAGGAACTATAATATTGGAAAATCCTCATTGAACTGTATTTATTTTAAAAGAAAAAAAATAGAAGCTCCCCATGGTGATGTGCTAGGAAAAATTAATATTTTATCAAGAAACAAATGAAACTAATTCTTCAATTCAACATATTTAGTAAGAACCATTCAATAAGTGGGATTAGAAATTTTTTTAGCTTCAGGAAATATGTAAATTGTGAAAACAACTTCCCGGTCCGGTATAACACCAGGTAACTAATTATAAAAATCATTAAAATACCCATTTACCACTAGTAAATCATTAATCTGAGTAGTTCCCCTATTTTCAACAATATGAGAATGATAACATTCATTTCCACCATTCAACATTTTATCAACTTCCTGATATGTTGTCAATTTTATGTGTTCATTATTACATAAAAATAGATATTCAATTTTAAAAAACAATTCATTATATCTACAATAGATATTAGAATAATAAATATAAATCCAATTCAAACAAATAAAGTCATCAACCTCTATTGAAGGGAAAACAAAAAAAATTGTGCAATTTATTTCAACAGATAACAATATGAAAGTTGTAAAAATTCTTTCTTTCTGTAACATTTAACTTGGTGTTTTAATAATATGTTCAGGTCTCTGTTATTGTGGTGATATTTCAAATTTAATGGAGAATTTCTCAGATATAAAGGAATGTGTGAACCCCTTATGCAACAGAACTTTAGAAAAATATGGGCAAACAAACAAGGTACCTGATAAAACATCATTGGATGGAATGGAGTATAAAGACATAGTAAAAAAGGATCTCACTACACCTTTCTACTTATGGGATTTATTCTTTGTATCTTTTAGATATCTCTTTGGGAAGAATCTTTCACAATTAACCTTCCCACAAGATTTAAAAGTCATTATATTTTTCTTATCATGATTAATATAATAATTATTTTAATTAAAATCTCAGTTCACATGGCCAAATATACCACATAGAATCCACTTCTTGGTTTTTCTAAGGCATTAACCATGGTGTTTTTTAAAACACATTTCAAAAAATGGAAATTGAACTTTCGTACCATCAGATTTCATTGATTGATTCTTATACAATACAATCTATCTGGACCTCTTCCCTTGTCTATTTTCAAGGTACATGTGGTCATTAGAAAACCCCATTTATACCTTCTTCACATGTCAGAAAAGTTTCTCATAAATTTTGAACACAATGGAATCCAATTCCCTTTGATATCTTGTCTTTAATCCAGATTCAAAACTATTTCTTTTTAAATAATTACTCGGAATATTATTTCGAGCATACCTTTCAAATGGGGTTTTGTTTTCTTCAAGAATTACCACTGAATCTCCCCCCTTATACTTCAATTCATGTAATTGCTTCTATATCTTATGTATTACCAACTTTGGAAAATATTTTTCGATGAAATTAATTTTAAATTCATTCAACTCTAAGGAAACAATCTCTTTTCTATTACAAATTTCCATGACCATTAACATCCACTAATCATCGTCACCATCAAAAAAATAATTTCAAATAATTTCCTTTTGATTATCTAAACTACACATAACATAGAATATTTATTCAAGTGATTTAATCCTTCCATCAATCGCTATTGGGTTAGATGATACACTAAAAGCAAGAGGGTGTTGCCACATAAAATGTTCCACTGTAATCAAGTTACTTTATGGTAGATCTTTTTTTAATTGTATGGATGCCACCACCATTTACTATATGTATAATATGAGCCATTACTATCATAAACTAATTGCTTCCAATTCCCTCCATTCTCAGTTGTGGATTCAGAAAAATATTAGTCTCTCGGTTCTTTCCAACAATAGCTTCCTCGTTTCATCTCTGAAAAAAAAAATTGAACAGACATATCATAGATGAAGCAACATCATAATCATTAAATGCAATAACATTTCAATATAAAAATAAGGTATAAATAATTTAATCTATTATTTTAACCCCATAATAATATCTAATATTATCTAAATCGTTCTCTGATACAAACTATAAGGAAACTGCCTTAAACATTACATATTATAGTTATTTAAACTCGATTTGACTTCTTTACACCCCCAAAGATCTTTTCAGTTTAGATTTTTAGAATTTTATAACATAACATATACATATCAACCCACAATGAAACAATGTGGGTACTATTAAAACATCATCCATTTCATCAAATATATAAAATTTTAAACACAAATCAAAAACATGATTTCTTTGAAAAACCATCAAAATATTTATCATGAAATTATTTTTCTCTTGAACATACGTATAACTTGAGGAAGGCATTTCAAAATAGGTTATGAGACTGAAAATCTCATTAAGGGATATAAAAATAAGGAACGAAACCATTAGTCTATGAATATTATAAAGATATGAAATCATTTTCACAAAGACATACTTCTCACCCATAAAGAATCAAAAACATACATTGTGAAACATGAGATTTAAATAAATCATAGAAAACATAAAATGAGAATAAGGGTATCATGGGAAATTAATTATATATATTGTAACCCTCGTGGATACCTTATTATTTGTAACCCTCATGGCTACCTTACAGTGTAACACTTATGGTGTAACCATCATAGTTACACTTGGAGTAACCATATTCCCACTTCCAAATTACACATAACTAATGAATCAGATAGAGTTACAGGTCCCACAATTCATCATAAATTTTTAAAAAGATCCAGAACATAATCATAATACCTAAATAATTACATAAAAACATTTATTTTGAATTTTGTTAAATAGAATTTTAATAAATTATTTTAAAAGGAAAATCCCATAAAAATATCATATAACTGAAGTGAGAATAAGTATAATGAATGGATTATGTGAATAAACTATAAATCCAAATTTTAACACATAATATAAAATAAAATTCATTACAAAAAATATTCATTGTTCCATATAATCAAATGAAGTGGACGGTTAACACAATGAAAGGAAATTTTGTTATGAATTCCCTTTCAGTGGGTTAATATTACTTATATATTTTTTAAAACTTGTTTATAATGGTTAATAGAGTGTAATTAATATTTTAAATAATCATATTTATGTTTATAGCACCTTATATAATCATTTTATAACATCATTCCACCCACTAATGAATAATACTTTTTTTCCATTGTTTTGGGTCCATTCTTTTCATGATTTCCATGGTCGGTTCGTAATGGATTTTATATTAAAATGGAAGTGACACTCTAGAAGTAAACTGAAATGGAATAAATATGTTTCATGAATATTAAATTATTCCATAAATCATTTTGGATATATAGTGTGAGAATGAATCATTAGAAAAATCATTATTGATATCCGTTTATACCATTTTGAAAGTGTTTTGATAATCCTGAACGTTTTTCCTTATATTACATAATATTATGTATATATGTAATGTCCATAACATTAAAGAGGATATATAATAAAATTAAAAATATTTTTAAACCATTAAAACGGTTTTATAACTTCTTTTTAAGGATATAATAGGAAATTCAAACACATCATCCAAAAAATTGGTAAATTGCCACATTGTTGATGGAGTGATTATTATCAGAATAAGAAAAATAGGAGAAGAAGAATGATGATTAATTTTATCCATTAACGTGGTTAAATCCATAATATTTAATTTTATAGAGCTTTAATAGCTCTTGGATAGGGGTATGAAAAGGGAGTTTATGAAAAGAAAATGATTTGAAAAGAAAACACAAGAAAATGAAAGAGGATTCTGACCTCTTGATCACTTCTTCTTAAGAACATTCTTAAGGCTGTTGGTTTTGTACTCTTGGTGTGTCTAGAAGTTTTTTAACCTGGAGAAGGTCCTTGGTAAGGGTATTTGTTATAATTTATTCAATGCTCAAATCTTGATAACTGTGAGAGAAAGAATGGGGTGAAGTATGTAATTATAGGGGAGGAGAAGAGGGATTTTCCATTATTTTAAATATTGGATGGCATGATGTCTACTGATATAGCCACAAAGGATCTCAATACATATTTATGCTTATTGTATAGCCTATTTTCAAGATTCAGATCTATCATTGGGTAGGACTTTTCATAATGACCCTTCTCACCATATTTGAAACACATTATTGTTTTCTTATCAGGATTAATTGTATGATTATTTTAATTACAATGTTTGGAAATTTTTTCCAAAAATACCACATAAAATACGCTTCCCAGTTATGGTAAGTAATTTCCCATGGTGGTTTTTACCATACTTTTCATAATATGGAATCTGAACATTCATACCATCATATTTCTTTAATTGATACTTATTCATCGCTTTACATAGGGACCACTTATTTTGTTTGTTGTCCAAATACATGTTGTCATTATAAAATTCCATTTCAACATTATATTCACATTGGAATAGTTTCTCAAATTTTTTGAATACATGTGAATCCAATGACCTATGATATCTTTGACTCAATCCTGAATCAAAACAGTGGATTTTTCTATAATGACCTACAGTTAGATTTAGAGAATACCTTGATTTCCATATGACGTTATCTTCATACATGGCCACTAAATCATTCTCCTTATAATTCAATTATTGTAATTTCATCTCTATCCTAAGTAAAACCACCTTTGGAAAATATTTTTAAAGGAAAATACTTTTAAATTCATCCAAATGAAAGTCATATATCTCATATATATGCCACATATTCATGACTATTGACCACCACCGATCAGATTCAACATAAAAATGATAAAGGAAAAGTTTTAACACTTGATTATCTAAACATTCCATAACATAGAATATCTTTTCAAGGGATTTAATCCATCCATTAGCCTCAACTGGGCCAGAAGATCCACTAAAAGCATGAGGGTGTTGCCTCATAAAATGATCCACAATCATCATGTCCCATTATGGCTGTTCTAGCTCTTCTCTTGTATGGATGCCACCTCCATTTTTTTGTTTCATCTGAGCCATTACTACCACAAACTTCTCTCTTCCGATTCCCACCATTCTTGATTGTCTATTCAGAATGATACCAGCATCTCGGTTCCTTCCAACTTCAGCTTCCACATTTCTTATATAGAAACCCATTTGAAATAGACATATATTATATGAAGAAACATGTTAATCATTAAATTCTATAAAATTTGAATTGAAATTTTCGGTAAAAACCATTTATGGTATTCTTTTGACATCATACGAACGATTGAAGTTATCTAAATTGTGCTCCAATACCAACTGTAAGGACTCGGCCTTAAACATTACAAATTATAATTATTTCAACTGTATTAGACTTCTTTAAAATCCTAAAGATTTTTTCATCTTAGAGTTTTAGAATGATAGGATATAACATATAAATATCAAACAATAAGAATACATAGTGATTACGATTACAACAGTCTTCTTATATTCCCAAACATAAAATATTAGACACAACACCACAATATGATTTCTTAATAATATCATCATAACATTTTACCTGCCTTCCTTTTTCAATTGAACTTATTTGTAACCATTAGAAGGCCCTTAAAAACATGGGATGATAATTAATAGCTCATTAATAGAAATTAAAAGAAATAAATAATCCATTAGTCCATGAATACTAATAAACATATGAAATCATTTTCACAAAGTCATACTCCTCACCCATAATGAATCATATGACTACATTGTGAAACATGATATTTCCAAAAATCATAGAAAGCATAAATATAGAATAATGGTATATTAGGGTAATTACTTACATATATTGTAACAATCATGGCTACCTTATGTTTTTTAACCCTCACGACTACCTTATAATGTAACACTTATGGTGTAACTGTCACAGATACACTTGGAGTGACAATATGGGTGACCTCTATATTACGCATACCCAGTAAATTATAGGGGGATATAGTTCTGATACATCCTCATAAATAATAACAATTATCAAGAACATAATCATAACAACAGAATAATTTCATAAAAACATTTCATTGGAATTCTGTTAAATAGAATTTTAAAAGATGATTTTGTAAGGAATGTCCCTTAAAATATCATATAATGAATTTGTGAATAAATAGAATCAAATTATTATGCGTATAAATTATAAATTCAAATTACAAAACATAAAATAAATAAAAATTCATTAGAAAAAATTCTTAGTACCATATAATCAATAAAGTGGAAGGTTTACCAAATGAATGGAAATTGTATTATGGATCCCCTTACAACGGGATTGTATTTCTAGAAACATACATAAACCTGATATATAATGGTGAAAATAGATTTATTAATATTTTAGAGAAACTAATTTTTGTTTATAACACCTTATATTATCATTTTATAACATCATTCCACCTATTAATATATAATATATTGTTATTTCAATTATTTCGAGTGAGAATATTACATGATTTCCATGGTCAGTTCATAAATAATTTCCTTGTTGAATGGGAGAGAACCTCCAAAAGTATAATTAAATGGAATTAATATGGTTCTACAATATTAAATTATTCCATAAATCATTTTGGTTATATGTTATGAGGATGAATCAATAGATAAATCATTATTGATATCTATTTTATATCATTTTGTGATTAGTCAATAATCATGACCTCGTTTCATTATTTAACATAATATTTTGTATATTTATAAACACAAGAATATTAAAAGGGATATATAATACACTTGAAAATTTATTTCATCTATTAAAGTATTTTTAAAACTTGTTTTTAAGGATGAAATGGAAAATAAAAACACATCATCCCTGATTTTGGTAAATCGCCACATCACAGATGATGTTTTTATTTTTAGATTTAGAGGAAGAGAAGAAGAATAATAATGATTAATTTTTCCCATAAAAATTATAAAATCAAGAATATATAATATTATGCAGCTTTCATTCCTCCTGAATTAGTTTAGGGGAAGGGATTTTATGTAAATTAAAGTGATAGAAAAGAAAACACAAGAAAATAAAATAGGATTCTTACCTCTTGATCTATTCTCTTTGAGATCCTTTTTAAGGTCTTTGGTTTTGGCCTTTTTTGAGACCATAAGGTCTTGGGCTTGGGGAAGGTCCTTGGATAGGGTATTTGGTTGATTTTATCCAATTCTCAAAGCATGAAAGGTGTGAGAGAAAAATTAGGGTGAAGTTGGTATTTATAGTGGAGGAGAGGAGGTGTTTCCATTATTTTAATCATTATTTAAATATTTTTTATCAAGACTAGGAATATTATTGATTCATGTGACCCAAAATAGTAAATAGAGCGTGTGAGTGTTAAAAAAGGGTGATTACATCTTCCATGATGATAAGAAAAGTGTATTAAACTGATAATGTCTATGTATACACTATATTACCATATTTCAAAATTCCTCAAAACTTCAAGAATTTTAGAAAAATATCTTTAATTCAAACTAACCATTTTTTAACAAATAAGATTAAAAATTGAATTCTAATTTTTTATATTTTTTCTAAATATGGTTAATTTAATTTTGATATTAACTTACATTTTCTTCCAAAAATAATAATTATAAAAGTATAATTGATTTTTTATCATATTGAAAATTTAATCAATATCTCACCATCTTATAAACTTAATAAAATAAAATAAAAATATGAATTACAATTCACATGGGTCATATTACAATTTATAATGGTATTTTATTATTCATCAAAAAACAATGTTGGTTCTATAAGAATCCAAATAACATATTGATCACAACAATTGATGTCTGTTTTTTTTTTTGAAATTCTAATTATAGAAGTGGAAAAATTATGAATAATGGCTAGTTTATAATTATCTCCTAAAAAATTCCCACTATGTAGAGACTCGGGGTTTAATTCATTTCAATTTGTTTTTAAAAAGGGTGTTACATTCTCCCCATCTTCTCAAAATTTCATCATCACAATTTTACATTCATATTAAACAATTTAGGGTACCTCTCCCTCATAGAATTTTCTGATTCCCAAGTTATGTTTTCAACTATGTTATTTTTTCACCAAATAATTACCTAGTTATAATAACCCGATTTTTTAGGAGTGAAAATCCCGACCTATTTGAAATTTTGTCTTTTTCTGATAAAAACTGGGAAAATCTTGGAAGTTCTGGAAATTTACAAACGATACGTTGTGTAATCCAAAGTATAAACCATGTATAGGTTAGTTGAGTACCGACTATGTCCTCACTCAGTACATGTCATGTGTGACCATTAAGAAATTTCCTACTATAGGGCATGTAGTGCTGCTCGACACGTCGTGCATTCTTCTTCTATGTATCGGCTGGGTTCAAGCCATGTTGAGTGATCAAGCAATGTGAGGTATTCAAGCCATGTCGATCGTTCAAGCTGTGTGGACATATTTGCTTTAGTTATAGTACATAATTGGCCACTACAGGGTGTTTATTCCTTGAATACATGTCATGTACCTTTTTTATTCCCTTAAATGATTGAGTGTCACCTCCTATTTTGTAAAACATCTTCTTCATCCCCATATTCAGGACCTCTCCATTACAAAATCCTGAAGAACATACCTAGCCCAAAACTATTCATCCTTCATCCATACATCAATCTCTCAGTGGCTGCGGTATCGTAATAGCGACACTAAACCCGTGCAACATGTTTCGTTCTAGTTTCTATGCCTCACACGTCACAGTTTCAATCTATGTGGATTTTCCTATATTGACAGAAACATATATCTATGAGGATCAGTGTTCAAATGGTGCATGATATCAGAATTTCCTACGTCTAAAATTCTTAGGTAGACAGTGCATACCTCCTTTTTTGTTTTCTCATAATTTTTGGTGGTGCAGCATATGGTGCATTTTTGGTATTTTGAGTGTCACCCTGTATTAGCTATTTTTTCTTCTTTAATTATATTCTGGCCAATGGGATGCCTTTTGGGTATTCCTTGTTACCTATTTTTCTTGATTGGGGTTGGGCGAGTGGTCGTTGCTCATCTAGGCATTTTGGAATGGGAAGAAAAAATGCTATTAAAATAAATCGTATGGTTTTAAACTATTGAGTTCAGTTTATTAAACCATGATATGAATTTTTAGAGGCATTAAAGACCATAGTGTTGTTGTTTGATAAATGTTGGGTTAGTTAAACTCAACTATTTAGAATTTTTTTCATGTTTATATGTACTGTTAAATGTCTTATATGAGTAATTGATGAATTGCATAAGCTAGAACATTTGGGTTGGGTTGGGCATAGCGCAGATATTCTTGAGTGATTCTGATCACAGGTTGGGCTTGGCCTGAGATACATTGGGTGGTTCTGACTAGGGGATTGGGCATCATGGACGTCGGCTTGAAGAAAGGGTGACTGTCAGGTGGGGCATGGATCGAGTTACTTGGATTGCAGGGCCATTATATTTGAGGGACATGATCATAGGGGCATGAGGTGTCAGTGATGTTGTTAATTAAGAACCTATTTGGGTGATTACCTCTCACCCGAAATTATGAGTAGTGGGCACACAGAGAGACTCAACGATGAGGTGGTTTTGACCACTCGTGTGGATAGAGGCCCCCATTAGTTCCGGTTTAGGTACATTGTTTTTGGGATGCTTGACGTAGGAAGACACGTGGAAGTTGAGGAGCCTTCAGGGATAGGATTAAGGCTATCTGGGTAGGGGCAGAGGCTAACTATTATTATGAATGCATACATAGTTGTTCCTCTGGATACCCTATTTTGAGGGTAGACATCGATGTATGTAAAGTTACCTATTTGAGGGAAGACATCATTGTCCCTCTGGTTACATATTTGAGGTCACGCATCATTGTTCCTCTGAGTTACTATTTCCTGGGCGTGCCATCGGGGCGTCGGTACTTGAGACATGCGTTGTCATGGGGCACATTGTGCTTGGTTAAATGACAGAGATTCCAGCGTTGGCTGATGTAGGTGACACACAATGGGGGCTGCTGAGCACTAGTGGAGTTTCTCCTTATTTTTGCATCGTACTGTATACTGTTTACCTAGTTAATGCATGCCTACATGAACACTTATATTTTGTACGCCCCATTAGGTGGTATCCTACTATGATTCATCTCACACCCTACATGGACCCTTCAGGATGCGTACAGACTTTATGGATTTATGTGTAGGAAAGAGGCCACCTTTAGAAGCTGGGATGGATTAGCTGTTACATGGAGATGGTATGGACCCTGAGGTCTTTCCATGCTAGAGTTTAGTTTGTTTTTCTTAATTTATTGTATGAGTATGATTACTTGTTTTTTATCTAAAGTTATATAGAAATTTGTGCTTTTGCATATGGATGTGTATGACCTGCTTTGGATGCATGTTTGATGTTTAGTGGTAGTTACATGTGATCTGACTTCTGTTGTGTTTAGTTTCCACTACCATTGTTTATAATTATTTCTTCCATTGTTTATTGATATTGAATGTGTTTCTGCTTTGTAGGTCTGGTCCGAGCTTGTTGAGTCATTTATTTTGATGTATCTTTATTATTATACTCGTACCAGTAGCATTATTATCCTCCGAGAGGGTATAGCCAACATACTATTCTGCAATGACCCTCGCCTCTAGTCATCAGCCTTTGGAGTTCAGGGAGGTATGTCTAAGGTTGTGAAACCTGACCTGTGTAGCACTGTTTAGGTGGTTGTTTGGGTTTGGGTCATTACAAAGTGGTATCAGAGAAGTTCTTGATAGTTATTTAGTAGCAGTTTTTTGCAAGTTACTAATTAGATTGAGACTTATCTTTTATTTTCTGCTGGATTTACTATTTGGGAAATGGTAGACTAGAGATAATTTGTAATAGAAACTAGGTCTCTAGCTTGTTCTTGGGTTCCTGTGGTGCCATGTACGAGGGATAGACCATGTTACCTTGGGTGGGAATTACTTTTTTATTTTTCTTAGATTACATTTTATATGATTTCAACCTTGGTGGATCACATGGTGTGCTGTGTTATTGATTAAGATATGTAACCCTTGACTCGGTGTGGTATGTGGGAAATGGTCCTTAGCCCAATATTAAATGTCTTGTTTGCTTTGTGTTTTACATACACAATTTAAGGTATTTCAATTTCATAATTGTATGGATGCTTTGTAATGTGATAATACCATGTGAAAAATATATCAATTTCCATGATTTGTATTCATTGGAATGTGAATATGTGAAATTACAGATAGATTTTATTCTTTATTTCAATGTCATATTCTATACTTTGTATATTTGAAGAATTATAGGGTATTTGGGTCTGGCACATATGAGAGTAGGCATGTACTATAGTTGAGGTGATTTTGTTCACCAGGAATGGGTGACTAGGTCGTTAGATTGAGGCAATGTTGGTTGTCAGGACTGGCATTGCCCGAGGTACTTTTGATACTTGTCTCTATTGAGGCGGGTAAGGAGGCCATGAGGTCGGGATGCCATGGAAATTGGTTTTCGATAAGGGAGAGTAAGGGTAGTTGTTTTATGATACCTCTTTACTACTTTCCATATCTGTGTTGAATAAATATTTTTATTTATATATGGCCTTTCTGACCAATTATGGTATTCAAAAAGTTCCACTTATACGACTCGATGGAGCGTCAGGTCGATGATGATACAGTGTCACAGGTGTAGGATCAGGATCAGTATCTGGTGTAAGAAGAGTATGAGACGAAGGTATAGGATCTGGTTCAGGATCAAATGTAGCCTAGGTAGTAGCCAGGTTTGGCAGCATTCGGGTCGTGCCTCGATGAGCATCTCTAGAATAGTCGGGTACGTGTCTTTCAGGGGATCGAAAGAGGTACGCAGGTTACAGAGGAATCTATGTCATATTTGATGCGGGAGTTCCATTTGTAATACCAGCCACTTTTTCAGGGTAAGGGTAGTCTACAGGTGTCTGGGAACTGGATAGAGACCATGAAGATGATCATTGAGTAGCATGAGTTGCCTCCAGGTCGGAGGGTCAATCTGGAAACATACATGCTGAGAGGACCAATTAATTGTTGGTGGGATGTGAAGTTTCTGGATCACAAGAATGAAAGACTGGAATGGAAGGACTTTGAGGATAGGTTCTTTAAGAACGTTTACACAGAGACTCTAAGGTCCAAGAGAGCAAAAGAGTTCTTGAGACTTCAGGAGGGAGAAATTTTTTTCATGGACTATGAAACTACATTCACTGAGCTCTCTCGCATTGCACCAGGTATGGTAAGTGATGATGCGTCAGGTTGAGGATGTTTTAGGAGTGATTAGAAAACACCATTAGGATCCAAATGAATATCTTCAAAATAAACTCATTCGTAGAGGCGGTGAATCAGTCACTCATAGTAGAGGGAAACTATAGGGATAGGCCTCAGGTTGGCTATGTAACAGTTTAGGTGGCATTTTAGATAGCATGAATTGAGGATGGGATGAGTTATAGCTAGTCAGCCAGGTCATGGACTCAGCTAGAACACCTCGTAGTAGTTCTCTAGTGGGTTTCTTTCAGGGTGGGCAGCCATGACATGTTTGGACTCATTGCGATGGGCCTCCGAAAGAGTGCTGAGCATGTAGACAGGTTAGTAATTTTGAATGGTTATATAGGAATCCTTCTCAGATAGAAGCTAGGCAGGGACCGGGATAGATGGTGGCATCTGGAGTTGGTTTAGGTTTGGTACCATGCGATTGTAGCTGAGGATCAGCTGCACATGGTGGATGTGACAGAGACAGCAGGATCCAGCTGACGTGTTAGAGGCCAGTGGCTAGAGTGGAACCGCAAAGAAGTCAGGCATCCAGCATTCTTACATTAAGCTAGGTGCATGTTGTTGAGTTGTCAGAGGCTGGGTAGGCTGGTGAGGTGACAACGGTTAGAGGTACACCAACGGTGTGGCCATGATTTCCATGTTTCGTTTTTGGCATGCCCTAAAGAGGCATGTCCGTTTTCACGGTATGTGATCCACAAGACCTATATGGACGTAATAGATGCTATTCCTTGGGATTTTCACCATATCGATTGCATGATATATTTAAATATATGAATGAGTTTCGATGGGCATCGGGGCATCGAAGATGCGTGTTACATGAGGTGCCTTGGGCATCAGGGAATTAATGATGTGGGTTACCTGAGGTGCCTTGGGCATCGGGGCATCAAGGATGCAGGTTACTTGAGCTACCTTGTGCCTCAGGGAATCAAGGATGTGGGTTACTTGAGGTCCCTTGGGAATCGATGATACAAGTTACATGAGGTTCCTTGTGTATCGGGGCATTGCGGATGTGGGTTACTTGAGGTGCCTTAGGTATCAGGGCATTGATAATGCGTGTTACATGAGGTTCCATAGGAATCAGGGAATAGAATGTGTAGGTTACATGAGGTTCTAGGAAATAGGTTCATTTTTGAGCATCCATGAGATGTAGGACCTCATGGAGGTGGACACCGATGCGGTGTGAGATATGTTTTGGAGTCAGAAATGGAACTAGAGCACCAATGAGGTGCAGGGGTGACAATGCATCACAAAAGGACCACACATGAGGGAAACATGTTAAAAATCCTTTGCTTGTTTTGAGTTTTATTAGGTTGAGACTGAGTTAGGTAATTTTTAAGGTGGGGATCCCCTTTATGAATTTAGCCAGAACCTTTGAGACTGGGGTAGTATTTTTTACTTTATTGGGGTGATATGTTTGGTTCTATCTACAAGTTTCATTTGATAGATCAGGGACGAGCTATGTTAAGGTGGGAAATTGTAAGAACTCGAGTATTTAGAACAGGTTAAAATCCACTCCATGTTTGAATTTTTGACATGTTCCTAGGAAGACTAGAAAAATCTAGGAAGTTATAGAAATTTACAAACAACATGCCGTGTACTCTAAAGTACACGCTTGGTATTGGTTAGGATAGTACCGGTCGTGTGCTCGTTGAGTACATGTCGTGTGTGACCGTTTATAAATTTCCTAAAACATGGCATCTAGTGATGCTCGACATGTAGTATATTCTTCTTCTCCGTACCGGCCGGGTTCAAGCCATGTGTGAACCTGTGTGGAGCGTCCAAGCCATTTGTCCATCTCCGCTTAAGTTGGAATATGGAAAAGTCCACTACATGGAATGTATTCCTTGAATACACATTGTGCACTTTTATTTATTCACTTAAATGATATATTGTAGCATATTATTTCGTAAAATGTCTTCCTCCTCCCCAACATTGGGACCTCTCCATTTTTAAAGCCCGAAGAACATACCTAGAGCTAGATTCTTCATCCGTTATCTTTTCTTAAATCTGTCAGTGGCTGCAGGATCGTAATAGTGAGGCTAAACCCATGCACCCTATTTCATTCCAGTTTCTTAGCCTCACACATTGCAGTTTCTATCCAATTGGAATTGACGAAATTAACAGAAACATAGATCTATAAATATCGGCATTGAATTGGAGCTCGACATCAGACGTGCCTACATCTACAAGTATCAGGGAGGTGCTGCTTACCTTCTTTTGTGTCTTCACAGACTTTTGGGTGGCACAACTTATGGCACGTTTTCAGGTATTTTGAGTGCAACCATGTATTTTATGTTATTTATTGTTTAATTATTATTTGACCTATGGGATGCCTTTATGTATGCCATGTTACCAGTCTTTCTTGAACAGGGCCGGGTGGGTGGTCATTTATCATTAGTGCATTTTGGACAAGGATGCCAAAATGGTATTAATTTAATCATATGGTTTTAAAATTTTGAGTTTAGTTTATTAAACCATGATGTGAATTGTTAGAGACACTGGAGATCTCCGTGTTGTTATTTGAAAACTTATGGGTTAGTGTAACTCAACTATTTAGATTGTTTTTCATGTTTAAGTGTACTGATAAATGTATTATATATGTAATTATAGAATTACATATGCTGGAACCTTTAGGTTGGGTTGGGCGTGGACCGGATATTTTGGAGTGATTTTGATCACATGTTGGGCTTGGCCCGATTTACATTTGGTGGTTCTGACCAAGGTATTGGGCATCATGGACGTCGGCTTGAGGTAGGTTGAATATCAGGTTGGGCATGGCCTGGGTTACATGGATGTTCAGGCCATAATACTTGAGCGACCTGGTCGTAGTGGCATGAGGTGTAAGAGATGTTCTGGCTTGGGAACATATTTTGGTGATTACTGCTAACCCAGAACTATGAATAGTGTGCACACAAAGAGACTCTTTGAATAGATGGTTTTTACCACTCATGTTGGTAGAGGCCACTGATATTTTCGGTTTATATAGCCACGTGGAAGGTGAGGGGACATCATGGGATATCATTGAGGCTATCGGGTTGGGGAAAGAGGCTCGCCGTTATTGTGAGGGAAGACATCATTGTTCCTCTAGTTACTTTATTATGAGGGTAGACATTGTTGTCTCCCCAGTTACCTATTTGAAGGTAGACATCGATGTCCATAAAGTTACTTATTTGAGGATAGTCTTAATTGTTCATTTGGGTAACTATTTCATGGGCGTTCCATCGGGATGTCCATATATGAGACACGCGGTGTTAGGGGAACATGGTGTTGTGTTACAAGACAAATATTACAGCATTGGCCAAAGTAGGTGACACTCTAGGGGGGATGCTGAGCTCTAGTGGATTTTGTGTTTATTTTTGCATCATCCTTCATACTACTTACCTTATAAATGTAGTACTGCTTAAACACCTATATTAGGTATGCACCATTGGGTGGTATCCTATTGAGATTCGTCTCACACCCTGCACGGTCCCTTCGGGATGCGTACTGACTTTTTGGAATTATGTATAGGAAAGAGGCCAACTTCAGAAGCTGGGCTTCATTAACTGTTGCATGAGGATATTATGGACCATGATGTCTTTCCTTGATAGATTTTACTTTGTTTACTTACATTCCTATATGACCATGGCTACTTGTTTTGTAGAAATTGTTCTTTATCCATTGGATCCATTACCTAAGGATGAGTATGACCTACATTGGATGCATGATTTTTGTCGAGTGGTAGTTAGAAGTGATCATCATGCTACTTTGTTTACTTTCCTTTGTCATTATTTATAATTATTGCTTCCACTATTTATCGATATTGATTGTGCTTCTGCTCTACGAGTCTGGTTTGAGTATACTAAGTTGTTTATTCCATTTCATCTTTATTATTATACTTAGACCAATACCATTAATATCCTCCTGAATGGTATAGACTTCCCACTATACCAATAAATAACCTCTCTGCTAGTCGGAAACCTTCGGCGGTCGGGGAGGTGCACCTATGGTAGTAATTCTGACTCGTTTAGTATGATTCAGGTTGCTGTTCGGGTCTGGGTCATTACACTAGTAGGTTACCTTAATCCACAATAATTTTTCTCTTTGATCAAATATATGAATAAGTATCTCTACATAATAAAGGCTCTCTTCCAGCTGAACTACTTCTGGGATCAAATAATAAAATGAATCTAGAATATAATTTCTCAACATAAAAATAAGAAAACATTGTGTAGCTGAGATAAACTCAGAGGCAATGCCACTCAGTAGGTGACGGGTCCAAAATTATCAAGGATTTCATAAGGTCGAAGGAATCATAGAATTAGAATTCCTTTTATAGAAAAATGTGTATCACTTTTCCATGGTGATATTCTATAAAAATCCCCCTACCTCAATAGTAAAGTATCACCTCCTGTTATATACATAAATTTTCGGCCATCTCTGATATGTCCTAACACATTTCTGGATCATATTTAATTTCTAAGCCACTTATTCTATTAATTTCTTTTCCCATAAACTTTCATTCACTATGTTCTTCCCAAAATGGTAGATTTCAACGCCGCTTCCTATATAGTGACTCAAAAGGTTCAATCTTTATACTAGAATACAAACTATTATTATAAATAAATTCAAGTAAATAAATTTTTTGATCAAAACATCCATGGTGTTTCGTTGAACAAGATCAAATCATATCCTCCAAAGTCTAAATAGTCCATTTTTACTACCCATCTAATTGAGGATGAAAAGATATACTGAAATTAAATTCTGTTCCTAATGAATTTTAAAGGCCTTTCCAAAAGAAAAAAGGGGTCCTTGGCTATTGGTTAGAAATAATGTAAATGGGAACACAATGTAACCTAACAATATCTTTGAGGTACAGTAGAAAATGTTGGTCCAAAGACATATTATATCAAATAATAAGGAAATTATAATATTTAGTTAGTCGATCAACTATAACCTAGATTTAATTGTTTCCTCGAGAAGCCTTTGGAATCACCACAAATAATTCCATTGATAGTTTTTCTCATTTCCACATTGGCACTGGTAAAGGATGACTCATCCCCTTCAATAACATCCACTCTCATTTAATTTTTTGGTATGTCACTCATTTCATAGTAAAATATAAAATATCACTTTTCATTCCATCTCACCAGTAATACTCACAATGGTCATTTTACATATTTGTTATGTCATTTTGAACATAAAATGGAGAACTCTGAGCTTCACAAAAAAAATATTTCTTCAAATTATAATAACAAGGAACACATAATCGTTTTTAAAATATCAAAACAAAATCTCTATCAATGTTAAATTCTAGAAACATATACATTTTAAATAATTCTACATTTTTCTGTAGCTCCCCATATAAATATTGCGCTTATATAATTTGTTGTGATAAGGATAACTAAAATGAAGCCTGAAACAAAATAAAAATTTTCATGCACCAAAATCTTCAAAATCCAAAATTCAACAGGTCATTAATCAAGGGGGTCATGTTCCAGTCGTAACATGGTTAATGATGCATGATGTTTTCAACTCAAGGCATCCTCCATTTTTTTTATTTTCATTGATGGTAATTATTTGTGCTATTACTGTCCTTATTCAATTCAATACATCTTCTTTGCCTCATGTTTATTTCCATCTATGTGGATATATACTTCATACTTATACGGATGGTATATATTTCACATATGGATCCATGTAAATGATGCCTTCAAATTTTCAAAGTAAAAGCCAGCGCTGCCAATTCCAAATCATGTGTGGGATAATTTAACAAATGAGGTTTTTGTTTTATTGAAACATAAGCAATTACCTAAACATTCTAGATGAGAACAAAACAGATCCACTTAAATGAAGCATCACTATAGATGGAAAAATCACCATTTCTGGAAGGAAGGACCAAAACAAGAGAATTCAAAAATATCTTCTCCATTTCCTGAAGAAAACATAATATTCTTCTATCCAAACAAATTTAACCTATTTTCATGTTAAAAATGGTAGCAGCTAGAAAAATATGCAATTTTTTAACTAACCAATAATAATAACTATATAATCTCTTAAAAGAACAAATTTCTAAATTTTTTAGGACTTGTACATTAATCAAACACTTTTGTTTTGGAAGGATCAATTGTAATTCCATCCGTATTTACAATATTCCCAAGAAAAGAAATATGTTGCAACCAAAATCCACAGTTGACGAATTTTCAAAATATTTTTACTTCTTTTAAGGCTTTTAAAACATACCTTAGATGTTTTTCGTGATCCTATTTTCTTTTAGAATAAAAATAATGTCATCAAATAAATGATGGAAAACATATCCAAGAACTCATGAAATATATTATTCATAAGATCAATAAAAACAATATGTGCATTAGGTAACCCTAAAAAATGGAAAAAAATTCATAATGCCCATATCTAGTAAAAAATATAGTCTTCAGGGTGTTTGCTTCATTTATTTTCAGCTGATGGTACATAGACCTCAGGCCAACCTTCCAAAAATACTTTTCCTCCTAGAAACGGTCAAACAAATCATTGATATGAGGAAAAGGATACATGTTTTTAACAATGAAGTTATTTGAGGCCCTATAATCATTGAAATGTCTCATTAATCCATATTTTTTTAACAAACAAAACTGAAGCTCCCTATGGGGAAGTGCTGGAACGATTGAAGCATTTATCAAGAAACACATGTAAATGAGTTTTTAATTCAAGATATTCCATTTGAGCAATTAAATAAGGGGGTTTGAAACTAAATTCTCTTCCGGAACATTGTAAATGGTGAATTTAATTTCTTGGTCACGTATAAAACTGGGTAACTCCTTAGGTAAAATATCAAAATATTCATTTACCTATGACATGTCATTAATATGAATTGTTCCCATGATTTCAACACTATGACCAAGATAACTTTCATTTCCACCATTCAACATATTCTTACCTTCCTGATATGTTATCGATTTTATGGGTACATTATTGTTTACAAAACTGAAATTATTTCGAAAAAGCAGCATCTTTATCTCTACAATCAATATTAGCATGTTAAATATAAATCCAGTCCATACTCAAAATGATATCAACCTACAGTAAGGGAAAAACAAAAAAAATTCCAGAAACTTATTTCCATAGATAATAATAGGAAGACTCATAAAATAACCTATTTATGAAACATTTCCCTTTGATGTTTTGAAAATATGTTCCAGTCTCATTTTTTGAGGAGATATTTCCAATTTAATAGTTATTTTCTCAGAAATAAATGAATGTGTTGATCTCATATAAAACAAAACTTTTAAAAAATAAGATTAATCATACAAGGAACTTGATAAAACATCAATGGACGATGTGACGTCTACTGACATAGTCATAAAGGATCTCACTATACCTTTCTACTAATTTTCTGGCTTCATTGCATCATTCAGATCTCTCTTTTGGAAGGAATTTTCATAATTACTCTTCTTTCCATATTTGAAAAAAAAATTAGTTTTCTTATGAAGATTAATATTAGGATCATTTTAATTTCAATCTTGGACCATATGTCCAAACATACCACATCAAAAACATTTCATATTTTTGTTAAGGAATTCCCTATGGTGATTTTAACGATACTTTTCAAAAGAAGGAAATTGAACTTCCATACCCTCAGATTGATTTGATTGATTCTTATCCAATGCATTACATCTGGACCTCTTCTTCTGTTTGTTGTCAAGGAACACGTTGTCATCAAAAAAATCCATTTCTACCTTCTCTACATATGGAAAATGTTTCTCATAAATTTTTAACACATGTGAATCCAATGCCCTATGATATCTTAACTTCAATCCTAATTAAAAATGGTTGATTTTTCTACAGTGACTCAGAATATGATTTGGAACATGCCTTCCCAGTCAGGCGAAGTTTTATTCATACATTTCCATTGAATATTCCTACTTCTACTTCAATTCAAGGAATTTATTCTTTATCCTAACTCTAACAACTTTGGAAAATATTTTTCAAGGAAAAGAAATTTAAATTCATCCAACTCTAAGGCATTAATCTCTTATAAATTCATAATATTTAAGACCATTGGCCACTACAGATTAGCTTCACCATCAAAATGATTAATGTAAAAACTTAACATTTAATTATCTGAACAAACCATGACATATAATATATTTTCAAAGGAATTAATCCATCTTTATGTTGATATTAGGTAAAAAAATCCACTAAAATAAAGAGGGAGTTTCCTCATTAAATGTTCCATTATCATCATGTTCCTTTGTGGAAAATATGTTTGTTATCATGTATGGATTCCAACTCAATTTATTTTCTGTGTCGTCTTATCAATTACATTCACAAACTACTCTCTTCTACTTCCCACCATCACCGGTTGTGGATTCGGAATGATATTAGTCTCTCAATTTTTCCAACTTCATCTTCCCTATTTCTTCTTCGGAAAACCATTCTAAACAGAAATATCTTAGATGAATAAACATGGTAATTTTAAATGATATACAATTTCAATATAAACATAAGGTAAAAATCATTTATGATATTTTTTTAACATCATATTAACTCCTAAAGTTATATAAATCGTGCTCTAATACCAACTATAAAGACCCAACCTTAAACATTAAATATTATATTAATTTTCAATAGATTTGGCTTCTTTACACTCCAAAAGAACTTTTAAATTTAGTGTTTTAGAATGTTTGGACATTACATGTACATATCAACCCCCAAGTATTCATAGTGGGTTCTATTAAATTAATATCCATTTCTTCCAAATCAATAAATTTTAAACACAAAAAACACCACATGATTTCTATAACAAATCACCATAACATTAATCATGGATTATTTTTTCCCTTACAGATCCTTATAACATATGTAAGGCCATTAAAAACATGGGATGAGAATGAAATTCTCATTAAAGGAATTAAAATATGAAATGAAACCATTAGTCAATTAATAATTATAAACATTCAAAATCATTTTCAAAAAGACATAATTTTCCCCCAAAAGGAATCGTATACTTTGTGAAACATGAAATTTACATAAATCAAAGAAGAAATAAATATATAATAATGAAATATTAGGAAATTACATACTTATATCAAAAGCCTCGTGGCTACCTTATGACTTGTAACCCTCACATATTCCATACAATGTAATCCTTATGGTGTAACCATCACGTTACACTTGGAGTAACCATACGAATGACCTCAAAACTAAACATAATAAATGATTTGGAGAGAGTTAAAGATCCCACCCTTAATAATTATTTAATGAACATGATCTAAAACATAATCATAATACATGAATAATTGAGTAAAAAAATTTCTTTTCAATTATGTTAAATTGAAATTAAAATGAATATTTTTTAAGGAAAGTACCTTATAAATATTATATAATTGAAGGGAGAATAAATAGATTGAATATATTAGGTTGATACACAATACAGCCACATAATTAAGAATTATATAAAAAATTCATTCCAAAAATATTCTTAGTACCATATTATCAATGAAGTAAAAGGTTAACCCAATGAAATGAAATTGGGTTATAAATTCCCTTACAATGCGTTTGACTGATAAGAAACTTGTTTAAACCTATTGTATAATGGTTAAAAGTGTGTTATTGATATTTTAATGAAGCTTTTTGATTTTTTATAACACTATATGTTGTCATTTTATGACGTCATTGCACCCATTAATTAATAATATTTTGTTTTATCCATTGTTTCAGATGCGTTCTATACATGATTTCCATGGTCAACTCATAATGGATTTTCTTATCGAATAGAAGTGAAACTATAGAAGAGGAATGAAATGAAATTAATATGTTCATATAATGGTAATGATTTCCTAAATTATTTTTTCATATGTTATGAGGATGAATCATTAGATAAATCATTAGTGATATAATTTTATATCATTTCCATGGTTCTTCAATAATCACAAACTTGTTTCATTTTATAACATAATATTATGTATATATGTAAACACGAGAAAATTAAAGAGGATATATCATACACCTCTAAAAAAAATAATCCCTTAAAATGGTTTCATATCTTGTTTTGAGGATTTAATGGAAAATAAAAACACATCTTTCAAGATTTTGGAAAATCACCACATAACAAATGATGTTTTTAATTTTAAAATAAGAGGAATATGAGAAGATAAATGATGATTAAACATATCCATAAACAAGATAAAATATAGAATATATAATATTCTATATCTTTCATGTGTATAAGATAATGTGAGGGGAAAAAAGTTTCTGAAAAGAAACAGAATTAATAAGAAAACACAATAAAATGAAAGAGGATTCCTACCACATGATATCTTCCCCTTGAGATCCTCCTTAAGACCATTGGTTTTGGCCTTTTGGTGAGACTAGAAGTTCATGGACTTGTGGAAGGGAATGGGAATGGGATTTATTATAATTTATACAATCTAAAATATTGATAGGTGTGAGATAAATATGGGGATAATGTTGGAGTTTATAGTGGAGAAGAGGAAGGGTTTCCATTATTTTAATATATTTGATCAAGACTATGAATAGTAAGGATTCTTATGACCTTAAATAGTAAATAGAGTATTTGAGTTCATTACAAGTCTAACTACATCAACATTATTGTAAGGAATAGTTTATTTAACTAATAATGTATATATATATAGTATATTATCGTATTACTATTCCTCAAATATTCAAGAATTTCCGAAAAATCCCGAAAATTCATCCTAGACATTTTTTAACAAGTAGAATTAAAAAATGCAATCCATTTTTTATTTTATTTTTCTAAATATGAATAATTTAATTTTTATATAAACTCATATTTTATTCCCAAAATAACAATTTTAAAACTATAACTTATTTTACATCACATGGAAAAACTAATCAAGTTCAAATTATCTTATAACATTAAGAAAATAAAATAATAATTTGGTTCACTATTCATATGTTTTATATTACTGTTCATAAGGGTATGTTACTATAATAAAAAAACTATTTGGTTCTATTAGACTCTAAATAACAAATTGATCACAACCGTAGATGTTTTTTTGAAATTCAAATAATAGAAGCGGCAAAATTGGGTTTAACAACTAGTTTATAAGTATCTCATTAAAAAAGATCCATTATTTTGAGAATATATTTTTCATTCATTTCAATTTATTTTTAAAACCTTGGGGTGTTATATTCTCCAACCTTCTCAAAATTGAATCCTTAGGATATTATTTACTTATTAAACATGTGAGGGTACCTCTCCCACTACGAATTTATAGATACCCATGTTGCTTCTTCTACAATGTGATTTATTCCCAAAATTTTTACCTGGTAGATTATATAATTCCACAATACTTGTTCTCTTGGAACATGAATCTGAACATGTATCTATTCATAAAAAAGTCTTTCTTCTATGTGAAATTCTTATGGTATCAAAAGATGAGATAAATCTAGAACTTAATTTATCAAAATAAAAACACGAAAAACATTGTACACCTAAGATAAACGTGGAGGAAATGCCACTTTGTAGGCGACTGGTCCAACATTCTCCATTATTTCATAATGTCCAATGATCAGTGGGCTTAGCTTCCCTTTCATACCAAAAATCATAACTCTTTTCCATGATGAAATTCTAAGAAAAACATGACCACCTGCCTCAAAAGAAAAAGTATTTCCTCCTGTTATCTTTAAAATGTTTCAACACGCCCTATTCTAGCCTCATGTGTTTTTCGATCATCTTTACTTTCTCAAAAAATTCCTCTACTAATTATGGTCCAACAAACTTCCTTTCCCCAAAATCATCCCAAAATTCTAGATTTCCTCCCCGCTTCCCATATAGTTCCTCAAAAGGATCCATTTGTATACTGGAATCAATAATATTGTTATTGTAACATTTCCGTCCTAGAGGCCACCTGAGGGGTTCTCCGAGTTGGGTTGGGCACATAGCCTCAAGCGCATCGTCCCAATTGCCAGAGGCTGCCAGCTAGCAGTGAGTGCCTTTTTCATGCCTGTCGGGGAGACTATACCCTAATAGGTAATAGGTAATATCACAGTAGAAGTAAAAACAATTAAATAATAAATAAAAAAAGCATGTAAATGAATAAACTGTGGAAAAATAAATATAAATAATCCATCTGAATAATATTCATGTGCGGAAGCTCACAAATCTACGTCATGCCATGATGTATGTCTAAAACCAAAGGTACGAAAAATAGAAACTCAAGGATACTATCATAAATGTGAAAAGAAACAATTCTACCATAGAATCATGAGAAAGGATCGGTCCTCTTCCCCAGTATCTATCTTAATATGCAATAAATAATCAATCATCAAAAGCAACATGTTTCTCTTTGTTAATACCTGCAAGCATGTAATCTACTCAGGTGTCAAAAATGCCCGAGCATGGTGTCAGATAAAATCCCAGTAGGCCGGCACCCACAGTTTCTAAACCATTCCATTTTGAAAAATAATAATATATTGTGTGCCATTAAATAATAATTACCGATAAAAAATTAATTGCAATGAAATAAATAACTCGGTCTAGGTTCCAAACAATAAACATTCTTAATCGAAATCTTCAGCCTAAGCCAGAAGTCTGAAAAGACTACCTATAAGCAGGATACACATATACATTTATATAAATCCTAGAAAAATCAATGTAAAACAAGGTAGAGGCATTACCCAAGCTTATTATTTAACTTGTGGTCTAAGTCATGTGTGAAACAGGTGTGGTTCAACATTCCAGAAAAACATTACAAATCCCAAGAGGCTCAAGAAACATTAATATAAACCGTTAGTGAATAATTATCAAGGTTCATATAGAGAGTTAGTGTATGAGACTATCCAAAAGTTATTACTATGGAACATCTTTCAAATTATCCAATACCACCGATCATGTACAAGGAAATCTTTCGAAAGACCAAGTATCGCTCTAGGAATGGCAATACCCTGAGTCTATCCTGATCTAGTAAAAAGTGGTCGAGCATCATCAGAGGCTGTATTAGCTACATTTCAAATTGATCCATCCCCAATGGTCCTTTTGGGAACCATTATCACTCATATGTATTGGAAAACTCAGGGAAGTCTCGGTCTGGCAAAGCCAAAGATCCCGGCCCCCAGTGCGCATTGGTAAATAGTCAAGAATATACGGTCTAAGCATGGCCCTTAATATGGGACCCACCTTATTTCTACACCCTAAATTTAATTAATGTTTTCACTACTATAGGTATGACATAATCATATGAAATTGTGTCTTGAAAACAAAACAGATACACCCATGCATCACAAGGAACAAATTAAATATTTATGCATATCAATTTTAACAAGGCAAGATACTACATCAACATAAGAATATAAATGTACGTTTTAATTAAAAAATAAATCATCACAAAAAACTTCCAAGGATCCAACAATTTCAAATGAAATGATTAATCTAAATTAATTAATCCAATTAAACACAACAAAAGTAGGATGTGCAACACATGCAGTTAATTAAATTAAATGTCTAGGCTAACTGAATTTCTATTGGACATGTCGGTGTGCCCAAAAGGGTTGTTCGAACACATTGAAACAAATTAAACAATTTAATTTAGGATTAATAAGGCTAAAAATATTAGGATAAACAAATAAATTAAAAATATTGTGTGAATTTTCACAATGTTGGAGGGCAGCGACAAAAGGCACAGTGGTGCATTTTTATAAATCGCGAGGAAGTTGAGGGAAAGAGAGTAGAAACACTAACTTATAGTCTTTGATGACTCTAGAATCCGCAGTAGGCTTTTATTTGACCTCAAATGGAGAAAATATTATATTTTTTTAAAAACCCAAAATAGGGTAAAATAAATTTGTGATAAACTGCATGTAGGATAGTCAACAAAATCCTACGATTCCAAATGTGAAAGGTTAGCCTTTCCTTATGGTTTTATTTTCACCTAATGGTGATGAAAATGAAAAAAGGATGGATGAGCGGAATCCTATCGATGGAGCTGTTGTGTGTTGTGCAACCTAGGGAGAGGCAAGAGTGCAATGTGGGGAGAGGAGGAGAGGAAGAGAGAAAAAAATGAAATAACGAAAAGAAAGAAACAGAAAATTAAAATAAGAGAAAAATAATAGAAAATTAAAAGGGAAATTAAAAATTAAAAATAAACTATAATAAATGGATGGATGGGATAACTGAAAAAATAAATAAAAATGGAAAACTCTCATTTTAATTATTTATATTTTTCCAATAACCCCGTTTCTATTTTATTTCATAATTTCATTTTATCTCTTCCTGATTTATTTTACATCTTCTTCATATCTTTTATTATTATTTATCATACATTAACTGACTATTTGAATTCCGAACACCTCCCTAAATCATGAAAGACCATTTTTCATAAAACACATCATTTAATTAATTAATTTAAATGTTTTCTCGGGACCTGTAGCTGGGTGCACATGCGCGTTCCCCAGTTCACTTTAAAGAATTTGACAATGAAATTTAAATGGTTCATACATGACTAAAGTCGATACATTACAACCTCCCCTCCTTAGGACAACTCATCCCCGAGTTGACCTTCAAGGGGTAGTGGAAAGTCTATAGAGGAAAGATCTGGACACTGTGCATGTACATCTGGCTCTTGCTCCCAGGTCTTGTCCTAAAGGTGACTATGTATCCATAACACTCGGACACGAGGGACTTACTTTCCTCGAAGGACATTAATACTACGGTCGATGATACAAATCAGAAGCTCCGCAAAGGATGCATCTACCTCAAGCTCAATGTTGTTGGGGTCAAAAGAATGAGAAGAGTCTGGAAGATATTAATGAAGCAAAGATACTTGGAAAATGTTGTTCATGGCACGATACCTATGAGATTATAGTAACCGATAAGCTACCGAACCAACTCTCTCCACTATCTTAAATGGCCCGACATATCTTAGTGATAACGTTGCATGTGTCTTTATCAGAAAGTGACCCAACCATGGGAAAAAACACAGAAAACTCCAATGTTCCACCAATATCTCCAATGGTCTTCGAAGAAAATAAATATAAAAATTATTTCTGGATTGAGATGTCGTAATATGATTCTGAATCATCTGAACATTCTCAAAAGTCTCCTGAATGAGATGAGGACCCAACAGAGTTGCCTCACCTGCTTCGAGTCAACATAATGGTAAATGACATAGTCTACCATAGAGGGCCTTATACAAAGGCATTTGAATTGTCTATTTGAAGCTGTTATTATAGGTAAACTCAACAAGAGGTATGTATTTCACCCAAGAACCTCAAAAATAAAGGATACATGGTTGTAACATATCCTCTAAAAATTGAATAGTTCTCTTGAACCGTCCATTGGTTTGAGTGTGATATGAAGTACTCATAGGTACCTATGAACCTATTATCTTTGGTAACCCTTTCAAGAATCGTGATGTGGAGTGGGAATCTCTAAATGAGACAATAGAATTTGGTACACCATTAAGTCACATAATCTCTCTGATATTCTACTTTTCCAACTAATCAATCATAATGGTTTCATAGATATTCAAGATATTTGAAACCTTATTTAACCTATCCACAACCACCCATACTACATTTATTCCCTGATGAGATCTTGGAAAGCCTGTAACAAAATCCATGGTGATTTCTTTCCATTTCCATTTTGGAATGGATAGAGGTTGTAGGAGTCCAGTAGGTTGTTGTTACTCTACGTTCACCTATTGGTAGGTGGAGCACTGAGTGATGAAATCCACTATATTCTTTTTCATACCTGGCCACCAATACAGTCGACACATTTCTCTATACATCCTAGTTAGTCGAGGATGAACTTCCCAAACAGAGGTGTGAGATTCCTTCATCAATTATTCTGGTATACATGAAGGTACTCATACTTGGAAGCGATAAACGAGAGTTTCATTTCAATAAAAAACAAGACCTGGAGGTGGGATTTATCCTGTAACACCTTCCCTTAAATCAAGCCCCTTAAGATCAGTCAACTATTTCATGTGGAATTGTTATAGAAGAGAGGAAATCACTATAAGATCTTATAGAACTGATTAACCGCTATGCTCTTGAACCTCCATACACATCTTTGAAAACAAATCCATCATCTGCCACTCACTTTTGGCTACCTACACAGCTTGTGTATCTGTCTTGTTTATTAAAGAATCTTCCAGGGCATTACCATTACCTGGGGTTTATGCAAGCTCAACATTTAGTGAATTAAATTATTTGTCCCACGTGTGTTGCCTAAAGTTCATGTCTCATTGAGTGGAGATATATTTTAATATTTTATTATCTGTGTAAACAATGAATATCTCACCCAACAAGTAGGGTCTCCAACAATGTAGAGAATGAACCACACCTACCAACTCAAGGACATTTGTAGGATATTTCTGGTCATGAGGTCTTAGCGGGAGAGATCCATAAGAAACAACTGGATCTCCCTACATCAAAACTGAACCCAGTAAAATTCCTAAAGCATCACACTAAATAGTGATGCTTTTTATGGATCAGGGAGAAACATAATCGATGTTGAGGCCAGTATTCCTTTAAACTCTTGAAAAGTCTTTTCACAGGCTTCGAACTAGATAAGTTGTACACCATTCTTAGTCAGGGATGTAACAGGCAATGCTTAGTCAGAGAAATCTTGGATGAATTGCCTGTAATAACCCACGATCCCCCAGAAACTACCGATGTTGATGACACTCTTCGACTGCTCCAATGAAACTACAAATCTCTCCATTTCTAGGTCAACTGATGCTCCTGATTTAGATATAATCTGACCTAAGAAGTGTAGATTATCATTCCAAAAGTGGTATTTGACGATCTCAACATATAGATGGTTCTCTCTCAGTGTAATTAGCATGATCTCAAGATTTGTTTCATGGTTCTGCGTGGATCGCGAATACACTAAGATGAAATATATGAATACTACCACATTGAAATCAAGATATGGGTGAAAACCTTAGTTCATCAGAGCCATGAAGACTTCCATCCCATTTCTGAGGATGAATAGAATAACCAGATACTTGTACAAGTTATACCTTCTTTGGAATGCCATATGTTGTATGTCATATGGTCAAACATGAACCCGGTGATATCTCGACCTTAGATAAATCATGGGGAAAAAAGTTACTCCCCAAAGCTGGTCGAATAGACCATCTATACAAGGAAATGGATATCGATTCTTCACAGTGAGCTGGTTTAGTTGACGATAATCCACACATAACCTGAGGGTCCCGTATGACTTCTTAGTGAGAATAATAGGAGAACCCGATGATGATGGACTAGGTGTGATGAAACCCTTAGCTTAGAAGTCTTCATGCTGCTTTTTGTGTTCCTGTCGCTCTATTGGTTCCAGCCTATAAGGAGGAATAGACAATGATACCGCACCTGGAACTAGATCGAGAGTTAACTACATTTCCATCATATGATGTAATCCAGATAAATCATCAGGGAATACATACATGAAAAGATCTACCACTAGAGATAAATCAACCAGCTCTATTCCCTGATCACTCATGAAGAGACTTTCCAAAAGAGCTATCACTCTGCCCAACTCTGTATTTTTTGGTTTTATCGTGGTCTTCATGCATATCCCATTCTCCTTTGTAAAGATATCCATCGACATCAGGGGATGTAAAGGACACCCAAAGGTTATAGAAATCCATATGAGGATGATAACGAGAAAGACAGTTCATACCACGAATGGCATAGATGACAGACATATCGAGGATATAGAGATTCCAAATGAATCTGTTCCCACCAATATCAAGGGGGAACTCTTGGAACTAGCGTATGCCCTCTATCCTGACTCTGAGAGGAGTGTTGAGAGATATGACGCCATAATGTTATTAAGTTGGAAAACCAAGACTTTAAACAATATTAGAAAATATAATGGAGTGTGATGAGATGGTTTCCAAAAGATAAGAAACCAAAGTAGAGGGTACTAGAATGGTACCTCTAACCACAGATGGCCATTAACTCTTCTCCTCTAGTGTTGATTACACTGTGTACATGAGACATGATCCACGACCCTGATATGCTCCCTGGTTGGAATGAGTAGGTCCACTTACCTAGTGATGATAATCTAGAACATGATTTCCTTGACCACAACCTCCACCATTACCTCAGCCTGATTGGTTGATGGAAAAAGAACTTCCAAGCTAAAGTGGAGTCATAGATCCCATACCTGACAGTGGTGCATGTGCGGATCCTCTTACACTGGATGCTGAAGAGTACGAATGGCAGAAACGCTGAAGGTGACCCATTTTACTGGATGGTCATCACTCTTTCGGGTATCTCTTTCCCTATAGAATCTTGTGAATACCTCCGCCATGCTGAAAAAATGTGACAGAGTTATCAAAACATGCTGTTTGGCTATGATTTCCCCACGTGCACCTTAAAAATGACCCTTCCTGCTACCAGAAGAGTTTTCACCTTGTCTCAGAATTGAACCACCCAAGCTCACTGATTTGGCTTCCTGACATTTTTCTCTGAAATTAGGTCATTATTCACAATTTTTCTGATAGTGGTCAAATGGAATACATTCACCTACGAGCGAATAGTATACTAAATTCCATCGTCAAAGTTTCTCATAGTAGTCTTTGCATATCCAGTTAGAGGTGGGGAAAACACTGTAGTTTTCTGAAATGAGTCGAATACTATAAAAAATTCCTAGAACTCTACTGTAGATGTAGGAACTCCCATGCACTATCATCTTTCATAGTTTTTTGGAACATTTATCGTAAAAGGATGTTTGGAGGATGAAACAAACCATGTCACTAGTCTTCTTAGCCTGAGAAATAATATGCCACCAGCACTTGGTGGAGTCACGAAGCATATAGACTACAAGCTTGAACCTTTTCCCTAGAAGCATCTCATGGTGTTCAATGATATAACTTATGGCCTCTATCCAAGACTCTACAACATGAGGGACACTACTCCATGAGAAGGTGGGAGTGTTGCTGCAGAATGTCCCATGTGAGTTCTTCCAAAGATGGGGAAGGTCTTCGGATAAACTGAACGGACTGCAAGAACCTAAGGGGATTATCCCTGAACTATGTGCCAGAGTCCCTCAGATGGTCGGAAGGAGGTAGTACCACATGAGGCACTACAAGAGGTACCACTGGTGGTTCGGGACCCACCATCTCTGGAATTTGTTAATTTCCACTCTCCTAAGGCACGATACAAAGATTTCGTAGTGGAATTGGACAATAATATCCAAACACACACCTTTAGACAAGGAGTATAGAAGATGAGAAAAAAAAGTAAGGAAAACAATAAGTAATGTGCATAGCCTACCTCTGAGCACTAAACAACAGATAACCCGCTTCAAGAGCTCGGTTTCGATATGTAAGAGAGAACTCAAAAGGATTACTAAACATGGTGTATTTTCCTTCTCCAAGTTAAGTCAGGATAGAATTTAAAAAATGATCACAACATTATATTCAACAAACCAGAATTCCAAAATTCAACAAATAGGCCCAACAACACTCGCATGAAAAGAGTAAAAAGCATGATGAAAGTATATATGGATTCATGATATTAATGGAATTTTAAATCCTATGGTGACTAATATGATTCATGAAATGTTTTTCCCTCGTATCCTCCGGCTGCGATTGTAAAATTCTATTATCCCTCCAATACCAACTCAAAAAAAATTATAAGAAGCGAGTAATGAAATGGTGAAATTATAGATGAAATAATCTTCATAATTAATTACTACAATACCATCCTAGGAATTTGGGTCTCCCCTGTACATGGGTTAGCTACATCCAAGCACATGGTACATTATAAATCCCTATAACCTAGTATCCTTTTTAACTTAAACAGTAAGAAAAAATGAAAAAATCATCCTCTAATACCAATTTATAATGTCCCTGTCTTGGAAGCCACCTATGGTATGCCCTGAGCTGGGTTGACCACATAACCTCAAGTGAATCTCCCCGAACACCAGAGGTTGTCGACTAGAAGCGATTAACTTTTTTTGTGTATGTGGGGAGACTACGATGTCATATGTAATAGGTAATATGAAAGTGGAAGTAAGAAAAATTTAATAATAATTACTGAAAGCATGTTAATGAATAAACTGCAGAAGAAGAAATATATATAATCCTTCTGAATAATATTCTACTGAGTAAGATCACAAAACCATGTCATGCTATGATGTCTATCTAAAACTGAAGGTACAAAAAATAGAAACTCAAGCATACTATCAAAAAAATAAAATACACAAAGCAACCGCTGCATCATGAACAATCCTTTGTCCTCTTCCCCAGTCACCATCCTAAATAGTAAGAAAAAATCAGTCATTAGAAGTAGCATTTTTCCCTTTTTAAAAACCTGCAAGAATGTTATCTACTTGGGTGTCAATGATTCCCAAGCAGGGCGTGAGATAAAATCCCAGTAGGCTGGCACCCATAGTGTCTAAACCTATAAATTTATTTCAATAATAAAATGAATTTTTTCATTATATAACAATTGAAAATAATGAATAATGTGCAATGAAATAAATAACTTGGTCCAAGATCCCAACGACACCCTTCCATAATCACCTTCTTCGGCTTAAGTCGGAAGTTTGAAAAGAGTACATATATGTTCAATGGACATATACATATATATAAAGCCTATAAAATTATTTTACTATAAGGGAGGGGAATATAGTAAACTTTTTCATTAACATGGGGTCTATGTCATGTGCTAACTAGGTGTTCTTCAACATACTAGAAAATTTTTACAAATCTCAAGAGGCTCAAGTGGAATTAATATAAAACATTAGTGAATCATTATTAAGGATAAAGTTTAGATTTGGAGTTAGATCCCATCCTGAAGGTATCACTATGAAACATCTATTAAATTACCCAATAACATCGAGAAAATATAAGGAATTATTTCTAAATACAATGTATCGCTTGAGGCATGGATTTACCTTGAGTCTATCCCGATCTTTCAAAAAGGGGTCGAGAATCATCCGAGGATAGCGTATCTAAATTTCCAATGGAACCATCCCAAATGGACCCTTTTAGAACTGGTATCACTAATAAGTATTTTATATCTCGAGAATGTCTCAGTTTGGAAAAGCCAAAGACATTGCCCCCGACGCATAGCAGTAACTAGTCCGGAAGATAGGGTCTAAGTGTGGCCCATAATATGTGACACACCTTCTTTCCACACCCTAAATTTATGTAATGTTTACACCAAAGTAATAGTGACGTAAGAATATGCAATTTTTTCTTAGAAATTAAAGAAATACACTCATGCACCACAGGGTACAAATTAAATAGTTCATCATAACAAATATAACATGGAAAGATACCGCATAAACATTAGAAGATAAATGAACTTATTAATAAATAAATAAATCAGAATAAACAAATACCAAAGATCCAACAATTTCATTGTTCATAATTTAATGAAATTAATTTTTTAAATTCAACACAACAGAAAAATGTTGTGCAACACATGCAGTAAATTAAATTAAATTGCTGGTCTAACCGAATTCCTACTGACCACATCTGTTGGCCCAAAGGTGTTTAAAGACACATTTAAAAAAATAAACAATTTAATTAATATTGAATTAGGATTAAGAAATTATGTGAAACAAATAAATTAATGTGGTTGGGTGAATTTTCACAAAGATGGTTGGCACCGACTAATAGCCCAACAATGTATTTTTATAAATTGCAATAAAACAGAGAGAAAATTAGTGGACACCCTACCTTATAGTCATTGATGAATATATGATATTTGGTATGATTTAATCTTAACTAAAATGGAATAAAACATATGATTTTAAAAAAACAGTAAAATAGGGTAAGATCCTCCCGCGATGAACCGCCCGCATGATACTTAATGAATTCCTAGGATTCCAAATGCGCATGGTTAGCCATGCCTTCAGGATTACTGTGCACATGAAGAAGGAGAAAATAAATGAGGAAGGAGGAGCAACGGTCTTCTGATGGAGCATTAGGGTGGTGCGCCACCTACGGATAGGGATGAGTGCGACGCGAGAGAGAGGAGTTAAGGAAGAGAGAAAAAAAGAATAGAAAAAAAAGAAATAAATATAAATGAAAAATAAAAGATCAAACTAAGAAAAAGAAAACGGAAAAGAAAAAGAAAATTAATATATAATAAAATTATGGAAAGGAAAAAAGGATATAAATAAATAAAAATGGAAATCTACCATTTTATTTGTTTTTTAATTTTTCATGTAACCCCCTTTCTATTTTATTTCAAAATTTATTTTTTATCCCTTCTTGATTTGTTTTAAATCTTCTTAAAATATATTATTATTCTTTTTAAAACATTAATTATATATTTTAATCCCTAACACCTCACTAAAGTGTGATATATCTTTTTTCATAAAACACATCATTTAATTAATTAATTTAAAAAGCTGCCCAGGACCCTTAGTGGGGTGCGTAGGCAGACCCCCTGAGTCTCTATAATTAATTAGACAGAAGAAATTAAATTTTTTGTACCTTTATAAATCTTGGACGTTACAATCATAATAATATCTGACTAAAGAAACATGATAATCTCATCTTTTGTAGTAGTTTATTGAATTAGCTCGAAGAATATTCGCCAATGCCTAAATCATCCACTGAAGCTGTCCATATGATTGAGGATGAAAAGTTGTACTAAAATTTAAATCAAGTACCAATGAATTTTGATGACCATCCCTAAATTTATAAGTGACCCTTAGATCATGGTCCTAAATAATCGAAAGAGGAAGTCCATGTAACCTGAATGTCTCTTCGAGGTACAGTCGATAAAGATGGTCCAAAGAAATAGTATCTTAAATAAGAAGGAAATGATCTGATTTAGTAAGTCGATCAACAATAACCTAGATATCATTGTTACCTACAAAAGCCTTTGGTATCCCCAAAATGACGTCCAATAATAAATTTTCTCATTTTCTCTCTGGTAATGGTAAATGTAAAAGAATCCCCTTCAATAATTGCCGCTCTTTTTTAACCTATGGGCTTGTGAAACATTTCATGGTAAAATCTACAATGTCTCTTATCATTCAATCCCACCAGTAATACTCCCAAAGGTCTTTGTAAATCATTGTCATTCCAGGATGATCTGAAAATAGAGAACTTTGAGCTTCACACAACAATTTTTCCTTCCGATGTCAATCACATGGCACCCATATTATTTTTCTAAATCTCAACAAACAATCTCTATCAATTTTAAATTCTCGAAACATACCTATTTTAAAAAATTATACCTTTTTCTATAGATCCCCAACCTGACTACTATGCTTAAAAATTTCTCCCTGACAAGGATGACTATATTGAAACATAAAAAAAAAGCGAAATTTCTTGCACAAAAAGCATCGTAGCGAAAATTAAACAAATCATTAATCAAGGGGACATGCTCCAATATTAATGTGGTTAATGATGCATGTTTTTATTGAATCAAGTAATTTTCCACATTATTTTATTTTCTTGTATGGTAATTGATCGTGCAATAATAGTCATTTATCAATTAAATACATATTCTATTCCTCATGTTTAGTTCCCTTTGAGTAAATATATACTTCAATTTTTTATAGTTGGTATATATTTCACATTAGGATACATATAAATGATGCCACCAATTTTTAAATGCAATAATCCACAGCTGCTAATTCCAAATCAAGTGTTGCATTATTTAACTAAATGAGGATTTTTTTTCTTGATGCATAAGAAATTAACTGATCAATATGAATCAAAACACAATCAAGCCCCTTCAATGAGGCATTTTTTGTATAAGAAAAACTCACCATTTCTAGAAGAAAGGTCCAAAACTGGAGCATTCACAAATATCATATCATTTTCTAGAAAACAAACATCACATTATTCTATCCAAACAAATTTAACTTTTTTTCTTGTTAACATAGTTAGTGGTCTAGATAACCACGAAATGTTTTTAACTAACTGTTAGGAATAAAATACTAATCTATAAAAAACCATTATCTGTAACATTTATAGGTCTTGTAAATTAATCAAACACTTTTTTGGGAAGGATCAACTATTATTCCGTCCGTATTTACAATATGCCCATGAAAATACTCATGTGGCAAAAAAATTCACACTAGATGAATTTTTCACACAGTTCAGTTTCTTTTATGGTTTTCAAAACAACCCTTATATGATTTTCATTCTCCTATTTAATTTTAGAATATACAATAATTTCATCAATAAACACAAAAAAATACTTATCCAATAAGTGAGGAAATATTTTATTCAAAAGATCAATGAATACATCAGGTGAATTAGGTAACCCAAACAGTAAGAAAAACAATTCATAATGCACATATCTAGTACAAAAAATTGTATTTGGTATGTCTTCTTCCTTTAAATTCAACTGATGGCACCTAGACCTCTGTTCAACCTTCCAAAAATTCTTTGATCCTTGGAACTGTTCAAACAAATTATCAATATGAGGCAAAGTATACTTGTTCTTAACCGTGATGTTATTCAATGCTCTATAATCAATACAAAGTCTCATTGAACCATAATTTTTGTACAAAAATACCATGTATCCCCATGGTTATGTGCAATGATGAATTAAGCCTTCAACAATAAACTCTTGCAACAAATTTTTCAATTCACGATGTTCAATTTGGGTCATTTGGTAATAGGGCTATGAAATTGGATTTGCTTCAAGAAAAATATCACATATAAATTCAAATTCTTATTCTGGTATAACTCTCGGTAAATCAACAGAAAAAATAAAAGTATTCATATACCTTTGGAACATCATTAATCTAAATAGTTCTTTTGTTTTCAATAATATTATCTAGATAACATTCATTTACATCCTTCAAAATTTTCTCAATATCCTGATTTTTTATTAATTGTATGGGTTCATTTTGGTATAATAACTATAAATCTTTCTAAAAAATAACATCTTTATCAGTACAATCAATATTATAATGATAAATATAAATCCAATTTATACTAAGAATGATATCAAACTCTACTATGGAAAAAAATTTTTGCAGGTAATGCATTTCCCAAGATCAAAGTATAAATAATCGTAAATTGATTTCTTATTTTAACATTTCCCCCTTTTGATTTAGCAATAAGTTCTAGTCTCATTTTTTGAGGAGATATTTCAAACTTACTGGTCAATTTCTCAGAAATAAGGGAATGTGTAGTCCCCATATCAAGGAAAACAATAGAAAAAAATGAGTAAACAAACAAGGTACCTCATACAACTTCATTGAATTGAATGAAATCTACTGATGTAGTCAAAATGGATCTAACTACAATTCTATTATTTTAGTCTAGATTCTTTTCATCATTCATATATCTCATTGGGTCGGAACATTCATAATAAAAATTCTCACCACATTTAAAACACTTTAAAAATTACTTATCAGTATTAATATTATTATCATTTTCAATACAATCTATTTCCATATGGCTAAACATACCTCATAGAAGACACATCCCTATTTTGGTAAGGCATTTCCTAGTATGTTTTTTCCCCACTTTTAAAAAATTTGAAACTAAACATTCTTAGCATCATATTTATTTGATTGATTATTATCTATCACTTTCCATCTGGACCTCTTCTTCTCTTTCTTTTCAAGGTCCCTGTAGTGATCAAGAGACTTCATTTCTCAATTATCATTACATCGGAAAAGTTTTTCATAACTTTTAAACACATGTGAATCTAAATACCTTCAATATCATGGAACGAATCTTGATTCAAAATAGTTTATTTTTCTATAATGACCAAGAATAAAATTTCAATCGTACCTTTCATGTCCGGTGAAGTTTGCTTCATATATTGACACTAAATCTTCCTCCTTCATCTTCAATTGAATGAATTTATTCACTATCCTATGTCAAATCACCTTTAGAAAATATTTTTCAAGGAAACAACTTTTCAATTCATCCAATTCTAAGGAATCAATATTCAATCTATGCTTATATTCATAAACATTGACCACAACTAATCATCTTCACCATCAATGTGATAAATGTAAAGGCTTAACTTTTGATTTTCTGAACATAAAATAACATATAATATCTTTTTAAGGGATTTAAAATATCATTTAGCTGCTACTAGGTGAGAAGATACATTAAATGAAGGAGGGTTTTGACTCATAAAATGTTCCACTATCATCATGTTACATTGTGGTAGCTTTGGTTATTCTCTTTTATGGATGAAAACTCCATTTTTGGTCTATGTTAGTTGAGCCATTACTATATCAAACTGCTCTCTTCCAATTACAACCATTTCTGATTGTAGATTCAGAAATATATCAGCCTCTCAATTCCATCCAACTTTATCTTCCCTGTTTCCTCTCCCAAAAAACATTCTGAACCGAAATATCTTAGATGAAAAAACATGGTAATATTTATATTATGTATCATTTCTATAGAATCATAAAATAAAAATAATTTATGGTATTCATTTAACATCATACTAACTCATAATTTTATCTAAATCATGCTCAAATACCAAATGTAATGACCCATCCTTAAACATCACATAATCTAGTTATTTGAACTATATTTACTTCATTAAACTCTCAATGATATTTTCAATTTAGAGTTTTATAATGTTACAAAATAACTTATACATATCAACCAACAAGAATACAAAGTGGGTACAATTAAAATAGTATCCTTTTCATCCAAAACACAATATTTTAAACACAAAAACAATAAAATGATTTCTTTGACAAATCATCATAACATATAACAGAATTTACTTTTTCTCTTAATCATCCTTATAACATATGGTAGGAATTTAAAAACATTGGATGATATTGACAAGCTCATTAAGGGATAAAAAAAGAAGGAATGAATCCATTAGTCCTTGAATACTTATAGTCATAAAAAATCATTTTTACAAAGGCATATTTCTCACCCATAATGAATCAAATACATAATTTTTGAGACATGATATTTCCAAAAATCATAGAAGTTATAAATACAAAATAAGGGTATCTTGGGGAATTAATTAATTATATTTTAACCATCATGGCTTTATTATGATTTGTAACCCTCGCGACTACCATATAATGTATCCCTTGTGGTGTTACCATCAGAGTTATACATGGAGTAACCATACAATAGACCTCAAAGTTACACATGACCAATGCATTGGAGAGATATTTAGGTCCCACCCTTCTTCATAAATGATGAACAATATCCAGAGCATAATTATAATACCTGATCAATTTCATAAAAAAATTTCTTTTGAATTCTGTAAAATAGTTTTTTAAAAGAAATTTTTAAAAAGAAATTAAATTACAAATATCATAAAATTGATATGAGAATAAATTGAATTAAAGGAATATGTGTATACACTATAAATATTAATAATAAAAGATAATATAAAAAATTTAATTTCAAAAATATTCTTAGTAACATTTAATCAATGATGTGAAAGGGTAACCAAATGAATGGAAATTGGGTTATGAATACCGTTACAATGGGTTTGTTAACTAGAAACTTGTTTAAAACTACGGGATAATGGTTAAAAGAGTGTTATGAATATTTTACATAAACTTAATGATATTTATAACACCTTATATGATATTATTATAATATCCATACACCCATTAATTAATAATAGTTTTTTTTTCATTGTTTTGGGTTTGTAGATTACATGAATTCTGGGGTCTATTCGTAAAGGAATTTCTTGTTAAATGGAAGTGAAGCTCTATAATTGGAATGAAATGGAATTAATATGTTTTTAGAGTATTAAATGATTCCATAAAACATTTTTACTAAATGAAAATTATATTTTTATTATGAAAAACATTTTATAGGAAAAATAGGAAATGTGTCCCAATCAATTTAGAGGTGAAGCCTCATAAGTGAAAATAAATACATCAAATAATTGCATTATCCTATTAGTGATTCAATCTCTATAAATGTTCCAATTCATAATACATAACTTATCATTAGGATCTTTTCCAATAATATATTCAAAGTGATACACCATTTGTCCCATGTTCTAATATACTATTCTTTATAGATATTACCATTATTGAAGCCTCTCACCAGGATCATATCCTATTTGCTGATCAAATTAACCTGCCCGCTGTTGACCTCCACATGAATATGCCTTCCCATAATATTAGACTCTTCCTATGAAATGTTGAGATATGGAAATACATCAACCATTTACTCCTCAGAGTAGAGGATATGATCTTTTAAGTCCATTTTCGTTTCAGTAAAGTTTTGATTTTCTTTAAATCATACCAGAAGCATGATTTTTCGGATTCCATTAACCATAAATTGTTACTTCTCTTGCACTACAACAATGGAATCCGATGAAATTTCTTTCTCATATGGTTTATATGTTTTACCTGGTCGAGTTTCCATTAGTTTTGGTAAATGAAAGTAGTCGTTGAGCCCCCTCCCATTATTTTTCTTATGTGTATTCCCCTCCTCATGAGCCTTTGATAATCTGGAATCCTCCTCAGACTCCAAAACTTATGTTGTTCCTCCATGAAGATCACGGGGTAGATCCTATACAAGCTCATCAGTGTCCAAACACTAAAAATTGTTCTAGGTCTGAACACCATATTGGACCAATCCCTTTCAGTTTGATTGATTTTTGACCCCTGAAATAGAATCACTATGATTTAGAATGATCATAGGTTAATTTTCCACACCATATATCCAAACCACTATTTCATTCCAATAGAAAATCCCACTATTATCTTAAGGTGACTATTAATAGGGTTCATCAACCCACATTTCCACTGGTTTACCCATGTCCCAGTCACTCAAATACTCTTTATATTGATAAAATACCCCCCAAAAAGAGGGATCAGCAACCTATTTTTCCACTAGTTTACACTTCCCAACATTTCTCACCAATTGATTAGCATGTTTAACATCATCTCCCTTCCTAGATTGCACTGTAAGCTTCCTCTAGTGGACACCCCCATCTTCTATTGTCATCTGAGTGACCCTGATGATGGATAGAAGAATAGTACTCCACCAAATGGTCAATGACCACTAGCTGCTTACACTATACATCCTCACTGGCATCAATCTATATAGACACAACCGATGGTCTCAACACATCAACGTCAACACACATGTGTGGGTTGATCAGATGGCACAGAAAAGTAGTACGTGATTCCAAATAGAGAAACTGACCAACAAAATTTACCAACAAACATATAATGAAAGGATTTTGGAATGATAGATGTATTTGAGGAAGACTTACCCAAACTGGAATTATAGGAGAATCATGATTCAAGTATAAATTATAGCTCCACCGAAATAAATAGAAGTTGTATCCACCACACTTACATTAAAATTCTTCTACTAAAGTATATTTGTTCCAAAATTGTGCAACCAATGTTATGTTCAATAATCTCCCTACCTCCACAAACTCCAAAACCGATAGCCAAATCATGGGATCACCCTCTCGAATACCAGAGACATTTGGAACTAGATTAATCGAAGTAAAGTTAAGAATTTAATCATGATAAGTGAAGGGGTAGAAGTCATGCCTATGTTAATTAAGTGAAATATGTTGATACTCCCTCATCATGTCGACTAGTGGTGGAGGATGAATTATATGACAAATCAAAAGTGAAATCCATTTATATCAATTTTGTGGATCATTAATAATCACAAACTTGTTTCATAATATAACACAATATTATGTATATATGTAAACTCCAAAACATGAAAAAGGATATATCATAAAATTTACATTGGTTTCCAATAATTAAAATGGTTTTATAACTAGTTTTGGAATTTGTAATGTAAAATTAAAACACATCGTCCATGATTTTGGTAGAACGCCGCATCACGAATGGTGTTTTTATTTTCTGAATAAGTTGAAGGGGGAAGAAGAAAAAAAGATTAATTTAATACATAAACATGATAAAATAAAAAATATATAATATTCTTGATCTTCTAGATATCATTGATGTGGGGGAGATTTTATGAAAAGAAATTGAATTGAAAAGAAAACACAAGAAAATGAAATAGGATTCATTCCCCTTGATCTATTCTCCTTGAGATCCTCCTTATTCCCTCTGGTTCTGGACTTATGGTGAGACCAGAAGGTCATGGACATAGTCAAGGGACTTCAGAAGGATATTTGGAAGAATTTTTTCAATTATCAAAGAATTTTAGTTGTGAGATAAATATGGGTGTGGAGTTTGTATTTATAGTGGAGGAGAGGATGGGTTATCAATTATTTTTGTCATTAGTTGAATATTTTTTTATATAAATTACAAATAGTATTTATTAAGGTTACCTTAAATAATAAATAGAGAATATGTGTTCTATACATGAGGTATTACTTCATCCATGATTCTAGGAATAGATTATTTAACTGATAATGTATATATATACACGTTATATTACTATATTTTACTATTTATAAAAAATTCATGAATATCAAAAAAATTACAAAAAAATCACCCTAACCATTTTTCAATGATTATAATTCAAAAATAAACTCCATTTTCAATTTTTTTCAGAATATGTTTAATTTAATTTTTAAACAAAATAATAGTTTATTCCAAAAATTACAATTTTAACACTATAAATTATTTTATATCACCTTGAAAAATTAATCAAGATCTTATTATCTTATAACCTAACATAAATAAAATAATAATATGATTTAATATTCATATGGGTCATATTACTATTTATAATGGGATGTTACTATTCACCAAAAAAACTAGTTGGTTTTATTAGACGTTAAATAACTTACTGATTACAATAGTAGATGTCTATTTTTTTTAAATTCATATCATAGAACCAGAAAAAATATGTTTAGTACCAAGTTTATAACTATATCTTTAAAACAATGTTCCATTATGTAAAGACCTAGCATTTCATTCATTTCAATCTGTTTTTAAAAGAATTAAGTGTAACATTTTCCCCACCGTCTCGAAATCGTGTCTTCAATATTTTATTTACTTATCAAACAAGTGAGGGTGCCTCTACCTCAAAACATTTTTAGATTCCCATGTTTCTTCTTTAATGATGTGATTTCTCAAAAAAAAATTAACCAATATATTAACTAAATCCATAATACTTGTTCTCTTCGATCAAGAATTTGAATAGGTATCTCTTCATAAGAAAATATTTTATCATCCTAAAATAATTCTCTACTCAAAATATTAGATAAATCTGGAACATAATTTCTCAAAATAAAAATATGAAAAACAATATGTTCCTGAGTTAAACATGGAAACAAAGACACTAAATAGGCGACTGGTCTAACATTCTCTAGGATTTCATATGGTCTGATGAACCAAGGTCTTAGATTTCGGTTCTTAACAAAACACATAACACTTTTCTAGTGTGAGATTCTATGAAAAACATGATCACCTACCTCAAAAGAAAAGTCATTCCTCCTATTCTCTACATAACTTCTATGCCTCCTAGGATCCATCCGTATGTGTTGTTGGATCATTTTTACTTTCTCATCCACCTCCTCTACTAATTATGGTCTCATCAAATTTATTTCCTGACATTATCCCTACTTACTAGAGTTCAACCTTACTTCCCATATAGTTCCTCAAATGGTGCCATCTGAATATTGAAATTAAAACAATTATTATAATAAAATTCAACTGAATAAATATTTTTTTGGCCAACTTCCTTAGTAGTCCAATGAAGAAAATCGAAGCATGTCCTCCAAAGTCTAAATCAACTATTTTGACTACCCATCTGATTAAATTTTAAAAGGTGTACATAAATTTAATTACATTACCAATGATATGAAGTCCTTTCCATAAGTTAGAAGTGAATATTGGATCATAGTTAGAAATAATGGAAAGAAGAACTCCATGTAACCTGACAATCTCTTTTGAGGTATAGTTGATAAATCCGGTATAACGGCATAGTATCTCAGAAAAATGAACTGAATTTTTTTTATGTCGATCAAAAAAACCCAAATTTCATTATTACCTCAAGAATCCATTGGTAACCCCACAATAAAGTATATGGATTTTTTTTCTAATATCCACATTTACACTTGTAAATGATGAAGCATCCCATTCAATAACTGCTGCTAAAAAATAAACTGTTGGCAAGTCAATCATTTCATGGTAAAATATGCTATATCCCGTTTCATTCCATTCAACTAGTAATACTCATGAATAACTCTGTACATATTTTTGATATCATGATGAACTGAAAATGGAGAAGTATGAGCTTCACACAATAACGTTTTCTTCACAAGACAATATCAACACACAAGAAATCCTTTTCTAAATTTCAAAACACAATCTATACCGATGTAAAATTCTAGAAACATACCTATTTTAACCAATTCAATATTTTTCTATAGCTCCCCATATATCTTCTATGCTTACATAATTCTATGTGGTAAGGATGACTACACTGAAACCTGAATCAAAACAATGTAATTTAATGCACAAATAACTTCTTATCAAATATTCATCAATTCATTAATCAAGGGTCCATGTTATAATCCTAATATGGTTAATGATTCTTTATGTTTTCGAATCATGATAATCTCCACTTTTCTTTCATTTCCCAGATGGTAATTGATTGTGCAAATATTGTCCTTTGTGAATTCATGTCATCTTTTTTTCTCATGTTTAGTTCCTTCTGAGTGAATATATACTTCAAACTTTTTTGGTTGGTATATATTTCATATTTGGCACCATATAAATGATGCCACCAAATTTTCAAATAAAAAACCACAATTTCTAATTTCAAATCATATGTGGAATAATTTAACTCATAATGTTTTAGTTTTATTGATGCATATGTAATGACCCATAAATTTCAAGGAAAAGTATTTTTTTAAATTCTTTGGGATTTTACAAGTAAGAAGTTTCCGACGACTCCTGTGTCTGTGGCCCCGTGTGCCCGGAATCGATTTCCGAAGTTTAGCTCAGGTATGTTTAGTGAACAAACAAGTGGGTTTTTCTATTGTTTGAACCAGAGCATGGAATTGAAATCTGAGGGCACTGATGAAACCGCAGCACCGGTAATTGCTTAAGAGGACTTTTACCATAGATGTGTTTGCACGGGAGAAGGAGTTAAATTTTGTGGTTTAAATAAAAATTGAATAAAAATTGGGGAACAATTTTTGTCCTTTATCTTATGTGGGTATATCATACATGGGGTAGTTAGGATGGGACCCAAAAACTCATAACTACCCATGGGAGGATAATTTTGAGGTGGGGCCCACATGAGCCCCAACCATTCACATTAACTTAACCTCTTAATCCTCCCATTAAACTTATTTTTTTAATGTTGACAACCCCCTTGTATTTATTGGGGTTACTTTTCTTCTCCTCTCTCTCCCTCATTAAAAGATTCCATCCTTTCACCAAATTAATTAGACAAATCATGGTTTAATTAATTATGTGAATTGGAATTAGAATTATGTAATTCTGAATGCTAGGAAAAATAAAAATAAAGTAAGAGGAATCCTTATTTTATTTTGGGGGTAGAATTGTTGTGTGAGGAGATTTGGGAGAACTCTAGCTTTATTTGAAGAACATCATCCTTCCGTGAAGAACTTCATCCTCCCACGAAGAACGTCACCTCATCGATGAAGAACGCAGTCACCACAAGGAGAGACGATGTGTCTTTCCTTCTTCTCTCTGTAGCTAGTGTGAGACGTCGTCCCCTCCTTGGACGCACGCCAACGCCGTCTTCAAAACCTCACCCCGCGACGCCATCTTCTGCGATTCCAGCAAACGACATCATTTATCAAGGTAGGGGTTATGTTCAATTTTAATGGAATTAAATTTTTCTTTAGTTTGTCGTTGAGCATATCATTTTCCTTGGAAATTTTCAATCATTTTACACAGAGGGTGTGGACCGAATAAACACGGACAGACAACCCTCCGATGTTCTCATGAATTATTTTAGAATTGATAACTGATGGCGGTGGAAGCACAACGTCGTCGCGCCGTGTTGGGAATGAGGAATAGGGAACCAGTGTCGTCGCACTGATTGTGAGGAAAGAACCACGGACCTCTACACGGGCCGCTTCGGCGGATGAACCATCATGGAGAAGAGGAGCTGGGACGCCATGAGGGCGCCGTGCTAGAAGACCGGCTGGACCATCAGTCTACCAGCTGGAACCGGACCGCGATGCCAGGAGGGCGTCGCGCCAAAGAAGTTGCGGCCCGCCGTGCGGGCTGCTTGCGCCAGAGGGCTGGCCGGCCAATCCGGCCAGTTTGGGGAAGGGCGGCGCCACCTGGAGCCACCGATATAAAAGACCGTGGGGGCCACCCCCCCCCCCCCTTTGGAGCCTCCTCGGCCAGCTGGCCCGCGCTCCCAGTTGGGCCGCACTAGGCCGTGCCGAGCTGGGCCGCGCCCCGCTGGGCCGGGCCGCGCCACTTCGAACCGGGGTGGGCCACTACAGGCTGGTCCGCGTCCGTTCAGATCGGTCTAACACACCTGCTGGGTCAGACCCATCAAACTGGGTCAACCCGACCTGTCGGCCCACTACGGTAAATGGGTTGGGCCTGTAAATCACATAAACGAGGTTAATATCAAGACCGTGCGTCCGATCAATTCATCGTCTGTGGCACTAGGGCTCTTTGGACAAGACGGTCCATTTACGATACTCTATATGAGTTTCTGATGATGTTGGATATAGGCTGGTTTAGAAATGAGCATATTTCTAACCGGGGCCATGGGACGAAAGACCCTATATCTCTCAGACCGTGCATCTGATTGACGCGCCGTCTATTGCATTGAGTTCCTTTTGGCGAGAGAGAACATTGTCAAACATGAAATCTAGAATTCATGACAGTTGATGTATTGACCCCCTTGGCTCGTGGAGCGGACCCTCCGAGAATCGAGTGTGCTGTGTGTGGGAACCCTAGAGCTGGATGCGACTGCAATGAAGATGACGAATGTACTTGGATCCTCCATGGGTTTGGCGGAGATGACGACTGTACATGGATCCTTTGTGGGTTCGGCAGCGATGAAGACTGTACTTGGGTCCTCCATGGGTTTGGCAGCGAAGATGACTGTACATGGATCCTATATGGGTTCCGCAAATATGGTTACTATACTTGGATCCTACATGGGTTCGGTAGCGATGACTTCTGTACTTGGATCCAACGTGAGTTCGGCAGAGGAGATGATTCAGAGGCAACATCTAATCATCTCCACCCCTCTTCATGAGTAGTATACCTGTGTGATCTAATTCTTAACTTTCAATCATTATCTTCGATATGAATATCTTTCTTTCTGTGTGGACTGAGTTGTGCATTCCTATTTGGACTGGGTTGTACTTGGGCTCTCTAGTTGGAGTGAAACTGGAATTGATATCTTAGGTATATGTATGGGCATATACCTAAGTAGAGTTGGTTGATGCTTCATGTTTGTATCATTCCATTGTATACTATCCTTTTTGGATTCTTGGAGGCCTTCGGTGGTGTCGGGGTCCCTACAGAGTATCATATACTCACCCCTAGACGGACTATACCTGAACTACGTTGTGTTGGTTGCAGACGACGAACAGCTCTGATCGTTCTTGAGGCTTGTGGAGCGGGACAATATCTGTAGGTGGAATATCAGGCGGGATGTATATGAAGTGGATGGACGAATTCGAGGAGCTGAGGAGACCATCTGCACCCACCCTTCAGGCGAGGTTTCTGGAGGACGTCATGGTGGATGCTGCTTTACTTTTCAGCTATTGTACTTCACTTTTCTCAGTTTTACCGTACTTCCAGTTGGGTTTTTATTCTAGCCCATTGATTTTTCATCACTTACTTTTGTACTCAGTTTAATTTGTGTTTATTTCAGCTTGCATACTCTGTTGGGTTTGTTTACTTATATAAAGTAAATGAATTCCCTTTTTATTGGGATTTTCACCTTTGGTGCTAGTCGCCTACCCCTGGCCTATGGAAGTTGGGCTTGGGGTAGTCACAGCATGGGCCCCGAGGACGGGTCATGAAAATTGGTATCAGAGGAGTCGGTTCTACCGTAGAATTTATGACATTTATAATTTCTTCCCGTGAAGCAGTAGTGTTTAGTGTAATGAGTGTGGTTATCAGTCCATGGAGTCCAGTGTTGGTGCGACAGCCGACATATCCAAACACCAGGACCCTGACTTCTGATTTCCAACTCAGTGAACGAAAATATTGATTGTCTATGTGTTTCAATAGTATTCTTTGTGATTACATTGTGTCAGCTCACCAGGTATACTATATTAACCGTGACCCACCTGCTTCTTTTCAAGATGGACCCACGACGGAAACCAGCTAGGGTTCCCAGTTATGTGCAAGATGGCAGCCCACCGAGAGACGAGGCCTCGATGCAGGGCCCCATTACAGCAGAGGCACTGGTGGTACCTCTACCCACCGAGCCACTAATGCCACCAGCCCTAGCAACTGAGAGTGCATGCCGCCTGAGTGCGCTGCATGTGTTACAGCGACAGAGGCCACCCAGGTTCCGCAGAGAGATGGTCCCTCAGACAGCCGAGGATTAGCTAGAGGTAGTTGTTCGAGTCTTCAGATTGGTAGGGACACCAACAGATATTATGGTGATCCTTGTGTTGAGTCTCCTATACGCGGAAACATGTAGATATTGGAGCCTGATGCTTCAGGTTCACGATGAGCCACCTCTACTTTGTATGGACTTTGAGAGCCTCTTCTGTTCGGAGTTTGTTCCATCCACCCTCCGTGCGGTGCACATCTAGGATTTTCTACAGCTGCGGTAGGTCAGCATGACAGTAGCCCTATACTCGGCGAGATTTACCAACCTCTCGCGCTACTCCACAAACATCGTACGTGACCCATTCATCCGGGCCCAGACCTTCGAGCAGGGACTGGGGCATGAGATCAGGGCTTCGATGATCTCCCTCAGCATTCTGACGCAGGAAGAAGTATTGGAGCGAGCCCTTCTTGTGGATAGCTTCTTTGTTGAGCCAATGCCAGCAGTAGGGCCTACCGGAGGGCGACACATAGAGGAGTCTTCTGCTTCTGGCAGTAGAAAGATGTCGCAGAGGTCTAAGTGGGCTAGGCCATCGGGTGGGAGACCTTAGGATACTGGTTCGGTGGTGCATGGCACATTCAGCAGAGTCAGTCATACGAGAGGCAGGCAGTGCTACGCATGCGGCGGGCAGATCCACATGGATCGTGACTTCCCCACCCGCCATGTAGAGGAGTAGCAGATGGTTGAGAGGCCACCCAGGTAGAGGCAGAGGTTCAACTGTAGCGGTCCGCAGGGAGTAGGCGTACGAGGTAGAGGAGCTTGCCAAGAAGCGGGTGGTGGATGACGCTTTGAGGCTCTACCACCACCACCACAAAGACGTCCACCCTGACCATAGGGAGCTGGCGGACATAGGCAGGCTCAGCTTCAGGTAGTGGAGGCTCATGACCACGGTGCACCTGAGATGATTCAAGGTACTATCTGTGTCTACTCCACCCTTGATGAAGTTATTATAGACACATGATAGAGTCATTCTTTCATTGCCGCTTCCCTTGTTCAGATCTCGGAGATTCTAACAGAGCCATTGGCTTGATCCTTATGGCTAGAGACTCCTACGAGAGCAGACTCGACGATAAAACACTTGTGTCGGTAGTGGGAGCTTACTCTAGGAGGCGAGAGATTCGGTTAGAATCTTCTTGTAGCGGCGTCGAGGCCTTACAACATCATATTGGGCATGGATTAGTTATCTACAGTCCATTCATAGATCAACTTTATTAGGTGCAAAATTTAGTGTGTCCGCACAGATGGGAGCTGGTTCACCTTCACCGGCAAGGGGGGAGCCTTTCCAGCACAGGATGGACTTACACAGAGGATAGGGAAGCTGGTCACAAATTAGTTGGCTAGTCTCATCCTCGGAGCGGTTGATGTGCAGAGTCCGAGTTTTCCTATTGTGGTGGATCAGTATGTGGACGTTTTCCATGACGATGTTCTAGGACTACCTTCTCGCAAGGAGGTATATTTCTACATTGAACTATACCCCGTGACAACCCCAATATCTACTCTAGCATATCGGATGGCTACCGCTGAGCTTCATGAGCTACGAATACAGATGGAGGACTAGTAAGTCAATGGATTCATCCAACCGAGTGTTTCACAATGGGCTTCTCCGATTTTATTCGCCAAGAAGTCAGATGGGAGCTTACGACTATGTGTTGACTACCATCGCACGGACCATGTGACTTCGATAAACTAGTATCCACTTCTGAGGATTGACGACCTCTTGGATCAACTCAAGGGAGCACGATGGTTCTCGAAGATAGACCTCAGGTTAGGCTATCATCAGCTCAGAGTTCGAGACGAGTATGTGCAGAAGACGACCTTCAGGTGTCGGTATGGCCACTATGAGTTTTTGGTTATGCCTTTTGGCTTATCCAACACTTCAGTAGTGTTCATGAGTCTCATGAAAATGCTATTCCATCCTTACCTCGATCGATTTGTCATAGTCTTTATCGATGACATATTGATTTACTCAACTACTGAGGAGGAGAACTCCTACCACTTGCGGGTTGTACTGGATGCACTCAGAGATCACCATCTTTATGTTAAGCTCTCTAAGTGTCAGTTATAGATTCGAGAGTTCCACTTCCTGGGGCACGTCATCTCTGAGGTGGGATTTTTGGTGGATACTGAAAAGATCGAGGCAATACTAGCTTGGGAGCCACCCAGGAGCGTGATGGAGGTGCGTAGTTTCCTAGGCCTGGATGGGTACTATAGGAAATTTGTGCCAGTCTTCTATAGAGTTGTAGCACCGCATTTAGCTTTGAAAAAGTAGGGGAAAAACTTCATTTGGTCAGATAGATGTCAGTAGAGCTTCCAGAAGCTGAGACAGAGATTGACTAGTGAACCCATCTTGAGGCTGCCGGAAGAGGGTGTAGGGTACATAGTTTACTGCTATGCATCAGGGACCGAACTCGAGTGTGTCCTGATGCAGGAGCAGGCAGTGATCTATTATGGTTAACAAAAGTTGAGGCAATAGGAGAAGAACTACACTACCCATGACCTGGAGTTAGCAGTAGTGGTCGTGGCATTGAAGATGTGGTGGAACTATCTGATGGGTGAGCAATTTATAGTATACTCTGACCACCAGAGTCTCAGGTAAATCTTATCGCAGAAGGACCTGATCCTGAGACAGTGACGATGGCTCAAGTTCCTCCAAGACTATGACTTTGAGATAGTATATACTCCAAGGAAGGGGAATGTAGTAGCTGATTCTCTCAGCAGGAGGTCGGGCATACAAGTACATGGAGAGGAAACATAGTAGTTAGCCGCTTTGCAGATATCCTTCATGGATAGAGATGGGGAAACCTTTCTACAGTCGCTCACTGTAAAACCTCAACTACGTCAGTGGGTCATAGAGGCACAGAGTGGGGACGTTGACTGTGAGGCGCGACATGCTCATATATCCTCAGGGCTGGCACCCGATGGATTTTCTGAAGGCTGGGAGCACATCATCCTCTTTAGGGGACGTAACATGGTACTAGTTTCATTGTAAGAGGATGTTCTGAGGGAGTTTCACACTTTCCCATTGGTGTTACAGCAATGAGTAGTGAAGATGTACCAGGATCTCCGACGACAGCACTGGTGGAGGGGTATGAATAAGGCTATGGAAGAGTTCATTTCATGATGCCTCACCTACCAGTAGGTGAATGCGGATCACCAGGTACCTGAAGGCTTCGTACAACCCTTATAGGTCCCCGAGTGAAAGTGGGACACAATATCCATGGATTTTGTGACGGGACATCCACGTACTTCCAAAGGACCAGACTCCATCTCGGTGATCGTAGAACAACTCACTAAGTCGTCCCACTTCCCACTTATCAGAGAGAAGGGCTCATTGGAGATATTGGCACTCCTCTACGTTCAAGAGATTGTATGGCCTCATGGTCTTCCATCGTCTATCATCTCCGATTGAGACTCTCTCTTTACTTTCCAGCTTTGGATGGGGTTGGAGGAGGCATTTGGGACGCAGCTACGCTTGAGCACCCCCTTTCATCCTCAGACGGATAGCCAGATGGAGAGGACAATTAAGAATCTTGAGGACATGCTCAGTGCATCTTTCTTTGACTTTGGTTGTAGCTGGGAGCATCACCTACCTTTGGTGGAGTTTGGGTACAACAACAGCTACCACTCCACCCTCGGGATGGCACCATACGAGGCATTGTACGACCGACCTTGCAGACTATCTCTATGCTGGACTGACCCTGGGGAGTCTGCACTTGTAAGACTATAGATGGTCCAGGCCACAATAGAGAAAGTGCAGACCATCCAGGAGTGAATGAGGGCTGCAAAGAGCTGACAGATGTCCTATCTTGATAGGAGGCAGAGACCACTGCAGTTCGAGGATGGCGACCACGTTTTCTTACGGGTCTCACCTCGACGTGGATTACAGAGATTTGTTCGGGGTGGCAAGTAATCTCATTGTTTCATCAGACCATTCCAGTTTCTTAGTAGGATAGGTGAGGTGGCATATCGCCTGGCTCTTCCACCTCAGTTGCACTAGGTGCATGACATCTTCCACGTATCTCAGCTGAGAAGATGGGTGCACGACCCGACGCATATCATCGACCATGGAGAGATGGACATCGATGACGGGGTGAATTTTTCGGAGGTCCCGGTGGAGATTGAGGATCAACAGGAGTGGGTCCTACGTGGATGGTTTATTCCTCTAGTGCGCATCAGGTGGAAGCACGGGAACCTTCAAGAGAGAACATGGGTTCAGGAGGCTCATATGCATTCACAATACCCTCATTTGTTTCCCTAGTTTTTGTTGTAGCTTTATGGGGACGTATATCCCTAAGGTGGGAGTAATGTAAAGACATGGAAATTTCAAATAAATTTTTTTCTAAAATTATTTCGGATTTTACGAGTACGCAATTTTTGACGGCACCTGATTTCGAGGCCCGGTGTGCCCGGAATCAATTTTCAAAGTTTATCTGATGTACGTTCAGTGAATGAATGAGCAGGTTTTTATATCATTTGAATAGGTGCTCAGAATTGAAATATGAGGGCACCGATGAAACCACATCATTGATAATTTCGTAAGAGGAATTTTACTGTAGATGTGTTTGGTTAGGAGAAGGAGTTAAATTTTGTGGTTTAAATAAGATGTTAATAAATATTGTGGAATAATTTTTGTTCTTTATCTTATGTGGGTATATCCTACATGGGGTAGTTATGATGGGGCCCACAAACTCTTAACTAACCATGTGAGGATAATTTCAAGGTGGGACCCAAACGAGCCCCAACCATTCACATTCCCCAAACCCCTTAAACCTCCCATTAAAATCCTTTTTTAATTTTGATAACCCCCTTGTATTTATTGGGGTGACTTTTCCTCTCCTCTCTCTCCCTCATTAAAAGTTTCCAGCCTTTCACCCGATAAATTAGACAACTCATGGTTTATCTAATTAAGTGAATAATAAATTGAATTTTGTAATTTTGAATGCATGGAAAAATAAAAATAAAATAAGAGGAAGCCTTATTTTATTTTGGGGTTAGAATTTTTGTGTGATAAGATTTCGGAGAACTCAAAAACTATTTGAAGAACTTCATCCTTCAGTGAAGAACTTCATCCTCCCATGAATAACATCACCTCTTCGATGAAGAATGCAGTCACCACAAGGAGAGACGACATGCCTTTCCTTCTTCTCTATGCAGTTAGTGTGAGACGTTGTCCCCTCCTTGGATGCATGCCAACACCGTCTTCGAAACCTCACCCCAAGACGCCATCATTCATGACGCCGGCAAACAACATCATTTATCGAGGTAGGGGTTAAGTTCAATTTTAATGGATTAAAATTATTCATTGTTTTGTCATTGAGAATGTCATTTTCCTTGGTCGATTGCTATCGTTTTACATGGAGGGTGCGGACCAAATGAACACGGCCCATCAACCATCCAATGTTCTCATGAATTATTTTAGAATTGATAATTGATGGCGGTGGAAGCACAACATCATCACGCCATGCTAGGAACAAGGAAAAGGGAACCAGTGTCGTCGAGCTGGTTGTGCGGAAAGAACATCGGCCCGCTACACGGGCCGCTTCGGTGGAAGAACCGGCCGGCCTATCGGCTGGTAGGGCGAAGAGGAGCCACGGATCCAGGAGGGCGCCCCGCAAAAGAAGCCGCGGCCCACCGTGCAGGCCACATTCGCCAGAGGGCTGGACGGCCGGTTTGGGGAAGGGAAGTGCCACCTGGAACCGCCGGTGCAAAAGACAGCCCCCCCCCCCTGGCGCCTGCTTGGATTTGGCGGAGCCGCGCGGCCAGCCGGCCAAGCCAGCCGGGCTGCGCGCCAGGCTGGGCCGAGACGGGCCATGCCGGGCCGGGCCGAGGTGGGCCACGCCGGTCCGGGCCGCACCCTGCCGAGTGGAGAAGGACCACGCCCCGCCGGGCCGGGAAGGGTTGTGCCCTGCCCGGCCGGACCGTGCCACTTCGGACCAGGCCGCGCCTCTACGGGCCGAGCCACATCACTTTGGACCGGTCTGACATCCCTGCTAGGTCGGACCCGTAACATTGGTTCAACCCGACCCGTCGGCCCACTGGGATAAACGAGGTGGGCCCTCTAATCACTTAAACGGGGTTAACATAAAGACAGTGCGTCTGATCGACGCGCCGTCTGCGGAATTAAGACTCCTTCGACTAGATGGTTCTTTTGTGGTAGTCTGTGTGAGTTTCAGATGATTTTGGATATCGGTTGGGTTAGAAATGAGCATATTTCTCCCCAGTCCCCTGGGACAGAAATGCCTATATCTCTCAGACCAGGCGTCCAATTGATGTTTCATATGTTTATTTTAGTTCCTTTTGACGATATAGAACTTCGAGATACATCAACTCTAGAATTCGTGACAACTGCTGTATCGACCCCTTAGCTCGGGGAGAAGACCCTCCCGGAATCGAGCGTGATGTGTGTGGGAACCCTTGAGATGGCTGTGACAGGGATGACGATGACGACTATAGTTGGATCCTCTCGGGGTTCGGCAACGATGACGATTGTACTTGGATCCTCCGTGGGTTCGGTAGCAATAACGATTGTACTTGGATCCTCTGTGGGCTCGGTAGTGAAGAAGACTATACATGGATCCTACGTGGGTTCGGTAGTGATGGTTACTATACCTGGATCCTACGTGGGTTCGACATCGATGACTTCTGTATTTTGATCCTACGTGGGTTCGGCAGAGGAGATGATTCAAAGGTTACATCTAATCATCTCCACCCATCTTCATGAGTAGTATACCTGTGTGAGTTGAGTCTTGAATTTCTATCATTAACTTCAATATGGTTGTTTTTCTTTCATATGTGGACTGAGTTGTGCATTCCTATGTGGATTGGGTTGTACATGGTCTCTTGAGTTGGAGTCGAACTGGAATTGATGACTTATGTATATGAATGGGCATATATATAGGTAGAGTTGGTTGACACTTCGTGTTTGTATCTTCGCTTTGTGGTTTATCCTTTTTGGATTCTGGGAGGCCTTCGGGGGTCTCAGGGTCCCTACTGAGTATCGTATACTCGCCCCTGCACGGGCTATGCCCGCACTATGTTGTGTTGGTTGCAGACGAAGTACAACGTTGATCGTGGTTGAGGCTTGTGGAGCGGGATGGTATACGAATATGGACTATCAGGTGGGACGTATAAGGAGAGGACGAACAAATTCGAGGAGTTGAGGAGACCATAAGTACCCACCCTTCTAGTGGGGTTCCCAGAGGACGTCTCGGTGGATGCTGCTTTACTTTTCAGCTGTTGTACTTCACTTTTCTCAGTTGTACTGTACTCCCAGTTGGGTTTGTATTCTGGCCCATTTACTTTTCACCACTTACTTTTGTACTCAGTTTACTTAATGTTTATTTCATCTTGCGTACTCTGTTGTGATTGTTTTATTATATAAAGGCAATTCCTTCCCTTTTTATTGGGATTTTTGCCTTTGGTTCTAGTCTCCATCCCTTGGCCTATGGGAGGCAGTCTTGGGGTAATCACGGCACAGTCCCCGAGGACGGGTCGTGAAAACATAATACATTACCATATCATTCTAAATTATAAAATAACAATTCCCATTCAATGAATAATAATTGTAGATAAAAAGCTCACCATTTTTTCAAGGAATTACCCAAACTGGAGCATTCAAAAATCTCTTCTGTAGTTCTAGAAAACAGACATCGCATTCTTCTGTCCAAACTAATTTGACCCGTTTTTGTGTTATAATAGTTAGTAAGATAGATAATCATGATTTTTTTACTAATTCATGTTAATAACATGATAATACAAGAAAACTAAAAATATATATAACATATATTTACAATGGAAAGTCACCAACCACTTTTGTTTTGAAAGGGTCATATGTTATTCTATCAGTATTTACAACATTCCTAGGAGAATAAATCTATTGCAATCAGAAATCAAACATAATGAATTTTCCATAGAGTTTCTTTTCCTTTATGGTTTTCAAAACAAACCTTGTATGTTTTTCATTCATCTCTTTACATTTAAAATATAGAATAATGTATTCAATAAACACAACTGAAAATGTGTCCATGAACTCAGGAAATATTTTATGAATAAGATCAATGAATATAGAAGGTGAATTAGTTATCCCAAATTGATAGAAAAAAATTAATAATTCCTATATCTAGTAAAAAACCACGTCTTCAACTGGTCTGCATCCATTACTTTCAACTGAAGGTACCAAAACCTCATTTTAATTTTTAAAAAAATACATTTCTCGCTGGAACTAGTCAAACCAGTCATCGATATGAGGAAAAATATTCTTTTTTTACAGTGATGTTATTCAATGATCTATAATCAATAAAAACTCTTTTTGAACCATATTTTTTTTAGCAAACAATATAGAATCTTCCCATGGTGACATTCTAGGATGAATGAATCATTCATTAAGAAACTCCTAGAACATATTTTTTAATTCAAGATGTTCCATTTGACCCATTCATGAAGGGGGCTTTGAAATTTCATTATCTAGAGGAACTCTGCCAGTTGTGAATTCAACTTCCCAAACTGGTATAGCATTAGGTTACTTATTATGGAAAACATAAAAATATTCATTTACCACTATCACATTATTTATTAGAATAGTTCCCTTGTTTTCAACAACATGAGCAAGATAACATTCATTTCTATAATTCAATTTTTTCTAACCATCCTGATATGTTATTAATTGTATGGGTTTGTTCATGTATATAAATTGTAATTTATTCTTAAAAACCAGATCTTTATTTCTAAAATCAATATCATCATGGTAAATATAAAACCAATCCATACCAAGAATGAAATCAAAGAATGTAATGGGAAACAATTTTTAGGTAATTTCCTTACATTGATAACAGTATAAGGACTCAAAAAATGATTTCATGCTATAAAATTTTTCCCTTGTGTTTTAACAAATATGATCTGGTCTAATTTTTTGAGGTCATATTACCAATTAACTGGAAAATTTCTCAGAAATAAAAGAATGTAAAAACCCTTTTTCAAAAAAACATTAGAAAGTTATGAGTAAACAAACAAGGTACCTGATACAACTTCGTTGGATTGCATAACATATACTGATGTAGTCACAAACGATCTCACTACACCTTTCTTCTTATAGTATTGATACTTTTCATCATTTAGATCTCTCTTTGGGCATGCATTTTCATAATGACCCTTCTAACCTTATTAAAAACACTTTACAGTTTTTTATCTTGATTAATCTTAAGATAATTTAATTAAAATATTGGGAAAATTCTTAAACATACCACATCAAAAAAAACATCCCAGCTTTGGTAAGGCAATACCCAGGTTATTTTTACAACACATTTCACAAAATGGAAACTTAACATTCGTACAATCATATATCATTGATTTATTTTTATCCACTGCTTTCCATCTGGACCACTTCTTCTATTTGTTGTAAAGGTACATATTATTATATAAAAACTTGATTTAGTCCTTCTCTTCACATTAGAAATGTTTCTTCTAAATTTTGAACATATGATAGTCCAATGCCCTTATAAATCTTTGATTCAATATGGATTAAAATTGGATTATTTTGCTGAAATAACCTAGAATATGATTTAGAGCATACCTTACCAGTAATGTGAAGTTATATTCATACATGGAAACTGAATCCTACTCCTTCTAATTAAATTAATGTAATTTCATCTCTATCCAATGTCGAACAACCTTTGTAAAATATTTTTCATGGAAAATACTTTATATTCATCCAACTCTATGATATAAATATGCTCTATATGCTTAATATTCATGACAGTTAACCACCACTGATCAGCATCACCATAAAAATGATAAATTACAGTTATTAATTTTTGTTTATCTCAACATCCCATAAAATAGAATGTCTTTTCAAGACCATTAATCCATCCTTCAGTTGCTACTAGGTCATAAGATCCACTAAAAGATGGAGGGGGTTTCCTTATAAAAAGTTCCACTATCATCATGTTATTTTGTGGTATCTATGTTCATTCTACATTATTGATTCCACATCCATTTATTGTCTATTTCATTTGATCTATTATAACCAAAAACTACTTTCTTCCAATTCCCACCAATCCCGGTTGAAAATTCGGAAAGATATCAGCCTCTCGGTTCTTTCTAACTTCAGTTTCCTAATTTATTCTCTATAAAACCACTCTGAACAGACAAATCTTTGATGAAGTAACATGTTAATAATTAAATGCTATACCATTAAAATAGAACATAAGGTTGAAATAATTTATTGTATTATATTAACATCATACAAACTCCTAAAGTTATCTAAATTGTTCTCTCATACAAAGTCTACAGATCAGGCCATATACATTATATATTATAGTTATTTCAAATAGATTTGACTTATTTACACTCCCAAATGTCATGTTGGATTATAGTTTTATAATGTTAGGACATAACATAAACATATCAACCCACATGCGTACAAAGTGGGTACTATTAAAATCGTATCTATTTATTCCAAAACGTAAAATTTACAACAATAAACAACAACATGACTTCTTTCCCAAATCATCATAACATTTAGCATGACATCCTTTTTCTCTTACACATCATTATAACCTATGGAATAAATTTATAAACATACGATTAGAATGATAATCTCATTATGTTATATAAAAATAAGGAAGGAAACCATTAGTCCATAATACTTATAAACATACAAAATCATTTTCACACAGACATACTTCTACCCCAAAAAGAATCATAATCTCACTTTATGAAAAATTATATTTCCATAAATAATAGGAAACATAAATTCATAATAAGGGTATATTAATGAATTAATTATCTATTTTGAAAACCTTGTAGTGACTTTATGATTTTTTACCCTCATGGCTACCTTGTAATGTAACCCTTATGGTGTAACCATCAGAGTTACAGTTGTCGTTACCACACGACAGACCAAAAAATAACACATAACCAATGAATTAGATGGAGATATAGGTACAAAACTTCATCATAATCAATTACTAATATATATAATAGAATCATAATACATTTATAAATTAATAAAAACAATTCTTTTGAATTTTGTAAAATATAATTTTAAAACAATATTTTTAATGGAAGATCTATTACAAATATCATATAATTGAAGTGAGATTTAATAGAATGAAAGGATTATCTGTAAACATAGTAAATATAAATAATAAAACAAAATAAGATCACAAATTAATTACACAGATATTCTTAGTACTATATAATCTATTAAGTGGAAGGATAACCCAAAGAATGGAAATTGGGTTACAAATTCCCTTAACTCGGTATTGTCTTTTTTTAAAAAAATTTAAAACAAATTTTTAATGAATAAAAAGAGTGTTATTAATATTTTAATTATACATAATGTTTATAAAAACTTATAATATCATTTTATAACATCATTATTCACATTATATAATAATTGTTTGTTCTTTCCATTTTTCGGGTGGGTTCTTTACCTGATTTCCAAGGTCGGTTGGTAAAGGATTTTCTTGTCGAATGGAAGAGAAACTCTAGAAGTGGAATGAAATGGTGTTAATATGATTAAAGAATAGAAAATTATTCCATAAATTATTTTGGTTATATTTTATCTTTATGAATCATTAGATAAATCATTACTGATATCCGTTTATATCATTTTGGCGGTTCTTCAACAATCACGAAATTTTTTCATTATATAACCTAATATTATGTATACATGTAAACTCCAGAACCTAAATTAGGATATATAATACAATTTAAAATATTTTTCAACAATTAAAATGGTTTTATATCCATTTTTGAAGGATGTAATGAAAAATTCAAACACATCATCCATGATTTTGGTAAATCAGCACATCATGGATGATGTTTTTATTCATAGAATAATATGAAGAGGAGAGGAAGAATGATGAATATTTTATTCCAAAATTTTAATGAAATCAAGATTATATAATATTAAGGAACTTCTATGCCTATTTGATAATTTTAAAGGGAGGGATTTTATGAGGATAAAATGAATTCAAAAAAAACACATGAAAATGGAAAAGGATTCTTACCCATTGATCTCTTGTCCTTAAGATGCTCCTTAAGCCTTTAGTTTTCGAATTTAGGTGAAATCTGTAGGTATTGTATTTGTGGAAGTACCTTCGGAAGGAAATTTGGAATAATTTTTACAATTAACATATCTTGAGTGGGGTGAGGGAAATTGTGGGGTGACAATGTTATTTATAGTGGAGGAAAGAATGGTTTTTCCATTATTTACATCTTTAGTTAAATATTCATTCTCAAAACTATGAATAGTTTTGATTCTTGTAACCCAAAATACAAAATAGATCATTTTAGTTTTAACCAATGGTGTTTACATCTACCATAGTTTTAGGAATAATTTATTTAACTGATAATGTGTATATATATGGTATATCACTGTATTGCAATGTTCATTAAAAATTCCATAATTTCTAAAAAATATGGAAAATTCCCCATAAACATTTTTCGATGTTTAGAATTATAAAATTAAATCCATTTTTTTTAAAGTAATTTTTTAAATATTACTAATTTATATTTTAAATAAAAAAATATTTTATTCCAAAAATAATAATTTTAAGACTATTGCTGATTTTATATCACTTTCAAAAATTAACCAAGAACTCATTTTCATTTAACCTTTAGAAAATAAAATAATTATATGATTTACTACTAATAACGGTAATATTAATAATCATATTTATATTGATAATGGTATGTTAATATTAAACTAAAAAACAATTTGGTTCTATCAGACTCTAAATAACATACTAATCACAACCAAAGATGTCTGTTTTTTATAATTTAATTCATAGAAATAGAAAAATTATGTTTAACAGCTAGTTTTTAACTATCCCCTTGAAAAATTAACATTATGTAGAGAGTAAATTCTTCATTCAATTCTATTTTTTTAAAACCTTTTGGTGTGACAATATAAAATAATCTAAGAGCGTAACAATAAGTAAGTATCAATGGAATGATAATTGAGAAGAAATACCCTACCTTAACCTTCTGTTTGTTTTGTGCTATTTATCCTCCAATATAGTGGTAAATAATTTGTTAATAACTTTTAAAATAACCATAATAAATTTTATAATATCATATATTGTCTTAAAATAATATTTTATTACCCTTTTGTTAACACTAAATCATTATTTAAACTATTTCAGATGTTAATTTCCTAGTTTTCCAATGTAAGTTGATGACGTGTGTATTGTTGTTCCCATTAATTAGATGATGACTTAATAATATAAAGAATATGAAACATGAATTAATTATCATATATAATTATTATATATTTATTTATAATAATATCTAATGTTTGGAGATAAGAAATGAAATGCATAGTTCATGGATACGGTATGTCATATGTACATATGAACACTACATTCTTGTCTTTTAAATTTTAAAAGAACAAAAAGTAAATGATAAATATTTATATAATAATTACATTATAATATCTATGTTATATATATTACATAGGTTTATTAATAATATCCTTTATACATACCATATATGGTATTAACGAGTCACATCACTTTGAGAGGGGGGAGCCCAGACTTCCTCAAATGAAATAAAAGTATTTACGCTAGATGAAGATCCTGAAGTTATGTTCTAAATAAAAGATAAATAAGAATAAATAAAATTTAAATATCATATATATCAGATATAAATATATTTCTGATCATAATGACCACCATGTGAGGTGTAAAGGAATAAGGAACAATCATTGTTCCATGAGGCCCATGTTTGTTGTATATAGAAATAGAATGTTCGTTACCCATTATACAGAGGTATAAGAAGTTGTAGGTTTAAAAAATAATTTAAAAATATCATATTAAATTAAGGATAACGTTTTTATCTTGTAATAATGGAATAATATGTTTATACGGACTAGATAAGAAAATTAAAGAAAAGAGATCATTGGAAAATGTTGCCTTAAAATCTGGTAACTCCTTTTGGTGTATAGGAAAGGGCTTCGGTGGAAGGATTTATGCCAGAATGGATGATTAAGGTTAGAAGTTAGGGGTTTTAAAAATCAAATATTTTATATATTGTTGGGTCTTAAATGGTCTAAGAGGAATGAGGAATTAGGTTAATTGATGACCTTTTTAGTTAAGGAGGAGTGGAACTATTGTAATATTTTGAAAATGGAATTCCTACCCAATTTTTTCATGTTTAATGTGGATCCAATAATGAAAAAAATTATATAATGGAAGGATATGGAAAATATATGTCCATAAAATAGAATGTGGAATATTTTATAGGTTTTTTTGGGCCTTAAGGTTAATGTTTAGTCCCTTATTGTGCTTCATTAAACCATAATTGTTGTAATTATTTTTAATTAAAGTCATTAATATTTTTGATATAAATTAATTTGGTATCGTCAAAATTTATAAATTATACATATTCCAAATATAAAAAAAATTAACCAAATTCTAATAACACATGGGGCATAGGTTAGTTTAATGTTCATACCGCTTATGGGCCAATAATGCAGGTTTTTAACAAAAAAATGTCTCATACTTTAATATGTTTTTATTATAAATTTAAATATGATGCTTATTTAATTTATATAAATTATATTAATTGACAAAAATATTATATTTTTGAAATTAAAAACCAATTAAAAGTATAATTTACCTTATAAATAAATTAGATGGGAGAATTATTTTGAACAAAAAAATCAGTATTTTTAACCATTCATTAAAAAATTTAATGATCTAGAAAAAATATCAAAAATCCATAACAGCTAAATTATTTTGATTTAATTTAATGGTTGAATTTTATTTTGACATATTAAATCATTTAATGTGTCAATATTCATATTTAAAATGGGTTCTCCATTAAAAGTTTGTAAAACTACCTTAATAAAAATGCAGTATTTAATGCATAAAATTGTGTTTTTTTTATCTTAAGCTAATAAAATATATTGGATTAATATAAAAAATATTTTATTGAAAATATAATACATACATCTTATTAATATTACTCAATAATTGTAATTAATAAAATTTAGTATGGTCAAAAAAAATTTGATGATAACAAATAATAATATTTTCCATTATATTCAATCAAAGTTCATAATCATTTCTAATTAATTAATAACCAATTAATTTATTTTATATTTTAATAAACCATAGATTCTATAAATAAAGTTTACTACATTAATAACCACTAATTTAATGTCTAGGTTATATTAAATAATAATTTAATAATATATTATTATTTGATTAAAACTCAGTCTTCTGTGTAAATAGATACATTTAAAGAATATAATTATTGTTTGTGTTTTATGTTAATTGAGTATAAAGTTAATTTTACGATATATAAAAAATGTAATTTAAATAAAATAATAAATGTTTTAGAATTTATTTGGGTATCTTATTCCCCAATACGCTCATTGATGCATGTGATACCTGCTATCAAATACAATTTTCATAATTTAGAATTATGGGTTGTTACATCAAGTGTTTTTGAATAAAATTTATGAAAAATAATTTATGGTTTTATTATAGAAACCATGATGTCTAATATATAAATTATGGTAAGGCTACGATCATGGGATCTCCTGCTTACATAAAAATTATGTGAAGTGGGTTACGAAAAAACTGGTGTAAAATATATTGGGGAGAAGATCAATCATGAATTGAATTAATATAATATTCATGAAAATTTTTATTTAATAAAACTTATAAAATGATACAATTTCACTATAATTCTAGATAGTGAAATAGTAGGGAATTGTTTTTGTGAGAAGATTTCTATTTTTTTGGAAAGTGGAAGACATGGAAATCCTTCCAATGGAAGAGTTGTTTCTAGGACTTATCATGCAATTGATTTGATGAATATTGTAACGTCCCGACACAGATGACCCCTATACTAGTGGCCGAACTGTTTTCCCCATTACCACAAGCGCATATCCCTATACGCCAGAGGATTCCGACTAGAATCGAGGGTATAAGACTAGTTAGTGGGGATACTATTCCCTCTTATCAGAGTTACACAACGGTTTATCAGAGTAAATACATGTCAATAATGGATGTAGTAATACATAATTGACAAAAAAATAGAAGAAAAATAGTACTCATTTTATAAAAGTGGTCCACTCCAATTATATAGTATATGCATTCATGACATGCTAATGATACAAAAAAATGTATAGAATTTACCAAAAAAAACATTCTATACATTCCAATACAGAAATAAATAAATAATGACTCAAATCTCTGAGAGCGGTCTCCTCAAGCATCCTGAGGATCCTCTTGGTCCTCTGATCCTATCTCCCAAGTATATGATGACAAGAAAATCCTCCAAACAAATAGAATCCACTTGGGTACCTAGTGCAATGGCAGCCTGAGTAGGGTGCGAGATATAAATCTTAGTAGGCCGAGACCACCGGTGTCGACCCAAATCCAGAAATTTAATAAATAATTTAAACCATGTGAAATCATTCATAATAAAGAAGTACAATGTAACTATATATCCATGTACATACTTCAGTCCTTAGTTGGTGTCTGAACCTGTATTATACATTTTTCATGCATAATCAACAATCAATAAATAATTATTTTCATTTATAAAAACCTCCTTAAATTATTAATTTCTTGAGATTTGTCATATTCTCGACATCCCATGTTTAGGTCACTCCCCACAAATGTCTCTAAATACCATCAATGTAATAAAAGTAAATACTGAATCTATGATTGTGATTTGGATTGGTTAACGTGTCATAAGATATTAAATTTAAAATTTCATATACTATGTCCAAGCCAGTCCACTAAAATTGTGATTCGCTCATGGGTCTGTCCACAAACAATGATTCAACCAATTAATTAATATGTTGGAACCCATTATCATATTCAATTTACAAAACATTATTTCACAACAAATTTCATTAACAAATAACTCATTTCATGTTTGACCAATTGGACCCATAGTCAAATGTCAATTAATGGGTGTAGAATATCATGTCTAGAACCCGCATGAGTATTTAAAGCATCAATCCTTATCTCCCAACCCATGGGTATTTTGAGCATCAGTCCCTGTCCCATCAAAGAATATTTGCATGCAAGCTGGGTGTAGAATGCCATGTCAAGAACCCAGTGAGTATTTAGAGCATCAGTCTCATTCATATAATCTTATTATCAATCCTACATATAATTTTATAATTGGTGTATAATTCCATGTCTAACACCCAAATATAATACATTAATTAATTCATAAATTAATTAATCCAATCTATTAATTATTTCAACAACTAATTAACAACATAAATCAACCGTCAAATAAGTCAACAATTAATTAAACATTATATATCTCAATAAGATAATAATTAATTATTCTTATCAAGCCAACTAAATAATTAACTAAATAGTTAACTATGTCAATTCTTTAATAGGTGTAATCCCATCCACTCAAGAAGTGATTTGTCCTAGACATTAACAATTTACATGAACATCATAAACATCTCAAGTCAAACATGCTGAACAAGGGCCTCATATTTAACAACCATCTCAATAATCATATCATATTTCTAGAAATATCTATCATAAACCATTGAAGTGTAGATAAATAAACATGCTTCCAAAGGTATTACTGTCCAACAGTCATAACAATCAATCATTTCACAATCTTAAATTAATGCATGAAAATTAAATAATTGAACAATTAATTAATTAAATCATATCTGTTTAACATTTTCATCAATTAATTAATCATTTACCATTTATCATGTAATAATTAATCCATCCATTAATTATTACGAATTTATAATTTATAATCTAATCATGTCAAAAATAATTAATATTCTCAATATTAAATAAAATACACATTCTTTCAAACTCTTAACTTGATAATTAATTTTTAAATTAATTACAATATTACGCATCCTTCCCCATTCAATAAAATTAACTATTTAATCATATAACATTAACAAAATTAGAAATACATGGGTAAAAAACACAGACGACCCGGTCCACATTTATACCACGTGGGCGACATCATTTAATGACATCAAAAGTGTCATGCATCTAGATATCATTTGTCGACATCAAGCGGGTTACAAAAAAACCGTACCTTAAGAAAACATGATATGACATGACTATCAACCAATAGTTTATCATTAATCTTCATATAAAAAAATTTAGCTGTTCCAAAATCAAGGAAACACATATTCTCAAATGATTTAATGATGAAAATAACTCTTAAATAAATTTATAGAGATTTGGGACCCTACCTTAGGGCGCCGTCATTTTAATTACGCATTACATTACTGTACCTGGTGGAAACCGATCCAAAAATAGTCCACAGTCGCACATGTTCACACCGATATGTGTGTGTGTGTGTTTGTGTGGGTGTGTCTGCGCGTTTTATCTAAATTGATAAAAAAACAATATATTAAACTAATAATTATAATCAAACCAGCAATGATAAACTCACCTCTAACTTAATACTGGGAACTCATAAAAAACTACAAACCTTAATTTAACTAGGGTAACACCATATAACGGGTTTAGAATCTCACCTAAACTATCAGCGGTGAAACAATTTGACACCATCTTCCTTGCACATGGCAGCATATACGAGATTACTGAACAAAGAACCCCAAAACACAATTTTCACAGTTTAAAGAAGGAATAATGTCAAAACATGGTATTTCTGTTAAACCCCTAAATCGGCCAAACCAAAAGTGATAACAAAAGCACACAAAATCACCAAAGTGATGAAGAAGAACATTATAGAAGACCCGACCTTGAATACTCGACTTAATCTCTGGAAGAATCTGAATAAAAACACCATGGATGGAGAAGGGGTCGCACCACGGGGGTTGTGTGCTGTTGTCGAGGGTCGTCTGGGGTGGCTCGCGCACTGTTAGGTCACACCATCGACGTCACGCACTACTTCAAGTTGCACCGTTGGGAGGTGGTGGTTCGTCCGAGGCAGATCCAGCAATGGAGAAGGAGCCACGTGGAGGAGGAGAAATCCTTGTTTTTTGGGGAAGAAAAATCCAGGGGTTGTACCCCCTGTAGCCCGCCTATGCATGGGAGAAGGAGGAGAAATCTCCTTTATTTCATTTTACCCTTTTAAAACCCAAAAAATAAAACCATAAATTAACATTAATTAATTTAATTTAATTATTTTTATAATTATACTCATTTTATAATTATTATTATTATACACATTTAATTATTATATAATAATTGCAAAACTCCCAATTTAAATAAAAACACTTCTTTATTTATTAATTTTTTAATAAATATATAATAATAAACTATGAAACTCCATATTATTCATTTAATTAAATTATTTTCACATTTATTTAATTAAATAAATTAAATAATAATTATAGAATCATCATAATTATTATTCTAACTATCATTTATTTAAAACCCAAACCCCCAAAACATATTATTATTTTTATTATTAATTAACAACGAACCATGAAAATTTAAAAATAATAATAAATATAACTATAATAATATTCATAATAATAATAATAATAAATAATTATAATTATTTCCATCAACCTTCATTTATTAAGGCCATAACTCCCAATTAATCATTCTTAAAAGAAAACGTTTCTTTGAAATTCTCAAAAGCCACATTAAATTATTTTATCATTTATTTAATTAAATATACAAAATAATAATAATAACATCATTATTATTATTCCAACATTCATTTAATAAAAAAAAATCCCTTAATTTATTATAATATCATTATTATGATGTTAAGAGAAAAACTCCAACCCATAAAATCAATTTAATAATAAATAACCAATTAATAATTATGAAACTCTTTATTTAATTAAAATAGTTCTTTGATAGACCCCAAATCCACATTAATTTTATCAGCCATCATTTAATTAATTATTTATCATTAATTTAATTAGACAACAACAATAATAATAATAATAACATTATTATTATTATTATTCTTAAAACTATCTTTTAATTAATCACAATCTCTCATATAATCTTATTTAATTAAATTAAATAATTTATGAAATTGGGTAAAGTGCACGGGTTGTACCACAACCATGCGGAAGCCGTGAAAATCCATTAAAGGAGTGTTTTCCTGATCTGGTTCTCCCAATACTCATCGAGACACCCACTAAAACTATCTAGTAATTAAGAAAGTACAACAATGACAACATTAGGTGTTCCTAGACATGAAATAAAATTCCGGAGGTCGGTTTAAAAACCGCCTCATCGATAAACTGAAAAAAAATTAAAAAACCTTCGTATTTTAACACGGTTTAAAAACATGGGATTTTATATTTTTATTGAATTAATGAGAGAGTTAATTATCCGGAACTAAAAATTATATATATCTTTTGTGCACCAAAAGACTGTTGCATGCATTCTCCTTGAATAAGACAGTAGAGGGGAAGTAGGTAAAAATCATCATTTCCATGTGTTTTGTATTTTATTTAATTTCATTGGATTATAATTAGGAATGTTTGGTATAGATATGGTAAATATAAACATTGAAGATAAAAAATGGGACCCACATCATAATGATGTCATGATAAATGGGGTAGCATGAATTTTACATTCAATATTGATTCTTTTATTCCCCCTTTATGAGTATCTTTCCAATTTTGGGCCTAACAGATAAGCATATATATATAGAATAAATATAAATTATGAGAATAAATGGAATTAATTTTTATCAATGTTATGTACAAATTTATTAAGATACTATTGTTATTTATACTAGGGTTTGGAGTGCATTTAAGAAATCAATATAAAGGGTTATGGTTTATATCTTAATCCCCCTTCATTTATTCATGATTTGATATTATGTGCCAATTTTCCTTTTAATAGTGTAACAAATTCTTTATTGACTTATAATATTATTAATTTTTTATCATTTATACTTTAATAAAATTAATGATCATCTTTACTATGTTCTATGATTGATGTCTTTCCTAATATATAATTGTTTTCACAACATAATCTTTTTTCGTGAGATAGAATGTTTCTCATTATCCTTTATTATTATTTTCATAATGTAAAAACTATTTATAAATTCATTGGTTAATTATTATTCAAATTCACGGTATTGATGAGTTTTCTTCCTTCAAAAAAATAAAATGGTGTCGTATGAATAATTCTTATTCTCTTAAATTATTATTTCCCATCTTTTTCCCGAATTTATCTTTACACGGATCTTTTCTTTTTAAATTGGAAACCATATTTTGTATTTCCACACAAAGAGTTTTTATGATCCTTTTTTACAAAAAATAAATAAATTTATTTTATTTTATTAATTTCACACAATACAAAATTAGGATTTTGGAATATGATACACCGTGTTAATATTTCTAAATATTTAACATCGTCATATCTTTTGTTACACATAATACTGAGTTTTAAAAAAACCATGATATATTTTAAATATATCCATTCAAAAAAGACCACTAAACACTATTCATAAGACATACAAAAAACAATACTAATCACTATTTTTTAAATATTTAAAATATTTGTTTTACAAAAATGTATTATATTATTAATGAAAAAAATAATCTTTAGAAATGTTTTTATATGTTTTTGAAGATACCTTTTTCCCAAAAAACTAATTTTTATGCCTTTTTTTAATAATAATAAAAATATGTTAATACAAATTTAGAAATTTAATTTTATAAAATAAGATTAAATTTTGTGTCATTAATTTTAATATTATATTAGGGTTATGTTTTTTTATTTTTCTAAAAAGTTTCATTTCTTTATAAATATTGGGAAATACCATATTTTATTTGAAAAATATCTTGGAATTTTATTTATTTATGTTGACAAATTATATATCAATTTGTTTTTAATGTATATATAGTTCATTTATAAATCTATCAATCCAAATTGGATCATTGTAAAAATTTTCACATTAAAATTGGATATTAAATATTTGTAAACATTCAAATATTTTCGCTTTTAAAACCCACATTCTCGACACATCTATGTGACTATTTTTATAAATTTTCCCACAATTTTTTTATTTGAATTGGGAAAATTGGAATTAATTTATGTAATAATAATAATATCAAATTTCAAAAATGGTATACATAAATGTTACAAAAATTTATTAGTGAATGAAATTAATCATTAATGATATTGACTAAGGTAAAAAAATATTTGTTGTTAAACATAGAATATATGGTGTACAATTGTACTTAAAATTATCTAAAAGAAATTGATAGAAATTTTTAGACCATATCTTTTCTATGTTTTTAATTTCAATAATTTTAGATAATTTTTTATATGAAAACATGGGGTTATTCTTTCTTCCAAAAATTTATATGTTTTCAACTCACCTCACATTTAAAAGGGCACCCAACTCCCCCCTTATTCACATAACTGATGACACTTTTCTTGGCTCAGACATATCCATGTATATTAAATACGTCCCCACCCACATCCTAGAATTCATTATTTGGTTGTAAATCCACCCAAAGGAGGGATTTCTTGAAAACCAAAACGTACTACAACAAGAAGAGGTAACGTTTATCAACAAATTTTTTTTATTGATTTTTACCCAAACCCATTAAATTTGTTTGTATCATTTAATATAATGAAAATAGTATATTACATTTAATGAGATATTTTATGTTACTTTTTGACCTAACAGCACACACACATCCATCAAATGGGATACGAAATCATAATTCATGTGAATGGTAGAATACCGCCTCACAAACGAGTATAATGTTTTTCCTATTAACCATTAATGTTTGTCAATTATGATAGAAATAATTTTTATAATTGATATTAATTATATTTATGATGTTATTATTATTATATAATTATTATATAATAAATACCTTCATGTTTCCAATATTGAGGGAATACAGTAATGTCATTCCTGGGTATGGCGAACTACCACATCAGGAAGCAATGTGATTTATTCATACATTACAAGGAACATATTTAAGGTGGGTTGAAGAAAAATATTTTTATATAAGTCATAGAAAATAATTATATTATGATAAGTTATAATATATATATATATATTTATTTATTTATTTAAATCCAATAAGAAAATGGAAACGACATTAATGCGTACGTACGACCTATCATCTATGTGAAAAATGTATATCATTTAAAATTTATATCGTTTATATATTATTATAAGTAAATATATAAGGAAGAAATATAAATATTAATGATATTTTTATCATGTTTATCATTCTATATATTATGAAATAATGATCTAATTTAGTCGAATAAGAAAAAAATCAAAACATGTATGAATAAAAACGGTTATTACAGGAAAGATAACATTAACTTGGAATTGTTAATAAATGAGTAATATAAATCCATAATTAAATCTTATATGGAACTATATATATTAATATGGTTATATTTTATAGGTCTTATAAAATTATATGTTTTATACAAGAGGTTTGACAAATTATGAAGAGAGTCAAGACATAAGGTAATGGAATATTTTCAAAATTTTCCATCATTTAGACATATGTAATGTTATACAAATATAATAATTTATGAGGGGTATATACAAACCCATTGACAAGTGATATCATAAATATCATTATTTTAATTATAATTTATGATTCAGTTAATTTCATTATCTTCTGGGGATTTTGATTCTAGGTTACCGAATTAGTAAGAGTTTATTTCTACAATCTCATTGATTATCGAGCATGTTTATGATTGTGCTTTCATTAAGGAAATATTATAGTCCATTTATAAATAAACACATGAATTTTATTCAAATATTTTTTTTAATTATATATTAATATAACTATAACTTTTTTTTACACATTGGTAATCAATAAAATAATTTTTCTAAAAAAATCAACATTATTTTTGACTTTAGACAGAAATCGGTTTTCTCACCAAACAAAATATTCTTTATTTTATCTCAAAAAATATATAATTTTATACTATTAATTTTTTAAAGAATATTTTCCAATGTTTTACATTTTTTAAAAATATTTTTAAAATAAATATTTTATTCATTTTCGGATCATGTGTCTATTGTCTTCTATTGACAATATGAAAGGAATATTTGTTTTAACATGTACAAGATGGAATTTTTATCCACAATGAACAATAAATGTATCAAATATTCATTTATGGTTTTTCAAGGATATTTTCAGATGAATTTATTTTAAAATATTTTTATGTTATAAATATTTTTTTTTCAAAGAACAATGAATATGTTCCACATTAAATGTTATTAAACGATATTTCAAAATTATTTTCCATCTAAGATGACAGATGATAGTTTTACCTATTATTTACATGGGATATGATATTGGAATACAATACATGTTAGTTATATGAATTATTTATTTTTTTAATTAAATTATGTTTATGAAGCCCATTTCTCTTCAATGGGATATACAATGATAAAATTATTATGAGACCTTCTTCTTTTCATAGGTCATACATTGATGAAATGGTTTTGAAAATGTATCTTTTTCATTGGTTATTATATAATAACATGTTTATGATACCAATTTTATTTAGAAATTTATGATACTATGAATGTTTATGATCATGTGTAACACATTCATATGATTTTATTATGTAATGGCTGGGACCTATATCTTCTACTAATGCATTAGGTAAATATTTATATATTATGAGGCTCACAATACTTGAACATGGAGTGATATCATTTAACTAATACAATGATGTAATGATATATGAACATAGTTAAATAATAATCTGTTGGAATGGGGTGTAAAAATAGTTTAGTAAAGGTGTGTGTCCACATTTATGATCTCTGTTGTGAGACATGAATAATATGAAAGTTATTTTCTATAATTATCTGGATGCCATAAATTCCATGTCTTATTCTATTATGGATAATTCCATTTGATTATTAATAAATCATCTATAATGTATGTCCAATATTTATTCCACGACTGATGATTATAATCATTGATATTTAGGGTATGTTTTTTAAATTTTATACTCATGTTATCATACCATCATGTTCTTGATAGGCTTACAAATATCACTTGTTTCCCTTACTGAGAGTCTGATCACACTCCTTATTATGTTTCCTTTACTCAGGCTATGAAAACATGTATTTTGTAGGATAAGTCTTGGAAGGTCTATTTTGATGAATAAAATATTGGGAGACGATTTAGCTCACTCAGGTACCAGTTTCTATGTTTCCAATATTCCAAAGTCACTAAACTATTAGAGTTCTTTAGCATGAGTTTATGTAATACAATGATTATACTTAAAAATGATATAATGTGTATATGTGAAAATCCTATGTTGTTATATTAATTATGTAATTTGACCAATATAATTTTCCCCTTGTCTCTTAAAGATAAATATTTACATTTCTTTTTATGATGTGATATTAAAATAATGGTTTTATTTGATGTTTGGATCTTCCAAAACCACCCTTGTTACTTTTGGTGTATGCATCATCCTGTATCATTATACATTTTTCTCTATATTATACTCATGAATTTGTATCCATATGATATATTTATATTCCTTAAATATATACAAAGTTTAATATAACTTTATTTTTTTGGGATAATTAATGTTTTATGTTCCCTTTAGAATTACAACCTTTATGTAAAGACAACTTCAAGGAGCATTCCTACTTGTTTTTTCAAGTCAATTTTCATCTCCAAAAAACTATTTTACCCATAATTAGATTCAAAAATAAAACATTTTTTATGGAAAAAAACTAATTTAAATTATGTTCTAGTAGGAAATAATAATCTATTTCCTTTTTTAAGTTATCCAATTCTCATTTCGAAAAGCACCACTAATGCAGTTCAATTTATTTTTATTTCTAGTTCTTCATTATCATTAATTTTCTACATTATAACTCAATGTTCATGTACATTGATTCCATATTGAAATATGATTAACCAAAAAAATTTAATCCCTTATTATTTCTGGAATCCTTATGATACATCCCTCTATTGTGCTTTGGTACAAGAAAATGAAAAAAAATAATTTCCCATGGATTTTCTCATGATTAATATTTATATATGGTTTTATTTACTCTTGATACACACATATTCATGAATATATTATGATTTACATCATGTTATGGGTTTGAATAGAAATATATATTATCCAAATGCATTGGGTAATGTTTTCATCTCATGAGATAACATGTATGGTACACGAGCAGTTATCCTATGAATACTAAGTTATGGAGAGGTTGGGACTAGAATTGTATATCCCCCCAATTATTTGGGTAATAATTTATATGTAGTGATATATTATATATCCAATTTTGGATTAAATATAATATACTATGGATATTTTTACTCTTTGTGATAATGGTCTTGGTATTGAGGCCTGACTTATGCATATGTTGTCATGTTTAATATTGTTTATACTTATTAATGATTCCATGAACTAATGATATCATTTTATTTTTCCATGTTTCAATGATTATTTCACAATGTTATGTAATGGAAACCATTTTTTATTTTGATATTAAATATTCTTCCATTATGATTTATGGACATCTCATATAGTTCCATATTCTTATAAATAAGAAATATATCCCTGTAAATGTTTTCTCATAATCTTATTATTTTACCATGTTAACATAGTAATATGTTTTTCCCTTACTTTGTTATTTTTTACACTCCTTTAAAATGTGTCCCTTTCATATGTTATGAGGATTGGTGTAATATACAATAAGTCTAGAATATCATATACTGGGGATATCTTTTAGGGAAGTGTTCATATGATTTTTAAAAAAGTTACATTTGTTAGTGGTACTAAAATAAACTACACCCATTGGTTCTTTGAGAAGTGTGATATTTTTTTGAGATGTAATGGGAAAATATTAATTATGATTTGTAATAAATATATATATTCATCACGGGGAACTAAAATTATTAAAAAATTAAATAAATAAAACAATATATAAAAAACATCAAAAAAATTCTAAACCCTTACCCTTATGTAAAAAATGAATTTTCAACTCAGTAGAAGTTACAAAAATTAATATATGAAGTTGTTTATCAGGTTAAAATGAACATTATATCCCAATGGAGTGATGTGATAAAAGTGTCCATAAAATTCACAAACACCATGACTAGAATTTTTTGGAGCACTATAATATATTTTTTCTTCTTTTGAAAAAAAATTAAAATAAATATTCACTGAATATTTAATATATATATATATATATATATATTATGTGAATATTTTTATTCAATATTTATTGTTTAAATAACACACACAAATATATATAATTTGTGAAAATTTATATTATTTTTTATCTTCACATACTGGACAAACATATATATGTTATATGAACATTTACATTAAATGTTCATCTAATTCCGGCAACATTATAATATTACTTTTTGTATGAGGAAATTTTTTATTTGAAAAAACATTGAGTAGTTTAAAACGTTTCGAATCATCTATTAAAACATGCAATATATATATATACTATGTAAATTTAAATAAATTAGGAATTATCATAAGTGAATAAAAAAGGAATAAATTTAATGAAAATAAATAATATACATAATAACACACAATATAATATATTGTACATTTAGCATGTTTTATATTGAATCCACAATATTATTAACTATGAAAACAAAATTTCAATATATAATATTCAAAAAAATTACATAACGTATTCGTATATTTATAAAAAATGTAATAAAACATTAAATATAATAAGAGTAAAAAAATATGGAATTAAAAAAATACATAAAGTAATTTAAAAATATGCCATTTAATAAAATATATTTAAAAATTAAAATACATAGTTTGGTATTAAACAAGAAAATTTAAGTAAATATAAAACAAAAACTGTAGCTGATCAATAATATATTTATATACAATTCCATGAAATTAGCACATAGGTATAATACTATAAGTGGGTACAAAATTTTCATTAAATATTTAAAATATGTAAAATTAAAAAGAAAGCAAGAATGTGTGAAACACCCCTAGATGAAATTTATCTATAATGTGATTTCCTGTGTTATAGTAAATATTTCTCCTTAAAACATATGGTGTTTAATATATTTTTTCACATAAAAACCACTAAAAATACCCAAAACATATGATATGGATATTATTATTACAATAATTATATTAATATACAAAAATATATTAATCATATAGAAATACAAATAAAAATTTATTAACAACAAATAAATCATAAATAATTAATTTTCATTGAATTTTTTTTTCAATTTAATAGTTATATATATTTTTGAATTACACATATCAAAATTAATCTAATATGTTATTGTGGTAATTTTTATTATATAATTTCTTTTTATATTAATAGTTACAAATAATGTATTTTAAAAAACTATGAATTTTATATAATTAGTAGTAAATAATAATGAAAAAAACTTATAAAAGAAACATTACTAACTAATTATATAGTATTAATTAAATATATAATTATGAATTTTTATTAATATTATAGATATTGTTTTAAATTTATATATACAATATTTTATTTTAAAAATTGAATAAATATATTAATTCTAGAAAATAATATTCATATTTTTATTTAATTGACCATTTTATATATAATTACAATTTATCATGATTTTAAAGACTCATAAGAATTATTTATTTTATAATAAAATAATTTATTTCATTAAAATATAAATAAATTGATAATTTTATCCAACAACTATATTTTATGCTTAATAACACTGTTTTTATAAACACTATTTTTACACAATGTGAATTTATTTTAAATTTAACATTCAAGCCAATATGAATTTAATTTTAAAAAATAATTTTCAAATTTTTAATCATATGGTCCAAATTAGCTTATATGTTCAATTTTAATTTTATTCATTACAATTTATTATTGATTTTGAAAATTTATTACCCTGATAAAAGTAATAATGGTAAAAATTAAATAACTAAGATAGAATAAAAAAATGGTGAAAACATGTTTCTAAATTGATAGGTGATGTTTGGATTTACCAAAAAACCCATCCAATTACTATTTTTTCACTTTTTGACTGTTTTAAATTTGAATCGTAACTTTATATTACTAAAAATGTAATGGTTGATTCCAAAATTTACCTCTGTTTAAATTATAAAAGGGGATCTTTTTACAAATCCTTAATAAAAAAATCAACAAACATTTTTTGTAAACTCTACCATTTTTCTGATAGTAGAATCCCCAATCATATTCAATATCCTATAGTCTGAATTTTTTGTTACCATAAACCCTTAATAACTAGAGATACTTTCAAGAAAATTTTCAATGTCCCAAAGTGAGTATTACTTAATCATTATATTTGTCCATGTAATCTTTCCCTTAAAAAACTACAGTAACCAAAGTTATATAACAATACTAGTATAATTTTTATTCTCGTGTATTAATATATTAATTTTAAAAAATATTTCATCATTCTCTTTTACATAGAATAAAAAAGGAATGCTGATAATGCATTGTGTGAACTACCACGTCCATGATGTAAAAATTTCACCTTAATTCCCACACATTGTCCATAAAAAAATATGATTAAAAATATTAATGACATATAAATAATATAATTAATATTCTTCTATAATGATATAAAATTAAAAATAAATATCCACAATCACCCATAAAATTACAATATCTTCAAGTGTATGTTTGTCTAACCACAAACTTGAAAAATTTTATAAAACAATTTCATTAAATAATTTGGGTACATAATTTTTTTTAATATAACATGAAAATAATTTTTGGTTTTTCATTTTTTTAATGTTAATAATATGGATTTTAAAGGTTTAAAAATAATAACATTGATCATTCCAATTATCATAATAAACCAAAATTGATTCCTTTTTCATAAAAATGTATGAAAAAACTACATAATAAAAAATATATCAAATTTTAATAAAATTTACTTATAAAATAAAATATATGTGAATAATATTCTAAATAATGTATCTAATATACTTAATTTTATTACTCAAGATATTAGAGGTGTGGAATGAAAGAATTAGTTCCTCGATAAAGGTTTCATCCACTCAATTTCTAATATATGGGATAATATTCTTTCATACATGTATATAATTTTCAAGGTATCATTGATCCCAACATTACCAATTATATATTTTATTTCCTATAATTCCCATTATAAAAAATTATCATCCAAATAAACTACTTATGTGGTTAAACATTTTCTGAAACATATTAATTACAAAGGTATGAATAAATCCCATTATTTCAAATGAATCGTAACTTTAATGTTCTTGTTTTCTGTTTCAAAAAGTTTTCATTAATTAAATAAAATTACATTTTTTTATTATTTGTATTTCATATTATATAGTTAATGGAATAAATTTTTTTCTATTTTTCCCATATATGGTTTGAACAAATGTATAAAAATATTAAAAAATATATTTTTTCATTATTTTCTTCTCTGAATTTATAATATTGTTTTTGTTTCATTTTGGGGACATTTTGGTTTTCTTTATAGTATGGATTTAAAATATAGTTTTATAGAGATAATATTTATATTGTATTTAATGTATATTATAATGTCTTAAACACCACCAATTTAACATTTTGATCTAAATTTCATTTTTTGGATTTTGAGAATGGTTTGAGCTTGAAATTAATAATTTCACAATTCTAAAATTTTAAATGCTTTCAATATCAAATATATTTTTGGTATAAATTTTTCTATTTTCATAAAAATAGAGTGAATCTCATTTTTTCATTCCTATATTCATCATATAAGTGTTTTTCAACTGGGAAGGTTTTTGGTTTGGACAATTAGAGGCTCAAATATATCATTATTTTTGGAATGTTTTTTTGGACAGAGGAATGGAACACAAATCATTGTATGGGTTATAACATTGGATAAGCATGTAAAAATTAGTTCATTATAAAATCATCTAAAATAGGACTCAAATACACATGTGAATGAGGATTTTCAATGAAACATGTATCCTAGAAGGATTCTTGGAGCAATTCACACAAGTCAAAGATGAACGGTATCCTCAAGAAGAAATAGTTATCTTTATTAATTAATTTGTATCATTTAATAAATGTGTCAAAATATACTAAATACAGCATGTAAGATAGATTAGTAAATTAAAAAAAATTATTTATAAGCGTTTATAGGTAGACTTGATCAGTTTGAGGCACCAAACTAATATAACTTTTGGGATTAACATTCTAGACAACACACTTGCCACCCTTTTTCAATTAAATTTTCTACATTACTTTCATTTTAAGAATGGTGGAACGTGGGGAGGGTGATGTGATGGATACAAAATTATTTAGAAGAAGATAATTCCATTAAGTGATCAATACATTAATGTTTGATATCCATGTATAGGTGGTTAGTAGATATCTGAGGATTCATCGATTATGAGTTTGTGTTCTCCATTTTAAATTCTTTTCCTTTAAATCATCCTGGAATTTGTTTTTCCTAAATGAAGGAGGTATCTTAAATTAGTTTTTTAAATTTTTCATAAATTATTATGTATTTATATTCATCTTCTGAATGTAATGTGTTTAGTCACATTGTTTAAATTTTTTTGGTGAGGTATCACATTTGAGCATGAAGGGTTTAGTCTATTTTTTTCTACTTGAAGGTCTTTAGCTAATAGGATAACAATTATAAGAGGATTGAAACCCATGTTATAGATTTCAATATGGTATATAGATAATTTAGGTGTATAATATTTGGTCTTAATAATTATATTGGATAATTTAATTAGAATTAATTAATAAATAATGATAAAAGGAGTCTGCAAGGATCCATGTTTGTCAACAGATGTCTTTTTTGGTTTGTTTTCATCAGTGCAGTTTTCGTCATATATGAAATATCTAACATATATTTATTATCATATTATGTTATTTTTCTATTAACATAGTTTAAATTATTTTAATACCCACCTTTAATTATAACATATTGCAAAAAAAATTAATAATTTAACCGCTGGACAATATAGTTTGAAATCTCTTCCAGGGACAACCCCATGGTCACTAATGTACATTATTTTTAAGGGGAAATTTTTTGACTAGGAAAACACAAAAAAACCCCAAAATAAAGTTTTCTCAATTTTCATGTAGGTTTCTAAGTAGATATTAATTTATTTTTTATGTCTTTTCTGATCACTACCCATTTTGTGTCCTAAATAAATAGATTTTGATAATGATTATTTTTATGATTGGAATTATCATAAACAATTTGAGGGTTCCAGTCATGATAAATTTTTAAAATTTTAAATCCAAATAAATCTTTTATAATTAAATAAAATTAATTGGATCTTTATTATTGAGCTTCCATGATTCATAAATTAAGGGAAAAAATTGAGATTCATTCCAATATATTCTATGAATTGAAATAACTGAAATCTCAAAAAGATTCCAATGATATGGGAAATTTTATCCCACCCACCTTTGATGTCTATGAACCTATTGTGTGTGAGTTGAAAACTGATTTGTAATCTAAATTATCAAATTCAATGTAATAAATTATCACTAATCATTCAATTGATGTGTCTTTTGGAAATTATATCTATCTTAAAAATAATTGAGCTAAATTTGATGAACATGGAGTTTCAGGAGAAGCCCCACCATTCAAAATTAAAAACTAAAACCCATTGTATGAATCTTTTCTTAAAGGGAAGTTTAAACATATGTCATCCATTTTTTGAGAGAATATGGAGTAACATGAGCTGAATCCCACTTTCAATACCACTATTTTTGACTTCCATAGAGAGCATGAACTTATGAATCCAAAAAGAGATGTCCCAAATTTTGATCAAAATTTTCCTAATTATTTTGACAATAATTCTTTATAATGTTCTCTTCATGCTGATTTAGATCCCTTTTGATTTTGGTGGACTTATTTTTCAAATAATGATGAAGTGAAATGTGGAATAAATGAATGAATGGAATGTCCAGTTGAAGTGTTCATTAGGATAAATGAGGTTGGTGGTACAAATATTATTTTCAAAGAATACATAAATTTTTTAAACTGAAATTGAAGATGATCAAATTCTTGGAATTAAATTTCATCAACTAATGGATTTTGTTCTTCATGATAATATGTTGAGAAGTTTATTTTAAATTTTATTCCAACTACCACAGAAATTTTGGAATTATTATTTTATGGAGGGGAATCTAAATAAATATTTTTTTAGATCATCTAAAATATGTTTGAGCTGAAGAAGACTCAATTTTTTTTTCTAGTTCGTGAAGAAATAATTTCAACCACCATCAAATTGTTGATGAACTTCTAGAACATCCTAAATGGTGGTTGGGAAATTATAGTACCCACTTTTTTGTTTATACTAAGGATATTTTTCGTTATATATTTTTTTACGTTCATTTATTAAAATCATGATGCTTTGTTTTGTTTTTCATGTAGGTTTCCATGTTGTATCTTTTAGGAGGATAGCTTAAGGCTAGTTCTTCTCAACAAAAACTACATTGGGAAATTAATTCTCACTTATTTCTTTCATGTAATATCTTATTTATTTTTATCACTCATATAATCTAATCACAATGAGTACATTGTAAATAATAAGTGTGGGGGGAGGAAAAAAATTGGTGGATTAGGATTAGGATTTATTTTATTTTTAAATTATATGTGTTTTATTTCATATTTTGTGTTAGAAAACCTAGTGATATTAAATGATGATCCTTATCACTTTTAAATCCCATGTAAATGAATAATAAAATAGATCCCTTAAAATGGATACTAAATTATTTCAGAAAATAACATTGATTCAAGTTCAATACGTTGGAATTTATTTTAAATATGACTAATTTTTGAATGTCATGCCACATATCATTATCTTGACCAATGAAAATTGATTCTTATGATGCTTCTGAACTAATCATAAAATCTTATTCACTATCACCCCATTTTTTGAGGGAACCCATCCATGCTTGTTTGAACCATAACATTATTTATTTCATTAAAAACATGGGGGATATGGTGCTTGTGATTTAGATTATTGATGAATTTCTATGGTTTAAGATTCCATTTATTATTAAGAATCCTAATTAATTTGGCCTTACATTTAAATATTAACCATATTGATACCTTAATATCCATGTAAATCTTGTTTGGTTATCGACTTTAGAATACCATTTTCCCATTACAGTATACTTTAGAATTAAAAAATGCATAATCGAGATGAACTTTAGTGTGTGGGAAGATGTCTTCTAGTGTGATACCATGTTTTGTGATGAATTGGGTGGTGATTTAAAAGTTAATGAGGCTTTACTATAAATGGAAAATATTATACTAAGATATATGGCCATCTGAAGCACTAATATTTTATAGAGTTGTGGTCCTCTATAGTCTAAATGGATGAATGTTGTGCCCTATATGGAGCATTCAAAAAAAAAGAAGATTAAAATTGTAATTTTATCTAATGGAATACTTATTGAATAAAATGTAAAAGATATTCCCAGATATTCACATCAATTATTTTCTTTAGAGTTCTATATGGAGGAGAACGTACTGATGTGAAAATTAGAAACATATTTTTCCTTCAAAAAGAATGAAAACCCTCCTTATTATGCCTGAAAATTTTTCCACATTTGAAACCACACAAACCATAAGACAAATAACATATTTGAAAAGTACTGATGGTAATAACATGTTCTCAGATTATATCGGGTAGAGGTGTATAAATTTATCAAGCATGTAGAGATTCTTGCATGAGTTTGGACGAGAAAAGGCATGTGGAAAATCTATATTTCAGTGTTGAGAGAAAATTTATGTGAGGTAAGTGTGTTGAGTGAATGGGATGATAAAATTAAATGAGATAAATTGAGAACATGAAATATTTTTTTTGATTAGGCATTATATATTTTGATCATTGGTGATAAATTAGTTAACCTCAATTGTGTTTCTTTTGAGTTTTACTTGATTTGATTTTAATGCTCACTTGTCTTTGATTCCGAGTAATAAGTCTGGGGGAATTTATATAAATTATTTTTCTATTATTTTTAATATCTATATCAATTATTTAAATTGAAAAAAATAACATATTGATGTAAATTATATTTTTTTGATTTTGGGGATGTTTTGAGCTTGCAATTAAAAATTCCACAATTCTACAAGTTTAAATGTTTTAAATTGATTTTTTATTTTAGTTATAATATATAAATATTTGTAAAAATAGAGACATTACTTTTTTAGGAAAATTATATTCATGGTATATGTATGTCTTAGCCAGTCCATGTATTGTGTCAATATATGGAATCCTAAATAAATTAGTATTTGGAAATGATTTCCTAACCAATTGAATGGATCCCACCACATTAATGGAGGAAAATTAGGATAAGAGAATAAAAATGCGATGATTTCACTTGGATATGAAGTATAACTTAATGGTATGTGTTTCAAATTAATTTAAATAAATAATTTTCACATTAACACATTCATTGAGTGAGTAAAATTACATAAATATGAAAGGTCATTTTAGTCAAAGATTGTTTTCTTCGGTAATTAAATTATTTATTTCCGTCCATGTATACAATTCATATGAAAATATTATGGTATTATTAAAATTAAAATTTTAAAAAATAGGATAATAACTCTAGGGGATATTCTGCTAGAAGATATCCCAAAATAGAGGGAACATTTGGGATGACAATTCTTGAAAGCACCCTAGCCACCCCCTTTTTCTTTATGTTTTCTACTTCACATTCATTTCACGGATGGTGAGATTAATGGAGGGTTATATTTTGGTGAATAGATTCTTTAGATGAGTATTTTTCCTTTTATTTATCATGACATGAAGGGATAATAACCATGTGGTGGTGGAAAGTTGATATCCTAGGATTCATTCCTTTTGAGTATCTATTCTTCACTATAAACTATTTTCCATTAAATTTTCTGAGATTTCGTTTTTTTTTGATATAACGATATATATTTAATTCTTGGTTTAATTTTATTATAAATTAATTTCAATTTATATTTTTCTTATAAATTTAAATTTTTTACTCTAATTCTTTATATTTTAGTGGAAAGCCTCACTTTTGAGCACAATGGGATTAAATTTTTTTGATTTCTCGGTGGCCTTAAAGTAATAAAATCACATTCATAAAAGGAACAAATACCATGGTTGAAGGTCAAATATGGTGTATAGTTAATTTATTTTTTTAATTAAATTCTTAAGGTATACAGTAAATTATTTAATTTTAATACATTCAAAAACTATGACAATAGGAGTGTTTGAGGATTGAAGTATGTCCACCACTGCCTTATTTGGTTTGTTTTATTTAGTCCAGGTAGCTTCTGATTTCTAACAATAACATATTATTATTATATTATGTTTTTTCCCTTTTTTTATCATTTTTAACTCATTTTAATCCCATATTTTAATTTTTACATATTGCATGGAAAAATTAACAATGTGACAGTTTGAAAACATAGTTTACAACCACCTCGTAAGACAACCCCATAGTCACCACTACACTAAATGTATTATGGGAAAATTAGAGGATTGGGAAACATGATAAAAACAAAAGAATAATCATCACATTACCTTTTGAAAATATTTTTTAAATAGTATTTTTGCTGCATATTTTATTATAGGGTTTTAATATTTGCTTAATCCTTTTTTATTTTCAATATATATTTCATATAAGGATTATCTCTCGTGATGTGATGTAACTCCCCGACCCTTACATATTAGATTGAAAAGGCGGTGAGGTGCTACAAGGAATTAAGTGAAATTCCCATGGTGCCAAAGGCTGACAATATATGCGGAGGGCTTTATGTATAATTTTTGGAACAATTTTCCCTTGAGATAAACCAACCGACCAAACAATCCATTAACAAATAAACTACATGATGCATGTTGACATAGGAATCCAAACCATATAGTACCAAAAAACCAATATAATCTATAACAATTCCAAAAAACTAATACAACCAAACCAAAATAAAACCAAAATCTAACCAAAATTAGAACCCCAAGAAGAAGACTATATATAAAACCCAATGTAAACCAGGACACCCTAAACTACTCGACAAAAAGCTCCAAGGTCCAAGAACCCTCAAACCACCCGACCATCATGATGACCTACTAGAAAAATGAAAAACCTTACTCTTACATGTGTCCTAGATTACAACATCTTCAAAATCGGCAATGTTCCAAATATGGGGAGATTAATAATACTCATCAGGATTTCCCCATATTACATCCCAACATGCACTAATAGGATAAAATAGTTAGTAAAATTATATAAAATAAATTATATAAAACAAAAAATAGCTTAAAAATTACTGATAATCCAAACACTCCATTACCAAGCCATGTAAAATTACAGAAAGCCACAATTATGCCATAATACATCTCAATATCATGAGTTAGCATGTCCAATTTCAATATTTAATAAAAACAGAAAACAAGGAAAACACAACCACAGTGGAACTTCCCATGCAAACCTGTTTACTACTTTTCTAAACATGTTGTACTTTCTGAAAACTTATCCATAATGGTGGCCATTTCGTCCATAATAAATCACATTTTATTCTAATACTTCTCACCCACTTCAATAAAATAAACACAATATACAATACTTAAACAACCAAATGAATAAAGAACTGAGGCCAAACATTATGCACACAACCATTTCCAACCCATTCCAATCACTTCAATAAATCAAACATTTATTGAAAACACACTTTTCCCATTTTCTAGGACAAACCACATTTCAATAATCCAAATTATTTTTGAAAACTATTTCCCCAAAAAAATTCATAAACCAAAACAAGAATCCTATTTGAAAATTTACATTTTAAATTCACACAACAAGCCTCTTTTTGCAACAATATCCCATTTCCCCCAAAATCACCAAATCATCACCCAATGGGATTGCACTATGATTTGAAAATCATATTCACAATTAATTTTAAGAAAAGTAATTAACTTTCATAAAGTCTCTAGCTCTCAAAATGTGGATTTGATAGACAATCAACCTACATTTAGGGTTCTAGGAAAATCAACCAACAAGCAACCACACCACCAATTGGAAACAAATACTCCCCCAAAACTAGTCTAGATCACATTACCTATTATAAAAAATCCCTAAAATAAAAACCTACAGAAACCAAAACCATATATTTATATGAAACAGATGTAGATCTAGAAAACCAATAGGGGAAAAAGATTTGATCTAGATAAAACCACAAAGGATCCAAACAAGAATACTTACCCAAGATGAATCGCCACTAGAACGCCATGAAACCACGTCAAATCCCTTCAAAAATGAGTGTGATAACACCCATATCCCTTGAGAATAAAAAATACCATGTAGGTCTTATATGGGATATAATATGGGTTAGTGAGGGAAAATATTGACTAACCTTGTTTAAAAGAAAACAAATTTTAATGGGATACATGGTTAGTTCACATTGTTTGACAAACCATTCTCTTACCTTGAAGATTATACTATTCTTCCAGTGTCATATCACTTGGTTACCTGTGAATGTTTCATGGTTTCCCATAACCATGCTCAAACCATACATCCTCAAAAAGAAATTCAAAACATTCCAAAATCATTCCAAACTCACCCAAACTCTCACAAGCATTACCCAACCACTTAATATACATGAAAAGTAATGTCAATTGTCACATACCTCAAAATTGGGGTGAACATTCTCCCCCCTATTGGATTTTCCATCATCAAAAAGTAAATAACCCTCTCTTTGCAGAAAGAGATCTGGCCACTGATTGGATATCTCTTTCTCCAGATCCAAAGTCTACTCATGAATCTAACCATGGTGTAACAAAACTCTAACTAAATCAATGCACAACCCATTAAATAATGTCTCTTTACTATCCAGAATCTTAACTGTCACATGAACCAAACACATATCCAGGTCCATATAAACATGATCCCTTCAATTCACATGGTCATGATCTAGATGATACATTTTCAACTAGGAGACATAAAAAACATCAGGCACCGCACTAAACCATGGTGGTAAAGCCCCGCGATAATCCACTTCTCCAATCCACTAATGTATCTAAAACGGCCCAATATACCTCGGATATCACGTACCCCTATTTCAAACCGACGATGTAACATCCATGGATAGATTCTAAAAATCACATGACCACACCCACATTTGACAATGGTCATCGACGATTATCCACATACGATTTCTAATGATGTTGAGCCGTCTCCATCATCATTCATATTAACTTGATCTTCTCCACTATCTCTTGGACAAGGCTCAGTCCCATCATTGATGTCTAACCCTTTTCTACCCATCATAGTAGAGAACGACATGGACAACCATAAAATGCCTCAAACTAGGCCATATGTATTAAAACATGATAACTAATATTATAGTAGAAATCCACCTATGGTAAGTGCTCCTACCATGAACCACCAAAATCCATCACACAAGCCCTTATCATGTCCTCCATGCTATATATCATCCTCTCGGGTTGGCCATCTATCTAGGGATGATACATCGTGGTCACTGACAACTATGTACCAAGGTCTATCAGAAAGTATTTAGAAAATCAAGATGTGAATTTTGAATCAATATCTGATAAAATCGAAACTGAAACACCATGCCTCTTTACCACTTCCCAAATATATATTTTGGACAGATCATCAATTGTATGAGATTCACAAATCTAGATGAAATGGTCTGATGTTGTGAGAAAATCCAAAATAACCCATCTTGAATCGTGGTTCCTAAACATTATTAGGATTCCTATCACAAAATCTATCCCTATTAGTTACCACTTCTACACTGGAATATTAATTTATTTCGACAATCCTAATAGCCACTAATGCTCTTCCATGAATTTTTGAAAAGTCAAGCATCTCAAAACAAACTCATCCACTTCCCATTTCATACCATACCACCAAAATCGTGCTCAAAACATCATATACATATTCTGAATTCCTAGACGTACAACCCATATGGAATGATGATAAGCCCTGAGAAGTTCCTAATGACAATCCACAGGTACCACCATCAAATCTAAAAACACATAAATGAATTCCGATTCAGTTTCAAGACATCAATTGTCTCCCCACTATTGAGTTTCAACCTCATCTCCATACACGTGGAGTCAGATGCATGTTCCCCATTAACCATGCCAACCATGTTTGGAACCAACAAAACTAGACAAAAGACCACTCTTTCACCCAGTCCTCACATTCCAGCCATAGGTCAACTATGAATTACAATAATTACCACTAATCATATGCATGTTTCACCACCCAAGCATATGAATTTTTTTCTAAGGCATCCGCCACCGAATTTCCATTACTCAGTGTGTAAATTAAGTCAAAATCAAACCTTTGGAGATACTCCATCTATCTCAATTACCTCATTTTCAAATATATTTGTGAAAAATATTCCATAAACACTTATGATTACTAAACACAATTAATTTATCATAGAATAGATAATGAATCCACATTTTCATTGCAAGAACCACCGCCGCCAACTACAACTCCTGTGTTGGGTAGTTGTTCTCATGAAACCGCATCTTTTGTTAGTCATATGAAACCACAAGATCCCCCTGCATGAGCACACACTCCAATCCTAATCCCAAGACCTCATAATACACCATGTACTACTTCCCTAGTTATGGAAAATAATGATTGGTGTAGATCCATGGAGACCCTTTATCTCTTCCAAACATTTCTGACACTACTCATCCCATTAAAATGGAAAATCATTCCACGTCAATGTTTTCATCAGAGATTTCAATCGTGAGATATCACAATCCAATCGTCGATAATAGCCAGCTAGACCAAGGAAGCTCTGTATCTTGATAAATCTTTATGGTGGTTGACATGATATAACATACTCTATGTTTTCTAGATAAATTGAAACACCCTTCTCAAAAATAACATGGTAAAGGAAACAAAACTCTTGTATCCAAAATGAACACCTTGAGAATTTGGAATACAACCGATGATCCCCCAAGATCCCCATTCTTATCTCCAAGTAATGATCATGCAACACCATTTTCATTGAATACACCAGAATATCATAAAAAAATACAACTATAAAAGAATCCAGGTATTTATGAAATATCTAATTCATCAATTCCATGAAGACCACCAGTGCATACGTTAGAACAAAGGGCATAAACACATACATATAATGGCAATGTCTACTTATGAAAACAATTTTGGTAATATCCTAATTTCACACCCTTAACTGGTGATATATTGACCTCAACTAAATCTTGGAGAACAACTAATCTCCCCACAACTAATCAAAAAAATAATCAATGCATGGAAGTGGATATCATTTCTTTATCGAAACTTGATTATGTTTATGATAATACGAACTGAGCTGTAGAGTTCCATCTACCTTTTTTTCAAATATAACTAGCTCTTCCCATGGAGATGTGCTAGGATGGATGAAAACCTTTTTATATAGCTCCTCCAACTACACCTTGAATTCCAAAAATTCTATTGGTTCCATCCAGTAATATGGAAGCAATACAGTTCTGGTCCCCAGAAAGGGATCAATTGTAAACTTCACTTTTATCACAGGTGCCAACCCTAGGAATTCTTTTAGAAAGACATCTATAAACTGATCCAAAAAATCTTTAATAACACTCTTCAAAACATTTCCCATTAATTCCAATGACAATGCCACTAACTAATATGATATTGTGCCAACAGTTAGTGCCAAAATTTCTGTTGCACCCATTTTTTCATTCATCTCCACTCTAAAATGGCATTCAACACCATAATATAGTGTAAAAAAAACCCTATGTACATAGAAATAAATTTGGGCCTCATATATATCCAACCAATCCATCCCTAGGGTTATATCATATGAATCCATCTCAAGTATTAAGAAATCCCTCATCAATTCAATGACGTCCATAACTAAGACATAAGATCAACTTAGGAAGGCTCGACACAATATTTTTTTGAATGGAGTTTGATGTTTTAAAATAGAAGGAATCATTTCCACAGTTAGACCTAGAAAACTAATAACCTCATAAGTAATAAAATAGTTGGAAAAACATGTATCAAACAATGCTTCCATCAACATAGAATTTAAAAGAACCATACTTCACATTGTGGATAGTCCTGATTGATCTTCCATCAAAACTTCTTCATCCCTGAACAACAACTTTCTTGGAACAATATGCACTTTATAATACTATTGAGGTGTCATGGTATTTTATGAATCACCGTGGCTAACTTGGCTCTACATAAAAATAGAATGATGATGCCTCCATCTCATTAAGGCTTAGGACGTAGACGACCCCATATCAGTATCATGAACACTCGACCTCTCAGCATTATGACAATGCTACTGAAGATTCCCAATATGATTACTGTTATGACATGGCCATGGTTTTTCCATACAATTCCCCTTGATGTGTCGCATCGAGCCTCATTGAAACCATCTCAACTTACTCTGAGGCTTTGGAAGAAGATTAACTAATCCTTCTCTCAGATTCTGAGTCGTACTCTCACCTTGGAAATATGTGGCTCCCTTCAACTTGAACCCAATGTTAGAGTTCCATTTATTTTCTGTGCGTACAAACATCCTTAAACCACATGTATCCCCAAAAAGATCTCACTCATTCACCATAGATCTATTCACTTTTTCTGTGTAATTATGTTTACACAATGCGACTATCTTTGAATGAATATCATGTCTCATCCTATATTTAAAAATACTAGATTTTATGGATGTACTAACTGCCACCTCGGGTAAAAACCGTAGAATGTTCATAAACATAGCCACATATTCCGTTACTGAATGGTTCCCCAACTTCAAATGGAAGAAATCTTTTCTACGATGAATTATGAATGTATGAGGGTCAAATTTTTTATTAAACAATTCCTTAAAACCCTCCCATGTCGCACATTTTATTTCCCAACTTGGACCTCTAGCTCCCACCATTGAAGGGAATGATCTTCCAACATCACTTCCACAAAACGGGGTAAGGTAAGCACCTTGTTTTATCAGCGCTAAATAGAAATCGCAGAAAAGGGGTTCCTTTATCAGTGCTTGTTTTTGCAGTGATAAAAGTTTGTAATCATAAATTTAATACAATTAATATATTTTTATTAAAAATAATGTTTATTACTATATATGAAATAAAAAATGCATGTTTATAATTAATATTTTTAAATAATATGAATATATATATATATATATATATAATTTTTTAACAAGAATGAGATTATAATTTAAAATATAGGTGTTTCAAATGATTTTTAGTCAATTTATATATTGATCATACATGCATATATATTATTTTCCATCATGAATGTTCATTTATACATTACACCCTTCTTATTAATAATGTTTTCCATTAATGACTTGTTTTTTTATAATGTATATTTTACTAGGTGTATATGATTAATTCATGTTACCCATATTTATATACTAAATTATTTTCCAAATACTTATAAAATTATACTAAATACATTTTTTTACAAATATATTTATTATATTTATTATTATTAAATTTTATGTATATATAAATAATTTTTTAATATATTTATTTGTAATTATAATTATAATTATATATATTTTAATAATCATAAAATTACAAAAAAATACATATATTATAATTTTATAAATATATTTATTTGTAGTTATAATTATAACTATAAATAAATAAATATATATATGTAAAAAATTAATAAATTATAATAAATATATTTATTATACTAATAATAATGTAATTAATATATAATTAAATAAATATATTTATAAATATATAGAATAATTAATAAATAAATAAAAAAATTTATAATTATAATTCTAAAATAAATATATATATATTTAAATAAATAAAATAATTATAATAATTATATAAAAATTATATATTTATATAAAAATATCTATAAATAAATAAATGTAGTTGAAAATATAATTATAAATAAATGTAGATATATTTAAATAAAAAAACTATAATAATAATATTAATTATATATATTTATAAAATTAGAAGTATATTTCTTATAATTTTATAATTATTAAATATATATATATAATTACAACTACAAGTAATTTATTTATCATAATTTTTAATGAAAAATAAATAATTATTTATTTATTAGTTATCAATGTAAATAAATATATATATATTTAAATAATTATATATTTATAAAAAATATATTTATTATTTTCATGTGTAATTTAATAAATATATATATATAATATTGAGAAATAAATAATAATATTTTTATTTATATTTTTAAATAAATACAAATATATTTAAAAAATTATAAAATAAAAAAAATAAATTAAATATATATATTATTAAGATTATAAATATTCGAAATATTACTTTGTTATGAATTTATAATTATTTAAATTAAATAATATATATTCATTTCTAATTATAACTATATATAAATATATATTCATATAAATAATTATAAAATTATAAGAAATATAGTTATATACATCTATTTTAATATAAATAAAAATAATTAATATATTTATTATATATATTTCATTGTTTATATATATAATAAGTATATTTCTTATAATTTTATAATTATTGAAATTATAATTATATAAAAAAATATATATATTTATCATGTATATAATCTTATAAATACAAATAATGACATAAATAAATTATTAACATTATATCTTTATCACCGCTAAAAAATAAATGATAAAATGATTCTCTATTAGTCCTCTATTTGTAGCACTGATAAATTTCCATCATTATTTGCAAAAAAAGCACTGATAAAGCCATGTTTTATCAGTGATTTTTATTTTAGTGCTGATAAAACATTCGTTTTTAGCGTTTTTTTCTAGCACTAATAAAGGTTCACCTGGTTTTATAAAGAAACCTTTTGTTTCTCCTCTTTCCACGAACCCCACAAATTCTCATGGAAGTTGATCATGGAAACCACTACCTCAACCTCCTACTACTCTACCATCACGAACTCACCTTCCCTATGCACCTCTCCTTCGTTGTGCAGCTCTTCTCCTCTACCGTGATTCCCTCTTCCATGCACCTCCCCTCCACCATTGTAATATCATCTGATGCATGCCTCTCCTCTTCCACGTGTCTCTACTCTACCACTGAATCCCGTATTGCACTCCTCTCCTCCATTAGATGACTTCACTTCTGCACGCCTCTCCTTCACAATGAATGCACCTCTGTCGTGGACTAAACCACACCTCCTTGATGTGTTTTATCCTCTTTGTCATTTGTTACACATGTTATTACAGTTTGATATTTATGGTGATGTTGTGAATTGTATTGGATAAATTCCCTGCCACAAATCGTGGATATTGGTAGTCCTTGATTGTGCACTAAATGAATTGCATGTTGGATTCCCTTTATTGTCGAGGGTTTTTCTCCTGCTAGATCGGGTGATATTTCAGGTAAACCAAATTTAGATCATAAACAAATGGTATCAATTATGTTTTGTTTACCATATTCCACATTTTGGATTATGATGCTGGTGCAATAGAAAAATATTCTAATTTATTCTGATGTTGGCTTCCTTCATGTTGATTAGATATCTCAAGATGAACCCATGTCCATGGATGTCCTTGGGGGTTGTCAATTGGGCTACGATAGAGGGGAAAAATCCATAGAATCCTCATGTGTTTAATGATTTTAGTGACATCATATAAGGTCAACACATGGGTATCCTTTAAAAATTAAACATTACACATATCCTTGATCCAAAATCATTTAGTGGTGTTTACTTTATTTTAGAAGATATTCCAAGGACCCACCCAATGAGAAACCCTAGTTCCCACCCCATCAGTCATCATTCCCAGTACCAACCCACAACTTCCTAGTCTATCTTTTAACTCTCCCACTATGTATTTCTAACTTTTATTATGACATCAATGAACCTTTCTTCCCTCAGAACCCTAGTTCATGCTATAGTTGAGCATCTAGATAAAACATAAATTTTTTATCTCATATATTTCTCTATGAGGGTTGGAACAATTTTTTAGAAAATAATAGAATTTCCCATTTACAAAATTTTGACTTATCCAGATTCATCCTTTATATTTTCATATATATTTATTCGAATTCCTACAAAGTATCCCTTCCGATTAAATACAATAAAACATACAGAATTACGAATTAGAAAGTTCATTAATAATATAATAAATGAATGAAATATAAACAATTTAATGCATGAATTATTTCTATTAAATCCCCTCAATAATAGAATATTTCTTGTACTAAAGCACAAAAAAAACAACTCATTCAAAAATGAACAAACATCATACAATTTTTAAAATTCCATTATAAAAAAAATAAAACAATTATTAAGGAGCGAAAAAAATTATCTTATATCATATAATATATTTCCATTTACATTATCACTTTTCAATGAAACTGAATTCAAAAAATATTTAACATTTCCCATTATAAAAATAGTGGAACTAATCATAATTTCGATATACATATAATTTTTTACTCATTCAATATTATATTTTTATTCAGAAATATTGGATTCCAGGTGTTGGATGTGGTGGAGGCCTATAGAATCACCACTTATGATGTGGAAACAATCATAAAGAATTTAAGTAGTACCTCGGTAATGAATTAATATTTTAGTCGACCTCCCTTTTCTTGTTAAGATGTATATCAAGAAATTTCCCTCCCTCCAAGTTTCACAAACCATAATGAACTAATAAATGATTATCCTAAAATTATGGATATATTATTCAATATCCCATAGTGTGCTAGAATTCCCTTGATGGAAGCTAACCAGAATAGTGGATTCAGACTCCACTATAGAATTCACAATATTGTAAATCCTAAAAAACATTATATAACTGAACATTACCTTTTTTTATGGACTAATAATGATTACTTGTCCATTAAAATATTGTAATTCGATGAACACCTATCCCCTCTGGTCATATACTATCACCACCATCATTAAAAGCATAAAATATCCATCCAAATAAAAATTTGGACCTATACAAGGCGTCCTATATCTATCCCATCACCCTTGGATAATCTTACGTCATCCCTAAGGGTCATGTTCAGTCCTCAAGAGAATCCTCTATAACGAGGTTGATGATTCCCTTACTGGAGTGACAACCCCATGGTTCACCATAATTCATTTCATGAAAACCTAAATATGTGTTTGAGATCTAGGACATCATTCTTTCACATTGTTTGTTTCCCCCAAAAGGACCCCACACATCATAGCATAAACCTTGTTGCATATTATTATCTTAGTACCATGTTTCCAAACACCAAAATCAATGTCATAATTAACTTTTAAAGTGGATCCCTATTCAATATATTCTCTATGCACATCCCAACACTACCCAAAATGGTACTCTCCCATTATCTATTAATGTGGAGATTCCAAGATGATTTATATCTATGTTAGTAAGGACACATACAATGTGACTCCTAAAGAATATCATTCTTCAAAACATTATCATCTTTTTTTTATCACCATGTTCCTTAACTAAAAATCCATTAAGTTCTTGTAATTTTGATTCTATTTTCATAATATCTTTTTCATACACTCATTATATTCATGGTTATAGTGAATCATCAACTATTACTCCTTCCCATTAATGATTTTGGGTAATGACTCAAAGAAGAGGTCTCAGGCACATCCACATTGTTAATGTTCATGTGAGGGATCTTATCCTATTACCTATGTGTTTGGTTTAAGAATCGGGGATGCTTGTGGGATTCTATGATGGAGATATTATAAATATGGAACCATAAAAATGAGAGTTTATCCCCATAATATTTATTATTATAGTAACTGATATCATCTCGACCCAACACACAATTCACCTTCACTATCAGAAAAGGTATCTTATCGATCATGATATATGAAAGTATATACATCATCTTGGTTTGACAAACCTTGAAACTCTATTCATCTCTATATCTATTATTTAAAAATCACACATATATATAGTTCACTTTTAAAATGTCCCAATATATCCTCACATGTTTTATCTTCACGTCTTCAAAAAATAACTCATTAAATTAATACCCATTTCTTTTATAACATCCATCATTCTATTCAAAGAATCATAGTGGAATTCCCCCCAGTTAGCATCCAAGATGAATGATTATATGATTTTTTCAATATCATTCATGGTTCCCTTAGGTTCTTAGATTACTGATAACGTTGTCATTAGAATTTAGGTATGTAAAATATTCAACTATTTTATCCTTCCCCCAACTGATAAAAAGTAGATATTCTACTTGGAAATGATCTAATTGATATGAATAATGACTCATTCAAAAAAAACCATACTTAATTTTACATTGGAAATGGGAATCCTGATATACTCTATAGGCAGGTTTCACCATTGACTACCAAGAATATATTTATAGTTATAGAACTCTTTCTTCATATATTTGGTTACCTATAAACAATTATATTCCCTCTATTTATTCATTGTCTTCTCTAGTTTTTGTTGTATGAAATACTCATATTGAATCCATTTATGAATCTTTTTATTCCATGAAAAATGAATTCAATGTTGTTATAGGTCACGAAATGAGAAACCATTAATGTCGTAAACCTATTTTATTATGGAACGATCATCCTATCTACTGTACCACATTGGATTCTCCTAGTGAGACCCACATGTTTCTCTATAACCAATGTTGGGTCATAATATATTATAATATTAAATTATATTTAAACGGGGAGAGATATAGGAGATCACGATATGGATCTCATTAATCTAATGGATATAGGTTCTCCAGGGCGTGACCCTCACATATCACACTTTAATGCCATTAAATTATTAGTTCAAGTATTAACTCAAAATCGAATATAAATCTATCATTATTTCATCATTTCCCCCAATCCTTTGTTTATATGAGTTTCTTCTTCATAGACCATTCATCATCTATTTGTTCTATTTATCTATTTGCTTCAGGAGATCAATCTATGGTGATCCATGAAAAGTTTTTATTATTTTCTCCATGGTTTCTACTATTTTCTTCATTTGTAGAAGGTTGAGGCATTGATATTTTTTGGTTCAAGAAATATTCATATGAGTCATTGATAGATATTTTTGGGTTCTAGGTTATTGAAGATTATCTTACATGATATTGGATGGTAATTATATATTTCATCTTACTTTAATTAGGGTTGATAAAATCTTCTATTGAGTTAGGGTCTTAGACAATTTCATTTATTTTGTGTAAATTTTAGATGGTGAATGATTTTTCTTGATTTTTTTGGGATATTAAGGATTATGTTTCCCACAATGCCTAAACTCAAAGTATTGGGTTTGATCCGAAGAGACATAAGACCTCATGTTCCCCTCCCCATCAATGGATTAAGGTTATATCATTAATTGATAAAGGATATATCATCAATACTACAAGGTTAAAGGGTCTAGTAAGATTGTACAATAACACATACCCAATGAATGGTCATTATTAATGTTAGATCCCTATTTGATCATAAAATTATGATAACATTATAGATTCTCCACCAATATATAATGAAAAGAGGAATTATTCATCAGATCATCATGGAAAACATAAATCAAATATATATACTCGTTTAACAAAGACGAAGAGAGAAATAGAATGGATATAATATTAACATACTGCTCAAACAAAACCAAATAAGTCAAAGGCTTATGGATCAAGGGGAGATGGATGGGTGATCTTTAGTGACCATGATGGAGATCTATAATTTTATATAGGAACATATGGGTCATATTTGGGTATATAAGGTGAAAGAACACAAACAATTTAAACTCATATGGTGTGTTAATGGAACCCCTAGGAACGGAACACTAACCAGTCTGCAATATGAGGCTTCGATTGCAAAACAAGAACATTCCTATTCTTATAATGATTAATGGTATATAGAAAATATTTTCGTGAAAGGAATGATTTTTGAGAAATTTTTAATTATTTAATGGGTTCATACTTATAGATTATCTTATGTTTATTTATAAAGCAAGGAACCAATAGTAATTCATGTCAGAGACATATACATTATTCTTGTGATGTACACCCATTTTCTTTGGTGTGAAACAATGATCACTAGGATAATGTAGTGTCTGTAGTAAACTGGGACATGAGAGTTTCATGGATTCGAGTGTGGTCACTGACTATGGAACCTATCTCTTAGGACTCTAGAGATATGGTGAATGAAAATTGACATAACTAGACAATGGAATCGTGGATAATGGATATCCAATTGTGGGGATCACAATATCAAATGCAAATGATGATTATAATCAATTCACCAACCTTTGGAATAATGTGATGGAACCATACAAAACTAGTTTATTTGTGATGAATCAAAATGTTTTCTATGTATCTTTTATAAAATGTCTCTTTTGGGATCTATGTGTAACGTCCTGGTTCCGGGAGCCACATAGAGGTTTCTTGTACCCAGTTGGTCACATGGCCTCAAGTTCATTTACCCAAATTCCAAAGGCTTCCGACTAGTAGTAAGGGCCATAGGAGTGATGTTGGGTAATCTATTCCCTCATTGGATAAGTAACATAGTAGAAATAACAGATATACAATAGCGGAATTAGTAAGAGTACCATAAAACAGAAAACAACAGAATATTGAAGATAAGAAACAACTGAATCACATATATATAAATGATGCATGATACATATGTCTAGGAAAGTACCGAAACAAGTCAAAATGCTAGAATATAGAACAAAACCAGAGTAAAAAAATAAAATCAAGTAATATCCTACATTATCACAAGCCATAGCGTAGTCACATGCTCTCTAGCTCTACAAAAATCAAGTACCTAATGTAGAAGGGTGCATTCCCTTTCTATTCCTACTTCAATATAATATTTCTGGGCCCGAAATCATGACCCAAAAATGGTGTGAGACTAATCCCAATATAAAACCACCCAAACATCTATGCCTAACAGTCTGTGAATATATATGGTAGGTAATATGAAAATAGAAGCTGTAAATAAGGAAGTACTCAAAAGTTAACAATCCAATAGTTTCATTTGGAACATTTACATTTAATAATTTAATAAACTAATCATTAATAAAAGCAAACATCTTGGAAAATTCTCCCAACCTATCTCATCTAGTTCAATTTAAATTGATATAATAATGACTCTCTGAGGAAGCACTCATAGTCAATTCCCCCTATCGTTCAGTATAATATAAGACTCTCTGAGGAATCCCTCACCATCAATCCCCCCTATAGCAGTTAAGAAGTAAACTACAGACACTCTAATAAATCACTAATCATAAATTTATCATGTGGTCTTGTAACATATCTATATACACTATGAATGAGCAGTCAATGTCAATCCTTGCTATTGTCTCACTATGTGATAATTATAACAAACACTCTGGGAAACCCCTTAACATTAGTTTCCCTTATGGTCTCACTACACCAGGTTCCCATAGCCCCGTGTAAATAAAACATGCACAAATGTTAATCAGTAGCCAAATTAAACCTAAAAGTATTAATTTTCTAAACAACAATAAGGCATGGCACAACATATAAAAGTAATAATCACTCCATCCAAACAACACTAGGAATGGAAGGAAAATCAGCCTAACAGGCGAGCTAGACCTAACGTTCAAAATAATAAAACATGGGAAAAACATCCAAAACATGGGAAGTTAACATTATTTACAAACAATTATCCTCTATCCAAACAAACAAGGCATAAAAGGAAATAACCATGCTCAAAACAATAAATACACAATACCCCGAACAAGGTTATTGAGATATTTCAAACATATAACTCAAAGGATAACTACGGAATGACACAAACCACGTACCTTAGTATTGTACAGATAATATATGTGAACCTCAGGCCTTGAATCTCTGTATATCTTCGTATATCTACAGAAACATTAAAACATTTCAACCTAGTATATCTTCCATAAGAGGATAAATCAAAAGATGAGGCTATAGAAGATGTAAGATCTTGTCTTGGTGATTCCAATGTAATCGACGATGGACGATTTTGAGAATAGAGTGTGAGTTGGGGGATCGAAGAAGATTCGTCAGTCTCATTTTCTCCTGGACGAGACAGATGAGGAAGAAGATGGTTTTTTCCATCAGGCGCGACCCTGATCTGTTTAATGAAACAAAATATAAAGTACACGGTTTGTATTTTAAAAGTACAGGACATGTAATTGGTTTTACTAAACCCCAATTTATGCAGTCTCCATGTCACCATGCATGGCTGTGTGCTCCACTATTTCATGGCCAACACACAGCTACATGCGGCAACTGAGTACAAAGCGTGTATTTATAAGTACAAGTTGTGTACTCATAAAATATCCAGAAACTCCACATTTTCTCAAAAACAACCTAAAAAGAAAGCTTACCTGAAAAAGAAGATCTGGTTTCTTAGAATAACCCCCCATTAAATAAATTCATCCATGAATTTCCCCAGAAAGTAATAGTGGAATAAGAATCATCAAACATCATCGGTCACTGTGATCTTACAGCGATCTCCCTCTACCAAATCTCACCCTGTACATGCTCCTACTGCCATAGCACTTGAATCAGAGGAACAAACCAACTAAGGAGAACATTTTCACTATGATAAACAATCAGGATTGTATTCTCTTCAAATGAGGTGAAAAACTCTAACTCAACCTCCATAGGTTGGAAAACATGAGAAATGTCTGAGAAGTAACATCGTAGCTGAGAAACGTGGAAGACTTCTTGAATATCTTGGTACCTATGAGGTAAACAAAACTGATTGGAAACCAGTCTGACTCTCTCTAATACCTCAAATAGCCCAACATATCTCAGTGAAATATTACCTTATCTCCTTATCCTCAGGTGTCCCTATCTCGTTGTGACACATAAGAATACCTGATATTCAACCTTGAACACCGGAGGTCATCTCTGTTGGTCAACATAAAACTTCTATCGTGACTGTGTAGAAGCCATCCTCTACCAAATCAACTCCCCCAACACTATGGTCTCTTGAACATGATGAGGTCCCATCACAGCTACCTCTCCAGCCTCCAGCAAACTTAGGGGTGATCGGGATGGCCTTCCGTACTAAGCATCAGAAGGTTCCATGTAAATATTTTCTTAAGAAAGATTATTGTAGTCAAACCCCAACAGAGGTATATGCTTCTCCCAGGAACCTCCATAATCTAGGACTTATACTTGAAGCATGTCCTCTAGAACCTGAACAGTATGCCCAGACTGTCCATCTATCTGGTGTTGGTAAGATGTACTCAGATGTACTTGTATAAGAAAATACCTTTGTAGTCCCTGCTAGACCTGAGAAGTAAAACATGAATCCCACTCTAAAACAATGGAGTGTGGAACCCCATGTAGACATACAACCATCCCAAGGTATATCCTTCCTAGATCATCAACATTGATGGTCTCCTTGATCAGTAAGAAGTTAGCAACCTTCAAGAGTCTGTCAATGAAAACCCAAACTGCATAAACCCCTTGAGGTGACCCTGGTAAACAAATCACTAAGTCCATCGCAAAATCATTCCACTTCCACTTAGGAATAGGTAACTGCTGCAAAAGGCCGGCTATTCGCTGATGCTCAACCTTCACCTACTTACAGGTCGAACACCTCATTACAAATCCCACAACTTCTCTCTTCATACCTGGCCACCAATAATGATAGTGTAGATCACAATACATCTTGATGATAGTAGGATGAACTGCCCAAAATGAGGAATGAATGTATCACATCAACTCTTTGTATATGTGTGCTCACACCCATACATGCCCTTGAAAGAAAAAGATCCCATCCTCGCCTACAGTCCACCCAAGAGAAGGGTCCTCTCCTGACACACTCTCCCATATAACAAGGACTTCTAAATACAATATTTGTGTCATTCAAACATGATCAAGAAATAGAGAGGCAACATCAATAGAAGAAAAAAAATTCTACCCATGCTTGTTGTGAACCTCCCAATGCATCTCAAAGAATAGAGCCATAAGCTGCCACACATTGATGGCCTCTTGAACTGCCTATATCTGTTTCCTCCTACTCAACGCATAAGCTACTGTGTTGCCTTTCCTTGGCATGTAAAAAAGATCAAAGTTGAAGGACTAAAGATGTAACACCCAAGGTAAATAAAGAATATGAAATATTTATATTTATCCATATTTGTGAATAAAATATTAATATAACTTTAAAGGAAACGCTATGCTTAATGGCGTACCCAATACGTGACAACGAGTTCCTTTGAAATCTTACGTTTCACTAAAATAATAAAATAATATTATTTTAAATGCTAGTTAACGCATATCCATTGTAATGGAGGGAAAGAACGAAACTAACTAAAAAATGATTATGTATTTTTTTCAAATATTTTTACTTTTTACAATAAATGTTAGAGGATTAAAAATGCAAATGAATCCAATTTTTAGCGTAAACATTCTAATAATCTTTAAAAGGTCGATTAACCGCATTTTGATGGAGAACCCCTTTTAAATAAACTATTTGAAAATTTTATGTGTTATATTTGACAAAATAAAATTCTTATTTTGAATCGGGACATCAAAATTTACTTTGTGTAAATTTTTGGTATTTTTCCCTTAAAGTCCATTTTTTTGAATAGTGAAAAATGTTGTATTTTATTTCAAAACCTCTTTTTAATCTAATTTATTTATATTATTAGATTATCTTTTGAATTGGTTTTAAAGTTTAATTAGATTATATTTTTACCATTTAATCCAATAGTGGTCGTGGGAATTAATTTCACTTTGAAATTGGAGTTAAACTAGTGTCAATCTTTTAATAGATATTGTTTCTTAAAAACACGCTATTTGCTTTGACAGCAGGAATTAATTATTAAATTAATTAATGAAACTTAGATGTTTTGAATTTTGTAAAACAGACATCATTTTTGAGTTCTGAATATCAAATATAGCTTATGGTGAATTTTGGGTATTTTTCTGAAAAACGTCAATTTTTGATGAATAGTGAAACCACTAAGTGGTACTTATAATTACATATTTTCCGTTTAGATGAAATTTTACCACTTCTGTGTTTTGAATTTCAAAAATCCGACATACATGGTTGTCATTAAGAAGTAAAATGTGGTTCCATGGGATTAAAATAATTTTTTGGTGAATAGTAACTTTTATGTTTTTAATCGTGATTAGAGGTAAGTAGTGTAGTTTAAGGTAAAAATAATGTTTTAATAATATGAAATGAACTTGAAACGTGTGCTAACCTTATTGGATGTGTCATTTACGACCAAGAGTATCATTGGGTCAACTTGGGTACCCCATGGAGCCACTTTGGTTGGAAAATGACATTAATATATTTTTATTTAAAGTTATAATAAAAATGTCACAAACATGAGTTTTTTTACTAAAACAATTTTTAAATGGGGTTATACAAGTCATAATTTTCACTATAAATATTCATTAGAAATATAAAAATATTTCATCCATCATGATATTTTTTTTTAATTTTTAGAAATTAAATAAATTAAATTATTTATGACATCATGATGATGCACTGATTACCTCATTATTTAACGATTTAAATAAAATGAAAAGATAATGTAAATTCTATGAACTAAACTTTTAAAAAACCTATTGGATGGGTATATTTCGAACCCTTATCACGTTATACTTGAATTATATCAATGTGGGACCTTTTAAATCCAAAACTCATTTTAAAATAAAGTAACATTTCTTTACATTCCAAGAGTGCCCCTCCTCTCCTCTTATAAAAGGCCCCCACCTCTACCACCTTACACACACCTCTCAAGCCTTTTCCTCGGCAATCCCCAGCCCATTTCATCTCTAAACATCCCTCTCTTCATCATTTAAGCCTCAATTTGGGAATAATCTTTTCCAAGGAAGCCTTTGAGCTCAAATCAAAGAGAGTTACCCGATTTAAAGGTTGTGTCCTCTCTTGTGTTCTTATGTTTTATTTTGCTTCTCCAACCCTCTAAACTCTTTTTATTCATTTCATTTGTAACAACACCAGTATCTTAAATATACTAGGATTTTGTTATGTGGTGGATTCGAGCTACACTTACACACACTTTCGTCTAATGGTTAAAGAACATACTGTTTATGTGGATGGGGAATTTCTGCCTCACGAAACGATGATTGTTCAATCTTCTCTTAACACCATTCATGGTGGCCATTATGATGTAACTATATTTTATATATGATATATATGGTATTTATGTGTATATATGCTTCTGAATTTAATATTTAAAACATTCCTTTATGCTTTTAATGTGGTGCAAATGCGATGATTTCATACGAGGAAGTGTGGACTACCGCCCCCTCAAGTGATGTTACTCATTAATGCAATACATGGAATGTATAAAGAATTAAATTAATGAAAATATGTGAAATATATAACATATATATTATACTGTAATTATAATATATATATCTCTCAATTATTTTTAATTACATTAATATGACAAAGAAATGAAAGTAGAGTTCATGCGTACGTACGGCCTACCGTCTCCATGAACGGTGCATTTCATTTCTTTTTATCTCCAAATGTTATGGAGTAGTATAAAATGAATATTTAATGGATATATATGATATTTAAATCATTAATACTATTTTGTAGATTATTTACTTATAACTACATGGACAATCATTTTCAAAGAACTTCATTTTTGACTCATGTACCAAACATGGACAAAAACATCTGATATGAACTCACTTTATTAACCAATTATTATAACATTATAACATGTTATATGAACTAAATAATAATCTTTAAAATAGTTCATTAACCAATTATAAATTGACCAATGTTTATTATTCACGAATATAAAGAAACAAACAAGATAAGTCGGACTTGAGGTAAGGGATCCTACCCCTCTCTTTCTTTTTAAGTACACTCTTTTATGTCATTTCTTTTAAGCTAATATTTATTATGTTTAGGGATGTTATTTTATATTCCTTATACTATAATTTTTATTTTCATATTATGATAGACCCTATTTGATATCATAAATCCATTTTTGGATGTTTTAAGTGGCGTCGTTAGGCTGCCGTGTTTCCGTAAGGGATTTTTCATCTCACTTTTATTTCCGTGACATTTATGCTACGTTTGTCACTATTTACTTTGAGTGGTGTATGTACTGACAATTATTATACACTTTTTGTAGTAAAATTTCATTTATGGGTATTTAAATCTTCCTTGTATGACCCTTCTTTCATGGGGTGTACGTTTCGAAAGTTACCCAACTTGGTAAGGGGATCTTTCACCCTCCTCTTTTTAAAAGATTTTTTTTGTTATATCTTTTAATTAACATAGTATTATGTTGGGATATGTTCTTCTATATCATTTTTTTTATAAATTTTATGTCCAAGTGATGATATACCATTTTCTCTCTCATCAACTCATTGTCTGAATTTTAAAGTGATGTCGTTAGGCTGTCAGATTTCTCTTAGGGAACTTCTTAACCCACTTTCAATTCTTTGGGTTAAAACTCTACTTCTTGATTTCATTATTCCTAGATTATGTGTGGAATATCTATTTTGTAATTTCCACAAACCTTTTTGTGGATATATTATTTCTACACAAAATCATCTCATTGATAAATTCTTTCAAACTTGTATTGGAAATCATAACTCAATCCCATTTCATTGCGTTAAATATCTATGTCATTGGATTTGTTTTTCCAAGTTTATGTGTGAATGACCTCTGATTGTTTCACACTTAATATACAATTACATTGGGTGTATTTATATTTCTCACACAAAATTATGTGATAAATTTATCCTCAATTTAAGGATTCCATATTTATAATGGATTTCATCTCAATTTACATTTCCATTGAGACTTCATTGTTGTTATGCACCAATTCAATCTTATATGGTGTGTATAGTGTCCTTTGACATATTATATCATGAATCCCTTTATTCTCATGATATTATAAAGCTCGGATTACATGTTATCCCACAATTATTTGTATTCAAGAGTCTCTCATTTTGTTAAAAACTCTTTAACAAAAAATTCATTTTAAATGTTTTAAAGATTCATTATTCTACATCTTTATCTTTAATGCCAATGTTTTCAAAATGGTTTTAAGTATTTATTTATATGGACATTAAAGTTTTAAAATTATAATACCATTAAAATATTCAAAGTGGTATGGGATACTTTGATTCAAAAATCTCTTTTAAATTGTTTTTGGAAATGGATTCCTTAATTCAATATCATGGAATTTTTTATTGTGATTGAAAATGTAATTTTGTTATTGAAATATTTATATTTTGAATATTTTATGTGTAATGATGGTACTTGGACATTTTATGGGTGGTTACGTGATAAACCATATGACGGGTGGTACCGCGAATACCAGGACGGGTGGTTACGTTATAACCTCCAATGCATTGGGTATGGAATTCGGCCGTATGGCTATTCCATTAAGTATGTGTGGAAGTCGGCCGTATGGCTATTCCATTAGGTGTGTGTTGAAGATGACCGTATGGTTATTCCATTTAAGTACTTTTATGTCCCAAGTTACCTTTTTATGTTACATGTTCTATATATGGGTTTTATGGTAATCTTTTGGTTACAAAAGGTTAAGTAATGATCTTTTATTCATTGAAGAGTTTACTACTTCATAAAGGTGAAAATTATTACTTTGATAAAGTATACATGGTTTACTTTTTGTTTTGAAAAACTAACAGTTTTCATTCATTGTGTATCCCTTACTGAGATTTTTATGCTCACCCCATGTTTTTTTAAATGTTTTTCATAGGTCTTAATATGAAATAGGGCCAAGTATGGGATTAAGGGAAAGTCATTATATATAAAACATGGAACAAAACATGTTTCTTTTTAAGAGTTTTTATTTTATTGAAACTTATTATAAGTGTATACTTTGTAATCTTTTGAGATCTAATAGTTATGTCCTAATTCTCTAAAACTCTAAACCATGAAAAGATCCTTAATGTGAATTATTCATTTAATTCAATATTAAGTAAAGTTTATGGCTGGGGCCTTATAGTTTGTATCAAAGGTCGGTTTAGACAACTTTAGGGATTAGGAGTTTTTTTAGACACATGGTTAGTCCCTATATCTATTATTTCAGTTAAATACTTATTTTATAACTTTTTTCAGGTCAAGTAAAGTCAGTTGCGAATGGAAGGAAAAGGATCTCAAATGAAATTCCTATCTCTTCTTGATGACATGCTTGCAATAATTATTGCAAAGTCATGTTCGGATGATTGTGAAACTTTTTCTAGAATACAACTCACTTGCAAGCAGTTGTTTGAGATATCAAACACCTCCACTATACCTCGTTATCATCGTGGAACATGGGTTGTATTTAGACAAATACTATTTTCACAATATTCTCATATTTTCAAGAAAGGAAAATATTATCAAGGTATATTCAAATATTTTACCTTATCACATGAATTTGAAGCATATTATGATTTTAAAAATGGTGCTGAGGAAGGAGACCCTTGCACAGCCTACTTATATTTTCTTTTAAAATATAGTCTCTCAGTACACAGTTATGGTATTTTAAAACGACCAATAATAGAATGTTTCAACTCAAATTCTGTCTGACTATTTTATAGAAAGCACGTTTTATCAGATGTTTTCGAATTATATGTTATACATCATTATTTTCCAAAACTGTTTTTCTGTGAACACCCATATGACCCTTGTTGTACAAGGTGTAATTGGATGGAGGAAGCAAATGATTTTAAAGGATCTCTAAATCATTGTTGTAATGCATGGGATGTCTACCTACGTGGACAAGATGATGATGAAACCGAGTGGACTCCATGATTAATGTATGATATTATTCATTTTGGGAATCATTTTATTTTATCTTATGGTGGGGAAATAAGACTTCAAGAATTAAGATGTTGAGATCGTAATGAATTTGGAAGAAAATGAGAGGTATAAGGAAACTATTGAGGTTTAAACATGTTAGGCTTATTTTTGGAGTTTTATAAAAAGGACAACACGCAGACCGTGTGACAACCCGTCGCGTCGGACAAAGCTACAGGAATCGAACCCACAACCAAAGTGAGACTAGTATTTATCGCCTACCACTTTACTACGTGAAGTCCCAGGTTAGTTTGACTAATTATTTTTAGTTAAATGATTTTATTAATTAAGAGTAAGTTGAATTTGGGTTATCTATGGAAATTATTAACCTATCATGGAGGATATGTGATTAGTTTAATTACTTTTCAATATGAGATTTTAAGAGCAACTGATGTTATATCGAGATAAGTGTTATTTTGTTCCTTGGAGGGATATGTGATTAAATCCTTCAAATATTTGGGTTTCAATCTTAGTTTGGTTTACTTTGATAAAATTTATGGAAAAATTCTTTATCGAATGGTCTTTGTCGAACTTTGGGTTTTGTTGGACAAATTTTGGAGATTAAGAATATATTTTCTTTTTATAAAGGGTTATCCTTTTTTGGATTATTTGATATTGTAATAAAATTTTTGGTTTTGGTTTGGATAATTTCTAAAGACATGGGAAGTATATAGTTTTCTTTTGTGGATTAGGTGATTCTTTAGAAGTTTATTATAGCTCTCTTAATGTAAAGAAGTCATCGTAAATACACATCTTTTGGAGAAAATATGAGTTCTTGTAAGAAATATAGTAAAGGTTGAATGTCAACATGACAAGTATGTATGTTTCCATATGTTTTAGTTATGCTAAAAAAATTCCTCAATGAAAAGTAACAAAAAAAGTGTTGTCCATTAACTTTTCCTACTGGGGAATCCAACACCGTTTAACCCATCACATGTTTGTGATTTTCTTATGGTTAACTTTCTCCTATACATGTTTACTATCACTCTCCATCAGAACATGACCCTATGTTTTCTCCTCCATGTCCATATTTTCCTATATGGAATCCTAGTATGGGTTAACTCGGGTGACCTCTATAATTCTCTTTCTTTGTTTTAATGTGATTGTTTTACCGACTCTTGTTCCGATGTGGGACTTTCAAGGATGTTTCTGAGCCCAATTTTAAAATTGTGAGGAGGCAATTCCCAAAAGGGGGAAGGATGTAACACCCCAGGTAAATAAAGAATATGAAATTTTTATATTTATCCATATTTTTGAATAAAATATTAATATTACTTTAAATGGAATGCTATGCTTGATGGCATACCCGATACGCGACAATGAGATCCTTTGAAATCTTATGTTTCACTCTAATAATAAAATAATATTATTTTAAATGGTAGTTAACGCCTAGACATTGTAATGGCATGAAAGAACGAAACTAACTAAAAATTGATTATGTATGTTTTTCAAATATTTTTACTTTTTACAAAAAATGTTAGAGGATTAAAAATGCAAATGAATCCAATTTTAAGCGTAAACATTCTAATATTCTTAAAAAGGTCGATTAACCATCTTTTGATGGAGAACCCCCTATAAATCTACTTTTTGACAATTTTATGTGTTATATTTGACAAAATAAAATACTTATTTAGAATCGGGACATCAAAATTTCCTTTGTCTAAATTTTTGGTATTTTTCTGATAAAGATCATTTTTTTGAATAGTGAAAAATGTTGTATTTTATTTCAAAACCTCTTTTTAATCTAATTTATTTATATGATTAGGTTATCTTTTTAATTGGTTTCAAAGTTTAATTAGAATATATTTTTACCATTTAATCCAATAGTGGTCATGGGAATTAATTTCATTTTGAAATTGGACTTAAACTAGTGTCAATCTTTTAATAGATACTGTTTCTTAAAAATGCGCTATTTTCTTTAACAGTGGGAATTAATTATTAAATTAATTAATGCAACTTATATTTTTTGAATTTTGTAAAACAGACACCATTTTTGATTTCTTAATATCAAATATATCTTAGGGTCAATTTTTGGTTTTTTTCTGAATAAACATCAATTTTTGATGAATAGTGAAACCACTAAGTGATACTTATAAAAACTGATTTTCCGTTTAAATGAATTTTTACCACTTCTGTGTTTTTAATTTCAAAAATCAGACATACATGGTTTTCATTAAGAAGTAAAATGTGGTTCAATGGGATTAAAATAATTTTTTGGTGAATAGTAAGTTTTAAGTTTTAAATCGTAATTAGAGGTAATTAGTGTAGTTTAAGGTAAAAATAATGCTTTAATAACATGAAATGAACTTGACACATGTATTAAACTTATTGGATGAGTCATGGCCGACCAAAAAAATCCATGGGTCAACTTGGGGACCCCATGGAGCCACTTTGGTAGGAAAATGACATTAATATCTTTTTATTTAAAGTTAAAATAAAAATGACAAAAACATGAGTTGTTTTACTAAAACAATTTTTAAATGGGGTTATAAAAGTCATATTTTTGACTATAAATATTCATTATAAATATAAAAAGATTTATTACATCATGATATTTGTTTTATAATTTTTAGACATTAAATAAATTAAAATATTTATGACACCATGATAATGCAGCGATTACCTCATTATTTAACGATTTAAATAAAATGAAAAGATAATGTAACTTTTAAGACCTACACTTTTCAAAAACCTATCAAATGGGTATATTTCGAACCCTTATCACCTTATCCTATAATTATATCATTGTGGGACCTTTTAAATATGAAACTCATTTTAAAATATTGTAACATTTCTTTACATTCCATGAGTGCCCCTCCTCTCCTCTTATAAAATCCCCCACCTCTACCACCATACACACACCTCTCAAGCCTTTTTCTCGGCCAAACCCTTCTTATTTCATCTCTCCAAATGCCTCTCTTCATCATTGAGGCCTCCATTTGGGCATAATTCTTTCCAAGGAAGCTATTGAGCTCAAATCAAAGAGAGTTTCCCAATTTAAAGGTAGTGTCCTCTCTTATGTTCTTATGTTTTATTTTTTCTTCTCCAACCCTCTAAACTCTTTTTATTCATATCTTTTGTAACAAAACCAGTATCTTAAATATACTAGGATATTGTTATGTGAAGGATTAGAGCTATATATAAACACACCTTCGTCTAATGGTTAAAGAACATACTGTTTCTGTGGATGGCGAATTTCTGCCTCACGAAACGATGATTGTTCAATCTTCTCTTAACACATTTCATGGTCGCCATTATGATGTCACTAAATTTTATATATGATATATATGGTATTTATGTTTTCTATATGCTTATTAATTTTATATTTAAAACATTTTTTTATGCTTTTCATGTTGTGAAAATGCGATAATTTCATACGTGGAAGTGTGGACTACCACCCCCTCAAGTGATGTGACTCATTCATGCAATACATGGAATGTATAAAGAATGAAATTAATGAACATATGTGACCTATATAACATATATATTATACTGGAATTATAATATATATATATATCTCAATTATTTATAATTACATTAATATGAAAAATAAATGAAAGTTGTGTTCATGCGTACGTACGGCCTACCGTCTCCGTGAAGGGTGCATTTCATTTATTTTTATATCAAAATGTTATGGAGTAGTATAAAATGAATATGTACTGGATATATATGATATTTAAATCATTAATACTATTCTGGAGATTATTTACTTATAACTACATGAACAATCATTTTCAAACATGTTCATTTTTGACTCATGTACCAAACATCGACAAAAACGTCTGATATGAACTCGCATTATTAACCAATTATTATAACATTATAACATGTGATATGAACTGAATAATAATATTTAAAATAGTTCTTTATGAAATTATAAATTGACCAATGTTTATTATTCAGGAATATAAAGAAACGAACAAGACATGTCTGACTTGAGGTAGGGGATCCTACCCCTCTCTTTCTTTTTAAGTACACTCTTTTATGTAATTTCTTTTAAGCTCATCTTTATTATGTTTGGGGATGTTATTTTATATTCCTCATACTTTAATTTTTATTTTCATATTATGAGAGACCCTATTTGATCTCATAAATCCATTTTTGGAAGTTTTAAGTGGCATCGTTAGGCTGCCGAGTTTCCGTAAGGGATTTTTCATCTCACTTTTATTCACGTGACATTTATGCTACGTTTGATACTATTTACTATGAGTGGTGTATGTACTGCACATTATTATAAATTTTTTTTAGTATAATTTCATTTATGGTTATTTACATCTTCATTGTATGACCCTTCTTCCATGGGGTGTATGTTTCGAAAGTTACCCAACTCAGTAAGGGGATCTTTCACCCTCCTCTTTTTAAAAGACTTTTTTATTAGGTCTTTTAATTAACATAATATTATGTTGGTATATGTTATTCTATATCCTTATTTATTTAAATTTTAGGTCCAAGTGATGAGATACCATTTTCTCTTTCATCAACTCATTTTCCGAATTTTAAAGTGACGCTGTTAGGCTATCAGATTTCTGTAAGGGAACTTCTTAACCCAATTTCAATTCTTTGGGTTAAACCTCTACTTATCGATTTTATTATGCCAATATTATGTGTGAAATCTCTATGTTGTAATTTCCACAAACCTTTTTGTGGATATAGTATTTCTACACATAATCATCCCATTGATAAATTCTTACAAACTTGTATAGGAAATCATAACTCAATCTCATTTCATTGGGTTAAATATCTATGTCATTGGTTTTGTTTTTCCAAGAGTATGTGTGAATGACCTCATATTGTTTCACACTTAATATCCAATTATATTGGGTGTATTTATATTTCTCACACATAATTATGTGATAGATTTATCCTTAATTTAATGATACCGTCGTTATAATGGATTTCATCTCAATTTACTTTTCCATTGAGACTTCATTGTTGTTATGCACCAATTCACTCTTATATGGTGTGTATACTATCCTTTGTAATACTATATCATGAATCCCTTTATACTCATGATATTATAATGCTTGGATTACATGTTATTCCACAATTATTGGTATTCAAGAGTCTCTCATTTTGTTAAAAACTATTTAACAAAAATATCGTTTTAAATGTTTTAAAGATCCATTATTCTACATATTTATCTTTAATGTCCATGTTTTCAAAATGGTTTTCAGTAATTATTTATTTGGAAATTAATGTTTTAAAATTATAATACATTTAAAAGCTTCAATGTGGTATGGGACACTTTGATTAAAAAATCTCTTTTAAATGGTTTTTGAAAATGGATTGCTTAATTCAATATCTTGGAATTACTTATTGTGATTGCAAATAAAATGTTGTTATTGAAATGTTTATATTTTCAATATTTTATTTGTAATGATGGTACTTGGTCATTTTACGGGTGGTTACGTGATAAACCATATGACAGGTGGTGTCGTGAATACTAGGATGGGTGGTTACGTTATAACCTCCAGTGCATTGGGTATGGAAGTCGGCCGTATGACTATTCTATTAAGTATGTGTAGAAGTTGGCCATATGGCTATTCCATTAAGTATGTGTGGAAGTCGACCGTATTGTTATTCCATTTAATTATGTTTATGTCCCAAGTTACCTTTTTTATGTTATGTGTTCTTTATATGGGGTTTATGGTAATATTTTGGTTACAAAATGGTATGTAATGATCTTTTATTCATTGAAGAGTTTTTACTACTTCATTAAGGTGAACATTATTAATTTGATAAAGTATACATGGTTTACTTTCTGTTTTGAAAAACTAACAGTTTTCATTCTTTGTGTATCCCTTATTGAGCTTTTTATGCTCACCCCATGTTTTTTTTGAAATGTTTTTCACAGGACTTAATGTGGAATAGGGTCAAGGATGGGATCAAGGGAAAGTCATGTTATCTAAAACATGGAACTAAACATGTTTCTTTTTAGGAGTTTTTATTTTATGGAAAATTAGTTGAGGTGTCTACTATGTAATCTTTTATGATCCAATAGTTATGTCGTAATTCCCTAAAACTCTAAACCGCGAAAAGATCCTCAATTTGAATTACTCATTTAATTCAATATTAAGTAAGGTTTAAGGCTGGGGCCTTATAAAAGGTACTCATCCCGCAATTCCTGTCTCAGATTCATATCAGTTTGAGTGAATATATACTTGAGAAATTTGTGGTCAGTTAAAACCACAAAATTCTCCCCATCAAATAATGCCTCTATCAGCAGAAGGAATGAAAAACTGCCGCCAACTCAAGATCGTGCCTTAGGTAGTTCTTCTCAGGTCGCCTCAACTGCTGAGACACGTAGGCAATGACTCCTTCCCACTGCATAAGCAATGCTCCCACCATGGTACATGATGCATCACAGTAAATAGTACAACTCTTACGAAGCTCTTGAAAAACTGTTATCAGTGCTAAAGACAACCTTTCTTTCTTCCCTTGAATGGGAGACTCAGAAGACTCTGACAACAAGTACATCACACCCTTCTTAGTCAGGCCAATATGTGGCACTGCTAAGAAGGAAATGTCCTATATAAAACGTATGTACTATCCATCCAGCCCCAGAAAACTCTATACCTCAAAGACATTCTTCAGATGCTCCCATGAAACTACTTCCCTCACTTTCACTAGGTCTACTCAGACTCATAACTCTGAGATAACATGACCCAATAAGTGAATCTAGCCCATCCAAAAGTGGTACTTTGAAAGCTTGGCATATAACTGATGCTCTATTAGTGTACTGAAAAGTATATCAAGATGTGTCGCATGGTCATTTCAAGTGTGAGATTACACCAAGATACCATCCATGAAGACTACAAAGAATGAATCCATGTATGGATGGAACACTCAGTTCATCAGCTCCATTAAAATAGTAGGTGCATTTGTGTGACCGCAAAACACAAACAAATACTTGTATAGATCGTACATACTCCAAAAGGCTGTAAGAGGTACATCTGACAGTCTGATTCACAACTGATGATAAATGGATCTCGAGTCAATATTTGAGAATACTCAGGCTCCTCGAAGAATATCAATGAGATCATCAATCTTTGTCAAGGGATATCAGTTCTTGACTGACAACTGGTTCGATTTATGATAATCCACACAAATTTGGAGGGTACCTTACACCTTCTTCACAAATAGGACAGAAAAACTCCATGGAGGAGTACTTCTTCGGATGAAACCCATTTCATGGAACTCATCCAACTACTTACTGAGATCCTATAACTCTGGTGTTCCCATCCTATAAGAAAAAGTGGACATCGGTGCCGCTCCTAGAACAAGCTCAATAAAAAAGTCTACCTCCCACTCCAAATCCAAACCTAAAAAGTCTTATGGAAGGACAAACCTAAAATGATCCACCAATGGAGGAAATTCCTTCTATGAACACGCCCAGTCATCCAGATACAGAATAGAAATCTAGGTTCTATCTCCTCTCAACCCAGGATACTCGGTCCTACTCTACTCACCTGGATATCCCATTAATAGTTGTGTAAAAACGACATGCCCTCTAGTGACGTGAAACTCACACTACAATGATAGAAATCAAAAACTACATGGAAGGGAGCTGACCAGTCCATCCCATGAATGAAGACATTTCCTATCATCTCAAAGGGATAATTGTTTCAAAAGAAGAGACACCCCCCAACAACAAGACGGCAGTCTTTGCACTGATGTACACTAGTCGTTCTAGTCTCCAACAGAGTGTCTAACCTAAAGATATCATCAGAATAAAAGATATAGAGCCCAATGATTTCTACAATAGAAATAGATATGAAACTATGGGAAAACCTTGAATAGAAAAGTGTAGAAGATAGAAGTGAGGAAATTAGAATCGTACCTCGAACTGTAGATGGTCTGAGATCCTACTCTTACTGGGTGTGCTCCACTATAAAAGTCAGGTCTGTACCACGGCCCTACAACCCTTGATGTCCACCCTGAGCTAATACAACGTATTGTGGAAAAACGACTGGCGACTGGATACCACGGCCGCAACCTCCGTCTCTTCCTGAATGACCTGAAGTACTCCAGTACCGAGAATGATGAAAAACTGGTGGTGCTGCTCCTGAATGAGAGGTCCTAGAAGAACCCCAGACACTAGCTATTGGTGAGAAAAACTGATAGAACCGCTGAAGGTATCAAATAATTCTATTGAATCAGCACTCTACTCGGTCTCTCATGCAATGTGGCATTATATGACTGACCTTCCCACACTGGTAACATACTAACTAGTTACCTGAATGTTGCCCCTTCTTACTCGGATCACCACGTGTAGACTCTCTGTGGCACTTCCTGTTACCATCAGGGGAAGCACCAACTATGGATACTGAATTTCCCTAGATCATTGCTCCAACAAGACTCAGATTGCACTCCATGATTAGCTCTTGGTTGAATATATAAGGGATAAAAGTCATCCTGATGATGTTTACCTGAGATCTGATGTCTTGCCTAAGACCGTCCTGAAAATTCCTCTATAGGAACAAGTCATCTCCCCCTACAAAGGGTGTAAATTACTATATCTCAGTGAAGTGAGAATAATACACTATAAAAAATGATTACCTAGCTCTAGACTCATGAATTCTCGAGCTCATTTGGCCTTCAATGTCTCCAGGTATAAGTAATCATAGAAGGCCCACTGGTACACATCGCAAGACATGCCCTTCTGGTGTCCTGCCTATGATATCACATCCCACCATCTCTTCGAAGAATACTAGGGAATATACATAGCGGGTTTGACACTTCTCTATAGAGGAATCTCTAGATGCTCGATGATCAAAAGAATGGATTATAGCCCGGAATCTCAAGACTGAGGTTTTTCATCCCTTGAGAAAGTGGGATGATACTGATGTTGAATGACATATTTCAATTCTACCACTGATTGGGCAGGAGGCGGTGCACCCTGGAAGGTCTTAATCATCCTTATAATGCGTTCTTGGAACTGTGCATCGACACCTGTAACTAGAATAATTGTTATTGCAAAGAGTGAACCAACTAGATGATCTACTAGTTGTCCCTGGTCAGCCATGTCCAGTGTCTGATCACTACTCTGTAACTGCAATACAACCGAAGGACCACTTAGGGGCAAGAATCTATAAGGTCAATTACATACCTTAGATCAATATTATCAAGCACTAAAACATATAAGTGCAAGAAGGGAACAAGAAAAAGAATGAATTCGTGTTTTTTAAAACATGGATACACGGTGTGTATAACACCTATATGACGTGTTCCTTAATCCTTTACATGGGAATGTACTTCTACCAACCATGGGCGAGTAACACCCCAAACACAAGGTGTGTTGTCCAAACACATTACATGTACATAAAATCACAACCCCTACCCATGTTTCCTAAAACAGATAAGCCACGCGGTTCTCCTAGAAAAAAACTACACGGTGTTCTAGTCCCATACACAGCTTGTAGAAGACTAACTTTATTGACCCATGTTGTTAGTTACATGGCCAGTTACGTGACTAACTCGACACGGCTTGTACTAGAATGATTTTTATGACCCGTGTTGTTCGTTACATGGCTAGATACATGGTCTCTACAACACAGCATGTACATCCAGTACACGGTGTGTTCCACCAAGTATTTCCCAACCCCGTGTCTCTACCCACACAATCAATGACATGGTTAGGGACTAAACGATGCTTAGATAAGTACATGGCGTGTACATAAGAAAATAGTTCCTTCCTAAACAGCAGGACACATGGTGTGTATTTATCCGTACACGCTTGGTATTCTGGGGTTTTCCGAATAGTAAGCCTTAGAAACAATTCCATAACCCAGAAAAGCATTGAAACAAACAATAATGTTCTAAATTCTGATCCATGGGGGCCCATACTCCCGGAGAATCAAATCAAGGAATCTTATTCAAGTCATAAAACTGGAAAACAAGGCAATAATCCCCCAAATCTTGATCCATGAGGGCTCATAACACCTCAAGAACCAAATTTTGGCATTCCATTCAAAAAAACCTTAAGCAATCCAATACCCTATAGAATTGCAGATATTATGTCACAACCCGTCCTTGGGACCTATGTCGTGACTACGCCAAGCCCGCCTTCCATAGGCTAGGGGCTGGCGACTAGCACCAAAGGCGTAAATCCCTATGCTGGGAAGGATTTTCCTTTATAAAAAGAAATCACACACATTCAGAGCACACAACTGGAAGCAAGACACTAAGTAAAACTGAATACAAAGGTTGTGATGAATATTATTGGGCTAGTATACAAAACCAAGTTAACAACGAGAACAAGTACAAGTAAAAAGGGAAAACAGCTCCTAGATCATCCACCAGGGAATCCTACCTAAGGGGTAGGTACAGAACTCGAACAACTCATCCCTGAGGTATGTCCTATCTAGTCCTGCTCCAAGAAGCCTCCCATGTGTCACCCTCCACCTTGATCACTACTGACAGTCATCTACACAGAACACAATAAGGTGCGGGCGAAGCCCGTGCATGGGTGTGTATAGAAATACTCATTCGGGGACCCCGAGACCCCTGAAGGTCTCCAAGAATCAACTAAGGATAAACCATAGTAGTAATATACAATCATGTAGTATCAACCAACAATAATTAGGTATATTCCCTTATATATACCTACGTTACCAAACACAGTCCAACTCCAACACTAAAGCCAAAGCACAACCCATTTATCAAAGGAGTAAATTTAACCATCTCTATGATAATGATTGAAAGTAAAAACTCATCTCAAACACGTATACATATTTTTTAGACTGATAGACATGATCAGATGTAGTCACTGATTCATTTAAGCTGTCAGACCCACACAGGATACAGGACCAGCTAAGCTGTCGGACCCACATAGGATACAAAACCAGCTATTCTGTAGGAACCATAAAGGATACAGGAACAAAATTCATTAATCTAAGATGAAAAACCCATACAAGATATAGGTCCAGCTAAGCTGTTGGAACCACATAGGATACATGACCAGCTATTCTGTCAGACCCACACAGGATATAGAAATAGATGTCAGAACTGTCAGAACCACAGAAGATCCCGGTACAGTAGTCATTGCCATAGAACTCATGGAGGATTCTGGTACAGTAGTCATCACTATCGAACCCATAGAGGATCCTGGTACAGTAGTCATCGTTGTCAAACCCAAAGAGGATTCTCGTATAGTATCATCGCAGCTAGCCCTAGGGTTCCTGCACAAGCACCCTCAATTCCAAGAGGGTCTTCTCCACTAGCCATTTGTCGATACATCAACTAAAACAAAGTCCTGATTTGATATATCCTGAATTTCTTTCTCATCATAAAGAACCTTATGCGATAGACGGTGTGTCAATTAGTCTCCTGGTTTGTGGGTTATTGGAAATTCCGTTTGAGGGGCCCGGTTGGTTTTTAGGCTCAAACCTAACCAGTCATATCCCAGCTCTGTCCAAACCTCATGTGTAGTATGCCAAAATAATCGTCTATCTCCAAGAATTCCATCACCATAAGTGGTACATCAATCAAACACCTGTAGCTATAGATGAGGGCTAAAAGGTGTAAATGCCCATAGTGGGTCCAGGTCCAGTCCGACCTAGTCGGACTGACCCAGCTCGACCCGGTATGAGCAGGGGTACGACCTGGTCTGTGGGTCCAACCCAGTCTGAGGAAACGACCCGAGCTGAGGGGATGACCCAACTCGAATAGGTGGCTCGGCCAGAGGGCGACCTGGCCAAGGGGCGGCCAAGCCGCGGGCGGCCCTATGTTGGGGGGCCCGACCATAGGAGGTCGGCCTCTGGTGGCTCGGCTGGCCATGCCAGGGAGGGGGGTGCCACACCCCTCCCCGGTTTGTCGAACCAAACCAGTGCGGTGCGCCTGTTCAGGGGCCGCAGGACCCGGTGGGTCCCACCCGTTCAGCTCCACAGCATCCGGCCCGGTCGGCCGGCCTCACAACTCCACCATGGCGCGACGGCGCTGTGGCCCTCCTACTCTCCACATGGCATGAAGATGTCACACCATCACCGCCATGGCCCGACCTTGCCGTAGCCTTTGGCTCCACCGCGCAGCTCGATGGTGTTGTGCTTCTCCATCCACAGTGGTTCATCTCTTGTGTGGTGCAATGGCACCAGACCCCTTTACTGCGGCCCACCCCAGTCGCGGTTCCGCTCCTCTGGTGCAGAATGGCCCTTCCACGCTCAACCTCTCTCTTCTGCCGCAGTTCTTCTCCGGAACTGTGCGATGGAATGATGCCCTTCCGGCTCCACCTTCGACGTCAAAGAAATAAGAATAAATAGAGGGATGTCGGGCCATGTTTGTTTGGCCCATGCCCTTCGCATTAGGTGATAACAATTGTCCACCGTCTACCCAAAATAAATGTCGAAGAATGAGGGTATAATTCATACATTTAAATAATCAAATCCCCATACCTTGATTTCAGTGTCGTTTGACAGATTCTCGGAAAGGCTACGTCGTTCCGTCAATGTCAGAAGAGTAAGAGAGGTTCTCGTCATTGAAGATGGCGTTTAATGGTGATGATGTCGAAGATGACGTCAGCGTTCCTCGCGAGCGTCACTTCCCTTTCCTTTCCTCTATTGAAGAAGAAATAAGACATTGATGCTCAACGTTCTTCGAAGATGACGTGCATTCTTCATTGGAATAAGTCGTCATCCAATAACTCTAGAGCTCCACAAAGAGAATCACCAGCCAAAATAAAATAATAGCTTCACTATTATTTTATTGATTCCATTCGTTTGAAAATGAATTCAAAATAATTCAAATTAATTAATCAAGCCATTAATTAATTGTGGTTTGGAACACGTATGAAGGTTGGTGAAGAGGCTCCACAATAAATTTGGAGTTCCAACGGTTAAAGTGGGGTTAAGGGGGTTTAATGATCTGGTAGACCCCACATTATATCATACTACCAAGGGATGTTATGTGAGATTGGGCCCCACCACTACCCTCTCCTTGGAGGTTTTAGCTACCACACATAAATATATGTGACACACATATTTTTATTTAATTTACATAGAAAACAACCAAAAACTATCTTCCAAACTCATCATAAAACAATTACGGTGAATGTCTCACTAAAAAATATATAACGATGTGAGTTCAATGGTGCCCTCAGTTTTTAATTCTGAGCACTGGTTCAATAGTTATGAAATGTAACTTCCATGTTTACTGAACGTACCGGATAAAAAGTTTGGAAAATTATTATCTGCCATCCTCGACCCACTATGGTCGAGGTTAGGATCTGTGCAGGTTAAACATAACCCAATGAACCCAACGCTACCCTTGGATTTCCAATCAGAGTTCCTGTTTAAATGTTATGAATTTTACAATAAAATAGTTTCCACTTAATTATTTTATTTGCATCAAAAAACATACATTCTCTAGTGGCCCTTGATAACCCCAATTAGTATCTACTTAAAGAAATCCTACCCTAACGATTTCAGCGGTGGCCTCAGATTTTTAATCCGAATTAAAATTTTGTAGTTATATGCATTTGAAAAATAAAAACATTATTTAATTATTTTATTTACGGTTATGCTGTTTTCGGGCTTTCTCACAGGAGGCATGTGCCGACTAAACATAAGTCATGCCTAGGGTAAACTCACCATCCTGAGCACAATGCTGGCCTCTGAATTCTGATCCGAGTAACCATTTAATAGTTATTCCACTTTTTCAGGAAAACTGCATACACACATTCATTTAAGCTTAAAAAATATTTGATGGATCGTTCTCGGCACTCTGAGACTCAGAATCGCCCGCCGTCAGAATCTACAGACTTGTAAAATTACCTAGTATTTATGAAACAAATTTCCCTAGGATTTCCGAGTTTTTAAATTCTCCCCACCTCGGGGATTTACGTCCCCAAAAGCTACAACACATGCTAATTAAACAAATGAGGGTATTGAACACACATCTGAGCCTCTCGCTCCCTTGTTCTCTCTTGTAGGTTCTCGTACTTCTAGTGAACGCACACCAGAGGTATCGACCGTCCATGCCGAACCTGATCCTATCGATCCTCAATCTCTACTGGAACCTCCGTGAATATCGCCCCGTCGTCAACGTCCAGCTCGCCATGGACGATGATGTGGGAAGGGTCATGCTCATATCTCCTCAGCCGGGATACGTGGAAGACGTCATGCACCCGGTGCAACTGAGGTAGAAGAGATTAGTGGTAATCCACTTCGCCAACTCTTCTAAGGACCTGGAATGGTCTGATAAACCTTGGAGTTAACTTTCTGCCTCAACCAAATCTTCGTAGTCCTCATCGAGATGAGACCCATAGAAAGACATGGATGCCATCCTTGAACTCCAGAGGTCTCCATCTCCTGGTTGTATGTGGAAGACTCATCACAATGTCCATGTATATCCCGTCCCACTTCCACTCTACGACCTCTAAGGGCTGAACCAAGCCTACTCGAACCTGGTGCCCTGCCTTCACTTGTTGACAAGTTTGGAATTGTGAGACAAACTCTACTACTTCCTTCTTCATACCTGGACACCAGTGCTGTCGTCAGAGATATTGATACATCTTTGACACTCCAACATGTACCACTAAAGGAGACGTGTGGAACTCCTTCAAAACATCCTCTTGAAGTGCAACTGGTACCATGGTACGTCCTCTAAAGAGAATGACGTGCTCCCCACCTTCATAAAATCTATCAGGTGACTGACCTGTGGATATCTGAGCATGTCACGTCTCACAGTCAATGTCCCCATGCTGTGCCTCCCTCAACTTATGAATAAGTTGATTAGTGACTGTGAGAGACTGTAGAAAAGCTTCTCTATCTCTATCCACAAATAATATCTACAATGCGGCCAGTTTCTCTGTTGCCTCTCCTAGTAGATGAATGCCTGATCTCTTACTGAGAGAATATGCTACAAAATTCCCTTTCCCATGAGTATAGACTATCTCAGAGGCATAGTCCTGGAGGAACATGAACCATCATCACTATCTCAGGTTCACGTCCTTCTGTGAGAAGATATACCTAAGACTCTCGTGGTCATAGTAGACTTAAATAATTCACCTATAAGATTTTAACACCACATCTTCAAGGAAAAAACCACTAATGTTAACTCTAGGTCACATGTAGTGTTGTTCTGCTCATGCTGTCTCAACTAAAGAGAACCATATGTGATCATTGGTCTCTCCTTCATCAGGAAACACCCGAGTCTAGTCCCAGATGTGCCACAGTAAACTATGTACCCAAAGCCCTCCTCTAGTAGCCTCAAGATTGGCGCACTAGTCAACCTCTTCCTCATTTCCTAAAATCTCTGCTTGCATATCTCTGACGACACGAAGGGTTTCCCCTTCTTTGTCTATGCTAAAAGTGGTTCTACAACTCTAGAGAAGTCTGGAACAAATTTAAGTTTGGCCGACTCCTGAATGATCGACTGCACCCTCTTTTGCATGATTCTATCCTGTGCTGCCTAGGATTTCCTTTTCACCGACCAAGGAAAACCCCATCACAATGTTGTAGATAAACCATAACCTTTTTTTCTAATACAGTCAATCAGTGTATGAACTGTGGTTGCCCAGTCCATACCCAAACTAACGTCGTAAGGCATCGACACCACCACCAAGAGGCTCCAACCAAAACTCTCACCTCAAATGTCAGATCACACCATCGGAATATGTGTGATTATATAGTTTCCTCCCAAAGGTATCTCTAGATGTGGGGGCCAAGTCAATGTCTTAACTGAAAACTCTAGGTCTGGGACATGATTCGTGGATGGAAGGAATGATTGGTACCTATTTCTATTGATGTGGTAGCTAGTAGTAGACACAATCCATACCTCAAATCATTCTTAGATCCCTTGGGTCTCACTCCCTGACTGCATGTAGCTACTCTCTTCCCCTTCCCTCTGGCTCCCTAAGCCTAGCGGGGACTACAAAGGAGGGTTTTTGTAACATGCATAAATTTTTACCACCTCATGCTACTCTCCTAGCTCAGCTTCCACATCTGTTGCCCTGCAGATTCATCTGTCCCTATCACTCCTTTCTCAGAGGTTCATGCTCTAATGTACTGTTCACATCATTTTCATCAAGTACTAGGAATAGTCGGTTCTCATCGATGAATGCTCAACTACCAACATGTTGTCCTTCCGAAACTGCATAAGCTCCAAGAAAACTCTCAGCCACCTCATCAAGCCAGTCCTCAGCCGCCTGTGGGTCAGGCTCACCTCAGAACTTGAGGGATATATAGTGCTTAAACACATATAAGGCACTAAGCCTACAATTTTCCTCTACTGGTACCACCGGTATTGTCCACTGACCAACGGGCAGTGATATAGTTAGCACACTGCCCAAAGGCACCATCCTGAAAAATGGTCCAAGTACTGAAACCTCATCACTATGCGGACCATACTCGTTGTCACTCACTGAAAAATATTAGTAGCTGAGATCAACATCTGCTCTAATAGTGTTTTAACTAGGCGGAAAACTCTTGTAATCACCTCCATCCAGTCCTTTTCATCCTGGGAATCTGTCTCCCCTTGTAACCTTGGAGTCCTCTGCCACTGGAATTCATACAATGTGCTCAGTTGATGTGCATTGTCCACCAGTGTGGCTAGGGGTATCTGCTGTCCTACAGGTGGTGGTTCTTCTCGTACACCACCCGATGGTACCAACATAGAAGGATGACCCTAAACCAGAGCCTCCTCGCTTGGCGGACCGTTATCATGTACTTTCTCAGGAACCCTAGTTCGTCGTCTTCAAAACCACATGCTGATAAAGAACAAGTGAGCCATAGTTAAAAAGTTATACCTGGTGAGCTGACTCAAAGAGACCACAAAGGAATCTCTTGAAACACACAAGAAATTAGTGTTTTCATGAACATAACCAGAAATCAAAGGTCAGGGTCCTATTGTATGGATACATCAGTGGCCGTACCAACACAAGACTCCCTGGACTGAAAACCAAAGTTAATACTCTTAACACTATTTCTTCAAAGTAAGATAGATCAATGTCTTATGTTATGCAGTAGAACTGACTCATCTGATACCAATTTGTCCCGCTCATTTGGCTCCATGGCTGCCGGCTCAGCCAGCCGCCCCCGCACCTCCACCACAGTGCGATTGCACCACATTACTCCTACTCTCCACACGGCGTTCTGACACCACGCCATCACCACTGCGGCCCGACCTGGCCGCGGACATCGGCTCCACCGCGCAGCACGTCGGTGTCGTGCTTTTCCATCCACCGCGGTTCTTCTGAGGCACGGTTCGATGGACCCACACCCCTTTGTCGCATCCCGCCCTGGCCGCAGTTCCGCATCTCCAGTGCGGCATCGCACGATGGAGCCACGCCTCTTTTGTCCTCCACGGTTCTTCTCCGACATGGTGTGATGGTACCACGCCCTTCTGGCTCCGCCTTTGACGTCAACCAAACAAGAATCAACAGAGGGACATCGGGCTGTGTTTTTTCGGCCCATGCCCTCTGCGTTAGATGATATTAATTGGCCACTGTCTAACCAAAATAAACATCGAATAATGAAGGTAAAATTAATATATTTAAATAATCAAATCCCCCTACCCTGATTTTTGTGTCATTTGACGGAGTCGTGGAAAGGCGGCGTCGTTCCATCAACGTCGGAAGAGGAAGAGAGGAACTCATCATTGGAGGATGGCGTTCGAAGGTGATGAAGTTATCATTCCTCGTGGTCATATCTTCCATTTTATTGCCTTAGTTGAAGAAGAATTAAGATGTTGATGCTCGATGTTCTTTGGAGATGAAGGGTGTTCTTCATTGGAATAATCCATTCTCCAAGAACACCAGAGGTCCACTAAGAGAATTACTTACCAAAAGAAAATAATAGATTCACTATTATTTTATTATATCCATGAATTACAAAAATAATTCAAACGGATTCAAATTAATTAATTATGACATTATTTAATTGTGTTTTGGCACACTTATGAAGGAAGGTGAAGAGGCTCCGCAATAAATTGGGAGTTCCAAGGGTTAAAGGGGGGTCAAGGGGGTTTAATTCTCATGTGAGCCCCAATATATAACATCCTACCAATGGAGGTTATGTGTGGGTGGGCTCCACCACAAACCTCCCATTGGAGGTTTTAACTACTACATATAAAAATATGTCACACACATATTTTTATTTAATTTACTTAGAAAACCCGCAAAAACCATCTTCCAAAATCCTTATAAAATAATTGCGGTGAAGGTATCACTAAGCAATTACTGATGCTGTGAGTTCAACGGTGCCCTCAGATTTCAATTCTAAGAACCTGTTCAAAAGTTGTGAAATGTCACTCGCACATTTACTGAAGGTACCCAACAAAAGTTCGGAAAATTATTATCATCCATCCTCGACCCACTGCGGTCAAGGTTAGGATCCTCCTAGTTGAAACACTCCCCAACGAACCCAAAAGTACCCTCAAATTTCCAATTCGAGTTACTATTTAAAATTTATAAATTTTACAATATAATAATTGTCACTAAATTAATTTATTTACGGCCAAAAACTAACTTTCTTTGGTGGCCCCTGCAACCCAAGTCAGTATCTACTTAAAGAAAGCCCACCTTCATGAGTTCAGTGGTGGTCTCAGATTTTTAAATTGAGTTTACGTTTGTTAGTTATAAGCATTAGAAAAATAAAATAACTTTATTTAATTATTTTATTTACTGTTATACCATTTTTAGGGTTTCTCATAAGAGGTCAGTACAGACTAAAATTAAGTCACGCCTAGGGTAAACCCGCCATGCTGAGTGCAACGGTGGCATCAGATTTCTTATCCAAGTAACCATTTATGAGTTATTAAAATTTTTCAGGAAAAATTCATGCACACGTTAATTTATGCTTAACAAAACTTTGATGGATCATTCCAGGCACTCCATGCCTTGGAATCGTGCGTCGTCAAAAACTGCGGACTCATAAAATTCCCCAGAATTTTTGAAAAAACATTCCATGGAATTTCTGGGACTTTACATATTCTATCAAGGGATATATCACAACAACATGCATATGTATCATAACATCTATCACAACAACATGCAATCAGTAATGCACCCTAAATGGAATTACAAGAACGCATGAAATGTGATTTCTAGAAAGTGCATATATAATGGATGAGATTGCATACCCATATCTCATCAGGTTTACATAGATTTATAACCTCAAAATTATCAATGTTAATAGAAAAAACATGTGAAACACCAAATGGTGAAATTAAATTAACATTAAAATTGAAAAACGAGAAAATATTGTAATAAAAGTGGTAAATTGGATTTTACTTATATACGAGTTAGCTACTCCTGGGAAAAAATTATTAGCATGTACCTACCCTATCAAATCCATGGCTATAGTATCCAAACAGTAATTCAATAAGAAAAGAATTACTCTGATACCACATTGATGCGTCCCGGTTCCTAGAGCCACCCAGAGGTTCCCCATACCCGGTTAGTCACACGGCCTCAATAGAATTTCCCCAAATGCTAGAGGTTATCGACTAGTAGCAAGGGCTTCAGGTGTGATAGTGGGGAAACTAAGCCCTCATTGGGAGAGTAATGTAGTGGAAATAATAGTAATAAATTAGAAAAAGTACTAAGAATACCATATAATGGTAAATAATGGTAGACGAAAGGCAAGAAATAACTGAAGAACATATTTATAAATTATGCATGAAACAAATGTCTAGGAATGAAACCAAACAAGCCACAATTCTAGAATACTATACAAATCCAAAGTACGAAATAAAATCCAGTAAAATCTAGCAGAATTACAAGCCTTAACTTGGTCCCATGCTCTGTAGCTCCACAACAATCAAGTAGCTGAAGAAGAAGGGCACTTGCCCTTATCTATACCTATAGAAATATAATCTGTCTGTGTGAAAAAGCCTGAATAAAAAAGGGTGTGATACTAATCCCTATAGGAATCCACCGAAATTTCTATGCCTAAAAGTGAATGAATATATATGGTAGGTAGTATGAAAATAGAAGCAGTAAACAAGGAAGTACTCAAAAGTAAACAATCTAACAGTATCAATTTCAACATTTACATTTAAAAATTTAATCAACTAAACATCAATAAAAGAAACCCTCTAGGAAATTTCTCACAAACTATCCCCTATGGTTCAATTTAAAACTATATAACAATGACTCTCAGAGGAAGAACTCACAGTAAATTCCCCCTATAGTCATTAAGCGGTAAACTATAGACACTCTGAGGAAAAACTGAACATCAATTCCTCATGTGGTCTCGTAACGTATCTATAGACACTACAAGGGAGAAATCACTGTCTATCCACCCTATGGTATTGTAGAATGATAATTATAAGAGACATTCTGGGATATCCCTCAATGTCAATTTCCCCTATGGCCTCTCTACACCAGGTTCCCACAGCCCCGTGTAAAGAAAAAATGCACAAACGTAAATCTGTAGCCAAAGTAAACTTCAAAGTACTACTTTTCTAAAAAAAACTATAAGGTATGGAACAAGAAATCAAATGAATAATCACTCTATCCAAACAAAATTAGGAATGGAAGCCAAAGTAGCCTAATAGGCAAGCCAGACATAATGGTCGAAATAAGAAAACTTGGGGAAACATCCATATCATGGCAATGTTAACCCTATTTACAAAAAATTAACATCTATCCAAAAAAACAAGGCATAACAGGCAATAAAAGGGATAACAACCATAATCACACAATACCCCAAACAAGGGTATTGGACACTTTTGCTAATATAACTCAAATTGTAACTGCAGAATCGCACAAACCACCTACCTCGGTGTTGTATAGATGTTATACGTGAACCTCATTCCATTAATTGACATAGAACAACATATATCTACAAAATAGTTAAAAATGATCAACCGAGTATATCTTATGAAAGAATAGAAATCAATATATGAGCCTATAGAAGATAGAAGATCTTACTGTGGAAAATCTAACACAATTGACGGAGGTTGATTCGGAGAAGGGATGATGAGTCGGGGGCTTAGAGAAGATTTGATGGTCTCATTTACTCCGAGATGAGATAGAAGAATATGAAGATGGTTCTATTGATTATATGTGACCCCAGTATATTTAATGAAATAAAAGGAAAGTACACGATTTGTATTTTAAAAGAACATGGTGTGTACTTGCCTTTACTGGGCCCCGCTTTAGGAAGTCTCTAGGTCACCACTCACGGCTATGTGCTTAGCCGTTACACATCCAACACATGGATACATGCAAAAATTGAGTACATGGAGTGTACCTATAAGTACATGACATGTACTCCTGAAATTTCCAGAAACTCCTCTATTTCTAAAAAATTCTAAAATTAAATCGTACATAAAAAGAAGTTCCAGGTTCATACAAAATGTCTTTGTGAAAATACCTATTTTAATCTTTTAAAATGATTTAATTGTTTTTAAATGTATCATAGAGGTTTGTTGCTCATTTTAAATAAATAATATTTTTGGGTCATGAAGATGACATGGACGTTTAAAAAATGTAATTTTGGTTTTGTGAAAGAGTGTTTGGAACTGATTGATTTAATTTAAAATTGGTGTTTATTTTAATGATAAATTTGTTTAAATGGTTGGTTTTTTAATGTGATTTCATGTATGATTTTTTAAAATAGTTTTCAAAGGACATTTGAACTGTAGTTTTTCCATAAACATTAATGTTTATATTTTTATATAATTAGAAAAAAAATTACATTATATAACTTATTTTTGTATTTATTATGTTTAATTATGTTATAACTGAATCAAATATGATGGATATGAATAAATAATGGATGTATTATAATCGTTTGACAGGATTTTATGAATATGGAGTGAAAAAGTTCATCATATTTGAAAAAAATCAAGCATGTAACCCTTATCAAATCCTTTGTCCATGTTTACACTGTTGTCGTTCATGAAAAGTTATTCCAGAAGAGTTTTAAGAGCACTAGATTTAACCCAGAATACATCAAACTATTAAATATTTGAATTAACATGGGTAAAAAGATAATGTATCTAGAGGATGTGAGAATAGTGCGGTTTATGGATCATCTAATATGATTACATGTGTGGACAATGAAAAAGACTGTATCAAGGATTTGATTTCAGATGTGAATGGTGATGAAGATCGTATTAAAGAATGGATATAGATAGTTGAATATTATCTTCATGATTTCCCAAAATATATTGATCAATTAAATATTTGTGTAAATATGCCTTTGTATAGTGGTTTCACTAAATATAAATCATTTTCATCTATACTGATGTTGTATAATTTTGAAAGAAGGCAATGGATGGATTGATTCCAATTTTAAAAAATTACTTACTCACTTTAATGATATGATCCTAGAAGATAAAGATCTCATGTGATGAACATATTACAAAAAAGTAATTATATGTTGGATGGACATGGTCTTTAAATGAATAGACACCTGCCCGAATGACTATATACTATTTTTGAAGAACTAAAAATCATTTAGAAAATGAAAAAATTGTGGTGATTCTCGATTAAAGAAATATGATTCTAGTTCTAGGATCATTGTACGGTACATTCCAATCATTCCAAGGTTTAGAAACCTATATCTAAGAATAGAGACCATAGAAGAATTTACTTTGCACACAAATAGAAGAAATAAAGATTGGAAACTATGCCACCCGACTATCTCTCCTCATTAGAAGAGAATCAATCACGAGTATCCTTATTTTTGAAATGAATTGGGAAACTTTTGTCTTGCGTTATCTATAGATGGAGTGAATCCATTTGGTTTTTAAAGAATTACTCTAAATACATGGCCTGTTATGTAGGTAAATTATATCATTCCACCGTGGTTATGCCTGAAATGAAAACACACCATCATATTTGTTATTATATTAGGACTAAAATAAACAGGTAATGATGTTGAGGTTTATTTGGATCCATTGATCGAGGATTTGAAATTATTACGAGATTCAGGTGTTATATTGTATGATGCTTAGAGAAATGAAGATTTAATGTTGAGATACACGTTGTATGGGATGATCAATGAAATACATACTTATGGTAAATTTTTAGGATATAGAAATAATGAATGTCATGGGTGTCTCATTTGTGAACAAGGTACATAATTAATTAGGTTTATACATTCTTCAAAAACCACATTTGAAGGACATCATGGATTTCTACCCTAATGTGATAAGTACCGACCAAGGAAGAAATCATTCAATAAGTGTTTTGAAGAATGCTCAACAACATATCCTCTATAGGTGATCAACTGTTTGAGAATATAAAAGATATGGACACTACTTTTTCTAAACAAATTTTGAAAACCCTAATGAAAAACAGTTGGAGGAAGATATTGGTTTTATAATTAACGTACTTGAATTGGATGTATGTCAGAGTTTTTATTGATTTTATAAACGTTGAAAAAAATGTATGTGTTAGTGTCATCAGCACATTGATAAAAGAAACCAAAAAATCATGGAATTAAGGATATATTTGACATAGTTGACCTGGTAATACGAGAAGATTTAGCACTTGTGAATGTTTAAAAACGAGCCTTTCTTAATCTAACTTCTTACAAAGTTTCCATATAGGAGAGATATCAGTTATTCATCCTCTTGACTGAAATAATAGTTCTAGAGTGGTATTAATCAACAATAGTGAACATCATTTTAATGACTGATTTAATGATAATGGGTATTAAATCACATTACAGAAAAATTTTGATGCAAGATCTAATTCCTATAGTTTTACATTGAATTTTTCCCCATGAATGTTTGTTATACATTAATGAGGCCCTATTTCTTCTTTAAGGATATATGCAGAATAGTTATAAACCCAAAAAAATTGCCTAGTATAGAATGATAAATTGGTATCATATTATGTGAATTTGAAATATTATTCCCACCAAAATTATTTGATATGTTGTTTAATTTGATGGTTCACATGGTGAGGGATAATTGACTATGTGGTCTTATATACTATAAATGGATGTACCCCATTGAACGGTATATAAATATATCGAAAATTTATGTCAATAATCGAAGTCAACCAGATGTTTGTATTGTAGAGTGATATATTGTTGAGAAAGACATTGAATTCTATACTGAATATGTGCCTTGTGTGGAAAGAATTGGTCTACTAATATTTTGTCACAATGGGTGGCTAGTGGGTGAATGAATTTTACGAAGAGTGGTTTTCACAATCAACATTACAGATCGAGAGAAGGCCCACCATTACATTTTTAAAATATTATTATAGATTGTTCCATAAGTAGAAACCCACAAAGAAAATCATATTCAATTTAATCCATCAAGGGCTGAAAGTGTATATCAAATACACATTATCAAAAATTTATAGGATAGTTTTGGGACCATATATTTTAGGAGTCATATGAAAACTTGGACTAAATTTGAGAATGACTTCGATGGCTAGTGATAAGTCCAAGAGTGTATGTATTGTCTTATAATGATTCTGTAATTAATGGTTATACATTCTATAGAATGAACATGGTAGAGAAAGTACCATGAATAATAGTGGATTTAAACTTGTGGATGAAGTGATTCATGTTTTCGGTGCTATGGATTGAAATCCAATTTAAGTGAATATGTCATATTTGACATAATTAAACAAATATCAAAGTTGGATTATAAGATCTTCCAAGTGACATTTTTTCAATGAATGTGTGTTGATAATAGGTGTTCTATTAAAATAGACGATTTGTGAATCAGGAATGTTTATTTTAGTAAGAATGGGTACAGAGATGAACCATTTATAACTGTATAAAAGGAAGTTTAATTATTATATGTTATAAATCCCACAAACCAAAAGTGGTGAATTGTTCTATTATCAACCGAACTACTGAAGGGTCAGATGAAAATTCAACATAGGACGACCCTTTCAAATAGACATCACATTAATTAGGAATTGGTCCCAATGTAGATGGAATTTTTATTATAGGAGTCTGTGATGAAGGGATTTCAATAGTCGATGGAGGGGTCATATCACATCATCCTTAAAAAATGAGTTCAATAATCATGTTGTATATTTTTTAATATACAAAATGTTACCATATTTTATTAACTATTCTAAACTAATTTTATGTAATATAATTTTAATTGCAACCATATATTGAAGATAATGACGTCTTCACATGAGGATGCTCCCAATATCAAGTCAAAATAGGTCTCTCAACCATCTGTTTCTTACAGTGAAAAGGAACAATAGGTCTATCAATATTTTGTTGGACATAGTGTAGAGGACCAATCGTGTTCTCAACATTTTGCAGCTGCTGCTCCCAATGCAGAGGTACAACCACCATCTACACATGCTAATGACAACGTTGCAGAGGAATATATTGATGATGTTAAAACCAAGGAAATGGTAGGAAATGAAACACTGGAATGTAGAAAAACTGTAGAGTAGTAGTTTGATGGTGTTACTAAAAATCGTTAAGAAAAATGTGAAAGAATAAAATAAGAGTCTGGATGGAAGAAGATAGGACAACATCATAACCCCAAGAACTCAATGTTTAGAAGTCACATTGGAATCAAAACTTGGAAACGTGTGTCGATTAATGTATAGTCATGGAACTATGTTTTCACTTTGCTTAGGACACTGATGTGGATAGATATTATGGTATCATTATGATATCATATCATTAATTTATAATAAAAATAAAAAAATGAATCATTGATTTACTCTTCATAAACCCCTATAGAGTGCTTTTATAGTGGATTACTCACACAAGGGCTATATATTAAGGTTTGTTGGAAGGATTCAATGAGGATTTTTCAAAATTTCAATGAGTTGTTATATTAATGATACTGAAGGGAAAACAAACAAGCACACACCACATTTTAATGAAATCCTGATAACCCAAGGAGTGTGGGATGTATTTACTAGCTATCGTGTAGAGCAGTCTTTTTATGTATGTTGTGTTTGGTAATATGTTGTTTGACTATACATGTACCCATCAATTTTATTGACAATTTTTGTTTATGAAAAAACAACTGACTGTTGAAAGTAATGAAAGTGTAGAAAAACAGTATACCCCTTCCGTAAAGTATTAATGTGGTACAATTTACTTGAAAAAAATATTACGTATTTTAAATATATCGTAATACTTTTATGTAACATAAAAAATTCCATAACTATGTTCCCTAATTTATATGAATATTTATGAATCTAAATCAAAATTCACTTCAATACTATACCTTTTCAATAGAAGTAGGTTTATCTAAATAATGATGGGATACTAATAGATAAAAACACACAAAAACTATTGAAAAAAAAGTTTAAGTATGATATAATAAATATATTTTTTCATTTGAATTTGTATTACATAATAATGATTACTTATATTAGAATATTTTATATTTTACATAGTCACAAGAAACAAAAATATCCAAACAGGATGCAAACATACTTTTGGTGGCCTTGAAGCAGACATAAAAGTATGGTCGCATCAAAGGTGTGGGTTTTGGGGTGACACCTAGAACATTTCTTGAAAAAAAACAAGAGGGGGATTAAAGTGAAGAAATAAAAATAATGTGAGAAATAATAATTATACATGAATAACATATGAAATTTTAGAGAGATTTCATGGATAATTTGATGGGGTGGAGGGAAAGGTAATAAATTACTCAGTAAAAACTAGCATGTGAAGATCCTTCCCCACCCTCGCTATCATTGAAGTGAGTTATTCCCCTCAAAAACCTATCTTAGTAGTGGTAATTAGTGTTCTAATTATTATTTATATAATTTTGGAATTAGATAGACACTGATACATTTCTTGTACATATACTACACATGATTAAAATGACTATGAATTATATCTATCACTACCCACCCAATGCCTTTTAGTGAGGGAAACATTGTTCAATATCCTGAATTACATGCTATAAAATAGACCACTTTCAATAGGTCATGAAAAATTATTTACTAACATTACCCATGATATGAGTGCCATGATACCTATTCAAATTGATGATGAAGTTAATCATATGTCTGAACAAGCTCCTGAAACATTCATCGCATTGTCATCACAAGTTTTAAGAAAACATGTCGTCAATGAGGTATTCATTTCCAATTTATTTTTCAAGATAATTCATTAACATTTATCGATAAAGGTGTGAAACAATGAATTCTATTATTGATGAACACATGGGAGGGGTTAAAAGAAAGAATAACTCAAACCCATCTCATGGATCAACCAACCGATCAAAACCATATACCGAAAGCACCTTAAACCCACCCATTCTATATTAGTATTTATTTTCCTTACAGGATCATGTGAATATGAAGTTGAAATATAGTTGTACTAGAACAATTCTTTTTTATGAAAATATGTTCAAAGGGGATGACCCATATTTTATTACTGCTTAAAATTTAAATGAAATCCTAAAGCATGATTGGCTAGGAGGATTAGTTGTAAATGTACATGAGGCATGTTTTCATGATTTTATTTTCCAAAAGATGATATATAATTATAATTATGAAAAATAAAAATAAAATTATTCATAGGAATATATATATATATATATAAAATTGATTGTATTTCCCTATGATAATAAATTTGGACTCATTAGTCCTCACATCACCTCTATTGAAAAAAAGAACCCTAGATTAAGGGTAAAATAGTGGCAGACCTTCTCAAATCATTTAGAAACAAAAATACAGATGACAAAATCTTCTTAATACCAATGATGCATTGGTAAGACTCTATAATTTAATCATAAATAATATATTTTATTTTTATTTTTTACTTATTTTATTTTTTTTATGTATCATTGGATTCTAATTAAAGTCAATTAGGATACTCCAAGTATTTATTTCTTTAATTCAATTCATTGATATCCAAAAAATAGACCAAAGATGGTGGAGTTTTTTAATTTGTAATACATGACATTCAACAATTCAGAACTAAACATCAAGTTATACAATGTATATTATTTTTTAATGAGTATTATGTTGTGTTAGGGTAGTGCATGAATATCATCTACTTCAGGGAATGAGGCCATGGGAAAAGGATAAGGAACAACCCAAGTACTACAATCGGATTAGTAATAGGGTATATATAATATGACTTCACTATCTAAAAACATATAAAAAATTACATATTCTTCTCAATGTTTCTATAGAGACCGAAATGAAAAAATAGAAAAGACTATGGTTATTTTGTTTTAAAATTTATGAAAGAGATCATATTCTATGAACAAAAAAAATCATTGAAGAGGTATTTTCAATGATAATTACTATTTCATTTAAAATATTTATTAATCATTTTTGTATTTATATATTTTCTGTAATACCATGATTTTAAAAGGAATACGATTCAGAAGATGATATATAATTTTTTATAAATTAATGTGTAGCATACATGTGTGATGAAAAAAACAAATAACATGAAGACGTCACATGTATGAATCAAAATTTCTAGTTTTATTGAAATTTGTCTCTATTTTTAGTAAAAAGAATATGTTATATACTATATAATTGTGGAAAATCATTATAATTGATTTTATACATTAGTAAAAATATATATAAGTCATTTGTGATGTAATGGAATCAACCACACCTATATCTGACGCATTTTGTGACCGTTAAGACTTTAAGTGTGTTTTTTATATTAAATTAACAACAAATTTAGCAATAAGAACAAGTTACATGCTGTAAACTAAGGAATCACCTTCATATTGTTTTTTAAATTTATGACAATGATCCATCTATCATTTTTGATGTGTGAGAATCAACTACACCTCATGTTGATGAATGGTGTGACCCATATGAAAAAAGTGTTTGTTATTTTCTTAAAATTGGCATTTTAGCTCAAAATGTGTCACTCACTAAAAACCATGAAAACAGATCCAAAAATATTCATAATTTAGGGAAATTATTCATATGTTCTTTGTCACATGTATGAACTAGTCTCATGTAAAACCGACACACGATGTGACCAGATTGAATCAAAAGTGTGTTTCTAGTTTGAAATGATATTTTATTAAAAACACACAACTAACATAACAAAAACTAATAAATCACATTCATATTGATTTGATACCTTTGGAAAACGATCTATATGTCATTTTTGATATGTAAGATTCAATTGATCCTCTATAAGATGCATTGTGTGACAAGTATGACTCGAAAAATCACCTTTTATTTTAAATAGATGTTATGTTTTTAAAAAAACACAACATGCATAATGAAATACAAAAAAATGCATTCATATTGTTCTAATAATTTATAAAAATGATCCATGAGACATTTTTGAAGCGTTGGAATCAAACCCACCACAATAAAACACATGATGTGACCAGTATAAATCCAAATGTGTATTTTTTTCATTAATATTGACATTAATTTAATTAAAAAGGACAATAGACATACTGAAACCCAAGAAAACACATTAAAGTAGTTTTGATTCTTTAGAAAATTGATTTTTGAGTCTTTTTTGATGTGTTGGAATCAACCGAACCACAATCTGACACACAGTTTTGTGAGAATGACTAAATTTTTTCTGTTATTAATTAAAAATTTACATTTTAGATAAAAATGTGTCACTCACTAAAAACCAAGAAAAATATTTCCAATTGTCTTCATTATTTAGGGAAGATATTCTCAAGTCATCTCTAGTGTGTATGAAGTAGTATCACATCAAATCAATGTATTGGGCGACCGATATGAATAAAAAATCGTGTTTCTGATTTAAAATATTATTTTAGTAAAAAAGCACAACCAACATACTGAAAACCTAGAAAATGGATTTGGATTCTTTTGATTCCTTGAAAAAAAACCATGAGTCATTTTTGACATTTATGAATCAACCAAAACACAATCTGATGAATGATGTGACTGGTATAAATAAAATGGTTTTTTTTCAAATTGATATTAATTTAACAAAAAAAGAACAAATGGCATACTGAAAACTAAGAAAAAGAATTCATATTCTTTTGAAACTTTAAGACGATGATGCATGATTCATTTTTGATGTTTAGGAATCAACCAAACCTCAATCTGATGCATAGTGTGATGAGAATGACTAAATGTGACTGTTAATAGTTTAAAATTGAAATTTTTTATCAAAACGTTTCACTCACTAAAAACCAATCAAATGCTCTCCAATTGTCTTAATAACTTAGGAGATATAATTTGATGTCCTTTTTGACTTGTATGAAGCAGTCTGACCTCAATCTAATGCATAGTGGGACTATTATGACTCAAATTGTTTGTTTCTGTTTCGAAGTTATATTTATTAGAAAAAAAACTATCAAACTAAAAACCATAAAAACTCATTTGGATTGATTTTATACTTTAGATCAATGATCAATGAATATTTTTTGGTGTGTAGAAAACAACCATACCTTAATCAGAAAAATGAGGAGACCAGTATAAACACAAATATTTCATTTAAATATGATATTAGTTTTTGTAACAAATGGACTTACTCGAAACCAATAAAGCCATTATTAATGGTAAGATATTTTATGACAACGATTCATAACTCATTTAGGACAACTAGGATCAAACATCACCTCAATACAATGCCTGTTGTGACCGATATAACTCCAAATGTGTCTTTTTTATTAGAATTTTTCATTTTATTATTTCATTCTTTCATATTGATGTTTAATTTATTTATTTATAGTATTACTAAAATAATATTTTTTATATTGGTGGAACCGTTTTCTTGATTTTGAAAGATTTGTTTTCTAAAACTAATACCATGGGTGGACATTTTTAGAAGGAATCACATATGTTAATGTATGGAAAATTAATTTTTTAAACTGTTTTTAGATAATTGTAAATGTAATTATCTAAAAAATTGTTTTAAATGTATATAGGATTGTTTTCTAAACCCTTATGTTTCTTCTTTTTTCTTTTATTCACTTTTTTGTTCTTGTGTGCGTTGTGCAGGTGGTGTGTGTGTTTGTTTTCTTGGTGCTGGTTGTTGTTTTGTTATATAAATAGCACATAAAATGCAGTTATGCTTTTATAATATCTATTTAGAGTGCAGATAAATTCCCCAATTATATATTCTATTTAGAGCACAGATAAAGTCACACTTTATTAGCACTATTTCGAGTAATGATAATGGTCGACTTTATTATTTCTAGTTTAAGAATTCATAAAGAGGTCCTTTATTAGTGATAAAAATATCACAGATAAAAATTTCCCTTTATCGATTATATAATAGTGTTGATAAAGGGTGTCCATTCTCAGTGTTTTTTTATCATTGATAAAGGAAACACTTTATCAGTACTTTTTTAGCTCTGTTAAAGGGGACCCCTATCTTCACTAAGATTACAAACACTTTTATAACTCTTTTAATATAATTTTAGAGCACATTTATAATATGTATATGCATTAGAACATTTATGTGGCTAACATTACTTTCATCTCTGCTGGTGTTCAAAAGAATTCAAATAACATATTCATTTAATTCATCCATGTTTTTCCCTTTGTGGCTCCAAATCCCCTTATGACTTGTGGATTATTCTATTGAAACTAAACCTCATGATCCACATGATTTGGTCCATCCAAATTACTCCCACATTCTATATGTTATAATTCTTTCATTATACTTATTCAACACTAGCTACTGGTTCACCAAAGCATCAGGTACTACCATATTTTTAGAACCCTCCTTGGATTGGTCTCGACGATGCCTACCCGAGGTGATTTCTATCAACCCTAAAAAAACCATATGTCCCACAAGAATTGAAAAAAATGTATATGATTAAAATTCAATTACATAAAACCTATCACAACCAAACATTACACAAGATCACATTTCCCCTCTTTCACTATTCTGAAAAATCTACCATATTTTTTAAAATTACCCATTTTCAAAATACCACAACCAATCACAATTCAAAGCCGCACATTTGAATTAATTTCAATATTTTCTACATAGTAATATATTCATAACATAAAATAATTCATTATACCAATGAATCATATATCTTAGAGGAAATTAATTTCTTCGATGCATTCCATTCTAATCTCATTGGCTACACTCATGACAATGAGATATCGAATTCCTATAAGTGTCACCAAAACTCTTATGTAACCAACTCCTGGGTAACTTAATGTTCAGCATAAAATGGATAGCTTCCTCCTTTAATAATAAACATTACCAGTTCTAAAAATCCAATTCCTTTCTACAATCACGACTCCTGAATGCTCCAATAATTAATGTCATCACCAAGTTAAAAAATTAACGCCAATGAAATGAACAAAATAATACAACTTGTAACACCATGTCCCTTCCTTATTGTCTTGAGAAGGTGGTGAGATTTTATTATGCCTTAAGAGATGTTCTAAAGGTTCCATATTCTAGAAATAAATGGTGAGGACTTCACGAAAAAATGGGGAATATTTTACCTTGAGATAAACCAACCAAAAAAACAATCCATTACATTCAAAACTACCTGATGCATGTTAACATAGAATCCCAAAACATATAGTACCACACGACAACCAAACTAATCCATAACAATTCCCAAAAACCAATACAACCAAACCATAATCAAACCAAAATCATAACACTATTTGGTAGACTAGAAAAAAGTCCCAAAGTAATCAAAGACACACTCCACTACTTCACAACATGCTCCATGCTCCAAGCTCCACCAAACTACATGAGCATCATGAATAACCACTTTCATAGTGAGATTCCATACTCTTACCTATGTCTCGGAATAAAAAATTTTCCAAATCAACGATGTGCCAAAGCAGGGGTGAGTAATAATACTTAGTAAGATTTCTCCAAATGACTTCCCTACTCACGCCACTAGGATAAAACAAATAGTTCAATTATATAATTTATTTTATATAAAATAGAAAATAGTTCAACTATTAACTATAATCATAAAATATGTTTACCAAGCCATGTCACGTAAGGGAATCACACAATTATTCCATAATAAATAGTACAATCACATGTTACCATGACCAATTTCCATCATGAATAGTAACACAAAACAAGGCAAACAAACATGGGGGAACTTCTCGACTAAACCCATTTACTACTTTTGAAAACTTGTGGTAATTATAGACCACCCATCCATAATGGTGTCCCTTCCATACACTCTATATCACCTTTAATAGTGAAACATCTAGCCCACATCAACATAACAAACACAGTCCATAATACTTGACCAACCAAAAGTACAAAGTACAGTGGCCACCCATTATGCACATTACCATTTCCAAAATATGCCAATAACTACAATAAATTACACATTTATTGAAAACAAAATTTTAAAACATTCCATACCAAAATAAATTTCAATAAACCAAATTTTTATTGAAAACCATTTTCATAAACGAAATAAATCAACTACTTCAAAAATCCACATTTTAAAATCACACAACAAGATCATTTTTGCAAAAATATCCCATTTCACCAAAAATAACCAAATAATCACCCAATATGTTTCCAAAAAGATATAAACTTCATATTAAAAAATTTATTTCTAGAAAATAAATTTCAATAAATCCTCATGTTATAACAATGTGTAGTCAAGAGAGATCCTACACACCATTAAGGTTTTGGTAAAATCGACCCATAGGAAACCACAACACCAATCTAGATAAAGGATCGACCAAACCTACTCAATATCACCTTGCTAATCATCAAAAATCCTTAAAATCATCACCTAAAAATAAAAACACTATATCTACATGAAACCAATGTAGATATATAAAAGCAATGGAGGGAAGAGAGAAGATCTATAAAAAAACACAATGAAACCAATACAGAAGTCTTACCCATGATGAACCGCCTTCGAACCACTTTGAAACCCCTTAAATTCCCTTCCAAAATGTGTGTGAGATCACCCCATGTCCTTGAGAATAAAATATACCATATAGGGTCAGTATGGGAGAAGAAATGGGTGTGTTTGGGAAAATACCTACTCACCCTGTTTTAAACAATATAATTTTTAACAGGTTGCACTGATTGAAAAATTGTTCACGAACTGTGTAGATGCTACTGTTCGAATAGTGGCATATCGTATGGTTACTTGGGATTCTCATATGGGTTCCCCTAACTGTTCTCAAACCATATAGCCTTTAAAAGTCCTCCATAACATTCTAAAACCCAATCCAAACTCTCCCAAACTCTTCAAAACATTACCCAACCACTTCATATAAATAAAAAGGAATAATCAATGGTCGCATTCCTCAAAATTGTGGGTGCAACATGTTATCTTATGATCACATTGTATTTTATTTTTTAGATATTATTCCTCTTGGAATAATATAAATTTTTAATAATATGATTTATTATGTTCATGTTAAGTGATGTTTTTAGAAATGTTAAGGAAACCCATTCCTTTTCATGTTTTCATTGTGATATGATGTTGATTGATTTTTTACCATGAATATGTATGGTTGATGATGGGTGGTATCCAATTTATCCCAACGTTATATTTATTTATGATTATATATCATGAGATAGAATGGCTTGGATATAATTAATTAGTTCTCATAATCTTGTGAAGAATGATTTTTCTCAAATTTTTAGGCATATATATAATGATTTTTTTCACATAGGCTGGGTGATATTAAACATTCTATGAAAAATATTCTAATGATTATGGGTATTCAAAATGAATATTTTATACATCACATTATTCCACATAATATGATTCATTCCATTTTCATGATATTCTATATTTTCATGTTACATGGTATTTTTAATGTATACTACACTCTAATGTCTTTCCAACATGTATTATGGTTATTGAGATATATTTTGATCCATGCCATAACTTTAATTATAGATACATGATATTTTTATGACATTAAATAGATATATGAGGAATTATTTTTATTATTAATAGACTTCTAATCATTTATTAATATATACGTTCCTTCTAAACATTCACCTTTATTTTTAAGATATGATGCATTAACAAATGTTTTTCCCTTACTGAGTGTCTAAGATCACCCCTTTATTATGTATCAATTACCTAGGATATGGTGATGAATTTATGAATTTATATGTATAGAAACATTTCTATATGATTGAGATTATAGTTTATTTTTATCAAATGGTGTAAAATTATTTGTTTATATAACTAATATAAATGAAACTAAACCTTTCAGTCATTGGGTTGTGTGACTGTTTGTTAGATTTATTTTTTAAATCATAAAATTAACATATTATTTATGATATGTTTATTGTGTTTCATTATATTTGGTATCATAGGACTGTACATTAATTTTTTATATTAGTTGTTTTTTTGTGGAAAATTGTGAAAACACTAGAGTTATGTATTTGAAAGTACTAAATTCCAAAAATTTTGGTAATGTAGTGATTATGTTGAATTCATTGAAATAAAATTCAATTATAGATTCTATATGTGGAGTAGGGCTCTGGAATAGATTTATCAAGGTTATGTAACCTTGAATGGGGCATATTAAGAATAAACTCAATTGTTGATCGGTGTATGACAAAGAGTTCTAAATGGACACATAGTTTAACAAAGTAGGATCAAAATATAGATTTAGATTGATCAATTACAAGAGGAGTGAATTATAGGTTTAAAAACATTTATTTTTATCCATATATAAATATTTGATTATAAAATTTAATCAATATGGGTTCACAAACCCTCATTAGTTTTTAACAAGGAAATTAACATTCCGGGATCTTATAATATGGATCTGAAAAAGAAACCAATGAAAAGTTTTCATAGGTATTTATTCTACTATTAATCATATATAATATTTATTTATCATAGTATACATGTAAATGAAAGTGTAAGAAAGTTACACTTCCAATATTTGACAATGTATATCAGAATTTAAACATGAAACAAAATAGGAAAAGTATAAGAAATAATTTTACCCAAAGAGTAGGGTATCCCATAACCATATATAAAGGTCCCTTTATTTATACATTGAAGAATGTAAATCATAACCAGACCAGGGTAATCCCATGATATTATGATCGACATCTTCCTTACTATCCCCAAAAGTACTCTATCTCTAAGGTGATCGATGGATATGTCTTCCTATAACTGGATGCCCTCAATTGATCAACAAAAATCTGATTCTCAATAGGTAGGTTGAATAAGATATTCATATCTTGAAAAAGTTGTTTATAGAATTTTCACATTGAATATCAAGTTGAGCGCTCACAGAATGTAGGAGATCTATACTCTTGATGTTTTTAGATCATTAAAATGACTGGGTATTTATAGGTGAAAACCCCCCAATGGTCAACTTCCTCTTCCAATGTTCATATGTTACAATAAATTTTGGATGGACCTGTAAACGTGACACTCACCCAATGGTCAGTTTAAAAATAGATGTAATGACATCAGTTCATATATGAAAACCTAGGAAATGTTATCGGGTGTAAGATACAATATAACATTTTAGGATATGATAAAATGAATCATTAAATTAAGGGAATGATGAAACTGTATGAAAAGAATTTAATAAGGTTCATAAGATATTTAATGTTGGAGTTTATTCATATTAACAATTAGATTCTATGAAAATTGAGAATTAGAGTATATGTTTTGATGAATTTGGAATATGATTTCTGAATAGATTTGACTCTCATTTCTGAAGTAGTCAGAGTATGATTTCAAATGAAATAAATTTCTAAATTAAAAGAAATTAGAGTATCATTTTAGATCAAATGGGAGTTTAGTTTTAGAAAATATTAGATATAGATTTTAGGAAAAATCAGAGTTTTTTTTAGAATAAACCAGAGATTAGTTTCAGGAGATATAAAAGTATTATTTTAGGATAAATCATAGTCTAATTTTAAATAAATCAATGTAGGATTTTAGAGGAGATCAGAATATGATTTCAGAATACATCGAACTATGATTTTAGAATAATCAGTGTCTAATTTCATGAGAAATCAGAGTATAATATCAAGAGATATAATAGTTTTACTTCATAAGAAATAAAATTATAACTTCAGGAGATATTAGAGATTGATTTTAGGAGAATCCAGAGTCCAATTTTAGAAGAAATCATAGTCTGATTTCAGAAGAATTTAAGGTCTTATCTCAGAATAAATCGATGTCTTATTTCTGAAGAATTCAGAGATGTATTTTAGAAGAAATTGGTGTCTGATTTCTAGAGAATTCATAATAACAATTTACAGAAAATCAGAATCTAAGGAACTATAATATTCAGAGTTATATAAGGGTAAAATATTTTCCCATATGAATAATATGGTTTGACTCTGTTTTAGAAAACCATAGATATGGATTTTAATATCATAGGTAAAGTAAAAAAGTATTTTAGAGAAAGAAAAGTTTTCCTAAATAGATTTTTTCTTAGAGATCGATAATTTTCATTAAAAAAATGTGTTTGTGAATTTTAAAACATAATAGAATAGAAAATTATTAATAAACTTATTGCCTAAACAAACACTCCCAAAGGATGTGATTTGGTTAATTAACATTACCCTTCAGAACCATTATGAAATTCATGAATATATATCTAGTTTAGAAATAAAATTAATCATACATAACATATATTGAAAAATATCGATTCATAGGCTAACATATCATTTATTAATTTCTCCTTCTAATTTAATTGTTTCCATATATTTACATTCATTATATTAAATATAGTCATTCCAAATTTTTATTTAGTATTTATAAAGTAGGGAACCTAAATGAAACAAGTTATAAATGGGTAAAATGGAAAATTTAGATATTTTCATTATGGTAAACATGATGACATTGAGGTTGGGATAAAAAATATAATGGAAGTACTCATTTAACTCTCTCATGCTAATGTAAAAAAATATAAATTATTTTGAGATCTAGAACACATTAATAAAGGAGTCACTTACTAATAAGTAATTCATGAGGAAGTACACAGACAATTTATTGAGTATTTTCGAATTTCATTAAATAAAATTGAATGTATATTTTCCTCTATTCAGTACTCATACCATGAGATGGTCCATATTCATATCTATTGTTTATATGGTGATGTCGACCTGGGTGGAATCTCACTAATAATTCCTTGGAACTTGTTGAAGTAGGATTTATTTAATGGCAGGAGTTTAAGAAGTTTTTTATCTATATATTATCATAAAATTAATTACTAGAAAATATGTTTGTAATTATAATAACTGATAAAAAATATGAAGAACCTATAGTTTCATATAATGAATATTTTTTAAAAAAACCCCATGAGGTATGCCTCTAGTTTCATTTTTGATATTAAAAGTAAAATCGATAAATTCATTAACGAAAAATCTTAATATTATAAAGGAATTAACTATAATATAGTTCCATATATATGAATATATTTTTAGGTATTATATTAATGATGATATGGTGAACAAAACCTCTCATTTTTCAGGTTAAATAAATAAATTAGAGTACCTTGGGAGATTTTATTACAAGAAACATGGTGAGATAAATTTCAATATTTATATATAAAATAAATGTTGGAGGAACCACCCATGTAATTTCCACCAAGGATATAACGAGTGTTTTATGTGTTGTAAAGAAATAAACCAATTATATAACTATTAAATCATGAATAATATGATAATAAACACAAATTAAAATAATAAGGTCATAAATAATGATTGATACACAATGTAATGATTTATGATTAAAAGTTTGGACATTATTAAAAATAAATTCCCTAACCATTGGGAAAATGAATTAAATAAAACAAAAAAACCTCCAAATATTATGTAACATGGGAGGTCATTAACAATCACTACCACTAAGGTGGATCATGGTTATGAAGTGATGTGGAGGTACACTTGATCTATTTTATATATCTATTTTAACTTATTTTATTTTCTTTCAAAAAATAATTTATGTTATAAATATTTTATAAAATGTGAAATCATAAATTCATGAAATAGATATTAAGCTACATTTAACACCCCTTTGTGGAACAATGATCACATCTAGGATATAAAATTATACACTTATTGTGATTTTTGTGGGATACATCCAATAGATCATGTTCTTATTTTATTGGATTATTTTGAAAATACTTCCTATAAATATAGATAATATTATTTTCATTAAATTTAAAATAATATTGTCCTTGAATTGGCTTACCCAAAAAATATAACATATCATATTTCAGGTAATTGACATCTCATTTCATATTTTGAATAATCTTGTTACCATGTATCATCATAGGAATAATCATGAACTCTTTATAGATGATTTTTTTTATATTGGTTAAATATGATATGTTATTTTCATAGGGTAAACCAACCAAAAACCAATAATATTTCAAATTCAAGGAAAATAATATGAACTATATATATAGGATTTATTTTAAAATTAATCCAAATGATTAAGTATTTGATATATAGGTTGTATAAAAAACATTTCACAATAAGAGTATAATTATATATAATAGATGTGATCATTGTTCTACCATGGGGTTTTCAATATAGATCAATTTCTATTTAATGAATTTAGTATTTCATATTTCTATAAAATTATGATAACATAAAATATTTTTTGAACCAATATAAAATAAGGTACAATATTTCTTGAAAAAAATCAAGTGTACATCACATAGATTCATTCCCATAATCTACCTCAGCCATAATGACATAGAATGACCTTCTATGTTACCTAATATTGAGAAGTTATTGGATTTTATTTTATTCATTTTCCAGATGGTTAGGGAATTGATTTTAGCAATGTCTAAACATTCTCTCTTAAATAATTAAGTGTATATCAATCATTTTCTATGAAAATATTTTCTTATATTATGTTAATTAAAATATAATCCTTGCTTTTATAGTTGTGGAATTGGCCTATAACTTTAAAATACATAAAACAAAAGTTATATCCTTTGGCGAAATTATATTCCTCCAACATTTATTTCTTGTAGAAATATATAAATTCATCCCACGATGTGTCCTGTCATCAAATATCCCACAATACACCACTTTTTTTTCTTTTCACCAAAATAATGAGTGGTTTTAGTCTCTATATCATCATTAATATTACACCAACAATATATTAATATACATGGGAAAATATTATAGTTAATTCACTTATAATATCAGACATATTGTCTGTAAGGAAGTGAATTGATTTTACTTTTATTATAAAATATGAAACCATAGGCATATCTCATGAGTTTGTGTTGATATTTTCATCACAAGAAACTATATATAATTTATAAAAATTATTATTAATTATAATTACCATTATGTAAATGATAGATTAGAATGTAGAACTTTTCATGGTCCTGGAACCAAATAATAGAAAATATAAATTCAATTTTATTTAATGAATTTCTAAAATATACACTAAAATTTGGTGTGTAATTCCTCATGAATAACTCAATATTGAGTGACTAATTTATTTCTGGGTTTGAGATATCAAGAAAATTTATGTTTTTTCAATTGCTTTAGAGATTTGAATGAGTACTTCAATGTCCTATTTCGTCCCAACTCCAGTGTCTTCAAGTTTCAAAAAATGAAATCTCTAAATTTTCAATTTTCCCCCTTTTCCAATTATTTCATTTGGGTTCCCCCCATTATTAATACTAAATAAAATGTAAAAAATATTATATTTAATCTAATTAATTTAAATATAGGTAAACATAGAAATTAAAAGGAGGACTTGATAAATTATATGTTATCCTATGAATCTCTATATTTTCAATATACATTATGCATGATTTATTTTATTAAAAAACTAGATATATATTATTGTTTTTCATAATGGATCCAAAATATAATGTTTATAAACCCAATCATATCCTTTTATAGTGTTAAACTAGATTTTCATGTAGACCTCTTTTTCATGCATCGAGCAAAAGTTGAGTTTATACCCAATATGTACCATTCATGTTTATTCCTCATGATAAATCTATTCTAGATACTTAATCCACTTATATTATCTATAATGGAATGTTATTTCAAATAAAGCAACATAATATGTACTTTACACAAATTTTGGGTTGTTATTTATTATATAGACATAACCCTAGGGTTTCTACTATTGTTCTACAAAAAAAATCTACAAATAAACTAAACTTATATAAAAAAAATCAATAAATCATCCTGTGTTTCCAAATATAATGACACATGAAAAAAATTTCATAAATAATATATCAATTTCATGATTTTGAAAATACATCTCACAAATAGTCAGACAACCCGATGATTGAAAATTTTAGTGTCTTGGATATTCTCTACATAAACATCTCATTTTACACCATTTGAAAAACTTTATCTATAATTTAAATCATATGATCCTTTTTATAGACATATAGATTCATGAATTCATCACCAGAACCATTCGAATTGAGACATAAGAAAGGGGTGATCTGGGACACTCAATAAGGGAACAACATATATTAATGTATCATATCACACACATGGAGGATAATTTTAGTAAGGAATTGATATATTAAAAAATGATCATTAGTATATATATAATAATCATAATTCATGATATAGAAATGTAATATCATAAAAATAACATCATTATAGCATAAAAGATGTGGTATGGATAAATATATATCTCAATAACAATTATACAAGTCGGATAGTCATAAGAGTGATGAATAAAATAAAAATACAATGTGACATACAAATATATAATATCATAAAAATGTAATGAATATTTGAATGTTGAATAATGTGAGGAATAACATATACATTGTGAATATCAAAAAACATTAGAAAACCTTTCATAGAATGCATAATATGACTCAGGCTATGGGAAAAATGATTATTTCTATGCTTAAAAATGTGAGTAAACTCTTTATAACCATATATATGTGAAAACATTAATAATATCCAAGACATAATATCTCATGAGATATGAACAAAATTAAATATAATATTGGGATACATGGGATACCACCCATCATCATCAATACTTATGCATGCTGAAAAAAATCAATCAACATCATATCATAATGAATGCACCAAAATGATTGGGTTTCATAATCATTTAAAAAATAAATAACAAGAACATAAGAAATCATATGATTATAAAATTATATTATACCAAAAGGATCAATATCAAAAAAATGGTGATTAAAATATAACATATAACACCACTGTTTTAAAGAATGTTTCTGTTGATTATATATATTTATGTATTTTAAGTTGTTGGGTAATGTTAGGAAGAGTTTGGGAGAGTTTGGGATGGTTTGAAGATGTTTTGGAGGCCTTTTTATGGATATATAGTTTATGCATTATTAGGGGAATCCATGTGAGAATCCCATGTAACCTTATGATATGCCACTATTCGGACAATAGCATATGCACTGTAAGCACATAGTTTTTCAAACTGTGTGAGCTAACTGTGCAGCCCATTAAAAATGGGTTTTTTTAAAATGGGGTTTGTCGGGATTTTACATAAGTCACCCATTTCTTCTCCCATATGAATCCTAATCATGATTTCTTCTTCTCAAGGGCCAGGTGTGCTCTCTAACTCATTTTTAAGGGTTTTGAATGTGTTTCAAGGTGGTTTGAATGTAGTTCATCTTCGGTATGTCTTCTCTTTTGGTTTCTTTGTTGTTTTCTATAGATCTTATCCCTTCCTTATGTTGTTTTTCTATATCTACATTAGATTAATGTAGATACGGGGGTTTTCGTACCTTAGGTGGTTATATTAGGGATCTTTATGATAAGGAAAGATATCAATAGTGGTTTTGGTGGAGTGTTAGTCCGGATTGGTGGTGTTGTTTCCTATGGGTCGATTTAGCTAGAACCCTAAAGTTATGTGTCTTCTCTATTAACGCCAAATTGTAATAACTTGAGGTTTTATTGCAATTAATAAGGTTTTATATAAATTAATTGTTAATATGTGGTGAAAATATTTGTGGAAACCCATTGATTGATGATTAGATGATTTTGGTTGAAATGTGATATTGTTGCAAAAAAGGGGCTCATTGTGTGATTAGGAAATGTTGATATTAAAATCAGTTTCCTAGTTTCGATTTTGAAAATGGATAGTGAAATGGATTGAATAAATTATTTGGGTTATTGATATGTATATTTTCAGAGAAAATGGTAAAATATTATTTTCAATAAATGGGTGACTTATTGAAGTGATATTCAAGTGTTATAAATGGTTGTGTGAATAATTTGTGGCCTTGGGGCTTTACGGTTTAGGTTGGTTAGGTATTATGGCTTGTGTACATTCTGTTGAATTGGGAAAGATGTATCACTATAAAAGTTGAGGGATAGTAGACATAAGGGACACCATTATAGATAAGTGGTTGGGATGTACCACAAGTTTGGAAAAGTAGTAAATGGGTTTGGATGGGATGTTCCACCATGGTTGTTTTTGTTGTTGTGTGTTTCTGTACAAGATGGAAATTTGTCATGGTAACGTGGGATGGTAAGATAGTTAATGGAATAACTGTGAATTTCCGTTATGTGAGTCCTTTTCCATTAATATTTGGGCTGGTTGTTCACATTGATTGTGAGTCCATTGATTTAGTTGGGATGGTAGAAAGGTTTATTATTTTCCTAACATTTGATGTATAGCATAAAAGGAAGTAGATAGCCCTTTTATAATGATGTTCCAGATACAAGGGAGTTGGGTACAAATGTATTTTGGAGACACATAGAGGAATTGGATATCTTATTCTTGTGGGTGTAGCCAATCAGATGAGCGTAGAACCCATGATAAAATTGAATTACTTATAGGTTTCATATTTATTTTTTTATAATTAATTATCTTATGGTATGAATATATGGATTTATGGAAAATATGGGAATTAATTCAAATGTGTGGATTTGAATTGTCAATGATTGTGGTATTTTGAAAATGGATCGATTTTCAAAATATGTTGGATTTTTCAAAATAGTGAATTATTGGAAATGTGATCATGTGGAATTACTAGTTGTGATATTTGTTATATAATTGAATTTTAATCATATGAAATTTCTTATTATGGTTGTGGGATGTATGGTTGTATTTGTGTTGATAAAAATGACATTGAGTAGGTGTCATAGAGACCAACTAGAGGATGCTACTGAAAATATTGATTCACATGAGTCTCATGTGATCCAATAGTTGGATCATTGTATAGTGAATGATTTAAAGATATATTTAATGTGGGAGTAAAGAGGATGGACCAATTAATGTGGATCCAATGGATCAGTTTTAAAAGTAGAATCCACCCATTTGTTGGGTGTGATTTAGAGCTAGAAATTTTAGAAGCATGGCTAAACGTAATGAATAGAATATTTGAAATATTGGGAACACCAGTAGAGATAATGTAACATTATCCACAAAAATTCCAAAAAATCCTACTTTCTGTGTCCCATAGAGCCACATTAAAAATATCCCACCGTACTCTAAGGCTTAGGAGGAAGATTCACTGATCCTGGAAAAGGATTTTGAGTGGTACTCCCGCCCTAGAAATAAGTATCACCATTCTTCTTGATCCCAGCATTAGTGATCCCACCATTTCCTGTGGATACCAACATAATTATTCCACCTATAACACCCAATAGATATCACTCATCAACTATATCTCTAATCAAAATTTCTATGAAATTATTTATAAACATTTCTTCTATCATGGAATGAATTTCCTGCCTCATCCCATCTAAAAAAATATATGTTTCAAGGATTTATGAACCACTACCTTGGGTGAAAACCACACTAAGTTTATAAAATTATCCATATATTCCCTTAATTAAAGGTTCTACTAATTCAAAATGAATAAACTTGTTGTAAACTGAATTCTGAATTTCTGAGGGATGAATTTCTTATTAATCAATTCCTCAAAAACACTCATGTCAGGCCTTGGTATGTCCAAGAATTATACCACCAATCCCACCCCTGAAGGGCATTATCTTCCAACATGTACAAAGATAACTTTACATTCATCTCTACTAGTGTTCCCATGATTTCAAATAACGAATTAATTATGTTCAACCATTCTTTATCCCTTTTTGGATACAAATCACCACAAAAATGGGTGGATTCTGCTTTTGAAACAGAACAACATGATCCACATGATTTGATTCATCTACTTTACTCCCACATTATATATCTTAGAAATCTAGCACTATAATCTGCACAAAATGATGGTTCACCTGATGCTCAGGTGAAACCATATTTTCAGAAGCCTCCTCTGGTTGGTCTCTACAATGCCTACCTGGTTCCATTTTAATCAACACAAAATAGCCATACGTCCCACATACGTAGTAGGAAAAGTCTTACGATTATAATTAAATTAAGTAACAACTATCACATCCCAGCTTTCCACAATATCATAGTTCACATGTTACGCTATTTTGAAAAATCCACCATATTTTTAAAATAGATCCATTTTCAAAATACCACAACCATTCATATTTAAAATCTGTACATTTGAATTAATTTCCATATTTCCCACACTTACATATATTCATACCATATCATATGTCATTATACCAATTGAAATATTCATCCTAGAGGGAAGTAATTTCTACAATGAATGCCACGCTCATCTAATTGGCTATACCCACAACAATGACATATCAAATGCCTATAAGTGTCTCCAAAACACTTCTCTACCCAACTCCATGGTTAAATGAATCACAACATAAAATGGATAGATACATCCTTTTATTCTATATATTCCATGTTCCAAAAATCATATACCTTGAAACCATTCAAACTAAACGAATGGACAATGAATTAATGTCAACATCAAGACCAATAATTAATTCCAAAGGACCAAACAAGCTGATACAACTTTTAATGCCTTGCCCCATTCTCAATGGCTTGAGAAGGAGGTGAGGTGATACTAGGCCTTAAGTGACGTTCCCAATGAGAAAAATGATGAAAATAAATACTGAGGGCTTCATGAATAAATTGGGGTATGATTTTTCATTGATATAAACCAAATAATCAAACAATCCATTACCAACATAACAATACGATGCATGTTAACGAAGCAACCCAAACCATATCATACCATAAGACTAAAAAACAAATCCTTAACAATTACAGAAAACCAATACAACCATATTAAAATAAACCCAATATTAAATAACTATGTGGAAGACTATAATGGATACCCAACGTAAACCTTGACACCCTCTACTGTTTCACAACAAGCTCCATACTCCAAGCACCACCAAACCACCTGATCTTCATGAAGAACCGCTAGCAAAATGAGATGGCTTACTTTAACCTGTTTCAGGAAATAAAACATCTAAAAAAGCACCAATGTTCCAAAGAAGGGGTGATTAATAATACACACTATGATTTCCCTAAATTAATTCCCCACACACACCTCTAGGATAAAACCGTTAGTACAAATATAGATAAAAATATACATAAAACAAAAAATACTTCAAAAATTACTGATAATCCAAACACACCCTTACCAAACCATGTCATAAAAGTGGATCTAACAATTATTCCATAATCCATCTCAAAATCACACATTTCCATGACAAATTTCCGTCTTTTATAGAAATCCACAACAAGTAAAATAACCATGGTGGAACATCCCGTCCAAACCCATATACTACTTTTTCAAAAAAACTAGTACTTCCCAATCACTTATCCATAATAGTGCCCCTTTCATACACTATCAATCACTTTTATAATGATATTTCTCATGCCCATAAATAAAATCAACATATGACAAAATACATAACCATCCAAAAGTATAAATCAACAAGGCCACACATTATGCACACAAAAATTTCCAACACATTCCAATCACTTCAATAAATCAAACATTTATTGAAAACTCCCTTGAACAATTTTCCATGCCGAAATACATTTTAATAAACAAAATTATTATTGAAAACCATTTTCATAAACCAAACCAATCATCAAATTTTAAAATCTACATTTTGAAATCACACAACAAGACCCTTTTTTGCAATAATGTCCCATTTCACCCAGAATCTCCCAATCATAATCGAATGGGTTTCCACCATGATTTTCACATCATATTCACTATTAATTTCAATATAAACTAATTAATTTGAATGATGCCTCAATTTATATCAAAATATATTTGAGAGAGAAGCCGCATACCTTTAGGGTTCTGGTGAAATCATCCTACAAACAACGACACCACCAATCCGGACAAACCCTCCACCAAAAAACCACTAGATATCCTTCCATATCATAAAAAAGCCCTAAAATAATCATATAAGGAAAAATAAACCTACATCTACATGAAAAATATTTAGAGCTAGAAATACAAGAGATGGAAGAGATAAGACCAAGAGAATACCAAAAAGAAGTTAGAAGAGAATACTTACATGATATGAACCGCATTTGAACCACAATGAATCCCGTTCAGATCCCTTCCAAAGTAAGTGGGAGAGGACCCCTAGACCTTGAGAAGAATAAATCCTGCACAGGGTTCATATGTAAGAATTAATGGGTGATTTATGAAAAATCTTGACAAGCCCCTTCTTAAACAAAACCATTTTTAACAGGCCACACGGTTAGTTCACACTCTTTAAAAAACTGTGCGTTAAATGTGCATCTACTACTGTCTGAATAGTGGCATATCAAATAGTTTCCTAGGATTATTTCACAGTTTCCCCTAAACATGTTCAAACCATACATTGTTAAAAATGCCTCCAAACATTTCCCTAACCATTCCAATCTCTATTAAAATCTTCCAAACATTTCCTAACCACTTCATATACATAAAAATGTACAAAAAAGGTCACATACCTAAAATTGAGGGTTCTACACGTTATATTTTGATAACCCTATATTTTACATTTTTGATATTAATCCTTTTAGGAAAATATAGAGTTTTAATCATATGATTTATTATGTTCATGTTATGTGTCATTTTTTGAAATGTTTAAGAAAACCATTCATTTTCATGGAATCATTGTGATATGCTGTTGATTTGTTTTTGTAGCATGAATATGTATGGATAATGATTGGTGGTATCCCATTTATCCCTATATTATATTTATTTTTAATTAAATCTCATGCGATAGTATGGATTCACGATAATTAATTTTTTCACATAATCATGGGTATAATGGGTTTTCACACAATTTCATGCATTTATATAATGAGTTTTTTTAACATTAGTCGGGTCATATTATGATCTCTATAAAAGGTTTTCTAATGATTATGGTTATTCAAAATGTTGATGATATTTATAAATTTATTCCACATTATAATATTCATTCCACTTTTATGATATTCTATAGTTTCATGTTACAATGTATTTTTAATGTATTTAGCACTCTTATGTCATGCTCACACGTATTATGGTTGTTGATATATATTTTGATCCATGCCACATATTTTATGCCAGAATAATGATATTTTAATTAAATTATGTTTTTATATCATGAATTATTATTATTATCATTGGAATAGTGATCATTTATTAAGATATCTAATAATTCATAACATTTTTCTTCATATTTATGATATGATACATTAATAAATGGATTTCAATTACTGAGTGTCTATGATCACCCCATTCATTTGATTAAATTCCCTATGTTATGGTGATATATTTATGAATTGATATGTCTAGAAAATGGCCTATATGATTTTGATTATAGAATAATTTTTAAAAATGGTGTTAAATGAGATGTTTTTGTTGCAAATATCAAAGAAATTAAATTATTTGGTCATCGAGATGTGTGAAATTTTTTAAGTTGTACTATTGAAATCATGAAATTGATTTATTATTGAATATATTTTTATCATGTGTCAATATACTTGTCATAACATGATTGTTTATATATTTTTATATTAGTTTAAATGTTTTGTGGTTTTTTAGAGAACATTAGTAAAAACCCTTGGGTTATGTGTATATAAAGAATAACATCATTAATTTTTGGTAATGTAGAGATTATGTGGATTTCCATGAAAAAAATAATATTATAGATATTATAAGTGGATTAAGGATCTAACATAGAATTATCAATGGGAATTATCCTTGAATGAGACATATTTAGTATAAACACAATTGTATCACAATTCATGAGAGAGATTTTTAACTTCACACCATGTTTAACACTCCCAAATGATATTATATAGTTTATTAACATTATATTCAGAAAACATTATGAAAAACATGAAATTATAGTTAGTTTATTAATAAAACTATTCATGCATAACATATATTGATATTTAATTATTCATAGGATAACTTATAATTAATTAATTCCTCCTTTTAATTTCATTGTTTCCTTATATTTAAAATAAATAGTTTAAATATACTCATTAATGGTTTTTATTTAGTATTAATAATGCGGGGAACCAGATTGAAATATTATATAATGGGTAAAATTTAAAATTTAGAGATTTCATTATTTGAAACATGATGACACTGGGGTTTGGATGAAGTAGGTCAGTGAAGTACTCATTTAACTGTCTAATGATATGTGAAAAACAAAAATTTTCTTGAGATCATGAACACACAAAATATGGGGTCACTCACTATTGAGTTATTCATGATGAAATTCCCACCAAATTTTGTGTGCATTTTAGAAAGTCATTAAATAAAATTTTATGGTTATTTTCTATTATTCATTGCTAGGACCATGAAAAGTCCACATTTTTATATATCATTTACATGGTGGTGGTGACCTTGGTGGGACCCTAACTAATAATTCCGTAGAATGGGAGGAAGTATGATCTATGTAATGGGAAGTTTTTCAGAATATTTTTTATCTATGAATTTTACTAAAAATATTTACAAGAAAAAATTGTGGGATTTCTCAGAACTGATAAAAAATATGAAAAGTCTATAGTTTCTTATGATGATAATTTCAATGAAAAAAAACTCATGAGGTATGCCTCTGGTTTAATAATTGATGATAAAAGTAAAATCAATAACTTATATACTGACAAAATGCCTTATCTTATAAGGGAATTAACTATAAAATAGTTCCATATATATGATGATATTGTTAGATGTGATATAAATTAAGATATAGAGACCAAAACCACTCATCAGTTAGGGAAAAAGAAATATAATGTTCAGTATTATGGGAGATATGATGATAATATACATTGTGGAATTAATTTATAGATTTATACATGAAATAAATATTTGAGGAACCACCCATGTAATTTTATCCAAGGATCTAACAAGTTTTCTATGTTTTTTAAAGTAATAAACTAATACCAAAACTATTAAAGCAAGTATAAAAGGATAATTAACATAATACAAGTTAAGAATTTCATAGATAATGATTGATACATATTATAATTATATAAGAGAAAAACATTAGACATTATTAAAACCGATTCAATAAAAATTGGAAAACTGAATAAAATAAAACCCAAAAACCTCCCAATATAAGATAACATGTATCGTCATTCACAATCACTACAACTGAGGTAGATCATAGTAATGAAGTTGTCTGAGTTACACTTATATTTTTTCTAGATCTGTTTAACCTTATTCTATTTTGGTTTAAATAATCTTTTATGTTATAAATATTTAAAAAAAATGTGAAATCCTAAATTCATAAAATATATATTGAATTATATTAAAAACCCAATTTTGACCAATGATCACCTCTTGGATGTATAAATATACTCTGATTTTGATGTTTTGGGTGATACATCCCATAAATCATATTCATCTACCTTTGTATTAATTTGAAAATACTTCTAATATATATAGTTCATAATATTTTCATTTAATTTGACATAATACTGGGTATGGATTGGCCTCCTGGGAAAAATATCATATCATATTTTAGGAAATGGAAAAATCATTTCATATTATGAACCATCTTGTTACCATGTATCATTATAGGAATAATCTTGAACTATCCATAAAATAAAATTTTATAATAAGGGTCATGTAATAAAAAATGGGTCCTTCTGAGACAAATTTTTGGGGAGAATGAATAAATTGATAAAATAAATATTTTTTTGGTGTACATTGATGAATTTATTTATAAACTATCTATTCGTAACCTATAAAATAAATTAACAGTGTTTCCATTTCCAATAAATTTTTATATAAATGAGTTATGGACCCTACAAATTTATAGTGATTCCCTTGGATGTATTAATTATCTTGTTATCTTTATGGATCAAATGAATAGTCCTTTTTGAGAATACCTTAATATATTTTTCGTTATCATTTTAGATGATATTCTAATATATTCAATGATAAATTAATCTATGGAAAATCATTTGCATATTTTTTTAATGACCTTGATGAATGATAATATATTTAAAAATTTTGGAAGGTATAAATTGTAGCTATAGAAAATATCATTCTTTGGTTATGTTACCACAAGAAAGGGAATATCAGTAGATTTATCAAAGATGGAAGGTATCATGAAAAAGACTATACCAACCACAGTAACCCTAATCAATAGTTTCCTCTGGTTAGATAGATATAGTATATTCTTTTTGACTAATTTCTCAAGGATATCTAATACACATACGAATGTTAACATGAAAGGGGGTATTGTTTTAATAGACATAGGAATGTTTAGAATATTTTTAGGAACTAAAAGAAAGGTTGGTCACTATTATTGTATTATATTATGCTGTAGTGGGGAATAGATTGTAATATACAATTTTTCTAAGAAAAAGGTATTTTTTCCTTATGATGAATAATAATGTTATTTCATACACCAAAAACAAAGTAATGGCTCATGAGAAAATTAACTGACACGTGATTTTGAGTTGGAAGTTGTAATATTTTCATTAAACACATGGAGAAATTATGTCAAAATTGAAAATCATGACATATATACTGATCATAAGTGACTTAAATAAATATTAACATTGAAGGAATATAAAATGAAAAAAAAAGGATATGGATTTAATTGAAAAATTATTAAGTATACATAATCCATTATAAAACATGGGAGGAAAATAACGTGAGTGAGGCTCTGAGTAGAAAATACCATGAAACCCTATCAATGATGAGGATTTAAAAAACTAAAAATAATAATAAAATTGAAATGTATTAATCATGAAATAATAGGGGGGATATAACTCATATTATTCACTAATTACAGAATAACCTTACATTTACATGAAAAATCATTAATTTATAGAAAAATGTTGGAGAGGTGCAAAAAATAGTAGTGGATATTTGAGAGTTCAAAATAGATAAAGGTGAAGTTGTAAGGTTTGAAACATTAATGTATGTCTCATCAAAACTAAATTTGAATAAGGATATTTTGGAAGATGAACATATCTCATATGTATATATACATCTAGTAATTATAAAGACATATAATTCTTACATGACAATGTATGGACATGAGGCAATGGTTTCATGTCAAAAATTCATTATTTGAGACACATATTCTTTTATGAAATTAATTTCTATGAAATGGTTCATAAAACAAAACATTAAATATTCAATCATGAATTTTTGATAATTCATTATATTATTGTTTACAATTCGTCCACTTCATTCATTAAATGTTATTATTCAAAAGTTAACAATCAGTAAGGGTTTATGGGTCAATCTTATTTTAATCGATATTGTTTATGCTTGAATCTCCATTATAGGAAATTGTTTAATTGTTTTATAATTTATTTAATAATTTTAATGTTATTATAATTATTTAAAAAAAATTCCATTCAATGTGGCTGTTTCCTTCCCCTGGTACTGATAATTATTGAGAAAATATTTATATGAAAAACTGACTCCATTTATCTCTTCTATGGAAAACCCTTATTCATCTAAATCCATATTTCCTAAAAAAATGTAAAAACATATTTAAAATTATAAAATATTTTTATTAAATAATTTTTTACCATTTTTTATATTATTTCAAAATCATTTAGAAGGAAACTTCATATCATTTTATGAATGAGGAAAATTTTTTAACATTTGAAAAAAGTATAAATGAAATATTTCTTTAAACATATATGGTATGTTTCAAATTAACCATCATCATGAAAAGTAATCACTTTGTACCTTTTGTTATATGTTTCCATGATTTTATAAAAGTATGTAGTATATATAATATTATATAAATTTTTATATTTTGATGAAGTGATCTCAAATAGAATTGTGTAATTTTTTCAAGATGCATTGAATGTAATAATTTATTTACATTTTCATTAATGATTAAAACCATTGATGTTATGGATTTATTTAAAATTATTTATATTTTTCTCTAAGATATATACATAGAATATTCTCCCTTACATTGATAGGTAATACATACCTTCTCTTCATATCTCGAATACATTCATTATGAAATTTTAGTAGATTGTGATTTGTGACAAGATTATTCAACCCATTCATTTCATTTTATAATTCATATGTTTGGGCCAAATTATTGATTTAATTTTTTTATAATTCATAAATTATGAACATGTTGTTCTGGATTTGACCAGTTAACATCTGGTGTGACTAATTTATAATATATGATGGGTCGACCTAGATAACACTCTATTTCATTGGGTAATGATTTTTGTCTTTTGAGACATCATGTATTAGATTAGGGAGTAAACATAATACATTATGGGAATTTTTCCACCATGCGATATACTCAATGTAGTTATCCTTGAATCATTTTTATTTCATGATTTATGTTACGATCATATTTCCAATAATTCCATGATCTTATGATACCATGTTCAATATATTTTTGAATAGAAGTGATCACTCATAAGCCTAAAATTTTATGATATCATGTTATACCATTGAATAATAAGCTATGATTTCTTTTTATAGTTACTCCCTTACTTGTATTTCATTCTCACCCCTTTTTTCTATGTATTCCCTAGTTTATCCCATGATTATTTAGAGATCACAGGGTTTTAAGATCTCATTATGGGAATAAAAATGATGTAGTCATATTTTATTCTCACTATGATGTATTATGAATGTAGTATTCCAAACACACTAGGCCTCATGAGAAATATTATTTCCATAGTATCCATCCAGGATCTATGTATCATTGATAGTTGGAATGGGTGATTCAGTGATATATTTTTCTTTTATTTTTCCTTACACATGAAATAACTTTTTATTTCTATTAAAGATTTGTTAACCTTGAAGAAAAAAAATAAAACACACCTCCATAGGAATAGACGAAATTAAAATATTCACTTATTATAAAGAGTGGCTTGGTATTTGGAAAGATTTGGAAATTATCCAATACCACACAATCTACGAGGAATAAAATACTTTTGTTTGGAATACATTTACTAGGATATACCGATAAACACATGTAACACTATGTTCAATACAAAAGTGTGTGTGTTATTTCTATCATAATTGTTTTAAAATTGTTTTGTATCAAACATGTTATGGTTCTTCTTGAAAAACATTCAAAAATATGTTATACCAAAAAAAATTATTCACAATCTTTCCCACTAGTAGGAAAACACTTCATCAAGACTTCCTAATGACACCCAGTCCAATTTTCCTAGTCCAATTACTCAATTTGATAAAATAATCCATCAAAATACAGATTTAAAAATTATGAACATATTATTTTCCATTTTAAAACCCCTAATCTGATTGATTAGTTTGATTTCAGAGACACTTATTATCATATTGTATCTTCTCATATCTTCTTTTGTATAAAAAACCATCCCTATGAATACTCAATCTGGAAATTTATTCTCCCTATAATTGAGGATATTCTCTCTCTTTTTTCTAAATGGTACTCATGTTTTGAAAGTACAATGTACCTTCACCGTTTATAGGCATCCAAAAAATGGATTGTATAGGATTTTGAATGATTTTCCTACTCAACCAATTTTCATTAAATCCTGATTTCCCTTGAATCCCAGATGCATTTATGAATTCTTCAATGATTATCAACTCTTACCGAACCTTCATTAATATCATCCCAACATCAACTCACTTCATACTTTATTTAAAAACATCAGTCTGATTCTAATTCACCATTAATATTTTCTCATTAATATGGAAGCATTTGTTAACTCCAGTTTTCTTTACCCACATGCTAAAAAATCAAAAATGATGACTTCCCACTATTATGATCACATGAAGATATTAATTTTATTTCTATTTCATCATCATGATGAAGAAAAAAAATTAATTATTACCGATCTCTACATAAAATGAAGAATAAATGAATAATATTTATTCTCAAAATTATCCTCAGAACCAATTTATATTTCCAATTACACCTTTGAAAAAACATCAGTAATTACATCCTCCATCCTTTCAAGATTCCCCATAAAAAATCCTTTCCATATGGTTGAAACAATTATAATTTTCATCAATTATTCTGACCAAAGATCTTGCATCTGGGGATATTTATTTGTTTCATTTCTAGTCTGATGGATCTTGTCGAAATTGTCATCAGAAAAAATAGATCTTAATTCCATTGACACTCTTAAAAAACCAATACTCCGGAAAAAAAATCAGAGTTCATTATTTTTTTCAGGACCCTCTTAATAATGCATTTTTTCTTCAAAAAACAATAAATAATTCATATTTACGAGAAATGGTTGACTACATTGTTGATTGATCTCTGATTTTATTTTTCCTGTTGGTCACCATAAACACATCTTCCTATCTGAATTTGATCATTCCAAAAACATCCCCACAACGAAATTCTACTATCAATACATCTATTCATCCAATATAAAATCAATACAAACTATAAGTAACAATTTTAGAATTCATTGCGATGAATTGGTGGCATATTGCATCCGATGGACCTGTTCCAACAGCCTCAACATCGACAACATGTTTCCCTCTTAGAATATGAAGTTATTTAACTATTAAAAAATTATATTCTTATTCCAAAAATTTGTATCTCATGTATTTTTTAGTCCGATTAAATACTAGTATCTTCATAACTTCACATTCTGATCAATCATCCAATCCAACAATCATCTATATGATTATTTATCTCTCACCGATGATCTAATACCCGAACTTTTTGGATACATCAACTTTTTTCTTCTACAAACCTTTTCCAATATCATGAATTACACATTTATATGAAAAATATTAATATTAGATTCAGTATCATTTCAAATTCAATAGGATGTTATATAATTTCTTATTCTTCTAATAATGTTTTTCCCAACGAAGCCCAAATATGATTTCTATCAATCCCCATTCATTCAAAACGATTGAATGGAATGTTTTCTAGACAAAATATGATTTATCATAATTAAAAATAGAAATTCATCATCATATTTATAAAAGAATGTATTTTACCTTCCCATTCTACCAACAATATCATTCATTCCCACAAAAATCCTAACATAATTAGTAGCACTCCCACATTCCTTCATCATGATTACATAAAAAGTTTCTCAAAATCTTCTATTTTTTTTTAAATTAAAATAAAAATCATCATAATATTATCTTGGGAGCCATTATGACTCTGAATAAGGATCACAATTTTGTATTTTTTTCATTTCAGACAAATTGTAAATGGATTGATCCATTTTTCCTAAAAAAAACATCCCACTCAGGTGGAATTTCATAATCATTATAAGTATGATTTACTGAATATGATGGTCAATATAATATTCATTCTGATGGCTTAGAATCCAATTCACATACTAATTGTCTCTAACTAACTAACATCTCCACACACAGCTTTATTCAATTCATATCTCAATTACCATTCTAAAACCAATAAATTTCTTCAATACAATCACCATATTTTTCTACTGATAAAAAAAAAAACCAAAATTCAACTTGGGCCTAATAATATCCCCCTTTGTGTTTGTTGTCAATTCCCACTTAAAAAATACCATTTTTTATTTTTATCACTTTCTCCACCCAATTCTTTTCTTGCTCCCCCTATTTCTTTTGTCACCCTTTTTATCTTCCCACTTATAAATAATTAAATTCAAAGGGGCATAATTAAAATTTCACCCATATTGAAAAATGACCTCATTTCCATGGGTTGGATCATTGTATCAAAATTTCGAAATTATTATTTATGGGATCATATGTTTTACATGGGTTTGTCAAAAATAATCCTTTAACTAGACATCTCAATGTCTAAGTAGGTGAACCCGATATAGAAAACTAGAGTGTATAATCATGGTTATCAATGTTTTACAAAGCACAACATTCATGTGATTAATTTTCAGGTGACATTCAACCTCCTCATTTCTTGGAGAATATTTTATTAATTTGTTTAAAATAATTGTAACCTACACCATCCTCAAAAAATTATCATAATTTTTAAGTGTAAAATAGCTACATTCAAAAAATAATATTTTGTAACCTCCTTAATTTCTTTGGAAGGAATTATAAGAGACTCATCAACACCAGCATCCTTCTCTATATTCCATCAATTCTATATAAGTTTTTATAGGTATATAAATATTTTGGGAATAAGGTGGAAACTCAAATGTTTATTTGTAGAAACAATCACACTGAGCATCTTCTCTTTGTCTTTATTTTTTTTATTTCTCATTAATTATTCATTGGACGTGTTTTCTTCTTTATATTCATCCTTCTCTGATTTTTTAGTAACTTTCTTCTCATCTGTAAAATATTATGATGAAGATTTAAACTTTTCTATAGCATTAGTGCCATATTTTTACAATTATTTAGCAACATATTCTTTATTTCTTCTTCTTGGACTGATGAGATAATAATACAATTGTTAGAAACATGGCCATATTTTTTAAATAATTTTTTTTACCTTTTCTACTTGAATAAATTCTTATCATTCTTCTTGGAATTCATTTATTTCTTATCAAATCATTTCATCCAAGATATACTTGGCCTTATTTCTTATTCATAATATTAATGTTCATAACTATCCTTTCATTAGATATGGGAGGAAAAATGTAAACAAATTTCCCAGTGTCTCCAAAACAAAAATATTTCTTTAAATGTTATGGTGTATACCTTTTTATACATATTTTAGAATGTTTATAAAAAAGGGATAAAATTTTATCATAACATTTACAGACATAAATTTCAGAATTAGGGAAAAAACATGTTCTTCAATAATAAATTTCTCATACACTTCTTTCTTTGAAGCCTAGAAAGGAATTTCAAGATCAACGTTTATTTCTTCCATTATAACTTTCTCCCTTATCATTTTATAAGTACTGAGACTGCTATGAAAATAATATATGGAAAAATTTTCAGGATCTATTTCATCCAACAATTAATCATTGGAATAAATCATTTCAGGAAGGATTCCCATGTTATTTTCAAAAATAGTATAATCTCAGAACATATTATCATGACATCTGAGAGTGATAACAATTTTACTTACCATGGTAATTACCCCACAAAAATATTCATTATCACCCACCTTAAAATAATTATACTTCAATCTCAAAATTTGAAACTTTTTATTCTTTATATTTTTATTTCCTTCATAGATATTTATTATATTATCATAGATATATTTGGTAGTGGAATCACCTTTTACTCTTAGAAAATATCTTTTAGAGGATGATGAGAGTAAATTATTCTTAGATCATCAATTATTTTCATGGTTTCGTTATCCGTATTCCTAATAGGAAAATTATACACATGAGGGGTTAACCATATGTAGTAGTTTTTGAAACATCATACCCAAGGGTAATAAGTTATGGATGAATTATATTTTCTCAAATATGATAATTCCTATAATTTCTTCGTAGAATCCCCCACTTTTCATACATGTTATATTCTATATAATAACTTTTTCTCTAAAATTTTAGAAACGATTACGTGATGGGAGAATTAAATTTTATACACTTTGATATTTTCTTTATAGGATCAATGTTTCACTGAGAGGGAGAGTGGGAAAACTAGTGATATTTTTTTAAGATTCCTTAAATTTTATACATCCTTCATCTCTTGTAAAAGGGTTTTGTCTTAAAACATCATTCTTTGAGACACATGTTCTTTTATACACCTAATTTCTATTGAATAGTGTTTATAACACCCCTTTTCATATTATATATTGAATCCTTAATACATCCTAATATTTTAATTTATAATTCATCCACTTCATTCATGGGATGTTATGATTCAAAAGTTACTAATCGATAAGGGTTTATTTCTCAATGGAATTTTAATCAGAGTTGTTTATGCTTGAATTTATGTTTTAGGAAATTTTTTATTTGTTTTAGAATAAAATCATATATTTTAATTCTAATATAATTAATAATGAAAAATTCAGGTAATAGTACCATTTTTTCACATTGGTACTAAAAATGATTTAGAAAAAAAATTGAATAATTTTTTTTGCATTTCTCTCTTCGGTAGAAAATTCATTTTCTTCCAAATCAATGTATTCATAAACTATTTTAAAAAACATTTTGAATATTTTAAGATATATATATTATAAAAATTTATCCATTATATAGTTTCTAGAATTTTTTTGAATGAAATCTTCTTATCATAATCTTAATGTGGCACTTTTTAAAACTTTTGAAAAATGTTTGAGTAAAATAATTATTTAAACAAATATGGTATGATTCAAATTCACCATCATCACGAAATGTAATATATTTTAATCATTTTTTATATGTTTCCATGGATCATTTCAAAGAAAATATTTTCTAAAATAATTTAGAGATTTTTATATTTTGAAGTAGTGATCTAAAAATTAAATGTGTCTTCTACTCTTGATGAATTGAGTGTAATATTTGAAAGAAATTTTAATCAATGATTATAACCATTGATGTTATGTATTGCTTGTAAATTATTTATATATGTCTCTCATAGATATACCGATCTTATTTTCTTGTACTATGATTTCATGATACATGCCTTATGTTTATATCTCAAATGTATTCATTATGAAAATTCATTTTAAAATGAAATGAGACAATATTATGGAACCCATTTATTTCCATGTGTAATTCATAGTTTAATTACATATGATTCATTTAATTTTTTGGAATTCATAAATTATGAACAGGTTGTGAGGTATTTGAGTAGTTAATGTCATGTGAGCTAGATATATCATATACTATGGGTGCACACAAATAACACCCCATTCCATTGGGTAATGTTTTTAGTCTTATGATACATAATGTACTAGATTAGGGAGTAAACATAATACATTATGGGACTCTTTCTGCCATGTGATATTGTCAAGGAATTTTTCTTTGAATCATTTTTTTCCAATATTTATGTTATTTCCACATTTCCAATAACACTATGATCTTATGATACAATGTCTAAGATGTTATGATTTCATGTGATCACTCATATGCATTTATTTTTATGATATCATGGTATACTGTAGAATTAGATATTTTTATTTCTTATCATGGTTATTCCCTTACTTGGATTTCAATATCACCACTTTTTTTAATGTATTCCTCAGTTTATCCCATGCATTTTTTGGAGCTCAAATGGTTTTAGGCGATCATTATGTAGAATAAAATAAAATAGTTTTATTTTAGAATATCTATGATATATTATGATCCTAGTATTCCAAACACACCGAGCCTCATGATCATTGTTATTGTGATAATATCAATGAAAGATCTAAGTATCACTAAGAGGGGGAGGGATGATTTAGTGATTTCTTTTTATTTTAAGATTCTTTACTTATGAAACAACCATGTCCTCCTATTAATGAGTTTTAAACATTGTAGAGAAAACAATCCTCCATTGGAACATAAAAATTTAGATGGTTCACAACTAAAAAATAGTAGCTATGTTCATGGTATTATTCATAAATAATTGAATACCACATAATCCAATAGAAATTTTTTTGTGGAATTAAATGATAAGGATATTCCCTTAAACTCATGTAGAACTATGTTCAATACAAAAATGTGTGTGATATGTTTAGAAGAAATGATATAATTTTTTTTAATAAACATGTTAGGGTGATTCTTGATGAAACTTCATAAATACATTCTTCATAAACATAATTGACCTTTTTACCCTGCACCAGGCACAAACATCTTCTGGACATCATAAAGACAATAATTCTAATTTTCTAGGATGATTTACATTGTTCATTATTTTAATATGATAAAATAATCTGCTGGAATACAACTGAAACAAATACGAAATTCTTCTTTATCAATCAGAACACCCCAATCTGATTTCTTATTCTGATTCGAAAAACACTAATTAGAATCTTGTATCTTATCATTTCTTCTACATTTTAGAAAACCTTCCCAGTGAATAATCAATCCAGATAACTTTTATACTTATAATTTCAGAGGTTATCTCTCTTATTTATGAATATTAATCATGTAAGGAAAGTAGAAATTAATTTCTCTATTAATATGAAACCCAATATGGTTTAGGATTGGTTATGAGGTCTTTTCTAACTCATCGAAATTTCTTGAAGTGTAAATGTTCCTTGAATTAAAGAAGCATCTATGTATTCTCAAATGCTTCTCAAATCCTCTAGAATTTTCTTTAATCTTCTAAATATATTATATTACTCTATATTTTCTACAAAATCATTAGTCCAATTTGGATTCTCCATTACAATTTAATTATTATAATGGTTTTATTTGGCCACTTCAATTTTCTTGACCAAAATGGAAATATATAACAAATGAATACTTCCCATTATGATGATCACATGATGATATTAAAACTATTCTAATTTCTTCATCTTCGTGAAGAATGTAGATTCTTCATTTTGTTTGTCTACCCCAAATTAAACACTTCTGAATAATATGCCCTCTTATAATGATCATCAGAACCCAATTCTCATTCCGATGTACCCTATGAAAAAACTACAGTAATTACATCATCCCTCCTGTCAAAATCCCCCAATTGAAAATTCTTTTGTGGCTAGTTGAAAAAATTCATCTTTTATTCATTTATTATGATTAAATATCCTACATCTAATGATATTTATAATTTCAATTTCCAATCTGATTGCTCTTGAAAATTGTTGTATCAAAAAACATTTCTTCTTTATCATGACCAACACGAGAAACAAATATTTTTTAAAACAAATTAGTGTTCTTCATTTTTTTCTTGACCTTTGTGATATGGAAAAAAGGATTCATAAAATAATCAATAATTCATCTTTATGAGAAATGGTTGACCAAATTTTATATTGATATCTAAATTTTTTTCTTTGTATTAGTCATTAAAAACATATATTATTTTCTAAATTTCTTGGTTCCAATAACATCCACATAATTGTTTTCCTCTAATAGAACATTTAATCCACTATAAAAAGTGTAAAAATATATATGAATTGATTCTAGAATTAATTATGACGAATCAGTGGAACAATTCCTCTGATGGACCATTTTTAGTATCATTAACTTTAGAAACATCATTCTTTCTCTGAATATGATACCAATTTTTTTTTCAAAACTCATATTATTAATCTAAATATTTAAATCTCATGCATTTTATTCAAATTGTAAAAAAGCATCTTTATAACTTCAAATTTAGATCAAACATCATAGGCAATATACAATTCTGTATTCGGTGATGTCACACCCATGATATGAGATAGGAATGACTTGGCTCAAGAAACATACTTCATCCACAAACCTCTACTTGTAGCATGTTTCCTCATGAATTTCAATATAGTTAAGACCATATTCCACATCATCTAACGTAAATTATGAACTTTTATAACCTCATGTTATTACATGATGATTTTTTCCAAACCAAACCCAAATATTATTGGAAGCACTCCCAATTTTCCTCACAAGTCTAGCATCGTAAGTTTCCGAGAAAAAACTAATTTGTGATAATTACAGAACAACATACCATCATTTTTAATAGAATTTATTGTAACTAACTATTCCTACAACAACATATCTATTTCTAACCAAACCTAAATATTATTAAAATCACTCCCCCTTCCCATATTCAATCTTGCATCATATGATTCTCAAACACATATGGTTTTTGTGAATTATGAAATCTAATTTCATTATCTTATTTCTATTAGATCCATTTTGAACATAAAGAAACACCTCATTATTAAATTTAATTCACTCTAGACCCAAGATGATTCTGACGATCCTTTTCTTTTAGATAACATATCATTGTTCCAATAGAACCAATTAGAATCTGATTTCTTGAATACAAGGCTCCCTCTATTATTCATGCTGATGGAGTTGAGTCTAATTCTCTTGTCGATAGACTAGATCCAATTTATAGATTCTCACACACGTTTCATCAATATTTAATTCTATTACTATTATCAACACAGTCATTTTTTCAACATAATTAATAAATTTATATATTGAAAACAAATACAACCAAAGAAGATATGGCTTCACCACCTATTTTCCATATCATAGTGGATCCTGAATCTATACCTTCTCTGCATAGTTGATCAATCACATCATCATATTTCCAATAACTATATAATGATATATAATTCATCAAATTTTTTTTAAGGGGATATATAATTCCATTCCAACCCATTACATAATGAAAAACATATATAAGTGTTCCATAATATTATTAAAACTCCATCATATCATCATAAAATAAACCATGGAAGATAAATGAGTATTGTAATCATCTTATTATTGTAACGCCATGACCTGGATCACCTCTAATAAGGTGGCCGGTCCTATGGGTCACATGACCTCATGCACATCTCCTCAAACACAAGAGGCTTCCGACTAGCAGCAAGGGTTTTTTTGTGTTTGTGGGGGAGAATATGACCACATATGTAATAGGTATTATAAAATCTGAAGTAACAACCAATAAATAATAAATAGCAAGATAATATAAATGAATAAACTATAGCACAATAAATATAAATAATCCAACTAAATAATAATAATCAAGTGTGGAAGATCACAAAACGATGTCATTCCATGATGACTGTCTAAAGAGGAAGTACGGAAAATATAAACTCCAACAGATAGATATCTAAAAGAAAAGACATAAGTTTCAGTTGAATCACAAGAATGGCTCAGTCCTCTGCCCCAGTCTCCATCATTAGAAGTAAAGGATAATCAAGCATCATAATCAAGATGCTTCCCCTTGTCAATTCATGTGAGAATGTAATCTACTCGGGTGTCAAAGACGCCCGAGTAGGGTGTGAGATAAAATCCCAGGAGGTCGGCACACAATGTGTCTAAAACCTTCCATTTGGTGGAACAATAAAATGCATTGTGCCTTTATATTACAATTAGATATCATTTAGTATGTAAACTAAAATAAATAACACGACCTGGGTTCCCAACCACATCGTTCCCTAATTACCTTCATCGCCCTATGCTGGTGGTCTAAAAGTAATACCTGTAGATGAAAACAAAAATACTTATATATTACACCTAGAATATTAAGGTAAGAAAAGGAAGGGAATACCCCCAATATTATACTTTGACTTGGGGTTTATTTCATATTTCAACTAGGTTTTCTCCAACATATCTGAAAATATCAAAATCTCAAGAACTAACAGCGGCGTTAAATATAATCCCTTAATGCATCATTATTAATGATCGTGTTGAGAGTTGGAGTATGAGAATGTCCCGAAGTTATTTCTATAGAACATCCATCAATTTATTCAATACCACTAAGCTTGTCCAATGCAATCATTCAATAGATCAAGTATCGATCGAGGAAAGGATTTACCATGAGTTCGTTCTGATCTCGCAAAAAGGGGTGGAGTGTCATCTGAGGCTGCCATATCTACATTTCTAACAGATTTTTCTCGATGGTCCCTTTTCAAACCAATGTCACTCATATGTATTAGAATTCCTAGGAAAGTATCGATCAGGTAAAGCCAAAGGCACCACTCCATGACACACAGTGGTAACAATCTGGAATAGAGGGTCTAAGCTTGTCAATTAAGATGAGACCCACCTCATGTCCCCTCCATTAATTAAATTAATGTTTTCATTGTATTAGATATTACATAATTAGAATATAAAATCGTATCATGAAAACTAACCAGGTACACCCATGCATTAAAAGGTATAAATTATACATTACCACATAACAACTAAACAAGGAAATATGAAGTACTAACATAAGAATATAATTTAATTTTTAAATAAATAAATAGTTCAGAAAAAAAATTACCAATGATCCAATAATCCAATGTTCATGTTTAATGAAAAATATTTAATTAATTTAATTACAATAAAATTGGGCAGCACAAAACCTGCATTTAATTAAATTATAAACTCAACTGACGGAAAAATATACCAACCATGTCAGGATGCACAAAGGGGTGTCTGACCTAGTTGAAAAAATGCAAAAAATTAAAATTAACACAATTAAGGATACAATAATTAGTCGATCAATTAAATTAAATAAATTCAGTGAAATTGCACAAATTTGGTAGGCACCGACTGACGACACAATGGGGGTTTTTTATAAACCATATCTAAACTGATGGAAGGTGAGTAGGAACCCTACCGTGTAGTCGTAGATGACTCCAGGAACTGTGGTAGTCTTATATTTGACTTAAAAAGGATGAAAACATATGATTTTAGAAAACCCCCCAAATAGGGTAAAATCTTTCCACGAAAAACATCGCGTAGGATAATAAACCAAAATGTATGATTCCAATTGCGCAAGGTTAGAAATTCCCTAAGGATTACTCCGCACCCAACGACAATGATAATGGATGACAGATGGATGAGTTTTTGTCTTCCAATGAAGGAGTGGGTGGTTCACCACCTAGGGGGAGAGGGAGGGGAAACATGAGGGAGATGAGGAGAGCAAGAGTGGAAAAAATAAAAATAAAAAATTAAGAAAAAGAAAAGAAAAACTAAGGTAAAAATAAAATAAAAAGAAAATTAAAAATAAAAAGAAAAATAAAGTAGAATAAAATAATGGAAATGAAAATGATAAAAAATAAATAAAATGGAAATTCCCCATTTTAATAAATTTATTTTTACTGTAACCCCCTTCGTATTTTATTTCTAAATTTCCTTTTATACCTTCTAGAATTAATTTAAATATTATTTAAATATATTATTATTATTTTTTAATACTAAATTAAGTATTTTAAATCCAAAAAACTATTCTAAAACGCGATATAACATTTTTCATAAAATGTTGGCAATTATTTAATTTAATTAAAAAGATTCACATGACCCAGAGCAAGGTGCGAAGACACTCGCCCTGGGTCGCTTGAAGAATTATTCAACAAAAATTAAAAATAGACCATACTTGATAAATTCTAGGACATTACAACCATCCCTATGTAAGACAAATCTTCCCCGAGTTTCCCTTCTGAGGGTAGTAGAATGTCACCAGAGAAAAGATCTGGCCACTTTATATGTACATCTCTCTCTCACTCCCAGGTCTCATCCTGAACACATCTCTAATTCCATAACACTTAGACCAGAGGCACTGACGTGCATCAAAGGACTTTCCTTTTGTGGTTCATGATACGGATCAAATGCTCTACAAAGGATGCATATTCATTAATCATGATGTCGTCGGGGTCAAAGGAATGAGAAGAGTCTGGATGATATTGTCTGAGATGAGATACATGGAAAACATATTGCATGGCATGGTACCTTTGGTGTAGTAGTAACCAATAAGAGACCAATTCCACTCTCTCCACTATCTAAAATGGCCTAAAGTATCTCAGTGATAACTTCCCATGTCTCCTGATCCGCCTGTGACCTGTCCTCCGAGAAATACGCAGAAAGACTCAATATTCCACCTCAAACTCCATAGGACTGCGGTTAAGATTGGTTTAAGTCTTTTATCTAGACTGTGCTTTATTCATACTCTTCATAATCAGCAGAACATGCTTAGATGTCTCCTAAATGGGATGAGGACCCAATAGAGCTGCTTCACCTACTTCAAGCCAGCATGAAGGCAATTGAAATGGTCTACCATAGAGAGCCTCATACATATCCATTTAAATTGTCTCTTAGAAGATGTTATTATAGGAAAACTCAATAAGAAGTATATGATTCTCCCAGTAACCTACAAAATCAAGGATAGAGTCCCGTAAAATATCTTCTAGAACTCGTATAGTTCTCACAGACTACCCATTGGTCTGAGGGTGATATGCAATACATAGATGTACCTATGAACACAACAGATTTTGAAACCCTTTCCAGAACTATGAAGTTAAGAAAGAATACATGTATGAGATAACAGAATGAGGTATGAGATGAATTCATACAATCTCTTGGATATACAACCTTCCTAACTCATTAATTGTAAAGGTCTCTTAGATATGAAATAAGTACGAATCCTTGGTCAACCTATCGACAAACACCAATATTGCATCTCTGCCTCAAATAGATCATGGAAATCCTATAACAAAATCTATGGTGACGTTATTAAATTTCCATTCTGGAATGGGTAGAGGCTGTTGGAGTCCAGCGGGCCACTAGGGCTCTACCTTAACCTGTTGGCAGGTGGAGAATCAAGTGATGAAACCTTCAATATTATTTTTCTTACCAGGCCCCCAATAATGTGGACACATGTCTCTGGTCATATTTTCCAGACTAGGTTGAACTGCCCAAATGGAGGTGTGATATTTCTTAATCAGCACTTCCTATAAACTATAAAATAACCATGCACGGCCTCGGTAAAGCAGAGTTCCACTGCCATCAATAACCCGACCAAGAGGTGGGTTATCTCTTCTAACACTTTACCTCATAAAGATCCCATCAGGATCAGTTAAATGTTTCCTGTGGAATTTCTATATAATAGAGAACATCATCTTAAGAGCTACTCGAACTGGTTGCCTGCTCTTCTCTTGGACCTCCAGATGCTTATCCGAAAACAAGGCTATCATCTGCCACTCACTGCTGGCTACTTGAATAGTTTGCGTTTTTGAATTGCAGCTGAAATCATCTTCCATGGTATTACCCTTACCATGGGTATAAGAAAGCTCAAAATTGAATGAGTACAAGTAATCTAACCACCTGAGATGCCTTATGTTCAAGTCTCATTGAATGGAGATATATTTTAATCCTTTATGATGCATGTAAACAATTAATCTCTCAACCAAAAAATAGTGTCTCCAACAGTGTAGAGCATGAACCACCACTTCCAAATCAAGGTAGTGTGTAGGATAGTTCTGCATGCAAGGTCTCAGTTTTTGGGATCCATAAGACACGAATCGATCACCCTACATCCAAATTGCACCAACACCAATTTTTGAAGCATCCGAATAAACCATATTTCTCTTACCCGGTTATGGTAGAATAGGGACCAAGGATGAGAATAGTATTCCATTAAATTTGTGAAGTTAATTTTCACAAGATTCTGACTATATGGAATATACAACTATCATAGTCAAGGCTGTAATAGGCACTTCAAAGAAAGAGAAATCTTGGATGAAACACTTGTAATTTCCAGAAAGTCCCAAAAAAATGTGGATGTCAAAGACACTCTTGGGATACTCCCCTGAAACTAAGGTGATCGCCTCGTCTGATAATCATGCCTCAGATATAATATGACCCAATAAGTATACCTTATCAATCGAAAAGTGTAATTTTTTGAGAGTAGCATATAGCTGGTGCTCTCTCAATGTACTCATCATGATCTCAAAATGTGTTGCATGGTCATTCCTGGAACACAAATACACTACGATGTTGTTCCCAAAGACTACCACAAAGTAATCAAGATACATGTAAAAACCCAATTTATATGATCCATAATGACTGTCGACACATTCATGAGTACAAAAGGTATAACTAGATACTCGTATAAGTTGTACCTGCTTCAGAATGCCGCAGTTGGTATGTTAGATGGTCACACAAGAACCTGGTGATATCCTAACCTCATATCAATCTTGTAGAAAACAATTTCTCCTTAGATATGGAAAAAGAGATCATCTATACGAGGAAATGAATATTGATTCATTACCATGAGCTGGTTGAGTCGACGATAATCCACACATAACCTGAGGGTACCATTATCCTTCTTGAAAAAAAGTACAGGTGAACCCCACAAAGATATGCTAGGTCTAATGAAACCCTTAACCTTAAGGTCTTCAAGATTCTTTTGGATTTTTTGTATCTTTATTCGTGCCATACTATAAGGAGGAATAGACACGGGTGTCCAACCTGACATAATATAAATAGTGAAATCCACATCTCTCATAGTAGGTATGACAGAGAAATATTTGTTAAAGACATATCTGAAAAGATCCACCTCTTGAGGGAATTCCACTAGTTGCATTTCCGGATCGCTCATGAAAGGACTTTCAAGCTAAGATGTCACTCTGCCCAACCTAGTGTATTTAGATTTATCCCGGTCTACCCACATCTCCCATTTTCCTTTATGAAGATATGTGTCATGGTCAGGGGATGTGAAGGACACTTGACAGTGATAACAATCCACTTGAGCATGATAATCATAATGGTAGTTCATACTGAGAAGGACATTGATTCCATACATGTTGAGGATATGGAAATTTAAAAAATGGGTCCCACCTATCTTGAGTGGAACTCTTGGCACTGGTGTATGCCCTCTATCCTAACCTCTTGAAGATTTTCAAGAGACATGACACCGTAATGGTATTGAATTGGAAAACAATCCTTTCAAAAAAAGAAGTAGATATAAAGGATTGTGATGTCCTGGTATCAAAAAGTGATGAAACTAAGGTGAATAAACTAGAATAGTACCTCTCACTGTAGATGGTCATGCACTGTGTTCCTCTAGTGTTGATTGCACTACATACATGAGACCTGATCCATGACCATGTTACGCTTCCAGGTTGGCCTAAGCATGCCCACTCTAATGAAGACAAGAGTCTGGAACATGATTTACATGAACACGGCCTCCACTAATACCTTGTCCTGATCGTCCAATAGAAGAAATAACATCCATCCGAATGTGGAGTCATAGATCCCATACCAGAAGGAGTTTTAGGTGCAGATCCTCTACCACTGGATGCTGAAGACAAGGAACAACCAAAACGCTGAAGGTGACCTATCTTGCGGCAAGATCGTCACTCCTTTGGATCTCTCGTGATCTATGGCTTCATGGGACCATCTCTACTGTACTAATAACATTTGAAATATCCTTGTATATGTGTTGTTTGGCTAGGATTTTGCCCATGTGCACCTTCAAAAGGTCGTTTCTTACTGCCGGAAGTGCCATCAACCTATATCATTACTAAACCACTTTGGCTCACATTTTAGTTTCCCTGACATTTCACTCTGAGATTAGATCTTGATTTAAGAACTTTATAATAGTGGTCAAATGGAATACATTCACCCACAAGCAAGTAGTATATTAGTTTTTTCCCCAAAACTCCCCATAGTGGTTCTTGCATCGCCAGTATGAGATGGGAAAAAATGATAAAGTTATTTGAAATAAGTAGAATAGTCTAATATAGTCATAGAGCCCTACTAAATATATATGAACTCCTCCACACAATCATCTCTCGGAGTCTATGGGAAAAAGTGATTGTAGGTGGTCGAAGATAGACCCAAACCATGTCATTGGTCTCCTATGACTAAGAAACAATATCCCACCAGTGCTTGGCATAGTCATGAAACATATATACTGCCAATTTGACCCTTTCCCCAAAAGTGTATTGAGGTGGTCAAAGATAGAACTTATAGCTTCTATCCAAGACTCTATAGCATGAGGGCCGCCACTCCCTGAGAAGGTGGGAGTGTGTTGCTATATAATGTCCTACACGAGGCATGCCATAGATGGGGAAAGACTCAGAATATTCTACACAGACTACATAATCCTGAGGAGACAATACTTGAAATGAGCGTCATAGTCCCTCGGAAGATCAACAGGAGGTAGTTCCACTAGAGGCTCTACAAGAGGTACCACTGCTGGTTCAGGACCCATCATCTCTAGAATGTTCTCATTACCACTCTCCTGAGGAATGACATGAAGACGTCAATGTGGCTTTTTTCTACAACAGCAAAACAAACACCTTTAGAAAAAGAGTAAAGAAGGTGAGAAAAACATGTAAGGTGCAAAAAGAGGTTATCTACATAGCTTGCCTATGATAACTAAACAATAGACAACCTGATTTAAGAGTAGGGTTTTGATATGGAAGAGAGATCTGAAAATAATTACTAAAAGTGTTATAAATTTCATTCCTAGGTTATGTCATCCTAACATCTAACAGACTATCACAAAATTATATTCAAAAAACCAGTATTTCAAATTTTTACCATTAGGCACAACATCAATAACATGAAATAGGGAAATACACTCTGAAATTTGCTATGGAATGGTGATATAAAAGGCATTTTAAATCCTATAGTTCCTATTACAATGCGTGGAATGTATTTCCCTCGTATCATCGGGCTGCAATGGTAATCCCATTATTTCAACAATTCCAACAAAATAATAACATAATAAAGTGAGTCACCCAACGGTGAAATCATATCAACAGTAACTTGCATAATATATAATTGTAATCCCTTCCCAGGAATGTACATGGGTTAGCTACATACAAGAAAAGTGTAAATCCCAAATCCATATATCGTAGTCCGTTGTCTATACCAAACAGTCTGAAAAAAGGAAAAAACACCATCTGATACAACTTTGTAACATCGCAGCCTAGCTCACCTCTAAGATAGTGTCCATATTGTTGGGTCACATGACCTCAATAGTGTCTCCGTGAATGCTAGAGGCTACTGACTAGCAGTGAGGTTTTTTCGTGTTTGTGGGGGAAATTATGGCCTCATAGTTAATAGATAATATCACAAAAAAAGTAACAGAAAATAAATAATAAAGAGTGGAAGCATATAAATGAATAAACTGCAGTATAAGAAATATAAATAATCCAACTGAATAATAATAATCAAATGCAAAAGCTCAAAAAATGAGGTCTTTCATAGATGTCTGTCTAATCTATAAGTAAGGAAAACAGAAACTCAAAAACACAGTCAACTGAATGAAAAATCACAAGGAGCATATGCATCTCAAGTAAGGCTCAGTCCTCGACTCAAGTCTCCAACCTATGTAGTAAAGAAAAATAAACATTCAAACCAACATACTTCCCCTTGTCAATACCTGTGATCATTTAATCTACTCGGGTGTCAATGATGACCCATGAAGGGTGTGAGATAAAATACCTAGAAGGCGGGAACCCACAGTGTTTAAACCATTCCATTTCGTGAAACAATAAAATGTAATGTGACTTTATATAACAACTGTAGATAATTAATTAAGTAAACTAAAATAAATAACACGACCCATGTTCCCAAAGGCACAAATCCCTAATTACCTGCATTGTCCTAAGATAGATGTCTGAAAAGAATACCAATAAGGTGAATACAAAATTTCATATATATAAAGCCTGAAAGAGTAAGGTATGAAAAGGAAGGGAATACCCCCATACTTGTGCTATGACTTGGGGTTTTCTTCATGTGTCAAACAGGTGTTCTCCAACATACAAAAAAAATATCACAATATCTAGAACTAACAGTGGCATTAAATATAAACCCAGAGTGCATCATTATTAAGGTTTAAGTTGATAGTTGTGGTCCGAGCACATCGCAGAGGAATTTCTACAGAACATCCTTAAATGTATACAATACCACAGAGCCTGTATAAGTCAATATTTCGAAATCCCAAGTATCGCTTGAGACATGGCTTTAGCATGAGTCCTTTCTGATATTGTAAAAGGTGGTTAAGTGTCATCCGAGGATGGATTAGCCACATTTCAAACAGATCAGTCTTGATGGGCCCTTTTGGAACTGGTTTCACTCATATGTATAAAAATGCCTCGGGAAGTATCTGTCCGACAAAACCAAAGACACTGCCCCTGACGCATAGTGGTAATAGTCATGAACGAAGGGTCTAACAGTGGACCATAATACAAGACCCACCTCATTTCTCGAACCCAAATTTAATTAATGTTTTCACGGTATTAGATATTACATATTTAGTAAATAAAATAATAGCTTGAAAACTAACCAGTTAGACCCATGCATCACAAGGTATAAATAAAACATTACATCATAACAACATAACAAAGAAATATACCATATAAAAATGAGAAGATAATGCAATTTTTAATAAAAATAAATAGTTCAAAAAAAAGAATTACCAATGATCCAACAATTCATAATTTTTGTTCAATGAAAACTATTTATTTAATTCAACTACAAAAAAATGGGTTTCGAAACACCTGCATTTTAATAAATTATAAACTTGGGTAACGAAAAAATATACTGACCATGTTAGCATACCATCAGGGGTGTCCATCCATGTTACAATAGTTTTAAAAAAATTATATTATGACAATTAATCCTGCAATAATTAGGCGATCAATTAAATAAATTAATTTGGGTGAAATTTCCCAAAGCCAGTAAACACCAACTAATGACATAACAATGCGTTTTTATTAACCAAAAAAATGTAGGGAAAGTGATTAAGAACCCTACATTGTAGTCTTAGATGATTCTATGATTCAGGGTAGGCTTTTATTTGAACTAAAATGAAAGAAAATGGAGGAGTTTAGAAAACCCCCAAAATAGGGTAAAATCATTCCGTGAAAAATCGCTCATAGGATACTAAATGAAAACGTATGATTCAAATTTCACAATGTTAGCCTTGTCCTAAGTTTTTCTACCAACATGATGGTGAAGTAAATAGATGACGGACAAAGGATTTGCAGTCATCTGAAGGAGGAGCAGTGGGTGCACCACTTAGTGGTATAGAGAGGTACAATATGAGGGAGAGGAGGAGAGGAAGAGAGGAAAAAAAGAAAGAATGAAAAGGAAGAAAAATAAAGTATAAAATAAGAGAAAATCTAAAGAAAAATAAAAGGTAAAAGAAAATGAAAAATAAAATAGAATAAACGAATGGAAAAAAATGATAAAAATAAATAAAATGGAAACCCCCATTTTAATTACTTTTATTTTTCCCATAAACCCTCTTTCTATTTTATTCCAAATTTTCCTTTTGTCTCTTCTTGTATTCTTTTAAAATCTTCTTTAAATATCTTATTATTTTCCAATCTTTAACTATTTATTTTAAATCGTTAAAATAGTGCTAAAGTGTGACATAACATTATTAATAAAATTTATGTAGTTATTTTATTTAATTAAAAAGCTTCACGGGACTCAAAGAAAGGTGCACAGATGCATTCCCTAGGTCGCAAAAATAATTAAGAATCTATAATTAAAAGTGGTTTATACCTTATAAAGGTAGGGACGTTACAATTATCATTAAAATAAACCATTTGGAGAAAGAATAAAGATGATATCATTAGATCAAAACCATAGTAAAGAATAAATGTCATAAAATGATTATGGTATAAATGAAAAATACATATAAAATTTCATTCAATCATTTCATTGAAAGTGTTATAAAATATCCTTTTTCATTGATGAAATTTTATCTAAAGACCCCTAGAATATTGGGAAGATAGATTTCCTATAAAATAAATAATGTATATAATAGTGGAATATTCAAATAAAATAACAATCAAGATAATAGGAAAATCCATTCACGTTTTATATGTTAAAAGAAACCATTCCTTTAACGCTTTTGTAAAAATTAAAAAATTTAATTGTCTGGGAAAGATTTAAAAAGAATATTTTTTAAAAATTTATAAATAATGAAAAATATATTGAATATTAAAATTTTATAAAATTTCAATTATAATATATAACTTTCATAAAAAAAATTTTAGAGTATAGATATTGAATAAATATTTTCTTGAACAAAGTGGAAATAATGTCAGATTTCATTTAAAAATAATTTATTGATCGTTTTAAGAAAAAAATAGGAAAAATGGAAGTAATACTAGAAAATTAAATTAATTACTATATGAAAATAAAATATCTGGGGTTTAATGTAAAATACCCATAAAAGTTTCTTCAGTGGAATTTTATCATTTACAATCCTAAAAGAAAATGCTATTGTAACCTAAACCCTTAACTCAAGTCTGATTTTCATTATAAGTGATCAAACCTAATATAAATTTACATTTATTTTAATTCTAATAAAAATAATATACATAATTTTAATATCATATATGGTCTAATTATAAATTTTTAACACCCATTTAATAATTATTCTTTATTGAAAATTCAATTTATAGGTGTTACCTATTTCGTTTTTTGTACATTTTGATTCCCAATTTATTTCCTTATATTTTTGTCATTGTTACAAAATATTGAGAATTTTTATAATAATATAAATTATTTATATATTAATTTTATCTATATGTATAATCATCTTTAAAAAGATGAGATAGAAAAATTTATTACATTATTCAAGGAGAAGGTGGTCCATATATTCGCATGAATGATTTTTTAATCTTATAATGAAAAGTAAAAAAAATGATATGTAATATTTTATCTTTTAAAAATAATTATTTATCATAAATATAATTTATATTAATTAAATTTACCCTTATACACATTTTTGTGAGGTAGTAGTAGAAAATAAATCATATATCTATATAAATGTGGTCGTCTGCAGTTACACCTAAGAGATAATTTCATTTTCAAGATGATTTATTTTAGTTGGAAATTCATTTAAAAATTATAATAATAAAATATAAATATGTTGATCATAATGGATCCATAAGTATATAATGGATAAAAAATGAGAAATAAAGGTATAATAGGAAATTAAAAATAACGGGACCTGTTATTATTTATAATTCGTCTTCGAACAACCTCCTTAGTAAAATATGTAATGATTTTATAGGATGGTATTTCAATCAAACCGTGAAATATTGGACATGATTAGTGATTTTTTAGAATGATTTCTGTGGGACATAGATGCTATAATAGTCTCACTGTGTTATTTTAATATATGATACGTGGGGTCCTTTTATAAGTGAAGGAGAGGGAATATGTAGAAATTTCTAAAATATTTTAATATATTAAATTATTAATCAACAAAAATTTTCAAAAAAATAACTTTTATTATAATATTATTTGATATAATGCATAAATAATTCCATAAAATGACTTAGATATTTTTTAATATAGTTGTAATCCTTATCATTTTAGTTTTAACTCTTTTAACTATCATTATCTGTAACCATGTAAACTGACTCTTTACCAAAGTGCATATTCTTAATGAAAAAATTGATTTTAGAATAAATAAAATATTTTAAATTTTGTTTAAAATTAGTGATTTAGTTTTAGAAAATTAAATTTATATGTGTGGAATAAATTATAATTAAAATAAATCATTAAAACATGACAAAATATATTTTCCAGAATTTTTTTTATTTATAAATTTTTAATACACAAATTTGGAATAGTATCAATTATAATGAAAATAATTATATTATTTTATGTTAAATCAATCTAATGAAATTATAAAATATTCCTAAAAAAGTAATATACTTTGTAAATAGTTCTATAGAAAAGACAGTTTTCTATAAAATCCGTATTTTTTCACTATTCAATGACAAAATATTGTTATTTGAAAAATTTTAAAATTTTTTCAAAAAATAATTTCTATATGAATATTTCAAAATAGATAAAATTAATTTTAAATAAAATTTAATTATGTTTAAAAATTAAAATAAAATATCGACACATAAAATCTAAAAAACATTTTTTTAAAGAAAATGTATTTTTGAATAATAAAAGGGACCTATCCTCATAAAATTGCCGATAAAAATAATTTATTGATTGATAAAATATATTTTTTGAAATATAATATATAAATTTAATGAAAAACATTAATAATTAATCAGCTATTTTTATGAAAAACTCTTCACGTAAAAATAGTTTTATGAAAAGATTTCTCACTTTAATTTTAAATGATTTTATCTTCGCCCCTAAAAATTATAAAAAAAACTTTAGGTGATTATTAATTTATTCATATAAATTATATATATATATTTCATTTAAATCATTTATCAATATTGATCTATTTAACTTTTTGAGGAAATACATAATATGTAGAAAAATGTATTTCTTTGGAAATTAATTTTTCAATCATTAAATGAATTTGTTAAAATTTATTCCATACAATGTAATTTTTTATCATAATAAACCATGTTAATTATATTTCATAATATCGTATATTTTATACATCAACATAATTCTAATTTATAGAACATTAGTTTATAACATATCACAGTCTATTTAGATATTGCATTGCATGTAAAGAAAGCTATTAAATACATTAGGTATATTTAAATAGAAATAGATTTAAAATAAAGGGTTATTACATTTTATTTATAATATATTCATAAAATTATTCCTTGGTTTGACCCAAATAACACTCTTCCACCTTCATAAAGATTTTTTAACCATTATTTTAGTTAAGGCCTCTTTTTTGATGGTTATTATAGTGACCCTAATCCTAGTAGCATGAAGATGATGCCTCACTTTATTACATTGGAATAGATAAAAGATTAAAATCCCATTGGAATGAAAATTGTATCAGTTTTTGAAACCAAAAAAATAAATTATTCCACTTTAAAATTGTCTAACGAAAATGAATCATAGAAAATTAAAATGTAAAATACTCAACATCCTTGAAAACTCATTCCATTAATCCATCATTATATCCCAATGAAGGGAAAAAATAAAGGTGAAATAAAATTCACATTAAGGGTTATGGAGAACAGAAGATATAATAAATCAATAAGTAATAATCATCATGTAAAGGTAAATAACTGAAACAGAAGCTGTAAATCAACAACATAAGCATAATATGCCAAGAATAAAAGATTATTAAATAATTGAATATAAATAATAACTTGATATAGAAACATGACAATTAATATTATTACTAATATAATAATCCCATGAAAGAAAAATAATTATAGAATTCATAATTTTGGATATATGTAGTATCAATATCTATCCATTAGAAAGTTTAAGTATGTGGGTAAAAACATGTCTTTTTGGCCAAATGATTCTTCTCACGAGACTACTAATGCATTTAGGGGCTTAAATTAACAATTATCAGACCCATTTAATACATTTACAATAAATTCCTCATATATTTAATAAAAAATTTAAATCCTAAACAATGTTCCTTATCAAATATCTATATTGAATAATGGTTACAGATTTATCAATATTTCTCTTAGAATTTATATAACATTCAATGTAAATACAATATATAAGTATGGTATATTGTTTAGGAAAAAATAATATCCATCATTCAAAAATATGTATATCAAAAATATATATATATTTGAATAATAAATTATTTCCTAAAAATTATTGTTTCAAGATACATTTAAAAATTAAAATGGAATTGGTAGTTTGCGATAAATTTTACCACTTGGTAATTTTCAGGTCAAACCCCCTTGAATCATATAATTAAAATTGAAATATCAATTTCAATGAATTATGAATAAAAAAATATTACATGTATAAGGTGTGTATAGTCACTACATAAAAGTGGATTGGTGCATAAAAATAAAAAAGCATAACAGAACATAAATGGAAATGAAATCCCTTACATCGAGCATTCCTATTGGTCGTACCATCCTTTTCCACCTATACGATGGTCCTAAACATTTAATTGACATGTAAATGAAATATATAAATATTTATTATATCATATATATTCCTTTGAGGACATATTATTACCAATTAGTTAATAATATGTAATTATTTTCATTATTTATGGTGTTAATTTCCTTTTTTTGAGTATGTATTGACATGTTTTTTTGTTCCTATTACTTCAATCATGGTTTAATCATATTAATAATTTAAACCATGATATAAATATCATATATATATTCATTATATATGTATTTAGAGTAATCCATAAAATTTAGTGATAGGAAATGAAATAACCTGTTTATGGAGATGGTAGACCGTACGTTTGCATGAATGTTGTTTCAATTTTTTGCCTATTTTGAAGGAATGAAAATTAAATGATATATATAAAATAAAATCCCTATTTCATTTTTTATATATATATAACATTATTTTATTAAAACCATTTTTATTATATGCCACGCAAAACTTGATTGAATCTCATCGCTTAGTGAGGATGTAGGCTGCCATACACAGAGAAAATGGTATAGGATTCCCAAAAAATGGAAATCATGAAGTTATATGATATATAACAAATATATAAGAATAATATAATAATATATATCATATATAGATTATAAATTCATAGTTATTCTAATCCTTGAAAAGTGGTAACAAAAAAACAGATGATATCGATTAGCGAGGCAGTAGTCCACAGTACACATGAGAGATGATTTCATAACCCATTTGATGATAGTGTGTAAGGTTTTATGTCCAAACATTAACATAGAAACATATTTGTATCTAGAATATACTCTGTTTATTTTATCTATGTATTATAGTTAAATGAAGTGGGGAAGGAAATCAAGTAATAACACTTATAGAAGAACATTACCTCTTCCATAGGTATCATTATTATGTTTTAAACAAAACCTTCACATGTTTTATTTATACCCAAAAGAAGGCTTCTATGATAAGTTGAGGTATTTTTGGAAGTTATTTTGGTAGTTTTTGGCTAATAAAAATGTTTTTATCGGTGTGTATAATGGGAGAGAGTTATTTCCCTTTTATTATAAAGGAGAAGTGAAATTCTTATAAATAATCAATAGTATTCACTATTTGGATGTCCCAATTACCTTTTGGGGATCTAAAACCGAATAATAATGGTGGGGAGGGTTTATTTGGTCAATACATACATCAACCACCCAAAAATAAACACATTTCGTAATGTTATTCCTTTGTCTATTGGTTTACACAATTTTACCCTATTAGTTTTTACCATAGTAAATAATTTTCTAACCAATGTATTTTATCCATTTAGAATAAATTAACGTGAGAATTATTATAAAATTTAGACCCTATGTGTTGTATCCTACCTTGTATTCCACTTAATAGTTCCCCAATATTGTGTCTACAAGCCGTCAAGCATTTCTCCCTGAATGCATGAGGATGCCCACTTTTAGGGAGGGCCTATGGTGTGTTTGTGGGGTGACTATTTCCTCATTGATCATAGTCGAGTGAAAAAATATATAGGGAATATGAAATATGAGATCTAGAAAAAATTTTAACATAGGACTGAAACTATAAACAACCATAGGGGAACCAAAAATACTAAATAGATATCAAAGAAACTAAAATAATAAATAAAACGATATAAATATACAAGTGGAAGAAAAAACTAAATACAATTATTATAATGATAATGTAGTTATAAAAAAATATGTATACTTGGAATATGGTATATAATCATATATTCCAGGAAATATAAAATACCAAAGACTAAAAAATGCTACAACTATCATATCTTGTATAGGCTCGTTCCTATACCCCAATAATACAACCCATAATTTTTAATCAAGATTCATAAATTGGACACTTATACCTATAACTATAAACATGAAGTCTACTTGGATACCACATGAATCCCATGAATGGTGTGATATATACCCAATAGGCCATCACCAATGGTGTCCAAATCAATATAATTTTTGCAATAAAAAATGACTTCTGTGCATTAATAATAAAGGAAATCGATAACTAAATCAATCAATCAATGAGATTTGGTTCCATTTAGAAACCCATTAAATTATATTTACTCTTACATAATTCAAATAGTTTTGACTAAGGGATCATACAAAGTGAATGTTAGTGTAATAATGTGTAAAAATATGGACTGTCCCCAAGCTTGTGATTTTGTTTTTTGGAAAATCACAAACATTTCAAATACAAAGGTTCATTTATTATATTAAAACATTCATAATGTTTAGGAAGATTCTCCAGGATCCCATTTAATGTGGTCTGGGTGGGACACGATGTATTTTTCTAAGGGATTAGTAAAAATACAATTCCATAGCAGTCCATCTGTGGTGACCCATGAATGTAGTACCTAGTGTCGTCGTATACATGTGTTGATAAATTTAAGAGCTAACATCATAGTTTATCCTTGGTATCAAGAATATGGGTTCAAGTATCTACTGTGGAAATTTAATATCGTTTCTCCATAGTGTGTGTCCACTAGGACTACCATAGGGATCTAGTGTCAGTTGTATGGAGGTGGAATTGAAAATGCATGGGGAGACTATACCAGACATAGCTAGTATCACCCCTAGAGTTTTTACAAGTCATTAAAAGGCACTATCTATAAGGAATTATGAGACCTTCTAAGGGTTCCTTATGTAAGAACACCTTCTATTACCCTTGGAACATATAAAGGGTGTGATTTGGCAAGAAAAACCATACCATTTTTCATACAAGTCATTGTTATCTTTTTTAAAATAATTATCCATTTCATTTTGTTCATGAATAAATTACAAAAAAAAGAAAATTATGGAATAAGTCATAAGGAAAGGAGTCCTAAACCCTTATCCCATCAAAAACATAATTTCTGGAATAATTATAATTACACCAAGATACACCTTAAAGATTATTTATCAATCTAGGAAGGTTGGAAAATTGGGCCATTTGGGAATGGAACAAAAAAATGGTTGTCCTTGACCAAATAAAAAAACCCGAAGGGTGATTATCTATTCATTAGGATCAAAAAGAACATGAAAAAAACATAATTTAATTTATTAATCAAGTTAGAGGTGTCATTGGAAGGGTCCGACTCACATAACAACAATGCATCTTAAAAAATGCAGTGACACTTGTGGGAGAACTACACCACCAAACATAGTCCTATAGTACTTCCCTTGTCTAGTGTTAGCCTTTGATTTTAACTATAAAATAATATATCACAGAAATCATCGAATGACAAAAAAAATAGGGAAAATGGTCTTGCAGCTAAATAGAGTAATGGAGTATTAGAACAGCTAGAAATACATGAAATAGGATTAAAGATAATATCTAAAGCTTTCTGATGCTTCCAATGATGATTGACTTGTATGAAACATGGAGGAGATATCAAAATACATACCTTAGAGGATTATGGGGCTTGTGGGTGATGGAAGAGGATTCACCTGTTGGAAAAGATAGAGAGAGGTGAATTTTTGAACAACAAATATTCATTAATATAGAAATCATATATCCTCACACACAGTATGTAGTGGACATTTTAGCCCCTCGGTTGGCCAAATTGTGCACCAACCGTGCGCTAGGATCTATTGAAAGGGGTACCTCCCATGAGATATGTGAATGTTTTTATAGCCATGTTTTAGCTGTTTGGTGTACCAATTTCCATGGGGAGTAAAAAAATGCATGATCATGTGTATGGAGTCACATGGCTTCCCAAAAACTGTGAGGCCCCCTGCACCCCACCTTCTCATGATTCACAGTTTAGGGAAATTGTACAGGATGTGTATCACGGTTTCTTATAACTATATAAACCATAATACCATTCATCTTTTCAATATTCCTAGCTTCAAAAAATCCTCATAACCCATTCGGGACATCCATGAATCCATTAAGAATCATTATTATGGTCAAAAAAAGAATTAAATTCAAAAACCAAGTATTTATACAATTAGAAAAATCATGGAAATTACAACCACCCTACCTTAATACAAATCATCCATGTGTTTCCCTTTCAATGTAGGAATAATATCATATGATATATGTGTATACAATTCAAATTTACATCAGCCTCCCAATCCTAGGAATCATCCTTTATGTTCCCAGGCTACCATTACACCTAGACCTGGGGGGACTAACTAGCCTCAAAGGGCCTTCATGCTCTGATCAACGATATGTACCAGATGATCATCGAAGGACGCATCCCCCTACAACTCAATTTCCTTGGATTCAAAAAAAATGGTAGAGTTCATGAGGATAACGATGAATATGTGATACCTATAAAATGTCATGCATTGAGTAATACATTTTAGGTAATATCAACAGATAGGCTATAGACCCAACTCTTTCCACTATCTCGGGAGTCCTGAAATATTAAGGTGATAAATTTCACTATCTATATATTTTTCTATGACACAACATTGGTGATAGAATTTGAAAGACCGGATGTCCAATATCAAACTCTAGTGGGATTAGGTGACCATAAATATAATACACTTCCTTGATTGAGATATATCCATACATTTTTGAATCATCTAGACATGCTCTAAATTATCCTTCAAAAAAATTGGACCAATAGATCTACCTCACCTGCCTCATTCCAATACAATATTTAATTTGAGAAACCTTCTATAAAGGACCTCATATAGAAATTTTTTTATCATTTCATAAACAATTTTTTTAGGAAAACCCAACAATAGAGATATTTTTATCCTATTAAAATCCAAAATTAATAATGTAGGCTTGAATAATATCCTCTAACACTCATAATGTCCACTCATTTTTCCCATCGATTTGAGGGTGATATGATATAATCAATAGAACATATGAACCTATTGCCTTCTGTAACCCTTTCTAGAACATTGAGGTAAACTACTCATCTCTATCCAATATGATAGAATTGGGAACACCATGAAGGAATATTATCTACTAGATGTAAAGCCTCAAAAGATCATTCAAATATAATGTCTCCCATATTAGTAGGAAGTGTGAGACCTTGTTCAATATTTCTAAGATCACCCATACCACATCACTGCCTCAAGGTGATCTGGGTAACATCATCAAAAAATCTATAGTGAATGTTTTCCATTTATACTCATATATGTATATAGGCTATTGAAGTCCGATAGGTCACCAGGGCTCTACTTTTCTAGTAGACAATTGGAGAACTATGAGATAAAAATGCAATTTCCCTCTTTATACCTACCCACCAATACAAATGAAATACAATTTGATACATCTTGGTAAGACCAGGATGAGATGCCTAAATAGGTTCATGATATACCCACATAAAACATTATGTATATCTAAAGTAACCCAAACACACCCTAAAAATTTAATGTCTCATTTCCATCAATAACCAAACGCATAGGTGGCCGATCACCTGTGATTCGGTCTCTTAGAATTTTTCCCTCAAAATCAGATCACTGCCTCATCTTGACCTACTCTAGATGAGAGGATTTTAATTCTAATGCTTCTAAAATAGGAGGTTTTTGTTTATCTTGAATCCCTTGGTGAAACTAAGAAAATTTAGCCATGATCTAACTCTCACTACTGGCCTACAAGATGGTCTGGGTCTATGTTTTATTGCTTATGGTATCAACCACTACAATGCCCATTCCAAGGATATAATAATGATCATAATTGAATGAATATAGGTATTCTACCCAACTGTGCTACCTTAGATTCATGTATCCTTTCATGGAGATGTATTACAGACTTTTTTGATTTGTGTAAACAAAAATCCATTATCCCAAAATATAGTGCCTCTAACAACATTGAACATGAACCAATACTACTAGCTCAAGGTTATTTTTTTGGTTAATTGTGCTCATTAGGCCTTAGATGGCCTTACCCGTATGCTAGTACTGGACCAATTTGAATCAAAACAATGACCAACCCGATACCTATGGAATCATAGAAAATTTTACAACATCTTCATGGATAATTCTAAATTAGGATCGACACTGAAGTTAGTCTCCCCATTAACTCTAAAAAAACTATCTCAAAATTTTTTCTTATATAATTTTATACCCTTCATAGTCAGGCTCATAAAGGGGCAATACAATGTGTGAGACATAATAAATGAATTGCATGTAATATCCATCCATCCCTAAGATGTTATGTCAATCAAATAAATATTTGGGATGATCCTAGGAAACTATGGAAGTCAACATCTCTGGGTAAATAGAAACACCCACCTCTAAAATAATGTGTCCAATGAAGTGAACCTCGTAAATCAAAAAGTGGAATTTACTAATCTTTTCATGTAGTTGTAGTTCTATTAGTTTATATATTATAGTCTCTAGATGGTTATAATCGTAGTTTCAGGTAAAATAGTATTCTAATATGTCATTAATAAATAACACCACAAATGAATCATGGTATGGGTGGAAAACCCATTTAACTAAACCCATGGTGACTCCTGACATATTCATCAAGCCAAATGACATAACCCAATACTTTTACAAGCCATACTAGCATCGAAATACTATATATTGTATGTTTGATTACATCACACACCAATGATAGAATTGTAACCTCTATTTGGCCTTTGAGAAAATCATTGTTCCATAGGGATGGTGGAATATATTTTCAATATAATGTTTTGGATACCAATTCTTCAACACAAGCTCATTCAATCATAAATAATCCAAAAAATCTAAGGGAACCATCTACCTTCATTAATAAAGGAAGGGAGAAACCCATGGTGATGTCATAGGTAAAAAAAAGCCTTTCCCTAAAAATCATTCAACTACATTATTAGTTTCTAGTGCACTATAGGGGACATATTTTATGGTGGAATTGAAACTAGTGTCTCAACTAAGAGAAGATCAATGGTGAAATAAATCTCTCTCTCAAGAGGTATGATGAAGAAATATTTAAGGAACACATACTTAAAAAAATATATAATAAGAGGGAATTCCAAACATTGCATTTTTTTTATCACTCATAAAGAGACTAGATAGGATAGTTATAACTCTACCTTGCCCATTATTCAGGGGCCCAACTCAAATTTCTTGGTTATCCAATTTTCCATTATGGGTATACGTGATATAGTTGGGTGATATGAACAACACCCACTAGATATAACAATTCTACTATGATTGACAAAGAAATAAGAAAATACATACTGAAAATGGCATCAAATTTTGTCATATCAATGATAATGAAACTCCGCATAAAATGGTACCTATAACATCCCGCCTTTTTGTAACATAGATTTTCATTACAATACACAAAATTGAGGATCTTTAAGGTTTAGTGCCTTGGAAACTCGGAACATAATTCATGAAAACAACATAAACCATTCCTCTTAAACAATAGAAAGGATTCTCCTTATGTTCATCCTAGGTTCATTACTGAATCTCATAACCTGGGGACATACATCAAAAGAAAGGGTGAGCAAAAGGCCCAGTAAGGGAAACGAGATGAACATTTTACAAGTGAACTTGAGATACTTCAATAAGGACATGAAAAGAATTTTAAGGCATGAGAAAGAAATCATGAGGCATTTCGTAATAAAAATAAAATTGTCCATAACTTGAAGATGTGGCTACAACATTTAATACTGACAATCGTTTCGTTTCACCAAGGTCCATCCCCAAGGTGTCATTAAAAATTACCAAGGTTATTCACCAAGGCGTCGTTAAAAAAATGGTCATCTCTAAAGATTAAGTCTTTACCCAATGCATTGGAGCGCTATCAGGGCGCACCCTTAAATTTTCCGTTATTATCATGTGAGCCACATATATAATCATCAAACATTTCATAAATACACCATATAGCATAAAATAAATGGGTTTCATTTCATAATAATAACGTTTTAAAAACTGCTTTAAAGACATGATCTTTACGTTACTTTAAAACCCACGGAAAGGGAAAGCGGGTATCATGTATGTTAATCCCAGAATTTAAAATAGAACATTTTTATATATATGTGAATAACCCTGTAGAAATAGGAGCTTTGAGTATTCAATCTATAACATAAAATAATTTTGAGAAAAGAGAGGCATTTTGAGACGAAAATTCTGCAGCATAACAGCTATGTTACAAGGTTTTAGAAAACTTTGAAAAGGGAGGGAACATGGGTCGAACAATCATAATTGACCCATAAAACAGTATAGGGACAGAATAAGAAGTATATATGGACATGGTATTGCAATTTCATGGACATACCATTTGAAATAAAAAACATTGAAGGAAGAAAAAAATTTGATTTCCCTTATGAAAATTCGGCAGCCTAACGGCGTCCCTTAAACTTCAACAAAAATGAATTGAACAGATCAAATAGGGTCTCTCATCATATGATAATAAGAGATCAGTATGATAGATATTGATATCATACCCAAACATAATAAAAAGGAACTTTAAAGATTTTACATTAAAATCGAACTTGAAAATGAGAAGGGTGAAAGAATCACTTAAACATTCGGCAGCCTAACGGCGTCACTTAAACTTTCATAAAACGAAATGATGAGAGTAAGAGGGGATATCTCATCATATAAACATGAAAGGGGCAGTAAGAGGAATATAAAAGAGCATCCTCTCACGTAAGAACATGGAGCATAAAAGGAATGACATAAAAGAGGTTACATGAAAAGAAAGAGAGGGGTCGGATCCCTTACCTTAAAACGTGACTCTTGAATCTCAAAGTTTTGGACCTTGAAAGCTTTGGGGCACCTTGGGAGGACTCCTTGGGAGGTAAGGAGACCAGAACTTCGTTTGGGGAGAGTAGGGAGTGAAAACCAAAGGAGGAATGGGTGGGTAATTATAGGGAAAGTGAGGGGACAACGCATTAATGGCGAAGGGACACCTCATTAGTGGTTTTGGCAAAACCATGCGCTTGCCCATGGTATTTGCACATGGTATTGGACACTTGGGACACCTCATACCTTATCTTACTATTCACAATTCGACCATATTTAATATATACTTAATACATCATTTAATGATGTCATTAGACACCCGTAACTTAAAAACTGTATTTTCACTATTCATCGAAAATTCAACTTTCTCAGAATAATCCCAAAATTTCACCTTTACCAAATATCAACGCTCTTATTACAAATATGAACTCCATTTTGTAAAAATAAGTTTCTAAATATTTTTAATTTAATTTTTAAATAAAAACACTATTCACTGAAAATTCATTTTTTCAGAAAAAACCCCAAAAATTACCATAGCATAATATCGGTGCTCTGAGTTCAAAAATGAAATCCGTTTTATAAAAATAATTTTCTAAATATTTTTAATTAAATTTTTAATTAAAAAACACTACTCACCCGAAAAACTAATACTTGAATAATAATTTATGAAACTGTTATTTAACCATTTTATTGAATCACATTACTTAATCAAGGTGCCTAGATTATATTAATACTTTCTTTAAGTGAGATTACTAATCCATTTGGTCACATTACAAATCCTAAGCGTAAAATCACTATTCATTATTTACTATTCATCAAAAATCAAGTTGATCTTATTAGACTCGAAATTTCGTAGTGAACATAATTGTAGAAGAACATTTTTCGAAAATCATTACACATTTTTATTTATTTAAGGATTACATAAACATTTTTAAAATATCCTTTCACTAAAATTTATCAAAAATATGCATACTATATTTATCTGGATAATTGAAAATTCATAAACTTCATCATAAGAAGAAATCCAAATTTTATTTAAAACAAAGGATTACACAAGGAGATTACGGTCTCCTTACATAGCCTCTTATCACATCAGAATAGGACCTAAGTGTAAGGTGTGCTAAGGTGAGAGAATCCGAGGGAGGCTCAGCCAACATCGCACGAATCGTAATTTCTATTAGTTTGAACTTATCGCGAAGGCGATCCCGTTCATTCTTCACACGATGAAGTTCAGCTTGGGTTTGGTCCAGAGCAAAGCCCAGTGGTTCTACCTCCTTCCCAAGTTCTGTTAGATGGGCTTCGATCGGTCCTTGACTACTGGGTGAGGCCATCGAATCTTCTTTCTATATTAATTAACCAATATTGCTTGTATTTAGTGATAGTAATCAAAACATTAAGTTTCCAGCGGTCATATTGACCAATGGTCAAATAATAGTCAAAACCCAATAGTCTCATTTTAATTATACTCATGTTATCAAATGAAACATTTTTGTTGAGTATAAAAATAAAATAAAATAACACATAAAATTAGGAAATAAGATTTATTCAAAATTTCGGGTCGTTACAATCTTCCCCCCTTAAGAAATTGTGTCCTCACAATTTTTAAAATTGGGTTTTGAAATTTCATTGAAAGCCCACATCGGAAAAGGAGTCAGTAAAACTATTACTTTAAAAGAAAGAAAGGGAAGTACAAAGGTCACCCGAGTTAACCCATACTAGGATTCCATGGAGGAAAACATGGACATGGAAGAAAAAAAGGGTCAATTTCTGGGAGAGAGTGATAGAGAACATGATTAGGAGAATGTTAACCATAAGAAAATACCAAAATTATGATGTGTGTAAACGGTCTTTGATTACCAAGTAGGAAACGTAAACCAACAACGTTTTTGTTTCACATTCCTTTTCATAATTTTTAGGAATTCATATACAACATAAAACAAAAAGATAAGAAAATATACCTATCTTCATGTAGAGTTTCATCCTTTAATAAGTTTCTACCCAAAACTAATCTTTTCTCCAAATTATGAGCATTCAAAACTACTTGGTCTCATCAAAACACAAGAATCATCTTCATAATCCACAAAAGATTAACTATCTATTTCTTCTATCTTTAAACATTATCCCAAAAACAGAAAGGGTAAGGTAAAAAAACTCTTCAAAAAGAAATAATCTCATAGGTATGGAAACTACTTTTAAATCTTCAAAGTTCCATGGTACTACCCAAAGTTCATCATAGTCCATTCCATAAATAACTGTCCTTAAAAAATCCTCTAAATAAACCAAACAAAGATTGAATCCCAAATACAAGAAGGATTTGATAACATAGTCTTCCAAGGTAATCTTTATCATTCATCCCCCAACAACATCAACCACTCCTAACATATTATAATAAAAAGTAACTAACCTAAACATATTTACCCCAAGATAGGTTAATAATTTCCATAAGTAACCTAAATTACTATAATTCCACCTTAAATTCATCGATTCTTCAAAATATAAGTCAACCCTACTCTTCAATGAAAATACCATAGTAATCTATTCACCTCGATCATATAGGGTCCCCAAAATAGTGAAAATATTCCAAAATAATAATCATATTTTAATCCTCTAATCATCCATGTCATATTAATACGACAATCGTCGCATTTCCTATCACATTGGTTGTTTGGACATGTTCTTCCATTTCCCACCATTAACTATGAAGAGAAAGCATAATTAGGGGCTTAAGTACTTAGTCAATAATCATGAAAGGAACTGAAAGCATATAAGGATAACTTGTAAAAGAAATGTATACCCTAACTTGTGATCCCCTAGGTTCCCATCTAGGTTATCCATGATCATATATTCTTATGTGAATCTTTATTTTATTTTATCTTTGTTCCTTTAACAATGGTTCATACTAAGCTTATGTATTTACCAAAGTATATCCCCCGGGAGTGTCATAACCAAGAGTGCAGCAAGGCCCATTGTCGTGTACCAGTTTCCGTTCGAGTATAGCTCAAAGCGGTGTTTTCAGGTTTTACCCCTATGTACATCTGTGCCAGAGCCACCTCTACCTGCTCGTATCCAGACAGGGATGTATTTTCTTGGCATCCCCTCACTCAATACTCACCAAAATACCAGGAAGATTTCCTTTTTTTACTTTTATATAGGGTTCTTCCTAGAGTTTTCATATCCTAATTTCCACAAATAACTAAACCATACATTGATACCAACTATAACATCCCGCCTTTTTATAACATAAAATTTCATTACATTACACAAAACTGAGGATCTTTAAGGTTTAGTGCCTTGGAAACTAGGAACATAATACATGAAAACAACATAAAACATTCCTCTTAAACACTTTAAAGGCTTCTCCTTATGTTCATCCTAGGTTCATTACTGCATCTCATAACCTGGGGACATACATCAAAAGAAAGGGTGAGCAACAGGCCCAGTAAGGGAAACAAGATGATCATTTTACATGTGAACTTGAGATACTTCAATAAGGACATGAAAAGAATTTTAAGGCATGAGAAAGAAATCATGAGGCATTTCGTAATAAAAATAACATTTTTCATAACTTGAAGATGTGGCTGCAACATTTAATATTGACAATCGTTTCGTTTCACCAAGGTCCATCCCCAATATGTCATTAAAAATTACCAAGGTTATTCACCAAGGCGTCGTTAAAAAAATGGTCATCTCTAGAGATTAAGTCTTTACCCAATGCATTGGAGCACTATCAGGGCGCACCCTTAAATTTGCCTTTATTATCATGTGATCCAAATATATAATCATCAAACATTTCATAAATAACCCATATAGAATAAAATAAATGGGTTTCATTTCATAATCATAATGTTTTAAAAACTGCTTTAAAGACATGATCTTTACATTACATTAAAACCCACGGAAAGGGAAAGCGGGTATCATGTATGTAAATCCTAGAATTTAAAATAGAAAATTTTTATATATATGTGAATACCCCTATAGAAATAGGAGCTTTGAGTATTCACTCTATAACATAAAATAATTTTGAGAAAAGAGAGGCATTTTGAGACGAAAATTCTGCAGCATAACGACTATGTTACAAGGTTTTAGAAAACTTTGAAAAGGGAGGGAACATGGGTCGAACAATCATAATTGACCCATAAAACAGTATAGGGACAGAATAAGAAGTATATATGGACATGGTGATGCAATTTAAAGGACATACCATTTGAAATGAAAAACATGGAAGGAAGACAAAAAATTGATTTCCCTTATAAAAATTCGGCAGCCTAACGGCGTCCCTTAAACATCAACAAAAATGAATTGAACAGATCAAACAGGGTCTCTCATCATATGATCATAAGAGATCAGTATGATAGATATAGATATCATACCCCAACATAATAAAAATGAACTTGAAATATTTGACATGAAAATCGAACTTGAAAAATGAGAAGGGTGAAAGAATCACTTAAACATTCGGCAGCCTAACGGCGTCACTTAAACTTTCATAAAACGAAATGACGAAAGTAAGAGGGGATCTCTCATCATATAAACATGAAAGGGGCAGTAAGAGGAATATAAAAGAACATCCTCTCACATAAGAACATGGAGCATAAAAGGAATGACATAAAAGAGGTTACATGAAAAGTAAGAGATGGGTCGGATCCCTTACCTTAAAACGTGACTCTTGAAACTCAATGTTTTGGACCTTGAGGGCTTGGGGGAACCTTGGGAGGACTCCTTGGGATATAAGAAGACCAGAACTTCGTTTGGGGAGAGTTGGGAGTGAAAACCAAAGGAGGAATGGGTGGGTATTTATAGGGAAAGTGAGGGGACAAGGCATTAATGGCAAAGGGACACCTCATTAGTGGTTTTGGAAAAACCATGGGCTTGCCCATGATATTTTCTCATGGAATTGGCCAACTGGGACACCTCATACCTTATCTTACTATTCACAATTCGACCATATTGAATATATACTTAAAACATCATTTAATGATGTCATTAGACACCCGTAACTTAAAAACTGTATTTTCACTATTCATCGAAAATTCACCTTTCGCAGAATAATCCCAAAATTTCATCTTAACCAAATATCAACGCTCTGATTACAAATATGAACTCCATTTTATAAAAATAATTTTCTAAATATTTTTAATTTAATTTTTAAATAAAAACACTATTCACCGAAAATTCATTTTTTCAGAAAAAACTCCAAAAATTACCATAGAATAATATCGGTGCTCTGAGTTCAAAAATGAAATCTGTTTTATAAAAATAATTTTCTAAATATTTTAAATTAAAATTTTAATTAAAAAACTCTATTCACCCGAAAAAATAATACTTGAATAATAATTTATGAAACCGTTATTTAACCATTTTATTGAATCACATTACTTAATCAAGGTTCCTAGATTATATTAATACTTTCTTTAAGTGAGATTACTAATCCATTTGGTCACATTACTAATCCTAAGCGTAAAATCACTATTCGTATTTTACTATTCATCAAAAATCTTGTTGATCTTCTTAGACTCGAAATTTCGTAGTGAACATAATTGTAGAAGACCATTTTTTGAAAATCATTACACATTTTTATTTATTTAAGGTTTACATAAACATTTTTAAAATATCCTTTCTCTAACATTTATCAAAAATATGCATACTATATTTATCTGGACAATTGAAAATTCATAAACTTCATCATAAGAAGAAATCCAAATTTTATTTAAAATAAAGGATTACACAAGGCAATTACGGTCTCCTTACATAGCCTCTTATCACACCAGCATAGGACCTAAGTGTAAGGTTTGCTAAGGTGAGAGAATACGAGGGAGGCTCGGCCAACATCGCACGAGTCGTAATTTCTATTAGTTTGAACTTCTCGCGAAGGCGATCCCGTTCTAGCTTCACACGATGAAGTTCAGCTTGGGTTTGGTCCAGAGCAAAGCCCAGTGGTGCTACCTCCTTCCCAAGTTCTGTTAGATGGGCTTCGATCGGTTCAAGACTACTGGGTGAGGCCATCGAATCTTCTTTCTATATTAATTAACCATGATTTCTTGTATTTATAGATAGTAATCAAAACATTTAGTTTCCAGCGGTCATATTGACCAATGGTCAAATAATAGTCAAAACCCACCAGTCTCATTTTAATTATACTCATGTTATCAAATGAATCATTTTTGTTGAGTATAAAAATAAAATAAAATTACACATAAAATTAGGAAGTAAGATTTATTCAAAATTTCGGGTCGTTATAGTACCTACCTATTTAAAGTTGTAACTTTTTACACTAACATATATAATTATCTTGGACTCCTAACATAGTTTCAAAATTCATCACAGGACTAGATTATTATGTCAATAGGATCATCCCTCTCATATTTTTAGAAAATAGAAATGATTTTTATTGACCTGTATCAAAATGGGCAATACTAAAGTGGAGGAAAATATAATAGTACCTCTAACCATAGATGGATATAGACTCTTCTCTATAGGTATAGAATTCACTGTATATATATGGAATGATCTGTGGTTGTGATATGCTGACATTATATCCTGGGAAGGCCCAACCAACTAATGCTAAAACTCTAAGGCCTAACTGGTTCGATCATGACCATGTACATAGAATGTTTATCCGACATAATACCAACATCCCACTTAACATGGTTTAATTAATCCGGCATCAAAGAGTGGTGAAAGCGTATAACCCCATTTGATTTTCACAAGATGAAAATATCATCATAAATGATGAAGTTTACCCATCCTACCACAATCCCAATACACGATAGGGTTCACCTGATAGTGAGAATTTTTGTGGCCTATCCAATAAAACTGATGACACCCCACAAAGTTGTCAGTGCATGACACATGGATGGTATCCCCCATGTATACCCTATAAAGGTCACTTCATTATATTTTACAATAAAAAACTCTACCTAGAAGATAAATTTACTTATTTCATACCCCATATTTACCTCAGGATGTACTTAATGTTGAGTTTTTGGATCACTCTCTCGGAAATGGTGGTTTTCCTAAATACATAAACTTATGAGGGATGGATTTTGAAAACCCATCCTGAAATCACCTTATTATTATTTTCTCATCACCAAACATTGTCTGCGGAAAGCACTGTAAGTGATCTGAATATTCCAACACTAACATGTCCCCTTATTGAAGGTGGATGAACCTCTTTGAATGATCTATTCTCAAGTATTATGGAAAGAATTATTTGAAGAAGGGTGTTTGTATATTCTCCAAGGAAAAAACATGATGTCGAACATTTTAATTGAGAATGACCAAACAATGATTGGTTGAATCACATATCATATAGGATTCATTCTTGATCCTTTTTTTTATAGAGGCCTCTCTATATGTTATAATATTGACAGCATGACCTCGATCCATAATTCAACAACCTGAGGTCAACCATCCCCTGAAAAGGCGAGAAGATACTACTATTGTAACTCCCTGGTAATCTCTTCCATATAAGGGATGGCCGAGGAGAACCTTGAATTGTAAGCAAAAACTAAAATAGACTATCCTGGAACTGAGAATCGACATCAATTAGATGATCTACAGGAGGTTCATTAGGGGTAATGAAAGGAGTTACAACTAGTGGCTTAGATCCCTCCACATCCGAATTGTACTCTTGAACACTCACTTGGAATATAGAAGAATGATTTTGTGGCTTAATATCTCTAAAATTTCTTAGATCACTCCTCAATTAATATTTATACGAGATTGGTAAAGTGATAATGAAAAAAAAGATACTACTCCTTTCTAAAAAATAAGCACACCTCTCTACCTTCTAATAAACTCGAGGTCCTTGTGGTAAGAAATATTCCCTGAAAGATTATACGAGACAATTTAAAGAACCCACTACTAAGGTCCATTTAGGCTAATGGTCGTTTATAACACTAAAGTGTTATATATATATATATATAGTGTGAAATGAACTGTATAGAAGAAAACACCTTTCAATTTTTATTTTTTGTATTCATAAAGCAGTAAAATTTTTATTCTATGCCATTATTTTTTTATGTTTATTCTTATTTATTTAGGTATAAGCATCACAATACAATTAATTGTTCCACTAATTTTGAATTTTTAAGGTCCATGCACTCATACACTAAAATTTGAAAATCATGTAACTAAGGCCTGTGTAGTAAATAAGTTATTAGGATGTGATAAGTCATATAATGTGATTTTATTGATTGAATGTCTGGGTCCAATTATAAGTACACACATCTTGATTTCCCTTCAAAATAATAAAATAAAACAACCAATATGGAAAAATTGGTGATTAAACAAGTCAACACAATTTTATGCAGGAAAACAACATTTAGGTTGATTCCAATATCTTAATTGAACAATTTATGTCATACTGGGAAAAAAATTTACACAGTATGAAATATAAATTATGTAATATAGAATAAGAACAAATCACTACAGGAAATACATGAAAAAATGTAGAAATTTCATGTCATAATCCATGAAATATAATTTCATATGATTCTTAGTATGAAGCAAGAATCTAATACACCCTCATAACATAGAGAGATAATAGAGAAACCCATAATAATAATATCTTTAGTAATAACACCACAAAATATGTGTTCTATCTAGCAGTGAAATATGTGAAACTGTAATAGCATTAAAACTAAAAACATTTTCCTATCCAAATTAACTTCATATTCATTTGTACATGGCTAAGACACTACAAGGAAGAATATCATTACAAAATTAGCATATCCTATTCCACAATCTGAAACCAAACATCAAGGAAAATGAAAAATCCTTAATAACACATTTTAGCGTCCTATCTCGGATGCCACTTAACGGTACCACGAGATGGTTGCCACAAGACCTCAATTGTGCCTCCCCACACACCAGAGGTTATTGACTATCATTGAGGGATTATGGTACATCCATGGGGATAATATTCCATAATTGATCAATGTGGAGCGTGGTAATATATAATGAATAAATAATATAGGAAGAAGATTCTATATGACCAAACCTGTAACCCATAGTAGAGGAGGAATGATAACAAAAAACAATATTAGAACTAAAAAAATAAATAAAATTAGATAAATAAGATTCTGGATGAAGTTAAATAAAAATTGATATAATGATGATGAATCTCATGCATCTATACAAATATGAGTATGTAGGGAATAAGTTAAACAGTCATATACCAAAAGTTATACGAAATACCGAAAGACCAGAAAGTACTATCACTACCATCGATAGCATAGGCTTGGTCCTCTACTCCCATACCCCATCCTATAACTATAAATTATTCAGCATATTTTTTCCTTTTCTGTATACATATACCTAAAACTAGGAAATATTCTTGGGTACCAAAGGTGACCCTAGAATAGTGTCATATATACTAAGTAATCCACCACTAACATTGTCTAGATCAATCCAATTTGTGAAATATAAATGAATAGTGTGAGTTAATAATAAATACATGACATAAATAAATAAATAAACTAGAAATGGTACTATTAGGACACCCATATAATTCTACGTGCTTAATTATTAGCTACAGAGTCAAAACCAGGGGATCTTGTGAATGTAAAGGGAGTGATATAATATGTATGAATATAGACTGTCACTAAGCTTGTGATTGGGCATGGAGACAAATCCCTATGTTTCCAAATATGAAGCCTCATTTCCTATATTAAATATTTTTTTTTGTAAAAGGATGCAAATCATGTCCAAGGTGATTCGAGTGGGACGTAAAGGATCACTCTATGGCTCTGTAAAAATCTAATTCCATGAAATCCCCTCTAGGATGACACATGAGTGATGTCCCAAGTGTCACTCAAGGAATACTGTGATAAAATTAATTTTTATCCTTTGATTCCATCACTGATATTGCACATATGGGTCTAAGTACCTCTTGTGGCATGGTGAAGCCACCATGTATCCATGTCGATCCATGTGGTCACCTATAAAGAACTAGTGGCACTCATCTAGAGGTAAAATGGAAAATAAAGAGCGAGAATGTCCCAATATTATCTTGTCTATGCTGTAGCATATTCAAAAATCATTAAAAACATTAATTATATGGCACAATGGGCCCATCTATGGGGTCTTTATGTTAAAACCCGTTGTACCGCCCTCAACTCATAGTGATGGTATTATTTGCTTAGAAAAACCATACCATTTTTTCATTAATGGAATTTTTAACATTATAAAAAAATATATCCCTTTAATTTGGTTAATTCTTTAATTAAATCATATGGTGAATCCAAGAATATAGAATAAGGCAGGGAGGCATAATTTCTTGGCCCATAAAATACATAAGGTCATTGTTAATTATAATTAGTCCATGAGACACCTTAATGGTTATTTATCAAGATAGGGTGGTATAGAAACTGAAAAGGAACAACCAAAGGGATGTACTAGGCCATAGAAACCAATGCGAATGGTGAAAATACATTCATTAGGGTCATACCATACATAGAAAGTAATGTATGCTAATTTATTAAATAAGTGAGAGGTTCAAATAAAAGGGTTTCGATCATCGAAAAATGACATATGTTATATAACTCAATGAAACATGAAGGAATGAAATTGAAATCCTACATTAGTACCATTTTACTTACCACATCCAACATTAAAATTTCATTAGTGATATAATGGAAGGCATCAGAGAAATCATGTAATTCCCTGAAAATATGGAAAATGTTCTTCCACATAAATAGTTCATCAGATGATAAGAGAAATTATAAATATAAAAAAGATGATTGAAGAGCCTACCACTAGAATTCTGATGCGTCCGACGATGATGGATTCAGATGATGAATTGAAGAGATATAAAATTCTCTTTTTAATGGGAGAGGTATATTTATATAAGAGGGAGGATGATAAACCCATTATAAAACATATTGATAAGATTAGGGGTTATATTTTTCATTCATTAAGTGATAACCCATAATTCCCCCCACATTGGTTAGGGCACATGTTTGGGCCCCACAATTTGCTAAACTACACACCAACAGTGCTCCAGGTTTGGCTCAAATGGGATCTCTGGAAGTTCTAATCACACGATTTGTCTAAAATTTATCTAGCATTGCAGTATTCCATTGTCCATGTAGGGTTTCCACACCGCACGACCATGTGCTCGAGGTCGCATAAAAATAGATAATATATGTGCCCCCAGCACCACAATGTCTCAAGAAACATACTTTAGAAAAATAATTTGGGATGGACATAAATATTTCTTCAAATACTATCGACCAATAATCCAATAAACTTTTCTGGGTTTTGGGGTCTCAACAATCCTCAGACACCCCTGGGAAATCCATGACTCCCATAGGAAACATTATTAGGTACAAACCAAGGAATTAAAGTCTAGAAACAATGGCACAAACCATTGAAAATATTTAGTACATTACAACCCGATACAAAATATTTTATCTATTATAAAATTAAAAATCCTGTTTGTGTTGTAAATTAAAGTTAACCCAAGAGAAAGTAACATATAGAAACATCACCAAAACCAAAACTGTGCTAACCGAGTTTTTTTAAATATAATGGATAATTAAATATTTATAAAAGATAAATTGTTCCATGATTAGAACATATTTTATATTTATTATATATTAAAATCACATGTACAAATAGAGTTTTTTTATTTATTTTAAATCATTTATTAAGATACATTTTTTTAGAATTACAATAATTTAAATGTTGAAAAAAATTATTTAATTGAAATTTAAAAATTTCAAGAAAATGGTGGAGTTTGAATCTATTATTGAAACTCATGTAACATGACATATTAATCTAAAAAAAAATGGAAGATAATAATTCATTCCATTTAATTCCTTTTTAGTATTTTTAGTTTCATTTATTTTTTTCGATATTTTACTAAATAATTACTGCATTGGAATGTAAAACACATTTAAATTAAATAATTAATCGATAAATATTTAAAATAATCTATCATGATAGAAAAAGATTATTTATAATTAAAAATGATACGCATAACCTAACATATTTTATTTACCCCTTATCCAAAATCTTAATATAAATTAAAAGTATGAAAAGAATCTTGTTTAACTTTTATCTTAACTTAACATATTATATGGGTCAATTTCAAGGAATAGTTTTGTAAAAACTCATTAAAATAGAACCTAAAGTTGTAAGTGTTGAACTATTTCTAGAAAATGGGTGTTTTAAACGTTGGTATTTTATTTTTTACCTTATATTCTAAATTTAGCCACTATGTAAACTAGTTTTTCATTAATTTGGCCATGTTAGAACACAAAATTTATGATGAATCAAAATATGGAATCCATTTGACAAAAAAAAAATTATAAAATGGAAATTATTTATTTTAAATTAATCTTGCAAATGTGATAAGAAATTAGGGTTTTAACGTGTTAATTTTCAAAAGCTTAAAATGTTTTTTATATCAGAACTCCTTATGAAATTGATTAAAATGAGAAAAAGTGGATAAATGAATTTATATTTGAACTAATGTGACTTTAATAAAAAATTAAAAATATAGTTTAACATTATAAAATATTTAGTTGAAAAGGTAGTTTTTATTTAAATCAATTGTTTTTCACAATTCATAAATAAATCAAACTTCTAAGAAAAATACCAAAATATAACCATTAGATAAATGTGATATTACTATTGGGACAATTAATTATATTTGGTCATATAAATATTAGTAAATTTTTAAAATTTATTTTTAAATTACTCATGCCCAGCATGATTAAACCACATTTTAAATAAATATTACTTTTCAGAAAACATTTCTCTTTCATTAAAATGATTATTTTTTTATTTATGATAAATAGATAACTAAAAAACATTTGTAAACTTTATATTTTCATAATTTTGATAATCCTATACATTATATCCACTCCAAAGGGTAGGTGATAACTATTAAATAATAATATTAATTGTATATTATTATTCGACAAAACATGGTCTTATATGTAGCACAAGCTAGAATAAGTGTTCAAGTAATGAATGATTAAAAAGTGATTCATTACACCTAATCTATTGAATAAAATGTTATTATTTTATAATATTGAAGTATTATAGGGATTTTTAAAAGAAAATTTAAGCTATTGTTGTAAGTATCACATCTATATTTATCATTTAATCTTATTATTCATATTCCTACCAATTTATAAAAACATAAACATAATAAAAAATTATAATTAATATATAAATTTTTTACTATATTAAACTAATTACCAGTATTTATTAATTTATATTCACTGATAAAAATAATCAAACGATGATAGTGAATACATGCAGACTACAACCTCTTCAAATCGATGTATTATATTTTTCATAAATGCATCTCATGGATGGTTATAATGATGGAATTTATAAATAAATATTCTATATAAAATATTTTTTATGAAGATAAAGAGAAAGGAAATTTTTTACATTCAATCTCTCTAATTCGATGAAAAATAAAAATTCTACTACGCATACTGGCAATCTAACACCTTCAAAAATGGTATGCCTAATGTTTATGAAATACCAAGAATGTATGTTATACAAATATTAATTTATGAATAAATGTCATATATATAACATTACTATTATTTCAAAATTTAAATATATTCCATATCATTCTCTTAGTATATAAAAAAATGAAAATTTCATACACGCATGCGTGTAGACTATAGCCACCATGAAAGTGATGCCTTTTTCATCTAGTTTTTCATATTTGAAAATTTATTTTAAAATATCATTCATCACCTTAAAAAATATAAACAATGACTTTATTCTTATTTATGAATTATATTTTAACATAATCACCCCATAAATGTACTTATCCATTACTTAGATCATGTTCATGTTTTGATTAATTTACCCACCTATACGAATGATTCTATATTATTATATCATGGGAATATATCGAAAACTAATTAATGGTGATATTGGATAATAATAACTGAATAATAACTTTTTAATTTTATTTAAATATAATATTTGATATTATATATGTTATATGACAACAAACATTTATTTTTAATTTAACGGCTAAAACGTACCATTACAAATTATGTAACATATTTGGAGTCTATAATGGAATAAAGGAATATATTTTTTTTAAAAAAATATACTAAAAATGAAATAAAACATTTTAAAATTTTAAATTATGAATTATTTTCACAACACCATTTATTATTTTAAATTTATAGAATGATTCATCAAAAATTAGATTGATCAACCCTGTGTAACCAACAAAAAAACTAAATAATATATAAATAAAATATGATAATAGGTAATCCTTATAAATATAAATATTGTTGAATAATTCTATTAATAGTGTTAAAAAAATTATTATGATTATCTAATAAGTAAAGAGTATGCACAAAACAATCCAGGGACAGAGTAAGGGGTTCTTGTATCACATTTAAATCATTGAAACATAATTATTATTTTGCATCATTCTATCATTAATATGGTTTGATTATATCATAAAAAATTTATTTTACTATATTAATTTAATTATGTGGGTTCTATGATCCATATCACGTTGTGTATTTAAATTCCATTTATTTCAATGGATACTAATTTTTTAATGTTTTTTCCTAAAGAAATTTACTTCCCTATAGTTTCAAGATTTCTTATTAAACTCCATTATTCCTTGTATGATTATTATATATATTAATTAACATATAATATATTTACTCCATTTTTTATAGGCTTTTTTCTATGGCTTCGTATATCCCCATAGTGTAATAACTCTTACTATAATGATTATGCTTCTTGTAAGTTTCTTTTGGTCTCAATTTCTAATTCTTAGTGCATGATTATTATTAAGAACCCGTTTTATTTAATATGGTAGATATATTTCTTTTTATTAATATTATATCATGAATTATATTTTGTTCATGTTATTTGATGTTTAATTTCATAATCTATCTCCTTTATGTTTTTTTATTTAAATGTTACTCAAACCATAATGATTTTGTTCCCAATGTTATATTCAAGTAAATTATATTTTTACATGATAAATAATCTAGGGTATTTTTAATCATTCTTAAACCCCTAATAAATTATTGGTTATTAACTTTTTTTAATTTTCCATAAGAATTTAATTTTTTACTAACTCATAATTTACCAAAATTATTTCTTCTAAGTGAACCAAAAATCATCACCTCCTCTTAGAAGGGAACCACTCTTTTTTCATATTTGTATTCATTGGTTGATTTTTTAAATGAACTTATTTATTCCTCAATAAGTAAATAAGACCATTTTCTCATTCATTAAATTCATTAGCATGTTTTAAATAAGTTCTTAATGTTTTTTTAGTGGGGATTTTTCATTAAATTTTAATAATAACATCTTTTGAATATTTTTTTATGTGAACACTTCATTTATATACCTTTTCAATTTTCTATGAAACTTACATTATAAGAGTAAATGGAATTCTAAAATTAAATATTATTATACCTATATTAAAAATTATTATATCTAAATATTTTTTCTAAAAAATCCATTGTAATTTTGTAGTGTCCCGGCCCAAGTTCCAAACACTAGTGTCCCGAAATAGTTCTCCACATAACCTCAAGCATGCCTTCCCATACACCAGTGGTTGCAGACTAGAAGAGAGTGTTTATTTTCAATCGTGGGTTGACTATAGACAATTTTTTTCTTTTTAATGTAATATACTCTAAGAAATAAATGAACACTAACCAATAACATAATCATAACCAGAATGATATCATTATCACTAGATGACCTAAAACAAGAAGGACAATATCACGATTGAATAGTTGATATTTTCTTCTAATGTATATGCCATGTGAAAATAATAAAATCCCAAAATAAATATGGACACCGTAAACTATTCCATGAGGGTCCTAAACCATGTATGGTTCCATCATCCTTGTTCTATCACAACACAAATATATAATATAGATCCTTCATCCTTAACCTATCCTGAAGACACAATATCTTTTCAGGTACCAATTAAGAATCCTTAGTAGGGTGTGAGTACAACACCTATAGACACCACCAATGACATTTAAAACTGTATCAAGTCAATTGAATGTGTATGTAGTTGTATGAAGAAGTAATTACAACACATAAGTAAATAGTTTTCACATTATCAATAAATATTTATTTAGCCACATAATTCTCTCGGGTTCCTGAGGACACCAGATCCTCAATACGTAGATCGGATCATGCCGATGTCCGATCTATCCCTAAGGGATTTAACATCTGAATATAAATGTTAACATTATTAATACAGGGAAAAATTTATATGTTACCATCCTTGATTTAATATCACGTAATTGAATGAGGATGTTACCATTTATAACACTTGACTGAATATCCATATTAGCATTCACCATTTCACAATTTAATCACCATGTTACCTTACATAACTACACAATCGAATGGACATGTTACCATTCATAAACACATAATTAATTAAAATATTAATTAATCACACAAATTTAATTACTAATTAAACAATTATCTAAAAAATTAAATTAGTTTACTCAAAATATTAACTAATCACACCAATAAAATTAATTAATTCAAAAATTAATTAATCACTTCAATGTCCTATAGTAAAATTAGTAATTTACTAATCACATCAATATCATTATTTAAATTCAAAACATAATTAATCACATGAATCCCCTATGGTTAATTCGATAATTAACTAATGAAAAAAATAAAATTAATTAATTAATTAATTAAATAATCACATCAATTCTATTAGTCAATTAAAAAATTAACAAATCACACTGATTTTATTTCGAATTCCAATATTTGTTTGTAAAATTTGTCCACCTAATAATTTCACCTATTACCTAATCAAATCAATTTCATTGATTATTTCCTCAATTAATTAATAAATATCCACAAACACAAAATCCCATGAATAATTCCATAATTAACTATGTCAATTCTCATACCTCAATATCTCATAAATAATTCATCAAATTAATTATCTCAAATATCAAATACAATAATTACCCAATTAATTAAATTAATAATTATCCAGTTATATTAATTAGATATCCCAACAGTATAAATCAATTAATTGGGAAATTAATTAATTCAATTTATTCAATTTCACTAACCCAACAATACCCATTAATTAATTCACCAATTAAATAACATAATTCATTTAATTTCATTAACACAATAATCCACATTAATTAATTCGCCAATTGGTTACTCTAACTCATCCAATTTTATTAATAAAACAATCCCCAATAACTAATTCATTAATTAATTAATATAACTCAATCAGTTCCATTAACAAAATAATCCACAGTAATTAAGTCTCCAATTAATTAATATAACCCATTCAATTACATTAACACAATTAATCCCCAAAAATTAATTCACTAATTAATTAATCTATCTCATTTACATTAATCAATTCCATAATTAATTATTCACATTTAATCCATTCAATTAATTAACCAATTAATTGTTTACATTGATAGTAATAATTAATTCAAAATCAATTAATCACAAAACTTCCATTAATTAATTCATAAATTAATTACTCTAATTGACCCCATTATTTAACTCAACAATTAAATAATCACATTACTTGAATTAATATATTCATCAATTAATTAATACATTTAATACCATTATTTATTACGAAAATTTGATAATCACATTACTCACATTAATTAATTCATCGATTAATTAATCCCATTATTTAATTCAAAAATTAAATAATCACATTACTGACAATAATTAATTTATTAATTAAAAATCCCATAAATCACATTATTTAATTCAATAATTAAATAATAACTTTACTCACATTAATTTATTGATTTTTTTATTAATCTCATTAGATAATTCAACAATTAAATAATATCATTACCTACATTAATTAATTCATCAATAATGTAATCAAATCCATAATCATAAAAATCCATATAATTAATTCCTAAATTAATTATTCCATCTCTATCAATTCAATATCCCCATAATTAATTACTCAATTAATTATTCAAACTCACTGAATTCAATAACCCCATAATTAATAAATCTGTTAATTATTCCAACTTGAAAAATTCATTAACCCTAATTAATTCATCATTTACTTGTTCCATTTCAATCAACTCAATGTCATCAATTAATTCCTCAATTAATTTTTATATATTAATCAATTAAATATTTAAATAATTAATCTCAAAAATTAATTATCTGCAATTAAAAATCACAATTCCCTCATAATTAATTCAAAAATTATTTTTTTCATAATCTGTAATCCCAATATCCCCAATTTGAACTTCTCCCATAATTAAATAATTTATATAATTAAATAATTAAATCAAGATTATAATTACTAAACATACAGTAAAAATTATACAATTACATATACATAATTTCAATTACAATTTAGGATATTAAATATATGCCACCTACCTCAATTTTTTGACGAACAATTTCACAATGGAAATCCCTAAAAATTTGACTTTACAACGATATAGAACATGGACGAAATCATAAAGCCATAAATCTTGATTAATGAAATAAAGATTAAAAAAATCACAATCTTAGAAATCTAGAACAAAATATACAATCATATATCAAGATATCACCAAATAGGTTTAGATCTTACCAAATATAGGATTACGTCTTTTAAAGAATGTTAGAAGAACGATATAAGAACAGGAAGATAAATGGGATAAGATTCACCTACTAAGTGAGGTGTGGATATTTGATCTGAGCATCGAATCACAAAGAACTATGTTCAAGAAGGCATGAATTACATTCAGTGTGCACTAGAACCATGGAAGTCTATCCAGGGTTGAATGGGTGAGTTTCGGGGGTTTGAGGGAATTGAAAATTAAAAATTATGTGACCTTTAAAACCATGAACAATTCATAGTGTTGAGCCACATGGTTTTCCAAGCCATGCACCCTAACAATGTGCCAGTAAATATGATGGCCCATAGTTACTCATTAGTGTGACAATTTTTTGGAAAACCATGTGCCAATAGTCACAACTCCTACTTCTTCCATTTTTTTAAATTTCACCTAATTTCACCCCATAGAAAAACACAAATGAAAATTAATATACATAAGGAAAAAGAGTCCCTTTAAACAATTCTGAGACAAAATCAAAATATTTCAGGATCATATATTCTTCCCACCGTATAATGACTCCAACATGGGTTGTCATCCCAAGCATCCCAAATATTCCATGTAAAAAAAGTATAGGACACTTTTCCCTTTTATCCACTTCTCTCCCCAAAATTCCATCCTGAAATCATGCATGTTTCTACAACACAGGAACTATTAGCACAACCATACCCTACAACATTTTGTTACTATGATCCAATACACATATCAAATTATCCTCCAAGGGCACATCTATATCATGCTCAACATCAATAATTTATCTAACGCATTTCCCAACTCACTATTCCTTACAACCATAAGAACACCATCCAAAAATGTCACTAAGTATTGACAACAAAAACCACCTGGAAAGGGCATGAATCCACAAAATCTAAGTCCCACATAGCCTTCCTTAGATAATTTTAAACATTAACTTTATAGGTTTATTTTTTTGAGAAAAGTGATGAAATGAACTAGTTTCCCAGTTCATGCCATCAAAGGAATTTATTAAATAAAAAATTTGCAGTACAAAACACAAGGAATAATGAGTTTACTCCAGCGGGGAATTAAGGGGGTACAATGATACTCAAACAAAGAACAAAACCAACAGCCAAAATGAGAACCTTCAAAATGCAGAGGGATCTTCCATCCAGGATCATCCATCAAAGATATCCCCATCAATTTCTAACAATATACTCCATATAGGGCCTATATCAGCATCCTCATCAAAGAAAACCACCAATGAAAATGTCAGAATCTGATAAAACAACAAAAGTAAAAGAAGAAGTATGAATATTATAGTCCATCCCTTCAACATTTCTTGAGAGCAGACAGGTCACAAAATCATCAAACTAAGCAGGAAAATCATCTAATATTCAGAGAAAATTCAAAAGCAGCAAACAGTTTGAAATCCAAGTAGTAGATGAAAACCAGCTGAACCAATCCAGAAAAAGAAGTTCATAGAGTCAGCATAAAACAAGTTCTAAATACATAATAGTATCCCCATCCATATGAGAACCATACAAAATATGAAATGCATGAAACTGTAGACCAATCATAGTGTCAAGAATTTAAAAGAATCAGGGATGAGGCAGAGAAAGAAGGAAACAGAGAAGTCCGCTGATCCATAGTGCCAAGCATTAATACACTGCACTAAGAAACAAAAAGAAATCAAACAGTCCTCAGATCAGTATACAGGAGCTAGCTTCAGACAGATGTCAGAAATAGATGAAACCACAAAACAATCTTTGTGACAAAAGGGATATCCAACATCAGGTTGCAGCAAAATAGAGAAGAATAGTCTGCAAAAACAAGGGACTATGAGAAAATAAAGTTGAATTAAGGAGATTTTGTGAGCTCCTTCCTTATATTTTCATTTAAAATATCCTATTTAATGGATAGAGCAGTGTTCTTTTAAATCTATCCTTTTCATAAAGATTGGCATAAGATTTTAACTCTAAGCTGCTCTGAAGATTCATACTCATGACAATAAGAAACATCATGTTTGTTGACCTCTTCATGATGTTGATGGGTCTCCACCTATTGAGGAGTTTCAATCACCTCATGTGACATGTCAATGAGAGGTTCAGCTTGAAGAGATTCATCACATTCCTTTATAGAATGAGTGAGATAACGTGTAACAATGGTCCTTTCAATCTGAGAGTAATCCCTATGATTTCTTGTTTTCCTCGGGTTTGGGGTGATAAACCCATCCACGTCCACAATAGGTTTATCATTGGCATTATAATTCCACCATTTCCAACACATGTTCTTCCTTTATACACCTACTTCCAACAAATCTCTCCCCACTTTTGGAAAATTTTATCACCTCTTTATTAGGAAAATTATCCACCATAGTATTCAGGGACGTCTGGTCCATCCTAAGAATGACCTCCAAGAACTTATATTGGCTTACCTCGCACCATCCAACTCCCCATGAGTACTTCGGTATAAGAACAAATTCCATGTGGACCCATATCCAACCAAAACACATTCAGGTATCTTGGTGTAATGCAAGAGATTTATTAGAGTACGCGAGATGATTTCAAGCTAGGTGATATGATCTAAATTACCATGAAAATCTAGTGTCTAATAAATTTTGGCCTAAATTCATTAAACAAAAAGTAAAGTACAAGTTATTAGGCTATACAGGGGGCAGTAAAACAATGGGAACAAGTCATGCCCATTATATCATCATCCACTATGCTAATGAAGGCATCATGGATCTTGAATGACCACATGGTGCTCAGCCCCACAATATCCTCCTTCGAGAGGGCATCATCAATCTGATTCACCTCCCTGTAAACATGAGATATTGAGATCTGAAGGTGACTGGCCTGGTGGAGACAACTGATTCAATGGGGAAGGAGTCGCAAAGGAACATTTGTAGTGCCTATTCGAAAAGCCTTTACAGTATGTTGAGTGTCCGATTAAATCCAAATAGGTGACCTATAGTAATAGACAACATACTTGATAGGATAGATCATAACCCAAAGTTCATCTTCAAATGCAGTACCTTGGCCAATAATGTGGGGGAAAAACCTTTGACAAAACAGTGGTATCTACAGAACACAACTCCAAATCCTAAAGTTATTGAAGATCTAGAAGAAACCCCATCAATGTTGACATTAATTCCATGAGGGGTTGGTGGAATCAATCAAACGAACATGAATTCAAGAGGCTGCTTTGGCATCCCTGCCACACTAAGCAACCGCAGAGTCTGCAGATCCTCAAAATAATTATGCATCTTGCTAGATTGCACAACCGCAACAGCATGAATATCCCTTTGTTTGGAAAAGGAATCAGTATCAAAACAAGCAGTTTTACTAACAATGATTGCCAGGTTGGGTGCAGACCAGAGAAAAAGAATAGCCAATGCAGTAGCAACAATGAGCATATTTTGGACCTTCGCACTCTACCTATCATCACAGAGTTGCGGCATAAGCTCCTCGTGATTCCTGAAGTGATAGACATCAATAAAAAACCATGAAACAATGTATTTCCCTATATCTGGACCTTAAAAATAGTCTAGGAAGAGGTGTTGGATAGTATCTTCAGCCCATATACACAAAGGGCAGGCAGAGGCAAAAGGGTGCCCTGCTCTCTACAGTTGGTCATATGTAGGGAGTCAGTTCCTCCAAATCCACTAGAGGAGAATCATTCTAGATGGTTGAACAAAAGGGGCCTTAAATTGAAGCATCCACTTGGGTGGTCATTGAGAGCCTACCATGTTCATAACATAATACTCTTTGGTGTTGAGGTGACCATGTGAATTGGGCTTCCAGATCAATCTATCCTCCTCCTTACAAACATAATTTTGAATTTCCAGCATAACTTCATTGGAAAGAACATCAGAATGAGTGTGATTTTAGTTCATGGAATCATCCATAGTCAACAAAGCCATGGTGGATGGGATAATAGTGATATCAATAGGGTTTTCCAGCCAAGATGTTTTCTAGAAATTAAACATGGAGTCTCTAATAACCAGCCACTTTAAGTGCGACATAATGTCATAAAAGGAGTGCTGAAGAGAGGGACAAACATAGGAGAGAAGATAGTACCTGTATCCACTAAAAAACTATTGTTTGAACCTATAGGGAAAGAAATCATCTGAATCATACATAGAAGACAGTAGGATCCAAGTGAACATGTTAATCAAACTATCATTAAATGTCATGATGTCTTTGACCCCAGGCCTCCCATCTCAAAAGGCTTGACACAATCCCTCCAAGAAACCGTTATGAGTTTCCTCTCATACACTAAGCCTGACCATAATAAGTTTATGACCATGAATTGAAGATCATTCAACATACTTTTTGGCCATCTGTAGAGGGAAAAATAATATAAAATATTGAAAGTAATGACCAAGTTGATGAGGCAAACCCTCCTAGCATATGACATGGTCTTTCCCTTCCAGCTAGCAAGTTGATTAATGACTTCAGAGTAAGTATTCTGCAGGTATTGGCATTTGAATTTCCCTAGAGTAAGGGAACCCTAAGGCATGTAAAAGAGAGAGGGCCCTTACGCACTCCAAGGGTTCTAGAAATTCAGTTTTGCTATCTTATAATGAGACAATTTCCAAAAATGATAAAGGACTTACCTGAACTGATGACATGCCCAAAAACATCTTCATTGTGACTAAAGAATCCTCTAATGGAACCAATAGTCGTATTGGAGGGCTATCCAAATATTAGAATATCTGTAATGACCCGCCCATTCTCATTTACTTGAGAGTGTAATGAGTCATTACATGGCCTTAAGCGTCATCCCCAAGGCGCCAATGGCTGGAAATAAATCCCGAAGGGTTTCAAAATACTTGGGGGACGATTTAACCTTTTAAAAGAAAACAACCATAACCAATGAAAAATTGATAGACATCTCCAAGAAACCACTATACGATGAATGATTTAAAACCAAAAAAACTCAACCATTATTTTCATAATAACCCAACCAAGAGCAACAACAAAGTACAAAACCAAATCAGAGTAAATAGTAGAAAGGCACCTAAAAGACTTCAGGATGACAACCTAAATCAATGCTCCACAATCTGAAATCTCCAACATCATGAACCAGCCTAAGATCCATGAAGTGGTTCTATTAATATGTGACACTTTACCTTTTCCAACATCCTGGTATATGACATCTGCAAAAGCACCATCATGCCAAAGCAGGGGGTGATTAATGAAACTCAGTAGGTTTCCCCAATGAATTCCCAACCCATGCCTCTAGGATAAAACATGTTATCACATTCATATAAAACAATTTATATAAAACAGTTTCAAAGCAGTTCACAATATAACATGTTCCATGTCAAAAACCATTTTCTAAAAAAACCCATCTTTCTCAAGAAAAGAAACCAAGAAAAGTTCCCAATTCCATTCGCATTTCCATTTGGAACATTAGATCCTTTTCAACTATCCACACAATCAACCACACATGAAACATGGACCTCCCTATACTGGCAAGTGGTGAGTTATCCTTCCACTAATCCATCACTTAGTGGACTACTTTGACGGGGGTACTTCACGATCTTATCCATCCCAACCTAGTGATGGGAGGAATTCTCACCCTTATCCATCCCAACCTTTGGAATGCGGGACTTCTCAGCCTTATCCATCCCAATGCATATGAACACACCCCACAACCCATGCATGTCCATGCTCAAAACCATGTGTGTTAAAAATATTTCAATAAAGCATCACCCTTTTATTGAAAATAATTTCATTCAAGCAGCAAAACGATAGCCAATTTAAAATCCGCATTTTAAATTTCTTTCAACAACCACTTTCCAAAAACACAAAAATTTCATCACCCGTTACTAAAAAGGGGTTTCAACCATTCTTTCATAACAGATAAACAAACCATTTCAATCAAGGAAAACAATTTGAAACTAAGCCTTAAAGTTCTAAGAAATAGGAATCGAGAGTGAAACCACCTACCTTGACAAATTGGGCGAAACCAATCCACGTACGGGGAACGATCAAGAACACAGGGTCAAAACTCAAGAAAACCTCCTTAGATCTGTTCTCCAAACACAACTAAGACCAAATATTGTCATATTTGGAATCCACACCTATATATCTACCCATAACGGGCATAGAACTAAGAAAACGAGAGAATATGAGAATTAGATATAAGTAGATCTGATAAACCGATCATGAATGATAACATACCTTAAGAATCCAGCTTCAATTCGCCAAGAGAAGCCTTCAGATCGCCTCCGAAAAGCTTGGGAGAAGTCTTCCAACCATCAAGGGAGAGTAATCATGAGTTAGGGATTCATAGGAGGTTTAAACAAGGCAATTAAAGGAAAAACAAGTAAGATCCACAATTTAAGAATCTAGCATTAAGTGACCTCATGTTTAGTCCGCACAGTTTGAAAAATCGTGCGTTAGCTTCTGACTTGGCCAACCATCACGCACTATTTGGCTGCATGGTTAGAAAAACTATGTGCCTACTATGCAGAAGCCACTACCTCCAAGACCCACTGCGTAGGGTTTGGCTGCACGGTTAGAAAAACCGTGCGCCGACTGTGCGACATCCCCATTGCCTCCAAACATCAATCCAAGTTCTCCCAACTCTCCCATTCAACACCCATAACTTTAAAACCATGAAAAGCATCAACAAAGGGTTACATACTAGAAACTTGGGGTACTATAGTATCATCATTATATAACAAGGGAGAGGGAATAATATTATTCCGACCAGCTTGTACTTGTTTATAAATCCCAAGATGAGTCATCTCAATGAAGCATCTGCTCATGTTATCCTCAGAAAGAGAAAATAAGAGGCTCGAGAGGGGGTCCCCTTGACAGAAACCCCTAGTGCATGGTATGTAACCCCATGGAGAACCATTACCCAGAAGAAACAACCGTACAGAGTTAAGAATGGTTGAAATCAACTTAACATAGTCAGTGGAAAAGCCATACCAACTGAGGACTTCAAATAGAAAACACCATTAGACAGTGTAAAATGCTTTAGTTATATCAATCATGATGGAAATGCTCCCTTTCTGTGAGAACTGATTCAAAGCATTGATACCTTCAGAAGGAGTCACTAAATTTTTTTGGATGCTTCGACAAGGAACAAACCCATACTGGTTAGGGGTAATATGAGTTTTTATAATCCGACATAATCTATTCACCAAAATCTTACTGATAACTTTAGGAATCATGTTTCCAATAGAAATAGGCCTGAAGTCCCTGATATCAACTGTATAATATTTCATAGTTATGAGCGCAATAAAATTTGAGTTACATCCATGATGGCAAGAGGCATGTATAAGAAACTCCATAATTTCAGCCACCATTCCATCCTCAAGAAGATCCCAGTAAAACATGAAGAACATGTTGGAGAACCAATCTGTTCCATCAGAAATTTCCATGCTCGGCAAGAACAAAGCATCACTAATTTCCTCCTTCAAGGGGACCATTGTGAGGAGGCTATTTCGAGGATCATTAATACAAGGGAAAATACTATCAACAATTTTATTTGTGCTATCAATTCCATCTTCAGAATATAGAGTCTCAAGTACTGCACCACTGCATTATAGATTTCACTTTCTGAGGTGTGGAGAAACCCATAAAACTAATGGTTTTTAGCCTGACCTGAACTTTCCATTCCTTATGAAGTCTATAGAAAAACTATGAGTTTCTATTCCCTTATTTCAACCATCGAACATTTAATTTATTATGGTTAATCCTTTCTTTGACATATAGTAGGTCATCATTCATGGAAAGTACCTGGATTTCATCTCTAGAATGGATATCATTGTGTTCGTTACAAATTTGGAAGCTTTCAAGTCTTTCTCCCACAATATGAATCTCACGATCCAGGTTAGAAAAAGATCTCCGACACTAGTCTTTTAGATTTCTTTTTGACATTCCACAGCTTATCCGTAAATATATGTAATGGGCAACCATAAAAGCCCATTTTCTAGGCCTACATAACAATCTCCCTACACCCTGGAGTGGTGAGACCTCCATTATTAAAGCAGAAAGGTAAAAGAGCTGACCTTCCAATAGGACTAGTAATGTAAAGAATTATTGGATTATGATCAAATTGGTGTTTGGGTAGGGTATGAACTGATATGACATGGGAGTCATTCAAATAATCCATGTAAAAATAGAAATGATCCAACTTTCTAGCTTGTCGCCCATTCAAAGTGTATCTGCTCTATGTGAAGGCTACACATACAATTGGAACTTCCAAAAGATTGAATTGGTCAATATAAGAGTAGGAATTAGTGGAGGAAACATGGTTGAAACTCATTCTAGTTTTCTCCTCAAGACATAAGACAATATTAAAGTCCCCCAGAAGCCTCCATTTATGGACTAGTGACCCAAAGATCTCTACAAGATCATTCCATAATTCAGTTTGTTTGATGTAAGAGGTCACTTCATGGACAAAATTAACCAAGGGATTGAAACCTTGGACATAAAGGGAGAATGAGATGAATTTTTGCATGGAACTAATGGAATATATTCATAGGATATTATGTCTGGAGACCCACAGATGGTCCATGCATGTATCATGAAGGTTGTGAGAAATGAAACTGTATCCCTGAGAGGCCTATTTGAACCTTTTCCACTTAATAAAAAGCATCCTAGGCCTTGTAATGCCAATATGAATCAGTTTTTTATCCCAAATAAAATTATTGAGGGATCTGTCCAATGGGGTATTCCCAAGCCATTGACAATTACAAAAGAAACCCTTCATTGGGGGGGGGGGTTCCTCGTGTATTTCCCCCCCGCCCCACCCTGTGCTACATCAAATTGTCTCTTTCCCTTCCATCCATTTCCATTCTTTTTCCCCAAACATAAAATGTCCTCATTCATGGTGGAAGAAACCACCTTTATTGGTTCAACTGGTTCAGGAAAAATATGACCCTCCTCCTAACGTGCAACAGAGGTGTGGGCATCATCAGTTTCATCTGAACAAAACCTCCCACTAAGGGGGTAAACTTATTACTGGCATGCATGTGCTCGGAAGTTTATTTTCATAGAGATACTTTCTGGGTGGCCTTGGAAATTCAGAATGTACACAAAAGAGTCCTTAATGAAACTATCTTTCATGTGAACAACATCAGGGAAGGAGGTTCTTGTCTGCAAAAACTCAGAATTGGTTTCCTCTTTAGTAGAATCCTGGACCCTAGTTGATCCAATTGGACTGATCACTACATGTTTGAGAGTGGCCTCATTTCTTGCTGGAAAGGGGTTGATAGAAGTATCCTCAAGAGATAGGGATGGTGTAGAAACCCCCTCATGCACAGAGCTGGGGCAAAGTTCACCCACCTTCAGCACAAGATCCAGGCTCCCAGACTATCTAGGACTAGAAGCAGAAGCTGAGGGAAACATTCGATCGGATCTAATCCTATAATGACAGGTTGGGACTGCATGGGGAAATCCTTGGAAACTTCAGTGGTGCCCAAAATTTTCTTAGAGCCCACAATATCATCATAAGAGGTTCTGGTCTACAAAAAAATCAGTGTTGGTTTCCTCTTTAGTAGAATTTTGGATCCCAGAAAATCATACCGGACTTATCACAATAGGTTAAATAGTGGGCCCATTTCCAGCAGGGATGGGGTTGACAGTAGGCCCCTAAAGAGAGAGGGCTAGTGGACACACCTCCTCAAGGAAAAATCTGGTGCTGAGGTCACCCACCTTTATCACAAAATCCGAGCTCCCAGACTGTCCTGGACTCGAAGTAGTAGGACGAGGGAAACATTGGACTAGATCAGATCCTATAATGACCGGATGGGGCTGGTTGGTGAGTTATTTGGAATCATCAGTGGCACCAAAACTTTCCCTATGGAACTAAACATCATCATTCTTTCCACACACCTTCAAAGAAGAAACATGCACATCATCTCTTTTCCTATGCTGACCAGAAGCAGAATTCTCCTTTTAGGTTATTGTTGCGATTCCTTTACCTTTAATCCTTTGACATGATGAAATTGCATGTCCTTTGAAGTTAAAAAAGATATATTTTTTGTCTCTATTGTAGTCAGCAAAAAGATGTCCAAAGTACATATGAGCAGAACCGAACTTAAGCTTCCTCTCATAAAAATTTGTAGCCTCATGCTATCATCTATTGTTGTCAAAAACAACTTCCTCAACCAAGGTTGTATACATGTCAACCTCCACCAAATCCCTGGCATAATTTCCAAACTATGGGTCATCAGTTTGTTTATCCAATATAATTGGGTTCTCCATAGAAGAAGAAACATCCTATAAGATCCTTGGATTCCAGTATAACCAATTAAGCTTATAGATACGTACCCAATCTTGAAAATGTGTATTCTGGACATAAGTGGGATAAAAATTTATATCCCATTCTTTTATACATATATAACCTGGTTTCAGAGAGATTGACCCCATGATCCATGCATGGCTCATACATTCATCTAAAGGAAAGACAACATGATAAAATCCACTTCCTATTGAATTCATCAACCACGCATTAAAGCCCCATAACTCTACAATTAGTTTTGTTAAATCACTGATCATCCAAAATTTCTAACCCTTTGGTGTCAAGACCCACACGATAATTGAAAATTAGCACAAATTGATCCTTAACACCACTACATCGTGATCTTCCGAGACATGTTCCACCTTCAAATTCTTGATAACTCTCTTAGGAAGAGGCGGAACAAAGTTAGTGAAACATGGGCCGACATCAACTATCATTATTTCTGAAAAGATCTTTTTGGGGCATCGATGTGAGAATGTGTTGACACTTCTAATTTCTTGGCTACATGGGAGAAGAGATCTATATGGATCTAATATTCATCCGGCTAAATCAGTAGTCCTTCCTTCAATCTTGATTCATCCATCTCATAAAATTTCCACTCACTAGTTAATACCACTACAAATCCCCCATCACAGATGTTACCTCCCATTATGGAATGTCCTTAACCCATCGAAGTCTCAGCCATCCCTACCCTCCAATATCTTGCCAGAAAGATCAAAAACTAGATGGTACATCACACAACATAAAACTGAGTTCTCAAACTAAGGACTTATAACTACCCAAAAACAAAACATAAGGGGACAAATAGAAAAAAACAATGTATTAAAATTTTACAATAGTTACACAGTTAACAAGAGGGATTTATAAAAAACAATTACTAGTCATTCCCCATTTTCCTGCCACATGGACAAAAACAAAGGAATTATCTCTACCCATAACCACCATACATCTATGTCCTATTTAACAAGGGTAATCAAATTCTCACTATTCATGGTGCTCATTTAAGAAACCATTTATTCACGTCATTCATCCTTTTAAAATATTTTTCAATATCATTCCTTGTACCATTTTCATTTCAATTTCACACGCAAGTAAATTTTTTTCATATTCAACAAAATACACATAAATTGTTTTCCCATACCTACCTAAAATGTTGGATGTCATAATAACCCTGAGTGACTAGATTAATGCATGAATAGTCAAATCTATTGAAATATCAGGCCATGATGAAAATATTAAAAAAATATCAACATCAATTATCACAACTCGCGATAATGGAATCAACCATTGTGAAATAATATTGAACTATAATAGAAAACAAAAACAATAATTATCCCACCCAGTGTACTTGGTTCCTCCACCGTACATGCGTAAGCTAATCCGATGTACAAGATCCTAACCAAGGACCAACTCATCCTAGTCTCATATTTACCTTTTCTAAATAGTAAGTCAATAGATAAAGAAAAGAAAACTGTCTCTGATTACACTTTGTAATGACCCATCATGGGTTCTATAGACTGGTGCCCCAAACTGGTTCACCACATGACATCAATCACACCAACCCATATGCTAGAGGCTCTCAACTATAAGTGAGGGTCTATTGTCGATCATGGGGAGACCATACCATTTTTTTATTTTGACAGTAATATGGTAGAATAAATAAATGTATAATAAAAAATAACACAACAAAAACCATACTAATATGAGTATCACAAGTTGAAAGAAAACTAAAAACACAATATAATAACTGACCATTAGATATTTCATATAAATGTACATGGAATTTTGAAATATGAAAACCCCAAAATAAATAAATTCACTGAAAACTCCTCCATGAGGGTCCCAAAACACGTATATTACCTTAATCCATGCTCCAACCCAACCTATCCTAATGACATAAGGCCATTCCACTAACCTATCTAGAAGATATATTTTTTATTTCGGCACCAACCAGGCAGCCTGAGTATATTGAGAGTACAAATCAATAGGCCGTCACCAATGGATTATAAATCAAAATATATTCAATAAAAGGTGTATGATGTTGTATATTTTAATAATTAAAATGCATATGTAAATAGTTATAACATTATCATTTAATAATTATGTATGCACTTAAATATCGGGGTTCTTAAGGAAACCCCAACATCAATACCTGTTTTGTCCTATTTTCAAGTCTGATATACCACCACGGTATATCAAATTTGAAATTAAATTTTACGATTATTAATAGATGGAAAATTTTACAACTAATATTTACAATTTAATGACACATAATTGAATTATCATGTTACCATTCATAATACCTGCCCGAATGTAAATGTCACCATTCACCATTTCACAACTGAATGACTGTGTTTCCATTCATAAAACCACAATCAAATGACCATGTTACCATTCATAAAAACATAACTAATTCAAAAATTAATTATTCACACTAAATCCATTATTAATTAAAAAAGTAGTTAAACACATAAAATCCTTTAGTTAATTGAAAATTTCTCCAATCACATCAATAAAGTTAATAAATAAATTATTTAATTAATCATATCAATTTAATCTTCTTAATTAAGTAATTAATTAATCATATCAATACCATTAATTAATTCCATAATTAATTAATTACACCAATATCATCAAGTTAAAACAATAATTAATTAAACCCTATTAATAACATTAATTAATTCAACAATTAATTAATCATATAAATTTTACTATTCATTTCAACTATTAACTGGTCACACAGATTTCATTACTTATTAAAAAATTTGTTTTTCACATATGTTCCCTTAATTATTTCCAAAATTAATTATGATCTTCAATCCCATTAATTAATTAATCATTTAACAAATCAAATAATAATCAATATCCACAAACTCAAAATCCTAAAATTAATACCACAACTAATTGACTTATTCGCAAATATCAATTTTTCATAATTAATTCCACAATGAATTAACTCAATTATCAATTATCAATATCAAATAATTAATTCATCAATAATTTATCTCAATTATGAAATCTTATTATCCCATAATTAAATCAATATTTAATTATCCAATTCGATCAGTTGAATATCTAAATAATCCACATTAATTAATAAAATAATTATTTAATCTAATTCATTCAATTTCATTATCACAACACTCCCCATTAATAAATTTTCTAATTAACTAATCATACTTGTTAAATTCATTAACCTAACAATCCCTATTAATTTATTCTTCAATTAACTAATCGAACTCATTCAATTGCATTTAATGAACAATCTCAAGTAATTAATTTGATAATTAATAAATCTAACTCACTCAATGGCATTAATGAAAAAATACCCACTAAATTTTTTCTAATTAACTAATTTATCTCATTCAATTTAAATAACCCAAGAATGCGAATTTATTAAATCTATAATTAACTAATCTAACTCAATTTCACTAGTAAATTCCCCAATTAATTAATCATATTCAATCCTGTTAATTAATTCATCAATTAACTTTTCACAATAATTTCATTAATTAATTTACTATTAAATAATAACAATAATTCCATTACATAAATAATAAATTAATTAATCCCATCAATACCATTATTAAATTAAATAATAAAATAATCACATTAGTTAAATTAAATAATTATTCAATTAAAAAATCTGTACAGTACCATTATTTTAATAAAAAAATAAATAAAAACATTACTCAAAATAATTAATTCATCAAATTATGAATCCTATTATTTAATCCTTAAATTAAAGAATCATATTACTGACATTAATTAATTCTTAAATTTATTAATCCCATAAATTCCATTATTTAATTAAGAAATTATATAAACACATTGGTTTCATTAATTAATTCATCAATTTGTTAATCCCATTATTTAATTCAACAATTATATAATCTCATTACCTTCAATAATTAATTAATCAATTAATTAATCAAATCCACAATCATAAAAATCCACATAATTATTTTGTGAAATAATTTTTCTAATTCACTCAATTCAGTAACCCCATTATCAATTCATTAATTAATTATTTAGAATCAGAAAATTCAATAACCTCGTAATTAATTAATTAAATAATTATCCAAACATAAAAAATTCAATACCAATAATTAATTCATCAATAAATTATTCTATCTTAGTAAATTAAATATCCCCAATTAATTCATAAATTAAATATTCAATCTCAATCAATTATATATAAACATAATTAATCTCAACATTTAATTATCCATAATTTATAATTTCAAATCTATCATGATTAATTCGATAATCAGTTTTCTCATAATATGTAATCCCAATATACATAATTTGAACATTTCACTTAATTAATTAATTCACCCAACTAATTAATTTGACAATGAACATAATGTATAAACATATGACAGAAATTATATAATTACATACAAATAATTTCAATTAAAAATTTGGGATTATAATTATAGACCGCCTACCATATTTTGTTGAAAAACGAGTCACCAAATGTAAGTCCACTATTATTTTTGCGGCACAATGATGTTCAAAGATATCCAATTATTAAATAATTAAATAAAGATTAATAAAATTAAGATTAAATCAATCAGGATCATAAAAATCTATATCTAGATCTACATTCCTAGAACTAGATCTCACCAAATAGATTTAGATATATCAAAATTGATGACAACTTTTCTTGAATAGAATGATAATAATGGGAGATGAATGAGATAAGAATATGGATAAGATTCACAAATCAGTAAAAGAGTGAATCTTTAATCCATGATTTAAATCACGTAAGGTGGATTGGGGTGTATTGTAATTCATTTCAAAAAATCCAAAACCATTAAATAACTCTTAGGGTAGAGTGGGATTAGAAATGGGTGAGTTTTTGGGTTTTTATGGACTTTAAAATTAAAAATCTAGTTTCTTTTAAAACCACACACGATTTTCTAGGAAGGGGTGCATTGTTTCCCTAACAGTGTACCCTGACCATGCAGTAGTTTTTACGAGGCCACATGGTTTCTCCTAATAGGGAACATAATTTTTTAAAAACATTTTTCCAATCATGTACAACCCTTTCTTTTCAATTTTTTTTTTCAATTTTCACACAATCACACGCCAAAGTAAAACCCAAATGAAAATTACTTAACACAAGCCAAATGTGTATCTGCAAATGATCCAAAGAGAACTCTAGAAATGTTCAAGATCTTACATGTTTCTTATTTCCAAATGTATTTTTACAAATTATTATAAATATTTTTCCATATAAATCAATATCCTTTGATATAACATTCTATTGATAAAGGATATTATATAAATATCATAATCAATTTTATTTATGTGGATGTGTTATGTTATATATTTCTCTTTTTGAATAATGATCGATCACTTCCTTTTTCTTGCCTAATTGAAATATGTTTATAACCATGATTTGTCCTTTAATTTTTTCCTCTGAGAATAGTATATTTCCATCCTATCATTGAAGAGTGTTCACCAAGATTTTGTACAATGAATTATTTTTATAAATTATTGTCTAACCATATAACATTTTCCAATATGGTATAAATATAATATGATTAATTATTTTTTTAATGGAATTTACATAAGATGTTACATTATGTGATTAGACAACATTTATATTGCCTTACATTAACATGTTATGATTATTGATCGAATTAAGAATGATTTATTTGTGTGATTACATTTCAAAAGTATATGAAACCCATTTTTTCTATATATATTAATGATGTGATGGATGAAATTGATTTCCATTCAATTGTTTCTTTATGAAATGATGAATAATTTCTTTTCAATGGTATACTTATGTATGGATGAATGACGGGTGAGGTCCTATATCACCCTCCAATGCATTGGTTAAATTAATAAGTCCTTTGATATATGTATAATCAGGAATAATTTTGTTATTAACATGTATTGGTGAAAGTGTATGACTCCGGAAGGTGATGAATAATGAAGTAAAATCATATTTTTTCACATGTACGTGTAAATGTCTGTGACCCATAATGGTGATTTCCTTCTACTAATGTTCGTGATATATTTAAAAAATGTAAAAAATTTATACTTATTTTAATGAATATGTTTTTATTTCATGTATTATTCTTAATGACTACTGATTAAACTCTATTCTGATTCATTACTTATGTATCTCCATTCAAAACTCCCGAATTGATTTTTAAGGATCTAATATTTATTAGGAATGATTTTTATGGTTTATTAATTATATCCATATTATTGTCTTCTGATTAGCTATGCCCATTTATTATTATCGCATATGTCTTACCTTAATAATCATTTGATCTCATATTTTCTTATATTTCAATTTTCCCAAGGTTATGAATAGAATTATTATGTATGATTTATCTAGATGATCATCTTTTTTGTAAAATTTGTGGGCTATGTCCTAGACTAATTTTGTGTTTTATATTCTCTTATATAGAAGATGAAATGTCAATTTGATACAAAGAACATGAGTTCTAATGGTTAAATAATTCTCCAAAAAATCTTTAACACTAAACCTAAAATTTTAGTTGTAATATAGTAGTTAAATTATGTGAGAAAGTTATTTTAATTATATATTTTTATCAAAGATAGTGTGTGAAATATATGTTTTTTTGCATCAGATCTAGGAGTGCGGGCCCTTGGGAACATCATCATTTCTTCTCATAGAACACTCATACCAACTATATTGATGAAATAACATCATTTTTAAATGGATTTCTAATTTTTTTAATGGGTAACATAATATGAATCCCTTTATTCCAAGAACATTGAATTTTTTATGATTATAAATTATTTCTTTATTAGAAATGAAAATATTTTTCATTCCTTTTATGACACAAAATATTTATAATCTTATTTTATTGAGTTTCTCAAATGTTATGGAAAGGTGGTTTCATAGATAGTATTATTTTGGTTTTGAGGCATGAGATTCACATATGATGATTCATTAAAGGGATCTAATGAATTTTTAATGAATACATGAATATTGATTTATTGAAATGATGAATTTTAATTTATAATTTTTTTTGATTAATTTTAGATTTAGAATTAAGAGATAAATTATATTTAATCTAAAATAAATTACATGGTTTAATGATCCCCTATAAGATTTCTTAGGTATTTTGGTGTGAGTCAAGGATAAGGACGATACTATTATTTTGGGGATAATTTATTAAATGGAAAATAATTTATTTTTCAAACTAAAAGATGAATATAAGTAAGAATAAAGTAATGGTTGAAGGATATTATTTGAATATACCAAGGGACCCCACCCTATTGCATAAATTTTCAATTTTTATAAAATTTATGTGAATGTTAAAAAGATTATCAATTAGCTATATTATCCTAGTACTACCCTGATCATAACATCTAGGTTCACCACAAGATGATTTTGGGATATTTGATAATGTATATTTTAATAAAATTTTACAATTCCACTTGTATTCATATCAAGTTAATTTACATAACATATTTTCATTTTAAACATATTTCTAATTGTATTATATAGCTATAGATTTAATATCATTAATAAAAAAACCATGTTTCTAACATCACTTGAAACTAGTATGTAATTTTTTTTAAATAGGTTTCACGTGGAGTATATAATTGAATCATAGTATTTTAGTATGATAAAACAATATAAATACACTTTTATTTTCTATATTCATATTTTAATAGAAATAATTATTGGAAATGCATCATTATGAAGTGCCAAATCAATATTATTTTTTGAGAAAAAGTCTCATATTATTGGATTAGATGGGAATTTCATTTTTCTTACATATAGATAGGTAAAATAGAATATAAATTTTGGATTATTTTTAAATTTTTTCATGAGAATAATCTCAATGGTTGTACATTACATTAATTTCATATTTTCAATATCTTTAATAATGCATATAATTTCATTTAAATGATTTTTTTTTAATTTTTGGAATTTTATTTTCTAATGATGAGTTTATGATTTATTAATTTTGTGTTATTTCTTCTTTAAATAATATGTTTTATTGAGTATTTAATTTTTAGAAGAATTTATTTGTTTATTTAACCACAAAAGATGTTAATATTTCAATTATTTTCAGTAAGTCATTTTGTTCGATAGATTTTTCTACACACAACAACGATCAAAAATTTAACCACAAAATAGTTTAAAAATATAAATTTTACGTGTGAGTATTAAAACCTAGATAAAAAATTATTAATATAGAATAAGAGTATCCTTTTTATGAAATATTTATATAAAAAAGAATATATTCATTTAAGATTGATGAAATTTATTTAGTATATATAAAATAAATTAGAAAATCATATTATACATAAAATATACATCATTCTAAAATAAGTGATTTATTTCAACAATATATTTATATTATTATTAGGAGATATTAAAATATATGTAAATTATGATTAATATATTAAAAAAATAATTTTTAATTATTATGAAAAAATAAAAAATACATAGTAAACGATTTATAAATGTTTTTTCGACAATAATAGTTTACCACTATATTTTGGGATCTTATTAATATATTTAAATATAATATTTTAGAAATTTTATTTGAAAAAATTATAATATTTTTATTAAGAATATTAAAATAATATTAAAGAGAACTTTTCTGATTTTTTTAGAAAGAATGATTTTTTGGTGAATAGTGAAAAATTCAGTTTTTTAAAATAAAAATAATTTGATTAAATTATTCATATATAAGTATAAATTGGAAAATAAGGAAAACATTTATAATAAATAGTTTTTTATTATAAGTAAATTTTAAAAATTTAAAATGTTATTTTTATTTTAAAAAACCATATTTAATTTTTTAGATCACAAGAAATATTTTTTCGAGAATTATTTTAAATATTTTAACCATTATTATATTAATTTTTTTTATGATTTTATAAATTAAATAAATTTAAATTGATTTAAAATTTATAACTAGTGGTTCCAAATTATGTAATAAGGTTCACATAATTTTTACTCATAATGATTTGGTTATCATTGGTAATAAATGGTCATTGCATTAAAATCTAAAATGATAAAAGTAATTATTCAAAGTGTAAAGGGTTTGAAACGTGATAAAAAATATCTATAATTGGGTGTTTGTTGTGTTTATATACAATAAATCTTTTCTAATAAATTATTTATCAATTTGGGAGCCACTTTCCATGTTTAACATGTCCTCCTTATATATTAATTAATAAAAATTTAAAAAATTAAATTCCCACCACTTATAAAAGTGCCTCCCAGCACCCCATAAAGGCACTCCTAAAAATTATATTTCCCAACTAAAACCTACCATATTTACTTCCACACAAATAATATTTTACTGTATTTTGAATTTAGTCTGATAATATTATCACATTCCAACCATATTATCGAGATCTTATAAGGAAATCACAAAGTGTTCAACGCGAGTAATCAGTTTCACATAACTTCTTCCAATTCATTTTTATTAACAATTATAATATTAATATAAATAAAAAAATAAATAATTATTTATTATATACATAATTATATTATTATGTGGTAAATATAATTAATTTTATTTTCCCTTATATGTTAATAAAAATGAAACCATCATTTGTGCGTTGTGCGGACTACCGCCTCCAAATCACAGCTTGTTTTATTTTCCTTAAACAACACACATGGATAGTATAATAGGATAATTTAACAAATAATTGTGTTATTTATATCATTTATATGATTTTTAAATATTATACCACAATACTCATTTCACCAATTCTATGTAAAATAAAATCATTAACTAGAGAAACGTGTGTACTACCGCCCCCATGGAATGAGTGATTTTGATTTTTCTATTAGTATACTCATTTAATGGGTTGTAATTAGGATTATATTCAAAGAAAAAATTATTTTTACGATATGATTTAGTTTATTTTATAAAATAATATAGTACATGTTAGTGATATGATCAAAAAATTATTATCATTTATTCAGTTATTTAAAATAAGTGATCTAAGAGGAAAATAATTTCTTCTTTCTATGTAATTACATTATATAAATTATGTTCTATTTATAATTATATATAATTTTGATATATAGAACTAATAATAACCATATATGATCATTATTCTTTTTTTACAGGGATGCTACAAACAAACCACCCTATAACCATTCATTAATCATTGTATAATTATGTTTGGGTTTGTTTAACCACCTAGATAAACCATAAAATGAATTTATTTCATTGATGACTATGTGAAATTAATTTATCATATAATATGAAATAAAAACAGAAAAAAATTTATTTTATTTGTTTTTTCATGGTTATATTAATAGTTAACTATTTAATTTAGAAAGCACCTTGGGTTTGTGGGGAATTTCCGAAACATGATCATTGTTGATTTCATCTTCATGTTTTGTAAGAAAAAAAACCACCGATTGAATTTTAATTTTATAAATATCAGGTAAAATATTATAATGTACCTTCTATGATATAATAATCATTAAAATCTATCAATTAAAATATACCATCACTATTTTTAGTAAACTATTTCAAATCGATAATGGTTACTTACAAACATAGTTGAAAATAGTTAAAAACTAACTAAAACATACATATATATATATTTATAGTGGTTATAAATTAAGAATGTAAATGTATATATATATAAATAATTTTTTTGGTATGTTTCTAAATAAAATAATTTAATTAATCTATAAATTTGGTAGAAGAAGAGAATGAATAAACAATGTGGTAAGTATTTTCATATCAAATTCCTGTATTTGAGACATATTTTATAATTTAATCCTATTTTATTTTTTGTTGTGTGAATAATGAATATTGGATTTAAAATCTCATGATTTGTTATTAATAATTTTTTTATGGTTAATTGACTAGTCGTATAATTAATTAGTATTTGGTTTATGTTTTACTCAAACTGGAAGGGTTATCATGGCCATAATTCTGATTCTTTGTGGAGTGTTATACGTTATACTCCGTGATTTTTTTGTGTGGTGTTATATGTATTTACTATCCCATGAATATTCTATAATTATATTTTGAATTTTATTTATTCGATAAATTAAGAAAAATTAAGATATTTTCTTCAAATGCGTTTTAACTTATGTGTTACCCCATTTATAATAATATTTGGTAACTCAATTTTCCTTAATTAAGTTATTTTTCTAACTTGAACTTATTTCATAAAAGTTATCAAAATTAGGAAAATTTATTTTTTTCTTAGTTATTATCTCATTATTAACATTTTTACCTTATAAACCCATTTTAAAATATTTCATGTCTATAGGGGTATATTTTCCATAAGGGACATTGATAACTAATATTTACTTTCCGTGAGTTAGATTATTTCATTATGAAATTATTTCTTCCAATCATGGGTTATCCCAAACTAATATTTGCTAATGTTATTTTAAAATCATATTTGAGAAAATAATGGTTAAATATTAATGAATACTTGACAATGTGTGTTTTGAACATTGGTATTTTGAAATTAACAAAAAGGGGTTTTCCTTTCAAATTCGAATGATTTTTCTTCCTAATATAATTTATAGGAGATAAATTATTTTTGAAGGATCCATTATTGGAGATTTTTTTAAAAAAAATTAATGGTTTATAAGATACTTAAACTATCCTTTTTAAAATTCACATTTGAATGTCACAGGATAATTTTTATTTTAATAAAATGTTAAACATATTTTTTAAAAAATCATTCATATTATTGTATACACTTCCATTTTTTATTCTCAAAAGAATTTACCCCAATGTGGTTTATGTTTTCTTATTTATCTTATAATAAGTATATATATATGATATCAACATGGGTATTGAAATTCTGATATAAATCAATTAGATTCCAAATCACTTCTTTTGTTATATGATTCAAGACATTATATCTTTGAGAGTGTTTTTCATTTTTGTCAACACCCCTAATGTTTTCTTACTTTCATTAGAGATATGTTTTTTAAATCCATGCAAAATCAATATCTGGAGGACTTATGACCTTTTTATACCAGTAATGACTAAACTATATACTATTTACCCTATTCAATGTAAACATCACATTTTAAACATCAATATTAGAGTATGTTCACCATGAAATAATATTTATTAATTAAAATATGGAAAATTATTTTCCTTCTAATATAGATTATTATTTTAAAGTTGTCTACGTACTATATTACACTGTAAATTTTTTCTATGTATAGGGTACGATCATATTATATTTTTTATTAACATCATGAAATATATTTATATTATTGATGATAATTCACAATTAATATATGTTGATCATGTATTGTTATTCCATAATACTCATTATATGCATTAAATGTTTTTATTTGGCCAAATATTCCTTAGAAAAATGAAAAAATGTTTTTTATGAATCTATTATTTAATTCATTAAAATTAATTAGGTTATGGGTTAGGACTGGATTTATAAAACACCTTGATACATCAATTGGTCTTATTTGAAACAATTTGTTGGAATTTTGTGTCTACCTCTCCCCATAATCAAATAGTGTCTTTTCCCATGCCCGTGACAATATGATTTTGATTTACAAAATTATACATTCCACCGTTATAATATATTTATTATTGATGTACACATTTTCATTTATTATCATATATTTATAATGATCTATGTTTAAATTTGAATAAGGATTCATTTTTTATCTTATTTATTCAAAAATATTTAATACAAGTTTATGATGTGGTTTCTTTAGGTGTATATTTTTTCATACTAATAATTTTAGCACACCTATTATTATATTTCCTTTTCAATAGGTTTTGAATAAAACTAGTACACATGACATATTTAGAAGGATATTATGTGTGAGATGATTTTTTATATTTCTTTATGACTCATTATGTTTATGTAGTTTCATATATAGTAGATAAATATCATCTTAATACAAAGAACATGGTTTTTATTAGTATATGGTGTTTAATCATTATCAAAAACTCTAATCCTAAAATTATCATCTATATTAAATAGATGAAATATTAGTTAGAAATTCATTAATTATTGGTTGTAATATCTAGGATTTAAAATCCATTTTCAGATCATGAATGAAAATAATGTGTTTATAGACCTGGATGTGGGAGAAAATGTCCTAGACATAACAATATACATGAATAAAAACATATTGAATGATATTATTGTGTTCTTAGAATAATTTTTTTTGTATTTAAAATTAACAGTACAAATCACTCACATCTTAATATATTTGATGACCGAGCACTAGTTTTCATCCCAATGTGATTTGAAACCACGTCGAACCTTGTAGTGAAAAATTATTGTTTTTTGGTAGGATTAACTATAGTAGTTCATTATAAAATGATATTTTTATTAGGATTTAGATTTGATTATTTAGGGATTTCAATTGTATATGAGATAGGACCCTCAAAACTCATAATGAATTCTATGAGTTTTTTTTTCTATCACACATCATAATGAGTCCTGATTTACCGATGGATATTGAAAGAACCTAATTTTCATTATTGTATTCTTATATTTTTTATAACTTGGGAATTGTATCTTGAAAGTGGAATGCGAAGACTAATAATCCACATTCAGGTGTAGTTCTTTATAGTTGCGTACCATGCACACCAACCATGAATATTAGTAAATGTGAAATCTTTTGTAATTTATTTTCGTAAATATTCGTAATATTTGTCATTACAATTTGTGGAATAATTATCATTTAACTGAATGTTTATTATATTATTTTATCTTTAAATTATTTTAATGTATTTATTTTTAAACATTTTTTATAGGATTTCTTATTATACTCAGCCTATAATAATTGCCTCGATGAACCCTCTAGTTGGAAGGATGAATAATTTTATATTGTTCAAACCTATATGTGATAAAATTATAATTATGAAGGTGGTGTAAATGATACATGATATTGAAAGGGACTTATTGCATGTTCATCTCCAGTTAGGAATCAAGGTTATTTTTTCCTTTAACAAAACCATACATCATATTTTGGTTGAAACGTCATGAAATAGGTAGTGATTTTCAATGGAAACTATAAAGATAATTGTCATGTTCTATAAAAATAAAGAGGCTCTAAAGTCTAAATGTGGAAAATTTATTCTCATGGTACATATAAAATAATAATGTAATTATATTATGTAAAAAAATGTTCATGATAAATTAAATTATAAAAATGAAAATCATATATTCTCTTGGAAATTTCATCATAACACCATAAAGATTACTATTTATCAAGAGTTTTAAATCATTCAATAGGGAGACCAGATTGTTTTAGAATATATAGAACTATTTTTTGAGATAGGTAATATTAATAAAAATGTTTTCAAATTAGACCTCAAAATCTAAAAATATTAATACGGGCATTCGATATGATATTATATAACCTGTATTCAATTGAATATTTTATCCAACCTTGAAATAGTTGACCAATATTTTATGGTAGAGGTGGACGTAGATTAATTTTAAGAATTAGTTAAATCAAATCATGTCTCCAATATAAGTGATGGTGTCTTTGAGGAAATGAATAGGAAACAAGATTACTCTATGAGGGATTATAGTGATGGATTCATGTATGCATCTCCAAATTTTTACATATAACAAAGGGAATGAAGAAATCTAATCTATCATCATTGTGGTAATTCAATGAAAATAAACAAATATTTTCCAGAGGCCCTTATGAATTGAGATAAATGTGGTTATACTGGTCATATTTGAATCTATTTTGAATTAAATCATCCCCAAAACGTTGTATTAGTTATTCATAGAGATATTAGGTTTATTTTAGTGATTCAAAGGTCGTATGATCCTAGACATAGAAGTGTTGATGGAAGGGAGGTTCTAATCATGGTACAAGAAAAATGAGAGGAGATCCTTAGGATAATGGATTGTGAGATCTCTATTTTATAACATTATATTGATGGGATTTTATATGTGAATTCATTAAATATTAATTGATTAAGGTATATTTTCATGAAATGTATTGATGTATTTTATATTGTTATATAAAACCATAATTTAGAGAAATATATAGGAGGAAATGGAAATTTAGAAACATAAAGGCACCTCACAGCTTTACATAACCAAAAAAATATTAAGAACATGAAATTGATGATTGAAGAGAAAGAGACCAAAACGTACATTAAGGGAAGGTTTTCCATGATTTTGGATGATCAAAAGTGGATTAGAGGCACAGAACAGAAAAAACAATGGAAAAATGAATTCAATGTTGGAAACAGGCCTTACATGTCAAGTAAATATTTCATGAAATATAATTATAAAACACATAAATTATTTATTAGATGTGATGACAAAGAAAATAATTCCTTGTTATTTTAACATGATTCAAGGAATGACACATATATTTCATTCTATAATGGAATTCAAGAATAATGAGAACGGTTTCTAAGATGTGAAATAGGAAATAAAGGTTTTGAGGCCTGGAGATTTGATGTCGTGTATTATTTACATTAAATGAAGGCATATACCATTGAAAAAAGATATTTTCAGCCTATTTTAGACAAGGGGTTATAAATTTTGACTAGGAATTCCATTAAAAACAATAATATTTACTGTATATGAAATAAAGTCATATCTACTCATATATATATATACATATATATACAGGTTAAAACAATGAATAAATACATTCCATTCCAAGGTGGAGAGGCTTAAATGTTGGGAGGATTTTGTAGGAATATGACCTAGAGTTATTCATATATACTGTTATGTTTTTTATATCAATTATTTTCAATATATTATTTTATTTTGGACTACTTATTTTTTTAACTGCAGTCAATTTTATATTCTTTTTTCCCATTCATTATTTTCATATATCTTCTTTATTGGATATAATTTATTTGTTAGGTCTAGTATATTGAGATATTTTTCCATGATTTCTTAGAACACTTTCATTTGAATCTAATCATATTGGTGTTACTGGTAGTGAGTAGGGGATGTTTGATCCAAATTAATATGATAGAATTTAAACTCGGTATCCATATGGCCAGTAACCTGGTGAAAAAAATATTAATCTCCTTATTTTAATGTATCTCGACCCATCGTAGGTGCTAAATTAATGACCATGACCTTTTTGGAGAGAATCGGGAAAATGACCAATAGAATGTATTTATTTATTCATAGAAGCAATGAATCACGGGCTTTATTTTTCAATTACTTAGGTTGTTATAATTTGTTGGTCCAAGATCAATTGGTGTTTTTCGCATCGATTTTCATCTTACGCCATATGTATATCCCAAGTAATATTTTCCATTACCCATTTCCTATACCCGAAAATTGAACATAAATCCTTACTTTCATGTAGTTTCTATTATACCTTTTCTATTTATTTTACAATAATTTATTTATTTAATTTTATTCATTGAATTAGTTTAAATAAAATTTAACTATAATTTGTGTGACCGACCTTTGGTCAAAATTTTTGTTCTACGATCCAATATCTCAATGGGATCGACATTGTACATCCATAGTACTATACCATTGATGTAAGTGTGGTTCAGGTTTCATAAAATTTTATAATTTTATTTAATAAAAGTATTTAATTAATTATTTTGAATTCATCCGATGATCTCTAAAAATCACGAATCTTGAATATAATATTCAATTGAGTAAGATCTTAGTGAATTTGAGGTAGTACAAGTGATTTTGTTGGGTATAATAATTTTAAAAACATAAATATTTATTTAATTATTTTATAACATGTTACATAGTCTTTTATATCTACTTTTATTATAGAATTATTGAACCTTCCTACTTACCCTATTCCATTTGTTAAAAGGAAAAAAAATCCCTCTAGATAAATAATGAATGTGTATTATTAATTTCATCATTTATTATTTATATATCTAAATTGAGGGTATTTTCTATAATAATTATTATTAATATAGATCTTATAGATATTATAATTTGAATGGAATAATTGTTTTCAATAATGGTACAAATTAATTTTCATCACTAAATTGTGACATTTAATTCATTAAATAGAAGTGAAGAAATATATTATGTTTCATTGAAGCTAAGGTCATGTCAGGTAATGGATTCCCTTCAAATGTTTAGGAATCTAACCTTCATGAAATCTACCCTCAGGATGCGGGATTATAGAAATAATTTTTGGATTGATTTTCCTCATTTGGTAAGTGATTTTATTGATGAATTTTATGTTTTCCTATAGAGTGGGAAATAAAATTCTCAATTTGTGTGATTTGTGGGATGAAAACCATATCATTTTTAACAAATCATATGGTCCATGCAATATTAAAGGTGTTGAAGATTTAGTTGGATGAACTCCATGAAAAAGGTATTATTCATCCAAATGTGTCTCTATGGGCGAATCCTATTATCTATAATGAAAAATCAAACGAAAGAATACATTTTTTCATTGAGTTTAGAATCTTTAATCAATTGATAAAAACACCATTTTATTATATTAATGATCCCATTAACCATTGGAGGGTTAACTATTACTAATGATTCCATTTAGAAATTTATGATTTATCTTAATTAAATTTATCAACACCACCTACTAAAGGTGTAATATATACCCCATGCCACTTTTTGAGTATGAAAAGTCATTATAAATACAACATGATTCCAATTGGATTCAATAATTCTCCTATGATATTTATTGACCTTATGAACATCATCTTCAACCATTACTATTATTTCGTTATTTTGACTTTTTTATATGATATATTTGTTTATTCATAAACAATGTAGGATCTTGGAAACCATTTATAGATCATACATGGAATTATATGGGATTTTAATAATTGTTTTAAATCGACAAAGTTTCACTTTTGGATCAATGAAATGATGTTACTAGGTTATGTGGGGTTAAATAATGATATTTTAGTTGATCATAATATGTTAAGAATCATTTTTTCATTGAATGTGTTAAAACATATCATCAGGAAACCAAACACATTATGTTTTTTATTACACTTGAATCAATGTTGTGAAATATTTTATAATGGTTTCATCTCCATTAATTTCTCTCACATATAATGGTGTGGAATTTTTATAGAGCTCAATGTTTCCACATCATTTGACGAGAAAAAATAATGTTAATAATTTGCCCATCCATTATACTTCCAGAGATAAGGAAAATAAATGTTGTCTATTTTGATGCATCTGACATCCATTGTGGATGTGTTCTAATGAAAGAAGATATTTTAGAAACTTATCAATCTCTTCATATTCCTCCACATGAAAGGAACCACCCAACCCATGAAGTTGAATTGTGGCATGCTGTTAATTTAGTGAAATATTTAAAATAGTGTCATTTTGGTGAAAATTTTAGTGTATAAATCCCTAAATATTTTGAGGTACATATTATCATAAAAACTATGAAAATTAAGAAAAATAAATGTATTTAACAGTGTATATAATTTAATTTGATCACTCATATAGAACATTAAAGGGAAATAATATTTGGTGATATAGAGACAATTTCCTCATGCACATTTTATTTGATGATTTTTAAAATAACATTATATAATGTTCATCCCATAAATCTATAGATCTGGTGTTATTGGGGGATTATATACATATATCATAAACCTGAACATAAAACAGACCAAATTTTTTAAATCTCTATAATATTCTATTTATACCCCATTGATCATATTTTACCCTATTTTATATGCTTGTGAAATATATAAAGAAAAATGGTGAGATATAAATCCCATTAAGGGAATAATCAGAGTAAATAATGATAGGGAAAAATATATACAAGTCAAGATACATATCAAGAAATTATAAATAAAAGGATAATAAGAATGGGACAATGGAATAGTGGATATAATATCATATGATCATGGAATCATTCAGATACCATGACAATTGGAACTGTGATGTCATAACATATATCATGGCTCTCTACAAGAACAACATTATAAAATGTGTGATGCTAACTACTTTTCCACCATTCAGGGTATCCCAACAGATGAAACCAATACTGAATTAATTAGTGGATGTATGATTCTAGTCCCACCAATCATATTTTGAAAATATAGATGAATATTCATTCCATATACATAATATATAAATAGATCACAAGAACCATATAAACCATTGAAAAGTAAATGGGTGTTTTACTCATTTCTAAAGGAATAAATAGATGACATATCATAAATATTACCTTTTCAATAGGGAATTAAATAATATGTAAATGTTCATAACTAATTAAAGAATAATTGTTCATGAAGATTAATTTCAATTGATAAAATGTTATAATAATGTAGTCCATAATTATGTTCTTAAATAACCCTCTTTAGTGAGGGTTCAATAAAAGGTTAAATAATCTTAAAAGAAGGTAATCAAAAAATGGTTTCTATAAAAATAAAATTAATCCACAATGGTTTCATAAATTTTTTTAATTATTTTTAGAATTAATATGGGGGGAAAAAAACATACAAGATAATCTCATGAAAAGGAAAAATATATTTTATATTTCCCCTTAATTAGATTTTCATTATAGAGAAGATTGTTAAGGGATAATAAAAAACAAGTACATTATAATGAAAGAAATAATGTTTAAGGTAGCTATAAATGTAAGGAAAAATAAATAAAATTTATAATGATATTACTTCAATAATAAATAGATAAATTGTGTTAGAGGTATAAATAATAAAATAAAATGGAAGAGGGTGGTTAAAAAGATCACTTCCCTCAGGTTTTGACTCGCTTGGTACATTAATTTATCTTCATAAACAAAAATATTCCAAAAATAACTCATTTGTATTCTTTTAAAATATATTATATGTTCTTAATTAACATTTATTATCATCACCCATTTATTTATTATATTTTTATTTTATTAAACAGTCCACATATTATTGTTCGATTAATTTTTTCAAAATCGATTCTTTATTATGATCGTGGTAAATGGTAATGTAAAATAGTTCCACAATATCTAATTTATCTAGTTATTGATCATTTATTAATACATTAACATATGTTTTATATAGTTCAATGGGTTGTATAAAATAGAATGAGACAATGAACTGTATCTAATTATGCCAGTTTAGGATTATTAAAATTATTATTGTCATTAATTTTTATTATCATTAACATATAATAAAATTGATAAATCTAGAATATTAATCATGTTATTAATATGTTATATAATTATTCAATATTTTTTGACAACCATACATGTAAGGAGCTAAGGAAAATGTATTACATCATTTATGGAGGTGGTGAATTGTCCATCATATATGAGACCATTTTATTTTTGGAATTATATAAGAGAGGTATTAGATCATTGATATTACATTAACATAATTATTTTACTATAGTTATGATAATATTTTCATTATTTCTTATTAGATAAAATATATTATAGTTTGTTATAAAAATAAATGCTTAAAAGATATTGGTTAAGAACATTACATGGTCCTTTGGATTCCCTCTCTTAAATTTTTCATTAAGGCTAATTATAATTGTTTTTTGTTGAGAACATGTATTATAGGACATGTGAGGATTAATGGATAAAATATTTGGTAAATTATTCATAATCTTATATTAGTGAATATTTTTATCCAGACTACAATTTCTTTATATCAAAGTCAAATTTGTCTCATTCTTCTCCCCTTTCAAAATTAAGATATTTTTCTCAATACTACCAGATCTTCACCTACTACTCCTTGTAATTTTGTTAATAATCCAAGTTCACCATCTATGAATTTATTATGTTTTTAGGGATTTAATTTATAATTTATCAAGAAGGATACATGGAACATGTAATTCACTTGAATCGTGTTTTGTGAGAGTTATTGTTGATGTTCTATAACTCAAATACATGGAACACATCACCCACTAAAATTATCTTAATGTTCCTCTTCAGTTTTATAATATATTTGAATATAATTTATAAATATTACCAAAAATGGGTTAGGGTATTATCTAATGATCTTATTCATCAATTTCATTTATTTTACTTTAGTATTGGTGAGTTTAAAGGGAACTACTGTGAACCCATATTTAATATACGTAGTATGAATGGATTTTCGGGAATATACACCATATCCACCATCATTTAATGATATATTTACTAGAGGTACCCATTGCGGAGGTACTAGGGCCCATGTATCATATTAAACAAATCATAAAATCTTTTTAGTGGGTATTTTTCTTTGGCATGATCATTTTGAGTTTAAGGTAGTAAATATAGATATTCAGTAACACATTATTATTCATAATTAATAGAACTGGTTCACACTATGGTGCATAATTTGGGAATATAAAACCCTTTTATATATTTTGTTGTATATATTATTCCATTCTTATAGTTCATTGAGGTTATTATATAGAAACCCTTCGATATGGGTAGAGCAATAGACATGTGTTCAATTGAGAACTCATCCTCTCCATTTGGATGAAGACTATGTAACACTTTCAAGAACCAATCATCATTTTCCCATATAATGATCATACCTTCTAGGATGATCTTCTAATTTCCCATAATAACTTGAGAAATAAATTCTTATTCAAGAGAAAGAAATATCCTGTATTTATAATATGTTTTATAAGGATATATATCCACCTCCTTGTACTTTTCTAGATTTCTATGATTATTTGATATATGGAAAGTGATTTCCTTCTCAAAAAAAATATACTGGTTCAATATTTTGATAAAAAATATATGATATAGAAAAATTAAGTTCCAATCATTTTAGATATAGAATGAATTTTATTCCAGTGAGTTGTAAACCCTCTAATCGTGCATCCAAAATACCAAGGGTCAAGGCTAGGAATGAGATAATATTTAGGGGAACTGTTTCAAATAATGTGATAAGAATTGTAGCTGTTACTATATAAACATTACTATTTACCCAATTTTGTGTCGTTGGTCTAATGTTTTTTTTCATATGGTCTATAAGGCCTCTAAAAAAATAGGACATAGGTAATATAGTCTATAAGGAATAAATATTCAATTCATTTTTTGATATGGATTTACAGTTTTTGAATTAGAGTAGGCCCTGAAAAAGAAGTGAAACCACATAATGATGGATTAGAGCATGATCATTCAGTATTGGGAAGTAACAATACCTATTATTGATGTTGGTATATGATAAAAATTTAATTTTTCCATTAATTAGTATACAGGCACAAAAATCCTGAAGCAACTCAAGGAGAATTAACAGATAAAAACCAAAAAATAAGTTGAAGTGGGGATATTCAAGTTTAGTTAGGGTTCAAAATATTTTAATGTTATTGTTCTCAAGGATTATAGGACATGTAGTGAAATATTTACACTTATAATTATTTTTACCATTAAAGGGTTCCCTCCCATCATAACTAAAAATGGGATTATCCTGAAAATACAAATAACTTATGGCATTAAGTCCATTCGATCATCAGGTATTACAAGGTTTCCTTAGATATTAATCCCAAAAATATTAAATGTATAGGAGTTATATACATGAGATGTAATGATTCCACCACTTTTTGTTTTCACTAATAATTTAATCTCTTTGTATTCAGATGGTGTTTACATATTCTTACTAAAAATGAATTATGTAAATGAATGTGAAAATAATCAAATATATAATTTACTATTCATGAATGAGTATGAGTTTACATGTTAGAAATTTATTTTCTTGATTCATCATAATAGTTGTGATATCATATATCTTCCCTTTCTGCTTTTTTCTAGGCAGTTGCAGTCATTTTTATCCCAGAATTCCCTTCACAGGGATAAATTACATTCAACTTTTTAATGTTCATTTGAATGGAATCATTACTCTGTACATTGAGGATTAAAAAACACCACACATCCTTTTATTAACATTGTGCTTTTATTCATATAACTTTCTCATTAATTATTTTAATTCCTCACTTTATAACACATGAATCATCTCATTATTCCATTGAGTTAGTTTCTAGGATGCTTCTCCCCACACTTGGGAAAATCGGATATTTTGATATTAGACCCTATATGAAATTTATCCCTCAATAATATAGAAATAAATTCAATTTCATACTTATTTCATCCAACAAAGAACATTGATAATTAACAATTTATGATACATAATTAAATAAACATTGTTTAATTTATTTCTAGTAGTTGAAGCCTCAAATCATACAATATTTTCTAAGTCTGGACCATAGCCTTATAAAAATAGACCAACATTGATTTTTTTTGATGAAAATGCTGAAGGAAAACCAAAAAATTATTCTGATGGTTTCATCATAAGAAAATATTAATTCAACAACATTTATCTTATTCATGTAACTCCCTCCCATTTTTAGGATGGAGATTTTGGGAAAAACATCAATTGGAAAATATTATCTTCAGTCCATCCCAATTCACCTATTCAATATCTTCATTGGGATTTGTATTCTTGATCAGTGTCCCCCACTTACCAGATTCTCCCTCTAAGTAATAAATAACAATTACAATTTTCTCTTTATCATAGCACTAGAAGACAATGAATATTTTTTCAATAGTGATAATCCATTAAAATGTGATTAAGTTATCAAAATATTCAAAAAATGAAGGTATCCATTATCATGTAAAGGACTCATCCAAAACATGTTCATTTCATTGGAGAAGTAGGGAATTATATATTTCTCAAGTTATATTTCATAAGAAGACTCTATTTTATAAGTACCACAATTATGTTCTGAACTCTTATACCCTTATATTTGGCATTTTCTCAAGGAAATCTTCACATTTCCATTTAAATTTGTTTTTTTACATTATTACATTAATTCCAAACCATTAACTAAAATGAAGACATGTTAATGATGATAATACATAAATTAATAATTTTAAAAAAGGAAACACTAAAATGTTGGGGAAGAGATGATGATAAAGTTGATGAAGGATTCAATAGTTGCCTTTCATTATCAAGAATGGTTTTGAATAAAAAAACCTCTTCGCATCGATTTAGAATCCATTTTTTGGGGATTTTGATTTATAAAAGTATTGATCGGTTTGAGGAAGAATCAGTATCACTGGAGAATGTATCAGGTAAAAAGTTTTTGGTCAATAGTTTCATAGTGGAAGTAATGAGAAAGAAGTGGATTATTTTTTGTACAATCAAAGTCTCTATGACTATGATTCAAGGAAATTATGATGATCCCTTTCTGATTTTTATTTCATATAAATCGAGAGTTGTAGTGGGAACTATTGATGATAACCTCACAAAAGGAAATGAGATTTAAAGTGATGATACCAATTAGAAAATAATAGTTACTAGATTATTCAGACTTAGATGGTAGAGGGAAATAATTGGTCCGTAATGTTTCTCAAGAAAATCTTGAAAATAATCGTATTCAAATTTATCACATCTGGATGATAGAGCAAATGAAGGGGTACTAGTTATTTTTAAAAACAATTGTATGTATTTCTAATAGCTGATGCCAATTTTTTTTCAAAACAATCAAAATGGTAATAATGGAAAGGTGGTCCTATAGAAAGGTGTACTAATGGAATGGTGGTGCTGATAAAGGTGGTGATGATGGAATAGGTGCTGGAGATGGGAATAGTGATGCTAATAGAATGTGGGGTCGATCGAAGGGGTGCTGATGGACGAGGTGATGCTGATGGAATATGAATCACTTATTTTTTTAAAAACAATTGTATTCGGGTAGAATAAAATGAATGAGATGGTATTGATTGAAATTGAATCACATACAAATTGTTTTTTTTTCATATCCAGTTGGTTGTTCTTTATCAGGTTGTTCCATATATGGGACGATCATTAATTTTAGATTGCATCATATCTTGGCAGAACATTGTTTTTAGATTGTAATGATCCTAACAGGAATGATCCTTACTAGAATGATTGTAAACAGAATTATTGTAACCAGAAATGATTGTATCCCGAATGATTTTATCCCAAATGATCGTAACTAGAATTATTGTAATAAGAATTATTATATCAAGAAATGATCATATTCAGGATGATCGTATCCAAAACATTTGTATTCTGAAATGATCATGCAGGGGTTGAGATTAAAACAAAGAATCATGAATGAATGGAAATTTAAATCCTTTCAAATTGAATTTAGATGACGCTAAATCAGATTCTCAATGCATTCAAAGTCCTGACGGAAGTCATGATTCTTGCACTGGTTACGAATGTGATGATGTGTTTTATCAAGTGGTTGAATAGGAAAGTAAAGAATGTTTATATTAAGGAATGAATTGTCAATGGGTCCCCTTAATTTAAAATAGTGATTGAATCACACGTGGAGGAAATAATTTCTTCATACACATTCTATTGGCATGGTATCAAGCATTGTTTTGAAGAAATCATCATAAAAGAATCATATCCAGATGATCAGATCCATGTATTTCTCATCAATTAGAATCATATCAACATTTGAAATAATTGTCTGGAAAATAATAGATAATGATTCTAGATGTTTAAAAAATAATATATAAGCGTAGATGAAGGTATTAGTGTCGTGAATAATCATGAAGAGGTGATGAATCCAAAATGCATTCCATGATTTTAGGGGGAATGTCAAATTTGGGAAAATTTGAGTGCGTGGGAAAAGATTTTGGATTATTGCCAATTGTGACCTATAAAAGGAAGAGGTAATTTTTACATTATAATGATGAGAATTGTATACAGTAGAGGAGAGAGAAGCTCTGAATTTAGAGAGATACGAATAGGTGAAGACTATTCATCTTGAATTTTGTTTTAAAGTGTTCATGATACCAAAATAAATTAATCATTTTTGATTATTCAATACTGGGTTTTCCGTATAGGGATTCCTAGGATAAGGAGGAATCATATCGAGTCTCTTTATTGGTCTCAGTATTTGATGTTGTGTTGATTCTATTTTCATGACTATGGCATATATGTTTTGAAGTGGAACTGATTCTATTTTTCCTGAATATTACATAACTATTTTGAAGTAGTGCGGATAATATTTGTATTGACTGTTGTATAAAACTATTAGAGTGGTGCTAATTCAATTCTATTGTATTCAATTTAAATAAAGTAAGACCAAGATTAATCAGATTATGAGCATTTTACTCAAGGTAATCAGATAGATTTTTTTACATAGTTTTAGAGGTTCTTACCATTCTTCGAGGTAAGGGATTGATGAATTTTGTTTCAATTGAATACATTTGTTTAATTGAAAATATGTTAAGGTAATATGAGTTATTACAAAACAATTGTGTTACTATATTGTTCTTAGAGGATTCATAAGAAATAGTTGTATTGTATCATAGTGCTACGTGAGTTAAAGGGTGTATCCTACTCTTTTTAATACAAGTATTGATATATAGTGGATTGTATGGTATTGGATCATTTCCCACCATACCAAGGATGTAGCTATTTTAATTGAATGTTGATCCTTGAAAATTGTTTTATTCCATTGGATGTGTGTTGATTTTTTTCTCAGCAGGGAATTGAAATCCCTAACACGAGGTGAAGGTTCATTCAATTGAAAATAAAAATAAATACAAATAGTATCATTGATAAACCCCTCACCCTATCAGTGATACAATACTCCACCTGGGCACTTTCAAGTGGTATCAGAGGTAGGTTCCCATCGTTATTCTTTTTTGAAGGAGATAGTGAACTGTGTGAAAAGTATAGGTATTCTGGTCTTTTATGGAAGGAATTAGCATATTTTGAAAGATAAAATGTTTCAATATCTGATGTCTATCATTTATAATTCTATTGAAGCTAAAAAAATTAGGTTTCTCCAATTGATGATAGTGTTCCACTTACACATATTGACAAGAAGATTCTTGAAAATGATGGAAGGGACAATAATTCTTTATTATCATCACTTTATGAAAGTTAATTCTTGAGAGTGAAAGGTGTTGACAAAAATAAAGGTATATGGGATAAATTGAAAAATATATATGAAGGAAAAACCAATGTGAACAATGAAATGTTAATAATATACAGATTGTTGTATAAAGATTTCAAGATGGATGAGCATGAATCTGTTGGGGAATTATTTACTAGGGTTAGTGACATTGTGAGTACAATCAGATTCCTTAGTGAAAAGTTGAAAGACTGTATAGTTGTTGAAAATACCTTGAGAATCATACCTGACAAATTCAATGACAATGTTTATTCATTGGAATATAGATATCCCAAAACATTATATCTTGATGATTTATATAGAACTTTCAACTCCTATGATGTGAGAAGAGAAAATTAGATGAATAAAAGAAATGGTTTATAGAGAAATGTACTTCAATGCTATGAAGAAAGAAAATTCAATGAATATTTTTATTGAAGAAGAAGCGTGTGATTTTGACTCTGAAAATTAGGTATATAATCATCTCAATAAAATACCATACTTGTTTTCTAAAAATGTGAAAAGAGGTATAGGGAATTAAAAATGGAAACATCCCTTGAAATGTTTTAAATTTGGTGGTGTTGGTCACTTTTTGGCTAATTGTCCTCAAATAATGAATGAAGAGTATAGTGATATTAAAGAATGAAAGACAAGAATATCGTTGAAGAAACATGGAGACAAAGGAAAAGAAAAAAAATCATCAAATCAAAAGGAAGAAGTTTCTTGTCCATTGATGATGATCAAGAAGATAGTGATTTGGATTCCAAAAAATCCATTTAGTATGGTAATGAAAATATGTTCATTTCATAAATGAATAATAAATAATTCAGAAGTAGTAGTTCTGAAGAAGAAAAAAGTTATCTTAAAATTCAATTGAATTTAGAGTTGAATGACTGTCTAAGAAATATTAGAGTCATTGAAAATAAATAAAAAAAGATGGATTATGAATGCTCTTGAAACAAATAATGTTTATCTAGTGTGAAATAAAAGATACATAAAGTGATAGATGATTTGAATAAATATTTTGAAGATGAAAAGTATTATAGTGTGCATTTGGATGAAAAGCTGAATGAAAAAGAATAAGAGTTGTAACTTTTCCAACACAATCTTTTGGAATATAAAAAGAAAAATATTTAATTCAAAATCTCTATCACTAAATTTGGTTACTGTTTACATAATTAGAAACTTGATATGGTTCCAAAAAATATACTTTCAAAAGGTGAGAATAAGACTTTAATTTTGTCTAAAAAGAAGAATTTTTGGAAAGTTATGTATGTGGTCAATGTGAAGAATTCCAAAGTTATAAAAAATAATGAGTTAGAAAAGGTTTTATTGAGATTCAAAAAACATTCAAATACCTATAATCCCATGAATTTTGAAAATATGAAAACGAATCCAATTGAAAATGAAAATAATATGGTTGAGAAATGTTATAACAATTCTGATCATTAGGGAGGTTTCAATTTCAAGTATTCATTCTATGGGTATTGTTGGTATTGTGGGGAATTATTGAATAAATAAAGTATGTATTGGTTCAATAAAAAGAATTACAATTATCCCAAAAGTTTTGAAATGAATAGATAAAATGGATTCAATCTCCGAAAAAGAATTTAAAATGAGAAGGTTCCTTTGAATAAATCTGAAAATAATGAAGTGAATATTTAAAATTGGGTTCAACACTTGTAATCTATTTGTGAACGTTGTGAAAGATCTGGAAACATTGCAAATTGATGTCTTTATTTTTTATCTACATATAAAATTATTCTCAATTGTCCAATGTTGAATGTAAAGATTGAAAAGAAATCAAGGAAAAGAACTTGTTGTTGAAACTTTATTTAATGTCATGAAATGAGAAAGAACATAGATACATGATAAAGGATGTTCTTCTCACATGACAGGTGACTTATAATGGTTAAAGGATGTGTATGAATATAAAGAAGGAATAGTGACATTTTGCAATGGTTATCATTTAAAGTTAAAGGTGTTGGGTCAGCCATTATTGGTAAATAATGTATGAAATCCATGAAAACATTATATGTTGATGGGATGAAACATAGCATACTAGGTGTATCATAATTGAGTGATGATGGTTACAAGGTTATATTCAAGAAAGATAGATTTTTTAAAAAAAGTGAAGAAGAAGGAATGATGGTTACTAGAGGCCAACATATGAATGGAAATTTGTTTCAGTTTGGTGAGTCAGAAAAATAGTGTTACATGATTATGGTGGTAGAAAATCATTGAAGGAATAAAATTCTTGGACATATGTGTCAAAGAAACATTTGTAGGTTTTCTAAAAGAAACTATGCTCAAGGCATTTTTCATTTTCCAAAAATGAAGATATTGGTGTAGCATTATCTTCCAGAAATTAAAAATTAAAAATGTTGTGCATATGAAAGTTGATATTTGTTCAAAATAACCCCTAGATCTGATCCATTCCAACATGTGTGGGCCAATGAGGAAACAATAAACACATAGAGATAAGTACATAATTAATTCTATTGATGATTTTAGTCACATTACATGTTTTATACATATGTAACCCGAAATAGATGCTTTGAAAATGATTAAAAGTTCATTTAGAAATGATAAGAAAGAATGTCGGTATTCTATGATGAATTTGAGAATAGATAATGGAGGTTAATATAGAAGTGACGAGTTTGAGAAATTATTTAGAAGCATGGAATTTTTCATGAGTATATATTTCCATACACTCCCAAACAAAATGTTGTTGTTGAAAAAATGAAAATAAGCCTAGTGGAATTGGGAAGAACCATGTTACTTGAGAATGGACTTTCTCATTACATTTGGAGGAAATCTTGGAATACTGGTGTTTATATTCAGAACCATTGTTTCTACTAGACTCAATCTGGAATGACTCTTTATGAATTGTTTTTTGAAAAAACTCGAAGATTGTAGCACTTTAAGATTTTTAGAAGTACTTGTATTATAAAGAAGAAATGTGGAAACTATGGAATGTTTGAAGAGATATATGATGATCAAATATTTTTTTTGATATTCTCAACAATTAAATGGGTATAGACTCTTTTAAAAGAAACAGAAAAATATTTTTTGATTCGGTTGATGTAAAAGTGATGAAAGTATTTTTAAAATAGAAAAATGTTCAGGTGGAAAAAGAAGTTAATAAATTTGAAGAAGACAAATGTAATTAGGATTCAAAATATTATAATCCTAATAATGGTGAAGTATCATACTCAGCTATTTCCAATAATGGGTAATACAATATAAAATCATATCCAAGGATGATGAAACATGTGGAAGCATTGAATATAATTGGTGATCAACATCATATGGTTCAAACAAGTAGAATAACCAATTACATTACACATATGTCGTTATATTAAAAAGTGGAATCGAATGATATGAAATAATGTTTGAGCATCTAAAATGGGTTGAATCCATGTATAAATAATTTTATTAGATTGAAATGAATAATACATTAGAACTCATACCCAGGCATGAAAAAAAACATCAACGGTAAAAAAATGGGTTTTCAAGAACAAGCTAAATGAAAAATGAGATGTTATAAGAAACAAATCAAGATTGGTTTGCACTTGGTGTTCAAATATTAAGGGTATTGATTTTGATGAAACCATTTTTCTAGTGTAAAGACTTGAAACAATCAGAATATTTCTTTCTCATTATGCACAATGGGGCTATGAGATAATTCAAATGGATGTTAAATCTACATTCCTAAATGGTGATCTAAAGAAGATGTTTATTTTAAACAACCTTCTATCTTAGTTGTTGGGAAATATGAAGGTTGTGTTTAAAGATTGAAAAAGGATTTATATGGACTAAAACAATCCTAGAGGGAATGATATTCCAAATTCGATATATTCTTAAGAATGATTAATTTTATCAAATGAAGAGTGGATATCAATCATTACATCAAATAAAGTCAAGACTAGTCCCTGATTTTAATTGTTTATGTTGATGACATTATATTTTTTGGCACTGATGGAGGAAGATGTGAGAGATTTGATAAAGAAATGAAGAATTTATTTGAAATGTCCATGTTGGGAGAAATGAAATAATTTCTTGGGTTATAAATCAATCAAAAGAAATAATAAATTTTCATCTCCCATGAAAAGTATGATAAAGAACATCACAATAGGTTTTTCATAAAAAATTATAAATCTACTTCCACTACAATTTCAGTTGAAACAATGCTGAGTAAATATGGTTATGTTAGAGAAGTAGATTATAAAGAGTATAAAAAGATGATTGGATGTCTAGTGGATTTGATTACCTAATGACCCAAAATTGTTTTTTTATAACTTATATGAAATTTCCTATTTTTATTGAATAGAATCACATCTTATAGTTGGGAAATAAATTATCAAATACAACATAGGTACAACAGAATTCAAAATCATTTAATTATCCTTGTATAGTTTTGATTTATTTGGGTATTTTGAAGCAGATTGGGTGGGAAATGTTGATGATAGAAAACCCACATCTAGTGTTGTATTATTTTTGCGAAAAAATAATTTTATTTAGAATTTGAAGAATAAAAATTCAGTAACACTCAGTACGGCTGAAGATGAATATGTTTCTAATACTGAATACACTACTCAACTAATGTGGATTGAGAAAATTTGGAAGAATTACATATTGATGTAAAGTTAACCTTGCTCTTGGGTTGTGAAATTCAAAGTACAATCTATCTTAGTAGGAATCTAGTGCATCATTCTTGTTCAAAACATATTTATATAAAATATCATTTCATCAAAGAGCATGTGGTGAATAATGAATTGATGCTAGAGTATTTTCCAACATAGGAACAATTTGATGATATTTTCACAAAACCATTATCAATGGAATCATTCTAAAAAATGAGGTTGAACATGGGTGACCAACCTGTTTCACTTCAAGTTTGCGTTAGGTGTATCTGTCCCATATCTCATCATACCTTTGGAAGGGTTTTTCAAGGGGGGAATTATTTTGTTTCATAAATCTATTGCAAAAAAGAGAGAGTTTTAGGTAAGTGGTAAATTCAAAGTTGTTTATTTTGTGTACTATTATAACTGTTTGTTGGAGTAGTTGTAGGAAAAGAAATTGAATTAATTTCCAGGGAAAATGATGTAAAGAATGTTAAAAGAAAGAAGTTGTCGTGATCACTACTTTTGGATAGAATGGTGTTGATATTAAGAATTATTGTTCTTTATAATAAGTTAGCTCAAATATGCTTAGAATTATTGATATGTATTATGTTGCTTGAGGATAAAAAGTAATGTGACTTATGGAACTTGGTTGTCCAAAAAATCTAAAGGGAGAGATTTTTGGGACCAAGCTGACGATAAAAGTGATGAAGGTTTCAAGAGATATATTTTGTTGTCAATGTTGGTTTTTAAGAAAATAAATTACCTCACTTTGTTTTGAAAAGAATTGATTTGAGATTTAGTTTTAAAAAAGAATTGATTAGTTTTAGGAAGAATTGGTTTTATAAAACAATTTTTCATGGTTAAAGTTACTGGTCATCAGTTTCACACTGGAACTGATGAGAAAGATTTGGTTGTTTTATTGTAGAATAGGAGTCTCTATAAATAATATTCAATGAAATTTTGAGGATACCATGATGATTTGTTTTTAATAAAAATTGTTTGTTTGATATAGAACTTGTGATGCAAGATTGATAGATGGAAATGTGATTAAAAGAGATGCTTCTAATCAGAAATGAATTGTATTTAGATTTATCATATCTGGAAGGTAGAAAAAAATAAGTGGTAATGATTTTTTCTCAATTTAATCAAAAAATAATAAAAATCAGATTTATTGTATCCATAAGGAAGATAGAAAGAAGAGGTATCGATTGTTTTTCAAAACAATTGTATCCAATTTAAAGAGGTGGTGATGATTGTGTTTCAAAACAATCAAAATGGTACTGATGGAAAGGTAGTGCCGATGAAAGTGGTAGTGATTGAAAGGTGGCGCCAATGAAGGTGGTGCCCATGGAATAGGTGATACCAATAAATATGTCGTGGAAATAGGAAAGGTGGTTCTGATGGAAATTGTTGTTGACTGAAGTGGTGCTGATGGAAGAGTAGATGCCGATAGAAGATGAGACAACAATTGTTTAAATAAAATCATATTCTGGTATAATAAAAGGAAAGAGATGGTATTGAATGAAAATTAGTCACATTTAGATTAATTTTTATCATATCTGGGTAGATATTTATTATGAAATTATATCAGATATGGGGGGATAATTGTTTTTATATTTCATCATATTCGTGTAGATAATTATTTTCATATTGTAATGATCATAACCAGAATGATCATAACTACAATTATCATATCAAAAAATTACCATATCTAGATGGATTGTATCCCAAATTATTATAACCATAATGATTGTAACGTGAATGCTTATATCCTGAAATGATCATATTTGGGATGACATTATCCTTACCATTTGTATTCAGAAAAAATCATTCTTGGGCTGTGACGAAAATAAAGAAGAAGGAATTGATGGAAATATATAATCCCTTCCATTTGAATTTTGGAAATTCTATAGATGATTTTCAATTCATTAACATTCAGGATGGAACTCCTGATTAAAACATAGGTTTTGAATGTGATGATGTGTTTTCTCTTGTGGGTCGGGAGAAAAAATAATAATGCAGAGAGTGATGATTGAATTGTCAAGGGGAGACATTAATTTAAAAGATTGATTTAATATCAAGTAGAGGAGTGAATGTCTCCGAAAAAATTCAATTTGTATGGTATCATTCATTTTTTTGAGGAAATTAGCATGATGGAGTTAGATTCAAATGATCAGACCCATGTATTTGTCATCAATTGTAATCCTATTGACACTAGAGATGCGTGTCTAGAAAAGGAGAGATTAATATTGTATAAGATTAGAGAAAAATAAAGAGGTGAAGATGGTAGATGTTTTGAGGTGAGTCGAGAAGTAGTGAAAGAAGTCAAAATGAATTCTGAGCTTTACGGGGAAAATTCAATATTCGGAAAATATGAGTGAGTGAGAAATTTTTTTGATTACCGCCAATTTTCAAATATTAAAGGCGGAGGTACATTGTAATTTGGGATTATGAGCATTTTTCATAGTATATGAGAGAAATTCTACAATGTTTAGAGATATAATAAGATGTTAATAGTATTTATCTTGACTTTTTTTAATGTGTTTATCATGTCAGGATGAATTAATCAGTTTTGAGGTTTCCTTAGAGGGTGTTTCTGTATTGGGATTCTTGGGTTAAGGAAAAATCATACTGAGTCAGATTATCAGTCTCAGGTTTTGATGTTGTGTTGATTCTATTTTTCATGACTATTTCATACATGTTAAGATATGGTTTAAATTCTATTTTTCTCAAATATTACATTCATGTTTTGAAGTGGAATCGATTCCATAAATCTAGAATTTTGTCTACACGTATTAGATTAGTGCCAATTATATTCTATTTTATTTAATTAATGAAAATCAGGTAGAGAAAAATCATATTGGGAGCATCGTACATGGGGTAATCAGACATATTCCTTTACATTGTCCAAGAGGGGCTTACATTTCTTCTGGGTGAAGAATTTATCAATTGTATTTCAATTGAATTCATTTGTTGAATTGAAAAAAAGGCAGGTGCAATGAGTTTTTATTAAAAAATGTATTACCCTATTGTTCTTAGGGGATTCACATTCAATAGTATTATTTTTTCATAGTGCTACACTAGTTAAAGGGTTCATTCTACTCATTTTAATCCACGGATTGATTTTTAGTGGATTTTATGTTATTGGATCATTTCCAAACCATACCAAGGACATAACTATTCTTATGGAATAGTGAAACTTGTAAATCATTATGTTCTTTTGGATTTATGTTGATATGCATCTCATTAGATAATTGAAATCCTTAATAAGAGGTGAATGTTGTTTCAATTGAAATGAAACATAAAATAAAAAGAGTATCACTGATTCACCGCTCCCCATCTCAAAGATACAATAGTCTAACTGGGAACTTTCATGAAAGAATATTAACTAACTAATAAATGACCTGTATAAATTAACATATGAATCACTAGGTTTCACTCTTGTAGATTCATTGAATTTTTTTATTAGGTTTCCAAACCATGCTAGTTATATAAGACACCATAAAATTATACAATACCATGACAATATATATTCAAATCCAACATAATGTCCTCTAATGTCCCTATAGAATCATCCAAATCATATCCCATATGAGTATCAAACATGTTGTTTAGTTATTTCTACATGTGGTTAATCAAGTGAATATCTATTTAATAACCAGTGATCCTTTTTAAGGGTTATTACCACAAGGTGATACTATTACAAATATTGCATTTAGCAGTTTGTATCCAAATAGTGATGTAATTTCTTTGAATCCACATAGAATATAATATACTAAATTTTTCTTATTTTTCCTATATTTTTTTATATCATTATAGTTTTTTCTAATGTTTTCAAAGAAATAATCCGTAAAAATAATTCAAATTTAGTTTAATACCAATGATAGATGCCCAAGACTCATATATATTTTATTTCATTGTTTTTTACTAGTGTTAAACAAAATTCAACATAGATATAATGATATATAGTTTATTTTGGTTGTTTAGATACATAAAACAAAAACATATTCATAAAATAATAGATTTTATTTAATTATACATAATATTTTATATAAATCCTATTGAACTAAATAAACAGAGTAAGGTATACGAGGGATGATATACCTACGATTAAAGAGAGATATAATGAAATTAATATAAAAATGATTCTATGAATATGATCATGGAATAATGGAAATAATATCATATTACTATAAAATTATAAATATGTTGTGAAAAAATAAAACATGATATCATACTATAAGTTCAAGATCACTTCTAGGATGACATTTGATAGTGTCATATCAAAATTTATTGTACATCATTTATGGTATCTCTTGATAGTAAAAAAATGTATAATTAATTCTGAGGATATATAATTCTATCTCAACCTATCAAATTTGTGACATGTATATTCATATTTTTTCATTAAAATTATGTCGTACATAACCCATATGCCTAAGAAACACCTACGAAGAATAATTGTGTTTTATATAAATTCCTAATATAATAACCAAAATACATTTCATAAATAACACCATAAAAATATTGTATTGATTCATATTTAGACATTCATTAATTATTAACGAAGAATAATTAATGAGTCTAAAGATAAAGAGAACAAAATATAAAAGAAATTAGTGGATAATTCTGTTTGGAAATGAGCGTATTATGCGAGGTTTTAAGAAAAGGATAAAAATATTTTAAGAATTTAAGTGACTAATATTTTCCACAAAACCATAATTATGATTTTATAGTTTCCAAAAAAAATTATTTTTTTATATATCATGGAATGGAATAATCCCAAAAAATTGGTACTTCAAATGGAATGAGGAATAGTATTGTTAATATTAATTAAGTTTCCTTGAGAGTGATAATTGTGAATAGAACATAAAAAATCATTACATCATAAATAATGTAATGGAGAATAATCAATGTATATATTTATGAGACATATATTTAGAATATGGAATTATTTATTTATAAAAATTAATAGGTAATGATTCATAGAATGATAAAGGGAACCCGAAAAAGAAGAGGTCAGTTTAGATGGTCACATAATTTTGAGTTTCACGTGCTTTGTATGTTCAGATGAAAAAAACTATAATTTTTTTAAATACATTATTCGAACACATTAATAATGTATTTTAATTAATCATTTCCCTTCATTTTCATATTCCATTCATTTCTTTATTTCTTTTCTCACACATAGACTCATCAGGTTGTTTTGTAAATTGCTTCAAAACTATTTTTTGTATATGGATCATGGTTAAAGGTGTAGTCAAATATTTATATAATATCTATAAATATATATTTTCAATCATTTATTATTCTTTTATCATAATATTTCTAAAATTCTATGGGTTGTACAAAATTGATTCACACAAGGAGATGAATCATGGTGTGATCATATTGGATTGTTAAAAACATAATTTCTCTTATTTTTTATTATAATCAATATAATTATAAAAATATAATTTAAAAATTTTACACATGTTAAAAATATTGTATTATTTAAATGAATATAATTTTACAACCAAACATGTAAGGAGATTATGAAAATGAATTACATAGTCTACTTAGGAGATGGACTGATGATAACGTGGGAAACATTTTTTAGAATAATAGAAGTATGGTGGATAGAAAATGGATACTATATTAATATAATAATATTTAATTATATTTATTATAATAATGTAATTATTTCATTTTTATGGGATATATTTGGAGTAGGAAGTGGAAATATTTATTAATGGAGATCTATTAAGAAAATTACCCCTTTATTGGGTATATTAACATAGAAAACTCCCTATGTCTATTTAGAATGGTATTTTGGTTAGAACAACACTTTTATGGTGTATAAAGAGGGTTTATTAGTGATTTGGTAAGAATTCAGGCATGTTAAGGGTATTATAATATGTATATTAATGGGTTTTGAATGGTGGTATTTATTTGGCGAAGAGGTGAGTGATTTAAAATAGAATATAAAATATTAAATTAGTGATTCATAAATTGATTCCATAGTAAAGTAATTTTGAATCTAAATTTAAGTTTCCAAAAAATATTCATATAACTTATATAATCCTTAAAAATTCTTTCATATATACTATTATAAAAATATGACACATATACAATACATAAATGACATATCACCATCAACAAAACATCAAAATTTTCAGGAAAATAAAAAAAAATCACCAATATAAAATTTCATTATGATAAATAAAAAATTATAACCATTTTCTCAAAATAATATTTTAAATATTATAAATTTTTTATTTAAATAAAATCATTATTTTTTTAGTGTCCATGTTGATGTCTTATGCTTGTAAAATAGGAATGTGATGAAACATTTTCTCGACTCCCAATGAGTGGTTCATCTAATAATTTCCAAAATGTAATATAATATGTTAAGATAGTACAAGGGGACTAGTACGAGAAGGGAAATTGTTGTTTTTGTGTCCAAAAGTATCACTTATTGACAGGTGAAAGTATATCATTAATAACATTTTAATATGATACATGGATTTCTTAACCCTAAAAGGAAATGGGATGGTATATTATCAAGATTTGTAGTTAGGTTACCTCATATCAATTAGATAATTACTTCTATATTTTTATTAATTGATTAACTGACCAAATCAATAAATTTACTTCCAATTATATATGTTATGAATATTGAGGAACATTGAAAAATATAAAAGAATGATGTTTGAAATGGTTACCTGTTTACTTAAAAAATCATATTTTATTTTGATTCCTAATTTATCTCATAATTACTTGGAATGACAAAATAGTGTCTAAGAGAAGTCCTTGAAAATATATCTCAGAATTCTATCCTCAACCATATCAAAAAACTAATAAGGCAATTGAATGTTTTGAATGCGTGTAATATTTTTATATTATTAATTTTGGAGGATATGTATATTACCACATAAAACCGATCTATTTGTTAAAAATTTATTTATATCAATAATTGATAATGATTTATATTATTGATGCATTATATAGATGAACTTATCATCTACCATTTCATGGAATAAAATTTGGGAAAATTCAAAAGTGGGACCAACCATTATTCAAGAAATCACATAAAGGATTCATTGAAATTGTAAAGACTATGATATGTACCTAATTTTGAGAATTCATATGATGATCATAATCACTAAGAATTTAATTTCAGAGTTGGTGATCCCTTATTTTGGAAAATTTATCTTCGATAGGGACATTGGATATTGGGAAAGAAAGGTATGCTTATTCATCAATATGTATGACCATTATATATTGTTGTATAAATTAGGGTTAAAACAAATATATTTGATTTTCCTCAGTTAATATACATTCATTATATATTCCATATCTCCTTGTTGAATAAATATAATTTTTACCCTTATCATGTAATGTAGTAGAATAATTTTTATTTATAACCTAACATCTCAGTGATTGAGAATCAATTTTTTATTTCCGATCACCATGATAAGGAGCACCAGAGAAATACTATTCCACTAGTCCATAAGTTATTGAAGTAAAAAAATTAATATAAAAATACATGCAAAAACTAAATACACATGAGAAAGTAATGAAATTATATTTTCATGCATTAAAAATTGTTCTAAAGATATTTTGGTTGAATATTGTTATATTTTCAATAGAATTTTGAGACTCTTGATGAAATATTGTGGTATGGTTTTTGATATTCAAATATTTCAACAAAAAAATCTAGGTTTAGGTAAAAAATTATTTTTTAATGGATATAGTGATTGTATATGAGGGATCCAAACCCTTTCATGATTCCTATAAAAATGAAAAATGAAAATGGTTTTTTCTATTTTGAGGAAGAGAGTTCCAAGATAACTTTTACAGGAGTGCTTTTCCATTCATAGAACCCTTTGAACATTATAAAAGTTAATATTTGTTTTTTAGGAATTCCAATTTATATGGAATGACCATTTATTTTTTCATAAAAATTCCAAAACACCTCAGTCCTCTCCGACTAAGAAACTAATACAACATCTAACAATTTTGTGTTTTTACTTGTACAAATATTTATTTCGTATCCTATAAAATTCTTATCAAAATCATTTATAGCATAAGGTAATTTTCCAATAGTTATGTCATTTTTTTGTAAGAAATAAACTATGTATCCCATTATTATAAAACCAGGAATGCAATTTTATGTTAATTAAAAAAACATATAATATTTGGTATTTGGTTTTCTAAATTGTGTGGAAAGATTTTTTCATAGAATATATATTTCATTTTTTTCTTCTCTCATAATATAATTACTTAAATTCCATTATTAAAATATTATATAATCTTGGGAAAAGTTTTTATTGAAATGTTGGATGTTAATTTTTAATTATTTATTAGAATAGTTTTATATAAAAAATATTGTGACAAATGATATTTTATTTAAATTTAATTCATTGGTTTGATGATTTCACTTGGTATAAAATTGTTACATATGAGGGAACATAGAAAATTACCACACTAGGATTATATGAGGACCTAACCTAGTGGATATAATAATATTTATCTCTGGAAGGGAACTTGTTTGTTGATGATAAAACAATGGATTTTTGGATTTTTATACGAATTTGGTAAATAAGAGTTTTCTATGGGGATAAATATTCTACATTAACCCTAACCCACATTTATTTTAAATCTTCACTGGTAGTTCCTATTAATGAATCATATTAGGTAATTCATTAAATCTACACTGGTCTTCTTTCACATGTAAGTCACATAACTTATTTTAATTAAGGACATATTTTAAATGAAATTATTTCATTTTATTTGTAGTTTTCAAATCTGAAAATTTATACACATATTAATATTTCAATATATTATATTATTTATTATTTAATAGTTTCGTATGATACTGTATATGGTAAATTCCTAAAATTTTCTATAATGACATCTAACTTAAACCCTTTGGGTTAATATTGAATTTTATCAAAAACATAAGTAAACGATAGGAAACACTATGAGTACAAAAATATATGTTAACATATAAAAGGGTTTTATAAGAGGTGATTATAATAGAGTATTTATTATTTTTATATGAATATATGTACTAGTATGTGTCATTTTTATCAGTTTTTTGTGTTATTATTTGAATAGATTCACTGACATTCAATCCACTTCACTCCATATTTTCAATATATTTGGTATGTTTATAAATTATTTCAAATTAATTTCATTATGTTTATATATATATATATATTATTATGTGACAATTTTTTATTTTTATTCATTTGTTTATTATTTTTATGTTTTATTTGGTTATGTATTTAATTTTTGGATAAATTATTTTGATTACATGACGAACCTATATATGTGATGGTAATGTTGGGATATTAGAATAGATAAATCCTTGGCGTTTTAATGGAATTTTAAATTTATATTTGATTTGAATATATTTGATTCCTAAGAATTAGTTTCTATGTTGATGTGATCTGGAACATTTCTAAGGCCATATAGTAGGCTGAACAGGGTGACATATAAGGTTAACCTATTTTGGTTCATTATAATATTTGTTTCATAATATTTTATGAAGGTTAGTAGTATATATAAATTTTATTAAATCCCATAAAAGTTAATATTGAAAAGGTCCTTAATTAAATGGTTTTTCATAAAATTATTACCATGAATGAAAACACTGAGGCGCGACTTACTCTATAGGTAAGCCAGGTGTCTAAGCCCACCTCCAATAGGTTCAGAGAATGTGATTGGAACCTAGTATATATATAAAAAACATGAGATGAAATATAATACAACGAACTATATAAACACACATATCTCTAATTTGTAACATATGAAACAACCCCCAAAAATAATTATAACAACAAACATTTATATATAATATGCACAAAACATAAAATATAATCAAGTAACAACATAGATAAATACCAAAGGAACTGGAAAAATAAAAATAAATCATATATAATATTAAAAAACTTTGGAATACCCCTCTTTATTTTGTGTACTATTATATAATTCTACACCCACAGTGGTCATCACGACTATCAAGAACCACCATACCACACTATGAATTTCCAACAATCTCCTAGGATTATCTCTTAAAAAACATTAACTTCATATTCATCCAAGATAACTCTATACCTCGTATCATCCACACAAACAAAATAATAAATGGATAAACTATCACTCAAGGATTAGTATAAAAATAATCAGTAGGATACCATGAAATTAAAAATAAAGGAATGAAAAAATCTTGATAAATATTCAATATATGAATATAATCTATATAAAAAAATGATAGATCAAGACATAGTACACCACTATAATAGAAATGGATATGAAGAAGTCCCCATAATATGACTCCAATACTCATAGTTCATTCCTCGTAATAAACCTTGTATGATCAAATTATCAAAAATAACATAATGCATGAAGTCAATATCATAGTCATTCCTCGAATCAAGAAGGTTTCTAGGGGGTCCCTACATAGTCAAAAGTGTAAAATTATCAATTAAACTCAACCTATAAAAAATCAAAACCACTATTATTTCCATAAAGGAAGGGTCTCACCTAACATAAACATGCATGGAAGTTGATGAAATATGACACCCCTATCAATATTTACCATATTGCCATCAAAGAAACCCCATGTGGGATCTCCCCTATGAAAAATGATATATTTTAGAAAATAGTGTTACTATAACTAATATCATAACTACCTAGTTATTAAAAATCCTACTTCACCTCCCATGAAATATACTATAGGACCCTCCACTCATTGAAGGATATGTATTGGTCAATGGGATAAAAAAATCCATTGGAGGACCCTTTTCTCTTCTTATCTCTTGAAAATGGGGAAATAAACTCCACTAATAGGGTATATGAACCTTGAGTATTTGTGTGGGGGAATAATTAAGAATATTTCTGTTATGACATGGGATCCATGCCCCTACATATAATCAAAACTATGTGTACCTACCAAGAGAACAATATAATCACTACTCGTTATGCCCATTGTCGACTATACATAGATAAAGAGAGTAATTTAACATAAAATATCTTATCTCATATTGGTTTAGGAATAGAAAGACATCAAAACATCCCATGTGGAAAACTATTCATGGTTTATGAATCACATATCTAAATATGAGTTTAAATTAAGAATATAAGAAAATACAATATGTTTATAAAAATTAATGGAATGTATTTTAGCGGTATATTGTGATTAATCCCTATATAAATCCACCATAGTGTACCAGCCTAAGTAATTTATGTGAAAGAATATTACATTGCCTACACAATATGGTATTCAATAAGTGGACCATACCATATCACATGGTGTGTCTCACAAGATGTAATACTCATGTAGTCCCCTATTACATGATCCACCTCTACGGAAATAATATGAGTGACCCAAGGGTATCAATAAGGTATTTTACTTCTTCTAAAATCCTATCGTATCGTCCATACATAGAATGAATCAGAACAACATGCTATTCATATGGACATGCACATGACCACCAAAATTAATTTACACGGAGTGTGAATCCTTACCACACATCATGTAATATTTATTACCCTTAGAACCATAGTTTTATTGGTTAAATGTTTCGTGGATTTTTTTCAAATAAATAATATATAATGTATTCATGGCCTTCACCCATTATTGTCATATCTATACTATTCCAATCCATCACCAACATTACTCTAACCCTCTCAATCCAAAACACTATAAAATTCTCCATTTAAGGACAATGTTCTAATAATTGTTGGTTAATGGAATCACACTCATTGGATAAGGGATAAAAATGGGTTTTCATGTAACCCCCATAAATACCAATACATCTTATCCACCAAGACAATATGCCTTCAAAAGACTCATACATCACTCACCGTTAATCTCAGACACCTAAATTTTCATTGTCTTGCCCATATCAATCACATATGGCACTCGATAATATGTTTCAATCTACCAACCATTTAGAGGATGAAGATGAATGAATAATGGGGATGAAAACAAGGGAAAGTTTTAGATTGAAAATAATAATGACCATGGGTAATACCTGAAATCACTCATTGGACAGAATATGAATAGAAAATGGAGAAAGAGAATTAAAGATCATAAATTATAAGATTAAAATTGAAGAAAATATTTCACAAGGCCATGTAAATTAGAAACCAATTATATAAGAAATCAACCATGATAAATTAAAATTGATCAATATCAAAGTAATAAATCCATTCCTCAGTGAATAATAATCATAGATTCAATCCATTGTAGATGGCATGCCTCTTCTCATTTTTTGCTCAAATTTTTATCTTTATCGTTTTGGATCAAGTCCTTCCTCTTTGATCATTTTCCAACTACTGAGGATCTAAACATTCTCTCTTATGTACCTCTCTAACTATTTTAATGTCATTGGTAAAAGATGTAAATCATAAATAGATAATATAATAAGAGATTTAAAGGGGAAATTAATGTTTTTATAATTAAATTAACATATTAATTATTAATAAATTTCATTAAATTTTGCTCCCATAATGGGTCATACTGATTACCTGAGATATGACTGATGGATACATAACCACTAAGGTAAACTCCCTATTCTGAACATAACTAGAATTAAATAATATCGATCAGATCTATCATTTTTTAGATATTTGTATATGTTCTTATATAATAATTAAATATTTAATCAATAAATATTAAAAATCCATAAAAACTCAATGGCCATGTAATTTCATAAAAACTCAGATCTATGGTCAACACTACACCATGAGAAAAATATAACCCTTATAGTAATTCAACAAGGTCATTTTCAAGGATAAATTTATCATTTTACACTTGGTGAGGTTATGAGACTCTAAAACTCAAAAATTATCGTTGATTTAATATAGAAAAACTCAAATTGCAACATGAAACCCACCTTTAAACCCTCTTTTCAATGATAACGAAAAAATAGATCTTCTAAGGGAATATTAAAAAACAAACAATGGTTGAAATATAATGACTCTCACTCATAAATTATTCATTTCTAGAGTTCTATGATCTTAGTGAACATTCTAAAAAACAACCAATGAAGGAAAAGTCATTTTTTGTCATTGATTTCATCTTATCAAGATCGTCTTAAAGATAGGATTGAGATGAAGTGCACATTTTCTATACACTAGTCTTTCCAAGCCACTACACCCCAAATATTTTCTCATCCAGAGGACACCCCACCTCATGGGAGAAAGTGAATTCCAAAACCACTAATATCCACATAAAAATGGTTCATTGAATAAATTATATCCATTGGGAGTTCCTCTGTTCTTACAACTAATTCACATGATTTATGGTATTTATATGAGAACCACCCACCAATGTTTTACCCAACTACCTAATAACATCACAAATATTTGGCACTAACACTAAGAAATCGTGAAACATACCATTGCTGGACTATGTTTTCTCCTCAGTAATCCCATATTATCTATTTATAAACACAAAATTATCTACCTCGTGTCGCAAATTTAATAGAGGCATTCAATCATAATATCTTCTCAAACATATATGGAAATCATATATACATATCATGATCTATAACAAGTTCAAATCCACTATAAATGATTTTTTGGCTGTGTTTTCAACTTTATTTCATGAAATCTTTGGGAGAATAATATTGGACCAACACCAACCTCATTAAACATCTTAGCATAATATCACTATTCATATAGTGGCCCAGAATTTGACAAATGTTGTGATTAATATTGATTATTTTTAGACTTAGCATTATTAAATTTTACTGAAGGATAATGACATGATATTATTTTTAAACATATTCTCAACATCTATGTTTTTTAATTCATGTTATTTCGGTTTCCAAATGTTCTTTTTAGTAAATATTTGATTTTATATTTTATAGTGTCAAAAGATTTATATTTTTAATATTTCTATAAAAATGTTTATTTTTTGTGATTAATTAATCGGTGTTGCAATATTTTATGTCAAATAATTGAAGAAAAAATATGCTGGTATTTTTTACTATTGTAGTTTTTTTGAATTGTATTGAGTGGTTAGGGGATTTGGAATTTTTTCCTAAATTTTACATGTTTATATTTAAAATATGACTATTTTAAACAAATTAAAATCCCATTTATTGATGTTTAAAATCATGAATTATGTGTGATGTTTTCATCATTTTTATTTCCTTTTTTTTAATATTAGTAATTTTATAAAATGTTATTAATTTCGTTTGTTGATTTTATTATTTAAAAAATATATCTATTGATTTTAAATACTAATTAAAATTAAATAATTCTGTTTTAAGAGTCATATTATCTTATCAAGGAACATTTTAAACGCATGTTGGATTAATTTTAGCGGTACAGAAAAAATGGCTAAGTACCCTGTTAATTAAAGTGAAATGAGTACATAAGAGTTAATTCCCCCAAAGGCTAGTTTGTAAGAGTTATTTTCATCTAACATAAAGTAATGTTTAAAATAGTTATAACTTTCATAGATGACATATGATACAAAAATAAATGTAAAAATGTGTCACAAATGAGTCCCATAGTTTTTAAAATTCATAGGAGGATAACTCAACAAATTAAATTTCTGGTGTGTAGGAGTATCCAATGTGTGTAATTTTAGTCTTTTTGGAAGATGAAAATTTTATTTCAATTGTTAATTCTTTAGTTAAATTAATATTCAATGATACTGAAAATAAAATCTAAATTATACTTAGTGCTAAATATTTATATTCTGTGAGGTTTTTAACATTTATAAAAAATTCTACGAAAGAATAAATCTAACAAGAAATTCTTCTAGTTGATAAATTCATGGATTCAAAAATGATGCATATAAGGGATTTCATTTTGATAGAAATAGTTTTATCAATTCAATTAGAGAAGATGATGAATAGTGACATGTTCCATAAAATTTTTTTATATTCAATTTGATGAGCACTATTTTTGTCGATAACACAGAGGGGGTCCTCTTATAGGTTATAATCCTATATTATATTTAGTAATTTTTTTAGATAGAGGCCAAGGGAGATCATCATCGATTCATCACATAAAAAAAATATTTTCCTATGGGGGTGGTGATTGTAAGGAATGTTTTAGATGGAGATAGATTTAAATATGGGAGTTATATCAATAAATAAGACTTATTTACACTTTCATTTTCTTCCTTTATTTTAGTAAATTTATATATTGAGTTATTGTTTATATTTATTAATTGAAAATGTGTTTATAAATTATTTTTGGTATGTCAGCATTAAATTAATTGTTAACTTTTAATATTCATGTTCTTGTTTCTTTTTTCATTATATTTCTACTATTGGGTTTTCTTTCACACTAATTTTATGTTCCAATTTTTATGATCAATATTTAGATTTATTTCAAAGATATATATTTTATTATAGTTAGAAATTAATTTATTCATCATTGAGTGATATTTTTATTTTTATTTATTATTTTTTTTCTTATTGGGAATCTGTTCTACAATGTTCCATGTACCTAAGGGTGATGTATGGTCAACCATTTTCTTTAAAATTATCAAAATAATTACATAAATCATAAAAGAATTATTTTTATATTTTCTAAGAATGAATCTTATATTCTATATATTTTGTTAAAACATAATCATTTTGAGTTAGTTAATAACAAATTATTGATAGTTAGGAAGCATGGAGGTGATTTAACTCCATTTAATACACATGTTTTTTCACTACTACAATTACTCTTTAAGGATGAATAAAAATATTTTCCACCAGTTGAAATCATTTCGGAATTCCATAATTCAACAATTTATCGCCCATTGAAATATATTATTATGTGTTATAATATCATTCTTCATTTTTAATTACATCACTCTTGTACTTCATTCACTTTCAAAAAACTATTTTCTAAACCATGGTTAGTTAATATTTATATTTATATTATTTTTTAGTATTTCACTATCTTGGACGAAAATATATTTTTTAATATTCTTCATATGACCTTTCACAACTATACTTCTTTAGTAGAGTACTGGTGATTAAAATTTATTCTTTTCATCACATGATAATGGGTTTGGGGAAAATTTGGCCCCATCTCCATGGAATATGATGTGAGACCAAGGAAAAAAACAAAAATTTTAATAAGGTGGAAAATAAAATTGTTATGTTAGAATAACCATGAATCAAAAATATAAATTTTCAATAATGTGAAAATGAGGTGTAAAATGAATGTCATCAGTTTTGAGGGTGTTATCGCATAGATAAAGGAAGGTAATTCCAATAAAGATTTAACTTCTAAAAACTCTTCAATAATATTTTATAAAATTTTGAGAAATGAGAAAGAACAAGTATTTTGGGAAATTTTGGATGTGAAAAATCGTAAAACCTTTATTTTGATTTTTTAAAAGATAAATTTCAGTATGATCCTTAACATCTAGAATTTTAAAACCTATGAATTTTTTAATTAATTCTTGATGAAATATAAGGGGTGTATAATTTTAACAAGGTTTTACTGATTAAGAATCGCTAATTCATCCTCTCACTAATGTTATCTTTAAAAATCAATTGAAGTAAATAGAATCCATTTTTTATTATCTTGTAGGAAATTAATTTATTATAGAATCACGAGAATCTTGTTTTTTTAATATAATTGGACCTATAATCCATAGAAATTGAATTAAAAAATTCCAATGAAACTTCATAATAAGATGTTATGTACATATTTTTTATAAAAGAAAAATTTATCTCAAAATAAATTGACGTGTTTTTACTGGAGTTCATAGTTTAGTGCGTGTTGAAAAAGAGTTATTATTTGAGGAAATTGAAGAGAAAACTTCTGAGTTATTTTTTCAAAATACAACCATTACAAAAAAATTATGAATTAATTTTTTTCCATGTATAATAAATCTATGAGTATCACACCACTACCATGGAAATAGCTTAAACATTATAGAGAAGCCTATCTAGGTTCAAATGTATATATCCTAAATGAAATAATGAATAGTATCAAATATATATTTTAGATTCCAAGAGTTTTTCTGAAGAGTTAATTTTAGTTTTAGATCATAATTTATTATTTCTAAAAAATTAGGGGGTGTATTCTTTAACTAACAAGGATAGAATCAACTACATCAATGATTCTCATTTATCACGGGGTGTCTTTTAGAGATTAAAAATTGGTTGTGGGTGTTTTTCACAATTTTTGAGTTCTAGAAGGCCACACAAGATATGAAATGTTTACAAGTTTATTTTACTCATTTTGGAGGGGTTTATAGGATTTATAATATGATTATAGGGTTTTTTAAAGGGTTTTTTCATTTATAAATGGGGGTTCAGCAATCCTTCATAATTTTATTAAAAACAGTAGTTTCTCACATAAAAATAAATTTTTTATCTTACTATAATGGGTTTTCAATAAGAATACACACCATTTGAGTGAAAATGGAGATTTTATTAGAGGAGTTCATATTGGGAATTTAAATCTAGCATTTCATGAGATTTATCGCATGGTTTAATAAACCACTAAATATTTGTATTACTTCAGAAATATAAATTGATACGCATTATTTTTTGGATATATTTTCATGATTCCCAATGAAACAACAACCCTATTCACCTTCTCACTATGATGAAATAAAAATATGTTCTTCCACTAATTCAATTTATCCTCAAAACATGTCAATATCATATAGCTTCACTCCCAAATCATATAACTATTAAATTTGTATCAATTTATTGATTTTGAGTGATTCAAAGTTAGGATTGAAATTATAAAATCTTGAATGTTATTTAATTTTTTAATGAATGTGTTGAATTATATTTTATATATGAGTGACCAATCATTATGTAGCATTGAAAAAAACTTTCAGCGGTGTAATATTTTTTATTTTTCCTAGATATTTTAATTTTTCAATCTGTTAAATGATTCATAGAGAGTTCATAGAATTTTTTGGAATTAATGTTTGTGTTATAATGGTTAATAATCAATTTAATACTTAAAATATTATTGTGGGTAAAAAGTTTATTGATATTTTTTAATTTTCTTCCAAAATAATGAAATAATATTTGTTTAATCTATTTTATTACTAAAATTAATCTTATACATGCTAGTATGGGGAATTAACCTTCAATTATTTTTACATTTCAATTATTCATTATCCTTGCACATCCCAAAAATAACCATTGATTGAGGGAGAATGTAGAGAATTGTTTTTAAATTTTTGCTTGCATTTAGTATTTTTAGAGAATTTCCATTTGTTTTTACTATTTTTCAAAAGGATTTTAGTGATGAATTAATGAATTTGTATGATTATTTTTTTATATAAATTTGAAAAAACAAAAATCCTTAACAATAACCATACCCTTTTGAGTGGAAATATTACATCTGCACTGGTCTTTTTTGGAGTAACTTTATTGAAAAAATATCCATATTTTTTGACGTTGTTTAATTTATATTTTTATAAAACATGTTATTTTTATATTTATTTACTTACTGGAACATTATATGAGATATTTATTTAAAGATACCATTGAAAATAAAATTATTTAATGGTTTCTTTCATATTTTAAGTTCAATATTGAGGATATTGTTGGGATTAATGTTTTGGGGAAAGAAATTTTGTGTGATGGATTGAATTTCCATATATATACCTAAAAACCCTAATTTTTTTAAAAAATTAACTATTTTAGCTTAATATTTATAATTACCTAATTGTAAATTTTTCTATATTTTAGGTGTTTTTTGTAATATTTAGGGGGTAAGTGATTTTATTTTCTCATTCAATCACTTTGGTAGAATATTTTCATTGATCTATTGAAAATAATTTATAATGAAATTTTGTAGTATGTTTTAATTTTTCAATTCAATTTTGAAATCATGATTAGATCGAAACTAATAATCCTTTTATTTGAGATTTTTGAAAATAATTTTATATTTTTTGTTCTGTTTTGTTTTTTATACTAATAGATTAGTTTAATTATTTTGAGGTGTCAATTATGAATTATTATCACTCATATATAATGTTTTGTTCTTAATTAATTTATTTTTTCAAGTTATTAACTTATTTTGGGTTGTGTATGTCTTCACCATGGACAAAAAAGAGAAGTTTGAAAGAAAATATGATTGAAAATTAGTTAAGTCAAATTTCTTTAAAAAAAATTAGTTTAGATAATATTTTCAAAACTAAAAACAACATTATTCTAGTCATTAAATTTTTTAGAATACAGTCACCCATTTTAATTTGAATGACTATAATGGGTAAAACACTATTGAAAATTACTTCATTGTATGGAATTTAATTATTCATTTTCTAGATTAATTAACACTAACTGAATAGGTATAAATGATTTATCGAGGATATATAATACATTATATGTAGGGATATTTGAAATGGAATTATATTTATATGAGTTTCCAATATCTACAGTCATAAATTTAGGTCATTTTAGAATCCAAATGTTCCATTATAAGAGATTAATTTATTCAATACTTTTCTTTCCACAAATTATTATTCCTATAATATTTTTTGGAAAATATGAATACATAGTTCTTAACTAAGGGATGTTATATTATTTAATTTTTATATTTTTGAAGAAAACATATTTTGGTCATTTCTTGTAATATTTAATTATAATATTATTTTTTAAGAGTTTAGAATGATTTTAGTTTTTAAAATTTAATTTTCTATTTTCCTTATTTATATTTTAAATTTTATTTTTTCAAATTAATTATAATATAGTTTGTTTTTGTTTCAAAATTAATGTTGAATATAGTTTTATTTTTTATTATTCAATGAATTTAATTCATATAATAACAAATTTTTTGAAAAATATTTCAGTTTCATATGTAGAAATTTATATAAATGGTACATCTGTATGGGTTAAAAAAACTATGATTATTTTAAGTGGATAACTCATATGATTGATGCACATATATGTAGGGGTCATTTTGAGATCATATAAGAGTCAATATGGTAATATAGATAAAAAATCATCTATGAATACCGTTTTTAAATTAAATTATTTATTTATAAGAGTCAGTTCCTCGATTTGAATGTTTAAATAATTCATTTTCACACAATAGAGAGAAATATTTGGTGTTTTCTGTACATTTTCAAAGTCAAATGATAAAGAATTTATGTAAAAAAATTAACATAGAAAATTCCTATTGTTTTCCAAATTTATAGAATTCCAATTAATAAATGTAAATGCTCATTATTTAAACATTTCTCTGATATAACATATAAAATATTTTGAAAATAAAAGAATTCATATGATTTTATACTCTGTTTAATTCAAAATTAAAAATTATATGTTACATTCTCATTCCCCACTACAGAGAAAAAATCATAAGTGGGATCATTTCGATAGAGAAACGTGCTTAGAAACTTTTGATGTTTTATAAGATAAGATTTATAATAATGATTCTAGATTGAATTATTTATTTATAATCAATTTTTGAAGTCAAGGATGACGCACATAAGGGATAAAATTCTACAAAATGTTTTTTTCCTAACTAACATGGACAATGAGACAAATATTTAGAAGAACCATAAAAAGTTTTAGAATGTGAGTATATGAAAAAAAACATATGTGGAAAATGCTGGGGGGACCCTATTATTAGATGTGAAGTTTATTTTTATAGATATATTAATTATTATATGGAAGATGGGGGAGATCATTTGGGATTTATCATAGAGGCAGAGAGATCCCTAGGGGTCAGTGAGCGTAATCATGTACTCGGAGGGATATAGAGAAAGAGATGAGAACTACCACCATATAGAAGTCCCATTTACTCCTTATTTTTCACCCTTCATTTAATATTATTTTTCGATGGAATTATTGTATATATTTTTTTATTTGAATATGTGTTGATAAATTCTATTAATCTAGTTGGTTTGAAGTAAATATAAATATTTAAAAGTTTTTTTTGGATTCTCATTATTTTTTTACTTTTTTTCTTAGATATTCTTTCACACTGATTTTATTTTCCTATTTTATGTCTATAAATCGACAGAATCATGTTAGAGATATATAGTTTCTTATAATGGTAATTGTATTCATTCATTTCTAATATATAAATAGGTTGAGGTATTTTTATTAAAATATCATCAATGTGAACCTTTTGATAACATTTTATCATTTTTTTCTTGAAAATAATTTTTACAATGTTTTGTGTATCGATGGGTAATGAACAAATCATCATTTCCAAAAATATATCAACCAAAGTGTTTAAATTGGAAAATATATTTTCATATATCATATAATAAATAACCATTTATTCACTAATTTTCATTGGGAAATAAACTTATATTTTGATCTCATAGATCATTTTTTATAATATTTATAAAGTGAGGTGATTCAAATATATTTTTCTTCATTTCATTTTACAAAATTTTCATTAATTTTTATGAAATATTAAAATCCTTTAATAAAAATTTGGATTAGTATGGTAATCTATAATTCATTATTTTTCCACATTATCGTTTTTTCCTATATTAATTTTACTAAATTTACATTTCATTTTTCACCAATTCCACATGTATTATACTACATTCACATGGATGTCACAAAATTTTATACTTTGGATGGTTAATTTATTTCCTTCATTGAGTTTTATTTTTATTTTACCACACTATATTACCTTATATATGGAGTTAACCCTTCAATACTATACCAGTTATATAGATTGTGTATATTATAAATTTATATTTTCGAGGGCTTGATGATTGTGTTAGGATTTCAAAAAAAACAAATCTAAACTATTTGAAAACCCCAGTATTTTTAGAAAACCTCATCCTCCGCCACATTGTAAGAGTTCCCCTTAGATAGTTACATCCACATAGATCATGAAGATATACCAAGTTGTAGAATGTGCTTCACTAGGGTTGTCCCCACTCAAGATTTTTTACCATAAATTTAATTTTAATAACAAGATGAAACCATTATCCACCAAGGGAGTGTAATGAATTCTATTCACCATTAAATAAAACCACTACGTTCACTAAATATGTACATTTTTCTACATGGGACCATGAATTTTTCCTAACTACCATGGTCATGAATCACACAATGGAAGATTGTGGTTCCCCACCATCCATTAATGGTGAGAAAATTTTATCCCCAAATACAATAATTTACTATTTTATAAGTATATTCTCATATCCCACCACAATCATACGAACCTAGAATCCTCTAACAATACATCAATAACAACACAACTAAAACACCACTATAGTATCATTAACCGAAACGAACACAATTTACTGAATAATTATTGATATCCAATGACTACAAAAATCATTCTATAGATTGTCACTAAAATATTTATTCTCTCATGTAAGAAAATGGTAATTCATATAGCACCAAACATGTTCCACCTTAAATTGCTATAAGGAAGGAAATGTGCTTTATAAACCCCACAATGGTGTTCGTAATTCATCATGGAAATAAATTAGAACTATATCATGAGTTCCAGAGAATGCATATATCAGTTTCCCCATCAATGGAAAATTATTACTCACCCATAATTAATATTTATGAAATACTATGAATTCACAGGAACATAATTCTCATCGATGATCATAGTTCATAAATCCAAGTTTTCTTTAGGTTGGGTATTCGAACACAAATTCTCGATGTTGGGTTTTTCTTGTCAAACCTTAGGGTGTCCCACTAGTCATTCCTAGGGTTGTCCCACAGCTCTATTATAAAAATGAGTCTCAACATATATTACTATAATTTATATCCAATTAATAACATGATTATCACCATAGGATATCATTTATCTTCTATCATAATCTATTGAAAGACATCATTATCAACTAAGGGTAAAAAGATCTCCCTGGAAGAACTAAGTGACATGAGTACATCATTAGTATAATTTATCTTGATGAAAAGAGTTTAGATATGATATCTAAAGGAATAATGAACACTTTAATAAACATTTATGAAATATAAACTCCTATATGATCCATCTAATATGATATCCCATAAATTGGGGAAATCATATGGTAAATTGTACCAATCAATGCCTAAACATATAATTCGATCATTTATATATTCTCACAAAACTAAATACCACAACATAATGCCTAATATTAATTAACCGAAGGGGGTGTTAATGGGTGTGAATCATATTCTATCTATAATTGCTCAAACACCACCCACTTTCCCATAATAACCATTATTTTCTTAGAGAATTCCTTCAATATGAGAACATCAAATTTATGTGTTATATTCAATGTGTTGGTTGATACTCGACACCAAATAAAATATTTTTAGAAAAAATGATCGATTAATCCTATAGTCAAGTATAAATTATCCTATAATCCACAGCCACCAATGAAAACATATGGGACTCCAACATGGTGTTTTCTTGGAAACATAACAACAATACAAAAACTCTTCCTTCAATGCCTTTACCCAATCGCTTGAGATAGAATAATTTAATTGAAAACCATACGGAAGAATCATGTTACGAGTTCCATGGTCCTAAATTTGTTTTCATACATGGTTGTGATTCCCTATTGATTTTATAATAACCATATAAAAAATTCCCACAATAACATGGTCTCAAATTCTGACCATGATAGAGTAGTCCTTTCTGATTTTTTGAAAAAACATTATCCACTATCAGACCACTATGAAATATTTGGAATTCAATTATCATCACATAAATAGTCAAATTTGGAACATAGGGGAATGTGTTTTTTTCCATCAAATCAATCATTTATCCCCTGAGGATTTCCATCTCCTCCCAAACCCATGAGGTCTTTATCATTGAATTCATTCAAGGAATTCAGACTATTGGTGGTCTCAACTAAATCAATATAAACTATTGTACAGTATACATGAAACATTAACTAGGCATGAAGGGGAGAGAAACTACTTTAGATCATAGTGTAAGTAATTTACCAAATCAGGTCATGAAAATAATTCATGATTTCTCACTAATCTATAATTAGAGTTGAATCTACAGACATGGTATAGACATATAATTTCCTATACATAGAATATGAATATAAGTGGGTAACACAATTTCATTAATATGATGAAACAACAAAGAAAATACTATTATTTTGATGGTATGACACAAGAATAAAATGAGATATCATAACTGAATTCTATATAATACAAGTACCATAATTTCTATTCCCATGAAAAATTCTTGTAGTACTGGTTTGACTAATCGGTTAGCAGAGTCCCGATGAAATGATATGCCCACTACCAAACGAAGGCTTGTTTCCATGGTCTGATAACTGAACACAAGACCCATTAACATCATTTCTCTATATTCCAAAATGATTCATCAAATAAATTCTTACTATATTATAAGTCCCTATGTATTGACTTCTTTGATCCACTCTGATATGACCCAACCATACAGGAATCCACCCATTTTGGTGATAAGATAAGTCTTTTACATCAATACCACATCAAATAGGCCAATGGATGGTGAATAACATTGAGTATTTATATCAAAAAATATGCAGGCCTTTCCCTATAACAAATATATATATAATTTATAAAATATCATAGAATATGATTTCAATATATATAATAACTAGAATATATAAAAAACAAACATTGGACAAAAAATATAATCACTAACCCAGATTATAAATTACCAAAGGAACTACACATCTAATGACACTTTGAATCTATTGGACATAAGACATAGAATGCTTATCCTCACATAGTGTACACCTAAATTGAATCACTAGATAAAATGGTTCACACCATAATCTGGGACTTCCATTTTCAACCATGTGTCACTAACATTCAATAGACGTATTATTCAAACAAGTTATAAAATATCCATATTGACTAGGACCACCCCCAACCCTCTATATGTATATAATCACGACATAAGAGGGTACAAAACCCATTCATTTTGAAGTATAACCATACTCTCTGGGACATATAGAAACGAATATTGAAATGCATAAAACATGTAAGAAAAAAATCTAGTATAGGAATGAAACCAAGAAAAGACGTAGAATGATATAGATATGTCCATCCACTATATGTAAGAGGGATGAAAATGAATCATATTCTTATTATCCACAATCCTAAATGGTCACACTACTTGATCAATTAGGAATTATTAGACTTGAAAATATCATTAATTATGATAGTGAAACCCCTATTTTAAATCACATCTAAAATCTAACCAAGTGGATCCAAAGGATTCCCATTACTGAATATATCTTATCTTCTCAAACTCTTAAACTTCAATATCTAAATAAGAAACAATAATGGGGGTCTTACATCACACCTAATCATTATTGACCGTTAATGGAGTATTGAACCCTACCATATAACATTACGGTGTCACCATTTTAGAAACCCATAGGGGTCATACCATAGTTAAAGATAAAATTCAAGTACAGGGTTACTTTCCCATATTTTCATAACTACTAGTCTATGAGAAATCCCATTCTACCACCCAAGAACATTATGATGGACCCTCTCTCCCAAAAGGATAGATATTCATTGATTAAGTAACTAACACCAGTGGATTCCACTTATCCTCTCTGGGATCAAATATATGTTATTGGGTGGTGGTAATTGAATTCACATACAAAGTATCTTCTTCTTGATTATGAGGGGGTTGTAATTGACCCTATCTTTACTTTGGTGTGGTCATATGGCCTAATATATACTCTCCATCAGGGTGGTACCTACCCTAAGAATTAACTAATATCTATGAATGAACACTGTTGTTATTTATATTTAAATAAAGATAATAACTCTATATATTTTCTTATGTCACATCATTGATGCAGAAGAGAAGTGCACAGTCACATTTCATGTGATGAAATTCAGAGAATAAACAACTCGCATGTCTGAGTTTGAGTCTGAAGAAAGAAGATGTGAAAGTATAGAGAAGTTAGAAAGTTATATTATAGATACAAATGGTTTTACATGTAATACTCATTTATCTACACACACCACTACACTAAAACCCTTGCACAATTTTACCTTCTTATAATGCTTCAACTACTACTTGACAATCCTACATTCCTCACACTCCACTACTAAGAACTCGTTGAACACTCATAACTTCAAATCGATAACTCGCAAATTATTATCCATAATAGAGTCTAGTGAGGAACATGTTATGAATGAAATGGGAAATAAAGAGAAAAGAATATATAATATTTAGTAATGATCATGGTAAGGAATAACTGTAGATCATTGGGTATTAAATTCATTATAAAAATAGAAATGAAACTGAAAATCATAAATTCAAGAACAAAAATAGAATCAAATAATACATAGGAACAAGAAATATAAAAAAACAACAAAAAAATTAATACATGATTAGAATAAAAAAATATGGATAAATATAAAAATAAGTAAGCTACACATCATAGAAATTTTTTTATCACTTCAATCAGCTTTTGATGGCATGATAACATTCATCATCTACGTATATTTTTTACTCTCATCATTGTGGTAGATCAGAGACTACTCTCTTGATCTAATGCTGATTCCATAGGGATCCAACATCCATATCATATTTTTTTCTCTCTCCAGATTTATATAAATTGAATAAACAACTAACCATGAATAGATATTATATTAGTCTTTTTGAAATGAAAATATGGGTTTCAAAAAATTTTAATAAATAAATTAGTTATTTATTAATTTCTTTAATTGATTCACATGTGATGGGTCATCCCCATGAAAATAAAGTCTAGTGAATGTAATTTCACCATTTTTACGCACCCAAAATTATATTCATTGCTATATATGAACTATATTTTTGAAGATATCAACATTATTTTTAGAAAAATAAATATGTATTTATTAAATAAATATAAAAAATGCATGAAAATTTAAATCCTTTAAAATTTAAAAATAACCCATATGGGGGTAAATAACACACCCTGAGATTAATAAAACTATTAGTTATTATTTTGTGTGGACTTCTAATAGGATAAACTTATATTTTCCCTTATCTACGTCCAAAGGCTTTAAAACATAATATCGAACTACGTCTTTATTAGGAAAAACCCAAATCACCATTTAGATCTATTATAACATATATAGGGGTGATTAAAGGTATTGATACATTTATTACCATTCCCCAAATTGGGTGCATGATGATAGATGATATTCATAATGATTTCTTGATTTGGGTATTAAATCTAATACCAGATATATATCTTACCCATTATTTTTATTGAGGTTCCTCTAACATAAAATAGATAGATATGATTCAAATCAGGGATAGGTTTAAAACATTAAATATGTATACCCATGATATATTTTTATACAAAAGTGATTTTGGGCATGGATTGAATCTGGTATAGATGTTTTCTATGGTATCTTGGTATGAATATAGAAAAAAACACTAATTATTTATGTTTATTTCTATGTTCAACTATAACATAATTGGAATATGGTTTTGATTTGAATATATTTCTATATTATAATAATAAAATATTCCATATATGTCATGAACCAATACATTTGATATTGTATGTGGGGAAAAATGTTGGTCATAGATTCTTATGATACATTTTCATACTCAACATGTGTACATTAGGGGATGTACGAACTATTTAATTGGCATATAGGTGTGAGTATAATCTCTTGGATAAATTATGAGATATAGAATCTTGATTTGAATGACAAGACCATAGTATGGTGGAAATAAGATTTTTTTGTTGTTTTATATCCTATTTTATATCATCTAATGATTATCTCATAAATGTGATTGACCACATAGGTTATTTGAAAATAGATATATATCTACCACCCCATTTGAATCGATTAAGTTCTTATATTGTGATTATATTTTCCTCATCGTATGAATTCCACTACAATTACTTGTATACTATAATCATAGTATTTTTATTATGATTATTTTTATTTATTTTTTATTATATTCCATGATAAAGAGGATGTTATATTTTTTTATGATTTCCACTTTCCTTGTCATATTTTGGTTCTATTGGATGTATGTATCAAATACATGTGGATTGGACATCACACTATAATAAGAAAGAGCTTTTTTCATGATCTAGAATCACATATAGGTTTAAAAAAATTCATAAAATCATTAATAATAATAATAATACAAGATTTTATTAAATGACTATTATTTATTAACACTAATAAATTATAAATAATACTCTAAAAGAATTTATGTTATCCAAAATGTGGAAAACGTTATTGATTATGATATTGTGTAATGATATACAAAAAGTTACTCAAGAATTTATTGTATCCTAGAAGGTGTGTGATATAAGTAGAGGTAGATGGTGTCATAGTTTTAGGATTGATCCAACAAGGGAATCCTACATATCCCATATAAGGAATCAAAACTCAAGTAGTTTTATATCATTTTATAAATATATATGATAATCTGTGACTTCTGGGTGAATTTTCATTGAAAATAATACCCTAGATGTTTTTTTGAAATATGATTTAACACTATATGGGTCTGGAATAGGTAATTACTTTTAAATTTATGTGATAAAGACCATGATTATTCCATTTTAGTTCATGAATGTATGATTAATGTAATAATATATATGGTTTTGAAACTATGATCAATTTTTATCTTTCAATGTTTTAAATTCAGAACTAATATGTCTTCTAGTTTAAGTTCATATGTCTATGAGCACAATATAGAAGATGGCTTGAAATGGATTAAATGTTTTAATTATGAATGAGTTTCCTAAAAAAATTTGTATTAGAAAATAAAATCATTAGGAGTGTTGGAAATATAGATATTTTTATAACAACTATAAAAAATATCTCAAATATATTGTGTAAATTATTTTCCATTTCAATAAGATCAATTCAATTGGTATTGTTTATATATATTTAATAGTATGACCTTCCATTCTTGTCTTATATAAAATGATTATATCTTCAGAATTTATTGTTTTCTTAAATATGATTTCATATAATTATTTTGAAACATGAAATAATTTATTCAATTGAATAAATAAAGATAAATATAATAATGTTAAAATATGATTTCATTTCTAGATTTATATTTTAATATCTTATTGGTCTCAAATATATATGTGAATCAATGTAAATTAAATATTTTTATGAATCATCGTAAATGTTTTTCAACCTAAACCAACCAACACTTCAAACTGTCTCATCCTACAATGTTGAGTTTTCACAAATATGCCTATTATGGGTTTAAATATGGGTTGAAATATTTATCACATACCTAAGTGGGATTCAGTGATATTTATCATTATTCAAAACTAACACTCCACTTTATACACCCTCACATCAATTAGATATCCCATTATGACGATATCCTATTGGTGGCTATGGATAATAACATTATGTTTTCAACTAAGAATAGTTTCTAAATGTGTAAATCCATGATAGATTATGAGGGGATACCATTAAAAAATATGGGGCGTCTGTAAGATTTTAAGCACAGAAATATTTATTTCTACTCAAATAATCATGAAATAGTTTAATGATAAATGTTTTACTACTGGTTCAAAACAAATAAAGGATACTCATTATCAAAGAGATATATAATTGACTATAATTTGATGATCCATGCTATGAATAACAAAATTATGGAATAAATATTTTAAATCATGTTGGATTCCCATTATCGTAGAAATATAGGATCATATAATAAACATGAATTTTAAAAATTGACATATCATAAGGGTATGCTATTGCATGTGATGATTTTGGGCGAAGTCATATTTTTAAAATAAATGAACGAGAGAGATGATGTCATATATATTAGGATATATACTTGGTTATAATGGAATTCATTAAACAATATAGTTCATTTCAAGGAGGGTTTCCCTATAACACCATGATATTTTAATAGAAGAACCATATGTTTGATTGTGGATTCGACATGAAACCCTGCACATAAACATACATTGAGATATATATCAATTATAAATTAGACACAAAATTAGTGGGTATGATTAATATAAGTTAAGTTATTAAATATTTATATAAATTTCCTACTCAATATAAATTTGTTGTCAAATTATTATTAATTATTGAATAAGTTTTTAGTAAAGAGGGTTTTTCTTCAAAAATGTTTTTTCTTCATGTTTTTTGGGAGAAAATATTATAAATAATTTCTCAAGAATTTAATAAATGTATATGATAAAATGAAATTTATTTTTGAAATAATCATGTAAAAATAAATAAAGGGCAACCATTAGTGATTTTTTTGGAAAATATTGACTTTTCAGGGAGGAGTGAAAAATACTTATTTTTAAACAAATAATTTTTTTCAACAAGTTAGCAAATAATAATGACTTATTTTTTTCTGAAACTTTATTTTAAGTAACAAAATTATTATTTTGATAAATTAATAATAATTAATTTCTGCTGACTTATCTTTATATTGTATTTAGTATATGTAATTATTTTATGTTTAAAAAACTCATATTTATGAATAATATTTTTAGTTTCCTAATATTTTTCCATAATTAATAAAAATAATTCTTAATGATAAATAATATAATTTAAATTTATATATTATGTATATAAATATTAATTTAAATTCATATTTTATTTTTATGACACAAATATTTTATATATAATCATATTGTGTTTGAAAAATACATTCCATGAAAATCTACTTTTTTATCACATTGGTGTGTTAATTTTTAAAATGAAATTATGAAAAATATATTAATTTAATTTGGTAAAATGGTTCCAATATTATGAAACTATAATAATATTTATTATATTGAAAGTTTAACTTAATTTCTTCATTGAAAAAATGTGAAAACTATAAAAATATTTTACTATGGTTAAGGTGAAAATATGTTTACTAGGGGCCTAAACTAAAAATGTAACTAACAAAATGACCTTAAAACATGTATTAATTATATTTTATAGCCACATATAGACCATATTTCATCGAATTCTAGATAATTCTCAATTTTCAATCCATTTTCCTTTGAAAAGTATGGGTATCACTTTTATTTCAAATAATTACAGTTGTCCCACTAAACTCACTTATAAGAAGATTCCCAATCTCCTCTAATATTCACAACATGAAATCATTTTTTTAATAAAATATATTCCAAAATAACTTTCTTATATACCTCATCATTAGATATATGTCATATTTGGATTATAAATACCCTATATAAAGTATTTTGTAGCTAACCTAAGGAGGTTTCTGATGATGAAGTACTGTGGTCAAACGAGTCTTTTTATTTTATTACATCTTCCATATCGTTTAAATAACATTCAATAATGAATATTTTATAAAACTAGTATATCAAATATAATTATATTTTATTATGATAATTTAAAATTTTAAATCTATCTACTCTCCCCTCAAATTTGTAATGAAAGCATCATTTGAGTGTACAATGGATTATAACCTCACGAACTGATGTTATTCATTTTACATAGCCACCTCTCGTGGATTATTTTCAAATTGTATTTAAATTAAATATGTGATATTTGAAACTAAATTATACTCATATAAATATAATATCATATATATATATATATATATATATATATATCTCTTCTCGATTTCTATTTGTAATGTCCCGACCTAGAAGCCACTAAACCAGTTCCCTGAGCCGATTCGCCACGAGGCCTCAAGTGTGCCTCCCCGTACGCCAGAGGCTTCCGAATAGCAGCGAGGGCCAAGGGTGTGACAGTGGGGAGACTATGAACTCATACCAGAGTAAGAAAATAGTGGAAATAACTAAGTACCATACACAGTGGAATTTAAACAGAGTGTGGAAGCAGTAAACAACTGAAATAGAACTAGTTGCAATAGTAAACTGCGGTAAAATCCCTAATATCTATACAATACAATACAAGAAAGGTCACCCACTGGCCGACCATACAGATACAAGTACAAAAGAAACTGGAAGTAATAGTACATGGCTCTGTTACTAACTCCGAGCCAAACCACGTACCCGATCTCCAGACACCGTCGAACTACTGCAGCCCGATCAGTAGAACCACTCAAGCAGCTCCGCTCGATCATGCAACACTGGGCCTCATCCCTATCCACCATGAAACTCGTGCTCAACCTGAAAAGAATACATAAGATCTACATGTACACCAAGGTGCACGTGTAGGGGTGCAAAATAATCTCAGTAGGGCACCCTGAAAAGCAGCCTATAACTTTGCAGCTAATAGTGTATGCAACAGCAACGTGCTTAGCCTAGCTGGAACACAACAAAGGAAGTAAAACAAACGTGCAACCATATTTGATCTCAGGGTATATAATCCCCGTCAACTGGGAAAGTTCCACCATGGATGTCCATATCTATATGCGTACACACTTATAGTCCCATACCTATACACATGTACAAAAATATGAATATTCCTGATTATGTGATTCAAATAACAAGAAACCACATCAGTAGTCGATCCTTGGGACCATAAGGCTGATATCCTGGACATCCTATGCAAGGGCATTGAGCTGGACGTCATGCCACTCAAGTCGTGTATCATTAAGTCGATCTCTGGGTCCGTAATCCCATCGTCATATACCTGCTTCGGCAATCGCTGGAAATCTGCCTCTGAACAAGCTAACCAAAATAAGCAACCAATGTCCTCAGACATATGAATCATCACCATCAGGTGAACATAAATGAAACCCTCAGGTGACTTCCCTTAGGCATAATGAATAGTTCCCTCAGTTGTATAAGAATCTTTCCCTCGGGCTAAACGAACACTTGCCTCAGGCTAATATAATCATGCCCTCAGGCTATCAGAATCACGCCCTCAGGCATACCAGAATCTCGCCCTCCGTAATATGAAGTGTCTCCCTCAGGAACAGAAGTCAAGCCCTCAGGCACGAAAGGTTTCCCTCAGGCGAAATAGAACGTCGACCTCAGGATAACATAGTCACGCCCTCAAGCTATAGTAAGACACTGCCCTCTGGCTTAAGTAATCGTGTCATTCCCAACATATAAACATGAAATTTACATACAATTCCACTCAAGGAAAAAGTATAACAGAATATAAACAAGGTATACCCTCGGATATCCTGGCCAAACTACAAAATAGAGGAACGCACCCCTCGGGATGGTCCTGGATCCAAGCAGCGATCCCAAACATCATTTTATTATCTCAATTAATTACTTATTCAAATCTAGGTATTTAAAATAGCCACGGCCTCAGCCACACGACACCCCGAATATGGGTTCGTAGCTCAAAAAATGCACAAAACGAACAACAGATGGAAAATAAACACCAAGCCTCCTACTACTTAGGCACACAAGGCAAGGTAGGTATCCCAACAAATAAAAAGACTCATCTTGTCAGGCTCAACATCCACCAACCAGGAAGCACCTCTGGTAACAACTGCAACATCAACAAACCAAGTCAGATATAAACAAACAACTGAGGGTGTCTGAATACCCAACCCTACAATAAAAACATAACCCCAAAATATTACTAGCTTGGAACGGGTTCTAGATGACACCCGAACACCTTCTCTACACCAACCCAACGTAACAACTCAAGTCGGTCAAACAACGAGCACCCGCCGGGTCCCACAAGTCAAACACCAAGGAGTCATCCTACTCAGGATCCTCCAGATAACTATAGAGAAGGAATCCTACACGGGATCCTTAAAAAAGGGGAATCCTACATGGGATCCACGAATGAATAATAAAAGAGGTGATCTATAACAGGGGTCCTCTCAATGAAAACAAGAGAGAGTTCCTACACGGACTCCCTAGTTCAGCACACAAGCAAGGCATCCTTAGGGGACCCTTAGAAGCATCTGGTCTCACAACCTCTTAGGCCAGAACTGCACGTCTCACAATGGAAACGCCCTCTAAAGAAAAGGGTAAGGGAGATAACTCATAGCTCATATCATATTAAAGATCTCGACTAAGTTGGTCCGAAAACCCAACCTATCAACCTCGCTAAGTCTCACCCTTAAGTGATGACTCGGCTCGATAAATGGAGAATGAAACCCCCCTTCATTTAAATAAAACCCCAAAACCAAAATTTAGATGACCTATAAATGTCAAATGGAGTCCACCTTTGAGATTTAGGCAGAAAAAATCTCAGAATAAACTACTCACATGGCGGATTCTGACTTCTAGAGCATAAGATATCTCAAAATTACTAAACTGGAGCAGTACATGGCCAGAGTACATGGCCAGAGCCCATTGGGCCTGCCTGTGTAATAGTACACGGTGTGTACTTTACTGTACATGGTGTGTAATATTCAAAAAAAGTCACACCGTGTCCATTTTCACCAGAACACATGTCCATGTACCACTACACGGTGTGTACTTTACTGTACACGGCGTGTACTTCAAAAAACCACTAAAACCGTGTTCTATTCCACACGGCCAGCCACAAGGCCACCACTATAGGGCGTGTACTCAAATTACATGGCATGTACTAAAAAAATCCTCTTCCCTAAGCGGGATGAACACACGGTGTGTTCCCCTGGAACAAACGCCGTGTCTACTGGGTTTTCTGACGGGAAATCCCTAAAAACACATGATTCGCCCGTTTTCACCCCCGAAACATCTGATCAAGCCCCAGGGGCATACCAGATAGAAATATAAGGCATCAAAAACATAAAAAAACATTTTTGAATGAGATCTAAGGTGAAAACATTAACGGACCTACCTTTGGGTGGAAACCGCCAAAGCTTCCGTTGATATCACAGCTCCCAGTTGCCCTTCGTGGAATCAGCGCGTCGAGGGCTTTGAATCATTACAACTCTTTCCTTCCTTCTCTCCCATTTTATTGATCTCCAAATTCTCCCATGGGACACGGCCAAGGAGAATCCACACATGGTGCATGTGCAAGAAGTAGGAGGGAGGAAGAGAGAGAAAAAAAAAGAAAAGAAGAAAAGAAAGGGAAGAAAAGGGGGCTCGGGCCGGCCCTGGCGCCCGACATGAGTTTATGCCTTCCCTAGGCTAAACTCCACATTCCGGACTCAACGGCGAAGAAAAAATCTCAATCAGAAGATCCAATTAAAAGTTATCAATAAACGAACTAACGTGAATAAATTAATATTTAATATAATAATATTAAATATTAAATATTCCGCCAAAATTTGAACAGCTCAGAATTCCTCCAAACTTCTGTCCTAGGGTAAAAACCCTATTGTAGGACCAACATATTTGATAGAAAAGTTATCCGAGATCATATGTTATTGGAAATGACCATTTTTCCCCTCAAGAGCATCCAACAGTAAAAATTAAAATTTCTGCTCAAAACAGCAGTCCGGAAAAACATGGGTTCTTACAAACTCCCCACCATAAACCTTCTCGTCCCCGAGAAGCCCAGTGAAAGAACCAGCATCCATATTCATAACCTGAGCATCTGCACGTACAAGCTATCTAGACTGTCTGATGAACATACTTATAGCATTAACCACCACTTCTACACAGAAGACATTCAACTACGACTGATCTGGTACTTCCCGCCATAGTAATACCCTTATGATAGTCTTAAAAGAAATTCCTGAGCTCAAAAGCTCCTGGAAAACACTGATGTTTAACCAGAACACGGATAACCACACTCAAAGGGCCAATGGTGCACTCCCCACCATATGGCTTTCCTTACACCGCTCCAAGAGCACAAAAAAATAGGTTTCATCCTCAACAGGGATAAACATTAGGAATGAAAAAGGAGCTCGATGAAGGTCGAAGCTCTCTAAACGTACTCAAGATGAATCAAGATAGTGTATGATCATCTCTAAAAAGAGTACACTAAGATTTCACTAAAGAAGTGCCTAGCTCCCTCCATGCCCCACTAGCATCCTGCCAAAACCTGACCTGAATTCAAGCACATGCCAACCACCCTCAAACAGGTTTCCCGAGAACAAAACATACATCGACCTATAAAGTTTCGAGTCAAAACCAAGGGTCCCTAGGTCTTCCACCTAGCCCTACAGAAAAAGTCTCACCACTGGGTCACAAGGTCTAACCACCAATCCCAAAAGATCCAAAACCTCTCAGAAGATGGTAAATATCCCAACGACCAAAAAGTAAAAACAAAAACACAACCTACAAGGGCCTTGATCCTCTCTGAGCATCCTCAGAAGGAAATATTACCTGGAGTTCACAACCCAAGAAGAAGAGAATCTGAACTGACACTCATCGGGTATCTGTATACAAGAATACCCCAAGGAGGTCCAGTTCACAAGAAAATCCTTGGTATCTATCGACATCGTTCTCAATGATCCGACTAGATAGACACATACATGAGAAACAACACCCAATAAGGGTTAAATATAAAGGCATCACGTGCCACATAGACCAACGGGGTCACTCCACCACCTGTGCACGAGGACTGATTCATCAGCCTCAACAAGAACACCTCAACGTAGATCCACACAACCTGCCATCAGTGTAAAAAGAATGTGCAAGGAGACCCAAAGGTCTCAGTCGTCAATAAAAACACACACTAGAAGGCCTATATGTTGTGAATCCTATGTGCCTAGTATGATGCATGAGACGCCTCTTGCCTTTTCTGGCCAAGAGTCGAAAACCATCCCTGGCATCTTACCAATGGCCAAGATCCAGAGATCCATATTAAATAAAAACACCACACAACATGTGCGTCCCTCAAGGCGAAAATAATGTACAAATGTAACATCACAATATTAGAATAGCAATCCCAAACCCTGTTAACCAGGTCATCTTACCGGAACATGTGTTCTCAACGCACCAACCCAATATCCATCACAGGTTCTGACACATTCCTAATACTTTCCTCTACCATGTCCCAAATAGTAAATACTAGGAAAGAAAACTGCTCTGATACAACTTTGTAATGTCCCGGCCCGGAGGCCACTAAACCAGTGCCCTGAGCTGGTTCGCCATAAGGCCTCAAGCACGCCTCCCCGTATGCCAGAGGCTGCCAACTAGTAGTGAGGGCCTAGGTTGTGATAGTGGGGAGACTATGACCTCATAACAGAGTAAGAAAATAGCAGAAATAAATAAGTATAATACACAGAGGAAAGTAAACAAAGAGCGGAAGCAGTAAACAACTAAAATAGAACTAGCTGCAATAGTAAAATGCCGTAAAAGCCCAGACAGCTACGCAATACAATACAACATTGGTCACCCACTGGCCAACCATACAGATACAAGTACAAAATAAATTGAAAGTAAAAGTATTGGGATCTTCTACTAACTCCGAGCCAAACCACGTACCCGATCTCCAGACACTTTCGAAATACTATAGCCCGATCAGTAGAACCACTCGAGCAGCTCCGCTTGATCATGAAACACTGGGCCTCAACCCTATCCACCATGCAACTCTTGCTCAACCTGAAAAGAAGACATACGGTCTACATGTACACTGAGGTGCACGTGTAGGGGTGAGAAATAATCTCAGTAGGGCATCCCGACAAGCAACCTATAACTTTTCTGCTAATAGTGTATGAAACAACAATGTGATCAGCCTAGCTGGAACACAACAATGAAAGTAAACCAAACGTGCAACCACAATTGATATCAGGGTATATAATCCATGTCAACTGGGAAAGTGCCACCATGGATGTCCATATCTATATGTGTACACATGTATAGTCCCATACCTATACACATGTACATAAATATGAATATTCATGATTAAGTGATTCAAATAACAAGAAACCACATCAGCAGTCGATCCTTGGGACCATAAGCCTGATCTCCAGGACATCTTGTGCAAGGGCATTGAGCTGGACGTCGTTTCACTAAAGCCATGTATCATTAAGTCGATCTCTAGGTCCGTAATCCCATCGACATATACCTACTTCGTCCAATGCTGGAAATCTGCATCTGAACTAGCTTACCAAAATAGAAAACCAATGTTCTCAGACATATGAATCATCTCCCTCAGGTGAACAGAAATGAAACCCTCAAGTGACTGCCTTTAGGCATAGTGAATAGTTCCCTTAGGTGTATAAGAATATTTCCCTCATGCTAAATGAACACTTTCCCTCAGGGTAATATAACCACTCCCTCAGGATATCAGAATCACGCCCTCAGGCATACTAGAATCCCACCCTCAGGCATACGAAGTGTCACCCTCTGGCACAGAATTCAAGCCCTCAGGCACAAAAGGTTGCCCTCAAGCGAAATTGAATGTCTCCCTCGGGCTAATACACTCACACCCTAAGGCTATAGTAATACACCGTCCTCAGGAATAAGTTACTAGGTGATTCCCAACATATAAACAAAAAAATCCATAAAATTCCTTTCAAGGAAAAATTAATACATAATATAAACAAGGCATACCCTCGGGTATACTGGCCAAATGGATAAACAGAGGAACGCACCCCTCGAGATCATCCTGGATTCATGAAATGATCCCAAATAGCATTTTATTATCACAATTAATAACCTATTCAAATCTACGTATTTAAAATAGCCACAACCTTAGCCACATGACACCCCAAATATGGGTCCGTAGCTCAAAAACGCACAAAACGAACAACAGTTAGAAAATAAACACCAAGCCACCTACTACTCAGGCACACAAGGCAAGGTATGTATCCCAATAAATAAGAATACACCTCGCATCAGGCTCAACAACAACCAACCAGGAAGCACCTCTGGTAACTACTAAAACATCAACAACCCAAGTCAGATATAGAAAAACAAGTGAGGGTAGCCAAACGCCCAACCCAACACTAAAAACGTAACCCCACAGGATTAATATCTTGGCACAGGTTCTAGATGACACCCTAACACCTTCTATACCCCAACCAAACGTAACAACTCAGGTCGGTCAAACAACGGGAAACCACCGGGTCCCACAAGTCAAACACCAAGGAGTCATCCTACTCAGGATCCTCCAGATAACTAGAGAGAAGGAATCCTACACGGGATCCTTAGAAAAGAGAAATCCTACATGGGATCCTAGAATGAATAACAAAAGAGGTGACCCATAATAGGGGTCCTCTCAAAGAAAACCAGAGAGAGTTCCTACAATGACTCTATAGTTCAGCACAAAAGCAAGGCATCCCTCAGGGGACCCTTAGAAGCATCCGGTCTCACGACCTCTTAGGGAAGAAGGGCATATCTCACAAGGGAAACTCCCTCTGAAGAAAAGGTTAAGGGAGATAGCTCACAGCTCATATCATATTAAAGTTCTTGACTATTTTGGTCTGAAAACTCAACCTATCAACCTTGCCAAGTCTCTCCCTCAGGGGAGGACTGGGCTCGATAAATGGAGAAAGAAACCCCCTCCTTCATTTAGATAAAAACCCAAAAACCCCATTTATATGACCTCTAAATGTCAAATGGAGTCCACCATTATGATCTACATAGAAAAAAGCTATGAATCGACAACTCACATGCCCAATTCTGACTTCCAAAGCATACGATATCTCAAAATTACTAAACTGGAGCAGTACGTGGCCAGAGTACATGGCCAGAGCCCATTGGGACAGCCTTCGTAATAGTACATGGTGTGTACATTACTGAACATGGCATGTAATATTCACAAAAAGACACACCATGACCTTTTTCACCCGAACAAATTCCTATGTACCACTACACGGCGTGTACTTTAATATACACGGCGTGTACTTCAAAAAAACTACTAAAACTGTGTTCTATTCCACATGGCCAGCCACACGACCACCACTACACGGAGTGTACTCAAAGTACACGACGTGTACATAAAAAAACTCATCATCCCCAAGTGGGAAGAACGCATGGCCTGTTCCCCTTGAACACACACTGTGTATACTGGGTTTTCCGACGGGAAATCCCTAAAAACACCCGATTCGCCCGTTTTCGCCCCCGAAACATTAGATCGAGCCCCACGGGCATACCAGCAAGAAATATAAGGCATTAAAAACTTAAAAAAACTTTTTTAAAGTAGATATATGGTGAAACCATAAACTTCCCTACCTTTGGGTGGAAACCGCTGAAGCTTCGAATGATTTCACGGCTCCCGGTTGCCCTTCACAGAATCAGCACGTCGAGGGCTTCGAATCGGTACCACTCATTCTTTACTCCCCCCCCCCCGTTTTCTTGATATCCAAATTCTCCCATGGGAAACGTCCAAGGAGAAGAGACACATGGTGCGTGCACAAGAAGTCGGAGGGACAAAGAGAGAAAAGAAAAGAAAAGAAGAAAAGAAAGGGAAGAAAAAGGGGCCCAGGCCGACCTTGGCGCCCGACATGAGTTTATGCCTTCCCTAGGCTAATATCGCCATTTCAGACTCAACGATGCAGAGGAAATATCAATATGATGCTACATTTAATATTTATCACTAAACAAACTCTCATGAATAAATTACTATTTAATTTAATAATATTAAATATTAAATATTCCACCAAAATTAGAACAGCTCAGAGTTCCTCCAAACTTCTGTCCATGGGTAAACACCCTATTCTGGGACCAACAGAGTTTTCAGAAAAATTATCTGAGATCATCTATTATGGGAAATGAACATTTTACCACTCACGAGCATGCAACAACAAAAATTCAAATTTTTGCTCAAAATTGCAGTCCGAAAAAACATTGGTTCCTACAGTATTCATGGGGATTCGATAATTTCAACCCTCTTTAAGGTGGACAACCTCCTTATGAAGTGATGTGATTTATTTTTCATGAATTATTTTCAATGAAGGTAATAAGGATAGATATATAATATAATAGAAATATATGAAATAATTATTATAGTCATGAAATATTTATAATTATTATAGCTTAATATATAATTTAATTTATACCATTCAATTCACTAAATAATCATAACGTTATTCATGTGTACATGTAGATGTCCTCCTGCACAATGTAATGTGACTATTTATCATCAAAAAATACATGGAAGATATCTATATGTATACTTACATATATTTTTTATTTATGACACTATTTAAATTTTTTGAAGGTAAAATTATTCTTACCTTATTCCCAAAATGATCGTTGAAAAATCGAAAGTTTACACATGTGTTTTTATGAATAACTATCTTCATGATTATAACATAGTTAATTATTCACAACTATTCATAAATAATGATTTTAAAAGTAAAATTGATTTATACAATGCATAATTATATTATGATTATTATTTTAGAAATGGTGAAAAAATGACCACTTTGACATCACACAACACACCATAACCATGTATAAATAACGAAAAAAAATTCATAAAAATGCACAATGTGGAATTAATTTTTTTGAAATATATCATTAAAAATATTAAATTAATTATTTAATTATAATGTATTAATCCAATTAAATATTATTAATAAATTTCCCCATCATTGATGAATATGTTAATGTTTAAATATAGTTTTATTTTATATGGTATTTATATTTACAATTTAACATGTAATTTATTTAATTACTCATTTTTAATTATATTATAAATTTCAATTAGAATTATTTCATCCAATGGGATTTGAATTGAAAGCTACCATTGTTAGGATGATAGCTCTGAGTATGATATACTCTATAATACCAAACATAGGATTGAAATAAGAATGAGATTCTCAGAAAAAGAGGGGGGGTGAATTGTACCTTTTAAAAAAATTCTAAGGAAATTTTTGCATAACCAAAATTCACAACACCTTGAAGTTATAAAGACATGCTTGATTATGGAAAATTGATAATGGAAATGAAACATTAAAAAAATTTCAAACTAGATAAGATTATACCTTAAAGAGTATAGAATCTAACTAAATCAGAGTACAAGGATGTATAATAAAGTTATACTTTCCTAAACAATACAAAATGCACAGTGGAAAACAATTTATTAAAAATATAAGTAAAAAGTATAAACTCTTTTATCCAAAAGAGGAGGGTATCAAACAACCTTGGATAAATTTCACTATATTTATACTATAAATAACTATAAATTTCAAGGAAAATTTTTTTTTCTTGAATTATTTGGATTTTTACGAGTACGCTGTTTCTGACGGCTCCTGATTCTGAGGCGTGGTGTGACCAGAATAATTTTCTGAAGTTTTGTTAAGCTTAAATTAACGCGCCTAAGCAGTTTTCCTGAAAAAGTGGAATAACTCTACAACGGTTACTCGAATATGAAATCTGAGGACATCGTTGTGCTCAGGATGGAGGGTTTACCCTAGGCGTGACATATGTTTAGTCGGCACAGGCTTCCTCTGAGAAAACCAGAAAATGGTATATCCATAAATAAAATAATTAAATAAAGTTATTTTATTTTTCAAATGATTATAACTCACAAACAGTAACTCAGATTAAAAATTCGAGGCCACCGCTGAACTCTTGAGGTTATGCTTCATTTAAGCAGGTATTATCTTTGGTCGGCACGAGCCACCTGAGAAAGTTAGTTTTTGGCCGTAAATAAAATAATTAAGTGACAATTATTTTATTTTAAAATTCATAACTTCTTAACGGTAACTCGAATTGAAAATCCGAGATTACCGTTGAGTTAGTTGGGGAATTTTTCTCCTAGGAAGAGTCTAACCTTGACCACCGTGCGTTGAGGGTGACTAATAATTATTTTCTGAACTTTTTTCTGGGTACGTTCAGAAAACGTAGGAGCGGCATTTTAAAACATTTGAACCGGTGCTCAGAATCAAATTCGGAGGTCACCGTTGAACTCGTAGTGCCGATATTCGCTTAATAAGACTTTCACCTCAATGGCGGATGATCGGGTCTGAATGATAGTTTTGGGGGTTTTATGTGGGTTAATAAAATAAAATAAGTGAATAATTTATTTTATTTTTTTAAACACATGTAGTGCGGATAAATTGGTTAAAAGCTCCACTTGGGAGTTGGTGGTGGAACCGCCACACCCTAACCTCCCATTTAATGGAGAGGGGGAGTAAACCTCTCAAACCTCCCATCAATTAATTTTATATTTCGACGTAAAATTAATTGCACTTAATTAATTTTATGGGTGGACGTAAAATTAATTGGTGTCAGTTAATTTTCTGTGTCGACATGAAATTAATTTCTGTCAATTAATTTTATGTGTCAACCAAAAATTAATTCATGTCATATGTTTTGACGCAGGCTATGTGGGGGAAACTTCTTGGCATCCTCAACTCTTAAGTTGTGCCAACCCACCTCTTAAATTGTGCTGACGCAATTTAATTCACCCGACCCCCTTTTTAAATTATGTAACTGCATCGTTGGAATTTAGGAAGGTTCCAAATAAATGAACTATCCTAAATTCAATGATGGTTACATACCTCTCCCCCTCTCCTATATATAGTGAGTTTGGGAGAAGGTTTTGGGATGACTTCACGAAGCGATGAAGCGCTGGTAAAGTATTGCGATGCCCAACACTTGGGGAAATATTATCCTCCCCAACGAAGAATGTGAAGAATGCCAACAACGATCTTCCACGCAATTATTCTTCGGCCTTCCTTCCCCAGAAACCTATCCTCTGTAACATCGTCAACGAACCGACGCATCTCGGAATTGGGGACGTGTGGCGGACGGGACGAACGACGGTCTTCATCGTCTTCCTTCCGCGACTCCACCAATGACCGACGAGCAAGAGATAGGGGTTTTATTTTTATTTAAAGTATGAACCTTTCCCATGTTCTTCCTTTACCTCAAAACGAAGAACGGTGGTTGTTGTGCTTCATACTTGCGAGAACTTATTGCTACCACCCTAAACGCGGAGGGTCAGGGCCAAACCAACATGGCCCAACCCCTTCATTGTTATTTTTGTAATGACTCCATGACGGCATGGAAATGAGGCGATGATGAAGATGTCGGCGAAAAAATTCCACGCTACCCGCGAGCTCCGTGAACTACGCCACCACCGCGGCCCCCTGGAGTGCACCCGGCGCCTCATACCCCTGCCGGTGCGCTGCCGGCACACCCACGGCGCCCTGCCGGCGCACCCGCGGTGCCCTGCCGGCGTAGCCCGGAATCCTGCCAGACACCCCTACTGGCGGCCTGCCCGACACACCCCAGCACCCCCGCAGCGCCTTGGCGCACTACCCGGAATGCCCCGTCGGGCTACCCCGCATTCAGCACCCTTCCTGGCACACCCATGCCCTGCCCAGTGCACCCGCTGCCAGTCGGTGCCCAGCCGACCCGCCCGCGCACCCCATGGGCTTCCCGATGGCCTCCCGGTTACCGGCCTGCTGAAGCGGCCTGAGACACCCCCGCGGTGTCGCTAGTCGAACTAGCCCGGTCTCCCGGTCTAAGTTACCGAGCCGCCTACGTGGTGACTATCAGGCTGAACCGCCCTCGTGGTCTGCTGCGCCGGGACCAGCAGACCATGTCAAAACATAGCGGGATGACTTGCCCAATCGTCCATGTCAGGCCCAGAGAGTCTGACAGGGTCGACCCAGACCACGTCGGCCCAATTTGGGGGACGCGGAGTAGGTTTGACTGGGTCGGACCCGAATCGGGCTCATTACTGGCCCATTACCTTATTGAGCCATATCTTTGGAACCAGACGGTTGTTTGACGAACCGTCAGTGGCGCCAGTACTCTTGGAACATAGCCATCCCTTTGAGTATACCCCATGGGATTTTGGGGTATATTTGAGATACGTTAGGGTTGGTTTATATACGAAACCAACCGGGCCCCAGGAACAAAGAGGCTAATAACTCAAGAACCGGGCGTCCGATTGACGCGTCGTCTGTTGCGTTTAGACCCCTGTGATGAGGCGGTCCTTTGTGATACTTCTTCATGGGACATTGTGATACTTGGATTATCGACCAGTGGCTCGTGGAGAGGATCCTCCTGGAGGCATGAAAACGGAGTACGGTGACCTAGTAGCTGGCTGAGACCTGATGACTGCTTATCCGATTTGATTCGAAGTGACTTGCATAGCTCAGTGGAGAGCACTACTTTGTGAGGTGGCAGACCCATGGCGGATGAGCACTACTTTGTGTTTTGGCAGACCCGTGGTAATTGATAGGAGGAGTACCTCTGTAGGCTATGAGGCGGGAGCACTACTGTGTGAGGTGGCATACCCATGCCGGAGGAGTACTACTTTGTGAGGTGGCAGACCCACAGTACTCAACAGTAGGAGTACCTCAGTAGTCTAAGGTTAGTGACTGACACCATGGAGTTGTGACAGGACTACTGCACTTGACAGAGGAAGAGTTATCCAGTAGCCATGTTTTTCATCATCGTGAATAAAAATCCTGGTTTGAGCTGAGTCAACGACCTTTGTGTTTTCCTCATGATTGAGATGGGTTACTTGATAACTTAGGTATATGAATGGGAATATACAAAATTAAAGGTTATCTGTTGAGATATTTCTTTGTGGTTTATCCTTTTTGGATTTAGTGAGACCTTGAGGGTCTCGGGGTCCTTACTGAGTATCATAATACTCACCCTTGCATGGGATATGCCCGAACCTTGTTGTGTTGGATGCAAATGACAGACATCAAAAGTCGTGGTTGAGGCTTGTAGATCTGCACGGTACCCAGAGGTGGACTTCAGGACGAGACAGAACCCATAGCTGGACTGCATGACGAGACGGTACCCGAAGGTGACATACGGACGTGGATAGCTGAGGTGGCCATCTGTACCTACCCTTCTAGTAGGAACTCCGGAGGACGATCCAGGAGCAGCTTGACACCTTCCTGATATTTTGTCTTTTACTTGTACTTTAATGTTGGTATTGTATTTCCGGCCCCCTTTGTACTTTCATCACACATTTCTTATTGCTTTACATAGTGTTTTCTTCCGCTTGTACTCCGATTGTGTGGTTTTTTGTGTTTTATAAAGGCAATTCCTTCCCTTTTTATCAAGATTTATGCCTTTGGTGCTGGTCGCCAGCTCCTGGCCTATGGAAGGTGGGCTTGGGGTAGTCATGGAACGGGCCCTGATGACGGGTCATGACAAATTGGTATAAGAGGATGTCGGTTCTACCGCAGAACTTATGACTCTGATATTTTCTTTCGATGAAGCAATAGTGATAAGAATACCGAGTGTGGTTTTCAATTCAGGGAGTCCAGTGTTGGTGTGGCGGCCGACTTATCCATACACCATGACCCTGACTTCTGATTTCCGACTCAGCGAACGAAAACCCTGATTATGTGTGTGTTTTCAAAAGTTTTCCTTTAAATCAGCTCAAATTAGGTCAGCTCACTAGGTATAGTCTTTTGACCGTGTCACATCTATTTATTTTAGGATGCCTCCCCAAGGACGACCCGTTGGAGCCTCGAGAGTTGTACGTACTGACAGCCCGCCGAGCGACAAGGCCTCAGTACAGGGCCCTCTTCACGTTGAGGCACCAGCGGAGGCACCAGCGGTACTACCACCCATTGGGACACCAATGCCACCAGCCCCAGTAGCAAGAGATGCAAGATGCTTGAGCGCGCCGCACGATTTCCAGTGCTAGAGTCCACCCAGGTTCCGGGGAGAGACGGACCCACAAGCGGCTGAGGATTTGATGGGGCTATGGTGAGAGTCTTCTGGCTAGTAGGGATGCCATAAGACTTTATGGTTATCCTTGATACCATCCTCCTTTAGGCAGCAGTAGGTAGATAGTGGAGCATGATTCTCCAAATGCATGACGAGGCGACACTTCTGTTGGCAGACTTCGAGAACTTGTTCCGTGCAGAGTGTGTACCAGCCACCCTTAGAGCGGTGCATATACATGAGCTACTGCATCTTCAGCAGGGTAGCATGAAAGTTGTGTAGTATTCAGTGAGGTTCACCAACCTCTCGCACTACTCTACTAATATGGTACGGGACCCATTATTCAGGGCCCAGACCATCGACCAGGGGCTCAGGTGAGAGATTAGAGCTTCATTTGTTTCTCCCCGAATCCTGACGCAGACTGGGGTGTTGGAGAGAGACCTCTTAGTAGAGAGTTTCCTTGCCGAGTAGTCTCCAACAGTAGGATCCACTACTAGCCGGTATGCAATAGATTCTTCTGTAGCTGGCAGTAGACAGAAGACGTAGAGGTCCAAGAGGGCCAGACCAACAGGTGGTCAGCCGTACGACTCATGGTCGGTAGTGCGAGGATCCAAGGGGGGTGACAGAGCCAGACCTTCCATGTTTTGTTACACATGTGACGGATAGGTCCACATGGCTCGTGACTGTCCAACCCACCACTCGGATGATCAGCATATAGATGAAGGAACTCCCAAGCAGAGGTGGGTATTCGATCGAGGAGGACAGTAAGGAGCCGAAGACCGAGGCAGGGGAGGTGGCCGTGCAGCTGGAGGTGGATGACGCTTCGAGGTGTTTCCACCACCACCACCAGGAGGTCCACCCTGACCACATGGAATAGGTGGACAAGGAAGAGCACAACATCAGGAAGCTGAAGCATACGACTATGGAGCTCCGGAAGTCGGGGGACAGGAGCGGGACTAGTTCTATTCATGGAGGCATTTCTTCCTGTTGATTCTAGTTTCCATGATGTTGTTGATTATGGTTGTTGTGTTTCTTTGTAATTGATGTGTAGTAATAAAGGACACTTGTCCTTGTGAAATTTTCTTTCCTTCCCTTTTATGTGGTTGATACTGAGAGATTTCGGTTAAAACTGTTGACTTGACCCTCACTTTTGAGATTCCTACTTGAGGAGACCCAGTGACCACACATTGATGCTGAGAGTGTGACTCAACCCTTGAAGATGAGAGTGATGGCTGGATATCATGGTAGTAGCATGAAGGCCTTAATACGTCATCCAAGACATGAATTGTACCGTTCATGTCAGCATTGACTCTATTAGGCAAAGAATGTGGTTCATCCAGAGGATGAGACAAGATTTATCTTTCTCAGCAAAGCGGAAATCCTATTAGCTCTTCTAAGACCAGAGATGGTGCGGGCTATGATGGAGAAGGTGCATATCATCAATGAGCGGATGAAGACTTCACAGTGCAGATAGAAGTCCTATGCTGATAGGAGACGGAGACCACTGGAGTTCGAGGATGGCGACCACGTTTTCTTATGGGTCTCACCTCGACATGGACTATGGAGATTTTTCTGGGGCTTCAAGTTATCTTTGCGCTTCATCTGGCCCTTCCACTTTAGTTGCACCAGGTGCATGACATCTTTCCCGTATCTCAGCTAAGGAGGTACCTGCACGACCCGACCCACATCATCGATCATGGGGTGCTGGACATCGATGACGGGACGACCTTCTGGGAGGTTCTGGTGGAGATCAAGGATTGACATGAGCATGTCCATCATGGATGGCCAGTTACTCTAGTGCGCATTCATTGGTAGCACGAGAACCTCCAGGAGAGCACTTTGGAGAAGGAGGCTCAGATGCATGCTCGGTACCTCCTTTTGTTTTTTACTAGTTTGTGTTGTAGCTTTACGGGGAAATAAAGCCCTGAGGTGGGAGTAATGTAAAGACCCATAAATTTCAAGGATGTTTTTTTTCTTAAATTATTTTGAATTTTACAAGTACGCAGTTTCTTACGGCACCTGATTCTGATGCCCGGTGTGCCCGGAATAATTTTCTGAAGTTTTGTTAAGCTTAAATTAACGCGCGTAAGCAGTTTTCTGGGAAAAGTGGAATAACCCATAAATGGTTACTCATATCAGAAATCTGAGGACACCGTTGTGCTCAGGATGGCTGGTTTACCCTAGACATGACTTGTGTTTAGTCGGAGCAGGCTTCCTATGAGAAAACCTGAAAATGGAATAACCATAAATAAAATAATTGAATAAAGTTATTTTATTTTTCAATTGCTTATAACTCACAAACAGTAACTCAGTTTAAAAATCTGAGACCACTGCTGAACTCGTGAGGGTATGCTTCCTTTAAGAAGATACTATCTTTGGCCGGACCGAGCCACCTGAGAAAGTTAGTTTTTGGCCGTAAATAAAATAATTAAGTGACAATTATTTTATTGTAAAATTTATAACTTCTAAATGGTAACTCGAATTGAAAATCCAAGAGTACCGTTGTGTTCGTTGGGGCGTGTTTCTCCTAGTAAGATCCTAACCTTGACCGAAGTGGGTCGAGGGTGACTGATAATAGTTTTCTGAACTTTTTTCCGGGCACGTTCAGTAAACGTACGAGCGGCGGTTTATAAATTTTGAAACGGTGCTCGGAATCAAATTCTCAGGGCACCATTGAACTCACAGTGCTGATATTCACTTAAGAAGACTCTCAACTCAATAGTGGATGATCAGGTATGAATGTTAGTTTTTGGGGTTTTACGTGGGTTAATAAAATAAAATAAGTGAATAATTTATTTTATTTTGTTAAACACATGTAGTGCGGATAAAGTGGTTAGAAGATCCACTTGGGAGTTGATGGTGGAACCGCCACACCCTAACCTCCCTTTTAATGAAGAGGGAGAGGAAACCTTTCAAACCCCCCATCAATTAAATTTATATGTTGATGTAAAATTAAGTGCAGTCAATTAATTTTATGGGTCGACGTAAAATTAATTGGTGTCAGTTAATTTTTTGTGTCGACGTGAAATTAATTACTATCAATTAATTTTATATGTCAACATAAAATTAATTTGTGTCATATGTTTTGATGCAGGCTAGGTGGTGGAAACTTCTTGGCATCCTCCTCTCTTAAGTTGTGTCAACGCACCTCTTAAATTGCGCCAACGCAATTAAATTCGCCCGATCCCCTTTTTAAATTAAGTAACCGCATTGTTGGAATTTAGGAAGGTTACAAATAAATGAACCGTCAAAAATTCCATGATGGTTACACACTTCTCCCCCTCTCCTATATATAGGGAGTTTGGGAGAAGGTTTTGGGATGACTTCAACAAGCGACGAAGCACTAGTAAAGTATTGTGACACCCAACACTTGGGGAATCTTATCCTCTCCAACGAAGAACGTGGAGAACGCCAACGACGATCTTCCACGTGATTCCTCTTTGAACTTCCTTCCCCAGAAACCTATCCTCCACAACATCGTCAATGAACCGACGCATCTTGGGATTGGGGATGTGAAATGGATGTGACGAACGACAATCTTCATCGTCTTCCTTCCGCAACTCCGCCAACGAACGATGAGCAAGAGGTAGTGGTTTTATTTTTATTTAAAGTATGAACATTTCCCTTATTCTTCCTTTATCTCAAAATGAAGAACAGTGGTTTTTGTGTTTCATACTTGCGAGAACCTATTGCTACCACCCTAAACGCGGAGGGTCCAGGCCAAACCAACATGACAGACCCCTTCATTGTTATTTTTGTAATGACTCCACAACGGCATGGCAATGAGGAGACGATGACGAAGGCAGCCAAAAAAGGTCGTGCTACCTGCGACCTCTGTGAACTATGTTGTCCTCGTGGCCCCCTAGTGTGCACTCGGCACCCCATGCCCCTGCCAGCGTGCTGCAAGCGCACCCACGGCGCCCTGTCGGCGCAGCCCGGTGCCCCCCGGAGTGCTGCACTACCGGCCTGGCGCCGTGCGCCCTTGCTGGCGTCCTGCCCAGTGCCCCTACCGGAGGCCTTCCCGGTACACCCCAGCACCCCTGGGGCGCCCTTTCGCGCTAACCGGCATGCCCTTGCACGCTGCTCGACATTCGGAACCCTACCTGGCACACCCGCGCCCTGCACTATGCACCCGCGGCCGACCGGAGCCCAGCTGGCCCGCCCACGCCCCGTGTTGTCTGCCCGCTGGCCTCCCGGTCAACGGCTTGCTGAACTGTCCCACGACATTCCCACGGTGTCGGTGGTTGAACTAGCCCGGTCTCCTGGGCCGAGTTACCGAGCCACCTATGTGGCAACTATCGGGCCGAACCACCCTCGCGGTCCGCAGGGTCAGGCATAGTGGACCGGGTCAAAACATAGCTGGTTGACTTGCCCAATGGGTCCTGTCAAACCCAGCGAGTCTTACCGGGTCGACCCAGATGAGGTCAGCACAGTTTGGGTTAGGCTGTGTTGGTCTGATCGGGTCGGACCGGACCGGGATCATTACTATCCCATTACCTTCTTGGGCCGTATCTATGGCACTGGACATCCGTTTGACGAACCGTCAGCGGTGCCCGTACTCTTGGAGCATAGAATTCCCTTTGAGTATACCCCATGGGAGTTCGGGGTATAGTTGAGATATGGCCGAGTTGGTTCGTATACGAAACCAACCGTGCCCTTGGAACAAAGTGGCTAAAAACTCACAAATCGGGCGTCCGATAGACGCGTCGTCTGTTGCGTTTTTACCCCTGTGATGAGGCGGTCCTTTGTGATACTTCTTCATGGGACTTTGTAATACATAGTGTATCGACCAGTGTCTCATAGAGAGGATCCTCCTGGAGTCGAGCATAATGAGTACGGTGACCTTGTAGCTGGCTGGGACCTGATGACTGCTTGTCCGATCTGATTCAGAGTGACGTGCATAGCCCAGTGGGGTGCACTACTTTGTGAGGTGGAAGACCCATGGTGGATGAGCACTACTTTTTGAGGTGGCATACCCGCGGTACTCGAAAGGAGGAGTACCTTTGTAGGCTATGAGGTGGAGAACTACTTTGTGAGGTGGCAGACCCATGGCTGAGGAGCACTACTTTGTGAGGTGGAAAACACGCGGTACTCGATAGGTGAAGTACCTCAGTAGTCTAATGTTAGTGAGTGACAACTCAGAGTCGTGACAAAACTACTGCACTCGGCAGAGGAGGAGTTCTCTAGAAGTCATGTTTTTTGTCATCGTGTATAAAAATCCTAGTTTGTGCTGATTCAATGACCTTTGTGTTTTCCTCATGATTGATATGGGTTACTTGATAACTTAGGTATATGTATGGGCATATAACTAACTAACAGTTATCTGTTGAGATCTTTCATTGTGGTTTATCCTTGTTGGTTTTAGTGAGACCTTGAGGGTCTCGGGGTCCTTACTGAGTATTATTATACTCACCCCTGCACGGGCTATGCCTACACATTGTTGTGTTGGATGTAGATGACAGACAACACTGATCGTGGTTGTGTCTTGTAGAAGTGGACGGTACCTGGAGATGGACTTCATGATGAGACAATACCCGGAGGTGGAATTCATGACGAGACGGTACCCAGAGGTGACAGAAGGATGTGGAGAGCTGAGGTGGCCATCTTTACCTACCATTCAGGTAGGAACTCCGGAGGATGATCCAGGAGCAGCTTGACACCTTCCTGCTATTTTGTCTTGTCATTGTACTTTACTGTTGGGATTGTATTTCCGACCCCCTTTGTACTTTCATCACACTTGTCTTATTGCTTTACTTCGTGTTTTCTTCCAATTGTACTCTGGTTGTGTGTTTTTTGTGTTTCATAAAGGCAATGCATTCCCTTTTTATCGGGATTTATGCCTTTGGTTTTAGTCGCTGGCCCCTGGCCTATGGAAGGTGGGCTTGGGGTTTTCACGGCGTGGGCCCTGAGGACGGGTCGTGACATATACATTCAAGAAATTCTATCTTACCCACACCAGGGTTAGCCCTCGACATGAAGATCATAGTCTTTCTTGCTTAATGCACATTCCCTCAACTATCAGGTAGTTGGCACCTATGTCTTCCTTAGCTTGGATGCCCTCAACTTCAAGGTGTTGGAACCTCTATCTTCCTCTCCCCGGAAGCCCTCAATTGCACACAACAACAATCCGAGTTGCAAGAATCATATCTTCACAAGGCCAAGTTTGAACAAGTTGGTCAATCTTTCTGCATGAATCTTGAGAGTTGATAAGAGCCACTCTATCTAGAAATCACTTCAGGAATTTTTGAGCATTAAAATTCCAAAAGTTCCCAAAAGGTCCTCACCACGTTCATATAAGCTCATATTTATAGGTGAAGCTCCAACGGTAGGCTCCCTCCTCCAATAGTCATATACATCCTTGAATTTCTGCGAGACCTGTACACATGTCACTCAAACAACGCTTAGTTAATATCTAAAGGCACAACATCATTTTATAATAGAACAAGTGAAATCCTAACTAAAACTGATATTCGGAATAGAGAGAATAAATGTTCAGAATGTATGTAAATAAAAGTTCAGAGTCTAATGAAAAATGTATTCAGAGTCTATAGTACTAGGATATTAATATTCTGTTTTTCTAAATAATTCGTAATGATAATTCCTAATCAGAATTTATCATTAGAATTTGAAGTGAAATTCATCATAAAAAATTGTAATGTGAATTCATAATCAAAATACTTCATCAGAATTCATAATGAGAATTCGTAATCATAATACTTCATCAGAATTATTAATGAGAATTCGTAATCAAAATACTTCATCAGAATTCATAATGAGAATTCGTATTTAGAATACTTCATTGGAATTCATAATGAGAATTCGTAGTCAGAATTCATTATCAGAATTTGTAGTTAGAACTTTATATAAGTTCTTAATCAGAATTCAGAGCTGAACTTCATAAAAGTTCATAATTGGGAATTTGGAGTAGAAGTGTATTAAAGTTTGTAATTGGAATTCGGATCCTAAAACAGAATTATTTTTATCTAAGTATTATAGTATTTATAGGATTTATATATGAATCAAATTTTTATACTTAAGAAAAACATTTATTTGAATTATGAAAACAAGGTTGTGGTAAATTTCCATGGGTAGGAAATTTTCCTTATGAATGTGAAACATGGGTAAAATTAAATTTTCCTTAATATAAGGTGTTTGTGATTTTCAAACCAAGAGGAATGATCAAGTCATAAGGAATCCATGATGACTTATCAATCTACCCCTTTCATGATGTAATGGATATGTCATAAGGAAACCCTTATTGACTCAGAAATCTCCTCCCTTTTGGGAAGCACAAATATCCTTACAAAAAATAATGTAAGGACATAGAATAAATTTCTAGACATTGAAATAAAGCATATCACCCTTTGTTTATGGACAATGGTGAATACGACTAACTCCCCCATAGGCTTTGGAACTCTAAGGATCATATTATAGATTTTTGGAATGGAAAAATCATCGTAATGAACATTCCCCCTTATAAAAACTCCCCCTTACTTAGGGATAGTTCTTCTTATACTTAGAAACTTTTTCTTCTCCCTTTTAAGTTATTTTTCCTTCATCCCTTTTGTGGTTTTAAAAAAAATTGAGGGAATAGAAAATAAATATAGTAACTGAAATATTAGTAAATACATACATGAAAAAAAAACCAACAATAATTCTATTACGATTGAAACTATTAGTACAGGGAAAAACAATACAACAAAAGATCGGATTGGTCTATTGGACTTCTTTTTCCTTAGGTATTAGCTTCTTCAGAATTATTTTTATCTTCTTTAACTCTTTGTGATCCTCCTCAGCTTTCTTTTCTAAGTATTTAATCTTGTCATCTTGAGTATTCAGAGCCTCAGACTGAGCCTTAAGAACTTCATCATGCATTACAAGATTATCTTCAATCTCAATCCGGAGATCTCTTTACCCTTTCCTGCTTGGAGCAACTGAGTTAATCTTTCCATTCAGATCCATTACATGTTGATTCTCAGAATTTTTCTCTAGGGCCAGCTTTTTCTGAAAAACTGTTTGTAAGATGCATGATCTTCGAATCTTCGGTATCAAAATCCTATTTTACTTCCTCTTGAAATTCATCAAGTCCTACCATATTTTGGACGATCTTCTTGGAAAAATTGTTCATTTTCATATAGGGCTTCTTGTGTGCTTCGTATCCTATATGAAAAAAAATATGAAATCTGATTCTATCATTACACAATTTTCCATCACCATGGACACCGAACCCAACTTATAGTTAAGAGTGTGTTGGAGCATCTAGTATCTGGAATCTATGTTTGTAAAAGTCGGAATGGAACCGACTAACATCTTCAAATACTGCTCCACAAAATCATGATAAAGTGAAGATGAATATGAATTCAAGACATTACTTGGTGAGAGTATCTTTTCAAGCTGAACAAGCTTTCTTTTTGAAGTTCCTGAAACTTCCTTTCTCTTCACTGTAGATTTTCTTTGAGAATCACTGACCACTTGCATACCCTTATGAATCATCGTATGACTTGCTCATCAAGAGATTTATGCAAGCTATAAGATAATTGAACAATTCTATCATTATCAATTATCTATTTTTTGAACCTTTTTCAACAAAGTGATTTTCATAGATTTTTTCCTTAGATAATTCATTTACTTCTTCTTATTCCTTGTCTTTATCATTCTTTCCATCTTTCTCATCTTCCTTCCCCAGAGTGACAAGCTTTGAGTACTCATCCTCAGATGTTCGGAGAGATAACTTCTCTGATGTATTTTCCTTATCTTGACAATCTTATAATTATTTAATCAGATCATCTAAATCGCCACTTTCTTCTTCTTCTTCTTCTTCTACTTCGTATTCTTTTTCTATTTACTCCACTTCCACTACATCAAAAACTTTTTTCTGTTTTGATTTTTCCAGAGTGAATAATTTCTTCCCTAGAGTTTTAGGTAATGGCTCGACTATGAATGTTTCCGAAACAGGAATATTCTCAGAAGCTACTTATGTTCCTTTCAAAAGATATTGTACAACTTTAGCCTCAGACATTTTCTTCTTCATCTTTTAATATTTTTCTACCTTCTCAAGGTATTCAGTAGTCTTCTCCTCTACAGAATTTACTTCAGCAGGGTCCAAGCCGAGCTGAGGCTCCCCTTCTTTCATCTTTTCTATAATTTCCCTCTATTTTGCAACCACTTCATCCAGATATTATTTTTGTTTCTTTGGTTTGGGAGATTCGGATTGGGCATCCTTAGGTTTGGGGGTTTTGTCTTATTCCTCCACTTCCTTATACATCCATTTCTTACCAACCTTTTTTGAGGGTTAAGCTATCTCAAAAATTTATAGATTGGCTACTGCCTCATCAATAGGTAGATCATAGAACTCTTATGTCTCCTTAGAATAACCCATAATAATTATTTTTAGGGTGTCATCACTAATTAGAATAACTTTGAAATTTTGAACCATGGATTTTCATCCAACCTTGAATGATTCCAGGCATCGAACAATAAGCATTGAATGTAGGGTAGGATAAACGATAATTTGGGCTCATATATTTCATTTCATGATGTTTTGAATTGTAACAAGAATATGCCTAATCAAATTTATTTTCCTTAGATTTACCAAAAAATCTATGAAATATATGACACTCTTCTTGAGGGTATCTTTGGCACCTTTTCTCAGTACTAAAAAACCTTGTACCCATAACTGAAGGAACTGGTTGTTAGAAGATAAATAATAAATCTTCACAGTCTTGACATTAGAAAGCCCAAGACATTGCAAGGACGTCACCTTAACAAAACTACCTTGAACATTTGGGTGTTTGTGTGAACAGAACTATGCTTACCCATCGTAGGATAATCCCACCTAGCTGGCTGCCTTGAAATAAGAATGATTGTAGGTTTTTCCATAAGACTTGAAAGAAAATAATTCTCTATAATATTCCTTAAATAACCACACTGACTCATAAAACTCTATGAGTAACTCTGGATACACCGGGTCTTCAACACCTTTCCTAGATATGCAGACATCATCCCATCCATTCAACTTGATATTCATAGAAATGATAGAATCGTACTTGAAAAAGTTCAGATGCACCAACCTTTCCCTGTATACTTGACATTTTGAGATTGGATTCGTGGTAGACATTTCTTGGGAAGAGGATTCTATAGACATTCAGACTGGACGAGCTCTGAGAGATTCAGAACGGGCTTAAGAACTGAGGCTGAGCTTCAAGATGTGAGAGCATGGAAACTGATGTGGGACAACATCGGGGTCCCCTTTATATAGGCGATGGTGATGACCTTTCAACTTCCAAAACCAATATAATGGTTGAAAAAATCTCTAATCTAATCTGATTATTGAAAACATGCCCGAAAGGAAATCATGAATCCAATCTTTTGAGGTTTTAAGAAAAACATTCGGATTTAAGGAAACATGAATCTGAGAATTTTTTTTAAAAAAAAGAAACTACCAGCAAGTAAAAGTGAATGCGAAAACATAAGTAAAAAAATCATACCTTTTGGATTGTCTAGGAAGATTATTCATAATAGGTGATTTTATTCTTGACGTAAAATTTTACTACGAAAAATTCACTAAGAAAAACTCACTATGAAAAACTCACGACTAAAAAAACTTAAGATATAAAAGATTTATTGGAAAAAGTTTGAGTACCAATACATGATTACGAAAATTATGAGTATGAAAATTCCCATACGGAAATTCTCATTGCAAAAATTTCCATTACGAAAATTTCCAGTACGAAAATTTCCCTTACGAAAATTTACTTTACGAAAATTTCCCTTAAGAAATAAAATTTGAAAAACTTGTTTTGAAAAATTTCATTACGAAAAAATATGAAAAACTGGCTATGAATATTTTCAATAACATTAATAATGGATATACTCCCCCTATGAAAAAGTGTTTATTACTGTAAGGATGTTGGTTCAATAGAAACTTAATGGAGGAATATTAACTCACATTTATCATTCCTAACTTCTGTTTAATGTATTCAAATCTATCAGAGGGTAATGATTTTTTGAAAATATCAGAATGTTGATCTTGCATTCCGATGAATTGATGAATTATATCTTCTTATTTTTGTGTGATACCTAATAAGGTGATGCCTAATGTCTATATGATTTTCATGAGAGGGATGTGTAAGTTTTTTTCTAAGGGACATGGGACATGTGTTATCACACAAAATTTGAGTCTTAGTAAAACTGAAGCCATAATCTATGACTGTGCGTTGCATCCACAACACTTGAGCACACCAACTTCTAGCCTCTACAAATTCATCTTCATCGGTGGAGAGTGAAACATAATTTTTCTTCTTGAAATACCATGAAACTAATGAATCTCCTAAAAAATCACATGTTCCGGATGTAATATTTCTATCTATTCTACACCCACCAAAATTCAGCACATGAAAAATATTTTAAGAAAAAATAATTTCCAGATGTATAAAATACTCCTAAATCCATCATTCCCTTTAAGTAGTGAAAAATTATTTTCACTGCCTTTAAATGAGATTCCTTATGATTGGAATGATATCTTGTACATAAGAATACTGAAAACATTATGTCTGGATGACTAGCTGTCAAGTAAATTATACATCCTATCGTACCTCTAAAAGATATTTGATTTACTGGTTTCCTAATTCATCAATATCAAGTGTGTTTGAGGTACCAATGGGAGTAATTATACTCTTACTGTTTTAATATCCATACTTTTTAAGAAGATTTTTAATATACTTATGTTGGGATATTTTGATTCCTTCAGGTTTTTGAGAAATCTGAAAACCAAGGAAAAATGTTAACCCACCCATCATACTCATTTCAAACTCAGATTTAATTAGATCCGAAAAGGAATCAGTTAAAGATTACTGAGTTGAACCAAATATAATGTCATCAACATAAATTTGAACAATTAAAACATTTTTCTTATATTTCTTTATAAAAAGGGTTGGATCTGAATTTCCTTTAACATAGTTATTTTGAAGAAAAAATCAGTAAGTCTATCAAACCAAGCTCGAGGGTCTTGTTTAAGGCCATACAAAGCTTTGTTAAGTCTGAAAACATGATCATGATGTTTTGTAACTTCAAATCAAAGAGGCCATTCAACAAAAACTTCCTCTTGAACATACCCATTAAGGAAAGTACATTTCACATCCATTTGAAACAGTTTGAAATTGAAGAATGTTGCAATGGAAAGTAAAATATGAATAGATTCAAGTATAGATACTGGAGCATAGGTTTATTCATAGTCTACTACTTCGTGTTGATTATAGACTTTATCAACCAATCTAGCTTTATTTCTTACTATGATTCCATTTTCATCACATTTATTTTTGAAGACCCATTTTACTCTAGTTATATAAGATTCCATAGGTCTTTCAACCAATGTCCAGACTTTATTCCTTTAGAATTCATTTAGTTTAGCTTGAAAGGCTTTTATCCAATCATCATCACCTAAAGCTTTATCGGAGATTTTTATTTCCAATTAGGAAAGGAATGCTATATGTTCTATTTCATTTCATAAGGAACTTATAGTCCTTACGTGTTGATTCAAATATCCAATGATAATATCACTAGGATGACTCTTTAGAAATGACTGATTTGGGTTTTGATAAACCTGTTCATCAAAATAGGGTAGAAAATATTTTGGGGTAATTGTGTCAGAAGTATCTTCACGAACATTTTACATATCAGAAGGATCTTCTATCATAGGTTGATAATCAGTTTTGTAAAACAAATCTGAGGATAAATGTTGATGTTGTTTAAAAACAGAAGGATCAGTTTCATCAAATTTGACATGTACTGTCTCTTCAACAATACAAGTATTTTTGTTAAAAACTCTATAGGCCTTAGAAGTTATGGAGTAGCCTAGGAAAATTCCTTAATCATATTTTGGTGCAAATTTGTGTAAGTTATATTTAGTATTCAGAATGAATTCCTTTCATCCAAAAACCTTAAAGTAATAAAGTCTATGTTTTCTACCATTCCATAACTCATAAGGGGTTTTATTAAGAAATGGTCTAATCAAAACATGATTTATAGTATAACAAGAAGTACATATAGCCTCAGACTAAAATTTTTTGGGAATAGAATACTCAATCCACATGGTTCTAGTAATCTCTTGAATAATTCTATTTTTTCTTTCAACAACACCATTCTGTTGATGTGTTCTATGTTATGAAATGTTATGAGAAATTCCTTTTCTGCAACAAAAAGTTTCAAAATCACAATATTGAAATTGATCTCTTTGATCACTATGTATAATTTTTATTGGAAGGTTTTCTCATTTTTAACATGGGCTCTAAAACATTTCAAATAAAAAAATCATCAGACTTATTTTCTAGAAAATAGAACCACGTAAATCTAATGTAATCATCAACTAAGAAAAATACATAATACTTTCCCCCAATGCTTCCAGTATGTGTTGGACCCAAAAGATCCATATGCACTAGCTGTAATGCATCTATATTTGAGACTTCACTGACTAATTTAAAACCGGATTTATGTTTCTTCCATATTGGCAAGGGTCACAGACTTTTGAAAAATCAAATCTATGCTCCAGTAGATCCTTAACTAGTCTCTTCTTAGAAAGTTTTCATAGGTTCCTAAGGTTATAGTGTCCTAGACATCTATGCCATAACCATGAATGATCTTCTATTTCACTAAGGAAAGGTATTTCTTGGTTTCTAAGGTCTTCTATGTCTAGTGTGTAAACATTCTCTTGCCTATGTGTAGAAAAATAAATTCTTCCTTGTAATTGTGTACTAAGCACTTATCATTCATAAAATCCACAAGGTATCCTTCATCACATAATTTATTTATACTGATGTGGTGGTCCTTAAGACCCATAACAAATAAAACATTTGAAATTAATGTTTTTCCAAGAATAACGATGTTACCTATAACAATAATTTCTCCATGAGCATTATCTCTGAAACTTACTCTTCCTCATTTGGTCATAATAATCTTTTCCTAAAAGTGTTTGTTTTTAGTCATATGTCGGGAACATCGACTATCCATGTACCATGTATTGTTTTTGGTACAATCCCTATTTTTCTGAAAATAAGAAAAAAGTTATGTTTTCAGAATCCAGACTTTCTTGGATCCAGAAATCTCAGAAAGTAAAATTTGGGGTACCCATATCTTCTTAGAAAAATAAGCCTTATGAAATCCTAAAGATTGGGTTTTGTTTAAGGAAAAATTCATTTCCTCGTGACCACCACATTGACACTTAGTGTAGAATGGGGAACTTTGAATAACAAAAAAGTTGTTACTAAAAGTTGGATTGGAACTAGTAAAACAAAAACCAGAAGTATTCCTTCGAGGTCAGATTTGGGAATACATTTTACCAAAATTTTTCTTACCTAGGGTAATGTTTGAAAAAAAGTTCCTCAAGGAGAATATTTCGAATTTGAGTTTTATAACTAAGATATTTTCTTCAAAAACATTTTAACTAGGGCTAGGCTCGAAAAAAAAATCTTAGAAATTACGTTTTCTAGATCTTTAGAAATTTATTCTTTTCAGAACATACTTCTTGATGATTTTTTGAAATACATTCAAAATATGCATTTTTCTTATCCAGATATTTATAAAGATATGCTATTTCCTTAGTAAGAATATTATTCCTAGAATTTTCCTTATCATGTTTTTTCATGAGTTTTAAATTCTCATTTTCATGGTGTTTGGAAAACCTTGAATCTTCTTCATAGGTAGGTAAAGTATTATCTTCATCGAAATAAGATTAGTCTTACGAAGAGTTATAATATTTAATATCATTAGAATTTCAAGAGACATTGGTCATTGATTCATCATTATTTACCTTATCCATTAAGAAATGATTATCAATAGGTATCCTGGATAAAAACCAAGATTCTTCTATCAAGAAGAATCATAATCTGAAGATTCATCTAAAGAATCTCTACCACTGGCACTCCAAGTGTCATTGGATTTAAACAATTTCATAGATTTGGACTTGTAATACTTCATTCAGTTTTTCTCAGAATGACTTTCCTTTCTTTCTTTTCTCGTGAGCATAGGGAATTCAAGTCTTATGTGTCCAGCTCTCTTGCATTCATAGCATGTAACTTTAGAGCCTGTCCTCTCTTTCCTTTCCTTCTTCTTGTATTTGGATTGAATATTCCTCTATCCAGCTATCTTTTTCATCATTCGAGCAAGATTTTCTAATTCATTTTCTGAGGATTCACATCCACTAGAATCAGAATGGATAAAAACATTCTTAGACCTGGATCTAGTCACTCTCTCACGAGTCATGGATTTCATATGATTTGTAGTGGTAGTAAAAGATACACTACCCTTTCCATTTTTCTTCTTCACAATATTAGCATCACTCTTCATTCTAGTCTCATGCTGAAGAAGAGTTCTAAACACCCCATCAAGTGTAATCTGAGTGACCTTTCTATTCTCATCCATTGAATCCTTTTAGATTCCCACTTGTTTGGCATGATGTCGATCATCATGTCAACAAAGGATTCAACATCCAATACATTTTCACCCATTGATTGTAATCTATTCACAATATTCACGAATCTATGTTGCACCTTGCATATGGGTTCACCATAAGGAAACCTAAAACCATGATATTTAGCTCTAAGAATGGCTCCTCTATTATCTATTATTTTAGAAGTTCCAAAGTGAGTAACTTATAGTTCCTTCGATATAGAATTTTCTGCTTCACAAGATGAAATTTGACAATATATATTTCTATTCATTGAATAAATTAAAGTATTGTGTACCCTATAATTGAGTTGATATTCATGATTTTCTTGATTTGTAAAGGCACTTACTTGTTTATCAAGAATTTTTTATCCACCGGTAAGCAAAACAAAATTTTCACCCCCAGTGTTGTTAATGAAAGTATTTATCTGATCTCTCCAATATTCATAATCATTACCATCAAAAATAGGAGGTCTTGTAGGATTGAGATTGTCTATGGAACCAACATTGATTTCTTCCATCATTAAGAAATGTATTTTCCACAAAAACTTGTTAGTAAATTTTTTTTGTAAACATGGAATATATTCTAAGTAAGAAATTATAGAGAAAAAGTATCTCTATGAAAAAGTGAATCCGAAATATGAGTCCACAAAATAGAAACTGAAAAATATGAATTCTGAAATTCAATTCCGAATATTCAATTCTGAAAGTTGTAAGAAGAATAAAGTCTTCTGAAACTAATTGTGAGACTAATTCAGATAGAACCACATCCTTTGATACCAATTTTTTCGATGGTATGTCTATGTATGATATACTCTATAATACCAAAAATAGGATTGAAATAAGAATGAGATTCTAAGATACATGATGGAGGTGAATTGTACCTTTTAAAAAATTCCCTAAGGAAATTTTTTCATAAACAAAATTCACAACACTTCTAAGTTCTAAAGACTTGATTGATTCTGGAAAAGTGATTCCGAAAATGAAACTCTACAAAAGTTCACACTAGCTAAGATTCTACCTTAATACGTATATAATATAACTAAATAAGAGTAAAAGTAAGGAATTATAAAAATGTTATACTTTAATTAACAATACAAAATGAAGAGTGGAAAACAGTAGTAAAACTACTATTAACAAGTATAAACTCTTTTAAATCAAATAGGAGGGTATCCAAAAAACTTGGATAAAGGACCCTTGATTTATACTTTCAAGAAATTTTGTCTTACCTACACCAGGGTAATACCTCGACATGAAGATCAGAGTCTGTCTTTCTATCCCCACAATCTCTCAACTATCAGGTAGTCAGTAGCTCTGTCTTCCACAGCAAGAAAGCCTTCAACTTCAAGGTGTTGGATCCTCTGTCTTCCTATGCCCGGAAGCCCTCGATTGTACACAGCAATAATTAGAGTCGCATGAAAAAAATATGCACAAGGAAAAGTTTGAACAAGATGTTCAGACATTCTGAATGAATCTTGAGAGATGATAAGAGCCTCTCTCTCTAGAAATCACTTCAGGAAGTTTTGAGCAACAAAATTCCAAAAGTTCCCAAAAATTCCTCAGCACGTTCAAATGAGCTCATATTTATAGTTGAAGCTCCAACGGTCGTATCCCTCCTCCAACGGTAATATTCTTCCTTGAATTTTAGAGGGACCTATACACGTGTAACTCAAACAATGGTTAGTTAATAACTGAAGGGACTACATCATTCTATAATAGAACAAGTGAAAGCATAACGAAAACTGATATTCGGAATGGAGAGAATAAGAGTTCAGAATATATGTAAATAAAATTTCAGAGTCTAATGAAAAATTTATTCCAAGTCTATAGTACTAGGATATTAAGATTCTGTTTTTCTAAGGAATTCGTAATGAGAATTTGGAATCAGAATTTATCATTAGAATTCGTAATGAGAATTCATAATCAGAATTCATCATCAGAATTCCTAATGAGAATTTGTAATCAAAATAATTTATCATAATTCTTAATGATAATTCATAATCAGAATACGTCATCAGAATTCATAATGAGAATTCATAATCAGAATACTTAATCAGAATTCATAATAAGAATTCGTAATCAGAATACTTCATCAGAATTCTTAATGAGAATTCTTAGTCAGAATTCATCATCAAAATTCGTAGTTAGAACTTTATATATGTTCGTAATCAGAATTCAGATTTGAGCTTCATAAAAGCTCATAACATGGAATTCAGAGTAAAACATTATAAAAGTTTGTAACAGTAATTCAGATCCTAAAACAGAATGCTTCATATCTATGTATTATACGATTCCAAGGTTTTAGATATTAATCTAATTTTTATACTTAAGAAAAACATTGATATGAACAATGAAAACAATGTAGGGGTAAATTTCTTGGGGAAGGAAATTTTCCTTATGAAAGTGAAACAAGGGTAAAATGAAATTTGACTTAAGATTATGTGTTTGTGGTTTTCAAAACAAGATTAATGATCAAGTCATAAGGAAACCTTGGTGACTTTTCAATCTCCCCCTTTCATGAAGGAATTGAAAAGTCACAAGGAAAACCTTATTGACTCAACAACCATGTGCTAAATTTTTTTCTTAACTGTATTTATATTAAATTTTTTAGATTAATTTGTAATTGCCTTCGATATTATAAGATAATGTGGGTAAATATTTTTTATTATATAATGCTTTATTTATAATTATTTAATATTTATTTTAATTTTACACGTATAATTGATTGTTCAATTAAATCTCACATCATTGTTGTATGATTTTCTCATCCAAAATCATCCTCATCGGGACATATGTTATGTTTTATGCCTATCTTTTTTATGAGTTTTACCTAATTTCCCTTTGATATAGTATTTCATGAATCATTTAATGTTGGTTATATTTAAAGTTTCATCTAATTTAATTCCTTCTTTTGTTGTATGATTAAGATTTACCAAATTTAAAAATGATTTATGATATAATCCCTTTTTAGGGTATAGTTTATGTTGAAGGTTATTTTGTAATAAATAACGTGATATTATATTCTTAAACTAGATATAATTTAATATATTATATATATTAATTTTTTTCACATGTTTAATTTAAATTTCCTTTAATATATAATAAATAAATATAAAAAAAATTATGTGATACTGATCATGTATATTTATTCTATATTATGAATCATTATCTTCAATATCAATGACTTATAAAATTATTTCAAAAGATTTAGTTTCAAAACATAATGGTTTTTTTGGAATATTATTTTCATGATATTTGATCCTATTATGTAAGGTTTTAAAATGTAAATTTTTTATCATAATCCAAAATGGTCACTTTGAATCCATTTACAAAATGTTTGAAGAGAATTTTTATTTTTATCTTTTACAAATTAAATAGATTTTCTTACCATCGTGATCACTCAATGTTTTAAAGATTAATTTTTTAGTTTCAAGCGTCATTTTAAATGAAAATTAATTCATTAATTTTTGATAATATCTTTTATTTTAAATAATCTTGTCCAAAATGGAAAGGATATTTCCTCAAGAATTGTTCAAAGTGACCTTTCAAAATTATTTTATATCTATGATGAAATCCTTTAATGTTACTCATGTTAAAAATATTGTTTTTCACAAGAATTGTTTATTTATATTTTTTGGTATTTCCATTAATCAATGTAAACAACCCTCATAACTACTTAGGATGCACTAAGATATGTTAAAATAAAACTATAATTATTATTTCCCTTGATATATTATAATTTTTTCAAGATATATTAATGGAACCTACTTCTTTTACAATAGTTAATGAAGTTATAAATGGAATATTTATTTTTTTCATTGATTTTTAGGAAGAAATAAAATATCTAAATACTTTATTATTGATACTATTATTAAAAAGTTTTTTACAGGAAATTAGTTCCATTATAAAAAAAATGAAGGGTGATTCCAAAATAAAATAATGATGGGTGGTTATATAAATCAATAAGGACTAGAGATTCTATTATAGACTTCCAATGAATTTAGTTATCAAGAGAAAACAGTAGAATATATTGGTTATTACATTTATATGAGTGACATGAATATTATGTTTTAAGATACCCACATGTTTTCCTTATTATTGATGTGGGGGTATTATTGATTTATTGGGTCCAGATTAAAATCACAGGGCTCATGTTTATTAATTCTTATGTCTCTCATCTTTATTAATGATTTTATATTTTTTTTTCTTGATTGATAATTGAGGTAATGAGGGGAATGAATATGCTAATGACATTTTATTTCACCATGATTATGTAACCATACCTTCATGATCTTATTCTATGAACTGATGACATTACATTGTTAATTATTATGTTTATCCTTTGTAGGAATTTTATCCAACCTTATTATTTTTATTATTTTTCACATGTTATTAAGAATGATTATAAAATAAATTAACTATATAAAGGATTCTAACATGATGATTATTTTGGGAGATGTTGAAGACTCAATATAAAATATGGAAAGCTTTTTTCGTGGATAAATACTTCAATAAATAAATGTTTATGGTTTATGTAAGATTTTTCTTTCTTATCAAAAACTAAAAACATAAAAGTTTCCTGGATATGTATACGATATAATATTTCCTTTTGAATTTATCTATTTTTATGGAAATAATTGGGGCACCTACATTGGTATCAAAGATAAAAATCTATTATTTATGATTTTAGCAATAGATCTGGGAGAGTTGGTTCAAGGATTGTATATGTTGTATCATAGAAAAGTTTTCGATATCTTTGAATATTGAGATGGTTTAATTTGAGGTTATCTTAAGTGTTATGGATACAATAATAGGGTTATGAATTTAATGTTGATCATATGTTTAATTTCATTGATAAGATTTTGTATTTATATATTCTTTGAGAATTATGGTTACTTGGAATATTGATCATTTTTATGAGAAAATTATAAGGATGTAATTTTAGGAAAATAGACACAAAAATTCCTAGAGATAACCAATTACTTTAAGAAAATCTACAGGGATTGATCCCAAAAAATGAAGGGCGATAAGTGTGAAACGCCTACCATTGTCCGATGTGATTTTCGGGGTAGTATAACATCGTTTTTTAAATAGTATGGAAGATACTGATAATGTTGAGTTTTGGACTATATATTTTATCAAATAGATAAACATAGAATTGAAAAGTGATTTAATCATTAGGTGGTAAATGTTATTTCAAAAGAAGATCCAATTTTTATAGGATTTTAAGGAGAATGTTATGATATAAAAACTATTTTTTTAACAATTTTTATGTGTATGTTATTTGAGTCATTTTGGAAATAGGGATACTAATTTATGGAATGATTTTTTTTAACTTTCAATATTACTATTGAATTTCGAAGATTATTTTCTTCATTCATCATATGAGGGTTTATTCATTTTGGGAAACATTTTACTATATTATAACCATTCTAGATGTCGACGATGTAAAAATACAAGAAGAGTATCTGGTTATATGTTTTGGGATTACGTGATCCATTTGAATTTGATTTTAGTTCTTTAGATATTAAAAAATTATCATTAATACTCATCTTTTGGGAAAAAAGATTATATTGTTGTGAAACTTGATTAAAGGATGAATTTAAACATGTAAAGAAAGTATATTTTCCTTATGTTCTTATTTTTATGTGGTTAATAAAAACAAAAATCATGGGAAAATTAATTCAAAATAAAATATGTTTCCTTATTACTATCATTTCTAATGAAATATACAAACTTTTTCACATTCCGTTGGTTTATGGTTTTAAGATGTTGAATTTCTTGAGACCATTCACATTATTATGCTCAGTGATATCTGTCACATAAATAATTATTTAGGATTCATCATTTTTTTCATGTCAAATAACTTCCCTCTTATTTTCATTTATTTTTAAACTATGTTATGTTTTATTCCAAATGAACGTTACACTTCTCTATCTCCCTTATCAAGAGGACGTTTTATTAACCCAATTTACGATATAATATTTGAAGAAAAATATTTTAAAATATATATTCTTTTTTTACCAATATAATTTTCAAATTTTGATAATTTAATTTATTAAAAATTGAGAATGTGACACCCCTATATTTTAAAAGACAAATATTTTTTCCAATATATTTTTTGACCCTCTACACATATATTAAATGACCCGCAAGACAAATGACTATTATAACATAGCCACTAAATTGGAAGGTATGAATATTATTAAATAATTATATATATATATATAATTTCCTCCAATTTAAAATTTTATTTTCAAATTATAATTCTAAAATCAATAAACATTTAGTAGAGTAATTTTATTGTTCAAAATTAAATTTTCTTAAGAAATGTTTTTTATTTATATTTATGAAAATATATTATAATTATAATCTATAGATTTAATAAAATCAATAAAATGAACATAATTTATTAAATAAACATATGAAAATTAATTTTTTGAAAGAATTTGGAATTTTTACAGAATATATTTATTTTTCAGTGAATAGTGAAATCAGAGATTTTGGAAACTATAATTTATTTTTAATAAATAATGTAATTTAATAGTAATATTTTTGTTATAAATTGATTTAATGTAATATAAATATTATTTAGTTATATTAAATCCAATTAATTACTTTTTATTCATATTTGTATTTGATGTATGTATAAGTTATTTTTTTTTGTTTAAAAATTCATTTTTCGTATAACTGTTTTAATGTGAATAATGTTTCTCAATTTTAATTAATTAATATAACCACTGTTAGGTAATTATATAAATTAAATTTAAATATTATGTATCTATATATATTAATTTAGAATTATGAAATGATTTTCAATAGTCATATAGATTATATAAAATCATCTTTTCATTTTAAAAACTATTTTTATGAAAACACAACTTTCTCATATCATCTTTGGTTTTAATTTTAAAACTAAATTATGATACATTTCAGATCTATTGGGACCAAGTTGTGGATCACGGTGATGATGTCTTCATGTGTTGTATTCTGTTATTAAGATATGTTTTGATGAAAGGAAATCACTTTACTTTGTTTTATGGAAACAATTGTTTTAGGTTTTTTTTGGAAAAAATCTGACCCATGATAATAGTGATGAGATTTCATGGTTTTTATTTCATATAAATCATGTGTTTTATTGAGAAGTTATGATTCAATCCTTGTAGAAAAAGGAAGAGTAAAAGAGTTGCTGCCAATGAAAATAATTTTTTTCAGATTGTTTTTCAAAACAATTGGATTCATGGTGGAAGTAAAAGAAGTGGTGTAATTTTCACTCTAGATGGTTATGATTTATGTGTAAAATTTGGTTACGATTTATGTTTAAAAGATTTTTTTGATTTCATTGTAAAATTTGGTTACGATTTCATTGTAAAATCTAGTTACGATTTCTGTATGAAATCAGGTTATGATTTCATAGTAAAATATGGTTACGATTTCTGAGTAAACTATGGTAATGATTTCTATGTGAATGTTGGTTATGATTTCATAGTTATATGTGTTTATGATTTCCGAGTAGACTATGGTTACAATTTATGTGTGAAATATTTTTACAATTTCAGAGTTAAATCTGTTTATGATTTCAGAGTAAAATCTGGTTATGATTTCTTTGTAAAATCTGGTTGCGATTTGAGGGTAAAATCTTGTTATGATTTGAGAGTAAAATCTGGTTATGATTTCTGTGTAAAATATTTTTAGGATTTTATGGAAAAAGTTGGTTACGATTTCAGGGTAAAATCTTGTTACAATTTATGGGTAAAATCCACTTACAATTTCTATGAAAAGGCTAGTTACGATTTCATTGTAGTAGTGTGGTTAGGATTTCAATGCAGTAATGTGATTACGATTTCTGTGTATCAAGGTTGAATATTGAAAACATGATGTCGAATGAAGAGTAAGATATCTTAATGATTTGTAAAGGATCATACCAAGATGTATAATAACCATGTTGTAGAAATAATGAAGTTGTACCAATGGAAATTGGTGTTAATGAAAAATATGGTACCAATTGAGAATGAATCAAATTCATATTTTTTTGTATTATACTAAGAATGATCATAACTAGATATGATTTTATCCAAGATAATTGTATACAGACCCTTTGTATTTAGAAAATATCATTCTTGGGATGATATGAAATTAAATAAGCAGGAATGGATAGAATGTTATAATACTATCCTAGTGATTCTATAAGATTCTATAGATGATCCTCAATGATTTCAATGTCATGAAGGTAGTCATGATACCTTCACATGTTGGTGAATGAAGTGTGTTTTATGTTGTGGGTAATGAGAAATGAGAATATAATGATACTGATGAATGAATAGTCAATGGGGATCCTTTCTTGTTAAAGAGTGGTTGTATCTCAAGTGGAGAATTTCATTTCATTAGAACAGTCAATTGGATTTGTATCAAGAAATGTTTGGAAGAAATATTTATTAGAGAATCATATTTAGTCTTTTTATATTTCACATCAATTGTAATTATTTTTGATAATTGAAATGAGAGTTTGAAAAAAAGAGATGAAGCTTGTAGAAGATACGAGAAGAATCAAGATGCATTGGAAAAGTCATAATTGATCTAATATTTAAGAGAAATCCATATTTTGGTGATTTTAAGTGAGTGGGAAAGTGTTTTCGGATTACCGCTTAAACATGTTTTGGGTAACCTATAAAAGGAGTAATGTACATTGTAATAGTGTGATTAGAAGAAGAGAGATAATCTTTGGGTTTTAAGTGAGAAGAAGTGATCAATTTCATTTCAATTGAAAATTGTTTAGTGTGGTGCCTATTTATTCGTATTCTATTCAGCTCAACAATTGTATTCTAGAACATAAGTGGTTCCAATTGTACACTATTGTTTTCTATCAAATAATCTGAATGGAAGCTTTTTATTTAATGAATCGTAATGGGAGCGTCGTTTTGAATGAATCGTATTTAGAGACAATCAGACTCAGTGCTTCATAACAAAGTCCAAATGTTCTTACCTTTCTTATGGGTACGGAAAATGAGAATTGTTTTACAATTTGAATACATTTGTTTAATTAAAAGAAGTGCAGGTAACATGAGAAATTACAAAACAACTATATTACACTATTGTGCAAAGAGGTTTCACACTCACTAGTGGTATTATTTCATATTTATACACGATTGAAAGGGTGAATCCTACTCATTGTAATCCAAGGATTGTTTTTGTTGTGGATTGTATGCTATTGGATCATTTCCAAACCATACCAAGGACGTAACTATTCTTATTAAGTATTGAACCTTGTAAATCATTGTGTTATTGTGGATGGGTGTTGTTTTCTGTCTAATTAGGGAATTGAAATCCTTTACTTAAGGAGAAGGATGTTTCAATTGAAAATAAACCTAAAAGAAAAATAGTATCACTGATTCACCCCTTCCCCACTCAGGGATAAAATACTTTGACGGGGAACTTTCAATTTTTATCAGAGCACGATTCTCTTCATTATTTTTTTCTAATGGAGAATGTGAACTATGTGATTAGTAACGGAATTATAGAATTTTATGGAAAGAACTATTAGATATGGAAGTATAGAATGTTGCCATATCTTATGTCTATTAGCTATAATGTTCTTAAAGCTGCAACAGCTTTGTTTCCGCACATGGATGATAGTGCTCCACTTAAACCTATTGACAAGAAGTTTCATGAGAATGATGGAAGGGCCAAGAATGCTATATTATCATCAAATTCAGAAAGTGAATTCTTGAGAGTGAAAGGGGTTTCCACAGCTAAAGGTATATTGGATAAGTTTAAAAACATATATAAAGTCAATACAAAAGTGAAGATGGAAAAGATTCATATATAAAGATTGAAGTAAGAAGATTTGTAGAGGGGTGAGCATGAATCTGTAAGATAATTCATTACCAGGGTGAATGATATTGTTACTACTATCAGATGTATTAGTGAAAAGATGAAAGATTCTATAATTTTAGAAAAGATAGTGAGGATAATTCTTGAAAAATTCGATGAAGAAGATTCTTAATAGGAAGAAAGAGATACTAAAAAATTATCACATGATGATTTACATAACACTCTAATCACTTATGAATTAATTAGAGATAATGCTATGAATAAAAAAAACAATGGTTTATAGAGAAATGTATTTCAGGGATATAAAGAATGGAATGTCAAAGAAGATTATTCTTGATGATGAAGCTCGTGATTCTAACTCTGAAAATGAGGTATGAAAAAATCTTAATGAAATATTGTCATTGTTTTCTAACAAAGTGAAAATAGGTACATGGATAAACAAAGGGAAAATTCCCAAGAAATGGTTTGAATGTGCATGTTTTGGACACATGGCGGCTAATTTTCCAGGAAAAAGGAATGAAGATGATAGTGATATTGGAGAAAAAAATGATGAGGATATCATGGAATAAAAAGGGTGAGAATGGAAACGAAAGGAAATTCTTCAAATCAAGAAGAATATGTTTCTTGTCCAAATATGATGAAAAAAAAGGACGTGATATTGAATATGAAAAATAAATTGAGTATGTTAATGAAAATACATTCATTGCAATATTGAATGATAACGAATTTGGAAGCAGTAGTTCTGAAGCACGAGAAACACATCTTGAAAAGAATCAAAAAGAATAGTTGAAAGAATTTTTGAGAACAATAATAATGCTTGAAAAGAAAAACAAAAAATGGAAGATGAATGTTTAAGAAACCAAGAATTTTTTTCTGGTGAGAAAGTGTAGATAATTAAAGAGATTGATTATTTGAAGAAATTTTATGAAGAAGAAAAGAATCATAATGAGAATTTAGAGGTCAAGTTGAATGAAAAAAATAAAGAGTTTGAACTTGTCCAACAAAAATTCTATGAAGATGAAAATAAATTTCTAGGATTCAAAAACTCTATCAATGAGGATAGGGAATATTCTCATAATAAGAAACATTATAAGGATAAAAAAAGATACCTTCAAAGGGTGATAAGAAGAATGTAATTGTTTTTGAAATGAAGAATGTTGGGAATGTTATGTATGTGGACAAGACAAAAAATGTTGGGAATTTATTGAAGCATTCTGAGTCTGGAAATATTTCTAATACATCTGGTTTCAATAATTTAGAAAATAAGTGAAGAAATCTTATTGATAATGCAATGGTTGGTGACCTGGAAAATAAAGAGAACGAGGTTCCTAAGATACACTTTTACAATTCTAATCAGTATGGATGTTTCAAAGGAAAATACTCTTTCTATGTGTATTGGTGACATGGTAGGGGATTCAGTCACACATAAAGTATGTGTTTGTTCAATCAACAAAATTACTATTATCCCACATGTTATGAGTGGAAGAAATTGAGGGGGAGTCAATCTCCTCAACGAAAAAAATAAGAAGGTTTTCATGAAGAAAATTGAAAAGAATGAAGCGTAGACTAAAATTAGGTTCCAACCCTTGGAAACAATTTGTGAAAGATGTGAACATCTGGAAACCTTGAAAAAGGTTGTCTTGTTTTTTTACCAGCACATCAAAACATTCTCAATTCTCAAAAGGCAAATGTGAAGAATAAAAATAATGGAGAAAAGGAATTTGATGTTGAAACTGCATTAAAATCCACGAGAGAAGAGCGATCTTGGATACTTGAGAGTGGGTGTTCTTTTCACATGATTGAATACTTGAAATTTATGAAGGATTTGAAAAAGTTTAAAGAAGGCACAATGACCTTTTTAAATGATGAATCATTGAAAATCAAATGTGTTGGGTCATCCATCATTGGAGAAGAGAATATAAAATATAAGAACACATTGTATATTGATGGGATGAAACCAAATCTACTAAGTGATTCAAAATTGTGTGATGAGGGTAACAAAGTTATCTTCATGAAAGATCGATTTTTTTGTAAAGTTTTACAAAAATGGAAATATTGTTACAATAGGTCACCGTATAAAAGGAAACATGTTTCAGGTTGGTGACTCACAAAAAAATTGTTACATAAGTATGGAGAAAGAGATTTATTTATGGAATAAATGGATTGGACATATGGTTTAAGTAAATATGAAAATGTTATCTAAAAGAGATAGTGTTCGATACATTCCTATTTTTTAAAGATGTACATATTAGTGTTTCACTATTTTTAAGAAAAGAAATAGTATAAATGTTATGCCTAAGAAAGTTGATATTTGATCAAAAAATCCCCTAGAGCTAATCCATTTTAATATGTGTGGGCCAATGAGAAAACAATCAACACATGGAGATACGTACTGTATTGCTTTCATTGAAAAATTTTACATGTATTACTTGCGTTATGTACATGAAACACAAATTAAATGCTTTGAAAATGATTAAATGTTTCAGAATAAAAGATGAGAAAAAATATGAGTATTCTGGGGTGAAATTGAGAATTGATAATGCTGTTGAATATAGAAGTGAAGAGTTTTAAAACACTCTTGAGAAGCATGGAATTCGGCATGAGTATATCACTCCATATATTCCCCAAAAAATGTGGTTTTTGAAAGAAAGAATAGAAGCCTAGTGGAAATGGGAATAACCATGTTACTTGAGCTTGGATTTTCTCATTACATTTGGAGGCATGCCATGAGTACTTCTGTTTATATTCAGAATTGTGGTTTCTATAGTCCTCAATCAGGTTTGACTCCCTATAACTTTTTTTATGGAAAAGATCTATGTTTTAAGAACTTTATAGTTTTTTGGAGTCCTTTTAGTATACATAATAAAGGTGGAATCTATGGTAAGTTTGAAAAAATGTTGACGATGGAATCTTTCTCGGCTATTATTCAGAAGGAAGAAGATACATATGATAAAAAAAAGAAATAAAAATAATTATTGATTCAGTTGGTCTGAATGTGATTGAAGTATCTGAGAAAGAGAAACATGTTTAGGAAAACAATGATGTTGAGCCAGTTGAAGAAAACAATTCCGATAAGGATGTATAAAAGTGTATTACATCTCAAGAAGAAGATTCATGATCAGCTATTTCAATTGATTAAGACAATTCAAAATCATATCCAAGGTTTAAAAAACATGTGGAATTATAGAATATAATTAGTGATTAACATGAGAAGGTTCAGACAAGAAGAAAAACCAAAACATTACAAATACTTTGTTATATTCAAAGGTGGAACCGAATAATGTGAAAAAATATTTTGAGCATCTGGAATGGGTTCAAGACATAAATGAAGAATTGGATCAGATTGAAAATAAAAATAAGTGGGAACTCGTACCCCAGCCTGAGAACAAAAACATCATTGGCACAAAATGGGTTTTTTAGAACCAGATGAATGAAAATATGAAGTTATAAGAAATAAAGAAATATTGGTTTGAAAAAGGGTATTCACATATTGAGGGTATTTATTTTGAATAAACCATTACATCATTAGAAATACTTTAAATAATCAGAATCATTCATGCTATTTCCAAACAATGAGGATACAAGATATTTTAAATGGATGTGAAATATGTATTCCTAAATGGTGATCTTGAAGAAGAAGTTCATATTGAAAAACTATGTGGATTTGAAATTGGAAAAGATGAAGGTTATATGTGAAGATTGAAAATGGATTTGTGTGGCCTAATAAATGCTCCAAGGGCATGGTATTCAAAACTAGATACATGCCTGATAATGATGAATTTTAACAAAGGATGGATGGATAACAGTATTTACATCAGATAAATTCAAGAGTATTCCCTATATGTAACTATTTATGTTGATGATATTATCTTTACTGGGAATGATGATGGAAGGTGTGATAGTTTTTATGAAGAAATTTAGAATGGTTTTGAAATTTCCATGTAGGAAGAAATGAAATATATTATTTAATTAAAAATACATCAAAAGAAAGAATACATTCTCTATTCCAAAAAAAATATGCAAAAGAACTTCTCAAGAGGTTGGGCATCGATAACTCAAAACCTGTTTCCATAGTCATTTCAGTGGGACCAAAACTGAGTAATGATGGAGATGGAAATGAAGTGGATCAGAAAGATTATCAAATTCTAATTGGATTTCTATTGTATATGACTACCTCAAGACCTGACATCGTTTATGTTGTTACCTTAGGTGAAAGATTTCAAAGTGATCTAAGAGAATACCATGATATTATTGGAAAAATAATTCTTAGATGAATCAAAGGCACAACAGAATTCGGAATCAGGTATTCCTGGTTTGGTAAAAATTATTTATTTGGGTAATTAGATGCAGATTGGGCAGGAAATGTTAGTGATAGAAGATCTACATCTGGGGGTGTATTTCTTTCAGGAATGAATCATGTTAGTTTGCATAAAAAACAGAACTCATTAACTCTCAGTATGGCTGAAGCTGAGTGTGTTGCTTCTACTCAAGATGCTACTCAACTTATGTGGATGAAAAAATAATTGGAATACTTACTTGTTGAAGTGATGTATCCCTTGCTCTTGGGTTGTGAAAATCAAAGTACAATCAATCTCAACATGAATCCAGTGCAACATTATCATTCAAAATATTATGATAGCAAATATCATTTCATCATAGAGCATGTGGAGAAGAGTGAAGTGAAACTGGAGAATGTTCCAATAGCGGAAAAATTTTCTGATATCTTCACAAAACCTTTATCAATGTAATCATTCTCAAAAAATGAGGATGAAGATGGGTGTCCAACCTTTTTCTCTTCACATTTGAGTTCTGTGTAACTATCCCCTCTTTCTTCTTACCTTTGGATTGTTTTTTCATGGGGTAGAATAGTTTTGTTTTGTAAATTTATTTCACAAAATAGAGATTTTTAGGTAAGATTTTAATTTAGAATTGATTAGTGTTTCAACTATTCTAGCTGTTTGTTGGAGAGGTTGTTGGAAAATAAATTGAATTGTTTTCCAGGTTGAATGAACAAATGGAAAAGGTCGCCAGGATCAATATTTTTGAGAGTATAGTTTTTTTCTATTAAAGATTCTTTTTTCCTATAATGAGTTAGCTCACGTAGTCTTGGAATTGTTGATATGTAATCCATTTCCTGAGTTTACAAATTTTAGTGATTTATGAAACATGGTTGAAAATAAAATCATAAGGGGGAGATTGTTCGGACCAATATGATGATCAAGGTGATGATGGCTTCATGTCTTGACTTTTTTAACAAGGTCTGTTTTGAAGAAAGGTAATCACTTCACTTTGTTTTGTGGAAACAATTGTTTTGTGTTTATTTTGGATATGAATCAGACCCGTGTTAATTGTGACAATGCTTTGATGGTTTTTATTTCATATAAATCATTAGTTGTATTGAGAACTTTTGATTAAAGCCATATAGAATAAAGGGAGAGTGAAAGAGTTACTGGCAATCGAAAAAGAATTGTATTCAAACTGTTTTCCAAAAAAATTGGATTCATGGTAGAAGTAAAATAAGTTGTATTGTTTTCATTGTAGTTGGATACTATTTATGTCTACAATATTGTTATGATTTCTATGTAAAAGATGATTATGATTTTAGAGTAAAATTTGGTTGTGATTTTAGAGTAAAATATGGTTCCGATTTCCATGAGAAATCTGGTTATGATTTCATAGTTAAATTGGGTTACAATTTTAGAGTAAACTATGGCTAAGATTTCTATGTGAAATATGGTAATGATATAAAGACAAATCTGGTTATGATTTTAGAGTAAACTATGGTTATGATTTCTATGTGAAAGATGATTACGATTTTAGAGTTAACTCTGGTATCGCTTTCAGAGTAGAATTTGGTTATAATTTCTATATAAAAGCTGGTTACTATTTCAGAATAAAATATGGTTATGATATCAGAGTAAAATCTGGTTATTATTTCTATGTAAAATCTGGTTACAATTTCTGGGTAAAATTTGGTTATGATTTATGGGTAAAAGATGGTTACGATTTCAGGGTAAAAGCTATATATGATTTCAGGGTAAAACCTGGTTATGATTTCATAGAAAAGCTAGTTATGATTTCATTGTAGTAATGTGTTTATGATTTCACAGCAGTAGTGGGGTTACAATTTCACTTTAGCTAGGGTGAATATTGAAAGCAAGATATCGCATGAAGAGTAAGATATCCTGCGGATTGGGAAGAATCATACCGAAATGTATCATAACCAGGTTTTAGAAAGAAAGAAGTGTTAACGATGGAAAGTGGTTTCAATGGAAGATATGTTACCAATTAAGAATGAATCAAATTCATATTGTTTTTTATTATTCCATGAATGATTGTAACCATATATCGTTGTATTCATGATAATATTATCTGGACCATTTGAATAAGGACCTGGACTTAAACATTACATAATCTTGAATTAAATTAATAGTTCACATTGAGGATCATTTCAGGTTTAGAGATTTAGATAATTAGGCCATAACTATCAAATTACATCTCGAAAATTACAAAGTATACACTTATACTCAGTTTCCATTTTTTTCACAATATAAAAACTCTAAAAAATATTCATGTCTAGCTCCATGTTTTAGACAACATGAATTTTCCATGATCCAATCCTTGGCCCTATTCATCTTTTAGTCTTGTGGAAAACATTTCAAAAACATGGGATGGGCATGAAAAGATCAAAAGGGTAATATAATAAGGACAGAAAACATTAGCCAAACAATAAATACAAATCAATGAAACCAATACTTTTCATTCATAACATACCTTAGGAAATCATAAGAGTTATGAATAAATAACAAAAATCATAAATCATAAAGATATATTATAGAATTCATAACATACATACATTGTAGTTATCACTGCTACATAGGGAGTATCATTTAGAATACCCAACATAGTATATTCTCTAAATATATTAGGAGAAACATTAACGTTTACCTCTATCATGTTAACCAATGCATTGGAGAGCTATCTCGGGCTCACCTTCCCTAGGATTATCATGGAACCACAAGTATACATAAAAAATGTCCAAGAAACATAAAATATTCATAACACATTAAATAAGAATAAAGGAAATATAATATTTCCACACTGAAATCAAAATACATAATAGATATAATCAATTCTTTACCAAACCATTTTTAATAGTGTTTAATACATTTAATAAAAATATTTTTGAATCAAAGTGTCCCATACCACATTGAATATTTTAAAAAAATTATCATATGAAAACATTAATTTCTATATAAAAATTTCCATGAAACCATTTTTAAAACCTGGACATTAATTATATTGATTTAGAAGAATAAATCTTAAAACATTTAAAATGATATTTTAGTTAAAGTGTTTTTTAACAAAATAAGAGACACTTGAATACAAATAATTGAAGAATAACATTGAATTAGAACTTTATAATATAATGAGAATAAAGGGATTCAAGATATAATATTCCAAAGGATAATATATACACCATATAAGAGTGAATTGGTGCATAACCATAATAAAGTCTAAATGGAATGTAAATTGAGATGAAATCACTTATAAAAACTTTATTCTTAGATTAAGCGTAAATCAATTACATAAAAATGTGTGAAAAATATAAATACTCTCAATATGATTTGATATTCATTGTAAATAAATCATAGAACATTCACACAATTTCATTTTAAGAAAAAACCAATGACTTGGATTTTTATCTCAAGGAATAGAAATTGAGTTATATTTACTCTTATATATTTCCAATCGATGACTTCAGAATTTATCAATGGATTGATAATGTGTATCTGAAGTATATCCACAAAAAGGGGAGTGTAAATTAAGAAATCAATAAATAAATAGTTATTCCACACATAATCATATCATGACATAATTATGAATTAGATGATTAACCATGGAGTGGATATTGAGTTAAAAGGTTCCCTTAATGATTTGGTAAATTAGAAAACATACAACCCATGAAAGATGTATCATAAAATGAAGATGTAAATACACATAAATTGAATTATACAACACAATGAATACAATATTTGGAATTAAATACACCCCACAATAGGATATAGTTTTAAATATAGCATGAAACTCACGGGAATAAAAAGTGAGATGAAATTACCTTACCACGTTGTAATCTATCAAGTCATATGACCAAAAGTTAATAACCAAAAAATTATTAAATTAATAATATGAATATAAAGAGAATCATGATAATTTATAACATATGTAATTACACAATACACCACTTGAAATAAATTAGTGGGGACCAATGGAAATACCACATAATTAAAAGTGAGATAAGAAACCCCTTACCTTTTGTCTGACTTGACTTGTTTGTTCCTTGTTCATCCTAAATAATATAATTAAGTTAATTAATACTTGAATACGAACCTTTTTTAGGTTTTTATTCATTTTATATGACTTATTATCATGTTATAAACATTATTTAATCATTTATGTTAATAATGGTCAATTTTTAGATATTAGGAACTTGAGTAAAAAATGAACTTGTTGTAATAACAAGTTGATAATGTGGTCAAATATCAATTGTCTCCAGAAAGATATTAATGATTTATAAATCTTATAAATCTTATATATTCATTATATATATGTATTTATAATATAACATAACCTTTGGAGGTAAGAAATGAAATGCACCATTCATGGAGATGGTAAGACGTACGTACACATGAACTATACTTTCCTTTCTATTTCATATTTAGTGGAATTAAAACATAATTATACATAGGTATATTATAATTCCAGTATAATATCATATATAATTTCAATTACTTCATCCTTTATACAACCCTCGTATGGTATGATTGAGTCATATCACTTTGAGGGGGCTGTAGTCCGCAGTTCCTCAAATTAAAATATCGCATTTACTCATAATGGAATCCATAAAAGTGTTATATAAATTAAAAATATAGAAAAATAAAATAATTTAAACATAATATATATCATATATAAATATAGTTCCATCATAATGGCCACCATAAGAGGTGGTTGGAGATAATTGAACACTCATCATTTCGTGAGGCGTTAGTTTTCCATCCACAAAAACAATATGTTCATTACCCATTTGATGGAGGTGTGTATAATTATAGATATAATAAATTAAAAAAAAAGTAGTATATTTATGTATACTTGTGTTTTTAATAAAATAAAGTAATAAAAATATTTTAGGGGGTTGGAGATGCAAAATAAAACAAAAGGACTTAAGAGAAGACATTACCATTAAATTGGGTATCTTCTTTTGGTTTGAACTAAAAGGTTTATTTGAAGTTCATTATTCCTAAGTTAAGGCTTATAGAAGGAATATAGAGATATTGGGAGCTTAATTTTTCAGGTGTTGGATGATTCAAGGGGCTTGAGAGGTGTATGTAATGGGATATTAATGAAGTATTTTTTAAGGGGGGAGGTGCTCTTTAAGAAGGTGTGAAACTATTATATTATTATATAATGATTTTCGGTTTCTAAGGGTCAAAAAATTATTAACGTCTGAGATAACAAGACTTATGGTCGTAATAAAATCATCCAATAAGAATTGGATAGGTTTTGGACATTATTTTAATCTTTATATTCTTATTTATTTTAATCGTTTATTAAGGAGGTAAACACTACATCATTATTGTGTCATAAATAATTTAATTTTTTTGATGTCTAAAAAGTTTAAAAACAATTACCACATTGTAGGAACTATTTTTAGCTTTATAAATAATATTTATAGTCGAAAAGATAACATATATAAGCTTATGTAAAAAATAATTTACTAAAATATATTTGTTTATGTCATTTTTGTCTTTAGTTTAAGTTAATTAAAATAAAGTCTCATTATCACTCCCATGAGGATCCATGGGGTCCGTAAATCGTCCCAAATATGACCATGGTAGGGTATGTATCAACTAATAGGATTAGAACTCATGTTAGGTTAAATTTGTATTATTATAGTAAAAACTTTTACACTTATTTACCATATTTTCTCGTTAACCATTGTAAATAAATTTTCTACTAAAGTAAATATTCATAATGTATAAAAATAAAAGATACATATTTAAAAAATTTGGGCCCCCTGATTAAAAATATGAAATCAATTTTTCCAAATTCAAAAAATAGAAGTGGAATAAATTAATTTAAATTTAATTCTCACTGTCGAAACGAAAAGTGTGTTTTTAGAAATATTATCTATCAAAAGAATGACACTTGTTTATGTCCAATTTCATAGTTAAATTAATTCCAATGACCAACAATTGATTAAATGGTAAATATATAATATATTTATACTTTATAACCTATTAAAAAGATATTAAACCAACATAAATAAATTATATTAAAAGTATGTTTTGAATTAAAAACACTATTTTTATCACTTTTTAATAAAAATTGTATTTTATCCGAAGAATACTAAAAATTTAACCAATGTATATTTTGATGTCCATATTCTATATAAAGAATTTTATTTTTTAAAATAGAACATATAAATGTTATGAAAACTATATTTAATGAGGGTTCTCCCTCAAAAGGCGATAAATCAACCTTTTAAAGTAAATTATGCTTAAAATCATATTTTTTATTATTTAAAGCCTCAAAAATATATTGGGTAAATGTAAAAACGTTTAACAAACATTTATAATAATTTATTAGTTAGTTCTATTCATCCCTTCCAATACAACCACTAGGCGTTAACTACCATTTAAAATAATAATATTCTATTATTATTATGCAACATAATATTTCAAAGAAACTCATTGTTGTGTATGGGGTACGCCATCGAACATAGCCACCCATTTAATGTAAAGTTAATATTTAATTCACAAAATATTAATTAAAATGAAAATGTATTATTTCTTTATTTACCTAAGATGTTACATACTTCCCCCTTTTGAGAATTGCAACCTCCCAATTTTAAAATTGGGCTTAGAAACTTCATTGAAAGACCTATGTTGGAGAAAGAGTCAGCAAATCTATGAATTTAAAATAATGGAAGATCTATTCAAAGGACACCGAAGACAAAAGATACAAAAATTCCATGAAAACATGGATATGTAGGAGAAAAAACCATAATGTTCTGATGGAGGGTAATAAAAAATGTGACTAGGAGAAAGCTAACCACCAGAAAAAACAAAATTTTGTGATGGGTTAAATGGTAATTGGTTTCCCAGTAGGAAAAGTAAACATAAAAATTTTTTATGTTCCTTTCATAATGTTGGATAATTTATTTATGAGATTGAATAAGAACATAAAGAAACTTACTTGAAAATTAAACTTTCATCATTTACAAAATTTCTACCACAAACTCATCTTTTCTCCAAACGTTGTGTATTCAAGATGACTTGTTCACATTAAAAGTTCTATAATCAAATAATATAGAATCAAATAATCTGAAAATGATTAAATATATTTTTCTCATATATTTAGACATTAACCAAAACCAAAATGGTTATTAAAAGATAAGACAATCCCCAAAAGGATAATATTTAAAAAAAAGGAAGATTAATCTTAATCTCCAAAATTTGTCAAAGAATACTTGAAGCTCAATAAAGCCAATTCAATAATAAACTGTCCATAAAATTATTAAAAGTGATCAAAACTAATTTTGAATCCCAAATCTCAGAAGGATTTTATCACATTGTCTTCAAGATAAATCTTAACATTTATCTCCAAATAACATCAGTTACTCTTAATGTCTAATATTGAAAAGTGATTAACCTAATCACATTTTCTCTATGATAGGTTAATCATTCCAATAGATAACCCAAAATAAACAAATTATTTATTCATAAAATCATTTAACTAAAAAAAATTATTCATACCAACTAGGGACATCATGTAGTCCAGTGGTAGGTGATAAATCCTAGTCGCACTTTGGTCGTGAGTTTGATTCCCACAGTATTGTTTGACATGATGGGATGTCACACGGTCTAGGTGTTGGACTTTTTTAGAAACTATTTAAGTTTATAACATTATAAAAAGAGATAAATTCCAAAAAAAAATTACAATAACATATTTTAACCAAAAAGGTTATCTAATAACTTTCATTTTGCATCCCAAAATGTGTTAACCTGTAATTACCTCAAATTCAAGGATCATATAGACCCAAATGGTTCCTTATAACTATATCAAAAAAAGAAAATATAATTATTTCATGAATAAAATTTTCATATATCAAACATTAAGGTAACACATACTATAAAAAGTCTTCAAATTTAATCCATTCATCAAAAGAGCCTTAATAATTTAAAGCATTTCATCATTCTAAAATCCACCATAACACTTGAATCCCTTATATGTTAACATCTTACTCATCAAACATTCTTCATGATCCATTAACCATTCATTTGCAACATATTCTAAAATAAGTGTTCCTAAATAAAAAATCATGATTCATATCCTAAGATTCAATAATGTCTTAACATTAGTTATGAAATAATCCATACCTTTCATTGGTCATTGTCAGTTTCATCATCCTCATTTTGAATGGCATAAAGTATTCATAAAAATATATATGTATGATCCTTTTAACCCCACTACCGAACCTTCTTATTAGGACATTAGTTTGTTTAATGACCATGAACACTAAATTTAAAACATTTAATTGATCCCTCTGAAAGAACTATTTTCCCTTTCCTAGAGTCCACTAGATTTTTCCAATTTCCATAGTAGGGTCTTATTTTATGACCTTTACTTTAAAATCTATATCATCTTCCATTCACCTTGAAAAATTTTCTTATTTTTTTCCTTCCACATCATTGACACGTAGGTTCTTCAATATACTTACCTTTATGATTTTTACCTGAACTTTCGTGGGGATTTGTTTCTCGCATATATAATTCCATATAAAAATCACCAAGGTTCAGGTGGTAAATCATGACTTCAGATATTTTGTTGAGAATAACCACAATATTTCTCATTGAACCTCCCATTTCATTCAATTTCTCATTCAGAAAACCATCACAGTTTTCTTTACATCCACTGTTACGTTGGTCCCTGCTAGATCCAACCATTTATTGAAACCAGAAAGTTTAGTGAGAGTATATCAGTAAAATCCTCATATAATATATTATGAGGAGGGTTAATAATAAGATACACATATTCAAGTTATCTTAAACTCATTCACTTTATCTAAAATAACTGTGACTCTATCTGAAATCTTAATCATTATGGTTATGTCACGTATTCGTAAAGAACCCCCTTAACTCTAAAGTAATCTAAACTAACCTCTAATATAAACTATAAGGACCCATCCTTAAACATTACATAATCTTGTATTAAATGAATAATTCACAATGAGGATCTTTTATGGTTTATAGTTTTATAGAATTAGGCCATAAATATTACATTACATCTCAAAAATTACAATGTAGACAATACTACTCAGTTTCCAATCTTTCACAATAAAAAAAATATTAAAAAGATCATGTATAAGACCATGTTTTAGACAACATGACTATTACTTGATCCCATCCTAAACCCTATTCATCATTTAGTCCTATGGAAAAAATTTAAAAAACATGGTATGAGCAGAGAAAGATCAGTAAGGGTTATAAAATAAGGAAGGAAAACATTAGGCCATAAATACATACCAATTAATGAAACCAATACATTTCAATCACATCAAACCTTACAAAATCATATGATTTATGAATAACATAGAGAAATCATAAATCATAAAGGTAACTTATGGAATACATAAGATACTTACATTGTAGCTATCACAGCTACATATGGAGTCACATTTGGAATACCCATCATAGTATATTCCTTAAATCTATTAGGATAAACATTACTGTTTACCTCTGTCATGTTACCCAATGCATTGGAGAGTTATCTCAAACTCACCCACCCTAGATTTATCACGGATCCACCCATATACATAAAAAATTCCCAAGAACCATATCTTATTCAAAACACTTTAAAAAAAATAAATAAAATATAACATTTCCACATTTCAATAACAACATATTATAAGAAAAATCAATGCTTTATCAAACCATTTTCAAAACTATTTAAAACATTTAATAAATAGATTTGTGAATCAAAGTGTCCCATACCACTTTGGAAGTTGTAAATAAATTATAATTTGAAAAAATTAATTTCATATTAATAAAACCTTAAACAATTTTTAAAACATGGACATTAATGATAAATATTTAGAAGAATAAATCTTTAAAACATTTAAAATAATATTTTAGTTAAATATTTTTTTATTAAAAATGAGAGACTCATGAACACAAATAATTGAGGAAAAACATTGAATCCGAACTTTATAATACCATGAGAATAATGGGATTCATGATATAATGTGACAAAAGATAGTTTATACACCATATAAGAGTGAATTGGTGCATAACAACAATAAAGTCTCAATGGAATGTATATTGAGAAGAAATCCATTATAAAAATAGTATCCTTATATTAAGGATAAATAAATTACACGATAATGTGTGAAAATATAAATATACTCTATATTATTATATATTCAGTGTAAATCAATCATATGACATTCAAAAGTGTTCTTTTAAAGACAAATCCAATGGCATTCGTGTTTAAATCAAGGAATGGAAATTGAGTTAAATTTACCCTTATCAAGTTCATATCAATGACGTGAGAATTTATCACTGGATTGATTATGTGTATAAAAATATTATCCACACAAAGGGGAGTGTAAATTTCAACATAAATAAATAAATAGTGATTCCACACATAATGATAGCATGACATTATTAGGAATTATAAGATTAACCCAAGGAATGGAAATTGGGTTAAAAGGATCACTTACTGATTTTTTAACTTACAAAACATACAACCCATGAAAGAAGGATCATAAAATAAATATTTAAATACTCATAAAATGAAGTATATTACAAAATTAATACAATATTTGGTAGTATATACACCACACAAAAGGAAATAGTGGCAAATATAGCATGAATTTCATAGGAATAAAAAGTGAGATGATAATCCCGTACCACGTTCTAATCAATAGGGTCATATGAAAGAAGTTAATAAACAGAAAATAATTTATATAATAACATTAATATAAATATAATAATGATAATATATATCAAATTAAAGAAAAAAATACACGACATTCAGTAAATTAGTGCAAATAATTGAAATCTCATGGAATTAAAAATGAGGTAAGAAACCCCTTACCTTGTGTCCGACTTGACTCATTTTCTCCTTGTTCTTCCAAAATAATAAACATAAGTTAATTTCTCCTACCTTAAGAAATTTTTTCAATATTATTATTCCTTTTAAATCACTTATTACTATGTTATAAACATTATGTAATCATTAAATATAATAACAGTCATTTTGTTAATATTTGGTACTTGAGTCAAAAATGAACTTATAATTACAAGTTGATAATGTGGTACAATATACATTGTCTCAAGAATGATATTAATGGTTTAGATATCATATATATCTTATATATACAGTATATATATATATGTGTGTGTGTAATTATAATAGAACACAACATTTGGAGGTAAGAAATGAAATGCACTGTTCATGGAGACGGTAATCCGTACATACTCATGAATGCTACGTTCAATTATATTTCATATTTAGTGGAATTAAAACATAATTATAAATAGTTTTAATATAATCACAGTATAATATCATATATAATTTCAATTAATCCATCTTTTATACGTCCCTCTAATGGTATGAACAAGTCATATCACTTTGAGGGGGCGGTAGTCCGCACTTCCTCAAATGAAATTATCAGTTTACTCATAATGGAAACCAAAAAGGTATTCTATAAATTAAAAATACATAAACAGAAATAAAAACTAAAAATAAAATATGTCATTTATAAATAGAGTTCCATCATAATGGACACCATAAGTTGTTGTAGGAGATAATTGAACAACCATCCTTTCATGAGGTGTTTGTTTGAAATCCGCTGAAACAGGATGTTCTTTACCCATTAGATGGAGGTGTGTGTATGTGTAGTTAGAATAATTATAATAACAAAAACCTAGTATTTTTATGATATTGGTGTTGTTATACAATAAAGGAATAAAAAGAGTTTAGGGGGTTGGAGATGTAAAATAAAACATAAGGACATAAGAGAAGAAGTTACATTTAAATTGGGTATCTTCCTTTAGTTTGAAAAAAAGGTTTACTTGATCTGAATTCTTCTTAAGGTATGGATTTTAGGAGAAATATATATATATCATTAGGGACTATTTTATCAGGGGTTGGATGAGCCAAGGGGCTTGAGAGGTGTAAGGAATGGGATAGAAATGAGGAATTTTTATATGGGGGTGGGGCGCTTTAGGACAGTGTGAAACTCTTATTTTTATATATAATGATTCTCAGTTTATAAAGGTCTAAAACATATTAGTGTCAATGATAAGATATCTCATGGTAGAAATAAAATTATCCAATAATCATTGGACAAGTTTTGAATATTATTTTAATCTTTATAATCTTATTTATTTAAATCTTTAATAATGAGGCAAGAACTGCATCATTATTGTGTCATAAATAATTAAAATAATATGATGTCAAAAATTTATAAAAAAATGACCATAATGTAGGAAATATTTTTATATTTCCAAATAATATTTATATTTTAAATTAAAATGTATATAATCCTATGTAAAATGTATTTTACTAAAAGATATTTGTTTATTTCATTTCTGTCTTTACTTTTTGTTAATTAAAATAACGGTTCATTATCACTCCCATGTGGCTCCATGGGGTCCCAAAATCTACTAAAAGATGCCCATGGTCGTATATGTTTCAACCAATAGGATCAGGACACATGTAAGGGTAATTATATATTATTTGAATAATATTTTTTACCCTTATTTACCAGATTTACCCTTTAACCAAGGTAAATAAAATTTTTACTGAAGTAAATCTTCATAATGTCTAATAAATGATACCTATTTACACAATTTGGATCTCATGAATCAAAATAAGAAGTCAATTCTTCCAAATTTAAATAATAGATGTTTTATAAATTAATTTAAAATTAATTACTATAGCCAAAATGAAAAGCGTGTTTTTTAGAAATATTAACCATCAAAATATTTACACTTGTTTATATCAAATTTCAAAATGAAATTAATTCCAATGAAAAAAATTGTATTAAATTATAATAATATAATCAAATTAATATTTAAAACTATTTAAAAAGATAATATATCTATATAAATAAATTATATTAAAAGGATGTTTTGAATTAAAATACATTATTTTTTCACTTTTTATTAATAATTGAATTTTTTTAGAAAAATTAAAAAAATTACTCAAAGTAAATTTTTATTTTCATATTCAAAGAAGAATTTTATTTTGTAAAATAGAACATTTAAACCCTGAAAATCTATATTTAAAGAGTATTCACTATCAAAATGGGGTAAATCCAACTTTTAATGTAAATAATGCTTAAAATCAGATTATTTCTTAATTTATTCCCCTAAAATTTATTGGGTAAATGGAAAAACATTTAAAAAACATGTATAATCATATTATATTTATTTTTGTTAATTCCCTCCAATACAATGGCTAGGCATTAACTGCCACTTAAAATAATAATATTATATTATTATTATGCAATGTATGATTTCAAAGAAACTCGTTGTTGAGTATTAGGTATAACATCAAACATAGAAAACCCTTTAGAGTAAAATTAATATTTAATTAAAAAAATATTAATTATAATTGAAATGCATTATTTCTTTATTTACATGGGATGATACAATTGGTATTTAGAAAATATCATGCTTGGGATGAGATGAAAAGAAAGAAGATGAAATGGATGGAAAGATACAATACATTCCAAGTGAATTTAAATGATTCTTAAGCTGATCCTCAATGATTTCAAAGTCATAGAGGTAGTAATGACACAAGCACAAGTTGGCGAATAATGTGTGTTTTCTCTTGTGGGTATAGAAAAAAATAACGAAAAGGATACTGATTATTTAATTGTCCAATGGGGTACTTTCATTTTAAAGAGATATTATATCTCAAGTGGTGAAATTCATTTCTTCAAACACATTCAATTAGATTCAAATATAGAATTGTTTTGAAGATATATTTATGAGAGAATTGGACTCAGAATTTTGTATTTCTCATCAATAGTAATTCTGTTGACAATTGAAATGGAATTCTGGAAAAGAAGAGTTGAAGAGTGTAGAAGATTCGAAAAGAATTGGTACGTATTAACAATGTCATAATTACACTGAGACTTCATAAGAAATCCAAATTTGGGTGAATTTAAGTGAGAAGGAAAGTGTTTTCAAATTCCTACCTAAACATTTTTTGGGTCACCTATAACAGGCGTAAAGTGCATTATACTTATACTATTTAAAGAAGAGAGATAAGATCTATGGTTTCTAGTGAGAAGAAGAGATCAATATGTTTTAATTGACAATTGTTTTTGGTGGGGCCAATTCATTCGTATTCTATTCGACTCAACAATTGTATGTAGGAATTGAAGTGGTGTTGATTCTACTCTATTTTTTTCTATCAAAGAATCAGAATAAAAGTTTTGTATTTGAAGAATTATAATGGGAGCCTTGTTTTGAAAGAATCATATTCAGGGAATATCAGACTCAGTCGTTCATAAAGAAGTACAAGTGGTTCATATCATTCTAATGGGTAAGGAAAAGAAATATGTTTTCAATTTGAATAAATTTCGTGAATTGAAATGAAGAACTTGTAACATGAGTTATTAGAAAACAATTATATTACTCTATTGTTGTCACGACCCGTCCTTAGAGCCCGTGCCGTGACTACCCCAAGCCCGCCTTCCATATGACAGGGGCTGGCGACTAGCACCAAGGTGTAATTCCCGGTAAAAAGGGAAGGCATTTCCTTCGTAAAGTAAAAAAACATCATAGAGCAAGCAAGAAGATGTTGTAAACACTAAGTAAAAAGTGGGTAAAAAAGTAAGTGCGGAAAAGTAAGTGGGCCAATATACAAACCCAAACTGAAAGTAAAGTACAACTGGAAAGCGAAAACAGAAACTGAAAAGTAAAGCCGCAGCGTCTAGCTGTCCACTGGATGTCCCACCTGAAGGGAGAGTACAGATAGCCTCCACAGCTCCTCGGGTCCAGGCGTCCACTCTGAGTACATCCCGCCCAGTGGTCCACCTCCGGGTACCGACCTGCTCCGCAAGCCTCAACCGCGATCATCTCTGTCCGTCGTCTGCAACCAACACAATGTAGTGTGGGCATAGCCCATGTAGGGGTGAATATAAACTACTCAGTAGGGACCCCGAGACCCCTGAAGGTCTCCCAGAATCCACAAGGGATAATCCACAAAGGAAAGATACAATCACGAAGTAACATTCGACACTGCTTAGGTATATGCCCATGCATATACCTAAGTCATCAATTCCAATTCGCTCTAACCTCGGAGCCCAAGTACAACCCAGTCCACACAGGAAAGAAAAACGTAAATCCACACAGGAGAGCATAACACAATCCACATGGGAAAGGAAAACAGGATTCATCTCACACAGGAATACTTCTTCGTATGATGATAGAGATGATCAAATACTACCACTGATTCATCTATGCCGTCGAACCCACAAAGGATCGATAAGTACTAACCCCTGCAATGACCCACAAAGGATATGACCCACACTGGATCGATAGGTAACTAACCCCCGCAATGACCCACAAAGAATCTGACCCACACAGGATCGATAGGTAACTAACCCCAGCAAAGACCCACACAGGATCAGACCCACACAAGATCTGTAGGTACTGGCCCACACAGGACCGCTGAGCACTGACCCACACAGGATCATTCCCACACAGGATCTGTAGCACTGATCCAAGTAGGATCGCTGAGTTCTGTAGTCGTCACCGTCGAATCCACTGAGGATCTCTGTACAGTCGTCGTCGGCGTCGCAGTCGCAGCCAGCTCTAGGGTTCCCACACACAGCAAGCTCGTTCGGGAGGGTCCGCTCCACGAGCCGAGAGGCTGATACATCAAATGACACATAGTCCAAAGTTGATGTATCCAAACGTTCTGTATCGTCAACAGGAACTCAATGTCACAGACGGCGCGTCAATCGGACGCCCGGTCTTAGAGTTATTGGCTTTTTTGTCCGAGGAGCCCGGTTGGTTTATAAGTCAAAACCAACCCGATTGTACTCCACCTGCGTCCAAACCTCGGGCGGAGTAAGCCAAAAGATCAGTCTCCTTTAGAGGAATCCAACAAAATCGACGGTACATCAATCGGACGTCGGGAGCTAAAGTTATAAGCGTTTTTGCTCCGAGGGCCCGGTTGGTTTTGTGTAAGAACCAACCCGGCCGAACCCAAAGTTCTCCGAAACCTTGAGTGAAATATACCAAAACGAACATCTCGATCCAAGGATCGCATCTCAGCTGATGGTGCGTCAATTGGAGTCCCGTAGCTCATGTTATGGGAAACAGACCGAATAAGGTTCGGTATTAGGGGTTCAGGCCCGGTCCGACCCGGCCCGATACACATAGGGTCGGCCCGAACCGGGTCGACTCGTCCCGGGTCTGGGTCCGGCCTGCTTGGGCGCGGCCCATCCGGAGCATGGCTCGGTCTGGTGGACTGGCCAAAGCAGTTGGCTCGGCGTGAGGCGCGCTGGGCATGCTGGCCAGGGGCTCGGCCGAACGGCCGAGCTGTTTCTGTGCGGGGGGCGCGCTGCACCCGCGTGGAGAAACTGCGACCCCATTATGGGGCCGCTCAGCTGGCCGACTGGGGGTTACGACCCCCGGTGCTTTACTCGAACCGGCCGGCCCGCACCGGCCAGCCGGCTGCTGCCGCCATGGGACCGGCAAGGGCCGGTCCCCTTGCTCTGATGCCAGCGGCCCGGTGCCGGCCGCCGGTTCCGCTGCTCTGCCGCGGCCCGGAACCGGGCGCGGCCTTAATTTGTCTGGCGCGGTGCGACGGCGCCGCATCCTTTTTTCATCATCAACTGCACGGCACGACGGTTCCGTGGATTTATTGTTTCCAATGGCGTGGTGCGACGCCACCGTGCTTCTCCGCTCTCCCATTTTACAAAATCCGCGCAGTTCTTTGGTACAACGTCTCCTTGCTTGCCGCATCAATATCAACAACCAAAAAAACAGGGAGGAGTGTCAGCTATGTTCGTGCGGTCCGACCTCCTCCCGTTAATGCGATAACAGGTGGTTCATTTGAAAGGGGGATAATGACGGATGTAATCACAAAAAAAGAAATGCATAAAAACCCTACCTCAATGTTGCAGTTGAATGAGCGTTCGTCGCGAAATTATCCGTCGTGGAAGAAGAGGGTCATCGTAGAGGAAAAGGATCACCATGGAAGGAAAATTGTTGGCATTAGGTGATCTCTGAGGAAGGTGTCTCTCGCCGACGAAGGTTGGAGTTCATCGTTGGCAGTAGAGCGTTCTTTGCGTTCTTTGTCGAAGAATGAAGAGTCCTCTCTATTTCTCCAAAGCTTTAACAAAACACAACCCAACCAACGAAATAAAATAAGTTCAACACTTATTTTATTATCATAACCTAATCTTTTGAAATTCAAAAGATAAGAAATGAACAATTAATTAAATGAATTAATTGTAACGAATTAACCGCCCAATTTAATGAGGTGTTTCTTAACCAGAGAAAACGCAAGGTTTGACTTTCATTAAAAAGGGGGTCGCAGGTGCGTTACTTAGGAGGGAAGAAACGATGGGGATCGTGCAGGACCCACCTCACAAATATTCTACCATGTGGGTAGGATATTGTGCATCCCACCTTATCCGTGTAACTTAGGTTAAGCGGCTTTAAGTGATATAAAATAAAATTGTCGCACCCCTTTTTATTTTATTTCATAACTTAACCCCAAAAATTTAAAACCACACCCGAGAAAACAAAACTCTAGAAAAGGCGTTTATAAGAAAATATCGACGCTACAATTCCATTGGTTCCCTTGAAATTTGATTCTGAGCACCGGTTAAAAAGTTCGAAGAAACCCGCTCGTTCGTTCACTGAACGTACCCGAGCTAAACTTTGGAAATCATTACGGGAACACCTAGCCTCGGAATTAGGTTCCGTCAGAAACAACATTCTTGTAAAATTCCCAAGAAAATTAAGTAAAAAATTTCCTTGATTTTTACATGTCATTACATCACTCCCACCTCAGGGCTTTACATCTCCGTAAAGATACATCAAAAACTAGGGAAAAAATGTTGGTACTGAGCACCCATCTAAGCCTCCCGCTCCCAAGTGCTCTCCTTGAGGTTCCCGTGCTACCATCTAATGCGCACTAGAGAAATCAAATGTCCACATAGGACCCACTCCTGTCGATCCTCTATCTCAATCGGGACCTCCTCAAATGTCTCCCCATCATCAACGTCCAGCTCCCCATGGTCAATGATATGCGTCGTGTCATGCACGTATCTCCTCAGCTGAGATACGTGGAAGAGGTCGTGCACCCAGTGCAACTGAGGTGGTAGAGCCAGGCGATAATCCACCTCGCCAATCCTGCTGAGGACCTGGAATGGTCCGATGAAGCACGGAGACAACTTTCCACCTCGGTCAAATCCTCGTAATCCACGTCATGGAGAGACCCGCAAGAAGACGTGGTCGCCATCCTCGAACTCTAGTGGCCTCCACCTCCTGTCAGCATAGGACTTCTGCCAGCTCTAAGCTGTGCTCATCCACTCCTGGTTGATCTGGACCTTCTCCGTCGTGGCCTGGACCATCATTGATCTCACAAGTGCTGACTCCCCAGGGTCTGTCGAGAACAAAGGAGATCTGCAAGGTCGGTCGTACAACGCCTCTTATGGTTCCTTCCCGATGGTGGAGTGGTAGCTGTTGTTGTACACGAACTCCACCAAGGGTAGGTGGTCCTCCCAGCTGCGACCAAAGTCTAGGACACATGGACGGAGCATGTCCTCGCGTGTCTGAATGGTCCTCTCTGTCTGACCATCTGTCTGAGGGTGAAAGTCGGTGCTCAGACGTAGCTGCGTCCCGAACACCTCTTGCAACCCCTTCCAAAGACAGGAAGTAAAGAGAGCATCTCGATCGGAGACGATAGATGATGCAACACCATGAAGTCTTACAATCTCCTGAACGTAGATACGTCCCAATCTCTCCACTGAGCCCTGGTCTCTAATGGGTAAGAAGTGAGCCGACTTGGTGAGTCGGTCGACAATCACCCAAATGGAGTCGTGACCTTTGGAAGTGCATGGAAGTCCAGTCATGAAGTCCATAGATATCCCGTCCCACTTCCACTCTGGGACCTCCAAGGGCTGTACCAAGCCTACTGGTACCTGATGATCTGCCTTCACCTGTTGGCAGGTGAGGCATCGAGAAACGAATTCTACCACAACCTTCTTCATACCCGACCACCAGTGCTGTCGTCTGAGATGCTGGTACATCTTCGCCACTCTAGGATGTACCAACAAGGGAGAAGTGTGAAACTCTCTTAGCACCTCATCCCGTAATGAAACTGGTACCAAGGTAAGTCCTATGAAAAGGATGTCATGCTCTGCTCCAAAGGAGAAACCATCAGGTGCCCATCCTGAGGATATCTGCGCACTCCACATCTCACAGTCGGCGTCCCCACGTTGTGCCACTCTGACCCACTGCAGTAGTGGAGGAGTGATTGTGAGAGACTGAAGGAAGGCTGCACCATCTCTATCCACGAAGGATATCTGCAAAGCGGCTAGCTGCTCTATCGCCTCATCAAGTAGCTGAATGCCCGTCTTTCTGCTAAGAGCATCGGCTACCACGTTCCCCTTCCCAGGAGTATAAACTCTCTCAAAGTCATAGTTCTGGTGGAACTCGAGCCATCGTCGCTGTCTCAAGTTCAGGTCCTTCTAAGAGAAGATGTACCTGAGACTCTGATGATCAGAAAATACTGTAAATCACTTTCCCATTAGGTAGTGTCTCCATGTCTTCAGAGCGAAGACCACTACTACTATCTCTAGGTCATGAGTAGTGTAGTTCTGCTCTTGTGGCCTCAACTGGCGTGATCTATAGGCGATCACGACCCTCTCCTGCATCAGGACACACCCGAGTCCGGTCCCTGATGCATCGCAGTAAACTACGTACCCTACTCCCTCCTCCAGCAACCTCAAGATAGGTGCGCTGGTCAATCTCTGTCTCAGCTCCTGGAAAATCTGTTGACATCTGTCTGACCACAAAAAGGGTTTCCCATTCTTCGTAAGAGATGAGGGCGGTGCCGCAACTCTAGAGAGGACTGGAACAAATCTCTGATAGTATCCATCTAGTCCCATGAAACTCCGCACCTCGGTCACGCTCCTGGGTGGCTCCCAAGCTATCACTGTCTCGATCTTTGTAGGATCCACCGCAACTCCCGCCTTAGAGATGACGTGTCCCAAGAAGTGGACCTCAGGTATCTAGAACTGGAACTTCGAGAGCTTTCCATAATGCGGGTGCTCTCGAAGTGTGTCTAGTACAACCTTCAAGTGGTAGGCATGCTCCTCCTCAGTCGTTGAGTATATCAAAATTTCGTCGATGAAGACCACGACAAATCGATCGAGTTATGGCTGAAAGATCCTGTTCAAGAGGCCCATGAACATTGCGGGAGCATTGTTTATGCCGAAGGGCTTAACCAAGAACTCATAGTGGCCATACTGACATCTGAAGGTCGTCTTCTACACGTCCTCGTCCCAAACGCTGAGCTGATGGTAGCCTGAACTGAGGTCTATCTTTGAGAACCATCGTCCTCCCTTGAGCTGATCGAAGAGGTCATCAATCCTCGGTAGCGGATACTTGTTCCTCACTGTCACCTGGTGCAGGCGACGATAGTCGACACAAAGTCGCATGCTCCCATCCGCCTTTTTGGCGAAAAAAAATCGTGGAAGCCCAGGGTGAAACACTGGGTTAGATGAATCACTTGGCCTACAAATCCTCCAACTGTACCCGTAACTCTCGAAGCTCGGCGGGAGCCATCCGATATGATGGGGTGGAAATCGGGGCTCTCCCAGGGTACAGATCAATATAGACATCTACCTCTCAGCGAGGAGGTAGTCCTGGAAGGTCATCGGGAAAGACATCCGCATACTGATCCACCACTGCAGGAAAACTAGGACTATGCACGTCAACTGCTCCTAGGATGAGGCTAGACAACTGATGAGTGATGGGTTGTCCTCTCCTCTGTGAGAGTCCATCCTGTGATGTGAAGGCTCCCTTCTCGCTGGTGAAGGTGAACCTGCTCCCGTTGGTGCACACACATCGCACCTTGCGCCTAATACAGTCAATCTGACAATGGACTGTAGATAACCAATCCATACCCAAGATGACGTCGTAAGGCCTCTACGCCGCTACAAGAAGATCCCAGCCAAAGCTATCGCCTCCTAGAGTATGCTCACACTGCCAATACTAGTGTGTAATCGTCGAGTATGCTCCCGTAGGAGTCTCTAGACGAAGGATCAAGCCAACGACTCAGTCAAGAATCTCCGAGCTCCGAACAAGGGCAGCAGCTATGAAATAATGACTTGCTCCTGTGTCTATAAGAACTACAGCAAGGGTTTAATAGACACAGATAGTACCTTGAATAATCTAGGGCACGCCGTGGTCATAGGACTCTACTGCCTGGAGTTGTTCTGGTCTCTGCTCGCCAGCTCCCTGTGGTCGGGGTGGACCTCCTAGTGGTGGTGTTGGTAGAGCCTCAAAGCGTCGCCCACCACATGTTTCTCAGCCAGCTCCTCTGCCTCGTCTGCCTGCTCCCTATGGAACACCACGGTCGACCCTCTGCCTCTTCCTCGGTGTTCCCTCAACCATCTACTGCTCCTCGGAAGGGCGGGTCGGGCAGTCACGAGCCATGTGGCCCTACCCGCCGCATGTGTAGCATTGTCTGCCTCTAGAAAGGCTGGCCCCGCACTGTGTGCCCCGCATTGCTGATCCAGTGTACTAAGGTCATCTGCCTGAGGGTTTGGTCTGCCTGGACCCATGATTCATCCGTCGACTGCCTTCTGCAGAAGACTCTGCTACCTGCCACCCTGTGGTAGGTCTCGCTACTGATATAGACTTAGCGAGAAATCTCTCGATCAAAAGGGCTCGCTCCAGTACTGCTTCCTGAGTCGGAATGCTGAGGGAGATCAGTGATGCCCTGATCTCGTGTCTCAATCTCTGCTAAAAGGTCCGGGCTCAGAAGAATGGGTCTCGTACCATGTCTGTCAAGTACCGTGAGAGATCGGTAAATCTCGCCGAGTACTGGATGACCGTCAAGCTACCCTGCTGGAGCTGAAGAAGCTCATAGATGAGCACCACACGGAGGGTGGCTGGGACGAACTCTAAGAGGAAGAGGCTCTCAAATTCTGTCCAGAGAAGAGATTACTCATCGTGAACCTGGGGCATCATGATCCACCATATGCCTGCTGTCGTGTACAGTAGGCTCGCTGCGAGGATCACCATGAGGTCTGCTGGTGTCCTCACTAACCTGAATACTCGTACCACTGCCTCCATCTTATCCTCGGCTGCCTGGGGGTCCATCTCCCTGCGGAACCTGGGCGGTCACTAGCACTGAAACTCGTGCAGTGCACTAAGGTGACATGCATCGTTAGCGGCTGGGGCTAGAAGCATCAGTGGCTCGGCGGGTAGAGGTACCGCCAGTGCCTCAGCTGTCAAAGGGCCCTGTACCGAGGCCTCATCGCTCGGTGGGCTGTCGTCACGCAAAACTCTCAAAACCATAGCTGGATGCCATCGTGGGGCCATCCTGAAAAGAGACAGGTGCACCATGATCAGAATATTATACCTGGTGAGATGACATACGGTAATCACAAAGAAAACTTGAAACACACATGCAATCCATGTTTTCATGCATTAAGTCAAAAATAAGAAGTCAGGATCCTGGTGTACGGATACGTCGGCCGCCGAATCAACACTGGACTCCCTGGACTGATAGCCACACTCAATACTCTTAACACTATTTATTCATATATAAAACATCAGAGTCCTGAGTTCTGTGGTAGAACCAAACTCCTCTGATACCAATTTGTCACGACCCATCCTCGGGGCCTGTGTCGTGACTACCCCAAGCCCGCCGTCCATAGGCCAGGGGCTAGCGACTAGCACCAAGGCGTAATTCCTAGTAAAAAGGGAAGGCATTTCCATTGTAAAGTAAACAAAAATCACAGATAAAGCAAGCAGATGAAGTAAACACTAAGTAAAAACTGGGTACAACAGTAAGTGCTGAAAAGTAAGTGGGCCAGTATACAAACCCAAACTGAATGTATTGTACAACTAGAAAGGGAAAACAACAACTAAAAAGTAAATCTGCAGCGTCGAGCCGTCCACTGGAAGTCCCACCTGAAGGGTGAGTACTGATAGCCTCCACAGCTCCTCGAGTCCAGCCCTCCACTCCGAGTACACCCCGCCCAGTGGTCCACCTCCGGGTACAGACCTGCTCCGCAAGCCTCAACCGCGATCAGCGTTGTCCATCGTCTGCAACCAACACAGTGTAGTGCGGGCATAGCCCGTGCAGGGGTGAGTATAAGCTATTCATTAGGGACCCCGAGACACCCGAAGGTCTCCCAGAATCCACAAGGGATAATCCAAAAAAGGAAAGATACAATCACGAAGTAACATTCGACACTGCTTAGGTATATGCCCATACATATACTTAAGTCATCAATTCTAGTTCCCTCTAACCTCTGAGCCCAAGTACAACCCAGTCCACACAGGAAAGCAAAAGGTAAATGCACATAGAGGAGCACAACACAATCCACATAGGAAAGAAAAACAGGATTCAGCTCACACATGAATACTTCTTCGTATGACGATAGAGATGATCAGATATTGCCACTGATTCATCTATGCCGTCAGACCCAGAAAGGATCGATAGGTACTAACACCCGTAATGACCCACAAAAGATCTGACCCATACATGGTCGATAGGTAACTAACCCCCGCAATGACCCAAAAAGGATCTGACCCACACATGATTGATAGGTAACTAACCCCCTCAAAGACCCACACACGATCAGACCCACACAGGATCTGTAGGCGATGGCCCACACAGGACCGCTGAGGGCTGACCCACAGAATATCGGACCCACACAAGATCAGTAGCACTGATCCACATAGGATCGCTGAGTGTTGTAGTTTTCGCTGTCGAATCCACTGAGGATCTCTGTACAGTCGTCGTCGTCGTAGTCGCAACCAGCTCTGGCATTCCCATACACATCATGCTCGTTCGGGAGGGTCCACTCCACGAGCCGAGAGGCTGATACATCAGTTGACACATAGTCCTGAGTTGATGTATCAAAAGTTCTGTATTGTCAATAGGAACTCAACGTCACAGACGACGCATCAATCGGACGCCCGGTCTGATAGTTATTGGCTTTTTCGTCCCAGGGGCCCGGTTGGGTTTTAAGTCAAAACCAACCCGACCGTACTCCACCTACGTCCAAAACTCTGGAGGAGTAAGCAAAAATATCCATCTCACTTAGAGGAATCCAACAAAATTGACGGTCCATCAATCGGACGTCCGGAGCTCATGTTATAAGCGTTTCCGCTCCGAGGGCCCGGTTGGTTTCATGTACGAACCAACCCGGCCAAACCCAAAGTACTCCGAAACATTGAGTGCGATATACCGAAACGACCTTCTCGTTCCAAAGATCGCATCGCAGCTGACGGTGCATTGGTCGGAGCCTTGTATCTCATGTTATGGGCAACAGACCGAATAAGGTTCGGTATTAGGGGGTTCGGGCCCGATCCGACCCGGCCCGATACCCCCAGGGTCGGCCCGAACCTGGCGACCCGTCGCGGGTCCGGGTCCGGCTCGCATGGGCGAGGCCCGGCCCGGCCTGGGCGCGGCCCGGTCGGGCGGACCGTCCAGGCAGCTGGCCCGGAGCGCGGCGCGCGGGGCGTGCTGGCCAGGGTCTCGGCCGAACGACCAAGCCGTTTCGGTGCGGGGGGCACGCTGCCCTCGCATAGAGAAACTGTGGCCCCCTTTTGGGGCCTCTTAGGTGGCCGGCTGGGGGTAACGACCCCGGTCGCTTTCCTCGAACCGGCCAACCCGAACCGGCCGGCCGGCCGGCTGCTACCGCCACGGGACCGGCAAGGGCTGGTCCCCTTGCTCCGACGTTGGCGGCCCAGTCCCGGTCGCCGGTTCCGCTGCTCTGTCGGGGCCCAGAACCGGCCGCGGCCTTGTTTCGTCCGGCGCGGCATGGCGCGACGGTGCCGCACCCCTCCGTCGTGGCCCCGCTCCGGCCGTGGTGCTTTAGAGGTCCTCCGGCGCGTCGCGACGGCGCCACGTCCTTTGTTCATCTTCTACGGCGCGGCGCGACGACACCGCGAATTTATTGTTTCCAACAGCGCGGTGCGACGGCGCCACCCTTCTCCTCACTCCCTTTTTACAATATCCGCGTGGTGCTTTGGTACTGCGTCACCTTGCTCGCCGCATCAATATTATCAACCAAAAAAGGGGTGGAGTGCCAGCCGTGTTCGTGCGGTCCGACCTCCTCCCGTTAATTCGATAACAGGAGGTTCAATTGAAGGGGGATAATGACGGAAGTAATCACAAAAAAAGAAATTCATAAAACCCCTACCTCCACGTTGCCGTCGAATGAGAGTTCGTCGAGAAATTAACCGTCGCGGAAGAAGAGGGTCATCGCGGAGGAAGAAGATCGCCATAGAAGGAACGTCGTTGGCGTTAGGTGATCTCCGAGGAAGGCGTCTCTCGCCGACGGAGGTTGGCGTTATTCGTTGGCGTTAGAGCATTCTTCGTGTTCTTCGTCGAAAAACGAAGAGTCCTCTCTTTTTATCCCATGCTTTAACACAACACAACCCAACCAACGAAATAAAATATGTTCAACACTTATTTTATTATCATAACCTAAGATTTTGAAATTCAAAAGATAAGAAATGAACAATTAATTAAATGAATTAATTGTAACGAATGAACCTCCCAATTTAATGAGGCGTTTCTTAACCAGAAAAAACGCAAGGTTTGACTTTAATTAAAAGGGGGTTGCGGGTGAATTACTTAGGAGGGAAGAAACGGTGGGGCTCATGTGGGCCCCACCTCACGAATATCCTACCAAGTGGGTAGGATATTGTGGGTCCCACCTTATCTTTTTAACTTAGGTTAAGCGTCTTTAATTGAAATAAAATAAAAATGTCGCACCCCTTTTTATTTTATTTAATAACTTAACCCCAAAAATTAAAAACCACACCCGAGCAAACACAACTTCGGAAAAGCAATTTCTAAGAAAATACCGGCACAGTAATTCCATTGGTGCCCTCAGAATTCAATTCCGAGCACCGGTTCAAAAGTTAGAAAAAACACACTCCTTCGTTCACTGAACGTACCCGAGCTAAACTTTGGAAAATGACTCCAGGCACACCGGGCCTCGGAATCAGGTGACTTCAGAAACTGCGTTCTTGTAAAATTCCCAAGAAAAATAAGAAAAAAATTTCCTTGAATTTTACGGGTCTTTAAAATTGTGCTATGAGGGTGCACATGCACTAGTGGGATTTTTTCATAGTGCTGCACGAGTGAAAGGCTGCATCCTACTCGTTGTAATCAATGGATTATTTTCTTAGTGGATTGTATGGTATTGGATCATTTCTAAACCATACCAAGGACGCATCTATTCTTATTAAGTAGTGATTCTTGTAAATAATTGTGTTCTTGTGGACGTGTGTTGTTTTCTTCTCAGTAGGGAATTTAAATCTTTATTTGGAGGAAAAAGTTGTTCAAATTGAAAAGAAACATAAAAGAAAAAGAGTATCACTGATTCACCCCTCCCCCTCTCAGTGATACAATACTTTGTCTGGGAACATTCACGAACTAAATAAGGTAAAATGGATTCTATATTTTTAATCATCATAATTGAAATTATATAATAACGTCAGCTTATTTTTTGGTCATAATGTATTGTATAAATAAAGGGTTTGGGTGAAGCGGAGGCACTGATGATGGGAGATATATTTAAAAATAATTTAATTAAAATTTCTAAGAACCCTGATATAAGATACTTCACATTAAATATATATATAATAAATTTATATATGAAAGAAATTATTACCTAAGTTAATGATATATTCTTAATTGATGATGTTTATCATACGACAACACTTTTAGACTTCCCTTGTTACTGTGTGAGGATATAAGGATAGAATCCATTTAGCGGTGATCTACAAATGCTCCTTTGGTCTCTGATAAATGAAAATTTATTTTTTGGTTCTAGTGTGGTTAATCAAATTTATTTCATTGATCATGTTGATCTCTCGTCCTTAGATCCTGAAGGAATATCTGTTTTGTTTTCCATTCTAAAGAAGGATAGAGAAGGAATAGTTGAGAAAGAATTTCATTTTGTGAAATGAATCCCTATTTTTTACACCCTACATAATATAAATAATGGACATCTCATAGAGTATTGATTTGGGTTATGAAAAATTATTCATTTCCTTTGGTCACATAATATTATATTATTTTCTTAGCAAACCCCATGATACATAACAATATTGATTATATTATATTATTTTTGATGCATGCCTGCATGAAAAATGATGAATAATATTTTCAATCAAATAATGAATTATTTTTCAGTGGTTGTAGTTTTGAAATATTTAGCCTCCTTGACATTTATTTAATACCTAAATAAATATTTAATTTAAATATTTAATTTACCAATTAATATTTTAGATTAATAAAATGTGAATAAAATTATTCCATAGTCTTTAAAATTATATTTATGATATTAAATTGAAAAATTGAATTTAATCATGATCTATGGAAAACCATATTGTGGGAACCTATATGATTATTTATTATTGGAATTAGGTAGGATATCAAATATTTTAAGATTATTATCTAGAAACAGTTCAAGATTCCCATGGGAAGGTACTTAATTTTGAAATGGTGACAACCATATTTGAATTGTAACTATATCATATAATCACTTTGTTATAATATAATATCAACAAGATTTCACATCAACTTCACAGAACTATATTTTAAATATTTCTTTCTTTTATGATATGAAACAAACACATAGATACACCATGGAAATGTAATTTAGGGTTATGGATATATTCTAATCAAAGGGATGAGATATCAAAATCCATTAATATGGAAGGTAAAAAATCCATCCTTGACTTATCTATTAATAACATGTCATTCATGATGAATCCAACATACACTAGTTCCCTTTGACATATGGATTGATGATTTTCATTATAGAGTATTTGTGAATAAGTCATGACATGAATTAATGAAAAAAATCAATTATAAGGATGGATACAAACGCTTGCAGTTGCAAATAACTGATGACACCAAAGCATACAAAATACCTACTAGTGGGTATTTTATCATAATCACCCATCATAGATATTACCTAGTGAAAAATTAATTAGAATATTCATTATCTACTTATGTGTTCTCAAACATTATATTCACGTTTTTTTTCTCCCATAAAAGAAAATTATCAGACCACATAACTATATTTATGAATATCATCGTAACACTTTTGAAGGATCTCTTCATAGCAGGGAACTGCAATAACCTTATTATTATGATGAATATCTATGAAAATACTACAATAATTTCATATAAAAAGTGGAAAATATTTACTATTATGTTTGGTTAATATCCAAATCATAAATTATAAATGTAATCAAACTATAAATAGAGTGTCCTATAAAATCAGTTCAAATAAACTCTCACTTATAGTAGATCCAACATCCAATGAATTTTAGTCTACTATAACTCACATGATATTCATGCCTTTACTGATGTAAATATTTATTAATGGGTTCCACCATGTTGTCTTACAAGGAATGTTTACACACTATAACCTAACCACTCTAATAACACTTCATCAAGAGATGATAAATCTGAATTATTTTCTTCAAATGATGATGTGATGGTGGATCTTCTCTGAGAGCCACCACAATAGTATTATCACAATAGAGTATGATATGATCAATACTACTAGGTACTGTGTTAATTTTGGGGATGAATTTTAATATACATAGACATTATTTTTCAAAATTAGAAGCTTAAATATAGTTAAAATCAACTTTATAATCTACAACTAAAGCCTTGTTTGTGCTCATCTCTCCCACAACACCTCCATTAAATGTAAAGAAGTATCTTTTTTAGGATTTCATATCATCTTGATATATTTGGAAACAGTAATATGAATATCCTAGGATTAAATGTAGTTCATATATTCTATAGACAAAGAAAAAATCATTAGAAGGCTTTAGGCAGTTGGGGATAGTTTTGACTGATATCCAGTTGTGGTTACCCAGGTCTACTTGATATTTGTCTACTACAAATAATGCTTCTGTGACATATAGCCTAGTTTATATCATAATATACATGATTGAACCATCCACTAAGGATTATGGAATCATTTTCATTTTTTCTTTCTTTCTTCATATTCCCATGGACACATTTTCCTGGAAAATAGAATTCCATATGACATTAGAAACAACCCCCTCATAGATTGTTCCATACTGAACCACTTTTTTATTTTTTTTAAATATATAAACATTGAGGTATGCCAAGAAACCTCTTGGATCTATCATGATGGATCTTGATACTAAAAATGTATTCTATATCACCCAAGTACATCATGGAGAATCATTAATTCAACCAAGTACTAACAAACAATATGATTGGTATCTCATTTACATTAATAATTATGCCATCAAAATATACTATAATCAAAATTTCCACACTCCTACTAAAACATTTATATACACAAGGACCACATTTATTCATTTTGAAACAAAATTCCATTATGGGTTTATCAAATTGAATGTTTCAAGATGTAGATTCTTACATTAATCCATAAATGTTTTTTTGTTACTTTCATATCTTATTATAATCCTTCTGAGTCACACATCCTTGGGGTTGTGTAATATTGAAATATTACAAAAGGTTCCCATTAAAGAAGTATATTTTGAAATCCATTTTTTAAAACTCATAGTCATGTAATGCCCAAAATAGAATGTAGATTTATAATCTATGTAAAAAATATAACTGGTGAAAAGGCTTCATGGTAATCAATTTTATGATTCTTTTAAATCCAAAACTGTCCTAGATAATCATTGAAGTCTTGATAATGTTATTCTTCACCACAACATGAACTGAGTTTATTAATATTCTTACTAAGGTGGTTATCGACATCATTATTTTATTAATTGAATATAAAGAAGGAGTCTTACATATACATCATTAAATATACATATCCATATATACTAAGATAACTATTAAAAGATATGAATCATTATTACCCACACATTGCATCTTTTGAAAATGGCCCACACACATCGTTATGAACTATTTCAAGTAGATATTTTTCCATTTTACCTTCTCTACTAAATGGGGATTTGGTCATTATATATTTTAATAAGGAGTGACATATACCTTGTGGTTTTAGATTAAAAGATTATAAATATCAATTAAAATATTATTTGGTAAACTGTTTTTCATTTACAAAACATATCCAGTGATTCCATAATATTGTGTGGTATTAGTACTGTGAATTAGTTTCATTATCAATTACCATTATGTGGTTCATGTAATACAACACATAAATACCATTTCTTAAATGTTCGATATTGTAAGAAATTCAATATTTATAAAATAAGAATAATTTATTTCCAAACATAAATATAATTCCATCGGTTCCAATTTTGGAAACAAATACATTGATTTTATTAATTGATGGAACATAATAATAGCATTTTAGAAGCCTGAAAATTAAAATTTGAAACAAGATATGATATTCATAGACAACTAGAATATAAATTTTATTAGTATTGGATATTTTTAAATCAACTTCTCTTAGGTCAATATTTTTTAAAATAATTGTTTTCTAAATTTGAATACATTTTTTAGCACTATAAGCTATATTTAATACCCAATTTGTAGATATAGTTAAATTTAACATGATAAAAAATGCACTTGAATCATCCCATGGATTCTTTGGATGGGTGCAGTTTTCATCAAGAGGCCCTTAATACCACATGGAAGGAAAAAAAATTCATTATCCTTTTCACTCCCCTTGATATTTCAATTCATATAAGGTCATGAAGATGATTTGGGGTAAAATATATTCAATACCAATTTCTGATTGTCTAACATAAGTACAAATTTTTTTAATGCAGTTTAGCCTTCTATACATTGTGAAGATGAGTAAGAAACCCATCTAGATACTTATCTAGGTTTTTTATATTAATTTTTACAAAAAAATATAGTGAATCTCAGAGGGAGTGTTTTTAGAATGATATTTTTGCTCAGTTATACTAGACGTTTAGACCCCTAAAAATCTAGAAACAAATGGTACCCAATGATAGTGAGTACATGAGTTACACCTATGTCACCCAATCTATGATTTCTCTAAAAATTATCATTGGATGTCTCAAACTATTCATTTATATATCACTCCTAATATAAACCATAGAGATAGCCGATCATTATATATTAATATTAGACTAACTAGTTTATATGTTTTAATAGACCAAAAATTCTTCATCATATACCTACAAGAATGTTGAGAAAGGATTTTGGATTCTAGCACTAATGATTTATATTCATGGAAAAATAAAACATGAAAGTATTTTATACCACTCCTTGAATTTACTACATATGAGGCTACTATATTTCTACAATATAGATCATAGGGATAATGTAGATAAAAACATTTAAATTTTTTACAATTATAAAACAGTATAGTATTAGTATTTGTCTTGATTATAAATAATGTGACAAAAATAATTATTATTTTTATTAAATCTCCAACTATAATATAAATCCACAATATACCTAATCGTTTTAATTGAAATTTCTAGTTTCTTAGAAATTATTTTGGAAAAGATACATACTCCCATTAGTATTATCCCAAAACGGTTGGTAATGCTAATTGATGGTATTTAGGTAGGTAGGTCTTTTATAACTATAGGTTTCTGTTTCCGTGAATTGTTGATTGAATTCCAAAAGTATGATATCCTAAATTGGTTTTTTCACAACACAGTCCTCAAATTTACAAAATGTCTAGAAAGGGATAACCCTCTTGATGTAAATTGGTTAAGTCATCCTAAAAAAATTATAATAACTCAACTTATAAAAGTATCTTTTCTAAACTAGGATGGTCAAATACTTGTTTATATAATATTTTCCCCTTATCATGTAATGAATTTCCATATTTGAATTAATATATATATTTTCGGGACATCAAATAATTATGTATAAATTTTATCTCACTTCTTCTATTCATATCTATACCAATGTGCCTATACCAATGGTTTTAAACAACTATTTTCATTATAATACTATCCAAACAGTTAAATGTCACTATTGGGATAGGCCATTTATATAAGGGTATCCCAAATGTTTTTTTAAAACCATTGGGAATAATTTTCCCCAAAATACAGCATGCGAACAACCCTCCACATTCATGAATCGATCCTCATTTTTTCCAACTTGAGCGAACCTCTTATTCCTAGTCTGAGTGTCCAAATCCTCTTCCCATCTAGCACTCCATCCTTGGTTTAAGTCATTCAGTTTCTGCCACTAAAAATTGGTGAGTTTTAGATAAGTTATATCCTATGCCTATATTTTTTCCTTATTATTTGTGATGTTCAGTTTCATTTCCCATCAAATGAAATCTTCCATTCATTAAGGTTTTCATTTGATAATTCTTTAATATTGAATTGAAATGTTCCAAAAAATTCATATAATATAAGGGTGGGGTATCTTTTAGGAATATGTGGAAATAGATGGAACCATACTACTAATTCCATAACGTTTTTTTCTATTAAGTTGTAGTGAGTATCTTGGTGTCACTATCATATATAATCGATTTTCTTTGTTATTCTAAACACATACACTACTTATTTGGAAAATATCTATATTTTGTTTGAAAATAGAATGAGGCATCATGGGTGTAATAAAAAATTTTACGTTTGAGTGTGGTGTTGGCACGATCATATCTAGAGGATGATGTAGATTCAGACCACGTATTAGGATTTGGTGTCCAATGTTGTTCATAAGAGGTGCATGTGAAGACTTCTCTCCATAACTCAGTGTTATGGAGATGTGGTTATAACAAAGAAATAAAGTCTATGTTGGTAAAAATTAATGAAAAAATATTTTTATGATCTATATATATTAATTTCCAATGTATTTAGGATATATACATTATATATTATTATTTGAATAAATATTTAATATGTATGGATCTATAATTCATTATAAATATTGATAGTATTATTTTTAATACATGTTTTTACATATTGGGTTTATGTGTGAAATGTTTGAGAAAAAATATAGTGATAATAGAGGATGTTTTATATATAGGATCTATTGATATAATCCACCAAACTGTTGTTTTTTCTCAATTCACTATCCATTAGAGAAACTATGCACCATAACCTCATCTAAAATAGCTTGAAAAAATCCATTAGCTAGGATTTAGAAAATTCCATGATCACTATCTAGAGAAGGTTTAAGACCTAGAAGATAAAGATAATAATTTCATAATGTCGTATATCACATATGAATTCTCACTATGTAATATAATCCATTTTTCATAATATCTCATCAAGAATGTTTCACATCAGTGTCACCAACCTATTTTATTCATAATTATTTAATTGAACATCTAAATTAAACACATAAACAGACCATGGAAACATAACATATGGTGATGGTTCAATTAAAAATAAATTGCTGAGATATCAACATCCTAAAATATGGATGGGATATATCCTTCTCAACATATCTATTAAAAACATATTATTATTGAAACACCCAATATAAACAATATACCAAGATATATGACATGAATATTTTCATTAGAAAATGTAATTGGGTGAGTTAGAATATAAATTAATGATAATATTAATGTCTAAATATCAATACACATGCTCACAGAATGAAATATATGATGACACCAAAACTTGCAGAATTACATCTAGTGGATTTCTTCTCATAATCTCTAATCTTGGATATTACCAAGTAAAAACTTCATGGGAAAATTTATCATCTTCTTACAAGTATTCAAAAATAATATTCATGTTATGTGTGTTGAAGAATAGAACATTATCTATCAACACAAAAATATTTAATAATATTTTTAGAGAACTTCAATGAACTCATAATAGTTGGGAGATACTATGACCTTATCAATGAAAATATTGAAATATGAAAATATTATATTTAATTTATGCATAAAAGTGAAAAATATGTGATAATATATTTTATTCATATTATAATCATAGAATATACCTATAATCAAAGTATGAAAATTTGGTCTTAGGACACCAACTCCAACAGAATATAGTAAATATCTTATACAATGGTTTAAGGGAAAATAATTTTATAGGGGGGTTAACCTAAAAATATAATGGGATAAAATAATATAAATTCCAATATAAATCTTATTGTGTGGCCAAATATCAAATTTATATCACCTAAGGATATATAATTATTATACTTATTTCATGTGAAAATATTGTTTATCACTTATTCTTTTTGAAAAATATAAATATGACACGCACCTCATTTATAAAAGGCAACCCACAATCCTATCAACTTCACAGCATAAAAAAAAATTATATTTTCCAAGACAATCCTAAATACATCGATTAATTACATCTTCATGACCTAGACCCCATTTTTTCAGAAATCATTCATAATAACTCTTTTTGTGCTAACCCAATTGGGTTGTCCAAAGAAGAGATATCTTTATTAGTCAAGCATTTTTATTTTATATTATTAATCCTCATTAAAATGATTTCGATTTTAATAATTTAGTAAAAAAAAATATGTCCAAAATAAGAAGAGGTTATTATATTAATTTAACAACATAAATCCATATCCTCTTCCATCAAAGGGTAAATGAAACCATCATCTATGTGTACGGTAGACTACCACCACATGAACCAATGTAATTTATTTTTCATCATCACCTCTCACAAATTCATATAATGATATATTTAATATATATTTATATATATAATAATTTTAATATAAATATTCTATTTTAATTATCATATTTCATATAAATTATTACTTTCCATTCCATGGTTGATACGATAACGTCAATTGTGGGTACAACGGACTAATGCCTCACAAAGCGTTGTGATTCATTTTTCACAAATGATTTTCATGGATGGTAATAAGTATAATGTTACTGAATATATGTAACATATATGAAATTAATATAATATCTATGAAATACTTATCATTAAAAATGTTAATATATCAATTAATTTATACTTTTCCATTCACTGATATATGATTATGTAGTTTGTACATAAGTGAGGACTACCGCCTTCACAAAGTAATGTGATTAATATTCATTAAGAAATAACATTGAAGATATGTAAAAATATATTTTAAGATAAAATATTGTATTTATCATATTATTATTCTTATTTTAAGATAAATTAATATTTACCTTCTTTACATAATGATCGTTGAAAAATGGACATGTTAGTGAAGAATATGTATGGTTTGATATATACATTAGTGTATTGTTGTTAATTTTCATAAAAATATTTCACTGATGATTTTAATAGTATAATTGATATTTTAAAATTAAATTTTTTTCGTTATTATTATTATTGATATGATTTAACAATGATCCCTTTTACCACAATTAACACACAAAATCGATTTTAAAATAATGAACCGAACATCCTCAAAACATATAATGTGTAGTTAACTGATTAAGTATTTAAATATGTGATTAAAATTAAGAAAATAATTTATTTAATTATATGTTCTTAAACCAATAATATATTTTTAATAAGTAATTTTTTTATAAAATCTAACTATACTATTTTTAAAGGATATATATGGAAATTCTGGGCTCAATGTAAGGGAATTCGTCTCAATTCCCCTTTAATGAGGCATACATTAATGTTATGCATCTAATTTATTTTCTATGGTTTATATAATTCCCATTTTATATGTAATATCATTAATCCTTCACGTTTTATGATATTATATTTTTCAATTCGAATTATTCAATCAAATAGAATTTGACATGAAATATATAAAGTTGTAAAGAGATTCATTACTCAATTTCATTTTATTGGGTTATATTATTTTTTCACCATATTTTATTTTATAAGATTACTAATGTAAATTTTTTTGATTTCCCAATTTTTTTACCACCTGTTTCATGTGGATTTAAATTTAATATGCATAATTGATTTATTGATTAATTCTCACTACAACATTATAACTGTTTCTCACCCTAAATTGTCTTATTTGGTATTCATGTTATGTTATAAACCTATCTTATTTTATGAGGTGTATTTTATAACCCCTTTTTATGTTATATCGTGAATCTCCTTATGTTAATTTTATTTAATGTTTCATATGATGTTATAATTTATGGGGTTTATGATTTTGGAGTTACCAATGTGGAAAATGCATTATGATAAAGCCTCTTTTTAATGTATTCGTTATATTGAATGTTATTTTTGTGGAAATAATGTGATATAATTGTTTTTTAACCGAATATCATTTATTATCCAATTATTATTAATGTGGTTTACATGTTTAATTTAAATTTTCTATTCTATTTATTAACTAATTATCACGAATGCTATTTGTAATTTATACCAATATTATAACTTTTTTCTTGATTGGGACTCTTTATCTTCCATATCAATATTTTCTAAAATGATTTCAAAAGTGTTATTTTGTTAAAATAAATGATTTCATAACGAAATATTTCACAATATTTATCATTATATTAAATGTTTTTAAAATGGAAATTTATTAACATACTCCAAAAAAGGACACTTGTGCACCCATTACATATTGTTTGAAGACAATATTTATTTTTAACATATACAATTATAATGATGTTTCTCACCATCATAACCACTAAATGTTATAAATATTTAATTCTATGATCTAATGTTTATATTGAATGAAAATGATTTATTTAATGTTTATAAAAGTTTAATATTTTAAATAAGTGTTTTCAAAATGAAGTTGATATTTTCTTCAATAAATTATTCAAGTGACCTTTAAAAATCATTTTCCATCTAATATGACATCCTTTGATGTTACGTAATGTGAAATGTTCAATTTCATTACGAATTTTTTTAATGCTATTTCAATTGTATTTACATACATCACTATCACTACCCTTGATTTCACTTATTATCTACTGGATTATATTGAAATTATACCATATTAAATCCTTAACTAGATGTATTATGATTGGTTCATGATTGTTTCATGGATCCAATTTATTTTACATGGTTTAATCAATTTATGAAGAGAATAATTGTTGTTTGAATTATTTTTTACGATGAAATACAATCATTATGTACTTTATCCATGATATGGTTCTTGGACATTGTTCATATGTATGGGTGGTTATATTATAAACCAAGGATTAGTGTTTCTATTATATACCACAGTCGGGCAGTTACATTATAAAATATGGATGGGTGGTTTCATTATAACCCTCTAATTCATTGCATTATGTAGATATGTGTGTCAACCATATATGTTATTCCATTTGTAAGACTGATATAAATATAATGTTTCATAATACCAACACATTTTATATGTTCTTACTATAGGGTTTTATTGATTCCTTTATTCCTGACTAAAATCGCATTACTGGTGATTATTGATTCTTATTAAAATTTTCTTCAATAAATAATAATGAAATATTTCATGATTGATGATCTAGATATTGATATACATGAATATTATTATGTTATGAATATAAACATTGAATATTTCATCTTATATCATATGATCTTATTATTCTCACTGATGATATTAAATTGACAATTCTTATGTTTTCCCTTAATAAGAATTTTATCTCAACATTCTTAAGTTTCTTATTCCCCATGTTATGAAGAATGATGAATAAATGATTTGTTTCATGAAATTTTTATAATGTTATGATTTTTGTGGGAGATATTAAATATACAATATGGAATATTGAAAGATTATTATAGTAGAAAATAATACTTAAAATTCATTGGTATTATTCATGATAGTGATTTTTATAATTATCTAAAAAATAAACCTAAAATATATATGGTTTTGTAAGATATACAATATTTTTTTTTGTTTTATGTTTTATATTGTTAAAACTGGTTCACCTTCATCTGTATGAAATCTAGAAATGTAATTTTTCTAATCATGGAACTAGATATGGGGGTTAAATATTTTACTATTTTATGAACCCATGGTTAGAGATGGGGGTGAGAAAAATATTCTATTATTGGGGGGGGGATTGGAACCAAATTACCATTTGTAAACTTAATTTGAAATAATTCTTATGAACATTTCTAAAATTAGGGAGAGTTTTAAGACCATTGAAATATATATATTGTGATGTATATGGGTTTGAATCATTTTTATGAATCAGGTTTCTGATTTTCTATCTCATTCCATTATGGTTTGATTTGGATTTCACTATTATGAACTCATAGAGTCTTTATGTGCTCATAATTATGTATTTTATCTCTAAAATTAATTATAAATTTCATTTTTCACCTATTTATGAATTTGGTAGTCAAATTTTCTATTTATAATTAAGGGAGTATTAGTCATCCAACCCATATCTTTTTATAGAAACTATAACTTGAATAGGTTGTGTGTACTCTAAATTTAACTGGGTAACATATTTTAATTGAGTATATATGAAGACTAGTCATGAGTAGGATTCACCATCAATATTTATGTGAGGTAATGTAATTTTATATATTAAAAAATTATTCAAACATTCCACCGGACATTTTATAAAAAAATTTAACAATTCAAGATCACCAAAAAATACCCAACATAAATTATAATCATTTGAGTAGAATGAGGAAGAAATTCAAAGGAAATCCAAAACATGGTTGTATGCTTATATTTAGAACCAAGCTAATTTATTATTATAATCATCTGATTTATGATCTTGCATTATATTTTCAAGATAACCTATATAATTTTCCTTTATCATACAATATATCATTGTTGGAACTACGAATATTACCAATTCACCAATTACACTACTATGACATAATTTACCCCATCCATGGTTCCATAATATATCTCAACATGAGGAATAAAATTTTCAATGAAAAGTTTATATAACAATTAATCCCCATTCTAGACCATATTATCTTATATGGAATATGACTTATGATCTAAAATATTTCTATATTTCACAAAATCAACAATTTCATAGTTATTCAATAATCAATCATATTTCATTTATTGATAAATCTCAAAGTTAAAATTGGAGCTGAAACATAAAAAATGGATGAATAAAAAAGCCTAACTGGAATTTGGATTTTTATATGAAAAAAAATATATTGATTCAAAGAAAACTATAATGAAATGTTGATAAATGAATCTTTTTAGATATCTTAGGCACATTTGTACTAGTTTTCGTACATTATTCCAAATATTGTCAGATTGTGGTTTCCCCATAAAACATATTTTATTTGTTTTATATGGTGGTTAGAAATGGCTTATTAGATGTGATAAATATTTGTAGATCTTTTAATTTGGAAGATATATTTGTTAAATTGCATCCACCAGTGGTTTCTAGTGGACTTTAGATAATACAAATATTAGTATATTTCATGATAAGAGAATCAGATAATTCAAGATGTAAATATACTTAATTGAGAATAAGGGTTAGCATATAATCCATAAGATAAATCCTCAACTTTTTTCATATGTATTTTTTCACTCTATGGCTTTAGGGACGTAATGATTTTACATTTTTTACAACATTTTTGGTATTTTTGGAAAGGAATGGTCAAATGTTAATTTTTTCAATGCTCATAAAAAAATTTAAATCACATTTTTATGTTTGATATATAATTTTTACCGTTTTTCTCATTTATTAATTTTTTAAGATACATTATTCTTCTAATAGATGACATGTGGTTTCAAAATTTATGAAACATTTATTTATTTAGCTAATTCACAATATATTAATTTTTTGTTATAAATAAATATTGTTTCATATAAAATTAGTCGGATGTGGCTAACCAATGAAAATATAATCAATGTTGAAGAATATTAAAATATTTAATGTGTGTTTGTATGAATATAATTCATGATTGAAATATTTAATGATAACTAAATTATGAACGTTATTATTTAGGAATTCAACATTATTATTTGTAAAATATTACATGAAGTAAAACATATCATATTATATTTTTGAAGTAGTGTAATATCATAAAAAATACATCATAGGAGAGGGAATGAAATTTTTTAATTTTTGAATAGTTTATGATAATATGGAATGAGTTCCATGAAAACTCATTAATAGGGTTGTGAAAAAATTTGAAATTTGTTTTTGTGATGGTGAGGGATTGTGCACAAGGCGGATTTCATTTTTATGGGCCCATTTCATATATAGGTGGGGTCAATCCTCATTCGGGCATGGGATGAAATTCTACGAAGTTAGTTAAATTAGACGTTTTAAATTTTATAGGTTCTTAAAAGATAGTAATGGGGCTATGAAATTTATAGTTGGTTTCATGTGATTTGATGATTTTCAATTATGTGGTGAAATTATAGAATTTTTTTAGGTGAATAAATTAAATATTGTTATTAATGAAGTGTGAATATACCTCTACAAATATAGTAATGATTTAACTATGTGAGAGTGTGGGTTTTTCATATGGTGTGATCGTATTATCAAATTCCATTGAATGTGTTATGGATTTGGAGGGAGAATAAATAGAGAGAGGGGGAAAATAGATTTTTAATAATAAATAATGAAATTAATGTTATGACTTGATTTGTCGATGTGGTTTGTAGTATTTGATTGTGAAAATATTGTTGATGATGACTGTTAGGATGAGTAGGATAAGGATAATAATAATAGTTATAATGGTGTGTATGATAAGGCTATAAAAAAGGTATATATGTTGTACAGTGGTGATGAAGATCCCCAATTAAGGGAAACTCCCTAAGGATGTATTCCATGAAAAGTAATGAGAGTCCATGGGGGTGGACGACTACCCAAAAAATGTGGGTTGTGTTGGGTAGTGTACTTGAGGATACAAACCTAGACAACTATCATGTGTACCTATAAGTCCTAAAAACAAAGTAATATGTCTGGAGGTGATGATGAGATCCCTATGGGTGGAAAATAACTTAATGGTTGATCTTATATAAAGAAATCACTTGGTGAGGATCATTAGTTGTTAATGTTGATGGTATAATGAGTTCCCTATTGGTTAATTGCAACTTTTTGGAGGTGGTTCGGTATTGAGATGTTTATGAATGGGAAACTACTGAATAATATTAAATATAGGTCATGATATGTGGATAAATACTTGGTTCATTATGTTTATTAATAGTGCTTATGAGGATAAAATTATGATTGGGAATGGAAAGTGTTGTTTGAGTAGTTTGGAATAGAAGTGGTCAATTTATTCTTTAGAGAATCATGTTGGTTCACTATTTGGTTTTTTAATCCACACATGAATTTATTACTATACAATATTCACATGAGTCATAGCATTTTCTATAGGAAAACAATTGAGTATACTAACATTCTCACACAACCTTTTTGTAAACTATATTACATATTATTGAGATAAAGCCAATGGTGGGGTGTGAGGATTACATGGATCCATACATAGTATATTTATTTGTGTATGTAGACATATTTAACATTAAATATGGTATATAAGAGATAATTTACTATTGTTTCTTTACCTTAATAGAATGGATTGGTAAAATATAAAATAAATAATTATTAATTTTTAGGTATTATTCTTAGAAAACGGATTATTTTATTCATTGTGATGTGGGGATGAAATTTATAAAGTCGTCACCATACTTGTATTTAAAATGATATAAAATTGGTTCTTGTCTACATCACATGGACTAAGCGATGTGGTATTTTGGAACTACACTCACACAATGTATCAATAAAGGTTTACTCCCTTTGTGGATGGTCAAGACTGAATGGTTTCAGAGAGAATTATTTATGGATGACATTTAGAGTATGAACAAGTGATAGAATCACTGGTGGTAATGTTATAGTATTACATACATCTTGTATGAGAATTAGATTATAATATGAAACCTTCATCAACGTAAGGAATTTTTACCTATATTTTAATAGGCAAGGATTTTTTTAGGAATTATAATGTATGTTGATATGGGTGGATTCATGCATCTTTTAGGTCATAGTCATGATGACAATATTTATGTTCTGTGTGAGATATTTTCAATTTGTGTGTTAAATAATGATATAGGGTGGTTTTATATCCCTCATTTTTATATCGGCAGAATAATTTTGGCCATTATATTATATGTTATTCCATTTCTATAATTCCCTCACAAGTTTTATTAAGTACATTTGAAATAAAAATATATTACTATTTATCATATAGTAGATATAGATGATATAAATTCATAGAAAATTACTATGAGTGGTTGTCAATGTATAAGTTATGGGGGTATGATGGTTTTATATCTATTTAGGAGACTATGCATTGGGTGGTAGTGAATTAGAAATTTTTTTAGATTATCCATAAAGAAGATGATCACCATGTTATTTTAGAGGTCATTTTATAGAAATAATTACCACAAAATGATGTATTCTATGATTCAGATATCATGATGTGACTATAAAATATCAGAACATATTTTTCAAGTTATTTAGGATTGAGTTATTATTTTAAAATCTCGTCCTTTATAATCACAATGAGATGGTAGTGACATAGTTTAGGTGTCTATCTATCCAATTATTTTATATAAATTTGTATCGAGGATGTGATATTTCATGATTTGATAATCAATGATAATAAAATAGGTCAACATTTAAAAATTTCACAAACTATTGATATAAAAAAAATTGTGGTCATTTCAATAAATTTATTTATCATGACATAAATATATGATGTAATGGAGGAGTATTAATTGATTTGGAATTGATTTTTCCAAAGGAAAAACAATGTGTGTACATCCCATAGTGGAGAGAGTGGTTGATGTTGTAATTCCCCGAACCCAGTTATCTAGAGTCAATGCATTATTTTAATACATTGGCATGATTACAAGGAATAATGTCCCAAAGAACCGATCAGTTTAGTAGTCTTGGAAAATTTATTACATACATGAATGCTACATTACACATTCAAACATAAAACATAACATAAATAATCTGTTGACAACACAATTATTCCCCTAGCTTATCCCTGCATATCAAACCTAATACACTTCATGGAATCTTATGAAAACAAAACATAAAATATGGGTGAGCTCAAATTCTTAGTAAGGGTAAAAAATATAGGCGAAGACAACATGAACATTAGGAAAGGTGATTAATTGAGAACAGATGGATTTACAAATAATAAACATGGACAATTTATGGCATGAATTAAAGATGATTAAATAATTCCATAATAAAATATTGTCATGGGTATTCTACTAGTCGAATAACCTCATGAACCATCAATATTATTTTCATAAATAGGGAATGTATAATTCGGGGCATTTTGAAACAATTTTTCAAGGCCTTGGACAAAATACATTAAAATGACTAAGGCCTCGGCCTAAACCATATATCAAATTGGGAAAGGCCTTAGCCAATTCCACTTTTAATTGTCCAATGAGACCTACCGATTCTCTGATGAGCTATAGAGGGCTCCACCCGTTACTTTCTATGTCCAAAACATTCCTCATATGAAAAGGTTGAAACATAACATAAAAATTCATTTTAAAACTACCATAAAAAATGCTAATAATTTAACCATAAAACATGGATGGAATAAAAATAAAAAATCTACTATAAAACATATCATAAAACCATAAATACAATGTGGAATATTTTTGTCATTATAAATCAACATCAAATAGGTGTAAAATTTATCAAAGAATGTTGACATAGATGAAATCAAAACTATTTGAGGGAAATACATATTTCTATTTTGAAATCATTTAAAAGTCACATCATTATAATAGAAAACATTTATTTTTGAAAATATTGTTATAAGATTGTGAGGGAAGCTTCGACATTGTTATAATGGTGGAAAATAGCTGCACCCACTGTGTATGTTAAAAAAGACATTCTTACCTTAGTTTTTTCGAAAAGGCCATAAAGTAGTTTGCATGGAAAATAATAGAAAGATTCCTTTCAAAACATATAATGTAAAAAATGGTATAAATGTCTTTAAACCAAAGTATATTAAATTGTACAAATGTTTTGAAATACATTTTTAATAAATCACAGATGTGGATGATAAAACGGCCCCAATAAATACTTACGTATTAATAATCTCAGATAAGTAAAGAGATTAAAAAAATTAACCCTTGCCTTGTAATTTTCCATAGTAGATTATATGTTAAAATCCTTTATAAAAGTTAAAAAATTTATATTAAATTATACAAGAACTATATACATAAATATGATATCATATATGATCCTCTAATGTTTCATTGTTAATAATATTTCAGTAGTATCATCGTTTTGGGTGTTAACTGATTCATTTTACTTTATATACTTGGTTACGTAAGCCATGTATTTTATGGATATGATGTATTTGATTCATATACAGAATGATATTAATCTATTAAACATTATTTTTAATCATTAAATGAAAATTATTCTTGAAGGATTACGACGGGGAATGAATCTCATCGTGTTTGTGGAAATGGTAATCTGTATGTACGCACGAGTGACAATATCAATATACTTATGGTGAAATTGTATTTAAATGGATGGTATATAATATCTAAAGAATAATTAAAATGTTATATTTATTATTAAATCAGTATACTCATTATTATATCCATCCAAATAATGAAGTGTTTTAATAACAAACTACAGCACGACGTGGAGACGTTAAGCGGTATGATGAATGTATGGTGACTTTGTCATTTACAGGATGGATAGAATATTGAATATGGTGGTAGGATATTTATAATAACATTTCAGTATTTATAAGTTATTGGATTAAATATTTTGTTATGTAAACAAAAAAAAGTAGAAGTGTTAGATGGAAAGAACATGAAAGTGGGTGGTGAAATTATTACCTCTTCTACGAGTATTTCCCTTGGAATTGAACAAAAGGGATACTTAGATTGGAATTAATATCAATGTAATGACTTTAGGTCTAATTGAGGGTAGTAGGGAGGATATTTGAGTAGTTCTTGGATGAGGAAAATGGCTTTGGAGGTGTGATTTTGGGACAAGGGGAAGTACCCTTTTATAAAAGAAGTGTGTGTCACTTTAGGATAAGTTTCAAATATTATTTTATTATAAAATCATTTTTGACTAATAATGGCTCCAAATTGATTTATATATATGATATGGTAGGTATGGGTCGAAAAAGTCTCATCCAACAGGTTTTAGAAAAATTTAGGTCACCATATTAACCATATCAATTAGATTTAACAATAAGTTAAATAGTTTAACATTTACCATGTCTCCTTGTATTTTTATATTATATGGTCAATAAACATACTATAAAATGTCAATAGAAACCAAAGTGGTTAATTAATGAAATATATATAATTATATATGTCTTTTTGATGATCCATTGAATTTTAGGAAAGTTATATCATTTAATAATATATTCTTTGTTTTAAAAACTCAATTTTTCTATTTTGATACTTTTTGGTATTTTGTTTTTGTTAAAGTCATAGCAACATTATCACTTCCAAACAATAACATAATAAACCCTAGAATGTCATATAAACCTAGAAATTTTTTTATGGCATAAAATTCCATAATTTACATTTATTTGTATATTAATAATATCAATTATTTTAATCTCCCATTAATAAGGTAATTACTGCATCATCATTATGTCAAAACTAAATTGAATTATTTAATATCTAAAAATTATAAATAAAATATCATGATGTTGGAAATCTTTTTAGATATCTAATTAATATTTATAGTTGAATTTATCTTATTTATAACCTTATATTAAAAAAAATTAGTTATAAAACATTGAATTCAATAATTTATACTATTCATTAAATAAAATAATAATAAATGTCCTAATCTAATCCAAGTAGACCAAAATGATGATATATTATTCCTACTATTTATTTATTTCTAAATACAGTTATCCAGTAGAATTTGGACATGTTTTAGGGTAATTATAATATAATTTTTACCTTTAATTACCCTATTAACTTTTAATCATGGTATATAAAAGTCATCAGTTACTATTTACCAAAAAATACTTTCAGCTTATTGAACCACATTTTACATACATATGTCACTCATGCCTCTTGGATTTTTAAAATTCAATTCACAGAAGTTTTAAATTTACGTTTTATGAAAATTTCCAAATGTGCCTAGAAGGTGGGTAAAAGATGTTAAAAAGTTAAATAAAATTTTATTTATATAATTTTATTGTAAAATGACTCTAATGAATTAAATTTAACTTATATACTTATTATTTATATATTTTTAATTAAAATAAATTTAAAAAATAATAATTAATTATTTAAATAAAAAGTGGATTTTATACAATAATGTTATGTTTTTAACTATTTATCCAAAATTGAATGTTTTTAGAAAAATACAAAAAATTCACCCAAAGATAATTTTTATTTTATTAAATGAAAATTGAATTTTATTTTTCCAAATTCAAAACAAAGAAGTTTCATTAATTAATTAAAAATTAATTCCAGTTTTCAAATCCAAAAGGCGGGGTTTTTTAAAGTAAAAACTATCAAAATATAGACACGTGTTTATGTCAAATTCAAATTTGAAATTACATAGTGTGTCCTAAATTGTATTAAATAATAAAAAAATAATATAATTACACATTCAAACCATTCATGTTCCTAATTTAACAATATAAATTATTTCGACTAAAAATGTTATTTTCGATTAAAATTTAGTATTTTTCATTATTCATCAAAATATAAAAGTTATCAGAAATGTACCAAAATTTTATCCAAACGAAAATTATATTTCCTAATTCTAAAAAAGAATATAATTTCATTAAATTTATTATATAATAGAGTCAAATATTTTTTTAAAGGCTTTACCATTAAATAGGTGGTAAAATTGCATTTTTTTAAAATACTTCTTTTATCTAAAAAATTGAATTTGTCCTTATATTATGCATTATAAATACAAAATATGAATGCTAAAATTATATTGGATATATATAATTCAAAATAAAGTTAATACTATTCTTAACTACTTTTTGAACAGCTAGTTTGGTAAGTCGTGGTGCACTCAAACTCACTGTTGCGTGTAGCGCAAGATGTTGAATTACATTGATGATATAACATACTAAGAAATCATGGGGTGTTACATTCTCCTCACTTCAATAAATTTAATCCTATAAATTTGAAATTATTTGTGAAAAATAAAATCTAAATAATATAAAAATAACTTTGTGGAAAACCCAAATCAAGAAATTGGGTTGATAAAATTTTTTCTTAATAAGAGGGAAAGGGAAATGAAAAAGTCACCACCAAATTATGATCTCGATTAAGAGAACATTGGTGGAAATTATAGGCACATAATGGGATTGAAAACATAATTATTTATAGTGAGTGATTGAGGTCATCAATCACAAACAAGTATACAATTGAGGGCCTCAAAACCATCGATCTATGATGAATTAAAATATCATCGGTTCAACAAAACAGAAGGTATTAAGATAACACATTTTTGGTTTTAGGATCTCTTACCTAATGTTTAAGAATAAAATTTTTCATATAATAAGAGAAAAAAATATACATGACAATTAGAGTTTCATCCTTCAACTAATTACTACAACAATCTCATATTTGAATCCAAAAGACAATATAATTCAAAAATATTCTATTTATCCTATTCGTATAGGGTTCTAAAAATAATTCATTTATAATTCAATTTTCAGAAAATTGAAAAAAACATTATACATACAAGGACATCGCATGGTCCAGTGGTAGGTGTTGCTTCCATATCGCCCTTCTGTTGCTGGTTCAAGTCTCGCGGCCTTTCCAGACATGATGAGTTATCTCACGACCACATGGTTGTCCTATTTATAACCATCCAAAAATAATCTTATGAAATTATTTAACCTTGACAACAATATTCAATGTCAAAATTAATCTATTCAAACTTTTATACTTATCTAAAATACTTATTTCTAAGCTCACATTAGAAAATTTATAAGGTACACCCAATTAATATCATTTTTTCCATGTAATAACATGTGAATACCTTCATCATATATTATTTTAAAATACAATAATACCCTGAATTACCATAAAATCACATTGATTACATTTATGCTCCCATATTTCTTAGAGAATACTGGATATACTCTTTGTATACAAAAATGTTGAAAACTCCATCAATAGTGGAATAAACCAACAATTAATTAGTTTTATTGTAGTGAAGAATATCGAATATATTTTATCCAAATCAATCATATCTTACTCCAAAATCACTACCTCAGTATCAAAACAATATTAAGGTTTTTCTTCTCTTCAACCATGTATTTTCCAAAAAAAATTAACCTGCTATTGAATCACATTTCTTGGTTCCACACAATCTGAAATCCTTAATGAAATCATACTACAATACAATCCTTATATACTATATAATTCTTATGACATGTACATCATTAATACAATAGTCAAATCACACAATACTTCAATAAAAACATAATAACTCTAATCATTCATCTTCATTTGCGGTAGAATCAAAAAACGATTATTATCAAATAACAGCATTTGGGGCATACTCTTATAATTTGTACATTGATTCGTATAGTGTCCCAACTCCATGTAGATGAATCATTGTACACGAGAAACATTTTTCTTACCCTTACAATCACATACATGGTGTACTTTTTATCAACACATATAACAAACTCCCAATCCCCTCAAGCATTTACTAAGGCGAGTCTTTATACAATTATCACATTAGGGAAAATCCTTCTTTCCCCTCTCCCCTTTAAACAACTTTCTCTCTTACATCCTTTTGTTCTCTATCTTCCCTTCAAAGGCATAGGACTGTGATAATTTTTTACTTATCTTATTAACACATGATACTATTCTTCATATGATGAGAATTCATGGGAGACTATTTCCCATGTAAACTTTGTCTTAATACCATGAAAAATATGATCCTTCTTACTTTTAGGATCATTTGTATTATTGGAGTTCTCATTCCTTCAATTGGGCACCATTTCTATACAATTCCATACACTGGGTTATTTTGTGAATCTTAATTCATAATTACAAACATTTAAAATACCTAACATAAATTGAAAATATTATACATATAATTCATAATAACAATTTTTTGAGGATATATTTACTCATAAATACTTCATAATTGTTTCTAATGAAATTGTGAATTATCCTAGGAATATCGCCAAAGAGAGTTGTAACCAAAGGTGTAGTAAATCCTGTTGTCGTGAACCCTGATACCTCGGGTCAAGGCTAAAACTCCTTGATGGAGATTTCACTCCTAGGTACATCTATTCTAGAGCCACCTCTACCTTCTCATATCCAGACAGGGATGAATTTAATGGATAATACAAAAAATTTATACATTACCAAAAATTTAGGATGTTCTTGTATACTATTCTTCAAAGTCTATTTTATGGTAATGTTCTATAATCAGAGTTTTTTTAAATCTATTTTTATAAGTTTGTACTAAAATTCCTCTGATAACAACTGTAACACCCCAACCCCAGTTATCTAGGGTCAGCGCATTATTTTATGACATTGGCATGATTACATGGAATCAAGTCCTGAAAGACCGATCAGTTTAGTAGTTTTGGAAAATAGATTACACACATGAATGTTACATTATATATTACAACATAAAAACAACCTAAATAATTCATTGATAACACCCTTATTCCCATAGCTTATCCCTTCTTTTCAAACCTAGTATAGTTCTTGGAATCCTGAAAAAAACCATAAACAATTGGTGAGATCAAATGCTCAGTAATGTTAAATAATATAAAAGAAGACAGAATAAACCTTAGGCATGGTGAGTAATTGAAATCACATGTCTTTACAAATAATAAGCATGAACACATTATGGAAGGAATATGAGATGAGTAAATAATGTCATAATAAAACCAAGTCATGAGAATTCTACTAGTCGAATAACAACATGAACCACCAATATTATTTTCATAATAATGGAATGTATAATGCGGGACATTCAAAAATATTTTGTCAAGGCCTCAGCCTAGTCATTTAAAAATTATTAAGGCCTCAACCACAACCATATATTAAATTGGGAAAGGCCTTAGCCAATTCCACATGTAATTGTCCAATGAGATCTACTGATGCACCAAAGAGCTATAGTGGGCTCCACCCATCATTTACTAAGTCCAATACATTCCTCATAACAAAATATTGAAACATAACATAAACATTCATAATAATACTTGTATACGAAATATCAATAATTTAACCATAAACCATGAATGGTATAAAAATAACACATCCACAGTTGAATATATCACAAAACTATAGATACAATATGGATGATCTGTATCATAATTAATCAGCTTCAATCAAGTGTAAAATTTATCAAATAATGTTGATATAGATGAAATCAAAACTATTTGAGAGAAATATATCTTTCTATTTTTAAATCATTTAAGAGTCAAATAATTATAAATTAAAACATTTATTTTCAAAATATTCTTATAATCTGTTAAGGTATGCTTTGATGTTTTTATAAAGGTGGAAAATAGCTGCACCCACCATATAAGTTAAGAAATACATTTTTACCTTAATTTTGTCAAAAAGGTCATAAAGTAACTTGTTTGGAAAATAACAGAAAGATTCCATATAAAACATATAAGGTAAAATAAGGGTATAAATGACTTCATCCAACAGTCTAAAAAATAGTAAAAATGTTATGAAATACACTTTTAGGAAAACACTAATGTGGATGATAAAGAGGTCTCAGTAGATACTTACACATTAACAACCTTGGTTTAGTAAAGATATTGTAAAATTAACACTTACCTTGTAATTTTTCTTAGTATATGTTACATTAAACTCCTGTATAATAGTTAATAATTTGTTATTAAATAATACAAAACTATATATATAAATATGATGTCATATATGATCCTCCAATATTTCATTATTAATAGTATTTCAGTAGTATCAATTGTTTCAGGTGTTAACTGATTCATTTTCCTATATATGTTTGGTTACATAAGACATTTTTTTATGTATAGTATTTATTTGATTCATATCCATAATGATATTATGTTATTAAACATTATTCTTAATCATATGATGAATATTATTCTTGAATGATAATGATGGGGAACGAATCTCATCGCGTTCATGGAGACAGTAATCCGTACGTACGCACGTGCGATAGTATCATTATATTGATGGTGAAATCATTTTTAATTAGATTTTATATTATATAAAAAGAATAATTAACATGTTATATTTACTATTTACATTAGTTATACTCATTATTATACCCATCCAAATAATAAAGTGTTTGAATAACAAACTATACAGTGACATGGAGACAGTAAGCCGTACATACACTTGTAAGTTGACGTAGCCATTTTTAGGATGGATAGAATAATTAATATGGTTGTACCAAATTAATAATAACATCATAGTATATATAAGGTACTGGAGTTATTATTTTGGTATGGGAAAAACAAATAAAGTGGAGGTGGAAAAATAAAAGAACATGAAAGAGGGACGTGAAATTATTACCTCTTCTTTGAGTGTTTCCATTGTAGTTTATCAAAAGGTCACCATAGGTTTTATTTCGGATCAAATTAAGGAATCTAGGTCGATTTTATGGTATTTGGGAGGATATTTTTGTAGGGTTTGGCCAATAAAATGTCATTGAAGGTTATATTTTGAGAAAAAGGAAAGTACCATTTTATAAGAGAGGCGAGGGTCACTTTAGGAAATGTATGAAATATTATTTTATTATAAAATAATTAAGGGTTTTAAATGAATCCAAATTTATTTAATTTAAAGATAAGGTAGTTATGGGTCAAAAGAACTCTCAACAGATAGTATTTAGACAAGTTTAGTTCACCAAACTAACCTTAACTTTTATATTTAACTCTTGGTTAAATTGTTTAACATTTATCATTTCTCCTAATATGTTTATGTTATATGGTTAATAAAAATACTATAAAAGGCCAAAAGAATCACAATTGGTTAATTATTGACATATATATCATTATATAAGTCTTTTGGCCGAACAATATATTTTTAGAAATAATATACCTTTTAATAATATAGTATTTGTTTTAAAAACTCATTAATGTCAATTTTGAATGTATTTGCTATTTTGATTTTGTTAAAGACATAACCACTTTATCACCTCAAAAAAATTATTTAATGAACCCTAAAATTTCATATTAACATATAAAATTCGTGGATATCATTAAAAGCCTCAATTTAAATTTATTTTTATATTTAAAATATCAAATATTTTAACCTTTAATTAATAAGGTAATTACTGCATCATCATTTTGTTATAAATAAATTTAATTATATAATGTCTAAATATTATAAATAAAATACCATGATGTAGGTAATACTCTTATATTTCTAATGAATATTTAGAGTGGAATTTATCTAATATATCAACATATATTAAATACTGTTTAGTTATTAAGATCGAATTTAAGACTTTTAAGTCTTTTTTAAATAAAATAATAATAAATGTCCTAATATAATCAATGTGAACCAAAAGGGTCATATTTTATTCATAAGTATGTTTTTGGTCTAAATACACTTATCCAATATAATTATGATATGTTTTAGGGTGATTATATTATTATTCTTACCTTTAATTACCCTATTTACTTTTAATTGTGGTAAATAAAAGGCAAAAGTTACTATTCAAAAAAATTATTTTTATCTTCTTGAACCACATTACAAATACTAATGTCTACCATGTTTCTTTGATTTTTAAAATTCTTTTCATAGAAGTTTTAAAATTTTGGTTTATGCAAATTTACAAATGTGCCTAAAAGGTGGGTAAAAGACATTAAAGTGTTCAATAAAATTTTATACATCAAATATTATTATAAAATGACTACAATGAATTAAATTTAACATATATAGGTATTATTAATATATTTTGAAATAAAATTATTTAAAATAAAATTAATAAATATATAATAAAAAATTAATATTTAAACAATAACATATTGTTTTTCACTATTAATGAAAAGTTTTAAAGTTTTCAGAAAAATACCAAAACATCACCCTAAGATAATTTTGATATTAAACATTAAAAATTGAATTTTATTTTACCAAATTAACATCATATACATTTCATTAATTATTTTAAAGTTATTTCATGTTGTCAAATCCAGAAAGTGGGTTTTTGAAAAGTAAAAACTATCAAAATATTGACATTTTATTAATCACAAGATTAAATGTGAAATTATGTATAATGACCTACAATATACTAAATGATAAAAATATAATATAATTATACATCCAAACCATTAAAATTCATAATTTAATAGTATAAATAATTTTGAATAGAAAAGTTGTTTTCAATTAAAATTTAGTATTTTTCACTATTCATTCAAATATGAAAGTTCTTAGAAATGTACCAAAAGTTTTTCCAAAATAAAATTTTATGTCCCAAATCTAAAAAAAATTAATATCATGAAATTGAGAATATAAAAGTGTCAATTATTTGTTTTAAAAATGCTTCGCTATTAATTAGGCGGTAAAATTGTATTTTTTGAAATATACTTCTTTTATCTGAAAATTTGAATTTATCATTATATTATGTCTAAGAAAAAAAAATGAATGTTAAAATTATATATTATATATATATATAATTAAAAATTCAGTTAATACTATTCATCGCATCTTTTTGAACGTCTAGTTCGGTAAGTTGTGGTGCACTCGAAATAGTTGTTGCATGTAGCGCAAATTATTTAATAACATTGAAGAGATAACATACTATGAAATCTTAGGTTGTTACATATGTTATCAATTTTCATAGTATTTAAGGTCTAATCATTGATACATAACATAGAATCTGGCATGATATCACTATTTTTGAATGCGTAGTATGTTGATATATAGTTGGAACAAAGGGGTTAAATTTTTGTCTTATAGTATAAATTGAAATATTTATGTTGTGTTCCCATATTTTAAGGTATATAAAATACAAGAGTTATATTATTATTGACATTTATGGACCACCTATTTAAATTTTCAAGGTTTCTTATTAGGAGTTTCCAAAAAATTAGTAGGATAGATAACCATTAAGACTATGGAGACATAACAGTACTAGAATAGTAAGTCAATATAAATATTATGAGAGAGATAAAAATTAGCATGTAAGGATAAGTAGTAGTTATAGTGAGGAGGATGAGTTGGTATAGGAATGTATTATGCCACATAGGTTAAATAAGTGGTACAACTAAAGGTGGTTCAAGGAATTAATTTATTTAATCTAATATTACTGCAATTTTGATTGATATTGTTTCATTGTACTCATAAATAACCCCCTCACATGATTATGGATAATATTTTAAATTAATAATTATTGAAATAACATGTTATTTAATTACAATAGTGGGACGTGAGGATACACTATATTAGGTTTATAATAGTTATTTTTTTGGTAGAGAGGTAAAATCTCTTAGAATATATTCTAATTATAGATGTAACTATTTTATGATATCCTTGAGATAGAATATTTGTACTCAATGAATGGTTTTTTTATTGTTAAAAATGAATGGTTATTTTATCTAATCTATATAATTAATATATTATGTTTTTTTGTGAGAGATATTTTTATTTAAGGAATATATGTATTGGACCATATATTATAACTTTTTAATAGTATGTCGTGATGAATTATGCATCCAATATAGAGATGAAAGAGTTTACAAAGGTAAGGATGGATTATAGGAATGTGTTCCATGAATAGGTTAAAATTTTACCTCTATAGTGTGTTGTTGATATATATATTGAGTTATACATATGTTCTTCGTAGATTAATATTTTGAATTTTTTTACATCACACATAATAATTCAATGTTGAGGGATTAAATTTTTATGTTGTTGCATTGAGGGTTTTTTCGGTACAGTATCCCAGCAGGAGCCACTCAAGTCATGTTTTTGAAGATGGTGGATGAGAGTTTGAGAGTTATTATAGATTACCAAAGGTTGAATCAAGTGATGATAATGGATCACTATTCTGTTAATAGAATTAATTATTTATTTGGACATTAAAAGTTTGTGAGTTAGTTTTATATGATTGATATGTGATCTAGATATCAATATATGAGGTTTATGTATGAATATATTACATATAATACCATTATATGTTAGTATGATAATTTTGAGCTTATAGTAAATGTATATAGGGAAATTAATGTTCTCGTTTCTTTTATGGGGATTTTGGATATGGATTCTTAACTATATCATAATGATGTTCTTGATTTCATCAATGGTAATCATTGAGTTTACTCAATTATGGAGAAATACCATTTAAGTAAATTTCAGTTGTTGTTGGATTTTAGTAAAATGATTCAATTATATAGAAAGGTTTCTAATTATTGGTTTTGGATATGATGTCTTTATATTCTAGGTCATGTCATTTAAAATAATTGATTTTTACTACACCAAGAGATAAATGAGTTTGTTTTTAGAAAGAATAAAATATATAATTTATTAAAATAATTGATTTAAATTAATATTTTTTTTATAACAAGAGATTCATAAGCACGTTTTAATAGGTTTTTTCTAAATTATTTTCACTCTAAATGATGTTAAATGTTATTTCTTTGATGGAGTAGTTTCAGGATTATTCTGTTATACTGATTGAGATGTCAAATGGTGGATAGTTTATTTTATTTCATAAATAGAAATTATGTATATAATGATAAATTACATCAAGGTTTTGGATGTGTTTTTATATAGGAGTGATCAATAATTACTTTTGGGTTATTAGCACTGAAATTCATGTCTTGGTAGAATTGGATGAATGAACCGACCATTTGGGATAGAATCCAAGATCATAAGACCCCAAAAATACATTCAAGGGTCTTCCTTTTGAAGTCCCTATTCGAATCATCATTACATCACAAACACGTGAGGTGGGGATGGTACAACTATGAGTCTGCGGCTCTATGTCACTATGCCAAGGACTTTTATAGCTTCCTTCATGTGTTTAATGGAGCCATATCATTTTGTGGAGCACACATTGATTCACTACATGTATTTGAGTATTGTGACTATTCGTTTCTTATAAATATTTGACTCACCCCACATCAAAGACTTGGATACCCCAACATTTCAACATCTTATCTCCCATTTCATGAAGCACATGAGCACTATGAAGTCCACACAAAAATGAATCACCCATGGTACTTGAGAATCACAAAACATCCTTTTCATTGATCCAAAGTGCTTCCACCTAATGTAAGAGTGCCTTTCATGAAGGACGAAGACCTTTATTAATGTAGATGACCCTTTGGGGTACTTGAGGTTTTTCCAAGAAGTCGCTCATTGTGATGAACTCCCTTTATAGCTCTTAGTATCATACCAAGGAAAGTTAATCATGTATCAAAAATTCCTTTCCTTCGTGAAGTTCCTATTCTTTGCGAAGCATCCAATCTTCAAGAGGCCATTCTCAACCTAACGCCCTTATGTTTGGCCTCCAAGCTCACATGTAGTGATTTCATGGTCCATAATGTTGTATCATTTTCTAGGGTGTCATACATCTTTCTATTAATAATATGCACTATAATGAATTTTACATTTCATTTTAGGGATGATAACATAGACCCCACTATTGATCACTCTTCTACACCATTTCCACTCAGCAATTCCAATGCCTTCCCTACCCCATGGGTTGTTTATCGTCATTTTTGGAAGCCCAAGTGGTAATATGTTATTTCCCCTTATATATCCATCATCTTAATGTAAATTTTTATTCCAAAGGAAAGAAATATGGGGAATGGGGCATCATAACGAAGAGTTAATGTACCGTAAGGATAGGCCAAAAGAAAAATGGGGTTGTGGGGGTCAAACCTAATGGAGACTGAGGGCATCCCCTCTAATAATATTTACCCCTACTAGTTTTAATCTATCCAAATTATGTGAAAATATAATATTTGGGCCCCTGTGTCCTCCATGAACATATAATCTGCTGCATTATTTCCCTCTATCCTGGTATGTATCACATTAATTTTATTGTCAAGGATGCCACATTAGTTTTTGATGGCATAAGAAACTAACTAAGGAATCATCCCTATCCCATGAAGAGCATTGTGAAAAATCATTGCACTCATTTTTTCCTCTGATATATGAAAGCCACTCTATATTCATATATTAAGTCTCATTTTCAAGGCCAATGCCTCTGTATTTAGTGTTGTTCCAGGGCCCATCCGGATGGATAATGCCAAGTACACCTTCCCTTTTTCTCATGAAAAAGCATTCCCCCATGAAGCACACTTAAAACGCGTGATCCATTTGATTTGAGTTTCAATCCCCTCGAACGAGGGTTCCAACATACCCAGTTTACCGAACGCATTCCACCACTCGGAGGAGAATACTGGGTCCATGTGTTAAAACACGATATGGATGGATCATCCCTCCAGTTTGTAGTGATATAACTAGGTCGATAAGAATTTTTTTTCTCTGGGTAAAGATCGCGTGACCCGACGGGGCCACACCCTAATGTATCCACTTATTCATAAAATTTCACAAACACCAGCAATGAGTATTAAAAATTCTAATGTGAGCCATCCTCTCCATTCCACCATATATTGAGTTGTGATACCTTAATTCAGGGAATGGATGGTCTACTATGGAAGAGATGTAGACAGCTATGAACTGACCAAAGAATTTCCCCACCATGCACACTCAATCACTCTAAATGAAAAGGTGGTATGATATCTCCTCTTCATGCCTCCTACAAGAAACACATCTAGAAACCTGGTTGACACTTTACAACTTGATTTTATCATCTGTTGGAATATCCATGTTCTTAATCCTCTAGGTGAGGAACTTGTTTTTGGGGGGGTTTCTTTTGGTCCAAATGACCTCATTCCATGCATCAAATGGGTTCTGCATGCTAATAGTCGGGTGGTAATCCTTCATTATGAATGATCTAGAGGGTAATGGTGTGAAAACACATTGAACTGAATTAGAAGACAACATGATGAGGTTAATCTATTGATTTTTGTCCCTATTCAAAACAGCCTTGAAAAAATTATGATAACGGTTAGCATCCCCAATAGGGATATCTAATGTAACACCCCGAGCTTCCATGATACGCTTCTCATTTAATAATGAAATAGCTTGCATTGTATGCAACTACGAGTTCTAACACACCGCGACTAATCAAAGTAGCCGTTATGAATAGTAATACCTAATTTTTTAAATTTTATAAATTTTATTTTTCCAAATGGCCTTCATTTTTGTATTCGTAATATCAAAATTATCCTAAGTTAAATTTTTTGTAACTTTCTGAGAACTTCCAATTTTTTATGATTAGTGAAAAATACTTAAAACAACTTTTTTAATCAAAATAATTTATTGTGATAAATTATACTATTTAGTGTTTTTAAAGTATAATTAGAATATATTTTTACCATTTTATCCATTGGTGGTCATTAGAATTAATTTAACATTGAAATTGGGCATCAACAATTGTCATTCTTTTGATATAAATTGTTTCTTAAAAACACGCTATTTGTTGTGACAGCGGGAATTAATTATAAAATTAATTAATGCAACTTATATGTTTGGAATTTTTTAAAATAGACATCATTTTTGAAATCGGAATATCAAATATAGCATAAGGTTAATTTTTGGGATTTTTCTGAAAAACTTCAATTTTTGATGAATAGTGAAACCACTAGTGGTATTTATAAAAACTGATTTTTCATTTAAATGAAATTTTACCACATCTGTGTTTTGAATTTCAAAAATCTGACATACATGGTTGTCATTAAGATGTAAAATGTTCTTCAATGAGATTAAAATAATTTTTTGGTGAATAGTAACTTTTAAGTTCTTAATCGCGATTAGAGGTAATTAGTGTAGTTTAAGGTAAAAATAATGTTTTAATAATATGAGATGAGCTTGACACATGTCCTACCCTCATTGGATGTTCCATGGCCGACCAATAAAATCCATGGGTCAACTTGGGGACCCCATGGGGCCACTTTAGTTGGAAAATGACATAAATACCTTTTATTTAATGTTAAAGTAAAAAATGACACAAACATGAAATGTTTTACTAAAACAATTTTTACATGGGGTTATAGAAGTCATATTTTTGACTATAAATAGTCATTGGAAAGATAAAAAGATTTCCTACATCATAGTATTTTTTTTATAATTTTTAGACATTAAATAAATTAAATGATATATGACATCATGATGATGCAACGATGACCTCATTAATTAACGATTTAAATAAAATGAAAAGATAATGTATATTCCAAGGCATAAATTTGTCAAAAAACTATTGGATAAGTAGATTTAGAACCCTTATCAACTTATACTCAAATTATATAAGTGTGGGATCTTTGGAATCCGAAAATAATTGTATAATAATTTAACATTTCCTTACTTTCCAAGAGGGCCCCTCCTCTACTCTTATAAAAGGCCCCCACCTCTACCACCTCATTCACACTTTCAAGCCATTTGGATCGGCCAAAATCTGCCCAAATACTCTCCCAACTTCCCCCTCTTACTCATAGAAGCCTCACTCTGGGCATAACTCTTCCCAAGGAAGCCTTTGGATCAAATCAAAAAGAGTTACCTGATTATAAGGTAATGTCTTCTCTTATGTTATTTTGTTTTATTTTGCTTCTCCAACCCCATAAAATCTTTTTATTAATTTCTTTTGTAACAAAACCAGTATCCTCAATAAACTAGGATGTTTTTATAATAAGTATTTGAGCTACGCTTACACACACCTACATCTAATGGTTAAAGAACATACTGTTTCTGTGGATGGCGAATTTCTGCCTCACGAAACGATGATTGTTCAACACTCATATAACACATTAAAAGGTGGCCATTAAGATTTCACTATATTTATATATGATATATAATATGTTTATGTTTTCCTTATGCTTCTGTATTTCTCATTTATGGCATACTTTATGATTTCCATTATGGGTAAACGCGATAATTTCATTTTAGGAAGTGCGGACTACCGCCCCCTCAAAGTGATGTGAATCGTTAATGTCATAAGTGGAATGTATAAAGGATGGAGTAAATGATATTATATATGATATTATACTGGAAATATATTATACCTTTATATAATTATTATTTCATTCCATTAAATATGAAATAGAAATGAAAGTAGTGTTCATGCGTACGTACGGCTTACAGTCTCCATGAACAGCGCATTTCATTTCTTACCTCTAAATGTTATGTAATATTATAAATGAATATATATACTGGATATATATGATTTATATTATATATACATTATAAATATAATTATGGATATAAGGGATATTTTACCACATGAACAAAGTGTAATTATAAGTAGTTTATTTTTGACTCAAGTACCTAAGATCGACAAAATGACCGTTATAAACTTAAATAATTACATAATGATCATGACATGGTAAAAAGTGATATAAAAGGAATAATGAACATGAAAAAGGTTCTTAAGTAAATAGAAAATAACTCTAGTTTATTATTCAGTAGGTTAAATAACGATCAAGTCAAGTCGGACACGAGGTAAGGGAACTTCTTAACCCAGTTTCCATTCTTTGGGTTAATCTCCTACTTTCAAATTATGCCATGATATTATTAAGTCCTATTTTGTATTTTTACTTTCTTTATGTGTACCTATAGTGAATACACATAATAGATCTATTTTATTTTAAAAATGATCTTTTTAAAGACTTCGTCTCAATCTCCTTTCATTGAGGCATACTTGGTTTTATAAACAACTTTCTCTTATACGGTGTATAAACCCCTTTGACTTTTACGTTTATCCAAAAGGAATCTTTTTATACAAAGAGTTTACTAAGCGAAAAAAGGGGATGTTTTTGTCATACGAATGCGGCGACAATGACTTCTCCGCCGCCGTGACCGTTATTTGAGTTTCGGCTTCCTCTACAATCCATACATTTTTTAAAAGAAAAATAAATACCATGTTTTACTTTTCTTTTATTTTGGTATGGAAAATGGTTTTGAATGTTTTTTTATTATATCAATGTGTTTTATTGATATCTTGTGATTGAAATGTGGAAATGTTATGTTTCCTTTATGCATGTTTTATGTGATACGATTATATTATGGTTTATGATATGTTTAAACCTATTCATATGAGGAATGCATTGGACTTAATAAGTGACGGGTGGATCCCGCTATAGCTCCTCGATGCATCGGAATGTCTCATGAGACAAACTAGTGTCTTGGCACGAGGCCTTGACAAAATCTTATTTGTGGTCTTGGTGCGAGGCCTTGGCTACGTGGTTATGATAGTCTAGCATTATGAATTCCATCATTATGAAGGTGGTTATTGATATTGCATGTGATTATTCGACCATTATAATATCCATATGAATAAGTAAATAGCATTATCTCATTTTACTTTTTCCATATTATGTTGAAGTTCATGTTTAAAAGGCTTTTGTTTTAGTTATACATTGCCTTAAATGTTAATGTTTATTTATGAACGCTTTCACAATATTGTTATCCTTACTGAGCATCCGATCTCACCCCTTTCAATGTTTTAATATTTTCCAGGATGTGAAGAAGTATTTTATGAATGACCTGCAGGGATAGACAGAATAGGATATGAGTGTGTACTATGAAGACTTTGTTATTAGTTTTTCACTTTATGATGTAATGTAAGACTTATGAATGTATCTAGTGTTTCCAAGGATACTAAACTAATCGGTCTTTCGAGACTTGATCTTTTGTGATCATGCCAATGTTACGAAGTAATGCACCGACTCCGGGTAGCTGGGGTCGGGGTGTTACAGTTGGTATCAGAGGCAGTTTAGTACTAACCTTGGAAGCTAGATTTAGATAAACTCTGATTATAGAACATAGACCAGAGATATACTTTGAGGATTAGTATAGAAGAACATCCTAGAATTTTGGTATTATAGATATTTTGTGAGTTTTCCGAGCAATACATCCCTATCTGGATACGAGCAGGTAGGGGCGGCTCTGGAACAGATGTACCTAGGGGTAAAACCCAAAAACACCGCTTTGAGCTAGACTCGAACGGGAACTGGTGCACGACAATGGGCCTTGCTGCACTCTTGGTTACGACACTCCCAGGGGATATTCTTAGGATTATTCTCATTTTCTTTAAAAACCACTATGAAGGGTTATGAGTATATACTTCCTCAAAGAAAACATTTCTTTTTATGATTATGGATTATATCCATAAATAGTACAATTTATGTAAAGTGTTTTACAAATATGGAATTATGTATTTTAATTCATAAACTAATATATTTTATGCCATTGTTTAGAAATGGCACCTAGTGGAAGGAATGGAAACCGTATCAATCCACGCAATCCATGTTGGGATTTCCCTCCTACTCAAGATAATTATTGTGGATTTGGAGATACAACTGGTGCTGATCAACTTATTACCATACTAGGACAACTCACTAAGGTTATGAATAATAACCTTACTCGTATGGATCACCCTGATCCACAACGTGGAGGATCAATGTTAGACCGCTTCATGAGGAAACAACCGCCAACATTTAATGGGGGTACAAATCCATTAGTAGTTGAGAAATGGATAAACTCCTTAGAGAAAATATTCCATGCCTTGGGGAGTAGCGAAAGGGAGAAGGTTGTCATCGCAGTTTACCGACTCACTGGAGATGCCGATCAATGGTGGTCATTGATTCAAAATACAAAGGAAGATGATGAAGTATCAAGTATGGAATGGAGAGAGTTCAAATATCTTATCTTAAAAAATACTTTCTACATGACCATCGAGCAGATATGGAAAGGCAATTTCTGAGTCTGAGGCAGAAGGAGGATGAGAATGTCGCAAAGTATGAGGCTAACTTTACAAGGTTAGCGAGGCATGTTGCAGATTATATATGTAACCCAAGAAGTAAGATTCATCGTTTCTTTGATGGGTTAAAACCTTTTCTCCATCAAGCTTTAGTATCACAATCTTTCTCAACATACGAGGATATAGTCTCATGTGCTATCAAGACAGAAAAGTAATTATCTAAGTCTTATGACAACAAAGTAATGCAAGAGAAGAAGAGAACGGTGGAACAAGAGTCAGATAAAGGGAAAAACGGGAAGAAGGATTTTCCATTCTGTGATAATTGTGGGAAGAATCACCCTGGTACTTGTCTAAAAGGAATGGGAGTTTATTATAAATGTGGATAAAAAGGTCACCAAGCGCGTGATTATAAGGGAAAGAAAGAGGCTATCAATGTTGAATGCTACAATTGAAGGGAAATGGGTCATTATGCAAATGAATGTCCTAAGCGTCAGGGAAACTTACCTCAAAAAAGGCCAAGGGATCAAGTCCAATCTTATGTTGTGACTATAGTTGAAGTGGAATAATTAATGTATTGGTGCTTTTGGACTCATGGATTATATTCTGGTTATTAGAATAATGTGATATATATTAAAGGATTGTACTGCAGTACATGTTGATTTCATTAAGGTTCTAATATGATTAAGGTAATCATATTTTTAGTATGTGACAATAAGAGAAACTTTTTGTTGTTTGGGGAATCTGATGTTAAAATTGATTTTGGAATTTAGAGACCTTTTAGAGAATGTCTGGACCCAGGTATATTGGATAACTATTAAGGTTGGAATGGATTAAGTTGAACCATGGATAGTATTGTTTAATGGTAAAACATTTCTGAAGATTATTTTTGGAATATTATAATACTATAGTTTTAGGAAAAGGACAACCTGCAGGGTGGGGCCTAACCCTTCGCGTCGGAAAAAGCTGCAGGAATCGTACCCACAACCATAGTGCGATAGGCCTTTATTACCTACCACTATCATACAGAAAGTCCCTGGTGATTACAAAATAGTTTTACTAATCTAAATGGTATGTGTTAATATTTGGAACCTTATACAATTCGGATAAATAGAATATTTTTGAGTTCTATTACCTTTTAGAGTGAAATATAGGTTTGTGGTAAAAATTTATTAAAGAATGAAAGTCTACATAACAAGTATGTATATTCCCTTACATTGTTAGTAAATCTCTTAAATAAATTCCTCAACTTTATAAAAGGTAACTTAAGACAAAAACGTTTCCGGTTAACTTTTCCAAATGGGGATTCAATGACCGTTTAACCAATCACAAGTTTGTGATTTTCTTATGGTTAACTTTCTCCTAATCCAGTTTTCTACAACTCTCCATCATACCTTAATGGTTTGTTTTTCTTCCATATCCATATTTTCATAGAATCATTGTATGGTCTATCTCGGGTGACCTTTGTACTTATCTTTCGTTCTTTTAATGTTATATTTTTATTAAACTTATTTCTGATGTGGGTTTTCCCCAAAGGTACTTTCGATTTTCAACCTTTTATTTTCAATGAAAAATTTCAAATTGCGAGGACGCAATTTATTGAAGGAGGGGAGTATGTAACACCCCGAGCTTCCATGATACGCTTCTCATTTAATAATGTAATAGCTTGTTTTGTATGCAACTTCGAGTTCTAACACACCGCGACTAATCAAAGTAGCCGTTATGAATAGTAATACCTAAATTTGAAATTTTATAAATTTTATTTTCCCAAATGGACTTCGTTTTTGTATTCGTAATATCAAAATTATCCTAAGTTGAATTTTTTGAAACTTTCTGAGGACTTCCAATTTTTTATGATTAGTGAAAAATACATAAAACAACTTTTTTAATCAAAATAATTTATTGTGATAAATTATACTATTTAGTGGTTTTAAAGTATAATTAGAATATATTTTTTCCATTTTATCCAATAGTGGTCATTATAATTAATTTAACATTGAAATTGGGCATGAACAATTGTCAATCTTTTGATATAAATTGTTTCATAGAAACATGCTATTTGTTATGACAACGGGAATTAATTATAAAATTAATTAATGAAACTTATATGTTTGGAATTTTTTAATATAGAAATCATTTTTGAAATTGGAATATCATATCTATCTTAGGGTGAATTTTTGGGTTTTTTCTGAAAAACTTTAATTTTTGATGAATAGTGAAACCACTAAGTGGTATTTATAAAAACTGATTTTTTGATTAAATGAAATTTTACCACTTCTGTGTTATGAATTTCAAAAATCATACATACATGGTTGTCATTAAGAAGTAAAATGTGGTTCAATGAGATTAAAATAATTTTTTGTGAATAGTAACGTTTAAGTTTTTAATCGCGATTAGATGTAATTAGTGTAGTTTAAGGTAAAAATAATGTTTTAATAATATGAGATGAGCTTGACACATGTCCTACCATCATTGGATGTGCCATGGCCGACCAATACAATCCATGGGTCAACTTGGTGACCCCATGGAGCCACATTAGTTGGAAAATAACATAAATACCTTTTATTTAATGTTAAAGTAAAAAATGACACAAACATGAAATGTTTTACTAAAACAATTTTTACATGGGGTTATACAAGTCATATTTTTGACTATAAATAGTAATTGGAAATCTAAAAATATTTCCAACATCATAGTAGTTTTTTTATAATTTTTAGACATTAAATAAATTAAATTATTTATGACATCATGATGATGTAGTGATGACCTCATTAATTAACGATTTAAATAAAATGAAAAGATAATGTAAAATCCAAGGTTTACACTTGTCAAAAAACTATTGGATTAGTATATTTCGAACCCGTATCACCTTATCCTTTAATTATATAAGTGTGGGACCTTTGGAATCCGAAAAGCATTGTATAATAATGTAACATTTCCTTACATTCCAAGAGTGCCCCTCCTCTCCTCTTATAAAAGGCCCCCACCTCTACCACCTCATTCACACTTTCAAGCCATTTGGCTCGGCAAAACTCTGCCCAAATACTCTCCCAACTTCCCCCTCTTACTCCTAGAAGCCTCACTTTGGGAAGAACTCTTCCCAAGGAATCCTTTGGCTCAAATAAAAAAGAGTTACCCGATTTTAAGATAATGTCTTCTCTTATGTTATTCTGTTTTATTTTGCTTCTCCAACCCCATAAAATCTTTTTATTCATTTCTTTTGTAACAACACCAGTATCCTAAATATACTAGGATGTTGTTATAATAAGGATTCGAGATACAATTACACACACCTATATCTAATTGTTAAAGAACATACTGTTTCTGTGGATGACGAATTTCTGCCTCACGAAACAATGATTGTTCAACACTCATATAACACCTTCAAAGGTGTCCATTAAGATATCACTATATTTATATATGATATATAGTATGTTTATGTTTTCCTTATGATTATGTATTTCTCATTTATGGCATACTTTATGATTTTCATTTTGGGTAAACGCGATAATTTCATTTTAGGAAGTGCGAACTACTGGCCCCTCAAAGTGATGTGAATCATTAATGCCATATTTGGAATGTATAAAGGATGGAGTAAATGATATTATATATGATATTATACTGGAACTATTTTATAACTTTATATAATTATTATTTCATTCCGTTAAATACGAAATATAAATGAAAGTAGCGTTCAGGCGTACGTACGGCTTACCGTCTCCATGAACGGTGCATTTCATTTCTTACCTCTAAATTTTATGTAATATTATAAATGAATGTATATACTGGATATATATGATTTATATGAAATATAAATCATAAATATAATTATGGATATAATGGATATTTTACCACATGAACAAAGTGTAATTATAAGTAGTTTATTTTTGACTCAAGTACCTAAGATCGACAAAATGACCGTTATAAACATAAATAATTACATAATGTTCTGGACAAGGTAATAAGTGATATAAAAGGAATAATGAACATGAAAAAGGTTCTTAATTAAATAGAAATTAACTCTAGTTTATTATTCAGGAGGTTAATGAACGGCCAAGTGAAGTCAGACACGAGGTAAGGGAACTTCTTAACCCAGTTTCCATTCTTTGGGTTAATATCCTACTTCCAAATTATGTAATGATATTATTATGTCCTATTTTGTATTTTTACTTTCTTTATGTGTACCTATAGTGAACACACATAATAGATCTATTTTATTTTAAAAATGATCATTTTAAGGACTTCGCCTCAATCTCCTTTCATTGAGGCATACTTGGTTTTATACACAACTTTCTTTTATACGGTGTATAAACCCCTTTTACTTTTACGTTTATTCAAAAGGAATATTTTTATACGAAGCATTTACTAAGCTAAAAAAGGGGATTTTTTTTGTCGTACGTATGCGGCGACAACGACTTCTCCGCCGCCGTGACCATTATTTGAGTTTCGGCTTCCTCTACAAGCCATACTTTTTTTAAAAGAAAAATAAATACCATGTTTTACTTTTCGTTTATTTTGGTATTGAAAATGGTTTTGAAAGTGTTTTTATTATATCAATGTGTTTTATTTATATCTTGTGATTGAAATGTGGAAATTTTATGTTTCCTTTATGCATGTTTTATGTGATACGATTATGTTATGGTTTATGATATGTTTAAACCTATTCATATGAAGAATGAATTGGACTTAATAAGTAACGGGTGGAGCCCGCTATAGCTCCTCGATGCATCGGAAGGTCTCATGAGACAAACTAGTGTCTTGGCACGAAGCCTTGACAAAATATTATTTGTGGTCTTGGAATGAGGCCTTGGCTACGTGGTTATGATAGTCTAGCATTATGCATTCCATCATTATGAAAGTGGTTATTGATATTGCATGTGATTATTCGACCAGTAGAATATCCATGTGAATAAGTAAATGGAATTATCTCATTTTACTTTTTCCATATTATGTTGAAGTTCATGTTTAAAATGCTTTTGTTTTAGTTATACATTGCCTTAAATATTAATGTTTATTTATGAAATCTTCCACAATATTGTTATCCTTACTGAGCATCTGAGGTCACCACTTTCAAAGTTTTAATATTTTCCAAGATGTGAAGAAGTATTTTATGAATGACCTACAGGGATAGACAGAAGAGGATATGAGTGTTTACTATGAAGACTTTATTATTAGTTTTTCACTTTATGATGTAATGTAAGACTTATGAATGTATCTAGTATTTCCAACGCTAATAAACTAATCGGTCTTTCGAGACTTGATCTTTTGTGATCATGCCAATGTTACGAAGTAATGCACCGACTCCGGGTAGTTGGGGTCAGGGCGTTACATCTAAGACAAGGCATATTTGGTAGCCAATGACCATCCCACTACAATTGTGGTGCCAAAATAGGACGTCACCTTTCCCAAATATCCAATGAGAGTGAAGATGATTCTCTTTAACAATGGTATTAATCTTTCCCAATGGGGAGATTCATGGATTTCCATTTAAATCAAACATCCCAATGATTTTTCGTGCATGGTGAGCCCCCAAAAGGGTAGGTAGTTTCGTGACCTCCATGATAATTTAGTATGCATTCCATAGAGGTTGTCCTTTAGGATTCAGATGATGATCCACCCATCAGTTGTTGACCTCACCATCCTACTCAATGATACCTAGTGGCTTTTCCCCTCAAACTTAGATTCCCAAATGAAGTTGTACAAGATCATAATTTTTTTTGATAACTCACATTGGGAACCTTATGGAAGAGAGCGCATGGACTGGGGTGGAATGTAACACACTATTCTCTAAATAAATTCTCCCTCCAAAGGATAAAATTTCATTCTTCCAATTAAGAACCTGATATGTGATCCCATTGATGAGGGGGTTGTAATAAAAAATATGTAATACCTCTAAAGATATTGGATATCCCAAATAATTCATGGTAAATACTCCACTTTTCTTGTCCAAAAGATGACCCATATTAGAAACATGGTTGGGTTTATTGTTGCAGGGTATGTAAAAATTACTCTCACTTTATTAATACTCAAACCACTCCCAAGGCAGAATTCCTCCAGCATCCTGTTCAAACCCGTCAATGATCTTCTCATGGAAATTATGAAAAAATAGCGTCATTCACAAACATTATATGATTAAATGATGGAGAGTATGATCTATCATGACAGGGGAGGATATCCCCATTACCAAGGATTTGATGAATAAAGTGGCATAGCATGTCCAGGGAAATAATTAACATGCTCATGGATATGGGGTCCCCTTGCCAAAGGCCTCAGGTTTCTTTGAAAAAATAACATGTATTCTCTATAAACAACACATCTATCCATGAAGAATTGAAAAAGTGGAAATGATGTAAATAATCAATGTTGATAGGCCGATACCTTTCAAAACTATATTGATGAAACAAAATTCCACTCGGTCATATGATTTCCTCATATCTAGTATAATGGCTATATTGGACCCTCGGGTTTTGCGATTGATATCCCTGATCATTTGCTAGGCTAAAGAAATCGCCCCCTGTATGGATCTCCCCTCCACGAAAATGTGTTCTTCCAAGGATACGCATAGAGGGATATTATCTATGGGAAGAGAATTGATGATACTGGTGAAGATCATATAACATATGTTAGACGTAGTCACTGAAAATAACTGTGGGATTGTGGTAGGGTTTGTAAACATGGGGATGAATACTAAAGTGGTAGCACATGAAACAAGAGTCAACTGAACTCCTCGAATGATTTCGTATGTTGTGGTTATCATATCATCCTTCACCACCACCCCTGATGCTATTTGGAAAGAGGTGGGGAAGCCATATTAGTATTCTTTTCCATCAACATTAAGTTTTATTATAGTGTCCTAGATCTCCTTCTCTAGGGGGAGGGTCCCATACCTTCATTGTCTTGAGTATAAATAAGATGTGGGATGACATCAAATACATCTTGGTTACACCATGTGTACCCACTAGTCCACCAATAATTCTGATAGGTGAGGAGATCCCATAGGTATGAATTGACCATAGCCCCCATGAAGACCCTATCATCAGAAAAATAACCATCCTAAAAAAATGTTTTATTGAGTCATTTATTTATGAATGGAAGTAAGTTATTTTATTATCCCCCACTTTAAAAAATTTTATTATCAAAATATAACTAGAATTCCACTCATGTTTTAGTAGGATTCCCATCAGATAATACTTCTTATAAATAATGTCCATGAAAACCTGATCATTCTATTCCTCCTCATTAATGCATTCAAGAAAGTTGACATCCTAATAACTGGCCTCCATATCCCTTCCTGGAGAAGGGAGAACTCACAACCACTACTGCAACTTTGACATGAGAAATCTCAGTTTATTATGTAATAGAATCAACATGTTTCCCTTGGGGGATCATGCCATGTATCTCAAACCTGGTCATGGAAGGTTGACTCACTATCCCAATGTCAATAGTATCTAAAACACTCATTGTGATCATGCTTGGATGATTATGTGATCAGGGGAGGGGAGTGATCTAAAATACAACATACCAAATGGGCCACTTCAGTGTTTCCATATGTGGAAATGTCATGCATGTTTTCCAAACACCTATCTATGTGGATCCATGTATGGTGAGACCCTCACTGATTGTTTCACCACATAATTCTGTCCTTGGAATATTTGAGAACCATGAGACCCTTTCAGACCATAAAATGAGTGATCTATATGCTGGCTCTCCTGCTAAAAGTACCTATACCCTTCTCCTCATACGGATCTGAAATCACATTAATATCACCCCAAAAAATACCCAAGAGATCACCATGATGGAAGGAATTTAGATTATTCCACAAGGTTTCCCTATGCCCACTATCTATGTTTTAGGATGTAAAACTTCCAAGAAACATCATCATCATTACATGACATTAAACTATAGATTCACCATATTCAATTACCATAAGGTTCCTTGCCTCATGCATTTTCTACCCCCACTCGTCTCCAAGTGAGTGAGATCCTCCTTATATGAAATTGTATCCTCAAAACACATAATAAGAACCATATGGTTAGATTCTATGCATATGCATCACACCGTCTCTCACTGACACATCTTTAGTGACGTGATTATTTGGTCTACTACTTCCTCTTTTTTCTCAAAATGATCATGAATTATGTGTGATTAGAGTTTAGTTGTAAATGTGAAATCATTATCCACTCTCAATGGGAATCCCTCCTTTATTAAACCATAGATTCCATCTTCATGAGTCACTTATGTGAATAATCCCCACACTCCTATATATATGGTCGTTGATTCTCAAACAACTGGGATATGCAAGATACCCCCCGAGGTCAAAGCCCTTTATTCACATCCATCCTAATCTCCTTCTGTTCATATCCCTATTAAGATCATGACTCCCACCTAGGAGATATCATCTATACTAGCACCACTATTATTCTTTCATACATAATCCCTACACAATAGGACCCATGGGCCTCCTCCTCAGGTAGAATCCCCAATTCCCCAATTTAGAATTACATGGAATTGGATTCCCAACAAACTGGGTTACGTAAGAAACATCCCTAATGTTCAATCCCAACACCCATATTAATCTATCCTCTACACAATTCCATCGTGAACCTTCATCCATATCCATCTTAATTTTACACATTCTTCCACATCTTAGTAAAATAATGTCATCTATCTTAGTCGTTCTAACACATAATCCCCATCCACAACATCTTCTCTCCTAGCAGTGCCTCGATGGTGAACCATACATAAGACCCATATTACCCATCATGCAACCTAGATAAACCCTCTTATGATTGGTAGTTAAAACTATGTAATACCAAAACCATACCCTCTCAAATTAAGTTGGTTTTGATCCTTCTCTTATAAAGATGGTACATAGGGAACCACCTTGATAATTAATCCTAGATAGTGGTCATCCTTTTTGTCCCAATCACAGGGGTCCACCTCTCTAACCTTCCCACAATTGTTTCCAGATAAGTATTCATAGTGTTAAAACATCTCTTTATGAAACCCATTAGCCATGTTCCACCTTCGAATGTGTTTTGATCCACCAATTAGAAAAACCCTCTAGGTGTTCCCTCCTATGGATTCACTTCGTTGATCCACCTCCAAGGGGTATTATGATCATCCTCAATCCATATCCTCAAGATGTTAAACTACTATCCTACCTGATGTTAAACATGGGATGACTATGGGAAACATCAGAAGACATGCCTCTAGTATAAGATAACCCGTGGTCGACATGGGATGACTCAGGTTCTCTGCCCTTTATAATCCCTCTTATGAGAATGAATAAAGGTCTCCAATGTTCCATCATATACACATGCCACTAATTCCCAATGTGACTACTCTCATGATTGAAGGATTACTCCATATAGATACCCATTAGAATATTTAGACAGAAAAAAATAATTAACCAATTTCCAAAAAGATATGTCACTTGGAACTTGTTTCATGAACCATATCTTAATCTATGGGGGAGACCAAGACTATGTGAAAAATCCCAAAGAGGAATCCATGGGAGGAGAAATTGACATCCCATCATCCCATTTCAATCAAGGAGTCGAAATCCCTAAGAAAGTGATGAATGCCACCTGACATTAATAAGACAAAATGTGGAGGAAAAAAGTGATTCTCGTGAACAATGATAAGATATGAGGACACACCCTAGTGAAAGTGTGAGAAAAATAAATGGTGAACCCGATGAGAATCTATTCTCTTAAATGTGTGTATTAGTAGAATTTTATAGATCCATAGATTAGAATTTCATAAGATATATATATCTGGTACCAGTTCCCACTACACAAATAGTGGTCCTGGTGTAGAAATCAAGATAGATTGGGGCAGTTAATCATTGGGAATTTTTGTTTGTGACGTCATTATTGGGGATATATATCTCTCTCTATCCATAGAATATTGGAGGATTATAGTGAATTGTGAGTTACATTCCTGATATCCATACTGATAGATGAATATCTCTTATTTTATATACCCAATCTATAAGAATACTATCACCCCCAACTATAGATGAACAAGGAAGGAGAAAAAACAATGTGGTGATCCACCACAACTCTACCACTCAAATGAATTTAGTGGTGAATACAGATACCAACCACTTATTCCCCTTCTCACCCATAAAAATCATCCATTGTAAGGTTATGGACATCCTCATACTCTTGTGTTAGTAGGAGGGTGTCCATCCCATAATGGGCATGTCCCACCCAGACCTATATGATTTTGTGCCTTTTCAAAGTCACTACACTCAAGGGTAGTGCAAGGAGGCACTACTTCCCACATTAATGATAAAACAATTTAGAGGCCTCTCCCTATATATTTTTAGAACTTGTTCCCCTACATAGATGAGTTAAGAGATGCTCGTGTCATCCCATTAATGAACACAACCCCATATCATCCTTGGATGGATCTAGTTTGGCCTCATCAATGACATCGATGACCGGTCCCTCAGGTCGTAAAATAGGTAGTCTCCACCCCTCGCCTGCTAGTCCATGTTCAGAAAAATGGGCTTCAATGTTGGACACAATCTCATAAAGATTCTCATCATGGGGTTTCATATTCCATTTCTTCAGTTTCTCATTCCACCCCCAGTTCATTTTTGCAGTTCCCTTCTACTATAGTGAAAGAATCCATGAATTCCTGGTTAGGATCTAGACACAAATCTATACACAGGAAGGATGGATTGATTCTATCAACTAATGATGCATCCAACAATTATTATGGGATATTACATAATGATGATATCTAGTAGAGTGGTCCTCCCTATATTAACACCATTCAGAGTGGAGGCCCTCCCCACTCTCACAAACGACATGGAGGTCCTCTACATGTCCCCACCATCTTTCCATGTAAAGGTCCTCCTTTCCGTGTTGATGTCCAATAGAGAGGTCCTCCAAGTGCCTATGGATCATGATATGGATATTCTCCCCATGTAACATTCCACCTACACAAAGGTCCTCCGCATGTCATCACTAGATCTATTAATGGTCCTCCTAACTTCAACACCCCCTAAAATGAAGGTCCTCTATAGTTCACTGTCAATATGTACAATGGTCCTCCTCATGATATCACCACATTCTAGTATGACAATCCTCCTCATGATACCACTTATATCCAAATAATAGTTCCTCCCCATTCCACAATCATCCAACATGGTGCCTCTACCAATGCTTCCACCAAATTTTGTACTGGTCCTCCATACTCTAGAAACAATCATTGTGGAGGTCCTCCTCATGCGTCCAACTACTATTACGGAGGTCCCCCTATGATTATTCAAACCATCATTGAGGCCCTTATCATATCCCATTTGATATAATCTCTAGTTATCCTTTCACCTAATATCATCAAAGAGGAGTTCCTCCTTGATCTCACTCCAAACATGGAGGTCCTCCCTATGTCCCCAATAATTCAAGCAGAGGACCTTCCTTCTATGTCAACACCTAGAGCGAAGTCCCTCCCCACTCTCACTACAGTCCAAGTTAAGGTCATCTCTACTTCAGTGAAATTAAATATAGAGGTCCTCTCTATATCCCAAAATGATTTAGTGGAGGACATCCCAATTAAATTCCTATTCAGTACGAAGGTCCTCATCATGCTATCACATCTCCCTTCCCTAAAGAATTATCTCAAATTAGAAGGGAAAATCATCTCCACTGAAGGAAAAACATTGAGAAGTTCCATGTTGTTATCAATAAATTTTTCTTATCCTATTTGAAGCCAAATTTTACTTTATTATGAATCATTCCTCCCATCATTCTACATTATACTCGAGGGAAATATCGTGGAATGCGAAACTTTTCATTTCGGAAGGTGCGATCTATAGGATCCCAAAATATTATCACATGTACTTGTAAGAGGCAGAATATTTGGCTCCATTATGAGGTCTCCCCATTAATTCCTCTAAAAAATTTCCATATTCATTTTAAAACATTACATGAGATCATTGAGATTATTATTTGGGAATGGTAGATAATGAGTACCCACCAGAACCACCAGCAATGACCATTCCCAATGTACCTATGGTAGTGGTTAATAATATGTACTATTGGTACATGATGATGTTGTTAGTACCACACCCAAGATATTACCTAGAATAAAATTATTATTCAGTGCATGGAGCAGTCTCTCAACCATCCTGTCCACCATAACAACATTCTGCATTTCTTCCATTTCCAGTTTCATAGCCAGCGTCGATCAAAGCCTGTGGCAGCCAAGAGTCGGGTCTTGATTCAATGAAATGAATATTGTGGTAAAATATTTTGGAAGTTCTAATATACTATATATTTGGGAAGATTTTAGTTCTTGACTTCGACATTCTAGAGGCCCTCACCCAAGAAGAGGTTATGTTCTTTCGCCTAACCATATAGGTGACACGTTTTTTCCTATGTAACCATCAAGTTTTCTACCCAAAGAGTTGGGATATTTTCAATTAAATCGATCTGAAGTGTTGAATGGATGTGTTGGATACACTTTCAGTGGCCCAATACCCTACATCATTCGAGTAACAATGCATAATTCAACAAAAATGAATTAAAATCGTCATGGTGCTCCATTTAATACACACAACCCCAAATGTTGAGATCCGGGGCTGGGGTAGTTCGTTGCTCTAAACATCAATCATATCCTACAACAACTTGATTTTTTGGCTGACATCAAGGATATTTGTCATATCAATTTCATAGTGAACATGGTTTTCCCCAAGATAATTAGAGACAGGGACATCAGTGTGGTATTTAATAGAGATAACCCTGACCTAAAAGTTAAATTTTTATTACAAAGAACTATTGAAAAAAAGTGGTAAACTACCACATGTCCAAAGAAAAGGTTTTAACGAAAAAATGATCCCAAAAAGTTGTTAAAAACAAGACTAAGGATATTAGAGTCACCGACCCTAAAAATATTCCAATTCATAGTGGATACCTGCGTGTTCGGGTCGTTGAAGAGAATCTCTCCAAAATATTCTGCCATCTAGTCCCAAGTCTGAATTAATTCTTCAATGGTGATCTTACTTTCATTGAAACCAAGCGCCAAGATGTAGTCATGTTTGGTGATCCACTCACATTGTTCTTCATTAGTTTCAACAATTAGTAACCTCCCATAAAATCTTTGGATAACCTCTTTAATGGAATTAATCTGAATGGTTTCTTCTAACATTTCCTCCTTTGAGTGTAAGAAAATCACTAGAAATTCCCCCTTTCCCACTTCCACTTTTTCTACCAATATAGTTTAGGTACTATAAAGTATTGGTTCAATATTTGGTACCTTGATTTGTCCATCAGAGGCCTTGGTTTAATTACATAGAACTTGCTCGCCCAACTCTCCAGACACTTGCCTATCACTTTCAACAATTGTTGGGACCCCGGTCCTTCCACTGTCACATTGTGTCTAAACATCCTTGAATATCTTGTAATAATTGTCTTCGGGGTGTTTGAATAGTCTTTCTAGGGCCTTTCCTTTTTTCCACCCTTATGAACTGGGATATTACAAGAAACAATGTTCCCTTTCATTCCCTTTCTTCAGCTTGGCCAGCCATCATGTGGCCTTGAGGGTATTTCTCATAATATATTGACTCTAAGGAGTCTGCTTCTTTGTCATTTGGTTTAGTATCCTCATAAGGCTTTGTCTTGACCTATATGCATTTCCACCTTGGCATCTATGTTTTCAATCCTTCCAGGTTGACATTTTCCATCCCCTTAGCACTCAAACATGTGAACTAATTGTGGGTATGAATAGAACATGGAGGTTCCTATTGATCAAGTGGTCGTAAACTCGGATATGGAACTATTTTTGAACATGGCACAACATGAAACTCTGACAGAACATCATTTGGACCAGAGGAAACATGCACCTCGGACAGCCCCCGTGCATCTTCATGGGAATCATCAGCATTGAAGTCAGTAGGGTGTACAACCTCCTATCCATATTACATACCCCCGAAAATCGCCTTATCATCATAAGAAGGTCCATCCCACGGGACCTGCTCTACCTTCTTACAAACATCCATATCACTCTTCAGTTGGGAAAAAGTATCATCGACTCGTGAGTTAGGGATCGTATTTCATGGTTTAACAATATGGGCATCAAGATTGAGATCAACCTTGTGAACTTGTGGATCAGTAGAGGTTTCCACAATAGTTGGCCCAATTGGAAAAAGAAGTGATTTCATATCATTAACTTTTTTTCTCCCACTCCAGCATAAAATAATAGAGTTGCCCAACCACCTTCATGAATAGAAAAACTCTATCCAGCTCTCAAAGACCACCCTCTTCATTCACCAATATTCTTCGCCAACTGTAATACAAAGACTACCAGTCACTGGTTTGGACACATAAACCTTGATAACAATTCATGAAGAAATAGGGTGACAGACCTTGTTTTTTCTACTATTAGAATATAAGAAACGACCAACCAGGTTCCCCAACATATGGATAATTGATGTATTTTGAAGAGTAAGATATAATTCTTGAATTATTACCTATAAAGTTGTAGTCGAAGCTTCTAATTTCATATAGAGATTGTAAGACCACTGGAGGAGAAAGAAATGGGATCCATTGCATGATCAGGGGGATGTGGACCAAGCTGAAATCAGATCATCCTCAGAGAAGAACTAGATCATAACATTTCGCTTGTCAAGAATCCCTAGGGTTGTCGGGTTCTCTAAACCCCAGGTTGAAGAACCAAATTTTCAAATTACTTGATCGAAAGACAATGTATGTTGAAACTAGCCACCAGTGTCAGGTTGAGAAGATTCGTAACCTCTTAAAATTTTAAAGTTGAAATAGAGAGATGAGGACTTCTGTCATAGATATCTACCACATTAAGGCTATGTTAAATTTCTGGGGATGTAGCAAGAGAGGTGTGGTTGTGGAAGGAATAATCTTATGCCACAGCTGGAGGCAAAGGATCCCCCTCCCCCTCATATATGGGAGGGTCTGCTATGGTGGTTATCACCCTAGGGCATCGTAGAGAGGGGAGATCAGGGGGGAGAGTTGTCTTCTTAATGGAGAGAACCCACTCCCTATAGTAGTGAAACATCAATTCAACACTATAGGTTTCTTTAATCACTGTAAAATGTAGAATAGTTTCTATTGAGAACCCCCACATCATTTCCAATCAGTAATAACACAAACAAGGTTAAAGGATAGGTTGAGACCTTTAAACCACCTGACCCATATGATGTCTCATAATAGATAGTAGTTGATCTAGCCATGGAAACCTTGTTACATCAGATCACAGATAAATAGAGTCTCATTTATGATCTCCTATCTAAGCAGCTTGTAGGGATGTGTCTAGACTATTATGATCCTCGGCCCATTCCAACCCCACCTACACTGGTGAAAAAGGGGTAGCTATATTTCCTTCTCGTATATATACATTTGATCGGTCTCTAAAATACCATAAACAATGATAGGGTGGAGACTCGATTCAATAGAAAACATGTAAATCATGTGTTACTGAATCTTGCAGAGTTCCGCTATATCCTCCCTCATGATTAAGATCATGCTTTTCCACTCGAAATTCCACAATCTCCTCCACTAACAACTCCATGAGTCTCTGAGCCAAAATATCATATTGATGATCCCATAAATGAATTGTTAGTTAGGAATCTTCATCAAGATAGGAAACTTCTCCTGGATGATTTGATAAATGATATCACTACTGATTTTGAAGCCCTTGATAAATGACATGTGGAAATACTTCCTGGTTGAAAGTTGTTTCTAGAGTGGGCAGATAATATGCGAGCACCCTTAAAATTTAGTAATCCTTCTTTTTTCCACTAAAATGGGATATAAAACTTCTTAAAACATCGATAAAACATCATATCAATGTAAGAAACCATGTTGGGAACACCATAACAACAAATGGCCTCCAATATCTGATGTTTTACAGAGACATTGGAAGGTCCAGTGTCTGTCTAGTATAGCCAACTACCCATCAGGTCCACTAATGGGTGGGAAGATCATTGTAGGATGTTTCTCTAACAGTTCATTTGCACCATGTTCAAAAGGAATATTTTTGACCTCTTCAATTGGAACCAATAACCAAAAGAATGTGTCATATACTATGATTCTAGTTAAAAAGCTCCATATGAAATCACTCTATATGCCATTGAATCAAGAACTGATGATGACGATGTGGATGGGGAATGTTAAGATTGACCTAGTACCCTATCTCATCACTCAATACTTTCCAGGTGGTTTTTGAGATTTTCGTAACAAGGTTCAGTTCCTGGAGGAAGCATTATAGAAATCCAAAATGGCTTGATCGTTGCCTCCTCGAGCTCTATCAAGGATATATACCATGGAAGAGAATGATTTTCTCATACAAATAGAGGCTCCTGGACCACAACTATTTTTACTAGCATAGAATAATCTATAGACTAATAAATGGAAACAACCTCATTGCCAACCTCAGGATTAGCAAGGACCACTGCAGAATCAGATGTTGCCACCTTGAAATGCACAACTACCACATAGTAAATAGAATCAGGCTCCACCCTAGTTAAAATCTATCCCTTTATTAGGGGAAGGATCCAAGATCTCATTTCCTTTATAGGAGAAATTGAACCTAATCATTCATTGAGGCATAGGGTATTAGTAATTTTTAATATCCCTACAGTAAGGAATTATTAATGTTCAATAACATAGGAATCCCAAGGAGGAGGATATCACTAATAGACCTGACTATTTATCATATAACTAAATCATTGGACATAACATCATGATATGTTTTGTGTTCATGAACAGGCTTTAGGACCAGGTAGATAACAATGTTGTCATATTGGTCCCCACCCTAGAACATGTAGAATTTATTTCTAAAAAGCCTACTAATGAAAGAGAAAGTGAAGAGAAGTAGGTCTCCAGCCTCTGGATTTAGAAATATAGATATTAGTGGGCTCTCCAAGCAACTACTTGTGATCATGGTGTCATTTGGGGCTATTTCATTTGAACAAATCTCTTTAAACCATTTCAATTTCTCCAGATATTGTATGTGTGTCCATGGAATCTATGTCAAAGTTGTCCTCCTTTTAGAATAGTGGGAACCTAAGCCGCAAGGGAAAGTGATGTCATCCACTAGCACAATTTCCACCTCATAGTGTTAGTGGTTTCATTCATCAATAGAATGGGTTATGCCCAAATATTAGAAGTACTAAAATATTCCATCGACAATTACCAGTGGTATGCCTCTGTGAATACCTTCAATCTAGTGGATCCTTATATGATTATCGAAGAGGATGAGTATTTTCTGAGTCCTATAAATATCTTTATTCAATACCATCATTGAAGAAAGCCATGGGTATGAGGATAACTAGAATTCCTATGTCAGAACATCAATCCAAGCCATGCATGTGATTATGAACAGGTAGAAAACACTGCATTGGACCCCACAGACACAATCTATTAGCCTATATTATCATATTCACTCCCACCACCTATCATGGTAATTGAACATGAGAATCAGCGATGTTGGTGATGCGATCATCCACTTCCAGTCATGGCTAGGCCTCAACCATACAACACTTATATGGTTGGTTTCTTTCATGCTTCAGTTGAGGAGATGCATGATATTTCTAGAACCAATCAGAATCCACTAGTTCAACCAGAAATTCTTGTCATACTTCCTGCTAAAGTGAAACCCATTGTAGGTGGAAATGTAAACTTTCCACATATGTAAGTAGTACTCAGGAACCTCATTATCATTCCAATAAAGATCATGATACTTAATGTCCATAATATATTAGAATACATGTGAGAATACCCCACATAAGATTTGAAGATCCCTTGTATTTTGAAATAGAGGTAGTGGCCACAGAGGCCATCCATGCTGAGGATGTTGAGTGACCCGAATTCCTGACCATCATCTCATTAGTAGGAGAATATGAGGGATCCCCCATATAGGGAAATATATTCACACTCTCAATCATTATCCAGTTCAATGATATAGAAGACTATCACAATCTAGTTTACATGTGTTCAAGGTTCAATCTATTCCCAACCTAAACAATCCTCAAGCTAGGACATACTGGGGTAGATCTAAGTACCTATGACGTGAAGATATAGGATTATTTTAAGAGCAAACATAGGTAGTGTGGTAGAATCCACTCGATGTCCCCATTTGGTGGCCTTATCAACACCACTAAAATTAGGGGCATCTCATCGGATACCACTTAAAATGAGACGATGGGAAGACGGTAGCCCTATTTTCATGCATTAGTTACCTCATCATATCAAATATTATTCCAATAATCCCTCAATTCCAAAGTGGGAATGCTCCATTGTGATGAATAACTCTTAGCATATTTTTAATCACACTCTCTAGATTTTGACTACTTAAAGAGAAAGTAAAAAATGTATCTAGATAAAATAGACTGAACAAAATACCTCTATGGACAACCCATTGATGGAATTCGATGATTCTTCCATTGTTTGGATTCACTGGTTTGATGCCACAATTCCAGACAAGGTTCATGGCCCCATCATTTCCGATTGTAGGGGAGGATGTGTTCCTAAGTATAAAGAATATGGGAAGATTGTCTCCTACTCAAATACATAACATTCCTGAGTGATTCCATAACACCCCAATTCGGTGAGTTATCGGGATTTCCAACACATGGCAATAGTTTTACGCCATACATGAATGTTTTGTTGATCCATGTTGAGCCGACACAGACTGACATGTCAATATTTCTTTGACATCCCTCATGAACCCCAAAGATAGAATTCAGATGAAATATGGTTTAATTCTACCATCTCTTTGATTCTAATAGATAATGAGTTTCCTAGTGAGGACTCCACATCCTCTAAAGTAGGAAAAAATGTTCCTAGATAATACTTGGTTAGATGAACTATCTCCTCCCACCGATTCACTTGCCTCTGATGATGGGGTATGTTTTGAAGATGCTCTCCATACATTTGAAGATGATTTCTCCCCCCACCATTGATTAGTTGGTTAAGGTGAATCTTGTAACTGAGATAGATCTGAGGTAAATAGTGATTAGCCCAACCAAGTCAACAGAGGAACATCAGTAGTATGTGGATTTCTTGATGCAGCGTCATGATGTTTTTGTCCTATTGTTGTGAATAGATTCCTGGACTAGACCCTCATGTCTCCATCCACCATCTTGGTCTCCCTGTAATCCATCGCAGGTTCAAGTATCCTCTAGAAAAAAGAACCCCTCTCACGGTGTAATTATGGAGACCGAAGTCGATAAGATCATCAAAGTCAAATTCTTCATGGAATTTCAGTACCCCAGGTGGTTGTATAATATGGTTCCCATTAGGAATAAAAAGTAATAGATTATATTCTGAATCAACTTTGAGGATCTTAATCATCATTTCCCAAAATATTATTTTCCTCTTCCAATAAAAGAGTTGTTTATCGATACCTCCACCATGTTCTAGGTTCAATAATTTATGTATGGGTTCTCTGGATAAAATGACATTATGATTACCCCTAAATATGAGGATTACACCACCTTTAAGGTGCTATAAAGTAACTTATTCTATTACATAATATCTTTCGATCTGAAGAATAAAGGGGCCATCTATAATCATTCAATGCATCATATATTCAAAATGATCCTCAACACATTACTGTAATTAAAAATTTATTATTAGTTGGTCAAATACCTCTACCATAAGGGCCTTATCAGAGATCTTGAAAAATAATTTCAGCTTCCTCCACTCCCAACATTTGAAGATGATCACTATTTATTGTTCGTTGGGGTTACCTTTGGGATGATTCTCATATTTTTCTGCTTGTAAAAATTCATCTCTATTGATTAAGATAAAATAATGTCCTTCCAGAAGATGCCTCTTGTGAGAAATCATTGAGGGATTCGAGGTATTCGAGGACACATAGCCTATAAACAATGATTTATCACAAATCTGGCCAGCAAGTGTAATCACTTCTCCAGACTCAAAACAAATAGAACCACATACCAATGGGATATAGAGTACTTTTTATATAATGAAATACCTAAAAGAGAATATAGTTTTGATGCCACCCATCTCAGAGAAGTTGTTGGTCCTATATGTGGCCGACCTAGATTGATCCCATGGTGCCCTGCTCTCCCTGAAGAACAACAATGGGATAGAGAAAAGGTGATAGTATCTTAGTCCCATTCTTTTGGACATGTAGTCAAGATATACTATTATTAAGAAGATCTTCCTCGTACATGTTTTCATAGTATAGAGTTTCTGGCACTATCTGCACCAGCATGAGATACAATTAGTGTCCTACTTAGACTGGCTACATAATATCTTGAAATTCCTTTTGTTGATAGCCGACATAGGATAATGAGAAGTGATCCATCATTAGTTTGACTTCATAAAAATTATATAAAATTCCATAATGTTTTAGGATATAGAAGACTTTGGGGATAACCATATGTCCCCCACAAAGCAATATCTAGATCTTTACATTCTATATTAGTCTACCATTTAAGTAGACCAGACTATTCCGTATTTGTAGATTCATTTTGAGGGTGTCCCCTAGGGTCCAACTGGTAAAAGGATCAATTATCCTAGGAAAATATAATAAATATAGGGATTTTCATCATCACCCCAAGATTGGATGTCCTCCCATATTCAATCCTTCAATTAGAAGGTTTCACCAATAAAGTCATTGATTATAAGGTGTTCATCCCTTGTCTTGATCTATCTCTAGAGATTGATGTACCCCATTTTCACTTCAAGAGAGACTCCTAGGTAGACATCATGTATGTCAAAGGTGAATACATCATGAGGAATCTGGAAATCATGCCATTGATTGAATTAAATCATCATTTTATGGAAAAGTTCCCTTTATCAGCCATAGGTAACTCATGTTCCCCAATCATTGAATGGTCAAGATGATTACTTAGCTAGTCTATCTATCATTATTTATGTCACTGATTAAGGTGACCTGTTCATCCATGTGATACATCGAAGTGTCATCTACCATTCCAATTCATTTGATAATGACAGTTTTCAGGTAAACCACATGACCACATGTTCCCCACATCTGGACCATTGAATCCCCATGCATCCAATGAATCCTATGATTACATGACTTCCTTTGTATAGTATCAAAAACAGGACACACTACAAACAGAAATAGCTGAATGTGATCGAATCTATTGGTGAGTATCATAACTAACCGTCCAGAGTGGTCCCAAACTCATGTAGACACTCTAAAAACACGTGATTGGTAGAATTAATATCCATTTTATTCAAGGATATGATATTCCCTAGGTTATGGATGAATTTCATGTGGGTTCCTAGTAATCACTTCAGGGCGGGATGATGCTTTCCCACAAGATTAAATGGTATGTCTACTTCTGACCTACCACAATTCATGACTGTATCAACATCCACAAGAAATTCCACACAAGTTAGATCTATTTCAACCTCTTGAATAAACAACAAGATCAGTTTCCTACTATTAAATACTCTTGGACCTTTGGGGCATATGGACTCAATGTCACATGACCTTATCCACCAGAAATAGCTCATGAGTGCAGGTTTATTCAGACATCAATATATTTATTTTCTTAGTGGAATTTATTAATTCATCTCAAGGATTTAAAATCCCAATCTGTTTTTGAAATCATGAATTCTCATATCATTTTCAAATTCAGAGTCCCTCAATATAATCTCACGGAAAATGAAACCATATTTCTTGTAAATGATATGAAGAAATTGTATGGAATGTAAAATATCTGGTCCAACCATACTTCCTAAAATCACATTCTTCAAAATGGACAAATCAATGTGTTTAACCAAACCCTCTCAAACATTCAATAGAATATGGTGGGCCAAAACAAGAGTAGTTGGCTTCAAAATCTCCCTAATGATCTCTGTTATTATTGTATAATGACTCCCAATTCCACCTAGGCGACCCCATTTCTCTAGTGTACGGAATAGAGGCACTCATTCCCATCGAGATTCATCTGCCTTCACTCTAACACATTCCTATGATCACAAGTGGTATGAAAAAATATAATAATTCCATTTATCTGTAATGGAATCCATTGATGATAATATGTGCAGGGAAATAAAAAAACTATAGAGGCACCATAGAAAGATATCTACAGTTTTCAACAAGACGATTTATCTCAGATCCCTCTTTCAAGGTCACATTGTACTGACTTTAATGATTCTGAAGATACCTTTCCAGTAGCCACTAATGTTGGACCCCAAATGGGAAAGGCCAAAAATAATTCACAACATCTATCCTAATGGTGAATATTCTTTGTCCACCATGGATGGATATTTCATCTCTCCTCTTACGAATGAAAGGTTCCTCAAGTAATACATTATGTAAGGGATACCAGTATCCTAGCTACATGATGATAAACTACAATGCATTGATTTTCCTTTTTGTATAACCTTAAAAATAAATTTCTCTATTACAATACAACATGATGATAAAATGTTCCACCACATCTTTGTTTCATGATGGTTAGTGACATAAAATTTTACATCACATTAACATGACGTAAAAGTGAGAACCTATTTCCAAAAAAATACAATATTAAATTGTGGACGGTTTCTCCCTGGAAATTTAATTTGTGGCATGGACCCCTAGGGTCCTCATTAAGGATGAGTTTTATAAAATACATAATACACATTCATATTAGAATTATTTTAATCCTTACATCCCTAAAACATGAATTTAAGATATGTTTCATTTTTCTAGTTTAATGATAATAAAGTGTGTAATATTTATTGTCATAGGAACATGAGGCTAAACTAGGAACCTGAGTCCAAGAATTATGAATTTAAACTATATATATGATCCTCCCCAGATTGTGTTGTGTGGTGTTGTGGACTCCATGGTCCTTAGTCATGTATGGTTTCCAATACCACCATGCTAAAAAGATCTTGTTGAACCCCCTTTTGCCATGGTCCAAACTCAGTGACCATAAACTAAGAGCCAATTGTCTGAATTATATGAAATTAAACTCAGAACCCTAACATACATTATGTATGACATTAAATGAAATTCCACTAGAGTCTTGTCTCCATGAGGTTAAATTTAAAAATGTTGATGGTCCTTTTTCATGACATTAAAAGTTAATTACTCATTCATCCCTGGTAAACAAAGTTAAAAGAGGCACTGAATTCCTATAATCATGACATTAACCTATTCATGGATCTTACTTTGGAGTGTGTGTTGTGGATTGGGACTCCATGGTCCTCATTAATGTTATGTTATAACTAATTTTCCTTACTCACCCCCTTCAGAACACCTCTCCCACAAGTTTTCTAATCACATGATGATAAACTCTGTGATTATCGAAATTCTCACCAAAGGATGTTATTATGTGTGGAATATTCCAACCTATATGACCTAAAACTAAGTTTATCTACTTTACGAAATATGACCTTAAACTTTTTTTATCACTAGTTTCCTTAATCATGTGTCTAGTTGTGTCCTACCACTAACATGTGATGAGGCATAAAGCCTAAGGTGTCAGTGTCCACAATGAAACTTCACTAATACATTACTATATTTTGTGTCTTTCTGGCTTCAGATCCCCACCAAATTTGATATCCATACAGGTCCCCTAATGGTGATGGTCTGATTATATCTGTATCTCACCTTCTATCTTGGGCCTATGCCAAAATGGACCTTTGGAAACAAATAATTGGTCTAATGTTTTGAAGATTGTCATCAGAAAAATTCTACATTTTTAGGCCCCATCCTTTACTGGTGAATTTTTTTTCTCATTTTCAAATTTGTTAAAATGTTTTCTCTACTCACTAGTTTTCCCTTTCATGATCAAGAACTAAAATATCTTGATTTACCTCTTTTACTCACCCATATATCTTGGTGGAATCCCAACACCTTTGGTTTTACCCATTCATGTGTCTACACACATTGAGTAGGATGGTCTGTATCATCGGTACATTCCCACATGGAATTTATTTACACATAATGTTCTCTTTAATGTGATAGGGAAATCCTAACACCACTCCCTATTTCCCAATATAAGAATGAATCATGTGGTCTTCGGAGTCTTACCAGGGTTTTTACTCACGTGGTAGAGCTTTACATCCTCCATAATAACTTCTCATGTAGTGATGAGCCTTCTTCGTCCTCATTCGTGGTGGGTTGTTCCTTCTAGGTTAAACATATCCATTATTTTAGATACACCTTCCTCATTGTCCAAGAATCACAACATTAAAAAATTTGTGACCTCTCTATGGAATTTCATTATGGAATTGGGCCACCAAGGCCATTCATTTCGAGTTTTTTCACACCTCCACAGTATACATATCCATCATAGATGCCTAACATTTATGATCCAAAATATATGAGCTTAAACTTATAGTACATAATCCGAATTCTATGACCACAAACAATGAACTATACAATATTAATTGTAATGAATTTAAACTACACATCGCCATCATCATGTTATAATAATAGATGAAATCATTTATGGCATCAGTCTTCTTTCATTCTATGATAAAGAAATAAGTGTGGATTTATTACCTTTCTTATAACATATATTAAATTTTTTGGATATTTCATCTGTGGACCAATCCGTAGAGTCAATATTTTACTGTTATGGACTAAGTGTCTGTATGGGTGTGTAATGTGATGTGGGACTCTGTGTTCTTAATTCACATTGGGTTATTATTGTCACTCCAGACACTCCCCTTGGGAACACTCCTTTCCCCCAATGTCCTAGTCACATGATGATAAACTATGTTATAGTCATCATCTCCTCCACATGATGATATAAGTCCTAGAAAAAAATGTCCTTACCACATGAAGATATATTTTTTGTATTGTTCCTATAATACATCATTAAACTGTGACATCATCATCTTTGATTCATAACAAAAAAAAATGGAACAACGTTGTTGAATTCTCATCTAAGAGGACATCACCTTTGGGACTTGTCATCCACCATGAAAATTTTCAATAACTTTGTATGTGTTGATTCCTATAAAAAAATAATATCTAGTGATACCTTGAGACTCTATATATTCCAATCCAATAAAAATGAAAATGAAAAGTATATAATAAAAAAATATCCCCTCCCTATTTAGGGTTCAGACCTGTAATTCATGTTTGTCCAGATGTATCCCTTTTCACCTAGAGCTCTCTCTAGAACTCTTTCTTCTTTATGATAGGGGTTTGAACCCTACTACATCATGTTACCCTCTTTCATTTTGATTTTCGTCTCGCTCTCATATGTGATACTGATCATTGTGTTTCATGTTATCCTCCTCATTTCTACCTCCTTTAATCTGGTCTCTCATTCCATTGTTGTTCATGGTGTTGTTGTCGAAGATGGATCGTTGAGGAAGCCTTAGTCCACCCCATCCTACCCTAATATCATGTTCACCGTGCCTCTGCAGGTCATATCTATAGTGATGGTTTTTTGTGGTTTTGGGATTTTTGGTTTAGCGGTCGTAGGTTTGTAATAACTTTCTTTGGATGGATCGTTCTATTCTTTGGATATGGTTTCATCCTCATTGGGATGTCACCATTCGAATCATTATGACGTCCATTTCTCTTCCCTAAAATTTGGTCCCTTGGATCTTCTCCTAGTCAGACTTTGAGAAGTGGCTTCTCTGAGGTTTTGGGTTGTGATTTTGATGGCCTACTATCCTCCTCATATGATCTATTCTATTTTTATTCATCATTAACGTTCAAGTTTCACTTATTATTTGACTAGGGAGTATTTCAGATGCGGCTTCACTGTTTTCGATGGTAGGTTTGAGTTTTTCCCCTAGTTTTTCCTCATGTATTTTGGGTAGGATTGGTGCTTCTTCTATGATTGTTGATCTTCTTGATGTTTGTTCGATGATGGACTTATTTCTGTTAATGGAGTGGTTTTTGTTAATGTTTTTTTATGATGGTCGATGAAATCGTGTTGAGCGTTCTGATATTGTGAGGTTCTCTTTCTGGTGTTTGGGTTTCCTCATATCTATTGGGTTTCCACTAGTTTTTTTGGATGATGATGACATGTTGAACCCTGACCACCTCTAGTTTTCTAGTTTGGAATTTATAGTTGATCAGTGGTATTATATGTTATGGTGTTTGACATTGGTGATGCATTTCAGCGACGAGTGTTGTGACAACGACAACGGTGTAGAAAGGATGGCATGATGACAGTATGAAAGGTGACATGACGTGACCCTGGATGTTGGGATTCTCATGGCTTGAGGTCTTCCTGAGTGATATAAATCTTTTGAATTTTGAATTTTATTTTGGAAACATTGATTCTGTATCCTGTGAAGGAATTTTGGTTATCAGGTTACTTCTCATCCTTAAATGTGTTTTATTTAAAAATCAAAAAACATATCTAGTTTTTCGGCACACATGTGAAGAGATATTTCTCCTCATGATATATGTGTGGCTTGATCCCCTTCATTATGGGAAACCTAGGAACACCCAAAAATTTCTTTTTGGGTCTATCCACTACATTATTCCCCTTTCACATCAATTCATCTCCATCCTTACCACGTGACGTGAAACTACACATAACTCTATAACTATGCGTAGATGGATTCCCATCCTCTTAGTATATATAGAGATTTCTAGAAACATTTTGGTTGGACCCATTCACAAGGTTATCATATATCTGGCCCCATTGGCCAAATATATTTCTAATGAAACCAATATTAAACTATATGCAATCATTCTTAGAAATTCACATGTCATGTGTGTGGACCCGCTTAGTCCTCAGTCATGTCAGTTTTTTTATTCCACTATATCATGCATATAATTCTTTTATCACCATCATTATTGTCAAAACTCCATGACCATAACCTATTAATTAACATATTTAATGAAAAACATTATATTGTGATCCTACACTAAACAATTATTGGATACCCCATGATAATTATGGGATTCTTCAGCTTCCACACAAGAGAGGATTTCCCCAGCCAGTTTTGGTCTCTCACCATACTGTGTTTTATGAAATATGTAGTGAGTGATGCCCATAATTTTTAGGAATTTTGGCCTCTGTTATGGTCCAATCATTATGACCATAAACATTATACCATTAATCTTAAGGGTTGTATGAAACCACCTATCCTCCATGGACTCAATCACATCATGTTTTTTCTTATATGTGTAGTGTCCATACCTTATGATGATACATTTTCATCTAGTTCAAGCTACGTGAGTTTAAACTATTTTTTATTGTTCATGAAATCGATCCATAAATTGTTTTCATACCTAGTTCTGAATCCCACTCTTTTAAATGATTAGTCAAAAATTCATGTACTCCTCTGTTTGGGTTTTCCCTAATGATACAAATCAATATAGACCCTATAATGGTGATTGTGTCATGCCTCATTAAATCACCTCCCATTTTTTGCCAATTCCCTAATAGATCATTGGAAAAAAAGATAAATCTTTTTTTTGAACTTGGTCAAAAGTAAATTTTGCATTTTTTTTGTCCCTTTCTCAACTAGTATAGTTACGATACCATGGTTACAAACATGGTCAATGTTCAATCCTTTCGTACTGGTCCTTATTTCATCTGGGACTTGGAATTCATGACTTATCTCATTTTATGTCCATGAATCATAGTTGTATTTCATCCATGATGTTACCTCTAATGTGAACTGCAACATATCAGATTGAACTTGGTACTATTCCTTGTTTCCCATGTACAGTGTTTATCACATAGGATTTGGAGTTTTTTTAAGGTGGTTATCATTATGGTCAAGTCGTACAAGAGCCCATGGGATTGATCTCTAGGACCTCAAACTAAGATACATGAATGGGAATTATGGTTTGTTAGGTTTGTCAATCTACCTCACTATAGATACCCACTTTTGGCAATCATTAATCTGGTCCAATTCATTATATTTTTGTGGAATGAGGGCATCCTAGGGATTATTAACCTCGAGTATTTTTCCTAAGTACAACATAAATACATTACGAAATTCCATCTTCCATATAAGATGACTTTAAAAAAATTTATAGGGTTCCATGTAGTATGACCTTAAGCTATGTACAACGTCCTTGTTACATGTCATTAAACAATATGAGACATCCTGATCACATGATGTTAAATGATAACTTGTATATTCCATACCGTGTGATGTTAAAATGCATGTTCATCATCCTCTTTTGTGGAATGTAAAATTACAAGGCATCCCTGGCCCTCACCTGAGAGGTCCTCTCCATTAGTGCTGGTCATCAACCTTGTTGTTCAAATCTTCTATTGTCTCACGGAATTCAAGATATCACTCCCATGGAAGATAGTTTTAATCAATTTTCTAGAATATTACTGTCAATAAATTTTTTTCTAAGCGATGGTGGTGAAATTATGGGATTATTGGAAGCCTTTCAAACATTCCATCACACAACTCACACACTTCACATTCCCCCTTTTGGAACCTCATCCTCTTCCTTGTATATTAGGACCCCTAATAGAATTATATCTTGACAAGGATAAACTATCATCCTTTTCCAACATTCCCAATTACATTTCCGGAAAATTCAAGACATGTGCCATGTTTTAATCATAGTTAGCAGTTGACCCAAATTTGTTTTTCCCCTTTTCAACCTAAGCATTATGGACACTATGAGGTGACCATGGTCAACAGTTACCCAATGTTAGGACACCAATCCCATTTCATACTGAATTTTTAGAATTGTGACTCGTACATACCATTCCATTTTGTTCAAATTAATTCCAACACCCCTCAGGTTATCTTATTAATTCATTAGCGCACATTCGGAGAAGAAATATGTATATATATATATACGGATCTATTCTCCAGTTGTAGCCTCTCCTGGATTGAATAATATATGTTTTCAGTCAACAATATAATACCTCAAATTTTTTATGGTTATCTGGAACTCCAATACAAAGTGAACGATTATGTGGGTGTTCCTTGTTTCTCATATCAGGCATGACTGGCATTATAATGTGAATTATTTATTACATGATATGTATATATGAATTTTGTGAAATAATTATGCATGACAAAGATGTTTACATGCACAAAAAAATGTTTCAGTGAAAGAATAGTGTGACAATTGTAGGGAAATCCACATTTAAGAGCCTCTTATAAGATATAGTGGGATCAACTTATTGATATGATCCTTCAATTAAGAACTTCAGGTTCCCTACCCTTTGGTGGATGGACTCCAATATCTGTTGCCACCACCTATTCTCTCTTTCCTCTTCACCAGCCACGGTATGGAGAACATCAAACCTGATCTATGCCCCATCCAGTTCAGCATTGAGATCATCCACATGATGTGATGCATGCGTCAACTAATATTGGGATTCCACCAGATGGACCCTCAATTTTATAACATGTTTTGATTGAGTGCTAATAATGTATTAATTCTCATTGATCTTATCATTTAAGAATTATACCTACGGTTTATCCTTTTAATGATTCCAGATATTGTCGTACTACTCCTAGAACCATCTAGAATCCTGGTATAGACTTTTTTCCATCATTTTCCCTAGAATGAAGTCTGGGATATTCATGTGTAGACCTCACATGTCTGCCCATCTAATGAAAAGACTGAATATCTATTGGTAATGTGATCCCATTAATCTCACCCAATGTATCCCATTGGATTTTTCAGTGAAACTCGTGATTTATATCCTTTCCATGTGTCAGACCATGAGACTTTCCTTAGAAATTCCAAATCTGATTCGTCCAATTTTTTTATCCTAATGTTCATACTCTTGATATGAAGCCAAGCATAAAGTGAAAGGATCCTCTTTATTAATTATGTTAGATGGGTTGGTACCCATGTCATGAAGTTTTTCATCCTCACATTACATTACCACGATGATGTTGTACTAGCTATCCATGAGGATTCTCTGTCAGTATCATCTCTAAAAGCTACAACTGACTGGTCGCTAATGTTTGTGGCTTGGTCAATTCGAGAGGCTCGCTCCATGTGGCCTAGATCTGCTATCAGGAAAGGTATATTGGATTACCCAGTCATTCCCCATCATAAAGAACCTACTACACATGGCACTATTTAGAAAATAAACATTTCATTTAAAATGATAGAATAGTAACAAACATGGATTGATAGGGTAAGAAAAATATGAAAGTTAAGGGGAGACGCTGCGTGCTCTCAAGTTGTCACCTTTAGAATGCTAGATTGTATCCCGCATATATAACTGAGGGCTCCAGGTTATCCATGGTGGCCAACTTAAAAATCTCAAATATGGTCAGCTCTGTGACCACTTTTTTCTTTAGACGTAGGCTCTAAAGAAAATTCCCCCACAATTGTGGAACCACCTCCATCCCCATCTATATGGGTTCCTTGCACAAGATCCTCCTACATAAAGAGGCATCAATCATGGAATCTATATAAATCCTATAAAAAGTAATACAATAGTAGATTGATTTAAAGCGTACTTACTTAAATTTATTCAATCTTTCCAATGAAGATTCTTCTTAGGCTATGACCTCACCATCATATGGGGGTATCCCTGCATGGTAATCTTCCCCTTAGGATCCATACATTTTTTGGGAAAGGGATAGGGCTCTGTTATCTCTTCCAATAAATGATTCGGAGGAGATCTTGGGTAAAGAAAAAATCTCAATTGATCATTCATTAGATGAAAAATAACAGATGAGTTCTCTAGATCCTCCAAATACACCACATATTATGCCCCCTCTATCTTAGATACGAGGAATCTGACCTTTCAATATAAAATCCTGACTAGATTCCAAACATTCCTATTCAGAAGATCCCACATACTATAGGTTTCTAGGAACATCTTGATTATATCCCAGGATTCTCACGCATTAGGATAGATGGTGTCCATAGTGATGTCTAAGAGGCACAAATTCTTCCTGGGAGATTGATAAGGCACCCTCCGGAACCCCCTAGGTTGATCCCCACCCTCTAGAGTTTGCTTGTTTGGGAGAGCTAGACTGGGTGTTACTGATATTCTTCTATCATATTGGATGGTGTTAGCCCCCTGAATCATCGAATCTGCTGTTGCTTCTTCATCCCAATGATTTGAACCAGCCATATGACCATAGTGCTCTATTTCCAACATTCATCCTCAGACTCAAGGTGGGGGGGGAATCCTTCATTAGACCAGATGGTCCTCTGCCTCTGCCTTTCTCCTTGGTATGAATTCCCTCATCTCTTTGCATAGTCGTGAACTATCCCCTATGTAGTAGTGGATAGAGGAAGGTCATTCCACATATTTATATATTCTCGGGTGAACATGAGCCAGAGCTGCCTCATCCCCCATGAGTGATCTTCATGGAATACTTCTAGGTACACATTTGGATTTAGTCTTTGTAGGAATCTAAACAACCATGGGAATTGGTAAGGGTTTTATGGTTTGTAGATAGGCTCACAGTCTACCTATTCAACCCGCAATCCCCCTCAAAAGGCCAAAAGATATTACCACTACACTAGAGTCCTTGTTTCATTGTAAATGATAACCCCTGACTGCTGAGGGAATGGTTGAAAGGTATATATTTCTTAATGTTTGACCCTTCTCAACATTTAACACACAAAGCTTCCACAATACGCTTCTTTTTGAATAATACAGTAGCGTGTGTTGTACACAACTTCGAGTTCTAACACACACCATAACCAATCAAACTAGTCATTATGAATAGTAATACCCACTTTTTGAAACATTTTAAATTTTATATTTCAAAATGGACTTTTTTTTGGATTTGGAATATCAGAATTAGATTAGGGTAAATTTTTGGTATATTTCTAAAAACATTCAATTTTTGATGAATAGTGAAAAAACACTAAGTTATAGTTTAAAACCAAATTTTTTATTTAAATAATAATTTATTTTATTTAAATTTAATTATGGTTAGAATAGATACATAATACCTATATATTTGAAATGTAATTCATTGGACTTAATTTAGAATAATTTTAGATATATAATAATATTATTGAACTCTTCACCATTTTTTGCCCACCTTCTAGAAGAATTCAGAAATTCACATAAATCTTAATTTTATAGCTTATGTGAGTATAATTCTGAACATCCGAGACACAAGGTTAATATCAAGGATTAAAATGTGGTTTAATAAGATAAAAATATTTTTTAGTGAATAGTAACATTTTACTTTTATTTACCACGGTTAAAAGTAAATAAGACAATTAAGGGTAAAAATGATATTAATATTACCCTAACACATGTCCAAATTCTATTGGACAAGTGTATCTAGACCAAAAATAAACTTAAGAATAAAATATTATCACCTTGGTCTACTTGGATTAGATTAAAACATTTATTGTTATTTAATTCAAAGAAGAGTTAAAAGAGTTAAAAGAAAAGTTTAATAATTAAAACATTTTAATATAGGCTTATACATAAGATAAATTCGATTATAAATATTCATTAGAAAGCTAAATATATTTCCTATATAATGGTATTTTATTTATAATTTTTAGACACAAAATAAATTAATTTATTTATGACACAATGGTGATGCAATAATTACCTAATTAATGAAATATTAAAATAATTGATATTATAAATATCAAAATAAATGTAATTTCAGACTTTTTATGTATTCCACAAATTTTATAGCTTAATATGACATATTAGGACTGGTTATATGAATTTTTTTCTAAGTAATAATTCTGTTATGAAATTATGAAAAACAAAATACCCAATAGTGTCAAAATTGACATAAAAGAGTTTTTATAAAAAATATTATATTATTAATTTATATTATTTTCCTAAAAATCTATGGATCAGCCAAGAGACTTATATAATTATAGGTGTATCATTAATGGACAACTTGGGGTTCTCTTGGATTTATATAGTATGATTATTAACTATATAATATGAAAATACAATGAGACATGGTAAATGTGCAACTAATTAACAAGGAGTTAAAAAAAAGTTAAAGTTAATATAGTGACCCAAAACTGTATAAAATATATTGTTTGAAAGGATTTAGATACATACCCACCCAAAAATTTAAATAATCTTGTTTTGAGCCATTAGAAACCGAATACGAATTTATTATAAAATAATATTTCTGGCTTTCCCAAAGGTGCCCCTCACCCCTCTTATTAAAAGGGAACTCCCCCTTCTCTCAAATTCATAACTTCAAATCCATTTGGCTCAACCAACCCTTGCCCAAATATTCTCTCAACTTCCCTCACGTCAACCTAGAGGCCTTAGTTTGATTAGAAATCCAACCTAAGGAGCCCCTTTGATCAAATAAAAACGAAGAACCCGAAAAAAGATGTAATGTTTTCACCACCATATTTCAAGTTCTTTTCTTTTTCAACTTCTTCTTTCATTGTTATTTCCATTATAAAATAAAAAATCCAGTGTATTTTATAAAATGTGATGTTATTATAAATATGGTACCACCATATTCAGTATTCTATCTGTCCTTTGAATGACATTTCACCATACGTGTGTACTTACGACCTACCGTCTCCACGTCGTGGTGTAAAGGATATTCAATACAATATTATAAGGATGGGTATAACAATGATGTGTAATTCATGTAAATAATAAATATAACACGATAATTATTCTATATATATATTATAAACCATCCAATTATATATTATTTTTACATCAAAAGAATGATATTGTCGCTCATGCGTACATATGGATTACCGTCTCCACGAACGCAATGAGATTCATTCTCCATCATATCCATTCAAGACTAAATTTCATTTGATGATTAAAAATAATTTTTAGAGACCTGATATAATTCTGGATATGAATTATATACATCCCATCCATAAAAAATATGGTACACATAACAAAGAATATAAAGGAAAACGAATCTGTTAACACTTGAAACGATGATAATACTAAGATATTATTAACAAATCAATATTAAAAGATCATATATGGTATCATATTAATGGATATGATTCTTGTATAATTTAATAACAATTATTTTACCAATATACATGAGGTTAACCTACCCTCAACCATGTAAAAGTACAAGGTAAGGGTTTATTTTACAATCTCTTCATTATCCGAGATTGTTAATACGTAATTATCTACTGGGACCTCTTTATAATCCACAACCATGTTTCTTAAAAATGTATTTCAAATCATTATTAATTTTGTATAGACTACGGGTTAACTTCATTTATACCCTTTTTGAAATTTTTTAAGATGTTTATAAAGGAATGTTTCTGTCATCTTCCAAACAAGGTCCTTTTTAACCTTTTCGACAGAACTAAGGTAAGAATGTATCTTTTTAACTTATATGGTGGGTGAGGATATTTTCCGTCGTTATAAAATTGTTGAATATTCCCTTAAAATCTCATAAGAATATTTTTAAAGTAAATTTTCTCTTTTATAATTATGTGACTTTTAAATGATTTCAAAAAATAGATATTTTTATAAAATAGTCTTGATTTTCTCTATGTCAACATCCTTTGATGGATTTCAAGCTTATTTGAAGTTTATTTATTATGATACAAAACTTCCATATTGTATAGAAGGTTTTGTGATATGTTTGACTATGGCTGTGTTATTTTTATACCATTCATGATTTATGGTGAATATATTGACATTTCATATGCTATTTTTAATAAGAATGCTTATGTTATGTTTAAAAATGTTCATTTGAGGACTACATTGGACTTAACAAGTGACGTGTGGAGCCCTCTATGGATCCTTGAATCATTGGTAGGTCTCATGAGACAAACTAGTGTCTTGGCACAAGGCCTTGAAAAAATCTTATTTGTAGTCTTGGAACAAGTCCTTTACTATGTGGTTATGATAGTTTGGCATTATGCGTTCCATCATAATGAAAGTGGTTTTTGATATTTCATATGATTATTAGACTAGTAGAATATCCATGTGAATAAGTAAATGACATTATTTCATTTTATTCCGGCCATATTATGCTGAAGTTAAAGTTTAAAATGATTTCTTTTAGTTATACATTACCTTAAATGTTTATACTTATTTATAAATGTTTCCACTATATTGTTATCCTTACTGAGCATCTTAGCTCACCCCTTTCAATGTTTTATTTTTCCTAGGATTTCAAGAAGTAATTTATGAAGGACCTACAGGGATAGTATGATTGGATATGAAGAAAAGATGTTGTAGTAGTTTTTTTACTTTATAATGTAATGTATGACTTATGAATATATCTACTGTTTACAAGACTACTAAACTAATCGGTCTTTCGAGACTTGATCTTTTGTGATCATGCCAATGTTATGTAATAATGACCTAAATTTGGGTAACTGGGGTCGGGGTGTTACACAACATGTCTATCAAACCCTTTTTAGTGTAAAACTCCCTGATATGTTAAGAATTACTATCCAAAATATCCTGTAAGGAGGGAGGATGATTTTTGGGTATTAATAACATATCATGTTCACTACCACATAGCTATACAATATTTATATTAGTTGTCATAATCATAGCAGCTTCATCCACATACTGATAAACCACATTTCCTTATAGTTTTTTCTAGTACTTAGATCCCATGGATGATACTCTACCCAAATGCTATCATTTCGACTAGGATAATTTTTTTTGCTAGGCCTCCATGTGTGTATCCCTCCTCGTTAGTATCCATTCATAGATATGAGGCAATATTAACTCAGAAAACATGACTATTGGTTGAGTCTAATTCTTCACTCTATAACCCCATTGACGTCAAAGGCTATCATCCAAAATCAACCAGTAAGAGACATAATTTCATCTCTTGGGTTGTCCCATATATGTCGGAGGAATTTCAATTGTTTTATAGAAACCACTTCCACCCTAGTAGGCTCCTATGTAGGAATGTTTCGAAAGTAACCACACCCCTACTTGGAATGGACTTCCCAAGTCCCCTTCTTTTCCTTGGTGATTCTCGGTACCTAATCAAACAAAAACATTTCCAAATGTGCAATTTTTACTTAATCCACCCACACATTCTCTATATGGATGAATTAAACGTACATTCCCCCAAGGGTGGGGATCTTAGAAATGTGATGGAGGGCCCAGAGGTTAATGCTGACCTCTCTTTGACATAGATTGAATGTCATGGTCTCTAGAGGCCATATTTTCTGCCATTCCAGCATGATCTCATTCGGCTGGTTCACATTGAACTTGGAGGCCCATATTTCATTATAAAAACATCTTACCTTAGTATATCTCTAAATTCAATTTAGGATGGACACACCTAGTAGGATCCAACCTACTCCTCTATGATTTTTCCACCCTAGAATAGATCATATTCATCGATCCACACCTTCTCTAGGTTTCATTGACCTACATTGATCATTATCTTATAATGTGGTGGTGACACCTCGTGTTGTAGTGCCTTTTGGTCTCTTTAATGGGTATAGTTGTAGAGATTTTCCACTATAATGGGGGAATGATCCCTTCTAAATATGACCATTAGTGGACCAATGCCACTGGTACAACCCTGATGTCCCTCTAAACCAAAATGTAGGTTCATCCCTATTGGCCAGTGGGATAAAGATATCATTTCTCAAATCAAATCCATACAGTGGTAGCCATTGGCATACATGATAGCTTTTTTGAGCTTTGACAACAATTCCATCAAATATTCATGGTCAGTATTTCTCCATATGTACTCCCTGAGAATGAAATTGTTCACAATTTCATCTCTTCAGGAGATATCTTCCTAAAAATCCCTAGAAAATTCTTGACTGGACATTGGATATGGAACATTGGTGATTTTTTATCCAATTCATGAATAGTGTTTGTGAAGATGATTTTTTGTGAATTGAATCACGGTTCATTAGAAAAATATACCCAAGTCTACAAGTAGAAACACACCGTGATGTTCTAGTTCACTAAGAAGCATTCACATAGCAAGGGATCGAGCGAACGGGTTCGTAGAGATTCATTCATGGGGAGATATAGAGTTACAAAATAGATCTACACCAAAGGGGTGTATAATTATTTTATATGATTATAAGGGGTTAACAATACTATTTATAGGCATTCATCTTCATGGCATGTTTTTCACCCACATATATCACAAAAGTACACAACAACAGAGCTTCGTGAAAGGATGACAGATGTTTTCAGAAATTCACCCTCAAAATCCAGCACTACTTTTCCTACAGGCTCCCATTTTTAGTGGGCAATAATTAGTTCCAAAATACATGTCGTAGGACAATTGGAAGAAATAATATGCTGTTCAGGATGGAATCTAAGAACAAATGGCCCCACAAAAACATCCAACAGGTCATCCTCATCAACCATCTTCATGGAGATCCTTTACACCGTGAATTCATGTTGAATAGGTAGTACTCCCATGAGACCAATGATCTCAAAGACAATGATAAGGAATTTTATGGTTGAATCCACAAGTTAGACGGCTCCGTGACACTTCTTGGAGCCTACATTTCTTCATGGTCTGCCTCCGAACACCATGACTCGTGATTTCCTATAAATGTCCATCTCAATCCTCCTCATAGGAACAACCACCATGACAATTAAACATATGATCTACCATTTTGTGAAAAACCTGAGTACCATGAACCCCACATCAAAATGAATCACCCAAGGCACTTGAGAATTGTGAAGCACCCTTTCCTTTGATCCTCAGTGCCTTCACAAATATTCGGTGTGCCTTTCCCAATGATCAAAAACTTTGTTGCGGTAGAAGACCCTACAAGGTACTTGATGTCTTGCAGAGCACTCACTCTTTACGATGAAATCCATTTTCAGCTCTTGAATTCATACCAATGAAAGGGAACTATGCTTCATGAACCCCATTAATTTGTGAAGCTCCTTCTCTTTACGAATCATCAGAGCTTCACAAACCCATTCTCAGAAGTCCCGAATCTTTAGGAGAACGTCATCCATGTGGCCTTCTAGGATCACACATAGTGATTTCATAGTCACTTTGGAGGTATCCTTTGATATTATTCCCTACCCTATGCTTTTTTCCAAGGAATTCTAATAGATTTTACATTTCAATATAGGCACACTAACATGGACCCTACTATGGACCATTCCTCCACAACAGTCCAACATGAAATCGCTAATTCCTTACCTCCCCCAAAAGTTGTTGGGAATCAGTTATGTAAGCCTAAGAGGTAAGAATTAAGTTCCCCCATCCATTCTACAAGAAAAAAATCTTCCAAGAACCATTATCAACAACACATGACATTAAACTTTAGTCTCACCCCATTCAATTCCCATGGGGTTCTATGCCACAATGAATTTTACATGCCCAAAAATTACCATGGGAGTGAGATATTCCCAAAATAAAATTAGATCATCCTTACATGGAATGAGATCCAACTGGTAGATTCAACACATAATCCCCAAATCAGCTCTTGGTAACACATCTTTCATGACCCAACCATCTAGTTTACTACATTATCTAGTTTCACACAATGAGTATGACTCACATGGTATTAAAGTTTATTAGTAATCATGAAACCTTTCTCAATTCCTAATGGGAATCCCTCTATGAGTAAGTAGTACTTTCCACCATCATGATCTTCTTATACACATAAGCCCCACACTCCTATGAAATATTGGGACATTGATTCCAATCTAACTTGGAAACATAGGAATCCTCTATGAGGATCAAGCCCTTAATTCACATCCATCCTAATATCCACCAGTTTATATCCTTATTAAGATCATTCCTATAATGCGGGAGATGTTATCTCATCTGGGACCATAGGGGATCCTTCATGCATAAACCCCACACCATATGCTCCATGGGCCTCCTCATCATGTGTAATCCCCAATTCCCCCATTTAAAAATAAATTGAATTTTATTCTTAACCAACAAGGATACATAGTAAATCTACCTGAGTTTCCATCCCAACACCCATATCAATCCATCCACTCTATCAAATACATCTCAACCCTTCATCCATTTCCATCCTAATTTTACCCGAGCTACCACATCCTAGTTAAATCATTCTATTCATCTGGGATTTTCCTACACATAAGACACATGAACATCGTCACCCCGCCTAGAAGCACCTAGTCAGCAGACCATACATAATCCCCACATTTATCATCCTCAAACTATGAGAATCCCTTTTGCAAAGGTAAGCCAATCCTATGTATTCCCTATACCATTACCACTCAATCTACATGGGTTTTGATCCCTATCTTCTAAAAAGGCTATATTTGTTTCCCCAAATTAAATTCATAACGGATTTTTATGGGGTTTAATTGTACCCTTTGAGTTTTTAATTATTTAGGTTATAATGGTTAAATTAATGATTTATGAAATTTTATTAAAAACTAATGACTCAAGCATGATGGATATTTTTTAAAAAATTAAAATGTCCAAGGGGTAAATGTCTATATATTTAATAAGAAAATTGTGTAACATTTTGATGATAATATTAAATATTGAATATGTAAGAGATTACAATTTCCATTGAATTCTTGTGGTTCATTTTCATCACATATCACCCATAGGTCAATAGTGAAATTGAAAAAATCATCTAGATATTTTAATATTTGTTTCAAGTAGGAATAATTTATTTTTTGTATCATGGGAAGATCATTCATCACTTGTGGGGTTTACATATTGAACAATTTTCACTACTCCATAAGTATTGAACCTAATGATGATTTTTTTGGAAACCCATTTCATTCGACACTTTATATAGTTAACATTATTGAGTTTATTTTGGTTGGTCTAAATTTGTTACAAGACATGCTAGAGTATGATAAAGTTATTTGATGCAACTTGAGGAATTCTCAGAGTTGAAAAAAATAAAATATTGATGGTGAGAGATAATAAATTGATTTTTAATCTAGGATATTTTTATATTGTTATGTTTCCCCTCTATGCTTTTAACAAATATATGGAATTTGATGTAAATTCATGACTACATTTATTAGTCATTTTTATTTTTTTATATGAGTATTAGTGGTAACTTATAGGTTTATACAACCATTATAGTTGAAAAAACAATAATTACATGATCCATATATCTAATATTTGGAATCATTTTCACAACCCTTATAATGTAATTGATTTTGGAGATGTGGATGATTAGGATAATTAAACATTTTGTTCAATCTAGTTGAAATTAGTGATTAAAAAAATAATGTTCTATGTTTTTTATTTTCTATGAATCTATTCTTTTGAGGCATGTTCAGGTACCACAATGCACCATAGAGGGTGGATTGTATATTAGAACTCAATATCATATTTTTTGAACATATAAATTATTTTGTTTTGGTGGAAAATGTCTTTGTATTCTCAAAAGAATAATAAAAAAAAATTTATGGGGCTATTAATCCATTTTAATAATTGTTGATTACTTTTTTTAGGGGAAATTATCTTATATAGGTGTTTAATATAGAGAATTATATATTCCAATTTTAGGAGTTGGTGATTTTTATAGATTTTTTGTATTAATGGTTAAAATGGTAATTTTAATTTTTTATAAATCAAACTTATGTATTATTGGATTTCAGACATGTTTTTTACCCTTGGGTTTTAATTTAGTAATTTTTTGATTTACCCATATATGATAAGGTGTCGTGAAATTTATTTATTATTTATTTTGTTCATATTTTATGGATTATTTTTATGAAATAAATAATGTAGTATATGAGACATCTTTTTCAATTGAAATGATGTTAAAATATGAAAAGATATTTTGAGGGTTGATATTTTGATTTTCCGGTGAGGGTAAATTATAAGCTAGATAATTTTTTAGTTATGAGAAATGTGAAATATAATTAAATGGGGGGATAGATGACTATTAATGTTTGAATTAATCAATTAAAATTTTGAATTAAATATAAATAATTCATTTTTCATAATTGGATCATTATATGAAATCTTTTATTCTCTACTATATCAAGGGATATAATTCATGGAATTATAGTGGATTTATAGATAAAAAATTGAGAATATTAATAAATAATGGGTATTATGGAATGATGAATAATGGTAATCAATGGAATATTAATATCAATCATTATGGAATTAATGTATTTGAATCATAATTCTCTACATTAATTAGATCATTTAATCCTACCATACAATTTATTTTAAAAATTGGGTATATAATTCATAATATTCTGGAATAATGAATATATGATAAAATGAAAAAGGAAATAGTTGATGAATAGTAAATAGATTAAATTATTTTTTTAGATCAATAAATGAAAATATATGAGTAATAGATTTAATGTAATTATTATTACTAATATAGAAATTCAAATTATAATAATTATAATATAGTTGATTAATATTATGAGTCATTATAATGAAAATGGAATATTAAAATGCGTAGAAACATTATAATTTTATTATTGAATTAAAATCTTTGGCCCAAGCCAGGTATATGTGACTCAATACCACCTAATCCACTTAAATTTTGTTTCATTTAAAAAATGGTGATTAATAATTATGATATATTTTATAAACTCATCAATGTGTATTTAAACCCATAAATTGTGGTTAATCCAATAAAATAACTTAGGTATGAGAGAATAAAATTTAATACCATTTTCCCAAGCCAGGTATATTTGACATGGGCGCTGTTTCACTTCCATTAAATGTTTATTGTAGTGATATTATTTTTAGTGGATGAGGTGTTATAGAGTCACAAATTATCTACACCATATATTCATTGTTTTTTGAAATATTCTAATGTTCAGAGAAATTCGTGGAAGAGAGTCACAAAGGGTGGTTTAAATTAAATAGGTCCCCATCACTTTTCATAGGGCCATGAAATTTATAGTAAGGGTCATTTGGTTGGATGATTATTTTGTTTATTTGGTTTTAGAATATATTTATTATGGTATTGTAAGTAATTTATAATATAAAAACCAATATGAAATCTTCTGTTTTAATTAGATAGAGTTTCAGATAAGTAATAGTGGGGTCAAATAAGTGACATAATTAAATTATTTATTTTGAATGGTTGTGGGAGACCAATTATATTGAGAAACTTCTGTTATCTTAGTATATGAGGATTATAGATTGTGAGGTCTAATTTTACTTCCTCTGATATATTAATGTATGACTGAGGTGGATGACCAATTTATAAATATGATATGATCATATTTTCAAGTATCATAGTATATGTCACAGCCTATGATCGAGAATAAATGGAAAGTGGGAATCTAATTTTTTTATGAATTTTTAAACATATTGAAATTTTCTAAAAAATGGGATGTTTTGAATTATAACACATTATGAAGTTGATTTCTATGATAATGATTATTATGTTTAATATAAGGAAAATATAAATGGAAGTGTGGATTATGGGGATAATCATAGAGGATATATGTTTTGTGGAGGTGATGGTGCGGGCTGAAGAAAGGGGAGTCTAAGAGAGTAAAAACCTGATTATACATTGATAGTCCCAAACTATATAGACATTTAAAAATGATATTAGTTTTGGTTGGTAGAGTCCCTATATGTGAACACCAATAGAACATTCAATAACCTTATAGTCGTATAGTGAAAAAACTCATAGATGTGTATGTGATAATGAGTTCTCAATGGGTGGAAAACTATGAGTTCCCTAAGATAATGAAATATTAATTGTAACACCCTGAGATTTTAAAATTGTGACATCATCTTCAATTTCATATATGACATGGAAAATCAAGCATAGATGTGAATGTAGCAATGTTGTAGCATCCCAGGCTGAATGTTCCTTTGAAAGGTTCTTGGTATGATTTTCCACAAGGTCTTAAGTGCGACTCCCCATACACCCAAGGCTGCAGACTAAGAGTGATGGTATACTTGTGTTACTATGGGGTGACTATTACATCTAAACAAATAAACACCATAGATGAAAAAATATGTAGATGATATGGAATATAAAAACAACTAATCATTAATAATAAACGATTGAGTAATCATCCATGAAAATGCTCTGATTTAAATATGGGAAAGCACCAAATGTACATAAAGAGAATTAAAATATAGCTAAATTAAATAAAGGCACAAAATATATCCATAATATCATAACAAAAAAATTCTCGATCCTCTTCCCCTATACTCCTATCAATACAAATAAAGATAATATAAAGCAAGAACAATCCTTGATCCCAATCTTGTAACCATGAGGTCTATTCAGGTACCACACAATAATGGGGACCCAAACATTTTTTGATATATAATCAGTAGGATACCACCAATGGGTTCCAAATATATCTATAATTTTTATATTAATAATAAGTGTGTAGGTATATCAATAAGTTATTTAATAAAAAAATGTTAGAAAGTTTAGCTGTGGTTCCTTAAGATCACATGGCCGACCATACCTACATTGATCTAAGACATAATATCCATAAACATTTCTATATGTATATAGATGAATATATATAAATAGATATATATAGGGATATAAATTCACTATCAAGGATATAAGTAATCAATATAGTAATAAATGTGACAAAAAAGTAGTCACATGACACATGGCTATAATCTCACATGTTCAAAAATGAGTTTACTAACTATCATAAATGGAAGTACCATTTGTCAAATATAATAAAAAATAATGATATGTTTTTATCCTATGAGGCCATACTATTTGTTCTCTAATGTGGAACCCTTGTATATCTTAAGGAGTAACATATTTCCTTTTTTTCTATTAAAAAATTTCTAGTATTCAGTAAAGAGGAAAACCAGCTATCACTTGATAATTCCCATTACACTGTGAGCCCATCCAAGGTGTTACATAAATTAAAAACCCTAGTATCACTGATATCATGGTAACTCTCAAACCTATGTTCTCATCTATTCCAATATGTAACAAGTAAAACCAATTATCACTCAAAGAGTTATATAATTCGAGTTCCATAAGAGATCATCCATTGCATTATATCAAAATGAGACCCAAGTATTTCCCATGGAAAAATAATATGAAATAGTCTATGATCCCATACAAGGAATTAAATAGGATGTAAATCCAAGTATCAATCATGAGGAATATTAATAATTAAACCATTTAATCATTATATAATTATATGATCATTTCTATATTCATTTCACTAAATATTTCAAATATGAATAATTAAGAGGCCCTACACTGAAGAACGCCATACCACAATTCAAGTATTATATTTTTTTAAACTTTCATTTATTAATAATGAGGTGTAAATATAAATTCCCAATGTATAATAATCTCATCATCCGTAAAACTAATAGTTTCAGTTATAGACAATAAGAAAGATTTTCCAAAATATAATTCATCACATCATAGTTCGTTAACCAATTAAAAATCAACTTAATTAATATGAATGGTCAATCATAGATGTCATAAAATAATAAATTTCACATGAAAAAAGTAGTTTAACAAAAACCATCTTAATTATTTAGGCATTTATAACATGATAAGGAATTTAAAAACAGACCCTAAGGGTTTCTAAATCATTATACAAAAATGGGACAAGGAGTATGTAATCGAAGGCACCATCAGATGTAGTTCAGTTTGAGTTCGTTGACCTCAAACCATGTAAAGAGGATAAATAAGAATGTTTTAGTTGTATAAATAATTAAATTTAATTATTTTTAGGTATTATGGAAAATTCATAAAAGGTATTGACTGTGGCAGGATGACATAAATTTATAAATGATGAAACAATAATTGAATTGAATCTAGACTGCATCCATCCTTCTTATGAAGGTCTAACTACCCAACATTGATCTTTGATTCAATTTGAAATAAGAAAAGTCTTATCAATATATAAACAACTAGAAAATATGAAGAAATAACTGACATTGATTTAGAATTCGGTATGGTGAGATATTTAACAAAATGATTGAAGATGATTCATAGAAAAACTAAAGGAATTCTAATGTAACTAAAAGTTTTTGATTTTGACCAAGAAAAGATGAAATCCACCCATGGGAGAGGTTGGTTTAGAAGACCACATGTGGGAATTTATTGGCATTCAGGGAAGATGAAAATATGTGTAACCCTTTAATGGTTTGGAGGGTAGAATCAAAATTTCGACACGTTAAAGAGGTGTATGGTTAGGTAGCATGGTATGAATATTGGTGGGACAAATGTGCAACTATCACTTCCCAAGTTCCATACCCTAAATGTTTTGGATGCATGGTTTGGGATAACCATGCACCAACCATGAAGCTCTACTAGTTATGTGGAACAAAACTTTAACTAGGAACATAGTTTAAAAAAAATTCTTTAGCTTGTTGAAAAACCTATAAAATTTAATGAATACATTTAACATGGCTATGATCCCCAAATTGTACAGTTTAGAAAACTGTATGACACACCTTATATGGCTACAAAGTTTCTCCTGTGGGGATGCATAATTTTAAAAAAATATGTGCCCTATCTGTTTCTCCAAAAAACTGAGCTTTTGGAGACCAATGCACCCAAAAACCATCTACTCTTCCAAGAAACCTATTAATCCTAAAACCTTATCCAAAAAATAATTTTACTGTTAAAAATCAACAAAATCATATTAGGAACCTCAATTTATTATTTGGAATACCTAAAAAATGAAAAGTCCAATTTATCATTGGAATTTTCAATTTCTTAAATATGTAGGATTTTACATCCTATGCATATTATAAATTTTCATCCCTAAGAAACTTTCTAGGACAATTGAATCATAACTCAAATTTGGGTTATAATGATTCCTTCAAACTGTAACTTTGTGTCTCTAAATATCCAAAACACCTCTTGGAATAACATAAATCATACAATACATGGCCACTAAAACTCCATCCAATGCTCTGAACTAATAAATGATGAATTGATATTCCAATTATGTGATATAGTCATCCATAATACATGAGCCCATATTGATATTATACATAATAAGACTTATGAGAATCCCTCTCATATGTTATACATTTAAAGGGCCTATTTTGATTCATTGTACTCCCACCATCAGAAATTCCGGCTAAAACATGCCCATATATTTATAGAGACACTCCAAAATCCCTTATAAAATTATACACATGGACACCATTCCGAGTCATTGGTTTGATCGAAATGGTTGAAATCCAATTTAACACTATTTACGATACACATGTCTCATACCAATGGCGTAGTCAATGAATTTCTCACAGATCGCATCCCACTAAATGAGAGAATTCAAGTTGATCCACATTTAGTAAAATTATTTCTAAAAATTGATGCATTCTATAGTAGAAGAGTCACTAAAGATGATTATAAATCATTTATCACAATGTGTTTCATGTTCATTGTATGCATCCTAATAGAATGCCATACCGAACTTTCTCTGATGTCTCATAGAAAACCCAACTCCCATGAAAAAAACATCACACCATAACTCAAGAACAGACATAATCCTAATCGAAAAAACTTGGATTGTCATGATTTACATTGATAATAACACTCAATCCATTATCAAATTATATATGTAATTACAATGAAATCAATTTGTTGAAGAGACCATTCATGAAAGAACATTATAGTTCGGATACTACTTCCATCCAATTGGTCACAAGGTTTCATGAGAATTTTAAAAACCATTGACCATGGTCCCACTCCCCACCATATGAGGACACCTTTTTTTCTTCTAAGGAAACAATTAACTAATAACCATATTACATTCCCCATCCATCCTAGACATATTTCTAGAATGTCTAAGTTCATGGTCATCTCCCAGAACTAGTGTAAATTTCATCCATCACATGTTCCCACTTCTAGATAATAGTTCATAGGACAATCAAACAAATTGAATCATAATAGTGTCATCATCCTGTAATCACCAATTTTGTACCATGAACTATCTAGATAATCCTAAACCCTCCCCTGCAGCTCAACTCCCAAGTATTTTGTTCATCAAACAATAAAATTTATTTAAACATGAAGATAAATGTTTAATTGATGTTCTCTCAATCTTCATATGGTGATTTGAAGAGAGGAAATTATCTCAATTAAACTATGAGAACACATAGATTTTATATTCTGGAAAGTATTTATCTTCGTAACTAAAATCACAAGACACAACACCACCCACATGTCTATTATGTCACATAAAGAGACCCATTCTAGATATCCCTCATCACTAAATACAAACTTTTAATTTTACTCAATTCTCAATGTCCACATTCCAGATACCATTAATCTTGAAACCTTCGATCCTCAACCCTTACACGTCCACTCATTCATGTTAAATTATAAACACATACCATTTTCAATATGCATGAGAGAAAATTATCATATGTAGTAGTTATATAACACATGCAATCCGATTTAAACCCAACACAGACTACCTTGAGTCTTCTATCATCAACGTAAAAATGACCATGCTAATCAGAATGCTATTTTTCATTAATCTGAATGTTACCAATGATATCATCTTCCAAATGAAGAATCATACCTATTACATGAATTATCAAATGACTGCCCACCTCACTGAGACTTTTTAGAGAAGAACATATCAATCATGTAACCAATACTAGTCAACTAATAAAGGTACCCAAACAAATTTCCATTGAAACCATCATAAGAAAATAAGAACTGTAGGTGCTTCCTTGAATACCCATGAATCACCGTTAATTTATCACTAAACATGATCACATACCATGCATCAGTCTCAAAAAGAGTGTAAAACTAAGATCATTTCCTTTAAGTAAAAAACTAAACCCTGGTAAAACTATGTTACTATTTAGCTTAGAAAAAACAAATAATGACAAACTGGGGGCTAATTAAATGTAAGGTTATCAATGTCTCCCAACTGGCACTCTTTTTTCTATCATGAGAACCAAAAACCACTATGAAATACATTAACAAATGTATAACATTCCAATTTCACTCATTGAAATATGTAAAAATGATTTACATGTAGCATCATCAACCTATGAGGGTAAAACACGTAAAAATGAACAAAAAATCAATTTCCCATCAATGGGAAACCATTCCCTGATCATTTCTGAGTATCTGAATAGGGAAGCTGTTTTTGAAAAGTTACAAGGCTAATGGAGAGAAGTAAGAGATGACACTCCGTGTGAATCAATATTCGTTAAATCTCTCTGGAGGTTCAACTTATTAGAAAAACAATTATCTACCATGTGTTTCATTTATGAATCTAGGGTCCAACATGGGAAAATTGGTACCCTAACAAAACCTCACATAAAAATACATAAAAAAATTATTTATCAATTATTTATGGTTAGAGGGTGCAACCATGACATTGATATATTCTAATCACACAATGAATCATCCCTATAAAATGTTCAAACCTAAAAATATGGAAATGTATTATTACATAACCATTGGGTCCAATGAAACCTACAATGGCATTTCCAAATTTCCATGAAACTTCTCACATTCCCATTCTAGGAAACTCTCAAGATGATGTTCCAAACTATCCCCTACATGGGGGTCCTTAAAACATGAAACTATAAAAGATTCAGTTATAAAAAAATTTAAATGATTCTATTCATTTCAAAATTTAATTGAGCTCATATATTAAGGAATTCATGTATTGGTTTATAAGGAAAACCATATAAATTATTTTATTTTTCTTATATTATAAAACATTTAAGGAAAAGTATCTTCTACTTTCCCATTACACCATTTATTTGATTCAATAGTTATCACAAATGGATCGGTTAAAAAATTCCAATTTTTAATCTATAGTGTAAAGAACCCATTTTTGTGATAGAAATTTTAATTTACAAACTCCTAATAATAATATAGCTCTAAATCATACAGTTTTGTCATGAAATATGGTGTGGAATGGGTTTCTCTTAGCACATTATGATTTTCACTTTTCCTTGAAGCTTTCTGTTGATGGGAAAAGACATGATTTCCAAACACTGGTTATAATCTTTGTTTTTAGTCCCATGAACTATTAGGGAGTCTCATTGGTCGAGAGGATGGGAGGTTGGGCTCATCATAACATTTTGGGTGGAATTGTCACCTAATTTGTGACACTCTTATAGATTTAAGATATGTTCATGAAATCCATCCAAATAATTGATAAAGGACCGGTTACCCTTATGTCAATGACATGATTATGAACATGTATCGATATCGATTATTGTGTGTATATAACAGGTTATCTATTGCTCTATTATTTAATTATGATTCTTATTACCATGGTCATGCTTGAGAACTCGTGAGTTTATCGTTATCCAGGGAGATACCCAGTGTCTTGGAGATGGGATTGAACCTATAAAATGCATCCTATGTAACTTATAAGAATATTAATCAAAACCTACAATGTTCATTTGACATAGTTTAAAATTGTATGATGGGAGCCATCTAAATATCTTAACCGTGTACCGTAAGGATGTGAATATTGAGATCAAACCTAGACGATGTTTCCTACATACTGTGTTTAAGGTACGAATCAAAATCAATGTAGTTATTGAGATGGGTATATATTTTATGAGATACATGACAATAGAGTACTTTGGTGGGACTTATAAAAATGAGAATGCAATGAATTTCTTCTTCTCAAATGTATCCATTTGAGTTCTGAGTGATGCAATCCAAATTTCATCTGGATGGTGAAGGTAGTATCTTTTGGGAGTTTTCATCAAGCTATTATCATAATCATCACTGATCCCTTTTCCCACATGAGCCATGATCGATTTAAGGAACAAGATATAGTGATGGATTGGACACATTAAATGAGAACATATCTATAAGGCACATACACATTGAAGTTGGCCATTGTGAGAAATGAGCACCAATCTTGTGTAGGATATGGGGTGGAGATCGGGCCTTAGAAATAATTATTATATATCATGGTTATGGAGGGAATTAGATTTATCATAGTTAATTTCATCCTGAACCCACTAATGGGTTTGAGTCACATAAGGGACGGCCGTGGATTACAATGATGCATGTGCATGAGTCCTCTTTTCATCTCCTGATGGAAGAGGAAGAGTGGAAGGCCTAAGGGAAGATTTATTCCCATAATTTAGGAATAATTGGAAAGGGAAGGGACTTATACTGAGGTGGATTCCTATTGGATCTCATTCCTAAGGAAGGCTTCCTAAATATTGTAGTTATAGCATGAAATAGGGTTTTCATAGTACATTTGGTCCCACAAACTACTGAAGAGTTAAGGTGGATAATGACTCTTAGAGGCAGTATGACCATCCTAATGATTTAAAGAATGTTAGGGATCTTATACCAAGATAGAGGCCATCTTGATCTGGTACATATTATAATATGCCATTATTTGGGTCTTATGTGTTGAGGAAACCCAATTAGTGCACTCATATCTTGTCATTGGTTGGGTCTTACACTTGCGGTTTCCCGTGTGGTTGAGTCTTACACTCTAAGGTTTCCCATTTCATTGAATCATCATTCATCCTTTAGCAGATTGATGGGAGGTGGTGATAACCACAATTGTGCGTCTAAGAGTGTGATATTAATAGGGTCACATGGGAGCATGACCGTAGCTCATCTAGGACACTTCCCTTGAAAAGGGGGATATGGATGAAGATTCCTAGATTGGGTCCACCTGGCATGAGTCCATGCAAGCATACCAGACAAACTGGGTGTGTTATAAGGAATATTCTTGACATGTCTACGCCATATACTTGGAAGGTCTGGATTTTTTGACTAATATGGTAGGACTTATATATAATGTTCCAGACACATCCAAGGGTATCTACTATATCAATTATCATGCCTTAGATGTCTCTATATGGGTAATGAAAACATGAAATGATGCTTCACATGATCAGATTTTGGTATGTACATGGACACAATAATGAAAAAAAATCTTCTCTCAGATGTCTTGACCTGATTAAAAATGATTTTATTGGGTCTTATGCATGATCAACTGACTTGTCTAAGATAACATCGCTTGATCAAGGCAGAAATTCCCGAGGTCTGGTACATGGTCCAAAGATTATTTTCCTGACCAGGATAGGCATTTCTAGATAAATATTCAAAAGGTATCGTGATTTCTTATTCTAGGCATCCCTGGGGTGTCAATTATGTTTTTGCAACCGCTAACACCCCTCACCTCCCACTTTCAATCACCTTTTTAATGCGACAAATGTCATGATTCATGCAGGATGGCATGATTGATGTATATGATTCCTACTTGATTTTTTTATGATGCCGCACATTACCAATAGAGGTAATATGGAGAGGGCCTGAGCATGTAGAGGACAGATCTATCTGTTAGACTCTGGAGCACCATGGGGATTCCAGGACATACCTATGGACTTCCATGCGGTGATGTGGACAAGTCTCAGGTTGTGTCCACTGACATTTCATGTCAATATGGACATGTTTATGGAAAATTGAAGGACCAATATAACACTTCAATGAAACCTTCATAAGGCCATCCATAATTTTCTAGTGCTTTCCTTGTGACAATGTAGATGTGTCAAGGGGTTTCGTCTAATAAATATGGATTTCCGTATTGGTCATATGACGACCATTCTGACTTGAAAAAGGGTTGTTGCGAGAACATACCTACTTGTACGGGGATTTTATTATGATCAAAATGGAATTTACAAGGTGACATTTGGACGTTGTGATTCCATTTAAGGGTCAAGAAGTCACATTTCCTTGAACTATATATTCACACGGTAGGGTCTCAAGGATATTCTAAAGGTCTAGAGTCCATTTAGAATCCGCAAGTATTCTTACAAAGGGGTGATACCTTTCGACTATGTAAACAATATTTTCCAAGGAATAGGGATAAATGGATACTAGATAAGGAGTAACCTGTATTCAGGGGTATTCCAAGGCTACATTCAGGTGTGAGGGGCTCCCTATTCTATGGATCCAAGTGACTCTTGTCCACCCACATGAGTTTTGTCATCAGTCATGGTCTTGTGATTGGTTGAGTGGTAATCCCCACGGGTTGTATATCAAAACCTTTACACAAATGTGAAAATGAATGAATCACATGGTGAGGGATTCATGGCCCATGGTTCTCATATCCTTAATGTTTTTCTTCATTCCACGGGTTTCTACGAGGATCCTTCACATTGAGGTGGCTACTTATAATATCATTTGCAGATGGTGTGATGGACTTAGTCTTCAATCATGATCAGGAAATTGTGAGGACATGTCAAACCAATAGGAGTATCCCATTTGAATCACATGTCCTCCAAATAGTGTCTTGTGATAGGCCATATCATCATGCACATGGGGCTAGGTAACAAATACTTTTCATGTATGGGTGAATGAAGGCCATGCAGTACAAGGGGGCATGACATATTGGTTTCTCGTTCCTAAGAATGTGGTCCCATAGTGTGTCTTGCATTGAATCCTCATGGATCCATATATATAAGGGGTGGTTTCATGAACTTCATATATATGATGCATGATCACATGATCAATCATGTGGGCGCATGATCTACAAAGGATCACATGAAGGACCTTGCGACTACCAATAAAAGCTACGTCCTAGTCTACCTGGATGTGGGTTTTCATTGTTCTGGTCCTCCTAGAGCCTTAGGTGTTTTCTCCCCATGACATGCATGACCTCAACGGGGATTTACAATTTATTCTTTCACCATGATGGGTTCCATTTATTGGGGTCACATATACATGAAAAATCATGACTGAAGGAGGCCAGCGTGTTAGCATTTTCAAGGGTTCACAAGGGAAACACTTATATGGGACACCGGTATCAGGGGCTATCATTATTTAACATCGAAAATCTGGGATGGAATCCCACATGATCGTGGGTTCACAAGACCATATAGAACTCTTATTCATGAAATTTGTATTTCTTTAAGAGTGGGTATCATAATGATTTCTTCCATCATGCCATGTGCTTTCTTGGAGTGTTGACGAGCCAAGATGCTTATGTATGGGGGGTATTTAAAAAAAATATTTTAAAAAAATATTTAATAAAAACCTTGTTTAATAATATTTTAAAAAATATTCTCTAAAGGAGACAGGTTATTTTCTACCTTTAGGATTCGGGAGAAAGGAAACACCCTCATTGGTGCCTTTCTACTATAAAAATTACAATTTTTTGTTTTAAAAAAGTTTGTTTTTACTATATTTTTGTTTTGTTTATATATATATAAATAAAAAACAAATAAAAAACAAATATTAAATATTCATAATAATTTATCCTCAATTTAAAATCCAGCAGTGATATCATTACAGCAGTCTGGATACTAATAGAAGCTATCATCCAGAACTCCCTTTTATAAGAGAGCTTACCCTGAAAATCATTCTTGATTTTGGATGAGGGATTCGGGTTCTCCTTTTCCTGTGAAGAACATTCTACATTTTTTATGTGGGATTCAGTTTTAAATACCTGACTTTGGAAGTCAATAAAATATAAAATATAAGACCAATATAAATAAAATATAAAACACGGATTAAACAAATAAAAAATAGTAAAAAAACAAAACGAATTTCATACAAAATAATGATAAAAATAAATTATAAACGTTCAAAACCACCTAATTGAAACTTAAAAATTTCAAATATGTGTCTTTGAAAGCCTATAAAGTATAAACTACAAACCAATATAAATGAAACATAATACATGGATTAAACATATCACAAATAATTGAAAATAAAAAGATTTTCGTAAAAAATGTTGATGGAAAATAATATATAAGTTTTCAAAGACACCTAAATGAAACTTACAAATGTTTAAAGCATGTGAATTTGAAACCTGTAAAATATAAATTATAATACTGATATAAATGAAACATAAAACATTAAATAAACATATAACAAATAGTTGAAAATAATAAGGATTTCATAAAAATTGTTAATGAAAAAAATTTATATGTTTTCAAAACAACCTACATGAAATATAAAAATGATTTAAGTATGTTGCTTTGAATGTCTATAAAATATAAACAATAAGACCGATATAATATAAAGTCAAAACATGGATTAGACATATTATAAATTATTAAGTTATTAAATTAATATTATTAATAATTAATTGTATAAAAATTAACTAATAATTATTAACAATTTATTATAAAATAAATAAATAATACTTATTAAAAGTTAATTATATAATAATTAACCAATTAATTAGTAATAAAATGACTTATTAATTACAATTTATCAATTATAATAAAAAATCATTATTTATAACTATATTACAAATTAACTAATTAACTATCATATAATTATTAATTATATTACCAATTAACAAATTAATTATTATATAATAATTTTTAATAAATAATAAATAATAATTATAATGAATAATTATAATTTATAATTATATTACTAAATAATTAATTATAAAAAGGACCCCATCAATATCTTTCTCAAAAAATTAATAAATTAACTATTATATATTTACTAATTATATTACCAATTATCTAATTAATTATTATATAATTAATGATAATAATTACTAACTAACTAACTAAAAATTATACAATTAATAATTATATTACTAAATAACTAATTAATTTTAATATAATTAATAATTATATTACTAAGTAACTCATTGATTATTAAATAGTTAATAATTATTTTACTAATTAACTAATTATATTACTAATTAACTTATTATATTACTAATTAACTAACAAATTATTATACAATTTATAGTTATATAACTGATAATTATATTGGCAATTAAATAATTAATAACTAACAATTAATAATAAAAAGATATAATGAATAGTTATAATGAATAATTATAATGAATAATTATAATGAATAATTATAATGAATAATTATAAAGAATAATTATATCAATAATTAACTAATTAATTATTATATTATAATTTTTATGAATTACTGATTAATAATTATATTGAATAATTATAATATGAATTAACTAATTAACTACTATATAATTAATAATTATATTACCAATTATCAAATTAATTATTATATATTAATTTTTAATAAACACTAATTAATAATTATAATGAATAAGTATAATTTATAATTATATTACAAATTAACTAATCATAAAAAGGGCTTGTGCTCTATCTTTCATAAAAAATAAACTAATTAACTATTATATATTTAATAATTATATTAATAATTAATTAATTAGTTATTATATAATTAATTCTTAATAATCAATAATTAACTAATTAAAATTATGTAATTAATAATTATATTAATAATTAAAAAATTAATTATTAAATAAATAATAAGTCCATTACTAAGTTAGTAATTAAATATTAAATAATAAATTATTATATTTCTAATTAACTAATTATATTATTAATTAACTAATTATATTAAAAATTAACTAATATATTATTATATAATTAATTATTAATAATTACTAATTAACTAACAAATTATTATACAATTAATATTTATATAACTAATAATTATATTAGTAATTAATAATTATTAATTAATAATTATAATAAATAATTATAATGAATAATTAAAATGAATAATTATAATGGATAATTATAAATAATAAGTTTATTACCAATTAACTAATTACTTATTAACAATTATAATGAATATTTATATTACTAATTAACTAATTACCTATTTTATAATTAATAATTGTATTACCATTCTACTAATTACTTATTATATAATAATTTTTAATAAAAAGTAATTAATAATTATAATGAATACTTATAATTTATAATTATCTTACTAATTAACTAATTAAAAAAGGACCTCAGCTATATCATTCACAAAAAAATTACTAATTTACTGTTATATAATTTATAATTATATTACTAATTAACTAATTAGTAGCAATATAATTAATTATTAATAATTTCTAATTAACTAATTACTGATTATATATTTAATAATTATATTACTAATAAACTAATTAATTATTATATATTAATTTTTTAGTAAGTATCTAATTTATTATTAAATAATTAATAATTATATTACTTATTATGTAATTATATTACTAATTAACTAATTAATTGTTATATAATTAATTATTAATAATTTCTTGTTAACTGACTAATTATTATACAATTATTAGTTACATAATTAATAATTATATTATTAACTAATTAATAATTATTAATAAATTACAATTAATAATTATAATTAGTAATTATAATGAATAATTACAATTAATTATTATAATGAATAATTATAAATTATAATTATATTACTAATTTACTTATTAGCTGTAACACCCCGAGCTTCCACGATACGCTTCTCATTCAATAATGCAATAGCTTGCATTGTACGCAAGTTCGAGTTCTAACACACCGCGACTAATCAATGTAGCCGTTATGAATAGTAATAACCAATTTTTAAAATTATAGAAATTTTATATTTCAAAATGGACTTCATTTTTGTATTCTTAATATCAAAATTATCCAAAGTTGAATTTTTTATAATTTTGTGAGAACTTCCAATTTTTTAGGAATAGTGAAAATTACTTAAAAACAACTTTTTTAATCAAAATAATTTATAGTGATAAGTTATACTATTGAGTGGTTTTAAAGTATAATTAGAATATATTTTTACCATTTTATCCAATGGTGGTCATTAGAATTAATTTAACATTGAAATTGGACATAAACAATTGCCAATCTTTTGATATAAATTGTTTCTTAAAAACACGATATTTTTTGTAACATCGGGAATTAATTATAAAATTAATTAATGCAACTTATATGTTTGGAATTTTGTAAAATTGACATCATTTTTGAATTCAGAATATCAATTATAGCTTAGGGTGAAATTTTGGCCTTATTCTGAAAAACTTCAATTTTTGATGAATAGTGAAACCACTAAGTGGTTGTTAAAAACTGATTTTTCGTTAAAATGAAATATTACCACTTCTGTGATTTGATTTTCAAAAATACGACATACATGGTTTTCATTAAGAAGTAAAATGTGGTTCAATGAGATTAAAATAATTTTTGGTGAATAGTAGCTTTTAAGTTCTTAATCGCGATTAGAGGTAATTAGTGTAGTTTAAGGTAAAAATAATGTTTTAATAATATGAGATTAGCTTGACACTTGTCCTACTCCTATTGGATGACTCATGGCCAACCAAGACAACCCATGGGTAAACTTGGGGACCCCATGGATCCAATTTAGTTAGAAAATGACATTAATATATATTTATTTAATGTTAAAATTAAATTGACACAAACATGAGTTGTTTTACTAAAACAGTTTTTAAGTGGGGTTACACAAGTCCAAATTTTGACTATAAATATTCATTAGAAAGATAAAAATATTTCCTACATCATAGTGTTTTTTTTATAATTTTTATACATTAAATAAATTAAATTATTTATGACATCATTATGATGCAGCGATGACCTCATTATTTAATGATTTTAATTAAATGAAAAGATAATGTAAAATCCAAGGCTTACACTTGTCCAAAGACTATTGGATGGGTAGATTTCGTACCCTTATCACCTTATCCACGAATTATATAAGTTTGGGACCTTTATAATCCGAAAATCATTCTATAATAATGTAACATTTCAATCTTTCCAAAAGAGCCCCTCCTCTCCTCTTATAAAAGGCCCCCACCTCTACCACCTTATTCACACTTTCAAGCCTTTTGGTTCGGCCAAAATCTGCCCAAATACTCTCCCAACTTCTCTCCCTTCATCCGAGAAGCTTTACTTTAGTCAGAAAGCCATCCTAATGAGTCCTTTTGATCAAATCAAAAGGAAGAACCCGAAGAAGAGGTTACATTTTCATCACCCTCTTTCATGTTTCTTTCTTCTTCCACTCCCTCTTTGTTTATTATTTCAATTCTAAAATTATAACTCCAGTATATTCTATATACTGTGATGTTATTATAAATATGGAACAACCTTATTCAGTATTCTACCCATCATTTGAATGACATGTCACCATACGTGCGTACGTACGGCTTACCGTCTCCACGTCGTGGTGTAATTGTTATTCAATATATTATTATTTAGATGGGTATAATAATGATATGTAATTCATGTAAATAATAAATATAACATGATAATGATTCTGTATATATGATATACTATCCAATTATATATTATTTTAATATCAAAATAATGATATTGTCACTCGTGCGTACGTACGAACTACCGTCTCCACGAACGCGATGAGATTCATTCTCTGTCGTATCCATTCAAGTATAATTATCATTTGATTACTTAAAAATTATGTTTAAGGACATGATATCATTCTGGATATGAATAAGATAAAACCTATCCATGAAAAACACGACTTACGTAACAAAACATATAAAAGAAAACGAATAAGTTATCACCCGAAACAACGATAAATCTAAGATATTGTTAACAAAGCAATGTTAAAAGATCATATATGATATCATATGAATGTATATGATTCTTGTATAATTTAATAACAATTATTTCACCATTATACATGATGTTAACCTAACCCAAACCAGGAAAAGTACAAGGTAAGGGTTAATTCTACAACCTCTTCATTATTCAAGGTTGTTCATATGTAATTATCTTCTGGGACCTCTTTATCATCTACATCCATGTTTCTTAAATATATCTTTCAAAACATTTTTACTACTTATTAGAAAATGGGTTAATGTAATTTATACCCTTATTTGACCTTATACGTTTTTGAAAGGAATCTTTCTGTCAAACAAGGTACTTTTTGACATTTTCGACAAAATTAAGGTAAGGGAACTTCTTAACCCAATTTCCATTCTTTGGGTAAATCTCCTACTTTAAAATTATGTCATGATATTATTATGTCCTATCTTGTATTTATACTTTCTTTATGTGTACATATAGTGAATACACCTAATATATCTATTTTATTTTAAAAATGGTGTTTTTACGGACTTCGTCTCAATCTCCTTTTATTGAGTCATATTTTGTTTTATACACAACTTTATTTTATATGGTGTATAAACCCCTTTGACTTTTACGTTTATTCAAAAGGTTTTCTTTTATAATTATGTGATTTTTAAATGATTTCAAAAAAGTGATATTTCTCTCCAATATATGAAAATCCAGTGCAAATGTATACTTATTTTATGCAAGCTTAAAAATGTTTTCAGAAAACCCGACTCTCGAGTGTGGTAGACAGGAAGGGATTGGGCATGGACCCATCATGGCCTGTAATTAGTCAAGAAGTCTCAGAATTAGTTATTTTGTTTTCAGAAGCTTGCTTAATGTTTTTATAAAAACACTGGAGTATATTTGAGGAATTTTAAATGTAAGTATCTTCTAAAAAAATGCATCGGTAAGTCTCTTGAGACAACTAGACGTGGAATTGGCCGAGGCCCTTTCCCAATTTGATTTATGGTTTTGGCTGAGGCCTTAATCATTTTAGATGTCTTGGCCGAGACCTTGACAAAATGTTTCAGAATGTCTGGCATTATACATTCCCTCATTATGAAAGTGGTTATTGATATTTCATGTGATTATTCGTCTAGTAGAATATCCATGTGAGTAATTAATGGCATTATTTTATTTTACTTTTGCCATATTATGCTGAAGTTCAAGTTCAATAAGGCTTTTGTTTTAGTTATACATTGCCTTAAATGCTTATGTTTTCTTATGAAAGTTTCCGCTATATTGTTATCCTTACGGAGCATTGGAGCTCACCCCTTTCAATGTTTTATTTTTTCCCAGGATGTGAAGAGGTGTATTATGACTGACTTGCAAGAATAGTCAGTGAGGATATGAGTGTGGACTAGGGAGACCATGTTATTGTAGTTTTCATTTTTATGATGTAATGAAAGACTTATGAATGTATCTAGTGTTTCCAAGGCTACTAAACTAATTGGTCTTTCGAGACTTTATCTTTTGTGATCATGCCAATGTTATGAAGTAATGCACCGACTCTGGGTAGTTGGGGTCGGGGCGTTACAGTTGGTATCAGAGGCAGTTTAGTACTAACCTTGGAAGCTAGATTTAGACAAACTGTGATTAGATCATGTAGACCTAAGATGAACTTTGAGGATTAGTATAGAAGAACTTCCTAAAAATTTTGGTATTGTAGAGATTTTGTGAGTTTTCCGAGCAATACATCCCTGTCTGGATACGAGCAGGTAGAGGCGGCTCTGGCACAGATTTACCTAAGGGTAAAACCCAAAAACACCGCTTTGAGCTAGACTCGAACGGGAACTGGTGCACGACAACGGGCCTTGCTACACTCTTGGTTACGACACTCCCGGGGGATATGCTTAGGATAATTCCCATTTTCTTTATAAACCACTATGAAGGGTTACGAGTATATCCTTCCTCAAAGAAAACATTTTTATAATTATGGATTATATCCATAATTAGTTCAATTTATGTTAAGTGTTTTACAAGTATGGAATTATGTATTTTGATTCATAAACTAATCCAGTTTATGCCATTATTTAGAAATGGCGCTTAGTGGAAGGAATGGAAACTGTATCAATGCATGCACACCGTGTAGGGATTGACCTCCTATTCAAGGTAATTATGGTGGAGCTAGTGATAAAACTGGTGCTGATCAGCTTCTCACCATACTGGGACAACTCACGCAGGTTATGAATAATAACCTTACTCGTATGGAGAACCCTGATCCGCAATGTGGAGGATCAATGCTAGACCGTTTCATGAGGCAACAACCACCAACCTTCAATGGCAGTACAAATCCTATAGTAGCTGAGCAATGGATAAATTCCTTAGAGAAAATATTCCATGCCTTGCAGAGTAGTGAAAGGGAGAAAGTTTTCATGGCAGTTTACCGCCTCACTGGAGATGCCGATCAATGGTGGTCACTAATTCAAAACACAAAGGAAGATGATGAATTAACAAACATGGAATGGCAGGAGTTCAAAGAGATGTTCTTAGAAAAATACTTTCCTCGAGACCATCGAGCGGATATGGAAAGGCAATTTCTGAGTCTGAGGCAGAAGGAGGATGAGAATGTCGAAAAGTATGAGGCTAACTTTACAAGGATAGCGAGGAATGATGCCGATTATATACGTAACCCAAGGAGTAAGATTGATCGTTTCTTTGATGGGTTAAAACCATTTCTCTGTCGAGCTTTAGTATCACAATCCTTCTCATCATACGAAGATATTGTCTCGTGTGTTATCAAGACAGAAAAGGAATTCTCTAAGTCTTATGACAACAAAGTAAAGCAAGAGAATAAGAGAACGGTGGAACAAGAGACAGATAAAGGGAAAAAGGGAAAGAATGATTTTCATTATGTGATAATTGTGGGAAGAATCACCCTTGTACTTGCTTAAAAGGAATGAGAGTTTGTTATAAATGTGGAGAAAAGGGTCTCCAGGCTCGTGATTGCAAGGGAAAGAAAGAGGCTATCAAAGTTGAATGCTACAATTGTAGAGAAATGGGTCATTATGCAAATGAATGTCATAAGCGTCAGCGAAACTTACCTCAGAAAAGGCCAAGGGATCAAGGACAATCTTATGCTGTAACTACAGTTGAAGTAGAATAACTAATGTAACAGTGCTTTTAGACACATGGATTATATTCTAGTTATTAGAATAATGTGATATATATATATAAGGATTGTACTGCAGTACTTGTTGATTTCAGTAAGGTTTTAATATGATGAAAGTAATTATATTTTTAGTATGTGACAATAAGAGAAACTTTACTTTGTTTGGGGAATCTGATAAATTTATTTTGGAATTAAGAGACCTTTTAGAGAAAGTCTGGATAGAGGTATATTGGATAATTATAAAGGCTGGAGTGGATTAATTTGATCTTTGGATAATATTGTTTAAGGTTAAAAAATTTAAGAAGATTATATTTGGAATATTATGATACTATAGTTTTAGGAAAAGGACAACCTGCAGGGTGGGGCATAACCCGTCGCGTCGGACAAAGCTGCAGGAATTGAACCCACAACCATAGTGCGACATGCCTTTATTTCCTACCACTAGCCTACAAGAAGTCCATGGTTATTACAAAATAATTTTACTAATATAAATGGTATTTGTTAATATTTGGAACCTTATAAAATTAGGATAAGTATAATATTTTTGAGTTCTATTATCTTTTTGAGTGAATGATGAGTTGAAGGTTGAAACTCTAACAGTCAAGCATAACTATATATATACCTATCTCTTATTCAATGAATAAATTAATTCTTAAACTTTAGTAAAGGGATATTAAAACAAAAAAATGTGTTATCTTAATACCTTATTCCTTGTTGAACTGATGATATTTTAAATCAACATAGATTGAAGGCTTTGAGGCCCTCAATTTGACAGTTGATTGTGATTGATGACCTCAATCACTCCCTACAAATATTTACTTTTTTTCTCCAATTATATGTCTCTAATTTCCACCAATGTTCTCCTTATCGAGATCATAATTTCGTGGTGACTTTCTTATTTCCATTTCCCTCTTATTAAGGCTAAATTTTATTAGTCTTATTTCCGATGTGGGTTTTCCAAAAAGGTATTTTCTCTTTTCAACCTTTTATTTTCAAAGAAAAATTTCAAATTGCGAGGACGCAATTTATTGAAGGAGGGGAAAATGTAACACCCCGAGCTTCCACGATACGCTTCTCATTCAATAATGCAATAGCTTGCATTGTACGCAAGTTCGAGTTCTAACACACCGCGACTTATCAAAGTAGCCGTTATGAATAGTAATAACCACTTTTTAAAATTATAGAAATACTATATTTTAAAATGGACTTCATTTTTGTATTCTTAATATCAAAATTATCAAAGTTGAATTTTTTGTAATTTTCTGAGAACTTCAAATTTTTTATGAATAGTGAAAATTACTTAAAAACAACTTTTTTAATCAAAATAATTTATAGTGATAAGTTATACTATTGAGTGGTTTTAAAGTATAATTAGAATATATTTTTACCATTTTATCCAATGGTGGTCCTTAGAATTTATTTAACATTGAAATTGGACATAAACAATTGCCAATCTTTTGATATAAATTGTTTCTTAAAAACACGCTATTTTTTGTAACAGCGGGAATTAATTCTAAAATTAATTAATGCAACTTATATGTTTGGAATTTTGTAAAATAGACATCATTTTTGAATTCAGAATATAAATTATAGCTTAGGGTGAAATTTTGGCCTTATTCTGAAAAACTACAATTTTTGATAAATAGTGAAACCACTAAGTGGTTGTTAAAAACTGATTTTTCGTTAAAATGAAATATTACCACTTCTGTGATTTGATTTTCAAAAATACGACATACATGGTTTTCATTAAGAACTAAAATTTGGTTCAATGAGATTAAAATAATTTTTGGTGAATAGTAGCTTTTAAGTTCTTAATCGCGATTAGAGGTAATTAGTGTAGTTTAAGGTAAAAATAATGTTTTAATAATATGAAATGAGCTTGACACTTGTCCTACTCCTATTGGATGAGTCATGGCCGACCAATACAACCCATGTGTAAACTGGGGGACCCCATGGATCCACTTTAGTTGGAAAATGACATTAATATATATTTATTTAATGTTAAAATTAAATTGACACAAACATGAGTTGTTTTACTAAAACAGTTTTTAAGTGGGGTTACACAAGTACAAATTTTTACTATAAATATTCATTAGAAAGATAAAAAGATTTCCTACATCATAGTATTTTTTTTATAATTTTTAGACATTAAATGAATTAAATTATTTATGACATCATTATGATGCAGCGATGACCTCATTATTTAACGATTTTAGTAAAATGAAAAGATAATGTAAAATCCAAGGCATACACTTGTCCAAATACTATTGGATGGGTATATTTCGAACCCGTATCACCTTATCCACGAATTATATAAGTTTGGGACCTTTAGAATCCGAAAAGCATTGTATAATAATGTAACATTTCAATCTTTCCAAAAGAGCCCCTCCTCTCCTCTTATAAAAGGCCCCCACCTCTACCACCTTATTCACACTTTCAAGCCTTTTGGTTCGGCCAACCTCTGCCCAAATACTCTCCCAACTTCTCTCACCTAATCCTAGAAGCTTTAATTTAGTCATAAATCCATCCTATGGAGTCCTTTTGATCAAATCGAAAGGAAGAACCCGAAGAAGAGGTAACATTTTCATCACCCTCTTTCATGTTTCTTTCTTCTTCCATCCCTCTTTGTTTATTATTTAAATTCTAAAATTATAACTCCAGTATATTCTATATACTGTGATGTTATTATAAATATGGAACAACCATATTCAGTATTCTACCCATCATTTTAATGACATGTCACCATATGTGCGTATGTACGGCTTACCATCTCCACGTCGTGGTGTAATTGTTATTCAATATATTATTATTTAGATGGGTATAATAATGATATGTAATTAATGTAAATAATAAATATAACATGATAATGATTCTTTATATATGATATACTATCCAATTATATATTATTTTAATATCAAAATAATGATATTGTCGCTCGTGCGTACGTACGGACTACCGTCTCCACGAACGCGATGAGATTCATTCTCCGTCGTATCCAATCAAGTATAATTATCATTTGATGACTTAAAAATAATGTTTAAGGACATGATATCATTTTTGATATGAATAAGATAAAACCTATCCATGAAAAACACAACTTACGTAACAAAACATATAAAAGAAAACGAATAAGTTAACACCCGAAACAATGATAAATCTATGATATTGTTAACAAAGTAATTTTAAATGATCATATATGATATCATATGAATGTATATGATTCTTGTATAATTTAATAACAATTATTTCACCATTATACAAGAGGTTAACCTACCCCAACCAAAGAAAAGTACAAGGTAAGGGTTAATTCTACATCCTCTTCATTATTCAAGGTTGTTCATATGTAATTATATTTTGGGACCTCTTTATCATCTACATCCATGTTATTTAAATATATCTTTCAAAACATTTTTACTACTTATTAGAAAATGGGTTAAAGTCATTTATACCCTTATTTGACCTTATCCGTTTTTTAAAGGAATCTTTCCGTCAAACAAGGTACTTTTTGACATTTTCGACAATATTAAGGTAAGGGAACATCTTAACCCAATTTCCATTCTTTGGGTAAATATCCTACTTTCAAATTATGTCATGATATTATAATGTCCTATCTTGTATTTATACTTTATTTATGCGTACATATAGTGAATAAAAATAATAGATCTATTTTATTTTAAAAATGGTCTTTTTACGGACTTCGTCTCAATCTCCTTTCATTGAGGCATATTTTGTCTTATACACAAATTTCTTTTATACGGTGTTTAACCCCTTTGACTTTTACGTTTATTCAAAAGGTTTTCTTTTATAATTATGTGATTTTTAAATAATTTCAAAAAAGTGATATTTCTATCCAATATATGAAAATCCAGTGCAAATGTATACGTATTTAATGAAAGCTTAAAAATGTTTTCAGAAAACCCAACTCTTGAGTGTGGTAGACCGGAAGGGATTGGGCATGGACCCATCATGGCCTGTAATTAGTCGAGAAGTCTCAGAATTAGTTATTTTGTTTTCAGAATCTTGCTTAATGTTTTTATAAAAACACTGGAGTATATTTGAGAAATTTTAAATGTAAGTATCTTCTTAAAAAATGCATCAGTAGGTCTCATGAGACAACTAGACGTGGAATTGGTCGAGACCCTTTCCCAATTTGATTTATGGTTTTGGGCGAGGCCTTAATCATTTTATATTTCTTGGCCGAGGCCTTGACAAAATGTTTCAGAATGTATGGCATTATACATTCCCTCATTATGAAAGTGGTTATTGATATTTCATGTGATTATTCGTCTAGTAGTATATCCATGTGAGTAATTAATGGAATTATTTTATTTTACTTTTTCCATATTATGCTGAAGTTCAAGTTCAATAAGGTGTTTGTTTTAGTTATACATTGCCTTAAATGCTTATGTTTTCATATGAAAGTTTCTTCTATATTGTTATCCTTACGGAGCATTTGAGCTCACCCCTTTAAATGTTTTATTTTTTCCCAGGATGTGAAGAGGTGTATTATGACTGACTTGCAAGAATAGCCAGTGAGGATATGAGTGTGGACTAGGGAGACCATGTTATTGTAGTTTTCATTTTTATGATGAAATGAAAGACTTATGAATTCATCTAGTGTTTCCAAGGCTACTAAACTAATCGTTCTTTCGAGACATGATCTGTTGTGATCATGCCAATGTTATGAAGTAATGCACCAACTCTGGGTAGCTGGGGTCGGGGCGTTACATTAACTATTATATAATTAATAATTATATTACAAAATAACTAATTAATTATCGTATAATAATTTTTAATAATTAATAGCTATTATGTATAATGAATAAATATAATATATAATTATGTTACTAATTAACTATTTGAAAATTTTATACTGAATAATTACATTATTAATTAATTACTTAATTATTGTATAATTAATTATTAATGAGAATAATTTAATAATTTAATAATTTATTATATGTTTAATCCATGTTTAAACTTTAAATTATACCGGTCTTATAGTTTATATTTTATAGTCTTTCAAAGCCACATACTTTAATCATTTTTAAGTTTCAAGTAAGTGGTTTTGAAAGCTTATAAATTCTTTTTCAAGAACAATATTTATGAAATTATATTTTTTTTCAACTATTTGTTATATGTTTAATCCATGTTTTATGTTTCAGTTATATTAGTCCTATAGTTTATATTTTACATTCTTTCAACATCACGTGCTTAAAATATTTTTATGTTTCATGTAGTTGTTATTGAAAACATATAAATTATTTTCTATCAATATTTTTTATGAAATTATTTTTATTTTCATCTATTTTTTATATGTTTAATTCATGTATTAAGTTTCATTTATATTGTTCTTGTAGTTTATTTTTTATTGGCTTTCAATGTCAAGAACTTGAAACATTTTATGTTTCAAGCAGGTGGTTTTAAAAGCTTCTAAATTATTTTTTATCATTATTTTTTATGAAATTATTTTGGTTTTCAACTATTTTATATACCTTTCATCAATGTTTTATGTTTCATTTATATTGGTCTTATAGGTTATATTTTATAGTCATTCAAATTCATTTACATGAAACAGAATCCCACATCAGAAATGCAGAATGCTCTGTGTAGAAAACGGAGAACCAAAATACCACATTAAAAATGAAGAATGATTTTTAGGGTATGCTCTCTTACAAAAGGGAGCTCTGAGTGAGAGTTTCTGTCAGAATTTAGATTATTGTAATGGCAGTACTACTAGATTTTAAATAACGAATAAATTCTGCGGAAAAAATTATTAATTTCTTTGTAATATATATATAAACAAAAGAAAAAAAATATTATAAAAAATTATAAAAAATTAAAAACATAAATTATTTTTTTTGGTTTTAGTGGAAAGGAGGCATCTGCGATACCTCTTTTGTGGCACAGTTTTAAAGATATTTTAAGCCCATTCGTTTTTAACAAATTTTTTTTAAAGTATTAAAAAAACATTGTTAGGGGGTATCGTGATGTATCCATAAGAAAAGGTTTCTCATAGTATTCAAAAGACAGGGGTTTACATGTTCACTAGAATATATACATGAGCACTAGTATGGGTTCATCATGCATTATAAGAGTAGTGTTTTCGGGTCGTAGAAGGTTCAATAGCTTATACAATCACATTATCTAAAGGGAGGCCTTATAAGAGATTCCAAAACCATTCCTAGGGGCCTTGAATCTAACCACGAGATCATATGAAGATCATTCAATGGTTTCTCTTAATGGTATCATGTTGTGTATTCTCATGGGAAGAACGTATTTTTTAAAAGGAGGAGTTCTTCGAAGGTTTTTTCTGTGACTCTATTCCTCAAGTGTTTCTATCTGATTCCCCTTTATTTCAGAATAATATTTTCTTATCCCACTCCCATATCTATTTTTCTAAATGATAGGGGGTATATATAGTACGCGTGAGGCTGATCGTCCTTCCGTTTTTTCACGGAATTGATGGATGTGTGCACCAAGTGACGTGGTGTAGCTTGCAATGAATCATCTCTATTTGAAATGTCGCACAGTCATTTCATCAAATCATGTGATGCCTTTTTCCCTTCATTTCATTTCATGACCATGAAAATTCAATGTTAAATTGGAAGAAAATTCGTGTAGGTGAAAGGGGATCACGATTGTAAAAAAAACTTGTGAGGCCTTTTGTCTTTGTCCTTGGTTTGGTCTCATGATCTAAGAATTATCATGGGAAAACCTTGATCGCTATCAGGGGAACATGTGAAATCCATTGGAACACGTTGTTTGGTTCCCATGGTGGATTCTGATAGGTGTCTTGGTCTCTGGGTTATCAGTAGAGGATAAGTGGTGGCAACCCTAGTGATCACCATGTGAACATTCGACCATCTTTGAGTCACTATGTTGAACCAACAACATCAGGGATTTGTGATCAAAATGTATGTTGAAGAAGATGGTAATGTGGTTTGCCGGATAATTTGTTTAAAACTTGTAATACACTAGATTGAGACATATGACTGGGATCAGTGGAAGACTAGAGCTGACTATGCTAAGAAAATCGTGTAGTTTGATTGGATGACCCTAATTCGATCACGTGGAAAAAAATTGTCCCACATAGAACTCTCACGTTTTTTATCCTCTGGTATAAAATCCATTCTATAGTTGTCTTTGGTTCGAGTCGACAATGGGGTCAGCACCCGTACCATCTACAAAGCTTCTACCAAGAAAGGTTCAGCCCACTTATGCTTAAGCACCCACATGATGGCCCAACACATACCCTATACAGGGGCACATCATGTGTCTTGCAAAAGATATGACCCCCCATTGGTGCACTTGATAGCCATGGATGATTCCCATGGGCATTTTCAACCTGTGGTCCTACAATATGCTAGGTTGAATCGGTATATAAATAGTCGGTGTCTAGCATTAATTTTTTTTAGCAAAGGGTAGTATCAAAAATAATAATAAAATTCTTAGAAAATATTCCAAAATGTGATCCCCCTTAAATTCGCATGCCTTCATGTATGCCATTTCTAATTTCATATTCCATGATCTTAAATTCTTTTGTCATCTAATTTACAAGGACTTCACATGGTCTCCTTCTCATGGGCTCCATCATTTACATATGTCAAGGGACATAGCTATCATAGCATGTTTTTTATAAGACCATATTATGAGACCCACAATCATTGTATCTATTTTATTTACTTTTCCATATCCTTCACCTAATATTCATATTGAATAAGACTTACCTGGCATGGTCTAGGATTTTTCTCAAACCACTTTTTAATAGGTTTTCGACCAGGAAAGGTTTTATGCCTCTTCTATTTTTCAATTATCAATATTTTAAGGATCACACAAAGTATATGTTGTGTGAGAGGATACATGGATCTTTCCCAGGATTCACTTATCGATATTTCATTATGGTGAGTATGATGTATCATTTTGTTTTAAGGTTATGCAAGCTAGACCATCCTTATTTTACAGTTTAGGTTCATCTAGCTCAGACCTTCATTAATAAAGTAGTCGGTATACTAGGGATAACACAAAACACTATGGGGGGATGAGTTCCTCCATAGTGATTATAGGGATCAAGGGGATCAAAATTCCATTATCACAAGTTTGTGCTGCATTTATTTAGAGGGTTAAATACATTAGGTGTCGATAGAATGGAAAAATAATGATTATCTCCACTCTTTTCCACGGGCTATGGTAGGAATATATGGTGAATATGGCTGATGGAGAAATGATAGGGAAGCTATATCCTCCTGGATAATTGGTGTTGGGGGTGATTTAAATCACACCATAGAATTTTGATCTAATTAATATTGAATGGGGTACAAAAGAGGGGTATCGACCTTAACAATATGAGGTTTTAGGTTCAACCACAATGACGTTGATGATCACAAGGATTAGAAATCCATTTATGTTAGGCCATGATATCTCCAGTTTGTGGGGATTATTCCATTTTGTGTCAGTATCATTGAAAACCACGATATATATTTTACCCTACATGGGCTATGAAATATTTGTGAAGACTCAAACATATTGTCAATGAAGTTGTGTATGGAAGAAAGGATAATCATGATATGATCTGGCACATTGGGGAAACTTTCCTCCAATTGAACAGACTGGGCCCTACACCTTGTTGGTTCAAATCATGAGGTGTGGGCCCCCAAAAGGCTCATAAATGAATAGCTTCACTATAGCCTTGATAAAGGATACAAAACATGGTGATGAAATGTCGAGGATATCAGATCCACTAGAATAATATGATATGAAGATTGTAAATCATATCCCAAAGTGATCATGTAATGAAGAAGGTTTGGGATAGTGACATTGATGATATCTTAATCCACAATGGGCTGCTATATTCTTCTGAAATGATTCCAAGATCACAAGAATCATAATTCACTTTTATGTATGGAAAATATATTTTTTGTTTGTGGTTTGGAGCCCATATACATCAGTATCATGCACATGGTCAGATAAATCCTTTCTTCTTCACGGGTAACAAAAGGTTTGTGATTAACTGATATACTTTAGATCGTGAAGTGGGACTTATGAAAAATGTAATATCCAAGAAGGTGTTGAGAACCCTAAAAGTTGCATCAACAGTTTATTAACATATTCTCATGGTGAGGAGATTTGAAAAATCATTACTCTAATTATTTCATGGATCATGGGGTCCAACAAACATATATTTTATTTTAATAGGGATATATAGTAGACCCTATGATCTTTATGGTTTATTTATTTGGGCCTTAATTTTTTGCTGAACTCTAGGGTTTGAGAGTTTAGTACGTGGAGACTTGACTTATGCTCATGTTTACCTATTTAGATTTCAAACATGATATGTTATGAATATCTTTGTTAGCAGTTTAGGGTCTTGCGATTTGGAACATTATATGTTACATTTTATAGTCGTATAACATTGACCAAATCCCAAATATTTTAAGGTCCTAATTCAAATATACCTAATATGCTATATGTTACACAGGAATCTAATTAATACACCAAGGGTTAAGAATAAACCATCATCCTTCTGAGTGGGAGGTGGATATGTATTAAACCGCGAATCGAGTTTTCCAGATTATAATAAATGACATTAGACAATCATTATCGGTATAAAATAAATCACAATGTGGTTCTAGTTTTTTTGTGGTGAAAAAATTATAATGAGAATAGGGATCCACCTTATGTGAGACCAATATGTGAATACATGATGGGTATAAATCATTTTTCTTCAGTAAAATGGCCAATTGGGACACCAATTTGTCCATTTAAGAGGGAAATGAAAGGCTTGTAGAAATCATAGGTATACATGATGTGATGTGTAGCACATGGATTAAGGTACTTTTAAAATATTGTAGAACATCATTGTACCATAGTTGACTGGGGAATGTCTCTTGTGTTACCTTGATAGGGAATAAAAAATGGTTGATGGTCTGTACATTTAATCATCATGTAGTGGGTATAGTTGTCTTGTAGTTTAATTTTATATTACCAAGACATTTTCCATGTAGTTTAATGTCATGCAGCAAAAACGTATATCCATACAGTTTAACATCATATGAGAAGGAAGTAGGGACTCATGTAAAAATTGGTAATGTTGTGGCTGGTTCTAAAGACAGAATCTTGGTAATCACTACGTATCACATGAAAATGAGAATCAAGCCACACATAGTTCTAAATATCCATTTAGTTAATTTTCTTGCACTGAGAATGAAGGTTGCGATACAATCATGTTATCATGTGGCTAGGATGATGCGGAATAATTTAATGTTTTGTTGTAGGGAAATGTGTGGATAGTTTAGGGTTATGTTAGTCAGACAGTAAGATGCAGTACCTAATGTGAAGATGTATAGTGTTGTTCAATAAAGAAACCCAATGTGATTGAGGATCAATGTAGTCTCATCCACACTGCACACCATTCTTGGAAAAAATCAGCTAAAAGGACTAAAAACATTTTACGTAATTCACCAACAGAAAATTAAATGTCTCGAAATCACTACATATCTCTTGAGGATGAGGATCAGGCCACACAATGTTCCAGAAATGGAAATATTCCATACAGGTCTGGCCCATACATAGAGGTGGGAATTATCTCCATTGATAGTTTTAGCTATGGATTGTAATAGAGATCCATGCATCACTATGTATCATGTATGGGTACAAATCAAGAAACCAATAGATATTATAATAACATATAGTTTAACATCATACGGTAATGATGAATGTGGAAAGACATGAATTGGTGGGAACATCACACTTGGGTCCATGATTGGAAGTATGGGAATCACTACATATCTCATGGGTATGAGAATAAAACCACACATTGTTCTTAGAGGACCATTTTGTTTAATGTTGCGTAGAAACAAAATCAACCATGCAGTTTAACGTCAAGTGGTAAGGACTTATGGAATGCTTTTTATAGTCATACACTCTGAGCCATAATGGAGCTATTGTATACCTCAATGCATTACATATGAGGGAAATTCCCTACTATAGTTCCTAATATCGCAAGAGATATTCTTGGTTTGAGAAACAAGGAGCATCATGGGTTCCCTTATGGTGCAGAGACAATAGAGGGGTATAACACATGAATTTTGTGTGATGATGTTTTTTGGACAAGATTTAGGATCAAGGGATCCCTATGTATTTTATTAGTAATGATAATCATGTTGTACGTAGTTATAGAAAAACTTTGTAACATAATGTCATGCGAAAAGGACACCAACTGTGCAGTTTAACATCATGCAAAAAGGTCGATGGATTACCCAACGTTAAGGTGAAGGGGAGTGGTGGATTTGTGTAGTGTAATGTCATGTTGTAAGGAGGTTGTCCATTTATTTTAACATCTTCTGTTAAGGGTGAACTCCATATATTTTAATATCATGTCTCAAGATGATGAACATGATTTTTGACAAATTATGGTAAGGATATTGGCTAGGAATTTTAACATCATGTGGTAAGGATAGAAAGGTGAATCGATGTGAAGGGGAATGTTCTAGACCCATGTCGTTTTATGTCATGAGATATGTTCATTGAATCACTTAATGTGAAAGGAAGATAATCTTGTGGTTGGGGATAGAGGTTTGAGTGTCACTACATATCCAATGATGAAAAGAATCAATCCATATGTAGTTATTATGAAACTGTATAGTTTAACATCTTGTGGAAAATACCTAAACGAGGAGTAACTCTAAATGGGTATTCATGACATAGCCTCATATAGCCTGACAATAATAAGGACCACGAAGGCCTTCCCTGTTATTTATATTCCCATAGAAGGAATATGTTTTGGATGAGATATGAAGTGTATAGGGATCAAAATTTATCCCATAAGGATGAGAAACAAGCTATATGTATTTCTGGAATGTGGGTGTGGTGGGAGACTGATGCCTTCATTAGTGTTCCTCTTATATGTGCTTCATAAGAACATATAACTTTATGTCATGTCATGGACATTAACTGTATAGTTTAATGTCATGCATTGAGAAATCATCAGGACTAAAATGATATTACCTTAAGACTGTATTACACTTTTTGTGTGGTGAAACCCATAACTGAATTCCTAAGCTTGCACGTGTAATGCTCAGTATAATAAACAAGGAACTAAAATGGTTTCTTTACCCATTCATAGTCAATGAAGGTTATGAAGGGCTTATTTTACGTTTTGATAAGTTGGTCTGTGATTTATGACAAAGGAATCCCTACGTATCTCATTTGAGAATTAGAAATAATACATACATAGTTCTAGGGGTACCGTGTAGTTTGTTATCATGTGGGATGGTCGTGAGCCATCTATTTTAATATATTGCAGTATAGACTTTTGACGTTCATCTTAACATATTTCATCGAGGATATGCTCCATGCAGTTTAATGTCTTGTGGTAAGGAAAAAACCTTGTATTGTATAATGTCATATGGAGAGGACAATAGATATTTGGTTTAATATCTTGTAGTAAAGAATATGATCCATACAGGTTAACATCTTAGAATAATGATGAACTATTATATAGTTTAACATCATTTGGTCAAGACAATGCCAATGTAATTTATCATCTTCAGGTAAGGGAGTATTTTCATACATTTTAATGTCATGTGGACAGGATGATGGTTATTTCATTTAATGTCTTACAGTATAGATGATGACCATGAAATTAAATGTATTTTTTTAAGTTATTGGTTGTTCAATTTAACATCATGTGATATGGAAGAAAATATGAATTGGAATAAATGAGGATGTTCTACCTCCATGTAGTTTTATTTCATGTGGCAAGGAAATTAGAACACTTGATTGGAGAAAAAGACAATCCAATGGATGGGCCCAGAGGTTTAGTCATTCCTACATATATTGTGATGAAAGGTATCATGCCATACATAGTTATTTTGGAATGGTGTAGTATAAAATATTATTGTAATGATGTAAAGGGGAATTTCTTATAAAGGGTACTGTATGAAGCATCCTTCATTAATTCATCATGAATATCGAACACAATGGCCCATGCAATGTAATATGTTCCCAAGGAAGGACTATGGTTTGGCCTAGAATCAAATTATTTAGGTTCCACTACATATCCCAAAAGGATGAAAATCAATCCAAACATAGTTCTGTAGTTCTTGTGCTATAGGATACCAACACTAATAATAATATTCCTCTTAGATAAGGTTCATAAGAACATATGTCATTTTATCATGTAACAGATGTTAACTATGCTATTTAACATCATGCACGGAGGACATATCATGACTAAAATGAGATTACCTCAAGCCTTTATGCCTTATTTTGTGTGGGAAAACCCTTACTAGAATTCATAAGCTCATGTGAGCTATGCTTGCTGTTTGAAATAAATAACTATAAGGGGTACATTCACCATTCAGATGAAATTGAGGATATTATAGGATTATTTTATATTGTATAGTCTGTAGGCCATGATATAAGATCAAGGTTTCCTTATGTATCTTATTGAAACTGAGAATACAGATGTACGTTATTGTTGGGGAACTATTCAGTTTAACATCATGCAACAAGGATGTGGACCATGTAGTTTAACATCCTGCGGTAATGATTTCTACCATGTATTTTAACATCTTGCTGTAAGGACATGATCCATGCAGTTTAATGATGTTCATTAAGGAAAAATTTCATACAATTCAACATTTTGTGGTGAGGATGATGGAAATGTAGTTAAACGTCTAGTAGTAAAGAATATGATCCATAAAGAATAAGGTATTACAATATGGAATAACTTTTATATAGTTTAACTTAATGTGTTCAAGAATATGTACATCCAATTTAATGTCTTATAGTAATGAAGAATTTACAAGTTACCTATTAGGTTAATAGATCATTTGATGGTGCTTGAAAAAATCTTATTTATAAAGTATGAGTTTATGGATCGTTCAAATAAAATAAGCCTAGAAAAAAATATTCCTCTAACTAATATTTGAAGACAATGTGGCATCATTTTTTTTACCCGAGACGTCGATAGTAGGAGAAATAGTTGTTATGGTCTATTGACCTTGGTTCACGTGGTTTTCACATTGATGGAAGTTTCATCAATCCATTTAAAAAGAAATATCCAAAATGATTGGGTACGTGATTCATTTGGAAAGAATAGTCTGTGATCAATATAATTTTTAATGATGGTCGGTTATCTATATGTTTTGGGAGGCTCATGCTCCGCTGCACAATTGGTGAATCTTATTCAGTGTGTTCTGGTGACTAGAGTGGGGATTTAGGTGTCTATTGTTACAATATTCTCATGTCCAACGACACTTGATGCACATCCTTAAAGGAAAAGAAACCACCTTTTGAATTTCAAAGACATTAATAGAAGGTGAAATAGTTGTCATAGACTATTAATCCCACCTCAATCATCTCTAATTCTTTTAGAATGTCTATCAACCCATTCATCATGGCATAGCTAAGAAAAACTTGGAAGATAATTTGCATGAAAGTAATATACTTTTTATTTTATGTCTTCAAGAGATGAGTGAAAAAATTTTGTATCACATATGATATTTGTGCCCCCATTGTAATGGTTGCATGACTGAATCTGGATTCTGGGTTATAGAGTCCATCCCATTATTGGTTCAAGGAAAGGTTATAGATCATTGACCATCTTGGTTGATACATAGTCTTCCCACTGATTAAAATATAATTATTCTCCTAATGGTTTTGTGGTGACTCCTTTGATTAGATGGTTTCTATAATATTACCAATGACAGGGTAGAAAATATGGAAATTACACTAGCCCTATGGGATATGGTGACATGGAACAATGTTTAGATCTCTCCCGATGTTGGAAAAAAATATGAAAATTCCCCAAGACCTATGGGTTAAGGAACTTCACTGTAAGAAATTCTTTCAAAAGATTACATGGGAACATAATCCATATGTGGAGATCTATGAAGTATTACTAAAATTTATCTCAAGGATTCCTATTCTATTATAGGTATTGAGTGATTTGTTCTTGTATATAAATTTCCATCTCGTTTTCAAGGGACTGTCCAGTAAGATCCATAAAATAAATTCTTTCCTCGATCGGTGGTAGGATGTGTGGATAATGGTGGGAATTATAACATGGACCCCATGGATAGAATCCAATATTTCCACTATCCATGTGATCCATTTTTATTATTCTATAAAATACCACCATGATCAGTAACATCTTCTGTAGATGCTTGGGGGATACAGTTGAGCTTTTCTTCTCCAATACTTGTTACAGATAATTTTCTAACTCGTTGTGGATCTACTGAATGTAGGAATGTATGATCAATCCTTTGGGAGTATTCTTATCTATATTTTATGTGGAGTCTTCAAATATGACTGTTATCATATTGACTGATAAACAAGAAGTTTATAGATCCACCACAACAAAGTACCCCATTTTATAGGACGGTGACTGGTATACAATTTCTGGGGTCTATTCCCATGATGGAATATGGGGGGTTAGTTCCCATGCTGAAGATGATCCCATGGTAAAATATGGTAAGAATTACTATAGCCCTTGGGATGAGGTGTTCCAATGGTCCCCACCATCACTAACGTTAATTGTAATGAATTCAGATAATCCAAAATAGTTATGATATGGGATTGATCTTGGCCCTATGTTGGGACACATTAGTGGTCCATCATGGATATTTAGTGTAGGCACATGCTCCTCCCCAACTACTTGTGGGATTATGGCTGTATATTAGCGATAACGATTAGAATAGATGTGGACCCTCCTAGGAATCTCCAAGGTGATTGAATTGTCACATTGAGAATCCTCATCCACCTCCCCATCATAATGAATTTGTACATTGTGGTATTCCTATGAAAGGTTCCCATAGAGGTTAACTATGATGAAAAGGGTCACTTCGTCGACCATGGATTGTCGTGGGAATGATGATTGGAGGGAATCTATCCTCTAATGGATTTCATGAAATAACTATAGAGTTGTGATGGATTTATTGATGTGTTATTACCAACCATAGATGCTCACCAATCGATGATAGATGTAGTGTGTTGGTGAAAATGTACATTGGGGCATCAGGATCCTCGAATCTTGTCTAGTGATCATGGGATTCATTAGCACATTTGATGACATCATTTGTGTTGGAAGGAATCTTGAAATGTCTTGAATGATAAAATATGACACATGATTAGTGAAACATCATATACAAGAGTACATCATCGAAAAAAATAATTCATAGTTAAAATTTAAAGAGGTTGTCCCTTATTTTAACACGAGTCTTAGTGCCAGTAAAATAAATATGTGAGGTTATTATATTGCTGTAAAATAAGAACAACATAATATAGGTGATGTAATATATCCATTTTGACACATGATAAAATAAAATATTTAAAGGAAATCACATCGGGTTCCCCATTATGGTTTCATTGGGAAATATGTTTTGGAATGGGATTCTATCATTGTGTTACCATTGACACCTTCCCCTAAAACTCCCAATGGTTCCCCCATCTGTAGATAAATACGGACCATATTTCTATATTCTAGTGGTCATCTTGGTTTTTAGGCCCATAAACTATTGGCGAATCTAATTGGTTGAGAGGATGGGAGGTCAGAGTCATCACATCATTTTTAAAGGGAATTAGCTTCTACTCCAGGAATCTTTTATAGGATTAATATATGTTCGCAAAATCCTTCCTAATTATTAAAACAGGAATGGTTACAGTTGTTTCAAGGAATTTATAATGAACATATATCAGTAGGGATTACCATGTGTATATCACGAGTTCTCTATCTCTAAATTATTTAATTTTGATTCTTTGGACCATGACCATGCTTGAGAACATTGGTGTTTATTACTATCCAAAGAGATGGATGGTGTCATGGAGATGGTATTGAACCACTACGCAGCATCTGACGTATCCTGTGAGAATTGGAATCAAAACCCACATAGTACTTTTGACATAGTTTAAAGTCGTACCACTATACCCATCGATGCAGTTTAACATCGTACAGTAAGGATATAAATATAGGGTGAAAACCTCGATGGTGGGTCCAATGTATCATTCTGAAGGTAGGAATAAGAGTCAACATATTTATTGTGTCAGGTGTATTTGTCATGAGAGACATTAAAATAGATGACATATGATGGAATTATACATATGAGACAGTCTTAAATTATTTCTTTAGGAATTTTTCCATTTGAGCTATGAGGGGATAAAATCTGGCTCATATCTAGATGGTGATCGTCCCGTCTTTGGGGAGTTCTCATCATGATATTAGCACAATAATCACTAATCCCTAATCCCACATGATCCATAGTAGGTGTGATAAACAAGATACAGTGATGGATTGGAAACATTACTTGAATGTATATCCATATGGGGCATAGACATTAATGTTCCCTTTTAGAGGACTGATCACCCTTCTTTTGGAGGATATGTTATGATGTTCTGGCCTAAGGAAGGCTTCCTGTATATCCCAATTATGGAGATAATTATGGATCTCATAGTTAATCTCACCTTGAACAAACTATTGGGTTTTAGGAACACAATTCCATGGTCGTGGCTTATAAATATTCTTGTTCATGAGTCCTCTTCTCATCCGATGATTGATGAGGAAGAGTGGTAGGATGATATGGGATTTAATCTCAGAATATTAGAATAATAGTAATGGGAAGGGACTTATACTAAGGTGGATGCCTATTAGAGCTCTGGGATTAGGAAGGATTCCTATATATCCTAGTTATGCTGAGAATAAGAGTTCTTGTAGTTCATTGGGTACCTTATCCTTATGATGAGTTAAGGTGGATGATTATGCATGGAGAAATTATGGTCATCCTCATGATTTTGAGAATTCTTGGGGGCTTATAAAAAGATAGAGGCCATGTTTATTTAGTAAAGATTATATTATTCTAGTTGTTGGGGATTATGTATTATGGCTTCTCAATTGGTTCACTCATAACATGTCATTCGTACGGAATTACACTTTTAGGATACCCATGTGGTTGGGGATAACACTTTGAGTATTCCCATTGATTCAACTCATTATTTATCTTCTCTTGGATCGATGACAGGTGGTGATGACCATGATGGTCTACCCAAGAGTGTGATACTAGAAGGGTCACATGAGTTCATTCCCAAAGCTCATCAAGGAAACATCTCTTGAAAGGGGGGATGTGGATTAAAATTATTATAATTGGTCTACATGGCATGAGTCCAAGTTGGAATGCCGAACAACGTGGGCATGTTATAATGAATTTTATATAAATGACTTGGTTGTCTACTGGGACGGTCTTGATTATTTTCTCGATATGTTGGGACACCAATATGATGTGACAGACACATCCTGGGGTATATTCCTAATCAACTATCATTCCTTGGATATATCCATATCGGTGGATAAGAAATGTCACAGAAGCTTCACATGACAAAATATGACTTGTCTAGGGACTCACACATGATCAAACATCTTATCTTGGATGACATCAACTGATCCAAGAGGAAATGATTGGGGTCTTATGCATGTTCAATTTAATTCTCTTAGATGTCTTCACCTGATCAATGTGGACAAGTCTAAGGACTTAGAAATTATCCAAATACTCTTCTCATAACCTGGGAAGGCATATCTGGCTGAATTTCTAGGAGGAATCACGAAGCCCTGTTGTGTAAATCCCTGGTATGGAATGTATATTTCAATGACTGAGAACACCCATCACCTACACCCTTTTTATATCCACTGTTTCAGGTGACAAAGGTTGGGTGTTATGCATGATTTCATAAGTATTGTATATAATTTTTTCTCTATTTTTCAATGATGCCTCATGAGGACTATATAAGTCATATGGAGTGGGTTAAATAATTTCGAGGATAGATCTATATGATTGTCTCTAGAGAACCATAGGGTTTCCCAGACATAAAAGATGACTTCCATGTGGTGATGTGGACATTTATGGGGTTTTTTCTTCAGGTTTTCTCTTGTAAATATGGCCATGATTATAGATAATATTATGATCCTTCAAACACATAAATGATTCCATAAAAAGTAATATAGGATTTTCTAGTTATTCCCTTGTGACAATGAGGACGTGTCAAGGGGGTTTCATCTAATAAATTTGGATTGACCTATGGGTCATCGTACGACCATGGTGTCTTGTATAAGGGTAGTTGTGAGACCTAAACGACTTGTATGAGGAATGTCTTCTGATCAACATGGGATGTACGTGTTCTCCTAAGGATGTCATGAGATCATTGATGGGTCACATGATCACATTTCCTTGAACAATATATTCACACAACAGGGTCTCATAGATATTTTTAATACCTTATGTCCATTTAGATTTCATATGTATTCATTATAGGGGGTTATTCCTTATGTCCATCTAGACTATATTTTCCTTGGATGATGGATGTATTGTAAGAACCCGACTATTATTTTGAGGTATAATTTTCTTCTTTTTCTTTCCTTTTGAGTTGTTTTTAAGAAAAAAAAGGAAAACTAGAAAATATAAAATTTTAGTAGTACGCACCGTGTCATCCTATATACACAACATGTAATCTAGCCATGTAGGATGGGGATACATAGTGCGTACTATTTTTGGCCAGGTAAAGATGAAAAATCCACTACATGTCATATACTTCCTAGTATATACTGTGTAGCCAAACCGACAAGGTCAGTGTGGGACACGTAAAGTTGGTTGGTGAATTTATTAATGGTAAAATGAAATATAGGCTATGTATATGATTATAAATGACATGTTGTCCTAAATTTCAGTATAAAATGGATAGTATTATAGTTTTCTCTTCTTCTAGATAAAACAACTACAAGGTGAAGAACACAGACGTACAAGGTCAACTCAATATCATGTTTTGTCATCTGGGACCTGATTCAAGTGTCATCGGTCACGTTGGAACTCAATCGGTAAGAAATTTATTATTATGGAGGTGTTATTCTTAATTTATATTCAAGAGGATGTTATTTAAGGTTGAATTAATATCCTTGTTTCGTAGATTTATACTGTTCTAGCTTGATTTAAATGTCGATGTTGGATGAGGAGAGTCATACTACGTTGAGGTAGGTGGTCTCATGATATTTGTTTAATGTAAAGTGTTTGTATATGATGGTGTTTCATGATAAAATTTTTAGGGTGTCAGTTGATTTAGAATTTTAATGTGTTAATACCAAATGTCTTTAAGGTTCATGAGTAAACTAATTGAAGCATGTTCAGGTTTATTTGTTATGATTAAGGGCCACCGTGTGGGTGCATTTTCCCTCAAATGACCATTGTGTAGCCGCTTTGCTGAGGATGCTGATGGTATTTCCTTTGTCTCCCTATTAAGGGTTGTTTTAGAATGAAATTTGTTAGATAATTTTACAATGAGAATATAAATGGTAAATCTTTGTGATAGTTTAATTCACATGTTAGTCATGTTGTTTAATTTTTTTCCATGAGAGTTTGTAATTGAAAACTATGTAATAGTGTAATTTATATGTTCTGTTTACTATGATGAAATTCATCTACACTGAGATTGGGCCAGAATACACTAAAATGCTAATATACAGGGCTTGTCCCTGATATATGATGAAATGCTGAAACACCAGGACAGTCTTTGATACATGATAAAATGCTGATACACCGTTCTTTTCCCTGACTTGAATATGATTAAATGATTGTACATCGATCATAGACATAAGAAATTTTGAAATGGAATGAAATACAGGGATTTTTCCAAGCTAAAGCACATGAATGGATTAGGTCTACACTTCATTGTTAGATAGCCTACTGAGGTATCTATTCTTGTCTACATTATATAGGGTATTTATAGGGTTAGGATGGATCCCAAGAAGTATACAATTTAATTACTTGAATTGACTAAAGGACATAAAATTAATGTAAATGAATTAAAAAACTTGTAGGATGGATTTCATTAGAGCACCTGCTAGTTTACTGCATTTCACTATTGGAAACTACTGTTTCATATACTCATTAACAGTTTGGCATTGACCTTTGGTAGTTTCATACTGGGATTTATTTCTCACACCATATTTGGGTTATGTTTTTGGTACCTAATAGACTATATTACAATATAGGTCGATAGGGGAAAGGCTCCATATAGAGGTACTTGATTGTTTCTTAGGGGCATGAGAGAATGAGACCAAGCCACTTCTTGTGTTGATGTTGAGTTTCATTTTGTTTTATCGTACAATGGTATTGTATTGTACTTGATTTTAGTGTATCATATTTTTTCTATATTCATAGAACATGTGACATGTTGTATCAATAAGATATGTTATACCTTCTGGATATCTTTACCTTGTAGTCTTCCATTGTTTACTTTAGTTTCATGCGGTTTTCTACTTCTACTAATGTCATAATTTATTCCTCTATGTTACACTCATCCAATGAGGGCATAGATTCCTCACAATCACACCCTAGTCCATCGCACCTAGTCGACAACTTCTGGGGTTTGGGGAAATTCATGTGAGGCCATTTGGCCAACTAGGTATGGGGCACCTATTGAGTGCCTTCCAGACCAGGGTTGTTACAAAGTGGTATTAGATGTTTCTTTTCTAATTTCTCTTACTATTTATAAATAATATAATGGAATAGGAAATATATTTAATTTTTTAATTAGTTGTGCCCCGGAGTCACTACCCCTTTTATTGGTAAAATCCATCTTTCTTCGAGTTAAATAGGGCATTAAGATTTTGATCTATTAGAGTTGATTCTATTTCACCCTTCGGTGACACACTTGATTTTTTCTATTACTATTTATGACATTGTAGTTCAATATTGTTTCAACCTAATGATATGAGGATTATTCATATCATGCAACATATAGACTCTTTTTAGAATCACATTCCATGAATTATGAAATTTGATATAGGATTCACTAGCTAGTACATGTTTCTGTTATAGTTTACATGAAAGTTGTGACTAATATTGTGTTAGTTAGGTGTAGTAAATATTGGTGTGATTTTTTATTTCATTCTATATGGATTATGGGTTATTATGAATTAATAAATGATGCACTGATGAATTTTAGATGTTAAATGAAATTTTTATAGAATTTTTTGTTGATATGTTATTCTTGGGTGCCAAAATTTGATTCACAGGGAGTATGGGACCTCAGAGGTCGGAATTTGACATCCCACTGGTTAGTTTTTCTACTGAAAAAGTGTTTTCTAGGCAATCTGGAGTTTCTGTTATGAAAAACCCATTATACATAGAATTTTGTTTAGACTAACAAGTTGTGCGTTCTTCTTGTTTAGGGGAGATGGTGTTCCAATTTTCAAGAAGAACATGTCATGTACCAAGTGTACACACTGTGTATCCATTGACTATGTAACATGCCTTATGATAGAAAACACAGTCCATGGAGTTTGGAATAAAACACACCATGTATAATTTATACATGTTTTTTAGGATACCGAGGAAGAACCTGGGTAGACCTGGCCATTTGGGAGTACATGGCCGAGAGGATAGGCCTATGTACACATTGTGTGCCTTTGGAACACACCGTGTACCTTCAGTTGATACACACCTATGTTGGTGGCAGCACACAAATATGTGATGAAAGAAGGGTACACATTGTGTATTCCACATACACGCATTGTAGTCCCTTATTTCCAATTTCTAAGGATCATTTCATGTTTTGTTCATTGAAATTTTGCATGGATTACCATGAAAATAAGTTGAAATAAGGTATGTTATTGAGCTGTACGACCATTAGTTTTACACCCAGGAGTTAATGAACTTAGAGTATGGGACACTATTACTTATGGAGTATTATTCCCTGTTTATTAATCATCAACGATTCGTACCTATTCTGATGGGTGATGACATATCGAAAGCTATAAAATTTGAGGATGGTCTCAAGTTTGACATCCATTCATTGGTGAATGTATTTAGGTTTCCTTATATCTCTGTTATTGTGAATCTGGTGATGATTACAGTGCGCAACCTATAGGAATTTGGGGGTGTGAGCTAGGGAAGTTCAAGAATGAGAGTTGGTACTATCTCAACCAGAAGAAAGAAGTGTCATATAAGGAATCTCCTTGATATATGAGTAATCATAACGTTTCCTTCGGTTTCTAGGTGAGGTGCTAATAGAATGTAGTGATTGTACATAGTAAACCTCTATTCCCAATGGACCCGGTCGAATGCTGAGATTTCAGAAAAATGGGCCATTTATAGCAGTTCTTCAGGACATTTCCACCCACATTTAGTGAGGGAGGGTCTGCACCAGCTCCATGTTCAGGAGTGGGGTCAGCAGCTTCTCACCAATCAGGGAACTAGAATATTATAGGTTCCTCAGGCTGAAGGGATGGTCATGATTGTGGTATCCAGACTGTAGGATCTCAGTGAGAGTAGATCAGGTCAGCTCTGGGTGTCCAAGCAGTGTCTACGAACCGTGGTACATATCAGACATATACAATGCAATAGACCCTACTAGAGCAGAATTCTAGATCTTCTGCTGTCCTAGGTACTTATTTAGTCCCCTCTATTTTAAATTATGCACTTTTTGATACTAGTTTTACACATAGTTTTAAATATTTTGATGTTGTGGAAGGCCTTACGCTATGCGCTTATTCCACTTCTAATTTTATGAAGCTAGACACTCCGTTAAGGATTAAAACGAAAGGTGTGTGTCAGTGCATGGAGTGCCCCCTTTAGATTGGTGGGTTCCATTTTCTATGTATCATTTATATCTTAGAGATGACGGGCATTAATGTCATTCTTAGAATGGACTGGTTCTTTTTTCATTTCAAGCCTTTGCTGATTTATATCACCGCAAGTTGATTTTCACAGAACCATAGATCAGAGAGTTTCTAAGGGTGAATGGGATGTCCAGGCTAACACAGATGGACCCGAGCATCATGGGTTGGGAAGGATGATATCCTAGATTGAGAGATTATATTTGGATGATCATGAAACATGTCTGGAATATTTCCCTCTAGTGGTTGATAATATTAGAGAGGTTTGTGCATAAGTCTTATCTAGTTTAACTATGGTCAGAGAGGTGTAGTTCACTATAGATCTAGTTCCAAGAGATGCACCAATATCCATTCTACCTTACAAGATGGATGAAACAGGGTTGCAAGTGTTCACGATGCATTTGGATGATCTCGAAGCTAATGATTTTATCCGACCCAGTACTTCTGATTGATGTTCGCAAGTCCTTTGGAAAAAAAGGTGGCTGGTACCCCTAGTCTATGCTTGTACTATTAGAAACTGAACTCGTTGATGATAAAAACAGATATACCTTGCAATGAAAAGATGACCTATTAGATCAGCTTAGAAGAGATCGAGTATTATCGAAGATTTACATGAGGTCTGGATATCACTAGTCAAGTGTTCGATTGGAAGACATGCCTCATACAAACTTTAAATGAAAATATGGCCTATTTGAGTACTTTGTTATGCTGTTTGGTCTCACAAATGTGCTATCAGTTTTCATGGGGCTGATGAGCTGAGTATTCCTCCCCAACAAAAATTCATTTGTGGCAGTTTCTGTAGATGATATCATGATTTATTCTCACAATTAAGACGACCATGATAAAAACCTTGAGATCACTTTGAATAAAATGAGAGATCATTAGTTATATGCTATTCCCATTAAATTCAACATTTGGATGAATCATACCAACTTCCTCAGTCAAGTCATCTCAAATATTAAAGTATATGTGGACCTAGAGAAGGTGAGAGTAGTAGTTACTTGGGAGGATCCCAATATAATTTTTGATGTGTGAAGTTTCTTGGGACATTCTGGTTAATACAAGAATTTTATATAGGATTTATCATGATTATCCGCACCTTTGATAGTCTTGACTAAGAAGGATGTGACATTTGAATGGTTATATTCTTGTGATGAAGCCTTTCTGGAGATGAAGGGACGTTTGACATCAGCATTGATACTGGTATTTCTAGAGCCGAACAAGATCTAAACTGTGTAATATGATGTGTTTAGTATTGGTATGGAAGTAGTTCTTATGAAGTGGGATCAAGTTGTTGCATACGGGTCTCGGCATTTGAGGTCACATGAGGGTAATTACCCAGCGTATGATCTCGATATAGCTGAATTTGTTGATTCCTTGCGCTGTTGAAGACATTTTTTATTGGGATATTATTTTGTGGTGTACATGGACCACAGAAGTCTAAAATAAATCATTAATCTGTGTGGCTTGAATTGTAGAAAGTGAATGTCTATGTAATATCTTCAATCATTCAATTTTGAGATTTCATATATACCTGGAATAGGAAATGCAGTGGCTGACACACTGAGTAGGAGGACTAAAATACAGGTAGTCCAGGTGGCCAGTAGTGAGTGGCATCATAAGGATTTGTTCACATAGATGCATTTAGTGGTGCATGATAGTTAGGGAATGACTTACCTTTCAGCTATGAAAGTTACCTATATTCTACTTGATAGTGTGAGGATGAGGAATATATTAGATTCTGATGGCCTAGTATTCAAGGATAGTGTGGAAGGTGAGGACCCTTCTTCTGTATTGAAGATATGAAATGATAATGTTCTATGTATCCATGGATGTGTGTGGATTTTATGGGATATATGAGAGGAGATGAGGAGGATACTTCACACTTCTACTTGGGCAGTGCATCCCAGAGTCACTGAGATGTACCACGACTTACGATGTCAGTACTGGTGGTCGGGTATGAAGAAAGAAGTAGCTGGTTTGGTTACGAGGTGTTCCACCTATCAGGTGGTGATGGAATAACATCAGTGGATAGGTATAATTTTATAATAGGAACCCATTATTGAGTAGAATTTGGATGATTTCATGATGGATATTGGGATGAGGTTACCTAGGTCACCTAGAGGAAAAAATTCTTGGTGGGTCGTAGTTAACAGGCTTACGAAGGTCTCTCACTTTCCAATCAATGTGACCTACAGTGTTGATTAGCTCAAAAAACTATATATACAGGAGCTGTTATGACTTCATTGGGTCCCTTGTTATATTGTTTTAGATAGGGATTCCCACATTATGTCTTGTTTCTAGATGTTATTTCATAGGGCATTGGGTGCACATGATCTTCTGAGCACTGCATACCACCCTCAGACCAATGGCCAGTCAGAGCGTAAAATACAGGTGCTAGAAGATATGTTTCTTGCATTTTCCTATATTTTGGGGGATATTGAAAGAAGAATATAACCCCGGTTGAGTTTCCATATAATAATATCTTCCATGAGACTATTTAGATGGCTCTATATAAGGCTTTGTATGGTAGGCCATTCCGATTACCCATGTGTGGGATGGACGAAGGAGAGACAGCTATACTAGGACCTCGCCATGTCCATGAGACTACTGAGGATGATCAGTTAATTCGTACATGGATGAATACATCACAGTCTTGTTTAAAATCTTATGTCTATCACCACATATGACCTTTAGATTTTGAGTCCTGGGATAAGGTTTTCTACATGTTTCACCATGATTTGGACACAAGAGTATTTGTAGAGAGGGTAATAAATCAACAAGATCTATCGGACCGTTTGAGATTCTGGAGCGAGTCGGGTCGGTTTCTTATATGTTATATTTACCTCAGAGGTACTGATCCATGCTTGGTGTTTTCTCTATATTTCAGCTATGCCACTATCACTCAGACCCATATCTCATTTTTCAACAAGGGGAGTTTGAGATTTAGGATGATGCATCCTTTAAAGAGCATCTGATTCATATAATTGACAGGATCAAGATGGTTTTTTGTGTCTCGTCAGTTACACTCATATGGATGTTATGGGAGCACAAACGAGTGTGGGATGAGACTTGGGAGAGGGAGGCCAACATAAGTGCATAATGACATAATTTAATCTTAGATATTCCTTCCCCACCATTGGAAGGGATATTATGGGATGAATTTCTTTAAGGGGGATTTCGAAAGAACTAGGTTCTTCTTTTGAGGGATAATATTCTAGTTTTTCTTTTCTATTGAGTATTTTTTTTGAGAAAACAAGGAAAATTGAAAAAAAAAAGTTCTAGTAGTATACACTATATAATTCTATGTAAATGCTGTATAGTCTGGCCATGTGGGATGGGGATACATGGTGCGGGTTTTTATTGGCTAGGGAGAGAAGAAAAGGCCACTACACGCTGTGTAAATCCTACTACATGTTGTGTAGTCTTGTCGGCATGGTTGGTGCGGGGCATGTAAAGAAGGTCGATGAATTTAAGAATATAAAAATGATATACTTTATATGTATATGATCTTACACATCGTGTACTCCTAATTCTCAACATAAAATGGGTAGTTTCCTCATTTTCACTTCTTTTGGATAGATGAGTAATTGGGTGGAGAACCAAGATCCACAATATCAATTCAATCTCCCATTTCATTGTCGAGGCCCCTATTCAAGTGACACATGTCACAATAAAACTCAACAGGTAAAATATTTCTACTTCTCGAGAATTTATTCCTAATATATATTTATAAGGTTGTTATTTATGGTTGAATTTTTATACTTGTTTCATAGATATACATTGTTCTAGCTTCAACTATATATCGAGGTTGGACAAGGAGAGTCATACTATGATATGGTAGGTGGTATCGTGCTAATTACTTGTTGTCAATTTTTTATATGTGTTGTTGTGACACGAGACGATGTTTATAGTGTCAATTGATTGATAATTTTATCATGTTAATACTTAATTTCATTTAGGTGCTTGAGTAAATTAATTGATGCATATTTAGAGTTATTTGTGTTGAATAAGGGCCACCCCATGGGTTTGTTTTCCCACAGATGACCATTTTTTAGATGTTTGGCCTAGGCTACCAATGCATTTTCCATTTTTTCCCTTTTGGAGTGTGGTTGTAGAATGAAATTGGTTAGACAATGTTTCCTTGTGATTTTTTTTGTTAAATCTTTGTTATAGTTTAATTCACATATTAATATTGTTATATAATCTTTTTCCCACATGAGTTTATTTTTGAAAGCCATGTAATAGTGTATGTTACATGTGTTGTTTACTATGCTGGAATACTTATTAATTGGGAATGACCCCGAATATGATGAAATGATGATATACCAGGTTTGGCCCTAATACATGCTGAAATATTGATACACAAGGCTAGTCCCAGATACATTTACAACTGCTGATACCCTGGGCATGTCCTTGATTTGAATATGTTGAAATTCTTATACATAGGACTTCGCCCTAAGACATATTTAAATGGAATGATTGATGGCGTGTCTTCTAAGACAAAGAACATTCTTGGATTCGATCTACACATCATTGTTATATTACCTGCTGAGGTATCTATTGTGCTTACATTATATATGGGATTGATGGGATTATGAAAAATCTCAAGACTTATACAATTTAATGATTTGAGTTGATTAAAGGGCATGAAATAAATGTAAATGAATGCCTTTACTTGTTGGACTATTTAATTTTGAGTCCTTTCTAGTATACTGAATTTCACTATTGTAAAATACTATTTCATATACTCACTGATAGTTTTTCACAGACCATTAATGGTTGCCTAATGAGATTTATTTATCACACCCTGTTTGGGTCAGTTTTATTGGGCCCAAACTGAATATATTGCTGCAGTTACTGATAGGGTAAGTCTCCCTATAATGGTACTGGATTGTTGCTTAGGGGAAAGAGAGCATGGGACCAAGCCATGACTTACAATGCTTCTAAGTTACATTTTGTTTTATCATACATTGGTATTGCATGGAACATGATTGTAGTGTATCCTGTTTATGTTGTTTTCATATAATATATGATATGATGCCTCAATTTGATATGATATACATTCTGGTTATCATTACCTTGTAGTCTTCCATTATTCACTTCTGTTTCATGATGTTTATTTCTTCCGCTATTGTCATTATATATTATTATGTATTAAACTCTTCCAATAAAGGCATTGTTTACCCACTATTACTCCATAGGCCTCATTTCTAGTTTCTAGCCTCTGGAATTTTGGAGAAATGTGCTTTAGGACATATGGCCAACTGGGTACGGGGCACTAGTTGAGAGGCTTCTAGAACTAGGACATTACATGCATGCCTACTGAAAGGAGCTTCCCATGGACTCTTATGTGTTCCATGGTCAAATTCACATGTCAGGGGAACCCTGTTCGGACAACCGCATGATTCTTGTACAATTTCACGATTGTGTTTCTTACATCACGATTTTGTGATCAACATGATGGTGATACATAGGGGTTGTATATCAAAACCTCCTTGTGCATGGGTAAAGGAAACCATAATCTACTATGGGGTTCATGGCCCATGGGGTTCACTCCCTCAATATCTGTCTTCATCCCAAGGGTGTTCACATGGATCACTCACATCGAGGCGACCAGTTATAAAGTTATATTCTGATGCTATGAGTCATAGGGTATTCTCACATGATCATGGATTTTTGAGTACATATCGATTCTATTAGATTATCCTATTTGAATTTCATGTCCTATCAACAGGGCCTCATGATAGTTTGTGTCATCATGCATGAGGGATTGGGTACCAAATTTTTTGCACGTATGGGTAATGGAAGGCAACATACTGTAAGGGGTGTTGGTAAAATTGGGTTCTCATTCCGAATCATATAGGCCCATCACATGACATGGACTATATCGTCATGGATCGTTATGGCGATGGTGATCTCTTTCATAATCATCATATATACGGTGCGTGACTGGATGATCAATCATGAAGGTGCATGATCTCCAAGGATCACATGAAGGACCTTACGAACACGTATACAGGTTCCATATTAGTCCACTTAGCTGAGGGTTTACATCATATTGGGCCTCCTGGAGCCATACATGATTTCTCCCTATGACTCGCTTAACCGTAAATGTGTGTGATGATGGATTCAACTCACGTGAGTAGGTCTATTTGTTGGGTGCCCCATATAATAACCAATGTGTGACTGAAGGAGGCTGATGTGGTCTTGTGTTAGAGTTTGCATGATAGCAATATTATGTGGGACACCCATATTGGGGAATATCTATCATCTTCATTGAAGACTAGGGATTGAATCCCGAATGATCTCAGGTTCGCGAGACCATAGGGCCATCCTATTAATGAAATATGCTTTCGTTAAATAGTGTGTCTGAGGATAAATTCTTCCATCATACCAAGGACTTGCGGGGAGTGTTCACGGGCCGCAATGATCATGTATATGGGTATTCTGAAGTCACTAAAAGACCAAGATTCTCATGGTATTCACAATTTTGGGGACTATATGTTCATTGGAACATATTTTCAAGAACCAACATGGATGCCTCATGCATTCTAGGACATGTGTTATCACATCGCCTAATGTTCCATAGCTTATGTGATTGCAGGATCTAGGGAGGGTTGGGGGGAATACATGACATTCTGTGAGAATTCACAAGGTCAGGTATCTGATCATGTGGACATGTGATTATTAAGCGAAGGGTTCTCCCAATGTCATCCTATATCAGATTCTCATGGGTGAAACCTATTTTATTACCTGGAGGAGTTCTCTAAAGGTGGTCGTCTGTGACCCTATTTCTCCAGTGATTTTCTTTTCTTTCCCTTTCCTTATAGATCTTCTTTTCTCTCCCCCCCATGTATATTTCTCTGAATGAGAGTGGGTTTATATAGGACACATGAGGCCGACTCTCCTACCTCATTGAATGGAATGAAGGACTCGTGCACCGAATGATGTGGTGAAAATATCATCACATGATCTTCATTTGTGAAGTCGTATGCTCATTTCATCCGATCATGCGACACCTCTCTTTCCCTTCATTACATCATGTGGTCATTAAAATTACATGATAAATAGGATGATAATAAATGGAGGTAGAAGGGTTCTGTAGTTTTAAAATGACTTCTAATGCCTTGAAACTTTGTTCTTGGTTTACTCTCATGATCATGTAATTATCAAGCGATAGCCTTGATCACTATCATGGGATTATACAGAAGCCACTGGAGCTCACAGTTTTGGTATCGCGTTGGATTATTCTTGGTGTCTTAGTCAATCATTTATCAGTAAAGGGATGGTGGTGGAAACCCTAGAGATCATAACGTGATCATTCGACCATTTTCATCTGAACCTGCGATCCACTTGACTGTGACAGAAAATTGGGATCTATGTAAGAGATGATTAAAGGACACAAATAATCAGGAAAATGGATTAGATGAACCATATTCGATTTTGTAGAATGAAATGACATCCCACATGGATATCCTACTATGATTATCCTCCATTATAAAATACATTTTATGGATACCATTGGTTAGAGTGAGAAATGGGATCGACACTCATACCATCTGTAGCACTTTTTCTCTTCGGTCTTCAAAAGATATTTACGTGCACACCCTTGGGTTTGTGCACTAGAGGCCTAGGATGACTCCCATTAGAATTGTTGAACTGTGGTACCATAGACCTTGGTTGAATCAACCTATTTCTAGATAGTGGATTGCCTTATTTTTTGGATAATGGTGGTATGAGAACTATTTATAGATTTCATAGTAGAGTCATAAGTGATCCCCCTTAAATCCTCAATCCTTTATGTATGCCATTTCCAATTAATTATTCCAAAGATATAAAATATCTGATAGTAAAGAGTGAAATGAACAAATATTTATGCCAACACATGTCTTCGACCAATTAAGGGGATTGATCAATTATTATTCCACCATAAATTTATATGTGACACTATATAACTGGAAGTGGATAGATTAAATAACTATATTTATAAAATAATCAAAAAATATGGGAAATAACACCCAATTTTTAGATTGAACACTTTAAAAATTACAATTGATATCCCATTTTATTGATACCCAAAAAAATTATATTATTTAAATTTCAAAAAACCATAAATGGGATTATTTCATAAGAAACATGCCCTAAATGACCTACATAGGCCTAGTTTTGCATTTAAAAATGTAGTCATATGGGTCATCATTCACATGTAATAGTAATATAAATATTCATAAATGAATATATTTTATATTGGAAGAAGTTATAGTATATTTATAAGAATCATGGTTTAGTAAGATGAATAGCCTATAATTATTTATAAAGGTACGTGCCATTATTTGTGACAATTTTCATTAATATAACTGAAGCCTGGTTATCAAAATTTTTAAAAACTATATGATGTTTTATGAATTTGTTTGATTAAATGGGTTACCATTTCTTTGTTTATAGAGAGACCACACACATTATAAATTGATAATTTGTTACCTATTGAATTTAAACCATAATTTTTTCAGCTCAGGAATCTATTGTCCATGGCTCAATCATTTTATAGTTGGATGGTTAAAAATAATTCAACCATAAAAATATCTGAGAAACCCATTTAGGCTAATGAATATAAGTTATTTAATGACCTTGTATCATAATTAAAGTTAAGGAAATATAATAAACATGTAGAAATCATAATAATCCTGGCAAGCTACTATGTAAGCATAGAATATGGGTAAGAATGTAAATAATCTCCTGAACATGGTGTATATCAATACAATTGATATAAGAACCTAAATAGGGTATACAAGTCACCATGCACCAAGAAATATATGATACAACTTACATGAAAGGACATATGCATGACATGTGAATTCGATATTCCTATGATGAAGGACATAACAACACTACATTTTCAAATCTGGCCAATGGTAAATTTCATAAATCATAAATACATTACCAGAAAAATTATAACAGTCACCAAAAGTGAGTTAATAATCAATAGTAATATATAATATCATTATCATCCAAAAAAATACGTTCTTTCCCTCATGTGTAGGTTTTCTGGAGCATGAAAAATGTTGTTTACCGAGTTTCGGAACATCCTAGTCTCAAATATGCCATCCAAAAAATAGAGCGATAAAAGGAAAAAAACATCTATGATACAACATGAATCGTATCTATTAGTATGAAACATGGCATGATTCATATGATCCTATTTTCAACTAGTCCTCTAGCATTCCACCAGACACCAGTTGCTACCGACTAACAGTAAGGGTCTACTATAGGTACCATGGGGATACAATAACTTTTGGATAAGTAATAATCAAGGTGGATGAATTAATAAATAAATGAAGTTGAATATAATATGAAATTATTATCAATAATAATTTAATGAGTAGTCATGCATGGTCATTCTATAATATAAATATTGGATGGTACCAACAATAGATGTTGAGACTTACAATAGTTGTAAATAGATTAAAGATACATAAGCTATCTCTAATAGAATGAAAAATACAATATAATTCCTCTTCTATTTTACATTATCTTATCCCAAAAGGATAACATGAAGCCAGAAAATCCATAAACATGATCCTACAACCATAAGGCTTGTTCAGGTACCCCAGTGCAATGGTTTCTCAAACATGGTGTGAGTTATACATAGATTGTCACAACCAACTATGTATAATTCTATTCATAATATGTATATAATATAATCAATGTGAATGTATATCAATAATGTAGTAATTAATTAATTTTAAACAATTCGGGCTCAGGTTCCTTAAGGAAACTTGATCGATCGTACCTACATCAGCCTTATTTGGAATATCATTAAAAATTCACACATGTATATAAAATATATATATGAATATTTATATTCCAATATATACAAATACTATTGATGATTATTGGAATCCAGAAAGTATTAAAGGAGAAAATAATAAATTACTACATGGAAACTGGACTATATTACCATGCATCCAGAATTTACTATACTAAACTTCATAAAGGGAGGTACCATTAGTCATGAGTAATAATAAAAAAGAATTAAATATTTAATTTTACCTTTTAACACATCCAAGGTGTTCCATTGGGAAGAACTCCTATATATCTCAAGGAGTAATATAATTTCATTTATTCAATGAGCCAGTCCTTGGTGTTCTGTAAAGTGGAATCCCAATTATCACCTGAAACATCAGATTTTCATATGATCTGATCCATGGAATTATGTAAAGAGGAAAACCTACTGTCTATCATATAATGGAAAAATATATCATTTGATCCCATCCATGGAGTTACGAATCAATGAAATCCAAGAATCATGTTAGTTATAATATAATTAAGGTAACCTGTGATCCCATCAATGGGATTCCATAAAAATAAAACCCTAGTATCACATATGGAAGAAATAATATCAAGTAGATTATGAGGCCATCTAACGTGTTCCATAAGACAGAAACCAAAGTATCATTCAATGTGTATTTAAATCATTTAACAATTTTAATTTTAAGTAATAAAGATGTCCATGTCAAACATCATGACACTAATTAAATGTGGTAATAATGGTTAAGTGTAACTATCTATGTGACATGAAGTATAATTTGGAAATCTTGGTGCAACCCATGAACCAACATTTTCAATTTATTGTAGTCATTTCCCATAAAATTGTGCCCCACAACGAATATTTTATAAGACCATGTTATACCCCTTATAGGGACACATAGTTTCTCCTGAGGGGCTACATGGTTTAAACAAACCTCATGACCTATATATTTCTCCCAGAAAATGATATTTTAGAGGCTTATCCTCAAAAAAATCATCCAAAATTCTAAGACACCAATAAGTCTTTGAAACTTATCTAGAAGAAAAAATAGAGATTTAAATCATAATAATCATGTTTCAAGTATGAATTAAATATTTTTCATGTACACCATATGAAAAGTAGGATTTCCACATGGAATTTTTAAATTGGTTCATAACATAGTATGCTATGATACTGTTACATTATGAATTATTTCATTTTAAATAAATTCTTTATTTTTGATATTTTATGATTCACACAAGATAGAATTTAAACAAAATGTGACACTTAAATAAAATACTATTAGTTAAACATAACCATTATAACCAAGAAATTTAGGTGGATGGTGTGAATATGATTAAATAAGTTATAAATATTATATTTTTTATATAGTTATGTATCAAATTAAATTGCTAAATATTTATTATAAAAAATATTAATCATTTTAAAGAAAAAGAAATTCTTTCTTAAAAATATTTTTTTTTTCTAAATGGAAGTTAAGACTCTCTTTGAGTAAATAATTTAAAATTTATATTTTCCAGTTTAATAATTTTATTACAAAAATTAACATCATTTTTGAAATCTATATTTCAAAATTATATTTCAGTAAATTTTTGATAATTTTATAAAAGTAATAATTTTTTGATGAATACAGATAAATGATAACTTTTATTGAAAACTACCTTTTCATTTAAATTTTTTTATATAGTAGAAATAATTTTAAGTTATTTTTATAGTAAAATTAGATCAGTTATATGATAATTTATAAAATTTAGGTCATTGATATTAATTTTATGTTGATCTTTGGTCTAAAATCCTTCCACACTTATGATTACTTTTATTTGGAAACATTTATTTATCGACACCTCTGTGGGTTTAATTTGAAACTAAATTATTACTATTAAGTGATATTAGTTTGATAAAATAGATTAATTTTTTTGAATCATAATAATTAATATTATATAATATTTTCAACATAATTTTTGAAAAATATTCATAGTAAATTAAGTCGAAATTAATAAATGTTGTAAAGTTAAATAGTGATTCAAAAGGGGGTTAAAGTAAAACAATACAGGACAAATTGACATTAATACTTGTCAAATTAATTTTAAAAAAACTACCACATCCTTATAAACTATATATATTTGATAATTACCCAATTAAATTTATTGTGTAATTATATATTTTTTAAATGATTCAATTAACAATATTCTTGTGTGTCCTCTCACCTACTTACAAATTTCCACATAATATCACCTCCTCTACTCACTCTCAAATCCCATTGGATTATGGAATAAAATACAAAATAACTTCCTTAATTTCATGCACTCATTATATAGGACATGTTTAGATAATAAATACAATGTAGGAATGCATTAGGTTAATCCTAAAGAGGTTTCCCGAAGAAGAGGTAATGTTTTTAACACTGAGTTTTCATTCTACAGATTATTTCAACTTCATATAATCATATGAGACTATGATAATATAATAAAAATTTTATCTATCAGAGAATTAGATGTTATTATGTTACATAAGTGACCTATATCCATCTCCTCTTCCAAAAAATTGGAATCTAAACCACTGATCAAGTGTACATTTTGATACCACATTGCAAAATGAAGTTATTATATTTCCATCAAAAACATTCAAGACTAGAAATAATAATAGATTTATAAACATCATATGATATTAGTAACATTATTAAAAATATTTATATATAATATCACATATAATTTCAAACATTAATATTATTTTGGAAAATAATAATGTCGCTTGTGCATAGGTGCCGACTACCCCCCATATAGAAATGTGATTTTTTTTCATTTAATTTTTACATGGTTGGTAATAAGGATAAAAATTATTAATTTAATTTTTTTATATAAAAAAATAATGGATCAATAAATTTTAATTAACTTTTTCCCTTTATTTCTATACATGAAATATTGATATCGTTCTCATGCAAATGTACGGGCTGTCATCTCGATGAACTATATATATCACTTTGTGTATATAACTTTTATGGATTTCTACAAACAAATATATACAAAATAAATATAATTTTTTTTTAATTTTTTAAATTCTAGATATTTTGTAATCATTTACAATTTAAAATGACCTCAATTACCTATCCAAAATATATAATTAAAACAAATCAATTATCACCTAAAACAGTGATTTAAACAAATAATTGTCAATAAACGACTGAAATATTCTATAATTAAATCATATTTGGTATGAAATATGTGAGTATGGTTTGGTAATATATGTATAATAAAACTATATTTATTATTAATGAGTTTTAAATAGGTATAATAAAAGTTGGACCTAAGGTCAGAGATTTTTGTATCAATTTGCCTTTTTGGAGACATACATCATGTTAAGGACCTATATTATTTTATTGGATTTATATACATCCCATTATAAATATAATTTCATGAATTTATTTATTTTAATTATGTTTTATGTTTCTCTAAATTTTATTCTTTCATGTTGTATAAAATTCAATGTTACCTTACTGGTGATAGTTTTATAGTTCAATATAATTTTTTATTGGAATTGCTTATGTTTATACTTACTTTGATAGAATAATTAGATATATCTATCATGAAACTCATATAATATCATATCATATGGTTATTTCATGATAATAATTTTTTTCCTCTTCATCTTAATCTATTTTTTAATCAATATTTCAATATTTATTTTTTAGAGAAATGTTATCTTTATTTCCCTCGGTAAAAAACTAAAATTTCATAAAAAACTGGCTTCATAAAGATGTTTTATTTTTTTCAAATTATTAAAATGATTTATTTGTAAATTTTAATCTCTATTTTCATTTTTATGAATTTTTTCAATGGATCATTATTTTCATTTTCCAAACAAGGATCGTTTGGATTTTACCAAAAATGTGAAAAAATAGATTCTTAATTTGTATAGAATGTATGGAATTGTTAGTTGCAAGAAACCTCATTATTTGAAGCATCCACTACAAGTTTATAAGAAAACATTCAGTGATAATATTTTTCCTAATATAATGAAATTATTTAGTTTTAAAAGTTGATATTCATTGTAAAAAATGATATTTTACTCATGAATGTGTTAATAAAATTTTATGGTATTTTGATTCATCATGGAAAAGGCACTCATTTTAAATTTGATCCATTAGGAAAATGTTGTAATGATACAATCATTATTATTGTTTTAGATTCAATAAGATCAATATTTTTTGGAAATATACTAGTTTGATACCATTTATATTACTCTGTGCAATTTATTATTATCTTTATTGATTTGGGTAATTATTAAAATTTTATAGTTTATTTTTTTCCAATATAAATGATGAATTTGGTTATGTTTCACCCATTATGTGTTAGAAAATCATTGAACATAATTAATGATGGGTGTGGCCATCTATATCCCTTCGATGCATTGGTAGGTCTTATGATATGTATTGGAATGTTTCTTTAGCTTAGGACATTCCTATTTCAGCATTATTTCTCGAAATAAGGATTTGAAGGTATTTTTATGATGTCCAAAATTATATATTACCCTAATATTATATTAATCATTGATGTGCACATGATTAGTCAATTAGTTATAATATCAATTTTAATGCTTCAATATCATGTTATTATGTATATGAAATTACATGATCATTATTTATTCCTTCCATATTATACTCATGTTATCAATTAAATGGCACATGATTCGGTTATTTACCTTTCCATAATAATTATAAACTATTTATTTATGTACTAAACTTTACACATGAACTTATTGATAATATGATCTCATATATTTCTTATGTTTCATTCACTAGGATGTCAAGACATGTATTATGATGAATATATATGTTTTTCCTAGAGGAAATAATGATGAAATTGAAGAAGTAACCTTATTATACTATATGATTCCATTTGTTAAATTATATTCATGTATGTATATTATTAACAAGACAAATATTATATTTGGTTATCTAGGATGATATTCCTTGAAAATTATGGAAATGAAACTAATTTTCCAATAACATTGGGAAACTAATGTTAGGTTATTTATAGTTGGGATCCGTGAATGTTTATTAGATGTATTTGTAACTAGTTTTAGAAAACCATAGATTAGGGAATGCCACCATATCATAGACCTTAAGGGTAAGTACATAATACTATACTATATTGTATTTATGATAAAGATTATTTTTTATTACTTTAAATACATCCCTTTCTGAAAACCTGATAGCTTCTTTGTGGACTGTTTGAGGTCCATGTTTTGCTGGATTCTTGATGGTTTTCTACTCTGTTTTGCAGTTTCATTTTCAGGTAATGTGATTTTCTTATATTGTTGACCTTTTTCATGAAAACTAAATGTGGATGAAATCTTGGACTAGAGAGATCTTTTTGAAACACTTAAACAACCCTCCCCCTTACTCGATTTGAAGCAAGTCAAAGCTAGAAAGGATGAGCATTGATTGAAGTCTGGGATCTCTTTTTGGATGGCTGTATTTGTAGATTGGGTATTCTTGAGTATTTATTTTTGTACCCTAGTTAATTCCTTCTTGGTGTAAGATCATTTCACCTCGTGTTTGTAACACAAATTTCTTGATTTTAATAAATCCTCATAGGGGCATGAATTGGGAAACAAGTTCATGTCACCACTTTTCGAAAAAAATGTGTAAGTATTTTATTGCTATAAGTTTTCTTTAAGGATTTGACAGAATATGTTAAACATTATCAATGAAAAAAATAATTGATTTAATGTAAATATGAAATTCTTGGAAAAAACATGATTGAGAGAAAATAATATTTAATATGTGACTGATGTTGAGAAAATTATGATAACGACATTTTTATGATGCCATTGGTAATATTTAAGGTTTATCATACCTTTAATGTTGAGGTAATTATGGGTTATTATAATTTTGTAATATTATTGGAATTTTATTAATAGTGATTTGATAAAATGGAAACTCAATGTCAGGTGACAACCCATCACATCATGAAAGGTTTTGGGGCTTGAACCCAAAACTCATGGGTGATAAGGGAAATGCACCTACCATGGGTCAATGTGATGTTTTGGTTAATATAACCTTTTTAAACATAAATTATTTGATAAGTAAAAAAATATTGATCCATTGATTTTATTTTGGGGTTTAGAGATTTTTTTAGTTTATTGGATACCTTCTTCAAAACACATTGGATTTGGAAAATTTATATATATATATTGAAATATACATTCTCTTTTTTTTAAATTATGATCTTTTAAAATATAATTTTAGTTCCTTAGGAATAAATAATTCATTAATGGAAATGCATTTATTAAAGTCGAATATGATGTGGAAATTGATCAAAGCATGAAAAAATGAGGAAATGGGTATGATCCAATAGAAACATATAAAGAAAACTTATTCATTAATAGTAAAATAATTAATCAAATTTAAGAAAAGGATCATGAAATAAAAATTTTATCATATTAACTTTTTATGTATTTAATCAAATTAATTGATAAATCATCATAAATTTATGGTTTTTAGGCCCTTGAAGTTACATTGATAAATAAATTTCGTGTGATCTTTGATCTATATAACTCTCTATAAGTGTTCATACATTTCATCCATGTCCATATTTCACTTCCCACCAACAATCTTCTACTAAAAAATTGTAGTATTGTGTTATTTCAGATGAACATTCTACTTAACATTCCATATTTTTATGAGTATATTTTATTAACCGTATTTACGATATGGGTTTCCTATATATGTAATTTCAAATTACCAACCCTTAATATTTTACATTAATTTTAAATTATGAGGATGTAATTTATTTAAGGTTGTATAACGTAATGCATCAGATTTTAAAAGTGGAACATCATCTTCGATTGAATATTTGAAATGAAACACAAAGATATGAATAGAATAAAACAAAACAATAATTTTTGATATATTTATTCTTAACTAAATTCATTCTTTTAGATAGATTGCAATACAAAAAATACCTTGTTTAATGAAATTGAGACACTCCATTAAAATATTATTATTTAAACATGATCATTATAATAATTATAATATGCTAAATTGCATGAATATTACTAAATAAATTTTGATAAAATTATGATTTGCACATATATAAAATATATTCAATAGTTATCTATTGACATGAAATAATATAATAATAATTTAGAATAAAAAGAAATGTTTTATAAATAACATTATTTTAATAAAATGTGGTTTCTTCATTCTTTGGAAATATAATTTAAAATATAATATTACCAATTTTATATATTTTTTTAAAATAAACTTAATTTTTAAAAAATAATTAAGTTTTTATTTGGATTATTTATTTATTTTTTTCCAAAAAAATAATTATTTTAATGAATAGTGAAAACTATTAAATTTTATTGAAAACTACCATATCATTTTAATTATTTACAAATTTAAATTATATTTTAAAATATAGTTTAAGTAAAATGAGATATGTTATTTTAAAATTTAACTATTATAAGTCATTGGGTTCTATTTTTTGTTGGATTTCAATGTAAAAACATTATATTGTTAGGGGAACTTTTCCTCAGAAAACCTGATTTCTCTACCCATTGGTGGGATATATTTTAAATTATTCCACTTATTTTAGTTGAATTTGATAAAATTAATTTATTATTTGATGTGAAAATAAATTATAACATGAAATATGGTCAAATTAATTGTAAGACTATTATTATTAGTTTGCGTAGTAAAAATAATTAATTCAATTAAGGTATAAACAAATTTATCTACGCTTAAACTACAAATATGAGAGTTAAAATGTCTTAAATACTTGTTAAATTAATTTTTTATAGTCATATTTAAGCCTTATCACATATATTAATTGGGTATGACCCATTTTTTAGGCTTGTGGCATGGAGAAAATGTAGGATTACTTGATTCTTTTCAAAAATTCAATCCGTGTCCCCACCCCCACATATAAACGATCACCAACTCTCTTATGCTCTTAAAAATACAAAATCCATTTGGTTTAGAAAATAAATTACCAAATATATTTCTTACATACCTACTAAGATCCTATATTTCTATAGTAGATGATAAATCTTCTCTAAGAAGTATTTAGGTTTAACCTAAAGTTGTTTCCTAAAGAATAGGTAAGGTTTTTAACTATGTGATTTCAATTTACATATTCTTCTAACTGATTATAATATTATTCATCTATTACAATATAATAAAACATGAATTTAAAATATAAGGATGTATTATTATTTTATGGTAATGACCTATATCAATATCCTCTTAAATTAAATGGTAAATAATGTTGGCGATCATGTGTTCGGAAGACTACCACCTCACAAATTAATGTAATTCATTTTACATCCCAACTTTCAAATATATATATAATTATGTATCAAAAATATTTATATGATATTTATAAAATAATTTTACTTCTATAAATGTAATATGACATCTTAAATCTTACCTTCTAATCCTTTGGGAAAACAATTATGTTACTCGTGTGTTTGAGTGGAATACCACCTCCATGTAGTGATGAGAAATAATTTTCATTTTATTTTTACATGTATGGTAATAAGTATGAATTTTATTGAAATAAATTTTATATAAAACATAATAATTATTCAATAATGTTTAATTAAAATTTATTTCCCTTTTGTTCCGTCCATCAAGATAATAGAAACAACGTTCATGTGCACATACGGTGTACCGTCTACCTAAGTGGTGTATTTAATTTTATATATATAAAACATATGGATTAATATAAGTATGTATATAAAGAATATATTTGATATTTATATTATTTTTTAAATTCAATATATTATAAGAATATAATAAACATTAAATGGCCAAAATCCCAAAACCAAAACATATATGAAAACAACGAAATTATCGCCAGAATATATGATTTTACCATATGATTTTTAAGCAATGGGTAATATAAGAATAAAATTAAATCAAATTTATCATAAAATTTATTATTAATGGTTATATAATATATTTATAAAAAATAAATATTGATTATATCATATTTTTAAATAAGTACATAATAATTCAGAACTAAGGTAAAAGATTTTTGTCACAATTTTCCTTCTACAATACATATTTCATGTTATGAACCTATCTCCTATTATGATATGTATATACACCCCCTATGACATGTAATATAATTAATTTATTTATAATACATCAATTTTATGTTTTATTTTATTATATTATTTCACGGGGATTATTATTCAATGTAATAAACATGGTGATGTTTTTAGTGTTTAATATCATCGTTTATCTTGATTATTAATGTTTATTATTTGGAAGATAAAATATTATGATCTATATATCAGTAATTATATTAATTTTTTCTTTTTATATTTTCTTCAAAAAAACTTCATACTTTCCCTTAATTTTCCTCTCTTTATATACTCATGAGTTATATAACATATTTTATAAAAAATGACATTATTTCTACCTTCTGTTAAAAACACATTTTTCTCACAAAAAATATTTTCCGTTTTTTTTACATTAAAAAATTATATTACTAATTAATTATTAGTTATTTTTTAATTTTTATAATTTTTCTGAATTGAATCATTATGTCATTTTCCCAACAAAGTTCATTTCTGTTTAACAGAAAATGTCTATGGAATATTTTTTTTTCAAATTTTCATCATGTATGAAATTTACATCCATCATGACCACTACTTTTTTTAAGCATCCTTTAAAAATAGAAAGGGTTGTTTTAAAATAAATGTTTTTCATATAATTTTGGAAATTTTTTGTTTTTAAAAGTAATTGTCAAAGTGGAGATATTTTTTTCTAAAAAAATGTTTTTATGAAATTTTTATTATATTTTGCTCATCTAAGACCAAAATAGTAATTTTATTTTTTCCCCACTAGGAATATGTCATAACCTTACCATCGTTATCGTTCTGTATAGTTTATGATAATTTTTATTATGGATTCACTTTTTGGATACCTTTCATATTACACTAAGTGGTTTATGATTAAATTAATTGATTGTGTTAGTTGTTTGAATTTTTTTGATATTTTTTTTATATTGATGAACTTTTCATATAAAGAATTCATTATAATTAATATGTGTGAGGCGGGGCCCACTATGGCCCCTTGATGTGTTTGTTGGGATAATGATAAAATATATCATGGGTTGTTTTCATAATGGTCTTACCCATTTATGTAAGATGAGTTTACATAATGCATTGACGGTATGGTTGTGATGGTGGGAATTATGCATTCCCTAATTATAATATTATTTATTAAATCCAATGTGATTATTTGATTTGTGAGAATATCCATGGAACATTTTCAAGATCTTTTGATTAAGTGTAAGGAAATGTTTGATCATTATTTTATGCAGCCATATTATGCTCATGATATTGAATAAATGGCATGTGTTTCACCTATTAACCATTGAATATTGATTTTTCTTTTATTGATCACATTCACTATTCGCATACACCTAAAGATCATTTGAGCACACCCTGTTATTATTTTTCTTCTATCACGAGTAGAATATGATTATTATGATTGTTATATGGGGTTATGATAGTGGATATTATGATTCACTTAAAGAAAACAATTTTTGTAATTTATATTTGGATTAGTAAAATGAGATTCATATTTATACATATTTATTGAAAATTTTATACTATTCATTCATTTAGTATGTGATTCTTTAAATCATAGTAAAACACAATTATGTAACCATATCCTTTGAAAAACTGTGTTTGGGGTCATTACCGAGAGGTCCATCAGGGCACATATGTTGAAGAGAATATTATAGTTTAGTTCCAATAGATTCACAACCGTATAGTTCATGTTTTTTATTATAGATGGTTCATATTTTATGTTTTTAAAATAGAAATATAGAGTTTTGGTTACATCATATGGAATATAATTTTTTGATTTATCGAATCTTAGAAGAATATATAGAATTATTATGTTTTTTTCAATACATATATACAATGACAAGGCTCATTTAAAAGAAAATGCGAGTGTTATAGGGAAGAAATTATTATGTTTATTGATATAATAAACCATTATAACACAATATATTTTTATATTATCTTGATAGAGTAGGAGTTGGTGGTATTATATGAACTTATCTCTAGACACATGATACATTTTGGAAGAGGTGGTTGCATTATATATTTCTTAATGCTTGCAATAGATGGTATAATTGATGTTTTTTCTTATATGGATTGTATTTTAATTACATGGAAAATATTTTTATAAAATATACATGAATTACTGTATTGTAATTAATTAAATTATTCATCATGATGTATTATTTGAATTTATAATGTATTACTTTGTCCCTATTTGTGAGATGATACTGAATTGGTGCTATTCAAAAACTTATGGAATATTGAAGTTGAGATTCTTGGTACACAATAAAAAAATATTTATTTATCATGTGGATTACTATAATGGGTGGTTCATGATAATTAATATGTAGTTTTATGTTATAAATACATGATTCATACACTGTTATAGGGTTGATCTCTTTTATTATGCAGGCACGACATGATAATGAAAGATCAATATAAGCTGTAGTTCAAGTAATAGTAATGATTTACCTATTTTTATTTAATATATATTAATTTAAATAATTTTTCATATTTTTGGGCCATTTTAAATTCTATGGAAGGATTTGTGGTCATTTTAATAAATACGAATTCTAAAAAACAGTAAAATTTCATTAGAGTCAATTTTAGGACACAAATTCTAACACTCTTAGTGGTTTGACCACTATAAAAAGATATTTTAGATATTACCATGTCCATGGTAATACCTTCCAATTATTAAATCTTATAATATGGTGATTTACTAACTGATAATATTGTGGAAAATGGTTCATGTAGCTATTTGGGTTGATCATAAAATGGAGTTTTGACCCATTTTATACTAGCTATAATGATTGATAATAATGTTTTATTTTTATTTTATGAACCATATCTATTCACTAATTATTTTAATTTCCATACAAGACAATCATTATCAACAATAGAAATTAAATAATAAAAACATATTATAGATGTTGAAAAATTATTATCTACGGTGACATGAGTGAACTTTTTTTGTACAATTTCATTACCATCAATTAAATCTAATATTTGGTTTTCCCTAATTATATTAAAAAATTTATTTCCCATTATCTAGTGACATTTTAGAAGCAACAAGTGGTCTATGAAGAAGGTTATTCTATAAAGGGAAAGGTTATGTGGGAAACCTTATGAAATAAATAGAAAACAATAAAATGGATGTGACATGTTGTTAGAGATAGTCACATACACAACCCTTACTATTAATAAGAATTCAATAATCACAACTAGATGAGAAGAAAATAATATGATCCAACTAGAGTATTCATTTTGAGGTAGTAATATAAGGGGAAAACATTGAAGTATTTTAATATCAATGAACAAACCAATTTCATTAAGGTTAATGAAAATTCCTTTATTTCCCTTCAGTTTCCACATATTCAATGATCTCCCACTTCTTGGTTAATTTTGAAGATGCAATGATTTGAGAGGATATATTTACTATTTATAATGTGGGAGTTCATATTCATCAACTAGGTAATTTTAAAAATAAAAATGATGTAAAATACATGTATAGCTATTATGAAATCTATATTTTCATTTGGGAACAAAAGTTGTTAATATATTCATTAAAAAAATGAAACACCATTAATAATGTTGACGTTGGATTTATATATCCTTTAGAATCAATAAACCAAAATATGTGATTCATCTAGAAATTAGAAAGCAAACTATTTCATTCCATCAAAGGTAAAATCATAGTTTTTTCAATATTTAATAATATGGTTTGATTAATTGTTATATATCTGAATAATATTTTTTATTGAAAAAAATGGTCAATTAAAAATTATTTCCCTAATATATAGATTTAGGTAATGTAATTATGGTTAAAGTTGATTTTAGGAAACTAATAGAGGATTACCAATCTCATAGTTGAATAGGACTTCACAAATTTTTTTTTGATGGATCTGTTATAATACATCCCTACCTTAATAGAAATGTAAGCTATATTAAACAATACTCTTCTATATAAACATCGTAATCCATTTATTGTTATGGGATTATAAATGTGCATTAAAATATGAAATATGGGGTTGTTATAGGATATAATCCATATTTTATTTTCAAATGGTGTATATTATAATATAATTTATTTAGAGATTCCGACGTTTTTTGAAGATTGATTCATTCAAATTCACATAAGGGGAATATTTGTTTGAGATTTAAAATTTAGAAACATGATAAAGAATCATGAAAAAACATCCATAAATGTGGAGAGATGGATTGATGATTTAGAAAAAAATAATCCTAAAAAGGATTTAAACACTCTTATTTATTCCACAACTATAATGATAAAGAATTATATGGTTAAATAATACATCCCATAGTATCAAGCATGTTCTTAAAATAAATATTGGAAAGAATCATGAGTCCTAAAACCAAATTATCACCTTATCCATAAGGATTATTTTTAAGGTGCACCATCCATTGAGAAAACATTAAACTCTAATGTGATCATGATGATTATTTTATGGATGTTTATTTAATGCTAAATGATATGGTGGATAATGAAAAATACTTTAAAAATGTAAGTATTAAAGGCTATCAAATATCATGAATGGATAGATTCAATGAAATATCATTGGATTTGGATGTATATTATCCCCCAATATAATTTTTTTCTTTTTTACTTACTTTTCATTCTAATGTATTGATTTGGATATCAAACATATCAATTGTTTTCTTCGAAAAATATTTAATGTTTTATTTATGATTATGTGTTCTAATCCGATATATGATATTTAATTATGTGAGTGAATCTTCCATGTTCAACCCAACAGTCCTCTAAAAACTGAAATAGTTGTCCAATTCATAAAGTTATTGTGAATTATAAAATCATTTAAATTGCATAAGTGGATGAATTTGGTTATTTAATTATTGGTTATGTAACCCAAACATATAACAATTACATTTCTATATATTTAATTCAATACCTTTGTTTCTTTAAATTTTCATAGTAATTATATAATATATTTACATAGAAAATTAGACTATATTATTACATTATATTACCATATTTTAGGGTTAATATATGGCTTTATCACATTATATAAAATTAACATTCAGTCCCATTTATTTGGATATATTATTAATAACCAATTATATATGACAAATATGGTTCCATATCATCTTATGATACAATTGGTTAAACTATAATAAATCTCATAGGAATCCACACATAGTAATGATATTTTGAAAATCTATGGAAATGATTTTGGAATTTGGTAACCCAAACATGCATATGTGAACTGGGTAGGTAGTTGTATAATTATAATTAACATTTAACAGCCTTGATATTTAAATGATATGAACACATAATATTCCATTTTGGTTGGAAATAAATAATCCTTGAATGGAAGTGAGCAGAGTTACAGATAGTAGATATATTTGTTGCTTATTCAAAATAGCATACTATGATACATGCAAACTCAATGCACTTAGAGAAGTCACATTATTAAATAGTGGGGATCCAATATTAAACATTATATCATAAATCTTTAGCTATTTAAGATCATTTATATATATTTATACTAGATATTTATATTAAAATATAAGAAAATTTAGATCATATTGAGGAATATTGAAAGAGGGATGTTTATAGTTCAAAACGGGAAAAGGAATTGAATCCTGACTTGGATATTGAGTATATCTATTAGTTTTTCTCTAAAAAGACGCTAAAAATAAAAAAAAATCAATATCATTGAAAATTAATTTATTAATATTTATTACAATTATTATGTAAACTTTTTATGTATCATATTTTATAATAATTTGGGAGATACTACATGTTGTAGATTTTTCCACTTTATTACCAATATTTTTTTTTATAATATAATTATTTTCTTTCTACATCACTTCCCACACCCATATATTTTTAAGTGTGTTATATATAATAATTTTAAAACATGACTGATACCTTATCTATTTTAAAAACAAGAGTAAATATGTGTTTCTATCACTCCAAATTTAGATTAGATATTGGTAACTTATACATATCCATAAAGAGTATCATAAGAATAATTTTACCCACATAAACACAAAATGGTATGTTTTCTGTTGGCTCATAAATAAAAAAAATTTGTTAAGGGAAATATGATTTTTTAAATTAATTATCATAAAATATATGAAATATCATACTATTATAAAAGGGTTGTATAAGTTGTGCATGATCTACCATGATGAGTTGAGGTTATTTTCTTTGAAAAAAGAGGAAATTATTTGATTTCCTTAGGTTGTTTACTTTTGGTTCGGGATACAATATCCCTATATAAGGTATATATCCCACCACTATAAACAATGTTTGGAATATTTTTATAATATACAATTAGATAATCAATTTAATCAACACCATAATGTATATTTTATGGGATTTAAATGGTATTTAATATATAATCATGTAATTTTAGATTACATCATTCGACGTATTGTAAAAATTCCAATAAATATGTTCAAGAGGAAAAATAAGTGGTAAATAACATTTTATTATATCCATCGATATATCTTAGATTGAATTAAATTTTTTAATGTTTAAATATCATCTTGAATATGATATTTTTCTTTTTTAATAAAATACTATTACAATTTACCAATCCATTAAAGGGTTAGAATTAGTGAGTAAATACTTCATGTTTTCTCAGGATTCTCTTTGATTATTTTTTCCCTTCAATATTTATTTTACTCTCAATGTTTTACCCTTTAAATTAAGGGACCATTATTAGAAATCAATTCTTTGAATTTTTCTCATGATTCCCTTTATGGGTTTTCATCTTGAAATATTCTAGTCATTATATTTTTCTTTCATAGATTAATTTCATGAAAAACAGAACCAGAACATATAGATAAAGTGTTGTGTTCATTCAACTCCTATAATGGGTGTCTAAATTTTAAGGTCATTAAACATTGACCAAAAGGTATTATATATTTTAATACCAATTGGAATAAAATATTGGCTAGAGTTTAATACAATACTTTATTTACCAAAAGTGGTTCTAGAGTATAATTCCATAGATCTTTTACCATATTAGTGGATCCTAGTTCAATTTCCTAGACATTATATCAAATTGAAATTACATATTTGGTAGAATCATAACTAATAATGAATTAATTTAGAATCAATATCTGAATCCAATGAATTGGGTTATAGTGGGGGGTAAATTTACATGATATTTAGGGTCATAGTACTCTAAATAAATGTTATCACTTCTTTGATGGTCATATATCTCAAAACAAAGAAAGGGACCCTTCCTAGTGGAAAAAGAAAAATAATTCTTAAAAGAATGTTAAATATAACTTCAAAATATGTGACCTCAAGAGGGGGAATCATTAATATAATTTATGGTCATTGTAGATAGTTTATGTTGTTTTTTTACTTTTCATATATTATAAAACACGTGTAAATAGTTATTTAAATGCAGGTGATAACATCCCTTGTTTCATCATAGTGATGTTATGCTTTAATTTTGATAGCACACATCTTTGGCTAAAGTGTTACGATTTTTATGATCATTTTAAATGGATCCAAATTGCAAGAAGGTATCATTCACCTAATGAGAATTATGATATACCATTTTGAATAAATAAGAACGATAGTACCAATAAACCATGAGGAGAAAAGATTTACATGATTTGGAATTTTATTTACTTTTGATAATTTGAATAATATTTGAAATCATGATCAATAATAATTATTTCAATTATTTAAATATATTTATATGATATAGTGTATTTCAAAGCTAAAAATATTTGGACTCTATATGTTCAAGTGACAGTGGATATGATATGATAACTTTTTACATTGATTTAATCACTGGTCTTTTATCATACCTTTATAGGGGTATATTAAAGGTAATCATTGATCATTGTATAATAGAAAGATCAAAAATATTATTATCAAATATTTATATTATTATTGAATATTTTTATATAGATAAATATATGTCTTTTTATGTGTATAATTTTTCTATGTATGCATATCATGTGTCTTCCCCAAGACAAATGTGATACCATTATATCAGATGTACTAATTACAAATAACCTTAGTGGATTATGAAAATTAAAATTTTCAAAATAAGATTTGTGGTGGATTGAAGAAATATGTTAAAAGTTATAGACTTTTTTAAGTTTTGTATAATCATTTAGAGGCAACCCTAAGATTTAAGAACTTATTGAGATGGGTACCTTGATGTGGGAAAGTTTGTTTTAAAAAAATATTTATTTCTCCGTACAAAACATATGGGAGAGGATGAGAAATGTAGTAGAAAATGATATCTTTTTGGGATAATACCTTAGTCATATATTCATATTTTTTAATTTTTTGTTGATTAATAGAATCAATACACATGTTTTTATGGATGTTACTCTATCATGAGATGCATGATAACAAGTAACATTCAATGGAAATTTAACTCTATGATAAGAGGATATGAGATGAGTAATGGAAAACACTTATCTATGAGTTTTAATCCATACATTATTTGAATTATTTAGGACCACACACTATGGTGATATTAGGGATAAAATAAGGAATATGTGTATGAATTTTATCTGTGTAAGAGACACTTATTCCACTACATATTCCACGATAAGAAGAATAATTCCATATATTGTTCTAAAATACAGAATCATCATCATGGTAGAATAAACCTAATTAATATTGGGGAGCTTGAGTATCAAGGTGGAGGAGATAAAGATAAAATGTTGTAGGGAAGAATGGTGTTGTTGGGAATAGTGTAAGAGACTCTAGAGTCAATTTTTATCTTATAGGAATAAAAATAATTAAATTTATTGTTTATGAAAAAGAATATTTTATGGTAGGTATAAAGAAATAACAGTCTGTATTGTTTTTTATGACACTAAAATAGTATCAAATAGTTGAAATAATATTCCAAAATTGATATACCTGTGATTATTTAGGATTATAGTTATGTGTGATATAAAATATCCCACCACCACTTTGTATCATGTTATAAAAATATTCATACCACACATAGTTATGTAAAAGTGATATTTTTTCTTAGGATAATTGAATCTCAATATTTTTGAAAGAAAATATTTAAAAATTACTAAATCTAAAAAAATAGGGATCTTATATATTCTGGACACCGATTTAAGTAAAATAACATAGTTTTGGTTCATGAATAATAGGACATTTAAAGTATTTTAAGGAGATAAATGGTATATCACTCAATAAAGTTTGAGTTCATATAGTATAGAAAATATGAAATATAGTTTAAGGTCATATGATGATGATATCACATTTTAAAATCTATATTAATATGGAGAGGACACCAAATCACAAATTAACTAAGGGGTAACATGCATGTACACATGGTGTTTTATGAGGTTCACCCACTTATATTTTCAAATGTATATTGCCTATGGTAAAGTATTTGTGATCCTCATAACTTAGTTCAAATTTATTATCAAATGAATAAGGAACAGAGTGTGAGGAGTTTCATGAAATACCATTACAAGAATAGAAAAAATATTTTTTTACTATCCTCCTTGTATATCAAATTCCATAGGAATTAAAACATTTATTGCACCTATGTTCATCTCCCCAATAGCTTTCAAAATGATTCTAATAAATATGTTTGATTCACTAAGATTATCCTCTTTTCATTTCATGCACATATGTCTAGATAATTCACCACATATTTATAGATTTCACCTGAATTGTGTTGAGTTTCTCCATACTATAGTGTGACCATGTAATATAAAAAAAATATAAGATTTCATCACAATGATCTGGAAGTATATCAAATTATCATTGACAAAATTTAATGTATGATAATTATATTTTGACATATAATTATAAATTTTTCTGAAAACACATCCACTAAACTCTTGTAGTTGGACTTCCTATAGTATGGAAAATGTATTAAAACATTGATCACATAAAATATCCAATACCAATAAATCTTCCAAACCATTTAACAAATGTTATAATGGTGAAATTATTTTATCGTGTGATTTACTTATTCACATTATAATAAATATTAGTGTGATCAATTATTTCATTGAATTTGACTAAATTACTCCCAAAATACTATGACACTCAATTATCCTAAATTATTCTACAATGGTGTAATAAATATATAATAAATTCTAAAGTGATTGATCATAGTGAATAAATCCTAATACATCACTATTCATCGCATGTTATGAAAAAAAATTCTCTTGTTAGATTGAATTCCTGGAATAAGCTTCTCATGTAATATTATGTTATTCCCAAATCAACATCATCAAGGAATGACTATTTTTTTTTTGAGATCCCTTATCATGTTATAAAATTTTATTTCTATGGAAAATTTACTCAATAAACTTTTGTTCAATATATGATTAATTTAATTCTATAATGATATTATCTCAACCCTAATATTGGGTTAGAATTACCATTCACATTCTGGTTTTCCCATTTACAATAGTTATTCATTATTTTTATTCATGTGTGTCTTCACTTAAGTGTAAATATATTCCAACTTGTTAAAAAGAATTTTTCCAAATAAAAAAAATAAAAAAATTAAAAACTAATTAATTTAGTTACATAGGGAATAGATTATAACATTACTTCAATATAATGCTTATATGAACACCGCACCATATACAAAAATGACGATTGGGAGAAGAATCCATCCATCAGTTTAAATATTTACTCCATATTAACCATGTATCAATTTTGATCCAATCATATCCCATTTTCCAATTCAAATAATTTGTGTTATTTAAAAACATAATCCCCAAAATAGCTCCTCAATAAATCTGTTTTTGTTTTGGGGAAGCATGAGAATTAATAACTATGATCTTATACAAACTATAACTTCCAAAATTTCAATAACACCTAATTTTTTAACACGTATCCACTCCCCTCCACTATCATGATCAACACTAGTGTTCTTTCCCTTATTTTTTATCTTCAATTTTTATAAAATTTAATGAAATTTTATAGGGGAAATAACAAGGAAAACTATTCACTCCCCCTTTTTAAGAAAATCAATTTTCCATTTGAAAATATCATCCAAAATTGAGCATCTAGACTGAATACATTTGACCATAGGTTTATAGAGAAGATATTGGATTCAATGAGGAGAAAAATTTCATATTTTGATGATGAAATTATAAGATATTTGTGTAACAATATGTTGTTGAAAGGATCCTATTTCTTATGTAAAGAGAAGGGTAATTCTGGAAGTACTCATTGTATTTCATTAATAGTATGCCACTATTCAAGTGAGAAAGGCTTAAAAAGATTAATATATTGTACATGATGCATTTTTCCCAATAAAACTCTTATAAATTCGATTAGAGGAGGATTTTTTATATGATTTTGGTATTTTAAACTTAATAAAACCCTTTTTATCCATTTTAATTATTCTTTGGTTACTAGTGTTATTAAACTCACATATAAATTTCAAATTAAAATTTATAATTAGCCCAATTTATTAATTTGAATATAATGATTTAATATATGAATTTAATTATATCATTTAAAATCCCTACGTATTAATTATGTTAATTTTTTAATTAACACATATGAAATGTAAAATGAGTTTTTTTTAAAAAATCATTTTAATAATTACATATTTTTTATAGGTTAAAATTCAAAATGTTATTATTTCACAAGATATAAATTGAGTGATTAAAAAAATAAGAAATTCCATCAAATATCACCAAAACCTAATATTGTCATAATCATTTAATTTAAATTAAATTACCAAAAGAAGGTTATTAAATTTTAATAAAATTTTACTGAAGTTTTAAAAAGATAAAATATGTTTTTAATGTAAATAATAATATTTAAATTGAATAGTTTTACCCTTAAAATGTATATTTTATTAATTAAAAGGCTTAATAAACATTTATATCCTTATTTTAAAATGATACAGTCATAATATTTACAATTTTAGTTGAAACAATATTTTTCAATTTTTACTTAATAACAACTAATTTAGAATAATATAAAATATTTATCAAAAGATTATATTGATATTTGTAATCCAAAAATTAATTTCATTTTAAAATATTAAAATTCTCAAATTTATAAATTTTTTATTTTAAAAAATATAAAATATAATGGAAATATAATTTTTAAAAAACATCCTCATTAATAATTATATGTACTTATTCTAATTTTTATGGATTGGTAATTAATTTAAATTGTTTTATTCACTAGCGGTTTTACTATTTTTAAATTTAAGTAAAAAATTTAATCCTGTTTTTCACAACTCATTTTCTTTTTGTATTTTTTCTGAAATAAGATATTAAATACTATATTAAATAAGAGATAAATATATTCCAAAATATCACATAGTTATATTATCCCCATCATTAATAAGTAACATCCTTGTAATTTTAATTATCAAATCATAATAACAATATATCTTTTACCTAAAATATTATCATGAAACATGATATTTATTTTAAATAGATATAACCCTTCCAATCTTAGGGAATATAAGGTAACATATATTTTCTATTAATGTAGGAATATAATTAGATTCTCACACATTTATTCCAAATATTTATCTATAGCTATGCCTTGGGAGTTTATAATGATATAATTTTCATTGATTCATTATCATTATATTTCATCCGATAAAATAATAAATTCAACCCGGTTATGATACTATATAATAAAATTAAAATAAATTACCATATGAATATGAAATTTCTATCCCAATATGTATTACCTATGAAACCTTAATTTCATCCTATGATAATATCTATTTATTCTATGTTTCATTGGTTTGGGTTATCTAATACTCAATAAATAATTTATAAATATAATAAATACTTTTTAATCACTCATAATGAGAATGTGATGGACTGAAGCATATCACCCAAGAGTACAGTCTAGGTGTGCAGTGTTAGGAAAACTAATAGTGCACCAAGTAAAAATATATTTAAAAATCAATTATTTTTTAGTAGGGTTATAAAACTTCGATGAATTTATTCCACATCTATATCTGATTTACTATATACAGACACAAATGTGTTTTCTATGAAATCGAAATATTGAAATCATCACCAAAATTTATGCTTTTATCCAAAAAAATATACTTATCCTTTTTACATGTCTCTAGGGTTTTCAATAAAATTACCTTATCCTATACTCCATAGAAGAACCAAAATAATCAAAAAAACTACTAAACCATATGCTAATAATAATTTAGGTTTCCAAAACCCACAATCCTAAATCTATTGAAAAAAAAAACACTTTCTATAAACACTATATTTTTTACTATGTTAGGTAAACCTATCTTTATTTTTCATTATTTACATAATATAAGTATTTAATCATAAATTAATCACTCAATACAGTGATGATATGGTTTATTTTCTTTTATAATTATCTTTATATTAATCTTATTTTGTGATATTTTTGAATGTCCATATATAATCAAAACACATAAGACTTCATTCATGTAGCATGAATGGTTATACTCACCCTTATATTATGAGGAATAAAAATAATAGAAAGGGGTAAGATCAAATGACCATTATGTAAAAAACTCATCAACATTTCCTCAAGGGTTATTATGTATGAATATAAAAATACATGATATGGAAAGAAATATAATGTTAGTAAGAACATAGAAATTTAGAGCTTTACAAAATTCCTGATAAAATTACTTGTAATCTCTAATGATTAAACATATACAGAGTAAAAAGTGTATGGAATCATAATATAATAAACAATATACATAGAGTATAACATATTCATAATAATTTTGAATAAGATAGCGACATAAACAGAAGCATGTAAATCATATGTCAATACAACCCCCAAGACTATGATCAAAGGGTATGCTTGGTATGACGATCCTTGTACCAATAACAGATTGATCATACCACCCATGTAGTCTTATGCCAACAATTACCACCCATTTATCGAATTGTGGGATTTTGAAAATCCTCTTATATAAACTCGGGTTTGGGATATTCCAAAAATGTATCTTTTATCTTTATATAATCCTATTGTGAGCCCCTTGGAATGGGATAATCCTCCCATGAAACCTTTTGATCTTAGGAGACATAAACATTAATAATTATTTGGATAGAGATATTGGACCCCAACCATAAAACATATATAAAAATTTGTTCCACCGAAATAAAAAAATCCACACATCAAAAATAACCCATAAAATTAAAATGGGGAAAGTAAAATTTTTACATGGAATCACTAAAATAGACCTGAAAATTTAAATAATTGATACCAAAAATTCAATCACCCAAAAAGACTATTGAAAAATAAAATTTACAGTATTATTCGTGAAAAATTATTTTCATGAAAATAAAACTTTTATAAAAATATTAAAATGGATGTGAAGTCATAAAAAAATTTATAAATTTTTTTACACTCTCTTAAAAAATTAAATTAAAAATATCATTCCAAACATATTTTTGAATGGGTGAAGAGGAATTTTTTGTGTTAATATCTACCATTGGAATTTTAAATTATAGATCTTTTAAAAAATATAATTTTTTTCAAAATTAAATATGGAGTTGAAGAAAAAAATTATTATTATGAAATGATGGAAAAAGATTATTAATATATTGATATACTTTTGTTTTAGTCAAATATCATAAAAAGAGGTAGTAAATAGTCTCATTGAAAATTGGTTATAGAAAATAGAAAGGTAACATGTTTAAACTATTATTTGGATTTAAAATTAAAAATAGGGTAAATTTTGGGGAATAATTAACATGGATTTGGAGAAAAAACACTCTTTAAACGAGATGTTATTTTTTTCTTAAAACTGAATCACTTTTATATGAATAAAATCAATCATGAAATAAAATTTGAGTTGAAAACGTAATTTTCACCACATCTTTTTTCCAAATATATTTAATGTAATAAAGAGGGTACTTTGGTGGGTTATCCATTTAGGGGGTATGACCTTACTTTTATGCCTATGTGTGTGTAGTTTGTTTGTGTCTTGTGTAATTATAACCCCAAGAACCTAATATAATTATTAATTTTACCACCATATAAAAGAGAAAATATTTTATTATATTGGATATATAATATTTTATCACTGAGAAAAGATAAATTCCCTTGGAATAACATTTTAACTCATAAAAGGATAATTTATTTAATCATGTCACATAAAAATATAAATATTCATGAGTAATGATAATTTTATTAAAGGGCTTATGTTATAAAAATATAAATTCCTAGAATAAACATTGAAAAAAAACATAATAAAATAAATGAACAAAACATGCCTCTATTATGTGGATTATGTTCATGAGGAACAATCATTACTCAATGAATAAGATTTTAGATTTCAAAAGTCTTTAAAACAACATATTCATTCAATGATGAGAATCCAAAGATGGTATAAAATGTGTTTTATTTATAAATCCATTATATTTCATGAGAAATTATGATAAATCAAATACATGGCCAAAATATACACAAACAATTTAAAATTGGTGAATACAAATCATATGTTGACAAATCAAAATTGTGATGCAAAAAACCCTCACCGAAATTGTAACGTAAGAATCAAAATATTAGAATAGGTCTTCCATGATATATAAAATAAAATAGTATGTAATTTAATATTTCTAATATACTTGATTTAAATTGGGGAGTGATTTTACAATATCAAATAAATTATCATGAAAATAGCAAACATATCATAGGGAATTAAAAATAGTTGAAAAACCATTACCTTAGGACATGAATTATTTTGCGCATGTTCCGAACATCATGAATAATAGTGATATGTTTATAAAAATCATTACTAATAAGCATTTGAAATTATATTTTATATTATATGACCTATGTATTATCATATTTTCTTTATTTAATAATTTTTTTTCTCTAAAGGTGGATACCTGATGTGGTTTGGTTGATTAATACAAAACAAACTCGGTATATTGAAAAAGATATATTTTTTATATTATTTTCAAATTTAACATATTTTATCCATGTAGTTATTTTATCATTACATATGTTTTTTTTAATATATTATAAGCCTTTCTATAAATATAATCAAATAAATAATTGTTCCTTCAACTGTTTATTTCAGGAGTTTACATTTACAATGATCATTTATTTTTAATTTCATTTATATAAATTTGAATCATATCATTCCCAAATATTAATATAGTCACAAATATAATATATAACCATTAAATGTATTCATTGAAATTTCCATGAATGTTGGAGATGATAAATGAAATTCATTGTTTGGGGAGTATATGGTCTACAGAAACACATAATAAACGTTTCAATTTATCAATGAATAATATTGAATGAAGGTATGAGATAAATTATAATTTTTGAAAAAAAATTCAAATAAATAATATATTAATTCACAAAATAAATCATTGTTTCCATCAATGAAAAGTGATATTGATAAATAAAACACATCACATCATGGAGTTAACAGTCTATACATACACATGATTGTGGTAGTTTTATTTTTATTAGTGGGGGAATAAGATTAAATATTGGTTGATAAATAGGTTTAAAAAATTTAATTTTATTATGGTGGATATAAACATTTTATAATAAGAACATTAATAATAAAAGAAAATTAATGTGAAACACTCACACTGAGAACAGGAGATTCTTCTTTTAAAACACCTTAGAAATGGATTCTTTAGGCTAACTAAATAGGAGTAGTAGTTTATGGAACTTATATATGATTATTTTCATTGAAATATTTTTTAGTATAGTGATGATGTTCTAATTTAAATGGGTAACATGAGTTTTTGGAATTGGTCCCCTTTCTTATGTTATGAGAATGGTAATTTTGGAAATATATATTGCATTTAAAAAATGGTATGTCTCTATTAAGGCTGATAGCCTAAAAAATTATAAAATATTATAGTAGAGGATGGTTGGACAAGAAACTTCTCTTCCATAAACCAGGATATAATATCATTATTTTTTTATGTCATTTACACATTGTAAAACTTTTTATTATCATTTTTATTTTACCATAAAACCAAATGTTATTACCATCGATAATTTATTATAATGACCAAAATTAAGATTTTACATATTGAATAATGTGAACATTCTAATTTAAAAAATGAAAAAAATTATCTAATAATCAATATATGGTTTATAAATTTTATTTTCATAATTATCATACATGACTTGTAAAACAAATTGGTAGAAAAATGATTTTTTAGATTAAAAAGAATGTGTAGTTTAAAATTATAAATGTTATTAATTTACATAGATGATATTTTTTAATTATAAATTTCCTTACTTTTAATGTGAGACAAAACATAATTGTACCAAAATTACATATAATTAAAAAAATATAGAAATATACTATCCAATTTTCTTAATATGATATTTTTTTTCTAAAAACTAAACTTATGGTTTTTAATATAATAATATTTAAAATGGAAAATTTACCAAAAAATATTAATTTGAGTAATTTAAATAAATAATTTTTCTTAACTTTCTTATATAGTGTAATAGTCATAAAATTTATAATTTTGTTAAATATTTTATTCTCCACACTTCACATGAAAATAAAGTAATTCAGAATTATCCTAGAGAATTATCTAAATTAAATAATAACATTAATATTGATAAAATTGAGTTCATTTTACAAAATAAAAATTTTAAAATTTATAAATTTCCCTTCAAAATGATTATACAATACATGAAGAAAATCTACCTAAATTGAATAATTCCCTTTATTAAAATGATGTGTTTTGAATTATATTTTTTATGAATATATGATTGATTACAATTTTTTATTAACTATATATTTTATTATTCATAAAATTTTTTAATAAAATTTATATAATATTTTTTTATTGATTTAAGTTCATTTTTTTTGAAATATATATCACAATTCATTAATTTGCATAAAAATATATTTTATTATATTAGAGTTCTTTATTTAGGTTTATATAATATTATTGGAGACTATAAAGGATAATAATAATGAAGGAAATCATTAAAAAAATTAGGTGAAGTGGAGAGTGTGAATTCCTGGAAATGACCTCTATTTTTCTGTATAAACATGTGGATCGAAGCTCTAGAAAATATGCACCTAGGTATAATAACCGTAAAAATGTTGTTCTGGTATTAACCCAATATTTACATGGAATAGTGGGACTAACTAAAAACCTTGTTTGAAACATTCAATAAATATTCAGTGGTGACTAACATTGTATTATCTTGCACCTCCTCATTGCCTTGTGTCAAGGTAGAATTGATACTTGGGCGTAACTGATATCATAAAGGCTCTAGTTTATTGAAATAAATTCCAAGTGAATTAATACAATTAGGTGATGAATTTACCTTTTAGAAATAGAACAAACCATAAAAACATGAAATATAACAAAATACCACTACATGATTCATGATAACAATGTAAAACAACTCAACATAATACAATTAATTTAAAAACAAAACCATACAAATTACCACAATGGAAGACTAATAATTATAAAAGTACACATAGAAGATACAATGACAAAAATCCGCCTCCAAGACATAACTCCATGGCTATCTTAATTCTCCATGATCGAAAACCACAACACAACCTAATTATCATGATGCACCACTAAAAATGTGTGATAATTTACCATTTCAAGAGTCATGACGTACAATATTGTCAAAACCAATAAAGTAATAGAGTAGGGGTGAGTAATGAAACATTATAGGTTTTCCGCAAATGTCTTCCCTAATAATGGCACTAGGATAGAACATGTTATCACTTTTATATTAAATATTTTATATAAAAAATATAAAACAATTCATATCAAACTATAAAACATATTCCATAGTAAAATAGTTTTCTCAAAACAACACCATGTTCCGATGAATGAAACAAAAATTCATTTAATCATTTCTCAAATTTCATGTTGGAATAAACCATTCCCTTCCACATAAACACTCACACACAGTTAACCAAATAATATTTCTGTTACAATTAATGGCGGAGCTTCGCATCAATAGCTTATCCCTTTAAAGATTGAACTTCACTACCAATATATATTCTACTATACACATGCTTAACCATTTAATCTAAAAATAATTTCAATGATAAAGCTTAATTTTTTTAATAAAACCACAAATTTGTTAGAAACACATTTTCCATGCATGAAAATAAAAAAAAATTAAAATCATTATTTTAAAATCATTTTCCCAACTCCACTTTTGATGAAAACACTAAATTTTCACATTTCTGCACTCTATCACCCAAGAAGGCCCCCCTGATCATTTAAAAAAAAATTCAAAATCAATTTCATGTAAAGAAAATAATTTGTAACTAAAAAACAATTATCTATTAAGATTATTAAATATTGAATAATCTTACCAAGGGAACAATGGTTAAAGAGAAGAATGACCCTAAAACACCCACTAAACAAGGTTTTATTTCCAAAAACCCACCATAGATCTCTTAATCTCCCTCAAAACCATCATATATCATCATCACAGGCCTCAAAATAGTATATTTAACCATTTAGGTCTAGATATAGGTTTTCAAGAGAGGGAATGAAATTATATCTAAAATAACTTCTAAAAACTACAAAAATAAAGACTTACTATCGGAATCCGGTGTAAACCCACCAAAAAAAGCCTTCAGATAACTTCTAGATCAATTGAGAAAGCCAATAAAGCCTTTACGAGGAAGAAAAACTTATCTAAGGAAAAAATAGAGGGAAAAAGATAGTCTATGAAGTAAAATCAATTGACATACACTTTTTCAGGGTCTCACATTTAAAACATGCACATTTAGTCACACAGTTAGGAAAAGCATCCACTAACTGTGTTCGAGCCTATTCATTATTGATCACCATGAATGGTTGGTCCACATGGTTGGATAAACCATGCACTAACAAAACCCAATCCCAAATCCCCTCATTACATAGTTTCTCTAGGGTGGATACATGGTTTGGAATGAATGTGCACCTTGCAGTACACCTACAATAAATCCCTTTTTTCACATTGCATGGTTTATTGTAGGTATTTTATGTTTTCTAAAAATGTTTCACTGACTATGCACCTTTGAATAAATCCTTAAAACATTTCAAAATTCTAAAAAACCCTTAAAAACATCGCCCAAACATTTTATATACAAAAAATTAAAAATGAAAGGGTAGCTTACTCAAAATCAGGGGGTCTTACATTCTCCCCATAATTAGCCTTTCCCAGCCCCCTAAATTGGAAAACCAATGCCATCCCTAAATAGTTGAATACATTGCTTGACCATTTCTATAACATGTTTCTAACGCTTTCTAAATTCGACCATGTTTCCAAAAAAACACCAACTATTGACTGATAATTTTACCATGTAATACATTCTTCTACCAATCCACAATTTGTACTTGGATATGAAGAAACAAATGATATGCCTATAGGTCATTGGTATGCCATATAATCACATGGTATTGATTAGGCTAGTGATTTTTCAAATGTGATACATGAAACAAATTATGAACTACAATGAACCATGGTGTCAATGCCAACCAATATACCACCTCACCAACCCATTCAAGTATCTAAAAAGGGTCTATGTATCGAGGAGTTAACGTTACTTATTTCCCAAAAGGTAGATGTTTATGCCTCATTGATTTTAAAAACATAGGATAACTCACCTAAAATGAGTGAAACTAATAATGATGATCCATATTTTATTTATGATGACCTTGAGCTGTCTCCATCTATTTCTGAATCAACTGAATCTTCTTCATAATTTTATAGACAAGGTTATATAAAACAAGTGAATTATCACCGATTTCCATCCAAAAGGGTTGAGAAAAACAAGGATTTCAATACACATATTCAAAAGGGTCTATATGAATCGATTCCGGAATACTATTGTCCTATGATAACTCCACTAATGATACATTCCCTTCCCAAGATCCACTAAAATCTATTACAAAATCTCGAAACATGTCTTCCATTCTTTTCATCATCCTTACAGATATACAATCTTTCTGAGGATGATATACCACCCTTATAGTCAATTGAGTTCCATGCGATTTCTATAAGGATTTCATGAAATGAGACATAAAACACTCATTTCTTCCTGACACTATCAAAACTAGAATTCCGTTCTTCTATAGAACTTCCCAGAATAATATTTTTTACATGTCCTCCATTGTATGAGATTAAAGAATATGGATGAAATGGGATGAATATTTTATCTGATCCACTATCATGCATATTGATTCATGTTTCCAAACCATTCTTTGGAGACTTGTTACAAATTATATGGCTATCTATTCCCATTTACAAATAGAAATAGGTAAAGACTGCAACAAACATACTATTCACTAATTCTCTACCTTAACATTCAGACATGTTAAGAATCATAAAACAAACTCATCAAAATTCAATTAATCACTGACTCACCGAACCTATGCTTTAATATCCTTAACAAATTTCGATATTCCTAGATGCACAACCCATTTAAAATTGTGTTAAGAAAGGAGAAGATGTTTTTGGAAATCCATAAGCATGAAAATTCGATCTAGAATACATAATACAAAACTCATGACCAGTTTTCATCCCTTAATGGTCTCCACACCATTGAGTTTTTACCTCATAGAAACAAATTCTGAATTAAATTTATATGACTCGTTAACCTTCTGAACCAAATTAAGAACACAAGGAACTAGAAAGGAAACAACAAAATCAACTCATTATTCATATTCAAAGATCAAATATTTCATTACTAACATCAACTACCATAGATGTCAAGCCACTTTTTCTCCTTAAGGATATGAAATTATTCTTAATTCCTCTTCCACTGAATTCCCTTTACACATTGTATGAATTATGTCATATACAAATATTTGGAGTTACTCCATCGATTTTATTTGCCTCAAATTAATGTTCCGTTGCAACAAAATAATTTTTAATCCCTTATGATCTGTAAAAACTGTAAATTTCTCACCAAAGGGGAAATAAAACAATTTATTAAAATCATGAAGGATGATATCTAACTCCAATTCAGGTATTAGGTTTATCTTCCCATGAAACAATAACTGACCATGAGTTAAAAGAAAAAACATGATCTCCTTTCATTAGGAGACACCCGAAACCAGATCATAAAACATCACAATACACCATGTACCCCAATATTGATTCTAGAATAATCAAAGTTGGTGCTGTTGTAAGGTATACATTATGCTCTAGAATTTTCTACTAACATTCATCAGTACATTGGAATGGAAGATTATTCACATTCAAAGTTATCATTGGCGAAGCTATTTAGGATTAATCACGAACATCATATCATCAATAACCAGAAAATAAAAAGAAAATTTGTACCTCAATGATATTATTTGGTGGTTACTAAGAGAAACATCTTATATCCTCTCTATAACCATAAATACTCTTTTTTATAGATTACATTTCCATTGAAATACACCTCATGTATCAAAAAAATCATTGTTTTCTAATTTGGAATACAAATGATGATCGTGCAGAATTACCAACACTATCACCAAATGTCTGTCAAGCCCAAAAATTATCCTTAGAATACCCTAAATTTCATCCAAAAAACACATAAAAAGAATCAAAATACATTTTTAATATCTAATTTTTAATTCTATAAAGACTTCTAGTGAATTAATAATACCAAAATGCATTAACCCATATTTGTAGTGGCCATAAATACATTTTAATTTTGTTATCAGAATATCCTCCTTCCAAATGCACAATTGGTTATATCTTGATTGAAATTAAATCTTATAGAAACGTGCATCTCACTAGAATTGATCAATAAAATCATCAATTCATAGAAGTGGATAAAGATTTTTTTATCATAACATGGTCAAGCGTACTATAATCCCCACAAAATAGGACAGTTACATAAACCTATTTGACAAAAAAAATTGGTTCTTCCCACAAAGATGTTCTAAGACCAATGGACCCAGAAGTTTCATGTTTTTCTATTAACAATTTCTATTCCATTAAATATTTTGGCACCATATGGTACGATCTAAGGGAAGTATGACTGATCCCTAGAAGGAGATCAATCATTAACTCCACTTCCATTATAGGTGGAAACCCATATAAATTATCTTTGAAAACAACAAGAACCTAATCTACCACTACTGCAAAAATGGAATATTAAATCTATTCAATCAATGACAAATTCAATGATTCCAAATGTTTCGAGATCGTTCCAACTACTAGTTCCAAAAATCCCATTACACCCACCTATGCATTCCTTTATCCATTAAAGAGATTCTTAATGCCATCCTCAGCTATTGAATTGACCCATCATGTATATAATTATATGTGTGGATAAAATAGGGTTAGTAAATCCATTCATAGTATTAAATCATAGAAATTCATCTCAAACACTGAGTAACCTCACATCAACATGGGTCCATCAACTGTTATAGAACATACTCTACATATAAATGCTCCACATTCATTTTGATAAACAGAAGTACGATGAGTCAACAAAGAAAGCATAATCTAACCATTTAAATCTAGAAGATCAATGAAATTAATATAAAATAAAATAATGTTATGAACCTGTGTAAAACAGACCATTAATAAGGGTAATATTCAAATGAATCGTACCTCATAATGTTGTTGGTCAAGACTAGTCATCCACAACTAAATTTTCAACACCACATAACTACTTACTCAAATAAATTTATTCCATATTTTCCTATTGAGATTTACCATATTGAGGAGTCATCCTATTACCAGAATCAGAATGCCTAACTCTATTTGGTTGCATATATGGATTACTCTTCCCTCATCCCATCGATGTATAAGATGTTAGTGATAATTTAGATGTGTCTCTTATACCTGACCTCAGAGCACTATGTAAATATCTCTAAAGATGCACCATATGGTTGCAATTATAGAATTCTCTTGGTGGTTCTATATAATATTTCTTCTTATAGTCCAAAGAGAAAAATTGAAAACATGTTATCTTGTTCTTTTCATTTTTAGGAAGATTTCTCAATACCTTCATCTGATTCTAACACATTCTACAACCTTGGAAATAGGTTTCCCTCTCCCAATTAATCCTATAACAACCGTTCACACTAGTTCCCATAGGTATGAACATGATCCCAACACTCGTTTCTTATGATATGTCCCTTTATTCAATTTACTATGTATTGACCAAATCTATATATTATATTGAATAGTGAACTGTAATATTTGAATGAATTTACTGCCCAATCCATGATAAAAAAATCATTCCTTTAAAGATACACTAGAAGAAACTTTGAGTTCAATGAAGAAGATGTTGATAAATTCATCCACATACTATATCACAATGAGGATATTCATTTTCAAGAGGAAAAAGTATGTTCTTCATGCAATCTAAAGTGTGTGAGGATATATTTTTTTTGTTGAAGAATTTTTCAAAATCCTCTCAGGAAATGATTTGGTCTATTTTATCATGAACTACTTAATCCCACCATTGGTGTTCAATATCATCCCATATTAATATCACCAACTTAAATTTTATCTCAGGCAGTGTGTTATGGGAATTAATGAAATGAGTCATCCTTTTTAGCCACATCGCACCCTTCTCTAGTTTCGAATAATACATAAAATATGGGTGAATTATATTTCTAGAACTACACTGAGTGATCCTCATTCCTTGGTTAACCTCTTCGGTTCCCAATATCCACATAATTAAAATCATGGATGATACATCGAACCTGATATTAGTTCACATGTGGTTCTGGTGGAACCATATCCTAACAAGCTTCATCAGGTTATTTTCTATAATGCCCAGTGTGTGCCAATTTATATTAACCAAACAAACACCACAAGTCTCACTCTCTAGAAAATAATGTCTTAAACATTTATTTTTATACCACATCATATATCACAACATTTATTTCCAAAATTAGTTATTTTCCCTGTTCAACCTTTTTAAAAAAATCAACGTGATTTTAAAAATCAAAAACATTTTCAATATAACCCATCCATGCTATATTCAAAATCGAGAATTTTTTATTCTAACACATTTCAAAATCAACACTATTTTACCAAAGAATAAATCATTACTCAAAGTGAAGTATGCAATCCATGTGTGAAGTCATTTAAAAAATGCATGTAATGCTTGTCTTTTAGATGAATCTATGATAATGAGATTCTAATTCTTATTAGTGTCTCTAAAATAGTCTTGTACACAACTCCCTAGTTATATGAAGTTTAAAATAAAATGTTTAGATATATCTTTTTATGACCGGAATTTCAATTCATGAAAACCTACTTCTTTATTTCAACCTCATTCAAGGAATATACTAGAAATAAATTCAACTCCAAGATAGAGAAAATTGGGTACAAAGTGAAATAAGGACCTCGGCTAATAACACTTACAAGTCTAAACAATCTAATAACACTATTTACATCCAGGTCATCCTCAATAGACTATGTTGTGGAAGAATTGGTACTTCTCCTTAGGATACAATATCAAGGCACCAAATATAGTAAATTAAATCAAAGGGCTTCAATAAAATTGGGGGTTGATTTTTCATTCATAAATAAAAAAACCATATTAAAATTCAATAACAAAATACCACTATGTTATTTATGATAAAAATGTGAAGAAACTCAATGTAATACCATTTATTTCAAAACCAAATATCACAAATTACCACAATAGAAGTCTAATAATCATCAATGTATAAAATTAAATACAAAACCACTAAACTCAAGGACTCCAAGATATCCCTCCAGGGCAGTTAACATGTTCCACTCTCCAACTACACAACACAACTCATGTATGATTATCTACCACTTAGGAAGTGTGGCACATTACCTCTTCCATTTTCATAATGAACAATATCTACAAAATCAACAAAAAACTAGAATGGGGGTGAGTAATGATACTTATTAGTATTTTCTAGAAATAATTCACTACTCACACCAATATGATAGGACAATTTTGAACATATACATAAAAAAAATTATATAAAAAATTTTAAAATAGTTTATATCATAATATAAAACACGTTATACATTAATTTTTTTCTCAAAATAGCACCAAGATCGAAGGAATCAAAAAACAATTAACAATTTCGAAAAATCAATGTTTGAGTAACCCATTACATTGTATATAACCACCCACAAACACATAACTAATAAATATTAGTGTTTCCATTAATAGTGGAACTTTATATCAATAACCTTTCCTTTTGATGATGGTACTTCATGACCATTATCAATCTCATTCCACCCATGATTAACCATTAAATCCATCAATAATTCCAAACAAAAATGTTAAAACCATTTCATTAAAATCAAGTTTTTATTTAGACCACTTTTTAAATTCATCAAAAGAAAACAACCATTTTAAAATCATCATTTTAAAATCATGTAACCAATTCACCTTTTTATAAAAACAACCAATTTGCACAATTCCATAAACAGTTACCCAAGAATTTTTCCATCAATAATTTCCCAATAATTTCAAAATCACATTCATGAAAAACAATAAATTTGAAACTATGACATCATGTTATAATGAGAGGAGTTGAGAGTGAAGCCACCTACCTCGAGAATTATGATGAAAATGAAGAACAACAATAAAGTCCCAACAAAGCCGTGTTTAATCTCTAAATATCGACATTAGATATATATCCCTAACAAAAACCCAAACATACAACATCAGGAACCAACACATATTCTCCTGTTTTACCATAGGAATCGGGATTCAACACACTAGAAAAATCATTCAAATATAATATGGATAATTGATAAAACCTTTACATCCATTGAGATAATGAAATATCATGTTAGGGAAAAAGTAGTGGGAAAACAAGAGGCCTATAATTAAAAACGTGTTTGATCCAAATTGATAGGATCTCATTTTTTAACCCTACATGGTTAGTAACATGGTTTGGTAAACCATGTCATATTTTTATTATAGAAACTAACTCAAAGAGAATATCACACGGTTCTCCCACAAAGTTGTAAAAATAGTGAAAATCTAAGAAAGTACCCTATGTCCCATATTTCATTTTTTCTCCAAGGTGGCCACATAGTTTGTAAAAAAATCTTCAAGTTTCCATAAACCTACACATATGCTCTTGTTTCACCAAACATGGTTTCTTATAAGAGTTCCATTGTTTCAACCAACTATGAACCAATGGTTCACCTTTTGAAAAGTCCCAAAACATTCCAAAAGTATTCCAAGTCCATTTAAACTTCACCCAAACAATTTAAATACATCAAATGTAGAAGGAAATGATATCTTACTGGAAATCAGTGGTGCTACAAATAGTCCCTTAAAAAACCATTATGATGGATCAAACAATGTTTGAGGATATTATATGTTACTAATAGGATATAGAATCTAATATGATAATGAACACGTCTAACTTATAATGAAACCTAAATATTCATAAATTAGTGTATGAATTCCATTTATGAGTTACCTATTCAATTTTATAGGTTTATTTTATTATTTTATTAATTTTATTATACCTAACATTCCTTTATTTAAAAAAATTAATGGACCCTAGAGTAACTGAGTTAACAATGTTTCTGATGGAGAATGTGAAGACGTTCTCAATGTTATACCTAATGGGATAGTGTCAAGAATGAAAAATCATAAGAAACTGATCACTCATCCTTCCTATGATTTGAAAAATAATTTAAACCAAGATGACTAATCAAACAAAAAAATCAAGGAGAAACTTGATATCGAGTCGAATATGTGTCAATATCCACCCATTATTGTGGGACTTCACACCCACTAATAGATGAGAAATTGATAAATTTTTTTGAGATAATATTTTATATTCTATATTTCTCATTTCATTATAAGGATTTGTTATATTTGTATTATTTTGAGGGTGAGGCTAACCAACAGTAGACCCTCAATAAGAATATAATGAAGAAGGATTAAGTTGAATCGATGAGATTAGAGGAGTCACTACAATAAATTCATAATACACCAAAGGACCTAGACCAATTTATTTATAAAACCATTAGTATAGGGGAATTTATACAAATTTTATGACTATACCATTGTCAAAGGTGTGGATTTTGGCCACATATACCAACGACATGATCCATTAGTAAAGGTGTCCTATTTAAAAAATTCACAGGTTTTAATATTAGGAACTCTATGTTATATTCCAAAATAATTAAAACTCTACAACGATGTATTTTATGTTTATATAAATATATAATTAAAAATAATTTTAAATTTCTTATTATTTAATTTTATAATTATTATTTCACATGTTTTGAAATTAAATCTAACAAGTAATTTTTAAAAATATTGAATTATACAATTTATTTTTTATATTGAAATATTTAAAATATCAATATATGTACACATATATGAAATTATAAAAAAAATAAAAGTATAAAAATGATAAAATTTGAATTCCATTATACCCAAATGGATTTAAGGAATATAAATTAACTCAATATCAACCAAAAATAGAAAACAACCCTCGTAAATTAAGATAAAAATATATAGAATGTTCTAAACAATTAAAATAATACTAAAAAATAAATTTTGGTTGTCTTTAAAAACATTTGTTTCTTGTAAATGACTATTCATGGGTCCCCCTTCATCAACACAACATAAATCTCTTTACATGATTCAATTTGACATATCATGGAGCATAAAAGGTCACCCTTATGAATTTTTTAGACGTTTTTTATTGAAGTAATGTTTACAACTTATATTAAGAAATTAATTAATTTATTAATTTATAAATCATTAAAATTTTACTAAATTTATATTAATCAATAATAATAACGAAATTATTAACTATTATTTAATTTAAGTAATTTTATATACTATAATCCACTATATTAATATTTATTATATTTAAATAAATATGTAGTAATAGAAGAATCAAAAATAAATCTCATGTAAGATAATATTGTATATATATATGTATATATTTATTAGTATAAATATATTTATATATTAAAATATGTGTAATAATAAAAATAATAAAACACAATTCAAATTTAATTTTTTATGTGTATATATATGTATTCTGAAATGATGTTATAATAGAGTGATAAAGTGTCTGAAATTTAAATTGTATGTACTAATATCAAAAATCTATGATTACATTATTTAATAGGACACCAATATTGATGGTTTAACCAAAAAATTATTATAATTATTTTGGATTCAATTAAATATACAAATGATTCCTACAAAAATTATGTAGTCAAACCATTGGCATTGGGCTTTCCTAATGGAATATAACCAAATGTTTGGTATGTTTTTATTATAGGATATAAAAATGGGTTGGGTATGTATATCAATGGTTCCAAACAATTGATATTGCATATTTTTCCAATAGAGAGTTCAAGAAAAAACTATCACTGAAAAATTCAATAAAATGAATCTTGAATTCCTCCATTTGAAATATAAGGAAGATTAATCTATTAGAACTTGTTTGGATGACTTAAAGAGAATAAGAAGGTATTTCCATACTTTTATCAAATTCCTAGAAATTAAGATCAAATAATAATTTAGTTCCATTATATAAAGACTTATAAAGGTATTTGGTATAATAGAACTGGGTAGCTATAGATAAATTGGATAATGGGAACCTAAAGGTGAAATTATAATTGTGGATTGTTATTATAGTCAAGAAATAAAAATAATATATATTTTCATTCATATCATATTTATTATATAAGGAATGGAAGGAAATTCATCCATATATATGTCAGAAATTTGGGATGAAATGCCTATAAATTTCATAAGCTGGTATGGAAGACATTTCAAATAAAGGAGAGTGTGCCATCATGTATGTGATTTCTAAAAGAAAATATAAATAAGTCAACAATCATGATAATGGAAAATAATTTACAACATAATTCTACAACGATACATCATTGATTAAAATTAAAATATTTTTTTCAATATGGAAATGAATTCCACAATATATGGGCTAGTTAAGATGATCATAAACAAAGACCTCCTGGACCAAAAGAACATGGAAGGAATAATATAACCACTTCCACTAATGTGGTACCTGATTATAATTTTGTAAAAAATTCACATATTCTCAACCGAAACTATAAACATTATTATTTTATTCCATTTCATCTCATTTATCCATATAATATTTGTTTTCTACTAAATTTGACTCATAAACTAGAATCGAATATTTTGACTTATCCCAAAAAATACATAATGGTGAATTGATTGAATCCATGGTATATAAGTCCTCCCAAATTTGGTTTAGTGGGAATATACTTCTTATATATATATATTTATACTTCCCCTAGAAGAAATTTATGTTATATCGAGAATTTATTAGATATATTTACATAAAGATCATATCAATTTTTTGGAGGAGGAAATATCATTTCATATGAGTAATCAAAATTTTATCAAATAGAGAGACATGAAAAATTGCATACTAACTTCCAAACAGAAGCCCTTAATATTGTTCTTGATAACCAATAACGAGGGTAATTTAATATAAACTATTTGGGAAGAAGACTACATTGAGGACATTCCCATTATATGGGAATATAATCATGGTTTTCTTGAGGAACTGCAGGTTATTCCCCAAAAAATTGAGATTTATTTTCCAAATATACCGATACATACTTCTATTAATCCATTAAATTATCCTTATAAAATAGCTCCCATTTTATTGGAAGAATTGAAGAATCAAACTAAATGGAATATGGATAATGGTTTTATGTGGCCATGTAATTCACCTTGGGGTCCATCAGTTCTCATTTTTTTGGAAAAATGACAGAACAATATATCTTTTAATGTATTATCTATAATAACATGACAATTCATTTTAGAAAAATATTGAGATCAATATCTTTCATATCATGAATCACACATTGTTAAATGAAATGTGATATATTTCAAAAAATATTTTTATTAAAATGATACTGTTATAATAGATCTATTGAATTGGAATGTATGAATTAGAGTAACCACATTATGAAATTTACATTTATTTTTTATAGCCAATAGAAATTTTTTGATTAATTTTTAGGCAATAGGTCCTGATTTTTTATTGATTTCTTTTTATGATTGAATTTTTTTTTCTTAAAAAAATTTGTTTATTTTATTTTTTTCTAAGAAATAATAATAATACATTACCAAAAATTATAAAAAACATGTTTTAAAAAAATTATATAATTTATTAAATAATAATATAAAAATTATTTTTAGGTGATATTCTGAGAATTTTTTTAAAATGATTATTTTTTCAATGAATAGTGAAAAATAATTGATTAATAAAAATAACTATATTCATTGATATTTTTAAAAATTCAAATTTTGGAGATGATTATGAATTTTAATTATTTACTTTTCGTTAAACATAATTCAATTAATTTCATTATAAATGACATTATTATTACCTTTGGTATAAAAAATTATACTTAATTGTTTTCTGAAAGATTATCTTCATCACGTTTTTTATTTTTTTTAAAACATTTCAACCATTTATAGAGATTTAGTTTCATAAACTACTTCCACATTTTGAATCAACATGTACATTTTTTTCATATAGGGACACATTATTTTTTGTTATAATGAATAATATATTTAGTAAAAATGTTGTCACTATGGTAAGGGTAAAACGGGGATAGAATTGTTATATCTATGAGATAAGGCTACAAAATAATCCATAAACGTTTATATATTTCATTACAAGAGTGTAATTCAACCAAACCCGTTAAATATTATATAATACTAATTTTATCAAATAGACTTTAATAAATATATTTTTAATATTTTATGTAAAGAAAAATTCCAAAATATATCATTATTTATTTAAAATTAAAAATTCTTTTGTTGAAAATCTAAAAAAAGTTTTCAATTGTTATAATTTTTTTTAAGGTTAATAAATTTATTAGTGGTAGTTTATATTTAATTTTATGGATGAATTAATTACAACATATTCTTACACAACATTGACATAGTTCTTATACATGTAATTAAAAAAATAAAATAATTTATTCTAAAAATATTAATTGTAATATATTTTTGAACAATTATTATGTTCTTGTAATTTTTTAGATAAAAAATATGTATATTTTAGATTATTACATTGGAATTATATATAATTATTGATTTATTTAATGTTAAAGTAAGTTAATTGTTCTTAAATTTAATTTAATTGTATTTTTTTTCAAATAATAAATTATTTAATTATTTAAAAATCATAAAAAATATTATAGAGGAAAATTGGTTAGGTTATATTATCATAAATTTCGTCCCTTGGCAATTTTTTCTCTAATTATTAGATTTGATATAATGTTATATCCCTTTAGTGTGGGAAAATTTATTACCCTGGTTATGTTTTTGGATTGTTAATGAAGAGGTTAAATCAAAAGGTAAGTTTTAAATTTATAGTTAAACCAATAATATTTTTAAGGTACATTGAAAATCAAATATCTTATTTTTAAAATTTTTACCACCAAGTACTACTTTCAAATGAAAATTTAATTTTTATATTTGAATCTATTAAGTTATTAAAAGTGTTCTATTTCCATAAAAATAAAAGGAAACCACTTCTAATTCTTTCTTCAATCAACCCTGATCTATATATATTGAATAAAACCTAGAAAACCGTCTTCTAAAAATCATTATCCATGTTCAATAGGTTATTTTTTACTCAAAATAGCATCTACCGGATCCTTACTAATAAATACGATGTTGGTATCTCAATGTGGAGGTAATTATTTTAACCAATCTCCTTCTTTTGAAATGCTCTTTTATATTATTTATTTATATCTAAACTATAAAATTAAAACAAAATAAAAAACTATCATATGGAAAAATATAATTTCTGTGAATTCAAAAGAATTATCCATATTCTACTATATCCATTTGGAAATGATAACATCACTTGTGTGTATGTGTGAACTACGACCACCACAAGGTGATGTGATTTATTTTTCATTTTTGATTTAAATAGATGTAAATGATGATATATATAATGAATATATATGATATTTATGATATAATAATTATTCTTTAATGGTGTATTATATTTTACCTTTCCTTGTTCTATCAATCTAAAAATTGAAACATCACTCATTGGTTTGTCGAGAATATAATCTCCATGAAGTGTTTTAATTATTTATTTTCACCAATTCATGTGAATGAATATAAAGGTGTTTATAAATAATAAATATTATACTTAATTCATTATATAGATTCTAGATATTATGATAACATGCCCAATATGTATGTACTAAAACTATTAAATCGAAACATGCATGTAAAATGGATGAGTTTTTAGGTGAATATCAATTTTAAAGAAGATTTATTAATAATAGTATAATTTAATATTTTAATGGAATGGTAAATATTATTTTTTGTATTAATATAATTCTAGAATATATTTAATATATATATATATTAATTATATAAGAGTTTTGAACATGTATGAAGAATGATTAGACTTGAGGTAATGGAATTGTGTTACAACCCCAGTCCATTTGGTGATTTTTTTGTGGAAGTTTTTTTGAGACTAATTATATAGATAATATCCTCTAAACCCAAACTATATTATTATCCTCTATTAATTCATTTAATTTTAATATTATATTATGATTTTCCTATATTTTTACTCAAAATGATCTATGAAATGGTTTTTAGAAAAAAAAATGATCATATATCCCCTTTGATCTGGAATATATTTCATCTATGTTAATATTTATTCAAAATATTTTTAAGATTGTTTATAGTATTTTAAAATTATTTATTCATGTGAAATTCATCCATATTTTACTTTTTGTAATAAAAATTAAATGAAATACCATTTTTATTTCCCAAATAATATACTGTTTAACAAATGTGTGTATAGAATTATTTTTTTATGTATACTGCATGAACATCTTATCTCATAGTTTGGACTAATATTTATTTTGAATATTTATTTACAATTTTCAATGGTTCATTAATAATAAAAATTTTCCCTAATATTTGAGATAATATTTTATCTTTAAAAAGTGATTTCAAAAGGAAAAGGGTTTTCAATCATGAAATGTTCAAGTGAAATTTTAAATTAATTTATATCCAGGTTAACATGATTTGATGTTACTTATGATTCACCAGGGACATGATCCAACTACAAAATCCTTATTATTTCTCTAGATGGGTTTTTATTGTAATAATGAAATTTTTATGAATCAATTTCTATTTTTATTAGGTTAATATATTAAGAAATGATAAATTTTTTCATGGCTTTGTGTCTTACATTTTAATTGATTATGATTATATAGTGGTTGGGGTTGTTGTAACCCCTCAATGTATTGGGTAATAATATATATATATATTTAATGAGATTATGATTATAACAGTGGAAAATATTACAAATAACTATTTTGAAATATTTATGCATGAGTATTATTTCTTCCGATTTTTCTCACAGTATTATTCATGTTCACGATTACAAATGACCATTATTAAATTATAATGCACGAGTATGATTTCTTCTAGAAATTATCACAAGATTATACTAGGACATGATTTGGAACTGCTATGTTTTCATTAATATGATTTTAAATTCTTATGATTCCAGATGATTATTTTATCACTCTTGAATGATTATTACTACTTTGACACTATTATGAATCATGCATTTAGAGATTATATGATATTTTGAAATTTTGATCTAAATTTTCCTGGGTATAAATTTTTATTGTTAAGAACATAAACATTATTATGTTATCATAACCCTATGATCATTTTATGATCTTAGGATCTATATCTCCCATGTTTACCATTACTGATAATATGAGCTCAACCTTTTATTGTTTTTCCTTCCGTAGGTTTTGATGGAAGGTTTTATGTTCGGTGTGACTATGTAATGCAATATATGAGTAGACATTGTGGAAGATATTGAAGATATTTTTTAAAAAATATTTATTATATATATATATATTATTAAAGGATAATATTCCTTTTAAGTATTATAAAATGTATATTTCTGATATATATTTATCATTCAATAGAATAAAGATATATTTTTGAATATTATGCTTGTGTTTTTATTATTAGTGTCCATAACAAATTTTCTAATTTCTATAGATTTATATTTGAAACTTTTAGAGAGAATCCTAAGGATATGACTATGAATAGAAGAATATACAATTTTATGGTAAATAAGGGTTAATGGTTTCACTAGAAAATACAAAATTTTATGGGAAATAGAAAGTGGATGTGGTTTTGGAACAAGTACACCTAGGGGAAACACATTTAAAAAATTTAAAACTATGTATTAACTCAATATTAACTAGTACTTGATGAGTGGGTCTAAAATTGTACACCTTACAATGAACTCCATGGTATATTCATGGTTTAATTCATGTTTTCCTCATAAACCAGTTTGATGTATATAACAAGATGATGACCATGTGTCACCTAGGTGAAACTTAAGGTGTGATAAATTGAAAAAAATTTGACTTGATTTATAAATCCAACAAATCATTTTAATTACCATACGATTTTTCATAAAGATTATTGTTTCCCACATTTATAGTTTTTAGTCAAATTTAAATCTAGGAGGAGTCATGTTAATGTTGAATGCGACATATGATGAAATTATTATCTCTATAAGAAGCCATTTAATTGGGTGATAGAATGAGAAAACATTGAATTATGTACCACTAGTTATATCAATATATGATAAACAACATGAACATTATAGAGTATATGAATGAATAAAAAAAATTAAAACTAATTTTCCTGAATACCATAGAAAAAAATCTGCTTCCAACTGGTGGAGAATGTGGAAAAAAAAATACATGGAAATATATATACTAAATGAGAGTACGTTTTGGGTGTGGAAATAATATAAATAGAGAGTTTAATCAAAGAGTGAAAAGGTGAAAATATCAATTAATGAAATCGACGTTAATACTAGTTTTTATAAGGTATCCTTTATGATTTAATGTTTTAAATGTGTAAAGTATATCCATTATGAAAATTGATATACTAGGGGGAAAGCTCAATAGGAGGATTTTCAAGATTATATGATTAACAATTTTACTATTATTTATGATGACAATATTAATAAAATATTTTAATTATAAAATATTTGAACTAAATTTCATCTATTATAAGTGGTAAACATGATTTAATTGTGATTTATAATTCTATTTAAATGATTCACATTATATGTTATAAGAATTAATAATTTAGGAAGAAGATGTCAAAGCCTAGTTAATAGTATTAGAAGTTAGTGGAATGACATTTGTTTTTTTGTATTAGGATTAAATAATTATGTAATAGAGGTGTTTTATCAATTATAATACATTTATAAGAATCTTGAAAAACCTAAATATTCTCTAACACTAGTTTTTCATTAAGATTTTACATGAATACATTGAATTATACAAATAACCTACAGAAGCCATTTAGTTGTAAGGTGATATTTTAATTAATAAAACATGATTGAGGGATGGATAACCCTTAATGATTGAATTATATAGAGCTGTTAATGTTTAGTTGGGATTAAGTGAGGATTGATATTGAAAATGAAATTTGGATAGTATTTGTGACCTTTAAAACGATATGTGATTTGATGAAAATGTAATTTATCTCATCATTGATGAAGCATATTCCTTTTTTACTTTATGGAATATAAATTATTATCTATAATTTTATGTTATGAAAATATAAGATAGTTAATTTTTTAGTCAAGTATGTTTTTATAGATATATTATAGTGATTCAGGTTACTATGATATTTTTAATCAATATATGATTAATGAATTAACATGTTCTGTATGTGACATTATGAGATACTTCATATTGTGTATGAAAAAATGTAGAAGTTGTTCTTAAATAAATATGTGAAAAACTATTTAATATATTTTATTCATTAGTTAGGTTATATATAGTTTAGATGATACTTAATTATATTTTTTATATAATGGTTTGAATTTAACTTTGGGTGTTATTGTAGTGGTTTTAAAGAGTATTGTATTATATTTATCTATATGGTATAAAATATAATAACAATTTAATTTTTGGTAAATATTTAGAGATATGAATAATATATTTTATGGATCTTATGATCTATTAATAGATAATATAATACTTCTAGTGCGAACTATCTATCATTAATATTCATTTTCTTGAGTAATAGATGAGAAAAAAGTGGAATTTTATTTAAACATAAACAAAGGATGAATTTTTTGAATGAAATGGAATGAAGTAAAGTATGTATATTTCCTCATGTTCCCTATATTGATAGTAATATAATCACTTGGATCTATGGAATATATATTTAAAATGAAAATTCTTTTCTTTTAACATTTACTCTACTATGTTGATCGTTGTTTTCAACTATTAGTTATTAATGGTTTTATATTTATTAAATTTATCCTAACCATGTTCTCTATCACTTTTTATTATTATTTATATATTATCTTATGTACCCAAGAATTTTTTATTTATAGAGGAAAAAATTGTGGGTGATCATAGGTAAGCTTTATGTTTCTCACAATCCCTATTCCATTGATGTTTTATTATCCATTTTTATATGGGTTTTCAAAAAATGTATCTTTTTTATATCGGAAAAATTAATAACCAAGACACAATAACAGGGTAAAAATTTATTTAAGGGGTTGATATTGTAACACACTATAATTATATATTACATGAATAATAATATTGATGTCTTGTATAACATATAGCACAAACCTTTATGTGAATTATGATATACTATAAAAAACTTATTATTTAAATCCCAATATTATGACATAGACTTAAATTTTTTGATTATGAATATGATTAATTACATTATTAAATATTGATATAATAGTTCGACTCGATAGAAATTTATTTCTTACTACATAGGAAATAATAACTCAATTATTAGTGTTGTCATTTTATATATCAAAAAAAATTCTTAAACATTAGTTTTTTTGAATTTTTGATTGAAAATATTATAATTAATTTATAAAACATTTAGGACTTATATTTTATAAATGATTTATCATTTTTTAAATAATCATATCAAAAAAATATTAAGGTGGATTTTTGGGAAATCTTAAAAATGTTTAATTTCTCAGTAAATATTATAAAAGTAAATATTTTATAGAAAACTGCATTTTATATTAATGTGTTTAAAACGATCGATTTTATCATTAATTTAAAGTAATATTCAATTAGATATTTTTTACGAAAATATCAATTAAATTCATTTTAAACTACGTTAAAATTAATTATGGTATGAAAACAAATTTTACATAATAATACATATATTTTGAAAATTTTTTGTTGAATATTTCGAGTTTATTTTGAAATTAATTTATTAAAATTATTAAGAAATACTTTTAAAAAATTGATTCTATTTTTTAAATCATCATTTCTTTAGTTCAAAATATTTTAACATTTTTTTGGTCAAAAATAATAGTAACCATGGAGAAAATAGTGTCACCAATGTAAGAATAAAAAGTGTATCACAATGTAATAATTTTATATAAGGATTAAAAATCATATATACTCCCTCCTATTTTCATTTTATGAGTATTATTAAAACAAACCCATTAAATCATAATGATTATTTAATTTTTGTCCATTGGTCATTGATATTGGATTTTTTTTATATTATAACATAGTGAAAATTACAAAATACCTCAATCTTGCTTTTAATATCCATTATATTTTGTTACAAAGATATTAAATTTAGAATTAATCTAAAATATTACATTAAATAAGATATTTTTTGAATATGGAAATATATTTTTAATTTATAATGTTGAAATAATTACCACAAATTTTGACACATATATGACATAGTTCTTGTTCATGTAATTGAAAAATAAATTAATGATTTTATAAATATTTTAATCAATACAATCTCAATGAATATTTATGTTACATGAATTTTATGGAAAAATATAACATATATGTTTTGATTTAAATATTTTTATTCAAATTACATACCTTACTTGATGGTTTTAAAGTCAAAATATGTTAATAGTTTAGCAAATAAATTTAATGGTATTTTATACTAACTTATATATAATTTAATTATTTTAACATTATAGTAATATTAATAGACTATAAGGGGTGATATATGGTTGCGAATATCAACTATTGATAATTTTTTAGAAATTTTTTAACTTATATGTAATTTTATAACCCTTTAGTCTTAAAAATGTTGTTTCCACGGTTATGGTAGAAAATGATTAACAAAGGTTTTAAAAAATTAGAAGGTTTAAAAGGAGATATAATCATATATTTTGTGTCTAATGGGAAAGTATATAAAATTTATATTATGGGACACATTGAATGAATTTTATCATAATATTATTATGTAGTTAATTTCAAAATAAACTAAAAATATGTGTTCTAGTGTGTTATTAATTGTAACATATAATGAACAATTAGGGGAAATGATATATTTTATAAGTTTTTTTTAGCTCAGATAAACTCATAAATGTTCAAATGAGAAAAAATTATAATTTAAAAATATAATTATTGATATAAAATAAATGAAATTAATAACATAAGTTTACATGTTCGACACATTTTTCTTACTCTATAGTGGGTGGACCTTGCTTAAAATTATTCAATGAATCAGATGATGAATACAATGATAAAATCGTTAACATTACAATTGATTCATCCAAACAAATATTTAACATTATAGATAATGATACTAGTTTCCATATCATCATATATTCATAGTGAGTTATTATAGATAGCTATTATCTTAAATATTATCTCTTTTTCCAATCAATGACTCCCACCAGCACCACTTCTAAAATAAATATTAAATGTTAATTTTGTTAATTTTGTGAGTAAAAATATATATATTCCCCTAAAAACATATGTACTATTTTATAAATAAAAAACATGAATTACAACTGAGTTTCTCACTCGACCTTTAACACGAGTCAAGAGATAACACATGATTTCCAAATTCTTAATGTATTTTCCAGTCTATAAAATCTAGTGTTCAGGAATTCCCACATCCCCCTACACTATTTCCTTTATTTTTTCCGGAAATTACCATTATATAATTTACACTTCTATCATTCAGTGTTCTATATCACAAAAATTTGTTTCAAAAGAATGGATTGAAACTAACAAAAACTGATATTAGAATAATTTTCTAGGAGTCACTACTGAGTCCTCCATAATCTTTTGAAATACTGTTATATTCTTCAAGCATTCATTTCAACTATTTTGTTCCATCAAGAAGCTTCTACCTACAACTAGTCAACTAAGGATCCACACTGCCTCAACAAATCCCAGAATATATACTTTTCCCCACACTTATTTGATTCTAATCTCAATATAGAATTCATAAAGTTAACACCCATTCCTCAAACAAAATCCAGATGAAGTGATACATCATATGACTTTGCGAAATTATTGAATGAAAAATTGGATTTTTTTTCTTTGTAAATCACAACCTATGAATCAGAAAAAACCATACCATTATCATTCATTTAAATTTTCCATCCCAAGATCTACTAAAATAGTTCCTCATACTAGTTCAGTACAAGTATTCACGCATTCCCCATTATAAATCAGAGGTCATCAGCTAGCATCAAGGGTATATTATGTTTATATGAGGAACCTATACCCCTATATTATAGGGCATAATTACACAATATATGACCAATTAACAAACACATCATATTATTTAGGATTAATAAATACATATCAACATCTTAAAAATAAACTAGACACTAAAGAAGATAAATAATTACATGAAAAGGGAAACTAATGTAATGGAATAAAGTTTTAACTATCTATATCATACATAAAAAATTGATCACTCACCATGTTAATCCCATATATAAAATATAAACCTAAAAGATAAGTTTCACATACACTACTACAACACAAATTTGAATCCCATATAGTCTCTAGATACCATCTGATCCTTCTTGCTAATCATGAATAACTCAACATGGGCCTTAGACATTCCTGTGTTTCAGTAAGCATGTGGAAACTACTCAGGTAAATATGTGTAGTTGAGGACTAAGAAGGTGTGAGTACAACTCAGCATACCACGATCAATGATGTATATTGAAATATCTTGTCCAAGAATAGAATATGAATATTTAAAATTGAAATGTATTTAGGAAACGGTAAATAAATGATTTTAAACAACATTTATAAAAAAGGATCTTATCCCTCAAGTTCCAATGTAAAACCTGAGTCAATGAAACTTTCATCGATGAATGTAGGCCGCCTAAGCCATAATCATTGTTTGATACATGCTTTATGTAAATAAGTGTTTCCCTTAGTCATATCATAATCCATAGCAATAAAAATTATTCTCTGGTACTGATTCAATAATAAACCCTACTCATTTACAAATATTTTTTCCCACATCCAACCCATGAATCATAATGAAATGTTCATAGAGAACAATATTGAACATCTAATCATTCGTAAAAAATTTCCCAGCGCATCGGTCCATCATCTAAGTGTACAAAAACCATAGTGGTGGAAAAATTTCAAGTGTGGTTCTAGATCAAAAATGGGGAAAATCAGTCTGATATCCGATTCTATATGGATTAAAATCATTTTCTACAGAATAATTCTAGATCATAATTGACATTGTATACCATATATGTTTATAGAATTAGTCCAACACCTAAACAATATAGTATAATACCTATGCCCAGATCATTAGTCTTATGTCTCAATTATTCCATAATTTTTCAAATACTGGGGTCTAATTTTTTGACCCTACAAAACATTAAAAAAACTATTAAAACACACACCATTATCCAACATACATACTTTTATTTAAGAAAAAAATATCTCTGGATGTTGAACCATATTTATATACCAAAAAAACATTCTAAACACTTTTCGTAAAATGATGGATATTAAACACCCATTATAAAAATATTAGAAACCACCATTAAAACATTGGTCTTCCTCTTGAACATCCAAAAAATGTACAACTCATCATTTATATCAAAACCCTTAAAAGATTCATAATGAAATTTTCACCTAAGGGAAACCAAAATCCCAAATAAAATCATCATTTAAAATTCATTAAAAACCCCTATCTAAATTATATAATTTTAACACCTCATTTCCAAATAAAATAAACCATAAAACATCATTTTCACCCATTTAAACACAAAATTAATTAAATATATAACTCATAACCGATGCATTTAATGGAATCACAGTATAGTACTAGTAATTCATATAACATCCAAAGTTCTTTTCATAACTAAGAGAGTTCACACACCACACATAGATACTAATAGACATACTATATACACATGAAAATAAATTAGTAAGCCTTTAAAATAAATCACTTAGAACACATACCTCATCAATAAATCGTTCAATAACATTTCCAAAAATGATGGATGTTCCAAGTCCCATCAAATACCCATATAAACTCCTACATGCATGAAAGAGATCATTTGGACCAACCAATATCATTCATTATTCCAAGATAAAATATTTAATCTCAACATTAAATAATTAAATCAAACATTTAAATCAATATGGCATGACTATTTTCTATCCCACCAACCCCTCACAACATATCAAAACTCTAAACAACTAGTAGTATTAATCCACAATAGAATTGTGACTCCATTTCAAAGAAAATAACTTACTGTATATACCATTAAAATAATTAATTAAATTAATTAATTTTCTAAAAAATTTGAATACCCCACATAGACACATTCCATAATGAAACACCACAAAATGACATGCATAAATTGTCTTGTGATATCCTCTATATAAGATGACTAGAGGCCCCATGGGTAACTAATTATTCGACTATTATACAATAGGATCATTCAAAACACCTAAACTAGAGAACTCAAAAAATATATAGGAGGAATAAATGAGATATGATTTGTTTTTATAGGGTTAATATAACCTAATAATTTCAATAACATCCTCATAAATACACTCCAAATCAAGGGATATGGTAGGATGAAGGGGTTGGGAGCATCATTGGTCTGTGTGCACATAATAGTGGTGGAAGAGGGGTATGGATATAAATTTTAGGGGGTGTATTTTTTAATTTCTCCCTTTTATTAAAATTATGGTTTGTTTTATAGTCTTCTCACACAGTTTTCCAAACAGTGCACCAAATGTGTGACAAAAAATTGGAATTTCAATATTCCATAAATGATTAAGATATATGGTCAGAGAAACTATGGTCTAAATATACTTTCATCACAACCTCCCCTGTATAGTGGGGAAAAAGGACTATATATGGTTGTACTAGAACATGTGTCGTTCCACAAGATCTCCTCCAAATTTCACAACATAAATTTTGGATTATACAGTTTAACTAAAACCATTTTTTACCATTCAACTTAATCTTTACAAGATCAAAATGAATTCAAAATACAATGATCATTATTGTTTGTGACATTTTCTCTAAAAACATGCACACCTGACCATGAAATCGAGCCTGATGAGTAAAATAAGTTATTTTGAGAAAATTCTCCTAAGGCTCACCTGAACACCCGATATACCTTCTAAGAATTATACCACTTCTAAAAATAATTTCACTAATACATTCTAAATATTGTTACAATACTCTTAGTATCGCTTCAAATGTTTACCTCTTTGTTAAATCAAAATGAAAATTCATTCTGAATATTTAATCATTTACTAATGTACGAACTTTCTTTCCTCCGTCTAAAATCATCCAAAATCCCCATAATCTCATTATATACATTTTTAATGGTTAATACTCTATTATCATTTTATACTATGAAACTACCTATTGAGGCTTTGATACCCAGATCATATCCATCCCTATGACTATGAACACATATCCATTGGTGTTATTCTGAGTTTATGAATCTCCAGTAAGGTAAATGTCATAAATATGATATAAAGACTCACTAAATTTGAAGAAAATTAAAAACATTACAAAAATGTTTATGTATCATATATTCGTACATCATATCCTATTATTTTTCTCTTCCTAGATATAACATGTACATTGTAACAACACTCACTTCTTATACAATGTATGGTATTGTAAAACCAAGGACAAATATTCAAATTCATACTACCATTTCATAAGGAATATTTTCTATGTAGTATACCATATATTTCATTCATGGTAAATTTTAGATGATAATTTTTTAATTTTAATCTAGGGGTGTGGAAATCAATTTCACCTCCCTCATGTCAAAGGAGTCCACCACCTTCTGAATGAATTCTCATTGTGAAATATAAAAAGAACATGAACATAAGTCCCCCATAATCTGCATCTCTATAGTCCATTTAACTAGTCCATGTTTATTTATGTCTAAACTTATAGAGAATTAAACATTCATATCATCAACCCTATCCTATTCTAGATCGATCAATAGAATATAATAAACATAGAGATATAAAATGATGGAAATCCCATCATAGAACATTTTTTAGTAACATAAATTTTCATCATTTCACTGGAAGAATGTCAAATTAACTGTGAAGCCATTATAATTTTGATTTCATTACTTTTTAACCAAATTCAATGAATAAGGGTTTTAATTTATCATGAAATAATGGTATTGGTTTTGATGCTCCCTGAAACCAATCAACTACACTATTTAGACTACCTCACCATGGTATCCATAAAGGAATTTTTTTATACATATAGCTATAGTATATGAAATATATACATGAAAATAATTGTTATTAATATCTAAATTCACATTTGTTTAACTAATATTAAGAATATATTGATCAAATCCAATTGTTTTATTTTTTCAAAACCATTTCATGGATATTCATGCCATATAATTCCATCTACCATCAAATCCCTCCATTAGACGAAACACATATTTTTATAATTGTTTATTATTCCAATAAATACACACTATTACATAAATTTAAACACACATATGGATAAAATGTGTCTCACAGCTTATTTCCTACTATAATTTATTAAAATAGTTTATATTTCTCACATGTTGAATCATATCAAATTCTATACCATCCATAAGAAGTTAATACTATTGATCACCCCTATACCCATTAAATTGGAAATGGTCTCTATTAAATATTAGTAACTCCCTCTATGAATTAGCTAATTTAACAACCCAAGATTTTAAATAATTTTTTCATGTAAATTAATATTTCGTCAATATATTTTTTTGACACGAAATAAGAAAATAAAGATATTCATAACTTATTAGTTAAATATTATAATAAAAATTTAATAATATAAATTCACTATAAAATAAAAATATTGGGATCAATTAGAAGTGAATTATAAATAGGATTCATAACTCTTATAGTATTAAAATTGAATTTCTCAATAAATATAGTTTTTCATGTTATAATTTATTTTCATTTAAAAGATAAATTTTTAAATTTTTAAATTTGAATTTTTTATAACTAAATTAATTATTTAATTTAAAAATTCATCATTATCTTATGGTTAATTTTTGAGTTTTTTTAAAAAATAAATACTTTGCTGAATAATGAAAAAATTTCAATTTTGCTAATACTCTTACTTCTAATAGTTAACCATAGAAAATAATGACCAAAATGTTTTTGAAACTTTTTTTCATTAAAAATATATATTTATAAAATGCACAAAATAATATAAAAATAATATTTTATAATTTTATAAAATTATATTTATCATTTTGGAAACATAAGTAAAAGTCTACAAAAATTGATTTTAGCAAAATAATACAAAATTTAATTAAAAATATGGAAAAAGTGCAGCATAAAAATGAATCAAGGATAGGAGGGTCAATTATCTTAAAATAATTATAGGCTGAGGGAATCCATACTATTAATATTAAAACAATCACTTGGGAGGGAACCCATGCTAGAATATAAATGGAATGTTTGATCAAGATAATTCCTACCTATGAGAAAATATGTTTCTTGGTTCCCTCTTACGGCTTATGTGGAGAACCTCCATATGGTCAGTGATGAACATTTGATAATGTAAAATGTTATAAGTGATTACCACTATTGTGGATATTATACCTTTCACGGAATCATGCAGAACTTGTGAATCTTTTTCAACAACATCTAGTTCTATATTCTTCATGTTGCATAATTCTTGAGTCGTAAGCATAACCAGTTCCTCCTCTGTGAGTGAGTTCCATATCCTAAATGAATATGTGATGAAAAGGATAACTATGCATCACATATCATATATAATTCATCCCCCCACATGTCTCCCGAAGATTTGGATCCATCAATATTGATCGTGAATTCTAGAAAATTAGATCCCCATCATATCCAACGGTCAAGTGGGATGTTTTTTATGGAGTTGTTAAACTAATAATTAATGGAGAAGATATGTCTAATATAAGGAGATATACAACACCACATAAGGTTTTTAGAAAGACCCACAACAAAAACAATTGCTCCTCATAACCAGGGAAGGCCTTGAGAGGTGGTAACCATTGATGTGGGAAGTGTTTATAGCACTCGAGATGGACTAACACCCAATAAAAAATGGCCCTCACCCTATAATCTTGGTAATTATTAATCAATCATTGAAAGTAGTTCAACAAAAAAAACTAATGGTATTATTCTTGATCTATATGCATGTAAACATGCCAATGGGACACCAAACTGAAATATCCCCTTCTCCCGTAGAAAAAAAACAAATAAAGCACCAATTCTTCATCCATGTAGATTTAGAAAAAAATACTTTGAAATGAGGTGGATCCATTTATTTTGAATGGATTAATACAAGGTAAATGTATTTTCATAAATTCTACATAAAATAAAATTGTACTTCGTTGGGATCTCCATGCACCGGAGGAATTATATCCATCTACCTTGAGCATTATAAACATGCATGATTCTACCATAAGACTTGGATAAAAAAAACCTCAAAGATGATACCATTAAGATGCATTTATCCAGCTCCGAGTTAATCAAAATAATTTTTAAGATCTCTTGATGATCCCTGTTAAAGATACTTTAAATTTATCCATTATATAAGTTAGATTTATGGAATTAAATCTTTTCTATTGGAAATACTAGAAATTTGCGCCACATAACAACCAAGTTATCGTTCCAAAAGTTGAAATTCCCCTGACTAGTGATCCACTATTCATGGATTTGGTTAATTGAAATTTGGTCTTAAATAGTACTTCCTATAGGGGAGGGATACCCTCTTTCATTAATAATATTAATTATATACACCTTAGTTGTGAAATTATCAAATAGAGAGCTACCTTCGATCACCTCCCGTTAAATCCTTTTCGGAAAACAATTCATTGAATCCTTCACACACCTTAGTTTGATTCCACCCTTGTTAATTTTATTATCCATACATTCAAATGATGCCCATGTTTGGTGAACCTCAACATGTGCATCCATAATGAAATAACACAAGTGCACCTCAATCTCATGGATGGCAGTTTTTTGCACCTTTAGGACCGATAGAGTATGCATAGAAATTGAAAAAATGAAATAGTCAACTAGGGAAAATATATTATATTATAGATTATTTTTTTACCAATTTTAAAAAGTAAATTTCAAAAAATATATTTTATATTTTAGATCAACCTTTTCACATTAAGTATCTTGTAAAATTTCATTATTTAGCAAGAAATTATTATTACTATGATTAAAGATAATGACCATGATAATGGTGAATAGTTATTTTCAATCAATTGTTTCATTAACGTATTTTTTATCTAATAAAATAAATTGAACTATTTTATCTAATAACATTGAAATTATGAATACAATGTCATACAACTATATTTTCACAATTATAATTATTAATTAATTTTATAAAAAATTAAGAACGAATAATGGTGAAAACAAAGGTTTTCCTACAAAACAAATTCATAAATATTTAATTTTTTAATATAAAATTTTATTTTCATTTATTTTTAATTTCAATTAGATTATATGCATATGATATTTATGTTTACAATATAAAGATATAAAAAAATATGGGTTACCATATATTTTTAATATTAATCATATTACTTATGTAATAACTACCTACCAAGGTAAACATTGAAATGGTATAATATAAAAATATAGATTTAAAAGAGATGTAAAATGAATAAAACATGTGAAAAAATAAATATTAGAGGCTTGATTAATCATATATCATCCAAAATTTGACTATTTCCATATCTTGGATATATAGATCCTTGAATAGTGCACTATATCATTCAATTAGTGATTGGTTTTTAAGAAATTTTCACTTAAAATATGAGATCACTTACATAAAATTTGTATACCCTTTACATTGTATTCTCTCAATATAAACTCGTCAATAGTCTATAATAAACACTATCCCAATTACCTGGAATATTTCCCCTTTAAAACGTACTAATAAAAGGAGCCTTAATATGTTACCCAAGGGAGGGAATCCAATGGTAGAGGTAATGTTCTAAAACGACCTCTATTGGATATTTCCTTCTTTTACCAACTCAAACCAATTATATACATGATATTATGATAACGTAAATATTATTAATATGAAATAAAATATGTTTTTAGAACCCAATGATAGAATATTTTTTAATAAAATATTAGATTCCATTATAAATTTTCATTCATCTCGTGAGACACCTTCTTGACATTCAAAACATCTAGATGATAAATCCTATTGATTTCATGATCATGTTGTGTACACCTCTAATTCACTCTAAATATATTGAAATTTCATAGAGTCAATTGAATTATATTTTTTTCTTTTAAGATAATGGATTACTATGATACGATTTCAATCTATATAATTTAATTGATCTAATTAATAGATGAGAGTATCAACATGAGATAACAGCATTCTACACAATCAATAATGTATGTATCTGGGAAATAGTCCATGATGGTTTGGAAATGTATCATAGAAAATCAGGTAATTCAAATAGAAATCACTCAAATTAATTCAATTATTTATAGTTTCATGATAAATTGAGGGATTACATATCATCCAGATATAATTTCTCATTTAATTATTTAAGATGATCAATATATTATTCATAAGTGAAGAAAATCCATTAACATTGGTTGATTGTAATGAAATTATTATAGTTAAAACATAGAATATAGTATTCATAAATAGGATTGATAATCATACACTAATATGAAGAAATTTACAAATAATGATAATAATTTTATTGGTAACCAATTAATTTGATATATTATTAGAATATATATTATCATTATTAGATGAATCATAAATATATTAAAATGAATGGAGAAATTTTATTAATAGAGAAAATGTGTTTTTATAGAAATTAAATTCTAATTTATTCCAAGAGACACTGACACTGATTGGTATCTCTCAATACTTATTAAATGATGTAATGTATCAATAGCTAGTGGAATAGTGATATAAAAAGATAACTCTTGGTTCTTAGGCACTGGTTGGTACCATATGGTTTTTGATGTTATTTTGTAATTTTGAGGACCCTTGTGTTTGTTTGAAAATTTGTCATTGGCAGTACCTCACCAATTTGTTCCATTAGGGGAATCTCTATAGACAATAGACGTTCTATCATAGATAAGATGTTTTTTGCGATAACATTGCATTTATATTTGGATATCCACAATAGATACCAAGGGGAGGATAACGACAATAGTTTAATTTTAATTGACAAAATGATTATTACCTCCATGACATATTGAAATTTTATTTTGGTGAGGACCTGCATAGTGTATACTATTAAGAGTATCTCTATGGTTTATTATTTTATGATCAAAAAAAGGAGGAATTTTTGGGTATTTTAATGTTATTTCACATAGAGGAACTCTATTTTGAGTATAATATAGGGTAAATTGAGGGTTTCAACATCCTTACCACCACAATGATTGAATCTATGGTGGGTAACATCAAGAGGACCTCCCTGACAGCTAAATTCTAGATTTTTAGTAAATTTATGACATCCATATCACAAAAATTGTTCATCATATACAGTACCTTCAGGGCTGCTATATTTTTAAATTATTGACCTACAAAGGACAGTAATAGAGATCACTAGCATAAGTACCTCTATTGTTATATTATCATCAATTTCCATCATGATAAGGAATTTTGTGTCAGATATATTTTTATTCAAGTGGGGGACCTACATGGTATGGACCATAGGGAGACCCTGTATGGTTGTTTCATTTTTGATTGTCAACATGGGGGTATTCATTTGGATATAGTCTTTTTTCATGGGGACGACAACTGTAACCACTACTGGGGTGAGACATCTATATATATTAAAGTCTTAATTACCATTACTAAGAGAACCTAAGTGTCAATACACTATTTTTCAACTATGGGAGACTTTTATAATCAACACTCTGTGGAGTAATTCCATAGTTCATATATTTTTTATTATAATCGTATGATGGACCTCTATGTCATCCTATTTTTCATCATGGGGAGGACTATTATGGTGTGAATCATGGGAAAGTCATTTATGTTTTCTACATACTTGATCCCCACTATGATAAAACTTGTGTTTTATGTTCCATTAATGATAAGGTGAACCAATAAAATAGTTGTTTATTTCTCTCAAGGAGGAAGGGTCAATTGGAATGTTCTCTAAATTTTATCCAAAATATATTTTAGGAATCCAAGTAAGGTAGTCTAGAATTCACTTGAGGTTACTGTTGAGATTTTATTGAAGTCATTAGATTTCTTTATAGTGATAAAAAAAATTCCCTGATCAGGGGATTTTTTTATTTTTTACCCCCAATGAGTTCCCCACATAGGTTTCCCAATCTAGAAAAAATATCAAAGGCCTACTCAATAACATCCAATGTGTTAGAGATCATATAATAATGTTAAAATTAATTATCAATTTGATTATTCATAGGAAAATATTATGTAATTAGGTCTAAATCAAGGATATCCACACCATATTACATTATATAATGAAGGTAGATATTATATCACTCAATAGAGAGACTTCAGATATGTTTGATGATGTGCTAGGTGCCACTAACCCCATATTGGATACTTAATGTAATGTATCAGTTCATAGATGAAACAATTATGTACATTCATAGTATGGTTCTAATGTTGGGACTACATTATGAATAGAAATATTATATCAATGAGTTAACCATATAATGGATTAACAATAGGAAACTTGTGAACATAATTCTCTGCCTTAGAGAAAGAGTAGTTTTCTTGTGAGGTAACCCTTCAGATACGATTAACTCTATGAGAGGGCGTTAAATAATAAATTATACCACTTATATATATTTTGTATTTCATAATATTTGATATCTTGTTATATCTACATTTTCATATGAAAATATATAAATGAAACTAAAGGATAACACATGATGCTTTCAGAATGTTCGCAACTCAATATAAGTACTTAGTCCTTCTTCTACATGGTGGTGACTAGTATACTTATTATACATTATTAATAGAAAACAATTATATTTTTTTGATCTATAATTTTTCTATGATCATAATTGGTTCCCTAAACATTAGTAGGGGTGATAAAGAAGAATCACAATTCCATAAACTTGTGAATTTATAGTCCAACAGTACCACCGTGATTGATATTTATCTAAGATGTATAGATAGTCTTCAAATTATTCATATTAATTAAAACATCAAGAATTTCATAAAAAATATATGAATTCTTTTAGGAATATATACTTGTTTATTCTTATTCTTCTTCTCCAACTTGTACAATAGCACACAACAAAACTATTCTTATTCGTCTATTGTATAAAATATTGTGAACATAACCTACTCCCACATCACAGTAGAAATAACCAAATTTATATTTCTTTTACTGGGAAAATAATTATTCGTATCCTATTTATATTCTTATATATTGGATGCAATATTATCCCTAATTTCTTCTTTTTCATCCATCCATGTTCTATATGTATGATAAATTCTTCATTTGGTACATGATCATATAGTTACCTTAAAATCTATCTGATAATAATTTTTTGTGGTACTTCTCTATATGAAATTTTTTGTCTAAAATAATTTCATTCAGAACATATTGATACAATATTATTCATGTAATTATTGTTCTGAAAATAATTCTAGGTATGATATCTTCTTTACATGGTAACCTAATTCTCCATATAGGGATTTCTACTCCTTCAATTTTCACTCTATCTAATAAATTATTTCAACTAGATCATTTTCTAGAACCACACAATCTGAAACCTTGATCAAATCATTTAACTAATTAAATAATATGAAGCTTTTGGGATGAAATAATTTTACTAAATTTGTGACAATACCTAATTTTCAAGATAAATTAGAAGTCGATTCTTAGTGCACAAACTAATCTATATATTGGAATCATTTACCTGAAAATCAGGGAAGAATATTAAATTATAATTAAATGTTACCAATAAAAAATTTAATATCCCTCTCAAATGTTTCTTCAATTGGCTGCCTTCAAATATCTACAAAATATGTGTCATAAATCTTCATAAATACATTCCTTAAAACTTATCTTCACTATTTTTCAAACATTCTTGATATCTGGGATAGAATTCCTAATTTTACTTCGTGATTATTAAGGAGTTGAATAGATATCCGATTATAATCACATTGAACGACATAAACATAACATTGAATAGATATTTGAAAATGAATCTAATACTTCTTTATAAGAACCACATTGTTTATTTCTCTCTCAGCCTAGTGGAATTTCAAGCATTCTTCACCTAGTGGAATCCTTACAATAACTTATGTATGATGAATTAATTCATATAACTCTATATAATTACTTGTTTTGAAAAAATTAATTCTATGGAATTTCCCTAAAAAAACAATGTCAGATGACCTTGAGATTATCTATCTGAAGAACTCAACTTGAAACTATAGTTTGATCAATTAGAACTCTTTATATGAAAGAGTCTTCTTGATGATATGGAATCATATATTCATGGACTCCTCAAGGTTAATCTAGAAGGCTTCACTCATATCTATATCTAATAAAACTTCTTTATTTCAGAAAAATATGATATTTAACTATGAGTACATTTAGTACTCATGATGTTAGGTACTTTAAAATAACATCCAAGCATCACTAGATTAACATCTATTTCAAAATTTATTTTTCTAAATCCAATAATTATCTTAATTATAGACACATGACATTGTTATGTTTATTCAATGTGTTATTCCTCACCAAAAATCATATGATATGTTTTAATAGAAAAATATTTCTTGTGTACCAATAAACATTATCAGAAAAAGGTATTACTCGTCCTTTTTTTACCACTTCATCCTGTTATACTACATCTGATAAATTCATAAATGTTTTTAACAAGTTAAATTATCTAAAAAGAATATAACATCATTGAGATATTAAGATAATTTCATCAATCATTATAAATAATCCAAATCATGAACAATAATTCACATTCATATAATGAATATATTTTAAATCTCCCATATGTAGTAACACCATTTACCTTATTATAATGTAATAGGACATGTGAACTTATTCCCCTATTCACAAACATGGATTCATCATCAAAAAAATCTCCATTCAATATCAAATATTTATGTTCATTATTAACATTATTTGATACAAGAACCATGATTATAATAATATTATTCTTTAGAACCACATAAATATATTAAAATTTATGAAATCCATTTAATTTATTTAATACTTTTCAAAAAAATACCACACAGACAAATTAGGATCGTTAATAACCCCGTTTTTGTTGGTAAAACCAGAAACCTGAATATTTCAATATGTGAATCATACTCTCAAACATTATTTTCTAATCATTCAATAATTCATTTCAAAATCACCTACCCATATTGAAAATGTATAAATTTTTTTTTGTAAAATGATATTAAACCATTCTTATGAAATGTATGTTATTCACCTCAATATAAATCTATGTGATCCCTGATCAGTATAGTAATCAAAGTGACTTGAATTATAAATTAATTCTGTGCCTTATAAAATATAATCATATCAACTAAGATGAGAATGAAAAATATTTTCATCAATGTTTTTCCACTTGTATCCAATTTCAAGATACCAATTGTGAACTAGAAAAAGTATAGAATGAATAAACCGCAAAATATTTCCACTAACATCAATATATTTGTTGAAATCATTAAATTACAAATAATATGGTAAGAACTACTGTACACTTTAATTCTTCAGCCATTTATTATGTCACTGATTGATTTAACTAATACCCCCTTTTGTCAAGATATTTTTATAACGATAAATGATATAATAAGAAATAAATACATTTTAATTTTACTACCATTCAGTCATAGTCAAAAATAATTTTATTTGTGTGGAATAATAATTCTACTGGCTAACACAATATACGTTAATTGACTCCACCTCAAGGATAAAATTTTCATGGTTTTCATAAGGATGAGTCTCCTTAATAGATATTATTTTGTATCTCCATTTTGATATTACACTAAAATATACATTCTTTTACTTTTCTATCATGTGATGAAAAAACCAACTTCAACTTCCTCATGTATAAACCAATTATCTGTTTACTATTGTACAAAATTTAGAATCATTCTCAAATGGTGGGTTTTTTATATAATTATATCCAATGTTTATAGATTTTCCATTATCTCTGTTTCTACACATGAGATTATTTGTCACCATGGAATACCAATATTGAGTGTATAAATTTAAAACCTAGGGACTAAGAAAATAAGTTGTATCTTCATATAATCTCAATGTGAACATCATGGTTGAGATGATTTTATCAAACAAGATTCTATATTTAATCATTTATTCATGGTTACACATATAAACATTAATTAAAATTGAGGTCGTATAAATATTATCAAATATAAAATATGTTTTATTTTCTATTAATATTGTTAATTCCGGATATCTTCAGTTATGTGTATCATATGGGGAAAATGTAACTTTATTTAAGAATTGTTAATTGGAAGGAATTATTATAGAAAAATATTTTTGATTATGTCCATCCAAGTTTCCCCCGACACACAATGTTCTTTTTTATAAAATTTTATCCAATTTTTGAAAACCCATCATGATGTTCACGACATCATGTGGAATCTTATCTATTACATTAAAAAATATTTTTTTCTTCTGATTTAGACATATTCAATTCCTTTTCAACATTTAATTGAAAACAAATGATTTATCTTTAGGGGTTATATGAATACTTCTTGGAGTCCCCACATAAATTATTCTAAGTGAAATTATTCAAATTAATTACTTTTTATGTTGAACTCTTCTTCATCATATAAGATATAACATATGTGGACCATATATTTCACTTTTTCAATATCTTCTTAGGAGATATAAATATTGAAATATTCTATTCTTTACTTCCCACGGTTGATTCTAATTTATTCACTTGAAACATATCTCTTATTATCATATTTGATTTTGATGTGTATCAAATTCATCGTAAATATATCATCGGACCACAATTATTCCATCCATCTCATATTTATTAAATCATTAAAAATATGTTTGAAGTTTTTATATTTTTTAAAAAATATAAAGGTTTAATCTTTTTATATTGATTTGTTTCCCTTCTTATGAGATTCTATATTGATTTATTATTTATATGATTTCACTAAAAATCCAATTCAGAATGTCTAAATTTGATTAAAAACCAAAAATAACCCACGAACATTGATCTTTATATTATTACAGAACAAAATTTCAATCAAAATGGGAAGGTGGTTTTTGGGGTTTCTTTATAAATTTTTATTATATTCACAGGGACTAGATTTCAAAATACTTATTTTATCCACCATAGATAAGATGGAAGACTCTTTTTCATTTTACATCACCCACACCTATAATGTCTTTTTATCCCATCAAGTACGATATAGGGAAAATTATTTAGATACATTATTACAAGAAGATATGGATGATACCTCTTCCATAAGAGTTTATTTAGATAAATAATTAGATAAAGTAAGAATCTCCTTGTCAATTGTTTAAGTCTATTTATACTTAGAATCCTTGATTGAGAATTGTAAAATAGAATTAAATTCTTCATTTTTCTGAAGAATAAAAATATATACCATTTAAAAATTTCCTAATTTTACTTTAAACTATTGACATCTCATACTAATAGTGTTCATATGATCATCCATTAGAATCGGAATCTCTTATGTTTACTTCTTAATTATATCAACCTCTTTATCATGAACCTTATCATTGTATCATAAAAATGATTTATGTTTCTCAATCTTAAGGGATTTTACTTTTAGTTATAAATCCTAAACATTATTGATCTTTTTTATCTTTTATTAAATTTCAAGGAACATATCATTAAGAATCATCTTGAATCCTTATTCATCATTAGATAATTTAATCCATTTATTTTCGAAACTTTTGGAACTTATTTAAAACTCCTCAGTACACATTTTAGGGGTTCCAACATAGTTGGAGAGTGTTATGAATTTTAGAACATTTTATTAAAAACCCTTCCCCATATTATTTTTCCCACCATCCAACAAAGTAATTTCATAATTTATTCTATTGAATATATCATGAACAAGTGATAATTTTTCAATGGGAATTTAATGAAAAATATCTTTTATTTTAATAACTAATATTTCATGGGAAATTAATTATTGATAATTATCAACACATATTCTTGGTTTATCTTCCCAAGGATTATTTTTTCAAGGATTTTACAGTGCCATATAATTACATGAAATTGAGTCACTTATTTTATGAATATTTTCATTTTACTTCAGGTTTTTTAATGACATTTTATTCACTGAAATCTAGATTCATATTCTATGTCTTAATGGTGTGAGGAAACTGATCTTTCTTCCTCTTGGATTTAGAGTTATATATTTTTAAATAATCTTATATATTTTATTGTTCTATTGATTATAATTTCTAAATAAATATAATTTATTTCTATGATAAATGAGTATTTTCCAAAAAACCCATAATTTTAAATATAAGAAAGAAAATCATATCTAAAGAAGTAAATAATTTACAATATATTTAATCAAAATATTTGTTCTACCTTCAATTCCAATTTTGAAAAATAATTTTAGATATACTCAATACTAGAAGAAGAGGGAATCTACAATAGTGTGTACAAAATCAGTGGCATATTACTAACACATATCTTATCACTCCATGGGTAGATACACCACGAGGGAAGGAAACACCACTATCCCCTGTGTCATCCCTTTCATTATGAATCCCTTAAGGAGAGAGTCACACTTCTGCCAATTTTTATGTGCGATTGTTCCCAAGGATTAGAATCAATCCTATAACTCTGATACAAACTACAATGACCCATAATTTTCGAGTAATGATATAGAAATTTTTTGTTGAATAGACATTACATTATAGAAACACATTCCATAGGATCATAATGTTAAAGTGCATTTGGAAACATGGACACATAAACTACTAGTCTATAAAGGAGGTATGACATCTCCCAAAATGATCATAAAAACTAGAACCCTATTATATATTTAATACATAATACCATTATTTATATCTTGGGGAAACAAAACATAAGATTGGGAGACCTCAGATGTGTGGTAAGGGTTAACAAAAGAGATATTAATATAACATGATCATATGGGTATGCTAATATGAAAATTACATATGAAATCAATACCCTGTATTTAATAGATAATAAGCATGAGGAATTTTATAAATCATAGATGTTTATAACACATGATTCATTATATAATCAACATATGTGATATGTGTGAGCATAACATTGGAATGAGATATTGATTTGTGGAATATACATAATAAATGAAAATATTATCTCATGGATACCAAATAAGACAATATTAACATATTTGGATTATGTTGACCATATGTACTCATACTTTAGGATTATAATAACCTCTCATGTATCGACATCCATTTGTGGGAGCCCCTCATGTGTACGCTTTGGGATCATATGACATTAATCATTACCCAATTAATTAAAGGTAAATATAGGTCATTACCATCACACATTGATAATCATTTTTATATGTTACAGAAGATCAAAAAACAATCATCATATCAAAAAAACGAAGATAAATGGGTTTCATAATTATTTCATTGTTTCCTTAAAGAATAATACATGAAAAAAGAAGTGGTTATCATATGAATTCTATCATAGTAAAACCTATGGAAGGGAAATTAGTATTATAAACATAATTTGATAATATAAATAAAATATTACACAAAATAAAAATAATTCTATCCTTGGATTATATCCATAGTAAAGAGTCTATAACCTCAAAGAATGTCATTTTATATGGAGATTTATTTTGAGAGAAAAATTAATTAGAATTGTTGTTGAGTATAATAACCTTTCTTCAAAAATAACATTTTAAAACAAAAATATATAAAATATTTTGTAATTATTTTTCATTATATGTAAACTTTGAAAACATATATTGGAAGCATTAAAAATAATTTAAAATATTTCATGAGAAAAATAACCTTTCAAATTTGAAAACACTTATTAAAACATATTTTTTGGGTAAATAATTCTCTTTGATTATAAATGAAAAATTTATAAATTAATCTTTAAATTACATAATGGTTTTTATGATGGGAAATATTGTTCATTCCATACATGTTCAAACAAATATTTGTTTTTACATTTTTCAAAAATTCCAAATGGGAATTTCTTTTCAAAATGACAAAAAGATTAACTTCATTTTCTTTCAAGTCAAAAAATGGATAATTTTTTTCTTAAATCATTTGAAGAATGTTTTAAAAAATTATATTTTTATAAAACATGAATTTTAAGGAAAATAAGGGTTTTAGACCGCAGAGACAAATAATGATTATTTATCTAAAAAACATTCATTTGAACTATTGAGTACATTAAGAGAGGAAATAGAAGGTAAAATTTATTCTGATGAAATAAGCAAAGTATAATAAAATAAATTAATTATTTTAGATATATATTATAAGATATCATAATTGTAAGCATAATCATGATCAATCCAGATATATGATGAGATTGTATCATAAACCACATACCATATTGGTAACACAGAATCATAATCAAAATTAAATATAAAAATTAAATTAATAGTTAAATAAAAATAATTTTTATTAAAATTAAAATAAAATATTTTAATGGTATTTATATAGACCACATAATACAAATAGTTGGTTAATATGGTAGGTGTATCAAATAAGTAAAGAGTGAGATGAAAATCCTTAACTATAAGTCTCAACATCCATCATAAGTGTTTAATCCTACTATATAATCAATATAATTTTATTATATATCTATTATAGAACAACATATATATATATAATAGCATATTTTATTTACATATAGGATTTAATTTCCTATTTATTAAAAATTCCGTGTTAAAGTCTGGTTTTGAGTAATACATACATTCTTTTTTCTGTTTGTTTTGATTTTATATTTTTAGACCTATTATTTTAATCATGGTTACATCAATTTAAAAAAATTTATCAATATATAACTATAATATATATTTTTTTAAATTTGTTTATATTGATCCATAAAAGGTAGATATAGAAAATGTGGTATACAATTCATGGAGATGGTAGGACATGTGTATGCATGAATGTTGTTTCCATTTTACAAAATTAAATATAAAATTAATGGAAAATAATTTATCTTCATTAAATAGTTTTTATTATTTCATATATACAAAAAATTATTACTATACTGATACTTATAACTTTACTTGTGAAAAATGGATGAATCACACCACTTCATGAAGCTGTAGTCCACTATACATATAAGCGACATTATCGTATTCCCACAGAATGTAAAGTAATGAGGATCATGTGATATAATAATTATATAATGATAATAGTATCATATATATCATATATAAAAAATTAATACATCATTATATCTAGATCTGAGAGGTGGTAATGGAAAAATTAATGACATCAGTTTGTGAGGTTCTAGTCCTCCATGCAGATAACTGATCATTTCATAACACATTTAATGGAATAGGATAAATATTTAGGTAATTTAATTAACATAATGAAATATTTTTATATGTAATATATTGAGGTTATTATTTTATTATTGTTTAATAATAATTTTAGTAGGTGTAAGAAGAAATAATGTAAACATATGATTTCGGATATTGCCACTTCTTTAGACAACTTCTTTATGATTAAACCAAAAAGTTTATCATGATAGATTTATGACCAAAATAGGGATTTTAAGATGATTTGAGAGATGAAATGTATTTATTTGGGTGGTGCTTTTCTGATATTTATGGTTTTAGAAGTTTGAAGAGTAGGAGAATGATGTGAATTTTATAAGTTATGTGAGTTTAACACTTGTAAATTTTTTAAAGATAAATGTGTACCCACATTATTCATGTGAAAAATGATCTAAATTGTACCATTATATATTATATAAGAGATATTTATTAATATTTCAATAAAAATTCTCTTTGAAACGTTTTGGGACCGCTTTACCACATATATTTATAGTTCAACCCTCTATAATCCCGTTTTTACTTTAACCTTAATAAATAATGTTTATTGTTTTTACTCTTCATTATGGTAAAAATTTACCATTTACTTATTATAGAATATAAATTATTCTTATTAAAAATATGGATTCCATTTTTCCAAATTTCATTAAAATAATTTTAAAAATATAAATTAAAATTAATCTCATTGACGTGATGAGAAAGATGATTTTTAATGAGAAAATTATCAATGGTTCAAAAAAAGTTTATAAAAAACAATTTAAAATAATTAAAATAAAATATATTTGATTTATATAATTAAAATTGGAAACATTATATTTTAAAAGAATCTTAATAAATTTTATATATTTTTATAATCATTAAACGAAATGACATTTTATTATAAGAATTATTATTTTTCAAAACTCATTAATAAAATTATCTTCTAAAGAAATTATCTAAAATTAACCCTAAGATAATGATGAAATCATTATTCAAAAATTAAAATATTGTGTCCAATAAATTTTTATAATTTTTTTAAAAATTAGTTTTAGTATTTGTCCGAAAAGGCCACATCATTTCTTTAAAAATATGGTTTATGCATAAAATTTGATTTATTCTTTTATTTTTTCTTGAAAACACATATGAATAATGTTAATTTTTTTAAATAATAATCAATATATTAATTTCACTAAAATATTTAACCCAATTTTTTTACTAATTCATTATGTAATACACAGTTGTCCTTATAAAAAATTGTTTTTCATAAAAATTATTTCATTATTTTCATATAGTGTTTTATTTTTGTTTCAAATTATTGGACTCCAAAGATATAATTATATATACATTTATAGAACATATATGTTCATAATTTATTTAATAAATTTAATACCCCCCATTTCATTGTTTATTTGATAACTATAAAACTAAATAATAATATTTAATAGTATATCATGTTTTGTTTAAAAAAGTTGTTTCATGTAACAAAATATAAACTCAATCTTTAATATAACATGAGATTAAATAAGTGTTGTGGGAATTTAAAAATATTAAAATTATTTAATTTATTTGAAAAAATATATTTCAACAAATATTTGGGTGTTACATTTTACCGCCCTTAAATTGAATTTATCCCTGGAAATTAATAACATTGATGTAAAAAAATGTAGATAATTTTGCCTTGTTATATCCATAGGTTCCCTTGTAGCTTTGTCAAGATGGTGGTTTCTCTGGAAAACATTGAATAAGTAACTTGTCTAGTTTAATATAACTTTATCTATTTAGTCTAAAATCTAAACTGGTTATTCTTCATACGAAATAACATGCACTAGTAGAATGATATCTGAGTATAGTACATGTGGTTGATCAAGTATAATCATCCATAGGAGAGATAAAATTATCATTTGTTGAACCTAATAGATTGCCTATGGACGCACCAATCGATATTCTAACATCCTAATATGATCATGAATATTTACAGGACTGTTATACCTAGGTCTTAACGATCCTTTATATCATAAGACCAATTTCATCATTTTGGTGTACATAGATAACATTATACCTCTTCACTTTTTCAGTTAAATAAGGATGATATTTTTTACCTAAAGAACAAATTAATCAGAAGATCCGTTATATAATGATAAATCATTCTATATATATATAGGTATAAAAAAATTATCAATGGATATGGAATTTGTATAAATATTCAAATGGTGAAGTAATGAAATAATATATAAAACCTAATCCAAATTCAAATTACATCATACCATAACTGTTAAAATTTATAATACATAAATTATTTAAATTAAAAAATTGGTTATGACATTTCCCTAAATCAACTAACATTTATCCTTTTTATATCATTTACTTTTCCTTAATATTAACATGCCAATTATATAAATTCCCTTTTTCATACATTCTCTTGATTCAGGATAATAATTTAAATTACCATTAAAACTTAATTAAAAAATTTATGTTTCCTCATTCATTGATTAAAACCTTATATTATTAAATACATTACATTTATCCAATAACATTTTACACTCAATTAATGATAGCATATACCAATTCGTTAATATATCACTTATCTGTTTCGACGGAATCAACATTATAAAATTTACTTTATCTATATCAGTTATATATAATTCATATTTAGAGACCATTTCATTTCATTAGGAACATAATAAGGGTTACCTTCCCATAATCAAGAGTTTTCCATAAAATATAACATTTCTATTAGGTCACTTTTCTGGGTTATCAATAAAATTATATTTTTTTCTTCAAAATTCATAATGAAAAATTCATATATAAAAATACTTATATATATCACAATTATTTAATTCCAATACATAAAAACATCAATTATTCCACCTCATACTTAATTATGTAACTAATATTGGTCATCTTAGACCTTAATACCTCGCACCTCGGACATGAAATATGAATTTTTAATTCATGAACCCCAATTTAAACAACATTCTTATCTTTGGTATAAGAAATACTATCAAATGAACCCATACATTTAATATATAATTAGTATTCTCTATAAATTTATGTATTTTAATTATAAATACCCCCTTGAGGATTCTATTAACCATATTTCCCCATCAGAATTAATTTGAATAATTTCCATAATTTCCTCATTCATAACATTCATCGATTGGTAATAACTTTGGGATACCTACAATCCCATCTAGTGTGTTAACTAAACTATAAATTTTCCCTTATTAATTTCATATTCCATTCCCTTATTCTCCAATCATACAATATATTCTTTATTTTTGAATTTAGTACTAGGAATAATTCCTCCCACATTCTAATCAAATAGAAAAATGAATATTCTTTCCTCCACAGTCTATACCACCAGAACTCTTAATGAACATTATTCTTCGATTATTTAGAGAATCCATGAATTGGTAAATATAAATGTTGTTAATCATATCTCATGATAACTGATTATGATTAATCAAAATAACCTTTACTCCTCTCATAATCTAATTTTGTTTCTAATTAACACATTTTCTATCACATTCAATATTAATATAGTTCATTCGGGTTCCCTCCATTGACTAAAACAAAAATGTATTATGAATGAAAAAATATTCATAGTGGGAGACCACATAATAATAAAAATTAACACAGTGGATGTTTAAATCATGGAAGATTATTTTTAATTTATGACTCCTGAAGTTTATCCGATTCTATTCATAGTAATAGTATATTTACACTAGTGGAAATATTATATTTATCGTCGAATTAATAGTATGTGGGAGAAATTTTTGGCATCATTTTTCAATAAAACCGACACCAAAAAATTTGAAGAGTTAACTTTTTCTTCAATTTTTAGTTTAAATGATGCCAAAAACATCGAAAAATTTGATATATGGCATCATTTTATCAAAACACTGATGCCTAAAATAAATATAAAATGTTTAGGTGTCATTTTTTTACTAAAACTGACACCATTATCCTATAACTCTGGATATTTTTGCGTTGATTTTATAAAAACTGATGGCATGTATTAAAAAATTATATTTATGCCGTTAGTGTTCGGAAAACTGATGCCGTATATTAAAAATGAATATATTTTTGGTGTCAGTTTTCTATAAAACGGAGGACACAAATATATTTCTGACACATTTGCATTGGTATTTGCAAAAACTAATCCTTAATGACTTTTAAAATTAGCCCAAATTTAAAAACCCGCATATTTTTGGATCTTGAAAAGCTAAATTGTGGTGTCTCCTCTTGACTCACGATGAAATTGAAGGCATTTTTGTGATCTCTAACCACCGTTCAAGTTGATTGTCTTATATTTTCATGATCTATGTTCTTATTTTCAGATTATCTCCTCGTTTTCCTCATATACGTTATATGTTTTCTTTTGAAGCTTATATATGGACACACTCAATTGTGGTTTGATTTTTTTATTCATGTTGATTTTTCATTTTTAGAGCCATTTTTATAGATATTGATGAATTTAATATTCTAAATAATTCTATGGAGAAAAGATCGGATTTGGATCTATTTTCTTATTAGACTCAAAATTCTTTAATTATTTTTTATTATGAAGATAAATTATTTTTCATTTAATTATTATTTTTATTTGATTCAATTATTAGTTAATATTTTATTATAATTTTTTTTAACATTGTTAATATTATCCCAAAAAGTGATCATCCCATATAAATTTCCTTTATTTTTTTTTGTTTAGTCTATGATTTTCAATTTGGTTCAAATCTGGTTGAGTCTATTTAGGCCAAGGTAGTTTTATTTGGTTCAATTCAATTCATTTTTATTTTTTTAGATTCCATACACTCATTAAATTTATATCACATGTACCTCATGTAGGTAAAATAAAATTCATGGACTATTTATTTTTATGCAATATTTCAATTGTATAAATAAAAATAATATTTTTTAGTGTACTACCTTCAGGCACATATATCACATACTGTCTCTTTAATGATATTTTTTTATTTTATCTCCTTTGAAATCATTAGTAATGTACTTTCTCTATGAGATGAATTCACACTATTATTCTTCCTTCAATACTATAGATGCTCACTCCCCACAATCCAATATCTATTTGGATTTATAATGCATGAAAACACAAAATAGTTTCTCAACATCACATACAATTTTGGAAGCACACACTAACTATCCATGCTTCAATCATGAAAACACTATCACACATAATTTTATTTTTGAAATTATCACTCACATGCAATATTAACATAATATTTATGAATTCATGTTTTATACATCCTGATTGTCTGCATATTTAGAATGGGATTTCAAATAGTTTTACATTTAACAGATCATGACTATAATCTCGAATGATTATTCATTTATGTATTCATGAAATTATTCACTTATTTCTTCATACATAACCTTTCCCTCATTATTCTATCATGCAAGACACGATTTCACTGTGTGTTCTTCCTTTACATGATAAAATATCATACTACATCTTGGACTCACAGTATGTGCACGTAATTAAAACAATCACTATGTACAAGAACATAATCACCATTCGTTACACAATAATATTCTAACGGTTAAAACCATCACAAAAATATTTGGTTTTCTATTTTTAATTCTCATCAATATACACAAAAAATATTTTCACTAAATTACAGTTTAAAAAATCATCGCATAAATCAGTGAGTATTCATATGAATATTGAATTTATGAAATGCATCACATTACTATATTCATCATGAAGCAAAACTAGTGTGATGAACACAAATATATTTATTACGACAATTTATACTCCTTTGTGCCAACAAACATGTACATAACTCAACCATTTTTGATCTAAAGAAGATCATGAAGACTGAGCATTAAAAAAAATTCAAATCTCTCAACCTTGATGTACCAAAAAATAACAGTATATAAGAGTTTCCAAATTAATTATGTGTTGAATTTCATCTATCATTATTTTGGGAGTATTATCATTGATTTCACTTAAAATATGAACATTTACTCTAATTAATATTTCATATTCCTAATAATAAGTAAAATTATTCAGTTAAATTAATTCAATTTTCAATAATTTTGACACATGAAACATAAATATAAAGTTCCAAATATGTAAAATGTACTAATACATTTTATAATATTGACAATATAATTAAATTATAATATCAATATAACACATGTATATAATTTTAATATAAAATGGATACTATTTGAAAAAAAAATCATAACTAATGTTTTCTAGAATATTTAAATAGTTTTTATTAAATGCTTTTCTATTTGAAATTTATATATATATATATATATATATATTTAAAATTTTAAATTTTTTAATATATTGACCAATTATATTTTGATATTACGTATTGAATGGATAGTAATTAGATACATTTATGAAGAACCACTAGTGACTATGAAAATGGAGTTAATGAATTATTGTAATTTTCTAAACAACATTAGCAAAACATTGATTTGACTTTCTCTCCATTTGTAATGTGTTTGAATATAATAATGACAAACTCTAGAGAAATAAATTATCATCTCATTTTTTATGGTTTTAGAATTAATTTTACACATTTATCTAACATACTTGAGCTTTTAAAAGTGCTACTTTCATAAGGCAAGAAGCTTCTAGATTCCCATTATGGGGGGAAGAAAATATTATTCCCAATGGGGTTGGGGTATAAAAAGATACATGCTTTCCCAATGATTATGTACTGTATAGGAAATGATATGAATATTTTTAATGTTTTCCTACATGTGGTAAATCACACTATAAGATAGATTGGAATGTCAAATCATATTCATTCTTATGTACTCTCATCAAACGATATAAAAAATCATTTTTTACTTTAAGAGGATATCATGTAATAGTTTGGAATATAAATATAATAATTAAAATGTGATTCATTCATAGGCACCAGAATAAAAAATCCTACTAAATCAAATTGGTACCTTGCAACAATTCCTTGTTTGAAGAATCTATTCACAAAATTTAATTGATGCAAAAATGTCAAGATGTCATTATAATGAGTGCATCTCTGATGGTTAATTATGTCACCCTACTAATTCACTATAGTGGAAGAGTGTTGATAAAAAAATAATGATTTTTCAAATGATGTTAGAAATATCAGAATGAGATTGTGTACTGGTGGAATTAGTCTATATTAGAGCCCCATTAGCCAACATTGTTCATGGACTATTTTTAGGGTAGTTTAAAACTTTTCCCCACATCTATGCATGAAGAATCAAATATTTTATGATTAGATTGAGGATTTCTCGACAAAAATAATTGAGAAATGATTTTGATTTGTTTCTTTTACCATTGATTGATGATTTGAAACTGATATGGAAGGATGGTGTTGAACACTTCGATGCATACAAGGAAAAGGATTTTCTTTTTCATGCTACGATAATTTTCACTATAAACAAATTTCCTACAATTGGAATCTTATTTGGATATAGTGTTAGGGCCCATAAATCATATCTATTTTGTGAATAGTAGATTTCATATTATCAATTTCATAATGGAAGAATGAGACCATACATGGGATATAGAATACTTTTTAGAATTGATCATATTTATCATAGATTAAAAAACAAATTAAATGGTTTACAAGCATAAACCATCCCCCATGACAATTGTTAGCTAATGAATATTATGACCTGGTGAAAAATATTGATTTGACAATTGGAATGAAAATAAGTTCTGGTCTTCAATGAAATATCTTGATGAATCCATCTACTTTTTTGAACCACCATATTGGATATTTTTTGAGATAAAATAGAACATCTATGTTATGCATCTTGAGAAAAACATATGTTAATGTTTTACTACAACATTTTTATCCATAAAATAAAATCCAAAAGATGGATGGAATGATAAATTATAATTGATATTAATGAGAAAACATTTGGAGTTAGCGCCCAGTATGAAAGGAAACAAAACATATTTACCTATGGCTTGTCACATATTAAGAAAGATTAAAAAGATAAATATTTTTTAGTGTCATCATTGTATTAAAGTACCCAATGGTTTTTCTTCTAATGTGAAAAATTTGGTGTCATTGAAGGATTATAAATTAAATAGTTTGAAATATCATGATTTACATGTATTGATGCAACAAATTCTACGAGTATCAGTGTGTGGTGTATTTTCAACATCTATTACAATCACTATAGTTTGGTTAAATTATATTTTAAAATCTATTTGTAGCAAATTAATTTATCAAAATTTGTTTGATGTGTTGATGAGTGAAGAAAATGTAATTATTTGTCAACTAGAAATGTGTTTCCCACCAAAATTTTTCGATATAATAGTTAATCTTCTAATTCATATTATGAGTGAGATAAGAATATATGGCCCTATTTATTTACAATGTATGTATCCTTTTGAAAAATATATGAACATTTTAAAGGGATATGTTAAAAATATTTATTGATCAGAGGCCCCTATTGTTCAAAAATATGTATCAGAATAGGTCATTGAGTTCTGTACATATTAGTTTCATGATTTTGATCATATTGGTCCCCCTATATCTTGACATATAATAGTTTATAGTGAACGTAGAGTGGATTGAGTCTTAAAGGTAATGTTCATTCCATGTGGTGAAGTGATGCGTGTAAATTTATATATTTTGTGCAACAAAAATATGGATAAAACATATATATCCTCACAAATTTTTGAATTGATGTTACAATATCAGAAATGAAATGAAATATGGTTGATAATTGAGAATAAGAATAATGTTTTTTCATGGATTAAATATAATGTCACCACATATATATCTCCATTAGAAAAATTTATTTGGTTAGCATGGGACCATCTTTTAATGTGATCACATGGTCTAGTTTTGAAATTAATCATTATAAACTTTGCATAAAAAATTTGGATGACAAGAGTACCATTCAGAATAGTGGTGTGATGGTTTTCACTGAAGCACCACATTTTTATTGTGGCAAATATAAAATCCGACTTTCTACATAAATACCAAATTTTTTAGTTCTTGAATATATATTGGAAATTGATTATATTAAATTTTGGGCACCATTTTTAAGTGTAATTGGTTTGATATTAAGAGTGGAGAGAAACATGACGAATATGGGTTTAAGCCGGTTGATTTGAAATGATTTTATTACAGTGAGGAATCATTTATCATAGCGACACATGAAAAATATGAATTTCATGTCATTGATCCATTTAATGATCAGTGGTCCATCATTTTGCAAGAAAAAAGATACCATTTATGTGATGAGAATGATGATGATGATGATATTGATTTACGTGAGCCTTATTCTTCTATTATTCAATTTTGGAATGATTACATTGAGTATAAGACAAACATTGTGAGTAAAATACGTATTTATCATGATGAAAGCATGTGGGAAAAACTAAATTAGTATCTTAATTTTTTGGTAAATATTTATATTTTGTTTCATTTTTTTATACTCACTAATTCATGCATCTTTTTTATTATTTTTTCCCTTCTAGTTTCTAAATACTTATTTTTCTAATGATATGTATGTACACAAAGTTTCATTAGAATTTCTTTTAGAATTGTAAAATATAGATAGAGAGGAGCGGTTACCCAGGTATATCTATTTTTTCATATTATGAAATAGTCAATAATATACTTATTTAATGAAAGAAAACTATTAATTTTTTAAAAAAATTGCACGTCTACTGATGCATCCTCGGTAGAGGAGACTTCTCCTATTACTACTAAAAAATAATGTTCTTGAGTTGTTAAACGTGGTATTACACATTTAACAAAACTATAAAATTATAATGATGATGATAGATTAAACATCCATTTTGATGATAATAATAATGCAACTAGCCCAAATGTAGTTCATTTGGTCAATTATATATCAAAGTAGAGCCGTTGCAGGATTAGTATTTTATATCATGATAGGATGTCAATGTAAAGGATAGTGAAACAACAACTTTGGGAGATCATGACGGTAGAATATATTAATTTTTTTCTTTTATATAATTTTTTTAATATTACTTATTTTAAATGACTTATTTAATTTATTCAATTACAGATGGCATTACATTTTGATAAAATAAAAGAAATTAAGAAAATACACCTGTCTTTAGTGACGGTTAGATGAAGAAATTTTAAAACATAATTGACCTAAAATTATGTTTATGGAATGGGAAGGTTTAAAAATCCATGGATCATGTATTAGTTTATAGATAAAGGTACTTGGATGCGATTTGTTGAAAGTTTCCATGAAGAAAAATTTCAAGCATGGTAATTATTTTATATTATAAAATTTATTATATATTTTTCTAATTATTTATTAATTTATTTATATATAATAGTCCTCTAAGATATTTAATCAACAGATAATATTTAGAAATGTATACCCTCATACTTTATCATGTGGAGGGTATTAGTTTTTGAAGCATAAAATGGTTGACGAAAAATTTGAAGCATTAAGAGATCGATCTGGTAGTAGTTCAAAAGCGGTTCATCATGGTCCTCCATCTCCTCCCACTCACCAAAAAATAGAAACGGTAAACAAGAAGGAAAATGAATAGAATGTTATAGAGGAATATAACATATTAGCTGATACAATTTTAAATAAATATTATTTATTTTTCATTAAATTTTATATTTTCAAAATTATAAACAACAATATAACTGTTTCATTTTCATTTCACGATGAACTCTAGGAGAAAGAGGGATGAGGATTTTTTATCCCTGATGTTAGGATAGATATCCTAGCCACTTCTCTGATAAAGCAAGAACACCCCAAAAATGTTTGAGGATATCAGGCAGGTGTAAGTATTCAGAAGGTTTTTGGTCTGAGTAAGCAAAAAGGAGATCTACATATAGAATTATTAAAAGACGAGATGAAAAATATGAAACATTCTATGGGCTATAAAATTCAAGAAGTAGTGCGTAAGGCTTTGTTAGAACACTTGGAAAGAATGTCATAGTCTTTACATACTTCTAGGTATATTATTTATTTGTTATCAATTTTTGTATTTTATAAATTATAAACACTAATATAAATTTTTTATTTTTTAGTCTTCCCAGCCTTCTCACCCAGACTACCATACCCCATCTGCCTTCCCTGCCCTATATGAGCAGGATTATGAGGTATATAATTTATTTTTCAAAAAATTTTCAATTTTATAAATTATAAACACTAATATAACGTTTCCATTTTTCATCCTTTCCAGGCTGCTCACCCAGATTACAGTAACTCCCCAAGCTTCCATTGCACACTTCTCTTTGAATAATACAATTGTTTGTGTTGTATGCAACTTCGAGTTCTAACATACCGTAACCAATCAAACTCATCGTTATGAATAGTAATACCCAATTTTTTAAATTTATGAAATTTTATTTTTCACAATGGACATCATTTTTGGATTCAGAATATCAAAATTAGATTAGGGTGAATTTTTGGTATTTTTCTGAACACTTTCATTTTTTGATTAATGGTAAAAAAACAATACGTTATTGTTTAAAACTGAATTTTTATTTAAATAATTAGTTATTTTATTTAAATTTATTTTTTGTCAAAATAGATACATAATACCTTTATATGTTCATTATAATTTATTAGAGTCATTTTATAATAATATTAGATATATAAAATGTTATCGAACTTATTACCATCTTTTACCCACCTTATAGTCACATTAGAAAATTTGCATAAAATATAGTTTTACCACTTCTATGAACTGAATTTCAAAAATCCAAGACACACGGGTGACATTAGTTGGTATAATGCATTACAATAGGATGATTTTTTGGTGAATTGTAACTTTTGAATTTTTTTATTACGGTTAAAAGTAAATAGGGAAATTAAAGGTAAAAATGATATTATAATTACCCTTACACATGTCATAATTATATTGTATAAGTTTATATCGACCAAAAAGAACATTAGGAATAAATTATGATCTTCTTTGACCCACATGGATTAGATTAGGACATTTATTATATTTTATTTAATGACGAGTTAAAATTGTTAAATTTCAATATTAATATCTAAACCATTTTTAATATAGGGTTACACATAATATAAATTCAACTATAATTATTAATTAGGAATCAAAAAATATTTCATACATAATGGTAATTTATTTATAATATTTGTACATTTAATAATTTAATTTATTTATGGCATAATGATGATGCAGTAATTACCTTATTAATAAATTATTAAAATAATTGATATTATAAATATCCAAATAAATGTAAATTGAAATATTTTATGAATTAAACATATTATATAGGTTAATATGACATTTTTGGGTTGATTAAATAAATTTTTTTCTGAGTAATTAATTAGTTTTGACATAAACACAAATCTATTTCTAAATTGTGTTAAAATTGACATAAATGAGTTTTAGAAACAATTACTATATTATTAAATGATATTATATTGATAAAAATCTAAGGTTTGTCCAAAGGACTTAGATAATGTTAGATATGTTAATAACTAACCACTTGGGCATCGCTTGTATTTTTATACTAAGCTTATTAACCATATAACATGAACATATAAGGAGACATGGTAAGTGTTAAACTATTTAGCCAAGAGAAAAAATTTAAAGATAAGGTTATTATGTTGAACTAAACATATATAAAACCTATTTTTTGGGATGATTTAGACTCATCCCCACCTTATCATCTATATAAATTCATTTGGAGATATTATTAAAGGAAAGTTATTTTATAATAAAATAATATTTCATGGTTTTTTTAAAGTGACTCCCTCATCTATCTTATAAAAGGTTACTTCCCATTATCTCAAAATCAAACATCCAAAACCATTTCGGTCAGACAAACAATTCCCAAATATCTTCCCAACTAACCTCACTTTGTCCTAGAGGCATTAATTTGATCAAAAATCCAACCTAATGTTCTCTATTGATCAAATAAAAACGAAGCACCCAAAGAAGAGGTAATAAGTTCATTACCACTTTCAAAGTTATTTTCTTTTTCCACTTCCTTCATTTTTTGTTAAGATACCTAAATAATAAATACACTAAATTATAAATACACTAAATTATAAATACTGTAATTTTATTATAAATATGGTACAACCGTATTCATTATTCTATCCATCCTATGAATGACAATGTCACCACACGTGTGTTTGTACAGCTTACCATCTCTACGTCCGGGTGTAGTTCGTTATTAAACACATAATTATTTTTATGGGTAAAATAATGTGTATAAATGATTTAAATAATTAATATAACATATTAATGATTCTGTATATATGATATACCATCCAAGTACATATGATTCCACCATCAATATAATGGTATTGTCACTCATGCGTACATAAGTATTTCTGTCTCCACAAACAAGGTTAGAATAATTCTTCATCATAACCATTCATGAATAATTTTCATTTAATGATTAAAAAAAATTTATAAGAACTTAATATAATTCTAGAAATGAATCAGGTACATCCTATCAATAACAAACAAGACGTACGTAACAAAACATATAAAAAAATGAAACAGTTAACACTCGAAATTACGATACTACTGATGTATCATTAACAATGAAATATTAGAAGATCATATATGATATAATATTGATGTATCTGTTACTTGTATAATTTAATAATGATGATTTAACTATTATATAGGAGGATAATGTACCCTCAACCAAGAAAAAGTATAAGGTAAGGGTTCATTCTACAATATCATAATTATTCAAGGTTGTTTAAATGTGACTATCTACTTTGACCACTTTATCATCCACATTTGTGTATCTTAAAAATGTATTTCAAAACATTTTTACTATTTACTAGACTATGGGTTAAATTCAATTATACCCCTTTTTGATTTTTTATAAAATTTTTAAAAGGAATCTATCTGTCATTTTCCAAACAATGTACTTTATATCATTTTCGACAACTTTAGGTAAGAATGTATTTTTTAACATATACGGTTGGGGTAGCTATATTCTGTCTTTATAACTTCTTCGAAGCATCCCTTACAAGTTTATAAGAATAATTTAAAAATAAATGTTTTCTCTTATAATTATGTGAATTTTTAATAATTTCCAAATATAAAGAGTAATTTATCTCAAATAGTTTGTATTTCATCTATTTCAACATTATTTGATGGATTTCACACTTTTTTGAATTTTAATTATAATGATAGAAATATTCTATTTTTTTGACAGTTTTGTGATATTTTTTAATATGTATGTGTTATTTTTATACCATTAATTGTTTATGAATAAAGTAATAACATTTTTATTCTATTTTAATATGAATGTTTATGTTATGTTTCAACCTTTTTATATGAGGAATGAATTTAACATAGTATTTGATGGGTAGAGCCCGCTATAGATCCTCAATGCATCGGTATGTCAAATGAGATAAACTAGTGTCTTGGAATAAGGCTTTTGACAAAATCTTATTTGTATTCTTCGCACGAGGCCTTGTCCACGTGGTTATGATTTCCAACATTATGCATTCCATCATTACAAATTTGGCTATTGATATTACATGTGATTATGTGACTAGTAGATTATCTATGTAAATAAGTAAATGGAATTATTTGATTTGTTTTTTCCATATTATGCTGAATTTTATGTTTAAAATAGCTTTTGTTTTAGTCGTATACATTTTTGTAAATGTTTATTCTTATTTATGAATGTTTCTGCTATATTGTTATCCTTAATGAGAATATGATCTCAACACTATCTATGTTTTATTTTTCTCTTGATGTGAAGAAGTGATTTATGGTTGACCTTTAGGGATAGTCTAAGTAGTAAATGTGTGTTCAACGGGGAAACAATGATATTTTGTTTCATAATTTCATGATGTAATGCATAACTTATGTATGTATCTAGTGTATCAAAGGCTACTAAACTGAAAACTATTTTTGGAAATGACTCCTTGTATCATGCCAATGTCATTTAATAATGCACCAACTCTAGGTAATAGGGGTTGGGGAATTATAGTTGGTATTAGAAGTATTTTAGTAAAAATTTGGAAGCAAGATTTAGAAAAACTCTGATTAGAGAATATTTCCCTAAGCTAGAAATTGAAGATTAGTATATAATAGCATCCTAGAATTTTGGTAATGTAGAGATTTAGTGAGTTTCTAAAAAATACATCACTATCTGGATACGAGTCAGTAGAGGTGGCTCTGGAACAGATGTACCTAAGAGTGAAAACTACAACAAAGAGTTTTGGGATTGACTTGGGGTATCCAGGTACATGACAATGGGCCTTGCTATGCTCTTGGTTGTGACACTACCAGGGGATATTCTTAGGATAATTCACATTTTTATTAAAAATAATTATGAAGGATTTATGAGTGTATAATTCCTTAAATAATACATTTTTTTTGATTATGGGTTATATACCTAAATTGTTCAATTTATGTTAAGTGTTTTATAGGCTTGGAATTATGTATTAAGATTCATATACTACTATAATATATGCCATTAATTAGAAATGGTGCCTAGTGGATGGAATGGAAACTATATCAATACACATAATCCATGTATGGAGTTCCCTCTTAATCAAAAGAATTATAGTGGAGATATTGAGGAAACTGCTGCTGATCAAATTATCACCGTATTAGGAAAACTCACTCATGTTATGAAGAAAAACCTTACCCATATGGAGCACCATGATACACAAAATAGAGGATCAATGTTAGACTGCTTTATGAGGAAAACCCAACAACATTCAATGGGACTATAAATCCATTTGTAGCTGTGAAATGGATAAGTTCATTAAAGATAATATTTCAGGCTTGGGTGAGTATCGAAAGGGAAAATTGTCATGGAATTTTATTTCCTCATATGAGATACAGATCAATGATGGTACTTAATTCAGAAAACAAAAGTGGATAAAGATGTATAAAATATGGAATGTAGGGAGTTTCAAGAGCTTTTATTTGAAAAATACTTTCTTTGTGACCATCAAAAGGAGAAGGAAAGACACATTCTGAGTCTAAGGAAAAAATGAGGGTGAGAATGTCGCAATCTGTGAGGCTAACTTTACATTTTTAGAAAAGAATGTTGTAGATTATATACGCAACCGCAAGAGTAAAATTTATCAATTCTTAGATGGGTTAAACGCATTTCTCTATAGAGAACTAGTCTCACAATCCATCTAATCATACGATGATATTGTATCATGTTCCCTCAAGATAGAAAAATAATTCTCTATGTCATATGAATTAAAAGAAAAGAAAGAAAAGAAGAGACACACTGAAAACTCAAGAAATGGAAATAAGAGAAATATGGGAAAATTTAAATTTCCATCCTGTAGTAAATGTGGGAAGAAACACCCCAAGTACATTCTTGAAGGGAATGTGAGCCTGTTAAAAGTGTGGAGAAAAAGGCCACCATGCTTGTGATTGCAAGGGAATGGAAGAGGATGTCAATGTTGAATGCTAGAATTGTAAATAAATGGGGAATTATGAAAACTAATGTCATAAGCGCCAAATAATGTAACATCAAAAAAGGACAAGGGAGAAATTCCAAGCTTATGTGTTCACTACTGTTGAGTTAGAAGCTCTGAATGATGTGGTGGTAGGTAATTTAATGGGTTCCTAAAATTTATCCAATGATTTATTTGTTAATGGATCATTAAATTCTTTCATATCTTCCCAATTTTCTAAGAAAATTAGATATTTATAATTTGATTTAACAAGGGAGTTGTATGTTAAAACTCCTAAAGGAAGTATCATTACAAAAAAAATTGTGAATCAGTTCCCATTAGGGCATATGAATGTTATTTATCTATTGATCTTATCATCATACCCATGATTAGATTTGATATAATCCTTGGTATGTATTAGCGTTCAGATCATGATGTAAAAATTTATTATAAGAAGAAGGAGATCAATGCTACAACAATAAAGAACATGTAATACCTACCTCACATTGATGATTTATTTGATCAATTTCATGGAGCTCAATATTTTTCAAAGATATACCTTTGATCTGGATATCATAAATTGTGTGTGAAGAAGGAATGCCTTCCAAAGACAACATTTCAGACCTGGTACATACATTATGAGTTTACAATAATGACTTTTGGATAGACTAATGCATGCTCAATTTTCATGGATCTAATGAATAGAGTTTTCAAGGAATAACATGATGACTTAGTAGGGTTACTTATTGATGATATCATGGTAAACTCCAAAAGCTAATAAGACCATGAAAATATTATTCGCACTATTTGAGATACTCTTGGAAGAAATGAATTAAATGGGAAGATTCAAATGTGTGAATTATGGCATCAAGTGATTTCTTTTCTTATCCATATTGTCTTTAACGATGGAATCTCTATTGAACCTTCTAATACAAGAACAATACAAGAACGGCTAGTACCTCTGAGTATAACTGATGTATGCAATTTTATTGGTTTGGCAGGTTATTATCGACAGTTCATCTAGAATATTTCTCGATTGGCTTACCCATTAACCATTCTCACACGTAAAGGGGTTAAATTTGTTTGGAAAAAAGAGTGTAAACAATTATTCGAATAACTTAAGAGAAGATTAGCTATTGCAACAATATTGACTCTACCATATGGGAATGATGGGTTTGTTATTTATAGTGATTCTTCAATAAAAGGACTTGATTGTGTACTTATGCAGAATGATAGAGTTATTTCATATGCATCACGATTGCTAAAAATTAATTTAGAAAACAATTCCACTCATAAACATGAGTTAACAGCTGTAATCTTTTCTTTGAAGATATGGAGACACTATCTATATGATGAGAATGTGAGATTTGTACTGATCACAAGAGTTTGAAGTATATTTTTTCAAAAAATGAATCCATCATAAGGAAATTTATATGGTATGAACTACTCAAGGATTGTGATTTCACTATAAACTACCACCTATGGAAGGAAAATAAGGTTGCATATGCTTTGGGTAGAAAGGATCATGGAGTTATGAAAAAGATGATAGTTGAAAGGGATCCTATGTACATGGATCTAGTAATGATGGATACGGGAATAATCATAGAAGGTGAAACATCAATACTTTTTCAAATTGTTTCCTAATCATCTTTACTATAAAGGATAAAGAGTTCTCAGATAGATGATGAGGAATTTCAAAATAAAATTAAAGCTGTGAATGATGGGGGATTGATCGAATTCATATATGAATATGGAATATTGAAATTTGGGAAGTGACTTTGTATACCAGACATACCAGATCAAAAAAGGGAATTGTTCGATGATGCACATAACTACAATTTTGTTATACACTATGGTAGAACTAATATTTATGAATATTTGAAGTAACATTTTTGGTGGGTCAACATGAACGGGGAGATTGCAAATTATGTGTCATGATTTATGGTTTTTCAATAGGTGAAGGCTGGAATACAACATCCTAGAGGAGTAATGAAACCATTTACCATACCTGAGTGGAAATGGGATGATATTACGGTGGATTTTTCATTAGGCTACTAAAGAATACTAGAAGGAATGATGCAATATGGGTCGTTTTTATCATCATACTATGTTAGCTCATTTTCATGCTATAAGAGAAGATTTACCACATGAATGTCTAGAAAGACTATATATTTATTAAGTTGTAAGAATTCAGGGAGTTCCCCAATTGATTGTTTCTAATCGTGATCCCCATTTTACATCAGAATTCTTGGAAATTATTCAGAAGTCCTTGGATACTGAACTTTTTTTGATCACTCCCTTCTACTCACAAACTGATGGATAATCAGAACAGACTACTAAAACCATATAAGACATGTTGTGATCTTTCACACGTGACATTAATGGGTTGTGGGATTAGTATTTACCTATGGTATAAAGTTTCTTTAATAGTAGCTTCCATTAAAATATTCAGATGGCACCATATGAAGCATTATATAGAAACAGAAGACACACACTAACCTATTGAGATGATGTTGGTGAAAGGAAACTCGTAGGCCTATAAGTTGGTGAAAAAACAATGGAAAAAGTGAAGATCATCCCAGCCCACATCAATGTAGGACAATGTAGGAAAAAGAGCAATGCGGATAATAAGAAGGAAGTATTCGGTATTTCATGTAGGAGATCATATTTTCTTGAATGTATCTCCATGGAAGGGTGTTATACGATTCCATAAAAAAGGTAAATTGAGTCCCATGTACATCAGACATTTCAAAATTGAAGAATGAATTTGAGTTGTAGCTTACCATTTTGAAAATCCGCTTAGTCTCTCCAAAGATCATGATGTGTTCCACACATCACTATTGAGAAAATACATTCCTCACCCAATGCATGTAATAAAAAATGATGAAATAAAATTGAAACTAGATCTGTCTTATTTTGATGTGCCAACCAAGATTGATACCAGAGAACAAGTGCTGCGAAACCAGAGGACTCGTCTGGTGAATGTTTTATGGAGAAACCGTATGATGGAAGAGACAACGTGGGAACCATAGGAGCCTATAATAAAGGACAACACAAATCTTTTTATGCAGCAATATTCTAGAAATTTTGAAGATGAAATTATTTGAAGGAGGTATGAATGTAACAACCCAAGATTCCATGGTACACTTCTCTTTGAAGAATACAATAGCATGCATTGTATGCAACTTCGAGTTCTTACACACCATGACCAATGAATTTAGCCGTTATGAATAGTAATTCCCACTTTATGAAATTTTTATAATATTTTTTTTTCAAAATGGAATTCATTTTTGGATTCAAAATATCAAAATTATGTTAGGGTGAATTTTTTTTAATTTTTATGAAAACATTCATGTTTTGATGTACAGTGAAAAACACTGCGTTATTATCTAAAACCATCTTTTTATTTAAGTAATTAGTTATTTTAATTAAATTTATTTTAGATTAAAATTGATACATAATACCAATATATATTTAATGTAATTCATTAAAGTAATTTTATAATAATATTAGATATATAAAATTTTATTAATCTTTTTACCATCTTTAACACACCTACTAGGCACATTTTCAAATTTGCATAAAATGTAATTTTACCGCTTCTCTGAATTGAATTTCCAAAAACTGAGAGACACAGTTGACATCAGTTTGTAAAATGTGGTTCAATGGGATGAAAATAATTTTTGGTGAATAGTAACTTTTAAATTTTATTTACCACGTTTAAAAGGAAATATGGTGATTAAATGTAAAAATGTTATTATAATTACTCTAAAACGTGTATTAATTCTATTGGATAAGTTTATTTTGGCCAAAATCTACCTTAGAAATAAAATATGATTTTTTTGACCAACTTGGATTAGATTAAGACATTTATTATATTTGATTTAAACAACTGCTAAAATTGTTAAATTCAATGTTTAAAAACTGTTCCATATTTAATATAGGGCTGCACATTTGAAAAATTAGACTATAAAAATTAATTAAAAAGAAAAAAAATTCCTTCATATTGGTATTTAATTTATAATTTGATGACATTATATAATATAATTTATTTGTGACATAATGATGACTTAGTAATTACATTATTTATGAATGATTAAAATAATTGATATTATAAATATCCAAATAAATGTAAATTGATGCTTTTGACAAATTCCATGAATTTTATAGTCTAATATGAAATTCTATGGTTTCTTATATATATATATATGTTTTTCTAATTAATAATTTTCTTTGGAATTTAAAAAAATCAATTAATAAATCGTGTTAAAATTGACTGAAATGAGTTTTTTTTAAAAAATAATATTTTATTAATTGATATTGTATTCCTAGAAATATATGGTTTGGCCAAAGGACTTATATAAGGTTATATATGTCAATAATTAACCAGTTGGTGTTCTCATGGAATTATATAGTATTTATATTAACCATAAAATATAAAAATAATGGAGACATGGTAAATGTTAATCGATTTTTACCTAATAGAAAAATTTAGAGGATAAGGTTAATGTGCTGTCCTAAACCTGTCTAAAACCTTTTTTTGAGATTATTTCGAACCATACAAACCTTATCATCTAAATAAAATAATTCTGTGCCATTATAAAGTTAAAATGATTATATAATTAAATAATATTTCATGGTTTTCTGTAAGTGGTCCTCACCTCTCTTATAAAAGGGTACTTCCCCTTCTCTCAAAATCAAACCTCCAAATGCATTTGGCTCAGCCAAACCCTTCCCAAATATCTTCCCACAACCCTCAATTCATCCTACTGTATTTACATTGATCATAAATCCCACCTATGGAGCCCTTTTGATAAAATCAAATGGAAGCACCCGAAAAAGAAGTAATAGTTTCATCATCTCTTTCAAAGAACTTTTCTTCTTCCACTTCTTTTCATGGTTGTTTCCATAAAAAAATAATACCTCCAATACATTATTAATAATATAATGGTATTATAAATTTGTTACAACAATATACATTATTCTATCCTTCCTATGAATGACCAAGTCACCAAATGTGCAGACGTTTTTCTTACCATCTATATATCGTGGTGTAGTTTGTTATTCAACACATAATTATTTTGGATGGGTATAATAGTGAGTATAAATGATGTAAATAATAAATATAAAATATTAATGATTCTGTAAATATGATATATCATCAAACAACATACGATTCCTCCATCAATAGAATGGTATTGTCGCTCGTTCATATGTACAGATTACCGTCACCACGAACATGAAGAGATTCATTCCCCATCATAATCATTCACGGATATTTTTCATTTTATGATTAAAAATAACGTCTATGAACATAATACCATTTTTTATATTAATCAATGACATCCTATCCATAACAAACATGACTTACATAACAAAAGATATAAATTAAAATGAATAAGTTATCACCAGAAACGATGATACTACTGAAATTTCATTAGCAAAGAAATATTAGAAGATAAAATATGATAAAATATTTATGTATGTGGTTATTGTATAATGTAATAACAATTATTCATCTATTATACTGGAGGATAAAGTACCCTTGACCAAATAAAAGTACATGTTAAGGGTTAATTCTACAATCTCTTCATTATCTGAGGTTGTTTATATGTGAGAATATTCTAAGACCTCTTTATCATAAACATCCGTGATTCTTAAAGATGTTTTTGAAAACATTTTTAATATTTCCTATACTATGGATTAAATTAATTTATACACGTGTTTGAATTTTTAGAAAATGTTTACAAAGGAATCTTTCTATCATTTTCCAAATTGGATAATTTATGTCCTTTTCGACAAATTATCGTATGAATGTCTTTTTTAACTTATAGGGCAGGTGCAGATATTTTCCAGAATTATAACATCTTCAAATATTCCCTTATAATCATATAAGAATACATTAAAAATAAATGTTTTCTTTTATAATTATGTTAATTTAAAATGAATTCAAAATAAAAAGAGATATTTCTCTCAAATAGTTTTGATTTCATCTATGTCAACATCCATTGATCGATTTTAGACTTGTTTGAAGTTGATTTATTATGATATAAATAATCCATATTGTATTGAAGGTTTTTTGATATGCTAGATTGTGGTTGTGTTATTTTTATGCCATTCATGGTTTATGTTTAACGTATTAACATTTCATATTCTAGTTTTAATATGAATGTTTATATTATGTTTCAAACATTTCATATGAGTAATGCATTGGACATAGTAAGTGATGGGTGAAGCCTGATATAGTTCATCAATTCATCAATAAGTCTAACGAGACAAACTATTTTCTTGACATAAGGTCCTGACAAAATATTATTTGTAGTCTTGGCACGACGCCTGGAATATGTGGTTATGCTGTCTAGGATTATGCATTCCATCATTATGAATTTCTCTATTGATATTACATGTGATTATTCGACTAGTATAATATCCATGTTAATATGTAAATGGAATTATTTGTTTTTTTTTCCATATTATGTTGAAGTTTATGTTTAAAAATATTTTATTTTTGTCTTATACATTCCCTTAAATGTTTATGCTTATTTGTAATGCCCCAACCCTTGTTACCATGAGTCAGTACATTATTACATAACATTGGAATGATACAAGAAGTCATGTCCTGGAAGACCGACAAGTTTAGTATTATTGGAAACAAGATACCTAGATAAGTTCATCATTACCACTTGAAAAGAAAATACAACATGAATTTATTCCATTAGAAACATCCATGCCTCCTTGATTCTCCCTGAAAGTCACTCATAACTAACTTCTTCATATCCTGGGAAAATGAAACATAATAAAGGGGTGAGACCAAACTCTCAGTAAGAGTAATCAATACAACATAAGATAACATAAACATTAGTAATGGTGAATAATTAAAAACACAAGCCTCTAAAAATAATAAACCTGAACACTTTATGGCAGTAATATGAGCTGAGTAAATAATTCCATAATAAAAAATAGCCAAGGGAATTCAACTAGTTGAATAACCACATCAACCATCAATATTATTTTCATAATGAGGTAATGTATAATGCTGTATATTCTGAAACATTTTGTCAAGGCCTTGGCCATGATGTCTAAAAAGGATTAAGGCCTTAGCCCAAACCTTATAACAAATTGGGAAAGGCCTCAACCAATTAGAAGTATAATTGTCTAATGAGACATACTGATGCACTGATGAGCTGTAGAGGGCTCCACCCATCACATACTATTTTCAATACATTCCACATATGAAAATATTGATACATAACATAACATTCTTTTTAAAACCAGCATAAGAAATTAAAATACATTAACCATAAACATGAATTGTATAAAAATGAAACATCAATAGTAAAACATATCACAAAACCATAAATACAATATGGAAAATTTGTATCATAATAAATCAACTTAAAATAAGTGTAAAATTCATTAACGGATATTGATATAGATGAAATCAGAAATATTTGAGAGAAATATCTCTTTATATTTTGAAATTATTTAAGAGTAACATAATTATAAAAGATAAAATTAATTTTGAATATACTCTTATTATCTTGTATGAGATTATTCGAAGTCATTTTAAAGATGGAAAATAGCCGCACCCGCCGTATAAGATAAAAAAGTCATTCTTACATGAATTTTGTTAAAAAATGTCTTAAAGTAACCTGTTTAGAAAGTGACGGAAAAATTAATTCCAGAAAACATAGGGTCAAATAAGAGTTTAAAAGACTTTAATCTATATTCTAGTAAATAGAAAAAATGATTTGAATTTTTTTTATGAAAACATAGATGTGGATGATAAAGAGGTCCTAGTAGATACTTGCATATTAACAACCCCAGATAAGTAATGAGATTATAAAAATAACCCTTACCTTGTACTTTACTTGGATTGAGGGTTGGTTAACCTACTGTATAATGGTGAAATCATTTTTAGTAAATTGTACGAGATCCATATATATTAATATGATTTCATATATGATCTTCTAATATTTTTTTGTTAATGATATTTCAGTAGTATCATCATCTTGGGAGTTAACTGATTCATTTTTGGTTATATTATTTGTTATGTAAGTTATGTTTGTAATGGATAGGATTTATCTTATTCATATCCAGAATGATATCAAGTATTTAATGATTATTTTTATTTCTCAATAGAAAATTAATCTTGAATGGTTATGATGGGGAATGACATCTCAACGCGTTGTGGAGACGGTAAGCTGTATGTACGCACGAGCGACCATATCATTCTTTTGGAGGTAATGTCATATATAATTTGATAGAATATTATATATTAAGAATACTTAACATGTTATATTTATTATTTATCTCAACTATACTCGTTATTATATATATCCAAATAATAAAGTGTTCAGTAACAAACTACACAACAACATGGATACAGTAAGCCCTACATACACATGTGTGGTGACTTTGTCATTTATTGGATGGATAGAATAATAAATATGGTTTTATAGTATTTATTATAACATCATAGTATGTAGAAGGTACTGGATTTATTTGTTTTGTATGGAAACAATAACGAAATAGGTAGTGGAATAATAAAAGAACATTGAAATAGATGATGAATTTATTACCTCTTTTTCGGGTTTATTATATTGATTTGAACAAAAGGTCTCTTTATGATAGAATTATGATCTGTGTAAGGACTCTAGGTTGAATTCAATGTAGTTGGGAGGACATTTGAGCAAGTTTTGGCCAAGGAAAATGTCTCTGGAGGTGTTGTTTTGAGGGATGTGGAAGTATACGTTTGTAAGAGAGGTGAGGGTCACTTTAAGAAAACCTTAAAATATTTTTTTATTATAGAATCATATTCAGTTTATAATGGATATAAAAGGATTTATTTCGAGGATAAGGTTTATATGAGTCTAAATCCTCTAAACCAATAGGTTTTATACTGGTTTAGTTCACCATATTAACTTTATCTTCTAGATTTAACTCTTTGTTAAATAGTTTATCTTTTACCATTAATTCTTGTCTTATTTTAATAAATTGTTAATAAACATACCATAAAAATCCAAGATAACCCCAAGTGGTTCATTATTGATATATATAACCATATTTAAATCAGTTGTCTGATCTTTAGATTTTTAGGAATATTATATCAATTAATAATATAGTATTTGTTTTAAAAACTATTTTTGTTAATATTGACACAATTTTGTATTTTGTTTTTGTTAATGAACTACCCGCATGATTACTTCAAAAAAATACTTAAATCAACAATAAAATGACATATTAACCTAGAAAATTATTTTACTACATCAAAATATTCAAATTATCTTTATTTAGATATTTACAATATCAATTATTTTAATCTTTCATTAATAAGTTAATTACTACATCATGATTGGTCTTAAATAAATTTCATTTTTTAATGTATAAACATTATAAATAAAATTCCATTATGTAGGAAATAATATAATCTTTATAATGAATATTTATAGTTAAATATATCTTATGTGTAACCCTATATTAAAAATGGTTTAGTTATTAAACATTGAATTTTTCACATTTAACTCTTCTTTAAATAAAATATTATAAATGTCCTAATCTAATCCAAGTGAACCAAAGTGGATTATATTTTTTTTCCTAGGATTGATTTTGGTCGTAATTAACTTATCCAATAGAATTAATAAATTTATTAGGATAACTATAATATCATTTTTACATTTAATTACCCTATTTACTTTTAAAAGTGGTAAATAATGTTCAAATGTTATTATTCAAAAAAATTTATTTATATTTTATTGAACCAAATTTTACTAACTAATATCAATTGTGTCTCTCTATTATATTAAATTCAATTCATATAAGCAGAAAATTTATGTTTTATGAAAATTTTCATATGTACCTAGTAGGTCTGTAAAAGACGGTAAAAACTACAAACACTTTTAAACATCTATACTTATTATAAAATGACATAAATGAATTACATTAAAAAAATAAATGTATTATGTATTAGTTATCAACTCATTTAAATTTAAATAAAATAACTAATTATTTAAAAAAAGGTCGATTCTAAACAATAACACAGTGTTTTTCACTATTTCTCAAAAATTGAAGGTTTTCCTAAAAATACAAAAAATTTAACCGTAAGCTAATTATGGTCTTATGAATTCAAAAAGGAAGTAAATTATAAAAAATAAAATATATTAAATTTTATAAATTGGGTATTAAAATTCATAATGGCTAGTTTGATTGGTCGTGGTGTGTTAAATCTGTAAGTTGCGTACAACGCAAGCTACTAGATTATTCAAAGGGAAACATACTGTGGAAACTTGGGGTATTACATTATCCCCTACTTAAGTTAATTTAATCATCTAAATTTCTAGAATATAACTGCATAAAAAGATTCTGGTGGTTCTTCATCATATGTTCCTCAGGTTCCCATGTTGCTTCTTCCATATTATGGTTTCTCTATAGAAAATTTAACAGACGAGACGTCCGGTGTCTCAACACTTTTTTTATGGTATTAATAATTATTACAGGCTCTTCACAATAAGAATGTCCGAGTTACAGTTTTTTTCATAGGTGAGTACATGCATCGGGTCATGCATTTATTTTCACAGGAGTGATATGTGGAACACATCCTGAACTTTGGAGAGACTTGGTGGCATTCCTAAATGGTAATCTACAACACCAATTCCGTCTAGAATTTCGAAAGGGCCTATATACCTAAGACCCAATTTCCTATTCTTACCGAAATGTATAACACCCTTCCATAGAGATACCTTCAATAATACATGATCACCTACTTGAAATTCAAAATCCTTCTTCGATTATCGTCAAATCAATTTTTCCTACATTGAGATGTATTGATGTGGGTTTGGATAATCTTCTCTTTTTTCATTGTTTTGTCAACATATTCTATACCTAAGAGTTTTCTTTACCAAAAACTATGATCCACACATGCCTGTACCCCCATATTTATTTATAAAAAGAAGAGTGCATAGAAAAAGAGAGAGAGGGAGCAAGATTACATGTCAGAATATTAATAATCACCACATTCATACCTAGTTAGTTCATCAGCATCAGCCGATTACCATTATGATTAAGGCTCATATTGTTTGTGCATCTTGATATATTCCTTATTCCACTCCAATTTATCCATGGATAACTTCTCCTTATACTTCTTTGAACATGACCTAGTGGTCACTGTCCTTGGAACTACAGAGTAATCTTTCCTTGGTTTCCTTGAAACTGGGGCAGTCATGACACCCTCACTGTTTTACATTATTTTCTTTTCTACTCAGCCAATGTCACTGTATGAGACTTTAGTCGTATCCTTATCCCTTCTCATACCCTCATCATGAGTGTCCCCCCACATACAAGGGATGGAATCCCCATTTCCTAGAGTGTAAGCCTTGGCCCTTTCCTTTCCTTCATCAGAGATGTTCGCCCGTTCAGCAGAAGGAGAAGGTTTCTTTTGGACCACCGGTGTAGTATCATTCTCCGTCAAATTGGGCACATGCCTTAGATTCTCAGAAGTAATAAACTAATGAGCTCTAGAAGGTCCACTATACTATCTTGGTGGAGTATCATCAATAATCAACTCTTGTCCATTTCTAGGAGTCATCACCTCAAGAGGGGTTGAATTCATTATAGGGTCACTGTACCTGATGACATGATTTGGTGAGGACAAATACTTCAAGTTATCCTTATGTCGGAAAATGTCGGAGGGGTTTCCTCGCATCCCACACTCCTTACAAATGATGTTTTTACGACACAACTCAAAATAGTGATCCACAACTATGCATTTAGTGAAGAAGAGATGTTTGTTTTCATATTCAACATCAATCAAAATTTGATCAGAGGGAATAGAAAGTGTTTCCATGTGAATGTGAGTGGAGTTGAGATCAACTTCTACCAACATTCTAGTGAAGTGCCCATACATGTCATCTGTCGTTTCTTTATCAAGATGGATGGGTGTTCCAATTGATGTTCCAATATCATGAACGATCTATGGATGCAAAATAACCCAATTAATCCCATGAAGGCGCACCCATACCTGAGCGAAGAAATTTTATGTATTAGAGACATTAAAGTCTAGTGACCATTCATGCAGATGAATCCACACCGGCTTTAGAAACATGGAACCAAAACTCCAAGCCCTTAGCATCAAGTCATGCGATGGAAACAAGCATTGAAAGAATCCCTGCCCAAGGGAGACACATTTCCAACTTACAAATCCCCACAACATTGAAATTATACAGAATAAATCTTCACATTTCAAGGGCGACACTCCTTTAGGAAGGACAATACGAGAAATCAAAGAGTTCTCACCCAATGCCAATCTTTCAGCAATAACACTCAGGTTTGCCCCAACATGGGCCAACGATACCTTTTGAAGGATCTTCCTATGACATGGGTCTTCATTACTTTTCTGATATGATAATGAATCCTTTATGATATCTACAAAAGAGTGTTGACCACATGATGTAACACTAGTGGGATCCATCATAAATTCCATGTACCCAGAAGAAACCTAAGCACACTAATCTGAGGGTTTGCAGGATGGAGGATTCGCTGTTGCGTAGTCCACAACCATCGTAGCAGCCTTCAACCCATCTTCCTTAGTCTCTCTATCCTCAGTCCTCCACGAGATAGGCTAACTAGAAGAGAAGGGTTTAACGCTGTCGGTCGATGCAGGAACAGAAGTCTCCAGCTTTCGCGAAACAGAGATCAATGCGGGGGAAATCCAACCCGAAACTGCATCCTTCGAACAGATCCATCGCATGTCAAGTTGATTGAATCCAAGAATGTGAGGTAAATCCATCACCATTCAGAAACCCTAACAGCTGCCATAGTTTTCTCGCATTTCCTCCCGTATCGTCTCCATCAACTTTTTCACCTTTGAGTTTTCTTTCACCATCATTATCCCAACATTTTGTTTTGCGACCTCTCTTCCCCTATAAAGCTTTATAGGGTTCCATTTGAATACACGAATGGACGATATTATTATAGGTAAATTCTACCAGAAGTAATTACTATTCCCACATACCTTGAATGTCATGTGAGCAAGATCTGAGCATGTTTTCTATGGTTTAAATAGTAAATTCTAATTGTCTATATGCTCTAGGGTGGTGTCCGGTGCTCAAAGTTCATTATCTAGGGATTTTTGAAAACGTTTCTAGAAACTTGATGTAAAACTGGGATCACAATAAAAAACAATCGATAGTGGTAAACCATGAAGTCTTAAAACATCATTAATATATAGTCTTGCTAAATGTTCAAGTGGTAAATATTTTCTTATAGAATGAAAATTTGTGGACTGGGTAAGACAATCAACAATGACCCATATTGTGTCATTCTATCTATGAGTATTTGGTAGCCCCATGACAATGTCCATCATAATATCATCCAATTCGCAATCAGTTTTGGGAAGAGGTTGCGTGACTCCTCCAGGATTTTGTCTTCCAATTTTCACTTAATGACAAACCATACATCCTCACACATATTTATAAATTTCCCTCTTCATTTGTCCCACCAAAAATATTCCGTCAAATATCTAAACATTTTAGTGCTACCAGGGTGTATAGTGATGTTTGAGCTATGATAATCATCCAAAAATTCCCTTTCTAGATTAGGTATATCAGGAACACAACGTCACTTCCCAAATTTCAAAATTCTATCTTCATATATGACGTCAGTGAATCTCCCATCATTCACACCATTATTTTTTGTTGAAACTCATTATCATCAGTCCAATATTTTAACCATTCTAGTAATGATGGTTTGGAAATCATTTGAAAAAGTATTGATGTTTCACCTTCCTTGATTATTACAATATCCATTTTTACTAGATCTATGAACATAGGATCCCTTGAAAATCTCATCTTGTTCAAAACACCAAGATCCTTTTTACTCAAAGCATTTTACAATTATTTTCCTTCCTTGGGTTGTAGAGTACAGTAAAATCATAATCCTTGAGTAGTTAGAGCCATCTCATTTTCCTTATGTTGAGTTCATTCATTGAGAAAATATTCTTCCAACTCTTTTGATTGGTATATATCTCACATTTTTCACTATAAAGATAGTATCTCCATATATTCAAAGAAAATATTACATTTTCTAACACAAGATCATGAGTAGGATAGTTTTGTTCCAAAAAATTTAGCTATTATGATTCATAGGAAATAATTCTATCACTCTGTATAAGGACCTAACTAGGTCCTTTATTTGATGTATCACAAAAAAATTACAAAACCGTCACTCCCTAATGGTAGAGTCAAGACCAGATCATTGAATTATCTTCTCATAAGTTCATCAAAAAATTCTTCACACTATATTGTCCAAACAAATGAAAACCCTTTATATGTTAGGTTGGTTAATAGGTTTTCCAATTGGGCAATGTTTTGGAAGAAACTCCAATAATAACCTCCTAAAACAATAAAACCGCATACCTCAGTTATACTCTTTGGTACTGGACATTCTTTTATTTCTTTTATCTTAGAAGGATCAACTGATATTCCATCCATAGAAAAAAATGGCCATGAAAAGAAATATACTAAAGCCAAACATCACACTTGTTAACCTTCCCATATAATTCATTTCATTTAAGAGTCTTCATAATTGAGCACATGTGATTTTCCTAATCTTTTTATCTTTTTGTTTATACCAAGATATCATCAATAAATACCACATTAAATTCATGAAGATATTCTGTGAAATCACTATTAATTAGATTCATGAAGATAGAGGGTGGATTAGTCACTCCAAAAGGCATTACTATAAAATCGTAATGCTCGTACATAGTTCGAAATGTTGTCCTATGAATATATTCCTTCTTCACGCACAACTGATGGTATCTAGATCAAAGGTCATTATTTGAAAAATAATGATCTGAATGATGTTGATCAAAGAAATAATCAATGTGAGGTTGGGGATACTTTTTCTTTAATCTTATATAATTGATCTCCCTGTAGTAAATACACAACCTCATAGTTCCATCATTCTTCATTAAAAAAGTAAATAGGCTCCCCATGGAGAAACACTAGGGAGAATAAATATTCTATTACTCAATTACTCCTATTTTTACTTTACTTCCACTAATTCTATAGTGTCAATACTATAAGGGGTTTTTGATATGGGCCTTGAACAAGGAATTATGTCAATAGAAAACTTGATTTCTCGTTCTTTATTATGTCCAGGTAAATCCTTAGGAAACACATCAACATATTTATGCACAATAGCTTCATACACTATTTGAACATTCCTTTCCTCACCCACATTTATTTCATTATCTTCCTCCCCTATAATTTAATTTTGTAGAGCTACTCGGGGAGGATCTAGATAAGAATCAGATGGTGACGTTTCTTCCCTAAAGATAAGGTAATCGTTATTGTCATAAATTTCTTTTACCTCCTTCTTCTTTAAATAAATTTTCACATCATAGTCTGAAAGCCAATCCATACCTAGGATTATATCAAATTAAATCATGGGTATAATTATGAGATCAGTAGAAAATTGTATTCATGTGTCTTAATGGGAACTGATTCATAAAACATTGTTGCAATGATACATCCCATATGAGTTTTGGCCGACAACTCCCTTGTTATGTCAAATTGAAAATATCTAATTTTCTTGGAAAAGTAGGAAGATATGAAATAATGAAAATATCCAGAATCAAATAATGATTTGGCTAAATATGAGGAAACCATTAAATTACCTGCCACCACGTCATTCGAGGCTTCAACCTCAATAGTAGTGATCGCATAAGACTGACCTTTTTCCCTAGGCCTTTTATGAGGTATACTTCCCTAATGCTTAAACATTCATTTTCATAATTCCCCATTTCTTTATAATGGTTGAATTGAATATTGGTAGCTTCATTCTTCCCCTTAAAATAACTTGATAAATGGCCTTTCTCTCCACATTTATACCACAATCCTATTCTTTTTTTTATAGGAACCTGGGTGATTCCTTCCACCATTATCACAAGGTGGAAATACAACTCTTCCCTTAGTCCATGTTTCCTTATTTCCTTTCCCAGAGTTTTCAGTAGATCTCTTCTTCTATTGCTTTTATTTGAAGTCATATGACTTAGAGAATTCCTTTTATATATTGATAGCACATGAGACAATATCTTCGTACGATGAGAAGGATTGTGAGACTAATGATTAATGGAGAAATGGTTTTAACCCATCAAATAATAGATCAAATTTACTCATTGGGTTACATATATAATATAGAGCAGGCCATTCAAACCATGTAAATTTAGCCTCAAATGTTGCGACATTCTCATCCTCCTTTTTCCTTAGACTTAGAAATTGTCCTTTCGTATCCGCTCGATGGACATGAAGAATGTATTTTTATATGAAAATATATTTAAAATCCTTTGATTCCATTTTTATACTTCTTCATCCACTTTTGTGTATTTAATTAATGACCACCGTTGATCTGCATCTCCTGCGAGGCGATAAAATACCCTAGAAATTTTTCCCTTTCGATAGTCCCAAAAGTATGAAATATTTTATCTAATGTACTTACCAATTTCTTAGATACAAATTGATTTGTAGACCCATTTTATATTTGTGGTTGTTTCCTCATAAATAGGTCTAACATTGAACCTCCACATTGTGGATCAGGGTTCTTCATACGGGTAATGTTATTCTTCATAACTCGAGTGAGTTGTCTCAGTATGGTAATAAGTTTATCCACACCAGTTTCATCACCAGCTCCATTATAATTATCGTGAGTAGGATGGAAGTCACTACATTGATTACGTGCATTGATATGGTTTCCATTTATTCTACTCGGTGTAATATCTATTAATTGTCATACACTTGATTAGTTTATGAATAAAAATACATAATTCCAAACTTGTAAAACACTTATTCTAAATTGAACAGTTTATGGATATATTCCATAATCATAAAAATGTTTTCTTTGAGGAATTATATACTCCTAAATCCTTCATAATGGTTTGTAAAGAAAATTATAAATATACTAAACATATCCCCCAGAAGTGTCGTAACCATGAGTGTAGTAAGACCCATTATTGTGCATGAGTTCTCGTTTGAGTCTAGCTCAAACTGGTGTTTTCGGGTTTTACTCCAAGAGACATCTGTGATAGAGCCACCTCTACCTTCTTGTATCCAGACAGAGATGTTTTTTCTGGAAAATTTACAAAATCTATATATTACCAAAATTCAAGGATGTTGTGCTATACTAATCCTTAAAGTCTATGTTTGGTTAGTGTTCTCTAATTAGAGTTTTTCTGAATATAGTTTCCAAGGTTTGTACTAATCAGCCTCTAATACCAACTGTAATGCCCCAACCCCAGTTACCTAGAGTCAGTGAATTATTACATAACATTGGATTGATAGAAGGAATCATGTCCCGAATGACCTATCAGTTTAGTATTATTGGAAACAAGATACATACATGAGTTCAACATTACAACTTTAAAAGAAATAAAACACTAATTTATTCTATTGGAAACATCCAAGATTCATAGATTCTTCCTATAAGGCACCCATAACTAACTTCTTCATATCCTGGGAAAATGAAACATAAGAAAGGGGTTTCATCAAACACTTAGTAAGAGTAATAAATACAACATAATATAACATAAAAATTATGTATGGTTAATGATTAAAAACACATGCCTTTACAAATTATAAACATTAACACTTTATGGTAGGAATATGAGATGACTAAATAATGACATAAAAAAAATATAGTCATGGGTATTTGACTAGTCAAATAATAACATGAATCATTAAAAATATTTTCGTAAAAAGGGAATGTATAATGTGGGACATACTGAATTTCTTTTCAAGGCCTTGGACATGACTTCTAAAAATGATTATGGCCTCTACTAAAAACATAAATTAAATAGGGAAAGGCCTCATCCAATTCAATGTCTAATTGTATCATGAGTCCTATCAATGCACCGGGGTGCTATAGCGATCTCCACCCATCACATACTAAGTCCAATACATTCCTCATATTAAAAGGATGAAACATAACATAACACTCGTATTAAATCTAACACACTGGATTTCAATAGTTTAACCATAAACCATGAATGGTATAAAAATAAAACATCCATAGTCAAACATATCACAAAACCGTTAATAAAATATAGAAGATTTTTATCATAATAAATCAACTTCAAACACAGGTAATATTCATCAACGGATGTTGACGTAGATGAAATAAGTGCTATTTGAGAGAAATATCTCTTTATATTTTGATATAATTTAAGAGTTGAATAATTATAAAATAAAACATTTATTTAGAAAATATTCTTATAATCTTGTATGGGAAGCTTCAAAAGTGTTATAACAGAATAATTTTTCCATACACTTCATATAAGTTAAAAAAGACATTCTTACCTTAATTTTGTCGAAAATGTCATAAAGTACTTTGTTTTGGAAATGACAGAATGATTCTTTTCAAAAGATATAATTTAAAATAATGGTATAAATGACTTTATACCATATTATAGTAATTAGTAAAAATATTTTAATATACATTTTTAATAAAACACGTATGTGGATTATAAAGAGGTCCAAGTAGATACTTACGTATTAACAACATCAGATAAGTAAAGAGATCGTAAAATTAAACCTTACCTTGTAATTTTCATTGGTCGAGGGTAAGTTAAACTCTTGAATAATGGTGAAATCATATTTATTAAATTATTAAAGAACCATATACATTAATATGATATCATATATGATCTCCTAATATTTGTTTCTTAATGATATTTCAGTAGTATCACTGTTTCGGGTTTTAACCGATTCGTTTTTCTTTATATGGTATCTTAAGTAAGTCATGTTTATTATGGATAAGAAGTAACCTATTCATATGAAAAATGATATAATGTTGCTAAAAATTATTTTTAATCATTAAATGAAAATTATTTTTTAATGGTTACGATGGGGAATGACATCTCATTGTGTCATGGATATGGTAAGTCGTACGTACACACGATCGAAAATATCATTCTTTTGATGGAGAAATAATATATAATTGGATATTATATCAAATATAAAGGTTCATTAACAAATTATAGACATTATTATAATAAATTATATTCATTATTATACCCATTAAAATAAAAAAGTGTTAAGTAACAAACTACACCACACCGTGGAGACTATAAGTCGTACATACACACGTGTAGTGACATTGTCATTCATAGGGTGGATAGAATAATGAATATGGTTGTAACATCTATATAATAACATCTATGTATGTATTAGGTAATGTATTTATTATTTTTGTATGGAAATAACAAAGAAATTGGAAGTGGAAGAATAAAATAACTTTGAAAGAGATGATGAATTTATTACCTCTTCTTCAGGTTTTTTGTTTTGATGTGAACAAAATGTCTACATAGGATGGATTTATGATAAATTTAAGGCATCTAGGATAAATTGAGTGTTTTGTTGGAGTATATTTGAGTACGTTTTGGCTTTGGAAACTATTTTTGGAGGTGTTATTGTGAGCGAAGGTGAAGTACACTTTTACAATAGAGGTGAAGGTCAATTTAAGAAAACCATGAAATATTATATCATTATAAAAAAATATTAGGTTTATAATGGCTCAAAATTTATTTAATTATAGGATAATGTGGTTATGGGTCGACATCCTCTCAACCAATTAGTTTTAGATAGGTTTAGGGCACCATATTAACATTATCTTTTAGATTTAACCCATAGTTAAATAGTTTAATTTTAACATGTATTCTTGTATTATGATAAAAAATGGTTAATAAAATTACTATAAAAACACAAGAAAACACCAAGTGGTTAATTATTGATATATATATCGTTATTTAAGTCCTTTTTCCGAACCTTATATTTTTAGAATATTATATCATTTAATAATATAGTATATATTTTAAAAAAATTTATGTCAATTTTGACACTATTTGGAATTTTGTTTTTGTTAATGTCATAATATCATTATTACATTGAAAAAATATTAATTTAATTGACTCTAACATGTCATATATACCTTGAAAATTATATTAATTCATCAAAAGTTTCAAATTACATTTTTTTGGATTTTTATAATATCAATTATTTTAATCATTCATTAATATGGTAATTACTGCATCATCATTATGTAATAAATAAATTTTAATATTTAATTTATAAAAATTATTTATAAAATACCATTAGGTAGGAAATACTTTAAGCTTTCAAATGAATATTTATAGTAAAATTTATCTTATGTGAAACTCTATATTAAAAATGGTTTAGTTATTAAACTTTTAATTTAGTACTTTTAACTCTTCTATAAATAAAATATTATAAATGTCCTCATCTAATCTACATGGACCAAAGAGGATAATATCTTATTTTTAAGGTTTATTTTTTATAAATACACTTATAAAATAGAATTAGGACATCTTTTAGGGTATGTATAATATAATTATTACCTTTAATTACCCTATTTACTTTTAACTGTGGTAAATAAGAGACAAAAGTGATTATTCACAACAAATTATTTTCATCTTATTAAACCACATTTTACAATATGATATCAATTGTTTCTCTTGAATTTTTGAAATTCAATTCATAGATGCGGTAAAATTTCGTTTGATGTAAACTTTCAATTGTTCCTAGTAGATGGGTAAAAGACGGTTAAGAGCTCAATAAAATTTTATATATCTAACTTATTATAAAAAGACACTAATTAATTACAATGAAATTATGTAGGAATTATGTATCTATTTTCACCTAATATAAATTTAAATAAAATAACTAATTATTGAAATAAAAATTCGATTTTAAAAAATAACACTGTGTTTTTAACTATTCATCAAACATTGAAAGTCTTCAAAAAATACTACAAATTCACCCAAAGCTAATTTTGATATTCCAAATCCAAAAATAAAGGCCATTATAAAAAAATTTATAAAATTCCTAAACTGGGTATTAATATTTATAATTGCTAGTTTTATTGGTCGTGGTGTGTTAAAACTCCAAGTTGCGTACAACTCAAGCAACTGCATTATTCAAAGGAAAATGTACCGTGTAAGTTGGGGTGTTACATTATTTATGAATTTTTATGCTATTTTGTTATCCTTACTTAGTATCTGATCTCACCCCTTTCAATGTTTTATTTTTCCATGTATGTGATTAAGTATTTTGTGGTTGACTTGTAGGGATATGCTAAGAAATAAAAGTGTGTTCAAAGGGGACACAATGATGTTGTTGTTTTTTTATTTCTTGATGTAATGAAAAACTTATGTATGTATCTAGTACTTATAGGGCTACTAAACTGATCGATATTTTGGGACATGATTCCTTGTATCATGCTAATGTTAGGTAATAATTCACTAACTCTGGGTAACTAGGGTCAGGGCGTTACAATTACCTTGCCCAATCTGCCTACCATGCCCCGTATGAGAAGCTTTCCCTAGTATATTATTTATTTATAATCAATTTTTCTATTTTATGAAATATATACACTAATATAACTTTCTCATTTTCTACCTTCCCTGCCTGGACACCCAGACAACCCTTCACCATCTGCCAACATCAATCCTCCACCACCTCGCTTGTAAAAATTATTATATAATTTATATATAATCAATTTTCCTGTATTATAAATTATAAAAATTAATATAATTTTTTCATTTTTCAGCCTTCCTAGCCTTCTCACACGGACTACCCTTCCACATCTTCTTAAATTGATCCTCCACCACATCACTCAGAACAAAATGTATATTTTGAGTTTTTTTATAGATCCTCACATAAATATTGATGCATTAGGACTCATGCATTTTTGGGGGGATTCTATACACCCCCAGCCTATGTAGATGAGTTCTGTTAGAGTATCATTGCTCGATATTATATATCCTAATGACCTACTACCATTTCTTATAGAGGAGATCACCATATGAAGGTATTATCTTGGTCATTTCATACTTTGGACAACAAGTTTTCTTCATTATATTTCTATTGAGGAATGTATTTTTTAAATATCAATTATAAATGACTCAAAATTAATTATAATTTTATCTGATATTTAACATATATAGGATTACCTGAAAGCAAAATAAGCTTCACAAATGAAACAAAATGTCCAAGAACTGTTTACTATAGGTACATTAGATATTTTTATGGGATATGAATATTATCTTAAGCTTCATTTTAATTGAATTATATCTATGAGTTTTTAATGATAGTAGATATATACAGAAGAGAATATCAATTGATATTACTCAATAAATATGTCATGCATCTAGTTAATTTGGAATATCTCAACCTTAATATGGTGCAGTTGTTTTCCATGTAAAAAAATTTACATTTGAATTTTTTTATTTAATAAAAGATTATGACAACCATTATTTTATTACAAACATAAACATGATTTATTACATAAAAAATCATTGATAAAACAAGAATATCAAGAGGTTTAGTATCTTTGGGGATTAGGATCATTACATAAAAACATGAAACATGAAATATAACAACTTTATTGAAAACATCATTTACATGATCACTACATTCCTTAGTACTTAGTATTGAATGGGATAACCTGAGGACATGCATAAGAAAAGGGTGAGCTATAATGCCCAGGAAGGGAGTACACATGGAATAACATGAGTACAATACATGTTAGACAATAGGAATATCAATAGAGCATAAGAAAAACATGAACATAAAGGCATGATAGAGCATGATAATCATAAAATGGAAATGTGGCAACAACACTTAACATGGAATTAGCATGATCCAAGGCTCATTGCACATAAAGCACGAGTAAAACCTCATTGAGATTGAATTATCATGATTCAAAACCCATTGAACCTGACGTATCATGATACTATACTTTACCCAATTCATTGGAGCTCTATAAGGGAGCACCTTTCTTAAACATTTCATTTCATGCATAAGTGTGCCACATGGATCATAAAACATGGATTTATAAAACATAATAATTTATTCCACGATAAAGGAATGTGGAATTAATACAAGAAACTTTACCATAAATAAGTAAATGTGCATAAAGGTGAATTCCCTTTATGGATAAATGGGCATGGTATTCACTACACAATGACATTGGCTTAGAAAATTGGTGTGATTTCGGAAGCGTAATGGCGTGACATAAGAATTCATAAAAATGGTTGATGAGATAGAAAATGGTTCCCCGTCATATTTACAAGTAATGGACAGTAAGGAGGTCATATAGATACATGTACCAACAATTGTAATGGAATTTAGATTCATGATATTAAAGTATTGATTGAATGTAAAAGAGCAGAGAGAAATTCCTTTCGGAATTTTGGCATAGTAACGGGTGTACATGGGAGGCTTTTAATGAGAGAGAAAGGGTATCCCATCATTATAACATAAATAGAGAAGTATGATGGAGGTTTGAAACCATACCCCAACATTTATAATTGAAATTAAAAGGGAAAAACAACTTAAAGAAAATTGGACAAAAATGAGAAAGGATGAAAAAACCCTTACTTGGAAGTGTGCTTCCAAAGGCTAGAGAGAGGCTTGTGAGAGGCTTATTGGGATCATGGGGAACCTTGGGAGTATTCTAGAGAGAGTAGGGAATAGTTTGGATGAACTACAAGGGCTTTGAGTGAGGAGGAAGTGGGAGCTTGTGTGGGTTTATATAATAAAGGTGAGGGAATTATTTATTATTTAGGTTTGGGACCCCTTATATTAAATTAATCCAACCCACAAACCATACCATGTTTTTTGGCCATGTTTTATGGAAAAGGGAAGAGGAATAAAATATTTTATAATGCCAAAGTCCGAACTTCTTAAAATAATAAGGCTTCTTATTTGGAGGTGAGTCACACTCCCATTGAAATTAATTTAAAAAGGAAAAGTGTTGAATATGTATTAAGGGGTCCATTAATGCTTTGAAAAGTAAGTAAAACAAACCCAAAATGACATTATTTTAATGGTAAAAAATATATTGGATGAACATAAATATTATAGTATTTTATTACATCACTATTGGGTCATTATGATGTCATAAAACCCATTATACATTTAAGCAGTATTTAATTTTTACCCAAAAATTTGACTGTCTCAGAAAATTATGAAAAATTCACTGTTGGATAATTTCGACGTCCTGATTCCAGAAATAACATTTATTTTATCTAAATAATTTTCTAAATATGTAAATTTTCAATTTTAAAATAAAAACTGATATTTATATAAAATTCACGGGTTTTGACAGAAATTGCTTTCAAACCTTAATAAAAATTTTAATTGCATTCATAAAATTATAATATCATTTATATTTAATAAAAAATAATTTAATAATAATATTATTATTTTATTAAAATATTATTTAATTAAAAATTCCCTTAACTTAATAAAATACATTTCTTAATTAAATAATAACTAAAAACACCATTTGTACTTTAAAAACTATTTTGAATGTATCAAAAATTACTAGAAATTATATTCATTATTATATAAAAAATAATGTACATGAACATAGTACTACTTTTTTGTTACATAACACCTTAAAATAGTCACTTATGACCTAAGGGTAAGGTATGTGATGGTGACAGACTCTTGGGGTTGCTCGGATAACATCACTCGAGTGGTAATTTCAATCAACATCATTTTGTCCCATAGATGGTCATGTTCGAGATTGACATGATGAAGCTCAGATTTTTCTTGGTCAAGGGTGAAGCCCAATGACTCCGCCTCTTTTCTGAGCTCTAACAAATGAGCTTCGTATGGGGAAATTCTACTAGATGATGCCATCGCTTCCTTTGTCTAAGTAAAAATTGGATGTGATAAAGCCCTATATTTATACTAATAATGTGATCACTGTTCAATGGCTATATTAGCAACAGTCCAAATTCTTAACATAAAACCAAATAAGTTGACATTTTATAAAAACATTTTATATAAAGAGACATTTAATAAGATCAAGAGGGATTTTCCATTGATTAATCTTTTGGTCGTTACAATATTCCCCCCTTAAGAAATTTCGCCCTCAAAATTTTACTTTTCCCACAATAAAACAAATGTGGGTAACTCAGCTTCATTGTATCCTCTAATTCCCAGGTCGCTTCTTCAAACTTGTGGTTTCTCCACAACACCTTGACAAGGGGCATTGTCTTATTTCATATAACTTTTTCTCTACGATCTAAGATCTTCACTGATTGCTCCACATAAGAAGGATCATCTTCCAATTATACCACCTTGGAAGAGAGTACATGTGAAGGGTCCGGTATGTACTTCCTTAAGAGGGATAAATGAATGAAATCATGTACTTTGGCTATAGTAGGTGGAAGTGCTAGTCAATAGGCCACATCCCCGACATGATCAAGAATCTCGATGGGGCCAATGTACCTTGGACTTAACTTCCCTTTCTTTCCAAACCTCACGACCTTCTTCCATAGAGATATGAGTAGAAAAAACATGTCTCCAACTTTAAACTAAAGGTCTCATCGACGATTATCTGCATAAATCTTCTGTCGTCTCCGGGCTGCCTTGATATGCTGCTGAATGGTTTTCACCTTCTCCACTATTTCCTCGACCATTTCTGGTACAATAAGCTTAAGTTCACCGACCTCATCCCAACATGCCAGTGTTCTGCATCTTTTCCCATACAGGGCTTCATATGGTGCCATTTGGATGCTCGAGTGGAAACTGTTATTATAAGAGAACTCAACCAGAGGAAGATGTTGATCACATCCTCCTTTAAAGTCCATTTACCACACTCTAAACATATCCTCAAGTGTTTGGATATTCTGCTCGGATTGGCCATTAGTTTTAGGATGATAGGCTGTACTAAAGTTCAGATCAGTATTCAGAGCATGTTGAAGACTCTTCCAAGACATAGAGGTGAATCTTGGATCTCAGTCAGACACAATAGATAGTGGTACTCCATGAAACCTTACCACCTCCCTAATATATATCTGTTCTAGTTGATCCAATGAGAAATCCTCCCGATTAGCAATGAAGTGTGCAGACTTTGTAAGACGATCCACAACAACCCAGATTGCATTGTTGCCTTTGTATGTCCTTGGAAGTCTGGTGACAATGTCCATGGTGATGTTCTGCCATTTCCATTCTGGTATGGGCAATGGATGCATCATCCCCGTAGACTTCTGCCTCTCTTCCTTCACTTGTTGACACATCAGGCACTTTGATGTATATTCTGTGATCTCCTTCTTCATATTATCCCACCAAAAGTTTTCTCAGAGATCTCAATACATCTTTGTGCTCCCTGTGTGAGTAGAGAAATTTGAACTATGTGCATCATCCAAAAGTTCCTTCTTTAGATATGGACTTGATAGAACACATAGTCCTTTCCCAAACCGCACAATTCCTTCTTCATGAACAATAAACTACGAGGATTTCCCTTTTTCATAGCTTCCACTTTTTCTTGAATTCCTACATCATCCTTTTGAGAATCCCTTAACCTTTCCAAAAGAGGCGGTTGAAAAATAATTTGTGAAAAGATTGATGATGTTCCCTTCTCTATGATTCCCATGTCCATATTCATCAAGTCTAAGATGATTGGATCCTTCTCAATTATCATCATTGATAGAATCGCTGGATCCTTTCTACTTAGGGAATCTTCCACATTGTTCTCTTTCCCAGGGTGGTAATGGATTGAACAGTCATAATCCTTGATGAGATCTATCCATTTTCTTTGGAACATATTAATCTCTTTCTGTGTGAATGTATATTTAAGACTCTTGTGGTCAGTATATATCTCACATTTATCTCCATAGAGATAATGTCGCAAGATTTTCAAGGAAAAGATCACCACCGCCAACTCCAGATCATGCGTTGGATAGTTTCACTCATGGATTTCCAACTGCCTTGAGGCATATGATACCACTTTATCATTCTGCATCAGCACACATCCTAAACCCTTCATTGAAGCATCACTGAATACCACAAAAATCTCCCCACTTGTGGGTAAAGTGAGCATAGGCACATTGATAATCCTCCTTTTCAACTTCTTGAAGATTTTTTCACATTAATCACTCCAAGAAAACTTTACTCCCTTTCAAGTTAGCTTGGTAAGAGGGTTGGACAATCATGATAAATTTCTCACAAATCTTTGATAAAATCCAACTAATCCTAAAAAGCTATGGATATCAGTTACCGATGTTGCCCTAGACCATCACTCAATTGCATCTATTTTGGAGGGATCCACATATATCCCATTGGTTGTGATGATATGGCCTAATAATGAGTCCTCCTTCAACCAGAACTCACACTTGTTGTACATTGCATAAAGCTTCTCCTTGCGCAAAGTCTCCTGTATAGTTATTAAATGCTCCTCATGATCCTCCATGGTTTTGTATTATATTAGAATATCATCTATAAATACTACCACAAATTTGTCAAGGAAATCTCTAAAGACTCTATTCATCAAGTCCATGAATATTTCTGGAGAATTGGTGAGTCCAAAAGGAATTACTATGAATTCATAGTGCCCGTACCTTGTACAAAAAGCAGTCTTGGGGACATCTTCCTTCTTCACCCTTACTTGATAATATCGCGACCTCCAATCCACCGTGGACAAGTATTGTACTCCATGCAGCAGATCAAGCAAGTCATTGATTCTTGGGAGAGGATACATATTCTTTATCATGATTTTGTTAAGTTCACGATAATCGATGAAAAGTCGCATTTAACCCATCCTTCTTCTTTACGAAGAGGACTGGTGCACCCCATGGTGAATCACTTGGGCAAATAAACCCTTTTTTCATATTCTTTTGTAGTTGTTTCTTCAGCTCCTAAATCTCTACAACCACCATTCTATATGGAGTCTTGGATATTGGTAGTTCCCTAGGTATATGTTCAATTGATAACTCAACAGCTCTTCTAGGAGGAAGACCATGCAGTTACTCGGGAAACACTTCAGCGAATTCCCTCACAATAGGAATATCATCAAGGATGGTTTCTTCCATGGACTCAATCATCTAAGCCAGATACGTGTGCTCATAAGGCAGTAATATCCATTCATGAGATGATGGAGCTAGTGGAGATTCATCTTCCTACTGACACTTGTAAAGAATCGGCAGTTGACTCTCCATATGGAGTGTGATTTCCCTCTCCCGACAATTTATGTTGGCTCCATACAAGGAAAGCCAATCCATTCCAAGAATTGCATCAAATTCCACCAGAGGGAGTATGATGAGGTTCGCTGAGAAATTCAATCCACAGATTATAATAGGAGATGACTTATATTCATGGGATGCAATGATTTCCCCATTTTCCGTACTCATCGAAATCATTACTTCCATGATTTTTGGTGGTGCTAGGATTATTCTACTAAACATTCGAGATATAAAAGAATGTGAAGAACCTAAATCAAAAAGTATGCTCGCTATTTTTAAATGAATAACTAGCGCACCTGTCACCACTTCGTTATCGAGGTTGACATCGACAGTAGTGATGGAAAAAGCTCTTCCTTGCTGCCTTGGAGGATGTTGGTTGTCTCTGAAAACCCATGGATTAGGGAACTGATTTGTAAAATGACCCGTTTCATTGTATTTGTAGCATTGAACAACGCGTTGAGGTTCGAACGGAGCGTTCCTCTCCTCTGTCGCAGCCATGGGTCTTTCTTGCCGATAGTTAACAGCTAGGTTCCCTTCTCTTCCACACCTGAAGCATTTCCTCATCCCCTTAAGGTAATTTCCAGGATGCTTCTTTCTGCACTTTTGGAATGTTGGGTGTTGGATCTTCTTATCACCTTTGGATTTATCCATCGGACCACCAGAATTGAAGTCAACCTTACGCTTCTTGTCCCCATGATACCCTTGTGATTCCCTGATCTCCATTTCGACCTTGAGGTCACATCGGACAATTTCCTCATATATGTCTAGGTCACAGATCGCTATTTCTTTCTGCAAGATAGGCTTCAGCCCACCAAAGAACTCGTCAACCTTGCTTTCGGGGGTAACGACAAAGTTTGAAGCGTATCGTGCAAGCCTAGTGAATTTTACCTCGTACGATCCAACAGGTTCTTTGTCTTTTTTCTTGAGGGAAAGGAATTCCCTTCCCATCTTAATCCGGAGGGTTTGAGGAAAATATTTATCGAAAAACATATTCCGGAAATTCTTCCATTCCAACCCCTCGATCTACTCCTCAGGCTTTTTATTTTTCATCAACGTCCACCATTGATCAGCTTCACCATCCATACGATAAGCTTCCAGGAGATCCTTCTCTTGTTCAGAACATTGAAGAATGGAGAAGATCTTTTCGATGGAGTTGATCCATTGCCTAGGGATTGTGGGATCGTATGGTCCACTAAAAGTAGGAGGTCTTTGTCTCATGAAGCTCTCGATAGCGACTTGTTATTTCTTAGGGGGGTTGAACGTTCCTTTTGACCCGTGTTTCTATTCAAAACATGAGTAAGATAAGAGAGAAGCATGACAAAGTTTGCGATTCCCACTCCCATTGGATTGGGCGTCTCATTAGTAAAGTCATCACACTGATCTTCACAACGGTTGTTAGCCGGAGTCCTCCTATTACCGGAAATTAGCTGGAATAAACGGAATGTTAGGGGTAACACATAAAGGGTAATCCAAAAAAAAGTTGATGACTTATAAATAAACTTTTATTTCCTTACTCAAGAGTCTATAGGCTTCAATCTAGGATTTTAATGATCAACTTTCTAACATATATTAGTAAGGGAATTTTTTTAATTCCCTTAATAAGGGTTCATACTAAGATTTTGAATTTATCAAAACATATCCCCCAAGGGTGTCGTAACCAAGAGTGGAGTAAAGCTCATTTTCATGCACCAGTTCTCGTTTGAGTCTAGATCAAAGCAGTGTTTTCGGGTTTTACCCCTAGGAAACATCTGTGCCAGAGCCGCCTCTACCTGCTCGTATCCAGACAGGGATGTATTTTTTTGATAAACCACATACTCGGTACTTACCAAAACTTAGTGATGTTTTTATTATACTTAGTCATGTATTTAAGGCTTTACTAGGGTTTCCAAATCCCAAAAATTACTAAACCTATCCTCTGATACCAACTATGACAACCCTGCTTTTATTACAAACATAAAAATGATTTATTACATAAAACTTCACTTGATACAACAAGAAGATAGAGGAGTTTAGAGTCTTTGGGGATTAGGATCATTACATAAAAACATTAAACATGAAATACAACGTCTTTATTGAAATCTTCTTTTACATGATCACTACATTCCTTCGTACTTAGCATTTCAGGGGATAACCTGAGGACATGCATAAGAAAAGGGTGAGCTATAAATCCCAGAATGGGAGTACACATGGAATAACATGAAGAGTACAATACATGTTCTACAATAGGAATATCAATAGAGAATAAGAAAAACATGAACATAAATCCATGATAAAGCATGATAATCATGACATGGAAATGTTCCAACAACACTGAACATGGAATTAGCTTGAGCCAAGTCTCATTGCACATAGAGCGTGAGTAAATCCTCATTGACCATAAAGCATGAGTAAACACTCGTTGCACTTGAATTAGAATGATTCAACACTCATTTCACCTGAAGTATCATGATACTAAACTTTACAGAATGCATTGAAGCGCTATAAAGGTGAACCCTTCATAAACATTTCATTTCATGCATAAGTGTGCCACATGGATCATAAAACATGGATTCATAAAACATAATCATTTATTCCACGATAAAGGAATTAGTAATTCATACAAGAAACTTTAGAATCAATAAGTAAATGTGCATAAATGTGAATACCCTTGATGGAGAAAAGGGCATGGTATTCACTACACAATGACATTGTCTTAGAAAATCGGTGTGATTTTGGCAGCGTAACGACATGTCATAAGAATTCATAAAAATGGTTGATGATAGAGAAAGGGGTTACTCATCATATTTAAATGTAATTTATAGTAAGGAGGTCATATAGATACAAGTTCCAACAATTGTAATGTAATTTAGATTCATGATATAAAATTATTGCTTGAATGTAAAAGAGGAGAGAGAGAAGTTCCTTTCGGAATTTCGGCATAGTAATCGGTGTACATGGGAGGATATTAATGAGAGAGAAAGGGTCTCCCATCATTCAAACATAAAGTGTAAAGTATGAGGGAGGTTCGAAACCATACCCCAACATTTATAATTTAAATTAAAAGGGAAAAACAACTTAAAAAAATTGGACAAAAATGAGAAAGGAAGAAAAAACCCGTACTTGGAAGTGTGCTTCCAAAGGATAGAGAGAGGCTTGTGAGAGGATTCTTGGGAGCTTGGGGAACCTTGGGAGTATTCTAGAGAGAGTATAGAAGTGGTCGTATGAACTCCAAGGGCTTTTAGTGAAAAGAAAGTGGGAGCTTGGGTGGGTTTATATTGGAAAGGTGAGGGAATTCTTTATTATTTAGGTTTGGGACCCCTTATATTAAATTAATCCAAACCACAAACCATCCCATGGGTTTTCCCATGGTTTTTGGAAAAGGGAAGAGGAAAAAAATATTTTATAAGGCCAAAGTCTGATCTTCTTAAAATAATAAGGTTTCTTATGTGGAGGTGAGTCAAACTCCCATGGAAATTAATTTAAACAGGCAAAGTGTTGAATATGTCTTGAGGGGTCCATTAATGATTTGAAAAGTAAGTCAAACAAACCCAAAATCACATTATTTTAATGGTAAAACATATATTGGCCTAACATAAAGATTATAGTATTTTATTACATCACTATTGGGTCATTATGATGTTATAAAACACATTATATATTTAAACAGTATTTAATTTTTACCCAAAAATTTGATTGTCTCAGAAATTTATGAAAAATAAACCATTGGATAATTTCGACATCCTGATTGAAGAAATAACATTTATTTTATCTAAATAATTTTCTAAATATGTTAATTTTCACTTTTAAAATAAAAACCGACATTAATCGAAAATTCACAGGTTTTGACAGAAATGGCTTTCAAACCTTAATAAAAATTTTAATTTCATTCATAAAATTATAAGATCATTTATATTTAATAAAAAATAATTTATTATTATTATTATTATTTTATTAAAATATTATTTAATTCAAAAATCCCTTAATTTAATAAAATAGATTTCATAATTAAATTATAACTAAAAACACCATTTGTACATTAAAATCTATTTACAATGTATCAAAAGTGACTAGAAATTATATTCATTATTATATACAAAAAATAATGTACATGAACATATTACTACTCATTTGTTACATAACCCCTTAAAATAGCCTCATAAGACATAAGGGTAAGGTGTGCGATGGTGACAGACTCTTGGGGTGGCTCGGATAACATATCTCGAGTGGTAATTTCAATCAAATTCCACTTTTCCCATAGACGGTCACGTTCAAGCTTGAGATGATGAAGCTCAGCTTCATCTTGGTCAAGGGCGAAGCCCAAAGACTCCACCTCTTTTCCGACCTCCAACAAATGGGATCCATATGGTGCAATTCTAATGGATGATTCCATCTCTTCCTTTGTCTAAGTAAAAATTGGATGTGTTAAAGCCCTATATTTATACAAATCATGTGATCACTGTTCAACAGCTATATTAGCAACGGTCAAAATTCTTTACATAAAACCAAGGAAGTTGACATTTTATAAAAACATTTTATATAAATAGACATTTAATAAGATCAAGAGGGATTTTCCATTAATGAAACTTTGGGTCGTTACAAATATTATTTAAAAATGACTTAATATTTTTTCCTTTTGAGTTAGGTATCTATAAATACTTCTTATTCAAAAAAATGTACATTCATTTATGATTTTATAGACCCATAATTCATTTTAATGGAAGTGAAACATGTGAAAAATCCTGAGAGAGTTTCATAGATATATTAGATATTACCATATATGAAGATTGAGTGTTGGTTTCATCCATTTCATGATAAGTAAGAAAAAACATAATTATTAACTAATGGACGTTATAATGTCATTAATTGAGAACTTTTTTTATTATAGGGGGTATTTGATGTTAGGTGTACGAAGCCCAAGTGAATGCACAATATATTGGGTTTTCTCATTTTAAAGGAATGTTTGTAAAAGATTTCCCCCCTTATTAGAATGTTTTTTTAAAATCTCATTATATTTAATTCACATTGTTTGGAAATGTATTATTAATTCATATATATATAAATGTAGTTCATTTAATAGAATTAACAAGTTATTCAATTTGATAAAGACACCATATAAAATAAAACATGTAGATGTATAGGTAATTATATTTTATATTAGATTTTTTTTTATTATTATGTTGATTTTTATTATTAGTTTAATGTTTTATAACTATATTTTCATCATCAACAAGACATATTGAATTTGCCTATTATATTCTATGATTCATTTACGAGACAATCAAAACAAGAGAAACTACTAAATTTGATAATGTTAGTTGTATCAATTTTTTTATATTTTCTTCCATATTATTCTATTTTTTATCTCATATCATTCAATGTTATTATTGGAATTAAATGATTCGTAGTCTTATTCTCAATCTAATATTACCCATTTTCAATGTAATTTTGTGAACTATTTGATAAGTCTGATAAGAATGTGAGGTATGTATATTCTAATATTTATGAATAATATTACATATGGATTCAAAAAAACTATATATTTTGATATAATAGGGGTTTGAACATACTGATAATCAAATGATTTCTTCAATAATAGCCAACAATGGGAATGTTGTAAATTTTAGGTATGTGTATTTTAATTATTCATTATGATACAAATGTGTAGATATTTTTTTGATTAACTAGATAAAATCATGAAAGTTATAGATTATTAGTCGATCATAAACACTATTTTATTCCTTCATATTGTCTTTTCATTATAGGGGTTTTGATTGTTCTAGATGTTTAATATTTTAAATTTTGTAAAAAAATATCCTTCCGCATCGGGTTTTTAAAAACCGATGCCTAAATAATTTTTAAGAGAATATTCTATTTTTAGCGTCAATTTTTAAAAACCACATGCCGAAATTTATATTTCATATATCTCCATAAAAATTGGAATGAAAACCATGTGAAATCCTTTTTTTGCACTAGTGTTAAGTCCCTAATGATGGTTCATGAATTTACAAATAATATCCCCTAAGAGTGTGAAACCATATGTACAGTATGGCCCATGGTTAGTCACTAGATGGTAATAAAGTCTAGAACAATGTTACCATTTTGGGGTAATTACCCTTAGGTATCTTTCTGTTCGAGAAACATCCAATTGTAATATCCTGATAGGGACACAATTTCTTGGAAACCAATCACACTATCTTTTACCAAAATTTCATTTCATTTTACAATAATTTGAATCATTTCAAGACTTATCCTCAGACATGTCCTTAGATTCCTCTCAAATGTTTTCATATCTTAGTCTCTAAATCCTAATTAAACCTTTTTTTATTGAAACTATAAAATACTATTCCAAATAAATGGGATATAATTTTTAAATATTTGATCACTCCATGGGATGCTACAACTCCTGGGGGGGGCACACTAACACCTCTAGTGGAATCTCATTCCTCATTGATCCATTAGGTGGAGATTCATTCCTCAACCAATGTCCAAATTCTAGAGATCCCAAGGATCATAATCAATTCTTTTCCATTGATACCATCTATAACAACCAAGGATATTTATACTTAGATATTTCATTTTTTAAGAATATTAAATAAATTATAAGAACACATTCTTGAGGATTTTAAATGTATAGTTCCTTTAAAAATTTATACACAAAAAAATTGGTGCAAAATTAAGTTATTCCATCTTCCACCATATTCTTCATAAATAGAACCCTTCTAAGTTATATCATACATAACAACATTCTTCATATCACGGGGAATAGAAACCTATGAAATGGTGAGATGAGATACTTAGAAAGGGTAAATAAGGGACATATCAATATAACCTAAGACTATGGTTGTGATAATATAATAATAATATATGAAACACATACCCTACATATCATTGATAATAAATAGAGTCATGGAATAAATAATTTAAATTAATTAGTCCAGAATCATAATAAAATAAAATCATTTGGTCCATAATAGTGTAGAATTTTATTAATAAATATATTTCTGATATACACATAATCATATAAAATCTTATTTCATGGATACATACTAAGACTTTAAGTACATGTTTTTGATAGGGTTAACCACCTATGTACCTTCTTCAAGATTGGGATGACTTCTCATGTACACTCTTTTGGGCTAGGGATAACCTTTTGTGTAACATTCAAGATCATATAAAATTAATAATAACCCATTTAATGGAGGGAGATATAGGTACAACCAATCCCATAATTAAAATCAAATATACTTATTCCAAAAGATCATAATACATTAGTCATATTAGATCCCATGAAAATTAATGGGTATCATAATCATTTCATCATTTCTTCAATGCATAACCTATGGAAAAAAAGTTTGTTTTCAAATAATTTTATAATTGTATAAGATGTGGAAAATAGATGGGTATCCTAAACATAATTTCATCATTATCATAAAATTTAAGGATTAATAATAATAATGTTATCATTGGATGACATACCTATAAAATCATAGGTAACCTAAAAGGATGTCATCTTAGATAAAGAATAATTTTGAACGAAAAAACAATTGGACTATTTTATGTGGAAAATAAAATTTCCTTGAAAATATCATTTTATAACTAAACATTATAATATATGTTATAAGACCTTTTATATGAAAATAAACATTGAAAAATTATAATGGAATCTTTAAAAAACACTCAAATCATTTCATTAGATGAATAACATTTCCTTTTATTAATATACTTTTGGGAATATAAAAAAATATTAAAATAATATTCATTTAAAATAAATTTGAGAAATTATAATGGATATTTCATAGAAAATAAATGTTATTATAGTGGTAAATTTCATTCATAACATACAAATTAAAATGAAGATTACTTGCACATTTTTCATAATAGCGAAACGAGCATTGTTTCTGAAAATGACCTAAATAGTTTTGTAAAACATATATTTTTGAACATAAAATATTGATAAAAATGTATTTAATAAATCATTTTAATATTGTTAAAAAAAATTAATTTCTTTTAGAAAATGTGATATTTCGATGAAAAGGGTTTTGGAACCAATATAGAAATAAAGCGGATTTTTCTTAAAAACATTATTTTTAACTCTTACATACTTAAATCATGAAAAATGAAAGAAAATAATTATTCAAAAGATATAAATAGAATAAAAAAATTAAATGATTTCATTCAGATATATGTCATATTATTTCAACATTGGAAGTATAATCCTAAGAAATCTCAAAAAATGATGACATTGTAACCTAAAACACTTTCAACTCTAGTAACATTGAATAATAAGCCCATTTAAAGTGAAATAATCCAAATGATATGTAATTACTAATAATTTTCCATATATTCATTATAATTTACATTTATTTTTATTCTATACACCACATAAAATAAATAGTTGTTGAATATAGCACGAGTCTCAAAAAAGTAAAAAATGAGTTGACAATCTCTTACCAGATGTCTTGAATTCCCCAATACATGATAGAAACCAAATTTATAATTAATAAAATTTTATTAAAAATCTATTAAAAACTATAAAAATATATATCACAGCATATATTATTTACATAGTATATTTTATTACATGTTTATTAACAATTCCATGTTAATGTTACATTTTATGTATTAACAACTTTTTTCACCTATGTTCTGATTTTTTATTTGTGATCGAAATACATTTATCATTGTTATATAACATATTTAATCTTAAAAATGATACAAATATAATATATTTTTGGTATAAATTTGTATATATTTATCCATAAATAGAATATATAAAAATAAAATACATAATTTATATTGACGATAGGATGTATGTACACGTGAATGGTGTTTCCATTTTCTGGATAGAAAGAAAGATTTCAAAATAATATATTACCCTGAAAAAGTTATATTCATTTCATATATATCACATATTCTCATTGATATCATCTCTATTACCTTTCATCTAAAGCATGAATGAATCTAATAGCCTTGGGTTGAGGTTGTCCGACGTACACACGAGTGATGTTATAATATTCTCATGGATTGTTATGTAACATGGAATCAGTGATATCAGAGTTAAATAATAAGAATAATATTATATATATCATATTTAAACAACTTATACATCATTATATCTAGTCGTGATAGTTGGTATTGGTAAATAAAGGATATTAGTTTGCGATGTGGTAGTCCTCCACACAATAGAATAGAGATTTCCCAACATATTTAATGGAATAGGATATGGATTTTGGTTTTTAAATTTACATAATAACATATATGTACATTTAATTTAATTATTATATTATATTATAACTATTTAATATTATTTAATAGGGTGGAGGAAAAAATAAAATAAAAATCTTGATTACTGACATTACATCTTCTTCAGAAAAAATATTTTGGTTTATACGAAAAGGATTCGTAGGTTTGTATTCTAACCAAATAATTCTACTATGATTATATGAGGGAATAATTTATGTTATTTGGTTAGGTATTGGAATAAAAAAATTGTTTTATAAGAGTGAATAAGAGAGGAAAATGGGAGGCCCTTTATAAGTGAGGTGAGTGGCACACTTGTAATTTTTTAAAAGGAAAAGGTGTACCCATAGTTTTTACAATCTTGATGGATAAAAATTAGAAATTTTAAGATCCTTCAATGTATAAGTACTATATATTCAATCCTCTCTATGTTGGATAATGTTTGGGACATTTTTATCCTTATATTTCTAGTTTAACACCCAGTAAAACTATTTTAACCTTAACTCCGCTAAATAATTTTTACTTTTATTAATGTTCGTTATATTTAAAAATTAATTTTAAATTTTCATGTAATATAAATTATTAAAAATAAAAATATATAATACATTTTTCTAATATTTCATTCCTAGAATTTAAAAGTTCTAATTTAAAATTCATCCCACATACATGATGAGAAAATGGGTCTTCAATGGGAAAATATTATAAATATTAACACATTTTTATATCAAAATTCAATATTAAAATGATTTAAATCACCTATATTTGATTAATATATATATTATTAAAATAATTTTTCTTTTAACACCATATTAATTTTTTTACATTTTAAATTTCTTTATTATAAATGATAATTCATTAAAAATATTATTTTTTACTATTCATAAAAACTTCATTCTCTTTGTAAATTGTAAACAAATCTCTCCAGATTAATTTTTAAATTTTGATTTTAAAAATTAAATTTACTTTTCTTAATTTAATAATGTATGTTTCGAAAATTAGTTTTAAAATAAGTGCATAAAATGTGATAAAAATGTGTCTGAAAAAGATATTTTTTTTAAGCAGAAAATTGGATTTATTCTTATTTATTATATGTAAAAACCCTATGTTTAATGTTAGAATTTTAATTGAATAAATAATATATTAATTTCATTAAATCAATTCATCTAAAGTTATATGTTTAATTTAATAATGTAAATCACATTTGGGGGCATAAATATAATTTTTTCAAAAATATTTCCATTATTTTAAAATAGTTTTTATTTTTATCATAAATTAATTGGTAAAAAATAATTAATTATATATACATTTATAAACCAAATATTTTCATAACATAGTTTATATTTTTTATAACCCCATTACTATAGTTAGGTGATAAAATTAATAAAAAATAATAATATTTTTTTAGTTTGTCGCATTTCATTTAACCTCGATGTTATATGCAATATATGGTAAAATATATATATCATATAAATTATAGAAAACTAAGTGATCTGTATAATAAAAAATATAAAAAATATTGTATTTATGGGAAAAAATATTTCAAAAAGTCACAGGTTGTTATAGAATCTTAGTTACGGACTTTTTCAACCAATTAATAATTTTTATACCATTACCTCATAAACATTTTAGGATCTTGGTATATTATTATTTTTCCATTATAAGATGATTGTATATAAAATAATTTTAAATATAGAAATTGTTTTTAAAAGATATCACTATTATAAAAATATCTAGTCATTTCTATATATGGTAGTGGCTAGTACACATATTGTCCATAATAATGGTATGCCAATTACAATTGTATTATCAGTAAATAAACATAATATAAACTGTGGCTTCGAAAACATTAGGTGGTGAGCTAAACAACATTTATAATTAATTAGACTGAGGAATTTTTATTCCAACTCCAACTCCTCACTATAGGTTTATACTACTTACATGGACATTCATTACCTTATATTATTTAGAATGTCCTGAAAGTCCTCCACCATATTTGACTTGTTTTGAATTTAATAATTCTAATTTTGTAATTATTCTATTCCCTATCTTAAATAGTAGTGTACAAAAAAAAATATTCCCAATAATCTCATTAATTCAATATAGTTTACACAACTCTCTTACTCTTCACAAAAATAAATAGAAAGGAATGATTTCTTATACTAGTTCAAGACATCTTCTTCTAATATTGTTGTTATTTTTCATTAGCTATAGTACTTCTATCCAATATCTTTTTTTCAAAGTCCATAACATGTCTATAAAATTTCTTTTTCATTTAGTTCCTATTCATCTGATTCTTCATTGATTCGTTTGATACTTATTCAACCAGAATATCTCTATGATATACTATTCATATGATTACACATCATCCACAAACACTTTTTCTTACACTATTCATCTGATAATAATTCATATTGATTGTCTCTATATGATATATACTTAACCCAAAAAATTACTATTATGAGTTTTTAATGGCATATCTTCCCAATTAATCTCTACTTTGTAAACTATGTCTGATAACTCTTTATCTTTTAAATCAATATTGGGATCCTAGTTTGATACATCAACCTAAAAAACTCTATGGAATCCTTGTCATAACCTCCAAAAATAACAAATGATAATACATCCTCTTCAACAATAATAAATATTTTCATCATATTTAACATACTCCCATTTATAATGCTTGTTTTTCTTTAAAAATCAAGGGATGATCATGAACTATACATTCAAATTTTCAGCTCAAACATTTAATATCCTGCATAAATATTTCATCAGTTAAAAACTAACAGTCACCTAAATAAATAATATTCAAAATTATTTGAATAGACATTCCTCAAAACCTAGAGATAACATTATATAAACATTTATGAGTACTTGGAAATTATTGGGATGCTTCCACCATGATTATTAAGCTGTTAAATGACTAAATCAACAACATCACATTGAATGAATTTACAAATTCATTATATGTATCTTAAAACAAAAATTTATTATTGCTTCATAGGAATTTTTTTGGTTCCCCTTTTTTTGATTAACACACAATCACTCATAATATAGTGGACTCTTTCTAGAAAAAACTATCCTATTAATTCATTTGGATAACTATATCCAAGGACTTTGTTCATAAGAATTAGTTCAATGTTCTTCATTGGAAAAAAAATTTAGGGCCTTGGTTTTCCATATCTGATGAACATAGCACAAAAAAACGTTTCTAATAAATCATAAAAGTCTATCCAATAGAGTCTATATGATGATTTGGAAACCCTTATTTTATGAATTCTCAATGTTCATCCAGTAGTCTTTATATATCTCTCTATTCTATGATTTTTGGTAATTTTGATGAATAAAAAATAATCTCCAAATTTACAAAAACATCACATAGTCTTGTCTTCATTAAATATACTTATTGAATCACGGACACTAGGTATTGTGATGTTTTATCAGTGAGTAGTACATCAATTACTATCAACCAATATTTTTTTTGGAACAAGTAATCATATTCCCTTATGAGAATTATCATTCATAAATTTATCTCCATCTTTTATCAAATCATTTAAATCCATTAGATTCCATATGATTATTTCATAATTTTTTTATCATGTGTTATTATCCAACTATCAAAGATAATATTTTAGATATTATGATCATCTCATAGAAAAATAATATTTATTTGAAACCATCATTAGTATTTCATCTTCATGTAATTGATATATTAAAAATATTTCAATTGTAAGAAAATAGTTAATCTTCTTCCAAGATAACCTTACATGGAAACATCCTATATTATTTAATGAACCTGGATTATTCATCATTAATATCTCTATTCAACATTAATGTTTTGTATTTTTACAATAAATAGAATGGATAATTTAAAAAACGTCCAAGAACGATTTTATTTACTAACTCAACATGATATCAACATTAATAAACCTTTTAATTAATTGAAAATAATATAAATAAAATATAACATAAAAAGTGATATCATCTCTTGTATTGTATGTAGTCATATTTTAGGTTCAATGTTCTACAAGTTGGTAGTTTAGAGAGATATTTTATACTATTTCATTACCCTTGACATAGAAAAAAAACTATTAACAATTTTTTATTTATTTTTGTCTTTATTTTCTTTTCATAATTATATTAAAAATGTAACCCAACAATCCAATATCCAAAAATAAAAATTTATTGACAATTAATATTTGTTAAATGTAATTGATTAAAAAAAATTTCTTAATATTTTTATTTTTTCAATATTTTTTCTTGAGTACTAAATTTCATCTTTTTTTTCTTTGTGTATCTTTTAAAATTGAGAATATTATATTTTTAACCATCCTACAATGGAATGTTTTATATTGTGCTAATATATTATTGTTCTATCAAAATAAATAAAATACTTCTTATTAATAATACATGTACCGTTTTAATAAATTTAATTGATTGGTTTTGATTTAGATTAAATAATATTCTATAATGAATTACATTATTCTAAATTGTAAAAAAATTATTAATTATGAAATAGTTTAAAGTAATATAAGGATGCACATTGTAATTCAATGATTTCTTTAATGGTATATGAGAAAAATAAAGGAAAAAAAGTTCAATTGTGTTGATATTGGGCCTTTTGATTGATTTCTTTGTATCAAATATAAGAGAATAAAAACTCAAATAGTTTGGGATGAAAAAAATATGAACAATATTAATTATTCCAATAGAAAATTACTAACAGATAATATTTTTGCTGGTAAAAATTCATAATTACAACATATATTTAATTCTTCTAACTTTAATTATATGTACCGAAAATTATTTTAACGAAATTATATATATGTATAAAATAGTTTATTAGTACTCAAACATATTTTAAAAAAATTTTAATTAGCTTCATTATTATATTAATACCATAAAAATTATCAAAATTTAATATATTTTTATTAATTTTTATAACATGAAAACTTTGTAAATTATAAAAATAAAGTGCAATGAATTATTCAATAATATCGCGACTTTTATTAGGTATGGGACATATATTTTTTTTAAAAACAGATAATTATTTATTGAAACAGACTATTATAAGATTAAATAAAATATTTATTGAAAAAAATATATAAAAACCATATAAAATAGTTTATAAATGATTTAAATTAAATTTTTATTTTAATCAAATCAAATATGCAAGTCATTTTTATATAAATTAGCTATATATATAATAGTTTTCTCATCAAACATGTATATAAATTTGAAGCATTATATATATTATGATATTCATTTAAATAATTATTTTTATTAAAACATGTTATTTATAATTTTAATAGTTTATTTACCACCAACAATTGAACAAACCCCATCCCAATAAAATTTCATTTCCCCCCAAAAAGAAAATTTTACAATCCAATTCATTGCTACATAATCAATGGTACCATGGAAACCTAAACATCTACCCATACTTTTCAAAATTGTTCATCTAAACTCTCATTAAACCCTAACCATTTTTTATTATAGTTTCCCAACATTACCATTGGGTTGAACTTGAACATCCCTGTTTCAAATTCTCTTTATCTAGTGTGATACTCACTCACAACCCTCTTCATTTATCCTTTCCTCCCACCCCTTCAATAATTTTATTTTACCTTTCCCCACAAATTCGTTTTATCCTCATTTAATTTATCATCATCCACCCAAAATTCAAATAGGCGAATCGATTTGGAATTCCAATGATGTATAAATCCATTGATCTACTGATGCTTGAAGGTCATATATTTTGTAACGAATTATGTCATCCCGTGATAACGTATGGTGTTTGAATATTTATCATCTAAATAAAATTTTTCCAGATAATATCTTGTCATAAATGTTTCTAGATGAAATAATATTTATAAAAGAAGGTTTTTATATAGGCTGAATGAAGGGATTTTTTTTACAGAGCTTCAGATCTGTGTGATTCATTCACTAAAGTAAGTAAATCATTTAAGAAGAATTGATAAAACATGTTTGGTTGATTTTATGGTGATAAATATAATATTTATATCATTTTTATCTATTTAAATAACCTTGTTTCATATAGTAGGCACGTGGATCAGTCATGGTTATTGTAGTCATTTGGCAACTGGGTATAAAATGTTCAGTTGAGGGAAAGTAGTAGCACGCCCTCTTCCACCATTTTCATCTGAAATAGAGTGGGTAGTTCATAGTAGTTGGTGTCATAGAAGTGAAACTTTTTAGAGTTAGGTTTACATAGTTAATTGTATTACCTATTATTGATTTAATTATTCATTATTATTTCTCAATCTTGTTAGTAGAATGTTGTGAATTATGGAAATTTTTTCAATAGTTTTAGTAATATTTCATTATAGGTAATTGGTTTTTTTCTCCCTCTATAGTGGTTTCTCTCTCATTATCATAGTACAATGAACCATATATTTATTATAGTTTTCTATATTCTCCTTATTTATTGGAGTAAACAAAGAATGCATTCATAACATGTATCCCCTATATGTGTAATATTTTCTATTGTTGTAATAATTCACTCTACCTATTGTAAGTATAATATTATTGAATTATATATTTTCATACTTTCCCAGGTTTTATTAATATTCCCATTAGTTGTTTGTAAAATATTTATATCAATGATCATGAATTAACTACTACAATTCATTTAATTTTATCTAACGACTTATTTTTGGTTTTTAATCCTAAATGATTCAATTTATTTCATAGAATATTGAATTCTATTTGAAATTCTACTCCATTTTTAAATAGATATAATTGAATTATAATGAACATTGTTTGTAAAATCTAACTAACACAAGATTATAGTTGTAGATATCGATCATTTTAGTCATTTACATATGATAATATTTATTTTTAATGGTTCATATATCCATTAATAATTATTAATGTAATATTTTTGATTATTTTTTGTTGCATTTTTATTTTTACATTCTTGATTAGTGTTGTTTAATATTTTCATTTAAATATATATTTGTTATATAATTTAAATTGTTATAACTAGATATTCATATTGAAAACTTCTCCAATGTAAATAAATTACCTTTTATGAGTGAAATGACCCAATGTCACTAGTAATATTACATTATTATTTCTTGGAAAATAATTTTTTTGTCAAGTTAAATTTTAGGCCAGGTTAAAAAAATGTGACAACAATCACAACACTATATATTTTTTTTTGAGGAAATTTGATGATAAAACTGATTATAAGAGTAATGATTGATATTTTATTTGGTTACATTTTCACATTTATCTGTTATAATTAATGAATAATTCATATAAGAATGCACTATGAAATATAATTATAGTTAAATATTCATATATTTGATAAGCTTAATTTTTCATAGGATGTTTCATTCTATCAATATAGTTTTTGAATGTCAAGAATGGGGAGTAATATATCAAAAGAGAGGATTGTTTCTTTTATGGTATTGAATAAAGGCATCCCATAATGTATTTTCTTGACTTGGATTACCTAAAACACATACATAGGGATCTAAAAATCATAGGAAATATGGGAAAAATATCAAGGTAATTCCTGTTTTCTTAAAGTATTGTTTGTTAGTATTAAATTTTTATATAATAAAAATAACTTTTTTTCATAAATGGTTGTCTAGATAATTTTATTTTCAGTATGTATTATCATAATGAATTTTCATTGTTACCTCAATGGAATCTTATATCATTAACCAATCCTTATGTATTAAAAAATTGAAAACGAATTCCAAATTATAATATGGTATTTTTCCCAAAATTATCTTTTCAATAAATCATTTAAATTTATTTTAAAATATCATAATTAAAATTTATTACTCCTGAAGATGAATTTTACAATTTTTAGGTGGCTTTTATATTACCCCTACTATTCTTTAGGGTACGTGGTTATTTTATTAACTGTATATGACTCATTATTTGTAGCCCTTGATAACTGATTATTTTTCCATCAATATTTATTTTTTATCATTTCATGTGCATATTATTACTACTATAAATGTGAGATCAGATATGAACAACATTCATCTATTAGTTTAATAGGATATCCATTGACGGGTGAAGATGATATGCCTCTTTTATCCCCTATGGTTTGTGATTCTTGCCTATGAAATTAGGTATGACCTGTAACACCACACTATTATATGAATTATATTTGTTCAAAGAAAATTAATTTCATTGAAAACTTGTGTTAAATGCAACACTGAGTTTTAATGAACCACGAGATACTATTAATACTATTATTTTAACATGATTGTTATAAATCAGATATTTTATTTGGATATATTAATAAAAGTAACTATATTTTAAAAAATATATATATTGGTTTTATATAATGAAAATAATTTTCAAAATAAGTAATTTATATTTTTTGATGTCCTTATATAGTTTTAAAATACATGTCTCGTAAAAAAATATATTCATTGGTTTGAGTGAAAAAATAATAAAATGAAAATTTATGACTATTTAAAAATATATTAAAAAAATTAGCATAATTTTAGGAATCCAAATGTCAAAATTATGAAATGGTTAATTTTTGATGAATAGTGAAAATGAAGATTTCTATATAAATAATTGTTTTTGTTTAAAATATTTCTAATGTCGCTTCTTGTTTAAAATTGTTTAAAATTAAAAATTAATTCAATTATATCATAATTAATTTTAATTAGGTTATTTTTTATAAAATTATTATCTAATTATGATATTAATTCATTTTATACTTATTAAAACATTTTTTTTTGGAAAATCATTTTTTCATCACGGCTGTAGGAATAATTTAAAAATAATATAGTCGAATTATATAAATTTATTTTTAAAAATGAGTAGAATATTTGTCAACATAATAAATAATAATTTCTAACTTGTTCGACATAATTTTTGGTCATAATGAATTATAGTGATTGTAAAAAATAATTAACACTGTTAACGTTAATACTGCTTTACTGGTGGGGGAGGGGGTTAAACCAAAAAAAGGTTCTGATTTCCAATAAAAGTTTTATACATTATATTTTACATTAATATTTAAGCCTTATAATAACCCAAGTTATATCCCTTTCCTATTTTGAATTATTTATCCTTAGAATGACATTATCATTTGGATTACTTCGGGAAATTTATTTGTAGTTTCTCATTGGGTCCATCTCTCAGCATATAATATGACTTATCGTATAATGGTATACATATTTTTATATCACAACTTCTCATAGGAAGATATAATGATGATTATATATATGTATATATTATTAATTAAATTACTATATTATTTTGAATTATAAAATCACATAATCCTTCTTACTTTCAAAACCATTGTAAAATTATAATTTCACTTATGCGTATTTGTGAACTACCTCCTCCAGAAAGCAATGTCATAGGGTTTTCATTTCATTTTTACATAGATAATGGTGATATTATATTTAATGAATATATATTATATTGATGTATTAAAAATTATTATGTAAAGGGGAATTAATATTTACCTTTATTTCATTCCATTTATCAAGAAGATGGAAGCATTGTTCATGCGTATATAATACCTTCCATCCCAATGAAGGGTGTAATTAATATTATATCTAAATATTTAATGGATTACTATAAATACATGACTTATTAATACATATTATATTAATATAATGGTTAAATTTCTAGATATTATGAAAGTATGATTAGTGTAAATGTTTTTAAAATACCAAACAAAAATAAATTTGAAAAATGAAATACATATTACTAGAGATGTGATTTAAACAATGTATTATTAACAGAATTTTACTAAAAGTCCATAAGTAAATCATATATGGTTTGATATATATTATTATGGGTTTGAGATATATGTATAATAAACTTATATTTATTATTAAATATTTTTATATTTGTATAATGAAAGTCAAAACATGATGTATGGGATTTCTAGTATCTCTATTGTTTATGAGATATATATTATATATGAACCACCTATTTATGTTTTTAGGAGTATATATTTCCCATTTTACGTGTTATATGATGAATATAATTATTTTCAGGATACTAAATTTTCATTTTCTTTAATTATTTAATGGTGATTGCTATTTAAATGTTTCCAAAGTGGTATGTGATTTTGCTCTCACTTTTATTTATGTGGGACACATACCATATTCAACACTTATTTCTTTTATATTTTTTATATAATTACATAGAATATATTTTAGGATTATTTTTATAAATCTAATATGGTTTTAAATTTCTAACTATAGTTATTTATTTCATGGGATATATGACTAAAAAGATACTAATGTGGTAACGATTTTATGTGACATTCTCATTATTTGTAAGGATGATTCACAATTATGTTTCTCATGATGATATATTATTATCTATATCTTAATAAAATCTTTTATCTTTTTCATAAATTATTATTTATAGAGAATAATAATTTCCCTTTGATTTTACTCCCTTTATGTAGTCAACAAATTGAAAAAATACTTTTAATTGAAATCAAATTTGTTTTTTTTGTCAATAAACCATTTGTTCATCCATATCCTTGTTTTTTAAAAATGTTTAATGAATCATTTTAAAATTATCTAATGTATGGTTTAATAATATTTTATATATGTTTTAATTTTTTAAAAACAATTAAAAGGAATATTCTTGTTATTTTTTTAAGAGTATTGTTTCGTCCTTGTACCTAAAATATGAAAGGAAAAACTATTTTAACATGTATTACATGAACATATTTTTATTCCATCATGAAAACTAAATGTTATAATGATTTAACATCATTTTTCCAAGATTATTTTGGAATAAAATATTTTCCTTGATTTTTGGGAAATTTTTTAATTTAAATGTTCTTTTTCATCATAGGAATGTTATTTTCTTCAATTAAGGATCCAAGTGATGTTTCAATGTCAATTTATATATATTATAAGATCCATTTCTGTTACTTATGATTTACAAGGGATATGATCCAATTATATGTTCCTTATTATTTATTATAATGGTTATTTACTATGATTAAACAATATCAATAAGGCTAATTCCTTTTTTATGGGATATGCTATGAAGAATTGATAAAATGATTATGAGACCCATTAAATTTGTATGGGAGATTCTGTTATGTATGTTTTATAAAACATGTTTTGAATTCATGGGTTATGATATAATTAATGACTTATTATCTTCTGGAATAAAAATATATGATTTATGGAATGTTTGGGCCCTATTTGTATAACCAATACATTATGATATGATTATTGATCTATTGGATGAATGTTTATATTGGAGGTTATCCAATTCCAAAAATATAGTACGTGGTAGGTCAACCTTATCCGAAAAATGAGTGTACATAGGAGGTTATTCCAAGATCAAAAACAGTGTAATGAAAAGACCTTGGCCTTGGTATCCATGAATTTGTGGATACATTTTTACATTGGCTCTATATTTAATGTATCACAAAATGAAGGACCAAATGGTCTAATATCCTTGGCAAAAAAGACACTAATATTAAATTCAAATTACAGTTGAAACATAAAATACCAAAAGTGTTTTTTTTATAATTCCAAATTTCCCCTTAGAATATCCATGCATATGGATAAAAGAACACATCCTATTATCATGGGAAAATAAAAATAACAGGTGTGCTCAAATTCAATTTAATTTTAAGAATACAATAGAAGTTAAGAATAAATAAATCATAATAAACATGAGAAGGTAAATAATTGCAAACATTCCATTTAATCAATAATTTGAACATATTATGGAAGGAATAATTAATGACCAAATAACACCATATGGTATATCACATGGGCTTAAAACTCTTCAGTGTATATTATAAATAATAAAATAATCACATAGATTCTAACGGATAATATCAAAACAAGGAAATGAATAATTCTTGAAAAATGAAACATACTATAATGACCTTTCACAAAATAGTTTAAAAGAATGTGTAAACCCCTTTAATTTTTCCAAGTGATTTTTATAATGATACCGATTGAATCATCATCGGGATATGTAATTATGAGATTCACCAATCACTTAATATGTCTAAAACAATCATTATATATAGGGGTGATATTTAATAATGATAAACATTTGTATTTAATAAAAACATATGAAATGTTAATACTTACCCCAATCAATAAAAAAATTACAAACATCTAAGAGTATTATGGGCAGTGGCAATAATATACTATATCCCTAGGAAATATGATCATAAAACATCATTAGAAATAATAAGGATGTTGTTACTAAAACATATTCCAATTGAATCATAAGTAGGATAATGTTTTTACAATAGTTAATAGATTTTTCATGAAATATATTATTCAAAATTTTATTAGGAAAACAACCATTGAACATTAAAAATAACCTTCGGGAAAAATATCATAAAAAACATTAAAAATAAATTTACTTCAAAATTATCAAAGAATACTATAAATTAATATTTAAAATAATGATTTTTCATTGTGGGATGAAATTTTGTTTTATGTCGTACATGATAAAAGTAATATACCGTTTACATTCTCTATAAAAGAAATACATGATTTTTTTTAGAAAATTACATGAATATTCCTTTTATTTTTTGAGAAATTATAACATGGGTAAAAATTATTTCAATAAAAAATTCGGAAAATTTTAAAACCTTTTTTAAAAAAAATTTAGAGAACAATGTTTTGGAAGAAAAGAGATTTTCTACTAAAGGGATAAATGATGTCATATTTTATTAAAACATTTTCACAATAATTTTAAGTAACAATAAGATGAATATGGTACTATTAATTTAAAAAATAGTGAATAACTATATGAGAATAAAATTAAAATATTTTATTATATAATTTTCTAATTAATTAATTTAATTGAAATATATATATTAACAATCCTGATTAAATTGAGAATGAAACATATATTTCTTAAAACCATGGTGACTTATGAATGATAATACCTATGAAATGAATAAGAAAAAATGATTTATTTGACACCATAAAGTGAAATATATTCATGATATAAGATATCAAAATTGAAAATATATACACTATACAAAAGGAATTACTGTTGAAGATGACTGGTCTCACAAAAGTAAAAGTGAGATGAGAAACTATTTCCTCACGTCCTATTTTCATTGTACATTTTTAGACCTACAATATAATAAATATATATATTTTATAAATATATTTAAGAACCATAATAATATATTAATAAAATATATTATTCACTTTTTGTCTTTAATAACCCGTTTATTATCATTTCATTGCTAAAATCACATTTTCATGTTATAATTACAATGTTTATCATTATTTTGGTTCGGTAAATTAGATAATTTTCCTTTAATCACAGTTCCATCATATCTAGAATGTTAACCATGATTTAAATGTAACATATATTAATTATTATTTTATTTTTTGTAACATATAATGTTATAGAAATAAAATTTATTACACTATTCATGGAGACGGTAATCCATACAAACGCATGAGCTCTATTTTCATTTTCCTCATAGGATGAAATATAAGAAAAATATATGTTAACCCACCTCTATAAGATCATTATTATGTAATATATAGAATTTTTAATATTAAAATCCATACTTATTATCTTACATTTAAAAATTAAGTGAAAAACATTTTACATCACTTAGTGGAGGCTTTAGTCCATATGTACACATGAGTGATGATATTTTTTTTCTAATGGATTGGAAGGTATGAAGTTATAAGTGATATTATATTTCGATAAGTATATTTATTTCTTAAATATAAAATATATTATTTAACATTATGCATATTACCATACATGTAAAGCGTAAGAGAAAAATGAATCACAACACCTCGTGATGTGGTTGTCTATCGTACACATGAGGGACATTATTGTATCCTCCATTGAATTTTCTAGTAAGAAGGTACATGTGATATAATAATTGAAATAGAAAAAAATTCTCACAAATACAAAATTCATATCTTAAATCCATCATTTTATCTATCCTTTAAGTGTGGTGAAGGAATACAAATTACATTGCTTCGTGAGATTGTAGTTCACTATACACATGATTGCCAATTTCACTTCCCATTTAATGAAGATGATATGGATCATAGTTATTAAAATAAACTAACAAAAATATACATATATATGGAATTATTTTATTATTATATAATAATATTTGATATGATATTAAGGAGTTTGAATAATAAATATAACAAATTTGCATATTTAAGAGTCATACCACTTATTCGGAGAGCCTCTTTAGGATTAAACATAATAACTTCCTATGAAAAATTTAAAATACAAATAAGGACCAAAGAATGTGGTTGTTGATATGAGGAATATATTAGGTTTGTAATTGGAAAAAACAATTTTTTGAGGAAATATTAATAGCGGAGGAGAGAGGGTGTCTTTTTAAAAGTTGGGGAGATGAAACATAAGGAATTTTTAAAAATATAATGTGATACCCAGTTTTTTATCATGAAAAAACTGAAAAAATGATTTATTATATAAATATTGAGGTGAAAAGGTTTAAATATAACCATAAAATCCCTTTTAAATGTTTTATGTCATTTTTAGCCCTTATCTTTTAGTTTAATTCCTAGTAAACCAATTTTTACCTTAACTATGATAATTAATTATTTCTGGTTTCCCTATTCATTTATTTGACTTTATTATATATTATTTTTATACATATTCAAAAAATATAATACATTTTTTCTAATTCAATTCATGGAAATGGAAGAATTGAACATAAAATTAAATATGTAGCTTCGTCAAAAATATGATTTCCCAAGAAAAACCTTCAAAACATTAAATTGTTTTATCAAAATTCCATTCGAAATTGATCTTGTGACCTAAATTAATTAATTTTTTATATAATAGAAATTATTTGACGTTAATTATAATTTAAAATAAACCCTATCATTACAAAAAATTTAATCTAAAATGAAGTTTTCATTAAAAAGAAGTATATTTCAATATTTCGTAAAAAATAACATTTCCAAAAATTTACCAAAAAATAATCGAACGTAAATTTTGGAATTTTGATTTCAAAAGTGAATTTTATTTTTTCAAATAAATATTATTATAGTGGTAAAAATTAATTTCATTTTATTTTTGTAAATCATGATTAATCAACCTTTCAAACAGATATAGTTTTTTTAGAAAACATTTCATTCACTTTTAGAAAATTATTATTATATTTATAATAATTAAATAAACATTGAATTGAATTTATACATATATAAACTCTATAATACTAATAATTTATTTATTGACAAACATATCCACCATATTAATTTCATGAAAATAATGGTCATGTTTAAGTAATAATATTTTAATATAGTATCATGTTTCGTTAAAACATGGTGTTGCATTCCTCACAAGCTATTGATGAAATTGAATTAATATATCAAAAATTCAGAGTGTGTTATATTCTATTTTATTCCTGGTGTTTCATGTCACATATTTTATAAAATATGATGTTCCTATATTAAAATAATAGTTTTATAATATTTCCCACCTTCAATAAATTGTTTCATATCAATTCAAACATAATCACTATAATCAATGGTTTCACAATTTTAAATAAAATTATTGAATAAAACACCTTATTAAAGTGTTAATACAATTTCCTCTATATAATATATGAAGGGAAATTTCAAGGTCATCTATAATAACAATTAATTAGAATACAAAATAAATGAACTTTAGTGGGGTGTTAAGATATGTACATGAAAAGTAATTGTAAATAATTATGAAAAGTGATAGAGATAACTAATCACAAGAAAGTAGGTCATACAAGGAAGATTAGTGACTACAATACCATAAATCTATAATGATTTATGGGACAATTTTTTATAAAAACTAGTGGTACTAAGATTAAATTTTTGTTTCAAGACAATTATCCTAGAGTTCTAAAATTCATCTACTATATAATAACATAATGAAATATACATACTTGATATATTTTTCTATATCATAAGATTAATTTCATCCTTTAATTTTACTTCAATTAATTTCTAATTCACCGCTTAATCTATGAAATGTGTATCCAAAACTGAATTTTTAATGCTTTAAAGACTAAAATTAACTTTTAATGGATCTCAATATCCACATAAGAGAATGAAGTTAATACTCAAATCATTAATAAAACTAAAATGGTTAGAAAAATTAATTCAAAATAATAAATTAATATTTAATACATCAATAGTAACTGTCAAAATTCAACTTATGCCATTTCATAAATCGTTAACCTTAATACACATCAAAAAAATTTGAGAACAAATTTTATGTCTAAAAATTTATAAAGTAGGTCTCAAAATAAAAATTATAATATCCAAATAATATAAAATTTCTCTTAATGTCACATTCATAGTATTTTAATAATTTAATAACCATACACCCTTATTAGAAACATTCATTCTTCCAAAAAAAAAATATCAGATTGTCAAATATATTCCAACAATGATAATATAATGTATAAAATCATAGATCAATTTCTATTTCACCAATACTATAGCATATACATTTCATTATCATTGTTATCTCAACATAAAACAATATATAGTGTTTTTAACCTCAAATATTTTTAGGTTCTTGGCGTAGCAGAAGCACGGGATATACGGTGCCAAACATTAAGCTTCATTCATTTTCAATGTACAATTAAGGTTCAATAAGACGAAAAACTCTAGTATCTACAAAATTGAATAAAGGATTTAGGAAAAGGAGTGGAAAACCATAAACAAGAGATATGGTCAAAATATTTTGTTTAGAACTAATTAAGTTAAATTATAGAGTTACCTCCAAGGTGATTATTTATTCGTTGATGCATTGGACAACATATCTATAGTGTGCCTTAATTTTAGTGTAGAGATCAAGGGTAGATCTCCTCTAACAGTGATCCACACATGTTCCATGTATCTATGAATGTCAATGAAAGAGTATATGGGTGCTTTTACAGAAGATCCTTGAACTTGTGATGTCCGTATTCGATCTCCTTGAGAACTGATTCCAAAGAGTTATCCTTGATCTGTTGGAGGAGGATATCTCTGGTTCTTGAAAGAGTTCATGGGGAGGGAATAACTCTCTAGGATTGAGAAATTTTCTACAATTTTTCTAGACAACATTATATAATTATCTCATGGATAGCGCTTGGATAATAAGAGAATAATATAACCGAGAATTTAATTCACTAAGGTAGTAACAAATAAATAGTGTATGTGACTTAATTATTTTATTAATGTTATTGAAAACCTCATGTCAGGAAAATAGAAATATTATAATTTCTTGACATGTGTTTAACATGAGTGTTATAATTAAATTTTATTTAATAAAATAATACTCAATATTATTATTTCTCACCAGTCCTTTTACTCGGTCTACTAATCCTCCACCATATTTATTGAACATTGAATAATATATATTTATTTATTTAATAAATATCACTACATTATTCTCCAATAAATTTATAAATATTATATTCACTAAATAGTAAATAAATATTATTTTATTATTCTACTCGCATTTTATTCACTCAAATAACTACTATCGAAATAAATTAGATCAAACATCCATAAATAATTATTAAACCACAATTGAGAATAATATGTATTGAACTTGTTAAATAATAAATAATATATTATTTATCATAGATATTTGATACACATAGTGTGTGACACTATAGGCCTCTTTTATAGTATCTTTTGGAAGAATATCAAAAATTATAAGGTTAGCATCTAGAAACACTCCAAGGAACCCATATAAAATGAACTAAATGCCACACAAAAATACCGCCTCATAAAAATGCTTACAAATCTAATATAATACCTTTTTCTAGGTTTCTAAAATCATATGGGTTTTATTAATGTTCCTTCAAGACACATACATGATTCCAAATACTTTTAATTATTGGAAGTTGAACTTGTCTATAGAATACCATGGCCATGAATTTAATTAGGCTATATCATTTCTATCAAAGGCCTGAGATATCAACTTATATTGTGGAATAGAAGGCACACACGCTTTATAAGATTATTCATAAATATAGTATTACATGTGATGCAACCAACATATCCCACCTCTCCACAAATATATGATGTTCTAGTTTTTAATGATACATCTCTGTGGGTGAGTCATAATAAAAATTAATAATAATATTATTTTCTAAGGACCAATACACACATTTGTAGATAGGTACATGAAATGAAACATATAAATGTGGATTTCTTACTGTCATGTCTCATTATCATAATATTTTACGTGATATCATAAAGGGAGTACACCATGAGAAGGGGTCTTAGATTCCTATGAGTCTCCTCCATGATAGTATGTATCATTTGTATCCCTCAAATGATTTTATATGACTATAAAACATATTTCTATGAATAGTGTTATAGCACTTTTATGATCATATCATAGTAGAAAACTGTTATAACTTTTTCGTGTGAAAACTACTTTTGGGACATTTTTTCATTTAATGTTATGTAGAATAACTATAAGGAGGTAATAAATAGTTTATTAATATCCATCCAATGGTTACTTGTTTATCATGATGTATAAATAAATTGATTCCATGGAACCAACTCCAACAGAATCTCACATTCAATAGAGACAACTGCTAACAATATTCATTTCACTAGCTCTCACATGTTATTCATGATTTTACTAATATATTAATTTAGTCTATGGGTCTACCGTTTTCTCTTCCATGTATACTCTACTCATTACAACATCACATCATTGATAGAAATCCCTCAAGATGTGATACTTCGAGAGTATGTGATTTTTCCATTCATGTGAGCATTGATCTTTTGCAAGAGCCATCGATATAGTATTATCACAATAAAAGGTGATGGAGTCTTTACTTCAAAGTACCACATTAATCTCTTGGAAAATGTTACGAATATAGATGGAATCCTTGGTTGTATTATAAGTTTCTATGTACTTGGACTTTGCTGTAGAATGGGCTATAACTGGTTTCTTTGAACACTTCCGGCTCACAACACCTCCATTCAGATAGAAAAAATATATTGGCTGTGACTTTAGGTCAATATAATCTATCATTAAACCAACATCAGCATACCCTATAATTACAAGTTCAACTCCTCTGTCATACATCAGGAACATATCCTTAGTTCTTTTAAGATATTTAAGGATAGACTTAATATATTCCCAATGTTGTTCTCCTCACTCTACATGATATCTACCTACCATGATCACTACATAGGAAACATAAAGTCTAGTCAATAATAAGATATACATGATTGATCATATCACTAATGTGTATGTGATATTACACATTCTATCTTTAGCTTGTTGTGTTTTAGGACACATTCTCTTATAAATATGTAAACTTTGTGACACTGGAATCAATCCCTTCTTGGATTTTTCCATACTAAATATCATTACTATAGACGCAACATATGTACTTTTATTTTGTCTAATCAGTCTCTTTGATCTATCATTAATGATCTTGATCCATAGAATGTAGGATACTTTTCCTATGTCCTTCCTAGAGAGTCACATGTTCAGTAAGTCTTTAACAAACTTTAATACTGGTATGCTATTTCCAATATGTAATATGGCATCAATATATACTAGAAGGATGAAAACCACATTTCCATTAATCCTTTTGTAAACTCACTACTCACATTCATTATTAATAAAACCAAATTTTTGTATTGATTCATCAAATAAAATGTTTTATGATCTAGATGATTTAGTAATCCATAAATTTATATCCACAACATCAAAATACTTATTGAATAACTTGGCGTCAAAACCCTTATGGTTGTGTCATATAGACATCTTCTTAAAGGATCCGATTAAGGAATGAAATTTTGACAACCATCAGCCAAATTTCATAGTCCAGGTAAGATACCATGGTAATTTGTTTTTGATGGATTTCAACATGGAAACTGGGGAAATATCTTCATCATAGTCTTTTCATGATGTTTTATAAACACTTTATCCACTATTCTTGCTTTATAGGTACTTAAATTACGTTCAATGACCAATTTACTCTGGAAAACTAATTTTAATCCAACATTACTTACATCAACTAGAGCATCGACCAAAACCCAATCTTTGTTTTGATACATTAAATTCATTTCAAAATTCATAACATATATCAATCTTGTAGATCTTAAGATCTCAACAACCTCCTTAATTGGGATAGGTTTATGATTGTCCAATAATAATGAGTCACCATACTTGTTGATAAGATAACCATATATCTGTAGTTCCCTTTACTCTCTTACACTCCAACACAGTAATTCTGTTTTAGGAACTACATCATCCATGGGGACCTATATAATTTTTTCTTATACCAAATCCTGTGCATAAAGATCTTCAACATCATTTATTTTAGTATTTCTCTTACTATCCTTCTTGAGAATGTTCTCCCTCTCATGAAATATGGATTGTATGGCTAAAATTACATTCTTGAATGAGGGATTGTATGGGTATTATCCTTTGTTTCATTGGGATAACCCACAGTGATACAGATCATTCCCCGAGGTGCTTGTTAGTTCCCTAAGAAGTCCATAACAAATTACTGACATCCCCATATACATGTATGCAACAATATGGTGTTTTCTTCCACATTATAAATCGAATGGAATTCCATTTTCCACCTTAGTTGGTTCTTGATTTAATATGAATAGCGCAGATTTTAATTAATATCCCAATAAGGATAATAGAGGATTTTAATGTCTCATCATCGAAATTGCCATTTCCAACAAGGTACAGTTCCTCCTTTCACTTACACCATTCCATTGTGATGTATATGGTGTAGTGAGTTGATATTCCATCCTAAACTCTCTTAAAAATTTGTTGAAATCATGGTTAATATATTCTCCACCTCATTCCTATTAAATTTTATTTAACTTCATACCAAGATGACTCTCTACCTCATTCTTTACTTACTTAAATTTCTCAAAAAAGTAGGACTTGTAAATGATCATGTAATTATGTCCATATCTACTTATGATATTATGAAAAGTTATGATGTAAGAATATCCACCTGTATCTTCTACTAGAAATGGTCCACCAACATTAGTGTTTAAAAATCCCAGATGCTTTATGTCTCTTTCACTTATCCACTAAATGGTTGTTTGGTTATTTTCCATTATAAACAAGTGTGACATCTATCAAGTGGTTTAATATTAGAAGAGTCCAAATAACCATCTTGATAGAGTATTATCAATCCCTTCTCATTTACGTGACTGATACTGTGATGCCACCACTAGGTGTTATATGAGTCATGTTAACTTGAATAATTATCAATTTTGAATAAATTTTTTTTCATAATTTAATATATAGTGACCGTTAATGAAATGTTCCATACCATAACATATGATTTCCTTATAAAAGAAACAACTTTTATTTCTAAATTTGAAAATAAACCCATCTCTATCAAAACATGATATAGAAATTATGTTATTGGTAAAACATGGAATATAATAACAATAAAATAAATCCAAAATCATCCATGTCTGTACTAAAAGGTGGTAGTCACAAATGTAAAGAAGACCAAGCCTCGAACCATTGTTAGTGCACATATCCACCTCTCCTCTTATAATATTAATGAATTTACTTGGTTCCTACATTTTAAAAAATATATGATCACAACGCGCTATATCTAGTATCCAACGTGTAGAAATAAAAATATTATGCTTGATAACAAAAAAATGGTATCATCTTGCTTCTTGGTGTAGATCCTCTTCTAGTGGCCTGACTTCCCACATTCATAGAATACTACCTCCTTTTCATCACCCTATATATGGATCTTCTTTTCTTTGGTTGAATTGTGCTCAAGGGATTTATAATCATTATAAGTCTTATTACCTATTTCATTTTTCCTTAATTGTTATATTCACCATAAGGTATACATGTTTTCACACCCCTTTTCCTTATTGTAACACCCGGATCGCAGTTAGCTAGATCCAAGGCATGTTTATATAACATTGGCATGATATAAGGAATAATGTTCTGAAATACTGATAGTTTAGTATCCTTGGAAGTACTGGATAGATACATAAGTTTTACATTACTTCATGAGATAAAAACAACAACAACATCTCCTCACCTTTGAAAACAATTATATCCCATAGCCTATCCTTGCAGATTAACCATTAAATACATCTTCACTTCCTGGAAAAAATTATTCATTGAAAGGGGTGATCTTAGATGCTCAATGAGGATAACAACATAATGGAAGCTTCATAAATAAGCATAAACTTTTAAGTTAATGTATAAAACTAAAACAAAATCCTTTTAAACATGAAATTTAGCATATTATGGAAAAGATAAATGAAATAATTACCTTTACTTATTCACATGGATATTCTACTAGTCGAACAATCAAAATTAATATCAATATATAATTTCATAATGATGGAATGCATAATGTCGGACATATAAACACATTGTCAAGGCCTATCTCCATAAATAAAAATAATATTTTTCCAAGGCCTTGTTCCATGACAAATTATTGTATCGTGAGACCTACCGATTCATAGAGGAGATATAAGGGGCTCCACCTGTCACTTACTATGTCCAATGCATTCCTCATATAAAAAGTTTGAAGCATAACATAAATATTCATATTAAAACCAGCATACAAAACATTAATACATTAACCATAAACAATGAATGGTATAAAAATAACACATATATAATAAAACCTATAAGAAAAACTTCAATACAATATAGATTATTTGTAACATAATAAATCACATTCATACAAGTATAAAATCTATTAAAGGAAGTTGGAATAAATGAAATCAATACTATATGAGAGAAATATCACTTTTTATTTTGAAATCATTTAAAAGTCATGTAATTATAAAAGAAAAAATTTATTTTGAAAATAATTTTATAGTCATGTAAGGGTAGCTTCAAAGATGTTATAATTATGTAGAATAACTGCACCATCCATATATGTTAAAAAATTATTCTTAACTTAATTTGTCAAAAAGTTCAAAATGTACCTTCTTTGGAAAACGGTGGAATATTCCTTTCAAACCATTTTATAAAAAGTCAAAAAATGGTATAAATGAATTTTAACCATAGTCTATGAAATAGAAAAAATAATTTGAAATAAATTTTTGTGAAACACAAATGTGGATGGTAAAGAAGTCCCAGTAGATACATAGGTAAAAATAACCTCAAATAATAAATAGATTGTGAAATTAACCCTTACCTTCTACTTTTCCTTGGATGAGTGTACATTAATATACTTTATAATATTTAAATAATTGTAATTAAATAATTAAAAACCCATATACATAAATATAATATAATATATTATCTTTTAATATTTCATTATTAACAATATTTTAGTAGTATCATTATTTCAGGTGTTAACAAAATCATTTTATTTTATATGTTTTGTTATGTAAGTAATGTTTATTAAAGATATGATGTATTTGATTCATATCCAGAATGATCTAAAGTTTTGAAATATTATTTTTAATAATAAAATGAAAATTATTCTTGAATGGTTATGATTGAGAATGAATTTCATCACGTTCGAGGAAAAGGTAATCCATACATACACACGAACGCTACTTCCATTTCATTTTCTTATTTTAAAAATAAAACAACACCCAATGATACATAGGTATATTATTATTTCTGTATAATAAAATATTTTATATACATTAAGTGATTTCATTAACACCATCCTTTATACATTCCGTGTATGGTATGAACGAGTCATATCACTTTGAGGGGGTGGTAGTCAGCACTTCCTCAAATGAAATTAATATATATATATATATAACATTAAAAGAAACAAATGTATGATATAAAATAGAATTAAAGAATATTATAGATAAAATAAATATTATATATGACATATTTAATTACAGTACCATCATAATGGTCACTATAAGAGGTTTTAGTAGAAGATTTAACAGTCATCGTTTTGTGAGGCAATAGTTCATCGTCCATTGAAACATTATATTCAATACCCAATAGATAGAGATATGTGTAATATTAGTTCACTTAATTTTCATAAAAACATCCTAATATATTGATTATACTAGTTTTATTATAAAATTAAGGAATAAAGAGAGTTTTGGGGTTGGAGAAGTAAAACAAAAGAGAAGAACTCAAGAGAATATATTACATTTAAATTGGGAAAATCCCTTGGGTTTGAACCAAATGGAATCTTGAAGTGCCTTCTACCTAAGTTAAGGAATCTAAGAGAAATATAGTAATGTATTAATATTAATTATAATAGTTTGGATGATACAAGGGGATTCATGGTTGTGAGAAATGGGTTAGAGGGGAGGACTTTTAAATGGGGGAGGAGGGGCTCTTTTAGAATGTTTGAAAATATTATTTTATTATATTTTGATTCCCAGTTTCTAAAGTTCCAAATCGCATTAATGTCAACGATAAGTTTACTTGTGTAATAAGTAAAATTATCCAATAATAATTGGAATTGTATTTATATTTGTTTAATTTTTTCTCTTATTTATTTAAATCATACTTTAATGAGATAAATATTACATCATTATTGTGTCATAACTAATTTTATTTATTTTATGTCTAAAATTTATTAAGAAATACCATGATGTAGTAAATCTTTTTATCTTTCAAATATATATTTATTTTGTAAATTATAACTTATAAAACCCCTTGAAAAAATTATTTTACCAAAAGATGTATGTTTATGTCATTTTTTTCATTACTTTAAATTAATTAATATTAAGTTTCATTACAACATTCAAGTGGCTCCATGGGGTCAAAAAATCAACCCATGGATTACCATATTTGGAAATTATTCAACCAATAGAAATAGGACAGATTTTAGGGTAATTTAATATTATTATTATGATATTTGTTTACCCTTATTTACCAGATTTACCCTTTAACCATGGTAAATAAAATATTTACTAATGTAAATATTCATAATGTATAAAAATAAAACATACATATTTACACAATTTGGACATTAGGATTCTAAATATCTAATCCGTTTTTCAAAATTTAAAATAATGAAGTGGAATAAATTAATTTAAAATTAATTTTCATTGTTAAAAGAAAAAGCATGTTTTTAAGAAATAATAACTATCAAAAGATTTAAACTTCTTTATGTCCATTTTAATTGTAAAATAACATACAATGAGATATATTATATTAAATGATAAAAATATAATATAATAATACTTTAAAACCACTCAAATGTATAAATAAAAACTATAAATGATTTCTATTATAGAATTTTTTATTTAAAATATTGTATTTTTCACTATTCATAAAAAATATGAAAGTTATCATAAAAGTACCAAAAATTTATCCAAAGTAAATTTTTATGTCCTAAATCTATTGAATATCTTAATTTCATTAAATTTAATATATAAAAGTTTCATATTTTGGTTTTTAAAAAGGTTCACCATTAAAAGGTGGTAAAATTGAATTTTTTTGAAAAATGATTCTTTTATCTGAAAAAAATGAATTTGTTCTTAATTTATGTCTATGAAACACATAATATTAATGCTAAAATTATATGGAGTATAAAATTCATAATTGAGTTAAAATATTCATAACCATTTTTGAATGGCTAGTTCACTATGTCCTGATACGCTCGAACTCGGTGTTGCATGTAACACAAGTTAATAAATATCATCGAAGAGATAACGAATTACGAAATATTAGGGTGTTACATTCTCCCATCCTTCAGTAAATTGAATCCTCAAAATTTGAAATTGTTCTATGAAAATTAAAGGTTAAAAATAGAAAAGAAACCTTTGTGGAAAACCCAAATCGGAAATTGGGTTAATGAAATTTTTTCTTAATAAGAGGGAAATAAAAATGAAAATGTCACTACCAAATTATGTTCTCAATTATGAGAATGTTGGTGGATATTAGATACACATAATTAGAAGAAAATATAAATATTTATAGAGAGTTACTGAGGTCATCAATCCCAAAAAGTGTAAAATTGAGGGCCTCAAAGCCACCAATCTATGATGATTTAAAATATAAATGGTTCAAAAAAAATAAGGTATTAGAATGACACATTTTCGGTCTTAAGATCCCATCGAAAATTTGTATGAATTAATTTATTCATATAATAAGAGGAATGAAAATATACTTGACAATTAGAGTTTCATCCTTCAACTAATTTCTACCACAAACCATTCTTTCATTCCAAAATATAATAGAATTCAAAAATATTAAATTTATCCGAATCATATTTGGTTCCAAAAATAATGAATTTATAATTAAATTTTTAGTCTATTTAAAAAAACTACATAATACAAACTATTAGATCACATAATCCAATGGTAGGTGATTACCCTTATCGCCCTTTAGTTGCGGGTTTAAGTCTCGTAGCCTTTCCAGACGTGACAGGTTGTCACCCGACCTCCTTGTTGTCCTCTTTTCTGAAAATACCAAAATAATCTCAATAATTTATTTAACATTAACAATAGTATCCAACATCAAACTTAATATATTCCAACCTTTTGAATTATCCTCAATACTTCTGTCCGAACTCACAGTCCAAATTTTATAAGGAAGGTCACATAATATACATGTGAATACTATAAGGCCCCGGCCTTAAAGCTTACTTAATCTTGAGTTATTACAAGATTACACATTGATGATATTTTTGGGTTTAGATTTTTAGAGAATTAGATCATAAAACTTGCATTACATTCCACATATAAACAAAGTGGTTACATAAAGATAGTATTCTTCTTTCGCATCAATGGAAACATATTTAAAATAAAACATGGATTCTTTCTTGACACTTCTTGACACTATCATCATATCATGTACCTTTCCCTTGACCTGTGAAAAACAATTCAAAAAAACTTGGGATGAGCATAAAAATCTCAGTAAGGGATATAAAAATATTGAAAGGATACATGGGTACATATATACATAAAAATGAAATCATACTTTACCCATAAAACATAATAACTTTAACATACCTCATAAAATCATGAATAAATCATAGAAATAATAAGATATAAAGGTAACTTGTGGCATTCATAACATTCTTACGTTGGGAGTAACCCTCTTGGTTACGTTTGGAATACCCATCACAGTATATTCCCGAAATCTCTTCGGAGAAACCTTAACGTTTCACTCCTTCGCGTTACGCAATGCATTGGAGAGCTATATCGGGGTCACCTTCCCTTAGTTTATCACGAAACCCCCCGTCTTCATAATAATTCCCAAGATCCTCAACATAATCGTATCACATAAAACATGCATAAAGGAAACATAACATTTCCGCCTTTCAATCACAAAATATCAATACAACACATTGATATAAAAACATTATGAAAACAATTTTCAATACCAAAATAAATGAAAAGTAAAACATGGTATTTATTTTTCTTTTAAAAAAAGTTATGGCTTGTAGAGGAGGCCGAAACTGAAATAATGGTCACGGCGGCGGAGAAGTCGTTGTCGCCGCATACGTACGACAAAAACATTCCCTTTTGTCGTTTAGTAAACGCTTCGTATAAAAAAATTCATTCTGAATAAACGTAAACGTAAAAGGGGTTTATACACCGTATAAAAGAAGGTTGTGTATAAAACAACATATTCCTCAATGAAAGGAGATTGAGACGAAGTCTCATATCTCGGGCCTGACTTGACTCGGTCGTTCTTTAATCTCCTTAAAATCGGGTAACTACCATTGGTTTGAGCTCAAAGGCTTGCTTGGGAAGACTTCTGCCCAAAGTGAGGCTTCAAGGAGTAATAGAGGGATGTGGAGAGAAAAAATGGGTAGGGGTTGGCCGAGCCAAAGGCTTTGGGAGTGTGGGTAAGGAGGTAGAGGTGGGGGCCTTTTATAAGAGGAGAGGAGTAGCACTCTTGGAAAGTAAAGAAATGTTACATTATTTTAAAATGATTTTCGGATTCAAAAGGTCCCACATTGATAAAATTCTAGGTTAAGGTGATAAGGGTTCTAAATACACCCATAAAATAGGTTTTGGACGTGTGTAGTTCAATGATTTTACATTATCATTTCATTTTATTTAAATCCATTATTAATGAGGTAATCGCTGCATCATCATGATGTCATAAATAAATTAATTTATTTAAAGTTTAAAAATTATAAAAAAACTACTATGATGTAGTAAATTATTTTAGCTTTCCAATGACTATTTATAATCAAAAATCTGACTTTTATAACCCCATGTAAAAATTGTTTTAGTAAAACATCTCATGTTTGTGTCATTTTTACTTTAACATTAAATAAAAAATTATTTATGTCATTTCCCAACCAAAGTGACTCAATGGGGTCCCCAAGTTGACCCATGGATTTTCTTGGTCGGCCATGACACATCCAATGAGGGTAGGACATGTGTCAATCTCATCTCTTATTATTAAAACATTATTTTTACCTTAAACTGCACTAATTACCACTAGTCACGATTAAAAACTTAAAAGTTACTATTCATGAAAAAATTATTTTAATCTTATTGAACAACATTTTACTTCTTAATGAAAACCATGTATGTAGGTTTTTTGTAAATCAAATCACAGAAGTGGAAAAGTTTTATTTAAACGAAAAATCAGTTTCTTTAACTACCACTTAGTGGTTTCACTATTCATCAAAAATTGAAGTTTTTCAGAAAGATACCAAAACTTCACCCTAAGCTATATTTGATATTCCGAATTCAAAAATGATGTCTATTTTACAAATTCAAAACATTTAAGTTTCATTAATTAATTTAATAACTGATTCCCGCTGTCATGACAAATAGCGTGTTTTTATGAAACAATAAGTATCAAAAGATTGACACTAGTTTAAGTCCAATTTCAAAGTGAAATTGATTTCAATGACCACAATTGGATAAAATGGTAAAAATATATTCTAATTTCACTTCAAAACCAATTCAAAATATATTCTAATCAAATAAATAAATTAGATTAAAAAGAGGTTTTGAATTAAAATACAACATTTTTCACTATTCATTAAAAAATGAACTTTATCGGAAAAATACCAAAAATTCACACAATGTATAATTTGATCTCCCAATCATAAATAATAAGTTTATTTTGACAAAAATATCTTATAAAATTGTCAAAATATAGATTTAAAAAGGGTTTCTCATCAAAAGGCAGTAAAACAATCTTTTAAGAATATTAGTGTATTCCATGCATAAGATTGTATTTATTTTCATTTTATGCCTCTCAAACACTATGTTAATCATTAATAGACATAGACAAAAATATCTATTATTAATTACTTACTTTGGATGTTACATCCTTCCCCACTTTACAAAATTTCGTCCCCGCAATTTATTTACTTATCGAATAAATGGGGGTACTTATCCCTCATTGCATTTTTAGATTCCCATGTTGCCTCTTACATCATGTGGTTTTCCACAAACCCGTTACCTGATTAATCACCTTATTCCATAACACTTGCTCCCTATGGTCAAAAATCTGGACCGGTTGTTCCTCATAAGATAGGTTCTCTTCATGTTGAACTACCTCTGGACTCAAAACATGAGATGGATCTGGCATGTACTTTCCCTGCATCGAAACATGAAAAACATTGTGCACCTGAGATAAACTCGAGGTAAAGCCACTCGGTAAGAAACTGATCCAACACTCTCCAGAATTTTATATGGTCCAATGAACCTTGGACTCAACTTTCCTTTCTTACCAAATCGCATCCCACTTTTCCATGGTGATACTTTGAGAAAAACATGATCACCTACCTCAAAAGAGGGATCCTTCCTACTGTTGTCCGCATAACTCTTCGGCCTACTCTGAGCTGTTCTCATGTGTTTCTGTATCAGCTAAACTATTTCTGCCAACTCTTCTACCAATTCTGGTCCCATCAACTTCCTTTCACCCACTTCATCCCAGAAAGCTAGAGTTCGACACTGCTTCCCATATAATGCCTGAAATGGTGCCATATGTATACTAGAATGAAAACTGTTATTATATGAAAATTCAACAAAAGAAAGATGTTGGTCACAACTTCCCTGATAATCCATCGAACAAGCTCTTAGCATATCCTCCAAGGTCTGAATTGTTCGTTCTGACTACCCATCTGATTGAGGATGAAAAGCTGTACTAAAATTTAATTCAGTACCCAACAACTTCTGAAGGCCTTTCCAAAAGTTATAAGTGAACCTGGGATCACGGTCAGATACAATGGAGAGGGGAAATCCATGAAACCTGACTATCCCCTTAAGATAAAATCACGAAAGTTTATCTCGGGAAAAAGTATCTCGTATAGCAAGGAAATGAGCAGATTTAGTCAAGCGATCAACAATAACCCAGATTTCATTATTACCTCGAGATGTCTTCGGTAATCCCACAACAAAGTCCATGGATATATTCTCCCATTTCCACTCTGGAACTGGTAAAGGCTGAAGCATCCCTTTCGATAAATGTCGCTCTATTTTAACCTGCTAACAAGTCAATCACCTCACAGTAAAATCAGCAATATCTCTTTTCATTCCATCCCACCAGTAATACTCCCACAGATCTCTGTACATCTTAGTACTTCCAGGATGAACTGAAAGTGGAGAACTTTGAGCTTCACATAACAACTCTCTCTTCAACTGTGAATCACAAGGCACACACAATCTCTTCCCAAATCTCAAAACACAATCATTATCAATGTTGAATTCAGGAAACTTCCTTTCTGAACCAGCTCTACCTTTTTCTGCAACTCGCTGTCTTGCTTCTGTGCTTTCTTGATTCTATCTGATAGAGATGATCTCACTGATACCTGAAACAAAATAGAAGAACATCATGTTCCAAAAACTTCTATGCCAAAGTTCATCAAATCCTTAACCAAAGGCTCACGTTCCAAAGGCAACATTCTTAATGAAGCATTACTTTTTTGACTCAAAGCATCAGCCACTTTATTTTATTTTCCCGGATGGTAATGAATTGTACAATCATAATCCATGATTAATTCCAGCCATCTCATCTGTCTCATGTTTAAATCTTTCTGAGTGAATATATACTTTAAACTTTTTTGATCAGTATATATTTCACACTTTACTCCATACAAATGATGACTCCAAATTTTTAAAGCGAAAACAACAGGAGCTAATTCCAAAATCATGTGTAGGGTAATTTACCTCATGAGTTATCAACTATCGTAAAGCATAAGCAATTACCTGATCATTCTGCATTAGGACGCAACCAAGTCCTTTAAATGAAGCATCACTGTAGATAACAAACTCACCATTCCTGGAAGGTAGTTCCAAAACTGGAGCATTCACCAATATTATTTTCAATTCCTGAAAACAATCATCACATTCTTTTTTCCAGATAAACTTAACACCCTTCCAAGTTAGCTTAGTCATTGGACTAGATAACCGTGAAAAATTTATAACAAACCTTCGGTAATAGCCTTCCAAACCAATGAAGCTACGAATCTAAGTTACATTTGTGGGTCTTGGCCAGTCTTCCACAACTTTTGTTTTTGCAGGATCAACAGTTATCCCATCTTTAGAAACAATGTGACCAAGGAAAGAAATTTGTTACAACCAAAACTCACACTTGCTGAATTTTCCATACAGTTTCTTTTATTTTAAGGTTTGCAAGATAACCCTTAAATTTCTTTCATGCTCCTCTTTACTTTTAGAAAACACCATTATATCATCAATGAAAACCACTGAAAACTTATCCAAGAACTCATGGAAAATTCTATTCATTAATTCCATGAATACATCAGGTGCATTGGTTAGCCCAAAAGGCATTACTACAAATTCATAATGGCCATATGTTTTAAGAAACGCAGCCTTCAGAACGTCTGCTTCCTTTACCTTCAGCTGATGGTACCCCGATCTCAAGTCAATCTTTGAAAAATACTGAGCTCCCTGGAGCTGATCAAACAAATCATCGATATGAGGCAAAGGATATTTGTTCTTAACAGTGATGTTATTCAAGGCTCTATAATCAGTGTAAAGTCTCAATGAACCATCTTTCTTTTTAACAAATAAAATAGGAGCACCCCATGGTGATGTTCTAGGTCGAATGAAACCTTTCTCTAATAAATCTTGCAATTTCTCCTTCAACTCTAAAAGTTCAATTTGAGCCATTAGATAAGGGGGTTCTGAAATTGGCTTAGCATCAGGAACTAAGTCAACAGTAAATTCAACTTCCCGACCTGGTATTATTCCAGGAAACTCATCAGGAAAAACATCAGGATACTCATTTACCACTGGCACATCATTAATATGAACATTTCCTTTAATTTCAATGATGTGTGGAAGGTAACATTCATTTCCATCTTTTACAAGTTTCTCGGCCTCTTGATAAGTTATCAACAGTAAGGGTTCATTATTGTACACAAACTGCAAGTTTTTCTGAAAAGAAACTTCTTTATCTCTAAAGTCAATCTTAGAATGGAAAATAGAGATCCAATCCATACCCAGGATAACATCAAACTCTACTAGAGGTAGAGCAATAAGGTTTTCAAGTAGGTTCTTTCCACAGATAAGGATAGGAAGATTCTTATAAATTCTTTTTTCCTCAACATTTCCCCCATGTGTTTTTACCAAAAGTTCAGGAGTCATTTCTTGAGATGGTATTACCATTTTACTATAAAATATTTCAGAGATGAAAGAATGTGTAGACCCCGAATCAAACAACACACTGGCATAATCTGAAAAAACAAACAAAGTACCTGATACAACATCATTTGATGGCCTGACATCTGCTGAAGTAGTTGCAAAGGATTTCACCACCCATTTTTGCTTGTAGTCTAACTACTTCTCATCACTCAAGCTCTTTGTCGGACACTCGTTTGCATAGTGACCCATATCATTGCACTTATAACATTTCACTAACTGTAAATCAAATTTGGTCTTACGTTCACCTTGATCCTTTTCAGTGCAATCACGAGCCTTATGTCCCATCTTACCACATCGGTAGTAGTTTCCGGAATTCAGAAGTCATTCCCCAGCATTCATTTTGCCACATTTATCAAAAACTAGAAAAGTAGTTTTCTTACCATCAGACTATTTTGAAGAATTCTTACCTTTCTCCTGCCACCTCGGTCTCTTCTTTTGTTGGTTGTTATGGAACACTTGATCATCATCAAACTCCATTTCCACCTTCTCAGCACATCGAAAAAGCTTTTCATAACTTTTAAACTCATGAAAAAATAATTCCCTTCGATATTTTGGCTTTAATCCTAAGTAAAAATGATTGATTTTACTATTAAGGTCTCAAGTAAAATTTGGAGCATACCGTGCCAATCGAGTGAACCTTTCTTCATAGGTAGCCACTGAGTCTTCCTCTTGCCTCAATTCCAAGAATTGCTTTTAAATCCAATTTCGAACAGCCTCAGGAAAATACTTCTCAAAAAACATACCATTGAATTCATCCCAGTCAAGAGCATCAATCTCATCGGCGTCCCTGATATTTTTAACAATAGACCACCACTGATCTGCCTCACCCTTCAAAGGGTAAATATCAAGACTAACCTTTTGATTGTCTGAACACCCCATGACATCGAAAATCTTCTACAGTGCTTTAATCTACCCTTCAGCTAACAGAGGGTCAGATGATCCTCTGAATGATGGGGGATGTTGCCTCATGAAATGTTCCACCACTGACATGTTCCTCTGTGGTTGATCTGGCTAATCTCGTGCATGGATACCACCACCATTTATCGCTTGAGTCAACTGTGCCATTACTGCAACAAACTGTTCAGTTCCAATTCCGACCACCTCCAGATGCTGATTCGGAAGGTTATTTCCTTCTGTATGCCTTCGTATAACTTCTTCCCGGTTTCCTCTGCGGAAAACCATTCTAAACAAACATGTCTTAGATGAAGCAACATGGTAATATTCAAATACTATATCACTTCAATTTGAACATAAAAAAAAATATATTTGGATAATCATTTAATAGAATTCTAACTCCTAAAGTTATCTAAACCGACCTCTGATAACAACTATAAGGCCCGTCCTTAAACCTTTCTTAATCTTGAGTTATTACAAGATTACACATTGAGGATATTTTCAGGTTTAGAGTTTTAGAGAATTAGATCATAAAACATTCATTACATTACACATATAAACAAAGTGGTTACATAAAGATAGTATTCTTCTTTCCCATCAATGGAAACGTATTTAAAATAAAACATGGATTCTTTCTTGACACATACTTGACACTATCATCATATCATGTACCTTTCCCTTGACCTCTGAAAAACATTTTAATAAAACATGGGATGAGCATAAAAATCTCAGTAAGGGATTTAAAAATATGGAAAGGAAACATGGGTACATATATAAATAAGAATGAAATCATAATTTACCCATAAAACATAAACACATTAACATACCTCATCAAATCATGAATAAATCATAGAAATCATAAGACATAAAGGTAACTTGAGGCTTTCATAACATTCTTACGTAGGGAGTAACCCTCTTTGTTACGTTTGGAATACCTATCACAGTATATTCCCTAAATCTCTTTGGAGAAACCTTAAGGTTTCACTCCTTCGCGTTACCCAATGCATTGGAGTGCTATATCGGTCTCACCCGCCCTTAGTTTATCAGGGAACCACCCGTCTTCATAATAATTCCCAAGAACCTCAACATAATCGTATCACATAAAACATGCATAAAGGAAACATAACATTTCCACCTTTCAATCACAAGATATCAATAAACACATTGATATAAAAACATTATAAAAAACATTTTCAATACCAAAATAAAATAAAAGTACAACATGGTATTTATTTTTCTTTAAAAATAAGGTATGGATTCTAGAGGATTCTGAAACTCAAATAATGGTCACGGCGGCGGATAAGTCTTTGTCGCCGCATACGTACGACAAAAACATTCCCTTTTGTCGTTTAGTAAACGCTTCGTATAAAAAGGATTACTTTTGAATAAATTTAAATTTCAAAGAGGTTTATACCCCTTATAAAAGAAGGTTGTGTATAAAACAAAATATGCCTTAATGAAATGAGATTGAGATGAAGTCCCATACCTCGGGTCTGACTTGACTCGGTCGTTCTTTAATCTCCTTAAAATCGGGTAACTCCCTTTGGTTTGAGCTCAAAAGATTCCTTGGGAAGACTTCTGCCCAAAGTGAGGCTTCAAGGAGTAAGAGACGGATGTGGAGAGACAAAATGGGAAGGGGTTGGCCGAGCCAATGGCTTTGGGAGTGTGGGTTAGTATGTAGAGGTGTGGGCCTTTTATAAGAGGAGAGGAGGGGCACTCTTGGAATGTAATGAAATGTTACATTATTTTAAAATGTGTTTCGGATTCAAAAGGTCCCAATTTGATATAATTCAAGGGTAAGGTGATAAGGTTTCTAAATCCACCCATAAAATAGGTTTTTGACATGTGTAGTTCATAGATTTTACATTATCATTTCATTTTATTTAAATCCTTTATTAATGAGGTAATCGTTGCATCATCTTGGTGTCATAAATAATTTAATTTATTTAAAGTAAAAAAATTATAAAACAAATACTATGATGTAGGAAATGTTTTTAGATTTCCAATGACTATTTATAATCAAAAATATGACTTGTATAACCCCATGTAAAAAATTGTTTTAGTAAATCATCTCATGTTTGTGTCATTTTTACTTTAACATTAAATATAAAATTATTTATGTCATTTCCCAACCGAAGTGGCTCCATGGGGTCCCCAAGTTGACCCATGGATTTTATTGGTCGTCCATGACAATCCAATGAGGGTAGGACATGTTTCAAGCTCATCTCTTATTATTAAAACATTATTTTTACCTTAAACTACACTAATTACCACTAATCGCGATTAAGAACTTAAAAGTTACTATTCACCAAAAAAATATTTTAATCTCATTGAACCACATTTTACTTCTTAATGAAAACCATGTATGTTGTATTTTTGAAAATCAAATCACAGAAGTGGCAATGTTTCATTTAAACGAAAAATCAGTTTCTTTAACTACCACTTAGTGGTTTCACTATTCATCAAAAATTGAAGTTTTTCAGAAAGATACCAAAAATTCACCCTAAGAAATATTTGATATTCCGAATTAAAAAATGATGTCTATTTTAAAAAATTCAAAACATTTAAGTTGCATTAATTAATTTAATAACTATTTCCCGCCGTCATGACAAATAGCGTGTTTTTATTAAATAATACGTATCAAAAGATTGACACTAGTTTAAGTCCAATTTCAAAGTGAAATTTATTACAATGACCAACATTGGATAAAATGGTAAAAATATATTCTAATTTAACTTCAAAACCAATTCCAATGATATTCTAATCATATATATAAATTAGATTAAAAAGAGATTTTTAATTAAAATACAACATTTTCACTATTCATTAAAAAATGAACTTTATCGGAAAAATACCAAAAATTCACACAAAGTATATTTTGATGCCCCAATAATAAATAGTAAGTTTATTTTGACAAAAATAGCTTATAAAATTGTCAAATGATAGATTTAAAATGGGTTTTCCATCAAAAGTCAGTAAAACAATCTTTTAAGAATATTAGTGTATTCCATGCATAAGATTGTATTTATTTCCATTTTAAGCCTCTAAAACACAATCTTAATCATTAATAAACATATATAAAAATATCTATTATTCATTACTTAATTGGGATGTTACAAATACCTTCTTTGGTTATTCTATTTAAAATGTTGTAATAAAATGAATTACTAGAAAACCATATTTGAATAGGTATGTACTTCCTTATTCCTTTGGTAAATCATTGAATACTGGATATACTCCTAAAATCCAAAAATGATGGAATCACTTTCTATGATGGAATAATAAACCATTAATTAGTTCCAATGTAGTCAATAAAATCCAATATAATTTATCAAAATCAATACCACAGTATGATGACTGTATTATTGATTAGATTTCCTTCCACCATGTATTTTCCAAAAAAGTTTACCGTTCTATTTATTTTCATTTCTTGTTAAAAAAAAAATCTCAAATACTTAATGAAATAGTATTGTAGTACAATCCTTATATACTTCGTAATTATTATAACTAGTACATTATTGATAAACACACACATGACCTAATTCTTTCATATCAACATAAGAAAAATAGTCATTACTCTTCATCTGTGGTAATATAATAACATTATTTTTATCCATCAACATCATTTTTGGTATAATCTGTTGATTGAGACATTGATTCACATAGTGTCCCTACTCATTGCAGATAAATAATTTTATATTTGAAACCTTTTCTTACCCTTGAAATTACATACTTGGTTCCTTTTTCTCCACACATATAAAAGACACCCATTCCTTTCAATCATTTACCATGGTGATTCGTTCTATAGTTATCACATATAAGAAAATCCTTATTTCCCTTATTACTGTTATCCAAATTTCTCTCTACCATCATTTTCTTCTCTATCTTCCCTTCAAATCCATATGGGTTAAGGAATTCATTTCATAACTTATTAACACATGATACTATTTTATCATATGATGAAAATACATGGGAGACTATTTTTTTTTTAAATTTTGTCTTAATACCATTAAATATATGATCTTTATTATTCGTTGCATAATGTGTATTGTTGTAGTTCTCATTCCATCTATTGGGCACCATTTCTAAACAATGACATACACTATGATAGTTTTATGAATCAAAATGCATAATAAAAAACATTTAAAATACCTACCATAAATTGAAAATATTTTGCATATAATATATAATCATAAAAAATGTTTTCATTGAGGATGTATTTACTCCAAAATCCTTCATAATGATTTCTAATGAAAATTTTTATTATCCTAAGCATATCCCTTGAGTGTGTCATAACCAAGAATGCAGCAAGGCCCGTTGTCATGTACCCGGATAACCTGGGTCAAGACTAATACTCCTTGTTGGAGTTTTCACTCCTAGGTACATCTGTTCTAGAGTTACCTCTAGCTGATCGTATCCAGACAGGGATGTATTGCATTGAAAATTCACAAAATCTGTACATTACCAAAATTCTATGTTGTTCTTCAATAATTATCCTCAAATTCTATCTTAGGTTAATTTTTTCTAATCTGAGTTTTTGTAAATCTTGATTTCAATGATTGTACTAAAATTACTCTGATACCAAATGTAATTTCTTGACCCTAGTTAACCAGAGTCGGTGCATTATTACATAACATTTGAATGATACAAGGAATCATACCCCGAAAGACTAATTCGTTTAGTAGCCTTGGAATTACTAGATACTTACAAAAGTTTTACATTACATCCTTGGATATGAACAACAATATATTGTCCCCTTTGAACACACTTATATCCCATAGCCTATTCCTGTAGGTCAACAAAAAACACTTCTTCACATCCTGGAAAAAATAAAACATTGAAAGAGGTGAGCATAGATGTTCAGTAAGTTTAACAATATAGCAGAATCTTTATAAATGATCATAAACATTTAAGGCAATGTATAAATCATAAATACAAGCCTTTTAAACATAAAAAATACAATAATATGGTAATGATAAATCTAATAATGTCATTTAATTTTTCAAAATGATATTCTACTAGTCGAATAATCACATGTAATATCAATAGGTAATTTCATTATGATAGAATGCATAATACCGAACATCATAACCATATAGTGAAGGCCCTGTGCCAAGACTACAAATAATATTTTTTCAAGGCACTATACCAAGACACTAGTCTGTCTCATGAAATCTACTGATACATCGAGGAGCTATATTAGTCTCCACCAGTAACTTACTACGTCCAATTAATTCCCCATATGAAAATGTTGAATCATAACATAATCATTCGTATTAAAACTAGCATACGAAATTTTAATACATTTTCAACGACCTGAATCTGGAGTAACATAATTGGTTCCCCGTACCCGGTTCGCCACATAACCTCAAGCACGTTTCCCAAAATGCTAGAGGTTGCCGACTAGTAGCGAGGACCTCGGTGAGTCGGTGGGGAAACTATGCACTCATTTAGTAATGTATGCACCAGAAGAATAATGATAATCAATAGCGGAAGCCATAAAAAACATACATCAACTGAACTAAAAGTTTAATAAATATATGATATAATAATGATGGAGAATGGTACATGTATCTATGGAAAGCAGTAAACAAAACAACAAGCTGAAATACAACTCAAACCAAAGTACTAAATGTAAACAGCAACTCCAGTAGCATCGCGAGCCAAAGCCCGGTCCCATGCTCTCCAGCTCTAACCAGCAATTAACAACCTGAGGTAGAAGGACCACAATCCCTACCTACACCTGCAACCATATAATCTGTTTGGGCCGAAAAGAAAGACCCAAACAGGGTGTGAGCCTAATCCCAGTAGGCAATCACCATAAGATTTGTGCCCTAATGTCAGTGAGTAATATAGAAAAAGTAAATGAAAATAAGTACAGTACTGAACTAGGAGTACACCAGTAAATAATCCTGGCAATTACAATTCACATTCATTTAATTAAAAAACCAGCGAAAAACTAGCAAGGCATTCTATTCCAAGGTATGCAAGTAACACATCAGGTATCTCAGAAGACTACCTAAACACAAGAAGTACAAAACCCAAGATTGTTCTTTGGCATGGTGAACTCAAGACAACCAACCATCAAAATTTACAGTAACTCTCTAGGTGGCTCAATCTAGTAGACCCCTATAGTCCAGTAATCAGACAAGGCACACACACTCTAGGAAGCTCTCACATCAATTTCCCTATGGTCTTGAAACAACAGCTACAAAATCTTTGAGGAAGAACTTACATCTAATTCCTCTTGTGGTCTCGATGCGTGGGTAAACTAAGAACAGTCTTGGGATGCACAAAGTCCTATTCTTGTAGGTCCTGTGTATGAAACTAAAACCAACAGACCCTCTAGGGAAGCACTTAATTGTCTATTCCCTCTTTGATCTCCTGCACCATGTTCTCACAGCCCTGAGTAGCCCAGTCGTGCATAATCGACTGTCAGCAGCCCAAAGTAAGTTAAAAAACTACTTGGATAAAAGCTACCATGGATCAAAAGCATTAAAAATCAGGCAACACATGCAATCAGTGATAAAAAGTAAACTAACAATTGCAATATTGTTTTCCTCATAGGAAAACGATGCCAAACGGTGATAAACAACCAAACAGGGGGAGATACACCCGGTTGGTGATCTTAAAACATTCAACCAAGAATATATTAGAAACAATTAATCAAAATCTAATAATAAATCTAGGGAAAATAAACAATAGGATCAAAATCCTAAACCTGGGATACCAGATACATGGGTATCCGGCACATTTGCAATCAAAACTCAAAGAACATCAACGTAGGGCAACACACCACCTTCCATGATCCTCGAAGATCGATATACTTGAACCTTGGCCCATGAATCTACCTATAATGGAGTAGATCTGCAAAAATGACTAAAATGTTCAACCTCAGATAACTTACACAAGATAAAGAATTACGAAACGAGGCTAAGGAAGAATAAAAGAAAATCACCACTGTGATTCTTCTGTAGTCGACGGAGTTCGATTCGGAGAACTGGTGACGGGTCAGTGGCTCGGAAAAGAATCGGCCTCCTCAGACACTCTGGACAGAAAAAGACGGAGAAGAAGACGTTAATGATCATTAGGCGCGTCCCCGGTCCGGTTAATGAAATAAAAAAGGTAAACAACGTGTACTTTTAACGTAGACGGCGTGTAGTGGGTTTTTCCGTACACCGCCAAAATCGGCCTCCACGTCACCCCTACACACCATGTGTGTGGCCCGGACACAGCCAACACATGACATCGAGCGGGAAAATAGTACACGACATGTACTCAGAAAGTAAACGGCGTGTACTTAAAAAATTTCCAGAAACTTCATTTTTCCCAAAAACTCCAAAAAATGAAAAACATACCTCAAACGATGATCCGGGTTCTTACAAACTTCTCCCCTTAAAGAACTTCGTCCCCGAATTTCCCTAACAATTTGTGGAAGTAGAATCCTTGAACAACTCTACCCACTGCGATCAAACATCGGCCTCCCTCTCCTAGGTCTCGTCCTGTACCCGCTTGTGCTGCCATAGCACCCGTACTAGAGGAACATACCGGCCATGGGAAACTTTCATTCTGCAATCAAAAATCTTGATAGGATGCTCCTCAAAAGATGCATCATGCTCCAAATAAACCTCATTGGGTTGAAAAACATGAGATGGGTCTAAGAAATACCATCTAAGCTGAGAAACATGGAAGATGTCGTGCATAGCCAGGTACCTCTGAGGTAACTACAATCTGTAAGAAACCAGCCCGAATCACTCCAGAACTTCAAACGGCCCAAAGTACCTTGGTGAATTCTTCCCCTTCCACCTAATCCTCTTATTTCCCATCCTCGTGGTAATGCGGAGGAAAACCTGATCTCTGACCTTGAACTCCAGAGGTCGCCTTCGCTGGTTAGCATATGACTTCTGCCGAGATTGTGCAGTAGCCACCCTCTTCCAAATCAACTCTATCTGCTCTGAGGTCTCCTGAACAAGACGAGGTCCTAGTAAAGCTGCCTCTCATACCTCTAGCTAGCATAAAAGTGATCGCCATGGCCTACCGTACAAAGCCTCATAAGGTTCCATCTGAATTGTCGCCTGAAAATTGTTATTGTCGGCGAACTCCACTAGAGGGATATGCTTCTCCCAAGAACTGCCAAAGTATAGAATCCAATATCGAAGAATATCCTCAAAAACATGGATTGTACGCTCGGACTGGCCATCAGTCTAGGGATGGTATGCTGTACTCAAAAGTACCTGTGTACCTAAAGCCCTCTACAGCCCCTGCCAGAAGTGCGAAGTAAAACGTGAGTCCTTGTATGAAACAATGGAGTATGGAACTCCATGAAGATGTACAGTCTCTTGGATGTACAACCATCCTAGATCATCAATGCTGACGGTCTCCTTGATCGGCAAGAAGTGTGCAACCTTCGTGAGCTTGTCCACTACAACCCAAACTGCATCATTTCCACGAGGCGATCTCGATAACCCTTTCATGAAGTCCATTGAGACATCATTCCATTTACACATAGGAATGGGTAATTGCTATAAAATCCCTTCTAGTTTCTAATGTTTTTCCTTAAATTGTTGACAGTTGGAACACCGCATAACAAAACTAGCCACATAATTCTTCATACCTGGCCACCAATACTGACGGTGTCAGTCTCGGTACATCTTGGTGACACCAGGATGAACTGTCCAAGATGAAGCATGATACTCCCGCATCATCTTCTCACGTATGTCCGCTGAAACCCATACATGGCCATGAAAATGTAGCACCTTATCATCGCCCACTATTCACACTGGAGTAGGGTCTCCATCTGACACACCCTCTCATAAGACTAGGCCCTCTTGGTCTGATAATTTCCTTATTCGAACTCAATCTAAAAGAGTAGGGGTAACAACTATAGAAGAAATAAAAATATGTCCCAGTCTGTCATGCACCTCCAAATGCATCTCAGAGAATAGAGCCATTAGACACCACTAGCTTCTGGCCTCCTGAACTGCCTGAAACTGAGTCCTCCTGCTTAGTGCGTCTTCCACAACATTGCATATCCCAGGTGTATAAAAAATCTCAAAGTCTAAATACTTTAGGTACTCGTCCCACCTCTGATGTCTCAGATTCAAGTCACGCTGCATGAATATGTACCTGAGGCTCATCTGGTTAAAATATACCACAAAATTCTCTCCCATGAGATAATGCCTCTAACAATACAAAGCATGAACAATAGCAGCCAACTCAAGGTCGTGCATAGGATATTTATTCTCGTGTGGCCTCAACTGCCGAGATTCGTAGGCAACAACACGATATTATTGTATAAGAACTACTCCAAGCCCGATGCCAGATGCATCACAGACAACTATATAACTCTTAACCGGCTCAGGGAGAACTAGAATCGGTGCTGAAGTCAATATCCCCTTTACCTCCTAGAAGGCTGAGTCGCAAGCTTCTGACCAAATGTACTTCACACCCTTCTTAGTCAAGCCCGTCAACGACGCTGATAAGCGTGGGAAGACCTGTATAAACTTCATGTAGTAACCAGCTAGTCCCAAGAAACTTCGTACCTCGAAGACATTCATTGGCTACTCCCATGTAACTACTGCCCTCACCTTATCTGGGTCTACCGATACTCTTGACTATAAAATCACATGGCCTAGGAAGTGAGTCTCGACCATCCAGAAGTGGCACTTTGAGAGCTTAGCATATAACTGATGCTCTCTCAGTGTAATCAATATGATCTCAAGATTGGTAGCATGGTCATGTATAGTGTGCGAGTACACCAAGATATCTTCCACAAAGACAATGACGAAAGAGTCCAAGTAATGATGGAAAACTCTATTCATTAGTACCATGAAAACTGTCGGTGCATTCATGAGACCGAACAGAATAACCAGATATTCGTACAGACCATACCTTCATCGGAAAGCTGTGAGAAGTATATCAGATGGTCTGTCCCGCAACTGATGATTGCTGGATCTCAATTCAATCTTCGAGAATGCCCAGGCTCCTCGAAGCTGATCAAAAAGATCATCAATCCTCAGCAAAGGATATCGATTCTTGACCGTCAACTGGTTCATCTTTTGATAGTCCACACAAAGCCGTAAGGTACCATCATCCTTCATTAGAAACAACATAGGCGAACACTAAGGGGAAGTACTGGGTCGGATAAAACCCTTTGCCTACAACTCCTCCAACTACTTCTTGAGTTCTTGAAACTCAGTTGTATCCATCCTATAAGGAGGTATGGATACTGGTGCTACTCTTGGCACAATCTCAATACAGAATTCTACCTCTCGCTCCGGAGGCAACCCTGAAAAGTCTTCTGGAAAGACATCCAGAAAAAGGTCAACTACCGGAGGAAAGTCTATCTGAGAGGTCCCTTGATCATCCATATATAAACTAGAAATCTGGGGTGTAAAACTGTCCAACCCATAATGCTCTAGTCCAGCTCTTCTTTCATGGACATACCATTCGACCTTATGAAGAAATGATCCACCATTAGGTGATGTAAAACTCACCGTACAATGATAACAATCGACAAAGGCCTGAAAAAGAACTAGCCAGTCCATTCTATGAATGACATCATAACCCGTCATCTCAAGGACATAAAGATCCCAAGAGAAGTGACACCCACCGACCTAAAGGGGGCACTCTTTGTATAGATTCACACTAGTAATTCATTTTCCCAAAGGAGTGTTTAGTGAAAAAGTATCCTTAGAAGTAAATACATTAAGTCTATGGCTCTACACGGTGTGTACAGAAATAATGTTATGAGAATATCCGGTATCGAAAATTGCAGATGATAACACTAAGGCTATTAGGATCGTACCTCAAACTGTGGAAGGTCCAAGATCCTACTCTCGATGGATCTTCTCTACCGCAAACGTCTGGCCAGTACCGTGCCCCTAAGTAGCAGCATGATATCTCTGGGCTGATCCTCCCTCAGCATGACCACCGCGTCCGCAACCTCTACCCTGGCCTGAACGACCCAAAGAAATACAACCCCCAGTCTTCTGTGGAACTGGTAATCCTGCTCCTGAATGAGGAGTAGAAACTGATTCTCCATCACTAGCTGGTAGAAGAAGAACCCTGCAAAAACGCAGCAGATGACCCATCTTGCCACATGATCGGCACTCCACTGTATCTCTAGGGCACTGAGGCTTCTCATGACCGCTCTTTCCACACTGATAGCACACCACCTAGTTTTCAGAAGGAAGATCTCGTCTTATATAAGATTTACCTCGCTTCCTCATATCACCTTGAGTAGACTCTCGGCAGCGTTTCCTGCTATCAGTATGCAATGAGTCAGCCTTGGATGTTGCACCGCCCTGGTCAACAGCTCTAGTCTCCCTCAGATTCCGTTCGGTGATCATTTCCTGGTTGACTATTAGGGTAATAGAAGACAACTTGATTATGTTCACCTGTGATCTGATATCTTGTTTGAGTCCTTCCTCAAACTTCCTTTCCTAAAACAGCTCTTCATTTCCCAAAACAGAAGCGAAACGATGTAACTCAGTGAAACGGGAGAAATACTCCATAACCGAAAGAGTACCCTGCTATAGGTTCATGAACTCCATGGCTCTATCGTCCCTCAGCGTCGCCAGATAGAATTAGTCATAGAACGTATGTTGGAACTCATCCCAATCCATAGTCTGCAGGCGCCTTGCCTGCGAGACAACATCCCACTATCTCTTGGAAGAATCTCACGGCATGTAAGTTGCGAGCTTCGCCCTCCTGTCTGGGGGTGTCTCCAGATGGTCGATGATGGCATGCATGGTTTCTAGCCATGACTCTGCAGCCTGAGGTCCTCCATCCCCTATGAAAGTGGGAGGATGCTGCTGCTGGAAGAATCGCGTCAGCTCTACCATAGATGAGGCAGGATGCTGAGATCCCTGGAAGTTCTGCATAAACCTCATGAAACCCTCTCTGAACTGAGCGTCGGCACCAGTGTTTGGAATCACTGCGGGTACCATGTTCGGAATGATCAGCGGAACCACAAGTAGTCCCTGGTCGGCCGTATCAGGCGTACAGTCACTACCTGGCTTCTGACGTGCAACAACAGGACATCTTGGTGCCATAGCCTTGAAATGTCAAAAGCACGCCTCATATTAGGATTAACAAAGAGAGAAAAATCAAGATTACAAAATGGGAACATGAGATAGAAACACATAAGTTTTCAAAACATGACTACACTGCAGGTATTTAAACTTCATGGCGTGTTTGTTAAAACCATTTACATGGGTGTGTACTTCTACCACCACTGGTCATGTAACATCCCAGACTACACGGCGTGTTGTCCCAAAACACGACGTGTACTTGAATTCTACTCCCCTACCCGAGTCTCTCTTCACAGATAACCTACACGGTCCTTCAAATCATAATCTACCCCGCATGTGCACTAAAGGCACGGTGTTTACTAGACAGGTTTCGGTGGCCCATGTAGCGGTTACACGGCCGGCTACACGGGTGACTCCTACATGGCGTGTTCTGAACAAAAACAACGTGTATAAGGATAGATCACACCGACACGTGTTGTCCGTGACATGTTTGGGTTCCCAGAAGAAAACTACACGGTGTGTTCTTATAACACAAGGTGTGTACTGGACAGGCTTGGTGACCCATGTCGCAGGTTACACGGTCGGCCACACAGCTAACCCATTACACGGCATGTTCCGAACAAACACGGCATGTATAGGTGGAGATACCACCATCCCGTGTTGTTCGTGACTTGGCCGGATACCTAGGAAAAAACAACACGGTGTGTTCTTACAAAACACGACGTGTACTACCCGAGTTTCTCCGACCCGTGTTGTTAGTGAAACAGCTGGGTACACGGTTGACTACCACACGATGTGTGCTTATGGTACATGGTGTGTCCCTAAATAAATTACACCACCCTATGTCTTGTTCACACAGTCAGTAACACAGTTTAAAAGCTACAAGGCATGTATTAATAAATTATACGTCGTGTATTCTGGGTTTTTCCGAGCAGTAGCTCAGAAACTGCACCGAACATCCGAAACACTGAAAAATAAACATCTATGTTCCGAATTCCAATCCGTGGGGTCCCATACTCCCAGTGAAGCAAATCATGGCATCATAACAATGAATATATCATGTAAAATAGCATAGAAAGTATGAACGTCACAGCAACTATCACAACAACATGCATAATTTATCACGACATCTATCACAACAACATGAAATTCTAATGCACCCTAGAAGGCATGGTAAAATGCATGACATGTGATTTCTTACCCAGTGCCTATATGATGCATGAGATGGAACACCCTCATCTCATCAGGGTGCAACAAAATAAAATCAGAATCATATAAACTATAACATCACAAAACAAGTGCATCAACCAACGTTGAAATATAATAAACTGTAACACTTGAAAAAACTGAAAATTGAAATTACGAGGTAATATAGCTTTTCCTTGTACAAGGGTTAATTACTCCTGGGCAAAATTAAGTACTAACTACCCATTTCTTCATATCCCTATCTATTGTCGCAAAACAGTAAGGCAATAGAAAAGAAGAAACGTCCTTTGATACTACTTTGTAACGACCCGAATCCGAAGTCACATAACTGGTGCCCCGTACCCGGTTCTCCACATAACCGCAAGCGTGTTTCCCCAAATTCCAGAGGCTGCCGACAAGCAGCGAGGGCCTTGGTGAGTAGGTAAGGAAACTATGCCCTCATTTGGCAAAGTATGCAGCGGATGAATAACGATAATTAATAAGGAAATCAATAAACAAAATACAAAAACTGAACTAAAAGTAGAAAAAATGTATGATATAATAATGATGCAGAATAGTACATGTATCTATGGAATGTAGTAAACAAAACAACGTGCTGAAATACAACCAAAACCAAAGTACTAAATGTAAACAGAAACTCCATCAACATCACGAGCCAATGCCTGGTCCCATGCTCTCCAGCTCCAACCAGAAATTATGTTCCTGAGGTAGAAGAACCACAATCCCTACCTACACCTGCAACCATATAATCTATTTGGGCCGAAAAGCAGGACCCAAATAGGGTGTGAGAGAAATCCTAGTAGGCAATCACCACATGATGTGTGCCTTACTGTTAGTGAGTAATATTGCAAAAGTAAAGGAAAATAAGTATAGTACTGAACTAGGAGTACCCCGGTAAATAATACTGGCAATTACCATTCAAATCATTTTTATTAAACAACCAGGTAAAAACTAGCAAGGAATTCTATTCCAAGGTAAGCAATTAACATAGGAGGTATCTCAAAATACTACCTAAACAAAAGCAGTACAAAACCCAAGATTGTTCATTGTCTTGGTGGAATCGTCACAACCAACCATAAAAATTATCAGTGAATCTCTAGGAGGCACAATCTAGCAGACCCCTATAGTCCAGTAATCAGACAAGGCACAAACACTCTGGGAAGCTCTAACATCAATTCCCCTAGGGTCTTGCAATGATAGCAATAGACTCTATGAGGAATCACTTACGTCTAATTCCTCATGTGGTCTCGATGTGTGGGTAAACTAAGAACACTCTTTGTAAGCACAAAGTCCTATTACCGTAGGTCCTTCATATGAAACTAAAACCAAGATACCCTCTATGGAAGCACTTAATCGTCTATTCGCTCTTTGATCTCCTGCACCAGGTTATCACAGCCCTGAGCAGTCTAGGTGTGCATAATCGACTGTTAGCTGCCCTAAGTAAATTCAACAACTAATTGGATAATAGCTACCATGCATCAAAAGAATTAAACAGCAGGCAACACATTCAATAAGTGATAACATGTAAACTAACAATTGCAATAGGGTTTTCCTCACAGGCAAACGGGGCCAAATGGCGATAAACATCCAAACAGGGGGAGAAACACTCGTGGGTGATCTTCAAACAATAAACCAAGCATATATTAGCAATAATTAATCAAAAGATAAGAGGAAATCTAGGTCAAATAAACAATATGATCAAAATCCTAAACCCGAGATATCTGATACATGGGTATCCTTCACTTTTTCCAACCAAACTCAAAGAACATCAACGTAGTGAATCAAACCACCTAGCTTGATCCACGAAGATCGATATACATTAACCTTGGCCCATGAATCGACCTAAAACGGAGTAGATCTGCAAAAAATTCTAAAATGTTCAACCTCAGATAACTCACATGAGGGAAAGAATCCGGAAATGAGGCTAAAGAAGAACCAGGAACTCTCCTCTATGATTCTTCTCTAATTGAAAGAGTTCGATTCAGACAACTGGTGACAGATCGATGGCTCAGAGAAGAATCGGCCTCCTCGGACGCTCTGGACGGAAAAAGGCAGAGAAGAGGAAGTTAATGATCATTAGGCATGATCCCGGTCCGATTAATGAAATAAAAAAAGTACACGGTGTGTACATTTAAAGTACATGGTGTGTAGTGGGTGTTTCCGTACTTCGACAAAATCAGCCTCCACGTCACCCCTACACACCATGTGTGGGGATTGGACACGGCCAATACAGTTCTTAGAGTGGGAAAAGAGTACACAGGGTGTACTCAGAATGTACACGGCATGTACTACAAAAATTTCCAGAAACTTCTTTTTTCCCAAAAACTCTAGAAAAAGGAAAAACATACCTCAAACGAAGATTCGAGTTCTTACAACATTAACCAAAAACCATGAATGTCATAAAAATAACACATCCATTGTAAAACATATAACAAAACTATCAATATAATATAGATGTTTTGTATTATAATAAAATAACTTCAAACAAATATAAAATCCATTAATGAATATTTACATAGATGAAATCAAAACTATTTGAGAGAAATATCTCTTTCTATTTTGAAATCATAAAAAAAGTCATGTAATTATAAATGAAAACATTTATTTTGAATCTATTCTTAAAATATTGTAACGTAAGATAAAAAGGTGTTATAATGGTGGAGAATAACCGCACCAACCATATAAGTTAAAAATCATTCTTACCTTAATTTATTGAAAAGGTCAAAAAGTACCTTTTTTGGAAATAGATGGAAAGATTACTCTAAAACCATTTTAAAAAAAGTTAAACCAGGGTATAAATAAATTGAACCCATAGTGTAGTAAATATTAAAAATGTTTTAAAATGAATTTTTATGAAACATGGATGTGGATAATAAATAAGTCCTAGTAGATACTTAGGTAAAAACAACCTCAGATAATAATGTGATTGTGAAATTAACAGTTACCTTGTACTTTTCCTTGGTTGAGGGTACATTAACCTCTTGTATAATATTTAAATCATTGTTATTAAATTATAAAATAACCACAAACATAAATATGATATCATGTATGATCTTCTAATATCTCTTTGTTAATATTATTTTAGTTGTATCATTGTTTCAGCTGTTAACTAATTTGTTTCCCTATATATGTTTTGTAACGTATGTCATGTTTGTTATGGATAGGATGTATTTGATTCTAGTACAGAATGATATAATGTTCTTAAATATTATTTTTAATAATCAAATGAAAATTATTTTTGAATGTTTACGATTGGGATTGAATGTCATCGCGTTCGTGGAGATGGTAATCTGTATGTACCCACGAACGCTACATCCATTTTTTTTATTTTTTAAACGAAAGAAGACCAAATGATATATAGGTATATTATTATTTTAGTATTATATAATATTTTATATACATTACATAATTTCATTAACACCATCCTTTATACGATCCAAGTAAGGTATTAAAGAGTCATATCACTATGAGGGGAGGTAGTTCGTACTTCCTCAAATAAAATTATCATATATATACTACATGAAAATAATAAAGGTATGAAATAAAATATAATTACACAAGATTATAGATAAAATAAATATCATTAATATCGAATATAATTACATTTCCATCAAAATGGCCACTATAAGAGGTTGTAGGAGAATATTGAACAATAATCGTTTCGTGAAGAAGTAGTTCGACGTCCAAATAATCATTATGTTCTATACCAATTAGATGGAGGTACCTGTAAGCTTAGTTCAAAAAATTCTCATAACAACAACCTTGTATATTTATGATACTTTTTTTGTTATATTATAATGTAATAAAGAGATTTTAGGGGTTTGGGGAAGTAAAATAAAAGATAAGAACATAAGAGGAGATACTACCTTTAAATCGGGTAACTCCCTCTGGTTTAAACCAAAAGGTTTCCTAGAAGTTCCTTAGGCCTAAGGTAAGGATTAGAAGTGGAAGTTAAGGTTATAGGGAGCTTAATTTGGAAGATTTTGGACGATCCATGGGGCTTTACAGTTGTGATAGTAAGTTAGAGGTGAGGGATTTTTATCAGAGGGTGGAGGGGCTATTTATGAATGTTTGAAAATATTATTTTATTATATAATTATTTCTAATTTCTAAAGATCCAAAACTAAATATTGTATAAGAAAATAAGGCTCATGATTTAAATAAAATCAATCAATAATAATTGGATAGGTTTTGGATATTTATTTTAATTTTTATAAACTCATTTATTTAAATCATTCTTTAATGAGGTAAACAATGCATAATTATTGTGTCACAAATAATTTTATTTATTTGATGTATAAAAATTATAAAAAATTATCATGATGTGTAAAAAATTTTATCTTTCAAATGAATATTTATAGTTGAAATAATAACTTATATTACAACTTTTAAAAATTATTTTAAAAAAATATATGTGATTATGTCATTTTTGTCTTTACATTAAATTAATTAATATAATGTGTCACTATCAATCTAATGATGCTCCATGGTGTCCCAAAATCGACCCATGGATTCCCATTATTGTACATGTGTCATCAAATATGAATATGACACATGATAGGGTAACTTAATATTATAATAATAATAATTTGTTTTACCTTTTTTACCAGATTCACCCTTTAACCAAGGAAAATAAAAATATTTACGAAAGTGAAAATTCATAATGTCTTAAATAAAAGTTACCGATTTACACAATTTGGACCTCCTAATTCCAAATAAGGAATTCATTTTTCAAATTCAAAACACATATGTTGTAGAAATTAATATAAAATTAATTCATTTTGTCCCAACAAAAAGCGTGTTTTTATGAAATAATAACTATTAAAACATTGACACCTGTTTATTCCAATTTAAATTTGAAATTACATACAATGACATAAATTATATTAAATGATAAAAATATAATCTATTGATACATTAAGACCACTCAAATGTATAATTTAACACTATAAATTATTTTGATTAAAAATGTTTTTTTAATAAAAATTTAGTATTTTTAGGAATTCATAAAAAATATGAAAGTAATCCGAAAATTCCAAAAAATTTAAACAAAATATTTTTTATGTACCTATTTTAAATAATAATTTATTTTTATTAAATTTAATATATACAATTTTCAAATATTTGTTTAAAAATGGTTTTCCATTAAAAGGCCGTAAAATTAAATTTTATAAAATACTTCTTTTAACTAAAAAATTAATGTGTTCATATATTATGTATGAAAAACACGTAATATGGATGATAAAATTATATGAAGTATATAAAATTAAAAAATCAGTTAATAGTTTTTATAACTGCTTTTGAAAGACTAGTTTGGCAAGTCGTGGTGTGCTCGAACTCAGTGTTGCGTGTAACAGAAGTTATGGAATTTCATTGAAGATATTACATATTATGAAATCTTGGGGTGTTACACTTATCCACATGGATAATTAATTTATGATGTTCTGAAATACAGTTCCAATTATTTCCCATATTTTAATTCAAAATAAAACTAGACAAGGTCTTGGAAAGTGATGACAGTTTGTGATCTGTATGAAACTCATCTAGGAATTTAATCCCTAAGATGTCCAGACACTTAATGTTTCCAACAAGATTGGATACAAGTTTCCCATATGGTGAAGACTCTCTTGGTTAGTGGTGAAAAAAGTGTTGGATATCCCATACCTCTCTTGTCATTCCATCTCTTGATAGAGATCCCAATCGCAAGACATCTATCTGTAAGCATCCATTTCATTATATTTCTTAAAGATATCATTGGTAATTGATGATATCATCAATAACTAAACATATGTAGCACCATTCATATGTTTCTCATATAGAGATACCTCCTCATAACTTGCCCCATTTCCAGGCGCAACTCGTTATGGTTCTTTCAACACATCGAGTTTTTTTTCATGGAGAGGGATGGCCTGAAGGTTCGATTTCCACTCATGGAAATTACTGTTGGTGAGAAGGTTTTCTTTCTAGAGTATGGATCATGATGATATGATTTATTTCATTTTTAATGTAAATTATAAAAATAATATTACCAATGATTTAGTACTTTATCTTATTATATTAAGAAAAAAATATTCATTAGTCTACCTCTATTTTATCGAATCCCAATAGCATTACCATTGGATTTTGAATATCCTACTTCTTGAATATTCTAGCAGTAAGGATACATATTTCCCTTCACATTACCCAAAAATTTGATTGTCAAGAAATTATAAAAAATTTTGGTAGGCTTTCCAAATGCCAACTTTGTTACCTCACAGCTCCTTGATCCATTGTGTGGACACCCCAATCCAAAAATTCTTAATTTTGTTTTTCGTTAAACTTTGCCTCTCAGTTACACCATGTACTATTTTAGCGGTCAAACCTTGATGTTATGTATGTCACGTCAACGCAAAACCTAAAATTATAATTCCCCAATAATTAAATGCACTGAAAATTTTAATGTTTAAGAACTTTTAACTATTCTTTGATTCTATCCGAAGTAATGAAAGGCTACATCGACAAAATATATTACTGAGGGATTTTATCCTTTATGTATAAATTTCTAATTATTATCTTTTTTAAATGCGTTTTAGTATTATGCGGGATCTACTTCTGTGATTAACCACGTCTCAGATAATATATATGCATATGTTGGTTTTTTGAGTTCCATATTTCATGCTTATTCAATTCATTAATTGTGTGATCACGATAATACATCCATAATGAATAAAACATGAAATTGACAGAATGAAATAAATTGTAAGATCATGATATTGTTCTAATGGTTATTTTATATAGTTGATGATAAACTAACTATTGACCTAGGGGAGAAACCCCTTAAACCAATTGGGTTTGTGTTTACATCATTCTACCTCTCCACCTTTATATCTCCTAGGATTGGTTTCACCTCGTCTCTGAAATTGAGCATCCTATACTATCTTGGGAACTCCTTTCATGACATATTCTTTTACTCAGATGTTAGTGAGGGGTAGAAGGTGGTTTTCATAAAATAATCCATTGGTGCACATTCCCTATACATTAATGAGGAGATAAGGCACAAAAACCAAATATTAAATTTAATAAATTAAAAGTAAACCAATCATATACTAAAGGTATGGTCTATCTCATAATCTTCCACATGCATGCATGGAATATAAACAGTTAATTAAACTATCATCCAATTCTATAATAATTCCTATTTAAGATAAATTATGCTTTATTTGATTAATTACAATCAATAATTATTTATACATTTTATCTTAGTCCTTATTTGAATTTAATTGTAATTATCATCCATTATAATATTAAACAAATTTGAATACATTTAACATTTACCTTGTACATCTTTTGTACCTTGGAGGCAATCTCGTGAATACCCATCCAAAAATACCCAACATGTATTATACTTATATAGACATTATTCTTTCTGGCATGAAGAATTCACATTGAATTATAATTGTAATACAACTCATACATTATGTGCATATCTTTATACATTACAGATATGTTAATTAAACACACACACACACAGATATATATATATATATCAAACACCTATCACATGTTGTGTCCCACATTATTCCAACACAAAGATAAATGTCTCAAGGGAAATATAATATAACAGTAAATTTTAAATCTACATAATCTGGAAAAATTAGTCATCATGTAGATCCGACTACATGGTCTGTACCCTCCACACCATCCAACTAATGTACAAACCTTCAGAAATGGCGGGTGAGTTGTAATTTGGAAATCATCAGTGTACATAGTGTGTCCCATGGTCCACACACTATGTAGAATCCTAGTTACCCAGTTGACAGTTGGGCAAGCCGTGTATGGCATATGTGACTCGACCACATCCCAAAAAGAAGATAGACTATGTCTAATGGGCCACATGATGTGTAGTCTGGTTTCCATGCACTAGTTAATCTTGGTCAACACCATGTTGATTATAGGTCAGTAATGGTGTAATTAATGGAATATTAAAACACGATATCAAATTGATTACTAAACCAAATAAGGATGTATTTATGAATACTAATGGTGTGTAATTTTGATTACACAACATATAGTTTGGTGTTATAGGGCTAGGATCAACCACACCTCTGGATGAGTTCCATGATTTTATTCTATTCATAAAATATATCATCTTGGTTAGATCTAAGAGAAATAGTGAATGAAGAAATAGATATCATAATTCATATTTAATGAACTAGTAAACTTGAATTGAATAACAAAACTATGACTATATAAATCATTAGTGAAAACAAATAATTATAAACAATGCTACCCCTATTCAGAAACCACTAGTAGGTTCCAGAAACGGTGGAAGCACTGGAGGGGACATGCTTAAAATTTGTTTTTTCCATTATTAATGAAAAATCTGTGATCAATACAATGATGAACACCAATATCCCTGGAAATGAATCAAAGATTTAGGAAAAGGAATAGAAACATTAAACAAAGAGAGGGGATCATCATATTTTATTTATAATTAATTTAATTTAGTTAAATAATTACTTACTAGTTGATTATTTCTCCATTGATGCATTCGATCACAGATATCCAGGGCACCTTCAATGAGTTGTAGATATAAAGGGCGGATATCCTCTAGTGGTGATCCACATGTCTTCTATATATCTCCAGATGTCGCCAAAGGATTGTTTGGGTGATAGAAAAGAATATCCTTTCACATGCGATGTACGCCTTCGATCACCTTGAAAATATATTCCATAGCATTCTCCTTGATCATGTGGTGGAGGATCTCACCCATTCTTGAGAGCATTCATAGAGAAGAACGAACTCTCTAGGATTAAGATCTTTTCTCAATTTTTTTTCTAAAATAATAAATAATCATCTCTTGGAAATCTCTTGGGTAATAATATAATAATATTACTAGGAATTTAATTCACTAGGGTAATAATAAATAATTTTCACAAGTTAAATAATTATTTTTTAAAATCCTAGCGAAAAGCCCACATAAAATAATAATACAAACATTATTATTTCATGACATGATCTTAACATGCGAGTTATAATTAAATATAATTTAATAAAATAATATTCAATGTTATTATTTATCACTATACCCTTAACATGATCTGAAAATCCTACCCCACATTTATTAAACATTGAATAATGACTATTTATTTATAAAATAGATATCACTGTATTATTCTCTAATAGATATATAAATATTATATACACTAAATAGAATATAAAATTTTATTACTTATTTTTCCCATATTATATTCTCTCGAATAACTAGGGTAGAAATAAATGTGACATGGAATCAATTAATAATTATTGAAACAAAAATAATAATAATCTTTATTCAACTGGTTAAATAATAAATAATATATTATTTAACTGAGATATTGGATACATATAGTGTGTGACCCTCTAGGCGTCTTTCATAGTGGGATTAGACATTGTATCCTAAAGTCCAAGGATAGAATCTAACAACATGTCAGGTCACCCAATGAAAATTATGTTAATTCTACAATGACATGACACCTCATATATACACTTACCTTGTAATATGATAATTTTGTCATGATTTCTCCAATCAAACCAGATTAATGCATGTGACATCAACCCATGTGATTGTTTTCTTATTATTTTACCTAATAGAAATTGAACATCCATATAAAACACCATGTCCATGTATTTATTAATTCAATATCATTTTTATAAAATGGAATAAGATATCAACATCCATTATGGAACTAAAGGAAAAAATCCTTTCTTGCATTATTCATTAATGCCGAATTACTCATGATGCACCCAACATATCCTACCTCACCAAACACGTATGTTGTCATAATTTTTACCAATAAATATAATTTCATGATTTATAATAAAAATTAATTAAAATATTAATTTTTATGGACCTATACCCATATCCACAGTTAGGAACATCCAATGACACTTATAAATGTGGATTTCCTTCTGTCATGTCTGGATATCATATTATCCCACTAGAAATCCCTATGGACATACACCTTGAGAATGTGTATCAATGTCCTATGAGTCTCTACCCTAGATAAAATGTATCATTTGTGTCCCTAAAGTGATATTATCCATCTATTGAAAATATATATAATAATAGAGTCATATAACTTCTGGGTTCTCATCATAGTGGGGAACTGTTATAGCCTTTTAGTGTGATAGCTACTCTTGGGATGTTATCACATGCAATGTTATGGAAAAGAAAAATGATTTTGTAATAAAGTGTTTATTAATATCCATTAAATTAAAACATTTTTAACATAAATTACATTGAATTTGGTTCTAGGTCACCATCACTAATAGAGAGGGGCTGACTTTTTTAAAATGGGGGAGAAGAAACACATGGAATTCTTGAAAAGATAATGTGATACCGATATTTTTATCATTTCAAAACCCAACAAAAATGTTCACTATCAAATCAAATAGGTTATTAGATAATAATACATCCATATAATGGTTTTTTTAAATGTTATAGGCCATTTTTAGGCCTTCACTATTTCATTAATTCTTAGTAAACAATTTTTTACCTTAACAAAGAAAATTAATTTATAATGTTTTCTTTATTAATTAAGGTAAAAAAATTAATTTGAACTTTTTAGATAATAGTAATTATTATTATTATAATTTTTTTATATATTTTCCCAAATTAAATTAAAATATTTTAAAGAGTTGAATTTAAAAGTAAACCCACATCGGTGTAAAGAAAATGTTATTCTAAAGAAAAACATTTAAAATTATAAAATATATTTATATAATAATTCCATCTGAAATTTATTCCAATGATCCAAATTTGTAAAATTTTAATTTAATTATACTAATATATCATTAAATTAAATTTATAATATAATTTAAATATTTAAAAAATTTAAACAAAAATACATTTTACATCGATTATCATTATTCTTTAATATTCATCAAAAATATGAACCTTTTTAGATATTAATAAAAAATACATGTAATTTTTATTTTGAGATTTATATTTAAAAAATGAATTTAATATTCAAAATTTTATTTTCTAAATGTGGTAAAATTTAATTTTAAATTACTTCATCAAAGCGTGACTAATTTGGCATTTCAGAAAAGCAAAGTTTAAAAAAAAATCATTATGTTTCAAATTGTTATTTTTTATTTATAATTAATAGATAAAAGTTTATTTTCTTTATACAATGTTAATCCGTTTAATTTTTATAATTTATCTTGTCCTACTCATAACCACCAACATGACGGTCTGGTTATAACAATCATGTTTAAATTATAATATTTTAATCGAGTAACATCTTTTGTTTCAACTAGGTAATGTGGGAATCTATACCTATCAAAGAGATATAATTAATTTACAAAAGGTCCTAGTGTGTTAAATTATATTATAATATTGGTGTTTTATGTCATATATTTTACCAAAGATGACATTACTCTATTAAAATCTTATTGGATTATAGTTACATGGGATGATTCCCCTGGCCAAAAATGTAGGTACACATGAAGTTATTGCAATCCCATAGGCGGTACCTGGGTGGTTAGCCCAAGCATAACTTGTTATGAATTTCTTTATGCGTATCATTGTCATACAATTTTCTATTATTACGTGTATACCAAGAATATATATCTAATTACAATGTTATGATCTCATGGATCATATTCTATTATTGTCTAATGGTTCATTCCTTATGAAAATATAGTAAGTATTGCATGACTAATGTATATAATGAAGGGTATGTAGGGTATCGTTTAAAAATTTTCATCTGGTGTTCTCAAAACCTTATTCTCATGTTATGTTGATAACTCACTCATTTACCTTTACTGAGCATGTGAGTTCATCCTTTCATATGTTTCCTTTCCCCAGGTTATTAATAAAGGTATTATGTATTTTATGACTATGTAGGGTTTTAGTTAAGAAGAGCTTAGTAGGAGATAATGCATCTAACTTATGAACCAATTATACATGGGTCCATGTTTTCAAAGGATTTAGACCTCTAATATTATGGCATGGATCATTATGTTATGGAGTGAATATTTTTTTATTATGATGCAATATTAATATATAAATAGTCAATGTTATTATAACTGGTACCATATAAATGTTTAGTGAACCTTTAGAAACTGTAATGAGAATCATTTAGTGAGAACCGTGAAGATAAGTCTACGTATAGGAAAATTACCTGGAATTGTGGTGAATGATATAGTAAGTTATTTAAAGGAAATTAAATCCTTATCTAGAAACATCAAGTGGATGTGTCTCTGGAATAGTTTTACCTAGGGGTAATAACTCCAAAAAGATTCCATTGGGCTTTTAATCAATTGAAACATGGAGCACGATAATGGGCCTTGATGTAGACATAGTTTAAAAATGCTAGAAAATATATTTTTTGGAATTCCAAAACTCTTTATGAACCATCAAAAATGATTTGAGTAGATGGTAAACAAGATTGAGCTTGGTTAACCCTAAGTTGTTATATATTGAAAAGGCATCATTATGTAGACATATTATGAATGATTTCTCAAGATTGATCACTCTTATAAAAGACTATTTATGTTCATGCTAACTATTTTGGATATAAAAAATCCTTGATGATAAAAATATAAAGTTAATGTTGTAAGATGTATGATAAAATATAAAAGTTCCATATTTGACCTTATTGAAATTAATTTCATTATATAATTAAGTTTCTATTATAATACCAATTCCTATCCTCAATAATTGGTTTTGGAATTATAATTAAAATCATAAAATGGAATTAAGATCACATCTTATGTCTATGAATCTTCTTCTATTGATGTTTGTGAGAATGTGATATTGATAAATCTTATTATTCTACCTCTGGTTGAATATGATACTCTCTTTTACATGGATTGATTTTCTCTATATAAATTCCAAGTAAAGTGATGCAGAATAGAATTCATTAATAATATCTTGAACCATCATATGATCATATATCAGTGTGATGATCAATATAAAAATCTTTTGGACATAATATACATTGTATGGGTCTTGATTCCTATTCAAATGGAGTTTTTATTTTAGGTGGCTGGATAGAAAATCACAATTGATGATATGAATATTGTACAAGAGTTATTGATGTATTTATAGATTATTTTCCAAGTCATACTCTAAAATATTAATTTGATTTATCAATTTAACTTATACATGGTGAAAATCCAATTTTAATGACTCCCTATAGAATGAACCTAATTGAGTTATAGTAATTGATGAATTAACTCCATAAAAATCATCAAAATGGATTCCTTGGGAAATTGTGTTACCTTTGACTGCACATATTTTATTTGTTAAGAATAAATATGAAACAATACAAAATTGAATTGATTATCATTAACATAACAAGATCAGTTTCAAGAGAAAGTATGTTCCACCCTGTATTTATGACTTGTTTGATCAATTATGGGAAGCTCAATAATTTTCCCACAATGACCTTCATTGTAGATGTCATCAATTAAAGGTTATAAAGGATTATTTACCAAATAACACAGTCCAAATGTGGTCTCGATACTATGAATATTTAATTATTATATTTGGTCATACTAGATCTTCCAATATGATTATGGAGCCAATGAATAGAGTCATTATAGGCTACCTTGTTCAGTATGGATTAGTCATTATATATGATATTCATATAAATTAAAAAATATTGGAATAATAATAAGATAACTTTTTTATTGTATTGATGACCGTAAAGAACAAGAATCTATATTTAAGTTATATAATGAGAGACTTTTTTCTAAAAAAAGTTTCATTTCTCGGGTATATATTCCCATTTGAGGGTATATATGTGGATCCATCCATAATGGAGGCTATTGAATATTGGACTATTCCAACCATTGTGATTGGTATTTTATTTTTTATTAGTTTATATATATATTAGTGATTTCTTGTTGAGAATTTTTCATGAATGTCTAATCCACTCCCCATGTCTACTTGGAAGGGAGGGATAAGAATGTGTGGAAAATTTCATGTAACTGAAGATTAAGTTAGTTAGTGAATGGGTACAAAAATTTCCTAACATTAGAATAGTGTTTTTAATCTAATATAATAAAAAATTACAGGATTGAGAATTTTTATCATTTATGATGACATGGTTATAACTTATTCATCATGACAATTGAATGTTCATGAGACAAATTACCCAAATCATTATTTGGAGTAAGCTATGGAATTTTTAATCATTAAATATATGTAGGAATTTTGATTATGGATAATAGGTTAATATATATATATATATATATAGCATAAGAGTTTTAAGTATATATTAACTTAGAAAGAGTTAAATATGCTGCATAAAAGAGGGTTAAACCTAATTATTTATTATGACTTATCAATACATTACCACACTAGAAAAAACAAGGTGGATAATTCTTTGAGATGAAAGGATCGTGTTATTTTATCTATGATTATGATTACTAAAGTACTAATATTTATTTATTTTCAAAGGAAGCTTCAAGAAATATTGATCAAAGGGGAGAAATATCATCTTTCTCAATGGATTGTTCAACTATCTATATAGTAAACGTTTGAAGATGTTTATAAAGAAGATGTTTATAAAGAAAATGTTGAGATATAGAATAATGTGAGTAATGTTTCTATATTTAATCTTGAACATGATGGAATGATATGGTTCAATAACCTTGTATGAATTCCATACATAAAATATTTAGAGAAGGAGCTCTTAGAGGACACACATGGTTATCTATTCTATATTTTTTATGGATGTACAAAGATATATAGAGTGTTAAAATAGTATTAATATTAGGAAAACACGGAGAGGGATATTTTTAATTACGTGTTAAGATTCTATTTATGTTAGTATGTTAAGGATGAGAGACAAAATTATAGGGCGTTGTTACAACCATTTCATATACCAGAATAGAAATTAGAAAACATTATCTTGGATTTTCATATAATAATACCCAAAATATGTAAATGGAGAAATGTTATATGAGTCACAGTGGATCACCATATAATTTATCATAAAATAATCACCATCAGATAATATTCTTTTGTAGATCAGATTTATAGTAGATAAATTATGGTAGCGATAATGTTTTATATAGTATTAAATTCTATTTTATCTTATTAGGATTGAGGATTACATTCATGTTCTGTAAATTTTTCCAATAGGATCAGCACATAGGGATGAGTTTTGGAACTATGTATCATCCTTATAATGATATCTAATCTGATTGAAACACTATAAAACTATTGGATATGTAGATATCTTTGTATATGGATTTCAAGGATGGTTTGGATAAACTACATCCCCTAGTTTAATATTCATACAATAATATATTTCATTCAAGCATCCAGATGGCACTTATCAATCCCTCTATAGAAAGAACCACTTAACTCATGCAAGATGAGATGTAGTTGGATAATAAAATATATTGGGACTTAATATATGTTAGTAAATGGTTTATAAATTTATAACGATTAAACTACACATCATGAAATCTCAAAGACGATACAAAAGTGATGTTGAACCCCATAGATTTAATATGTAGCATAATGTTGATGTGAATTTGTTCATATGATTTTTTCAATGGAAAAAATTTATGAGATTTGGTAAGATGGAAATGTAATACCATGTTAAATTTTCCCATTTTCTGATTCATGATCAAGTATGTATGGTATCTTATCACTTGGAACTTCCACCAAATGTCTCCCAAGTCCACGATGTGTTCCATGTATCAGACATGAGAATGAACGTACAAGATCATTAACAAGTACTGTCACGACCCCATCCACACAATGTGTACCCCTCCTGGGCCGGCAATGTGAGAAGGGAGATAATGACCCCGAGTGCCACCTCCAATAGACCCTGGGTTGGCGACTAGCACCGAGGGTATAATAAACACACAAATGGGATGCATTAGCCTCTAAGAGAACACATGAGGATGAAAACGATAAGATATAAAACAACAAAATCCAACTCAGAACTGAAATATGAAAGAAAACCCAAGTGCACATATGTAGTTTCATGAAAAAGTACTGCAACTGGAAGGGGGAAACTGCAAGTACCCAAATGAAAGTAAAAACAGTAGCAACCACAAGACCGAACAGCTCCTCCAACCCCAATATAAAAGAAACCAGCTTCTTCTCCAACCTTCACCATGTGACCTGAAGAATAGTTTGTATATAATATTGTGAGTATAACAATATACTCAGTAGCATTCTCCTCGAAGCCACTCGTGCAAAAGTAATGAAACTGTGCTAAAGAACAGTGAGCAACAAGTGAAACAAACTCATCACCTAAACATGTATACTATCTTCCCAACCTCACCATGGATACTCTCACCAAGTGACTCATACAAGAATATATCGTATAATAAAGAATATCAATGTTATCCTGCTACTACTTCCCCACTAATTTTCCACTTGGCCCCAACGTCACACGTCCTGAGCATCTCTCTCCTAAAATTCTAGCCTGCAGACACCTGGGTGAAGCACCACAACATGCACCTCGTGCAACAAAACCACCATGTACACATAAGAAAAGTAACTAGGTATTTTTTAAGAGCCGCCATAGCTTGCATAACGTGTATCATACTCCAGGTATTATACCTCAAGCCATTACATCCCATACACCAAGTAAGGATCCTCAAGCCATCATATCCTATACTCGTAACACCTATATAGTCCATTGGATACAATATCCATAATATATATGCACGATTAACCACAAGCCGGTATAGCCCTCTACACACAGATATGGGGAAAACTAACCACTATGCCGACCAGCAAAAGTATCTACCAAGAGAAAAGAGTGGGGACAAAGGGGGAAGTCATCCATTCATCGTCCCACCCGAATGTTGGGGAAAACACCCCCCATGGATCATAATCCCCTGGGTGTTAGTTTCCCTAGCTGAAAGGGTGGATTAGCGTATCGAAACACAAAAAATTACTAAATATACTATATCTCACAACCACACTATGGGAATTACTTAGACATAGACTCAACTGCAGCTAGCGTATCTTGTACCACGGGCTTCCACTTCTAAGGCTTGGTATCCTATAAGAACACAACCATTTATAGAGCATTAATACATTATATCATTACCTTTTTACCAGTTTCACTTTAAATTAATTAATTCTTTAAACAATAATTAACCATGAACAATTCCACATTAAATTTCATTAAAATCACACCCAAATTCCATTGTCCCTTTAAAATTAGAACATCATAATTATGTTCTGGAAAACTCAAACCCGATGGGTTAACACCATTTATTCAAATATTCATTAAAGAATTACTTTCCCATATTCCCAAGAATTCTAGAAAATCATTCTATAATACTAAATAGAAGGGGGGATCAACATGGTGAGTATATGTACTTCCCGTTAGGTCTTTGATGCCTATAGCTAGAGCATAGACCCATCCTACCTTGAGAAGCTAAACACTGAAGGCATGTTGCATACCTCATGTTTCTTCACCTCTTTCAAAAGAAGGGTAAGCAAGACCAGCTACCTTGAGATGTGGGGAAAAGTAAAGAAAATAATAAACCAATAAAAATCATCAAGCATCCAACAATAACATATATCACAATCAATAAGCCCTGGTGTCCTCCCTGACACTCTCATGCATAAACCGATGCATCTCGCCACTCTAGGCGTCTTCTACTGCCACAACCAAAAGGCCTCCATTCCCCCACATATCACAACACCCATCTAGGATCACATCACAACACAAGCAGTAGGAAATAAAAATTCATAACAATTTGGCTCTTGGCCCTTTAACAAGTAAGAGGGCAACTCAGAACCCTAAAAGGAATTATCCTTTATCGAACAACTAGTTCTTTAATCCATATTGGATTAACAGATTGAATAATCATAGGTTCCAAATATGGGAAACCTAATCAAAAATCGATCAAAAATAAATAAACATCCTTACTATGTAAATTTTTTTAACAACAAATTATAACAAGAAGAACCAAATTCATTTAACACCTATTTATCTTTAGCCAAAAAATTATCAATTTATTCCCGGAATTACATTCTTTACCATTTTTCATCATGAATGAACATATAAACAATGTAGGCATGGATATCACACTATCTAGGAAACAAGGGGTAATAACATACAACTGATATCAATTTATTTATCCAGATCAAATATTTATTATGCCAATTCCATTTTGGTCTAGTGGGCTAAAACATGCTAATAATACAGTTTCATGTAAAATAAAAGAGAATCAATGAATCTCCTACATTAAACAGTTCTTGACATTCTTTATCCACCCAATGGGTTAGGATTCTCCTATCGCGTCAACTGTATCCACTGTAGGATTCCATGGTACAACCTCATCAACTGAAACCCTAGAAAACCCCATTAGAAACATGGAGATAACATGCTATAATATGGAAAGGATAAACATGATACAATGAACCCCAAAAGAACGATGATAAAACATACCTTATATCGAAGATTGACCAATACAGCTTGGTTGCATCAAAAAGAGAGAAACCAATCATTGGATGAATGTTTGATTGTGAAAATCCAATCAAATAGAATGCATGGTTTTAGCATCTCATATCCGAGAATAAATTGGAAGAATTAGGGAGGAAGATATACCATCCCTTTACAAGATGAAAAGGAGTGGTGGTTTAAGATACAGTTGATTTCCCATTAAAATCATATCACATTAAACCACGTAGTTTGAACAAGTGAAAAAAAACATCCCAGACCTTAGGAATAATTAATATAGGATTTATGGCATTTGAATCGGCCTTAGAGTCCTTAAAAAGAGGCCTTAAATGAATTTTATTTAAAAAAACGTTAAAGTGGAGAAACTATAGGAAGCTGGAAACACAGTTCACGAACTCAAAATTTGGAAAGGAAAAACGTTTTTCATGAACCTCACCATTAGACTCCTCACCATTAGACACTGTTTGTGAACCTCACCGTTAGACACTGTTTATGAACCTCACCATTAGAAAATGTTCATGGACCTCACCGTTAGACACTGTTCATGAACATCACTGTTAGATAGTGTTCATGAACCTCACCGTTAGACCCTGTTCATGAACCTCACCATTAGAAACTATTCATGAACCTCACCATTATAATGTAACGGTTATGGAAACAATGTTCATTAACTCAAAATTTGGGAAAAAAAGAAAAGTTCACCATTAGAAGGTCACCGTTATGGAAACACTCTTCACAGATTTCTAAATTTGGAAAAGGAAATAAGGACTACCGATAGAGGGTACTATTAGACCTCACTAATTGAATGTGAACTATTGGAACTGTTCAAAGAATGGAACTTTGTAAAAGGAATGATAGTTTACCATTAGAGGATACCAATAGAACTAGTCACCGACGGAACTGTCCAAAGAATATGAAGTTTGGAAAAGGAAAGAGTGGTTAACATTAGAGGTTACCGATAGAACTGTTCACTGATTGAACTTTTCATAGATGGTTACCGATAACACTATTTAGAGAAGGTTACTGTTGCACTGTTCACAACTGTATACTGTTGGAACTATTCACTGAACTAGAAATTTGGTAATGTGTTGGGGTTATGTAACCTTGACCTCCTGGAACACCTCAAACACCGTATTTTCTCAAAGTAATGGACTGGAGTGGTCCTGGCCATTACATAAGATACCTCTCAAAACATTCTCATCCCTAATAATTCAAAACCCACCAAAAGTGAAAAAGAAACAGGGTCTGAATAACCACCCATTGAGATAAATCTCAAAAGATAGAATACTACAAAATCATTAAAAAGAACCCATATAATAAACATGAACGGTTTATAACCACAAGGGAAACATCAACACATCAAAAGAGTTAAACATCAAAAAAACTCTGGGTACTGAGCATGTATCCATTACTCATGTTCCCATATACTCACCTCTATGCCACCATGTCACCACAAGACACAAACTGAGGGGATAGAATGCTCTCACAACACCTTATCTTTACGGCCTTGGATCATCACTAGTCACTCCTAAAAGGTTGAATCATCATCAACATCGATCACTCTCCAGTCGATGAAGTGACAGACATCATGAAGACAACGACAGAGCTGTCAAACATGGATAACATCATGAATCTAAAACATCTGCGTGGGATGTGCTACTCGATTCACCACAACACCAACATGAGATAACACCAAGAAAGGCCCAAAAATGCGGGGATAAAGCTTACTCCCATGACCAATCCTTCGCTGCCCACGACGGTGAGTCTCCTTCAAAAACACATGATCTCCAACATCAAACTCTATGGTCCTCCTCCTTTGATAGGAATATGATTTTTAACGATCTCGTGTATTCATCATCCTCTCAGGAATCACCTGAACAATCTTTGTTGTATTCCACACTAGTTTTGGTTCGTTAATTGCTGACTCTCCGAAAAAAGTCTAGCACAACAGAGAACGGCATGGTCAGCCATACAAGGCTTCAAAAGGTTCCATACCAATGGTGGAGTGAAAAATATTATTGAAAGAAAACCCCACCACGGGGAAGTGCTTCATCCACAAACCTCCAAAATCAAAAACACAAGAGCGTAACATGTATTCAAGAGTCTAGATGGTTCACTCTGTCTGACCATCCATTTGAGGATTAAAAGCAGTGTTAAGGAATAGTTGAGAACCGAATGCATGTTGGAGACCTCTCCACACCCTAGAGTTAAAATGAGGATAACGATTAGAAATTATCATCCTTGGGACTCCATGATGTCTCACAACCTCCTCTAGATACTACCACAACAAAATTTCCACTGAGCTCTACTCCTTGATCACTATAAAGTTGGCCGATTTTGATAAACGTTCCACTACCAGCCAAATAGAATCATGTCCTCCTGGACCTCGAGGTAAACCGTTAATAATGTCAATTGAGATGTCCTCCCACTTCCACTGAGGAATATATAATGGCTGGAGAAGAGGACCTGAAACACGGTGTTCGGCGTTCACCTTCTGGTAGACCAAACATCAAGACACAAACTCCATAATAGAACACTTCATCCCCGACCACCAAAATTGGTTCCTCAAGGATTTGGTACATCTTTTTCACACCAGGATGCACCACTAATGGAAAACTATGAAACTCTCTAAGAACATTCCTGCACATCGTCAAAGTAAAAAAAAGCCTTCTGTGATACAACACTCAGTGTAGTTCACCCTCAGTCCAACCATCAGGGGCCTCACCACAAAAAACTCGGTCTCTCCAGACCTCCACCTCAAGATCCACCAACATGGACTCTTCCACCTTCTGTATAATGGATGACTATATCATAATATGAAAAAGACAACCTCTAACCCCAACTTCTCCCATATCAATATATAATGCTGAATGATCTTCCATTACTCTCTTGGAATCACTGGATTCATGAACAACATCACTACAAGACTTTTGACTCAGTGCTTCTGCTACAGCATTCCCCTTTCCAGGTGTATATGATATCTCGATGTCATATTACTATTAGAAATCCATCCACTGACATTGTCATAAGTTAAAGTCACGCTGGGAGAAAACATACCTCAAACTCTTATGATTTGTGAAAACCACAAAGCACTCACCAATAAGGTAATGTATCCACAACTTTAGAGGAAAACCCACGGTTGAGAACTCAAGATCGTGAGTGTCATAGTTACGTTCATGGGGAAATAACTACCAAGACCCATAAGAAACAATTGGACTCTTCTTAATGAAAACAAAACCTAACCCCAGATGAGAAGCATCAAAGAAAACATCAAACTGAACTCCCTCAACAAGAATACAACGAACTAGAACACTTACTCACTTCTCCTTTAGATACTCGAAAGATGCCTGACACTGATCAATCAATATGAATGCCTGATCCTTTCTGGTCAAAGCTATCATAGGATATGCAACTCATGATAAATTGGCTATGAACCTTCTATAGTAGCCTACGAGGACAAGGGAACTTCTCACCTCTAACTCTATCTTGAGGGATTCCCAAGACACAATTTCTTCTATCTTCGATGGATCCATAGCTACTCTGAGTTGCGACACAACATGCCCCAAGAAATGGACTTCATGAGTCCAAATCTCTCACTTCTACAACTTCCCAAACATCTGATGTTGATGAAGAACTCCCAAGACGGCTTGTAGATGCTCTGCATGCTCCTCCTCATATGTGGAGTACACAAGGATGTCATCGATGAAAACCACCACAAACTTGTCCAATAACACATGGAACACAGCATTCATTAATCCCATGAATACTACTAGAGAATTCATCACGCCAAAATGTGTTACAATGAACTCATAATGCCCGTGATGACAACGGAAATTAGTCTTCGGGATATCCTCATCCTTCACACGCATCTGATGGTATCCTGACCACAAGTCAGTCTTTGAGAACCAAATTTCACCGTTCAGTTGATCTAATAAATCATCAATCCAAAGAATTGGATAGTGATTCTTTATGGTCACTTTGTTTATGTGATGATAATCAACACACAACTGCAGACTACTATTGGGCTTCTTCACAAACAAAACTGGTGGACCCCATGGTGAAACACTTGGCCAAAAAAACCACACTGTAACAGACCATCATGAAATATACATAGCTCTCGTAACTTATAAGGGGACATTCTATATGGGGGCATAGGGATAAGTGATTCTCCTAGTTGTAGCTCGATCCCAAACTCGATCTCTCGTCGAGGGGGTAATGCTACAACCTCTTCTAGAAAGACATCATGGTACTCTTCTGTGACCCTAGGAAACACCAAATATTGAACCTCTAATGAACTAAACATCATCTCAGACATCATGGATGATAATGACAGAAAGTGCCTATGAACCATCCGAGGATCTCGCTCACCAATAAAACCCACCGGCTCTCTATGCGCACCATGGAAAATGAACTTCTTCCGGAAGATATTCACGATAGCCTTCACCGAATACATCCAATCCATGTGAGGATGAAATCATATGTTTTTATTCGTAAACATAGGAAATATCCCTAAGAGGGGCGCTACCCCAACACTAGGTCACAGTCTCTACATACTTTAAAAAATTATGCTCGACCTCCAACTTGTGTAGTCAATGCCAAGGGAACTAGAAACCTCTCTACCTAAAGTCCCAATGCATGGACAAGGGTAGGTGATATGAAAGAGAATGTTCCTCTTGAATCAAAAAAGGAATACACTAAGTTAGAAAACAGGGAAATGGTAACTCGAAAGATGTCTGGCTCGCCTTGTGCAGGCAATGCGAGAGCATGAAGCTGACCATGACCTCCCCCACAGCCTCTCTGACCTTGATGACAACCAACACAATGACCACACTCTAGTCTCTGAGGATGGGGAGCATCATGGGGTCGTCCTCTTCCCGCCCCATCTAAACACTACTGATCTAAAGCTGGTGCAACTTGCTGCTGCTACGTCGGCTAGAACTACCTCAATGGAGGAACCTGGAGAGTAGGACCTAGTGCACGATGACCACTTTGAAAGATCGGAAACTCCCACTACTGATGACCACAACCACGACAAGAAAAACAAGCGTCTGATCCCTTGTCATAGGCCTGAGAGTTGCTGCCTCTAGAGAAACGTGATGTGAAGGGCTAGGACCCACCCCCAGCTGACAAGAAACTTTTCTACCCTGAAAACCAGGAACCCCGGACCACAGCTCTACTTCATGAGGAATCATGACGATTCCCCTATCGTTATGATACAGTCCTAGCCAATGTCCCCTCAACAACCTCTACCCTCTCCAGCACCTAATGATATGTCTTCATCATAAATGGGGTGACCTTGCGCTGGATCTCTGGACACAAAGCCTCCTTTAAATGCCTCGCCCTTACCTCCCCATCTTGTAATAGATCTGAAGCATATCATAAAATGTTCCTGGAACGGATTCCAAACTCACGAACACTGGAGATCCCCTGTCAAAGTTTAAGAAGCTCCGGGCGACTGGATGCCTTCATAGTTGAAGAAAGAAACTCAATGATAAATTTTCTCAAAACTCCTCCCATGAATTCACTGACTCCTCATGATCCCCAAGGAATAAGAACCACCCCTGACTCGCTACTCCACATAACATTGTCACATCCAAGGACACCCAGTGCTCCTTTAAAGAATGGATTGAACTGAAGCATATCTCTAACTCCTCCATCCATTATTCTATGAATGAATCTGAAATGGAGACCTCATACTTCATCAAACTCTAGTGCTAAAACTCTCAGAGTTTCTTCCTTTAAGAGTTGTCATCATCAACCACTACCCTGCAGCAATCTGCATGAACAGATTGCTAAACATTTTCTGTGCGAACTTGATGATGACGTACACCTGGTGCCATAACTATAAAATAACGACTTGTTAGAGCTCCTAACCCTATAATATGAAAGACACAACATTAATTAAATTTTTTATTTTATTCATTTTAGGTAAACCTATCCCAAGGTCTACCCATTCAAACAGAGTCCCAAGGATGAATAATGCATGATCCTTTCCTAGGTCTCTACCATGAAACTAGTATCACATTGTTTTGTAGCCATTATAAAAATAAAGGTCCATACATCAGATCATAGGGGGCCCTAAACGCCTTTTTCCTAGTCGGTCTACAATTTTTACCTCACTTGATAAACATGAATGACACGGTTTCCCGACCAAACCATGCAACCTTACCTATGCCTAACTCCAAACTCCATCCTATCCCTCAACCAGCCTCTAAAACCACTACATCACGACCCCCTCTCCATAATGTGCACCCCTCCTTGGCCCGAAATGTGAGAAGGGAGATAATGACCCCAGAGTCCCACCTCCAGTAGGCCCCAGGTTGGTGACTAGCACCGAGGGTATATTAAACACGCAAATGGGTGGCATTACCCTCTAAGGGAACACATGCATAAGAGAGAGACAAGATAAACGCCAACCAACTCTAACTCAAAACTAAAATATAAAAGAAAACCTAAGGGCACATATGTAATGTCATGAAAAAGTACAACAACTGGATGTGGAAAACCGCAAGTACCGAAAAGAAAGTAAAAACAGTAGCAACCACAAGCCCTAACAGCTCCTACAACCCCATTCTAGTAGAAACCATCTTGATCTCCAACCTGCTCTATGTGACATGAAAAACAATTTGTATATACATAGGGTGAGTATAATAGTATACTCAGTAGGATCCTCCTCGAAGACTCTCATGAAAAGTTAAATAAAGAATGCTCAACCACATTGAACAACAAGTGAAACTAAGTCATCACCTAAAGAGGTATACTATGTTCCTAACCTCACCATGGCTTCTCTCACTAAGTAACACATACCAGAATATATCATATAATAAAGAAAATCAAGGGTAACCCGCTACTAATTCCCCACTGGTTTGCAGATTTTCTAAAATGCCGCACGTCCTGAGCATCTCTCTTCAAAAAGGCTTACTCGTAGACACCTGGGTGAAGCACAACAACATGCACCACGTGTAAAAAAACAATCACATCCATGTATGAAAAGTAACCATGTAGTTTCTAGGAGCCACCACAGCCCACATAACGTGTTCATACAACGAGTATTATACCTAATGACATTATAGGTCATACACTGAGTAAGGATCCTCAAGCCATCACAACCTATACACGTTACACCAATAGTAGTCCGTAGGATACTATATCTAGAAAATATGTGTGTGAATAACCACAAGACATTACAGCACTCTACACACATATATGGGAAAAACTAACCATTGTGCCTACCCGCACACGTATCTACCAATAGAAGAGAGTGGGGCCAAAGGGGGTAGTCAGCCATTCATCCTCCCACCGAAATGTTGGGGAGAACACCCCACAGGGCTCAGAATCCCCGATGTGTTAGTTTCCCTTGCTGATAGGGTGGAGTGTCTTATAGAAACAAAAAAATTATAGCATTTAATATATCTCACAACCACATTATGGGAATAACAAAGTCTTAGACTGAACTACAACTAGAGTCTCTTGTACCTCGGGTTTCTACTTCTAATACTAGGTATCCCTTAAGCACACAACCATTTAAAGAGTTTTAATACATTATATCAATCCCTTTTTCCAGTTTCACTTTACGTTAATTAATTCATTAAATAGTAATTATCCATGAATAATTACACATTAAATTTCATTGGTATCACACCCAAAGTCCACTGTCCATTTAAAATTAAAACATCATAATTATGTTCTCGAAAAATACAACCCCATGGGTTAACACCATTTATTCAAATATTCATTACAGAATTATTTTCCTATATTCCCAAGATTTCTAGAAAATCATTCTATGCTTTTAAATAGAAGGGGGGCTCAACACGGTGAGTAGATGTACTACAAATCGAGTTTTTGTCGCCTATAGAAAAAGCATAGACCCATCCTACCTTGAGAAGTTAAACACGAATAGCACGTGGCATACCCCATGCTTCATCACTTAATTCGGAAGAAGGGTAAGAAAGACAAGATGCCTTGACCAGTGGGGAAAAGTAAAGTAGATAATCAAACAATAAGAATTAGAAAGCATCCAAAAATCACATCCATCTCATTCCATCCTCCCTGGTGTCCTCCCCGATACCCTCATGCATAAACTGATGCATCTCGCCACTCAATGTGTCATCTACTGCCACATCCAAAAGGCCTCCATGCCCCCACATATGAGAACACCCATCCAGGATCATATCACAACACAAGAAGTAAGAAAACAAACATCTTAACAATGGGGCTCTTGTCCCTTTAACAAGTAAGAGGATAACTCAGAACCTTACAAGGAATTATACTTTATCGAATAACCAGTTCTTTAATCTATATTGGGTTAAAAGATTTATTAATTGTAGGTTCCAAATTCAGGAAACCTAATTAGTAAGAAATCCTAAATAAATAAACATGCTTACTACACCAATTTTATTAAAAACAAATTACAAACAGAAGAACCAAAATAATTTCACGCCTCTTTATATTTAGCCAAACAATTATCAATTTATTCCCAAAATTCTGTTCTATCCCAATTTTCATCAAGAAAAAACTGCTAAATGAAGCAAGCATGGTTATCACACTATCTAGAAAAAAAGGGGAAATAACATACGACCAATATCAATTTATTTATCCGGTTCAAATATTTATTATTTCAATTACATTGTGGTCTATTTGGATAAAACATGCTAACAATATAGTTGCACATAAATGAAAAGATAAGCAACGAATCCCCTACCTCAAATAGTTCTTGATGTTCTTTATCCACCCAATGGGTCATGATTCCTCACTCGCGTAAACTGTATCAACACGAGGATGCCATGGTACAACCACACCAACAAAAACCCAAGAAAACCCCATTAGAAGCATGGAGATTACATGATATAGTATGGAATGTATAAAAAATAGAATATGAACCCCAAAAGAACGATGATAAAACATACCATATATCAAATATTGACCGATAGAGCACAGTTGCGTCAAAAAGAGAGGAAGATATCCTTGGAGGAATGTTTTATTGTGGAAATCTTATGGGATTGAATGAATTGTTTTATCATCTCATAGCCGAGAAGGAAGAGGAAGAATTAGTTAGGAAGATGTCTCATCCCGTTAGAAGATTTAATGGAGTGGATGTTTAAGATACACTTGATTTCCCATTAACAGCAGATCGCATTAAACCACATTGTTTGACCAAGTAAAAAACATATCAAGCCTTAGGAATAATCAATATAGGTGTTATGGCCTTTGAATCGTCCTTAGAGTCCTTAAAATGAGGCCTTAAATGCATTTTATATCAAAGGAAAATGTTAATGTGGTTATACTCTTAGAAGCTGAAAACACTGTTCAAGAACTAAAAATTGGGAAAGGAAAAACACTATTCATGAACCGCGCCATTAGACACCTCACCATCAGACACTATTCATAAACATTACTGTTAGACACTATTCAGGAACCTCACCATCAGACACTGTTCATGAACCACACCATTGGACACCGTTCATGAACCACACCGTTGGACACTGTTCATGAACCTCATCGTTGGACACTGTTCATGAACCTCATCGTTAGACACTATTCATGAAACTCACCGTAATACAATTTTCCTGAACCTCACCATTTGACACTGTTCTTGAACCTCACTGTTAGACACCATTCATGAACCTCACCTTCATAAGGTCACCATTCTAGAAACATTGTCCATGAACCCAGTATTTGGAAAATGAATGAAAAGGTCACCATTCTTGAAACACTATTCACTAAAATCAAAATTTTGCGAAGGAAATAGACGTCACTGATAGTGGCTACCGATAGAGGTTACCATTAGACCTGACCGATAGAACTGTTCACTTATGGAACTGTTCTAATAGTGGAAATTTGGAAAAGGAAAGAGAGGTTACCATTAGAGGTTGCCGATAGAACTGTTCACCGATGGAACTGTTCACAAAATTGGAAATTTGGAAAAGGAAAGATATGATACCGTTAGAGGTTACTGATAGAACTGTTCACTCATGGTACTATTCATAGAAGGTTACTGATAACATAGTTAATATACAGTTACAACTGCACTCTTCAAAACTCTCTACCATTGGAATTGTTCACCGAACCTGGAAATTGGCATAGTGTTGGGGATAAGTCACGTTGACCTGCCAGAACACCTTAATCATCATATTTTCACAAAGGAATGGACCAGATAGGTCTAACCCATTAAAAATACTAAACTCATAGTTTATACTACTGTATCACGATGTTTACTATACATAATAGCCTATAGAGACTTTGGATCATAGAGATAATGTTCAAAAAAAATACCACTCATAGGGGAAAATTTTTAAGGTGAAACAACTAATTTGATGATGAAATATAGAAACCATACGATATGATGAACCAAAATAATTCTTAATTTTTTCTATTAGAGTGATGGAATTGAGATGGGGAAATTAATTATAAAGAGGTATAATATAATGCCCTGATATTTATGAAATATATTTCTCCAAATATATTTATTATCATTGGTAACTTGTGTTACATTCACTATTGTGTTTTAACAAATCCTGAGAAACTATAAATATTATAATTCAAACATAACTGTTATAACATATCCATTATGTTTGGTTGTTTGAATTGAAATAACAATTTTGTAGAAATTAAATATAACTATTTTTTATTAATAAAATATATTAATAAATAAGTACTACATTTTTATTAAAGTATTTATATAGTACAAAATAATATTTATTATAAAAAATTATATTCATTAGTTATTGTGAACAAAAAATACTTTTTTAGCTATATTTTCTATTTTTTTTGAAAAAAAGATCATAGTTTTTGTAATAAATATTGAAAAATTGCCTTGCAGTGGTTTTTTGATAATTTTCTGGAATGAACAATTTTTTAATTTATAGTTAAAAATACTATTGTTTTATTAGAAATATCCTTGTTCATTTAATGTACTTAGAAATATAATTTTTATTTTTTACTTTATTAAAGTAAAATAAGTAAAACAATATAATAATTAATCTTTTTAGGTAATTTTGGTCAGTTTTATATAGATTTTTGTTTTTTTCACTCGAATCTTATGAAACTTCTTTCTTTGGAAACTCGTTTTTTCATCACGTTTCTGTGTATAATATAAAATTAAAATCAACCAATAATAACAATTTAATACATAATATTTGATTAAATATTTTTATTCTTAATTAATAATAATATATATGATGTTTTAGTTAATTTTTATTCCTAAGTATTATTCAAAATAGTAAATAAAAATATGATGTTATGGTTAAAACATGTTTTCTGGGGGGTTAAACAAAAAGATAAGGTAATTACAGTTAGTAAAACATGTCAATGTCCTTTTTTCAACCCATATTTAATCTTTATCATATCCTTGATTCTTATCCATGTCCATTTGGATGAATTTTTATTTGGAATTACATTATCAATTTGGATTCTATTGGGAAATTTATATGTAGTTTCTGTGTGGGATCCTCTCCTGACTAATAATAAGAAAATTACTCTCATAAATTATATACACTCGAATATTATTTTTGTTATAAAATTAGCCAAAAAATACATTCCTTTATTCCCTCCACATGTATTATATGAATAATTTTATTTGTAAACCAACCTAAGATGTCTTTTGTTCTAAACCTAATAATGTTCCCCAAGGACGTTGTATAATTCTAAACCATTCATTTTCATTTTATTTTTTATTACAACTAATTATAGATTCATAATGCTATGATGATATAAAAAAATATGTATATCCCATTAAATTTTTTTCAATTTTTTATAGAATAATAAATATCCATCTTCTCTACAACAATGTTGGAAATGTAATCGGTATCCTCTGTACAAAAGATTACCTCAATGTAAATCGATGTACATCATTTTCCATCAGCAACATTCAAGGGTGGACATAGTGGTGGATTAAATATATATATATGAAATTAATTCCATACCTATAATTTATCAATTAAAATATCAAATTTTACTTCTAACCTTCTAATCATTTGGAAAATGTTATCATTTCTCTCATGTATTTGTGTAATATTTCCACCATAAAGTGATGAGAAACTTGTTTCAAATAAATTATTTTTAATCTAAATGATGGTTGATTTAATTAAAATATATGATATATATGATATAAAAATGATTCTGTAAAGGTGAATTAATATTTATCTTTTTTTATTACATTTATCAAGAAAACAGAATCAAAATTAAAGAAAATGATCAATCTACTGTCTCCCTAAACGATGTAATTCATTTTATATCCCTATATTTAATGAATTACTCTAAATAAATTTATAATGAATATATAATATATTTATATCATTTTCAGCATTCTAGATATTATGTAACAATTACTAAATTAAATGTACAAAAAATATGTATCTGAAACATCCATTGAAAATGAAGTAATTATTACCAAAAAATAATTTAACAATGAAATGTTAATAAATGGGAAATTAAAGGTCCTAAAAAATAAAATATGCTTATATATATTAGGCTAATCCTGAAATAAATTTTTAATAATATTAGTAATTTTTTACATTTTAAATATGTTTTTTAAAGTTGAATGGTTATTTTCCTCCATAAATAATAAAGGTTATCTTTTAGAATCCTTTTCTATCTGTGTTGAAATCCTTTGATGTTACTTATGCTTTTCTAGGGTTATGATCCAATGATACCATGAATATTGTTTTTCTAAGTGTATTATGATTAAGTTGAAAATATTTATATCATAGTTTTTTGTTTTAAATGGTTTATCTATTGATGAATTTATGATATGATTATGAAACTAGTTTCTTTTACAAATCAAATACTATGGTTTAATGTTTATAAAACCCATTTCTTTTTCATGGTTTATGATTTTATGAATATATTAAGATCTTGGGGCACAAAAATTTATTGATTGTGTGATGGTTAAGAGTAATATCTCCCCCCAATAAACTAGTTAATTATTAATGTCCTATGAGATTAAAGGGTGCATGGGAGGTTATCCCAATCCCATTAGAGGGTACATAGGAGGTTATCACAGGATCGAAATATAGGTAACATATGAGGTTATACCAATCCTAAAAAGAGGGTACATGTAAGGTTATCCCAATACAGATAAAAAGGGTACAAAAGAGGATATCCAAAGCCCAACATAATTATATAATAATTTTTCCAAGTATTAACATTTTATTAACTTCTTGTTGGGTAGCCTTGATATAAGATTTTATATGCTTATGTTTATGCTACAAATCTATATCTTATTCCAATGTTATTTTTAGATGTGTCATGTTTTTTATTCTATTATTACTGATGACATATGAAATATGAATAGTTATTTTATGACCCATGTTTTTGACATGTGATATTTAATGTATGGTTTTAAATAATTATTCTCTTTTTTCATTCCCTTATTCTCATGTTCTATTGATATCTTCCTTTTTTACCCTTAAATAGGATATGAGCCTATCCTTTCTTATGTTTCCTTTACATAGTTTATAAAAAAATTTATTTGGTATTATATTTCTAGGAAGGGTTCCAGTTATGAAGAGATTAGTGTTAAATTATGTAGATCACTTACGAATTAGTTGATTTATGCCTCCAAATATCCAAGGCATAAAAGATACATGATTCTATTATTGATTTTTATGTTATGTAACAAATATTTTTATATAAGTACTTAATATTAAAGTATGCAAATTGTGAGTCACTATATAACAAGATTCATGATTCCAATGTTTTCATATTATAGGTGACCTCCTCAAGTTTTTCCATTTCATGGAGGATATGGTGAATTTTAATGTTTGGAACTCAATCATAGTCTGATAAATCACACTGACATATGAAATTTGAAAGAAGGTGATTCTAGAAAAAGTTTTATAGAGTTTGATGTCATGTATCATTGAGTTTGAACATGTCTGTATATGTTTGTAACATGATTCCCTATGCTTTATGTTTGTTCTCAGAGTTTGATCATATCATTAAATTGTATTTTAACCTATTTTTTTTAAATAAAGCATGACATTCATATGGTTTAGTATAATCTAGTTTTTAATTTATTATAAAAATATATAAAAAATAAATAACAAATGTATTAAATATTATAAATTAAATATTATATTTTATTATATTATCATCAAATATTGGATTACATAAAAATATTAATTTCAAAAATAATTCTCAAATAGTTATTAATTTCAGTTATTTCTTATAAAATCTAATAAAATAATTTTGTTAATAATATCACTACTATAAATATTTAATATGGGAATAATTATATCAATAGATAAATAATATTTTTGAATCTTTTGTCAAAAAAATTTAAAAAAATTACATTGTTCGTTGGAATTGTTATAATTGTAACAAAATTATTTTCTCTTTCATATTAATGGTTAGAGAAAAACAATCAGTGAAAAAAAACATATATATTGGTAAAGTTATTTACTAATAGAATGTTTACTTTTTCAAACTGATACGCCCCTATTGAAAAATGTTAATTATTTTTACTGTCATTTAAATCCATATGATATGACTTGACAACCCTTTTATTGAGCTTTAAAAATTAATTCTTATTAAAATGGATTTAAATCTTGTTTAATATCATATATGATGGGTGCACACCATGACTTTTATGGTAATCAGATGTGGATTGTTCTTTTGTCATTCATTATCAGAAAAACATCGACAAATATGTTCATGTTATATTCATAAAAATGAGAGTAATGGTATTCCATTTTATGTTAATATAACTAGGAAAAATGTATAATTTTGAATAAGTTTATATGACTAAGACAAGTGGGTGATATATTCATATTAATTGATTTGTCATGGGACTTTTTCTTGATGGGAACTATAGATTTTTTAATGAAGTAAATGAACTCAAAGTGAATGTATAATGAACATTAATTATATAAACTATGATGAGAAAATCTTTGTGGAAGTGGTGGCTAGTGAAATTTTGTGTTTAACTAAAAAAGGGACCTAAATACAAAGATCCCTTAATGGTAGTAGAGATTGGATAGAAGGAATATATGGGGTTGGTGGTTGAAATATATCCTTTGTTTTATTAAGGTGGAAAACAATGAGGGGGTGTAAGAAAACATGTGTACCTTGAATTCCAAAAATTTAAGGATTTATATTGTCATATAGATACACATTTTACCATGGTTTTAGGATCCATGGAAGGAAGAAGAACTATTTGGGGGTAATATTCTAAAGGTCACTAGATTTTCATTATCCTAGGATTTCATAATTGTAAAGGAAATTTGAATATAAAAAATGTATTTAACATTACTGTATGTCTATAGTGGTGATTTACTAGGTAATGAAATATTATTTGGGGTAAGAACTAGGAAAATTCCTTCTATTTAGGATATTTGAAGTACTTGGATAAAATAGAAGTGATTTTCTAATCTATGATTTCTAGGTGTGGGTTGAGACCATGGTAATTCATGAGTCCCTATTGAAAAATTCTTGAATTATAGGGGGTATGGAATGAATAATCAAAACCATATTTCTATAGTATCATTCATATAGTGTGTCCTTCTCATAAGACTATATATGAGACAAATGAAAAGTGGTATACTATAAATTTTCTATATATTAAATAAAACTATTACAAATGAACAACCATATTACACCACATTCCCTCATGTTTTTATTTGGAAATGGAATGTGGAGTTTATAGTGCTTAGAAAAGATCATTTTATTGTTATTTTCTCCCCTTCATGTTCATGACCCCCTACCCGATGGATCTCTTCTCACAACTTAACAGAAGAAACGGGTGGCCCCTCAAGGACCTATACCATTATACCCCCAGGTAGGAAGCATGCATTAATGGCATAAGAAATGCTCATGAGAGGAACTAACTTATTAAAACCCATTAATACATAATAAATGCACCGATAAAAACCATAATATAAATAACCAATATCCACAGTAACCACTAACATTGGTGAATGATGTCAAAAAAAATAAAAATTTCAAATAATGTACCAATATAAAATTTAGGTAGAAACTCTATCAAAAAACTCAATATCTGAGATTGCAGTTTATAGATTAGTCAAAAATCTGTCTTTGTAAAACTATAAATGTATTTACCTACATTTGGGTCACCATAACATATATACATAATATTATCATACCTAATATATCTTGTGTGAATGTGTATAAGAATACAAGTGCATCCATTACAAACAACATTACCATCAACAACATATCATGTAAACTAGCACCTAGCCTCACCAAGGATCACTCAAAAAATATCAAATTCAAGAATAATAATGTAATATCAAATAGTATATCAAGAGTGTAAACCAAATCCGATACACATTTTGTTTTTTTCGCCAATACCCCAAAAATAAAAAATTTAGTCACCCAATACTTTTTCCAATCATTTCGAAAAAATATTTGTCCCATAAACAAAATATATATCAAGAATAATAGTTTATCATAAATATGAATTATATCCACTTCATTCCCTCATCCTTGTATGCACCACCCCCTCAATATAACACCATATCCCCCAATACCATATAGTGTCCACCGATGCACTTATACCATTTTCACATCTCAATACCCATTGGGTTTTCTAGTACACCACATATCATCATACCAATAACATGTAAGGTATTAAATCATATTGTGTCCACTCTCATGACACTATTAACTTTTAAAATTTTACTATACAACAGACACATTGGTAGTACATTTTTACCTACCCTTTGACATCACATAAAAAACTACACTTATAAGGGAAACCAATGGTGTTGGAGAATTCAACTACGCATTCCCTCAGCATCCAAAATGTTAGGGAAAATAGAAGGTTAAAATATTTGGTTGGGAATCGATTTGGGTATTGGACTTGGTGTGGTACATTCAAAAATCACAAGTAAATTATTTATATATATAAATTTCCACAACATATAATCCCAGCCTAAATGAGATTATGATAACCAGAGCTACCATATCTATTAAACATATCCACACTATCACCACATATGGGGTTTATTTGTACCATCCTAATAACAAGACTATACCCACATCCCATGAAGCAACCACAAAAACATGTGACATAATAACTTATTTATACTATAATGATTTTTTTAATTTTTTTCAACCAAATTATGTTCATTAATCCATTAAATTCTCTATTAAATGAAAAACCACTCAATCCATCTCCAAAAATTAATTCCATATTTTATCTATTCATTTAAAACAAATATTATTTATTTTTATTGACTATGTTACATAAATCTATCCACTCCCATTCATGCTCATTACTACCAACTATATTCTGCACCACTAGGAAAGTAGAAAATGATGCCACCCAAACCAAACAAGACAATAACCATAAAAACAAACCCATACCTCTTAATAACAATGGAAATATTTCTAAATAACCATTGAAAAATGAAAAACCTCAACATTAAACCACTATAACACACATGGAATCTACGAAAACACCCACTAAAAAATCGATCATTTTCTCATCACCCTTATACCATAAGTGGAGCCTGTAACAACACCCACTACCAAGACACATAATCAAACCCATAATAATCATAAAAAAACACATAATACAATTATCATAAAACCCAAAAATAATTTGAACACCATGTACTACCATAATCTATATAGCGTCGATGGAATTTCATACAATGATATTATATATTTTTAGATGAATATTAAATACATTAAACAAACACATTAATGATGGACATAATAGTTTAGTTACATTAGATACATAGAACCCAATCTTATAGACTAAATAATGATCTTAAATGTTTCCAAAAAATATCTTACCCCTTTTGTACACTTCATTGGCATACGTGGCATAAAACATTATTCATAACATGGGGACATGGAACATGAAAAAGGGTTTATAAATGATTAGTAAGGGTAAAAAAGGGAGATAAGTAGGAATAACACGAGTATAAGTGTATGAGAACATTATCATAATAATTAAATACCATAATCGATATATCAATGTTCATAATCATGAATCATGGATTAAATAATGGTAGTTTTTATGTAATGAGTCATAGCATAGTAATAGAACATGATCTGTGTGAACATAACATGGAAATATGACATAAATTTTTGCAATAAACATATGAATATACAATCTTATGTCAAGAAAACCCACCAAGACATTCATAACATGTTCGGCTTGGGAGAACCACCCATATACCTACTTTAGTATTTGGATGACCTCCCATGTTCCCTGTTCTAGGATTTGGCAAGCCACCGAGTTATACAAATTTTAGGCGGATACACCTGTTGGGGGGGATACACCACCCTCCCCTATTGTAATCATTTATTCGTAGTGGAATGTGTTTAATCCCCAATCCATCCTAGGGTACAATATCTCATAATGAATCGAGTTCACTCCCCATTCCAATCGAAAATTTCTTATTAGAAACAAATTATTACCAATTTAATTGGAGGGAGATATAGTATCCACCCACCACAAAATGAAAACCATATTTATGTGTTCATATGGTAATAAGGATTCATTATATCATCGCTCAGGAAATTAAATGTGTAAACTGAACATTTCTTCATAACATCACCAATGAAAAATTGAAATGTGTTACTATCATATTATCATAGAATATCTTGTCAAAGAATGCAATTTTTATAATCATTTGATCATGGTACAACCCTTGAAAGATAAATGGGATTCATAAACATCGAGAAAACAAAAAAAACTATTCAATGAAATAATTTGGATTTTATCATTATATCATATCCTCAGTAATTCATTGGTAACAACAATGGTTTAATCTTATATGGAAAATAATTTTTGAATGATCATTTCAAACATTAATTCATGAAAATATCCATTATTCCTTGGAATATTCATTTTAAAAGTTAAAAGATTTTGAAAACTATCTATTTGAAAACAAAATTGAAAAATTGTAAAGTATTCTTTGAAAATAAATTATAATATTTTTTGAAGAATAAATACCTTCTTCTTGGAAAATATATCTCTAAAAATAAAATATTTTGATTTTTTTTTAAAATAGACATGAATGCTTATAAGGGACTCACAAAAAATAATTTTAGAAAATTTTGAAAAAATTAAACAGTTTAAAAATAATTTTCCTTGAAATTAATATTGATGATATTCTAGAATCATTTACAATTTTTTTTTGAAAAAATTGTATTGAATGGATATATATTTCTTGCCAAAGAGATAAATAATGTTTTATTTTCTTGAAACCATTTTCATAATTATCTTAATTACCAAAGAGTAGGAAAATGGTACTATTATATAGATATATCATGAATATATATAGAGGAAGAAAATTTAATATAATTAATGAGAGTTAGATCATGATATTTCAACATTATACACCATGTAAAACACAGAATCCATATATTTTATGAATTATATTTTTTTCAAAAAAAATTAATATTATTCTATTGATTTCATTACACACAACATCATCTTTATCCTAGGTAACATGAAAATCTGAGATTTATTGAATAAAAATATACAATTAATAATAATATTATTTAACATGATAGATATCACACAGTAATATGAATGGTGTGTATAAACAATGTTAATATACTTTTCAAAATTTATGATGGAATTGATTAGATATAAATTAATTAGATTTGAATATATTAACTAATTGATTAAAATATGAGTTTTTAAAAAATAGTTTTTTATGTGCCGAATGAATTTTATATTAACAAATTACATTAATTGATGATATTAATTAAATTCAAATTTCCTAATATTATTGAAAATCATGAATCATATTTGAGAGGAATAAGATATGAAAAATCCCAATTTTATTCATAAGAAGTTGTATTATTCAAAAAAATAGTTTTTTTTTCTTTTAATGGATGAATTATTTTAAAAATAATATTTTTATCTTTTTCATTTTAATTTTTAAATGGAAAATTAATAAAAAGTGAAAATTTTATTGGAGGGTGATTTTTTTAAATGTATACTCTTTTGATGAATGATGAAAAATAATGAATTTCAATTGAAAATGGTATTTTCATATATATAATTTAAATTGATAAGATACATTTTAAATTAATTTTATTGTTAAATTATATAAATTACACATAATATATAAATTTATTTCTTTGGGATGAATTCCAAATTTAAATTGGATAAAAAAGCATTATGAAATATTGATCCTTTTCACTTTAAAAACCAACATTCTTATCCCAACCACAAGAATAAATTTAAATTAATTTTAGACACATACATGATTTGAATTTTGGAAAATTGATTCCATATTTTTAATATCCATTAATTATAATTTCAATTAATTTAAAAAAATATTTTGATCAAAAATATTTGTTAATGTAATTATAATTAATTATAGAAATGATGGTAAAACGAGTTTACTTAGTTATTAATCATTCAATATAGGTGGGGAAATTAACCAAAAATTGTCCAAAAACTGTAGTATAGACATATTTAGACCATATATCCTATTAAATATAAAATAGATCATTATTGTATGTACATTAAGTAATAGATAAATCCCCAAAAAAATTAATTTTTGGTATTTATAAAAACACCACCTCCCTTCACTATAAAAAGAATTCACTCTTCCAACTTATTTACATGACATAAGCCATTTATATTGACAAAAATTTAAAAATATCAATTCCAAAATTATATGCTCTAAATATTTTAACCTTAGTTTGGGTAAAAATTCATCCAAGGAATTATTTTTGTGAAGAACAATAAGAGTTATCAAAAGAACAATAAACATTCATCAAAATACATATATTTTGTTTCATTCCACCTTAAATTAATATTTTACTATAATTATATAATAACATATTAATATTAAATTTAATAAGAAATTTTTATGTTAAGAGTACGAACTACACCAAAAATCACTTAAATCTAATGGTGTTAGAAATCAACATTTGTGTGTACTAAGGACTACTGCATCACGAAATGAGGTCGTTCGTTTTTTCCATTACCACCTCTCTTTGTTTGGAATAATGATAAAAATATAGTTTTTATAACATATTTGGGATATTTTTAACATAATTATATATAGAATTTAATTATATCATATAAATAATTTTTACATTTTATTATGTATGGGATATGATAACATTGCTCATGTGAATGGTTGACTACGGACTCGCAAAGCGATTTGAATCATTTTTCACTCATATTTTACAAGGAAGGAAATGAAGAAAACTATAGTTAAAGCATATATATGTTATAGATGACATAATTATGATATTAATGAAACAATCATAATTTCGTAAATATAATTTATCATTTATTCTAACCTTTTTTCACACTAAAAGTGTGATAATGTTGTTCATGGACATGTGGAATGTCACTACCTCAAAGAGATTTGATTTTGTTTCTCATAACCACATAGAGAAAATGGTTTATGTAATTATATATAATTATATAACATTGTGTTTATCATTTATTGATAATTCATTAATGGTAAATATAACATAACATCTCTATATAATGATCATTGAAAAATGGGAATGTAATCATCAGTATGTTCGACCTACTGTCTAAATGATTGTAATGTCGGTTCGTTTTTCAAAATCATATTAAATTATTGGTTTTAAAATAATAATTTATGTATAAATATATTAATTATTGAATTATTATAATTTATCATATGTTTAAATAATAAAACGTTTGACAATAGTTGACCTACCAAATTCGTTTTTGACATATAATTTGAATATTGTCAAACACATTGAAAAAAAATTAATTATTCCAGTTATTGTGTTTTACTGACTAATAAGTTAAATAAATGAAATAATTGACTTAAAAAAGGTTCTTAAGAAAGTAAATAACTAACATATTTTTATCATCTAGGAAGATAACAGCATGTGGGGAAAATCAGAATCAATGTAAGGGACTTCTTCTCAACATGACTTTATTTTGGATAATTTTTATGTTATAAACATATACTATTTTACATGGTCTATATAAAAACCATTAGATTTTATGTATCATGAATTTATATATTCTCATGATATTTAGAATATTTTAATGTTATTATTTAATTTTTTTATGATTCAAGTGATTTTCAATTGATAAAATAAATTTATTTTAAAATGAATAATATTTTAATGATTTCCATAAATATATTTCCCTTTAATTTTCTTGTTTAATAAAGGATTTAATTACTATTTTTATATGTACATAAAATATATAAAAATTATATTTTATACATTATTTTCATTGGTTTTTAAAGGAAAATTTATAGGTTTTTTAAATAGAACAATGAAAGTGAATTTTCTAACCACCATGAATTTTATTTCATTAATACATTAATTTTAATGACACCATGTATTATTAAATAAAACCCCATATTTTTTATTTTGTAATAATTTTTTTTTTCAAAATAAATGAATTTATTTTTAAAAAATTGTGGTTTTAAAAGAATTTTTTTATCCAAAAGGGATTTTCATATGAGTTTAGAATATTTTAACAAGGCTTTTTATAATGAAGTTGTTTTGGTCATGATATTATTTTTGAGAATTTTATGAAATAGGTGATCCATATAGATTTTCTGATTTTATTATCCCTATTATATCTCCTGAGAAATTGGTGACCCTTATATAGATTATGAGAAGGGTTGATCCAAATTACAGCTCACCGATGATCCCGATATAACTTATATGATTATTGATCCCCATTATAGATCTCCAATTCATTGTCGAATGTTTGAATTTTAAGTTGGTCATATGGTTAATGAAATTAAAAGTTTTTTAAAATTGTTTTTTTCATACGATGCTCTAAGTAACATAAAAGGTGTTTTAATTGATTTTAATGTATTTTAATGATTTACTTTGATAAATATTAGTGTATGTTTTTCATGTGAAATTTTTTTATTTCATATACTAAAATAAAATTGAAGATAATGGAAATGGTTCTACGGGTTTTCATGATTTTATTGAACTCGCAATTTTACTTGATTTTTTATCCCTTAATGAGATTTTATGCTCATTCTAATGTTTTAATTTTTTTTTTAAGATTTATGACTAAATTAGGTGATGGAAGAATTCATGTTGAAATTTGGGGTGATTTTCAATGAAAAAATCCTGTTTTATATTTAATGTATTATATTGCGAAAAAAATGTGCACTAATCAGGACTGTAGACTTTTTATTTTAAGGGTTTTTATGTATGAGTTATGGAATAATTTTCTAAAACTATAAACATGAAATGATCCTAAAATATAAGAGAAATAATTCGTGACATAAAACATAATATTGTATAATTTTTAATGTTTTGGACTTATATTTGGTATCGAAGGATGATATAGACTAAATTAAAGGCCATCATTGTGTCTATATAATGATATTATAATATTTTACTTTATGGATAAGTTGAAATGATATAAAATTTTATGATATCCATGTTTCTATGTCTAAAAAATGTCTCCTCAGAATGGTTTTCTATAGATGAAATAAGATATATATAGTGGTAAGGAACATAGTGGAAAATAGCATTCCAAATCATCATCCTATGATGGTTGGAATTATAAAAAATAATTTCATATTAGGATAGATTATTTGAAATGATCTATTAATGGATCATTTATTCCAGTCATAGAGTGTAACCTAATATATCAATAAATAATATTTGAATTGAGGATCATTTCACGAGGAAAAATCCCCCAAACATTAATTGATCATATATCCTAGTGATTTCCCTGGGAAGTGTCAATGCATTGGAGAACATATTTGATGTCATGGGTTGTTGGTAATGTTAAATGGTAACTCTTGATGTCTATCATTTTAAAGGTTATATTGATCAATAGTGGCCTTTTTTAGAGAATACATTAGAGAATGATAGTCTTGATTCTATGGAATGGGTCACATTTAAGAATATTTTCCTTCAAAAGTAAATCCTTTATGAAATTCGGTGTCTGATAGGGAAATAATTTAGGTGATTAAATAAAAAAGATGATGAATCTGTGGATGTATATAAAGAAAAATACACATTATTTTCCTAGAATAAGATAAAATAAACTATTTAAAATGATTTTAAACATAATAGATTTTAATCATTAATAAATCCAAGATTACAAATAGAATTTGACGCATGAGAATTTAAATGTTATGAGAATGTTGTTTGTTATGATGAAAATGTTGAGATGGAGTATTCTAACACTTATTATACATGATATGACAGGACGAATAAATAATCATCTTGGAAGTAAATTGAGAAGAAACTAAATAATTATTCTATACGTAACACCAAAATATGTTCCAAGTGAAGTAAAATATATTTCATTGAGTTAATGTTAGGATATGGAAAGTTTTACTAGTGTGGAAAGTTTGTTCACAAGGTTTATGAGTTCAAATAAAAATGTCTTGAACAATCAAAGAATGAAATGAAAAATAGTCATTCAATTGTGAGATTTCTTTTTTTTAAATTAGTTGGGTAATTATGAAAACATATGTTCAACGTTACTTACCTAGAGTGTAAATCATCTTGATCGGAAGAAAAATGGGGATGAAAACTCATTTGGGACTTCGACAGTTGATGTTGGTCCATCTGGTGAGGAGGAGATAGATCCAGGAAGCTCAGTATTTTTTAATGTATGATCAAAAGAACAATGTATTATGAAACCTTTTTTAAATTTTTTAAATAATGGGAATACATTCGGAGATAGTTATTGATTTTTTAAATATGTCTCAGGTTTATGTTTAAATGTTATTTAAGGATGAGTACCATTAATTTCTGGGAATTATGTTTATTGGTATATGGTGACCATTAGGGTTAACCATTTTTGTATTGAATTTTTTTAATATTTGGGTATTACTATTGAAATTTATAGATTAATGTATTATCTAATGACATGAATGATTGATAATTTTTGGAACTATCATAACAATTTCGAACCAATTTGGTTTTGTTTTATACCTAATGATAGGACGAATATGTAGTTTTACTTTAAAATATTATGTGATCAATTATAAAGTTATTATAGTATTTCAGGCATGAAAAATTCATCTTTAATACTCACTATTTGCATAAAGATATGAGGGTTTGATGGAAATTTATTAGAGGATAAAATTATACATCTTATATAAGTATATTTCATTATTCTCTTTTACTAGTTTGTATGGTAATTCAAATAATCTAGCAAAATGATCTAGAATTTTTTTTATCATTGTACCTTTATTTCCAATTGACCAGGACTGTTTTCACTCATCATAGATTTATGGGTATAATCTTGTAAACATTCCACTAGTCATTCACTTTCTTGTGATCAATGACCTCAATCAATGTCCATTATTATTTAAACGGTTTCTTCCATGTATAAATATTAATTTCATCCTATTTTATCCTTTCTGGAAATATGAAATGTGTTATTCTAGATGACCATTGTACATCCTTTTCTTTGTTATCAAGAAGACGTTTTACTAAACTTTTATGATGTGGGTTTATATAAAGGAATTTTTAAAATGTTAAACATTTTATAACAAAAAATATCTTTGAGGGAGAAACTAAATTTTATGTGGGTATGAAATATAATCTTAAAATTGTATAATATATATATATATATTAATTTAAATTCTAAAATAACATTCATTACACACAACACCATGTTAATCATGTGTTGCACGCAAGATTAATTTTTTCCAGGCAATTAATATATTATTTTCTTATTATTATATGATATGATAATTATCACCTATTCATAAGAATAGTTGCTATAAGTATAATTTACTAAATTAGGAATATATGAGGTTGAATTCATTGTTTACTAATAAATTAGAGATGAATACAAAAACCAATCAATTCTAAATACAGTGTTGTAACGAAACTATTTTTATGCACCAAAAACGTTTTAAATTAATAAATTAAATTAATGGATGATATTAATGATATTTATATTTAATATGTTTTTCATATATTCAAAAAAAATATTTCATAGGCATGGTATAAGAATAAACCCAATTTTAAGAAAAAAAGAATTATCTTTCTAAAATATAGTTTTTCGCCATTTTAAGGAAATTATTTTTAATTTTTGTTTAATCATTAATAAATTATATTTGAAAAAATATAAACTTTTTTGAAAGAATAATTTCAAATATTATTTTATGCATAGTTTATGGGGTTTTTTATGAAATGTTTAATGTTTTTATGAATAGTAAAAAATACATAATTTTAATTGAAAACTATCATTTCATCTAAATAATTTATAATCTCAAATTATTTTTTATATTTGTACTAAAGATAAAATAGATAATATATATATATATATATTACTACAATTTTTTCCATTAGGATTTTAATATTGATATTTCATATAAAAACTTTTTAACCTTTTGAACATTTTTATATTAAAAATCATCTTATTCATCCCATTTGTGGGGTTAATTTTAAATTAATTTTAGAGAATTATGTTGATTTTATTTTTAAAACTGATTCCATATTTTTAATCAGAATAATTTATAATGATTACTAAGTTCAAATTATTTTTTATTAAAAATATTAATTAAATAAATTAAAATAAATTATACCAATAAAGATAAAAATGAGTTAATTTGGTTGTTAATCCTAAAACAAAATGTTTGTAAATGACACAACACATGTCCAAAATACATTGTATTTCAACATTTCAATCATATACCCTATTTTATTGATTTGTTTCATTATTTTGGGCAGATGAGGAAACAGAAACTTTCTAATACTCTAGAATGTTTGGTATTTACAAGAATGCCACTATTCATCCACTATAAAAGGGTATTCACTCTCTCCACTTCATCAACCTTCCCATGAAATTTGGAATGAAAAAAACCAAACAATATCAATTTACAAATTCAATCCTCTAATCAAAGAGCCTTTAATTTGGCCAAAATACAACAATAGATACCCTTTAGTGTATACTAAAATGAGTTTCCCTTAAAAGATTAGCATTCATCGACATGCATTTTTTTTGTTTTTTTCTCCACCCCCAATATTATTATTATACAATGGTTTTATAATAAATATAATATAATATATATAATGATAATTGTTTCAAGGTTATGTCCTAAAACCACATAAACATCCATAAATTGGGTTATGAAATCATCATTCTTGTGTGTGGAGGAATACCGCCTCACTAAATGATGTCGTTCATTTTCCCATTGCCTCCTATCCTTGTTCGGAATAATAATGAAATTATAGTTTATATTTTATATTTTTGATATTTATAACAACATTATAACTCTATAGTCATTATTTTATATACAAAAATTTATTCATACCGTAATGGATACGATAATATCACACATGTGGAAAGCGGACAACCACCTCAAGATGAGATGTGTATCGTTATTCACTAACATGTCACTTGGGTGGAAAGAAGAAAAAAATAATTATTATATATGATATAAAAGATTTTATTATGTTATTTATTAAATAATTATATATCTTAAATATAATATATCATTTTATTCTTAACATTTCACACACTAGAAAAGTGGTAACATCATTTGTAGATGTGTGGACTACTACCTCCTTAATACGATGTGATTATCCTTTTATTCATCACCACATTATATTAATGATGTATATTATTATATATAATAATGTTATATGGTATTTATGTTATAATTATCAATATGTAATTATAAATTTTACTTACCTGTTTTCAATAATAATAATTGAAAAATGTGAATGTTACTCATGCGTACGTATATCCTACGGTCACCATGATTTTGATGTTGGTTAATATTGAATAACCATATTCCATGATTGTTTTTATAATATTATTTTATGTATAAATATTAATCTTATTTCATTATTATAATTATTGGATCTTTAAATAATGACCTCTTTGACCACAGTTTACCTACAAAATTTGTTTTTGACACATAAACTGAATTTGGTCAAGACACCTTAAATAAACATAATTGTTTAAGTAATTGTAAATAACATGAAAATAATATAAATAAAACTAAAAATAAACATAAAATGGTTCTAAATTAAGAAAATAATTAACAGAAGTTTATTATTCATTAATATAAATACACACGTGACATGTTAGACTGAATTTATGAAACTTCATCCCAATTTCCTCTCATTGATGATTATCATTATGTTATACACATATAATATTTTACACGGTTCATATACATCTCCTTGGAAAATTTTTATCAATAATTTCTCTATTATATGGATATTTAATGTTTTTTAATATGTTTTATTAATGGGTTTTATGATTCAAGGGTTTCTCAGGTGATAATGGACTTTTCTTTTAAAATAATAATCTAGTTTTTCTTTCCTTCCAACTATTTTTCCCTTTTCGATGTTTTTAAAATTATTTAATTAACTTTTATATATAGATGTAAAAAATTTACAAATTAAAATTCATTGATTATTTTATTTTTTTTAAAAGGAATCCTCTTACTATTTTTAAAAGGAACAGTGATAATGAATATTTATTCCCCTGTGACTATTTTTAAATTATTAGGTTACATTGAAATCTTTTTTGTTTTATTAAATGAAAAACACAATTTTCCTTTTTTTATCATTTTATTGAAAATGGTTTCTAATATAAATTGGCCTTTTTATCTGAAAGTGTGTTTTATATGATTTTAATTGAGTTTTTTAAATGTCTTAACAATGAAGGTGTTTTATTGAAGATATGTTACATGAAAATTATAAGAAACTGGTGATCCTATTATATCTCATAATAAGGGTTGAGCCCCATTATATATAATAGGTGAGAACAATATATCTATATGATGGGTTGAGACCCATTATAGATCCTAATGAACAATAATGCATGATATAGATTATACGGTGGTTTGATCCCCGTTATAGCTCACAAGTGAGGACGATATAAGTTATAAAAAATTTGATCCCCCTTATCGATATAAAATTCTTTGGGTAATGCTTATATGTGAATTTGGTCCTATAGTTATTCTAATTAAAACGTTTTTGAATTTTTTTTATGAATATTGTCAAATAAGTCACCTAAAAGAAGTTCTAATGGATTTTTATGGTGTTTGATGATGTTTATTAAGAAAAATGTATCTGTTTTTTATGTGATTTTTTAATATTATCAATGAACATTGATGATAATGTTAAACATTATATGTGTTTTGATGTGTTTTTTGGACTAATAATATTTTTTTTATCAGTTACTAGGATTTTTTTTCTCATCCTATATTTTAAATAGATTTTAACAGAACATAAAGATTAGTAAGGGAAATGAACAATTAAATTTTATGGTATGGGAAATTTTCGGTATCACCCCAAGCTTCCACGATATGCTTCTCTCTGAATAATACATTATAGTGTGTTGTATGCAACATTAAGTTCAAAAACACCAAAACTAATCAAACGAGCCCTAACGAAGAGTAATGACCAATTTTTGGAATTTTATAAATTTTATCTATCAAAACAGACTTCATTTTTGGATTCGTAATATCGAAATTAGCTTAGGGTGAAGTTTTAGTATGTTTATGAAAACTTTCAATTTGTCAGTGAAAAACCCTAAGTTATTGTTTAAAACCGATTTTTTTTAAATAATTATTTATTTATTTAAAATTATTTTGGGTCAAAATAGATACATAATACCTATATAAGTCAAATTCAATTCATTGGAGTTATCTTATAATAATTTAAGATATATAAAAATTTTATTGAACTTTTCACCGTCTTTTACCCATCTCTAAGAAAATTTTCAAAATCACATAAATATTAATTTTAGCACTTTCGTGAGTGGAATTTCAAAAACTTCAGAGACACGGTTAATATCAAGGAGTAAAAAGTTTTTTAATAAGATGAAAATAAATTTTGGTGAATAGTAACTTTTTACTTTTATTTACCACGGTTAAAAGTAAATAGCGTAATTAAGGGTAAAAATGATAATATTATTACCCTAAAACATGTCCTAATTATATTGGATAAGAATAATTCGACGAAAATAACCTTAGGAATAAAATATGAACCTCTTTGGTCCACTTGTATTAGATTAGGACACTTATTATTATTTTATTTAAAGAAGAGTGGAAAGAGTTAAAATCAAAGTTTAATAACTAAAATATTTCAATATAGGGTTATACATAAGATAAAATAAATTATATATATTCATTAGAAATATAAAAAATTAACTATATAATGGTATTTTATTTATAATTTTTAGATATTAAATAATATAATTTATTTATTACACAATGGTGATTCAATAATTACCTAATTAATGAAATATTAAAATAATTGTTATTATAAATTTCCAAATAAATGTAATTTGAAAATTTTTATGAATTCAAATAATTTTATAGGTTAATATGACATATTAGGGTTGGTTATAAGAATTGTTTTCTATGTAATAATTTTTTTCTGGATTTATAAAAAACAAAATACCAAATAGAGTCAAAATTGACATAAAAGAGTTTTTAAAACAAATATTTTATTATTAATTGATATTATATTTCTAAAAATCTAATGTTTGGAAAAAAGAATTATATAATTATAGTTGTATCATTAATTAACCATATGGGGTTCTATTGGAAGTATATAGTATGTTTATTAACCATATAATATAAAAATACAAAGAGACATGGTAATTGTCAAACAATTTAACTATGAGTTAAATCTAAAAGATAAAGTTAATATATTTACCCAAACCTGTCTAAAACAAATTCGGTGAGTGGTTTGTGACCCATACCCACATTATCATTTAAATAATTTATTTTGTAGCTATTATAACCTAAAATTATTTTATTATGAAATAATATTTCTATCTTTTCCTAAGGTATCCCTCACCCCTCTTATAAAAGGGCACTCCCTCTTCTCTCTAATTCACACCTTCAAAGCCTTTTGGCTCCGCCAAACCCTACCCAAATATTCTCTCAACTTCTCTAAATTCATCCTAGAGTCCTTACATTAGACAAGAATTCATTTTAAGGAGCCTTTTTGATCAAATCAATAGGAAGACCCCGAAGAAGAGGTAATAATTTCACCACCCTCTTTCAAGTTCTTTTCTTCTTCCACTTCTTCATTATTTGTTATTTCATTATCAAATAATAAATCCAGTATATTCTATATAATGTGATGTTATTATAAAATATGGTGCAACGATATTCATTATTATATCCATCTTTTCAATGACATTTCACCATACATGTGTATGTACGGATTGGTGTCTCCATGTCATGGTGTAATTGTTATTCAATACATTATTATTTGGATGGGTATAATAAGGATGTGTAATTCATGTAAATAATAAATATAACATGAAAATTATTCTGTATATATGATACATTATCCAATTATATATTATTTTAATATCACAAGAATGATATTTTTGCTCGTGCGTACGAAAGGATTATCATCTCCACAAAAATGATGAGATTCATTCCCCATCATATCCATTTAAGAATAATTTCCATTAGATGATTGAAAATAATTTATAAAGACTTGATATCATTCTATATATGAATATAATACGTCCCATCCATAAAAAATATGACTCACATAACAAATAATATAAAGGAAAACAAATCCATTAACACCCAAAACGGCTATAATACTAATATATTATAAACAAAACAATGTTAAAAGATCAAATATGATATAATATTGATGGATATAAATCTTTTATAATATAATAATAATTATTTCACCATTATATAGGATGTTAACCAACCCTCGACCAAGGAAAAGTACAAAGTAAGGGTTAATTTCACAATCACATTAATATCTGAGATTCTTTTTACGTAAGTATCTACTGGGACCTCATTATCATCCAAATCCATGTTTCATAAAAATGTATTTCAAAACATTATTACTATTTTTTAGACTATGGGTTAAATTCATTTATAATCTTTTTTGACTTTTTATAATAGCTTTATAATGAAATCTTTCTTTCATTTTCTAAACAAGGTCCTTTTTAACAATTTCTAGAGAATTAAAGTAAGATTGTATTTTTTTAACTTATACGGTGGGTGCAGCTATTTTCTGCTGTTATAAAAAATTTTAATCTTCCCTTATATGCTTAAAAAATTATTTTCAATGTATTGTTTTTCTTTTATAATTATGTGACTTTTAAATGATTTAAAAAAAAGAGATATTTCTCTTAAATATTTTTGATTTCATCTATGTTAACATCCATTGATGGATTTTAAGATTATTTGAAGTTGATTAATTATGATACAAAACTTCCATATTGTATTGAAAGTTTTGTAATATGTTTGACTATGTATGTGTTATTTTTATACCATTAATGGTTTATGGAGAATGTGTTGATATTTCATATTCCATTTTTAATACAAATGTTTATGTTATGTTTAAACCTGTTCATATGAGGAATGAATTGGATGTAGTAAGTTACAGGAGGAGCACGCTATAGCTCCTTGAAGAATAGGTAGGTCTCATGAGACAAACTAATGTCTTGGAAGAAGGCCTTGACAAAATATTATTTTTTGTCTTGGAATAATGACTTGACTATGTGGTTATTATAGTCTGGCATTATGTATTCCATCATTATGAAAGTGGTTATTGATATTTCATGTGATTATTCGACTAGTAGAATATCCATGTGGATAAGTAAATGTTATTATTTAATTTTATTTTTTCCATATTATACTGAAAATTATGTTTAAATGTCTTTTGATTTAGTTATACACTGCCTTAAATGTTTATTCTTATTTATGAATGTTTACACTATATTATTATCCTTACTGAGCATCGGAGATCACCCCTTTCTATGTTTTATTTTTTCCTGGATGTGAATAATTATTTTATTACTGGCCTGCATGGATTGTATAAGGAGCTATGTGTATGGACTATCAAGACTATGGTGTTGTAGTTTTTTACATTATTATGTAATGTAAGGCTAATGAATGTTTCTAGTGTTTCTAAGGCTACTAAACTAATCTGTCTTTTGAGACTTGATCTTTTGTGATCATGCCAATGTTATGTAATAATGAACCGACTCTAGGTAACTGGGGTCGGGGCATTACAATTGGTATCAGAGGATGTTTAGTACCAATCTTGGAAGCTAGATTTAGATAAACTCTAATTAGATCACATATACCTAAGATGGACTTTGAGGATTAGTATAAAAGAACGTAATATAATTTTGTTATTGTAGAGATTTTGTGAGTTTTGAAAGCAATTTATCCCTATTTGGATACGAGTTGGTAGAGGCGGCTCTGGTACAGATGTACCTTGGGTTAAAACCCAAAAACACCGCTTTGAGCTAGACTCGAACGAGAACTAGTGCACGACAATGGGCCTTTCTGCACTCTTTGTTATGACACTCCCAGGGGATATTATTAAGATACATCTAACATTATTTAAAAACCATTACGAAGGGTTTATAAAATTATACATCCTCAATGAAAACATTTTTATGTATATGGACCATATCCATAAACTGTTCAATTTATGTTATGTGTTTTACATGTTTGGATTTATGTGTTGTGATTCATAAACTAATATAGTGTATTCCATTGTTTATAAATGATTCCTAGTGAAAGGAATGGAAACTGTATCAATGCACGCACTCCATGTAGTGATTTCACTCTTACTCAAGATAATTATAGTGAAGCTGGTGATACAACTCGTGTTGATCATCTTATCACCATACTTTGACAAGTCACTCATGTTATGAATAATAACCTTACCTATATGGAGCACCGTGATCCACAGCGTGGATGATCAATGTTAGATCACATCATGAGGCAACATACACCAAAATTCAATGGGTTTACAAATCCATTAGTATCTGAGAAATGGATAAATTCCATAGATAAAATATTTCGTGCCTTGGGGAGTAGTGAAAGGGAAAACGTTATCATGGATGTTTACCGCCTCACTGGAGATGATGATCAATGGTGGTAATTGATTCAAAACTCAAAGTAAGATGATGAAGTATCAAATATGTAATGGAGGGAGTTTAAAGAACTTTTCTTGGAACAATAATTTCTTCATGACCATCGAGATGATATGGAAAGGAAATTTCTAAGTCTGAGGTAGAAGGTGGATGAGAATTTCAGAAAGTATGAGGCTAACTTTAAAAGGATAACGAGGAATGTTTCAGATTATATACGTAGCCAATAAGTAAAATTGATCATTTGTTTGATGGGTTAAAACTGTTTATCCCTTGAGCATTAGTCTCACATTACTTCTGTTAGTAGAAAGATATTGTCTCATGTGCTATCAAGACAGAAAAAAGAATTCTCTATGTCTTACTACTTTAAAGCAAAGAAAGAGAAGAAGATATTTTTTGATCACTCTAGAAATGGAAATAAGGTTAAGAAATGAAAAGTTCAATTTCAATCATGTAGTAAATGTTGGATGAAACACCCCGGTACTTGCTTGAAGGGAATGCGAGTCTGTTAGAAGTGTGGTAAATAATGCCACCAAGCTCGTGATTTAAAGGGGAAGAAGGAAGCTACTGATGTTCAATTCTACAATTGCAGGGAGATGGGAAATTATGAAAATGAATGTCCTAAGCGTTAGGGGGAACTTACCTCAGAAAAATCCAAGGGATCAAGGCCAATCTTATTCTATCACAACTGGTGAGGTTGAAGCTCCAAAAGACATGGGGGCAGGTAATTTAATGGTTTCCTCATGTTTATTTAATGCTTTATTTGATTCTGGATCATCGCATTGTTTCATATCTTCCAAATGTGCTATGAAAGTTAGATATTTCCAATTTGATTTAACAAGTGAGTTGTCAGTCAAAACTCATAAGGGAAATATCATTGCTACAAAGTTTTTTGAATCAGTTCCAATTAGGGCATATAAATGTTCTTTATCTGATGATCTCATCATCATACCTATGATTTAATTTGATATAATTCTCGGTATCGATTGTCTTTCCGACCATGGTGAAAAAATTTAATTTATGTAGAAGTCGGTTAATATTTTTTGATGACGATGATAACGAACACCTTATATTTAGTACATAATCGTCACCACTTATTTCTTATATGGATCCACCCCCAATGGCTCAACTAAATTTAATTATCTGGGAGGAAGAGAATGAAATGAATGTTGCTGCGGAAAGGAATGTTCAAATATATGATGTACCTATTGTGAGAGAATATGTTTACGTGTTTCCAGAAGATTTACTTGGACGTCCTCCAGAACAAGAAATTCAGTTTTCCATTGATTTTATTCCTAGATCAAGGCCAATATCGAAGTCCCCTTATATAATGGACATTGTAGAATTAGTGAAACTAAAGAAACAACAAGAGAAATTGAGTAGTAAAGGATTCATTCACCCTAGCGTCTCTTTATGGGGTGCCCTTGTCCTTTTTGTTAATAAGAAATATGGAACTATGAGGTTATGTATCGACTACATGGAGATAAATTCTATAACAATAAATAAAAAGTATCCCCTACCTCGTATTGCTTATTTATTTGACAAACCTGTGTGTCATCCTAAATACTCTAAGAAGACATGACTTATATGGGAATTTTAACAAGTGTGAATTATGACTTTAAGAGATTTCTTTTATTGGCCATATTTTCTCTAATGATGGAATCTCTGTTTGTCCTTTTAAGACAAGAGCAATCAATGAAAGGCTAGCACCAACAAGAATAGCTGAGGAACGTAGTTTTATTGGCTTAGTAGGTTATTATCAATGTTTCAACCAGAATTTTGTCCGATTGGATAACCCATTAACGAAACTCACACATAAATGGGTTAAATTTGTTTGGACAAAAGATTGTGAAGAATGTTTTGAAAAACTGAATAGAAGATTATTCAATGCTCCTATATTGACACTACCATCAGGGAATGATGGGTTTATTATTTATAGTGATTCTTCAATGAAAGGACTTGTTTGTGTCCTTATACAAAATGATATGGTTTTTTCCTTTGCATCATGACAGCTGGAAATTCATGAGAAAAACTATCCTACTCATGATCTTGAATTAGCAGTTGTAATCTTTTCTTTGAAGATTCGGAGACACTATCTCTATGGTGAAAACTTTTAGATTTATACTGATGACAAGAGATTAAAGTATATTTTCTCTCAAAAAGAACTCAACATGAGGGAAGGGCGATGGCTTAAACTACCCAAGGATTATAATTGCATGATACACTACCACATGGGGAAGGAAAATAAGGTGGCATATTCTTTGAGTAGGAATGATCATTGTGTTTTGATCAAGATTAGAGTTTAAAGGGATCCTATTTTCATGGATATAGTAAATATGGATATGGGAATAAACACGAATGGGGAAATGTTAATACTTTTTCAAATGGATGCCAAACCATATTTACTAGAAAGAATAAAGAGTTCTCAGACTGTTGATGAAGAGTTTCAAAAAAAGATTAATGTTGTGAATGATAAGAGATTTAGTGACTTTGTGTATGAAGATGTAATTTTGAAATTGGGAAGATACTTTGTATTCCCAATATACCTAATATAAAAAGGTAATTGTTGGACGATTCGCATAGTTCCAATTTCTCTATACACCATGGGACCACCAAGATGTATAGAGTTTTTAAGGAACATTTTTGGAGGGACAACATGAAGAGAGAGATTGAGGATTTTCTGGAAATATGTATAGTTTTTCAACAAGTGAAAGATTGAAGGAAATATCCTGGAGGAGTCTTGCAACCTCTTCCCATACCAGAGTAGAAATGGGATAATATTATGATGTACATTGTCATGGGACTTCCAAAGACTCCTAGAAGGATTGATGTAATATTGTTCATTGTTGATCTTCTTACCAAGTCAGCGCATTTTCTTTCTATAAGGGTTTATTTACCACTTGAATGTCTAGCAAGACTATATATTAATGATGTTTTGAGACTTCATAAAGTACCCCTATTTATTCTTTCAAATCATTATCAACCTTTTACATCAAGATTCTGGAAAATTCATCAGAAATCCCAAGATATAAAGCTTCGTTTGAGTGTTTCTTACCACCCTTCAAATAGATGGACAATCGAAACAAAATATTCAAACCTTAGAAGACATGTTGAGATCATGATCACCTGACTTTGAGGGTATGTGGGAACAATATTTACCTATGGTATAATTTTCCTATAACAATAGCTTACATTCAAGTATTCTAATGGCACCATATTAAGTATTATATAGAAATAGATGTTTCATACCAACTTGTTGGGATGATGTTGGTGAAAGAAAACTCTTAGGCCCAGAACTAGTGGAGGAAACAATGAAATAGGTGAAAGTAATCCAAAACCACATCAAAGCAGCTCAAAGTAGGAAGAAGTGATATAAATATAACCAAAGAAAGGATTTTGAATTTCACGTAGAAGAACAAGTTTTCTTGAAGTTATATCCATGGAATGGAGTTATATGTTTCGGTAAGAAAGGTAAATTGAGTCCCATGTACATAGGACCTTTCGAAATGCTAGAACGAATTGGGGTTGTAGCTTACCGTATGGAAATGTCGCCATGTCTTTCCAATGTTCACGATGTGTTCTACATATCACTATTGAGAAAATACATGCATAACCCAATGTATGTTCTCACCTATGAGGAATTATAAATTTAACCCTGTCTGTCTTATTGCGAAGAGCCTGTTAGGATTCTTAATATGATTGAACAAGTGCTGAGAAACCGGACGACTCCTTTGGTAAAAGTTTTATGGAGAAACCATAAGATGGAAGAGGCAAAGTGGGAACCCAAGGATCATATGATGAAGAACCACCAGAGTCTTTTTATTAAGTAATATTCTAGAAATTTCAAGGATGAAATTATTTGATGGAGGGTAGAATGTAACACCCCAAGCATCCACAGTACGCTTCTCCGTAAATAATACAGCAGCGTGTGTTGTATGCTACTTTGAGTTCTAACACACCACAACCAATCAAACTAGCCGTTATGAATAGTAATACCCACTGTTTGAAATTCAATAAATTTTATGCTTCAAAATGGACTTCATTTTGGGATTCGTAATATCAAAATTAGCTTTGGGTGAATTTTTTGTATTTTTCCTAAAACATTCATTTTTTAGTGAAAAACACTTAGTTATAGTTTAAAACCGAATTTGTATTTAAATAATTATTTATTTTATTTAAATTTACATTAGTAAAAAATAGATACATAATTGAGATATAAGTTCAATGTAATTCATTAGAGTCTGTTTATAATAATTTTAGATATATAAAAATTTTATTGCACATTTCACCGTCTTTTACCCATCTCCTAGGAGAATTTTGAAATTCACATAAAAATTAATTTTACCACTTCTGTGAGTGGAATTTCAAAAATCCAAGAGACATGGTTAATATTAAGGAGTAAAATGTTGTTCAATAAGATACACATAATTTTATGTGAATAGAAACTTTTTTAATTTTATTTACCACAGTTAAAAGTAAATAGGGTAATTAAGGGTAAAAATGATTTTATTATTACCCTAACACAAGTCCTAATTCTATTGGCTAAGTATAATTCGACCAAAAAAACATTAGGAATAAAATATGAACCTCTTTTGTCCACTTAAATTAGATTAAGACACTTATAATTTTTTTATTTAACGAATAGTGAAAAAGACAAAATCAATGTTCAATAACTAAAGAATTTTAATATATGGTTATACATAAGATAAATTCGATTATAAATATTCATTATAAAGCTAAAAATATTTCCTACATAATGGTATTTTATTTATACTATTTAGATATTAAATAATATAATTTATTTATGACATAATGGTGATGTAGTAATTACCTAATTAATGAAATATTAAAATAATTGATATTATAAATATTAGGGTTAGTTAGAAGATTTTTTTTCTAAGTAATAATGATGTTATGAATTTAGAAAAAAAAATACCAAATAGTTTTAAAATTGAGATAAAAGAGTTTTTAAAACATATATTATATTATTAATTGATATTCTATTCCTAGAAATCTAAGGATCGGCCAAAAGACTTATATAATGATAGGTGTATCACTAATGCACCATTTGGGGTTCTCTATAAAGTATATATTATGTTTATTTACCATATAATATAAAAATACGAAGAGACATGGTAAATGTCAAACTATTTAACTAAGAGTTAAATCTAAAAGATAAAGTTAATATAGTGACCCAAACCAGTCTAAAACCTATTGGTTGAGTGGTTATTGACCCATACCCACCTTATCCTTTAAATAATCCATTTTTGAGCCATTATAAACCAAAAATTATTTTATTATAAAATAATATTTCTAGTTTTTCCTAAGGTTCCCCTCACCCCTCTTATAAAAGGGCACTCCCCCTTCTCTCTAATTCATACCTTCAAAGACTTTTTGGCTAAGCCAACCCCTACCCAAATATCTTCTCAACTTCCTCACTTTATCCTAGTGGCTATACTTTATTCATAAAACCATCTTAGAGAGCACTTTTGATCAAATCAAAAGGAATAACATGAAGAAGAGGTAATAATTTCACCACCCTCTTTCATGTTCGTTTCCTCTTCCACTTCTTCTTTCCTTGTTAATTTCATTATAAAATAATAAATCCAGTATCTTATATATATTTTTATGTTATTATAAATATGGTACATCCATATTACTTATTATATTCATCCTTTTAATGACATGTCACCATACATGCGTACGTATGGATTTCCGTCTCCACGTCATGGTGTAATTGTTATTCAATACATTATTATTTGCATGGATATAATAATGATGTTTAATTAATGAAAATAAAATATATAACATGATAATTATTATTCATATATGATATACCTTCCAATTATATATAATATTAATATCAAAATAATGATATTGTCGCTCGTGCATACGTACGGATTAGCGTCTCCACGAACGCGATGATATTCATTCCCCATCATATCCATTCAAGACTAATTTCCATTAGATGATTAGAAGTAATTCTTAATGACAAGATATAATTCTTGATATTAATAAGATACATCCCATACATAACAAATATGACTCAAATAACAATTAATATAAAGGAAAATGAATATGTTAACACCCGAAACGGTTATAATACTAAGATATTTTTAATCAAACAATGTTAAAAGATCATAAATGATATCATATTAATGTATATGGTTATTTTATAATTTAATAAAAATTATTTCACTATAATATAGGATGATAACCTACCCTCGACCAAGGATATGTACGAGATAAGGGTTAATTTCACAATCTCTTTTTTATCCGAGGTTTTTTTAAGTAAGTATCTACTGGGACCTATTTATCATCCACATCCATGTTTCTTAAAAATGTATTTCAAAACATTATTTTTATTTTATATACATGGGTTAAAGTCATTTATACAATTTTTTGACTTTTTATAATATGTTTATAAAGGAATATTTCCGTCATTTTCCAAAAAAAGGACCTTTTTATCCTTTTCGACAGAATTAATGTAAGAATGTCTTTTTTTAACTTATATGGCGGGTGCAGCAATTTTCTGCTGTTATAAAATCCTCGAAGCTTCCCTTACAAGATTATAAGAATAGTTTCAATGTAAATTTTTTCTTTTATAATTATGTGACTTTTAAATTATTTCAAAAAAAGAGATATTTCTCTCAAATAGTTTTGATATCATATATTTCAACATCCTTTGATGGATTTTATGCTTATTTGAGGTTGATTTATTATGATACAAAATATCCATATTGTATTGAAGGTTTTGTGAAATGTTTGATTGTGTATGTATTGTTTTTATACAATTCATGTTTTATGGAGAAAGTATTGAAATTTCGTATTAATGTTTTAATACGAATGTTTATGTTATGTTTAAACCTGTTCATATGAGGAATGCATTGGACTTAGTAAGTGACGGGTGGAACATGTTATAGATCCTCGATGCATCAGTAGGTCTCATTAGACAAACTAGTGTCATGACACAAGGCCTTGAAAAAATATTATTTTTAGTCTGGGCATAAGGCCTTGACTATATGGTTATGTTAGTCTTGCATTATGAATTCTATCGTTATGAAAGTGGTAAATGATATTGCATGTGATTATTACACTAGTATAATATCCATGTAAATAAGTAAATGGCATTATTTCATTATATTTTTTCCATATTATTCATAAGTTCGAGTTTAAGTCTTTTTTTAGTTATACACTGGCTTAAATGTTTATGCTTATTTATGAAAGTTTCTACTATATTGTTATCCATATTAAGCATCAGATCTCACCCCTTTATATGTTTTATTTTTCCTAGGATGTGATGATGTATTTTATGACTGGCATATAGGGATAGTCTAAGGGGATATGAGTGACGACTATTGAGACAATTGTTATATTTTTCACTTTATTAAGTAATGTATGACTTATGAATGTATCTAGGTTTCCAAATATACAAAACTAATCGGTCATTAACGAATTGATCTTTTGTTATAATTCCAATGTTATGTAATAATTCACATTCTCTGGGTCACTAGGGTCGGGGTGTTTCATTTTCAAAAAAAGTTATTCATTTTTTATTTTAAATGTTTTATATTATGGAAAAAATTGATAGTAATAGGATGTTTCTTTTTTCTATATTATTGTTTTTTCAATTATGAGTTGTTTGGATAATTATGTAAAAATATAAAAAAAATAATTTCCTTAGAAATAATAAAATTAATTCTAGACAAATAACACAATATTATTTTATTTTCAAGGATGTGGATATTTAGAAATATTCTATATTCATGATGACATTGTAACATAAAATTGTTTCCACTTTTGTAACATTGTATCACAATCCCCCTGAAATAAAAACATAAAATAGAAGCTAAAATACCACAATAATAACTAAATTTTTTATATTACATGTAAAATTTATGTATTTATACCCAGTGATGGAGCATAAGTTCATATCATAACATACGTCTCAAAAAACAAAAATTGATACAAAAATCCCTTACTGTTTTGGTAACATTGAAACCAAAAAACCCATTAAATAGAGATAATGAAATGGATATATAAATACCAATAAATTTATATATTATAATAAAAAATATATATTCAATTTTGCTAGGTAAACCACAAAACAAAATAAGTTGTGCATATGGCATATATCTCATAGAAATAAAAGTGAGATGAGAAAAACCTTACCTTAAATATTCATTTTCATTATACTCAACAAAAAATCATATCATATATATTTATGTTTATTATAAATCACTTAAATAACATTTTTTTTCTATATAATACCATATATTATTTTATAATTACCATTTATTACCGAATTAGTAACAATTTCTTGTTAAAGATACGTTTTAGGTAATAAGCACTTTGTTTTTCATATATTTTTTGGTTTATTAAAATTTTCCTATAACAGAAATCATTGTTCAATCATATACATAATGATAAAAATTATATGAATTTCATATATATTTACTATACATGTATTAATAATAATCTATAAAATTTAGTGGCATAAAATGTAATACACCATTGATTGGGGAGATAAGCCGTACGTAATAATGAAAATGACTTTTATTTTCTATCAGATTGAAATAAATATAATTAAATGGTATATTGTAATTAAAATATTATTTATAAATAATATATATAACATATTTTAATTAAACCCTTTATTAACACATTCTATTTAAATCATGGATAAATCACATCGCTTCACGATGTAGTAGTCCACTGTACATAAGAACTACCTTATCATATTCCATAAAATGGATTATGTGAAGGTATATATGATATAATAATTTAAAAAGAATAATAAAAATTTAAATATCATATAAATAATATATAAACTATAAATCCATCTTTATTATCATTATATGATGGTGATAATGAAAAAACGATCAGTATCGGTTCATGAGGTTTTAGTCCACCAAATACATGGATGATGAATTTTTAACCCAATTGATGAGAGTGTGCTGTTGACTGTCGTAAAATTAAAATAAAGAATCTCATTATATATAATATAATGAGATTATTATATATTATTGGTATGAAAATAATAAAAAGGGCTGGAATATGAAATTAAATGAAAATGCTCATTGAGGAATGTTACCTATACTTTGGGTATCCACTATAAGATTTCATTTAATCATTAATTTAATTGGTTTATATCCAAATAAATTATTACTAGAATATGGGAGATTTTGGGATGTCATTTTCATTTATATAAGTTTATTTTAATGTCTTGAAATGTTTGGGGATGTGGAGAGAGTGAGATATCTTTTATAGTTGAGGGGAAGTTGAATTCTTGTAAATACCAAAAATTATTCATTATAGAGAGGTCAAACATACCACAAGTGGATAAAAATTTATTATTAATTCATTGGAGGGATTATTTTGTCTATAAACACCTCCATCCCACAATCTAACACATTTTTTTAAACCTTCCTTCCTTAACTAATAGGTTTCCCTATTTTTTATGTTTTGGGTATCCACTATAGTAACTATTTTTCTAACATATGTAATTTATCCATTAAGACTAAATTAAAGTAGAAATTTTTAAATAATTTGATCCCAATAATTCTAAATATTATATCTAATTTACAAAATTAAAATCCATTATGTGTTGAATATTAATTTTAACACAAGATCGTGTAATGTGAAAAAGACCACTTTATCCTTTACTGCGCAAACAATATTCTTACTATTTAATAGTCAATATATTCATTATAAAAAAATGGTAATCTAATATACCAATTTATAAATTTATTATTATTTAAAAATAACTTGTCTAAATATATTTTTTATGGTAATATTATATCATTTAATAAAATATACTTATTTCATTAAATAGTATTTATTTTAATTTTGACGTATTTTTTTTAATTGTATTTAAAAATATTAATTTGATGACAGAAATTTAGTATATTATTTTTACACCCATGAAACATTATATATTCATATAAAAAATAGGAATCACATGTCATTTATTTTATTTATCTATTATCTAAATAATTACTGTGTGGAATTCATAAGAATAAAATATAATTATTTCATCTCTCAAAATTTAAAATATATTATTATGATTAAAAAGGAATTAATTTTTCAAAATAATATTTATAACCAAACTTATTTCATTTTTTATCTATCCCAGTTCTTTATAGAAATTAAAAGTAAGAAGGGTATGTTTTTTCTTTTTTCTTAGATAACTAATTATGTGGGTCATATTCAATGTAAAGCTATAATAAATTGAAGCATTTAAGAGAAACTGATCCAAAATTTCTAAATAAATTCATTCAATATAATTATTATAATATTTAAGGTCATTTCCAATCTAATTAATTATGTTTAAACCCCTCATTCAATTAATTATACTTTAATAGTGGTAATTAATTATTATTGCAATCATTATTAATTTTGGTCAAAAACTAAATTGAACTAATTAGAAATTAGAAATTATTATTTTAAAAAAATATGGAATTAATTTTTACAAATTTTACTCACATTATTAGAAAAACTTTATAAAAATTTAATATCGTAGATGCGATAGGTATTGGGTCTTTAAAGAGGAAAAATTCCAATGTTTTAAGTGTTTTTATAAAAAATTTAAATATATAAATTTTTCAAATGACCTTAATTTGTTTAAATTGTAAATAATTAAACTTATTTTACATTAAATTTATTGTTAAAAAATATTTTAGATATACATATAAATTAATCTAAAAATATATATTGAATTAAAATATAGTATTCTTCACTATTTATCATAAAATGAAACATTTTAGAAAAATATAAAAAAAAATTATATTATGCTAATTTTGAAATAATGATATCATGAATGAATTTCAATTATTGGAATTAGTTTTTTAAAAGTGTATAGATAAACTTTTAATACTGTTCACAAATAGGCATGAATAATGTTTTTTTAGAAAATAGTTTTTCCCAAACATATAAATCATTTACTACAAATATATAACTTATTGTCTATATGTATAGTTTATATAAATCCATTATACATAATATTCAAAAATTAATTACTAATAATAAAATTACTATGTTTAATTACTAAGTTATAGTGACCATGTTTAAATACGTGAATTAATAATATTTCCTAGTTTTGTAAAAACAAAGTTTTGAGTGTAACACAACCTAAGATACTGTTGTGTGTGTCACAAGATTAACTTGGAGTTGTCTATAAAGAAAAAATGACTCTGGTTTTCATGAAACTCTTTCATTAAGGAAATTTAATTTGTTAAAAATAATTATTCATAAAAACCTAGGGTGTTTCAATCTCCCACATAAATAACATGTTTTCACCCTAACTCGTTTCCAAACACATTTTATTTATTAGAATAATTTATGTTATTATACATTAATTAAAGGTTAATATGAAACTAAATCAATGTAGTAACAAATAAGTACCAATAACTTGAATTATTTTTTGATTAGGAGGGAATAAATATAATGTGTGGGGTATGAAAGTTTCTATGAACATTTAAAACACCCATTTTCCATAAATTAATTTAATCATTTTTTGTTAACTATTTTTTTCAATACTTACTTGTTACCCTTTGAAAAAGTCATTATAATCCATAATTTTATACAGAAAATAGGGATTTATTGACCTAATTAAATAAATCTTTGATTTATAAATCACTATATAAAGATAAATAAAGAAAAAAAACATTCCATAATGTTGATATTACACCAAGGAAACATAAAAAACATGAATAAAAACATAAATCATCAAACACATTATTTTAATCTAACAATACGAACACATCCCATAACCTCAATCTTTATTGTATGATAAATAAATATAAAACTAATGAAGAAAGAATATGAACTTAACAATGATCACTAATACTCATTCCCCTATATCGAAGTTCTTAATCCCAAATAGAGAGGTTGAATGATCGCTATAAATACTAAGTTGTACTCTCCTATGAGTTTAGGGATAAATAACTGAATGAATGAAATTCCATGGATCTAATTTTTTTAAATAATCTATAGAATATAATAAAACATGTTAAGGTAAAAATATTTTCCTTACTTAATTTCGTTTTTTAAAACCATAGAAAAACCTCCTACACTAAACTATACAGTTACATATTCCAAATACCTAGTAAATAAAAATAAAAATATCTCATAGATTATATAGACTCAATGTAACACGAATGAAAAACTATTAAAAAATATTTTAGTGACCCCTAAAAAGGGAAAGTAACTAAAAAATATTCCCCAGTACTATATAGGGAATCCCTGAGAACCATACCAAATGGCACAACATAACATCCATAAAATGGAACAATGTAAAAAAATACGACTCAAGTGCTTATTCCAAAACTGATTATAACATCACCACAACCATATATTCGTACTGGACTCTAATGGTTGATAACACACATCCACAACAAAAAACATCACCCTAGCTTAAAATTGTGATGAGATCAAATAATATATCCTAAAACCTCCTTTATAAAAAAATGACTCTAATAAATCAAAATGTAATGGGTTTATGAGGTTCTTTTAGGTTTTGGCCTCAATATAAGTGTGTGGTGGGTCATGCCCAATTTTCCTTTTTTTACATGATTAATAATAAATATGATATTTAAACATTGATAAACATCATGATCTACAAAATTGAATAAATTAATATAAATAATTAATAGAGTGCTGGGAACAAGAGATATGACCATCACATATTATTTATAATTAATTTAATTAAATATTGAATTGTCTTGATGGAAGTTTCTCTTCTATTATAGATCTGAAAACAGATATGCGTTGTTACATCATTTTTTAGGATTCAGTTTAGATTTTGTCTAGTTTTTATTCAAACATGTCCAAAAAATCTATGTATTTCATAGTTGGAGTCTCCATGTGATAACACGGTAGAACATAAAGATTGTGTCTACCCCCTTTAATCACCTTGAGAATCGCTTCCAAATCATTCCCCAAGATATCTCTTAACCTAAGAGAAGGTGCTGGAGGAATATTGCACTTCATTCTTATGATCATTATTGGAGAAGGGAGCTCTCTATGTTTTGAGAGGTTTCTGCAAATCCATTTTTCACAACTAAATAAAATGAGTTGTGTTGTTGAAAAATTATATAATTGATGTTATATATTGCTAGGGTCAAAAAAATAATTTCCAATGTTACCTTTATTATTTATTTAATCCATGTGGAACCCCATGTAAAATAATAATAAAAATATTATTTCCTAACATGTTCTAAACTTGTGAATTAAATTAAATATTATTTTATCAAATAATATTCAATATTTATTATTTCCCACAACACCATTAATCGCAGTCTTCCATTCCTCAATAATATTTATCAGGCCTTGATTAATGACTATTTATTTATTAAATAAATATCACTATGTAATTTGTCAATAGATATATAAATATTATTATAAAAAATAGAATATAAATATTTATATGTGTTCATGCTCACATGAATAATTATTGAACCACATCTGGGATTAATATTTACTAAACATGTGAAATAATAAATAATCATATATTATTTATCTGATATTCAAGATAAAATTACTATATGATCATATAGGCCTCTATCTCAGAAGAATTAGAAGAAGTAACATAAATTCCAAGGCTAGAGTTTAATAATACGCTACAAAACCCATAGAGAATGAATTTTATTATACAACAATATGATACCTCATAAGAAATCATATGTGTAATATAACTATTTATCATGATATCTTAAATTAAGGAGGTCATATACTTGTGCAATCAATATATGTTCTTGATGTCGCTTTCTCTGACTTCCCAGATATTGAAAATTCATATTATACACCATGGAAATGGATTTAGTAAGTATATATCATTTCAATCAAAGTAATTGAGATATCCAATTTTGTAAAAGAATAGAAAAGAAAAACATGTTTTCTTATTTTTTATTAACGCAATATTACATGATGCACCCGAAGTATCCAACACTGCCCTGAGAACTATCATCATGGTTTTTATAAATTCACCAATGTACATGACTCTGAATACCCATTAATTATAATATTAATGACTGGAGACCAATACAGTCATCCACATATAGGAACATCCAACGAACCACACACACACACACATATATATATATTAATTTTATTTCTGGTGGGTCTCATTCTAATTATATCCTACATGATTTTACTAAAGAAAATACACCATGATATGGTTACTCAATGTCATGTGAGCCTCCAACATCGATATCTTTTATCATTTATGTTAGTCAAATGATATTACCTTTCTATAGAACATTTATTTAATAATAGTGTCATACAAATTTCTGGTTCTCATCATTGCGGGGAACTGTAATGTCCGATTAGTGGGACAAATAATCATGATCCATCATCACATACTATGTCATGATCAAGAGAAATCATGATATGATAATAATTTATTTAATATCAAAACATATGAATACAAGTTATCATAAATTACATTAATGATGGTTCTTGGGCACCAACTCCATAGACCCCAACAATTACTAGATCCATTTTCTAACATCCTTTAGTCTGATAGATCTCACATGATACTTTGGCTTATGATGAGATATGAATTTAATAAATGGGTCCACCACATTTATTATATATGATCTCTTCTTACTATAACTTCACCCATCTATTGAAAATATATAAAGAGGTGATTCCTCCAGTGTATTTTTAATTTTTGTTGGTGTGACCTGTGTTCTTTTTCAAGAGCCACTGCTGTAGTATTTTCACAATACAATGTGATGGGGTTATTACTTTTAGGCACCACATTAAGTTTCATGAAAATGTTTTTCAATCAAAAATAATTCCATGGCTGTGTAAAAAGCCTCTATGGACTCCAAAACTGATGTAGAATTAGCAGAAATTGGAAACTTTGAAGTCTTACAACTCATATCTCCTCCATTGAGATAGAAAAGACCCCTTTAATGTGACTTAAAATCATTTGGATCTATCTAAAATCTGGAGTCAATATATCCCCTACTTACCATATCTTCTTATCCTCTATACACCAGGAATATATCCTTGGTAATTCTCAGATACTGAAGGATAGCATTAACAACATACCAATGTTGTTCTCATGAATCTTTTTGATATCTTCTTATTATTCTAAATGAATTGAAGGCATAATATCCAGAACAAAACATGGGACACATGATTGATCCTATCACTGAAGCATATATTATGTTATTATTCTTTAATTTTGATGTCGTTTATGGGGACATAGTTTCATAGAAATAGGTAAACCATATAACATTGAAATAAATATTCTCTTGTATTTTTCAATAATGAATCTCATTATTATCTAGTTAAAATATAAACTTTAACTTAGTCTAAGTGGCCTCTTAAATCAATCATGGTATATCTTAATATCTCAAATGTAGGAAAATTCACCTTTTTCCTCCAAGGAGAAATACTTGTTTAAACACTCCTTAATAGACTATAAGGATGGTATTTTATTTCCAATAAGTAATTTGTCGTCAATATATACTATTCAGATAGCGACCCCATTTCCACTAATCCTCTTGTAAACACACAGATCACATTGATTCATAATGATACCACATTGTTTATGGAATCATAAAATTGATATTTCCATGACATGGATTCATTCTTCAAACAATAAATGGATCTATCCAATTTTAAAATATTATTGGCATCACCTTGAGTCAAAAACCCTTGTAGATATGTCATATAAATATATACCTAATGGTTCCCATTAAGGATTAATTTTTGAAATCTATATTTCCTAATAACATAGTTATGGTAATCTTTTATAGAAATTATAATTCATATGGATTTAATCATGAATTTAATCAATTCTATGATTTATAGATATTTACATTACCATCCTTGTCCATTTTACTCTTCAATACCCATTTTTATCCAATAGTATTTACATCAATTATCACATCGACAAGAGCCCAATCTTTGCTATGATACATGGAGTCAATTTTAGAATCCATGGAATTGTGTGATCTTATAGCTTCTGCGCTCTATACATCAACCTTTTATGATAGTGGTTCATCATTGTCATCCAATAATGAGTCACCACCTCCGATGAATAGAAACCTATATTTCTCGTGTTTTCTTACCTCACTTATACTCCTACACAGTACTTGTGTTTTAGAAACTAATTCATCCAAAATACATTTGGAATATATTCCTATACCAAATCCTGTGTATATTGAGCATCAACTTAATTGAATTAAACCTTGCACTCTCTATCTTTTTTGAGGTTGTGGTCGCTCTCAATAAAGACACCATGTATGGTTCAAGTCACATTCTTATATGAGGGGTTATATAGGTAGTATCCATTTTTACCATGGGATATATTATAAAGATACACTTTGTGAACTGTGGTGTTAGTTTGTTTGCTGAGAAGGCTCTAAAAAATTCCTCATAACCACATACACGTTTTTGTGATAAAATCAGTTTCCTTCCAATCCATTTCCTGAAGGGAAATCAATTTAAACAATTTAACATGTATGTTTTCATTTTTAATGTATATCCCAAAATGGATAATAGAAGATCTACATGACTCATCATTGACCTTACAGTGTTTAACATGGTATGGTTCTTCCTTTCACTAATTCCATTCCATTATGCTATGTATGGTAGAGTGAATTGAGATAGGATCCCAAACTCCCATATAAAGTCGATAAACTCTTAGTTAAAATATTTACAACCATGATCAGATCTAACCTTCATTATCTTAGTTTCAATATTATTCTCTACTTAATTCATTAATTCCGTGAATTTCTCAAAGGACTCCAAATTATACCTCATCAAATAGATATAACCATTTCAAATCAATTCAATAAAATAGGTTATTAAGTACGAATATGACAATATAGATTCTATGCTAAATGGTCCAAACCAATAAATATATACCATTTATAAAATCTTGGTGTCCATTTTACTCTATCCACCGAATATTAGTTTGGTCATATTTTATTATAAACAAGCCTGTAATATTTTAAGTACTTTTAGCTCGGATGAGTCTAACTAACCATCTTTAAATAGATTTATCAAATGTTTCCTGTTGAACTCAACAAGAAGTTGATTCCAAATTTGGGTGTTATATGAGCTATGTGAACAAGATTCATTATGAATATCCAATTCTATATTTTCATAATTTAATATAGAAAACCCATTATTCTAATGTTTTATACCATAACATATGTTGAATGTATAAAAGAAACAACTTTTGTCCAATCCTAATAATATAACCCTCTGAATCTTGGAATTATAAAGAAATTGTGTTATTGGAAACTAAAGGTAAATAATAAGAACAACATAAAAAAACATCATTACCATTAACAATTAAAGGTGGTAGTCACAAATTTCCACAACATCTAGACTCACACAGTCATCATCTCTCATATCCTTCTCTCCTTTGGAAATCGTTCATAATCTTCTTTATTCTTGCATTGGGATATATATCTTGACACCATAGATGGTTTATAATAACAAATGTGTAGATAAGAAAAGTCAACACTCAATAAAAAATTCACCATTAGCTTCCCATAGCCTCTGGTTGAAGTTTATCTTCTAGTTGCTTGGCTTGCCTCATGAAAAACATAATACTTCCTTTTCCTTGTACTGCCTCAGGTTCATACTCTTCATTGATGGATAGTGCTCAGAAGATTTATGAATGTTTATAAGAATTGGCCCCATTTCCCTCATTCGTTATTTTCTAATTCACTATAATGACTGTGAGTTTATCATGCCCCTTTTCCTTATCCACCTATTGAATAAATATAGGATGTTATGAAAGACTCCTATCATTATTTCTCACATTGTAATTAAAAATAAAACTTGAGATTGTCTTTTGAATTTATGTAAGTATGAGATATTTATGTAACTCATCTAGTAATTTAATCCCTAAGATTTATAAGAATTTAATTTAGCTAATAATATTGACTACGTGAGTACTATACAGTGTGGAATCTTTATGTGTAGTTTTTGAAAAATATTTGATATCTTGAAATTCACTTTTCTCTCCATCTCTTTATTGAAATCCAAAATGTGAGAAATTATGTTGTATGCATCCATGTCCTCATGCTACATTAAAATATCATTATAGATGTTTGATATCATGAGACACTAAACATCTATTTAAACATTCAAATACTCCACCAATAGTTTTAACTCTTCATCGTTAGTATCATTTCTTGAAGATTTAGGGTAAGGTTCTTCCAACACATATAATTCTCATTCATGGTGAATGATGAAATGTAGAAACATCTTCAATTATAGGGAAATTAGTTATAGTGTGAATGTTTTTATCCTAATATATAGATCACAATGATATTTATGAGGTCAAATTAATGTTTTTTCTTCAAAATATTATAATCTAAATTTTAGTAATTTATTTGAAAAATTTATACAAATAAATATATATTATATTTATTAATCCACGACTATTACATTGAAACCATATTTCACTCAATATTGGTTTTAGAATATCCTATTTCTTGACATCATAGAGGAAAGGTTCCATATTATCATTCTCTTTACCCTAACATTGGTTGGTCAGGAAATTTGATGTTTTTTAGGTAGGCATTCCGAATGAAAACTATATTAACTCACAGTTCCTTAATCTCTTGACTAGAATCCCAAATCCTGAAATAATTAAATTATATTTTCTCATCTTTTTTCTCTTGGTTAAAAAAATTCATGCTCTTTCAATCAACCCTTTATGTGAACTATTTTAAGTCAACACAAAATATTATTCTAGAAATCCCCAATTATTAAATTCACCCCAAAATTGTTTGATCAAACACATTGAATAATAATTATCTTTTAACTAATGTAGTGGAAGGACATACCTTCATAATATATATATATATATATATATATATATCCTTGTGTGATTTTATAACTTTGTTTGTATATTCAGAATTATGGATTTATTACATTATTTTTAATATTAATTGTTTTTATTTAAATGATTAACCATTTGTTATATAATATTTATGAATATTTTGGTTCATTTTACTTCTCTTTAGATTTCTCGTTAATGTCATTAAATTATGTGATCATGACAAAACAAATAAAATTAATTAACCATGATACCGAATAGAAATAAAATAATACAGTTGTACGATCAGGATCGTTAACTAATGGTTATTTTCTCTATTGGTTGATAAAATAACCGATGGCCTAGGGGGGAAGAACCTTGAACCAATTATGGGTTGTGTTACAACTTTCTAACTATCAACCAATTTATCTCTATTTTATTTTTTTTCCCTTAGATCCAATTTTGAACCACCTCCAATTTCTTGGGAGCTCAATCCATTACATATTCTTTTACTCACACACAAGTAGGGGAAATTTTATACATAAAATAAATCATGGGAATGCATGCCCTATATAATAAGAGGAGAGAATGCACGTTATCCAAAAAGTTAACTTTATTTTAAATTTAATGAAACCAATTGCCTTCAAACATATGGACTATCCTCATGATTATCCACCTGCAGGAAACAAATTACACATTTAATAAAAATAGGATTCAATTCTTAATTCTTCTAATTTGAGATAAATAATGCTTGAATAAATTAATTATTTTCTTTAATTAATCAGTTATTTAATATTAATTTTCATCTATATTTCCATATAATTATCATCCACCATTATTTTAAAAAAAATTAATAATTTTTTTTAAATGAACTATGTACATTAAATGTACTTTAGAGGAAACTTGGTGAATACCCTTCTAAATCTACCCACTATGTATTATACTCAAATAAAATTTTACTTTTGTGACATATATAATACACTATGTATCATGCACTCTCATTAACTGTACTATCAAATTAATGATTATATGAATTAAATTATTTTTTAGTCATGTGTTGTGATTCAATTCACATAGAGTAGCAATTGTAATACAAAAAATACATCATATTTATATTTTAACAGTACGTAGATATAAATTATATATATATATATATAATATTAAAACCCCATCACATGGGGTGTCCTATAAATGTAATAAAGACACACAATAACTTTTATCAAGGTTTACATAGTATAATAAATAATTTCTTAATCTTCATTATTTCGTATAAGTTCCTGGTGTGTTCAAGTGAGCTACACGATGTGTACATCACTCTTTTACTATCCAAGGTACAAAAAAAGTGACTCGGTGTGTAAATCATAATATAGAAATATGGTGTACATTTTTAAGAAAAGGGATAACTGGTGTGTGGGATCTGAGTTACATGGTCACCAGCCCGGTTGGACATGTATAAAACACATGGGTTGTCTTTAACTCAAAGGGACGACACACCATGTATGTTGGATTCAAAGTGTGTAATCCTACTTCCCATCTTCAAGGATGGCCTATTTAATAAGTAGTGTAAGAATTAGTCACAACATGTGTAATCAATGCATCAGTCTTGAGTAACGATAAAATTAAATCATGGTGAATTCAACATAAGTACATAATGGGTAATTCCTATTACCCGTCGTGTAATCCTATAATGTTCGGCCAGAAACATCAACACCTCCAGATGTGTTCCTTGATTTTATTTTATTCATAAAATTAATTTTTTTTATTAGATCTATAAAGAAGAAGAAGTAAGCGATGGGTCATGCCCATCATTTATTTTTTGCATGACTGATGATCGATGTGATATTTTAACAATGATAAAATCATGGTCTATAGAATTGAATCATAGAATGTAGACATGGGATAGAATGTTGGAACCATGAGAAAAGATCATTACATATTATTTTAAATTATTTTAATTAATTAAATAATGACCTTTATGGAATTATTTGTTCAATGATGTATCTTATAAAAAATATTCATTGTTCCATTATTGCAGCATAGGAATCAATGTAGATTCCTTCTAGCAATGATAAACCTGTGTTCTAAAAATCTATAAACACCACCGTAGGAATCCCTAGTTTCTATAATTAATTAATATAGAGCTTGAATCAATTTCCTTTGATCGCATCAAGAACCACTTTCATTGCATTCGTATAGATCTATACTAACTCATGAGTGGGAGGTTGAGGAAGATCTCTCTCTATTCTTCAGAGAATTCTTAAGAAGGAATATCTTTATTTCTTGAGAGGATTCTCCAAATCCATTATTCACAACCAAATTAAATTAATTGGATTCATGAGAAAATAATATAATTTGATTTATATTTTACAAGGGTTGATAGGAAATAATTTCCAAAGTGCCCTATGTTATTTATTTAAACTTTGTAGAACCCTATGTCAAATAACAATATTATTATCTCTCAACTTGTGCATAACTAATGAATTAAATTAAGTATTATATAATAAAGTAATATTTATTATTTATTATTTCTCAACAGATCATTACACTTGATCCTCCATTCCTCCATAATATTTATTGGTCCTTGAATAATGACTATTTATTTATTAAATAAATATCATTTCATTATTCACCGATAAATATATAAATTTTATATTCACTAAATAGTAAATAAATATTAATATACGATCAATAAGAAATGATTAATTATTATAAAATATTCAAGAATAATATTTATTCAATTTTTAAATAATCAATAATTATATATTATTTAACTCATATTCTATATAATCATAGTGCGAGGTCTTCTATGGCTCTTTCTCAATGGAATTTAGTGTAGCAGCCTAATGTTCATGGTTAGCGCCTAAGAACACGACAAGGAACCAGTAGAGAATGAAGTAAATGAATCAAAAAAATGATCCATCATACAAATTCTCACTGTATAATGTAATCCATTTATCATGATATCTCAAATAAAGAAGCATGCATACTGGTACCATCAACCTATGTGCTCAATTTCTTTTTCTTTGAATTATTGAAAATTGAACATGCCTATTAAATTCCATGGGAAAGGATTTATTTTGGTTGTTTAATTTCCATAAAAGGGTCTAAAATATAATCATCTGTTAAATAATATAAGGTAAAATCATTTCCTACAATATTAATTAAGGATATATTACTCATGATGAACCCAAAATATCCTACCTCAACGCAAACATCTGTCATCATGGTTTACATCAATAAATCATTAGTACATTATTCATAATACTCATTAATAGTAGTCTTAATTTCTGGGGACTAATACACATGTACATATAATGGAACATTCAATGATACATATAAATGTTAATTCCCTACTGGAGGGTCTTTCTATCATAATATCCTTCCAGGTATTACCAAGGGCATACACCATTTGAAGGATCCTCAAACTCCTATGAGTCTCTAACTCTGATATCCAATATCATTTGTGTCTGCCAAATGATATCTTATGGATATAGAAAATATATTTACGAATAGTTTCCTAGCACTTCCATGTTCTAATCATAGCAGGGAACTTCTATAACCATTATTTTCAAAATATATGCTTGTGACCTTATCCCTTACATTGTTATGTAGAAGAATAATCCTGATATGACAAGAAGATTGTTAATATTCCAAAATATCAAAACATATTATCAAAAAGTAAACACACGTTGGTTTATTAGAAACAAATCCAATATTTCACACCATTAAATTCATGTTGAACTTGACCTTTTGTCTATTATATTACAAATTTTTATGTAAAAGGGTCCATTTATAAGTCAAACATTCACGTCTTCCAAACCATTGTCTTGGTCCAATAATTTTACATTGAGACATGAATATATCCGTATTCTTTAATTAGGTAAACACCTTGTATAGGTTTGGCCACACACTCAATCATGAGTTGGGTGTGTGTTCAACTGTCACTATATAAGTTGAATTACCCTTTTCAATAAATCCATTTAAAATTTCCCATAGAAATAAAAGAATTTTTCCTAAAATTCTTTACCAATATTAATTGTTTCACCATAATATATTATCAATTGCTCGCTATTATTATATATCCTTCAAATTATGTGGAGGAATTCCTACGACATGTGATACTTTTTATAGGGTTTTATATATGACAATGTGGATATGGAAATAATAAATTTCTATGTGATAAAAAAATATTTTAGTTAGGGGAAATATATAAATACTTAATTTTCCAGAAAAATATTCTATACTAATTCACCCCAAAGAATCCCCTTTCAGTGTTAATATATTGATCAATTGATAGAACCAACTAAATATAATATATAGTTTCTAACTATTATTAGATTATCAAAAAATTATTATTTTAATATTTAATGAATTATAAAAGATAAAATAATTTTTTTTTGAAGAGGTCACTATTTTTTATTTTGAACAATATATTATCCAAGAATATAAATAATATAAGTAGAAAAGAGGCAATAAAAACGAATAACAAGTATTTCTATTATAGATATAATTAAATATACCCTTCTATATATTGTTTTCATAATTACATAAAATATGGAATGATTAGATAAATTAGAGGATGCAATAATGCGAAGAGGGAAGGAAACTGAACCTCATAAGATTCACCATCTTTAAATGATTAAGATGTAACTTTAGATTGTTGTCAACATTGTCCTTGAGATAAACCAAGTAGAAGTTGGGAAGTTCATAATTATAAATAATTACTAGATAAATCATATGATACCGCATGTGTGACTTTGACATTAACACTCTTGAATTTACCTTTTAACATTTAACTATGGCTCCCATATAGTAAGAGTAGTGGAGATCACCCAAATTGTGGAAGATTTTGAGATAACAAAGAAGAATCTGAAATAAAAAAATTGGTTCAAAAAATGTTCCAATTATTTTCAGTATCGATGTTCTAGTATTGTGGGTCACTTATAATAGTGCTCCAAAACTGGTACATATTTTATCAAAGAACCTAAGTATACAAATTAATCTAATTAAGAGATAAAAGGGAAGGTATATTCATTATTAAAATTCATTCTTATCAGAGATGATAATTCTAAATTAAATGGTAATAAGATGAAATATATAGATTTATAAATGAAAATACAATATTTAAGAAGAATATATTAAACAAATTAGAAAATAATTTTAATTAACAGTAAATCCCAATAATATAAGTTTAGAACTTTGAATATTATCTGTCTTGACCATAAATTGAAATGGAGAAACCTGGACATGACATAAAATTAATATTTTCAAAAATGTAAGGATCAATTTTTTACATGAGTATCACTATGTTATAAGTCCAATGTTATATGGAAAGACTATGTTTAAATCATAAATTGAAAAATACACTAAAGGATCAATGAAATTGGCAATATTTTATCCAGAAACAAATGCTTTTACTAATCGTCATTTATTTAGAAGATTCTTTTACAGAAAAAATTATGAAATTAAATGCATAGATAAAACTAATGAAAATTATACTAATACATCAGTTGTGGATAGAAGAATAATCATAATATTTACTCTAAAAATAATCTCAACTAAAGAAAAAAGTGACAAAAATATAAAAATATACCAAATCGTCCTTTCCTACTGTTAAAAGGGTAAAATCAATTTTTCAATATTGTTGGTAGTATGATTGATTTTTAAATAAGGATATTGATATATAGAATAATATATTAATATATGGAAGGAACATAAGGCCAATATTAATGGGATAATTTCTAATTTCATGCAATGTACAAAATTTTATGGTAAAAATCTATCTTTCTGAAAAATTAGGATTCTTAGAAATCAATTTGAAAATTGAATTTAATGAAGTTTTTTAAGATTTTCGTTGGTTCAAATAAACCAATAGTTTGAAGAACTAAATTGGGGAGAGAAAACCATAATATATACAAAAAAATTTCAAATTAAATATATAGAGTTAAACATATGTAATAAGTGAAATAATTTTTTTACAAAGAACATCAATAAAGTCTATGCAGTATGAAATAAAAATAATATGAAAAAGATTCTTATTTTATTGGATAAATGGGAAAATAATGTACTGTTATAAGTAATCAGTTGGTGTTGGTGTTGATAGAGGAAATGTGGAGTTAAAAATGACAAATTATTGAATTAAATAATATTATTGGTTTTGCTGAGGTGATTAATGAAAATTAAAATGAACTCGATTTTAATAGGAGGTTATAAAAAGATGATGATTCAAGAGTTCATGAGACGTTATACGCCAGGTTCAAGTAATATAGACAAGTTCCAATGGATTGTATGATTATTCTTACAAATCAAGAAGATATATTTAATAAAATGATTTTAGCACCAGGAATATTATAAGATTTGTTATATAATGTTAAAATAAAAAGTTCTATTAATGTGATAGTTAAAAAAGTCCATTAAATAATACCCAAGGATGATTTATTATAGAAAAGTAATAGAGTATGTAAAAAGAGTTCATTAAATTATTGAGTTAGAATAGATGGTGTATCCTGATATTGAATAAACTATCAAACTTTTTTCTACCATAAATGATATATAAAATCTTCCATATTCCCATATGTATTGTGTTGTTTCATTTATAGTAAAAAGTTCATATATATAGAGGAGGAAATGATTTAATTTAATATATGAATGATTTATTTAAAAAATAAGTAAATATATTGGAATTTATCATAGTTATAAATTTTATAATGTTTAGTAGTTAAATATTTTTAACATTGGGAAATACATAGTAAGATTATACACTTGAAGGAGAGATATATTTAGAATATATGAGAATCTTTCAAGAATATCTATTTGTTATATGGAATTTGGGTTAGGTGTCAAAGATTTTTATTTAGATAGTATGATTTTTTTAATATTGTATCCTTCTTTTAATAAAATCATTTTTGAAGTTGTGGGGTATATAATACATAAATAAATGATATGAAATATGAATATTTTTGAGGAATACATGTTTATAACTTACAAGTTTTAGGAAGTAGATTAGTCAGTATTATTTTATATATTTTGAATTAACCAAATAGTCATAGATTTGATTAATTGATTACTATAAATTTGGTATCAACAATTATTTTTATTGTCAAAAGGGATAAATTAAATGAAAATAGTGGATGATATATTGACTTATATTTTCTATAAATTTTTTTAATAAATCATATGGTGGTATTATTAAATACATTGGTGTTCAATCGTGTTTATTTTCAAAAATAATTTATGTCAATATCAGTTAAGATTATATGTATGCAAGGAGTTTTGAAAAAAAAGAGAATATATATATAAGATGAAAATTATTTCACACATGTTTATATTTAATATTTTATTCAGTTGAGTAGATTTGAGAACACCTTGAATCCTAAATATTTAATCATGTTAAAATTATTTAATTAAATTTATATAATTATAATGAAAAATATTAAATTAAGGGTAAAATTATATATGAGATGATTCATTAAATTATATAACAAGAAAACATTAATTTATTGAATATTTTTTAAGATGAATGAATAATTTAGTTTTTTTACTCAATATTACTAGTAAGGAATATTTTTAGATGGTTTCTATAAATAATGATAAAACAAACATGATTTTTTTTCTAAAACCATCATTCTATTAATTATGAACTAATTCTACTATTTATGTACAATTTACACATATAATATGATGTTTAAATATTATGATTCGGAGCTAAAATTAGAGTTTCATCAGTTATAAATTGATTTTAATATCCATCATTCAAATATTGGTTTAGTTTAAAGACTAATTTTTAATTTTTTTGAAATCTTATATTTCATGGAAGTATTATTTTAAATAAATTTAATATTGAATTGAATTTCAATGGTTACAATAAAAATGGGGAGGATTATGAATTTCAGTTTTGTATAAAATATATAAAGTATGGGTTCTCTAAGAGTAATTTGATATTTTGTAAGCATGTAATAGTATAATTCAAGGAAAAATAATCACATAAAAAATATATTTTGGATATAAATAATATATGTCTACTACTTCTATATATGATGACTATGTGTGATACATAAAAGTATCCTAAATAAAAAATATTCAAGGGCATAGAAGATCAATGCACTGGAAGAATTGATCAAATCTACTAGACTCTAATTTATATAATTCTACTATTAATTCCTAATAACTCTGTAAACTTAATTTCTATGTCAGATTAGTATGACATTTTTTTAGGAGAAGCATCAAAACATTAATAGAAATATACGAGTAAAAATGAATTTATACAAGATTAAACGAAAGGATATATTGTCAATGTGAGGTTATTAAAAATCTATAATAGATTAAGCTAGGGGTAATTTTATATTAATCTATGTAATATTATGATACATAATATAATTATCAATTATTTTTTGTACTTAAAATGATTTTTCAAAATGATTCATAAACCAATTTAAATGAATATGTTATTTATATTTAGGGACATAATATATATTTTTTTTTGTTTAATATAAGATTCAATATAAAATGATATGTTGATATTGAGATGATTTCAAATTGAATGAATCATTTCAGTAGAACTATATAATCATGATAAAAGGAATTAATTTATTTAAAAATATACTTTTGGGTTTTACAAAAAATCAATGAAGACGTCATGTAAAATTCTGTAAAAATAAATGAAGTCAAATTCATAGAGAATTTAATGATATGGATCCATGTAGATTTAAATGAGAATATCAAGGAAAATTAAATGATATTATTTGGGGAGATATTTTACACAATAACGATGTATATTCAAAATTATGGCTTGATTCCTGTTGAATGAAGGTTAAAAACTGAATAAGGAAAAAATGATATCTTGATCTTGTCAGTTTCATGGATTTTAAATTTTAAATATATATGAAAAAATTAATCCATTTTATATTCTAACATAGCATGTATTCCAAATAAAATAAAATATAATAAATAAATAAAAATAATATAATGTTGTTTATAGCATGAGGAATATTATTATGAAAGATGAAAGAATGAAAATAAAGAATTTCTTACTAATGAATTTATAATATTTTTAGTCAATATACATAAAAATTGCAATTATGTTTTCAATTAATAATTTGAGAATTTATGAATAAGAGAAAAGGGTGAGAGAGACCTAGAAAGAGTGACCGACTGAACATACTTCAATTGATTATAACATGTGATAATGTTTGTAAAGAATAAGTGATACGACCAAAGGGAATTATTTTGTCAGATGCATTCTATTTATTTTGTAGGAGTTATCAAAATATATTATAGTGATTATTATGACTTTATAGTGTTATTACATAATAATGTGAAAGTGGGTAGTTTATTATTTGAGTTAAAATATGGTATTTTTTTAATGATAGATAAAATGATTCAGTACAATCCACTTTCATTTCTAATTATTCTGAAAATAAGATTTTAGTCATGTGAGTGAGGTATAAAACTATTATTGATCCAAGATAACATATGGGAATTGAATATCCATGTTATATGAAAAGAGATTTTTAATGACTTTTTTTAATATTATGTTTTTTATTATATAAAATTTAATATAATGATTTCAATTTCAATATTTTACAAATTGATTTCATTGTAAAGTGGTGTTAATAAAAATATAATATTTGGATTTTAGAATTACATTATATGTACATTAATTATGGTAACTTGAAAATATATTTTTAAGAATGTACTCAAAAAATAGAATAGGGTTATACTAATTTTAATCATTAATAATAACATAATTAGAGTTTTATTGAATAGATTTTAAATGGAACCAAACATAGCTAAAACAGGATTTCAAGTAAATGTGTATGAATCATTTTGGAAAAGGTAATTTTCAATGTAACCTATAGGGTTTCACTTAATATATATCTATATAATGTTTTATTCATAAATTCATTACTACTGTGGTAATAAATTTATTGTTATAATTATTATTTAAGTGATTTCATCACTCAATAGTGGTATTTTTTATAAATGTGTATGGGTTAGATCATATGATTTAAATAATGAGTTCTCCTTGTAAAATTTTAAGTATTTTTGGGTTGAGTATTAGTGTATGTCATAAATAGGGATAAACTGTTCATATTGATATAGGCTTTCATCGTTATTTTAGTGTTAGGGTTATTTTCAATATGATTTCATGATTTCTCATGATGTGTTTAGAACGTGCATTTGGTATCATATGGATTTGTTTAGATTTTAATTATAATAAATACTACTCATATATGGTTATCATGTCGAATAAAAGGCTTGGAGATTTCCCAATGTAGTTGTATTAGGGTATGAATCTAGGATTGATGTTATAAGGCGTATTAATTGAAGAAATAAGTAGGTGTCTTTTTAATAGAAGTATTTACATGTAATTTTAGTTTGTTATTTTATAAACCAAGAGGATAACATTTTTCACAAGAGATGTTTAAAGGATTAAAAATGGGCCTTACTAAGTTATTATTATTATATAATTACCCATTGTACCGTATTAAAAAGGTAAAAAATTTTCTTTTTTACTTTTTTATGTATTCTATTTTGTGTCTTTTTTTCCTTTGATAATGGATTTATATTAGTAGATGTGGTATATAATAGTGTAATCGAAGAATACTAGATGCAATCATATATATTTTTCCACAGTAGACTAAAATCATGGGATTTCGATGATTGAATTGAAAGTATCCAATTGATTTTTAGGTATAGTAAAAATACTTGATGTCACATGCCGCCATTATTGAGTAAAACTTGATGGTTATGTATCTATATAATGGAAGACTACGAAGATAAAATGAGTATATTGAAAATAATATTTCATGTATACATTTTCTCTATAATATATGATGTTTTATATAGAGATGGTATATATGGAGAGATTTTGGGAGAAAACATAAATATTTATAAGCTTGGTTGATCTATAAAAAATGAATTTTAAAAAAATAGGAAATATTTTTTATAACCACCCTATTATTTATTTCACATTACTATGTCATTCTCTAAATAAAATTATAAATAATAAATTACAATATATCTATAAATATAATATATTTTGGACTTAATAACATTACATAATACCATAAAAATGGAAAAACATCATCTTTATTTATGAATTTTTGACATGGTTGTACTTAAAACAGCAAGGTATAACTTGGTGGCACACATAATAAAGGGGTGAGATATAAATCCCATTAAGGGTAAAAAAATTACATAACAAGAAGGGAATAATACATGTTAGAAAATAAGTGTATCAGTGAATAATAAAATGATTTGAAATCAAAAAATTAACAATGGGACATGATATAACGTTCTAATCATAAATCAAACAATAGAAATGTTTCAACAACTTTAAAAACTACATCATTAGTATAGGTCAAGGCCAATCAACCAAGTCACAATTGTGGAAAAATACTCATAAAAGAATTATTTTCACTCCCTATCCCAACATGAAATATCATGAGACTAAACATTACCCAATTCATTTGAGATCTATATAATTTTGGGTGCACATTTCAAATTCATTTCACTATCGTGCTTAAGTGTTCTAGATATATCATTCAGCATGGATTCATTCAACATCATATTTTATTTCATCATCCTAAAGTATGGAATAAATACATGAATGTCCCATGTAAATGTTTTATAAGTGTATAAATTTCAACACCCTTGATTAGAAACTACTATGGTATTCCCTACGCAAGTTTCATTCAAGGAAAATCATGGTGATGTTTCGCCAGCATAACAACATTGCTTTTAAATTTAGAAAATGGGTTGATGAGAGAGAAAAAAGTCTCTATTCACTTGGAAATAAATTTTATTGTATGGGTGATGTGTAATAACATATCACATCATAAGGAAATGATTATAAATGACATAATGTAACATTGGAACTTTAATAAAGAGAAGAATAGAAAAAATCCCTTACCTTAATGTGTGATGGAAAACGATTTAGATCAAATTATTAGGATCATGGTGGTTCCTTGGGAGGACTCTAGAGAGAGTATGGAAGAGTAAGAATGTTATCCAATTACTTTTACTGAATATAAAATGGATTATGAAATGGTTTATGTCGGAAATGATTTGAGAATTCATTATCATTTCTCAAACATAGTTTTTGGACTCTATATAATAAAATAACCAAAACCACAAAACATAAAATGGTTTTTATAATTTGTTTCTAAAAAATGATATTTTTAGTAATTAATTTATTATTAAAATGCCAAAAATAAATATAATAATACCATTTATTGAATTGGTAGTGATTTATATTATTAATGAAATTATTTTAAAAACATAATATATATTAATTGTTTTGGAGGGTCTAAACAGGTTTTATAAAATTAAAAACAATAAACATAAAATATCAATATTTTAAATAGAAAACATATATTTGGTCTTTTTTTACCTTTATAGTCTATGTTACATCACATTTGGGTCATTATGTGGTCAAAATACACACAATATATTTTACGGTATTTAATTTTACCTGAAATTCTCTCTGTCTCAAAAAATTATTAAAAATTCAATATTGGATAATATTTAAATTCAGATTCCAAAAATAATATTTAATTTATGAAATAATTTTCTATATATTTTAATTCTCACTTTTAAAAAAGAATCTATATTTATTGATAAATGTTTCCGTTTTTTGCAATAATTTTTTTTTGATCCCTTAACATATTTAAAGTTGACTTAATAAAAAAACAATGATAATTTATATTTAATAAAATATATTTAATATAAAAAAATATTGTGTATTTACAAAAATCTTTAATTCCTGAAAATAATATACATAATTGAATTTCAATATTTCCCAAAAACAGAAATTATTTTTAATTTTATCAAAATCAAAATCATTTATAATGAAACAATAATTTGATGAAAATATATTTATTATTATATTAGAAGAATTTATATACTAATATTTCTAAGATCATGTTACATATAAACATTATAAACCAAAAGAATCTCTAAGGGAAATGTTTGTGATTGTGAGACATTCATATGGTGTTTCGACATGCATGGTTTGGGTCATGATTTTGATGAGCTTGAACATCTCCCATAAATGGGTTTTCTGAGGTTTGAGTTATTGAATATCATCTTAGTCTTTGTTAAGAGAAAACCCTATAGATTATGATCCCATTATAGAAATTGGTAAATTGGAATCATAGGGTATGATCGTACATGTTGAGGTATCACATCATTTGTCTATGTAGATTAGATTTATTAAAACCCTTTATTTATAATAATCGCATGAACACCATTCAATGGGGATATTATCAATGGTAAAGATACTTTACCGTAATTTAAATTTTAAAGGATATAATAAAACTATTGAATTTAAAGTGTTTTAAATAACCATATCACCAAATAATACATTTATTTAATGTGTAAGGGGAAAATTTTTATTTATAATAGTTTGGGTCATTACAATCTGCCCCCTTATGAAATTTCACCTGAAATAGTTTCATTTCCCATAGTAAAATAGATGATGGTAACTATTTTTCTTGACCTCATTTGGTTCCCATATCACGTCATCAATATTTTTGTTTTTCCATTTCACTTTGAGAAGGTGAATTGTATTATTTTGTATAACTTTGTATCTATAATATATGATCTTCATCAGCTACTCTTCATACAAGAGATAATTCTCAAAAGGTACGGCCTCTAGATTGAGAACATTTTAGGGGTCTGGTATTAACTTTTTTAAGATATATTCTTGTAATACATCATCTACATGAGACAGGTTAGGTGGGAGTGTTAATTAGTCGTCCAATGCTCGGATGCAACCAAGGATCTCAAATGGACCAATGTATTTTGCAATAATATTTACCTTCTTAAAAAATATAATTAACTTATTCCATGGATATATGTATAGGAAAACCATGCCACAAATATCAATCCCTAGATGTCATCAATGATTATCTGTATAAATCATCTATCATCTCTAACAATCATTGATGTGTGGTTGAATTTTCTAAATATTTTATACTATTTAATCATCCATCTCTAGATCTAAAAGTTCTAATTTTCCAAATTCGTCCATGCATGTAGGTGTTCTATACCTTATCACATAATGGAATTCATATGGAGCCTTTTTGTTACTTGAGTAGAAACTATTATTTAATAAGAACTCGAACAATGGAAGATGTTGATTCCATCCTCCTTTGAAGTCAATTTATCATGCTTTGAACATTTCCTCATGCCTCTGGATAGTCTGCTTAGATTTTCCATCAGTTTCAGGGTGATAAGTCATGTTGAATTTCAACGATATATTTAGTGTTTATTGGATACACTTCTCAATGATGGAAGTAAATCACGGATCTATGTCAAATATAATTGATTTGGGTGATCCATGAAGCCTCACCAGTTCACTAATATATATCTTTGAAAGATCATAGTGTGAGAATCCTTGTGGAATAAAAATGAATTAAAAGTATTTTTAAGATGATTCACCACAAAATAGATAGTATTGTTTTCCCTTTATGTATTTATAATAGTAGTTACAATGTCAATGGTGATGTTTTCCGATTTCCATATAGGTATAGGTAATGGTAACATCATCCCTACATAGTTTTTTTACATTTTTTTCTTCTGCTTTCAAAAATAAAATACATCTTGATGTATAATCCATAACAACCTTCTCAATATGTTACCACTAATAATTCTCTCAAATAACATAATATGCCCTTCTAATTCAATGATAAATACAGAATGTTTAACTATGTGCATCATCTAACCACTCCATCTTTAACAAAATATTTAATATTAGACATAGTTGTGATCCGAATTTCAATACTCATTCAGTATCAAAATTGAACTCTATGGATATCCCATTTCGTATAGTTTGTAGTCTCTTCTTAATTTTAAATTCATTTCTCTAAGGATCCATTATCTTTTCCAAAAATGAAAATTGAGAAATCACATTTGAAAATATTTATGATGTTCCTTCCTTTATGATTCCCATGTCCATATTTTTTGAATATATAATAATCAGATCCCTATAAGTTATTATAAATGAGAAAATTGATGGATTATTTTTACATAGATCATCTTCTACATTATTCAATTTACCATTATGTTAGTGGATTGAGTCATCGTATTCCTTGATTAGCTCTAACTATCTACGTTGGCACATATTCATCTCTTTCTTTGGGAATACATATTTTTAATTTTGTGGTACATATATATTTTTCACATATCCCTTGTCATATAATTCCACCATATTTATATAGATAAGACTACTGCATCCAACTGTAGATCATGCATTAAGTAGTTATTTTTGTTAAATTTCAACTACCTTGAAGCATAAGCTATGAATTTTTCATTCTGTATTAACACACTGCCCAATCCCTTCTCCGAAGCATCACTGAATACCATGAAAGTTTCTCCACTTGTGGGTAATGTGAGTATAGGGGCTGTGATAAGCCTCATTGTTATCACCTTTTATCTCTCATCACGTTTTTCATTCCACTAAAACATTAATCCCTTATAATTTATCTTGGTTATGGGGTTTTATAATTGTAATAAATTTGTCACAAAATGACGGTAGTACCTAGATAATAAAATGAAACGAGGGATATCTATTACAGTTGTTTCCCTCACCCATCCTTCAAATGTTTAGGGTATTTAAGGTCCTATATACATCTTAATTTTCGTGATAATATTTTTAAATAATTGGACTTCGTTAAACAAGAATTCACATTTTTTGTACCTTTCATAAAGATTCTTGTTTTTCAAGGACATTTACAAGGTGCTCAGATGTTCTTCATGATCCTCTTTGGTTTCAGATTATACTAGAATATTATATATAAAGACTACCAAAAATATTTTTTGGTAATATCTAAGGACTCTGATAATCAATAATATGAAAAATTTTGGAGTATTAGTCTGTCCGAATGGAATTACTATGAACCCATAATTCATGTACCTTGTACGAAAAGAAGTATTGGGAATATCCTCCATCTTCACCCTAACATGGTAACATACCGATCGTAGATTCACCTTAGAGAATTACAATGATTCATGTATATGATCAAACTATCCGTCAATCCATGGTAGATGATTCTTGTTCTTGATCTCGATCATGGTAATCTCAAGATAATAAAATGAAAAGGTGAATTGACCAATCCTTCTTCTTGACGATGTCAACTAGTGCACCGCATGGTGAATCACTTGGGAATATAAATCTTTTATCTATATTATCTTATAATTTTTTCATCATTTCTTGACGTTCCACAACAACCATTAAATACCGAGTCTTGGATAATGAAAATTCCATGATTTTAAGCTCTATTAAAAATTCAACATCTCATCTTGGAATAAGACCTGGCATTTCCTTGGGAAACACATTAGGGCATTCCATTATTAAAGAAAGGTTTTTCATGGATTATTATTTCCATAAATGCAACCATATTATATATATTTTATTTCTCGTAGGGTAATAATATCCATTCTTGTGATTTTGGTTCCAAATAAGTTTCTTCATCCTCCTTGCACTTGTAAAGATTTGGGGGCCAATTCAAAATAATGAGGGTGATATTAATCTCGGTGAAATTTATGTTGCATCTATATATGGAAAGATAATCCATACCAATAATTACATTAAATTAGAAAAAATTTATTATGAAATGGTTATTACGGAATTTCAACCCAAAAATTTTGATAGGGGAGGAGTTATATACATTGGATGTTATAATTTCCCCATTTTCCATTTTCATTAATAGCTCTACTTCCAAACTTTGTGGTTGTGTTTAAATAGTTATAGTAAACCTTTGTGATAAGATGGAATGTTTAGAACTATAATAAAATAGTACATTCACGATTATTGAATGAATAACTAGTGTTCGTTTCCTCACATCATTATCTAGATCAACCTCACAGGTTGTGATTGAAAATGCTCTCCCTTTCTTCTTTATAGGTTGTAGGTTATCTCTAAAAACCCTTTTCCTAGTGCATCTATTTTAAAAGTGACTTGGTTCATTACATTTGATTTAATGAATAAGGAATAGAGGGTTGACCAGAGAATTTCATTCCTTCATCACGTTAGTTGGTTTCCACTATCAACAATTACTAGTAAGGTTCACTTCCATACTACAACTAAATCATTTCCTCATCCTCCATAAAAAAATTATGGGTCACCTTGTTCTGTACCATTGAAAAGTGGTATATTTAAATTTTATGTAACAATTATATTTATGCATAATACTACCTAAATTGATATCCACTTTCCTCTTATTATTCCCATAATACCCTTGATATTTTTCAATTTGCATTTCAAATTCAAGGGAAGATCATAAAATTGAATCAAATATATCAATGTCGTGAAACACCAGAGATTTTCTTATATTATTTTTTATACCTCCAAATATATGTTCAACGTTGTAATCGAGGGTAATGAAAAATTCATAGGTGTATCACTCAATTCTTTTTAACATTTCCTCATATACCCCAATTAATTCATCATTTGGAATAACATATCCCATCAAAATGAAACATGATTAACCACTTCCCAATCGAATCTTGTTCATTATAGTCATACACTATATCCCATAAAAATGAAATGAAAATAAAATACATAATTTAATGATGCTACTTGATTATAGAGGAGAAATAAAAACTCTCCCTTTCTTCATAGCGCGACTCCAAATAATTGGGAAGAGCTTCGTGAGTGCTTGGGTGCCTTAGGAGGAATCTATAGAATGGAGGGAAGAGTATGGACATTCTAATAGGATATTCAGTGAATATAAATAAGATATTGGATGGGTTTATATAATAAATTATTAGGGAATTATTTATTATTTCTCAAACTTATTTTTTTGAATATATATATTAAAATCACCAAAACCAAAAACCATGCAATAGTTTTTTAAAATGATTTTTACCAAAGGGTTTTGGTTTACATTATTTAATAATTCTAAGGGTTGAAAAAAATAAAATAAATCCCTTTATGATTTGTAATAGATTCATAATATTTAATAAATTATATGAGATCCTTAAATTCTATTAAGGGTCATGGGGGGTTCATAATATCTTTATAAAATAAATATAATATACAAAAAATCAAAATTATTTTTCAAATAAAACATTTATTTTTTCGATTATACCATTAATAGTAATTATTAAATCAATTATGGGACATTATGATGTTATAATAATCAATGCATATTTATATGGAATTTATTTATTACATGAAATTTTGACTATCTCAAAAAATTATGAAAACATCACCATTGGATTGTATCAAAATTATGATTCCCAAAATAATTATTATTTTAAACATAAAAAAATTCTATATATTTTTTAATTATAACATTAAAAATAAATAATTTTTTTGATAAATGAGGGAGGTTTTGACAATAATTGTTTTTAAACCCTTATAAAAATTACATTTGAATTAAACAAAAATAATATAATAAATTGTATTTAATAAGAAATATTTTGTACTAATAAAATATAATTTATTTCAAAAACCAATTAATTAATGAAAATATATTCCTTAATTTAATTTTATTATTAAACAAAAACAAAAATTGTATATTATTGTATCAAAATAAAAATCATCTATAATGTTTCAATAATAGGATGGAAATATATTCATTACTATATACAAAATAATGTATTGACACATATTTATAGGGTATTGATACATATCAATTTAATACAGTAGAAAACCATTTAAGGGTAAGGTACATGATGATGATACTTTCATAGGGTGGTTCAACATACATATTTTGGGTTGTGATCTCGGTGAGATAGAATATATCTCTAATGGGATTCACTCGTACTTACGTTTTTGGATATCAATCCATTAATAAAATATATTTTTGAAAATTGTAATATAATTAATTATGGTTGCATATGATTGTATAATGTTTTGACACACACACTAAGGTTATGAAAGAATTTTTGTTAGTAGCGGTAGAGGTTTATTTTACTCTAGATACTTTGAAGGTTATTTTAGATTTTGGGTAGTAGTGAGAGAAGTGTTATGATACTTTAATTTCCATATGTAGAATTAAAATCATAGGTGGTTAGAAAATTATTCAACCTGAAGTAACAGGTTATATGAAGAGATTAAAATTTCAATTGAGAGACCTATAAAAATATCTTTTTATGAATAATTAATTATAACATTCCAAATATCATACAATAGAGTTGGTGTTTATTTTATTAAATATTTAAATATATATATTTCCAAATGAAAAAGATAAAATAGTTTAGTATTCTTAAGACACTGTATTTTTAATTAAACATTAAATTACATTGAAAATGTAATATATTTTATCTATAAAACAAACAAGTTTATTTTTTCGATATGACACCCTCCATGTCATCGCTGTGTTTAATTTGTATTACATCATCTTGTTCAGGTATATGTTTGTGTTTTAGAGGTTTTGGGTAATTTTTTTATGTTTCAAGAGTTTTTTCTTATTGTAAAAACATTCCATTTATGTTTTAGGGGAAATTAAATATTTAATCTTTTATCGTGATATTTTCAAATAATTTTTTTCCTTCACATTTTATTTTTCACATGTAACACGTGGTTGATTCCACAATATGAAAAACATAGGAGAATGTATTTGAGACATTTAGTGTGTATGTTCAATGGATGAATTATTGCACATGGTTAGTGAAAACCAGTTCACAAGCTTGGGGTTTGGTTCATAATTTGACAATTGCATTAGGAATGGTTGGAGTACAAATTTTCTATACTGAAATTCTCCCAATGGTAACCGATGGAGGTGGTTTTTCCAAGGAATTTTCTATGAAATGGTTGGAAAACAATTTGAAAACAATTTTGAAAAACCATAAAGTATATATAAGTGATTAATTTTTTATTAGAATGACTTTACCCCTCTAAATTTAATTTCCTAGCTTTCCACCTTCTACCCCAATCACATGAGTGGACTATTGTCACCCCAAGGGAGATGGGTCCATTCCACTACATTTTATCTTCATTATCCGTAAATTAAAGGATTTTTCATAGTATTATCCCTTTGTTTCAATTATTTTATTCTCCCATCATATTCCTCCATTTTGTTTTATTTTATACCATGAACCCTTGATTTTATGGGGATTGAAATTTCGGTTACGATAACTATAAACATGTGGATATTTGTCTGTTAAAGGATGTTAATTATACCTACTATATTTTTTATGTTTTTCATGTTAAGGGAAAGAACATAAAACCCTTTACAAATTGTCTCTAATGGGTTGATTTAGGTGTTTTTAGGCTATCACATTATATTCCATTCCCATAAGATGCTCGATTTATTTTATGTTTTTTCTATATTTAATTTATTCATTTTTATATGTCTCACAAGGGGTGGAAAATGATTTTCAAATGTTTTCATCCATTTTTTGATTTATTTCCATGAAAAGAGATATTATCAATTACAAAGGGGTTTCTAAAAAATGAAAATTGTATTAAAAGTGGCAATGAGCACCATTTGGAGAGTTTAAAAGAGGTTTTTGATATAAGTTGATTTTAAGTCCAATTTTATGAAGCATTTAGAGTGTTTAATGTGTTTTTAAATTTTTTTTAAACTAAGTTTTTCCAATAGAATTATATCATGTTTTTAAAAGAATTTATTGATTTTAAGGGTTTTGTTGATATTTGTGGGTCTGATATTTGAATACTTCTGGATAAAATTTAATAATCTGAATTGTGTTTTGAATGCTAGTGTGAATTTATAAATAGACATCCAAAAATGTTTTATTAATGATTATACTCAATATTATATTAATATAGTATTTGAAATAGAGATATATATTTTATAAACCCAATTATGGTTCCTTGATGATTATCCTCAATGGTTGATTCAAATGTTATTTAAAATATTAAGAGTTGGTTTAGAATCCCAATTATGTTTTTCAAAATTCACATTTGGTCTTTATGAGAAATGGTTTTCTGTAAATGAATTATGATCCTATTGGTTAACATGTATATTGTACCCATGTATATGTGGTGCGTTGTGTATATGGTAATCGGGTGATGATGAATGGTTTTTTTAGCATGGTAGTGGCGATATAGTTGTTTTTTTAAGTGTATTGTCATCGATTAATAATTATGCCTATTTTTTATTGACTAACCACCTAGTATTTTGATGTTATGGGGTTCCTTAAGTTATTTTTATACACCCAGATAAGTGAAATACCTTCTATATAGTATGTGTTGACTAGGGAGGCATACCTGGTAGATCAAGTGAGCTAGTGGAACTGAGTATGACTTGCTAAACTGAGTGATCTAGAGGGACTCATTTTGGAATGTTATTGCATTTTGATAACAAATTTTTGATCTGTATATTGTTTTAAGTGATTAATTTTGATGTGATATGTTTAGTAATGTCATACCAGGTTCCTCACTTCCATTTTGGGTCCTTATTACCAATGTTAGTGGAATATTCCATTAATTATATGACTCTATTAAGTTGATTTTAAGGAAATATATCTTCTGGTTTGGTAGTATGCAATATTTATTCGCTTTTTTCATCATGGGAACTATTTCATGGTTGTTTATTTCTCCTTCTTAATTGATCTTAGGGTACCTTCTTTTAAATGATTCCAATATATTTCTTGATTCTTGTTATATTAAATAATGATTTTGGAATGGGTTTTTAATGTTATAATTCCCCCAATATAAGTTGTTTTTTTCCATAGGGTGTTTTAAAAATTTTTATATGATATGGGAAGGAATAGAATGACATGTTTTCAATTCTTCTATGTGTGAGTTTCAAAAAAGTATTTTTAAGGAAACATTCTTAGTTTGTTTTTACTTTAACATTGTAAATATTTTTTTTAAATCCGTGTGGATTTGGTTACCTTCCTTTGTGATTAAAATAATTTTTTAAAAAGGGAGTCTATGATTTAATTTTCAATGTTGAATTTGAACAGCGTATAGGTAAACGAGGCTTTATCAATGGAAATATTTTTTATAAGTGATTATCTTCATTTAATTGATATTGTTTTAGTTTATTTTCTTGTAGTCTTACGCAATACATATTTTCTATTTCATTAAAAACTAGAATGTATGGAATGTAGAATGTAAGAATCTAATTTTTCATGTGGGGACTTACTTAATATTATAACTTACTCTTATATTTTATATGAATTAGGTTATAGATGGATTGGGGTTTCCTCTTTTGGATTCTTATGGTATTTTAATAGAGTTTTTTTTGGATTTATTGTGATAGTGGGTTATGGGAAGGATCTGTATATTTATTTTGGTTTTAGATTTAGTTTTGGGGATTCATATCGGTAACTTTGGTCAAATGTATTTTTACTTAGTTTTTTTTGTATTTTCTTCCGTTGTATATTCATTTGGATTCATTTGAATAATTTATATAAGATGATAGTGATGGTTTGAATCATTTATGGAAACAGAATTCATATTGTCTCATTCATTTACTTATATAATTTCAATAGGGATAAATAATTTTCAAATGTGTTATATTTATCCTAGGACTAGTTTTTAGAATTTTGAATCATGAAATATTTTTGGGCTAATAGCTGGTCAATTTGGCTGTCATTTCAAAGGAAAGACACAAGATAGTTCACTATAAAAAGTATTAGAGCCAATGTAATTCATTTAGAACCAAGTTTTATTAATATACCATATGTCATTTGGGTGTGTAATGGTATAATTGAGGTTGAATTTATCTTTCAAATATGGTGGTAGGTGCGGGAGGAATCCTATCAAGCTCTTACCTAGCCCAATTTTTTAGTTTCCATCATAATTGGGATTCAAATTATGAATATTGGATTAAATTTTTATTATTGATTTTGATTATGTTCTTCATCATTAGAATTATAGAAGATTCCTCAGTGGTCATAGTTACTTATAGAACAAATATGGGAGAGAGAACTGACATGTGATGTTGTCTTGTAGGTCTTAACAAACCATGTTTTAACAAATCTCTTGATTCCATATTGCAACAACATAGTATATGTATTTTAATTATTACACTTAAATGAGTTTTTATTTTGGATTTTAGGGTTTTCAGATGAGTTTTCATATATTTTCAAAGTGAATTATGAATAAAAATTACTATAGGGTGACACTAGCATTCCAATTGGCTGGACGATGGTTAATTCATTAGAGCAGTTACCATTGGGTAGTTGTGTATAATTAATATTTTCATGGTATTTAAGGTATTAAATGAAATTTTTATTCCAAAAAATACATATTTAATACTCTAAACCATCTTTGAAAGAACTCAAATTTTCTAGGGGTCTTGGAGAGACCCCTCTTTGGATATATTGGATCATTTTCTCTTCTATTCATGGTTTTTGGAACCCGGTATGATTGGATTTCAATGATTTGGTAAGATTAATTAATCTCATATCATCTCTCTCATTTATCATGGAATTTGATTTGGATCTACCCTAGGGTTTTAGGATTGATTGATCATGTTACAATCCTTCTATAAATTATTTGAGACCCCTCATGCTATTAGATTTGAGAGGTTGGTTTTCTTGAAAATTGTGATGTGGAACCTATTGTTACGTCCCAGTTCCAGAAGCCACCCAGAGGAGCCCCGTACCCAGTTGGTGACATGGACTTAAGTGCATTTCCCCCAAATGCTAGAGGCTACTGACAAGTTGCGAGGGCCTTGGGTGTGATAGTGGGGAAACTATGCCCTCATTGGAAAAGTACACAGCGTAAGTAAATAAACATGAAATAGTGGAATTGATGAACAACCAACAATAATAAACAGCGGAACACTAAATCAACAAACAACTGGAGAAAATATGTATATAATAAAATGATACATGATTCATACCTTGGAAAACATTCAAACAGGTCACAATACTGGAATACAAGTAGTACCAAAACAAGTAAAAATGAAAAAATAAACAACTCCTCAGCATCACAAGCCCAAGCTTGGTCCCATGCTCTCTAGCTCCAAGCAATCAAGTACCAGAAGTCGAAGCACGCTTTCCCTTATCTTTACCTGTTACAACATAGTCTATCTGGGCCCAAAAGTTTGACCCAAACTGGGTGTGAGACTAAATCCCAGTAGGCAACAACCTGAAGATCTGTGCCTAACAGTCACTGAGAATATGGAATGTAATAATACAATAAGCAGTAACAGTAGCAGCAATAGCATGCAGTAATCAGTATGTAGTAAATAGGATGATATACAACAATGATCAATTCATAAAACAACAAGAAACGGTGAAGAAACAGCTAACAAAAGCAGGATACCCTATGGGAAGTACTCGCAACCATCCCCTCTGGTCTGTCTATAAAGTACCACAACTCTCTAAGCAATGAACTCAGCCTATCCCCTCTGGTTTGGTCATATGAATTTATAAGACTATCTATGGAAGATCACTCAGTCAATTCCCCTTATAGTCTAGGGTATTTAGGGACTCTTTGAGGGATATCACATGGTATAACCCTATTGGCCCCAAGGTCTAGATACTCTCTTAGGAATATTGCTCGGTCAATCCTTCTATAGCCTCAGGTATACCACATACTCTCTGAGGAAGCTAACTCGGTCAATTCCTCCACTAGCATGGGAAGGTTTTAAAGACATTTTAATAAGGTAAAGACTCTCCGAGAAAGCTCACTCAGTCTACCCTCATGTAGTCGTTAATAACTAAGACTCTCTAGGATGCTCACTCAGTCAATAACATATAGTCTATAATGTCCAAGACTCTCTGAGGAAGCTCACTCGGTCTATACCCGTATAGTTTTTAATTATCTATGACTTCCTGGGAAGCTCAGTCGGTCTATCCCTTATAGTCTGTAGCACTGGGTTCTCACGGTCCCATACCAGATAGTGGATATTAATGCTATAAGGATAAAGTACAGCTATAAAGCTTCTTGGATAACCAAAGAATACCTATAGAGGTACTTGGCTAAATAGTCTATAGGGAAACAAGCATGTTAACAACATCATTCCTCCCTATGATCATAAGGCATGGAAACTGGTACAACGGTCAAAGGATAAAGACACCTAAAGGTTGCAACAAGAACAAAGCATGGGAAAAACATCCAAGCATGACAATTATCCACAAACATGATAAATTTACCTCTACAAAAGCTTGTAAGAAAGGATGGAATAACCACAAGGGAAAAAAGGTAAACACACAATATCCCATTCACGGTTATTGGTGTAATTTTCACATTAAACTCAAAGGCATTGAAAGTTAAGTCACAAACCACCTACCTTGATCCTAGGAGATCAATATACTTGAACCATTATGCTTGATTCTGCTCAGAATGTAAAGATCTATGAAAATGCACAAAACTCTAAACCCACGATAACTTTTGAAAGATGTGGAATTGGAAAACAAGGCTCTAGGAGAAGGAAGAACTCACCTTTGCTGTTATAATGCAATCAACGACGGTCGATTCAGAGAACGAACATAGGATCGGTTTCTCGGAGACGATTTTTGGTCGTACGGGTCACTCTCAGTCGAAGGCACTAGAGAAGAAGATAGTTCTGTCACTTAGGTGTGACCCCGGTCTGTTTAATGAAAAAAAAAATACACGACATGTACTTCTTGATTACATGGCGTGTACTCTACTTTTCTGTACTCCTTGTTAAGCAGCCTCCACATCACCCCTACACACTATGTGTGTGGCCCGGACACGGCCAGCACACAGCCTAACATGACAAGGGAGTACACTGCATGTAATTATGAAGTACATGGCGTGTACTTCAAAATATTCCAGGAACTCCTCTTTTCTCAAAAACTCCAGAAAAAGGAATGAAAGGCCTGAAATGAAGATCCGGGTTCTTACAAACTTCCCCCTTAATGAAATTCATCGACGAATTTCCCTAACCTGGTGTAGAAGAAGAAATCCCGAACAGCTCTGGCCGTTGCGATCGTACATCGGCCTCCCTCTCCGAAGGCTCGTCCTGCACTTGCATGTGCTTCCACTGCACCCATACTAGAGGAATAAACTTTACACATAGAACCTACGTACTGCGATCGAAAAACTGGATGGGATGCACCTCAAATGATCCATCCGCTTCGAGCTAAACCTCTTCAGGTTGAAAGACAAGAGACGTGTCTGAAATGTAGTGTCGGAGCTGAGAAACGTGGAAGAAGTCATACATATCCAAATACCTCTGAGGTAACTTCATCCTTCACAACTCTCTCCAACACCTCAAATGGCCTGACGTACCGTGGAGAAAGCTTACCCTGTCTTTGAATCCTCTTGTGTCCCAACCTCGGTGCGACACATAGGAAAACCCGATCCCCGACCTCGAACTCTAGAGGTCGTCTCAACTGATCAGCATAAGACTTCTACCGAGACTGTGTTGTAGTTTTCCTCTTTCAAATTAACTCTATCTACTCTGAGGTCTCCTGAACAAGACGAGGTCCCAGTAAAGCTGCCTCTCCTACCTCCAGCCAACATAAGAGTGATCGGCATGGCCTAACGTACAAAGCATGGTATTGTTTCATATGAATAGTCTCCTGAAGGATGTTGTTATAGGTAAACTCCACAAGAGGAATATGCTTCTCCCAATAACCACCAAAGTCTAGAATGAAATCTCGGAGCATATCCTCAAGAACCTGGATCATACGCTTGGACTGGCCATCTGTCTGGGGATGGTATGCTGTACTCAAATGTACTTGTATAACCAAAGCCCTCTGAAGACACTTCCAGAACTGAGAAGTAAAACGCGCATCCCTGTCTAAAAAAATGGTGTGTGGAACTCCAAGTAGACGTACAATCTATCGGATGTACAACGGCCCCAGCTCATCAACACTAAAGGTCTACTTGATCGGAAAGAAGTGAACAACCTTAGTAAGACTGTCAACAACAACCCAAAAAAAATCACTCCCTCGAGGTGACCTCAGCAACCTGGTCCCTAATTCCATCGTGGCATCATTCCACATGCACTTGGGAATGGGTAACTATTGTAAAATCCCTACTGGTCAATGATGCTCTAATTTCACCTGCTGACAAGTAGAACATCTCATGACAAAACCAGCAACATCTCTCTTCATACCTGGCCACCAGTACTAGCAGTGTAGATCAAATTACATCTTGGTGACTCCAGGATGAACTTTCCAAACTGAGGAATGAAAATCCCACATCAGCTCCTCGTGTATGTCTGCTATCCCCCATACGCGTCCTTGGAAACACAAGATCTCATCCTCTCCCACTGTTCACCCAAGAAGAGGGTTATCTCCTAACACACTCTCCCACAAGACTAAGCCCTCTGAATCTGATAGTTTCCTCATCCGCAACCAGTCAAGAAGAGTATAGGTAACAACCACATAAGAAAGAAAAGTTTATCCAAGTATGTCGTGCACCTCCAAGTGCATCTCAGAGAATAGAGGCATAAACTGCCACTCACTACTGGACTCCTGAGATAACTGAGTCTGTGTTCTCTTACTCAACACATCAACCACTGTGTTTCCCTTTCCCGACGTATAGGCGAGCTCGAAGTCGAAAGACTGAAGATACTCGACCAACCTATGGTGTCTCAAATTTAGATCATGCTAAGTAAAGATATACTTGAGACTCTTGTGGTCAGTGAAAACCACAAAGTTCTCTCCGAGAAGGTTGTGTATCGAACTGCGTAAGGTATGAACAACAACTGCCAACTCCAGATCATGCATCAGGTAGTTCCTCTCAGGTGGCCTCAACTGTCGTAACCAGTAAGCAACGGCCCCATCTCCCCACATAAGCACAGCTTCTAGCCCGATACCAGAAGTATCGCAGTAAACAATATAGTCCCTTCATGGATCTATAAAGATGAGTATCGGTGCTGACATCGACCTCCCCTTCAGCTCCAGAAAGGCTGATTCATGAGAATCTGACCATAAAAAATTCACCCCTGTCTTCGTTAGACCTGTCAGTGATGCTGCTAGGTGTGAAAAGTTCGGTATGAAACGCATGTTGTATCTAGACACCTCTAGAAAAATCCGCACCTCAAAGACATTCCTCAGCTTCAACCAGGAAACTACCGCTCTCACTTTCTCTTGGTCCACTTATTCTCGTGTCTCTGAGATGATAAGACCCATGAAGTGAATCTGATCCATCCAAAAGTGGAATTTAGTGAGCTTAGAATATAACTGGTTCTCTCTTAGTGTACCCAGAACAATATCAATATGGGTAGCATGGTCGTGTAGAGTTTCAGAGTACACCAAGATGTCATCCACGAAAACCACCACAATGGAATCTAAGTATAGGTTGAACACTCAGTTCATCAGTGCCATAAAAACTTTTGGCGCATTCATGAGACTGAACGGCATGACTATATACTCAAATAGACCATATATTCTCTTTATGGTTGTAAGAGGTATATCTGATGCTCTAATGCACAACTGATGATAACTGGAACTCAAATCGATCTTCAAGAACACTCGGGCTCCTCGAATATGATAAAAGAGGACATCGATCCTCAGCAAGGGATATCGGTTCTTGAACATCAACTGGTTCAGCTTCCGATAATCCACACAAAGCCTAAGGGTTCCATCTTCCATCTTCGCAAATAGGACTGGTGAACCCCAGCGAGAAGTACTGGGTCAGATGAAACCCTTTTCCTGTAACTCCTCCAATTGCTTCATGAGCTCCTAAAACACAGGTGTAGCCATCTTATAAGGAGGAATGGACACCGGTTCCACTCCTGGAATGAGCTCAATCGAGAATTCTACATCACGATCCGCAATAAAACCTGAAAAGTCCTCTAGAAAGACATCCCTAAAACGATCCACCACTAGATGAAAGTAAAACTATGAAGTACGCTCATCATCCAGATAAAGACTGGAAATCTGGGCTATAACTCCTCCTAACCCATGATTCTTTGGCCCAGCTCTACCCGACTAGACATCCCACTCGCCTCTATGAAGAAAATACCCGCCGTTTGGTGATACGAAACTCTCCCTGTAGTGATATCAATCGACGACTGGCTAGAAGGGAACCAACCAGCCCATACTGAGAATGACATCATAGCTTGTCATCTCTAGGACATAGATGTCCCATATGATGTGACACCCTGCAACCTCAAGAGGGTACTCTTTGCACTAACGTACGCCAGATGTCATCATTCCCGACAGCACGTCAAGGATCAAAATGTCGTCAGATGAAAAGATATAGAGCCCAAGTCTCTCCACAACAACAACATAGATAAAACTATGAGAAGCACCAGTATCGAAAAGTGCTAAAGATAAAACTGAGGCTACTAGGATCATACCTCAAACTGTAGAAGTGTTGGGATCCTTCTCATTGTAGGTCTGCTCCACAACGAATGTCTGGCCTGTACCGCGACCTTGTGCTCCCGACTGACCACTCTGAGCTGATCTAATCTACTGTTGCTGGTGACCTAGTGACTGACCACCATGGGTGCGGCCTCCACCTCGGCCTGAACATCCGGAAGAACTCCAGTTCCCATACTGGTTAGAAACTGGTGAAGAATATCCTGAATGCGGGTTCATAGAAGAACTCCTACCTCCAGCTGAAGGTGAGAAGATCAAACAAAAGCATTGAAGATGGCCCATCTTGCCGCATGATCGGCACTCCATCGGGTCTCTCTGTCACTGGGGCATAGTATGACCACTCCTACCGCACTGGTAGTATACAACCTGGCTGCCATAAGATACATCCCGCCTACTCTGATCTCCTCATGAAGACTCTCTACGACGATTTATACTATCTGTAGGAGGAACACTAGCTCTGGATGTCGAACCGCCCTGGCTCACTTCTCTAGAATCTCTCAGATTGCACTCGGTGATTAGCACATATTTGATGATAGAGGATATCATAGTCAACCTGATGATATTCACCTAGGAACAGATCTCCTTCCTGAGACCATCCTCAAACATCCTAGCAAAGAAAAACTCGTCACCTGCTAGGATCAGCATGAATTGTTGGAACTCGGTAAAGTGAGATGAGTACTCCATAACAGAAATAGTACCCTGCTGTAGACTTATAAACTCCCGGGCTCAGTTGGCCCTCAAAGCCTCTGGAAAAAATTAGTCATAGAAGGTGTTACAAAACTTATCCCAAGACATACTCTGCTAGCACCTTGACTGCGAGATCACCTCCCACCACCTATTGGTGGTGTCTCGGAGCATATAAGTAGCCAGAATGACCCTTTTCTATAGGGGTATCTTTGAATGCTCAAAGATCATCAGTGTGGCCTCTAACCACGACTCAGCAGCCTGAGTTCCTCCATCACCTGACAAAGTAGATGGATGATGCTGATGGAAAACATGCGGAAACTCAGCCATCGATGGGGTAGGAGGTGGAGCTCCTTAAAAGGTCTACGTCATACTCAGTAAGTCCTCCAGGAACTGCGCATCGGCACCTGCGACGAGTATGACTGCTGGTGGCAAGGATGGAATAGTAGGAGGATCTACATGATGTCCATGATCATCCATATCCAGTGTCTGATCACCGTCTAGGAACATACGTACAACTGGAGGACGTCTCAGAGGCATAGCCCTGAAAAGATCAAAAGAACACCTTAGATCAAGCTTATCAAAGAATAGGGACACAAGTTTACAAAACGGGAACAGGAGGAGGAAACATTCAAGTTTACAAAACATGACTACATGGTGTGTATAAAAACTACATGGCATGTTCTCTTAAACCAAAGACATGGGCGTGTACTCCTGCCACCTCTGGTAGTGTAACACCCAAAGCTACACGGCGTGTTGTCCCCACACAAGGCATGTACAAGAACTCTATTCCACTGCCCGAGTCTCTTTTCATGGATAACCTACACGGTCTTATTAAACTGAGACTAAAAGGCGAGTTCCCCATGGATATGGCGTGTAGTAGACAAGGTTTCACTGACCCATGTTGCTAGTTACACGGTCTGCTACACAGCTGACCCTTACATGGCGTGTCCCAAACAAACACGGCATGTATAGGAGAAGAAAACACCAAACCGTGTTGTTCGTGGAACGACCGGGTAACTAGTACAAGACTACATGGCGTGTTCTTTACCAACACGACGTGTTCTACTCATGCTTCCCCATCCCGTGTTGTTAGTGACACGGCCGAGTACATGGCTCTATACTTCATGGCATGCACCTAATGTACACGGCATGTTCCTAAAGACATTTCCTCAACACCGTGTTTCTGCTATCAAAGTCAGTGACACGGTCTGAAACTACACAGAATGTACTCATAAAGTACACACCGTGTATTCTGGGTTTCTCCGGGGAGTAGCTCAAAAACTGCACCAAAGCCCAGAAAACACAGAAAACAAGGTGTGAAGGAGCCAAATTTCAATTCGTGAGGGCCCATAATACCCGCAAATAAAAGCTTGGCATCAAATACAGTCACATAAAAGGAAACACAGGTCAATTATTCACCAATTTCCGATTCAAGAGGGCCCATAACACCTCAGCAACCAAAATATGGTGTTCATTTAAGCAATGTACAATACAATACTCCTCTATTAAAAAACATAGATTCTATCAATGCATCTATCACAACAGCATGAATAATCTACACAAAGTATATCACAACAACATGCAATCGCTATTGCACCCTAGATGGCGTGGAAATAATGGATGGCATGTGATTTCTAACAAGTGCCTATATGATTCATGAGATGTCATACCCTCATCTTATCGGGTTGCGATGGAAATAGAACCATAATAGAAACATCAATAACAACACAAGTCATGTGAATCACTCTAGGTTAAATCATATCAACCATAAAATCTCAAAACCAGAAAACTATAATAAACAAGGTAGTATGGATTTTCCCTGTACACGGGTTAGCTACTCTCGGGCACATCTTTTTACCAAGTATCGAATCCATCCTATCCCTGGATAAAGGCTCCAAATAGTAAATCAAGAGAAAATAACCTGCTCTAATACCACTTTGTAACGTCCAATTCCGGATGCCACCTAAAGGCTCCCTGTACCCGGTTGGTCACATGGCCTCAAGAGAATTTCCCCAAATGCCATAGGCTGCTGAATAGCAGTGAGGGCCGTGGGTGTGATAGTGTAGAAACTATGCCCTCATTGGCAGAGTACACAACAGAAGTAAATAAACATGAAATAGCGGATGTAGTGAACAACCAACAATAATAAACAGCGGAACACTAAATCAAAAAACAACTGGAGCACATATGTATATAAGAAAATGAATCATGATGCATATCATGGAAAACAGACAAATAAGTCAAAATGATGGAATACAAGAAGTGCCAAACCAAGTAAAAAATAAAAATTAAATATCTCCTCAGCATCACAAGCCTAAGCATGGTCCCATGCTCTCCAAATCCAAGCAATCAAGTACTAGAAGTCGAAGGGCGCTTGACCTTATCTATACCTAAAACAACATTGTCTGTTTGGGAACAAAAGAATAACCCAAACATGGTGTGAGACTAAATCCCAATATGAAACCACCCAAAGATATGTGCCTAATAGTCAATGAGAATATGGTAAGTAATAATACAATAAGCAGTAACAATAGCAGGAATAGCAGGCGGTAATCAGTAAGTAGTAAACAGGATGATATACAATAGTGATCAATTAACAGAACAACAAGTAGTGGTGAAGAAACAGCTAACACAAATAGGAAACCCTCTGGGAAGTACGCGGAGCTATCCCCTCAGGTCTGTCCAAAAATTACCACAACCCTTTGGGTAGTGCACTCAGCCTAAGCCCTCAGGTTTGGTCATATGAATTTATAAGACACTCTGAGGAATCTGACTCGGTCAATTCCACTTATAGTCTAGGGAAATCAACGACTCTTTGAGGGAGATCATACAGTCTAACCCTCGTTGTCCCACGGTCTAGAGACTCTCTGAGGAAGCTCACTCGGTCAATTCCTCTTCTATCCTGGGAAGGTTTTAAAGACATTCAAACAAGGTAAAGACTCTCTGAGGAAGCTCACTCGGTCTACCCTCCTATAGTCTATAATAACTATGAATATATGGGACGCTCACTCGGTCTATCCCTTATAGTATATAATTTCCAAGACACTCTGAGGAAGCTCACTCGGTCTATCCCCGTATAGTCTATAATATCTAAGACTTCATGGGAATGTCATTTGGTATATCCCTTATAGTCTATAACACCAGGTTCTCACGGTCCCATTCCAGTCAGTGAATATTAATTCTATAAGGCCATAGTACACCTATAGAGCTAATTGGATAACCAAAGTACACCTATAGAGCTACTTGGCTAAATAGTCTATAGGGAAACAAGCATGTTAATAACATCATTCCGTCTTATGATCACAATGCATGGAAACTGGTACAACGACCAAAGGCTAAAGAGACCTAAGGGTTTCAACAAGAAAAAATCATGGGAAAAACATCTAGTCCTGACAATTATCCACAAACAAGATCAATTTACCTCTACAAAAGCATGCAAGCAAGTCATGAATAACCACAAGGGCCAAAAGGTAAACACGCAATACCCCATTCATGGGTATTGGTGGAATTTTCACATAAAACTCATAGACATCGAAAGGTAAGGCACAAACCACCTACCTCGATCCTAGGAGATCGATATACATCAACCATGAGGATTGATTCTCCTCAAAATGGCATATATCTATGATAACGCACAAAATGATCAACCCATGATTACAAAAGAAAGAGTATGAATTGGAAAACAAGGCTCTAGGAGAAGTAAGAACTCACCACTGCGGTTCCAATGCAATAAAATTTGTTCTATTTGGAGAACCTACGGAGGCTCGGGGGCTCAGAGAAGATTTGTGGTTTTACAGGTCGCTCTTGGTCGAAGGCGCTAGAGAAGAAGATAGTTCTATCGCTTAGGCGCGACCCCGGTCCATTTAGTGAAAATAAAAGAAAATACACGGCGTGTACTTCTTGAGTACAAAGCGTGTACTCTACTTTTCCTTACTACACTTTAAGAGGTCTCCACTCCACCCCTACACACCGTGTGTGTGGCCCGGACACGGAAATCCCATGGCATGGCACGACAAGGGAGTACACGATGTGTACTACAAATTTTTTCAGGAACTCCTCTTTTCTCAAAAACTGTAGAAAAAGGAAAGACGTACCTGAAACAAAGATTAGATTTCTTAGACATATGTTTCCTTTTTTATGTGTTTTTCCACATTCCCTAATAAATAATTCTATTTTAGAAACAATGCTCTATAAAGACCCGACCCTAGTTTCAAGGAGATGGTTCCTTATTACATTACATTAGCATGATTATAAGAATGGTGTATCCTGAATGAATGAATAGTTTAGAATATTCCAAAATCATGACACATACAAAATTTAATCAATACAACATGAAATGAAAAAAAATTCCATTGCAAACATTTTCCACAATAAGATTGTCCTTAGAATTTATTCAAAATATACATTTTCATGTCCTCGTAAAAATGAAACACAATACATGGTGAGATCAGATGCTTAGTAAGGGTAAATAATATATTGAAAGATATCATAATCATATAAATTAGTCATGATTAACAATTGATAAAATATACCATAAAAAATAATAAACTTGAACCCATTATGGTGGGAATATGAGATGAGTAAAAATTTACATAATAAGACATAATCATGGGTATTCTACAAGTCAAATAAAATCATGAACTATGAATTTATAGCTGCATAATGAGGTAAATTCATATTCAAATAATTCTAAAATATAACCTTAAGGTCTCGGACAGACATCTAAAGATTATTAAGGCCTCGACCAAAACCATAAATAAAAATTATCAAGGCCTCCGCCAATTTGATATCAATTTTTCTCTTGAGAACTACTGATGCATAAAGGGGAAATATCAGGCCATACCAATCACATAATAAGTAAAATCAATTCCACTTATGAATTGGAAAAAATATAAAAAATATATAAATTCATATTGAATCTCGCATATGAAATGTTAATAACTTTCCTTGAACATTTAACATAAACACTAACCATTTAGAGTAATTTGGTTAATGATATCAAGAAAATATATCCCCCATAAAACTAATTAGAAACCATTCAATAAATCATGAATGGATTAAATAATTAAACCTCAACACCATTTAATCATATGTATCAACAAGAGTGTTTAAATGGTTGAAAATGTTCCAACAAAATCATTGAGTAATATTTGTGGTAAATACCCTTTACATTGAAAAGAAGATTTATTTTAAAAAAATATTTGCATAAAACCAGATGTAAATTATGGTAGTTTTATAATAATAAATTAGTTTTTTTGATTGAAATAATTGTTGCTAAAAATAGAATATAATGGGTCCATAAACATTGTTGATAATTATATAAATTCCCTTGACTCACACTTGTATTTCTAAATTAATTTTGGACGTTCCTTTTAAATGTGGAACTTCATAACAAATAAAGAAGAATTATGGTTGGTAAAAAATATAGAATACCCACACAATTTTTACGATCAGTATACAATAATACATAATAATTTTATTGAGTTTTGTAGATAGTAAATGTAACCTGAATGAAAATGGAGGTTCGGGTGTAAGACCCTTACCATAAGTCCGAAGGTGTTCCTCACGTGATATTAATGACCTAAATAATGAAATTTGGGTTCAAAAATTATTTATTCCAGAACCTACTCTACATTGAATTGATTTTTTATAACCTTATTTCATTGAATAATGGGCTTTTTAAGAGATGATAGTTTCAATTTCATTGTTTGGGAGCATTTTCTTCCTTGGTTTTCATGATTGGTTTACTTGTATTCATGTAGAGATAAACAAGTAGAATGAGAATGGATTTCCATAATTGAAGGTATTTGTGATTAGTGAAAATCTAAGTGATTACATAGTATTAGAATTCTTTTGGTTATTTGGAGTGAAGATGAATCATTATACAAAACATTAATGATAATTTTTTGGGTTATTGGGAGATTTTTTATCACAACGAACTCATTTTGACCGTTAAATTAATAAAATTTGTTAAAAAGCTTAAAGAATCATATATATGATATATTACCTATATAATAATATATTTCAATCATAAAAATGGTTTCATGACCATAATTGGAGATGTTAATAAAAATTGAAAATCCATCATTTGTGAACGTGATAAATTAACACAAATCGGATAGTGTTTTCATTTATAGTATAAAACAATGAAAAAGAAGAGATGTTGATGAATTATTCCATAATAATAAAAAAATTATAGTACATGTAAGTTAATATAGTTATCACAACATCTGTGTGAGATGAGGTGAGTAAATAAAAAAGAAAACAAAGGAAATCTAAATAAAAGAAATGAGAAGAGGAATTTACCACTTGAAATTATCTTCATTGAGAGCCTCTTTATGGTAGAGGGGTTGGCCTTTTAATGAGACCAAGTGTTTCTGGATGTGGGGGAGAATCATAGGAGGATATTTGGATAGATTTTAGAGATGGAACGAGGCTTGAGAGAAGGGGAGAGAAGAGGGATTGAGGGGTGGGTTATAGTGGAGGAGAAAAGTTATTTTTGATTATTGAATTCATTATTTTATTATTATACCAAAAATAAGAAATTTTATAGATTATTATGACCCATAATATTAATATGTACATTTTACTTCGCACTAATGGTTCTTACATCAGCCATGATACATGGAATAGTGTATTTAACCTATAATGTATACATACGGTAAATTTCCATATTTCACTATTCCCTAAAATTTCAAATATTTCAGAAAAATCACGAAAAATAAACATAGCCTTTTTCTAATGTGTAGAATCGAAAAATGGAATCTATTTTATCAAATTAATTTTCCAAATATGAGAAATAGAATTTTAATTAAAATAATTATATACATGAAAAGTATAGTTTAAAAAATAGATATAATAATACCCTAAAAATCATCTAAGGTCTTATTAAATTATTATAAAAGCATAGGAAAAAAATATTTATTTAGGAACACATTTGATAAAATTTAATTAATTTATTAATTTAAAATTTTAATATAATATATATCACTAACAAAAATCAGAATAATTAATTAATAATTTATGAAATATTATACATTATTTATATGTTTCCGAAATTTTATTTATACCGTCATTGATGAGGATAATATTTATAAAGTTCTTATTATTATTCATAATATTACATTGCTATTCATAAGGGTACAATACTATTCACTAAAATTTAATTTGATTCTATTAAACTCCAATAATCACCCTAGAGACAACCGTGTATTTATTTTTCTGAAAATTCAAATCACATAAGTGGATAAATTATGTTTATTGGCTAGGTTAGAACTAATGATTTTTTTGTAGAGACATAGTGGTTCATGAATTCAATATTAAATTAATTTTCAAATCCTAGGGTGTTACATTCTCCCCCCTTACAAAAATTTCATTCTCAAAATTCACAAAATGTTTCCTCTTCAAAAGAGTTGGCCAGGTCTTCATCATAAGGTCCTTAGGCTCTCATGTTGCCTCTTTGAATTTATTATTTTTCATAAGTATCCATTCCATTCGAGTTGATTAATTCCTCAAAACCAGTTCATTAGTTTCTAGAATCCAGATAGGCTCTTCACAGTATGATAAGTTAGGTTCTATTTTTATTCCATCATAAGTGAGGACATGTGTTGGGTCTGGCATGTACACAGTCAACAATAAGACATGGAATACATTGTGTACTTTATGCATGATAGGAGGTATAGACAAAAAATAAGCAATAGCTCTAATTCACTCTGGTATTTGAAATGGTAAAACATACCTAGGTCTCAATTTCCCTTTCATCCCAAATATTATATCTCCCTTCCAAGGAGATACCTTCAGGAACACATGATCTTCTACTTGAAATTCCAAATCCTTCCCTCGATTATCAGAATTTCACGTTTTACTTCTTTGAGATTTTTTAATATGGTGTTAAAGACTCATTAAATTTTTTGTTGCTTCCTACACTAGCTCTTTCCCCACAATCATCCTTTCTCCATCTTCATCTCAATAAGTTGGTGTATGAAATATCTTTCCATTCAATGATTTATATGGTGCCATTTGAGTACTTTAATGGACACATTTTTTGTATGAAAACTCCACTGATGTTAAATATTGATCCCACATACCTTGAATGTCCTGAAAAAATTATCTCAACATATCCTCTAAGGTTTATATTTCCCTCTCTTATTTTCCACCAGTTTGAGTGTGATAATCCATACACAATCAAATCAAGGTATCAAATGATTTGTGAATAATTTTCGATAATTTTGATATAAATCATGGATTGTGATCCAAATCAATTGATATAGGTTCTCCAAAACGTCTATCAACAACATTGATAGAGATTTGTGCTTGGTTCACCAGTAGAAAATCCTCCCTTATAGTGAAAAAATGGGATTATTTTGTAATTGGATCAATAATTACCCATATCACATCATTCTTCCTTAGAGTTTTGGGTAATAAAATGAAAAAATACATTGTGATGTCATCCCATTTTCATGGAAGAATTGGTAGATTTTTCATGACTCGTCATGGATTTTCTCTTTCAATCTTCACATATTAACAAACTAAATAACATGGTAGATAATCAGTAATTTCCAAATTCATTTTTTCTCTTGAGAAATGTTCCGTGAAATATCTATACAATTTATTGATTCCATGTTTTATAGAGAAATTTGATCTATGAGCATCACCTAATACAACTTTTGGTAGCTCGGGTATAGAGGGAACACATATCCTCTTCCAAAATTTCATAATTCCATATTTACACATGATGTCATATAACATCCCATCATTCCCACATTTAATTTTTTAGAATATTATCATCATCAGTCCGATAAGTTTTAATCCATTCCATAAAAGATGGTTGGGTTTCTTAATGAGAAACTAGTGATGTTTCCCCTTGTTTTATTACACCAATATACATCTTTACTAGATCGATAAACATATGATCCCTTTAAATCCTAAATATTTTAGGACTCAATGATCCTTCTTTCTCAATGCATCAACTACCTTATTTACCATTTTTTGTCATAGTATACGGACCCAGGCTTAAACATTACATAATATTGAATTAAATAAATAATTCAAGTTGAGGATCCTTTCAGGTTTAGAGTTTTAGATAATTAAGACATAACTATTACATCTCATATATTACAATGTGGAAAATTCTACACAAAATTCAATTTTTTATAGATTAAAAACTCTTGAAAAAAAGAGTCATGTCTAGTTCCATGTTTCAGATAGCATGACTTTTCTTTGATCCCATCATTGACTGTATTCATCTTTAAGTGCTGTGAAAACATTTAAAAACATGGGATGAGCATAAAAAGCTCAGTAAGAGTTATAAAACAAAGAAAGAAAACATTTGTTCATAAATACATAAAATACATTAACTCTTTCACTTACCTCATTAAATCATAAGATTTTATGAATAACAGATAGAAATCATAAATCATAAATGTAACTTTTCGCATCCATATCATACTTACATTGTAGCTATTACAACTACATAGGGAGTTACATTGAAATACCCACAATAGTATATTCCCAAAATTTATAAGGATAAACATTCATGTTTACCTCCATCATGTTACCCAATGCATTGGAGAGCTATCTCGGGCTCACCCTATGTAGGTTTATCACTGAACCACCAGTATACATAAATAATTCCCAAGAACTATAACAAGATCATAACACATAACTTAAGCATAAAGGAAAGTTTACATTTCGACATTGCAATAATAGAATATCATTTTAATATATTGAAATAATAAATCCATTATCAAAATCATTTTCAATTCCAAAATACGTAAAAAGTGTAGATGGTATTTATTTTTCCTTTTAAAAACATTATGGCTTGTTAAGGATGCCAGAGATCAAATAATAGTCGTGGTGGCCGAAAGGTCGTTGTCACTGCTTAGGTTAAATAAACATTCCTTTTTTTCATTTAGTATAATGATTCGTATAAAAAGATTCCCTTTGAATTAAATGAAAAGTTAAAGGTTTTTATACAACATATAAAAGAAAATAATGTATTAAAAAAATATGCCTCAATAAAATGAGATTGAGACGAAGTCCCAGACCTCGTGTCCGACTTGACTCGGTCGTTCTTTAATCTCCTGAATAATAAACTAAATTAATTTCTACTTTCTCAAGAACCTTTTACAAGTTTATAATTCCTACTATATAACTTATTACCATGTTATAAACATTAATTAATCATTTATGTTAATAAAGTTCATTTTGTCGATATTTGGTACTTGAGTAAAAAATTTACATCTTATATTACAAGTTGTCCATGTGGTCAATAGTTGATTATATCAAGAATGATACTCAACATTTAAATATCATATATTCATATATATCCAGTATATATACGTATTTATAATAGTGCATAACATTTGGAGTTATGAAATGAAATGCACCGTTCAGGTAGACGGTAAGCTGTACGTACACATGGACGCTACATTAATTTCAATTTCTTATTTTAATGGAATTAAAACATAATGATCATAGGCATTTTTTTATTTTTGTATGATTTCATATATAATATCATATATAATATCATTAACTCCATCCTTTATATGTCCCACATAAGGCATTAATGAGTCATATCACTTTGAGGGGGTGGTAGTTCGCATTTCCTCAAATGAAATTATCACGATTACACATAATGGAAGCCATAAAGGTATGCTATAAAAAAAATAGAATCATAAAGAAAACATATATCTTATATATATCATATGTAATTATAGTTCCATCTTAATGGACACCCTGAGAGGCGGTAGTAGGAAATTGAATAATCATCGCTTCGTGAGACGTTAGTTTTCCATCCACAGAAACATTAAGTTCATCACCCATTAGATGGAGGTGTGTGTAAGTGTAGTTAAAATCCTTCTCATAAAAACTTCCTAGTATATTTATGATACTGGTGTTGTTATAAAAGAAAGGAATAAAAAAAATTTATGGGTTGGAGAAGTAAAATAAATGAAAAGAAGTTAAGAGAAACTGTTACCTTTAATTTGGGTAACTCTCTTTGATTTCAACCAAAAGGACTTCTTGAAGTACCTTATTCATATGGAAAGGATTCTAGATTGAAGAGATGGATGTAGGGAGCTTAATTGGGCAGATGTTGGATGAGACTAAAGGCTTTATAGGTGTGACGAATTGGTTAGATGTGAGGGAATTTTATAAGGGGGGATGGGCTCTTTAAGAAATTGTGAAAATATTATTTTATTATATAATGATATTTGGTTTCAAATGGATCAAAAAACATTATAGTCTAAGATAAGATGACTCATGGTCGAAATAAAATCATTCAACAAGAATTGAAAATGTTTTTCATGTTATTTTAATATTTATAATCTTATTTATTTAAACGGTTTATTAATGAGGTAAAGACTGCATCATTGTTTTGCCATAAATAATTTAATTTATTTTTTGTATAAAAATTATAAATCAATTCCATGATATAGGAAATATTTTTATATTTCCAATTAATATTTATAGTAAAAAATATTACTTATATAAAACCATATAAAAATTAATTTACTAAAATATTTCTGTTTAAGTTATTTTTTCCTTTACATTATATTAATTAATCTAAAGTGTCATTGTCTATCATAAGTGGCTCCATGGTGTCCCAAAATAGAACCAAAGATGCCCATGGTTGGAAATTACTCATATAATAAGTTTAGGACAATTGTTAAGGTAATTTTGAATTATTAAAATATTATTGTTACCTTGAATTAACCTATTTACCTTTAACAACGTTAAATAAAAGTCAATAGTTAGTATTCACAATAAATTATTGTCATCTTATTGAACCACGTTTTACTTACTAATAACAACCATGTATGTCTGATTTTTGAAATTCAATTCACAGAAGTGGTAAAATTTCATTTAAATGAAAAATTCAGTTTTTTTAACTACTACTATGTGGTTTCACTATTCATAAAAATTGAAGTTTTTCACAAAAATACCAAAAATTTAGCCTAATATATATTTGATATTATGAATTCAAAAATGATGTCTATTTTACCGAATTCTAAACACAGAAGATTCATTAATTAATTTAAAATTAATTCCAGTTATCAAAACAAATCGCATGTTTTTAAGAAACAATAACTATCAAAAGATTAACACATGTTTATGACCAATTTCAAAGTGAAATTAAATACAACGACCATAATTTTATTAAATGGTAAAAATATATTATAATTACACATTAATACCAATTAAAATGATAAACTGACCAAATAAATAAATTATATTAAAATGCAGTTTTGAATTAAAAAACAATATTTTCACTATTCATTTAAAAAATGAACTTTATCAGAAAAATTCCAAAATTTTACACAATGTAAATTTTGATGTCCCCATTCAAAAGAAGGAGTTTATTTGGTCAATTATAATTTATTAAAGTGACAAAAACTATATTTAAGGAGGGTTCTCCGTTAAAAGGAGGCAAATTGACCTTTTAATCGAAATTAAGCTCCAAATTAGATTCATTCATATTTTCAGCCTATAACTTTTTTATTGGATAAATGTAAATACATTTAACAAACCTATATATCATATTGTATTTATTATTGGTCATTCCCACTAATATAATGGCTATTAGTTAACAACCATTTAAAATAATATTATACTACTAGTGTGCAACGTAAGATTTCAAAGAAACTCGTTGTTGCGTATCGAGTACGCTATCAAACATAGAAACCCCATTAAAATAAAATTAATATTTAATTAACAAATATTAATAAATATTAAATATTTATTATTCTTTATTTACCTGGGATGTTACATCCTTCCCCCCTTTTGTGAATTGTATTCCCGCAATTTTACTAATCAATGTAAGTGGGGGTATTTATCCCTCATAGCTTTTTCAGATTCCCATGTTTCCTTTTCAACCATATGGTTTTTCTACAAAACCATTACCTATTGATTACCTTATTATAGCAACACTTTATCTCTACGATCAAAAATATGAACTGGTTGTTCTTTATAAGAGAGATTCTCTTCCAACTGAACTACCTCTAAGATCAAAACATGAGTTGGATCTGACATATATTTTATCAACATCGAAACCAGAAATGCATTATATACCTGGGTTAAACATGGAGGTAAATCCACTCTGTATGCAACTGATCCAACTTTCTCCATAATTTCATAATTTCATAATTTCCAATGACCGCTTGGCTCATATTTCCCTTCTTACCAAAAGCATCACAATTTTTCATGGAGAAACATTGATAAAGTCATGACCACCTACCCAATAGAAAGATCCTTCCTCTAAATATCTTCATAACTTTTCTGTTTGCTCGGAGCTGTTCGGATGTGCTTCTAAATCAACTGAACTTTCACTGCCATCTCTTCTACCAATTCCGGTCCCATCAGCTTCCTTTCACCTACTTCATCTCAAAAAAGCTGGAGTTCGACAATGATTTCCATACAATTTCTCAAATTGATCCATCTGTATAATGGAATGAAAAATGTTATTTTTATAAAATTCATCCAAAGAATGTTGTTGGTCCCAAATTCACTAATAATACATAGAGCAAGCACATAACATATCCTCCCATGTATTAATTGTTTGTTGTAGTTTCCCATATGATTGAGTATGAAAAGCTATAATAAAATTTAATTCAGTACCCAAAAACATCTGAAGACCTTTCCAAGGGTTATAAATAAACCTTGGATCACGATCAGATACAATAGATAGGGGAACTCCATGAAACCTGACTATCTATTTAACATACAACCGAGAAATTTGACCTAAAGAAAATTTATCTCGAATAGGAAGGAAATGTGTAGATTTAGTCAATTGATCAACAATAACCCAGATTGAATTATTACCACGAGATGTTTTTGGTAATCCCACAATGAATTCCATGGATATATTTTCCCATTTCCACTCTAGCACTGGTAAAAGCTGAAACATCAATTTTGGTAACTTCTGCTCTAATTTAACCTGCTGACAAGTCAAACACTTCATAGTAAAATAAAAAATCTCTCTTTTCATTCCATCCCACCAGTAATACTTCCAAATATCTTTGTATATATTAGTACTACCAGGATAAATTGAAAACGGTGAACTATAAGTTTCACATAATAACTCATTCTTCAACTGTGAATCACAAGGCACACATAATCTCTTCCCAACCCTCAAAACACAATCATTATCATTGTTAAAATTAAGAAACTTACCCTTCTGAACCAACTCTATCTTTTTTTTGCAACTCATTGTCTTCATTCTACGCTTGCTTTATTCTGTCTGACAGAGATGATTTCACTGACTCCTGAATCAAAATAGAAGAATTTTCTGCACCAACAATTTCTATGCTAAATTTTATCAGATCAAAAATGAAAGGATCTTGTTCCAAAGGTAACATGTTTAATGAACCATTACTTTCTCGACTCAAAGAATTGGCCACATTATTTGATTTTCCCGAATGGTAATTGATCATGCAATCATAATACTTGATTAATTCCATCCATCTCCTCTACATCATGTTCCATTCTTTCTGAGTGAATATATAATTTAATCTTTTTTGATTAGTATAGATTTCACATTTTACTCCATACAAAGGATGCCTCAAAATTTTTAAAGCGAAAACAACAGCAGCGAATTCCAAATCAAGTGTAGGTTAATTTAACTCATGTGGTTTCAAATGACATGAAGCGTAAGAAATTACATGGTCATTCTACATTAGGAAAAAAACTAATCATTGAAAAGAAGCATCACTGTAGATAACAAACTCACCATTTCTGGATGGTAGCGCCAAAACTGGAGCATTCACCAATCTCTTTTTCAATTCCTGAAGATAGACATCACATTTCTTATCCATATGAACTTAACACCTTTTCAAGTTAACATAGTCATTGGACTAGATAATCGTGAAACATTTTCAAGAAACCTCCAGTAATAACATTCCAAACCAAAAAAACTATGAATCTTGGTTATATTTGTGAATCATGGCCATTCCTCAACAACTTTTGTTTTAGCATGATCAACAGTTATTCTATTTTTTGAAACAATGTGACCAAGGAATGAAATATATTGTAACCAAAACTCACACTTGGTGAATTTCCCATAACATTTATTTTCATTTCAGGTTTTCAAGATGACACTTAAATGACTTTCTTACTGTTATTTAATTTTCTAATAATCCAAAAAATCATCAATGAACACAACCACAAACTTATCCAAGAACTCATGGAATATTCTATTCATAAGATCAATGAATACTGCATGCGAATTAGTTAAACCAAAAGGCATAACTAAAAATTCATAATGGACATATTTAGTACGAAATATGGTCATCAAAATGTATTCTTCCTTTACTTTCAACTGATGGTACCCCGATCTCAAGTCAATCATTGTAAAATACTAAGCTCCCCAGAGCTGATTAAACAAATCATTGATATAAGGAAATGGATACTTGTTCTTAACAGTGATGTTATTCAATTATCTATAATGAATGAAAAATCTCATTAAACCATATACATTTTAGACAAACAAGACATGTGAACCCCATGGTGATGTTCTCGGTAGAATGAAACCTTTATCTAATAACTCCTTAAATTTCTTATTTAACGCTAAAATTTTAATTTGATTCATTCAATAAGGGGGTTTTGAAATTGGCATAGAATCAGGAACTAAGTTAATAGTAAATTCAACTTCCCGATCAGGTATAATACTAGGCAAATCATCAGGAAAAACATCAAGATAATCATTTACCACTGGCACAACATTATTCTGAACAGTTCCTTTATTTTCAAAAATATATGCAAGGTAACATTCATTTACATCTTTTATTAGTTTCTTATCTTCTTGATATGTTATAAAAAAAGGTTTCTTTCTTGTACACAAACTATAAATATTTCAAAAAAGAAACCTATGTAGCTCTGCACTCATTCTTAGCATGATAAATAGAAAGATAATCCTTGCCCAAAATAACATCAAACTCTTCTAGAGGAAAAACAATAAGGTTTTAGGTAGATTCATTCTGCACATAAGGACATGAATGTTATTATGTTTTCTTTTGGACTCAACATTTCCTCCAGGTGTTTTTATTGTATGTTATAAATTAATATCTTGAGATGGAATTCCAAATTTACTAGAAAACTTCTCAGAAATGAATGAGTGTGTAGACCCGGAATCAAAAAACGTATTGGCATAATCTTAACAAATAAACAGTGTACCTGATACAACGTCATTTGATGGACCAAAATCTGCTGAAGTAATTAAAAAGGATTTCACCACCCCTTTATGCTTGTTGTCTAGTTTCTTTCCTTTGGTTGAGTTATTTGTTGGACACTCATTTGCATACTGACCCATTTAATTGCACTTAAAACATTTTACTGACAATAAATCTGCTTTTGTGTTACCATTACCCTGATCTTTTTCAGTGCAATTACGTGCCTTATGTACCATTTTACCAAATTGGTAGCACTTACTAGAGTTCAAAAGACACTCCCCAGCATTATTTTTACCACAATTTTCAGAAATTGTAAACTTCAGATTCGTACCATTAGTCTTTTTTGAAGAGTTCTTCCATTTCGCCTGCCACCTCGACCTCTTATTATGTTGTTTTTTAAAGAATACCTAATCATTGAAAAACTACATTTCTACCTTATCTACACAATGAAAACGTTTTTTATAACTTTTGAACTCACGTGAAGCTAAATACCTTCGATACTTTGGCTTTAATCCTGAGTAAAAATGTTTGATTTTACTATCAAGATCACGTATGAAATTTGGAGCATACCTTGCCAATTGGGTGAATTTTTCATTATAAGCATCCACTGAGTCATCCTCCTGCCACAATTCCATGAATTGTTTTTCCATACTAAGATGAACCACCTTTGGAAAATATTTCTCAAGAAACATACCTTTGAATTAATCCCAATTGAGAGCATCAATCTGCTCATTATCCCTGATATTTTACACCATCGACCACCACTATTCAACTTCACCTTCAAAACTATAAATAGAAAGACTAACCTTTTGATGTTCTGAATAACCCATGAAATCAAAAATCATCTCCAGTGCTTTAATCCACCCTTTAGCTAGCACAGGGTCAGATGATCCTCTGAATGGGGGGGATGTTTCCTCATGAAACGCTATACTACAGACATGTTTATCTTTGGTTGATCTAGCGAATCATGTGCATGGATACCACCACCATTTATAGCCTGAGTCAATTGTGCAATCACTGCAACAAACAACTCAGTTCTGATTCTGACCATCTTAGGTTGAAAATTTGGAAGGTTGTCTTCCTCCTGATGTCGTCACAACATAGCTGCCTTGTTTCCTCTACAAAAAACCATTCTGAACATATAAATATCTTACGCCAAGAAACATAGTAATCTGTAAATGCTATATCCTTTCAATATTAAAATAAATTAATTTATGGAAATTTATTTAACAATACCCTAACTCCTAAAGTTATCTAAACTGACCTCCGATACCAACTATAAGGACCCAGAATTAAACATTTCATAATGTTGAATTAAATGAATGATTCACATAGAGGATATTTTCGGTTTATAGTTTTAGAGAATTAAGATATAAATGTTACATCTCAAAGATTAAAAATTATACACTTCTACACAGTTTCCATTTTTTCATAGAATAAACTCTTGAAAAAAAGAGTCATGTCTAGTTCCGTGTTTTAAACCACATGACTTTTCCTTGATCTCGTCCTTGACCCTATTCATCGTTAAGTCCTGTGAAAACATTTCAAAACATGGGATGACCATAAAAACCTCATTAAGGGTTATAAAACAAAGAAAGAAAACATTTTTTTTTTCAATAAATACAAACTAGGAACTCTTTTAATTACCTCATGAAATCATATGATTTTATGAATAAAACATAGATATCATAAATCATAAAGGTGACTTGTGGCATCTATATCATAATTACATTATAACTATCACAACTATAGAGAGAGTTACTTTGGAATACTCATCAAAGTATGTTCCATAAATCTCTTAGGAGAAACAATCATGTATACCTCCTTGATGCTACCTAATGCATTGGAGAGCTCTCTCAGGCTCACCCACCCATGGCTTATCACGGAACCACCTGTATACATAAATAATTTCCAAGAACTATAACATGATCATAACACATAACATAAGCATAAAGGAACGATGACATTTCCAAATTGCAATAAAAAATATCATTTCAATATATTGAAATAATAAATACATTATCAAAATAATTTTCAATAACAAAATATGTAAAAATATTATAAGGAATTTATTTTCCCTTTTAAAAACATTATGGATTGTTAAGGATGTCAATGATAAAATAATACTCGCGGCGGTGGAAAGGTCGTTGTCACCAATTACGTTAAAAAACATTCCACTTTCTTATTTAGTAAAATGCTTCATATAAATAGATTCCCTTTGAATGAAATTGAAATTAAATGTTGTTTATATAGCGTATAAAAGAAAATCGTGTATTAAAACAAAATATGCCTCAATGAAAGGAGATTGAGATGAAGTCCCTTACCTCGTGTCTGACATGACTCGATCGTTATTTATTCTCCTGAATAATAATCTAAATTTAATTTCTAATTAATTAAGAACCTTTTTCAAGTTTATAATTCCTCTTATATCACTTTTTTCCATGTTATAGACATTATGTAATCATTTAAGTTAATAACGTTCATTTTGTTGATATTTGGTACTTGAGTCATAAATGAACACCGTATATTACATGTTGTCAACGTGGTTAATAGTCCATTATATCTAGAATGATATTCATGATTTATATTTAATATATAGCATATATATCCAGTATATACTTGTATTTATAATAGTACATAACATTTTGGATGTTAGAAATGAAATGAACTGTTTAAGGAGACAGTAAGTCATACGTACGCATGAACACTACTTTCTTTTCTATTTCTTATTTTAATGGAAATAAAACATAATGATACAGAGGTATGTTATAATTTCAGTATAATTTCATATATAATATCATTTATAATATCATTAAGTTCATCCTTTAAACTTCCCACATATTCCATTAATGAGCCATATCTCTTTGAGGTGGCGGTAGTCCGCACTTCCTCAAATGAAATTATCATGTTTACACATAATGAAAACCATAAAGCTATGATATAAAAAAAATACATAAGCATAAAGTGAAGTGCCCAGATCAGTGTGAATCATTGAGAGGGGGAGGGGGTGAATCAGTGATCCCTTAAAACTTTTTACTAATTGATTCTTTATCAATTAAACCTCTATGGCTGGTTAAAGCCTCGATCCACTCTTCTTGTATCTCTTACCTTTCCACGAATGATGCAGTAAATGTAAAGGAACTGGACACAAGGATTTACAAGGTTCGGCACCAAAGGCCTACATCCTTTCCATGCTCTCCCAGCATGGATTCTCCCATTATAACTTGTTAGAATTACAATGGTCGATACAGAGTCCCACTGTATCTCTCCTGAGTCCCATAGGAGGGTCTTTATACTGCGTCCCACAGTGTTACCAGAGTCCCACTGGCCTGCTCCAGAATCCCACTGAAGACTTCTTCTCCCTGAGTCCCACAGGGTCTTCTCTTGGCTCCTCGAGTCACACGAGTAGCTCTTCTCCACTTTAAGCTTCTTCAAGTATCTTCACCAGTCTGGGATAAAGACTGCTGGCCTTGCTCTGTACCTCTGATCACTTGAGTTGATCAGGTCTTCTCGTCTTGCTCAGGCGTTATCACCTTCTTCTATGGATGACCTGGCTTCTCTCCAGCTACTGAATACTCAGACAATTGATATCTTTTACTTCAGTCTGGTCCAGTCTCACTTCACATCAACTTCATGCACTGAATGCATGGCAACTCTGAATCCTCATGCACTGACTGCATGGACTTCTCAAATCTCTTCAAGAACTCCTGGTCTTGGACAACTCAAATGCACACCACTGATTTGGCTTTGTTCACGTGTTCATGTGCATGCATGCATGCAGGCACTCCTCCTTTCCTCTTCTTGGTGCAGTAGACCCACAAAGGGTGTAATCAATTATAGCACACACCTTCTCCACTTCCTTCACACTCTTAATTCAATTTGCTTACACACTTAATGTGTGTTATAATTTAGTGTGGACGTCCTCTTATTTCTTCTTCTAAATGTGTACACTTTGCACACACCTAGGTTCAGCCTTCACTTGTTAAGCACACACAAATTCTTCACTTTGCACACACACTTAAATGTGTTCTTCTTTGTTGTGGCCTACACTCCATTTCTTGCACACACACAAGAGCCACGGCCTCCTCTTCTTCAACAGCCACACAAGGGTGCAGTGGCAAGGCGCGCAAGTCCTCTGATGTAGCTTATCCGCGCAAGTGCAATGACACAAGGGAGCAAGGCGCGCAAGGCAGCCGTGCAAGGCTCTTTAGCCGCAGTCGCGCAAGGTACCAAGCCGCGGGGCACGCAAGCTCTCGGGCTTCAACCACGGGCGCGCAAAGTGCTGCGGCCCTGGGTACTTCCTGCTGCGCAAAGATTAGCGCCCAGGGGACTTCATCCAACCTTCTTGTCGCACAAAGAAGTTGCACGCAAGGAACTCAGCTGCGCAAATATAATTGCGCGGGGGCTTCAAAATCTTCGCGAGGCAGAGCACTCACGGGGCTTCTTTCAAGTTCATCAGCAAGCACAATGAGAGCCTCGAGCTCTCCTTATATAGGCAGACGAATGCCTTTGATCATCCGCGTGTTAAATCGTGAATCACCGAAGATTTCGGATCATCAAAATCTTTCCAAAGTTTTGCGTTTTCTCTTCGGTGCACGCGGGTTCTTTTTATTATTTATTTTTCCTCCACGTGCATGCGACATAGAACGCATGCACGGCCTTCGGTTAAGGATAATCCATGAAAACCATAAACCACACAAGGCCTCGCACCTTCGGTTTGCTTCGGCCTTCTTCGAAATTTTCCATACGTTGCATGCATGTATATTTTTATACATGAATCTGTTTAGTAGGTCTAGACGAGCTCAATGGAGCATTTGGCTTCGACAATGGTGGTCGGGAACTTGAAATAGGTCGTCGGATGGCCTCTGGTTCGTCGGCGGCTCGTGGGTGGCTTCGGGGTGTCCTCGACTCGAGCTCGAGGTGGAAGACGAGCCACGGCCGTTGGATCAGGCGTTTGAATATCCTCGGACGGCCACGATCAGGAGATCTCGCGCGGGATGCGATGAGCGGCTGTGATCAGCCGCGCGATTGGATGAGCGGCCAGGATCTCTTCCGCGGGAAAAATCCGCGTCCCACATCGAAACCTCTCGCGGTTTTTGCGCGGTTTATTACCCAGGCGCTGCCTCAACCCCCTGATTGAACTTCCAACCTCCACGGTGTCGCCCCGCACCGTGTTCTCCCTGCGGGCGCGCTCTGCGCCCACTCTCGCCTCTGCGGGCGCGCTCCTAGCGCCCACTATGCACTACCTGACACTCGCGGGTGCGCTCATGCGCCCCTGCCGGGCTCCTCCGGGCGTGCCCCAGGCGCCCATGCGGTGTCTTGGGTGTGCGCCCTGCCGCCCTGGCTCGCCCCATGGGTTCCCCCGGGCGTGGTGCCCTAGTGCCCATGCCTTGGGGTTGAACCCTCAAGGTGCCTTGGCTGGCCATATTTTTTGGCAAAGAAAAATATTATGACTTTGTTAAAAACAAAGTTCTCCTCCATATAAAATGCCATATCAAGCCCTTTCATTCTTCTTCTCCATTTCTTCTTCTTCATTAGAATTCCTCCAATTCTATTCAACATGTATTCATCACTTAGGAATGGAAATTCTTGAAGGTTCTTCATCTTCAACCGAACTCCTGAATCAACATGAATTCTCCAATGTGCTTCATTGATCTAATCAGAGATCAAGTTGGATCACTTCCAATTCACATGCACTAAGAGTTAGCACATGGACTTCTTTAATCCACTTCATCCACATAGAACTTGTGGATGGATCATCTTCATCTCCTCATGCATTGTCAATACAATGCATGGGCTTCAAACAATGTTGTGACATTGTATCCAGTTGATACAAGTTCTTTGAACTTAAAGAGCAGCTCAACAATCGTCAGATATACATGGAGAATGTTTCAACCATATTCTCCAATGCCACTTAGTGAATCTCCTAAGTGACATGCATCTTAGTACCATGGCCATTCTCCTTCATCACCATCACCATCACATCCTTTGACATTCACATCTTGACTCCTTGACATCCATTCATTCCAAGACAACTTCATGCCTCATTGACAACAAATGCAACACAATGCACTTCAATCTCCCCCTTTGTATTTGTTGTCAATACACTCCTTCAGCACATATCAATGGGTCAATATGTGTGCCAATATTTTCTCCGCCTTATTGGCAATCAAATGGAAAGGTGTGGTGTGGTTCACTTTTTCAAAAATCTCTTCCTCCCTTCGAATAGCATCTTCTTGAAAAAATCACTAAGAGAGGGATGATGCCACATGTTCTCTTTAGAAAAGAACCTTTAGTAAATCAACTCTAAGTCTACTTGGGCTAACCCGGTGTAGAAAACAAGAGTGATATAACCAAGATTTTTCAATGCTGTCCACAATTCTCTACACATGTGAGATCATGCTTGGGGGTTTGAAATTTTTCAGATGTAACAATTAATTTGCTAAATCCTGCACAACTTCACAAAACACATTAGAAAGTTCAGGTGCAAAGATAAAGCTCCCCCTTTCATCCATTGGTCTTCAATCCATACTCCCCCTTAATTTACAAGATAAACTCAATTAAGAAACAAGGGATGAAAGTATGATTGGAATACCTTCACTTTTCTCAAGATGGTATTAATCTCAGAATCCCATCTTCTTCAGATTGGCTCCCCCTCAAGGGGTGCACTCCATTCTGTCCAAACCATCCTCCAGATGAGAATGATCATCATCTTCAATTCCCTGCAGTGTTAGCACATGTAAATGCAAGTGATTAGGGAATAAGATGGAACCTCCTTGGTTCATCAATGTGAACAACAAGGTTGAGAAGATTCTCTCAACCGAGATGTCCCATTTTCACCAGTCTTCACACTTGCACATTTGATCTTCATTGATGATTGTGCTGGTGTGGTTATCAAAACATCTTCATGTGAAACCTTCTTCATCCCTTTTGCTTTAGAAATTGCCAGAGCTTCATCTTCAACTCTTTGTAGTTCTCTGGCAAGTTGCAACTGATTTGGCCATATGACTAGTAAATCATTTGGAAGTGTGGCCTCAGTTCTGGAAGTTCCACATGGTTCTTTGGATGCTGCTAAGCTACCTCTCTTAGGTAACTTATTTTCAATCAATCCCTTCTTCTTCTGGATTGATTGTATTTTGGAGTTCAGTCTGCTTCTATTTAGTTTCATGGCTTCTTTACAAAGATCCATGATATGTCCTTTCTTCCCACAGTAGAAGCATATTTTCATGGTGGTCCTACTGGATGACTCACCCTTCTTGGACTTAGACTCCAAGGTCTTCTCTTCCTTTTCCATAATCTTCTTGGGAGCATCTTCCACTTTCTTCTGCTTGCTTCCCATGGATTCCTTCTTAGCCCGGTTCAGTGATCTTCTCTTCATTCCAGCTTCGGATACATTCGGAGATTGATATGTATCAACTCTTTGACCACTTTTGCAACCATCCCAGATGTTATCAAGTAATCCAAATCTATTTGCAGTAAACAGATGTCTCTGGACCTGTGGATGTTGCTTTCTTCCTTCTGGCTTGCCCCCCTTGGCATGGGCTTCCTCTGTGCTTTGGCATTCAGTGGATTGTACCAAAAATCCTTTGCACAATGCCCATACATGTTACAACACCAACATTGACCCACAAATCTTGACCTCTTGAGTCCTTCTGATTTTAGGGTACTTTTCTTGACTTGTTGTGCTGTTTCAGGAGAGCTCTCTTTCTTCATCTTCTTCATCCATACTTGATCAATGTTATTCTTCCATCCTGTATTTTTTGTGGAAACACATTTAGAAACATGAGTACAAGATGGTATGGATGGTACCTTCTTTTTAGAAGTTGTTGCACATTCACTAGAGGATGTATTTCTTTTGGAATCATCCTTCTCAATGCATACTTGAGTAGAAACATGTCTTCTTGCAGCTGACTGGGAGGATTCAGCTTTAGGTGATTGCAGATGTTTCAATATCACCTCCAGTTCTAAACACTTCATGTTGAGGGAGTTCTTCTCATCCTCAATTGTTCTTAGCCTTCCTTCCCATTTCTCTTCCAGCTGTTTTATCTGGTCTTCATGCACCTGCTTCATTTCAAGCAATGAGTTGTCAAGCTCCTTCACCCTTATGACTTTGTCTTCAAGTTGAGCATCTCTGACAACCATTGACACTTTGTGCCTCTTTTCCAGTGCATGGAAAACATCTCTGACCATTATTTTAAAGAAATCTTTCTCAGAATGGCTTCTTTGCAATTCGTCAGCAGTGTCTTCATATCTTTCATTGCAAAGGGATACTGTTTCATCTTTGGCATTTACCAGCTTTCTGAGAGTGTTGGTTATGCCAACCCTTTTAGCCAGCTGATCTTCCATAGCATTGGATTCTTCTTCTAACTGTGATTTTTTTTCATGAAGATCATGGATGCCTGTAGCTATACACTTTGCCACTTCCATGGGAACTGTCTTCTGAAGATATTTGAGTGCACTCTGAAGATCATTCATTGTTTCAACTTCATCACAGCTAGGACAGGCTTTCTTCATCTTCTTGGCCTGTTTCTTCTTTCTTTTTTTCTGAGTCTTGGCAGATATCTCCATTTGAGGCTGGTCGCTCGTTTCCTCAAATCTGCACTTCATAAAGACTCCCTTGGATCATTTAGAGGTAACCTCCCTCTGATAACAATTGAAGTGCCCAGATCAGTGTGAATCACTGAGAGGGGGAGGGGGTGAATCAGTGATCCCTTAAAACTTTTTACTAATTGATTCTTTATCAATTAAACCTCTATGGCTGGTTAAAGCCTCGATCCACTCTTCTTGTATCTCTCACCTTTCCACGAATGATGCAGTAAATGTAAAGGCACTAGACACAAGGATTTACATGTTTCGGCACCAAAGGACTACATCCTTGCCATGCTCTCCCAGCATGAATTCTCCCATTATAACTTGTTAGAATTACAATGGTCGATACAAAGTCCCACTGTATCTCTCCTGAGTCCCACAGGAGGGTCTTTATACTGCGTCCCACAGTGTTACCAGAGTCCCACTGGCCTGCTCCAGAATCCCACTGAAGACTTCATCTCCCTAAGTCCCACAAGGTCTTCTCTTGGATCCTCGAGTCACACGAGTAGCTATTCTCCACTTTAAGCTTCTTCAAGTATCTTCAGTAGTCTGGGATAAAGACTGCTGGCCTTTCTCTATACCTCTGATCACTTGAGTTGATCAGGTCTTCTTGTCTTGCTCAGGCTTTATCGCCTTCTTCTAAGGATGACCTGGCTTCTCTCCAGCTACTGAATACTCAGACAATTGATATCTTTAACTTCAGTCTGGTCCAGTCTCACTTCACATCAACTTCATGCACTGAATGCATGGCAACTCTGAATCCTCATGCACTGACTGCATGGCCTTCTCAAATCTCTTCAAGAACTCCTGGTCTTGGACAACTCAAATGCACACCACTGATTTGGCTTTGTTCACGTGTGAATGTGAATGCATGCATGCATGCACTCCTCCTTTCCTCTTCTTAGTGCAGTAGACCCACAAAGGGTGTAATCAATTATAGCACACACCTTCTCCACTTCCTTCACACTCTTAATTCAATTTTCTTACACACTTAATGTGTGTTATACTTTAGTGTGGATGTCCTCTTCTTTCTTCTTCTAAATGTGTACACTTTGCACACACCTAGGTTCGGCCTTCACTTGTTAATCACACACAAATTCTTCACTTTGCACACACACTTAAATGTGTTCTTCTTTGTTGTGGCCTACACTCCATTTCTTGCACACACACAAGAGCCACGACCTCCTCTTCTTCAACAGCCACACAAGGGTGTAGTGGCAAGGCGCGCAAGTCCTCTGATGTAGCTTAGCCACGCAAGTGCAATGACACAAGGGAGCAAGGCGCGCAAGGCAGCCGTGCAAGGCTCTTTAGCCGCAGTCGCGCAAGGTACCAAGCCGCGGGGCACGCAAGCTCTCGGGCTTCAACCACGGGCGCGCAAAGTGCTGCGGCCCTGGGTACTTCCTGCTGCGCAAAGATTAGCGCGCAGGGAACTTCATCCAACCTTCTTGTCGCACAAAGAAGTTGCACGCAAGGAACTCAGCCGCGCAAATATAATTGCGCGGGGGCTTCAAAATCTTCACGAGGCAGAGCACTCACGGGGATTCTTTCAAGTTCATCAGCAAGCACAATGAGAGCCTCGAGCTCTCCTTATATAGGCAGACGAATGCCTTTGATCATCCGCGTGTTAAATCTTGAATCACCGAAGATTTCGGATCTTCAAAATCTTTCCAAAGTTTTGCGTTTTCTCTTTGGTGCATGCGGGTTCTTTTTATTATTTATTTTTCCTCCACGTGCATGCGACTTAGAACGCATGCACGGCCTTCGGTTAAAGATAATCCATGAAAACCATAAACCACACAAGGCCTCGCACCTTCAGTTTGCTTCGGCCTTCTTCGAAATTTTCCATACGTTGCATGCATGTATATTTTTATACATGAATCTGTTCAGTAGTTCTAGACGAGCTCAATGGAGCCTTTGGCTTCGGCAATGGTGGCCAGGAACTTGAAATAGGTCATCGGATGGCCTCTGGTTCGTCGACGGCTCGCGGGTGGCTTCGGGGTGTCCTCGGATCGAGCTCGAGGTGGAAGACGAGCCACGGCCGTTGGATCAGGCGTTTGAATATCCTCGGACGGCCGCGATCAGGAGATCTCGCGCGGGATGCGATGAGCGGCTGTGATCAGCCGCGCGATTGGATGAGCGGCCAGGATCTCTTCCGCGGGAAAAATCAGCGTCCCACATCGAAACCTCTCGCGGTTTTTGCGCGGTTTATTACCCAGGCGCTGCCTCAACCCCCCGATTGAACTTCCAACCTCCACGGTGCCGCCCCGCACCGTTTTCTCCCTGCGGGCGCGCTCTGCGCCCCCTCTCTCCTCTGCGGGCGCGCTCCTAGCGCCCACTATGCACTACCTGACACTCGCGGGTGCGCTCATGCGCCCCTGCCGCGCTCCTCCGGGCGTGCCCCAGGCGCCCATGCGGTGTCTTGGGTGTGCGCCCTGCCACCCTGGCTCGCCCCACGGGTTCCCCCGGGCGTGGTGCCCTAGTGCCCATGCCTTGGGGTTGAACCCTCAAGGTGCCTTGGCTGGCCATATTTTTTGGCAAAGGAAAATATTAAGACTTTGTTAAAAACAAAGTTCTCCTCCATATAAAATGCCATATCAAGCCCTTTCATTCTTCTTCTCCATTTCTTCTTCTTCATTAGAATTCCTCCAATTCTATTCAACAAGTATTCATCACTTAGGAATGGAAATTCTTGAAGGTTCTTCATCTTCAACCGAACTCCTGAATCAACATGAATTCTCCAATGTGCTTCATTGATCTAATCAGAGATCAAGTTTGATCACTTCCAATTCACATGCACTAAGAGTTAGCACATGGACTTCTTTAATCCACTTCATCCACTTAGAACTTGTGGATGGATCATCTTCATCTCCTCATGCATTGTTAATACAATGCATGGTCTTCAAACAATGTTGTGACATTGTATCCAGTTGATACAAGTTCTTTGAACTTAAAGAGCAGCTCAACAGTCGTCAGATATACATGGAGAATGTTTCAACCATATTCTCCAATGCCACTTAGTGAATCTCCTAAGTGACATGCATCTTAGTACCATGGCCATTCTCCTTCATCACCATCACCATCACATCCTTTGACATTCACATCTTGACTCCTTGACATCCATTCATTCCAAGACAACTTCATGCCTCATTGACAACAAATGCAACACAATGCACTTCATAAAGAAAACATAAAAATAATATATATCTCATATAAATACAGTTCCTTCTTAAGGGCCACCGTGAGAGGCGGAAGGAGGTAATTGAACAGTCATCATTTCGTGTGGCGTTAGTTTTCTATCCACAGAAACATTATGTTCTTCACCCATTAGATGGAGTTGTGTGTAAGTGTAGTTAAAATAATTCTCATAAAAACATCCAAGAATATTGATGATACTAGTGTTATTATAAAATAAAAGAATAAAATGATTTTATGGGCCAGAGTAGTAAAATAAATGAAAAGAAGTTAAGAGAAACTATTAACGTTAATTTGGGTAACTCCCTTTGGATGGAACCAAAAGGACTTCTTTAAGTTCCTTCTACCAAGGGTAAGGCATCTAAGTGGAAGAGAAGGATGTAGGGAGCTTAATTGGGCAGATACTGGACAATCCTAAAGGCTTGATAGGTGTGAGGAATTGGTTATAAGAAAGGGATTTTTATAAGCTGGAGGAGGGGCTCTTTAAGAAAGTGTGAAAATATTATTTTATTATATAATGATATTATGTTTCAAAAGGTCCAAAAATCATTAAAGTCGAAGATAAGATGACCCATGGTCAAAATAAAATTTTCCAATAAGAATTGGACATGTTTTGGATGTTATTTTAAAATTTATAATCTTTTTTATTTAAACGATTTATTAATGTGGTAAACACTGCATCATTATTGTGTCATAAATAATTTAATTTTTTTGCTGTATAAAAATTTTAAAAAAATATCATGATATAGGAAGTATTTTCATATTTACAATTAAAATTTATAGTCATAAATATTACATATATAACACCATATAAAAATTAATTTACTAAAATATTTTTGTTTATGTAATTTTTTTCCTTTACATTAAATTAATTAATCTAAAGTGTCATTATCTTTCATAAGTGGCTTCATGTGGTCCCAAAATAGACCCAAAAATTCCCATGGTTAGTCATTACTCATCCAAAATGTTTAGGACAAGTGTTAACGTAATTTTTAATTATTATAATACTCTTTTTACCTTGAATTAATCTATTTACCATTAACAGTGGTAAATAAAATTCAAAAGTTACTATTCACCAAAAATTATATTTCATATTATTGAACAAAATATTACTTAATAATAACATCTATGTATGTGGTATTTTAAAAATATAATTCAGAGAAGTGGTAAAATTTTATTTCAATGAAAAAGTCAGTTTATTAACTACTACTAAGAGGTTTCACTATTCATCAAAAATTGAAGTTTTGTAGAAAAATACCAAAAATTCAGCCTATGCTATATTTGATAGTATAAATTCAACAATTATGTCTATTTTCCCAAATTATAAATATATAAGTTTCATTAATTAATTTATAATTAATTCCCGTTATCAAAACAAATTGCATGTTTTTAAGAGACAATAACAATCAAAAGATTGATACTTGTTTATGTCCAATTTCAAAGTGAAATAAAATCCAATGACCAGAATTGGATTAAATGGTAAAAATATATGATAATTAAACATTAAAACCAATTAAAATGGTAATTTAACCATATAAATAAATTACATTAAAACGCAGTTTTGAATTATAAAAAAATATTTTCACTATTCAATAAAAAATGAACTTTATCAGAAAACTTCCAAAGGTTTACTAAAAGTAAATTTTGATGTCCCCATTATAAAGAAGGATTTTATTTGGTCAATTATAATGTATTATAGTGGCCAAAACTATATTTAATGATGGTTCACTATTAAAATGTGGAAAATCGACCTTTTAATGTAAATTATGCTTAAAATTAGATTCATTCAAATTTTAAGCCTCTAACTTTTTTATTGGATAAATGTAAATACATTTAACTGACATGTATAACTATATTGTAGTTAGTTTTGTTTATTCCCACCAATACAACAGCTATGAGTTAACTAACATTTAAAATAATATTATATTATTAATGTGCAACGTAAGATTTCAAAGAAACTCGTTGTTGTGTATCGGGTACACTATCAAACATATCAAACCCTTTAAAGTGAAATTAATATTTAATTCACAAATATTAATAAATATGAAATATGTTTTATTCTTTATTTACCTGGGATGGTGCACGTAGTGTGTTGAAATATCATAATCCTTGAGTATTTCAGGCCGTCACCTTTGACCAATGTTGATTTCTTTATGTGAGAATATATATTTCAAGCTATTGAGATCTGTATATATGTCAAATATTTCAACATTGGGATAATGTAGCCTTATATTTAGAGATAAGCTGACATATTCTAACTCATTATCATGAGTAGGACAGTTTTGTTCAGGAAATTTGAACAACCTTGATTCATATGCAATAACTATATCATTCTACATATGGACACAATCGATTCCCTTCATTGATGCATCACTATAGATCACAAATCCTTTATTACCTAATAGTAGAGTTAGGATCATAGAATTCACTAGTTTTATATTCAATTCTCCAATTCATTCCTCACATTATTTTTTCATATGATCTTTACCCCTTTCTATATATTCTTGGTCATTGGGTTGGCTAAATCGACATAGTTTAAAAGAAAAATTGATAATAACATGCTAAACCAATAAAACTATGCACCTTAGTTATGTTCATTGGAGTACCCAGTTCGTGCACATCCATTGACTTCATGGGATCAATATATATTCCATCATTATTTGTAACACCCCAGGTAAATAAAGAATATAACATCTTTATATTTATCCATATTTGTGAATAAAATATTAATATTACTTTAAAGGGGATGCTATGCTCGATGGCATACCCAACACGCAACAACGAGTTTCTTGGGAATCTTACGTTGCACTCTAATAATAAAATAATATTATTTTAAACAGTAGTTAACGCCTAGCCGTTGTAATGGCGGGAATGAACAGAACTAACAACAAAATGATTATATATGTTTTTCAAATATTTTTACTTTTTACAATAAATGTTAGAGGATTAAAATATGCAAATGAATCCAAATTTAAGCGTACAATTCTAATATTCTTTAAAAGGACGATTAACCGCCTTTTGATGGCGAACCTCTTTTAAATCCACTTTTTTTACAATTTTATGTGTTATATTTGACAAAAAAAAAATTCTTCTTTAGAATCGGGACATCAAAGTTTACTTTGCGTAAATTTTTGATATTTTTCCAAAAAAGTTCAATTTTTAATGAATAGTGAAAAATGTTGTATTTTAATTCAAAACCTCTTTTTAATAATATTTATTTATATGATTAGATTATCTTTTGAATTTATTTTAAAGTTAAATTAGAATATATTTTTACCATTTAATCCAATAGTTTTCATTGGAATTAATTTCACTTTGAAATCGGACTTAAACTAGTGTCCATCTTTTGATACATTTTGTTTCATAAAAACACGCTATTTGTTTTGACAGCGGGAATTAATTATTAAATTAATTAATTCAACTTATATATTTTGAATTTTGTAAAATAGACATCATTTTTGAATTCGGAATATCAAATATAGCTTAAGGTGATTTTTTGGTAATTTTCTGAAAAACTTCAATTTTTGATGAATAGTGAAACCACTAAGTGGTACTTATAAAAACTGATTTTCCATTTAAATGATATTTTGCCATCTTTGTGTTTTGAATTTCAAAAATCCGACATACATGGTTATAATTAAGAAGTAAAATGTGGTTCAATGGGATAAAAATAATTTTTTGGTGAATAGTAACTTATTAAGTTTTTAATCGCGATTAGAGGTAATTAGTGTAGTTTAAGGTAAAAATAATGTTTTAATAAAATGAAATGACCTAGAAACATGTCCTAAACTCATTGGATGTGTAATGGGTGACCATGAAAATCCATGGGTAAACTTGGGGACCCCATGGAGCCACTTTGGTTTGAAAATGACATAAATATCTTTTTATTTAATGTTAAAGTAAAAATGACACAAACATGAGATGTTTTGCTAAAAAAATTTAAATGGGGTTAAACAAGTCATAGATTTGACTATAAATAGTCATTTGAAAGCTAAAAATATTTCCTATATCATATTATTATTTTTTTATAATTTTTAGACATTAAATAAATTAAATTATTTATGACATCATGATGATGCAGCGATGAGCTCATTATTTATCGATTTAAATAAAATGGAAAGATAATGTAATATCTAAGACCTACACATGTCCAATACCTATTGGATGAGTGGATTTAGAACCCTTATCACTTTATCCTCGAAATAAAACAATGTGGGACCTTTAAAATCCGAAACACTTTTGAAAATAAAGTAACATTTTGTAACTTTACAAGAGTGCCCCTCCTCTCCTCTTATAAAATGCCCCCACCTCTACCTCATTACCCACACATCCAAAGCCTTTGGCTCGGCAAATATATGCCCATTTTGTCTCTCCACTTCCCTCTATTACTCCTTGTAGCCTCACTTTGGGCAGAAGTCTTCCCAAGTAATCCTTTGAGCTCAAACCAAAGGGAGTTACCTGATTTTAAAGTAATGTCTTCATTTGATTCCTTTTGTTTTATTTTGCCTCTCCAACCCCCTAAACTCTTTTTATTCATTTATTTTGTAACAAATCCAGTATCTTCAATATAATAGGATGTTTTTACAAGAAGGATTCGAGCTAAACTTACACACACCTACATCTAATGGTTAAATAACATACTGTTTCTAGGGATGGTGAATTTCTGCCTCACGAAACGATGATTGTTCAACACTAATATAACAACGTCAAAGGTGGCCATTCAAGTGTCACTATATTTATATATGATATATAATATGTTTATGCTTTACTTAAGCTTCTGTATTCTTCTTTTGTGGCATTCCTTTATGGTCTCTATTGTGGGAAAACACGATAATTTCATTTTAGGAAGTGCGGACTACCGCCCCCTCAAAATGATGTGATTCGTTAATGCCATATGTGGGATGTATAAAGGATGGATTTAAAGTTATTGTTTCCGACGCTTTCGCCGGGGCGCGCGCGCGTCCGTCCGCGGGGGAGGGGGACGCGCGGCTTTGTTGCCCCGCATTCCCGCTTTCCAAAGGCGGGCGGCATTCGTCCCTTTGTTCAGGTACGGCTGCTCCTTGATCGAAACGGGATGATGGGATGTCGGTTCTTCCTCCTGTGGATTCCTCCTCAGAACTCGTCACCTAGTCCGGGTCTCCCTTATAGATTTAATATGTAGTTCGTGAAACTCTTCCCGGTGTCATGTTTCCATGGACGCCGGTTAATTACACTGCTTCTGTCGGGACATTCCAAAGGGTCCAGTCAGGGCAGCAACCTTCGGTCAGGGGAGTAATCACGTTTGAGGCATCAGTAGCGTGTTTGGATGCTGGGGTACCTGGCATGTCTGTCTGTTATCCTCAATCATAAGGCTTCTCGAGGGCGTGGAAGCCCGAGGCATCCCACATCGAGCGCAGGGAATTACATGTCATAGACACGTATTTGAGGTTTTCCTCAGCTTCCCATGTTCAACACAGGGTATGTTGCAAGATTAACGTCTAGCAGAGACGGTTGAGAATGAGATGGGACCATCGCAGGGTGGCGACAGCGAAGTTGGGCTTGAGCCTTGAAGAGACTTCCTACGTATCCCCGTGGAAGGGAATCAAAGTCCGCGTAGTTCAGGATGGTGCCGGTAAACCGACGTGAAGCTGGACCTTGGTCCGAAGAGAGTTGGGCTTGAACCTCTAGGAGGATTCCTACGTACCATGCCTTGACATGGATCAAAGTCCCCGTAGTTCAAATGATACAGTTTAACGTCATGCGGGACGATAATGAACCCTGACGTGAATAAACGACGGGTGGGCTTGAACCTCGTGGAGGCTTCCTACGTACCATGCCTTGACACGGATCAAAGACCTCGTAGTTCAAGTGGTCACAACGGCTTACCGCTGGACTGGAATGGGACCCGACGTGAATGAGCGACGGGTGGGCTTGAACCTCGTGGAGGCTTCCTACGTACCGTGCCTTGACATGGATCAAAGGCCTCGTAGTTCAAATGGGGGTTGGGTCGCAATGGCTTACCACTGGACCGGGATGTAGTTTAACGTCATACTGGACGTAGGTAGAACACGACGTGAATTGGGTGATGGGTAGGCTTGAACCTCGTGGAGGCTTCCTACGTACCATGCCTTGACATGGATCAAAGACCTCGTAGTTCAGATGAAAGTAGACCTTGGTCCACTGATGGTGGGCTTGAGCCTCGTGGAGGCTTCCTACGTACCATGCCTTGACATGGATCAAAGACCTCGTAGTTCAAGTGGTCACAACAGCTTACCATTGGACTGGAATGGGACCCGACGTGAATGAGCGACGGGTGGGCTTGAACCTCGTGGAGGCTTCCTACGTACCGTGCCTTGACATGGATCAAAGACCTCGTAGTTCAAATGGGGGTTGGGTCGCAATGGCTTACCACTGGACCGGGATGTAGTTTAACGTCATACTGGACGTAGGTAGAACACGACGTGAATTGGGTGATGGGTAGGCTTGAACCTCGTGGAGGCTTCCTACGTACCATGCCTTGACATGGATCAAAGACCTCGTAGTTCAGATGAAAGTAGACCTTGGTCCACTGATGGTGGGCTTGAGCCTCGTGGAGGCTTCCTACGTACCATGCCTTGACATGGATCAAAGACCTCGTAGTTCAAGTGGTCACAACGGCTTACCGCTGGACTGGAATGGGACCCGACGTGAATGAGCGACGGGTGGGCTTGAACCTCGTGGAGGCTTACTACGTACCGTGCCTTGACATGGATCAAAGACCTCGTAGTTCAAATGGGGGTTGGGTCGCAATGGCTTACCACTGGACCGGGATGTAGTTTAACGTCATACTGGACGTAGGTAGAACACGACGTGAATTGGGTGATGGGTGGGCTTGAACCTCGTGGAGGCTTCCTACGTACCATGCCTTGACATGGATCAAAGACCTCGTAGTTCAGATGAAAGTAGACCTTGGTCCACTGATGGTGGGCTTGAGCCTCGTGGAGGCTTCCTACGTACCATGCCTTGACATGGATCAAAGACCTCGTAGTTCAGAAGAATGTAGACCTTGGTCCACTGATGGTGGGCTTGAACCTCGTGGAGGCTTCCTACGTACCATGCCTTGACATGGATCAAAGACCTCGTAGTTCAGAAGGGTTTGTCGGTAAACCGACGTGAAAGCAGACCTTGGTCCACTGTTGGTGGGCTTGAACCTCATGGAGGCTTCCTACGTACCATGCCTTGACATGGATCAAAGACCACGTAGTTCAGGAGAAAGTAGACCTTGGTCCACTGATGGTGGGCTTGAACCTCGTGGAGGCTTCCTACGTACCATGCCTTGACATGTATCAAAGACCTCGTAGTTCAGAAGGGTTTGTCAGGGTCGGTGCTCACTCTAAGCCCACGTGAGTCATGCTCGGTGTGAGAAACAAGAGGTTGCAGGGACCTGACGATCACGTCGCGAAGGGTGCGTCCGTGAGAAGCGAAGAGGGGCTTACGCGTTGGGCGGCCCATGGTGTTGGGACTTACTCTAGGATGGAGGCCCATGGCGCGACAAAGCGCGGGAAAGATGGACCTTGGTCCGACGATGGGAGGTGCCTCGTTCCCTATCACGTCCTCCACTGACCTTGGTAGTGGGGAAGTACCGAGATGCACGGGTGAAATCATCCGTACCATAAGTTAGGGATTTACGCTCTGAGGCGACCCTTCCCCTGCGAACATACACCACTCCGACAAGGAGGATCTCATTCCATGTGCGGAAGAGTTCCATTCCCGTGGAGACGAGTGGTGTAAAAAATGTTCGAGTTGGGGGGGGACCCTTTGTGAGGGAAACGAGGTTGGGTCACAGTTTAACGTCATGTGTTGAGGACGTGGTGCTTGGCAGTTTAACGTCCTGCAGCTCGGACGAGGTGGGTTCACTCCACACCCCTAGGGCTTACATAACCGGTACCCTCTGGTCCTTGGGGAAGGGAAGGTACCAGTAAGGCCATGGTAAAGGGGGGTCGAGGGAGGAACCATCGAGGGGTCCACGTTAGCGTGGCTATGCGAAGAAGCAATAGTCGTTAGCGTGCCTATGCGAAGAAGCATTGGGCGAAGCAACGCTGCGGGAGGTGTTGTCCATGGGACTTTGAAATCACATCGTGCAAACCTGGAGGGTCGCAGGAAAGGAGGAATCGCTAAGCAGGGGAGTGTGCTTTGCGAAGTGGGGTGCCTTGGCCTTAGCATGGGGCATAGGTGGGAGTGGGTGGTGCTTCGCGAAGTGGAACAGTGTTCGCGGAACACTGCCTCGCGAAGAAGGAGTGGTTCGCGAAACGGGGTCCTGCCAAGCAATGTGCTTCGCGATGCATAGTTATCCTGCCTTGGCATAGGGATTACTAGCATGGGTTGGGTGTTTCGTGAAACACGAGTGCTCCGCGGCTGCCCGGGTTCCCTTGGGAATCCCCTTCCTTTGCAAACGCCCTTGGGATTCGCGAAGGGCATCCCTCTCGGAAGAGGGGCTCAGAACGAAACAAATCAGAGTCGTCTCGCGAAGTAGAAATACCTCGCGGAGCTCATGATTCTCGGGGCAAAGCTTGCTTCGCGATTCGGGAGAGGAGAAGCCGAAAGGTCGGATTGTCCCTCCCTGGGACTCAGGGGGAGTCGAGTATTTATAGGGAAGGCGCGCCGCGATGCAGGGCTCGCGCGCCGCCTGCGGAGCTTCGCGGCGGCTCGCGAACGTCAAACGCGCTCGCGGAGGATCACCGCCTCTGGTGCTTCGCGGCGGCTTGCGAACGTCAAACGCGCTCGCGGAGGATTACCGCCTCCGGAGCTTCGCTGGGCCGCCAAGGTTGGGGCGCTTCGCGGCGGGGCTCCGGGGACGGGCTCCGCGGCTGTGCTTCGCGGCTGTGCTTCGCGAGGCAGCGCGCCGGCTGTCTTTTTCGTTCGTTCCTTTCAGGCCATATTTTTGGCGCCAACAAATGCCCCCCCTCAGACTTGGAGCCGCGGAGGGCGAAGGGTCGAAGTCTGAGGGACAATCGCCAAAAACTGTCGGTGGTTCGCGATGCGTCATCGCGAAGGGGGACCGCGATGCTCGTCGGGGCCGCGGATCCGGACGCGCCGCGATGCTTCGCGCGGGTGAGGCGCGCCGCGATGCTCCGGGGTCATCGCCTATAAATAGGGGGTCCGCCCTCTTTTGTCTTCACGTGTATTGTCTTTTTGTGTGCTCTCGATTTGGCGAAGCTCCGCGTACTCCGCGACAGCACTCCGCGAATCGAGCTTCGCGGCGAACCGCCAGTCTCCGACTCCGCGTCCGCGCCAAGCGAACCTCTGTCTGCCTTGGCCAGACTTCGCGGCTTCGTCTCGCGACCGATCTTCGCGATCCGACTTCGCGGTCGAGCTTCGCGGGCGAGCTTCGCGATCCAGGGGGAAAAACTTTTCTAAGGGTCGACATTAAAGATGACCCATCAAGAAGCTGTGCAGGGAGTGCTCGCAGATGCTGCTCGCCGGGATGAGATGGCCAACCGTCCAGGCTTGGGGGAAATGGTTCGCAGCCATTCAGACCACACTTCTCTGACAGATCTGCTATCGGAAGGTCAGAAGGATTACCCACAGTGCAAAAAGCTTCCGTTGTACGGCTTCGGGCTGAGGGATGACGTCTTCATCCCTGAGGCGGGAAGGGATGAACCAGCTTGTTGGTTCAGGAGCACACCGTGCCAACACCAATGGTTCAGGGCGGCCGATGGTCACGCGCGGGAGGATTTCACACCCGTCACCTCCGATTGTCTCTACAATCATGTGAACGACATTGACGGGAGGCCACTGCAACCGGAGACGTCCCCTCCTCTCTACCGCACCATGCTGAAGGCGGCTCTACAGGATCCGAAGAAGGGATGGTCCGATGAGTGGGACCTGCGCCAGGGTGGCAATTTTACCGACGACTGGGCCTGGGCCTACTGGGTAGGCGCCTCATGCGAGGAGTTCGAGGCTGAGCTGAGGAGAGTGGGATTGTACGAGGCGGCATGGGCCTCCCAGTTCCATATTTACCAGCCAAAGCAGCTGATGCCAGAACTGCTGAGTAGATGGTCGTCCAGGACCAACACTTTTCATCTGCATCACGGGGAGGTGGGCATCAGCCTGTGGGATGTCCACCAGGTTTCTGGGGTCCCGATCTTGGGGGCCATGTACGACGATTTCCTCCCCGTCATCAGTGCGTGGGGGATGCTGAGAAAATGCCACGGCTGGCGTCAGCGCTGATGGCGCTTGTCCCTGGAGAGGACAAGGAGGCCGTGAGGGACTTCCACTTCAAGAGGTGGTTCAAGTGTTTCCTGAACTTTCCAGAGAATCGAGAGTTCCCTCCAAGGCCTCGAACTTGTCCGAGGGCAGCCCAGTGGGGTAAGGGGCACTCGTATTGGCGGGTTTTGGAGGACAGCCAATGGAAGACTTGGGGTTTCAGCGTCAGCACCGAACAACAGCCAGTAGTTAGGCTGGCGGCGTTCATCGCGGCTCTCATATGTGGGTGGATCCTACCAGTGAGAGATACAAGCATGGGGGTACGGCCCAGCTCGTTCATCATGGCATCGATGCTGGCCATGGGGCAGCGGATCAACCTGGGGATCCCGATGCTCGCCAAGCTATTCAGAATGCTGCGGCGCATTAGCGAGGGCAAGAAGACGCCAAGAATATGCGGGCCCTTCCACCTCCTGTATGGGTGGATCGCGGCGCATATCAGGGGGATTTACGAGTATCCAAACCCCATTTCGCCGCCGGGATCAGACTTTCGCCCTTCCATTCTGAACGCAGTTGGGAGCTTCCCATTCAAACTGGCCGTTCCGATGGTGCTGAATAGGGTGTGGAGGGCGGACGAGTTCAACTTTCATCCCTTTCCACTGCCGACGGGAAGGCTTACTGATGATGGACGGGGAACGGAAGAGCATCGGGCTTACCTCCTAGCCTTCCGAGGTGGAGTTTTGGTGGCTCAAATAGATCGTGAGCCGATCTATGAACCGTACACCCCACACCGTTTTGCGAGGTAGTTTCGGTGCCTCCAGCGGCTGACCCCACAGGTATACTGGGAGGTGTGTCATGAGGAGCACCCGTGTGTGATGAGGCAGCTGTGGCTCATGTTCACACGTGAGGATGGAAAGATGCAGATCACATTGCCTCCACCCACCGCCGCCTTCGGCTTAGTGAAGGAGTACGCCATTAGCTGGGAGGCCGCTTATCCCGGGGAGATGCTGAAGCAGCCAACGATCCGGGTTGGTGACGGTGGGCCTCCTTTATCTCGAGGTCGGGGTCGGAGGGCAGCTAGGGCCGCCCGTGGCAGCGGGGCTGCCATGGCAGAGAGACCCGCACCGGCCGAGGGTATGGCAGCAGCGGCGGATCCGGTGGTTCCGGGAGAGCAAGGTCATCCAGAGGGGCGGCCACCGAGGGGATTCCGTCGGATATCCGCTCAGGCTCCGTGGAAGCGGCTGCGTCACATTGACATGGCAGAAGATGCTGTCTTTCAAGAAGCTTGGGACGTCTGGGACGTCAACCGGCAATTCCTCAGCCCATCTGAGATGTGGGCCCACCTGAATCGCCTCGGGATGAGACTGCCGGGCATAGGCCCAGTCCGGGCTGGGTTCATGGTGTCCCCGGCGGAGGCGGAGCAATACTTGAAGGGCTGGAGGATTACATCCACTCCAGTGGTGTCCCTCGCCCAATGACAGACCGGGTGAGGGTAATGTTGAATCAGACGGTCCCTCCACAGCCATCGGCTGCCGATTTGAGGGAGCGCTTCCCCTTGCCGGAGGAATCAGGGGATTCTTCTCGGGAGGATGAGGCTGGAGGGGGGGACCCGCTGGAGGAGGGCGAGGTCGGAGACCGAAGCTCAGAATCCGACGACATCGTGGAGGCTCTCGAGGTAACATTCCGAACTTCTCTTCTTACAATCTGTTTTTGAATCCCTACGGACTTCTTACCAATGTTTGGGTCATGCAGGAGAAACTTGTTCGTAGGCCTCGTTCTCGCTCCTTGGCGGGTGACGATGCGGGACCTTCAGAACCCGCACCTATGGCTGTGTCCAGTTCCGCGTCTGGTGGGACCAGGGGGTCTGAGGTGGCTCCTCTGAGATCTCCATACCTTCCAACAGTATACGGGGGGCCTCGTCTCGGAGTCCCATCAGTACCGGCCTAGGAGCAGCGCTCAGAAGTCAACCTCCGTAAGTCTCCTCCACCGATCTCTTCATTGCCACACTTGGGCCATGTCGACTAACGTTTATGTCTCTTTCTGTCATACAGTTCTTCGACTGGCGTGGGCTGCTGCAGCGAGCCTGGTTGGGATGTCTGGCGGCGTCCCTCCCAGGGGCATGCCGGTGATGGTGACAATAGTCCCTTCACCTCCTCCAGCTACAGTGCACACCATCACTGGCGGGACCACCAGCAGGGTCATACCTGAAGTCATCGAGGTGGACTCCGAGGAAGAGGATCAACCGGTCAGTCCTAGTCCTGTCGTGCCTGTGCCGGCGTCAGGTGTCGTACCAGACTCAACACCAGATGCGGATCCCGCTGAGGAATTCCTGCAAGCATATCCTGTGTACGAGCCTGCCGACCGCGCGGATTGGGACGAAACAGCCTCTGATGAGGAAGACAGCAGCATAGTCTGCCGCCGGTCGTGGAAGCTGATCATGTGCTTTATCAGGGACACTCCCCAAGCGCAATGGCTGGCCGAAATGGATAGGCTCCGCTCGCGGTTGCGCGAACTGTGTGCCGGGGGAGTGGATGCCCAACGCCCTCACGCGCTCATCCGAGACCTCATGGCTGAGAAGATCCGGGAGCATGATCGTGGGCTGAGCGTGGGATGGCAGCGGAGGAAGGCGACCAGCATCAGGAAGCTCCAGGAGGCTGAAGGCGAGGTCCAACAGATGCAGATCCGGGCCAACGAGCTTTCAGCCACTCTCGATGCGCAGTCTGAGCTGGTCTTACGATTGAAGGCCCAGCTGGCAAAGGCTGAGGAGCATATGGAGCAGACCTCTGGAAGGATGGCTGTCGTCCAGGCCGAGGTGGAAAGGGCCCGGGCCAGGGTTGATGGATTACGCCCCGCCGCTGCTGAAGAGGAGCGGGAGTTAAATCAGCGGCAACAGGCTCTGGACGCCGCAAGTCAACGGGTGGCGGAGCTGCAACGCTCTTTTGACGGAGTCAACCCGTCCATGGGGGAAGTCAACCCCCGAGTATTGTAGCGAACTCGAAAGAAGCTTTTATTAACACTTTTGTGCTCCAACTCTTTCTTTCTCCATTGTTTTGAGTTCCGTAGTACGCACGATTTCCACTGTTGAATTGCCTTGTTGCATCCCTGCAATGTTTTCGGGACGTTTTGACGACAATTCCCTCAAACCAGTCCAGATTCCCGAAAGATGGGGAAGGCTTGATCGGAGGAGGAACTTCCAGGATAGCCGAATTACCGTTTCTCCAACGTGCTCTTATGCACGATCGGGGCAACACCAGGGGCGCTGGAACCGGTTCAAACAGGTGAAAATGGGAAGTGTGAATCACGATACCCAAATTCGGAGCACTGTGGGGATGGCGTGACAATAAAGGACAACCGATAACCGTGGCGGACAAACGGTATCCTTACTGCGTTAGCCTGAAATGGGGACAACAAATGAGGGTCGACCGTTGACCATGTTCGAAACTCGGGACCGTGTCACAAATGTTGTCGATCAATCTTTCAGGGCGTTGGCCCAGGACAGTTGGTGGACCATAGGCCAGACATCCATACTGTTAGGGGGTCCTTCCAGACATGAAAGAGGACGAGAGTCCGAATAAGGGACACGCAAAGTGTGGAACATGGAGTGGTGGCTTGTTCAAACATAATCCAACACCTCGGTAGTTGCACCACCGCGGAGGGAGTACGCCAGATGGGCGCATCGACCTGATCACAGATCATTCCTTCTTGGGACAGGGCCTCTCTGGCGAGGGGATCTATCGCTTCCCAATGAGATCTTGGGGCATCCTGAACTTGTTCAGGGTAAAATTGTAGCTACATAGTTCTCCCCGAGGGGTCAGGCCAGAGGGCTGGAAATGGGGAGGAACAGGATTTTGTGATACCTGGGGCTGAACCCTAGGCGAAATGCCTGGGCGTCTCTACGTATCCCACGTGATGATGGGAATCAAGCCGCACGTAGTTCTGGAAGCGCAGTTTAACGTCGTATTGGACGAGGAGTAGCCTAACCGTGTTGGTACACATCCGGCCAAAACTACTAAGCCCACGTGAGTCGTGCTCGGTGTGGGAAACAAGTAGTAGTTGTGGGAATTTCCCGACGCAGAGAGGGGCAGGTTGGGGCAAAGGGATGCTCGGTGATTACCGGCCCAATGACACTAACACAATCATTCAGCGCATCTAGATGCGCGAAGAGAAAGAGCTGAGTATCGTGGAGTTCCACTTGAACATGAGGGAGTGGAAATGTGTGAATCATGACGCTCGAGATTCGGATCACGATGGTGACGGCGTGGCGATGGAGGGCTACTGCTGACCATATTCGCAACACAGCATCCTATCGCGTTAGCCTGAAATGGGGACAAACAAATGAGGGTTGACCGTTGACCATGTTCGAAACACGGGACCGTGTCACAAATGTTGTCGAATATCCGCAGGGACGTTGGCCCGGAACGATTGTAGGGCCCTTAGGTCCAGCATTCATAGAGAGCCCTTAAGCTTAGTATCCACGTCGTCCGAGGGTCCTTTTGGATGTGGAAGAGGATGAGGATCCAAATAGTGAGCTCACGAAGCTTGGTCATGGGATGAGGGGAATGTCCCTGTGAAAATCCCATGCTTCGGGCTTTTTGTCAAAACACATCTGAATACGTCAACGAAACGTATTAGAGAGAGGGAGCATATTCCTTTCCCTTGGGGAAATCTTAGTTTATGGTCATAGAATTCGGACCATGGATTGGAAAAAGGGATCAGGGGATGCATGACATCACAACCTGACGTGAATGAGCTCGAGTCGAGGGACCGAACACCAGGGTTAGGCTGGACCCACGGGGAAGTACCCGGGCGCTCCTACGTATCTCATGAGGATGAGAATCAATCCATACGTAGTTCTGGAAGGTGGCAGGGTAAGGTACCAGTGCCAGGGGAAAGGGGAAGTGTGGACGTGGCCCTTGCACTAAAAGAAGCGGAATTTGATGTATCTTATTTGTTCTTTGAGGTGAATGTTTTTTTTTGTGAAGCGACAGGCCTAGAACTGTAGGTCGTGATATCGCCAAAAGAATCAAGCCGTGATGGGAATTGACAAATGGCATGGCGCGTGGCCAGTACCCAACGTGGTGCCCTATACAGCGAGGTCACCACAATGCGGTGCCATTTTTCGTCGTGCGGCCAGGACGATAATGTCACAGTTTAGGGTCGTATGATAGGACCAAGCATGCATTTTATCGTCATGCAGCGCAGACGTAGCAGAGACGATGCTAGGAGGGAAATGTGCGCAGTGTTTATAAAACACATTTGACAGAGACATGATCCCACATCAAATTGTACGCCATCCGGAGGTAAAACAGGGAGAGAGACTGGCTTCCTGAATGGGTTGTACCCAGAGACAGGGCGTCTGGGCGGTCCTACGTGTCCCATGAGGATGGGAATTTGAACGTAGTCCCGAATGGGTCTTAGTTTATGGTCTTAGAGCTCGGACCGTGGGAGCCCCAAAGTGCGCCAGATTGCAGCTTTGTCCCCCTAGTATGCAAATGTGCACTGAGGGATAATGCCAAAAGTGTCAAGATTCCACCTGGACATGATGGGGTGGAAAATGATGTGAATCATGCAACCAACATTCAAGGACTGAAGGAGCTGGCGTGACGACAAAGGATTACTGCTGACCATGTTCGCAACACAGCATCCTGTCGTGTTAGCCTGAAATGAGGACTAACAAAACGAGCATCGACCGCTGACCATATTCGCAATGCGGGATTTTATCGATTTGTTGCCCGAAACCCTCAGGGGCGTTGGCCCGTATCGGTAGGAGAGCCCTTGGGCGTAGTATCCAGGCCGTTCTTGGGGGTTCCCTCCGGGTGTGAAAGATGATGGGAGTCCGAATAGAGGGGAACACGAAGCTTGACAAGTGGAAGGAACTTGATCAAGTTGAATCTGACACTCTTGGTGCTAGACCAGAGTACTCTTAATACATGGGTGAACCACTGTAGGGAGCCAAGGGACTCAACCTTGAGGGTGATCGAGAGATGGCAGATTCCCAGGGGAAGGGGGGCATGATGCCCACAACCTTGTATCATACCTACACACCCCCCGCTGGAGAGGGATGGACCAAGTGGCCTAGGTGACCAGGAAATCAGGAGATCTCCCAGAGGTGGGGCTGGACCCGAATATTAGACATTCAGGTGGTCCTACGTATCCCATTAGGATGGGAATCAAGCCACACGTAGTTCTGAAAGGGTGCCTTTTAATGTCATGCAGGACAGGGGATAGGAGGACTGAACCTCAGAATGGGGCGTGCGTGGTGCAGCTATTGCGTACCCGACGTGAATGAGGACGTAATCCTACACCGCGCCACGCAGTCCTGTGATCAGGGTCCTGAAGGCAGGATTAGAGAGGTAAATTCGCTGAACTCAAGCTGGGTCCAAAGACAAGGGGTCTTGAACGTAGTTCCAGATGAGAGTCTTAGTTTATGGTCTTAGAGCTCGGACCGTGGATGGTGACAACTCCCAAGTAAGCACAGATGTCAGCCCAATCCCTAAGCCCACGTGAGATAAACTCGGTGTGGGAAACAAGGGGGGGACCCTCATCGCAACACTTGGGGCATCCATTTAAGGGGAGTCAGCAGAGAGTTTCGAAGGACACCTTTGATGTAGCTTGTTCTCCCAATGCGCTGACGTGCACAGAGGAAAAGTACCAAGAATCCCAAGACTCTACTTGGACACGATGAAGTGACGAAGGGTGTGAATTGTGTACCCGGCATTTGGGCTTAACGGGTTGGCGTGGCGACAGAGGAAAACTGTTATCCATGAAGGAAACACAGCGTCTGTATCGCGTTAGCCTGAGGTGGGAACAACAAACGAGCATCGACCGCTGACCATATTCGCAACGCGGGATTTTATCGATTTGTCGTCCGAAACCCTGGGGGGCGTTGGCCCGTATCGGTAGGAGAGCCCTTGGGCTTTGTATCCAGGCCGTTCTTGGGAGTCCCTCCGGGTGTGAAAGATGGTGAAATCCCTGATGCGGGGATACGCAAATCCTGGAAAGCGGGTGCGGACGTATCCGAGTAAAGCTTGGCATTCCAGGTAGTGAACCAGAGTACTCTTAAGCACATTGGAGAACCGCCGAAAAAGAGGGGTCGATGAAACAAATCAGCAGGGGGTGGGAGCATGGCGTGGTCATCACGAGACTGTCGTGAATGAGGACATAATCCCACACCGCACCACATGATCCCCTCATGGAGGAAGGATAGTCCAGGGGGGCCAAGATGGGATGAGGATTCCCGATGAATGGGGCTGGACCCGGATCTTGGACATCCAGGTGGTCCTACGTATCCCATCAGGATGGGAATCAAGCCACACGTAGTTCTTGAAATGTAGTTTGACGTCATACCGGACGAGGAGGGGAATAACATATCCCTAAGCAAGGTGTACAGTATGGCGAAAAACCGACGTTAATGAGGACATAGCCCTACGTCATGCCGTACAATCCTATAAGATAGGTCCTGGGCCGCGGCCTGGAAAGGCCGAGGGGCCTGGGGCTGAGTCTCGGTCAGGAAGAACTGACTGGTTTGTAGTTTAACGTCTTACATGAGGACGGGGGGCCAGGGGCCCAAGGAGGCCAAGGGTCTTGAGGCTGAGCCTCGGAAGGGGAGTCGTACGACATGGTACATGATCCTGACGTGAATGAGGACGTAGTCGCATACCACACCGTACGCTCCGGGTGAGGAATCCTGGGCTGTGGGCCCGATCGCTAGCACCACCTGGGGGAAGTTTGTCACCTCAGGATGGGGCAGAATGAATCACTGTTGACCATATTCGAAACACAGCATTCCTATGGTGACTCACATGGGGGCAACAAATGAGCGTCGACCGCTGACCAAATTCGCAACGCGGGACTTGTTTCGATTTGTTGCTTGAGAAAACCCTCGAGGCGTTGGCCCGGATTGGTAGGAGAGCCCTTGGGCTTTGTATCCAGGCTGTTCTTGGGGGCCCCTCCGGGTGTGAATTCATCCACGAAAGGGGCAAACACCTCTAGGGGGAATGTGCAGCCGGGTCGAGGCTTGCTCGACGTGGGTCGGGGCAAAAATGTGCACCCTGCCGTGTCTTGACCCGAGGGGAAGATTTTGGCTTTTGGGCTGGGCCAACGGACGAAATGTCCGGGCGTTCCTACATATCTCATAAGGATGAGAATCAAGCCATACGTAGTTCTTGAAGGCCATGCAGTTTAGCGTCATGCGGTGAGGACGTGGGAGGGTAGAAGAACGGGAGTGGGCGCATGGTACGACCTTTACAATCTTTGCGTGAGTGGGGTTGCATGAGCGGGGCCAAGAATGCCGACGCCCTGCTACACAAAGATCCTCCAAGGAGACCATTCCCAGGGGGAATAGTGGAAGAATGAAGCTTGGGGCTGGGCTCAAGACAAGGCGTCCGAGCATTCCTACGTATCCCATGAAGATGGGAATCAAGCCGTACGTAGTTCTTGACATGCAGTTTAACGTCATGCGGGACGAGGGACATCTCGTTCGGGGATGTGTGCGGCATGGTACATGATCCCAACGTGAGAACGTAGTCCTACACTGTACCGTACGATCCCGTAAGAGGGTAAGTCGGAGAGAAACGAGGGGGGCCTGGGGCCAGACCTCGGTGGAGACGGGGCCAGGGGCCCAAAGAGGCCGAGGGGCCTGAGGCTGAGCCTGGGTCAGGAAGAACTGACTGACTTGCAGTTTAACGTCCTGCAGTGAGGACAGAGATACAGTTTAAGGTCATGCGGGACCAAGTCGCAGTTTAGGGTCATGCAGGACCAATGCAGTTTAATGTCGTGCAGGACCAATGCAGTTTAATGTCGTGCAGGACCCTCTTGTAGTTTAGGGTCATGCAGGACCAATGCAGTTTAATGTCGTGCAGGACCAATGCAGTTTAATGTCGTGCAGGACCCTCTCACAGTTTAGGGTCATGCAGGACCAATGCAGTTTAATGTCGTGCAGGACCAATGCAGTTTAATGTCGTGCAGGACCCTCTCGCAGTTTAGGGTCATGCAGGACCAACTTTTACCCTAGGCAAAGTATCGCTTGAGGAATCTGGCATTGGTGGGAGGGGTTACACGCTCTCCATCTATGGGCACCAAGGAATATGCTCCATTGGGGTAAACCTTATGGATGATATAAGGCCCTTCCCATTTGGGTTCTAACTTGGGCGGTTTCCTTCCGGGAATCATTGGCGCTCGCAGGGCCAGCACCAGGTCACCCTGTAGAAAAGAGCGGAGACGAACCTTCTTGTCAAAAGCTCTTGCCATCTTGTCCTGATGCCTTTCCAGATTGTGTAGGGCACGAAGCCGGTTCTCGTCCAGTGCCTCTAACTCAGCTAGACGGATCTCGGCTACCTCATCTGATGTCTGGTGATCATAAACTGCCGTGCGTAGCGATGGCAGCTGGATCTCAACGGGTAGGACGGCCTCAGCTCCATACACCAGGGAATATGGGGTCACCTGGGTAGAGTTGCGAGTCGTCGTCCGGTAAGCCCAAAGGGCGTTGGGGAGCTTGTCCGGCCAACTCTTCTTGTTCTGACCAACCATCTTCCGCAGAATGTTAGAGAGGGTCTTGTTGAATGCCTCGATCTGTCCATTCGCCTGTGCGTGGTTGCGGGAGGTATGGTTTGACCGGATGTCGTACTTAGCGTACAATTTCTTCAATTCAGCTGCTCGGAAGTTGGTACCGTTGTCAGTGAGGACGGCGTGAGGGACCCCAAACCGGTGGATGATGTTGGAGCTCACAAAGTCAATGACGGAACAGGCCTTGACCTCTTTGAGCGGAACTGCTTCTGCCCACTTGGAGAAGAAATCTGTAGCAGTCAGGATGAACCTACACTGGCGGGCTGTTGCCGGCGGATATGGTCCCACTACATCGAGTCCCCATACCGCAAATGGCCAAGAGTACTTTGTGGGGTGGAGGGGTTCTGGCGGCCGATGCAAGAAGTTGGCTTGCACTTGGCACGCGTGGCATCTCTTGGCGTATCCAATACAATCGTGGATCATGGAGGGCCAGAAGTACCCTAGCCTCCGGATTTGATGGGACAGCTTCGGCCCAGCTTGATGGGCGCCACAGGAAACGGCGTGAACCTCTTGCATAACTTGAGGTATCTCTACTCCTTGGATGCAACGGAGGAGGACACCATCAAAACTCCGTTTATAGAGGGTCTGCTCAAGACTGGGGCCGCTCTGGAGGGTAAATTGAAGTGCGCGGCGTCGGATTCACTCGCGCTCGGCCCGGTTGTCCGGGAGCTGGCCATTTTGGAGATAATCGACAAAAGGTGCTCTCCAATCGGGGGTCGTTTCAACCACTGCGTCTGACGATCCCGGGACTCCCGATACGGAGGGTCCGGCGGTGAGATGACTTACCCGTAGGCTATCACGGTCCTCTTGGGTGACGGGAGCAATGAATCTACGGTGGGCCACGTGTATGACCAAATCATCTTTCTCGGGTTCTGCGAGCGATGCGGCTAAGCCAGCTAGGGCGTCCGCTTGGCCGTTCTGCGACCGCGGGACATGGGTAACCTCTGGCCGAGAAGAGAACTGGGCCATTAGGAGGAGGGTGTACTCCAGCAACGGTGCAAGCTCTGGCTTCCTGACGACGTAGTCGCCATTAACCTGTTTGATTACCAGCTCAGAATCTCCCTTCACATGTAGATGGGGTACATGGATCTCAAGGGCCAACTCGAGGCCGGTGATGAGAGCTTGGTACTCTGCCTCGTTGTTCGTACAACCTTCTGACAACAGGAAGGAGTACGGCAGGACGTCTTGCGCCGGGGTAATGAAAACAATACCCAGACCCACTCTGTTGAGCTTGGGGTCGTTGAGCCTTCTACCAGTGGGGCTCCGGGAGGCGCCGTCGAAATGCATTTGCCAACACGGGACAGCGTGATCGACCGAGAGGATCGTCTCGTCGGGGAAATCCAGGTCCAGGGATTGATCCACGGAGGTTGGATGGGCAGCTAAAAAGTCTACCAATGCCTGTCCCTTAACGACCTTCTGAGGCACAAACCTGATGTCAAACTGCTGGAGAATCACCGCCCACCGCGCTAGCCGGCCAGTCAGCATGGGGCGGTTCAGGATGTACTTCAGCGGATCCACCCGAGAGATCAATTGCACCTCGTGGTGTTGCAGGTAGTGTCGCAACTTCTGCACGGCAAAGACGAGCGCAAGGCAGCTCTTTTCGATAAGGGAATATCTGACCTCCGTATCGAGAAGCATGCGACTGAGATAGTAGAGACTGTTCTCAGTGCCCTCGTTATTCTTCTGGGCGAGCAGCGCGCCGAGGGATCTCTCCAGGGCGGTCACGTAAAGGACCAGCGGCTTTCCAGAGACGGGTGGCATCAAGACCGGAGGTTGGAGCAGATACTGCTTGATTTCCTCGAAGGCGATCCGACATTCCTCATCCCATTCGTAGGCAGCGCCTTTCTTCATGAGCCGAGAAAAGGGATTACACTTGCCGGCCAGGTTCGCAATGAATCGGCGTATATAGGCTAAGTGGCCTTGCAGGCCTCGAAGTTCCCGAATGTTGCTCAGGGGAGGCATTTGGCTGATGGCCTTGATCTTCTCCGGGTCGATCTCGATACCTCGGTATCTGACAACAAAGCCCAGAAACTTCCCGGAGGTGACTCTGAAGGCACACTTCAGTGGGTTCATCTTCAGGTGACGGGAACGGAGGAAACCGAACACTTTCTCAAGGTCTTTGAGATGGCCCTGGCGCTGATATGATTTGACTACAAGGTCATCCACATAGCACTCCACCAATGTCCCGAGGATCGGTTTGAATATGCGATGCATTGCCCTATGATAAGTGGCACCTTCATTTTTCAAACCGAATGGCATTACCCGGTAGCAAAAGGTACCCTGGGGAGCCCTGAAGGCAGTGGACTCCTCATCTTCAGGGGCCATCCGGATCTGGTTATACCCGGAATACCCATCCATAAAAGAGAGGGCTTGGAACCCGGCCGTGGCGTCAATCAACAGCTCCGTCACCGGGAGTGGGAAGTCATCGTTTGGGCAGTGGCGATTGAGATCGCGAAAGTCGATGCAGACTCTAATCTGCCCATTCTTCTTCCTGACTGGCACAATGTTGGCGAGCCATTTGGGGTACTGGACCTCTTTGACGATGTTGGCCTTGATTAGCTTATCAACCTCGGCCTCAACCATAGCGCCATGGGAAGGGTGCATTTTCCTGGGAGGCTGCTTAAACCCGCGATGTTTTACTGGGAGGCCCAGACGGTGGACGGCCACTTGGGGATCCAGCCCTGGCATCTCATCGTAACTCCAGGAAAACACATCGCGGTGCTGTTTGAGGAAGTCTATATACTGCTGCCGCTCCTCGAGGGACATGGCCGCACTGATTAATGTGGGTCTTGGTTCTGCCTCGCTACCAAGGTTCACCTGTACCAGCTCATCGACCGTGGTAGAGACGCCTTCTTCAAAGGCTGGGGGAGCATCCTCCAAGTCTTCCTCCCCAGCCGTGGGGGGATTTCCCGTGACGGAAGGTACTTCTGGGCTCTCAAAACCCGAGGGGCAGCTGGTGCCGGCTTGGGCAGCAGCGGTCATCGCATCAGGAGACTCACTCGTCGTGGAGACCATAGCAATGAATGCATTTGACCCTGTCCCATCCGGCTTTCGGCCTAAGGGGCCACGCTTGATGATATCAAAGCAGTGGTGACGTGTCGGCCAGAGTCGGTTGATTCCAGCCCGGCGAAATAGACACGTATGGCGCACCGCCGTTGTCATGAGCTTGACGTCCCGGTACCGTACAGGGGTAGGAGATTCCGGGATGACCCGAGCCTGGTTGATGTAGGAGTACGAGGTGATTTTCCGCCGTCGCTTGGACGCGGGAACATGCCTTCCTTGCGTACCTGAAACAACGAAACATTGTCCCATGTCGGGGGTCGTGGCCTCCAACCGGTGGATCGGGAGGATGTAGGCGTCGTCCATGCTCGCCCAGGGATCACTTGTGATTGGGGTGGGCTCATCCTCGCTGACCAGGATCTGCTTGTCCTTACTTTTGTAATAACCCGCATCCAGATAGCGGGCCTCACAAGAAGCGAAAGGGGACGCGTCTCCTTGGAGCACGCCTACTCGGTCGTTGAGCGAGTACTTAAGGCACTGGTGATACGACGAGGGAACCGCTGCATGCAGATGGAGCCATGGCCTGCCCATCAATGCGTTGTAGGCGGTGTCCTGAGAAACAACCATGAACTCGGTGCTGGCAATTAAGCCACCGAACTGGGTCTTCAGACGGATCTTGCTGACCGGGGTTTGCTCTGTCCTGTCGTACCCCTGAATCCTGAGGTCAGAGGGAGTCAAATCACCTTCGGACAAACCCAGCTTTCGCAGCGTCCGGGTCGGAATTAGATTGATTCCAGAACCCGTGTCAACGAGGCAGCGATGGACTTCCACACCGTTAAAGTGGCCAGTGATATACAGTGGGCGAATGTGCCCCTGTATAGGAGGGTCTTCATCTTCAGCAGAGAATGAGATAACCGCCTGACATTCGGCGTTTTCAATCGTCTCGGTATGGAAGGCCTCCGCGGCTGCCACTTCCGTCTCGAACTGGAGGGGGCTCCTTAGGGCCTCGGCAAGTGCCTCGCGCATCTCGGATGACAAGCGCATGGCCTCAAGGATGGAAAGCCTCGCCGGAATGCCGGCTAGGTGCTTTAGGACGTCATACTTGCGTGCCAAACGCGAACCTCTGCTTACAGGGGGTTTTTCGGCATTTGGAGGCATAGCGGGTCCTGCCGGTTGAACTGGCGGTCGGCTAGCACTGGGCACATCCTGCTGCCTGCTAGTAGAAGCCTGGAGAGTAGTTGTCGGGGCTAAGATCGAACAGCGGGGGCTGGCCCGTCGCCGGGCGAGACTGGCTGTGATACGAACGAGGCGGCTCTCCCTGATCCAGCAACACGAACGACGGTGGAGGTAGAGCCAAGGGTGCTGGATGGGTCTGCGCGTGCTGAGATCTGCGCTGAGCCTGCTGCCTGGTCTCGGTAGCGTGCACGGCTTGGTCACAAGTGTCTGCTGACATACCTCGTTGACCGGCGCGATTGCGATTCCGCTGACGTTGACGTCGGCTGGAAACGTTGGGGCGGTCTGCCTGGGGTTCCCCCTCGTCGGGAGTCATATAGGGCTTTACTAGCTCCACGGTGTTAACCGAAGCGTACCCTTGACTGTCACTCGAAGAGTCATCCACCGCTGGGCGGATTCTGGGGGGAATTCCCATTTCAGGAGGCATAAAGTCGCCGAGAGTGCGGGATGACGACGGCACTGGCGGTGCACGTTGCTTCTTCTTGCGTCGCCGCTGCTTGCCTTTTTGGGCAGAGGTCGACTGTGAAGACGATGTTGAGGCGCCAAATACTTCTTCTGAAGGTTCCGACTGCTTTAAGCGTGCCCGGATGATACCCTGGGCACGGACGACGGTTTTTCGAGCCATCCAGTTGTCGTATTTCTGGGACCCGCGGCTAGGGACCTGCTGCCACTCACCCTTGCTCTCACTGCCGATTTCTGATCCCGCAAAGACGCCTGCCACCTGCGCTGGCGCTGGACCCAACTTGACTATGTTGTTGTTGACCTGGTCCTGAAGCCAGTCTTTAAACACATAGCATCGCTTGAGGGTGTGCCCCAAGATCCGATGATAAGGGCAGTAGTTGGGGTGATCAGTGAGATGCGCCTCTGCCGGCCTCCTGCACTCAGGAAGACGCACGATCCCTTGCTCTAGAGCACTTCGGAAGTAACCAGGGACCTGATTTTCGTTAAACAAATAGGTATGGTACTTTCTTTCCGGGTAAGGAGCCCTGGGGGCCTGATCCTGTCGAGGGACCGGAGGGGCCTGCCGAGGGGGCGGCGCCTGGTTGTCTCGCCTAGGTGGCGGTGGCGCGTTGCGCGGGGGAACCTGTCGGTTCTGAGGCGGTCGCTGCTGGGCAGGAGCCTGTGCTTGAGGTGGAGGACCTCTACGGGGTTGCGGGGGTGGGGCCGCCGGTAACAATTCCAGCTGCCTTGGGGCTTCTATTTGAGCCACTGCGGCGGGTTCAGCCCTGGAGGCCCTCCTGGCTGGGATCATAGGGGGCAGCAAACGTGCCTGACTAGCCTGTTGCAGGGCCTCCTCGAGGCGCTGGGCCTTATCCGAGAAGTCTCTGAACCCCCCAGGGTAGTTCTGGGTAATCAAGGAGGGTACCAGCTCTGTCTTTACGTTCCCCACACACATCGTCAGTAATTGCTCCTGAGTCGGCGGCATATCGAGAGAATACGTAAGTCCTTTCCACCGGGCGATGTAGTCTGCAACCCGCTCATCAGGCCTCTGTTTGCACTTAAAGAGGTCCGCAATGCTGGTCTTCCGCGTGGTGGAGCTGAACTGGTACAAGAACTACCGGCGAAGATCCTCCCAACCGGTCACTGATCCGATGGGGAGCTGGCTGTACCAGACGAATGCCGGACCTTCCAACGTCTGTACAAAACATCGGAGCTTAGCGGCTTCTTGCTGAGCCGGGGTCCCCAGCATGGGGCCACACCTGGAAGATAAATGAGCCAAGTGCTGGGGTGGGTCCCCTGTCCCGTTAAAAGGCGAGAAAGTGGGGTTCCCAAAACCCGGAGGCGCGGGCATATCATCCACCCACGCGGGATAAGGCTTGCCATCCGGTGGGACCGCCACCTGCCGTGTCTCCAACGCCTCGAGGCGGGCTGTGAGTGCCGCAATAAGGTCTTCCGGGTGGGGGTCCCTGTCTTGACGGGGGTCCCTAACCACAAGCGCATTTCCAGGTTCTTCAACACGGTAGACGGCTTCTGCTGCTCGCGGGTTGACTGGTTGGACAACCTGTTGGGCGACTGGGGGAACCCGGGTTGGGTTCTTCAGATTGCCCCGTCGCTCAGGGGGGTTTGGCGAGACGTATCGCGCCCTCTTGCCGTACATTCCGGCTTCCGCCCTGTCCGCGGCAGTAGCATGATCAGGGTTGCCCGGAGGCATCTCACCGGGGGGAAATTGTTCCTTCCCCTGCTGCCCCGGCCTGGGATTACCATAGTCGGGTCGTCGCTCTGCGGCGCGTTCAGCCAAGAGTTCGTCGACCAGCCTCTTCTGCTCAGCAAGCTGCTGGCGCAACGTGGCCTTCTCAGGGTCTTCGTCCGTTTTCTGCACAGAGGCGGACGGGTCGGAGTGCTTGACTATCCCGACATGCTCCTTACCCTTGCCGGTGCTTCGACCGAGTGCCAGTGACTCGGTGGGTACGGGGAGGCTTAGCAGGTTCCTTTGCTGACGGGTGACTCTCCCTGATGGGTCGAGTAGTGGCGGTACGCCCTCGGACGGTAAGTCCCCATCAAGGAAGTCAAGCTCATCTTCCTTATCCACAACGTCGGCCATGTGGACTGTGACCCCTCTTGAGGGCATATCCTCAATGTCGCATAGCGAATCAGGCTGTCGTCGGATAGGGTCGAAGAGGAGAGCGGCATAGCGTCCCCAACCACGGACTTGCACATGGGGGGTGGCTTCCCTGACGATCTTGCGGAGTGCCTTGAAACTCTGGACGCATTTTCGTTGGAGGGCACTCTGGTGACCGGGCGACTCGGGGTGCTGGGCCGCAAGGAGCGCCGCTGCATCAATTAGGCGGCACTGTTTGCCAATCTCCTCGAAGTGCTCTCGACTCCTGGGGTACACTACCCGTTCCCAACGGAGGCGGAAGTGCGTCGCCCACAGGGTCCGACAAAAGCATCCCACTTCTTCAGGGGTAAGCGACTCGGGTACGCGAAAATTCAGTGCCGCCGTGGGCCAGAACTTCTCTGGGAAGTAGTCCGCTACAAGAATACTCCAGAAGCTCCTGGGTTCGTCCACGGGGTTCGGCCCTACATTTCCCCACTCATCAACCGGGGGTGGCTGAGGGACCGGTATCGGTACCGAGACGGACATCGGGGATAGCAAACTCGGCGGTGGAGAGTACGGCAAGCGAGCAGACTGGCCACCGTACTCTGGGCCCTCCTCTGAAGAGCGAGGTGACCTGACCACAATGTCATGATAGGACGGGCTAACAGCCACTGCTTCAGGTACGGGAATTGCCGTTACCGGTGTCCGGTCATGTCGTGGCTCTACCACCGTTGACCCCCAAAACAGCTCCTCGTGATCCCGAGTAGAGGTAGAGGGCGCTTCGGGTGACGGTGGCGGTGACTGCGTGGTCGAAACCTGTGGAATTCCAAGTATTTCTTCCTCCTGGATGTACCTGCGGAGAGAGACGGGAATCCGGTGGACCTCAAATTCCGGGAGAACGAGGCTGACGCGTCTGGTTCCTGCCCCAGTCCTTGATACGGAGGAGCTGGGAGAAGGTTCCATCGCTGAATCGCATTCCGCTTCCGAATCGGAGAAGCGGGCGGGTTTGATCCCCCCCTGGGCCTTCCCAGGATTCTTCTTGGGGTGGCGACGACCCGCTCTTCTGCCCCTGGGTGGCTCTTCGGGACAGGGTTGACCCCTATCAGGCAGCCCTGGGGCGGCACTAGCGCCGTGGCGGAGAGGGCCCCCACTTGAGACAGCCGGGGTGCCGGGGGCACCAGGGCAAATATCAAAGGGTACATGGGGAGGACCTCCACGAACAGTACCCACGTGGGCGGGGCCTCTGTTGGAACCGGCAGGAGCATGGGGAAGGCCTCCATGGTCGATGCGAGTGGAGCGAGGCTGACCTTCACTCCTTGAGTTGCTGGGGCGAGAAGGACCTTCGCCAGTCGCAGAGAGGACGTAGGGGGGGCCCCCACGTCGAAGGACCGGATGGACGGTGCCCTCAGAAGAATGGACTTCATACCCTGTACAGCGGGCGCGGGAAATGTTTCCGCGCTGAGCATCACTGCCCCGGGGCGGGTCTTCCTGCAGGATGGGGGCAGCACGAGGCATGCCTCCACGACGAACCTCGGAGCGGGGAAGGCCCACACTCTGTGGAGTAGTGGTACAGGGAGGACCTCCGTACGGGGTGGCATCACCGTGGGTTAGCTCGCGACGATCATCACTGGGGCCTGCAACCTGGAGAGTCAACCCGGCCTGCCCATGGGGCGGCTAGGGTCTCAATCTTGGTTGGGCGAAGGGGTGCCCCTGCTCAATGTAGGCGGGGGCTTCATAATGTACGTCGGCGGTGGCTCGGGCCACTATAGCTGTCGATGTGGACGCGGCTAGGCGAGCGTCCTCAGCCCGGGCCCGGCGCTGACGTCGGGTCAGGCGGGCCGGTGCAGGTGGTGCAGGGACATAGTCTGCCTGTTCTTCCTGCGGGGCCGGACGACGGCGCTGACGTGGCCGGACGGGAGCTCTCGCCTGGGGGTCCTGGGTCGGGGCCCTGAGCGGGCTGAGCCGGACCGCGCCTGCCTCTTCGGCATAAGGCGAAGAGTCGTCAAGGCGTTCCGGGGATAGGCTCCCGAAACGGTTGAATGTCGAGGTGGGGAGCGAGGGCTCCCTGCGCGGCCTGTTAGGGCGGCGTTGACGGCGGGGCCTGGAAGCCTCCAGGTTCAAACGGTCCATATCCCTGGTCGGGATGACCCCTTGTTCCTCATACCTGCGCACGAGGCTGTTGATCACCCTTCGTTGGATGACCTCTGATGGGGAAAGGGGACGTGGAAGTCCCGCATCCCGTGACGTGGCAGCCGTCGTGGCGGTAGTGGTGTTGCCCCTGCCCCTGCGCGGGCGAGGAGCGGATGGTGACCGCATCTCTGAAATAGCAACCTGGTTCCTGGCAAACGAAGGGATCAACTCATCAGTACTGAGAGGAAAAGGATTGACAGCCAGTGCCCCTGCGTTCTTCCATCCTCCTTGTCTGTGAGAAGGATCCACGCCAACACGCTGCGGAGCGGAGCGCCCCACGTTCTACTACCCCGACTTCTGGTGAGTTCCACGACAGGCCCGCCATTTACTTGGCGGGACCAGGCAACAGATATCTGAATCCGGTGACACGTCAATCTACTGGTGTCTCGAACGCTACTAATCTCCATGCTGAGGAGAAGAATTTCACGTCGGGTTCACCATTTCTGTTTCCGACGCTTTCGCCGGGGCGCGCGCGCGTCCGTCCGCGGGGGAGGGGGACGCGCGGCTTTGTTGCCCCGCATTCCCGCTTTCGAAAGGCGGGCGGCATTCGTCCCTTGTTCAGGTACGTCTTCTCCTTGATCGAAACGGTATGATGGGATGTCGGTTCTTCCTCCTGTGGATTCCTCCTCAGAACTCGTCACCTAGTCCGGGTCTCCCTTATAGATTTAATACGTAGTTCGTGAAACTCTTCCCGGTGTCATGTTTCCATGGACGCCGGTTAATTACACTGCTTCTGTCAGGACATTCCAAAGGGTCCAGTCAGGGCAGCAACCTTCGGTCAGGGGAGTAATCATGTTTGAGGCATCAGTAGCGTGTCTGGATGCTGGGGTACCTGGCATGTCTGTCTGTTATCCTCAATCATAAGGCTTCTCGAGGGTGTGGAAGCCCGAGGCATCCCACATCGAGCGCAGGGAATTACATGTCATAGACACGTATCTGAGGTTTTCCTCAGCTTCCCATGTTCAACACAGGGTATGTTGCAAGATTAACGTCTAGCAGAGACAGTTGAGAATGAGATGGGACCATCGCAGGGGGGCGACAGCGAAGTTGGGCTTGAGCCTTGAAGAGACTTCCTACGTATCCCCGTGGCAGGGAATCAAAGTCCGCGTAGTTCAGGATGGTGCCGGTAAACCGACGTGAAGTTGGACCTTGGTCCGAAGAGAGTTGGGCTTGAACCTCTAGGAGGATTCCTACGTACCATGCCTTGACATGGATCAAAGTCCCCGTAGTTCAAATGATACAGTTTAACGTCATACGGGACGATAATGAACCCTGACGTGAATAAACGACGGGTGGTCTTGAACCTCGTGGAGGCTTCCTACGTACCATGCCTTGACACGGATCAAAGACCTCGTAATTCAAGTGGTCACAACGGCTTACCGCTGGACTGGAATGGGACCCGACGTGAATGAGCGACGGGTGGGCTTGAACCTCGTGGAGGCTTCCTATGTACCGTGCCTTGACATGGATCAAAGACCTCGTAGTTCAAATGGGGGTTGGGTCGCAATGGCTTACCACTGGACCGGGATGTAGTTTAACGTCATACTGGACGTAGGTAGAACACGACGTGAATTGGGTGATGGGTAGGTTTGAACCTCGTGGAGGCTTCCTACGTACCATGCCTTGACATGGATCAAAGACCTCATAGTTCAGATGAAAGTAGACCTTGGTCCACTGATGGTGGGCTTGAGCCTCGTGGAGGCTTCCTACGTACCATGCCTTGACATGGATCAAAGACCTCGTAGTTCAAGTGGTCACAACGGCTTACCGCTGGACTGGAATGGGACCCGACGTGAATGAGCGATGGGTTGGCTTGAACCTCGTAGAGGCTTCCTACGTACCGTGCCTTGACATGGATCAAAGACCTCGTAGTTCAAATGGGGGTTGGGTCGCAATGGCTTACCACTGGATCGGGATGTAGTTTAACGTCATACTGGACGTAGGTAGAACACGACGTGAATTGGGTGATGGATAGGCTTGAACCTCGTGGAGGCTTCCTACGTACCATGCCTTGACATGGATCAAAGACCTCGTAGTTCAGATGAAAGTAGACCTTGGTCCACTGATGGTGGGCTTGAGCCTCGTGGAGGCTTCCTACGTACCATGCCTTGACATGGATCAAAGACCTCGTAGTTCAAGTGGTCACAACGGCTTACCGCTGGACTGGAATGGGACCCGACGTGAATGAGCGACGGGTGGGCTTGAACCTCGTGGAGGCTTCCTACGTACCGTGCCTTGACATGGATCAAAGACCTCGTAGTTCAAATGGGGGTTGGGTCGTAATGGCTTACCACTGGACCGGGATGTAGTTTAACGTCATACTGGACGTAGGTAGAACACGACGTGAATTGGGTGATGGGTGGGCTTGAACCTCGTGGAGGCTTCCTACGTACCATGCCTTGACATGGATCAAAGACCTCGTAGTTCAGATGAAAGTAGACCTTGGTCCACTGATGGTGGGCTTGAGCCTCGTAGAGGCTTCCTACGTACCATGACTTGACATGGATCAAAGACCTCGTAGTTCAGAAGAAAGTAGACCTTGGTCCACTGATGGTGGGCTTGAACCTCGTGGAGGCATCCTACGTACCATGCCTTGACATGGATCAAAGACCTCGTAGTTCAGAAGGGTTTGTCGGTAAACCGACGTGAAAGCAGACCTTGGTTCACTGTTGGTGGGCTTGAACCTCATGGAGGCTTCCTACGTACCATGCCTTGACATGGATCAAAGACCTCGTAGTTCAAGAGAAAGTAGACCTTGGTCCACTGATGGTGGGCTTGAACCTCGTGGAGGCTTCCTACGTACCATGCCTTGACATGGATCAAAGACCTCGTAGTTCAGAAGGGTTTGTCAGGGTCGGTGCTCACTCTAAACCCACGTGAGTCATGCTCGGTGTGAGAAACAAGAGGTTGCAAGGACCTGACGATCACGTCGCGAAGGGTGCGTCCGTGAGAAGCGAAGAGGGGCTTACGCGTTGGGCGGCCCATGGTGTTGGGACTTACTCCAGGATGGAGGCCCATGGCGCGACAAAGAGCGGGAAAGATGGACCTTGGTCCGACAATGGGAGGTGCCTCGTTCCCTATCACGTCCTCCACTGACCTTGGTAGTGGGGAAGTACCGAGATGCACGGGTGCAATCATCCGTACCATAGGTTAGGGATTTACGCTCTGAGGCGACCCTTCCCCTGCGAACATACACCACTCCGACAAGGAGGATCTCATTCCATGTGCGGAAGAGTTCCATTCCCGTGGAGACGAGTGGTGTAAAAAATGTTCGAGTTGGGGGGGACCCGTTGTGAGGGAAACGAGGTTGGGTCACAGTTTAACGTCATGTGTTGAGGACGTGGTTCTTGGCAGTTTAACGTCCTGCAGCTCGGACGAGGTGGGTTCACTCCACACCCCTAGGGCTTACATAACCGGTACCCTCTGGTCCTTGGGGAAGGGAAGGTACCAGTAAGTCCATGGTAAAGGGGGGTCGAGGGAGGAACCATCAAGGGGTCCACGTTAGCGTGGCTATGCGAAGAAGCAATAGCCGTTAGCGTGCCTATGCGAAGAAGCATTGGGCGAAGCAACGCTACGGGAGGTGTTGTCCATGGGACTTTGAAATCACATCGTGCAAACCTGGAGGGTCGCACGGAAGGAGGAATCGCTAAGCAGGGGAGTGTGCTTTGCGAAGTGGGGTGCCTTGGACTTAGCATGGGGCATAGGTGGGAGTGGGTGGTGCTTCGCGAAGTGGAACAGTGTTCGCGGAACACTGCCTCGCGAAGAAGGAGTGGTTCGCGAAGCGGGGTCCTGCCAAGCAATGTGCTTCGCGATGCATAGTTATCCTGCCTTGGCATAGGGATTACTAGCGTGGGTTGGGTGTTTCCCGAAGCACGAGTGCTCCGCGGCTGCCCGGGTTCCCTTGGTAATCCCCTTCCTTTGCGAACGCCCTTGGGCTTCGCGAAGGGCATCCCTCTCGGAAGAGGGGCTCAGAACGAAACAAATCAGAGTTGTCTCGCGAAGTAGAAATACCTCGCGAAGCTCATGATTCCCAGGGCAAAGCTTGCTTCGCGATTCGGGAGAGGAGAATCCGAAAGGTCCGATTGTCCCTCCCTGGGACTCAGGGGGAGTCGAGTATTTATAGGGAAGGCGCGCCGCGATGCAGGGCTCGCGCGCCGCCTGCGGAGCTTCGCGGCGGCTCGCGAATGTCAAACGCGCTCGCGGAGGATCACCGCCTCCGGTGCTTCGCGGCGGCTCGCGAACGTCAAACGCGCTCGCGGAGGATTACCGCCTCCGGAGCTTCGCGGGGCCTCCAAGGTTGGGGCGCTTCTCGGCGGGGCTCCGCGAACGGGCTCCGCGGCTGTGCTTCGCGGCTGTGCTTCGTGAGGCAGCGCGCCGGCTGTCTTTTTCGTTCGTTCCTTTCGGGCCATATTTTTGGCGCCAACAGTTATTATATATGATGTTATACTGGAATTATAGTATACCTCTATATCATTTTTATTTCTTTCCATTAATATATGATATACAAATGAAAGTAGCGTTCATGCGTACGCACAGCTTACCGTCTCCATGAACGGTGCATTTCATTTCTTATCCCCAAATGTAATGTACTATTATAAGTACATATTTATAATGGATATATATAATTTATGTTACATATAAATGATGAATATGATTCTGGAATTAAAATATATGTACCTCACATTTATTTTTAATTCCATTAATATGAAAAAGAAATGAAAGTAGCATTCATGCGTACATACGGCTTACCGTCTCCATGAACAGTGCATTTCATTTCTTACCTCTAAATGATTATGTAATATTATAAATACATGTATATTCTGGATATATATGATATATATGATATCCAAATCATGAATATCATTCTGGATATAATGAACCATTGACCACATGAACAACTTGTAATTGTAAGAAGATCACTTTCGACTTAAGAACCAAATATCGACAAAACAAACATTATTTACTTAAATAATTACATAATGTTTATAAAATGTAAATAAGTGATATAAAAGGAATAATGATCTTGAAAAGGTTCTAAAGAAAATATAAATTAACTCAAGTTAATTATTCAGGACGTTAAAGAATGATCGAGTCAAGTCGGACCCGAGGTATGGGATCCTACTCCTCTTATACTTTTTAAGTACGCTCTTTTATGTCATTCCTTTTAAGCTCATATTTCTTGGGATTGGGATGTTCTTTTATATTAATCCTACTGTACTTTTTATTTTCAAATGATGAGAGAACCTATTCTCTATCATCAATCCATTTTGGAAGTTTTGAGTGGCACCGTTAGGTTTCCGAATTTTCATAAGAGATATAAACTCTCTCTTTCTTTTTAAGTACTCTCCTTTATGTCACTTCTTTTAATCTCCTCGTTGTTATGATGGGGGATGTTCTTTTATATTCCTCTTTCTATAAAAATTATGGTGATATGATGAGAGACCCTATTTGATCTCATCAATCCATTTTTGTAAGTTTTATGTGGCGCTGTTAGGCTGTCGAGTTTTCGTAAGGGATTTTTCATCTCACTTTTATTCCCGTGAGATTTATGCTACATTTGCCACAATTTCCATTGAGTGGTGTATTTACTACCCATTATTTTACTCATTGTGTAATATTCTTTCATTTATAAGTATTTACATCAATGATGTATTGTTATTCTTTCACGGGGTGTATGTTTCGAAAGACACCCATGTCGGTAAGGGAACCTTTCACCCTCCTCTTTTTAAAAGACTTCTTTTGTTATGTCTTTTAATTCACATACTATTAAGTTGGGATATGTTCTTTTATATCCTTATGGATGTAAATTTTATGTTCATGTGATGAGATTCCCTTTTTATCCCTCATCAACTCATTTTCTGAATTTTGATGTGATGCCCTTAGGTTGTCGAATTTTACCAAGGGAACTTTTTAACCCAATTTCGATTTCTTTGGGTTCAACATGTAGTTATTGAATATGTAATCTTTTGAATATGTGTGAATGAAATGTTACTGTTTTACACTTAATATCTACTTATATTGGGTGTATTTATATTTGTCACACATAATTTTGAGACTGAATTATCTATAATTTAAGGATACCTTCTTTATAAGGGAATTCATCACATTTGACATTTCTATTGAGACTTCATTGTTTTTGTGAATCAATTCACTCTTATATGGTGTATATAATGTCCTTTGGAATATTATATCATGAATCCATTTATTCTCATGATATAATAATGTTCGGACTGAATGTTATTCCTCAATTATTGTATTCAAGCGTCTCTAATTTTTGTGGAACACCTTTAACCAAAATATCGCTTTAAATGTTTTAATTATTTGTTCTTATTAATATCCATGTTTTCAAAATGGTTTTAAGGATTTATTTATATGGATATTAATGGTTTAAAATTTTAAAAGCTTCAAGGTGTTATGGTACACTTTGATTCAAAAATCTCTTTATTAAATGTTTTAAATGGTTTTGGAAATGGTTTCTTTTTGAATGGATTCATTATTTCAATATACTAAAATGTTATATTGTGATTGAAATGTGGAAATGTTATGTTTACTTTATGAATGTATTATGTGAAACATTTATGTTATGGTTCTTGGGCATTGTTATGAAAACGGGTGGTTCCGTGATAAAGGAAGGGCGGGTGAGCCCGATATAGCTCTCCAATGCATTGGGTAATGCGAAGGAGTGAAACATTAAGGTTTCTCCGAAAAGATTTAGGGAATATACTGTGGTGGGTATTCCAAACGTAATCAAGTGAGTTACTCCCTACGTAAGAATGTTATGAATGCCTCAAGTTACCTTTTATGTCTTTTGATTTCTATGATTTATTCATGATTTGATATGCTTATGTTTTATGGGTAATGTATGATTTCATTCAAATGTATATACGAACTCATGTTTCCTTTCCATATTTTTATAACTCTTATTGAGATTTTTATGCTCATCCTAAGTTTTTGAAATGTTTTTGACAGGTCAAGGGAAAGGTACATGATGGGATGACAGTGTCAAGGATGTGTCAAGAAAGAATCCGTGTTTTATTTTAAATATGTTTCCATTGATGGGAAGAATGAATACTGTCTTTTATGTAACCACTTTGTTTAAATGTGGAATGTAATGCATGTTTCATGATCTAATTCTCTAAAACTCTAGACCTGAAAAGATCCTCAATTTTTAATCTTGTAATAACTCAAGATTAAGTAAGGTTTAAGGCTGGGGCATTATAGTTGGTATCAAAGGTCGGTTTAGATAACTTTAGAGGTTAGGGTATTCTTTAAGCATAAGTGACACTACCGTAATGGTTAGGATTTCAGAAAGAGTCATAGTTTTTAGATAAAGTGAATGAGTAAGTATATCTTCCTCATTAGTACATGATGGTTTTGTTTATATAATCACACTGACATTTCTGTTTTTAGTGAATGGATGGATCTAGCAGGCAGCAAAGAGACAACAGGTTTGAAGGAAACTGTGGTGGTTCTCTGATTAAGATTCTAGATAAAATGGGGGATTCAATGAGGAAACTCATGGTTGTTCTAAACCAACTATCAAGAAGTCATGATCAACCAATTGAACCTTGGTATGATCTTTAACACATAATGTACGAGATGACCAATCGATGTGGAAGTTCAGGTAATAATTATAAAGGTAACCATTAGAGTTTATATGATCCTTACATTCGAGGAAATTATGGGTTACTATATGTAATGATGGAAAGTGATATCCATGAGATAAAATTGAGGTTAAATTACATTATGGTTATTTTTGATGAATTTATCTCGTTTTTGGGGAATGTTTTAAGAATTATGTAGTTTTGGAAAAGGACAACACGCAGACCATGTGACAACCCGTCGCGTCGGACAAAGCTATGGGAATTGAACCCAAAACCAAAGTGCGACTGGTATTTATCGCCTACCACTGGACTACGTGAAGTCCCTTGTTAGTTTGACTGATTCTTTTTAGTATATGATTCTATGAATTATGAGTAAGTTGATTTTGAGTTATTTATGAAAATGATTAACCTATCATGGAGGATATGTGATTAGGTTAATTACTTTTCAATACGAGACTTTAGGAGAAACTGATGTTGTTTGGAGATAAATGTTACAATTTAACATGGAAGACTATCTGACTAAATCCTTCAAATATTTGGGTTTCAATCTTAGATTGGTCTACTTTGAAGAATTTTATGGACAAATTGTTAATCGGATGGTCCTCGTTGAACTTTGGGTTTTGTTGGACAAATTTTGGACATTAATATAGATTTTCTTTTTAAAGTGTTATCCTTTTCTGGATTATTTGACCTTCTACTAACCTTTTTGGTTTTGGTTTTGGTTAAAGCCTAAAGACACGAGAAGTATATAGTTCTCTTTTGTGGATTAGGTGATTCTTTAAAAGTTGATTATAGTACTCTTAATGTGAACAAGTCTTCCTAAATACTCATCTTTTGGAGAAAATATGAGTTTGTGTAAGGAATCTAATAAAAGTTGAAAGTCAACATGATAAGTGATTATGTTTCCTTATGAATAAATTCCTCAATAAAAAGTAACTTAAAACAAAATGTTGTCTATTAACTTTTCCTACTGGGGAATCGAATACCATTTAACCCATCACAAGTTTGTGATTTTCTATTGGTTAAATTTCTCCTAAATATGTTTTCTATCACTCTCCATCAGAACATGACCCCTTTTTTTCCCTCCATGTCCATATTTTCATACATGGAGTCCTAGTATGGGTTAACTCGGGTGACCTTTTTAGTTATCTTTATTTATTTTAAAGTGATTGTTTTACCGACTCTTGTTCCGATGTGGGACTTTCAAGGATGTTTCCAAGCCCAATTTAAAAATTGCGAGGACGCAATTCCCAAAAGGGGGGAAGGATGTAACACCCCAGGTAAATAAAGAATATGACATCTTCATATTTATACATATTTGTGAATAAAATATTAATATTACTTTAAAGTGTATGCTATGCTCGATGGCGTACCCAACACACAACAAAGAGTTTCTTGGAAATCTTACATTGCACTCTAATAATAAAATAATATTATTTTAAATAGTAGTTAATGTCTAGCCGGTGTAATGGCGGGAATGAACAGAACTAACGAAAAAGTGATTATATATGTTTTTCAAATATTTTTACTTTTTATAATAAATGTTAGAGGATTAAAATATGCAAATGAATCCAATTTTAAGCGTAAACATTCTAATATTCTTTAAAAGGTCGATTAACCACCTTTTGATGGCGAACCTCTTTTAAATCCACTTTATGAAAAATTTATGTATTATATTTGACAAAATAAAATTCTTCTTTAGAATCGGGACATCAATGTTTACTTTGCATAAATTTTTGGTATTTTTCCAAAAAAGTTCAATTTTTAATGAATAGTGAAAAATGTTGTATTTTAATTCAAAACCACTTTTTAATCTAATTTATTTATATGATTAGATTATCTATTGAATTTATTTTAAAGTGAAATTAGAATATATTTTTACCATTTAATCCAATAGTGTTCGTTGGAATTAATTTCACTTTGAAATCAGACTTAAACTAGTGTCAATCTTTTGATACATTTTGTTTCATAAAAACACGCTATTTGTTTTGAGAGTGGAAATTAATTATTAAATTAATTAATGAAACTTATATTTTTTGAATTTTTTAAAATAGACATAATTTTTGAATTCGGAATATAAAATATAGCTTAGGTTGAATTTTTGGTAATTTTCTGAAAAACTTCAATTTTTTATGAATAGTGAAACCACTAAGTGGTACTTATAAAAACTGATTTTCCGTATAAATGATATTTTTCCATCTTCGTGTTTTGAATTTCAAAAATCCTAAATAAATGGTTGCAATTAAGAAGTAAAATGTGGTTCAATGGGATTAAAATAATTTTTTGGTGAATAGTAACTTATTATGTTTTTAATCGTGATTAGAGAAATTAGTATAGTTTAAGGTAAAAATAATGTTTTAATAAAATGAAATGACCTAGACACAAGTTATACCCTCATTTTATGTGTCATGGCCGACCAATACAATCCATGGGTCATCTTGAGGACCCCATGGAGCCACTTTGGTTGGAAAATTACATAAATACCTTTTTATTTAATGTTAAAGTAAAAATGACACAAACATGAAATGTTTAACTAAAAAAAAATTACATGGGATTATACAAGTAAGATATTTTACTATAAATAGTCATTGGAATGCTAAAAAGATTTCCTACATCATATTATTTTTTTATAATTTATAGACATTAAATAAATTAAATTATTTATGACATCATGATGATGCAGCGATGACCTCATTATTTAGCGATTTAAATAACATGGAAAGATAATGTAATATCTAAGACCTATCACATGTCCAAAACCTATTGTATTAGTGTATTTAGAACCCTTATCACCTTATCCTCGAAATACATCAATGTGGGACCTTTAAAATCCGAAACTCTTTTGAAAATAAAGTAAAAATTTGTAACTATACAAGAGTGCCCCTCCTCTCCTCTTATAAAAGGCCCCCAAATCTACCTCCTTACCCACACTTCCAAAGCCTTTGTATCGGCAAACCTCTGCCCATTTTGTCTCTCCACTTCCCTCTATTACTCCTTGAAGCCTCACTTTTGGTAGAAGTCTTCCCATGGAAGCCTTTGAGCTCAAACCAAAGGGAGTTACCCGATTTTAAGGTAATGTCTTCACTTGAGTCCTTTTGTTTTATTTTTCCTCTCCAACCCCCTAAAATCTTTTTATTCGTTTCTTTTGTAACAACTACAGTATATTCAAAATACTAGGATGTTGTTACAAGAAGGATTCGAGCTAAACTTACACACACCTACATCTAATGGTTAAAGAACATACTGTTTCCGTGGATGGCGTATTTCTACCTCACGAAATGATGATTGTTCAACACTCATATAACATCTTCAAAGGTGGCCATTAAGATGTCACTATATTTATATATGATATATAATATGTTTATGTTTTATTTAAGCTTCTGTAGTTTTCTTTTCTTTCATACCTTTATGGTCTCCATTGTGGGAAAACACGATAATTTCATTTTAGGAAGTGCGGACTACCGCCCCCTCAAAGTGATGTGATTCGTTAATGCCATATGTGGGACGTATAAAGGATGGATTTAAAGTTATTATATATGATGTTATACTGGAATTATAATATACCTCTATATCATTATTATTTCTTTCCATTAATATATGATATAGAAATGAAAGTAGCGTTCATGCGTACGCACGGCTTACCGTCTCCATGAACGGTGCATTTCATTTCATATCCCCAAATGTAATGTACTATTATAAGTACATATTTATAATGGATATATATAATGTATTTTACATATAAATGATTAATATAATTATGTAATTAAAATATAAAAACCTCTCATTTAGTTTTAATTCCATTAATATGACAAACAAATGAAAGTAGCGTTCATGCGTACGTACGACTTACTGTCTCCATGAACGGTGCATTTCATTTCATACCTCTAAATGATTATGTAATTTTATGAATACATGTATATTCTGGATATATATGATATATATGATATCCAAATAATTAATATCATTCTGGATATAATGAACCATATACCACACGAACAACTTGTAATTGTAAGAAGTTCACTTTTGACTTAAGAACCAAATATCGACAAAACAAACATTATTTACTTAAATGATTACATAATGTTTATAAAATGTAAATAAGGTATATAAAAGGAATAATTAACTTGAAAAGTTTCTTAAGCAAATATAAATTATCTCAAGTTTATTATTCTGGACTTTAAATAACGGTCATGTCAAGTCGGACCCGAGGTAAGGGATCCTACTCCTCTTATTCTTTTTAAGTACGCTCTTTTATGTCATTCCTTTTAAGCTCGTATTTCTTGTGATTGGGATATTATTTTATATTAATCCTACTGTAATTTTTATGTTCATAATATTTGAGACCCTATTCTTTCTCATCAATCCATTTTGGATGATTTGAGTGGCGCCGTTAGGCTGCCGAATTTTCGTAAGAGATATAACCTCTCTCTTTCTTTTTAAGTACTCTCCATTATGTCACTTCTTTTAAGCTCCTCTTTGTTATGATGTGGGATGTTCATTTATATTCCAATTTCTATAAACGTTATGATTATTTGATTATAGACCCTATTTGATCTCATCAATCCATTTTTGTAAGTTTTATGTGGCACCGTTAGGCTGTCGAGTTTTCGTAAGGGATTTTTCATCTCACTTTTATTCCCGTGAGATTTATGCTACATTTGCCACAATTTCCATTGAGTGGTGTATTTACTGCCCATTATTTTACTCATTGTGTAATATAATTTCATTTATAAGTATTTACATCAATTTTGTGTTGTCATTCTTTCAAGGGGTGAATGTTTCGAAAGATACCCATGTCGGTAAGCGAACCTTTCACCCTCCTCTTTTTAAAAGACTTATTTTGTTATGTCTTTTAATTCACATACTATTATGTTGGGATATGTTCTTATATATCCTTATGGATGTAAATTTTATGTCCATGTGATGAGATGCCCTTTTTATCCCTCATCAACTAATTTTCTGAATTTTGAAGTGATGTCGTTAGGCTGTCGAATTTTACCAAAGGAACTTTTTAACCCAATTTCGATTTTTTTTGGGTTCAACATGTAGTTATTGAATATGTCATCTTTTGAATATGTGTGAATGACATTTTATTGTTTTACACATAATATCCACTTATATTGGGTGTATTTATATTTGTCACACATAATTTAGAGATTGAATTATCCTTAATTTAAGGATAACTTCTTTATAAGGGAATTCATCACATTTGACATTTCTATTGAGACTTCATTGTTGTTATGAACCAATTCACTCTGATATGGTGTATATACTATCCTTTGAAATATTATATCATGAATCCATTTATTCTCATAATATTATAAAGTTCTGACTGAATGTTATTTATCAATTATTGTATTCAAGTGTCTCTAACATTGGTAGAACCCCTTTAACCAAAATATCGCTGTAAATGATTTAATTATTTGTTCTTATTAATATCCATGTTTTCAAAATGGATTTAAGTATTTATTTATATGGATATTAATGGTTTAATATTTTAAAAGCATCAAGGTGGTATGGGACACTTTGATTCAAAAATATCTTTATTAAATGTTTTAAATGGTTTTGGAAATGGTTTCTTTTTGAATGGATTAATTATTTAAATATACTAAAATGTTATATTGTGATTGAAATGTGGAAATGTCATGTTTCCTTTATGAATGTTTTATGTGAAACGTTTATGTTATGGTTCTTGGGAATTGTTATTAAAACAGGTGGTTCCGTGATAAACTAAGGGCGGGTGAGCCCGATATAGCTCTCCAATGCATTGGGTAACGCGAAGGACTGAAACATTAAGGTTTCTTCGAAGAGATTTAGGGAATATACTGTGGTGGGTATTCTAAACGTAACCAAGAGGGTTACTCCCTACGTAAGAATGTTATGAATGCCTCAAGTTAACTTTTATTTCTTATGATTTCTATGATTTATTCATGATTTGATATGCCTTTATTTTATGGGTAAAGTATGATTTCATTCTAATGTTTATATGAACTCATGTTTCCTTTCCATATTTTTATAACTCTTATTGAGCTTTTTATGCTCATCCCATATTTTGGAAATGTTTTTCACAGGTGAAGGGAAAGGTACATGATTTGATGATAGTTTCAAGGATGTGTCAAGAAAGAATCCGTGTTTTATTTTAAATATGTTTCCGTTGATGGGAAGAATGAATACTGTCTTTTATGTAACCACTTTGTTTAAATGTGGAATGTAATGCAAGTTTCATGATCTAATTTTCTATAACTCTAAACCTGAAAAGATCATCAATGAGTAATCTTGTAATAACTCAAGATTAAGTAAGGATTATGTCTAGGGCCTTATATTATTCAGTCCAAAAGGCGTTACTGTAAACACATAATTCCCATACACAGTTCAAAATTCAATATTTAGAATATCTTCCTTTCTCACTCACAACGGATGATATCTAGATCGAAGGTCAATATTATAAAAATAATTTGCTCCATGATTTTGATCAGATAAATCATCAGTGTGAGGTAGGGTATATTTTTTCTTTATAGTTATAGCATTGATCTCCCTATATTCAATGCAAAACCTCATCGATTCATCATTCTTTTTTATGAAAAGAACTAGAGATCCCCTTAATGGAACACTAGGGAGAATTAATCCTTTATCAGTCAATTCTTCTAGTTGTTTCTTATGTTATGATACTTATATATTGACCATTCTATAAGGAATCTTTGATATAAGTCTTGAAACAATAATTAAAATAGTAGATAATTCGACTTCCCTCTCAAGAAGATGTCTAGGTAAATCCAATGGAGAAACATTAACATATTCTTTCAAAATAGGTACATCTATAATTGGATTGTTTTGTTCCTCACCCATATATATTGAGTTCACATCCTGAAAAATAATTTCATTATGTAGAGCTACTGGGGGTGGATCTAGATAATATCCATATTATGATTTTTCTGCTCTAAAGATAAGGGATTCTACGTCATTATTATACATTGTAACATAAATCTTCTTGGAAAATTTTTTTACATAATGATTTGAAATCTAATACATACCTAGATTTATATTAAATACCATCATGGGTATTATAATTAAAATAGAAGATAAATCATTTTTATATGTCATAATGGGGACTTCATGACACATATTTGTTGCAATTATACTTCCCTTAAGAGTTTTTAATGATAAATCCTTTATTAAATAAAATTGGAAGTCTCTACTTTTCATGGAAAACTTGGTATATATGAAAAAGTGTGATGATACAAAATCAAATAAATAATTTTCTATGTTATAAAAAATTATTAAAGTACATACCACCACACTTTTATGAACTTAAATATCAGTAATTTTGATCGCAAAATCTTACTACTTCTCCCTTTTTCTTTTTTGTGTCATGATTCCTTGACTCTTTTGACTGTCATAATCATAGTGTCTAATATCACTAAAATTATAGAATTGAACATTAATATATTCTTTCGTCCCCTTGGAATCACTGACATTATGGCCATTCTATAAAAACATATGGCACACCCCCTTTCCTTATAAATAGTAACTATGGTGTTTCTTTCCAGAGTAATCATATGGTGGAAAGTAAACTATTCCCTTATTCCCCATTTCATTACTTCCTTTTCAAGAGTTTTCAGTAGCCCCTTTCTTCACTTTATTTCCTTTAATGTATTCACACTTAGAGAAATCCTTTTCCATAATTATATAACATAAGACTATGTCTTCGTATGATGAGAATGTTTAGCCAAACAGTTCCCTTCAGAGAAATGGATTTAAGCCATCAAGGGACCGATCAATCTTGTACCTTTGATTACGTATATAGTCCACATAATTCCTTTCTAAAATTTTGGATTTATCTTAATACTTTTCATTATTCTCATCTTCCTTTTACCTAAAATTCAAAAACTATTTTTTCATGTTCACTTTCCGTTCACGAGGATGGTATTTCTCTAAGAAATGTTCTTTTAAATTCATTCTATTCCAGGTTGTCTATTTCTTCTTCCTCCTCCTTTTTGTTTTGTATTGGTGACATCCATTGATCAACATATACCAATAGATGAAAAACATCCATAACAACCTTATCCCTTTAATTTCTTCCCAAGTAGAAAAATATCTTCTATATAGAACTTATACAATGTTCCTCAATTAATGGGTTTGTTGTCTCATTAAATGATGGAGGATATTTTTGCATAACGTGAACTAACATAGATCCTCCACATTGTGGATCTGAATTTTCCATATAGGTAAAATTATTTTTCATAACCTGATTAATTTGTCCCAGTAAATTTATAATTTTACACGCAGTAGTCACAGTTCTAGACCAAACATCAATATTATGCATAGGAAGGTATTCCCTACATGGGATGTGTCAGTTCATTTGTTTTTCATTCCTTACACTAGGAACCATTTAAATATAAGGGAATACACTATATTAGGTTATGAATCATAATATACTATATCTACATAGAAAAGTACTTAACATAAACTGAAATTCTATACCTATATAATCCCATAATCAGAATCATGGTTTGATTGAAGAAAAATTTACATTTAAATACTTCATTATGGATTTCAATTAAAATGTGAATTTTCATTAACATATCCCTTGGAATTTTCACACCAGTGGAATATTAAGGCCCCTTTTCATGTACCATGATACCCTGCTTCTTTCCTCAAACTCCTTGTCTGAGTTTTCACTCCTGGGTACATTTGTGTACAAACCACGTCCACTTATACTATCCAGATATGGATGAATTTTCTATAATGATCCAAATAATCTAATCTTTACCAAAATTAAAGGATATTAATGTATACATATCCTAAAAAATTATCTAATAGCTTTTTTATATAAGATATATATTCTGAATCTTGTTTCCATGTTTTTTACTAGACTTTCTTTGATGCCAATTGTAAGGACTTGAACCCAGTTGCCTCGAGTTGGTGCCATATTACATTACAATGGCACGATTTAAAGAATTTTTTATCCCAAAGAAACTATGATTTTACTATATTTGGACATCCATATTCATACAAAAGTTTAACATGAAAACATGAAATGAAATACAACAAAACTGTTTCATTGGGAGCATCCGCTGCACTTAGATTATCCCGACAAGTATATGATAATATACCTATTCATGTCCTAGGAAAAATGAAACATACGAAGGGGTGAGCTCAGATGATCAGTAAGGGTCAATAATATAATAGAAGGTATTATAAACATAAACATTGGGCATGATGAATAATTTGAAACACATGCCTTAAAAAATAAACATATACACATTATGGAAGGTATATGAGATCAGTAAGTATTTCCATAATAAAACATAATCATGGGTATTATACTAGTTAAATAACCAAGTAAACTATGAATTTATAGCTTCATAATGGGGGAAATCATATGCTAGACATTCTGAAACATACCATCAAGGCCTCATCCAAGACATGTAAAAATAATTATGGCCTCGACTAAAACCATATCTAAAAATGTGTAAGGCCTTTTCCAAACCATATCTATATGTATCATGAGACCTACGGATGCCCCTAGGATCTATTTTGGACCCCAAACGTTAAATAATAATTAAAATTAATTCATCTTCTGAATGGGTCTAAAAATAAACAATATATACATTCATATTGAAATTACCATATGAAATGTAAATAAATTTCCATAAACATTAAACATAAACACTAAAAAGCTAGAGTAATTCGGTGAATGGAATCAGCAAACCCTATCCACCATGAAAATAATCCAAAACAATTCATAAAATACAGTGGATAATATCATATTACAATAACTCCTATAATCATAAGAATCAACAATAGTGTTTAAATAGGTGAAAATACTCTTATAAAATCATTGAGTAATTTGTGTGATAAATACCATTTACATTGAAAAGAAGAGTTATTTTGGAAAAATAACATTATAAAACTATAAGTTAATTAATGTAGTTTTCTAAAAATGAATTTTTTTATGAAAATAATTCTTTCTAAAAAATATTATAGGGTTCCCATGAAAATACGTGAAAATTTGATAAATTCCCTTGAATTAAGCATGTATTTCTGGATGAATTTGAAATATCATTTTAAAAAGTGTAAATACCCATAAACTAGAGATGTGTTATTTTTTTATAAAAATATATATAACAATAAAACATAATTTTAGAGTATTACATAATCATACATACAAATTTCATTAAGGTAAGTATATAATAAAAGTAACCCGGATGAAAATGGAGGTTTGGGTGGAATACCTTTACCGTAAGTCTAAAGGTGTTCCTTAGACAATCTTAATGACATGGATAATCAAATGTAGGTTCATAAATTAATTATTCCAGAACCTCTTGTACATTTTATTGATTTATTATGGCCTTATTAGGTAAATTGATGTCATTTTTATGGGATAAGAGATTTAATTTCATGGTCTAGGAGCATTTTCTTCATTGGTTTCCTTGATTGGTTTACATGTACTCATATATGGATGAACATGTAGAATGAGAATTGATGTCCAAAACTAAAGATATATTTGATTATTATACATAAAGAAGATTAAATAGTTATAAAATTAATTTTCTTATTTTAATTGAAGATGAATCATTAAATAAAATATTAATGATAATTGTTTGGGTTATTTGGTGATTTTTGACCATAAAGAACTCATTTTGATCTATAAATTAATACCAAAAATATAAAAAATAAAATTACATTACATAGGATATATTATGTATATAATAATATGATTCAAAAATAAATTTGGTTTCATGACCATAATAATAGACGTTAATAGATATTGAAAACTCTTCATCCTTGACTGGGATAAATTAACACATCAAAGATGGTGTTTTCATTTCTAGTATAAAATATGGAAAAGGGAGAGATGAGGAAGAATCATTCCACAATCATAAAAAATTTCATTAAATTTAAGGTATTATAGTTTTCATAAAATCTATATGGGAATAGATACAGAAGAAAAATAAAATAATGTAACTCGAAATAAATGATATGAGAAGCAGAATTTACCTCGTGAAGTTATTTTCCTTGAGAGCCTTTTTATGGTAGTGGTTTTGGTCTTTTATGATACAAATGGATGATGGACGTGGTGTAGAAGCATGTTAGGAGACATGGGTAGAAATTAGAGAATTCAAAAGTCTTGATAAGATTTAAGAAAAGATTATGTCAGGGGTGGGGGTTTATAGTGGAGGAGAGGAGTGATTTTTAATAATATTATTCATTATTTAATTTTTTTTCCTCAATACTAGAAATATTAATGATTGTAATGACCAATAATAGTAATATGTTCAAGTGAGTTTGCAGTAATGTTGGCTTACATAATCCAGGATGCATGGAATTGTGTATTTAACATATAATGTACGTATATTGTAAATTTCCATATTTCAATATTCACTAAAATTTCATGTATTTAAAAAAATACCAAAAATTCACTATATACATTGTCTGATATGTAAAATCCATAAATGGACCTAATTTTATCAAAATAATTTTATAAATTTGATAAATATAATTTTTTTTAAAAATAATTATTTACATGAAAAATACAGTTTAAAAAAATGATTTTAAAGTAACCTAAAAATTAAACTAAGGTATTATTAAATTATTATAATCCCATAATAAAAATATATATTTATTTGGGAATCCATTTTTTGAAAATTACTTATTTTATTTATTTAAAATTGTAATTAAATATTTTTCTCATAAAAAATATGAATACTAAATTAATAATTTATAAAATATTATACTTTATTTATAAGGTTCAAAAAATTTATTTATACAGTAATGGGTGATGTTTCTATTCATAATGTTCATATTAATATTCATAAGGGGGCATTGCTATTCATATATAAACCTTACTATTCACTAAAGGTTATGTTGATTCTATAACACTCCAAATATCACTCTGAACGCAACTGCGTTTGTCATTTTTTCAAAATTAAAATAACATAAGTAGAAGAATTATAATTATTGGATAGGTTATAATAAATAAATTATAGAAAAAAATGTTTCATTAATTCAATATGAAATTTATTTTCAAATCGTGGGGGTGTTACAAATTCTATGTCTTCATATGGTTTTTAGAGCCGCATGTTGATTTTTATTGTGTTCTCTTCCGTTCTAGTATGTAGATCGAATTATGATTTTCATGTGGCATATCTTTGATGTATCTACTACAATCCGTATCCTATTTTCCATAAAACATTAATTATATTTTTATTAAAAATATATTTCTAAATGAATTGGATTGATCACAAAATTTTTGTTCATGTTTCTATAAAAAGGTTTTTAAAAATGGCTGGTTCCCTTCATTTAATAAAATAGAAAGTATTTTAAATTAATATTTAAAATTATATAAATATTTTTTTGAATAATTTTTTAAATAAAAAATGTTTTTGGAATGATTAATGAAATATATTATGCGTATGAAAATTTATTTGATATATGATCTAAATTGGAGCCTTTAATACTTCAATGGAGGGTATAGTATTGGTCCTTTATCATTAAAATTATTAGGTGGATCACTTTTTATTATGTTCCTCCATTACAAGATCATAAATGGATATAGTAACATGATCATGACAATATATTGGGTACACATTCTGGGGTGTCCCTCTATCCCTATTTTATAGATGAATTAACTACATATACTTGACGACACACTATTCATTGTTTGTTGTTACTGTATGAGTGAAAAATATAGGATGGAATTTTTTGTCTAAATAGTTATTTGAATTTTTCATTGGATTTATACTACCATACCTTTTATATTATAAAATGAAATATTTTATATATGTAAATGGTCAATGTAAATTTTTCGTTGAAATTATAAAGCATGTATTTTTTATAACATTAAAAAATGGGAATAGTTCACTATTTATTAGATATAATGTCATGTAACTTACAATCATGACATGTTATCCTTTAGCATGAGAATATCAATATTTTAATATATAGATTTATTACGAAACACATGGGTGACATCCTAAATTTCTTGTTTATCTAACTTCCTGCACAATCCCTTTGTGGTGTGATGAACTTTTTTTATCTCATGTTGGAATGGAAAATGCACTATAGTGAGGTAGAATAGTTTTTTAGATGGGTATGAGTGTCTAGTAGTTATACGGTGTGGTTAATTCCCAAAAATCACATGGAGTAGTTTCATAGTAGTTTCCTCAATTTTCCATTTCAGTCATCTTCTACAGAACATGTTCATTAGGGATTAATAATGTTACGTCTAGTTGTATAACTAATATTTTAACACTTTTTAAAGAATATTTATTTTTTGGATATCCATAAATATAAATTCTATATATCGTTCCTCATGTAGGAAAAATTCTTCCATCCTATTTTTATGTGATACTCGGGTGTTGGTCAGGTACGCCTGGGGATTGGGAACGCCCTTCTGGTCTTATCACGGTCTAGTTCAGAGCCTAGTTTGATGGTTTTTCTCTACTTGGTCATGAAAATATGTTCTCAAATTTTCATTATTCTCATTTATTGAAATTTAAAATATAAGGGATATGTTTGTTTGGACATTAGGGGTAGGTTTCTATGAGTACCTAGATAAATTTAACTATAGTATGCCTTCAGAAACCATGGGATTTTGTGATGTGTGCCTTTGATGTTGGGTTTTGACCATGATATTAGTCTCATTATTTGTGCTTTTGGTTTAAACTGATATTGTTTTATTTTACTATCATTTATTTATACTTTTAAAATGCATAAAACTTTTTATAATATGTCTGTAAAGGGTTTTATTGGATGTTCTACTGAGATATTTTCCCCAAGAGAGTCCACTTCTGGATCGGAATATCTCATACTATATCATGTGAGAATTTCATTCAGGGGAAAATAATATACAATAGGATGGAAACCAAGATATTAATCATCAACCTGAAGTTTATGATTAGATGTATTATGTGTGGTAGTTCATAAATGAAATCGTTCAATTATTATGTGTATTAATGAAACCCAATAGGTGAGGGAAATGTGGGAAAAATCAATCAGGTCTTCATCTTCCTAATGGTACATGAGTCTTTCAATGTGAAATGTGAAATAATTAATCTTGAGAGTCCTATTATGTAGTAGAGGGATTATATTGTTTAGTAATCTAGTATGTGTACAGAGATTGGAAAATCTTCATAGAACATTTATTTTATTAGTTCTTCTCATAATCATTAATGATATAAATATCTATGGAGTTCCACTATTTGTATCAGGTAGACCATTCAGTGTTGGAGTACGAAAACCATTTGGTAGAGATGGTTTGTTTTGATCAAAAAATTATAATGAATGATGATATGAATACTCATAAATACAAGAAATGTTTTCGACCTAAATTATTTATGGTATACATAATGAATAACACCCATGTAATGAGATAGTTGAAAATGATAATAAGAATGAAATATATATAATGGTAAATATTTATTTCTCTGGATCTTATTTTCCACATAGTTGTAGTCTCAATGGTTCTTAGGGGGTAAATTGAAACTTTCATGACAATTATAGGGGTGGTGAAGGTGATTCTCAGTAGTGGGACACCTATACACAATTATCAATATCAATGAATATTACACAAACATTATATCTATGTATAAATGTTGTAACACTTGATAATATTGTCCCACACCCATGATGAATTTTAGTGAGTTTGGCCTTCATGGGATTCTTCTTTGTTTCTTCCAGAACATGTGTACACCTCTATATGGTAAGTGATCTAAATATCCAAAATTCCATTATGACCAATCATAAGATTAAATTTCTATATGGCTATAGCTAAGTGACTTTTTAATTATACACAAACATATATTGGATGATTTTCTAGTATGAGATGTTTTAGGAACAATTATAATGAGATGAACTCTCTTTGTTATATCTTCTATAGAAACTAGTCTATTCGATATAGTTTTCCAAGGTATTTTTTAACTTCTTATTTAGAAGATGTTAAAAAAATTTACCGATATCATATCCTTTATTTTTAAAATAGTGAAACCTCTTGGAATGAGGAATGAGTTTGGATTTCATTACCCATTTTTTCTCTTTCAATTTGTAATGAAGAGTTAGTCTAGATTTTTTTAATTCTTGATTTGGATTTTTACATTATTATCATTCAGAATGATTTATTAGTTTCTCACTAAGATGAGATTGGTTGTAGTCATTAGTTTTTCACACTAATATCTATTGTTGGGAGTTCATGGTTTTTCTAAGGAGAGTTGTATTTGAGGCCCCATAATGCAATACTTCTCACATAGAGCACATGATCCTGTTGTCTACCATTTCCATTGAGCCCGATGGTTTTTATTCTCTTATAGATATCCTCTTGTTTTTTTGGATTTCCATGAGGTTTTCCAAGATGATTAATATTGCATTCCCCTAGAGTTGGAGGTATATTTTTTGATCAACTTGGATCTATGTATATAGTTGAGTTTTATAACCTCATACCATATCAATCCACCTTAGTATTGGAAGAAAATATTTAGTTTGATAAATTTCCTGGGATGAGCATTTTTCATCCTAGTGTGTCATCATGGAATATCCCTATGTTATTTTACTAGAAGGATGACAATTCATTATGTCTAATTGCACATTATAGAAAGTAAAATAGGGTGACTATCATGAATATGTACAATTTACCTTATATCCATGACTAGTTTGATTGGATAAGGTGGTGAATTGGCATTGAAAGATTAATATTTGATTAGTGGATCACCATATCAGATTATTGGAGTATGATATAATATAGAACAATTTCTAGAGAAGTTATATAAATTGTCAACATGTTTTAATTCCTTTTTTCTTAACTAAAACTTCTACAGTGTTTATAAATTTTGTGAACCAAATATTCCATTAGTATCTCAACAATTTTATCATCATATTTGGTAATGATATCCGGGGTTAATCATGACCTTATATTGATCCTGAGAATCATCTAAATTTTTTAAGGAACAATTTTTTTGATATTTGAAGTGAAATTCATAGGTAATATTATTTCATAAAATGTCCATCCATTCAATATAATGAATTAAAATGTTTTCTTGTCATGAAAATAATCAAAGAACATATTTACAATATTGACCATTCTATTTTTAGCCTGTTATTATAGGTATTTTGTAAAGGATTTCTCAAATAAATAATCACAATTTCCCAATATTATTAGGATTGGGGTGATAATATTGTTGGATTTCAAGGTGTGGGATATCTTTTGAGGAGTGTAAAGATATTATAATATCTGATCCATTTTTCATCTTTTATAAACCTAATAAGAGTTAAGTGGTATATTTTGATAGATATAATTTTGTTTTGCGATGTGTTCTCATGAAGGATGATCATGTTATGGCCAAAATATCTCTTGAAATTCTATCATATGAGAAAAATTGCATTACTCATAACATGGAGCTCACTGATGTTAGTAATTTACATAATCATTGGTTACAATATATATTTGGGGGGAGGATCATGGAATTTTTTTACCATTAATTACTAAGTTATAAATATTCATAAAAGGACCTAAATCTAAGGTTGTGTAACTAGGTAGAGAAGCTTTAAACTTTCTATATTGACAACATGTATACCTTCAGCAAGGTGAATGTAATTGAATAAAATATCAGTTGAAAATTCCCATACCATGATGTTTTGGAATTGAATGTTGTGTGAAGACATATAAGGATTTTCACTCAATTATATCTATATATGTAGGATAATGACATAATAAGGGTTATAACTACTGTTTAGTTTTATTCATATATCCTTGAATCTATTCCTTACAAAAATTATCATGATTAAACTTTTAGTGGAATATAGGAAACCATATATAGTGGGGAGGAACACTCTTATTAGTTCTCCCACTTCTAATTGAAGTCTTCAAAAAATAGTTTTTCATACCATTATCTATGAGTAACTCATTTTATAATGATTTTTCACAGTTATTTATTGTTTTTATTTATTGTAACTATAATAATGTTTTATGACATTAGATATCCTTTCTAGTGGTTGGGTATGAAGAACGACATCGCCAATTATGTGTTCCACCATTACAAATGCGAAAAAATAAAGCTAATGCACATAAAACCCCCCGGTATTACCTAGATTCTTTAAGTTACAATATGGAAATTGGATGTGGTATTTATAGACTAATGTTTTGGATTACCATATACTTCACAAGAAATTTTTTTTATCAAGGTGTTGATTGAACAGTTATTGAAATCATCGAATTTGTTTCTGATCACAGACACTATAATTATTTATATCCTTGGTAAGATATATGTGTTAGAGATTGTTAGTTTTCATTGAATCCCCTATAATATTTTAAGTAATATGAATACTATACTGATTTATTTATTCTAGAGGAGTCTCCAATATATGATGGGGACTCAATTTAGATTTAGTAAATCTTACCATACACAGATGGATAATCAAAAAGACTGTTTTATAAAAATTATTTTGGATATTCTCAATACCAATGTTTTGGATTTCAATGTATTATGGGATAGTCTTGTAAGAATAGTTGATTTTACATATAATGATAGTTACCTTTCACTGATCATAATGTCTCTATTCAATGATTTTTAAGCATTCCCCTAATGGCCGCCACATTATTAGTCAATGGTGGGATAATCCACTTTCATGGGATTGACAAACATTCAGGAGACATCACCATAGAACTGGAAAATAAGTCATCACATTTGCATAGTTTAGATTCATCATAACTCAAATACAGACGTTTAACATCATCATATAGTGTTTCTCTTTTGTGACTGAATTCTCAATAATGTATCTCCTTGGATGGGTCATTTTTAGCTTGGGAAACTAGGTAATCTTGTTAATAGATATGTTCAAATATTTAAGATAACTAATAAGATATGTTAGGTTTCTTATTGGTTGGAATTACAAGGTAATTTGAAATGTATTCATTGTGTTTTCTATAAATTTCAGCTCAATATGTACCAATCCAATTTGTCCAATGATTTGAGTTGGGTGGAGATTATGTTGTTGTAAGGTGTTTCTTTTGTGGATAAAATAACATAGATTATAGATTATTATATGAAATTTTTAAATGGAAATTATATTATTTTTTCATTATTTTTTGGAATCACATATCAAATTCCCACTAGATATTAGAGAGTAAATATTTGGTGAAGGAGCAGTGGCCTCACCTCTTTCCACAACATCCTTATTTTCCATGACATAATGGGGAAATAATGTCTTATACTAAATATAATTGTAACATGATGTCTCATTTATATCTTGTTTTAAGTTCAATAGTTATTATTCCTAGTACAAGGTGTTTCAATGGAGTTATAGGTGATTTTCAATGTGTCATGGGATCAGTGGCGGATTTTCAATGCCCATCTTTCTGCCGGCCAGTGGGCATTACAATACAGATTTTAAAACATACTTGATGGTGGACACCGCCAAGTAATCGGTGGCATACAGATGGGATGGGTAATTATGGTTCACAACAAACATTTTAGCCCCCAAAATCATTATGTAACCCTTAAACTCCACTATTATAGAAATAATCATGCTAGTTCCCCTAGAATTAATAATAATTGGTAATCTAGGTTATATTGATCTTATACCCATGGATTTTGGATCCCATTTCAATCCATTATCAAGTATTTAGTAAATTTAATTGATCCATTCTCAATTACTTCTTTCCCCTTGGAGTTAGAATCATATCATGTATCAATTTTTTCTATCAATATAAATTGTTTTGATCCTTCTATAATATCTTCTATATCCCTCATGTGATTGTATTGTAGTTGATGATTCTTATAATTGTTGTGGTGTGCTATTTGTGACTCATTATGTATGTATTGATCTACCATCTTTATAGACTCTTTTTTATTTTTATACATGATTATAATCCATAAGAATCATTTTTAGGGCCACCTCATGATTATTATTGAATTCCTTTACCTTTAAATATATGGATCACATTGTAGTTATCATGAAAACCATGTTTGACGTAAGTGGTTCCCTCTCTATCCTATATTATCTCAAACACGAATTGTCATTACTTTATAAATTATTTTTCAAATGAATAATCATTAATTTTTAATTTATATTTATGTGTGTGTAAATTTTTTTAGATAAAATATGGTTTCCCCATCATTTTTGTTATTGAAAGGAAGTTTTAAAACATTTTGAGTTGTAATGAAAAAATTGGTTTCAATGATTTTTTAATAAAAAGATTTGGTTTAATGCATTATAAAATTTAATGAGACTTTTGAAATTGATTTGATATTTTATTCACATGGGAGGATTTTTTTATTTGGTGGATAGATTAATATTGGGCCTATTCCATTGAATTTAAAAGGGGATCACTTTATGGCCAGTTATTCCATTCCTAGTTTATAGATATAATGGAACTACTAAAGAAACCCAATTCATTTACATATATTATTCCATTATTTTTAACTTAAATATCCAATAATTGAAACCCTAGATCCTGAGACCCGGTGTATTTGGATGATGAGGTTCATAATACATCAAAGTGAGAAAAAAATATTTCATCATTAGGATAATCTAAATAATGAGTTCCTACATCCTTTTCTTATTCCAAAAAAGGAATTGAATATTTAAGGAATACAAAAAAAATGGGTGAGCAGAAATCATAGTAAGATAATAAATATGATAAAGAAGTAATACATTGGATTTAATGGTATAAAAGGATATCATAGAATATAAGTCTCAAAATTAATCAAAAAGAATAATAACTTTTAAAAAAATGGTATCATAAGATCATGTTCGCACATGAAATGTTTTAGGAACATATATTATGACATGAACGTGAGTCAAGTGTAATTTTTAGACAATTTCACAAGGTATAAATTGTTCCATAATGGATTAGGATTACTGTTGTAACACCCCAGGTAAATAAAGAATATGAAATCTTTATATTTATCCATATTTGTGAATAAAATATTAATATTACTTTTAAGGGGATGCTATGCTCGATGGCGTACCCAATACGCAACAATGAGTTTCTTGGGAATCTTACGTTGCACTCTAATAATAAAATAATATTATTTTAAATAGTAGTTAACGCCTAGCCGTTGTAATTGCGGGAATGAGAAGAACTAACTACAAAATTATTATATATTTTTGTCAAATATTTTTACTTTTTACAATAAATGTTAGAGGATTAAAAATGCGAATGAATCCAATTTTAAGCGTGGGCATTCTAATATTCTTTAAAAGGTCGATTAACCACCTTTTGAAAGAGAACCTCTTTTAATCCACTTTTTGACAATTTTATGTGCTATATTTGACAAAATAAAATTTTTATTTAAAATCGGGACATCAAAATTTACTTTGTGTAAATTTTTGGTATCTTTCCGATAAAGTTCATTTTTTAATGAATAGTGAAAAATGTTGTATTTTAATTCAAAACATCTTTTTAATCTAATTTATTTATATTATTATATTATCTTTTTTATTATTTTTAAAGTAAAATTAGAATATATTATTACCATTTAATCCAATAGTGGTCGTTGGAATTAATTTCACTTTGAAATTGGACTTAAACTAGTGTCAATCTTTTGATATTTATTGTTTCATAAAAACACGCTATTTGCTCTGACTGTGGGAATTAATTATTAAATTAATTAATGCAACTTATATGTTTTTAATTTTGTAAAATAGACATCATTTTTGAATTCGGAATATCAAATATAGATTAGGGTGAATTTTTGGAAATTTTCTGAAAAACTTCAATTTATGATGAATAGTGAAACCACTAAGTGGTACTTATAAAAACAGATTTTCTGTTTAATTGAAATATTGTCATCTCTGTGTTTGGAATTTAAAAAATCCAACATACATGGTTGTCATTAAGAAGTAAAATGTGGTTCAATGGAATTAAAATAATTTTTTGTTGAATAGTAACTTATTAAGTTTTTAATCGTGGTTAGAGGTAATTAGTATAGTTTAAGGTAAGAATAATATTTTAATAAAATGAATTGACCTAGACACATGTCCTACCCTCATTGGATGAGTCATGGCCGACCAAGAAAATCCATGGGTAAACTTGGGGACCCCATGGATCCACTTTGGTTGGAAAATGACATAAATACCTTTTTATTTAATGTTAAAGTAAAAATGACACAAACATGAGTTTTTTTTACTAAAACAATTTTACATGGGGTTATACAAGTCAGATTTTTGACTATAAATATTCATTGGAAAGCTAAAAAATTTCCTACATCATAGTAATTTTTTTCTAATTTTTAGATATTAAATAAATTAAAGTATTTATGACATCATGATAATGCAGTGATGACCTCATTATTTAACGATATAATAAAATGGAAAGATAATGTAAAATCTAAGACCTACACATGTCCAAAACCTATTGGATGGGTGGATTTGAAACTCTTATCACCTTATCCTAGAAACACATCAATTTGGGAGAATTAATATCCAAAACTCATTCTAAAATAATGTAACATTTCCTTACTTTCCATGAGTGCCCCTCCTCTCCTCTTATAAAAGCCCCCCACCTCTACCTCCTTACCCACACATCAAAAGCCTTTGGCTTGGCCAAACCCTACCCATTTTGTCTCTCCACATCCCTATATAACTCATTGAAGCCTCACTTTGGGCATAAGTCTTCCCAAGGAATCCATTGAGCTCAAACCAAAGGGAGTTACCCGATTTTAAGGTAATGTCTTCACTTGTGTCCTTTTGTTTTATTTTGCTTCTCCAACCCCCTAAAATCTTTTTATTCATTTATTTTGTAACAAAACTCATATCTTCAATACACTAGGATGTTTTTATGAGAATTATTCGAGCTAAACTTACACACACCTACATATAATGGTTAATGGACATACTATTTATGTGGATGGCGAATTTCTGCCTCACGAAACGATGATTGTTCAACATTCTTCTAACACCTTAAAAGGTGACCATTAAGATGACACTATATTTATATATGATATATAATATGTTTATGTTTTAATTAAGTTTCTGTATTTTTTATTTATGGAATACCTTTATGGTTTCCATTATGTGTAAACGCGATATCTTCATTTAAAGAAGTGCGGACTACCACCCCCTCAAAGTGATTTGATTCGTTAATACCATATGTGGTACGTATAAAGGATATATTTAATGATATTATATATGATACCATACTGGAATTAAGATACTATTATGTATCATTATGTTTTATTTCCATTAAATATGAAATAGAAATGGAAGTAGCATTCATGCGTACGTACGGCTTACCATCTCCATGAACGGTACATTTCATCTCTTATCTCAAAATGTTATTTACTATTATAAGTACATATATATAATGGATATATATGCAATATATTACATCTAAATTATTGATATCATTATTTAATTATAACATATATATATATATATCTCATTTTGTTTTAAATCCATTAATATGACAAAAAATGAAAGTAGCGTTCATGCGTGCGTACGGCCTACCGTCTCCATGAACGGTGCTTTTAATTTTTATCTCCAAATGATATGGAATAGTATAAAATGAATATATACTGGATATATATGATATTTAAAACATCAATACTATTCTGGATATGATGTACCTATAACTACAGGGAAAAGTATTTTCCAACAAGTTCAATTTTTGACTTATGTACCAAACATCGACAAAAAACGCCTGATATGAACTCATATTAAAAAAAAATTATTATTACATTAAAATATGTGATATGAACTGAATAATAATCTTTCTAGGAGGTCCTTAAGAAATTATAAATTGAACAAAGTTTATTATTCAGGAATATAAATAAACGAACAAGACAAGTTGGACATGAGGTAAGGGACCTACCCCTCTCATTCTTTTTAAGTACACTCTTTTATGTCATTCATTTTAAGCTCATCTTCTTTGTGATCGGGATGTTATTTTATATTACGACTACTGTAATTTTTATGTTCATATTATCATAGACCCTATTCCCTCTCATCAATCCATTTTGGATGTTTTGAGTGGCGTCGTTAGGCTGCCGAATTTTCATAAGAGATCTAACCTCACTCTTTCTTTTTAAGTACTCTCCTTTATGTCACTTTTTTAAGCTCCTCTTTGTTATTTTGGGGAAGTAATTTTATATTACTCTTTCTGTAAACATTATTTTAATATGATGAGAGACCCTATTTGATCTCATCTATCCATTTTTGTATGTTTTAAGTGGCGTCGTTAGGCTGCCGTGTTTTCGTAAGGGATTTTTCATCGCACTTTTATTCCCATGAGATTTATGCTACATTTTCCACAATTTCCGTTGAGTGTTGTATGGACTGCCCATTATTTTACTCATTGTGTAATATAATTTCATTTATGAGTATTTAAATAAATTTTTTATTGTCTTTATTTCACGGGGTTCATGTCTTGAAAGATACCCATATCGGTAAGGGAACCTTTCACCCTCCTCTTTTTAAAAGAATTCTTTTGTTATGTCTTTTAATTCACATACTATTGTGTTGGGATATGTTCTTATATATCCTTATTGATTTAAATTTTATTTCCATGTGATGTGATACCCTTTTTATCTCTCAATTTTTTAGTGACGCCGTTAGGCTGTCAAATTTTTGCAAGGTAACTTCTTAACACAAATTTGATTCTTTGGGATAAACATGTACTCCTTGAATATGTCGTCTTATGAATATGTGTGAATAACCTCTGATTGTTTTACACTTAATATCCACTTATATTTCGTGTATTCATTTGTCACACATAATAATGTAATTGATTTATCCTTAATCCAAGGATACCATCTTTCTATGGGACTTCGTCTCAATCTCTTTTCATTGAGGAATATTTTGTTTTATACACAACCTTCTTTTATACGGTGTATAAACCCCTTTGAATTTTACATTTATTAAAAAGGAATCTTTTTTATATGAAGCATTTAATAAATGACAAAAGGTAATGTTTTTTCATACGTATGTGGCGACAATGACTTCTCCGCCACCGTGACCATTATTTGAGTTTCGGCTTCCTCTACAAGCCATACCTTTTTTTAAAAGAAAAATAAATACCATGTTTTACTTTTATTTTATTTTGGTATTGAAAATGGTTTTCATAATGTTTTTATATCAATGTGTTGTATTGATATCTTGTGATTGAAAGGTGGAAATTTTATGTTTCCTTTATGCATGTTTTATGTGATACGATTATGTTGAGGTTCTTGGGCATTATTATGAAGACGTGTGGTTCCGTGATAAACTAAGGGAGGGTGAGCCCGATATAGCTCTCCAATGAATTGGGTAACGTGAAGGAGTGAAACATTAAGGTTTCTCCGAAGAGATTTAGGGAATATACTGTGGTGGGTATTCCAAATGTAACCAAGAGGGTTACTCCCTACGTAAGAATGTTATGAATGCCTCAAGTTACCTTTTATGTCTTATGATTTCTATGATTTATTAATGATTTGATGAGGTATGTTAAAGTGCCTATGTTTTATGGGTAAAGTATGATTTCAATATTATGTATATATGAACTCATGTTTCCTTTCAATTTTTTTATAACCCTTACTGAGCTTTTTATGATCATCCCTTGTTTTTTGAAATGTTTTTCACAGGTCAAGGGAAAGGTACATGATATGATGATAGTGTCAAGGAAGTGTCAAGAAAGAATACATGTTTTATTTTAAATATGTTTCCGTTGATGGGAAAAAATGAATACTATATTTATGTAACCACTTTGTTTAAATGTGGAATGTAATGCATGTTTTATGATCTAATTCTCTAAAACTCTAAACCAGAAAAGAACCTCAATGTGTAATCTTGTAATAACTCATGATTAAGTAAGGTTTTAGGCTGGGGCCTTATAACTACCTTGACCATACATGATGAATCCTGAGAATAAATCATTACAAAATGATTTGGATAACTATCTAGAAATACACATCATAACATGTTCATGATAATGTGTTCCAAAAAAATAAATCAACCATTCCATGGAATGAAAATGGATTTCAAAATTTTATCTCATATCACAATTAAAGGGAAAATTTATAATGAAATAATTTGATAGATTAACATAATGATTTAATTAACTCATAAATGTAAGATTTAATAAGCGTGGTATATATGTGAGAGACATATGTACATAATTTAGAAGCAATCAATAACATTAATGGATTTCATCGTTGAAGAAAATATAATTAAATGATTACATGGAATATTTATTATGAAAAATAACCTTTTCATATTAAAATAAATTCTCCAAAATATCAAAATTTAAAAAATATTATTGATATTTTTTTAGAAATGAACTTTGAATCATATAATGTGATATTAAAAGAATTTAGTGGTCATGATGGATTGTAATTCTGTAAATTCTATATATGTAAAAAACACTAATTTCACTCTATTGTAAAAAGGTTAAAATGTATATAGTTTGGAAAATGAATAGATTAATCCACTAATATTGTTTTTAAAAAGTTATAATTGGGTAAATGTTTTATTAATAAATCATTTTCAAAAGGTTGAAAATTTTTAAAATATTTTTAGAAACCATGGAGAAGGATGAAAAAATATTTTCTACTATATAGATAAATAAATTCAACAATTTTTAAAACTATTTCTCTCTAAATTATAGTACCAATGAGAGAAAAATTGTAATATTACATGAAATTTTCATCAATAACTAGAGGATAAATTATATAAACAGTTAAATAAATAAATATAAAAAAAAACCTCCAAGGAAAAATCAAACATAAACAATCCTAAATAATAATAAGATAGTGAAATAACCCCTCACCACTTTAGTCACTTTTGATTCATGTCCCCCATGAAGTAAATAAATTCATATAAAACATTATTATCCATGAATTTAAAAATATTAATTATATATTATTAATGTTTTATTATATTCACTACAGAATATAAATTAGTGGAGAATATGGGAGATGTCTCATAGAAGTAAAAATGAGACGTGAATTCCCTACATTGAGTCTAGACATATAATGTTTGACCATTATCACTTATATTACATACTAATATCTATTATTTGTAGAGTAAGAACATTTTAAAAGTTCAATAACTTATATTTAAAAATTTTAAATCATTCATTTTGATCAGATATTAAATTGCCTATTTAGTTATTTCCACATTTAGTGTTTTGAGGATGCAATGTTCATAATTTAAAAATGAAAATAGTTTGTTGAATGTTGTCAAAGGGATAATTGATACATCATTTATATAATTTTAATAATGACATAATTTTAATAAATCTATATCAATTACAAATTTAATACCAAAAATAAAAAATGGCTATCAATAATTATCAATGTTACAGCCATGTAGATGGTAGGTCATACGTACACATGAGTAATGATTCAAATTTTCAACATTCATCATTGTAAGAAGGGATGTGTTAATTAAAATTTCCATAATTATCATTATATAATATATAAAATATTTAAATAAATAAACTAACACATTCTGTCCATTTGATGCATTAATAGAAATCAAATCACATTATTTCACGTGGTAGAAGTTCGTCACACACACTAATGATTGTTTTTATTTTTCAATGGTTTTTTATGTGAGAATGTATATTCTATTTTATCCTAATTTAATTATTTATATATTATTAATATATTTTTATATATACTAAATACATAATCCTTGAGGAAAATGAATTGTAATTATTGGAAACGAATTATTTAATTCTGTGGGTAAGTAGTCCGCCATATATATGAATGGTGGTTTGGTTTACAATTAAATAGAAGGGGTGTTGTGAAAATATTATTCCAAAAATAAAAAAAAAATTATATATAGGATATTTTTATTTGTTATAATTAAAATTTTAAAACCTAATTTTTGGGATAAAAATAATAAATAAAAAGAAGTAACTCTGTGGAGATGATTATCTACGCTTAGATAAACCTCAGTAGTATCGCTTTTTAAGGACACTATGTCTGTTATTTGGGGAATATAAAAATATATATAATGATTATGGTGGGTTTTTATAAATTTCTAAAGGTTATTTTGGATTAAAATTCTAGTTATGTGTGAATATGTGTCGGTCGGGGTTCCATTTTATAATTGAGGAGTGGATTTTTTTTTGTAAACACCTAAAACAATAAAATAATGGGAAGTCTGTTTCAATAAAATTTCCTAAAAATTGATTAATAATTTACTAATAGGGTGATATGGTCAATCCACAAATTAATCATTAAAAATGAAACATTATATAAACATGTTATTCCATTTACCTCTATGGTTACACAATTTTACCGTAATTGTTTTTCACCACATAAATAAGTTTTTTTAGTATTTTTACTAGTAATTAAGAGAAACATTTAATTAAACTAACTAAATAATATTAATTAAGATTATTAAAAATATTTAATCAAATTTATAACATGAAAATTACAAAATATTTACAATTCAGTTTAATGTTAAACCAGGAAAATGTGTTGAGAATGGTTTTTCATGAAATGCATTTTTCAAGCAAAAGATGATCTTATATTAATATTATGAGTAGAAATAATATATACTAATTTTATTTAATTCAAATAGATATTTAATATATTCATTTCATTTTTATATTTTCTTAATGGGGGTATTCAAATGAAATTAAATCGATACACCTCATTCATTTAAAAACAAATTGTTGAAACCCTCCTTTTCAAGAAAAAAATAATCTTATCCCAAAATCATGGAAATTTATAATTGAAAGGAAATGAATTATATTATTATACATATAATGTTTTATATCTTACTTTTGGAATGAGTAAAAAATCTTAATGTCAGATTTATATTATATGATATAATGAAATGGGAAGACCTTATTCAAAATGTTGGTAATTTTATCTATTCATTAAAAAATAAAACAGTTCACCCTATGATTGTTTTGATAATAGTATTTCAAAAATAAAATTAATTTTAAAAAATAAAATTTTTAATTGTACTATATATTATTCTAATAGTTTCTCACAAAAATAAAAGAAATCATTTTTTAGAAAATATAACTTTTTATAGAATAAAATATCTTCCATACAATATGAGTACTTTTTCATTAAGATAACATCAATTAATTTATCCTATGCAGGACCTTTATATATATATCATTATTTTTTTTAATATTATTCATACCATCCAATTTAATAGCTAGGTTATAATGGTAATAATTTTTTTGGACATATAAACTCGATATTATTTTTCATGTACACAATCGAACATAAAGTTTATGTTTTAAAATAACAGGGTGTTAAATTATACCCCATTTAATAAATTTTTCCATAAAAATATTAGCTTGAAATCTATAGCCAATGTTTCGACATTCTGTAATATATTTATCAATATCCCACATTATAAAAATGTGAAATAATACTTTATAATGACAAGAGATAAAGGAGAGTGTTAAGTAAATATGGAAAAACACATAACTAGGTTTCTAATTACGAAATAATTAGATTGAAGTAAATAGATGGATATGTATGAAAAGTTGAATTCTCAAATGATGATAATTAGTGATAGAGGTCATCAAGGACACAATAGTTATTGGCCATAAAAAAGTTAATTTCTATAATACCCTAAATCTCTGGTTTGTGAAAATGTGATCAATTCATTAGAAATGATTATATTATGATAACATTGTTAATTCAATATCATTTCAATATTATTGATAAATTATTTTATGAAATTTAATATGAACACAATGCAACATTTTTTTCTTCATAAATTTCTATTTCATAAGAAATATCTCATCCTTTGGTTGTACTTTGATAAATTTTTACTTCATATCTTAGTCCACTAAAAAATCCAAAATTATTTATTATGCCTGATGAATTAAAATTAGCTTTTAATTAATCATAATATTGATTAAAAAATAATAATATAATCATCCTTTCATTAAATATTTAACAATGTTTAATTGACCACCACATGGTAAAGACTTTATAATCCTTCATATGAATAAATAATACATTTCCCATAAAACATTCCACTAAAAAAACAATATTATAATATTAAAAAAAAAAATATTGAAACATCTAAAATAACCTCAATGTCATTAAATTTAATTATTTTCCCCCAATTCATTCTTATTATTGAAACACATGCCATCCCTATACATTACATATACTTTAACCCAATGAATCATTTCCAAAAATTTCATTAATCACATCAAATTCATGAAAAATCAAAAATATTTTATCCTATAATATGTTCCCAAAAAATTAATGTTATTATATTAAACATTTATGTATAAAATGTTGTACACCATGTTATATCGTGTAGGGAAGTTGTAGGTGATGCACCCCAATCACTCAGTTTTTATTGAGTTCAAGCCCCATGACCTTTCGAAATACACTGAGCTGTTTCCCAACATGTCGGTATTTTGATTATCAAATCTATATTAATAAAATTTTAATAATGTTCCAAGTAATATGATTAATATAATAAAAATTAAATTGATCATAAAATTTATTTTTGATAACTAAATTCTTCAATATAGATTATTTTCTCCACAAAAATCCAATAATTTTACATGATTATAATTATTTAAACATAAATCACAGATCAAATATTATATTTTTTACAATCATTTGTTTTCCATAAAATTCCACCTTACAATTAAATTACCTTCCTAATTTAATAGTATGACTAAACATATTCTTGAAAATATTTAAAAAATAAAAAAAAATCCTAATAATTATTATGATTCTTATAACTATCATACCATTGATAAATATCCATTAAAATCATTATTATATAGTTAAAACACCTAAACAATTCCAAAATTAAAATTCAAGGATTTTTCAAAACACGTTCCCATAAGAATTAATCATTAAATTAAGTCATTGAATCAGAGAACATTGAACCGTTAGTGGTGCCATAGGTTAAACATTATTTTCACATGACTGTTTAAATTTGTATTGATTTTTCTTTTGAAATTAAACCCATTGTGCCCAACTTTTCCATAAAAAAAATAATATTATAGTTCATTTAATAAATTTTCCATGATTCCTCCTCCCACATTTTTGAAATTTATACAATTTAATATGCTGATATTTCTCAATTACAACTCTTGAAAATCAATGATACTCCATCCTTCTCTTCATTGATGTTATTAAAACTCAACTATATCCATTTATTAATCCTAATTTAAGAAATAAATTTTTTTATGATCATAATATTTCAAAATTCCCTTACCATTAGGTTAGTAATTTTTATATAAATAATTTAGTTTACCATTACATTGGTTTTCCACATGCTTTTTCCAATTCACATATATTAATTAAAAATATTAATATAAACATGTGGAAAATGTATTAACATTACATAAGGAAAACTTATAAACATGTAATGAATAACTTATAAATTATAATCATATCATAACTTATGATTCTCTAGGATTCAATATTTATTATCCATGGTAACATATCCTGTTGGGTATTCAATATTAATAATATTTTTATGTCATTCATAATGGTTCGAAAAGTGTTTTGGAATTTACAAAACATATCCATAATGCATTTCAAACAAGGCATGCAACAAGAAACATTTTTGTGCACAAGGTGACAATAAAGTGAAGACAATACACCCTTTTTAGTGTTATTATTTCTAGGTACAACTATCTTAGAGATACATAAACCTATAGTATCCTGAAAGGGACATAATTCCATAGACCCACTCACACAACACATCACCAAAATTATAGGATATTTTTCAATACAGAGAGTTTTCCTTATACTTATCTGTTGGGTTCTCACTATATTATTATAGGTACAATCCCCAAAAATAATTATACCAGTCTCTAATATCAACTATAGGGATGTAATCCTCTAACACATATTATTCCATGATATTTAAAATAAACATCCAATAATTACAACCAATTGATTATAGAGCATATTCTACATTGATGAATAGGTTCATAATACATCAAAATGATGCTGAAATATAAATTCGTTGTTTTATTTTCCACGATGTGCTCTTAAAAACTTTCAAACTCATAAAAATCCATTGGGTTACTGGAAAAATACATAGTTAAATGTGATGATAAAAAAATCATAAAATGGCAATAAACATGCTAAGGAACCATAACTTGTTGGTCAAATTTAAAAGATGATATCATAAAATAGAAGGACAATGAGTTGTCACATGGAATCATTACAAAAATAATATGGTATCATAATATCCTCACCAAATAGGAAATTTGGAAGCAATATATATCCTGATATAAACATGGGTGAAAAAAACTACCTATATAATATCACATTGTTTTCAATTTCCCATAATGGATTAGTGTTAATATTTTTTCCAATACATGATTACTCATGAGAGTAAAGATTTACTCAATTAATTATAGTTCTATCTAGGAACACCCATCATATCATGTTCATGATTATTTTTGAAAAAAAGTTAAATCAATCATAAGAAATAATCATTGGAATTATCCCTAGAAAAAAATAGGTTTCATAATCATTTCCCATATCAAAGTCAATAGAAAGTTTCCTAATAATGGATATCGTGAGATGAAAATAAGTCATGTATTACCATATAATATATGGGTGAATAATATATTTATATATGTGAGATATATATATATTTCATTTAAAATAAAAAATATAATATCAAATGTTGTTTTCACTGATGAGAATGCCTTTAAATTATTACATGTAATATTTACATAGAAAAATACCCTTTACACATTGAAATAAATTCTAAAAAATATAAAATATTATAAAGTATTATATAAAAAATTTCATTTAAAATAACTTTTAATCATATAATGGAAGATTCAAATAATGGAGTGTTCATGATGTAGGTTATCTTTCTACATGTCGTATAAGTTAAAAAAACATTCCCTTCACACTGTACTAAAAAGATTAAATAATACCTCATTTAGAAAATGAGAAGGGAATTATTATCAAAAAATAACAAAAAAATTAAATTATTATAAATAAATTCATTAATAATTGGGTTTTTTTTATTTTAAAAACCTTCTAGAATGTAATTTTAAAAAACATTGATATAGAAGAAAAAATATTTCTTACCGAAGAAATAAATAAACTAATCATTTTTTTTTAAATTTTTTTCTCAAAACAATTATGTTCAAAACAGATAAAGATGTATAATTACGTAAAATTTTAATTTATAATAATAGTATAAGAGAATATATTGGGTTTTGGATATAAATCTCAAACAATTCATCCTATGGTATCCTAAATATAAAAAATAGCAAATAATAAGGATATTTTAAAATCTACCCTTACAACTTTGGTAACTTTTGAATTTGAACACCCATGAAATATTTAAATTAAAATTAATATTTAAATAAAAATTAGATAAATAGTTCAATGAAATAAAATTCAAACGGTATGTATATTCTCTAGACAAATGAAATAAGTATTGAATTTTTAATATGTCTCACGAAAGTTAAATTAAAATGACAAATCACTTACCTTGAGTGTAGACTTACTGTGTAAATAAGTTAACTCATGTATAATAAATATATATCAATTTTTTACTTAAGAAATATATATAGGTTTAATATCCTATACTTTAAAATTTCAAGTACTTTATATTAATGATATATTTGATTACTTATTCCATTATATCGATGTTTAGTGTTTTAAGGATTCTATGTTAATAATTTAAAATAGAAATAGTCTGTTGAGCAAGATCAAAGGTATAATTTCATTATCATAAAAATAATAATAATCAAGAAATAATTATTATTATTGTACTTTAATTTACTTTTAAAACCAATCATTAATTATTTTTATGAAAAATGAACTACATTGCAATCATGGAGATGTTTAGTCATACATATGCATGAGTAACACTTCTATTTTTCAATAATATTGATGAAAATAACATAATTATAAGTATATATATATATATTGATCATTATATTATAAAAACCATTTTATTTAATGAAATAAACATATATATTATCTTATGTGATATGGTAATAAATAATGAATCACATCGCTTCGCAAGGTGGTAGTCATTCGTACACATGAATAATGTTTTCATTTTTCAATTGAGTTTAATTTATGAAGTTATATTATAGGATAATTATTAACAGTTAATAAAATTTCTTGAAAATAATATATAAAAATTACATCCATTATCATTATATACTATGAGAGGCGATTATAGAAAATTAAATACATCTTTTCATGAGGTAGTAGTTCACAAAACACATGATTGATAGTTTCATTAAAAACTAGATGGATGAATATGTTGATAATTATTCTTAAATTATGATAATAAATTATCATTATATATTATATTTTTCTGATATTATATTTTAAATATTAATAAAAAATAGATGGATGACTAATAAGTGAATAGAAGGATATCGGTGAAGATGATTACCATCCCTTAGAAGACCCTCTTTTAAATCTCTTATTATGGACCATAAATATGGAATTTTAGGGAAGAAAACATGTTTATAATGTTTTCAAAAAAGAATCGGATATATTTTTTCTTTTTTGGGTTGATCAGAATGGCATGATAGGAGTGAATAAGTGAGGGGAGTGTGTGTACTTTAAAAATTGATGAGGAGTGACATTTTTTTATAAACAAAAAACACTATTAAATAATACAATGTCACTATAAATAAATTTTCCAAAAATATTTATAAATAATATATTTTAGGAGAAATATATTCAATCCACACCTCAAACATTTAAAAAATCATTTTCATAAAATTTATTACATTTACCTCTAAGGTTGTTGACTTTTACTAGTTTAGTTTTTCAGCATGACAACCATTATTGTTACTTGTTATATGATACATTATGACCAACATTAAGTTGAAATTAGTAAATAATAATATTTATGAATATAAATATTATTGAATCCATTTTATGAAATTCAAATAACACAAGTTTTAGAATTCAATCTAAAATTAAACCAACAAATCAAGTTAAAAAACAATTTGCACGAAATGCAATTTCTAAGTAATAGATATGATTAAAAATGAAAAAATATACATATTTAAATTAATGTAAATATATTTATAATATATTAATTTATGTTTAAATATTTACTACCTATTTGTTATTTTAATTAATGAAAATTTGTAAACATAATGAATTTTAAAAAAATTCTGAAAATCACCATCTATGAATAAGAATTAACTTATTCCAAATTACTGAAAATTGGTGATTTAAATAAATTAATAAGATTATCTGAAATAATGTTATTAATATTTATCTTCAATTCTAAATTTATAAAATATTTTATCTTCTAAATTTCATTATTTAATTAACAGAAATGATAGCATTTTAAAAATATGTATTTTTCACTATTCATTAAAAAGTCAAACATTTCAGAAAAATAAAAAAAACAAATTTAATTTAAATATACTATTTTAATATATTATTTTTATTTAAGTGAAAAATATTTCAGAATCCAATAAAAACATTTTATTAAATATACTATTTTCTCACGAAAAATAAATAAAATTCATTTGTGAAGGAACTGATTTTTTGTTGAATAAAATAATTTTATTAAAAGATCATTTCATGTTTATTAAAATTTTATCAATAAATTAATAGTTATTCGGAAATTTATAAAAAAATTATAAATCATTTAATACTATTCAAAACTTCTAGTCTAATAGCTTAATTAGAATTGTAAAATATTTCATAGGCCTTTTAAGATTGATGTTCCATGACATATATGATATCGAACATGATTTTGTTCCTTTAAAATATCTGGGTGTTTCATTTGGAAACAAGATCTTGATATTTTTTAGGATCATTTTATGGGGTTTTCTTTTGTCACGAGTTTATAGATTCTTTGACAATAGGGACTTGACTGTGTACTAGTCATTGTATTTAATTATAGTATGAGTGACCTAGATAGAATGACCTTTATTATACTATGTGTGATTACCATTGGCATATAGATTTTTATTATTCTAGATTTGATATTATATGAATCATTATTTTATAAATGTAAATGGAGTAAATAATTAATGTGAATAAATTATTTTACATTGATTATGTTTTAAAATAGTGAAAAAAAGGGATTTGTTAAACATTATTTTCATATCAAACTGTGTCATGTCATAAAATTTTATTTTTCTTTTAAATTTATTGTATCATGATTAGTATATAGATATTTTTTATGATTGACTTCGGTGATACTATACTATTTTTTCTATATAACACACTAAAAACATCATTAGGGGTGTTTTAACCTTGTTTCAACTAATTTCAGAATGCGAAAGGTACCATAGTGAGTTAGTGAGGTTTATATCTACTCGGTATGGGTATATGATTGTGCGATGGTAGGGTACTACCCAATTATCAAATAAATAAATTTCATGGAAGTTTTCTTGGTTCTAATTTTAGGTTGTTTTTTTAAAATTTACCTTATATTTGTTTCATGATAATTTGAGTTGTATTTAGATCATTTTAACTTTAATTTTTTAGGAATGTTTCTTTTTTTGGTCATACATCTGTATATATTCCATGCTTTTTTTTCTTTTTTGGAAAAATATTTCCCTCAAGTTGTGTTTATAGTCATGAGTGTTATTTTCTAGCCTGTGAGGACATAGAAAACCCTTCAATTCATTCCATAGTCAAGTTCAAATCTTAAATATATGTGTTTTCATGCTCGGTCATGGAACATAACCATTCTAGGTACAAATTCATGATCAACACATGGTCTTCAACCATTAATCTAAGTGAAACATTTTTATACATATCAATAATATTTATATTTAGTCCCTATGATTATTTGGTTTCTTTATTTATTAAGGAAACATGAACTGAGTCAAGGTGAGTCATGTGCTATTCTTTCTAAATTAAATTAAATTTTGATTTTGGATTGTATTTTTTTCCTGGTTTTATCTAATTTGTTATGTTGTGTGTAATGAATATTTTGTGTGTGAATATGTGATTTCATAAAAAAATGTTTTCATTTTGAAACATGGTTATAGGGATTATTTGTAAAATGAGTCTCAATTTCATAAATTTTTCTAAAGTTTTTTAATTTAATACAAAATATAGAATTATTTTTTTTACACCAGCTAATGTTGTTGGGTTTTGTTAATATGGTTGATCTGTTTTAATGATGTAATATTTATAAAGACTACCTCTCACATTAATAAAATCCATTTATTTTTAAAATAAAAACATCATTAGGTATTTTACCCATATCAAGTGTTTGAAGAGGGTAAATGATTTGGAATTGTAGAAAAAAAATTATGTGTTTATTTATATTATGAAACTAATACCGTACTTCTGAATTAAAATAGTTTTTTATTTGATTATAAATTAGTCTGGAACTATTTTAAAATTACTATGTAATTTTTGGGCTTAGCAATAAAACATTAATATGTTTTTCAGATACTTTTCTAAAGAGACCATGGTTTTAAAATATATTTTTATAAATTTTTTTTATCTATTTTGTAAAGTAATTTTCTAAGAAGTTCTCCATGTTTAATATTTGGACCAGTCGATATGATTTTTTTTGACATCACCAAGTTTATTTTTATGTCATATTTTTATGTTTAATCCATCAATAATGGTCTAGTGTATTGGATGGTTTCATATTTTAGTAAATTTTCCTCTAATTTCTTACACTACATAGGATTCCAATAGAGTGGTATGATTTTTCAACCTCTTCGTTGTATTTCATGAATTTATACAAGTTAATGAAATTAATTTTATTTTATTAGGAATATTATTGGCTGAGTGGTTTAGACCTATGATCCCATATTAAATGGTCAAATTATTAGGGATAAATTATTTTCTAGATTCTTTAGGTTAATGTGGTTTTTATCATTTGAGGTGTCCTTATAATATGTAGTTGTGTCCATTTTTAAAAGATATATTTTTTTGGACATATTCACGGTGAGTTGGGATTCATAGTGGCTTTGGTAAATCCTCACTCAATATTTTATTTTGGTGAATTTTTTTCTTTTCGTGAGTGGATGGTGATTTGGGGATGTCCATGCCTCATTTCCTAGTAATTATTATATTTCTTATGTGTGGTTTTAGAATTTTTTTGGGTTATCGTTTGTTTTTTATAATTTTTTTGACATAAGTTACATTCCTAGGTTCTTTCTTATGTGTTTTTATTATATTTTTGGTTCCACCAAGTAGATATTTAATTTAGGATAAATGTGGGATGTATTCCATGAGAATCGATTTATATACTGTCATATTTAGTTATTGACATTGATTTAGAATCATTTAGTTTCATAAAATATAATTTTTATGGTAATTGTGCTACTTATTTTTATGGATCTCTTAGATTTATTGAACTGAACATTTTTTTATTTGAGTTAATTTTATTAGTTTGTCGAGGAATGATGTTTTCTAGGAATCCTTTTTGGATATTTGGATTCTTTTTTTTGGGTGATGTGATATTTTTATATATTATGTTTTTCTTCTTATTCTAGAACATTATATCAACTCTAAATAGTTGGGGGAATTATTCTATGTCTATTTATTCTTATATCCAATATGTGATCTGCCGTAGATCTCTTTCCGTGTATAGATGCTTGATGGTGTTTGAGGATATATCTTGTTGTTTATGGATTTTTATTTGGTTCTTAGGATTCATTAGTCTTTTTTACATTTATTTTTGAAACCCTTATATATATTTTTTCAATTTACCATTACCTTTACCATATAATTTATTAGAGAAAAAAGTTGAATGGTTAAGGTAATTGTAACACCACGATTCTAATATTATATTTTAATTTATATTAAATTATATTTGTCTATGATAGTATAAATTTATGGAATATTTAAAGGTAAATTTTTTTTATAGAATTTTTTCTATTTTTTGCATGGTATTCATGTACATTTTACGGGAAATACTATAGTTACTATTAAACAGTGTGTGTCTTAGTTCATTATATTCTGGAATGGTTTAGTATATAAGATATTGCACAATCGATTCAAAAAAATTACTACTTTAGAGAGACCATAAGGGACCTTTGGTATATATGTGTATATGAACAATTATATCACATAGATAGAAAAAAATATGAAACATAAGTGTAATATGGTCTATAATTTGATTATCTATTTGGCCTGGTTAGATCATGGACTTTCAACCATGAGATGTCCCTTGGAGTAATGTGATGTCCTAACATGGGTTCCCCTTAAACAATCCTTGAGATAGTGGACCACATTTCCTAAAGAGTTCCTCCTTTTATTCTAGAGGCTTCCTACTAGTAGTGAAGGTCTATGGTGTGTCTTTGGGGAGACTATTCCCTCATCTCAGAGGGGGAATAATGGGAAATAGTAATATGTTAATAGATGAATCAATATTATAATTTAAAATAAGTATAAATAATGATGAACATCCAAGATAAATTTAACAAACAAAATATAGGATATGAATGATATACAAAAAGTGAATTTCATTTCATGTTATAATAAAATTTGAAAATATGTATAATTGGTGGGGGGAAACACACGATATACAATAGTGTCAAAAAAATCCAAAAAATATCCAGCATCTTGAGCATTGTCTAAGTTATCTATTTCCATGGTCTATCCAAAGAAAGCAAGTTAGTTGGGTGTTCATGGGGGGACAGTTCCCTTTATCAACACATGCATACATATTATCATCAAGGGAGTAAATGATAGCCTGAATATGGTGAGAGATAAATCATATTAGACTATGAAAAATAAGGCTATACTAATAAATTCTTTGTATAAGAATAGATAAGTGTTCTAATATATATAAATGTAATGAAATTACAAAATAATAACTCATACCTACATCGGGCATGGATGGTAATGTATATGAAAATCAGATCATTTAAGTAATTCTGTTAAATTAAGTTTAAAATTAACTAATATGATATGTGAATATCATTAAAAATTGATCATAATAGTAATAAATGTGGATCCAAGGTTTAACTAAAGAATCATTTACCATAGGGGTAGGTTAACTCATTATAGTAACTAATGAAATCAAGATGTAAAGGGAATAAGTTTAATCCAAGGGGATTTCCCAAAGAATTCCACAGTAAGTAACTATAATCGCATCCAATGATATCATCCAAAGTAAATGTGGGATTATAATTACTAGTCCCAATGGGGTTAATCAATGGAACCAATTGTCTAAAGACATAAAACTCGATCAAAGGAAAGTATATGAGTCATCATAACATTTATAAGATAGTGAATAGATCCTATGACATCATTTTAGGAATAAGGTAAAAGATAATGACCTTGTTATAAGGCGGGTATCTCCCTTGAAAAATAGATCCTTGAATCATAATATTGTCCTCTAAGTGCTCAAGTCATTCCCTCATGAATCGAAGGATGGGTAATGTCTTACCACTCTTATAAAGATAAGAAAGACCCATATTCAAGAGGATCCTTATAATTATTTATCACATTTCAATTTAGGCCATGTAATAACTCAATATTTTATAAATCATTTGGTTCATTCCATAATATTTCATCAACATGAAAAGATTATTTTAAGGCGCAAAACACTTAATCATTTTAATAGTAGATTCATGTGTTAGGTTCATTATTTTACATTTAATAATCCTAACAATAAGGGATAGGACATGAAACCAACAACCATTAAAAAATTGAACTTGGTCAATGATATGTAATTATACATTCCATTGAATTAATTGAGATTCATTTATTAATTTGATAAACATACTATAAAATTTTTAAGTGGTTTAAAAGATAACCACTATCAATTCATACCACATTTTAATAAAAAAGGAATTACCAATAGCAATGTAAATCCAAAACACCTGAATAACAAAGTTCAAAAGGCCTAAAATGTTATCTACCTACTTGGGTTGGATGGATTTGAGTTCACAACCATAATAAACATGATGTTTTTGAATTGAAAGGGGTATACAATATGAGAAAAATGATTATAAGTAACACATTTTAATTAAATAAGAAAATCCCAGTGAGAGTTTCTTGCACACAAGGGAAATAGTTAATAAAATGAAGATACATAGAGTGATGAGTCATATACCACCTACCTTATACCCATTACACACCACTTGTTAAGAATTGACCCTTAACATAGATTGGATTAGAAGAACATGGAATAACAGATCAATTAAATGAGAATATAGAATATGATCCTATATCAATATGACATCATCGATGAGAATAAAAATGGACTGATCTTATAAACGGAAGAGCATACCTAGAAGAATATATATTTTTTATGGGATATTGGATATGTATTCAGATGATATTTTTAACTGAGAAACTAGGTATGTAAAGGAGAGAGCTCCAACAGAAGTGTAATGAGGTCTCCTATCTACTAGAGGAGAGAAAATATTGGTTGTGTAACACCCCAAGATTTCATAGTGTGTTATTTCTTAAAAATAATTCAATAACATGCACTACACGCAACACCGAGTTCAGGCGCACCATGTCATACCAAAAAAGCCGTTCAAAAGAGGTTATGAATAGTTTTAACTAAATTTTAAACTTTATATAATCTTTATAATTTTAGAATCCATATTATGAGAATAAATTCATTTTCAGTATTGCACTTTTATCAACTTTTAATAGTGAACCTTTTTTTAAATACAATATCTTAAACTTTTTGACTAAATGGGGACATCAAAAATTTAAAATAATACATCCCAAGCTTCCACGGTACTCTTTCCTTTGAATAATACAGTAGCGTGTGTTGTACGCAACTTCGAGTTTTAACACACACCACAACCGATCAAACTAGCCGTTATGAATAGTAATACATACTTTTTGAAATTATATATATATTTTATTTTTTAAAATGGACTTCATTTTTTGGATTCGTAATATCGAATTTAGCCTAGGGTGAAATTTTGGTACTTTTCGGATAACTTTAATATTTTGATGAATAGTGAAAATTACTAAATTTTAATTAAAAAACAATTTTTTTAATCAAAATAATTAATAGTGATAAATTTTGAATTTGAGTTTTTTTAAAGTATATTTTGAATATATTTTTACCATTTAATATAATTTTGGTCATTGGACATAATTTTACAATTAAACTGGACATAAACACGTGTCAATCTTTTGATAGTTATTATCTCTTAAAAACAAGCTTTTTGTTTTAACAACGGGAATTAATTTAAAATTAATTTCTTCCACTTCTGTGTTTTGAATTTGGAAAAATGGATTCCATATTTGGAATCAGGATGTTCAAATTGTGTAAATAGGTAACTTTTATTTTTAGACATTTTGAAAAATTACTGCGGTAAATATTTTATTTACCATGGTTAAGGGTAAATCCGGTAAATAAGGGTTAAAAAATAATATTATAATAATACTAAATTACCCTAAAACGTGTCCTAGAGTTATTGGTTGATACATTTTAGACCATAGGTATCTTTGGGTCGATTTTGGGACCCCATGGAGCCACTTTTAGGTGATAGGGACACATTATTTTAATTAAGTTAAAATAAGTACAAAAATGACATAAGTATATATCTTTTAGAAAAAAAACATTTTACATAGGGTTATATATGTTGGATTTTCGACTATAAATATTAATTAGAAAGATAAAAAGATTTCCTACATTATTATATTTTATTTATAATTTTTATAGATTAAATAATTTAATTTATTTATGACACAATGATGATGTAGTAATTACCATAATAGTGAAAAATTAAAATAATGGATATTATAAATACCCAAATAAATATTATTTGAGACTTTTAATGAATTACAATAATTTTATAGGATAATATGACATATGTTTATTGATTTAATTAACATTTTTCTAAGTAATCATTATCTTATGATTTTTAAAAAAATCAATTCTTGAATTGTGTCAAAATTGACATAAAAGTGTTTTTAAACGAAATATTATATTACTAATTGATATTAAATTCCTAAAAATCTAAGGTTCAGACAAGAGACTTATATCATGATATTTGTATCATTAATGGACCACTTGGGGGTCTCTTGGATGTATATGGTATATTTATTAACCATATAATATAAAAATATAAAGAGACATTGTAAAAGTGAAACTAATTAACTTAGAGTTAATACATAAAGATAAGGTTAATATAAGTACCCAAACCTGTCTAAATTCTATTGGTTGAGTTGTTTTATACCTATCCCCACCTTAAAATTTGAATAATAAACTTTGGATCCATTAGAAACCGATTATGAATTTATTATAAATTAATATTTCTAGCTTTTCCAAAGGTGCCCCTCACCCCTCTTATAAAAGGGCACTCCTCCTTATCATTTCTTCACACCTTCAAAGCCTTCTGGTTCGGCCAAACTATGCCCCAATACTCTCCCAACTTCCCTCACTACAACCTAGAGGCCTTAGTTTGATCATAAATCCAACCTAAAGAGCCTTTTGATCAAATCAAAAGAAGAACCCGAAGAAGAGGAGGTTAACCTACCCCAACCAAGGAAAAGTACAAGGAGGTTAACCTACACCAACCAAGGAAAAGTACAAGGTAAGGGTTTATTTCACAATCTCTTCATTATCCGAGGTTGTTTATATGTAATAATCTACTGGGATCTCTTTATCATCCACATCCATGTTTCATAAAAATGTATTTCAAAACATTTTTACAATTTTCTAGAATATGGGTTAAAGTCATTTATACCCTTGTTTGACTTTTTATAAGAGTTTTATAAAGGAATATTTCCGTCGTTTTCCAAGCAAGGTGCTTTTTTAACCTTTTCGGCAGAATTAAGGTAAGAATGTTTTTTTAACTTATACAGCGGGTGCGGTTATTTTTTGCTGTTATAAGATCGTCGAATATTCCCTTATAAGCTTATAAGAATATTTTCAAAGAAAATGTTTTACTCTGAATATTTTAAGAATTTTTGAAAGGTACTCTTTATCAAGATCATAATTTTAAATGTTTTAAAGATTTATCTTTCTAAATATTTTTAATTAATGTCCATGTTTTCAAAATGATTTTAAGGATTTATTTATATGGACATGAAGGTTTTGAAATGAAATTTCTTTTCAAAAGTTTCAAAGTGGTATGGGACACTTTGATTCAAAAATATCTTTTAAATTACTTCCTTTATATATGTGTGACTTTTCAATGATTTTGAGAAAATAGATATTTCTCTCAAATTGTTTTGATTTCGTCTATGTCAACATCCTTTGATGGATTTTAAGCTTATTTGAAGTTGATTTATTATGATTCAAAACTTATATATTGTATTGAAGGTTTTGTGATATGTTTGACTGTGGATGTGCTATTTTTATAACATTCATGGTTTATGGTGAAAATATTTACATTTCGTATGCTTGTTTTAATACGAATTTTTATGTTATGTTTAAAAAATTTCATATGGGAATGCATTGGACTTAATATGTGATGGGTGGAGCCCGCTATTGATCCTCGATGCATCGATAGGTATCATAAGAAAAACTAGTGTCTTGGCACAAGGCCTTGGAAAAATCTTATTTGTAGTCTTGGCACGAGGCCTTGGCTATGTGGTTATGATAGTCTAGCATTATGCATTCCATCATTATGAAAGTGGTTATTGATATTGCATGTGATTATTCGATTAGTAGAATATCCATGTGAATAAGTAAATGGAATTATTTCATTTTACTTTTTCCATACTATGTTGAAGTTCATGTTTAAAAGGCTTTTGTTTTAGTTATACATTGCCTTAAATGTTTATGCTTATTTTTGAAAGTTTCCGCTGTATTGCTTACCCTTACGGAGTGTTTGAGCTCACCCCTTTCAATGTTTAATTTTTCCCAGGATTCCAAGAAGTATATTGTGATTGATAAGAAGGGTTAAGACAAGGGAATAATGTCATTCATAAAGGATTATTTATGTTATTTTGTATGTTATGATGTGTAATGTAACATTCATGTATGTAATCTATTTTCCAAGATTGCTAAACTAATCGGTCTTTTAAGACTTGATTCCTTGTAATCATGCCAATGTATTAAAATAATGCACCGACTCTGGGTTACTAGGGTCGGGGCGTTACAGTTGTTATCAGAGGAAGTTTAGTACAAACCTTGGAAACTAGATTTAGGTAAACTCTTATTAGAGCACATATACCTATGATGGACCTTGAGGATTAGTATAGAAGAACTTCCTAGAATTTTGGTATTGTAGAGAATTTGTGAGTTTTCCGAGCAATACATCCCTGTCTGGATACGAGCAGGTAGAGGCGGCTCTGGCACATATATACCTAGGGGTAAAACCCGAAAACACCGCTTTGAGCTAGACTCGAACGGGAACGGGTGCACGACAACGGGCATTGCTGCACTCTTGGTTATGACACTCCCGGGGGATATGCTTAGGATAATTCTTATTTTCATTACAAACCATTATTAAGTGTTTATGAGTATATATTTCCTCAAAGGAGATATTTTTATGATTATTGATTGTATCCATAAACTATTTAATTTATGTTATGTGTTTTACAAGTTTGGGATTAGGTATTGTTATTCATAAACTAATCTAGTGTATGCCATTGTTTAGAAATGGCCCCCACTAGAAGGAATGATAACTCCAGCAATGCACATAATCCAAAGAGAAAGAAGGATCATATCTTTCATGGTCTTAATCCAGAATTTATAAGAGAAATAGTCTCCCATGTATTATCATCATATGATGAAATAATATCATGTGTTGATAAGATTAGTAAAGATTTTACAGAGTCCTATGGCTTTGAAGAGAAGCAAGAGAAGAAAATGATGGAGGAGAAAAAGATGGATAAAGGGAAGAGGGAAAAGAATAATTTTCCCATATGTGATAACTGTGGGAAGAAACACACTGGAAATTGTCTGAAAAGAATGGGAGTTTGTTATATGTGTGGAGGAAAAGGGAAAAAAGTATCTGACTGCAAGGGTAAGAAAATGGTTTCAAATGTACAATGATTCATTTGCAAGGAGTTTGGACACTACGTGAACCTAGGTCCCAGTCATCAAACCATGCCGCAATTGATGCTATTGGATAATAATCAAGTTATGATACTACCACAGATGAAGAGGAATGATTAGAGTTCTTATGTTGATTATGTCAATTGAGTGTTGTATCAACAATGTACTTTTTATAATAATTATGGAGTATATAATGATTTTACTGCAGTATTATTTCATTAAGGACTTGAGATTGTGTGGAACAAAGAAAAGTGACTCACTAGCAGGATAAATTTCTGGAAAATATATGGTTGAGAGAACTATAAACCATAATAATGTTCTGATACCGAGGTACTAATTTTGGAATAATACATGATTTATTTGGATAAATTATATTGGATATTCTTGACTACCTTGAAATTGATTAATGATTTTTATATTCCATCATTGTTGGGGTTTAAAAGATTTTTGGATTGATGAAGTATATCTAGCATTCTATATGGAATAAGGGAGCATGAATGTAATCAATAAGGAATATGGTAATTCAAGATGTTTCAGTACATGATGAAGTTATTCATATGCTATTACAGGGTCAAAAGGATCTAAATTATGTTTACCTTCCTTATAAATTTTGGACTGTGAGTTTGGACAGATGTATTTTGGATAGTTCTAGTTTGGATTATTTTGGATTTCCATAAAAGGACAACCCGGAGGTCAGGCGGAAACCCGTCACATCCGGCAAGGCCGCGAGACTTGAACCCGCAACCGAAGGGCGACAAGGGTGTATCACCTACCACTGGCCCACGAGATGTCCTGGATTAAATAATGTAGTTTTTTTAAAAGATGTGGTAGATGAATTATAAATCCGTTTCTTTTGGAACCCTGTATGAATATTATAAATAGAATTTTTTTACGTTCTATTATCTTTTAGAGTGAAAGATGAGTTTGTGGTAGAAATTTATTAATGGATAAAACTCTAATTATAAAGTAATTATATCTCTTTATGATCTTAGCCAATATCATAAATAAATTCCTCAACATTAATAAAAGGAACTTAGAACAAAAATGTTGTCCTATATGGTACCTTAAATCATCACTAATTTATGTCTTTGGGATTGTTGGCCTTTTCATAGCCATGTTCTCTACCACTCTCCATCAGATAATTAATGGTTAGATTTCTCTTCCATATCCATATTTTCCTACATGGAGCCCTAGTATGTGTTATTTTCAGTAATATTCATACTTTTCACTCTTTATTTTAAATAGAGGCCTCATTAATTCATTTTTCGATGTGGGATTTCAACTAAGATATTTTGAAATGTCAAAAATGTGTTATCCTAATACCTTATGTTTTTTTGAATAGATGGTATTTTAAATCATCATATATTGATGAATTTAAGGACCTCAATTTTAAACTTCTTTGTGATTGATGACCTCAATCACTACCTATAAATATTTACATTTTTCCTTTAATTATATGTCTCTAATTGCCACCAATGTTCTCCTAATCGAGATCATAATTTGGTGGTGACCATTTCATTTATCTTTTCCTCATTTTAAAGCTAAATTTTAGTAACCCAATTTCCGATGTGGGTTTTCCCACAAAGAAATTTTTTATTTTCAACCATTTATTTTTGAAGAACAATTTTAAATTGCGATGACGCAATTTATTGAAGGATGGGAGAATGTAACACCCCAAGATTTCATAGTGTGTTATTTCTTCAAAATAATTCAATAACTTGCACTACACGCAACACCGAGTTCAAGCGCACCATGACTTACCAAACAAGCCATTCAAAAAAGGTTAGGAATAGTATTAACTAAATTTTAAACTTTATATAATCCTTATAATTTTAGAATCTATATTATGAGAACAAATTCATTTTCAGTATTGCACTTTTATCAACTTTTAATAGTGAGCCTTTTTTTAAATACGTATATTTTAAACTTTTTGACTAAATGGGGAAATCAAAAATTTAAAATAAAACATCCCAAGCTTCCACGGTACGCTTTCCTTTGAATAATACAGTAGCGTGTGTTGTACGCAACATCGAGTTTTAACACACACCACAACCGATCAAACTAGCCGTTATGAATAATAATACCTTCCTTTTGAAATTATATATATATATATATATATATATATTATTTTTTAAAATGGAATTTATTTTTGGATTCGTAATATTGAATTTAGCCTAAGGTGAAATTTTGGTACTTTTCGGATAACTTTAATATTTTGATGAATAGTGAAAATTACTAAATTTTAATTAAAAACAACTTTTTTAATCCAAATAATTAATAGTGATAAATAATGAATTTGAGTGGTTTTAAAGTATATTTAGAATATATTTTTACCATTTAATATAATTTTGGTCATTGGACATAATTTTACAATTAAACCAGACATAAACAAATGTCAATATTTTGGTTGTTATTATCTCTTAAAAACATGCTTTTTGTTTTAACAACGGGAATTAATTTTAAATTAATTTCTACCACTTCTGTGTTTTGAATTTGGAAAAATGGATTCCATATTTGGAATTAGGATGTTCAAATTGTGTAAATAGGTAACTTTTATTTTTAGACATTTTGAATAATTACTGCGGTAAATATTTTATTTACCATGGTTAAGGGTAAATCCGGTAAATAAGGGTTAAAATATAATATTATAATAATACTAAATTACCCTAAAACGTGTCCTAGCCTTATTGGATGATACATGTTCGACAATAGGCATCTTTGGGTAGATTTTTGGAGCACATGAAGCCACTTGTAGGTGATAGGGACACTTTATTTTAATTAAGTTAAAATAAGTACAAAAATGACATAAGTATATATCTTTTAGAAAAACAATTTTTTACATAGGGTTATATATGTTGGATTTTCGAATATGAATTTTAATTAGAAAGATAAAAATGTTTCCTACATGATGATATTTTATTTATAATTTTTATAGATTAAATAAGTTAATTTAATTATGACACAATGATGATGTACTAATTACCATAATAGTGAAAAATTAAAATAATTGATATTATAAATACCCAAATAAATATAATTTGATACTTTTAATGAATTAAAATAATTTTATAGGACAATATGACATATTATGATTGATTTAATTAACTTTTTTATAACTAATAATTCTGTTATTATTTTTACAAAAATCAATTCTTGAATAGTGTCAAAATTGACATAAAAGAGTTTTTAAACAAAGTATTATATTATTAATTGATATTAAATTCCTAAAAATCTAAGGTTCGGCCAAGAGACTTATATCATGATATTTTTATCATTAATGGACCACTTGGGGGTCTCTTGGATGTATATTGTAAGTTTATTAACCACATAATATAAAAATACAAAGAGACATTGTAAAAAGTGAAACTAATTAACTTAGAGTTAATACTTAAAGATAAGGTTAATATAAGTACCCAAACCTATCTAAATTCTATTGGATGAGTTTATTTAGACCTATCCCCACCTTAAACGTTTAATAATCAACTTTGGAGCCATTATAAACCGAATATGAATATATTATAAATTAATATTTCTATCTTTTCCAAAGGTGCCCCTCACCCCTCTTATAAAAGGGAACTCCTCCTTCTCATTTCTTCACACCTTCAAAGCCTTTTGGTTCGGCCAAAATCTTCCCCAACACTCTCCCAACTTCCCTCACTACAACCTAGTGGCCTTAGTTTGATTAGAAATCCAACCTAAAGAGCCCTTTTGATCAAATCAAAAGGAAGAACCCGAAGAAGAGGTGGTTAACCTACCCCAACCAAGGAAAAGTACAAGGAGGTTAACCTACCCCAACCAAGGAAAAGTACAAGGTAAGGGTTTATTTCACAATCTCTTCATTATCCGAGGTTGTTTATACGTAATAATCTACTGGGATCTCTTTATCATCTACATCCATGTTTCTTAAAAATGTATTTCAAAACATTTTTACAATTTAAAAGAATATGGGTTAAAGTTATTTATACCCTTGTTTGACTTTTTATAAGAGTTTTATAAAGGAATATTTCTGTCGTTTTCCAAACAAGGTTCTTTTTTATCCTTTTCGACAGAATTAAGGTAAGAATGTTTTTTTAACTTATACAGTGGGTGCGGTTATTTTCCGCCGTTATAAGATCATCGAATATTCCCTTATAAGCTTATAAAAATATTTTCAAAGAAAATGTTTTACTCTGAATATTTTAAGAATTTTTGAAAGGTACTCTTTCTCAAGATCATAATTTTAAATGTTTTAAATATTTATCTTTCTAAATATTTTTAATTAATGTCCATGTTTTCAAAATTATTTTAAGGATTTATTTATATGGACATGAAGGTTTTGAAATGATATTTCTTTTAAAAATTTTCAAAGTGGTATGGGACACTTTGATTCAAAAATCTCTTTTAAATTACATTCTTTATAAATGTGTGACTTTTCAATGATTTCGAGAAAAGAGATATTTCTCTCAAATAGTTTTGATTTCATCTAAGTCAACATCCTTTGATGGATTTTAAGCTTATTTGAAGTTGATTTATTATGATACAAAACTTCTATATTGTATTGAAGGTTTTGTGATATGTTTGACTGTGGATGTGATATTTTTATACCATTCATGGTTTGTGGTGAAAATATTGAAATTTCGTATGCTATATTTAATACGAATGTTTATGTTATGTTTAAACAATTTCATATTGGAATGCATTGGACTTAATATGTGATGGGTGGAGCCCGCTATAGCTCCTCGATGCATCGGTAGGTCTCATGAGACAATCTAGTGTCTTGGGACAAGGACTTGGCCAAATTTTATTTGTAGTCTTGGCACGATGGCTTGGCTATGTGGTTATGATAGTATAGAATTATGCATTCCATCATTATGAAAGTGGTTATTGATATTTCATGTGATTATTTGATTAGTAGAATATCCATGTGAATAAGTAAATGGCATTATTTCATTTTACTTTTTCCATACTATGTTGAAGCTCAAGTTTAAAAGGCTTTTGTTTTAGTTATACATTGCCTTAAATGATTATTCTTATTTTTGAAAGTTTCCACTGTATTGCTTACCCTTACGGAGCATTTGAGCTCACCCCTTTCAATGTTTTATTTTTCCCAGGATTCCAAGAATTATATTGTGATTGATAAGAAGGGTTAAGACAAGGGAATAATGGAATTCATAAAGGATTATTTATGTTGTTTTGTATGTTATGAAGTGTAATGTAACATTCATGTATGTATTCTATTTTCCAATACTACTAAACTAATCGGTCTTTCGAGACTTGATTCCTTGTAATCATGCCAATGTATTAAAATAATGCACTGACTCTGGGTTACTAGGGTCGAGGCGTTACAGGTTGGGTAAAAATATAATTGATTAAGGGTATTATATTGATTTTTCCAAAAATAAATTTTTGGAAGGTATGGTTTTATGGTTGGCCAGACCATGCCCCAACCATTAACACCTCACTTCATCAGTAGATAACCTACACAATTTGAGAAACCACTCACAAACCATGAAATATGGCTCTTCAAAAAACTATATACATGTCGCATGGGAACATATAACTGGGGACACTTTTATAGATACAAGTGTGATTTTCTTTTACCTTTTAAATTACACACATTGTTAGGATATACCATGCTGGAAGGAAAATAACGTTTCTATTAACCATGAATCCTAGTGGCTCCTTCCACCTGTTAGGGCTCAGAGCTCCAAACAAGCCTTAGGCACCAATGAAGTGAATGGTAACATTGAGGTAGTAGAAATAACATCATATCATGTAGACTATATCTACTATCTCAAAAGGCCCTAAATTTGAGGAGATAGCTTCCCTTGACTCTATATCCTTCTATACCCAATACTGGGTGATAATTATAGGAAAACATGATCCATGAACTCATACTCCAGAGGGCATTGAAAGTGATAGACATATGATTTATATCTTCACTGAGCAACATACATACACTTAATAAGCAGTTTTACCTACTATGAAGTCTCCAACATGAGACAAGGACACAGTAGTGCTTCCTCTCCTACCTCTAACTAGTACAGGGGAGAATGACACAACCTATAATACAGGGCCTCAAACATAATCATTTGAATCATCTCCTCATAGATAAAACTATAGGAGAACTATATATGAAGTAAATAGATATTATATGAACAATAGAAATTAATAAACCATGATCAGAGAATTTTATCCAACACATGTATCATCTATTCTGACTGAACATTAGACTATGGGAGATAATATTTACTCAAAACCACATGTATACTCATAGTGTGATGTAACCCCTACCAGAACCATGATGTAAAATTAGTTTCCATATCAAAAACAACTGTATGACGGAACACATGTATCTATTTAACCTCAAAAAAATAAAGTCGTAATAGCTCATTAACTAATAATGAATCCCAAATAAGAAGTAAATGGGATAATTTACTCAGTCAATCCATGAGTACCCATACACTATAACTACCTCGAGGTTACCTCAATAATAAAATGAAAAATTGCATAGTAACTTATTTCTATTTACATAAGAGAACATGTAATGGATGTAACAGAACCATAGGATACTGATTCTCCACATTAACCTATTGAAAGGAGGAATAACTAGCTATACAAAATTCCATATAACTTCTTATCCCTGGCCACCAATACTGGCATTGCATTTCACGATACATCTTGTAGATTCTAGGATGAACTTCCCACTGAGAAGCATTTAACACTTTTATTAATTTCTAACTAATATATGTTGTATATTATACATTCATATTTATAGAGAAGAATTATTCTCTATCAACACACCAATCCAAAGGTGGTTCCTCACTCTATATTATGCCATAATGAAATAACCCCTTTGTATCTTAAAATTTCATGTTAGTTACCCTATCAACGAGTGTAGAGATCACAGATAAGATTGTATGAAATTTCTCATTAAGGCTGACATAAAATTGTACATGAGACATAGATAAAAGGGATGTCAATTTATTTTCCTCACCGGTTTCCTATGTGGAATATTCATATGTTTTGAAGCTCAATGCACCAGCCACTGCATGTCCCATTCAAGGATTATATGCAATCTCAATGACAAAATACAGAAGGTATGTTACCCATATTCACAAAATGGGATTCATTTCATATTTAATATATTTATGTTAGAGGAAGTTATGGAAATTATACATTATATGGGACTCAACCATCAGATAGTATCTCATGTAGTACAAGGAATGGGAAACTACTTCATGATTGAGGTCATGCATTGGGTAATTACACTCATGAGGTCTCAACTGGTGTGACCCATATACAATTACTATATCCTCCTTCATTATAAATAAACCTAGATCCATTACTAATTTATTATAGAACACTATATATCCCCTTTTAGACTATAGAATAATCATAATTCGATCCATGGTAAGCCATTAATTCAACTCCTGAAAGGCCTTCCCATATACATCTAACCATAAGAACATCACATGCTTAATAGTAAGAACAGTAAGTGGAGTAGTATGGAGTTATAAGTACAATAAAAATATCTATAATATCAAGTTTTCCCCAATAATATGTATATATCAATGATGATATTGGGATTATCCCAACAAACTATAACATGCACCATCTCTATGACAACCGATACACCGAATTATGAGATTATATGACCCAATAAGTTAACTTTTCCAATCCTGAAGTGGTATATATAAATAATATATTAAATATGGTTCTCGATCACTGTATTAAAAAGGAACATTAGATATTTATTATGGTATCCCGGAGTTTGAGAATACACCATTATATCATCCATGAAGACGATGACAAATGAATCCAGATATGGGTAGAAAACCCTATTCATCTAGTCCATGAAAAATAACGGGTGAATTCATGAGACAAAACATCATAACATGAAACTCATATAAACTGTATCGATTTTAGAAATCCATATGTGGTATATCTAAAGGTCTGAATCATACCTGATGATATCCTAATATCTTGTCGATATTCAAGAACACCCATGATCTTCATAGCTTTTCAAATAGATCATATATCACATGAAAGGGATAATATTTCATAATCATAAGTTATTTCAATCATCAGTAATTCATGCATAAATGAAGGTTCCCATCTACCTTCTTGGTGAATAACATGGGTGAACCATGCGAATAAGTTCTAGTTAGATAATAAAATTTCATTATAAATCCTTCAATTCTCTAATGAGATCCAAGATCTCGATATGTTCTATCAAATATAGAGGAATAGATACTAGTGATACTCCTAGAATGAGATCAATTGTAAACTATACCTCTCTTTCTTGATGTAGTCGAGATAAACAATCAGGACTGATGTCCCTAAAATTATCTACTATGGGATGGAATTACGTCATATATAAACCCTTCCAATTTAGATGAAGATTATAAATATGGATGGTATCTCCACCTATCCCGTGATGGTCTGGTCTAGCTCAATCAACCTATAGATTCCACTCATGCTTTTGATGATGAAATTTTCTATCATGTTATTTAAATGAAACCCTATAATGATACCAGTCCATATAGGTGTGATAGGTAACCAAAATTTCGATCCTAAGAATGAAATAGAAAAAATCATACCGATTATTAAGAGGTCTCATAATATAAGATAACTACCTACCTCAAGGGGAAGTCCCTATATTGAATATTCCTTATGACAGAACTCCAAATTTGGTGTCTGTGGTCCTCATGATATACAAGCACTGTTTTTATATCCTGAGACATTCCATGTTCAATAAAGTGACAATGTAGTGATAAAAAACTATTTTGAATATAGAATCTATAATAGTAGTTTCTACGACAATAGTAACTCATAATATAGATGTTTCTACACTTTTATCCATGGGTATAATATATAAATAATGAAACTAACATCATATACAATCCCTTTCTATAGATTGACTATCCTAAGTAGGTATTCTATACTAATAATGATAATCAGAAGTCTGGATACCATGGCTATGACCTACTTCTCATCATATTCTTCTATTGCTACTACAATTCCCCCTAAATTGGAATACCAAATCTTTCCCCGAATGTGGAGAAATTGGAAATACTCTTTCAGTAGATGCTTATGGAAAGGTATAGAGGAATCTCTAATGTTGCCCCATTTGGACGCAATCGTGGAACTATTAATGGTCTCTATCACACAAATGATTGAGATGCCCCTTTCATCCAAACTGATGTCATATAATGGATAAACCAGCACAGATACTATGGAAAACACTACTTTTCCAATAAATGCCAAGGTCGAATTTTTGAAACAGTAATAACTTATACCTTTCCTAAGAATGGATCCTCTTTCCATGATACTATCAGCTTATCTTAGGTTTTTGTCAATTATAAGAGCTTGATTCATGATATCAAAAATTGTGGGTAGGTGAATGACACTCACCTGTGAGCAGATGTGATACTTGATACCATCATTGAATCTTCTCGTTCGAGATAACTAATCACTAGATAGAAGTCATGAAAATCATTTCTGCTTAGAAAATATTTTTTACTTGTCCAAAATAGAAATTTCACCCTGCACCATGTGCATGAACTCCCTATATTGTTCTGCACTCATTGGATGAGGGAAAATGTATACAGAAAATGGTGTCAGGATGTCCTCCTAGACTATGCCCTAATGATGAACAGATTGCGTAATATCATCTCACCAATGTATGGAGGAATTTTGTGTCATGTATGTGGAAATATTGACTCTACTATCCAGGGGCCTCTCTAAATTTACGAAGAATGATAAAGTGTCCTTCAGTGACATCTCAGTAGAATGTGTACTTCCAACACCCTAAAATATGGGATGATATGAATTTACTACGTCATATGTATAAAACTCAAACTAAGATTTTCATCGATTCATTTATCAGGTATAAAAGGGGCTACATCAGGTTGCACTCTCTATAGTAAGACCGGATGCTCTGGTCTGATTATATCTAGAGAATTGTCAATGTCGCCCTCTTGGAACATGACATGGGGATTTGATGGGGGAATAGATCTAGAAATCCGGATCATATACTTCATTACAATATTTGAGATGATATAGGAAATTAATGAAGTAGATCTAAATAATAAGTGCTCATTACCCAAGGTAATACACTGAATATCCACTTAGAAGGACATGGTATTCGTAAGTGTCCATGTCTTATATTTTTTACAATGGCTATGGTATATGTATGGTCAATTTTAATTCATGTAGGAAAATAATCTTTAAATTACATTCGACCTCTATTTTAATTGGAAAAGAATTATGATATTTATTATAGTTTAGTTTTTATTTTTTTAAATGAGTTTAAATGTAGTACAATGTTTATTTAAAGATGGGTTTTATTCCCAATTTATAAAGTACTAGACATTTTATAAATTGAAAACAATATCCTTTTAATTACAAAAAAATCTATTTAAATTGAGTCTCTTAATGCAATTGGTAAAATTCAATGGATTGATTTATTTAATAACCCATTACAATTAATAAGGGCCTATACACCATATAATTGAAATTGAAAATTAATTCAACCGATATACAACTCATGAAACTAGAAGAACATAGTTTCCATGGTTACAAACACAATATTTCAGATGTCACCTTCAACCAATATACGAAAATTGTTTTTAGGTAGATACTAATATTTTATATAATGAATTAAATTACCCTGAAAATTATTTTTCCATCACAATCATATATAAAAAGCATGTCTCGCTCAACAATACCAAGAAATACAGGCAATGCAAGAAATAAAATTCACCTATATAAAATGGAAAGTGAATCCTAGGTGCCTATAATGATACATGTAATGGTGATCCTTGTTGTACCAGGGCATGGAAAATATCCATAAATCATGTAAAATATAATAACTGATGTGAATCACCCAATGGAGAAATTATATTAACTATAATATGAAAAATATAGAATCGCATTTTCACATTCCCAAGAAGCATGGTATTTACCATGAATATTTGTTATCTACTCCCATGAAAAAATTATAATGATGTTAAAATGGTTTCATAATATCACATCTAAATTACTAAATCAATAAGAAAATAAAAAAATCTATGATACCACATTGTAACTCCCCATCCTAGGTGCCACAAATAGTTTCCCTGAGTGGTGGGAAAATTGATCTCAAGTGCATCCCCCATATTCCAAAGTCTTGCGACTAGTGTCAGAGGTCTAGAGTGTGACCATTTGTAGATTATTCCCTCATGTTAGAGTATATAATAGCGGTACACAATAACAAATAAATTGTCTAAGCAGTATAACAAATGAGAATAAATGAAAATAATGATGAAAAACAATATGGAATATAATAAAAAACTAGAAACTGAATTATATACAAAATGATAATTTCAGGTCATGTTTCTATAGAATTGAAAAATAGGTAATCATAGTATTAGTCAACACATGCTATACGAAATAATAAAAAAGAATCCAAAAACTATTAATCATCTAGAACACTATCCAAGTTATATAAAACCAAGATCCATCCTAATAAATCAATAATGTTTGGTGTCCAAAGTGGAATGCTTACCTTTATAACCACCTTCTGACATATATTCTTCTTTAGTACCAATGGCAGCTCAGATAGGGTATGAGGCAAATTTCAGTATGCCCCACCCAACGATGTCTATACAAATCGAATATGTAAATATAAATTGAGCGGTTTCTAGGAATATATAAATATAAATTAATGACAAAATCATAACACATACCTTTTTCACAATCAGCTGGTAATATCTCTGAACATGATTCGATTTTATTAATTCACTTAATTTATGTTTATATAGTTAATTCACATGTGGTATAAGAAACACTAAGAATACATCACAATTGAAATAAAGGATGATACATGGTGTAACATAGGTATCCTTGACCTCTGAGATCAGAAGAATCATATTAGTAAATAGTGTAGTGTTGAAGTAAAGGGTCCTAGTGCAATATATGGGGTTTCCCATGGATGTTCCACCATAAAAAAATGTAACCTTTTCCAAGGATATTATCCAATATAAGCATAGGATAATATTGACTGGGTTCAATGGGGGGAATTCATGGAACCACATGTATGAAGTCATCATGTTGGGTCTAATGAGTATATATGAGGCATCTTAATTCTAAAGGCTCATACTTAAAGAATAATTATTCTATTATTTCTGAACTAGAAATTATATTTGAGGATATTTTTAGTTTAAAGTTTTAGAGAATTTTTAAAAACACGTAAAACTTAAACCCATATATTACAAGTTGAAACTTGTACTGCATGTCCATTTTGTCCCCAAAGGAAACCATTTTAAAATAAAACCTGGTTTCTTTTCATTACACATCTTCTATTCATTAATCATGATATCTTATTTTCCCATACACTTAATAAAAAATGGGAAAACATTATAAAACTATGGTGGGAATAAAAATGTATTGTAAGGGTTATACAAATATGGAAACCATAAGTCCAATCAAAACCCATAAAAATTTCCATAAAAACATACTTTTTCCCAAAATAAAGGATAATCATTTAAAAATGATCATTATCTTACATATGGGTAAGAAAATGATTTCCATGAAAACACATAATGAAATATATAATATACAAGTAGGTTACATGGGACATATTTATAATAAAACATAATAAAAATAAGGTCTACTTTCATACATGTCACTCTTTATAATGGAATATCTATACAGCTGACGTCCATATATATATATCTCTCTTACAAATTGAATAGCCATATGGTTGTCTTCCATGCTCAATTCATTGGAGGTTTTTGCATAACCACCCATCTGTGTTTTACCACATAACCATTCATCAAATTTCCAAGAACCTTTATAGAATCATAACAAAAAAAAGCTTCCAATTTTCAATATTTTAGTCATAATATTTTATTTTCACACATTAGAAATCATTTCATGTTATAGAAATAATCAATCGAGTTCTGAAACCCATTTTAATCATTTGAAAATATATTTGGATTCAATATGTCTTTTACCACTATGAAAAAATTAAATTAAAGTTGAAAATTAACATTTTAAAAACTTCATGTCCATAATTATATATTTTTTAAAAACCATTTTTAAAACAATGGCATGAACTATAAGGTTTTAGAAGAATAAATCATATAAACATTTAAAAAGAGGTTTTACTTAAAGGGTCTATAACTTTAAAGTCTAACTCATCTTGTGAAATCATTATATTTTTACATAATAGTCTTAGGTTTGTTATTTAAATTCATAAGAACCTTTTTTATGATTACTATTCAATTTATATCACTTATTATTATGATATAATAATTATTTTAATATTTAATTTCATGTGAGACGTTTTTCGATATTCAATACATGAGTCCAATATAACATGGTAAGTCAAATACGGTAAAATATTTCATTATTCCATCATCTATAGAATAATTTTAATGAAAAATTTATATATTTTATACATAATTATACTTTCAAATACATCCATTTCCAATTTATGTGAAAAATAATATATGTTACAATCATAGAGACGATTAGTCGTATATACACATGAGTAACATTCCAATATTTAATTGATCATTATGGAAAGAATATAATTTTTATTTTAACATTATAAAATTATAATAAAATAATTATTACCATTTTAATAATTTTAATATACTTCTATATACCATAATTGTGATATGGTGAGGAAAAATGAATCATGCCGCTTCGTGCAGGTGATAGTTCACACGTACACATGAATGACATTATCAGTTTTCTATTCATGGTATTTAATAATATAATCGATATATTATTTTATTATAATGGTAAATATTTCATGAATATAATATATAAACTATAATTCTATCATTATAACTGTTCATGAAAGAAGGTAATTGAAAAAAAAACTATTCAAGTTTGTGGAGGTTATAGTTCAAACGTATTCACGCTCAATTAATTATTTTTTCAATTTATGGAAGTGGATAAATATTTAAGTGATGATAATAATAAAACAAAATAACAATATATCATGGAAATTAGAAATATTATATCATCTTGGTTGATGAATATTTTAATTTAGTGGAAGAATAAATAATACAGAAATACTTGATTAAAAATGATACCTTTCCATTGAATTATCACCTTCGGTTGACACATTAACACCTATAAAGAGAGTGTAATGCCTAAAAAAGTACCTCAAAAATATATTAAGGATTTATAGAATGATTTTTTGTTAGATAATTGAATAATTAAAAAGTCATTATTGTATGAATAAAGTATAATAATGGGTTCACTTTTATATGAGAGGGGTGGGGAACTCATAGAAATCATAAAATTATTAAATTAATATAAATTATTTTAATCTAAATGGTACCAAACTGAATTATTTGAAATATAGTATTATTATGGGTAAAAATAATGCCCAAAAAATGTGACAAATTTTATTTTATTTTATTCTAAATCATTTTTTTATCCCTTTTAACTCTTACCATTTTATTATGTAATTTGAATTTTGAGTGATATTATTATTATCATAACATACCGAATGACAAAAAAAAGATTAATTTATTATATTATAAGACTTATCCAATATTTTTTTCCTAATTTTATAATTTTATAAATTTTATATCATTTAATGAAATATATTTATATTTAAGATACCATTAGTGTCAATTTCGACAGTACTCATTTCATGACTTTTTATAAAATATCATAACATCCCGATATATTAGATAAAAATATTTGAAAACATCACTACCATGTAAGATGAATCTAGAAAATTATTTCATGCCATTAATTATTTCAAATTAATTTTAATATATTATTTTTAATATCATTTATTCAATGCGTCCATTAATGAAGAAATTATTGCACCATCATTGTGTAACCAGTTAATTTAAATATTTATTTCCTAAAAATTATAAATAAGTTACCATAATGTATTAAAACATTTTATGTTTTCATATACTATATATAGTACAATATATCAATTATATAACCCCATGTTATAATTCTTATAGTTATGAGATACATGATTATGACATCTTTGTCTTTATTATAAATAAAATTTTATAAATTTTATAAACTCACCCATTTGGGTTCAAAAGGAGATAATGTTTGCCCAGGGATTTTATTTGTTAGAAATAAATCATAAAATAATATTAGGTCAGGTTTTAGGGTAGTTTCATAATATTTATAATGTTATTTTAACCTTTAATTACCTGATTTACCATCAACTATGTTAATAAAATTTATTACTAATGTTAAAATCATAATTTCAAAAAAAGGCAGCTATTTAAATAATTTAGACCATATGATTCTGAATATTCAACAAATTTTTCGAAATCCAAAAAATAAATAATTGGATGATTTTAATTAGAATAAATCACGTTAACTGAATAAGAAAATTTTCTTTTAAAGTAAAACGTTCAAAAGTTCACAGTGCTTTTATATGCAGATTCAAAGTAAAATTGATTAAAATAAAATGAACTTGATTAAATGATAATAATTGAACTATTTATAAATTAAAATCATTAAATATAATATTTTGCACTATTAATATTTAAAAAAAAAGTTTTTAATTAACATGCATTATTTTTCACTATTCATCAAAAAAATGAATCTTATCATAGAAATTTAAAAAAATTAACCAATTTAAATTTTGAAATATTGATTCCAAATTAGTATTGATTTTAAATATAAAATATAAAATTGAAAAAAATAAAGATTTAAAAGAGGTGCTCCCTAAAAAGGCGACAAAACCTTGTTTTTTTTGAAAATTAATTATTTTACTTGTTAAATTGTGTTTTTTATTATATCATGTCTAGATGAAAAATAAAATAAATTTTAAACATTATATATAATATATTTAATATATATTTAATTTATATAAACCAACACGAGTGATTTTATTATTTATAAAACACACTGCTGCACATTTAAATTGTTCTCATAAAAACAATTCCTATTATTTTAAAAAAGGGAATTACATTAATTTTTAATTAATTATTCACTAAATAATAATTTATATATACATGAGTAAAACATATTTTCAAAATTTAGTTAATAATGTTCATTCCTATCATTCTAATGTGTGGTTTTAAGGAGAACATTTAAATATTATTTAGTTTTTGTCATAAGGTTGATGTGGTGTATCATGTACGCTATTTAGCATTGTGTTTTATTTAAAAACATGATATATTACATTATCACAACAATATAAATTCTTCCCTATAATTTTACAGTGGAATTGAGTACTATGGTTTGAATTTTCAAAATATTTTTATTGAAATACCACATCAAAAAAGGGTCAATAAAACATCCACTTTAAAAAGAATGAAAGGGATGTATGTTGGTCACCTAAGATTACACATACTAGGTTTCCATGTAGGAAAAAATAGTTATGGTAGATAAAATAATCTTCAGGTACTAATGGAGAATTATATAATACATAGATTGTATAATGTTAACAATAAAAAAACATAAATATGTGATTGGTTAAATGTCCGTTCATTCGATATTATGAAATGTAAACAAGCAACATTTTTATTTTAAGATACTATTCATTGAGTTTTGGAATAAATTTACTTCCTATACTAAAAACATAAAGAACCATAATTTAACAGTAGATTTGCATCCATTAGTCAATTTAAACAAAAAACTGAGCTTTTTTCCAATGATCAGTATTAAAGATGACTTTTTATGCCTAAATCTAGTACTATAGGATCAAATAATCCAAAAACAAGTAAATATATATTATCCCAGTATTTAATCATTAAAAATATCAAATTTATTCTGATAATATAAAATAATTTCCCAAAAAGTATAAACCTTTAGAAGAATAAAGACTACATTTACTCTCTAAAACATAATAGTAACGCCCAAAGTTCTACATATATCATTCGAATATCCTCAAAATTCCTCCAATATATTTTTAATCTATGATTAAACCCAATAAATTATATGATAACATAATATTCCAAGATATGATTTAAAATTTATCTCCAAATAACATCAATTAATATTAATGTCTCATTCCAAAAAAAAATTCCCTAATCCTATAATATCTTAAATTGGTAAATAATTTAGATAAATATCACGAATCATTAGAAGTAAACTATATAATTATAGATTCCATAAAAATATAATTCAATCATTACTTATTAAATAATATTTCATATTATTCTACATACCTTGATCCCATATGATTCCAAAAATAATGAACCTCTTTTGAAACAACAGTAATAACTTAATCACAAAATCATTACATAATCCCAATGTTATCTATTTGATAATAAATCTGTTCAAAAATTAAACAAATTATTTATCCATATACTCATTTAAATAAAATGAAAAATTCATACTAACCTGATACTTCTCATAAGAAGGTGGTAGGCGATACACCTAGGATGCCCTTCGGTTGTGGGTTCGATTCCTGCAGCCTTGGCATATGCGACGGGTTGTAACCCATCAAGCCAGTTGTCCTTTTTCCAAAACTATATAATTTTAAAAAAGTAATGACCCATCCTTAGGGACCATTCTGTGACTACCCCAATCCCACCTTCCATAGGCCAGAGGATGGCAACTAGCACCAAAGGTGAATTCCTGATAAAAAATGAAGGCAGTCCCTTTAAAACTGTAACTCACACAATCTGAACACAAGTAGTAGAAGCAACAAGTACTAAAATATAAAATAGAAGTGTGCTAAATTTAAGTGGTCCAATATACAAACCCAACTATATAACATGTACAAGTACAAGTTAAAAAGGGAAAATTGCTCTTGGATCATCCACCGGGGAATCATACTTGATGTGTAGGTAAAGATCTCGGACAACTTGTCCCTGAGGTATGTCCCGTCTAGTCCAGCTCTGAGTAGCCTCTATTCCCTCACTCACACCCTCGATCACTGCTGACCGTCGTCTGCACAGAACACAACAAGGTTCAGGCGAAGCCCGTGCAAGGGTGAGTATAATAATACTCAATAGGGGACCCTGAGACCCCCGATGGTCTCCCAAAATCCCCAAAGGATAAACCAAAGAAGAAAGATTCAATCACAAAGTATCAACCAACCGTACTTAGGTATATTCTCATACATATACCTAAGTTACCAGTCATAGTCCGACTCCAACTCTCGAGCCCAAGCACAACCCAGTCCACAATGGATGTAAATTCAATCACCTAGATGATAAGGATTGAAAGAAAAGACTCATCACACACTGGTATACAACTCATGTAGAGGTGTTGAGGTGATTATTTTTATCCAGTGAATCATAGCCTCTGTAAACCCCATGTAGGATCCAGGAACAATATCAGCGCTATCGAACCCACGCAGGATCCTGGTACAGAAGTTGTCACTATCGAACCCACGGAGGATCCCGGTACAGATGTCACCATTGTTGATCCCACGGAGGATCCCGATAAAAAATTCATCACTATTGAACCCACATAAGATCCTGGTACAAAAGCAATCATTGTTGAACCCATAGAGTATACTGGTATAGTATCATCGCTATCGAACCCACAGTGGATTTTGTCATCTCAGTCGCAGCCAGCCATATGGTCCCCGCAAACAGCACTTTCGATTCTGGGAGGGTCTGCTGCTCGGGACAAGTGTTGATACATCAAATACCAAGCATTATTATGTTTATGTATCATGTATATCTGATTCATCATGAGGAAATCAAGGTGATAGACGGTGCGTCAATCAGACGCCTGGTCTGTGAGTTATTGGCATTTACGTTCCATGGGCCCTATTGGGTTTTAGGTTCAAACCAACCTGGTCATACACCAACTGCATTCAAACCTCATGTGGAGTACATAAAAAGAATATTCTCACTCTAGGAACTCCATAGATGCAGGCGGTTCGTCAAACAAACGCACATAGCCCAACATATGGGGCAGAAAGGTGAAAATGGCCATAGCGGATACGAATCGCGGTCTGACCCAGTACACGGGTCTGACCCGGTCCAAGGGTGCATCCAGACCCGAGTGGTCGCCCCATCCCGAGTGGGTGGCCCGAACCAAGGAAGTGGCCCCATCCAAAGGGGTGGCTCGGCTGGCGCGTTGGGGGGGGGGGGGGTTACACCCCCTCGGACATTCAAAATGACCAACACAAGGTGTCATCCCTTGTATCTGCAGGACCCGTAGGGTCCTCCCTGGTGCTCACTGATGGTTGGCTCAGCCGGGAACCCTCTCCTGTCTGTCGCGGCCTAAGGCCACGATGTTGCTTCTCCCGCATAATGTGACGGGGTCACGCCCCTCCTCTGTGGGCTTCCCTAGCCGCGGTCTCTTGTAGAACCGACGCGGCGTGACAGCACCTCGCCCCTCCATTGCAGCCTCCTGATGCCCTCTGCATTGTGCGACGGTGTCACGCCTCCTTCTCCTCGTCCCGGCTTGGCCGCGACCCTGCTTTCCTCTACGCGGATTGATGATGTCGCACCTTTCCGGTGACCCAGCGGTCCTATGCTATTGGTCTACTTTCGGTTGACCCAACGCCGACCGCCATTGTCCACTCTTGTCATCAACCAAAAAAATATCAATAAGGGGAAGGGCGAGCCATGTTAGTGCGGTCCAAATTCCCCCATGTTATGGTGATACCATTTGGTTTTCAAACCATAATTTGAATGATATAGAACAGGTACAAGAATTCAAAACTCTTACTTTGTATTTGTCATTCGTTGATGATCTCAGAAAAAGGGTGGATGTCGAATCATCGATTTCCTCATTCATCATGCACTCCCAATTCTCACGCTATTGTGTCGGAAAGGAAGAAGGGTACTCTTCATTGGCGAAAGAGCATTCGGAGGTGACTTCATCGTTGGCGACGTTCTTCTTGGGGAAAGTCTTCTACTTTGATGCCGATGAATGTTTTCGGAGAAGTCGTGGGCGTCGTGTCCCTTTCCTTGCCTTGGTTGAAGAATGATGAATAAGGAAGAAGATGGTGTTGTCATGGTTTTGTGGTGGAAGAGACGTTCTTCGTGGTCTTCATGGGAAGAATGCTCTCTCCATTTGTCAAAGGCTCTACCAAAGTATTTTTCCAACCAAAATAATAGCATTGTATATTATTTTATTCTTGACATGAATTAAAAAGAATTAAAATTTTTCCAATTAATTAAGAGAAGTTCAAACAATTAATTGTTTGGGTGTGTAGAAAATTAATGGTGAAGGTGGAGAGGCTCAATTAATAAGAGAGAGTTTCATCCACACAAATGGGGAGTTCAAGAGTTAAGGGTGGTTAAGGGGGTTTGATTCCTGTGTGGGCCCCACCTTATAACATCCTCCAAAGGGAGGTTATATGTGGTTGGGCCCCTCAACTAAACTCCCCTTAGAGGTTTTAACTACCAACTAAAATAAAAATATGTCTAACACATATTTTTATTCATTTTAAATAAAAACCCACTAAAACTAACATTCAATCTCGACAAAACACAGTTACAGTAAAGGTCTTCTTAAGAGATTATTGACACTGTGAGTTCAATGGTGTCCTTGGATTTCAATTCCATGCATCATTTCAAAATATATAAAATCCCTCTCATACTTTTACTTAACATACCCAAACATAACTTCATAAATTGATTCCGTGCACACTGGGCCTGGGAATCATGTGCCGTCAAAAACTACAAACTCCTAAAATTTCCATGTATTTTAAAAACAATTCCACAGAAATTCAGTGTCTTTACATTCTCCACAACTTAGGGATTTACATCCTCGTAAGCTACAACTCACACTAAAGAAAAAACGGGGGGTACTGAGCATGCATATGAGCCTCCCGCTCCCATTTTCTCTCCTAGAAGATCTCATGTTGCCAATGAACGTGCACCAGAGGTATTGAACGTCCACACGGGACTCTCTCCTGTCGATCATAAATCTACACTGGAACCTCCGTGAATGTATACCCATCATCAATATCCCGCTCCACATGGTTGATGATGTGGGATGGTTAATGCACATATATCCTCAACTGAGTTATGTGGAAGAGGCCGTTCACCCGGTGAAACTAAGGTGGAAGGGAAAGGTGGTAAGTCACCTCGCCTGCTCTACTGGGGACCTGTAATGGTACGATGAATCATAGAGGTAAATTTCCACCTTTTCCAAATCTTCATAGACCCTGTCGTGGTGAGAACCGTAGAAAGACGTGGTCACTATCCTCAAACTCCAGTGGTCTCTGTCTCCTATCAGCATAGGACTTCTGTCTGCTCTATGCAGTCTTCATCCGCTCCTAGATGATATGCACCTTCTCTGTCATAGATTGCACCATCTCTGGTCCCATAAGTGCTGACTCCCCTGGGTCAGTCCAGCATAGAGGTGATCTGAATGTTCGGCCGTAAAGTTCCTCATAAGGTTCCATATCGATGGTGGAGTGGTAGTTGTTGTTATACTTAAACTCCACCAAGGGTAAGTGATCCTCCCAGCTATGACCGAAGTCGAGGATGAATGCATAGAGCATGTCCTCGAGAGTTTGAATGGTCCTCTTAGTCTGATCATATGTCTGAGGATGGAAGGCGGTCCTTATGAAAAGATACATCCTGAAAGCCTCCTATAACCCCTTCCATATCCAAGAAGTGAAAAGAGCATCTCGATTGGAGATGATCGTCGATGGCACACCATGAATCCATACGATCTCTTGCATATAGAGGTGTCCCAATCTCTCTAATGAGCCCTGATCTCTGATCAGTAGGAAGTGGGATAACATGGTGATTTGGTCTACGATCACCCAGATATATTCGTGTCCTCTGGATGTACGTGGAAGTCCCATCACGAAATCCAAGGATATCCCATCCCACTTCCAATCTGGGACATCTAAGGGCTGAACCAAGCCTGTTCGAACCTGGTGCTCTGCCTTTACATTCTGACAAGTCAGGCATTGTGAGAAAACTATACTACTACCTTCTTCATACCTGTCCACCATTGCTCTCGTCCGAGCTCCTGATTTATCTTTTCCACTCCTAGATCTACAGCTAGAGGGGAATTGCCGAACTCCCTCGACACCTCCTCCCGTAGTGCTATTGGTACCATGATACATCCTTTGAAGAGAATGACATGATCCCCACCTTCAGAAAATACATCATGTCCCTTCCCTATGGATATCTGAGAACATTGCATCTCACTGTCAACATCCCCATGTTATGCCTCCTTGAATCGTTGAAGAAGTGGAGGAGTTACAGTGAGAGACTGTAGAAAGGCTACTCTATCCCGATCCACAAAGGATATCTGCAATGCGGCCGGCTACCTTGTCAACTCTCCTAGTAGCTGAATGCCTGCTCTCCTACTGAGAGATTATGCTACAATGTTCCCCTTCCCAGGAGTATAGACTATCTCAAATTCATAGTCTTTGATGAACTAAATCCATCATCGACATATCATGTTCAGGTCCTTCTGAGATAATATATACCTAGGAATCTGGTGGTCTGTGTAGACTGTAAAATGCTCGTCCATCAGAAAGTGCCACCACATCTTCAAGGTGAAGACCGCTGCTGCTAACTCTAGGTCATGGGTAGCATAGTTCTTCTCATGTTGTCTCAACTGCCAAGAACCATACGTGATCACTGCTCGCTCCTACCTCAGGACACACCCGATTCTGGTTCCTGATGCATCGTAGTAAACTATGCACCCAACGCCCTCCTCCTGTATTCTAAAAATGTGAGCACTATTCAACCTCTACCTCAAATCCTAAAAGATCTTCTAGAATCTCTCTGACCAAACGAAGGGTTGCCCCTTCTTCGTCAATGCTGAATGCGGTGATGTAACTCTGGAGATGTTTGGAACAAATATCTGATAGTACACAGCCATCCCCAGAAAACTCTGCACCTCCGTCACACTTCGGGGTGGCTCCCATGGAAGTACTACCTCAATCTTCACTGGATCCACTGCAACTATAGCCTCTGAGTTGAAATATGTCCCAAAAAGAGAACCTCTCGTATCCAAAACTAGTACTTTGTGAGCTTACCATAAATATAGTGTTGTCAGAGAGTATCCAGTACTACCTGCAAATGGGAGTCATGCTCTTCCTGAGTAGTCGAGTAGATCAGTATGTCATCGATGAATACTACGACAAAGAGATTGGGGTAAGGCTGTAAGATCATGTTAATGAGACTCATGAACAATTCTGGACTGTTGGTTATGCCGAAGCATATAAACAAGAACTCATAGTGGCCATATCGACACCTGATGTTTGTCTTTTGCACATCTTCATCCTGTACTCTGAGCTAGTAATAGTCTGAACGAAGATCTATCTTCGAGAACCAACACGCTCCCATAAGCTAATAAAAGAGGTTTCCAATCCTCAGGAGTGGGTACTTGTTCTTCATGGTCACCTAGTTCAGGAGGCGGTAGTCGACACAAAGTCAAAATCTCTCATCTGCTTTTTGGAGTAAAAAATCGGGGATGCATAGGGTGAAACATTGGGTCGGATAAATAATTTCCCCTACAAGTCCTCCTGCTGTACACATAGCTCACGATGCTCAGTGGTAGACATAAGATATGCTGGAGTAGATATATGTGCCTTCCCAGGGTACAATTCAATGTAGAAGTCCACCTCTCTATGAGGAGGTAGTCATGGAACATCACTAGGGAAGAAATCCATGTACTGATCCACCACAATAGGAAAACTCGGACTCCACACATCATCTTCCCCAAGGATGAGAGTTTCCAACTGATGTGTGATCAGTTACCCCCTCTTCAGTTTAAGTCTATCATGCACTGCAATGGCTCCCTTCTCGCTGGTGAAAGTAAACCTGGTCCCATCCCTATGGATACACTGCACCTTGCACCCAATACAGTCCATCTAAGCCTGAACTGTGGACAACTAGTGCATACCCAAGAGGATGTAGTAAGGCCTCGACCTCGCTGTGAGGAGATCCCAGCTGAAGCTCTCGCCTCCTAGAGTAATCTCACACTGACAGCACCAGTGCGTAATCATTGAGTCTTCTCCCATAGGAGTCTCTAGTCATATGGATCGAGCCAACGGCTTTGTCAAAATCTCCAATCTTCGAACAAGGGAAGAAACAATAAAAGAACGAGTCACACCTGTGTCTATAAGTACTGCAGCAAGTGTGGAGTAGAAATAGATAGTACCTCGAATCATCTCTACTGCACTGTGGTCATAGGCCTTAACTTCTTGGAGCTGAGCCCACCTTTGTCCCTCATCTCCCTTTGGTGATGGTGGACCTCCTAGTGGTGGTGGTGGTAGGGCCTCAAAATGTCATCCACCACCTGCTGCCCAACTAGATCCTATGCCACATCCATCTGCTCCTCACGGACCACCACGGTCAAACCTCTGCCTCTGCCTGAGAAATCCCTCTACTGTATTCTACTCATCTTCATGGCGAGTCAGACTGTCTCGAGCCGTGTGACCCTTCCCGATGCATGCATAGCACTGCCTGCCCCTCGAATGGCTGGCTCTATCCTGTGTTCCCCGCACAATCAAAACTATATACTGGCGTCTCCCACTGGATGTCTGGGTCCTTCTAGACCTTTGTGACATCTTTCTATTACCTGCTGCAGTAGACTTCGCTACATGTCGCCCTGCGGTGGGTCTCGTTGTTGGTGTCTGCTCAGCAAGAAAACTCTTTACAAGAAGAGCTCACTCCAACACCCTGCCTACGTCGGGATATTGAGGGAGATTATCGAAGCCCTGATGTCATCCTGAGTCCCTTCTCAAAGGTTTGAGACCTGAAGAATGGGTCCCGCACCATATCCGTGGAGTAGCGCGAGAGGTCAGGGAACCTCGCTGAGTGCTGAGCTGGTGTCCTGCTGCCCTGCTGCAAATGAAGTAAATCATGAATCCTCACCGCATGAAGTGTGGATGGAACAAACTCTAACTGAAATAGAAACTCGATGTCAAAACAGAGTAATGATTCTTCATCATGCCCCTAAGGAATCATGATCCACAATCTTCCTGCTGCTGCATGGAGGAGACTCGCGACAAGGATCACCATAAGGTCGGATGGTGTCCCTACCAATATGAAAACCCTCGCAACAGCCTCCATCCAATCCTCACCTTCCCGGGGGTCCGTCTCTCCCCGGAACCTGGGTGGACTCTAGCGCTGGAACTTTTAAAATTCACTGAGACAACGTTCACTCTCTACTGCTGGAGCTGGTGGTATTTTTGGCCTTGCGGGTAGTGGTACCGCTGGTACCTCCGCTGAGATAGGGCCCTGCAACGAGGCCTCGTTACTCGGTGGGCTACCATATCTTACAAAACTCAGAACCCTAGCTGGATTCCTTCATGGGGCCATCCTGAAAGAAACAGGTGCACCACAGTCAAAACAATAAAGATGGAATGATAAAAAAACAATCACAATGAAAACGTTTCAATCAAAACACACACTCAATCAGTGTTTTCATGCACAGAGTCAGAACTCAGATGTAAAAGTGCTTGTGAATGGATACGTCGGCCGCCGTACCAACACTGGTTTCCCTAAACTGATATCCACACCCAAAACACTTAACACTATTTTTGTTAAAAGAATTAGATTCTATGTTCTGCGGTAGAACCGAATCGTCTGATACAAATTTGTCACGACCCATCCTCGGGGCCCGTTCCATGACTACCCTAAGCTTGTCTTCCATTGGACAGTGGCTGGGGACTAGCACCAAAGGTGAATCCCTGATAAAAAGGGAAGGCGTTTTTTAGACATATAAATAATGCAATCTGAACACAAGAAGTAGATGAAAAAAGTAATAAAATATAAAAAAAGTTTTCTGAAAGTAAGTGGGCCAGTATACAAACCCAACTGAACAACAAGTACAAGTACAAGTAAAATTGGGAAAATAGCTCTGGGATCTTCCACCTGGGAATCCTAACTAAAGGGTAGGTACAGATCTCGAACAACATGGCCTTGTGGTACGTCTCGTCTAGTCCAACTCTGAGTATGCTCCCAAACCCACGAAAGAGCATGTCATCTTAGTCGCAGCCAGCCCTAGGGTTCCTGCACACAGCACGCTCGATTCCGGGAGGGTCCTCTCCTGGAGCCAAGTGTCGATACATCCACTACCAAGATTTATTGATTTGATGTATCACGTATTTCCTTTTCATCAAGAGTAACTCAGTGGGATAGATTTCACGTCAATCAGACGCCCGGTCTGTGAGTTATTGGAATTTCCTTTCCAGGGGCCCGGTTAGTTTTTATGTTCAAACCCAATTGTCTGTACCCCAACTGCGTCCACACCTCATGTGGAGTATTCCAAAAAAAATCATCTTGCTCCAAGAACTCCATCATTGTAGGTGGTTCATCAAAAGGACACTAGTAGCCCATGTTATGGGTGGAATGGTGAAAATTTCCATAGCGGGTCCGAACCGGGGTCTGACCCGGTCCGCGGGTCCGACCCAATACAAGGGTGCGACCCGACCTGAGTTGTCGGCCCGACCCAAATGGGCAGCCTGAACCAAGGAAGTTTCCCGGCTCAAATGGGCGGCCCTACTCAAAGGCGCGGCCCGGACCAGGGCAGTGCGGCCGGATGGAAGCTTGGCCGGCGGGCGGGCTGGCCCGGGTCGCCGGCTGGCCGTGAAAAGGGGCGGAGGGGGGGGGGGGGGGTTACACCCCCTGGGCTCTCGAAACGGCCATCCCAAGGTGCACACCCTTATATCTGCGGGACCCATTGGGTGCCGCCGAGCACACACCAGCACCCAGCACAGTCGGTCGTCCTCTCCTGTCCGCCGCAAGCTAAGGTCGTGGTCCTGCTTCATCGGCACTGCATGACAGCATCACACATCCTTCTCAATGACCCGGCTTGGCCACGGCCTGACATTCCTCCACGTGGCATGACAGTGTCGCGCCTTTCTGGTGACCCGGCAGTCTTGCGCAGCCGGTCTCCTAGCGGCCTGCCCGACACCGACCGTTGTTGTCCACTCTCGTCATCAACCACAAACATGATCAAAAAGGGGAAGGGTCGGTCGTGTTGGTGCGGTCTGAATTCCCCCATGATACAATGATATCATTTGGTTGTCAAACCATAATTTCAATTGCGTAGAAGAAGTACAAGAATTCAAAACCCCTACTTTGTATTTTTCATTCATTGACAATCTTCGAAAAATGGTAGATGTCAAATCGTCGATTTCTGCATTCGTCATGCACTCCCAATTCTCACCTTCATGTGTCCGAAAGGAATAAAATTAATCATCATTGGTGGACGAGTGTTTCGAGGTGACATTATCATTGGTGATGTTCTCCACGGGTGACATCTTCTCCTTTGACACAGATGAATGTCTTTGGAGACATCGTGGTCATCGCTTCCCTATACTTACCTCAGTTGAAGAACAACGAATAAAGAAGAATATGGCATCTCCGTGCTTCATTGGCGGAAGAGACATTCTTCATGTTCTTCATGGGAAGAATTCTCTCTCTATTTATCTAAGGCTCCACCAAAGTTTTTTGCCAACCAAAATAATAGCTTCTTCAATTAATTTATTCTTGATATGAATTCAAAAGAATTGAAATTGTTCCCATTAATAAATAGAAGGTCAATTAATTAATTTCTTTTGTTGGAAAAAAATTAATGGGGATAGCGGGGAGGCTCAATTAATAAGAGAGTGTTTCATCCACATAAATGGGGAGTTCAGGAGTTAAGGGGGTTTGATGCTCATTTGAGCCCCACCTTATAACATCCTCCCAAGGGAGTTTATGTGGAGGTGTCCCCCTCCACTATCCTCCCCATGGAGGTTCTAACAACAACCTCAAATAAAAATACAGCTAACACATATTTTTAATCAGTTTAATTAAAAACCCTCAAAAACTAACTTCCAATCTCGAAAAAACGCAACTGCGGTAAATGTTTTCTTAAGAAAATTCTGGCGCTGCAAGTTCAACGGTGTCCTAGGATTTCAATTCCGAGTACCAGTTCAAAAGATATAAAATCCAGATCATACATTTACTGAACGTACCATAACAGAACTTCAGAAATTGATTCTGGGAACACCGGGCCTCGGAATCAAGCTCCATTAGATACTACGGAGTTGTAAAATTCCCATGTATTTAAAGAAAAATACATGGAAATTCCAGGTCTTTACAAAAATAGAATAAAAATAAAAAATAACCATAACATGTTTTAACCAAAATTTATATCTTATACATTCAATTTTTAATCCAAAAAAATTACTAATCCATAATTACCTCAAAGGTGAATGTCTCCAAAAAATCTATTAGTCACTTTAAAATTTCAAAACATAAATCCTAAGAGGTATTTGAAGACATTATAATTATATTCAAGATTAAAATTATAAACTCATGATTGTATTCCTAAATTTTTAGAAAAAATAATAATCTCTAAAGTTGTCTAAAACATCCTCTGATATGAACTGTAATGACCTTGCCATAAATTTAACAAATTATACTATTTTTGAATAATAATTCACATTTTAGGATCATTTTAGTTTATATTTTTAAATAATTAGGACAAAAACATACAACATAATCCCATGCATTATATATAACGACCCATACTTTACATACATTGTTAATACTTCAAAATTGAAGCATACTTATTACAACAAATAACAAAACCACGAAAGGACCGTATAGGTATAGTGTCTTTAGAAACTGGGAAACATAAACAACTGGTTCATAAATCTTCTACAGTGTCTCCCATTTATTTCATCATATCTAGGGTCCCTCTTAGAATATTCTACTTAATATCCATCTTCCTGACCTGGGGAAAAGAAAACATACAAAAAAGGGTGAGCTCAAATGCTCATCAAAGGCAAATAAAGGAAATAAAAATCATATCATATCTTCTTGAAAATCATAACCTGCAAAAGAGATCATAATATCATAACATGGAATAAATCATAGAAGTGAAAATGAGATCCCCATAATCATAACATAAAACTTGAAAATTTGTGGCATGCACAAATAATAATGGAAAATCATTTCTTGTTAGTCATGACACATTGCCAAGACTATCTTAGCGGAAAAAGTCCATTTCTGAACCGAGTTCACTCCTCGTTTCAGTCCTGTATCACTGAATCGAAATAACCTTCTATTCCATCCATGTCTATCTGATGAGATATAAATCTTTACCCAATGCATTGGAGGGAGATATAGGTCCCACCCATCTTATAATGAATCCTTTCTTATGTGTGCCACATAATCATAAATCATACATCATCGCGTAACACATGTAACAAAAATGGGATTCTTGAAACATCATGACATTATAAAACAAATCATATAAGGTTAATGACTTCATAAAAATAATTTCCTCAAAACATAATCAAATCAATGTAATAATAGGGATAAAAACAGAACCCTATATTATCTTAGATGGAAAATAATTTTGATAAAACATTTGAACTCCATTCTTGAGGAAAATATCCTTTCTACTTAAAAAACACTTTTCTTTTATTAACATGTCATACAATTATAAACTAAAAGAATTTGATTAGAAATAAACTTGAAAACTTATAAAGGAAGATTCTTGAAAATAATGTTTTAAAAATCCATTCTTGCCGTATAAGTTAAAAAAACATTCTTAGTACTTTTGTAGGAAAAGTCAAAAAGTACCTCGTACGAAAAACGACAAAAGATTCCTTTCATATCATTTACTAAAAACTCACCGAAGGGTATAATTGTATATAAAATATTTTATAAGGATGGAAATAATATTACATATTGAGAGAACATGGATGTGGATGATAAAATACACCCCAGTTATTACCAAAGTAAAAAAAATCTCGGATAAAAGTGAGATTGTGATATTTCCCTTACCTTAGGTCCGATTTGCTTTGTACATGTCCGATGCTCCTGTATAATGGTTCAAATAATGTTATTGACTTATTCCAGAATAATAGATATTGATATGATATCATATATGGTCATATTATTAACTTCTTATTAGTAATATTTCATTGTTACTTGTTACTCGGGTCTTTATTGCCTTTTGTTCTTATGCGTGTTTTGCCGAATAAATTCTTATTCTTCTTTTAAGGTTATAGATAAATTATATCCAGAATGGTATTAGTGTAACATATATCATATTTATTCATTCAATTCATTTATATAATTACTATGTAATGATGATCATTTAGAACGAGTCGCATCACATCGTGGAGACGGTATTCCGTACGTACGCACGAGCGATGATATTGTTCCCATGATCGTGGAATTGTATTTAAGTGTATTTATACTATTTCAGTATCAGTATCACTTTATAATAATCATATATAGTTACTAATTACACCATTATACTCATCCTTTTAAGGTGATGGTGGAAAATAGAGTACATCACGGCGTGGAGACGGTATTCCGTACGTACGCACGCGCGGTGATTTCATTTTTCCGTATGATGAATAGAAGGTGAATTAGGGTTGTTTCATATTTATAATAACATATCAGTATGTAAGTAATAATTATGTTATTACTTTATCATGAAACAACTAAAGAAGAAGAAGTTGACGAAGAAAGAAATTGAAAAGATCGGTAATGGATATTACCTCTTCTTTGAAACATCTCTTTGAATCCTCCACTTAGGGAACTAAGATCGGTCTTTGAAGAAGACCAGGACCTCTAGGATTATTCTAGGGAAGTGGAGAAGGTATTTTGGCAGGGTTTGGCAGAGATTGAGTGCTCAAATTGCTGTGAGGAGGAGGGGGAGGAGGTGCCCTTTTATAAGGGATGAGAGGGGAACCTTAGGAATATCTCAAAATATTATTTTATATTAAAGTAAAAATAGGTTGATAATGGTTCAAAAGGGTCTTATTTTGAAGTTAAAGTGGGGATGGGTAGAAATCCTATCAACCAATAAGATTTAGACAAGTTTAGGTTATTATTTTTACCTTATCAATTAGATTTAACTCTATGTCAAATAATTTAACTTTTACCGTGACTTTTTGTTTTCTTACACTATATGGTTAATACACTTACTATAACATGCCAAACGAACCCCAAGTTGTTTATTATTAATATATATATCCTTATCTAAGTCATTTGGCCGAACCTTAGATTTTTAGGAATAAAATAACAATTAATAATATAATATTTGATTAAAAAACTATTTTGTGTCAATTTTGACAACATTTGATATATGATTTTTCTGAAAGTCATAACAGAATTATATGTTCAAACCAAGTTGATTAAATCAACAATAATATATCATAGTAACCTATAAAATTAGTGTAATTCATAAAAAGTCTCAAATTTTATTTATTTGAGCATTTATAACATCAATTATGTTAACATTTCCTTAAAAGGGTAATTACTGCATCATCGTTGTGTCATAAATAAATTAATATATTTAAAGTATAAAAATTATAAATAAAATATCATTATGTAGGAAATTTTTTTAGCTTTATAGTGAATATTTATAGTCGAATTTATCATATGTATAACCCCATATTAAAAATGTATTAGTTATTAAACTTTGATTTTAACTATTTTATCTATTCATTAAATAAAATAATATTAAATGTCATAATCTAATCCAAGTGGACCTAAATGGTCATATTATATTCATAAGCTTTTTTTTGGTCGAATTGCACTTATCCAATAGAATTAGGACATGTGTTAGGGTAATAGTAATATCATATTTACCCTTAATTACCCTATTTACTATTAACCGCGGTAAAAAAAGTAAAAAGTTACTATTCACCAAAAAATTATTTTTATCTCATTGAACCACATTTTACTTACTGATATCAACCGTGTCTGTCGGATTTTAGAAATTCCATTCACAGAAGTGGTAAAATTATGTTTTATGCAAAATTCAGTTTTTTAACCTACCACTTAGTGGTTTCACTATTCATCAAAAAATTGAAAGTTTTCAGAAAAATACCAAAATTTCACCCTAGACTAATTTCGGTATTCCGAATCCAAAAATGAGGTCCATTTTGAAAGATAAAATTTCAAAAAGTGGTTAGTACTATTCATAACGGCTATTTTAAATAATATTTTAATAGCATATCGTCGTTTAGTGAAACTCGGTATTGCGTACAACACAAGCTATCGAGGAAGGTCGCACTTGCGTGTAAAGTAAGCCAAGCTAGTGTGTAGTGAAAGATTCCTTTGATGATATATATATAACATAAAAACAAGATATTACTCATCAAAATCCCGGGTGTTACATTCTACCCCCCTTAAAAAGAATTTCACCCTCGAAATTCGTCACTTTGTAACAAACAGATTAGGATACTTCTCCCTCATCATATCCTCAAGCTCCCATGTAGCTTCTTCAAGTTGGTGGTTCCTCCATAAAACGTTCACCAATAGAGTGGTCTTGTTTTGTAGGACTTTTTCGCTACGATCCAGAATCTCTATCGGTTGTTCTTCATAAGAAAGATCTTACTCCAGCGGTACAACTTCTGAGCTGAGTACATGTGAAGGATCAGGTATGTACTTTCTCAGGAGAGATACATGGAACAAATCATGAACTTGAGAGAGATTCGGTGGAAGCGCCAATCGGTAAGCTACCTTTCCAACACGATCCAGTATTTCAAAAGGACCGATATATCTAGGGCTCAACTTCCCCTTCTTTCCAAATCTCATAACCCTCTTCCAGGGAGATATTCCTGAGAACACTTTATCACCCACTTCAAACTCTTGGTCTTTTCTTCGGTTGTCGGCATAACTTTTCTGTCGACTCTGAGCTGCCCTTATGTGTTGTTGAATAGATCTGACCTTTTCTGCCATTTCATCAACGAGATCAGGTCCTAATAGCTTTCTTTTCCCAACTTCATCCCAGAATGTTGGAGTCCTGCATTTCTTTCCATAGATAGCTTCATAAGGAGCCATCTGAATACTAGAGTGAAAGCTATTATTATAATAAAATTACACCAAAGGTAGGTGTTGATCCCAACCTCCTTTTAAATCCATAGAGCAAGCTCTCAACATATCTTCTAGGGTTTGAATTGTTCTCTCATACTGACCGTCTGTCTGAGGATGATAAGCAGTGCTGAAACTCAACTCTGTATCCAGCGTATGCTGAAGACTTCTCCAGAACATCGAGGTAAATCTCGGATCCCGATCAGATATAATAGAAAGTGGTACTCCATGCAATCTTACCACTTCCTTTACATATATCTTGGCAAGCTGATCTAGAGAGAAATCCTCTCTAATAGCAATGAAGTGTGGAGAATTTGTATGACGATCAACTATGACCCAGATAGCATTATTGCCTTTGGATGTTTTAGGAAGTCATGTGACAAAGTCCATAGTGATGTTTTCCCATTTCCATTCGGGTATGGGTAATGGTTGTAACATCCCCTTAGACTTCTGTCTCTCAACTTTAACTTGTTGACAAACCAAGCATCGAGAGACATATTCAGCAAAATCTCTTTTCATGCCATCCCACCAGAAGTATTTTTTCAGGTCCCTATACATCTTCGTGCTTCTAGGATGAATAGAGAATGAAGAACTATGAGCCTCATCCAGCAGCTCCTTCTTTAATTCGAGGATGGGAGGAACACAAACCCGATTCCTGAACTTTATTATCCCCTCACAATCAAGGTTGAATTCAGGAACATTTCTCACCATCTTTTGTGACTCAACATCTTCTTTCTGTGCCTCTTTAATCTTCACATGTATAGATGGTTGAACATTAATTTGAGAAAGATAAGATTTGTCCCCTTCCATTATAATTCCAAGATCCATCCCTTGAAAATCCATAAATATTGGATCTTATGTGAACCTCATCATGGATAAACTAGCATGGTCTTGTCGACTTAATGCATCTTCCACCTTGTTTGCTTTCCCAAGGTGGTAATGGATTGAGCAGTCACAATCCTTAATCTGCTCCAACCATCTTCTTTGACGCATATTCAGCTCATTTTGTGTGAAAATATACTTTAAACTCTTATGATCAGTATAAATATCACACCTTTCACCATAAAGGTAATGCCTCCAAATCTTTAATGCAAATATTACCGCAGCTAACTCCAAATCATGTGTTGGGTAATTTTTCTCATGGATTTTCAACTGTCGTGAGGCATAAGCTACCACCATATCATTTTGCATAAGAACACACCCCAATCCCTTCTTGGATGCATCACTGTAGATCACAAACCTTTCTCCACTACAAGGCAGTGTGAGCACAGGTGCACTGGATAACCTTCTTTTCAACTCCTTGAAATTCTCTTCACATTCCTCTGTCCAAACAAACTTAACTCTTTTCCGAGTCAACTTGCTGAGTGGATTAGATAATCGTGAAAAATATTTTACAAAACGTCGATAATATCCATCCAAACCAAGAAAACTTCGGATCTCAGTTACTGTTGTTGGTCTCGACCATCTTTCGATAACCTCTGTTTTTGCTGGATCCACAGATATCCCCTCTTTTGAGATTATGTGACCCAAAAATGCAACTTTTTCAAGCCAAAATTCACACTTGGTAAATTTGGCATAAAGCTTCTCCTTTCTCAGGGTCTTCAATATAATTCTCAAGTGATCTTCATGCTCTTCCTTGCTCTTTGAATAGACAAGAATATCGTTTATAAAGACTACCACAAATTGATCAAGATAGTCTCTAAAGACTCTATTAATTAGATCCATGAAGTTAGCAGGGGCATTAGTAAGACCAAATGGCATCACTATAAATTCATAGTGTCCATACCTTGTACAGAAATCCGTCTTTGGTATATCCTCCCTTTTGACCCTTAATTGATGATATCCTGAACTAAGATCAATCTTGGAAAAGTACTGAGCTCCGCGTAGTTTGTCAAGTAAGTCATCAATGCATGGGAGAGGATATTTGTTATTGATAGTGATCTTGTTAAGTTCTCGATAATCAATACAGAGTCTCATTGATCCATCTTTCTTCTTAACAAATAGAATAGGTGCTCCCCAAGGTGATGCACTAGGGCGTATGAATCCCTTATCAAGATTCTCTTGGAGTTGCTTCTTAAATTCCAGCAACTCAATTGGGGACATTCTATATGGTGTCTTTGAAATAGGCAAAGCACCCGGTACGAGTTCTTTTGAAAACTCATCTTCACGATTTGGTGGAAGACCCGGTAATTCCTCCGGAAAGACATCATCAAACTCTCGTACGATGGGCATATTCTTAATCGCGATTTTTTCACCAACCATTTGAGATAAATAACCTTCATTTAGTGGAATCAATACCCATAAAATGGATGAAATTTACACTGGAAGGTTATGTTCATCCTTGCATTGATAGACGATCATAGATTGATCTGGAATATGAAATGTGACTTCCCTTCTTTGGCAATTGATATGAGATCCGTATAAAGAAAGCAAATCCATGCCAAGAATCACATCGAATTCCACTAAAGGAAGGATCACAAGATTTGCAGGAAGCACATTCCCACAAACGTCAATTGGAGAGGAATTATAAACTTTTGATGCGATTGATGTGCCATTAGGTGTTGTCACAGCTAAATCAACATATAATTTTTGAGGTAATATGGTGATACCCTTAGAAAATTCTTCAGAAATAAAAGAGTGGGTGGATCCAGAATCAAATAAAACATTTTCTACTTTAGAGTGGATGGTAAGTGTACCTTTCACCACTTCGTTATCGTACTCCACATCGCTGATAGAAATTTCATGTGACTTTCCTTTGTCTATAGCCTTAAGAGTTTGTTGACGTCGACCATCATCATCAACCCTTGGATTTGGGCATTGATTGGCATAATGCCCCATCTCCTTGCACTTGAAACATTGAAGTGTAGTAGGTTAATTCTGTGTATCCCTTCCTTTGTTTGCATCATTAGACATCTTCTTCCCATTATCCCGGCATTAAAATGCCCGATGACCTTCCTTTCCACATTTGAAACATTTACTTGTCCCTTTAAGACAACTCCCTCAATGTTTCATTCCACACTTTGAGCATAAGGGAAAGCTCATCTTCTTTTCTGTGTGCTCTTTACATTTTTCTTTGAATTCCATTTTCCTCTTCTTATCAAACCCATATGACTGATGGGTTACTCCAATCTCTATATCGACTTTGAGAGCACATCGAATGATTTCCTCGTAGCTATTGAAGTCCCTTATGGCTAACGCCCTTTGAAGACTTGGTTTTAAGACACTAAAGAATCGATCGATCTTACTCTCAGGTTGGATAATAATACCAGAAGCGTACCTTGCAAGTCTTGTAAAATTTTCTTCATAGGTACCAACAGATTCATCATCCCTTTGCTTCAGTTAAAGAAACGCTTTCTCCATCTTTGTTCGGAGAATACGAGGGAAGTAATTATTGAAAAATAAGTTCTCGAACTCGTCCCATTCCGTGGACTCAATTTCATCCCATTGCCTCGTATTCTTAATAATATTCCACCATTGATCAGCATCTCCTTCCAAACGATACACTCCTAGGATGACTTTATCATGTTCAAGAACATTGAAGAACTGAAAATATCTTTTCAGTAGTATTAATCCATTGTTCAGAAACTAATGGATCAGTAGACCCGCTGAAAGAAGGGGGACACTGCCTCATAAAGGATTCAACAGAATGTTGCTCCTTCCTTTGCTCGTTTGGAAGTCCTGCATGATTCATAGCTTGAGAAAGTTGTGTGAGCATGGCTACAAGATTTTTCATTCCATCTCCCATATCGTTTGGTTGCTCATGGGGACAATCATTACATTGCCCATCGCATTCCGCATTAACATGGTTCCTTTGGGTTCCAGCCATTGACTAAAACCAAGAAGAATAGTTTGAGCAACACTAATTATAATAGGAAAACCACATAATTCAAGAATAAAATTTTCACGCTTAGGGTCTTATCATAGGTTATTCATGGACATTTCTAAAACACTAAGATTGTGTTCTATGCTTAGATTTACCCCTAGGGTTCTTACTAAGGCTTTCACATCCTAGTTTCTAAAGGTTGACTATACCTTTCCTCTGATACCAACTATAATGACCCATACTTTACATACATTGTTAATAATTCAAAATTGAATCATACTTATTACAACATATAACAAAACCACGAAAGGACCGTATAGGTATAGTGTCTTTAGAAACTGGGAAACATAAACAACTGGTTCATAAATCTTCTACAATGTCTCCCATTTATTTCATCATATCTAGGGTCCCTTTTAGAATATTCTACATAATATCCATCTTCCTGACCTGGGGAAAAGAAAACATACAAAAAAGGGTGAGCTCAAATGCTCAGCAAGGGAAAATAAAGGAAATAAAAATCATATCATATCTTCTTGAAAATCATAACCTGCAAAAGAGATCATAATATCTTAACATGGAATAAATCATAGAAGTGAAAATGAGATCCCCATAATCATAACATACAACTTGAAACTTTGTGGCATGCACACATAATCATGGAAAATCATTTCCTGTTAGTCATGACTCATTGCCAAGACTATCTTAGCGGACAAAGACCATTTCTGAACCGAGTTCACTCCTCGTTTCAGTCCTGTATCACTGAACCGAAATAAACTTCCGTTCCAGCCATGTCTATCTCATGAGATATAAATGTTTAACCAATGCATTGGAGGGAGATATTGGTCCCACCCGTCTTATAATGATTCCTTTCTTTTGTGTGCCACATAATCATAAATCATACATCATCGCATAACACATGTAACAAAAATGGGATTCTTGAAACATCATGACATCATAAAAAAAATAATATAAGGTAAATGACTTCATTAAAATAATTTCCTCAAAACATAATCAAATAAATGTAATAATAGGAATAAAAACAGAACCCTATATTAGCTTAGATGGAAAATAATTTTGATAAAACATTTGAACTCCATTCTTGGGGAAAATATCCTTTCTACTTCAAAAACACTTTTCTTTTCTTAACATGTCATACAATTATAAACTAAAATAAGTTGATTAAAAATAAACTTGAAAACTTATAAAGGAATATTCTTGGAAATAATGTTTTAAAAATCCATTCTTGCCATATAAGTTAAAAAAACATTCTTAGTACTTTTGTCGGAAAAGTCAAAAAGTACCTCGTACGAAAAACTACAAAAGATTCCTTTCATATATTTTACTAAAAACTCTCCGAAGGGTAAAATTGGATATAAACTATTTTAGAAGGATGGAAATAATATTACATATTGAGGGAACATGGATGTGGATGATAAAATACACCCCAGTAATTACCAAAGTAAAAACAATCTCGGATAAAAGTGAGATTGTGATATTTCCCGTACCTTAGGTCCGATTTTCTTTGTACGTGTCCGAAGCTCCTGTATAATGGTTTAAATAATGTTATTGACTTATTCCAGTATCATACATATTGATATGATATCTTATATGGTCATATTCTTAGCTTCTTATTAGTAATATTTCATTGTTACTTGTTACTCGGGTCTTTATTGCCTTTTGTACTTATGCGTGTTTTGCCGAATAAATCCTTATTATTATTTTAAGGTTATAGATACCTTATATCCATAATGGTATTAGTGTAACATATATCATATTTATTCATTCAAATCATTTATATAATTACTATGTAATGATGATCATGTAGAACGAGTCGCATCACCTCGTGGAGACGGTATTCCGTACGTACGCACGAGCGATGATATTGTTCCCATGATCATGGAATTGTATTTAAGTGTATTTATACTATTTCAGTATCAATATAACTTTATAATAATCATATATAGTTACTAATTACACCATTATACCCATCCTTTTATGTTGATCGTGGAAAATAGAGTACACCACGGCGTAGAGACGGTATTCCGTACGTATGCACGCGCGGTGATTTCATTTTTCCGTAGGATGGATAGAAGGTGAATTAGGGTTTTTTCATATTTATAATAACATATCAGAAAGTAAGTAATACTGATGTTATTAATTTATCATGAAACAACTAAAGAAGAAGAAGTTGAAGAAGAACGAAATTGAAAAGATCGGTAATGGATATTACCTCTTCTTTGAAACACTTCTTTGAATCCTCCACTTAGGGAACTAAGATTGGTATTTGAAGAAGACAAGGACCTCTAGGATTATTCTAGGGAAGTGGAGAAGGGATTTTGTCCGGGGTTTGCCGAGCTTGAGTGCTCAAATTGGTGTGAGGAGGAGGGGGAGGAGGTTCCCTTTTATAAGGAAGGAGAGGGGCACCTTAGGAATATCTCAAAATATTATTTTATATTAAAGTCAAAATCGATTTGTAATGGTTAAAAAGGGTCTTATTTCGAAGGTAAAGTGGGGATGGGTCGAAATACTATCAACCAATAATATTTAGACAAGTTTATGTTATTATTTTAACCTTATCAATTAGATTTTATTCTAGGTTAAATAATTTAACTTTTACAATGACTTTTTGTTTTCTTACACTATATGGTTAATACACTTACTATAACATGCCAAACGAACCCCAAGTTGTTTATTATTAATATATATATCCTTATCTAAGTCATTTGGCCGAACATTATATTTTTAGGAATAAAATAACAATTCATAATATAATATTTGATTTAAAAACTATTTTGTGTCAATTTTGACACTATTTGATATATGATTTTTGTGAAAGTCATAACAGATTTATATGTTCGAACCAAGTTGATTAAATAAACACTAATATATCATAGTAACCTCGAAAATTAGTGTAATTCATAAAAAGTCTCAAATTACATTTATTTGAGCATTTATAACATCAATTATGTTAACATTTCCATAAAATGGGTAATTACTACATCATCGTTGTGACATAAATAAATAAATTTATATAAAGTATAAAAATTATAAATAAAATATAATTACGAAGGAATTATTTTTAGCTTTATAATTAAGATTTATAGTCTAATTTATCTTATGTATTACCCCATATTAAAAATGTTTTAGTTATTAAACATTGATTTTAACTATTTTATCTATTCATTAAATAAAATAATATTAAATGTCATAATCTAATACAAGTGGACCTAAATGGTCATATTATATTCATAAGGTTGTTTTTGGTCGAATTAAACTTATCCAATAGAATTAGTACATGTGTTAGTGTAATTGTAATATCATATTTACCCTTAGTTACCCTATTTACTATTAACCGCAGTAAAAAAAGTAAAAAGTTACTATTCACCAAAAAAATTATTTTTATCTCATTGAACCACATTTTACTTATTGATATCAACCGTGTCTGTCGGATTTTCGAAATTCCATTCACAGAAGCGGTAAAATTATGTTTTATGCAAAATTCAGTTTTTTAACCTACCACTTAGTGGTTTCACTATTCATCAAAAATTGAAAGTTTTCAGAAAAATACCAAAATTTCACCCTAGACTAATTTCGGTATTCCGAATCCCAAAATGAGGTCCATTTTGAAAGATAAAATTTCAAAAAGTGGTTATTACTATTCATAACGGCTATTTTAAATAATATTTTAATAGCATATCGTCGTTTAGTGAAACTCGATATTGCGTACAACACGAGATATCGAGGAAGGTCACGATTGTGTGCAAACTAAGCCAAGCTAGTGTGTAGTGAATGATTCCTTTGATGATATATATATAACATAAAAACAAAATATTACTCATAAAAATCTCGGGTGTTACATTATAAGTGGGAACTTATACAAACTATCCATTTTTTCACCAAATGAAACAGTTTTAAAAGAAAATGTGGTTTCATTGATGAGAAATATTCAATTTATTTGTCATGACATTTTCTTTTTCCCTTACCAATCATATTCCCTCAAAAAATCATTTATAAAATGTGAAGAGAATAAAACAATCTTATTAAGTGTTATAAAAAGAAGTAAACCATTAGTAAAATGAAAACCAAAAAAACATTTCCATAAAAACAAACGTTTTTACCATAAATAAAAGAATATCATTATCTTTCCTATGGAAAATTAAAAACATTTCCGTGAAAACCCATTAGAAAACAGATAATATTTAAGTTTGTAACATGGAAAATATTTATACTAAAATGTAATAATCGTACAGTCGACTATCGTACAAGTCACTCGTTCAAATGGAGTACCCAGATGTCCAACTTCCTTACATTTTAATCTTACAAATGAAATAGTGACATGACGGACTTCCAAAACCAATTTGTTGGATGTTATTGAATACCCATCCATCCTTGGTTTGTTACATAACCACTCGTCAAATTCCCAATAATCCTTATGAAATAATAACATATAAAATAATTAAATTTTTAACATGTCAATCATAAAATTTTATTTTTCAAACAAATGAAAACATTTCATGTTATTGAAATAACAAATCCATTTTCAAAAACAATTTGAAACATTTAAGAATTGATTTTGATTCATTTTGTTCGGTATGAAATTAATGATTTTGAGTGAAATTAAAAAATTAACATTCTAAAACGTTCATGTAGATAAAAAAATACGAATTTTTTTTCAATACATGGTCATGAAATATAAGGTTTTATAGGAATAAATTTTATAGACAATTAGAACGAGGTTTCAGTTGAACAGCCCTTACCCCGAGTCTGATGTGTCACGAAAAATATTTATATTCTAAAATGATGAACATAGGATAATTATTTTCATTATTAATAACTTTTTTGCGTTTATTATTCTATTTATATCACTTATTATCAGGATATAACAAATAATTAACAATTTAGGTTCACATCGTACCTTTTGACGATATTCAGTACATGGTTGCAAAATGACTTCAATAAGTCGAATAAGATCAAAGGGATTATTATACCATAACCTACATAAAAATATTAATAAAATATTGATATAATTTATATATAAAATAAACTATTAAATACTTCCATTACATATATATATAAATGAACTACGTTACTATCATGGAGATAGTAAGTCGTATGTACGTATGAGTAAATTTTCCTTTTTTTCAATTAACATTTTACAGAGAAGGAAATTATTATTTTTACTCAAAAAGTGAAAATAATATCATAAATATCTTTCTAATAAATTAAATATTCTCATAAATATCCTTATTGTTATGTGGTGAAGAAAAATGGATCACATCGCTTTTAGGGGGTGATAGTTTACACATACGCACAAATGACATTATCATTTTTAAGTGCATGGAAGGTAAGAATATAATTGATATTTTATTTATTTATAATGACAAATTTTTCATTAATATCATATATCGAAATTAATTCAATAATTATATCATTCCATCAGAGATGGTAATGGAAAATGAATTATATGGGTTTAGGGATGAGATAATTCTAACATACGTATGAACAATTAATTATTCATTTCATAATCAAAATTTTCCTAAGCTGATTTATTTAAAAATTATAATTATTATGGGTAAAAAATGTCTTCCAACGAATATTAGAAAAGGTTTTAATTTTTTTTATCCTTATTGTTTTTATTTAAACCCCATTAACTCTCACCATTTAATTAATTAATTTATTCTTTGAGGGTTCTTATAATCACCATGACCTGAAAAAGATCAATAAAATGTCATTTATGAAATTATAATATGTATCCAAAGTTTTTCTTAATTTTTTTTAAAAATTTCATATCATTTATTTTAATTATTATATATTAAAAATCTGTAGTGTAACTTTTTAAACGATTCATTTATTGGTTTTTTAAAAATATCATAACATATTGATATAGCCATACCAACTATTTTATAACATAAATAACATGTCAAAGTAATCAATATAATTCTTTTATGGCATCAATTATGTCAAATTATAATTATTATAGTGTTTCTGTACCATTTATTTGATTCTTCCATTAATGAAACAATTACTGCATCATCATTGTGTCACCATTTAAATTAAATGTTTATTTCCCATTGAATGATCCCAAATCTTCTTTTTTGGTATGGATCATGATTTCAGGTGTGTTTGAGAAAAAATGAAGGTTTTAAAAAATTTATACGTACACGCCTTATACTCTTGAGTACACGTCGTGTACTCGGTCGTCGTAGGTAGCTGTATACTGGTAGTGTAACGGCTGAGTACATGGCCGTGTGGACCGCCTAAAGTGGGGTCCCGTATGAGGCATGTACAAGACATGCACATTAAATGAACACAACATGTAATTTTCTTTTTATTTTATAAATATGATCGGGGTCACATCTCATCTCCAGAATATGTTTTTTCTTCTTGTGTCTCGTAAAGGAGAGCGATGTATGACCGATTATCATAGAGTACCTCCCGTTACTCCATCCATGCTATGATTGAGGCACAACTAGGTGTGTTTTATTTCCACTAGTTGTTTTTCTCTTTACCCAGATCCTCCCTTCCTAATTTCTCCGCTTTCTCGAGTTATTAATGGTTGAAAATTGTTGAACATTTTGTAGATATATAATGTTTTAGGCCGATTAAATGTCCGAAGTTCAAGAATGATCCTCGTACGACATCAAGGAAGGTGGTTTGTTACCTTTAGAAGTTTTTATTTGAGTTATATATCTCTAAATGTTGATTACCCATGATTTGGTATTCCGTGTTAAGGAATTTCAACATGTTATCATCTTCCATAGATTCATTATTAGATTAAGGGTTTTCATTTATATATTATTCTTAATTTCATGTTTATAGGATACCTTGTGGGTGAATTCTCTTGTATAATGTTTATGGTCATTTAGTCCTAGTTACCAATGAGGCAGACCTTGTTTCCATTCCTTGCTCATTAGGTTGGTATTGATTTCTTATTACTTCTTGTTAAATGCATGTGTTATGTGTTGTAGCCTCTTAGAAATGTAGTATTTGAGATTACTTGGGCTAGTAGATGTCATTTTTTCATTATTATATTACACAGGGCTCTGAGAACATGGTGTTGATAGACTATAGGGTGAATTGACGTTGAGGGATTCCCCATAGTGTAATTTATATTTACGTTATGAGAGCACATTGGGGGTTAATGGTGAGTTCTCCCTTAATGTGTTCATAGTATACTGTTACGAGACCATGTGGAAATAGATGTTGAGTTCTTCCTTAGAGAGCCTATAGTTATCATTAAAAGACTACAGGGGGAATTGACGGTGAGTGCTTCCTCAGAGAGTCTTTGTTTTGTGGGACCAAAGGGGTTCAACACTATGATCTTTCCCAGTTGGTCGTTATATATGTATTATATTGAAGATATTTTGAACTAGAGGGGTTAGGTAGTGAGAACTTTCCAATAGGGTTGAAGTGAATGATTGATTGATTTTGACAAGCCTGCTAAGCCATTGCACAATCATGGACTCGGTCCTACATGGTTGTTTGATGGTCATCTGAGACAACTGTTTTTCTATTACATAGGGAATAAAGATCTTAGGATAGATCCTTGGGTTTCATTATTTCATGGTTTGAATAATTAATAAATGAAAATTAATTTAATTAGAATATATATGATTGTTTACATTTGAGTATTTCCCTGTTTAATTTCTTTATTTTTCTTATAGCCTGTTATATATATTCATTGACTGTTAGGCATAGATATTTTGGTGGTTTCTTAGAGGGATTCATCTCATATATTATTTGGGACCTGGTTTTTGGCCCAAATAGATTATATGTTTTCAGGTACAGATAAGGGAAAGAAACCTTCTTCACCAGGTACTTCATTATTGTTGGAGTTGCAGATCTTGGGACAAAGGTGAGGCTTGCAATGCTGTTGGAGTTCTTTATTGTGTTCATTACTTTTGTTGTACTATTTTATTTCTAGCATTGTGACTGGTTTGGAATCTTTCATAGAAACTTGTGACATCCATCATTATTTATATATTTATATGTTATAGTTTGTTATAATATCGGTCTTCCATTGTTTACTTTTTCGTATGGTATTACTACTTCTTCTGATGTTAATTATTATTTTACATTGTGTTACTCATAATATAAGGTCATAGTTCCCCACTATCACACACAAGGCCCTCGCTGGTAGTCGGTAGCCTTTGGTACTTGGGGAAATGCGCCTGTGGTCATTGGACTAACCAGGTATGGGGAACCTTTGGGAGGCACGCAGATCTGGGATGTTACAAACTGGTATCAAAGGCAGGTTTTCCTTGTTTTTCTTACTATTTGGAGCCTATATATAGGTATAAGAAGGAATAGGTAGTTGGTAATAAGATGTTATAGGGAGTACATAGCAATTTTATAGGGAAAAGCCATGTTACCTCAAATATTTCACCTTTTATGGTATTGAAATTGTTATAGTTGATTTGATTTCATAGTTGGGTTATTCACTTTTATTGCACTGTTGTTTTTGATATTATTGAGGTTCTATTTCTGCTGCAACCCGATGAGATGAGGGTATTCCATCTCATGCATCTTATAGTCAATTGTACAGATAACATGTCAAGCATTCTTTCATGCCACTTAGGGTGTATTACCGATTTCATGTTGTTAGGATAGATTTTGTGATATGTTTTCATATTGTTTTGATAGATTCCTAGATAGAATACATTCTATTTGATAGGGTATTTAAAATATGTGATGTTTCTTTTGAATGGACACCAAACATTGGTCCCTAAGGTGTTATTGGTCCCTATGGGATCAGAATATTGCGGATCATGTATGTTATTTAGTTAAATTATGTCATGTTGTGATATGAATAAGGATTCAATAATGTTGATTCGCGGGATTATGGGCCCTCACAGGTCGAAATTTTTCATTACATGGACAAAATATTATGTTATTAAGATTATAGAAAAATTTCAAGGGCCTACTGTCAGGAAACAAAGACAACACGATGTGTGGTGCTAGTAACACATTCCATGTGTTCTTCTGTTCTTGATGAAATAACTTTTCTTATGTACATGATGTGTACTATATGTACACTTAGTGTGGTCTTTAACTATGTGAATGGATGTGTGAACAAAGACACGAGTCGAAAAATGAATGGTATAAAAAATCATGTATTGGAAGTACATGTTGTGTCGAAGAGTCAATGTATCTGGTTGTGTGACTAATGATATAGATTTATAAAACTCAGGTTGTACACATTGTGTACCATTCTTACTCACCATGTACAGTTGACAGTGTATCTGACCATGTGACTAACGAAATGGGTGGTTGGATCTAAAGAGGTATATATCATGTATAAGATGAACACATCTTTTACTATTCCCCAAGAGAGAAGCGTGTGGTTAAGCTGTGTAGAAGAACTTGTTCAGGATAGAAAATTCAAGTTCTAATCGTGTCATTGGAGAAACAGGCTATGTGTAGGGAAGTTACCAGATCTGGTTTGGAAGAGTTACATGCCCATTTTTAATCTTTAGAGAACACACCACGTGGAGGGTATACACATCGTGTAACCCTATTTTGAAAAACATGAATGTTTTATTCTCATGTTTCTTTCTTGCACTTATAAGTTTTAGTCCTTAAAAATCTCGAATGGAGGTGTGTGATTTACCTTGTAGATTCATTCAACCGAGACGTCCTATATTATTACACTAGATATACGACAATGATCCAAAATGGTAAATAGTAGATTAGGGACTACCATTAGATGCTCCCATTGTGTCCATCATGGCAGCAACTATTGTACAAGATATAGGTTATGATACAATGTTCAGAGTAGGCTTTTTGAGGTTAATGAATACATTAAATGGTGCACTACATCCTACCCTGTCTATGGAAGAGTTGACATGGAATTTCCAGTAGTATTATCCTCCAAATTTATTAGGAGAAATAGGACCTCAGACTGTAAGGTCATGGTTAGAAACAATGTTGTCTATCTTTGACAATCTCTAGGAACCTCTTGGGAGGAGGGTGAAGCTCACAACATACATGGTTTAAGATTCCTCCAAGAGATGATTGGATTTGATATCATAGGTGGGAAAATAATGATTTATGGCTCATGATGAGTTTCAGCAGACTGTCATTGAATTTTTCTACCCAGAGGTCTTGATGTCCGACCAAGCCCAAAAGATCATGTGTTTTTTAAAAGGGTACTCTTTCAGTAATTGATATTTCTTCTCGTTTCATAGAGATGGAATGATTTTCACCCATTCCAGGGGTTCATGAGTTATTTCTGGCAATGAAGTGTGAGGATGGTCTCCCACGTGACATCTAATACTGGGTGAACATCTTCCATATGACTTCTATATCTTCTAGAGTCAACTAGTGGCTGATCACTGAGCATAATCAAAGGGAGTATGTAGATGTGAGCCAGGGTGGTTCAACATCCAGAGTTGGTAGTCCTCCTTCTAATAGTAGGAAGTGTCATAGAGAGTATACCCATAGATATCCAAGTAGATGGGATATTCCATTAGGTAGGAAGGTGGTATGATTCCAATATGGTAAGAGTGGACATACAAGGCCTCAGCGCCTGAGACACCCAATCAGTTGTGGAGAATGCGGCAATATGGGTCATCTTTATTGTTTTTGATGGTTCTTCTCACTAGTGGGTGGTGATATGAGTTATAATATAAATCCATGTTTAGGAGCAGGATCACCATTTTCTCATTAGTATGGGAATTAGAGTTTGTATTGACACTCAGGCTGAGATGGAGGGCTTGTCTATGGTAGCCGGTCTGCAAGCATTCAGTGACAGCAGGGTGGACCAACTTAGGATAGTCAAGTAGGGTCATAGTGTGGTGGTGTAGGTTAGAATTTTGTAGTGGAGAAGATTCAGTAGGAGCATGATCTTGGACTCTCTATAGTTAGAGGTATGATTATAATTGCCTCATATTTATCTTATTCTCTTTTTGATACAAGGGATTCCCATAGTTTATATCGGTTTCCATTGTGAAGTTCCTTCGGATATGTATCTTTACTTTTGAGTATGTTATGATGCTAGAAACTCTGTTGGGGCTTATAATAGCTTTTGTACGTATGTGAATAGAGATCCCCCTTGACGTTGGTGGGTGTCACTTCTTCTGGGACATATATTTCTTAGATATGTAATGTTTTTTTGTTATTCCCAAAATAGACTAGTTAGTATCTTTCAAGGCCTTCGTTGACCACTATCTCTGTAGGGTGAGTTCCACGTCACCATAGGGTGGGTCTTTTCTAAACAAGGGAGAATGGGATTCCCAAGTGATCAGAGAAGGACCAGAGCATCATGGGTTGGGAGAATTAATGTCTAAATTTCTAGTTTATATTTGGATGATCAGGGGACTTCATATATGGAATTTCCTCCCATGGTGGATCATTTCAGATATGTCATTCCAGATTAATTTTCAGGTTTACCTCTAGAGAGAGAGAGGTAGAGTTCTCCATTAATCATGTTCTAGGAGCCAAAGAGATGTCCATTCCTCATTATCAAACGACTACACAAGAGTTAGAGGAGCTCAAGAAGCAGTAAGAGGAGCTACACGAAAAAGTTTTCATTCGACCTAGTACATCTCCTAGGGGTTTTCTTGTCCATTTCGTGATGAAGGCGGGAAACACCCTCAGACTTGTCATGGATTATCGGAAGTTGAACTAGTTGATAGTTAAGAACTGATATCCCTTGGCAAGTATTGATGATCTCTTTGAACATCATCGAGGCACTCGAGTGTTATCAAAGATTTAATTTGGATCTGGTTATCATAATTTTCACATTAGAGTATCTTATATACCTTTTACAACCATTCAGAGTTAGTATGGTCTATACCAGTATGTGGCTATATTGTTTGGTCTCAAAAATGCGCTGGAAGTTTTCATAGCACAGATGAACCAGGTGTTCCATCCTTACTTGCACTCCTTTTTTGTTGTTTTCATGGTTGATATCTTTTCCTACTATCACAGTCTACATAACCATTCCACCCATCCTGAGATCGTTTTGGTTACACTTAGAGATCATCAATTATATGATAAGCTCAAAAAATACCACATTTGGATGGACCGGATAAACTTCATAGGTCATTTCATCTGAGATACAAGAGTATCTATATAACCAATGAATGTGAGAGTAGTATTTTCCTAGGTGCTGTAGAAGAATGTCATTGAGGTATAGTGTTTTCTGAGGAATGCTAGTTACTACAGGCATATTGTATAAGAGTTTTCACACTTATAAACTCCACTGACATGCCTGACTAAAAATGTTGAATGCTTCCATGTACTTTTGGAGGGAATCTTATGATTCATCCTTTCAGAAGCTGAAGTGGAGGATGACATTAGCAATGATACTAGTTTTTTCATAGCTGGGAATGATTTACATAGTTTAGTATGATGTATGAAAAATCAAGCTGGGATTTTTTCTTATGAAGGGGGAAGGAGTCATTGCATACGGGTCTCAATAGTTAAGTCCACATGAGAGGAATTATCTGACACACAATATTGAGTTAGCTATAGTTGTGTAAGCTTTATTTTGTTGGAGACATTATCTTTTGGGGGATAAATTTGTGGTTTTCACTGATAAAAAAAGTATAAAGTATATCGTTAATCTACTGGGTTTGAATTTGAGACAATAAGGTTTTGTTGTGTACCATCAGTCTTTTTACGTTGAGCTTGCCTACATTCCTGGGAATGGAAACACAATGGATGATGTGTTGAGTAGGATGACTCAGATATAGGTAGTTCAAGAGGCCTATTGTTAGTTGATTCTTATGGCACTATTCTTTAAGATGCATTTTGAGGTTCATGACAGACAAAAGTAGACATTTCATTCTTTAGTAGATGTTACCTCTACCCTACTAGATTGGGTGTGAATGAGGAATCTATCTGATTCTAAAGGCCTAGTCCTATGGGGGAGTGTGTCAGAAGAGGACCATATTCTTGGGTGGGTCATAGGCGAGGATGAGATCTTCAATTTTCATGGTCATGTATTGGTGTTAGTAGACATACACGGTGATCTTTTGAGAGACTTTAATAACTTATATTTGGATTTTCATCCCAGTGTAACCAATATGTATCGAGATCTACACCGTCAGTGTTGGTGGCAAGGTATGAAGAGAGATGTAGCTGGTTTTGTTATGATATGTTCCACCTCTCACCTGGTGAAGGCAGAGCATCAACGACCATTGGGGATTTTACTATAGTTACCCTTTCCGGAGTGGAAGTGGAATGATATAACGATGGATTTCATGATGGTATTAATGAGGTCACATTGAGGGGATTATGAACTTCTGGTTTCCATTTACATAATAAAAAAGGTTTCACACTTCCTACCAATCAAGGAGTCCATCATTATTGATGATCTTGGATGGTTATACATCCCATAGATTGTACGGTTTCATGGGGTTTTGTGCTCTATCATTTCAGATAGGAATGCCTGTTTTACTTCTCATTTTTGGTAGGGACTACAGTGGTCTTTGGTTAAATAGGTAATTCTATGTATAGCTTACCATCCCCAGACCGATGGCCAGTACAATCACTCGATTCAGGTTTTGTAGGACATGATTCAAGAATGTTCCCTAGATTATAGGGTTTCAAGGGAGATACATAATCCACTAGTGGAGTTTTCCATCCATTATAGTATAAAGGAGATGATTTTGAGGGACCCTTATAGGACATTGTTTGGTAGGCAATGTTGATTAACCCTATGTTTTTTGCGGGTAGGAGAGGTAGCTATTTTGGGACCTCATTCTATCCATGAGACCACTGAGTAGGTAGAGTTTATTCCGAAGAGGATGGTTACTACAGAGTCTCATAAGAAATATTATGTGGATCGACGGAGAAGACCTCTAGAGTTCAATGTCGGATAATAGGTTTTCTTGCATGTCACACCAAGGATAAGACATATGAGGATTATGATATATGGAAATATTTCACCCAGATATTTTGGTCCATTTGAGGTTTTGGAGAGATTTGGGTTGGTTTCCTAATGGTTGCAGTTACTTTAGAGGTACTGGGATATGCATGAAGTCGTCCATGTTTCTCAGCTACGACGTTACTTTTCATATATGTCTCATTTTTTCCCTCCTGAGAAGGTTTAGTTAGTGGTGTATTAATATTTTAATAACCACAATATTAAGATTGTGGATCAAAATATGAGGACTAAATGTCGTCGATCTGTTCCTCTGGTATGGGTGTTAGGGCGGCATGAGCGAGTATAGGATGAGACATGGGAGTGGGAGGCCGACGTGTGATCACATTGGCTAGAATTTTTGGATGATTATTCTTCATATCCATTAGAAGGGAAATTTGGGAAAAAATTTCATTAAGGGGGGAAGTTTGTAAGAACCTGGATCTTCATTTCAGGTATGCATTTTGATATTGGGTGTTTTGACAAAAAAGGAATATTTTGGATATTTTCTAATTACATGTCGTGTACCCAGTTGTCGACGTAGCCATGTAGTGGTTGTGTAATGTCTAAGTGCATGGCTGTGTGGAAGGCTTATAGTAGGGGACATTTGAGGCATGTACACGAAATTTACATTAAAAAAAAGCTATGTACTATTATTTTTATCCGATTAATTGGATCAGGGTTGTGTCTCATCTCTAGAACATTCTTTCTTCTTCCCCTGGCTGGTACAATAGAGTGACATATGACTGATTATCTTAGAGCACCTCCTGTTCTTCCTTCTGAGCTCTGATTGAGGTGCCACCAGGTGTTTTGGATTCCCACCGGTGAGTTCTCTCTTTCCCAAGAGCCTCTCTTTCTGAATTATCATCTTTCTTGAGTTATTCAAGGATGAATGTTTTTTACTTTATTCTAGATCGAAAACCATATAGGCCAATTCAAGGGGTGAAGTTCAATATTTTTCCTTGTAAGACATCGAGGTAGGTGGTTTTTTTCCATTCATAGTTTTTCTTTGAGTTATATATTCCTAAGTTCTGATTACCCTTGATTTCGGTATTTAACATTATGGAATTGAAATTTGTTATCATTTTCCAATGATTTATTGGTAGATTAATGGTTTTCATTGATATAATATGCTTAATTGTATGTTTTGTGGACACCTTGTGGGTGTGTTTCCTTTTAGAACATTTTTGGCCATTTGTTCTAGGAATCCTATGAGATGGACCTCATTTCCTTTCCTTTCTTGTTAGGATCAAATTGATAGCTTATTGCTTCTTGTTTAATGCATGTGTTATGTATTGTAGCGAGTTTCCCTTGTAGATATTGAGATTACATGGGATACTAGATGTCGTTTGTGCATGATTGTATTAAACAGGGATGTGAGAACCTTGTGTAGTTAGATCATAGAGAGAATTGAAATTCAGGGCTTCCTCAAAATGTCTATTAAATTTAAATTACATTACCATGGGTGGGATTGATGGTAATTTCTCCCTCAGAGTGTCTATAGTATACTGTTACCAGACCACATGGGAAATTATCATTTTGTTCATCCGGAGAGTGTTTGTAGTTATCATTAAATGACCACATGGGGAATTTATGGTGAGCGATTCCTCAAAGAATCATTGTTTTGTGGGACCAAATGGTTTAGACTATTTGAGAATTCCAAATAGGTCGTTATATTTGTATTGAATTGATGATATGTTGAACCAGAGTGGTTAGACTATGAGAATGTTTCTGGAGGGTTGTAGTGAATTAATGATTGATTTTGTCGAGTCTGAAGAGCTAAAGCACAATCTTGGACTCGGCCATACATTATTGTTTGATTGTCTTCTAAAAAATATATTTCTCCATTTCATAGGGGATACAAATATTATTCTAAATCCTATGGTTTCATTATTCAACCATTTGAATAATTAATAAATGAAAATGAATGTAATTCAATATTGTAAGATTGCTTTATTTACAGTATTTACTTGTTTAATTACATCATTTTTCTTATTTCCATCTATATATATATATTCATTGATAGTTAGGGGCAAATATTTTGGAGGTTACCTACTAGGAGTCATCTCACACATTTTTTGGATCATGATTTTGGGCCAAAAAATATTATATGGTTATTGGTATAGAAAAGGTAAATCTCTCTTCTTCACCAGCTTCTTGATTTATATTGGAGGTGGGGAGAATGGGACCAGGCTGAGGCTGGTGATATTGTTCGAGTTATTTACTATTTTCAGTACATTGGTTTTCATATTGTATTTCCATCATTGTGACTTGTTTGGGATCATTCATAGATAAATGTTTCATGCATCCTTTTATATATATATATGTGTGTGTGTGTGTGTGGGTTGAAGTTGTTTATACTATCATCCTTCCCCATATTACATTTTCATTTGGTATTACTACATTTGCTACTATTTACTTTTTGTATCTGTTGTGTTAGCCTGCCAATGAGGGAAAAGTTTCCCCACTATCACACAGAAGTCCCTCATTGATATTTGGATAATTCTAGTATTTGGGAAATTTTCATGAGGCCTTGTAACGAACCGAGTACAGTGTAAAACCCCAAGCTTCCAAAGTACTCTTCCGTTTAAATAATACAGCAGCATGTGTTGAACGCAACTTCAAGTTCCAACACACACCACAACCAATCAAACTAGCCATTATGAATAGTAATACCCACTTTTTGAAATTTTATAAATTTTATCATTCAAAATGTACTTCTTTTTTTGATTCAAAATATCAAAATTAGCTTTGGGTGAATTTTTTGTATTTTTTTGAAGACATTCAATTTTGGATGAATAGTGAAAAACACGGAGTTATAGTTTAAAACCGAATTTTTATTTAAATAAATATTTATTTTATATTAATTTAATTAAGGTAAAAATGTATAAATAATACCTATATAAGTTCAATGTAATTCGTTGGAGTTAGTTTAGAATAATCTTGGATATATAGAAATTTTATGGAACTTTTCATCGTCTTTTACCCACCTCTTAGGAGAATTTTCAAATTCAAATAAACCATAATTTTATTGCTTCTATGAGTGGAATTTCGAAATTTAAAGACACATGGTTAATATCAGAGAGTAAAATGTGGTTCAATAAGATAAAAATATTTTTTGGTGAATTGTAACTTTTTACTTTTAATTATCACGGTTAAAAGTAAATAGGGTAATTAAGTGTAAAAATGATATTAATATTGTAACGACCCAAAGTTTCATTAATTGAAAATCCCTATTGATCTTATTAAATGTCTCTTTATATAAAATGTTTTTATAAAATTTCAAATTCATTTGTTTTATGATAATAATATTGATCGTTACTTTTTTAGCTGTTGAACAGTGATCACATGATTAGTATAAATATAGTGCTTTAACACATCCAATTTTACATAGACAAAGGAAATGATGGACTCATCTTGTAGAATTTCCCCATACGAAGTCCATTTATCGGAGCACGGAAAAGAGGTGGCATCCATGGGCTTCGCTCTTGACCAAGCCCAAGATGAGCTTCATCATGTCAAGCTCGAACGAGACGGTCTACGGGAAAAGTGGAAGTTGATAGAAATTACCACTCCAGCGACGTTATCCGAGCCACCCCAAGAGTCCATCACCATCGCACACCTTACCCTTAGGTCTTATGCAGATATTTTAAGGGGTTATTTAACTAATCTATAGTACTATGTTCATGTACATTATTTTTTTATATTAATGAATATAATTTCTTGTCATTATTGATACATTATAAATAGTTTTTAAAGAACAAATGGTGTTTTTAGTTATTATTTAATTAAGAAATCTATTTTATTAAATTAAGGTATTTTTTAATTAAATAATTTTTTAATAAAATATTATTATTATTGTTATTAGATAAATTTTATTATATATAAATGATCATATAATTGTATGAATGCAATTATAATTTTTATTAAGGTTTGAAAGCCATTTTTGTCAAAACACGTGAATTTTGAATAAATATCGGTTTTTATTTTAAAAGTGAAAATTAACATATTTATAAAATTATTTAGATAAGATAAATGTTATTTTTGGAATCAGGACTTCTAAATTATCCAATGGTGAATTGTTCATAATTTTCTGAGATAGTCAAATTTTTGAGTAAAAATTAAATACCGTTTAAATATATAATGTGTTTTATGACATCATAATGACCTAATAGTGATGTAATAAAATAATATAATCCTTTTTTAGGCCAATATATGTTTTAACATTAAAATAATATGAATTTGGATTTATTTGGCTTACTTTTCAAATCATTAATGGACCCCTCAAGACATATTCAACACTTTGCCTTTTTAAATTAATTTGCATGGGAGTGTGACTCACCTCCACATAAGAAACCCTAATATTTTAAGAACTTCGGACCTTGGCCTTATAAAATATTATTATCTTCTTCCCTTTTTTAAAAACCATGGAAAAAAATCATGGTATGGTTTTTGGTTTGGATTTTTTTAATATTAGGTGTCCCAAACTTAAATAATAAAGAATTCCCTCACTTTTCCTATATAAACCCACCCATTCTCCAACTTAATCCTCACTCAAAGCCCTTGTAGTTAGTCCAACCTCTGCCCTACTCTCTCTAGAATCCTCCCAAGGTGCCCGAAGCTCCCAAGAAGCCTCTTAAAAGCCTCCCTCAAGCCTTTGGAAGCACACTTCCAAGTAAGGGTTTTTTCTTCCTTTCTCATTTTGTCCAATTTTCATTGAGTTCCTTTTCCATTTTAATTTCAATTATAAATGTTGGGGTATGGTTTCAAACCTCCCTCATACTAACCTCTTTATGTTTTAATGATGGGAGACCATTTCTCTTTCATTAATTGTGTCCCATGTACACCCGTTACGATGCCGAAATTCAGAAAGGAACTTCTTTCTCCTCTTTTACGTTCAAGAAATACTTTTGTATCATGAATCTAAATTCCATTACAATTATTGGAACATGTATCTATATGACCTCCTTACATTCCATTACATGTAAATATGATGAGGAACCCCTTTCTCTCTCATCAACCATTTTTATGAATTCTTACTTCACACCGTTACGCTTCCAAAATCGCACAGATTTTCTAAGCCAATGTCATTGTGTAGTGAATACCATGCCCATTTCTCAATCAATGGTATTCAACTTAATGCACATTTACTTATTGATTGTAATGTTTCATGTATGAATTCCACATTCCTTTATTGTGTAATAAATGATTATGTTTTATGAATCCATGTTTTATGATCCATGTGGCACACTTATCCATGGAATGAAATGTTTAAGAAGGGTGCACCCTTATAGCGCTCCAATGCATTGGGTAAACTATAGTATCATGATATGTCATTTTCAATGAGTTTTGACTCATGATAATTCAAGTGCAATGAGGGTTTACTCGTGCTTTATGTGCAATGAGTATTTAATCATGCTCCATGTGCAATGAGCCTTGGCTCATGCTAATTCCAAGTTAAGTGTTGTTGCCACATTTCCATGTTATGATTATCATGCTTCATCATGCCTTTATGTTCATGTTTTTATTATTCTTTATTGATATGCCTATTTTCTATCATGTATTGTACTCCTCATGTTATTCCATGTGTACCCCCTTACTGGGCTTTATAGCTCACCCTTTTCTCATGCATGTCCTCAGGTTATCCCATGCAATGCTAAGTACGAAGGAATGTAGTGGTCATATAAACGAAGTTTTCAAAAAAGATGTTATATTTCATGTTTTATGTTCATATGTAATGACAGTAAGACCCAAAGACACTAAACCTCTCGATCTTCTTTGTTGTATCAAGTGATGTTTAACGTAATAAATCATGTTTAAGTTGTAATAAAAAGCAGGGTTGTCATAGTTGGTATCAAAGGATTGGTTTAGTTATTTTTGGGATTAGGAAACCCTAGTAAATCCTTAGATACAAGACTATATATAATAAAAACATCCCTATTTTTTCTTAATTACTGACTAAGTGGTTTATCAAACAAATACATCCCTGTGTGAATATGAGTAGGTAGAGTCGGCTCTGGGACAGATGTATCCTAGGGGTAAACCCAGAAAACACTTCTTTGAGCTAGACTCGAACGGGAACAGGTGCATGACAATGGGACTTGATGCAAACATGGTTACGAAACTCCCAGGGGATATGTTTTGATAAATTTAAAAGCTTATTATGAACCCTTATTAAGGGAATTAAAAAAATTCCCCTACAAATATATGTTAGAAAGTAGATCATGAAAATCCTAGATTGAAGCCTATAGACTCTTGAGTAAGGAAATAAAAGTTTTTTTATAAGTCATCAACTTTTGTATTTGGATTACCCTTTATGTTTTACCCCTAACATTCATTTTATTCCAGCCAATGGCCAGTAATAGGAGGACTCTGGCTAACAACCGTTGTGAAGATCAATGTGATGAATGTACTAATGAGATGCCCAATCCAATGGGAGGGGCAATCACGAAATTTGTCATTCTTCCCTCTCAGCTAACTCAAGCATTGAATAGAAAAACGAGTCAAGAGGAATGTCCAAACCCCCCTACGATAGAACAAGTCGCTATCGAGAGCTTCATGAGACAAAGGCCACCTACTTTTAGTAGATCATCTGATCCCACGATCGCTGAACAATTGATCAACTCCATTAAAAAGATCATCTCCATCCATTAATGTTCTGAACAAGAGAAGGTTCTCCTGGAAGCTTATCATATAGAGGGTGAAGCTGATCAATGGTGGAAGTTGATTAAAAATACAAAGCCTTGGGAGGAGATCGAGGCGTTGTAATGGAAGGATTTCCGAAAGATATTTTTCGATAAATATTTTCCGCACACCCTCCGGCTGAAGATGGAAAGCTGCTTCTTTGATTCAAGAAAAAAGATGAAGAATCTGTTGGATTGTACGAGGAAAACATCACAAGGCTTGCAAGATATGCTTCCGTCTTTGTTGTTACCCCTGAATGCAAGGTTGACCGCTTCTTCGGTGGGTTGAAGCCTAGCCTGCAGAAAGCATTAGCGATCCATGACTTCGACAGCTATGAGAAAATTGTCTAATGTTCCCTCAAGGTCAAAATGAAGATCAGAGAATCACAACGGTATCATAGGTAGAAGAAGTGTAAGGTGGACTTCAATTCTGGTGGGCTGATGGATAAATCCAATGGTGCTAAGATGATCCAGCACCCCACTTTCCAAAAGTGCAGAATGAAGCACCCTGGAAATTGCCTTAAGGGGATGAGGAAATGCTTCAGGTGTGGAAGAGAAGGGCACCTAGCTATTAACTATCGGCAAGAAAGACTGGAGGCTACGATAGAGGAGAGGAACACTCCGTTCAAACCTCAACTCATTGTTCAATGCTAAAAAATGCAAAGAACTGGGTCATTTTGCGAATCAGTGCCCTAATCCAAGGGTTTTCAGAGACAACCGACAACCTCTAAGGCACCAAGGAAGAGATTTTTCCATCAATTCTGCCGAAGTGAACCCCGACAACGAATTGGTGACAGGTACGCTAGTTATTATTTCAAGAATATCAAACATACATTTTGATTCAGGTTCTACATTTTCATTTATATCTCAAAAGTTTAGTAGAACAATCACAGCAACACCAAAACTCATGGAAGTAAAGAAGTCGGTGAGTACAGAAAATGGGGCAATCATTGCATCCCATGAATATAAGTCCTCCCCTGTTATAGTATGTGGATTGAATTTCCCGGCAAACCTCGTCATACTCCCTCTGATGGAATTTGATTCAATTCCTGGCATGGATTGGATTTCCTTATATAGAGCCAACATAAATCGTCGGGAGAGGAAAATTACACTCCATATGGAGAATCAACCCTCGATTATTTAAAAGTGGCAGGAGGAAGATGAATCTCCTTTAGCTCCATCATCTCAACCATGGATATTACTGCCTTATGAGCACACATATCTGGCTCAGATGATTGAGTCCAAGGAAGAAACCGTCCTTGATTAAAATCCAATGGTGCGGGAATTCGCTGAAGTGTTTCCCGAGGAACTGTCTGGTCTTCCTCTAAGAAGATATGCTGAGTTCTCAATTGAACTTATACCTGGGGCGCTACCAATATCCAAGACTCCATATAGAATGGATGTTGTCTAGCTTGAAGAGCTGAAGAAACAACTACAGTAGAATCTGGATAAAGGGTTTATATAACCAAGTGCTTCACCATGGGGTGCACCAGTCCTCTTAGTCAAGAAGAAGGATGGGTCAATGCGGATTTGCATTGATTATTGTGAACTTAAAAAAATCAAGATAAACAAAAAGTATCCTCTCCCAAGAATCGATGACTTGTTTGATCATCTGCTTGGATAACAATACTTCTCCAAGGTGGATTTGCGGTCGGGATATTATCATGTATGGGTGAAGAAGGAAGATGTCCCCAAGACTACTTTTTTACAAGGTACGAGCACAATGAATTCATAGTAATGCCTTTCGGACTCACCGATGCTCTAGAAATATTCATGGACTTCATGAATATAGTCTTTAGATATTACCTTGACAAATTTTTGGTTGTCTTTATAGATGATATTCTAATATACTCCAAAAATAAGGAGGATCCTGAGGAGCATTTAAAAACTGTACTAGAGACCTTGCGCAAGGAGAATCTCTATGAAAAGTATAGAAAGTGTGAGTTCTGGTTGATGGATGTCTCATTCATGGGCCATATCATCACAAGAAATGGGATATCTGTGGATCCCTCCAAAACAGATGCAATTGAGCGATTGTCGTGGCCAACATCGGTAACAGATATCCGTAGTTTCTTGGGGTTAGCTGGATATTATCGACGATTTGTGATAAATTTCTCAAAATTGTCCAACACTCTTATCAAGATAACTTGAAAGGGAGTAAAGTTTTCATGGAGTGATTAATGATAAGAAAGCTTCAAAGAGTTGAAAAGGAGGATTATCACTGCGCCCGTACTCACTTTACCCACATGTGGGGAGGTTTTTGTGGTATTCAGTGATGCTTCGAAGAAGGACTTGGGATGTGTGATGATGCATAATGATAAGGTGATATCCTATGCCTCAAGGCAGTTGAAAATCATGAGAGAAACTATCAAACGCATGATCTAGAGTTGGTAGTGGTGATCTTTGCCTTGAAAATATGGCAGCATTATCTCTATGGAGAGAAATGTGAGATATATACTGACTACAAGAGTCTTAAATATATATTTCCACATAAAGAGCTTAATATATGATAGAGAAGATGGATAGAGCTCATCAATTATTATTACTGTTCAATCCATTACCAACCTGGGAAAGTGAACAAGGTAACAGATACCCTAAGTAGAAAGGATCCACCGATTCTATCAATGATGAGAATTGAGAAGGATCCAATCTCTTTAGACTTGATGAAGATGAACATGGGAATCATATAGAAGGGAATATCATCAATCCTTTCACAAATGATTGTTCAACCATCTCTTTTGGAAAAGTTAAAGGATGCTCAAAAGGATGATGTAGGAATTCAAGAAAAAGTGGAAGCTATCGAAAAATTGGAAATCTTCAGAGTTTAATGTTAATGAATAATGAATTATTCTGTTTGGGAAAAGACTATGTGTTCCATCAATTCCAGAGCTGAAGAAAGGACTTTTGGAGGATGCACATAGTTTAAATTTCTCTATTCACCCAGGGAGCACAAATATGTATCGAGATCTCCGAGAAAACATTTGGTGGGATAATATGAAGAAGGAGATCGCTGAATATACATCAAAGTTCCTGGTGTGTCAGCAAGTGAGGGAAGAGAGGCAGAAGTCTAAGGGGATGATGCAACCATTGCCTATACCATAATGGAAATGGGAGAACATCACCATGGGCTTTGTCACCAGACCTCCAAGGACATCCAAAGGCAACAATGCAATCTGGGTTGTTGTGGACCGTCTTACAAAGACTGCACCCTTCATTGATATTCGAGAGGATTTATATTTGGATCCACTAGCACAAATATATATCAAGTAAGTGGGAAGGTTGCATGGAGTACCACTATCTATTGTGTCTGATCGAGATCCAAGATTCACCTCTATGTTTTGGAAGAGTCTTCAACATGATCTGAATAATGAAATAAACTTTAGTACGGCCTATCATCCTTAAAGTGATGGCAAATCTGAGTGGACTATCCAAACACTTGAGGATATGTTGAGAGAATTCTCAATTGAATTTAAAGGAAGATGGGATCAACATCTTCCTCTGGTTGAGTTCTCTTATAATAACAGCTCAACTTGAGCATCGAAATGGAACCATATGAATCCCGGTATGGGAAAAGGTGATGAACATCGGCATGTTGGGATGAGGTCAGTGAACGTAATCTGCTTGGACCAGAAATGGTTGATGAAATGGTGGAGAAGGTGAAAACCATTCAGCAGCATATCAAGGCTGCCTAGAGTCGACAGAAGAGTTATGCAGATAATCATCGACGAGACCTTGAGTTTAAAGTTGGAGACATGGTTTTTCTACGCATATCTCCATGGAATAAGATCATGAGGATTGGAACGAAATGGAAGTTAAGTCCAAGGTACATCGGCCCCTTCGAGATTCTTGATCGTGTCGGGGTTGTGGCCAATCGACTAGCACTTCCGCCTACTATGGCAAAAGTACATGATGTCTTTCATGTATCCCTATTAAGGAAGTACATAACAGACCCTTCACATGTACTCTCTTTCAAGGTGGTACAATTGGAAGATGATCTTTCTTATGAGGAGAAACTAGTGAAGATCTTAGATCGTAGAGAAAAAGTTCTACAATATAAGACAATGCCCCACATCAAGGTGTTGTAGAGAAACCACAAGTTTGAAGAAGCGACTTGGGAATCAGAGGATATGATGAAGCTGAGTTACCCACATTTGTTTTAGTGTGGGAAAAGGAAAATTTCTAGGCAAAAATTTCATAAGGGAGGAATATTGTAACGACCAAAAGTTTGATTAATGGAAAATCCCTCTTGATCTTATTAAATGTCTCTTTATATAATATGTTTTTATAAAATGTAAACTTCATTGGTTTTATGATAATAATTGTGACCATTACTTTTATAGTCGTTGAACAGTGATCACATCATTAGTATAAAAATAGGGCTTTAAAACATCCAATTTTACTTAGACAAAGGAAAAGATGGCCTCATCCGGTAGAATTGCCCCATACGCAGTCCTTTTATCAAATCTCGGAAAAGAGGTGGCATCCTTGGGCTTTGCTCTTGACCAAGCCCAAGATGAGCTTCATTATGTCGAACTCGAACATGACCGTCTATGGGAAAAGTGGAAGTTGATAGAAATTACCACTCGAGTGATGTTATCTGAGCCACCCCAAGAGACTGTCACCATCGCACACCTTACCCTTAGGTCTTATGCGGATGTATTAAGAGGTTATGTAACAAATAGACAGTACTATGTTCATGTACATTATTTTTTTTGTATATAATAATCAATATACTTTCTTGTCATTATTGGTACATTGTAAATAGTTTTTAAATTACAAATGGTGTTTTTAGTTATTATTTAATTAAGAAATATTTTTTATTAAATTAAGGGATTTTTGAATTATATAATTTTTTAATAAAATTTTATTATTATTATTATTAGATTAATTTTATTATATATAAATGATCATATAATTGTATGAATGCATTTATACTTTTTATTAAGGTTTGAAATCCATTTTTGTCAAAACCCGTGAATTTTCGATAAATGTCGGTTTTTATTTTAAATGTAAAAATTAACATATTTATAAAATTATTTAGATAAAATAAATTATATTTTTTGGAATCAAGACGTCAAAATTATCCAACGGTGAATTTTTCATAATTTTCTGAGAGTCAAATTTTTGAGTAAAAATTAAATACCCTTTAAATATATAATGTGTTTTATGACATCATAATGACCCAATAGTGATGTAATAAAATACTATAATCTTTATTTTAGACCAATATATGTTTTACCATTAAAATAATTTGATTTTGGGTTTTTTTGTCTTACTTTTAAAATCATTAATGGACCCCTCAAGACATATTCAACACTTTGCCTTTTTAAATTAATTTCCATGGGTGTGTGACTCACCTCCACATAAGCAACCCTAATATTTTAAGAAGTTAGGAACTTGGCCTAAGAAAATATTATCTTCCTCTTCCCTTTTCCAAAAACCATGGGAAAAAACTATGGTATGGTTTGTGGTTTGGATTATTTTATTATAAGGGGTCCCAAACTTAAATAATAAAGAATTCCCTCACCTTTTCTATATAAACCCACCCAAACTCACACTTCCTCCTCACTCAAACCCCTTGGAGTTAATACAACCTCTGACCTACTCTTTCTAGAATCCTCCCAAGGTGCCCCAAGCTCCCAAGAATCTTCTCACAGGCCCCTCTCTAGCCTTTGGAAACACACTTCCAAATAAGGGTTTTTTCTTCCTTTCTCATTTTTGTCCAATTTTCATTAAGTTGTTTTGCCCTTTTAATTTCAATTATAAATTTTTTGGAATGGGTTTTCACCACCATAATACTTCCCTATTTATGTTTCAATGATGGGAGACCCTTTCTCTCTCATTAAATTCCTCCCATGTACACCTGTTACTATGCCAATATTCTGAAAGGAACTTCTCTATCCTCTTTTACGTTCAAGCAATATTTCTGCATCACGAATCTATATTCCCTTAAAATTGTTGGGACATGTATCTATATAACCTCATAATTTTCCATTACATGTAAATATGATGAGTAACCCCTTTTTCTCTCATCAACAATTTTTATGAATTCTTATGTCATGCCGTTATGCTTCCGAAATAGCACTGATTTTCTAAGCCAATGTAATTGTGTAGTGAATACCATGAACATTTATCCATCAAGGGTATTCACAATTACTTATTGTTTGTAATGTTTCATGTATGAATTCCACATTCCTTTATCTAGGAATAAATGATTATGTTTTATGAATCCATGTTTTATGATCCATGTGGCACACTTATGCATGAAATAAATGTTTAAGAAGGGTGTGCCCTTATAGTGCTCCAATGCATTGGGTAAATTATAGTATCATGATACGTCATGTGAAATGAGTTTTGACTCATGCTAATTCATGTGCACTGAGGGTTTACTCGTGATTTATGTGCAATGAGGATTTACTCATGCTCCTTGTGCAATGAGCCTTGGCTCATGCTAATTCCATGTTAAGTGTTGTTGCCACATTTCCAGGTTATGATTATCATGCTTTATCACGCCTTTATGTTCATGTTTTTATTATGATCTATTGATATACCTATTTTATGAAATGAATTATACTCCCCATGTTATTCCATGTGTACTCCCTTACTAGGCTTTATATCTCACCCTTTTCTTATGAATGTCCTCAGGTTATCCCATGCAATGCTAAGTACGAAGGAATGCAGTGGTCATGTAAAGGAAGTTTTCAACAATGATATTTTATTTATTGTTTTATGTTTTTATGTAATGATCCTAAGCCCCAAAGAAACTAAACCTCTCGATCTTATTTGTTGTATCAAGTGATGTTTTACGTAATAAATCATGTTTAAGTTGTAATAAAAAGGAGGTTTGTCATAAATATTACCCTAACACATGTCATAAATATATTGGACAATTGTATATCGACCAAAAACAACCTTAGGAATAAAATTTTATCATGTAGTTCCCCTTGGATTAGATTAGGACATTTAGTATTATTTAATTTAATGAAGAGTTAAAAGAGTTAAAATCAATGTTTAATAACTAAAACATTTTTAAAATAGGGTTATACATAAGATAAATTCGATTATAAATATTCATTAAAAATATAAAAAAATTTACCACATAATGGTGTTTTATTTATAATTTTTAGACACTAAATAATTTAATTTATTTATGACACAATGGTGATGGAGTAATTACCTAATTAATGAAATATTAAAATAATTGATATTATAAATATAAAAATAAATGAAATTTGATACTTTTTATGAATTACAATAATTTTCTACGTTAATATAATGTATTAGGGTTTGTAATATTAATTTTGTTCGAAGTAATAATGCTGTTATGAATTTAGAAAAAACAAAATTGTGAATAGTGTCAAAATTGACATAAAAGTGTTTTTTAAAACAAATATTATATTATTAATTCATATTATATTCCAATAAATCTGAGGTTAGTCCATGAGACTTATATAATGATAGGTGTATCATTAATGGACCACATGGGGGTCTCTTGAAAGTTTATAGTACTTTTATTGACTATATAATATAAAAATACAAAGAGACGTGGTAAGTGTCAAACTAATTAACTAAGAGTTAAAACTAAACAATAATGTTTTAATAGTGATGAAAAATTGTCTAAAATGTATTGGTTGAAAGGATTTAGACCCATACCCACCTTAAATTTTAATATATTTACTTTGTAGCCATTATAAACCAAATATGATTTTATTATAAAATAATATTTCCAGCTTTTCCAAAGGTGTCCGTCACCCCTCTTATAAAAGGTCACTCCCCCTTCTCAAAATTTCACACCGTCAAAGACTTTTGGCTCGGCCAACCCCTACCCAAATATCCTTTTAAATACCCTCACATCAACCTAGAGGCCGTATTTTGATCAGAAACTCAACCTAAGAAACCCTTTTGATCAAATCAAAAGGAAGAACCCGAAGAAGACGTAATGTTTTCACCACCCTCTTTCAAGTTCCTTTCTTCTTCAACTTCTTCTTTCTTTATTTTTTTCCATTATAAAATAAAAACCCCAGTATCTTATATATACTATGATGTAATTATAAATATTTTAGTACCATATTCAGTATTCTATCCATTCTTTGAGTGACATGTCACCATAGGTGCGTACATACAGCTTTCCGTCTCCACGTCGTGGTGTAATTGTTATTCAAAACATTATTTTTTGGATGGGTATGATAATGATGTGTAATTGATTTATATAATAAATATGACATTATAATTATTCTTTATATATGATATTCCATCATATTATATATTATTCTAATATAAAAAGAATGATATTGTCGCTCGTACGTAGGTACGGACTACAGTCTCCACGAACGCGATGAGATTCAATCCCCAATGTATCTATTCAATTATAATTATCATTTAATGATTAAAAATAATGTTTAAGTTCTTGATATCATTTTTTATATTAATAAGATAAAACATATCCATAAAAAACACGGATTATGTAACAAAACATATAAAATAAAACGAGTAAGTTAACAACTGAAACAACAATAATACTAAGATATTATTAACAAAGCAATGATAAAAGACCATATATGATATAATAATAATTTAAATCACTCATTTATAATTAAATAAAAGTTATTTCACCATTATACAGGAGGTTAACCTACCCTCGACCAAGGAAAAGTACAAGGTAAGGGTTTATTTCACAATCTCTTCATTATCTGAGGTTGTTTATACGTAATTATCTACTAGGACCACTTTATCATCCACATCCTTGTTTCTTAGAAATGTATTTCAAATAATTATTACCATTTTATAGACTATGAGTTAAAGTAATTTATCCCCTTTTTGATGTTTTATAAGATGTTTATAAATAAATCTTTCCGTCGTTTTCCAAACAAGGTCCTTTTTAACCTTTTCTACAGAAATAAGGTAAGAATGTCTTTTTTTAACTTATACGACGGGTGCAGCTATTTTCCACCATTATAAAATCTCTGAAGCATACCTTACAAGTTGACAAGGATATTTTCAATGTAAAGTTTTCATTTTATAATTATTTGACTTTTAAATGATTTTAAAAAAGGGAGATATTTCTCTCAAATAGTTTTGATTTCATCTATGTCAACATTCTTTGATGGATTTTATGATTATTTGAAGTTGATTTATTATGACACAGAACTTCCATATTGTGTTGAAGTCTTTGTGATATTTTTGACTGTGGATGTGTTATTTTTATACCATTCATGGTTTATGGAGAATATATTGACATTTCGTATGCTATTTTTAATACGAATGTTTATGTTATGTTTGATCCTGTTAATATGAGGAATGCATTGGACTTAATAAGTGATGGGTGGAGCCCACTATAACTTCTCGATGCATCAGTAGGTCTCATGAGACAAACTAGTGTCTTTCCACAAGGCCTTGACAAAATCTTATTTGTAGTCTTGGCACAAGGCCTTGACTATGTGGTTATGACAGTCTCGTATTATGCATTCCATCATTATAAAAGTGGTTATTGATATTGCATTTGATTATTCGACTAGTAGAATATCCATGTGAATAAGTAAATGGAATTATTTCATTTTATTTCTTCCATATTCTGATGAAGTTCAAGTTTAAAAGGCTTTTGTTTTAGTTATACATTGCCTTAAATGTTTATGCTTATTTATGAATGTTTCTGCTATATTGTTATCCTTACTGGGAATTTGAGCTCACCCCTTTCTATGTTTTATTTTTCTAGGATGTAAAGAATTATATTATTAATGACCTACATGGATATTGTGAGGGGATATGAGTGTGGACTATAGAGAGTATGTTGTTGCAGTCTTCATTTTATGATGTAATGTTAACTTTATGAATGTATCTAGTTATTCAAAGGATACTAAACTAATCGGTCTTTCAAGACATGATATTTTGGGATCATGCCAATGTTATGTAATAATGAACTGACACTGGGTAACTGGGGTCGGGGAATTACATTTGGTATAAGAGGAAGTTTAGTACAATCCTTGGGAGATAGATTTAGATAAACTCTGATTATAGCCCATAGCCCTAAGATAAACATTGAGGATTAGTATAGAATAACTTACTAGAATTTTGGTTTTGTAAGATTTTGTGAGTTTTCTGAGCAATACATCCATGTCTGGATACGAGCAGGTAGAGGCGGCTCAGGCACAGATGTACCTAGGGGTAAAACCTGAAAACACCACTTTGAACTAGACTCGAACGTGAACTGGTGCACGAAAACGGGTCTTGCTGCACTCTTGGTTACGAAACTCCCAGGGGATATGCTTAGGATAATTATTATTTTCTTTACAAACCATTATGAAGGGTTTATGAGTATATACTTCCTAAAATATAACATTTTTATGATTATGGATTATATCCATAAACTGTTAAATTTATGTTAACGGTTTTACATGTATGGAAATATGTATTTTGAATCATAAACTGATCTAGTTTATGCCATTGTTTAGAAATGGAACCTAGTGGATGGAATGGAAACTGTATCAATGCATGCACTCCATGTAGGGATTTCACTCCTGCTGAAGATAATTATAGTGGAGTTTGTGATACAACTGGTACTGATCAGCTAATCACCGTACTGGGACAACTCACTCAGGTTATGAATAATAACCTTACTCGTAAGAAGCACACTGATCCGCAGTGTAGAGGATCAATGTTAGATCTCTTCAGGAGGAAAAACCCACCAATGTTCAATGGGATTACAAATCCCTTAGTAGTTGAGCAATTGATATATTCCCTAGAGAAAATATTTCAGGCTTTGGGGAGTAGTGAAAGGAAAAAAGTTATCATGGTCGTTTACCGCCTCACTGTATATGTTGATCAATGGTGGTCATTGATTCAAAACACAAAGGAAGATGATGAAATATCAAATATGGAATGGAGGGAGTTCAAAGATATTTTCTTATAAAAAAACTTTCCTCGTGACCATCGAGTAAATATGGAAAGGCAATTTTTGAGTCTGAGACAAAAGGAGGTAGAGAATGTCACAAAGTATGAGGCTAACATTACAAGGTTAGCAAGGTATGCTGGAGTTTATATATAGAACCCATGAAGTAAAATTGATTTTTTTTCGATGGGTTAAAACCATTTCTTCATCAAGCATTAGTGTCACAATCCTTCTCGTCGTATGAAGATAATGTCTCATGTGATATCAACAAAGAAAAATAATTCTCTAAGTCTTAAAACTTTAAAGCAAAGAAAAAGAAGAAGAGATATGCCGATAACTCTGGGAATGGAAATAAGGGGGATAAGGGAAAAGTTGAATATCCATCCTTTAGTAAATGTGGGAAGAAACATTCTGGTACTTGCTTGAAGGGAATGGAAGTCTATTACAAGTGTGGTGAAAAAGGCCACAAAGATCGTGATTGCAAGGGGAAGAAAGAATCTACCAATGTTCAATGAACCAATTGTAGGGAGATGGGACATTATGCAAATGAATTTCATAAGCGTCAGGGGAACTTACCTCAGAAAAGGCCAAGGGATCAAGGACAAACTTATGATATCACTACTGCCGAGGTTGAAGCTCCGAAAGACGTGGTGACAGGCAATTTAATGGATTCCATATGTTTAAAAAAATGCATTATTTGATTCTGGATCATAGCATTGTTTCATATCTTCCCAGTTTTCTATGAAAATTAGATGTTTTCAATTTGATTTACCAAGGGAGTTGTCAGTTAAAACTATTAAGGAAACTATCATTGCTACAATGTTCTGTTGATCTGTTCCCATTAGGTCATATAAATGTTCTTTATTTGATGATCTCATCATCATACCTATGATTGAGTTTCAAATAATCCTTGGTATGGATTGGCTTTCAGACCATGATACGAAGATTTATTATAAGAAGAAGGAGATTAAAATTTTCGATGATGATGATAAAGAACACCTTATCATTAGATCATAATCATCGCCACCTAATTCTTATCAAGATCCACCCTCAGTATCTCAACTAAATTCAATTATCGGGGAAGAACAGAATGAAATAACTATGAGTAAGGAAAGGAATGTTCAAATAGAGGATGTGCCTATTGTGAAAGAATATGTAGATTTGTTTCCATAATATTTACATGGACATCCTCCTGAACATGAAATTGAGTTTTCCATTGATTTAATTCCTGGATCAAGGCCCATATCGAAGACCCCTTATAGAATTTCCACTGTGGAATTAGTTGAACTAAAGAAACAACTAGAAGAATTGATTAATAAGGTATTTATTCTCCCTAGTGTTTCTCCAATGGGATCCCCTGTCCTTTTTGTTAAGAAGAGAGATGGATCTATGAGGTTATGTATCGACTATAGGGATATCAATGCTATAACAATAAAAAAAAGTATCCACTACCTCCCATTGATGATTTAATTGAAAAACTGCATGGAGCTCAATACTTTTCAAAGATTGACCCTTGATATGGATACCTTTAGTTGTGTGTGAAGAGGAAAGAAATTCCAAAAACAGAATTTTAAACCCCATACGGGCATTACGAGTTTACAATAAGGCCTTTTGGATTGACTAATTCACCCTCTGTATTCATCGATCCAATGAATAGTGTTTTCAAGGAATATCTCGATGATTTTTTGGTGGTATTTATTGAAGATATCTTGATATATTCCAAAATCTATGAAGATCATGAAAATCACTTGCACGTTATCCTAAAGACTCTTAAGAAGACATGAATTATATGGGAAGTTTAGCAAGTTTGAATTCTGGTTTCAAGAGATTTCTTTTCTTGGCCATATTGTCTCCAAAGATAGAATCTCTGTTGATCCTTCTAAGACCAAGGAAATCCATGAATGGCCTGCATCGACGAGTATAACTGAGGTACATAGTTTTATTGGTTTAGCTGGTCATTATCGACGTTTCATCCAAAACTTTTCCCGATTAGCTAACCCATTAAGGAATCACGCACGTAAAGGGGTTAAATTTGTTTAGACAAAATATTGTGAACAATTTTTTGAAGAAATGGAAAGAAGATTAGTCAATGATCCTATATTGAATCTACCATCGGGGAATGATGGGTTTGTTATTTATAGTGATACATTGATGAAAGGAATTGTTTGTGTCCTTATGCAGAATGATAGGGTTATTGCCTATGCATCACGATAACTAAAAATTCATTAGAATAACTATCCTACTCATGATCTTAAGTTAGCTACTGTAATATTTGTGTCGAATATATGGAGACATTATCTATATAGTGAAAAATGTGAGATATATACCGATCACAAGAGTTTGAAGTAAATTTTCTCACAGAATGAACTCAACATGTGGAAAAGGCGATGGCATGAACTAATCAAGGATTATGATTTCACGATACACTACCACCTGGGGAAGGAAAATAAAGTGAAAGATGCTTTGAGCAGAAAGGATCATTGAGTTTTGAACAATATGAGAGCTGAATGGGATCCTATTTTCATGGATTCTGTAAAGATGGATATGGGAATCACCATGGATGGTGAAACATTAATGCTTTTTCAAATGGTTTCCAAACCATATTTACTTGAAAATATTAAGAGTTCTCAGACTGATGATTAAGAACATCGAAAAAAGATTAAAGATGTGAATGATGCGAGATTGAGAGACTTTGTGTTTGAAGAAGAAATTTTGAAATTTGGGAAGATACATTGTGTTCCCGATTTACCTGATCTGAAAATGGAATTATTAGATGATGCTCATAACTCGAATTTCAGTATACACCCTTGAGTACCAAAATGTATAGAGATTTTAAGGAGCATTTTTTGTGGCACAACATGAAGAGGGAGATTTATGATTTTGTGTCAAGTTGTATGGGTTTTCAACAAGTGAACGGTGGGAGGAAACATCCTGGAGGAGTCATGCAACCTCTTCCCATAACTAAGTGGAAATAGGATAATATCACTATGGACTTTCTCATGGGACTACCAAAGACTCCTAGAATGAACAAGGTAATATGTGTTATTGTTGATCGTCTTACCAAGTCAGCACATTTTCTTGTAATAAGAGATGATCTACCACTGGAACGTCGAGCAATACTATATATTAATGAAGTTGTGACAGTTCATGGAGTACCCATATCGACTGTTTCTGATCGTGATCCCCATTTTACTTCAAGATTCTGGGAAAGTCTTATGAAAGCCCTTGATACTGAACTTCGTTTGAGCACTTCCTACCACCCCCAAACAGATGCACAATCAGAATGAACTATTCAAACCATATAAGACATGTTGAGATCGTGCTCACTAGACTTTTAGGGTATGTGGGATAAATATTTACCTCTCGTGGAATTTTCCTATAACAATAGCTTCCATTAAAGTATTCAGATGGAACCATATAAAGAGTTATATGGGAAAGAGATGTCGCACACCAACCTGTTGGGATGACATTGGTGAAAGAAAACATGTAGGCCCAGAACTAGTTGATGAAACAATATAAAAGGTAAAGGTGATCCAAAACCACATCAAAGGAGCTCAAAGTAGGTAGAAGAGCAATGCCGGTAACTGAAGGAAGGATTTGTAATTTCAGGTAGCAGATCATTTTTTCTTGAAGGTATCTCCATGGAAGGGAGTTATACTTTTCAGTAAGATGGGTAAATTGAGTCCCACGTACATCAGACCTTTCGAAATTCTAGAATTAATTGGGGTTATAGCTTACCGTTTGAAAATGATGCCATGTCTCTCCAAAGTACACAAAGTGTTCCACATATCACTATTGAGAAAATACAGGCCTGACCCAACACATGTACTCAATTAAGAGAATTTGAACTGGAACCCGATCTATCTTATTGCCAGGTGCCCTTCAGGATTCATGATACAAGAGAACAAGTGCTGAGAAACTGGATGACTCGTCTGGTAAAATTTCTATAGAGAAACCATAAGATGGAAGAGGCAATGTGGGAACCCGAGGAACTTATGATGAAGAACCACCCGAATATTTTTATGCAATTATATTCTAGAAATTTTGAGGATGAAATTATTTGAAGGATGGGAGAATGTAACACCCAAATCTTCCATGGTACGCTTCCCTTTAAATAATACTTTAGGGTGTGTTGTACGCAACATCGAGTTCTCATAGACACCACAACCAATCGAACTAGCCATTATGAATAGTAATAACCAATTTTTGAAATTTTATAAATTCTATATTTCGAAATGGACTTTGTTTTTGGATTTGGAATATCAAAATTAGCTTAGGGTGAATTTTTGGTATTTTTCTGAAAACATTCAATTGTTGATGAATAGTGAAAAAACACAGAGTTATAGTTTAAAACTGATTTTTTATTTAAATAATTATTTATTATATTTTAATTTAATTAAGGTCAAAATGGATACATAAAACCTAAATATGTTCAATGTAATTCAATGGATTTAGTTTAGAATAATATTGGATATATAAAAATTTTATGGAACTTTTCACCGTCTTTTACCCACCTCCTAGGAGAATTTTCAAATTCAAATAAAACATAATTTTACTGCTTCTGGGAGTGGAATTTCGATATTTTAAGACACACGGTTAATATCATGTAGTAAAATGTGTTACAATAAGATAAAAATAATTTTTGGGGAATAGTAACTTTTTACTTTTAATTTCCACGGTTAAAAGTAAATTGGGTAATTATGTGTAAAAATGATATTAATATTGTAACGACCCAAAGATTCATTAATGGAAAATCCCTCTTGATCTTATTAAATTTCTCTTTATATAAAATATTTTTATAAAATTTCAACTTAATTGGTTTTATGATAATAATTGTGACCGTTACTTTTATAGTCGTTGAACAATGATCACATGATTAGTATAAATATAGGGCTTTAACACATCCAATTTTACTTAGACAAAGGAAATGATGGCGTCATCCAGTAGAATTGCCCCATACAAAGCCCATTTATCGGAGCTCAGAAAAGAGGTGGCATCATTGGACTTCGCTCTTGACAAAACCCAAGCGGAGCTTCATCATGTCAAGCTCAAACGGGACCGTCTACCGGAAAAGTGGAAGTTGATAGAAATTACCACTTGAGAAATGTTATCCGAGCCACCCCAAGAGTCCTTCACCATCGCACAACTTACCCTTAGGTCTTATGAGGCTCTTTTTAGGGGTTATGTAACTAATCAATATTACAATGTTCATGTACATTATTTATTTTATATAATAATGAATATAATTTCTTGTCATTATTGAAACATTGTAAATAGTTTTTAAAGAACAAATGGTGTTTTTAGTTATTATTTAAATAAGAAATATATTTTATTAAAATAAGGGATTTTTGAATAAAATAATATTTTAATAAATAATAATTATTATTATTATTAGATTAATTTAATTATATATAAATGATCATATAATTGTATGAATACAATTATAATTTTTATTAAGGTTTGAAAGCCATTTTTTGTCAAAACCCGTGAATTTTCAATAAATGTCGGTTTTTATTTTAAAAGAGAAAATTAACATATTTAGAAAATTATTTAGATAAAATAAATTTTATTTTGGGAATCAGGACATTGAAATTATCCAACGGAGAATTTTTCATAATTTTCTGAGACAGTCAAATTTTTTAGTAAAAATTAAATACCGTTTAAATATATAATGTGTTTTATGACATCATAATGACCCAATAGTGATGTAATAAAATACTATAATTCTTATGTTCGTAAAATATATGTTTTACCATTAAAATAATGTGATTTTGGGTTTGTTTGGCTTACTTTTCAAATCAATAATGGACCCCTCAAGACATATTCAACACTTTGCCTTTTTAAATTAATTTCAATGGGAGTGTGACTCACCTACACATAATCAACCCTAATATTTTAAGAAGTTTGGAACGTGGACTAATAAAATATTATTTTCCTCTTCCCTTTTCCAAAAACCATGGGCAAAACCATGGGCAAAAACCATGGGATGGTTTGTGGTTTGGATTTATTTAATATAAGGGGTCCCAAACTTAAATAATAAAGAATTCCCTCTCTTTTCCTATATAAACCCACCCATGATCCCACTTCCTCCTCACTCAAAGCCATAGGAGTTCATCTTACCTCTGACCTACTCTATCTAGAATCCTCACAAGGTGCCCCAAGCTCCCAAGAATCCTCTCACAAGCCTCTCTCTAGCCTTTGGAAGCACACTTCCAAGTAAGTGTTTTTTGTTCCTTTCTCATTTTTGTACAATTTTCATTAAGTTGTTTTCCATTTTAATTTCAATTATAAATATTGGGGTATGGTTTCACACCTCCCTCATACATCCTTCTTTATGTCTGAATGATCATAGACCCTTTATCTCTCATTAAATCTCCCATGTACACCTGTTACTACGCCGAAATTCCGAAAGGAACTTCTCTCTCCTCTTTTATGTTCAAGCAATACATTTGTATCATGAATCAAAATTCCATTAAAATTGTTGGGAAATTTATCTATATGACCTCCTTACTATACATTACATGTAAATATGATGAGTAACCCCTTTCTCTCTCATCAACCATTTCTATGAATTCTTATGTCACGCCGTTACACTGCCGAAATCGCACCAATTTTATAAGACAATGTCATTGTGTAGTGAATACCATGCATATTTCTCCATAAAGGGTATTCACCTATATGCAAATTTACTTATTTATTTTAAAGTTTCATGTATGAATTCCACATTCCTTTATCGTGGAATAAATTATTATGTTTTATGAATCCATGTTTTATGATCCATGTGGAACACTTATGCATGAAATGATATGTTTAAGAAGGGTGCGCCCTAATAGCACTCCAATGCATTGGGTAAATTATAGTATCATGATACGTCATGTGAAATGAGTGTTGAATCATTCTAATTCAAGTGCAATGAGGTTTTACTCGTGCTTTATGTGCAATGAGGATTTACTCATGCTCCATGTTCAATGAGCCTTGGCTCATGCTAATTCCATGTTAAGTGTTGTCGCCACATTTCCATGTTATGATTATCAAGCTTTATCATGCATTTATGTTAATTTTTTCTTATTCTCTATTGATATGCATATTTTATAACATTTATTGTACTCCTCATGTTATTCCACTTCTACTACCTTACTGGGCTTTATAGCTCACCCTTTTCTTATGCATGTCCACAGGTTATCCCATGCAATGCTAAGTATGAAGGAATGTAGTGGCCATGTAAATGAAGTTTTCAATAAATATGTTGTATTTCATGTTTTATGTTTTTACTTAATGATCCTAATCCCCAAAGTCAGTAAACCACTCAATCTTTTTTGTTGTATCAAGTGATGTTTTAAGTAATAAATCATGTTTATGTTGTAATAAAAAGTAGGGTTGTCATAGTTGTTGTCAAAGGAAAGGTTTAGTTATTTTTGGGATTAGGAAACCCTAGTAAAGCCTTGGATACAAGACTATGTATAATAAAAACATCCCTATGTTTTGGTAAGTACTGATTAAGTGGTTTATCAAACAAATACAACCTTGTGTGGATACAAGTAGGTAGAGGCAGCTCTGGCACAGATGTATCCTAGGGGTAAAACCCGAAAACACGGCTTTGAGCTAGACTCGAACGGGAACTGGTGCACGACAACGGTCCTTGAGGCACTCTTGGTTACAACACTTCTGGGTGATATGTTTTGATAAATTCAAATGCTTAGTACGAACCCTTATTAAGGGAATAAAAAAAATTCCCCTACGAATATATGTTAGAAATTAGATCATGAAATGCCTAGATTGAAGCCTATATACTCTTGAGAAAGGAAATAAACGTTTATTTATAAGTCACCAACCTTTTTCTTTGGATTACACATTATCTGTTACCCCTAAAATTCCTTTTATTCCAGCCATTGGCCAGTAAAAGGAGGACTCGGGCTAAAAACCGTTGTGAAGATCAGTGTGATGACTATACTAATGAGATGCCAAATCCAATGGGAGCGGGAATCGCGAACATTTCCACGCTGCTCTCTCAGCTAATTCAAGCATTGAATAGAAACACGGCTCAAGAGGAATGTCCAAACCGCACTAAGAAAGAACAAGTCACTATCGTGAGCTTCATGAGACAAAGGCCTCATACATTTAGTGGATCATCTGATCCCACAATCGCGGAACAATGGATTAACTCCATTGAAAAGATCTTATCCATCCTTTAATGTTGTGAACAAGAGAAGGTTCTCCGGGAAGCTTATCTTATGGAGGGTGAAGATGATCAATGGTGGATGTTGATCAAAAATACAAAGCTTGGGGAGGAGATCGAGGCATTGGAATGGAAGGATTTCTGAAAGATGTTTTTCGATAAATATTTTCCACGCACCCTCCGGCTTAAGATGGAAAAGGACTTCCATTCCATCATGAAAAAAGATGAATATTATATTGGAGCGTACGAGGAAAACTTCACAAGTCCTGGAAGATACGCTTCCGGCTTTGTCATTAACCCCAAATGCAAGGTTGACCGCTTCTTTGGTGGGTTGAAGCCAGGCCTGTAGAAAGAATTAGTGATCTGTGACTTCGACAGCTATGAGGAAATTGTCCGATGTGCCCTCAAGGTCGAAATGGAGATCGGAGAATCACATGTGTATCATGGGGATAAGAAGCGTAAGGTGGACTTAAATGCGGGTGGGTCGATGGCTAAATCCAACGGTGCTAAGAAGATCCAGCACCCCACTTGCCAAACGTGCGGAAAGAAGCACCCTGAAATTGCCTTAAGGGGACGAGGAAATGTTTTAGGTGTGGAAGAGAAGGGCACCTAGCTGTTAACTGTCGGCAAGAAAGACCCGAAGCTGCGACAGAGTAGAGAAACGCTCCATTAGAACCTCAATGCATTGTCCAATTCTACAAATGCAAAGAACCGGGTCATTTTTCAAATCAGTGCCCTAATCCAAGGGTTTTCGGAGACATCCAACAAACTCCAAGGCAGAAAGGAAGAGCTTTTCCATCACTTCTGCCGAAGTGAACCCCGACAACGATGTGGTGACAGGTATTCTAGTTATTCATTCAAGAATAGTGAACATACTTTTTGATTCATGTTCTACACATTCTTTTATATCTTGAATGTTTAGTAGAACATTCCCAGCACCACCACAAATCATGGAAGTAAAGATGTCGGTGGTTACTGAAAATGGGGAAATTATTGCATCCTATGAATATAAGTCCTCCCCTATTATAGTCTGTGGATTAAATTTCCCGGGGAACCTCGTCATACTGCCTCTGGTGGAATTTGATGCAATTCTTGGCATGGATTGTCTTTCCTTATATAGAGCCAACATAAATTGTCAGGAGAGGGAAATTACACTACATATAGAGAATTGACCCTCGATTCATTACAAGTGTCAGGAGGAAGATGAATCTCCTTTAGCTCCATCATATCAAGCATGGATATTACTGCCTTATGAGAATGCATATCCGGCTCAGATGATTGATTTCAAAGAAGAAACCATCTTTAAAGAAATTCCTATTGTGAGGGAATTCGCTGAAGTGTTTCCTGAGGGACTACATGGTCTTCCTATAAGAAGAGATGTTGAGTTCTCAATTGAACTTATACATGTGGCGCTACCAATATCCAAGTCTCCATATAGAATGGTTGTTTTATAGCTTGAAGAGCTGAAGAAACAACTACAGGAGAATCTGGATAAAGGGTTTATATGCCCAAGTGCTTCACCATGGGGTGCACCAGTCCTCTTCGTCAAGAAGAAGGATAGGTCAACGAGGCTTTGCATCAATTATCGTGAACTTAAGAAAATCATGATAAAGAATAAGTATCCTCTCCCAAGAATCGATGACTTGTTTTATCAGCAGCGTGGAGTGCAATAATTATCCAAGGTGGATTTGTGGTCAAGATATTATCAAGTAAGGGTGAAGCAGGAAGATGTCCCAAAGACTACTTTTCGTACAGGGTACAGGCACTATGAATTCATAGTAATGCCTTTTGGACTCACCAATGATCCAGCAATATTCATGGACTTGATGAATAGAGTATTTAGAGATTACCTTGACAAATTTTTGGTAGTCATTATTGATGATATTCTAATATAATCCAAAACCAAGGAGGATAATGAGGAGCATTTAAAAAATATACTAGAGACTTTGCGTAAGGAGAAGATCTATGCAAAGTACAGAATGTGTGAGTTCTGGTTGAAGGAGGTCTCATTCTTGGGCCATATCATCCCAAGAAATGGGATATCTGTGGATCCCTCCAAAACAGATGTAATTGAGGGATGGACTAGGCCAACATCAGTAACAGATATCCGTAGCTTCTTTGGGTTAGCAGGATATTATCGATGATTTGTTAGAAATTTCTCACGATTGTCCAACCCTCTTACCAAGCTAACTCAAAAGGGAGTAAAGTTTTCTTGGAGTGATGAATGAGAACAAATATTCAAGGAGTTGAAAAGGAGGATTATAACTGCGCCCATGCTCACTTTACCCATAAGTGGTGAGCCTTTTGTGGTATTCAGTGATGCTTCGAAGAAGGTCTTAGGATGTGTGTTGATGTTGAATGATAAAGTGATATCCTATGCCTCAAGTAAGTTGAAAATCCATGAGAAAAACTATCCAACGCATGACCTGGAGTTGGCAGCTGTGATCTATGCCTTGAAAATCTGGCGGCATTATCTCTATGTAAAGAAATGTGAGATATATACTGACCACAAGAGACTTAAATATATATTCACACAGAAAGAGCTTAAGATGCAATAGAGAATATGGATAGAGATCATCAAGGATTTTTACTATTCAATCCATTACCACCCTGAGTAAGTGAACAAGGTGGCAGATTCCCTAAGTAGAAAGGATCCAGCGATTATATCAATGATGAGAATTGAGAGTGATCCAATCTTCTTAGACCTAATGAAGATGGACATGGGAATCATAGAGAAGGGAACATCATCAATTCTTTCACAAAGTATTATTCAACCGTCTCTTTTGGAAAGGTTAAAGAACGCTCAAAAGGATGATGTATAAATTCAAGAAAAATTGGAAGCTATCGAAAAAGGGAAATCCTCAGAGTTTAATGTTACTGAAAAATGAATTGTGTGGTTTGGGAAAAGACCATGTGTTCAATCAAGTCCGGAGCTGAAGAAGGAACTTTTGGATGATACACATAGTTCAAATTTCTCTATTCACCCAGGGAGCACAAAGATGTTTCAAGATCTCTGAGAAAACTTTTTGTGGGATAATATGAGGAAGGAGATCACTGAATATACATCAAAGTGCATGGTGTGTCAGCAAGTGAAGGCAGAGAGGAAGAAGTCTAAGTGGATAATGAAACCATTGCCTATACCAGAATGGAAATGGTAGAACATCACCATGGACTTTGTCACCGGACGTCCAAGGACATACAAAGCCAACAATGCAATATGGGTTGTTGTGGATCGTCTTATAAAGACTACACACTTCATTGATATTCAAGAGGATTTCTCTTTGGATCAACTGGCATAGATATATATCAGGGAAGTGGTAAGGTTGCATGGAGTACCACTATCTATTGTATCTGACCGAGATCCAAGATTCACCTCTATGTTTTGGAAGAGTCTTCAACATGCACTGAATACTGAACTGAACTTTAGTACGGCCTATCATCCTCAAACTGATTTCCAATCCGAGCGGACTATCCAAACACTTGAGGATATGTTGAGAGCATGATCAATGGACTTTAAATGAGGATGGTATCAACATCTTCCTCTGGGTGAGTTCTCTTATAATAACAGTTTCCACTTGAACATCCAAATGGCACCATATGAAGACCTGTATGGGAAAAGGTGCAGAACACCGGCATGTTGGGATGAGGTCAGTGAACGTAAGCTGCTTGGACCAAAAATGGTCGAGGAAATGGTAGAGAAGGTGAAAACCATTCAGCAACATATTAAGGCATCCTAGAATCGACAGAATAGTTATGCTGATAATCATCGATGAGACCTTTAGTTTATAGTTGGAGACATGGTTTTTCTACATATATCTCCGTGGAAGAAGGTAATGGGGTTTGGAAAGAAAGGGAAATTAAGTCCAAGGTACATCAGCCCCTATGAGATCCTTGATCGTGTCGGGGATGTGTCCTATCAACTAGCACTTCCGCCTACTATGGCCAAAGTACATGATGTCTTTCATGTATCCCTCTTAAGGAAGTACATACTGGACCCTTCACATGTACTCTCTTCCGAGGTGGTACAATTGGAAGATGATCTTTCTTAAGGGAAGCATCCAGTTAAGATCTTAGATCGTAGAGAAAAAGTTCTATGAAATAAGTCAATTCCCGTCGTCAAGGGGTTGTAAAGAGACCACAAGTTTGTAGAAGCGACTTGGGAATCGGAGGATATGATAAAGCTGAGTTACCCACATTTGTTTTAGTGTGGGAAAAGGAAAATTTTGACGGATAAATCTCGTAAGGGAGGAATATTGTAACGACCCAATGTTTCAATAATGGAAAATCCCTCTTGATCTTATTAAATGTCTCTTTATATAAAATGTTTTTATAAAATTTCAACTTCATTGGTTTTATGATAAGAATTGTGACCGTTACATTAATAGTCGTTGAATAGTGATCACATGATTATTATAAATATAGGTCTTTAACACATCTAATTTTACTTAGACAAAGGAAACGATGGCCTCATCCAGTAGAATTTCACTATAGGAAGCCCATTTATCAGAGCTCGGAAAAGAGGTGGAATCCTTGGGCTTCGCTCTTGACCAAGCCCAAGATGAGATTCATCATGTCAAGCTCGAATGGGACCGTATACGGGAAAAGTGGAAGTTGATAGATATTACCACTCAAGCGATGTTATCCGAGCCACCCCAAGAGTCTGTCACCATTGTACACCTTACCCTTAGGTCTTATGCGGCTATTTTAAGTGGTTATGTAACTAATCGATAGTACTATGTTCATGTACATTATTTTTTTGTATATAATAATGAAAATAATTTCATGTCATTATTGATACATTGTAAATAGTTTTTAATTTATAAATGGTGTTTTTAGTTATTATTTAATTAAGAAAACTATTTTATTAAATTAATGGATTTATGAATTAAATAATATATAAATAAAATATTGACCCAAAATAATTAACTAAGAGTTAAAACTAAAATATATGGTTAAAATAGTGAACCAAACTTGCCTAAAATATATTGGTTGAAAGGATTTAGACCCATCGCCACCTTAACCATTAAATAATCCACTTTGGAGCCATTAGAAGCAGAATATTAATTTATTATAAAATAATAATTCTACCTTTTCCAAAGGTTCCCCTCACCCCTCTTATAAAAGGTCACCCCCCCTTCTCCCAATTTTACACCTTCAAAGCCTTTTGGCTCAGCCAAAACCTACCACATATCCTCTAAACTTCCCTCAATTAAACCTAGAGGCCTTATTTTGATCATAAATCCAACCTATGGATCCATTTTGATCAAATCAAGAGGAAGAACCCGTAGAAGAGGTAATGTTTTCACCACCATCTTTCAAGTTCCTTTCTTTTTAAACTTCTTCTTTCTTTGTTTTTTCCATTCCAAAATAATAAATCCAATATATTATATATACTATCATGTTATTATAAATATGTTACAACTATATTTATAATTCTATCCATCTTATTAAAGACTTGTCACCATACGTGCATACGTACGGATTACCGTCTCCACGTCGTGGTGTAATTGTTATTGAAAACATTATTTTTTGGATGGGTATGATAATGATGTGTAATTGATGTAAATAATAAATATAACATGATAATGATGCTTTATATATGATATAACATCCAATTATATATTAATTTAATATCAAAATACTGATATTGTCGCTCGTACATATGTATGGACTACCATCTCCACGAATGTGATCAGATTAATTCCACATCATATCCATTCAATTATAATTCTCATTTAATGATTAAAAATTGTGTTTAAGGACATGATATAATTCAGGAAATGAATAATATACAACCTATCCATAACACACATGGACTATGTAAAAAAACATATAAAATAAAATGAGTAATTTAACACCCAAAACAACAATAATACTAAGATATTATTAACAAAGCAATGTCAAAAGATCATATACGATATCAAATTAATTTAAATTATTCTTGTATAATTTAATAACTATTATTTCACTATTATAAAGGAGGTTAACCAACCCTCAACCAAGGAAATTTACAAGGTAAGGGTTTATTTCACAATCTTTTCATTATCCGAGGTTGTTTATACATAATTATCTACTGGGACAACTATATCATCCACAAACATTTTTCCTAAAAATGTATTTCAAATCATTCCTACTATTTTATAGACTATGGGTTAATGTCATTTATACCCTTGTTTACTTTTTATAATATGTATATAAAAAAATCATTTCGCCGTTTTCAAACAAGGTCCTCTTTAACCTTTTCGACAGAATTAAGGTAAGAATGTATTTTTTTAACTTATACGGTGGGTGAAACTATTTTCCACTGTAATAAAATCTTCGAAGCTTCCATTACAGGATTATAAGGATATTATCAAATTAAATGTTTTATTTTAAAATTATGTGACTTTTAATTGATTTAAAAAAAGAGATATTTCTCTCAAATAGTTTTGATTTCATCTATATCAACATCCTTTGATGGGTTTTAAGATTATTTGAATTTCATTTATTATGATACACAACTTCTATATTTTGTTTATGGTTTTTTGATATGTTTGACTATGGATGTGTTATTTTTATACCATTCATGGTTTATGGAGAAAGTATTGACATTTCATATGCTAGTTCTAATACAAATGTTTATGTTATATTTAAACCTGTTTATATGAGTAATGCATTGGACTTAATAAGTGATGGGTGGAGCCTGCTATAGCTCCTTGATGCATCGTTAGGTCTAATGAGACAAACTAGTGTCTTGGCACAAGGCCATGAAAAAATCTTAATTGTAGTCTTGGTATAAGGCTTTGACTATGTGGTTATGATAGTCTCGAATTACGCATTCCATCATTGTGAAAGTGGTTATTGATATTTCATGTGATTATTCTTCTAGTAGAATATCCATGTGAATATGTAAATGGAATTATTTCATTTTATTTCTGACTTATTATGATGAAGTTCAAGTTTAAAAGGCTTTTGTTTTAGTAATACATTGCCTTAAATGTTTATGCTTATTTATGAAAGTTTATGCTATATTGTTATCCTTACTGGGCATTTTAAGTCACCCCTTTCTATGTTTTATTTTTCCCAGGATGTGAAAAAGTTTTTTATAAATGACCTGCAGGGATAGTAGGAGGGGATATGAGTGTGGACTATGGATACTATGTTCTTGTAGTATTCATTTTATGATGTAATGTAAACATTATGAATTTATCTTGTTATTCAAAAGAAACTAAAATAATCGGTCTTTTGAGACTTCACCCTTTTTGATCATGCCAATGTTATGTAATAATGCACCAACTCTGGTTAACTGTGGTCGGGCCGTTACATACAAGGCACCATTGGGCGGCACCTGGATCTGAGATGTTACACATAAAAATTATAAATAACTTACCATAATGTATTTAATAATTTTATATTTCCTTATACTATTTTCAGTAGAAGATATTACTTTCATAACCCCGTAATAAAATTTTTATAGTTATGAGTGACATGATTATGAAATATTGGCCTATAGTTTAAAAAAATATTATAATTCCATAAACTCTCCCAAGTGGATTCCAAATTCAATAACTTTATACAAATGTTTTTGTCTTAGAAATTAAATCATAAAATAAATTTTTGAAAAGTTAATGGTAGTTTTAAAAAATTTATAATATTATTTATACCATTAATTACATGATTTTACCTTAATTGTAGTAATAATTTTTTTTTACTGAAGTTACAATTAATAATTTTCAACGAAAGTCCTTATTTACATAATTTGGATCTTTTTATTTAAAACATGGAATCTATTTTTCCAATTCAAAAAATATAATAACAATAATTTTACTAAAATTAATCTAATTGGTTGGATAAGAAAACTGATTTTTAATGTAAAACGTTCAAAATTTCACATAGTTCATATATTCAATGTCAATATTAAATTGATTCCAATGATCAATATTTTATTGAATGGTAAAAAATTATCTAAATATAATTTTGAAACATAAAAAAATATTATTCCTCACTATAAATAAATTAGATGTAAATGTACTTTTCAATTACAATGCAGTATTTTTTCACTGTTCATTAAAAAATTAATATTCTAATAATAATAAAAAATAAATTATACAAAGTTATTTATGATTCCCCAATTCCAAATAAGAAGATTATTTTTTCCAAAAAATAACTTATAAAATTTAATAATTTTGAATTTAAAATATGTGTGCCACCAAATGGCTACAAAACAATCATTTTCAAGAAATTATTCTTTTATTAGTAAAATTAGATTTGTTCATATATCATATCTATAAAATACATAATATAAATTTCATAAATTATATTTAATATAATGCGTATATATTTTATTCTTATAAACCAGAAATGTGTGTTTTTATTTTTTTGTAAAACTAACATCTGCACATTTGAACAGATTTTTAGAAAAACATTTCCTTTTATTTTAAAAATTGTTTTACATAAATTTATAAATAATTATTCAATAAATAATTATTTATATATACATTTTAAAACCATATTTTCATTATTCAATTAATACTATTCACTCCCTTAATTCTAATCGACGGGTTTTAATGGGAACATTTAAATATTAATTAGTTGTTTGCTTAAGCTCAATATGGTGTATCATGTACTCTATTAATCATAGGGTTTCAGTTTTAAAAAAACCAAATATAATAAAATAACCTATCAAATATTGTGATGGGATCAAATAAATTCATGTTGGTTATCCTCTGATAGACAAGGACCATGTTGTCGGGTATATATCTCCATTGGAAACTAGATCCTTGATTCCAAATGGCATCCTTTGAGTGCTTAAACAATTCCATCAAGAATCCAATGATGGATCAAGTCTCACTACTCTAATAATGATAAAAGGTTTAATATCTAATAAGATATTTATAAATTTTTACCATTATTTAATTTACACCATGTAATACTCATTCCTTTTTGTAAATCATTTGGTTCATCCCATTACCTTTCATTGATGTAACAAGGTTAATTGATGACAAAAAAAAATTATCATTTTAATTAAATTTTCATTTACTATGTCCTATCTATTACCTTTTATAATTATGAAAAGATGGGATAAGGACATGTAACCAACTACCATTCAATTACATTTAACTATTCCACGTTATATATAAATGCATGTTCCATTAAATAATTTGAGACTCATTTTTTAATTAGGAACACTTGCCTTTTAATGTTAAAGTACTGTATAATATATCCATATTCAATTATTACATGATTTTAATATTATATAACATACCATTAGCTGGGTCAATCCAAAAAAACCTGAAAAGTGTCTCAAATATTTACAATAATGTTCAAATTCCTAAAAAAGATATCATAATATATGGGGTGGGAAACACTCAGGTCACAGCCTCAAAAAAATATGATTATTATTTATAGAAAGGGCTATAAAATATTCCCATAGAGATTATAAGTAAGAAATATAAATTTAACAATAATATCGCATTGAAATATCCACGCCCACTATTAAAATAGTTTATAAAAAGGTGAGAAATTTAGGTATTAGTCCTAAGACACCAACCATATACCCTCTGAAGCCTGGTCATTTTGTATCAACCCATAATGAAGATGGATAGTTGATTGACACACTGAAAATAAATAATATTAGCATTTTCAATAATATAATCACTGATGAAAATAAAAAAATATTCACTGAGCTTGAGGACTTATGATATTTACTAAAGAAATATAATGTAATGATCAGAAGTCGAATCAGACATCAGATGAGGAATATATCCAAGATCTTCAGTTATGCCAAGGTGGGTGCTCCAACAAAAGATAAAAGAGGATTCTTATCCATTGTAGGAGAAAAAATATATAATGTGAATGCTAAAAATCTTTATGATAATATAATTTATTTTTCACGAATTTTATCGGGTCGCATGGGAGGAAAAATTGTGAACCAACGTTGAACACCTAATTTCCCCATGAGGGAATGCACAATGTTCAGTTTCACCATTTTTGAAACTCTACACCAGCATTTCTATATATATCTGGTAAAAACTAAAGACCTATTGCATGATTTTTTAGTTCTTGGTGCATGGTCAAGGAAATACTTTCACCCAAAGTTTCCCTATGAACTCTCAAGCATAGTTAGAAGATACTATGCCGGAAGGGTTGCAACAGGTTTAGAAAAAATGTGACTAAGTTGTGTCTTCCACAAATTGGGGTTCCGAACTCATAACAATCTCTACACATCCCACTAAAATTTTGTGACCTCCTTATGTATCCATAAAATGTCAAAAAATGGATAATATTTAAATTTAAAGAAATTGTACCTCTTAGAAAAAATTGGTTCTTTCAAGTAAAAATATGAGTGGGTTAGACTATGTAGCAGACCAACATGGTTTCTTCATCATTTGGATAAATATGGGGTATGCCTAGTGTTAGAATTTTTTGGAACATATCAATTTATCCTTGATAATTTATACTCTCTATCCCTCCTCCTTGTTCCTCTATAACTTGAGTTGACAAGGATCACCCGATAATTTTTTTCCTTCCTCCCTCTCCTTTAAATGGTCATTATCCAATGATAGAAGAATATTTTTAGGTATTATCCATCAATATCAATTCTTATCGGCTACCATCCTTATCCTTCCATTGTTTTAAGATCCTCTTATTAAACCTATATGTTATGAGCGTGACAAAAAATAATTTTATCAATTGAATTTTCCAACTAATTATATAATTGTATCATGTTATGTAATTTCATATTATATAATTCACATTGGGCACATGATAAAGCCACCAAAATTTTATTGAATTAAATGAAAAATTAAATTTATAGTATATAAATGGACATAATGACTGAAAATGTTACAAGGGGATAAAAATAGAAAATAAGAAAGCTAAATTATGAAAATATGGATTTTTTGATCTACCAAAAAAACTGTACTCCAAAAGAAATTTTAGAAATAAATAATAATATTAAGAAATCAAAATAAATTTTGAATATGAAAGTATGTAACATTGAGATAAAAATAATAGAATTAATAACGAATGAAATTTGGGGAATCTAATAAATTTAAGGAACCCATGTAACCCTTATAAATCTAACAATTTGAATAATAATCTGACCACTTGAATTGTAATTACACAATTAGGAATTGAATCCTAAATGCAATATTTCTAAATAGACCTATATAAGTGTTAAATAATATTTTGGCTTCTTATAAAATGAGAAAAATGATATACTTGATCCATGGAAAAAGTATATAACTATTTTTAGAAATGCTGAATTATGCTGTTTTTTAAAAGTATAAAATTTAAATGTTTAATTAATATTATATAATATTAGTAATGATTTATAAAAAATTATATTTAAAAAAATCTTTTAAATTTTTTTATTATGTTGTATTATAATGACAAGAAAATATTATAAGACCATAAGTTATTGATCATAATATTAAAATTGGTATTTTTCATATAAATAAGGTCTTTATTTAAAAATTCGATTTTCAATAATTATAAAATTATCTTCATAAAATGTATTCCCTTTTTTAAAACAATATGTCAAATAAAGTTTGGGTAAATTTTTTTTTCTTAAATAGTTTATTATTTTGGTGAATAGTGGAATATAGTAAAATGTAGAATTTAAAATTTTAAGCTAAATACATGAGTTTTTAATCTAGGGATGATGTAAGAAACCATTTTTTAGAAATAAAACAAACATATATTTTAAAAATAATTAATAATATTTTTATTCTTGTGCCAAAATAATAAACTAATGAATATAATATTTAAAAACACATTACTCTTATTATAACTACCATGACTTCCAACCCCTTCTCCTAACACCATATAAATCATGGATATTTAATAATTTCTACCTAAACCCTTCCAAATACACTACCCCAGTTCCTAGTGATTTGTTTTCTCATTAAAATACTTGTTCAATGTTCCTCAAGTGGAAACCCAATATAATACATCATATGGAGAAGGTAAAACATTCAACTAAGTATTTTTTTGACTTCATTTACATCCTAATAAAATTCCATTAATCCTGGATTAAATACTCATTTAATACATATATTGTGTATTGGAATTGTTTTATGAAAATATCAATCTTCCATTATCTTCTCTTATCCAATTTTTCTACAAATGAAAACATCTTCCCATTTAAGATGGATCACCACCTCTATGGATGACAATTTTAAATTTTTCATCACCACATTCATGGATTTATTAAATTCACATATAATTATTTAAATATGGATAAAAATGTAAATTATATATTTTTTCATATATCCTAATAATTATGTGTCCATAATATTAAATAAAATAAAACTAATTTTTAGGGTCAATGAAACTTCCAAAATAGACAACCTATATAACATTAATAAATCACTAAATTAATCATCCATTTACTAGAACACATAAGAATTAATGTGGCCATTTTATTTCCTAAAAAGTCATAAATTCTATTTAATTTCACTATTGTAGTATTATTAGAATTTTATAATAACTTCCATAATTATACACAATATAACTCGGCTATAGAACTATGAAACAAACACTCTTATAATATAAAAAATTTAACATTATATATCTTTGAAATAGTCATAAATGGAAAAAATAATATAATTCTAAATATAGAATTAAAATTTTCTAAATTATGTAACTAATGAACTTAATTTTATTATCTAGGTCATTAATGACATGTAAGGAGTGATATTGGAACCTATTCCAAGGGATCTCTGAGGGCCGCCCATTTTCTCTAGGATGTGACCTTTTCCTCTCTATGTAACTTTCCACATATATCTAATGTTTTTGAAGTCTTATAAATTCAATACATATATGTCTCTCACATATATATACCTAGCTAATTCTAAATTTCTTTTTTGGGGAAATACATTCCTTATGTTAATTTTTGAGTTTCCTTATTTATGAAATGTCCTTTGATTATTAAATGATGAATGATTATAGAATCAATTTCGTTTTATTAGTATTTATTATGTTAATTCCTGATGATTTATATCTATTTTTTACATATAAGCATGTACATGTTCTGATGGGTATGCCTATATAGTGCTCCAATGCACTAAGTATTTTTTTGTCTCATAAGATGAAATGTATGTGATTATAGAGTACACATAATCATAACCACTATGTGACACTGTATTGGAAGCCTTCCTTGAAATATTCTTATTTCATGTAATATATTTATTAAAATTCATATTATTCCATGGAATTATGATTCATATTTCTTATATTAGGACTATAAGTGATTATTCAGGAGCCTTTCCTTTTATGTTATTGTGTTATTCTCTCTCACTAATATGATATGATTCCTTACCATGTTAATTAACATACTGGGATTTATATATCACCCCTTTAATTTATATATTCCCCAGGATTTCTTATAATGTTTTATGATCAAAACGAGGGTTTAGGGTCTCATTATAAATATTAAAAAGAGTTGTTTTATTTTCATTTCATGTTTATGTTTTATGTACATAGTCTTATATATTCATTATTCCTCTCAATCCTTTTGTTTTACTTATTATTTATTAATATTAAGAATCATGTAATAGTATGTTTGAAATTCTAAGGTGACTATATTTAGTATAAAATTCTGGTATAGTTTTTTGTGGATTATAATAGAATACTTTAGCATGAACCCTATGGATAAATCAAAGTACAGAATAATATCCTGAAATTTTGTCTAAGTATAGTGTGGGTGGTTTCAAAGCCATTACATCCATTAATGGATACTTCATGTGTATATGGATCTAGATTAGTTGTACTAAGTGGTAAAAACCATAAAAATTATGAATTAGGTATTAACATTATTGTCATCTATTGCACACAAAAGATGTATTGTTGCAATCCATGTTTAACACTTCAAGTTGATAAACTTGGGAAATTCACGATTTATTTACAAACTATTATGAAGGGCTTGAAAAAATTATTATGTTACATATACTAATAATAAAATTAACATTTCTTACATAAATTTAAAAACTAGACTCAAAAGTTAGGATTTTTATGTCTTTTATAAGTTATTGATCTTTTTTTGTTCTTTTCATTTTTCTGTTTTTATTAGTTAATGTACTCTCTTCCCTAATTTTATTTTGTCTAATTTAGTTGATGATGTTAAATAGAAGAAATCATGCCAATAAATAATTACACATGCAATTTGATAATTTCCATATTGATATTTTAATCCAAATGAGAGATTGATTTGATAAATTAATAGAAATATAGTCATAATTGATAAAAGATATGATTAATAACATGAATCATATATAAAATCCACATTCTCATAAGAAAGATCATGTCATGGTTGAGTCCATTATGTGATAAAATCCTCTTATATTTATTGGATATTATTACCCCATCATCATGGAATAATGTGTAACGCCATAATAAATTAAAATATTTTCATGTTAGAATAAATATTTTATGTCTCTATTTATATTAGAAACCATGTTAATATTATGCTACAAACAACATTAAGTTATCTTATTTTATATGCAAGATAGGGTTTTAACACCTTTGAATAGTGAACCTATTTTAGAAATAAATTTTTGAAATTTCATAAAACTAATTTTTAAAAATAAACTTCATTTTAGAATCCATACTGTCAAAATTATCTTAAATTGATATTTTTTTATTTTTCTGAGAAGTTTCATTTTTTAATTAATATTGAAAAATACTACATGTTAGTAAAAAAACATTTTGTTCAAATAATTATTAATGATAATTTATATAATAAATGGTTTTTAATATCTCAATAGATCAATTATTAATATATTAATCAAAATTAGGTCATTGTAATTTTTTTATTTTAAAATTAGATATAGAAACATATTGAAATTTTGAACATTTGTACTTTAAAACCCACTTTCTCACCATGTGTGTGGGCTTAGTGTTAATGTTATTTTTCTCACTTCTATGATTTGAATTCTGAAAAACCAACATATAGGTATTTAATTTGTATAATATTTGTGTTCTAATAAGATTAAACTAAATTTAGAACGTACACATTAGTGATAGTGATAAATATTAACTAATGTGATTGAGGTTTTATTATGCTTAATAAGGCAAAACCTTAATAGAAAATTTTTAGTCCCAATCAAAATGTGGAATAAGCACATTTAAACTTATCCCAATCAGAATGGGTTTCTTCCATATGATTTTTTAGAAAGAAGAAGACAAGTGATTGGATGGGACTACTAAAAATCTACATCTTAAACAAGTTTTGTTTAGAATCTTAGAATGGGCTTGCAATTTTGACCCTTTTAATCAAAAGTAATCAAATTCCCAAATTTGGATTAGGCTTCATGGTCTAAATTTATTGTATCGACATCTATAATTTTTCAATAACCTTGCCTCATGTATTGGAATCCGTATAAAGATGGTCCAAAGAATGTTGGAAGGGGAGCTTGGCCTTTATGCTAGAAATATTCTAGATGACAATTTTTCCTCTATATAGAAAAATATATCTTCCTTCTTGAAAAGGACAAAAAAATCAAATTCATGTTTGAGCTAGAGTGTATTCCATTTCTTTTTATTTCTGCATGATTTTAGGACATTCCATTGAATCTGGTAGAGTGATCCAAAATATAGTTAGTTTACCTACTAAATCCAATGAATCAAAAGAGGACAAGGATTCTCATATGAAAAATGGGCCTATTTTTGAGAAAAATATTTTGAGAAAGGCTTTGGATAAAGAGACACATTCTTTTACTCCCTCTTTGAGGGTCACCTTGGATATCCCATGGGATGATGTTTGTAGATGATGAAGATAATCCTCATTCTGATCCCTTCCCACCCACTATTCCACTGATGCAATTACCCTTTTTTGGGGACATTGATGATTATTCAAAAGCTATGGAAATATTCCAGGACATAAATGATCTTTTCCATAGTATGTAACAGATTTTGGAGGAGTAGTCGATCTCTATCTCTATTTATTGGGTTAGCTACGCCTAAAAATGTTTTCTCAAATATTATTGTTAGATTGTAAAATATGAGTTTCACTTTACTAGGATCAAACAACAGTCTTTCTAGGTAAAAAACCATTGGGTCTTTTCTCAAGCTTCTATATCTCACCCCCTTCTAGTAAGATCAAGAACACAAAATATTACTTTTTCATTTTATAATATGGGAATCAAGAAGTTTTGTTCTAACATTTATTCTTCTAACAACTATTTGTATTGAATAACCCTTTGGAATGACATTAGTTTTCTCCAAAACTGCGTTGATGACCCATGGATCATCCTTGGGGATTTCAACTAGATTCTTAGTCCAGATGGAAAAATGGCCCATATGACCGGCTCAATTTTTCTTGGTATATCATGGGTTTCATTGAACAATATGAAATGATTGATATAAATCTTGTTAGAAAATGTTTACATGGTATAGACGGCATCTCAATTGCATGGTGGCTAGTAAACATGATATGGATTTTTTAAGGAATTTTCCTTAAGATCATGGGAAACCATTTCGTGTATGGCCTTATCTCGTCTCAACTACAATGATCACCCTATTATTGATGATATCATAGATAATGGTTGTAAATCTCTTTTTCCATTAAAATTAAATAAAACATGGGTTCAAAATTCTGAATCTGAAAATATTTTTTGTGATGTTTTGGGCTCGGTAGCATACAAGAGTAATGTCTTTTCTTTCATCCTTAAAATAAATATCCTCAAGTGTAATTTAAAAAATTGGATTAAAGATAGGTTCATCCATATTGACATAGAAATATCCATTATTGAGGCCTTCCTTCGGTATATTCATGAGAATTGTTCCAATGTAAATTTATCTAGTGGTGATTTGTTGGAATCAGAGTTGACTATTAAGCTTAATAATCTTGTCAATATCAACGATTATATGAAACAAACTACTTTAAAATATAATTTTCCTAAGGATGGGGATAGTAATTTCAAATTATATTACATACATCAAAGAGTTCATAAAATATCCCGACCTCTTGATTTTCTAAATAGTGGAGATCAAATTTTGTATAATCCACAAAATCTTTCAGACTTCTTATTAAAAACACCTCTTTAATGGATCAACCACTATTGCCTTGTATGGAGAGGGTATTATCCCCAAGATTGTTAATTAGTAGGATAATTCAAGATTTATTTTCATTCCTTTGAAACCATAGATTCAGGCTATGGTTTTCAGTCTTTATCTTAATAGATCCCTAGGTACTTACGGTTTTAGTAACATTTTTTTAGAATTTTTCGGAGATCCTTGGGGAAGATGTTTTCAACCTTGTTCTTTATTTTTTTCAGAGTGGTTCAACATACTTGTGTTATAAATTATCAATTACTTACATTAATTCCTAAAATGGAAAATTACATTGAAATACACTTATTTAGGTTGGTTTCTTTAATAAAAACATTATACAATGTGTTTACAGAAATTCATTCAAGACAATTAGGCCACATCTCTAGTAAAATTTCTTCATCAAATCAATTTGGCTTCATGATGGGTGGTCCTTCCAAGATTTCCATATTATTACATTAGTGTGTGTCAATATTTTTAAAATAATATCAGAGGGGGAAATTTTCTCTTAAAATGACATTTAAAAGGATTTTTAGAATATATATTTGGGTTCAATATTTAAATTTCGTACGATGTTTGGTTTTGAGGACACCTTCATTAATTGGATCATGATTATCTTTCATTCTAATCGTATCTCAGTTCTTGTGAATGGATCTATGTAGGGTAATTCTCTTTTTCTAGTGGATTATAAAAAGGTGAGCCCCTCTTTCCTATTACCATATCTATCATTAAAGATTATATTAGTAGACTACATTCCCTAATGGATACTAATTGAAAGTTAATGGCCATTAGTTCTAGTCATGGTGCCTCTGCACCTACCCATATCCTCCATTCTGATGATATTATAATCTTAACTCATGGTATATATATATATATATATATATATTCAAAACCACTTTAACATTATGAGCATGTTTCTGGTCGATAGGTTAGTTGGAATTTTTTTTGTAGAAACATCTCGCCTGATAGTAAATCAGAAATAATAAATGATTTTGGGATTAGAGAAGGAATTATCTCTTTCACATACCTCAGTGTTCCTATGTTTTGGTGTTTACTGAAGGCTTATTACTTTTCAGGGATTATCAGTAAGATCATAAATCATTTTATCTATTTGGAAAGGAAAATCCTATTATGTGGATGATTGTGTTTTATTTGTTAAAACTGTTTTGTTATCTAAATTAATTTATTCATTTATGGTTTAAAAATGGTCTGAATCCCTCATAAAATTGATTAATGTGGCCATCAAGAACCTCATTTGGACTGGTAGTACTCTGGAAAAAAGATTGGTTACTATCCATTCGAACAGTTGTGGCAAACCATTAAAGATGGGGGTCTTGGTGTCAAAACTCATTGATTATTAAATATAACCTTACAATATTATTATTTCTGGATTCTAGTAAAATATAACTCTAAATAAAATTCATTATTGTGTTCCAAATTAATTATCAATATCAATAGGACATCATAAATCACATGGATTCCTTTGTTTGGTCTTCTCTTAAATCTACCTTTTCTCTTATTGATTCGACACAAGATGGACTAATTTTAACGATTCCCATATTATGTTTTGGAAGGATAATTGGACCGGTACACCTCTCATTGATTCTCTTATCAATGATGTTTCAAATTTGGATCTTGATATTCTATTAAGTGTCTTCTTTATGATACTTTTATTTTTAATGATCATATTAAACACATTATCAATAATTATTGATTTTCCCTCATTGGTGATTTATGGAACTAAGAACCAAATTATTATGGTATTATCACATCAAAATACTTATACACTAATGTGACTACTATTGTTTTGGGTTTGTATTGTATTGATAAATATAACAGGATGGTCATTCCCCATATCTGTTCACTCCTGTGTGGAGGCTAGATCATGGTAAAGAACCTACTGATTTTCTCCTACAGGTCTCTGGAATATCTCTTTTCTCTACCTATATTCTCTTTGATCCACATTAGGAGTACATATACCATATTCTTCTGAGTTATGATATAATAGCCTCTATGATGAAGGCTCTTTTTGATGTTTTCGGGTTACAATTACATAATTTTTCTACTATCTGAGACATTTTGGAAGAACTACTCTGCCTACCTTTATCTCTTTTGTTCATGCATCTTTTATAGCTTATTTTTGTTAAGATAGATCATTCAAACTCAATGGTGAGGAATGGGAGAATTCAAAATAGAGTTTTTTTAATTATCAGGCCTATCTTGCTGGTATTGTTTCTATTCCAAAAAATGTGAATCTCACTCAGAAAGATTATTGTCATAACTTGGTTCATGACGTTTCAGTTCTCACTCATATTATGGTTAAAGGTAATTTTCTTCCTCTTTTGGATGCAATTGATGTGATATGGAATCCTCCCTAATTTTGTTAGACTAAAATATATACTGATGGATCATTAAGAGGGAATCCAGATCCTTCGGGTTGTGGATTTATTTTCAAGAACAACATTAGAGATGAAGGGGGTTTCTCTTTTATCTCTTGAGGTATTTTCTCCTCCTTGGAGGCTGAGATTCTAGGATTCTTCACTGCTCTAGATCTCTCTATGCAGAGGGGTTTGAATAAGATTTGCTTGGAGTGTGATTCAACCACGGTTGTTCTTCAAATCAGAACTAATTTTAATCACATCCTTTGGAGACTTTATAATAGTATATTAATTATTTACAATTTCTACCATCTATAGATTATATCATTACACATGTTTTCGGGAAGGGAAACCCTCTAACTGACAGTCTAGCCAACAATGGTGCAGATAGGGGGAGACTTTTTTGGTCTGATCACATTCCATTTGTTGTAATCCCTATTTTTCAAATAGATAATTGTAATTTTCCTTTTTTTAGAAATTTTTGACTTGTTGGTCTTATTTTAATAAAGGGGACCTATTTTATATCAGGTGCTCATATAATTTTATAAAGGGACCAAACCCTAATCTTAAATACCAAGATGACCCAAAAACTTTTCCAAAAGCCATTGGTTTAAAATTATTTGACCATATCCACAATAAGTTCTAATTTTATTGGTTTTTGAGATATTACTAAAAATAATTTCAATATATATATATATATATGTTAAGTAAGTAAAACGATAAAAATGGAACTTTCCTTACATTTAACATTTATAAAACATTGAGATATGTTCAAAACATCGTATTTTCCATTATAAAAATCAATTTTTAAAGAAAAATGATTTATTTTTTCATAATTATTTATCAATAAGTTATAGATATGGTTTAGTAAATTAAAATTGTTAAGAAATACCAAATTATTGATTTTTTAGTTAATATATAACAAAAATAAATGACACTATAAAAATTAAAAGTGATGTGTGTTGATTTAATTATTTTTATTAGTTATTAATTTATATAAATAAATCATGTTCCAAAAATTTAAACCTAATATATTGGAATCATTATATTTTTTTATACATTAAAATAAAAAATAATAAAATAATGCTTAAATTCACATTATTATTATTTTACAAAAATTTTTTTTATTAAATTATTTAATGTAAATAAAAAACCTATATTATTCCAAGTGAGAATAAATATTTAATATAGTATATTAATTATCCAATTGATCGTTTGTAATTAACACACTGACCCATATCTTTTAAAAACATTGTTAACATGGCATAGGATTAAGTTGTGTTTTAGCACGTCAAATGCTCTTATTTTAAAATTAATTTCCAAAACACATGCTATATTTAATTTTTAAATTAGATATAACAATAAAAATATAGTGGATAGATATTTTTGAATAAATTTCACTTTATTTTCGTCTTAATGGTTATAGTACATATGTTTCAAAACTAGATGCTTTAATAAAACCCTTAATTATACAATAGAGTAATCATAAATTTTATGGAACTAATATATTGAAATGAACATATTTTTGTGTGGTGGAGGTTTTCATAAAACCATAATATCCATTAATACCTTATTTTTTCAATTTTTAAGGGACATATGGATAGCTATACCTCCCATTATTGATTACCTTTTCATATTTAAAAGAGTGCCACTCCCCTCCAATATAAGAAAATAGCACTCCACGGTTACTCACCCCTCTCAATAAGATTAGAAATAATCCACGATCTTATGAAGTATCTACTCAAAATATCCAACCACATCTTAGAATACTAACAATTATAAAAAATAAATCTATGGAATCCTATTGGTGAAAACAAAAACAACTTACACGATTAAGAGGTAACAAACATCTTTAAGATTTTTAGTCTTATTTCCATTATCCAATACCTCAAATCATATAATTTAATTCTTAAATGAAGAGAAAAGTATCCTAAATATACTATTATGTTGATATTATATGGTTTCTACATATAAATACACATACTTCTATCTAATGGGAAAACACATATTGTTTCTTTATATGACGTCTTACCAGCTCACATAACGATGATTGTTCATTTTTCCATTACACCCTATAATAGTGGCCATTACGAGGAATAATTTATTTATATATGATACATATGATATTTATTATGTATTTATACTTATTTAATACTTTTATATCATGTACCCTTAATACATTCATTTTTTTTGTTAATACGATAACATCATTTGAGGAAATATAGACTAACACCCCTTGAAGCGAAGTGATTCATTCACACTATGCATGGAACATATTAAGGATAATTCAAAAAAAATATGAAATATATCACATAAAGATGGAAATTTAATTTTAATATACATGAATATACATATAATTTATTTTTCATTAATTTAATACAACCAAGAAATTAAATTGGTGTTCATGCGTACGTATAGCTTATCGTCACCATGAATGATGTATTTCATTTCTTGTTATGATATTTGCAGTTTATTATAAATAAAAATTTACTAAATATATAAGATAATTAATTCATGGTTTACTTTGTCTATATGGTGAAATCTTGATTTATGTAATTTTATTATCAAATTAAAAGTCAAAACATAAGTCCTAAAACTAAAAAATTAACACCAGAAATAGTTAAAATAATTAATCTATGTTAAGAAAGAGGTACTAATTATTATAATAATTTATTATAAGATATTATAAACATTATTATGGTTTTAGTATAATTTTTTTACATATTTAATTCCACTATACAAGATCTCAATGGTAAAACAAAAAATAAAGGTTATGGTAAGGGATTTCATCTCATTTTACATTCCGTTGATATTTATTTGTTCTTATGCACCAATTCACTTTTTAATAGTTTTTATAATGTAATTTTAAATTTTATATCACGAATATAAATATTCTCATGATATTATGAGTTTTATTTTACCCCTTCACGGGGATAATTATTTAAATGTTTCAATTTTTTATGGGACACATTGGAATGTTTAAGATTATTTTCCTCAAGAATGTTCTAAATGATTATTTTTGAAACTTCACTTACTTTTTTTATTGTTAAACATATATTGACATAATATGTTTTGGTAAAAAAAATTGAAAAGAAATATACTTGAATATTTATATTTTCATATGATGGATATTATTATTTATTAAACCATATATGGTTTTATGTACAATATTTACTCAGACAGTTATTTGATTAAATATAAAGTAATTGATAAGTATGTATCTTTCATTCAATTAAGATATTTGATAATTCATTTTGTTTATTATTTAAATTTAATATTATATATTTTGTGTTTTTTTAAATTATATGATAAGATGGGTTCTGGTTGTAGATATCCCATTGAGGCATCATCAATATCATGAGATGAAATAGATGGCCAAAATAGATGGGTTTTTACCTGATAGATAAATTTTATTATGAAAGGTCTTTGACGGTAATGGATCCATGTACCTAGGGAACATGAAATTTCATAATTAATAATTTCCCTAATTTAGTTTTCTTTATTATTTATCCATGATATTTTTCATCGACATATCTATGGATACATTTAATTTGTAGTTCATAGATTAAATGGAATTCATTTCACTCTCTTACCACGCCATATTGAATTTTCTTTATCTAGTTTTTTAAATGGGATTTGTTATCAGTAATTTACCATTCCATTATGATATATTATCATTTATTAATTATTTAATCCACATTACATAACCTTAATTACCATTTTTTCTCACCCATACTATGTTTCCTTTCAACTTGTTATGAAGAACAAATCCTTGAATTAACATTCCAGGATACAGTTTATTTCAATTTAATATGGGTCATGTTATTATTTTCAATTTCTAAATTTATTATGGGTATCATTTATGAAATATATCCTTCCAATATATCTAAACAGATTAGTGCTTTTGGACTTCATCCCTTGTAATCATTCCAATTTTATAAAACAATTTATCAGAACTCTGATTCTAAGATCAGGGCGTTATAGTTAGTATGAGAATAAGTCTAGTAGAATACTTGGAAACTATATTTATAAAACCGATATTAATGAATATGACCCAAATATATTAATTCTTGATGTGTATAGAAGTAAATCCTAGAATTTATTACATTTAGATATTATGTGATTATTCCTATAAATATATCCCAAACTAGATACTACATGTGGATATTGTTCTAGGAAAGATGTACCTAAGAGTAGTTACTATAACAATGTGTTCTAGGCCTGACTCAGAGTGACAAAAAACACACAAAAAAACAAGCCTTAATACAAAACTGATATGACACTCTTTAGGGTTATTCTATAGATAATTTACTTTATATTTACCTAACAATATGATGTATTTAAAAGTAATGATTTCCCCAAAGATATTATTTTTATGATTATCAGTAAAACTACACATAAATTTATCAATTAATGTGAATAATTTGTTTGGTTTTGATATTATACATTACTATATGATCTTACCAAGTTTATTTATTCAATTTGAAATGGAACCCAATAAATGAAATGTGTACCACACTGATGCACATGATCAAAGGAGTAATAAAGATCAAATATTTCATAGTCTTATGATAACCTCTCAATGTGAAATAGTCTCCTGATCATTATCATTAACTGTAGAAATATTATAATTTAATATTAATATGGGTAAAATATTCATGAATTCATATGTATTTAATGAAAACCATGACAAGAAGAGTCCATCTGATCACTATGAAGAATGTAATGGGTCAAAGAAGACAATGGCAAAGAATTATTTTCCCATATGAGATAATTTGGGAAAGAAAAAACTCGATACTTGCATAAAAGGAATGGGAGTTTAATACAAGTGTGGAATGTATGTAAACCATGTTTCAATTGAATGTGCAAGAAAATGATTCCATTATAAAATGATTTAATTTCAAGGTTATGGGACACTATGAAAATAAATGTCCCATGTATCAAAGGAATAAAGACCAAATGATTATATAGGTTAATGATCAAGTTATACTACTACCAATGAATATGAGAAATTATTTATAAGAATATTAATGGGATTATTTTTTCACGAATCTATTGGTTATAATATTTATGGGATATATGATGATCTTACTATAACAAATTTTCATTAAAGATTTTAGAATCATATTCTGAATTATATAACGAAATTATATTTAGTAGATAGTTATTTTTTTGAAATGCATATGATTGAGATAAATAAAACAGTTAATATGTTCCTCATTTAATGATAATTATGAAACCTTATTAAATTAAAAATGTGTTGACTACCTTGGAACTAATTAATGACTTATAGAAAAGTTTTATATGATATCTTTTAAGGATTTTACAACACATTTGAATCTATGGAATATACAAAGTAACATGTGTCTTACATATGTGAAGAGAAATAATGAATATTTCCAATAACATTTTATAGTAATTCATGTTATTAACATAATTCTAGAGAATAAATGATATGGAACTTCACATGATTCATATGTGATGATTAGAGAGATACCACATGTTGTTTGGATTAATAATAAGTTCAATTTAAAAATTCAAAAACATTCATTAAGAAAGTGTTGGATCCTAATTTTTTGGAAGAGTTAACCATTTTTTTACATGGATTAGGTTCGAAATTAGATATAGTTATAGATATTGGTATATTATATCAATATAAGATCAATATTGTTCTATAAGATGAAGTGGATATAGTTCAAGGAATTCTGGAAGGGTAATATTTTTCTTTCAGAAACCTACTATGTAAGTATATTAACATATATTCTTAGTGAGTGAATGAATTACTCTAATCCATGAAAAAATATCTTCAACCTTTTTTTTTCTGAGAAACTACATTTCTAATAAAACAAATTTCCTCTTTTATCATCACATATTTAGGGATTTTGGTTAATAATTTTCTCATAACCATGTTCTCTAAAACTCTCCATCAAAACATTATTTTTAGAAATTTCCTATGTATTAGTATTTCAATTTCCCACTAATGTTATCATACTATGAAACCTAGTAATGTGACCATTGAACTCTACTTTACCCCTTATAAATAAGATGTTTTTAACCCTTTTCATGATGTAGGGATTTCAACCACAGTATTTCCATATATCAATTCCTTGAATACTATGATCCAGTTTTAATTGTGAGGATGAAATTTAATTATGGTGCAGAGAATGTAATACCCCAATAAAATTCAATATTTTCAGGTTAAAATAAATATTATTTTTTATTTCATTATAAAAAACATCGTGTTATGATTATGATACACCACACCAAGTTACCTTTTTCTTACATGATATACTAGGTTTTATAGCCTTTTAATGTCACAACAATTTTTAAAACAAATTATTGAGAATTTGATAATTAAAATTTTCAAAATAAACTTTATTTTTTAATTTTTAATTTAAAAATTATCATAGGGTGAATTTTTTGTATTGTTTTTTGTTATTTTGTTTTTCTATTAATAGTGAAAAATACTACATTTTTGTAAAAAACTGTCATTTTGTTCAAATAATAATATAAGATAAATTATATATTAAATAGTTTTTAATGTCACAACAGTTCATTTGTTAATATATTAATCGAATTTAGCTCTGTATAATAATTTTTATAATTGAATTTGATATAAAAACATAATTATATTTTGAATGTTTCTACTTTAAAAACCTACATTCTCGCCACAAGTGTGGGATTAACATTAATCATTATTTTCTATCTTTTGTTATTTGAATTTTGAAAAAAGTAAATAACTAATTGTAATTACTAAAATATATTCATTCCAATAAAGAAAAATAAATTTCTTCCTAAAATATTAGTGAAAGTGATTAAAATTATTTATGAGGATTAAGGTGATATGAAGCTTAATGTGGGACTAAACCTTAATCATAAAGACTTAAATGACATGGAATGTTTTCTAAAAGACATTGGATAAAAATAATTTGAAAATATCCTCACTTGGTTTTAATTTTTTGGTTTATTGGGGTATTATTAAAAGGATGTGCGATATATGAAATGTTAGGTATGAAAAAATTCCAAAAATGAACTTTCATTAACTATAAAATTTATAAAACATTCAGATATGTAAAAAAATCAAATTTTATGTTATACATATAATTTTTTAAGGTGAATGGGTTATTTTTAACATAATAATTTATGAATAATTTTTAAATACGATTTAGTTATATAAAATTCTAATTAATTTCCAATTTAGTGATTAATTTGTTAATTACTAACTAAAATAAATGATACTATTATTATTAAAAGTGATGTTATGTGATTTAATTAATGTTCTTATATATTTATTATGAAAATTTTTTCATGTAACACAACTATAAAATAAATATATTTTATTTATAATATTATTTTGATATTTTAAATTTAAAATTAAATAAATAATATCAATATTGACATTAGTTTTATTTTACAATAAATTATATTTTATTAAATGTATTAAAATTAATAAAACCCCAATATTCTCAAAATTAATTTTTAAGTGTTATTAAGTATTAAATATGGTCTATTAATGGACCAATTCATCATTTAAAATGAATATATTGGCCCATATGTTGTAAAATTATTGTTCACACGGTTCAGGTTTATGTAGTGTTTTACCATGTCACATGTACTTGTTTTATAATTAATTTCAAAAAAAATTGTTAGTTTTATTTCATAAAATATCTATAATATTAATAATTTAGTGTCTCTATATTTTTAAATTAATATCATGCAAATTTTTAATTAATGGTCCTATTAGTTATTTGGTAAAACTAGATTCTGTAAAAAACCAAAATGACAAAATTGGGGAATCATTAGTGTTAAATAACCAAACTATTAAAATGATAATATTTTTTGTAGTAGAGGATTTAATAGACCATTCAGCCAATTTAATATATTTTTTCCAATTTTATAGGCACATTAGGTAAGTTAGACCTCCTATTATTGAATACATTTTGTTATTTACAGGAGTGCCACTCCCCCTCCATTATAAAAAAAATCATTATACCCCTTCCCCACTGACTCTAAAGACACATTATCTTGATTAAGACATGTACAAATATATTTTAACAATACTTAAACTCATCCTATAAGACTATTTTTTTTCATAAATCAATCCAAGGAATTCCATTGCAAAAAACCTAATGGGCTTACCTGATTAAGAGATAACTCAGTTTCTTAACCTTTTTAGATTTATTTCCATTCTCCAATCCCTAAAATCTTATTATTTCACTTTTGTATAAAGAAAAAATATCATAAATATAATTTTGTTTTGTTTTTATAGGTTTTTGACAATGACATTAACAAACGTGCATCAAATGGGAAACGAACATATTGTTTCTTTGTAAGGTGTACTCTTGTGTCACGAAACGACGATTGTTCATTTTTTATTTACCTCTTATGATGGTGGCCATTATAGATGGAAAATATATTTATATATGATATTTTTGATATTTATTATGTATTTATACTTATTTAATCGTTTTATAACTAATAACATCAATACATTCCATTTTTCATAAATATGATAACATCGTTTGAGTATGTGTGGCTTCTGCCCCCCAAAGCGATGTGGTTCATTCACAATATAATTTGAACATATTAAAGATATTTTTTAAAAAAAATACATGAAATATATGAAATAAAATTGTAATATAATGATAATATACATGTATATATATATAATTTTCTTTTCATTCTTTTGATATGATAAATAAATGAATGTAGTGTTCATGTGTACATACAGCTTACCATCTCCATGAATGGTTAATTTCATTTCTTCTCTATAATCTTTATAGTTTATTCATTGTACATATGTACTGAATATATTTTATAATTACTTAAGGGTTTATATAATGGATACTATTAAAACTTTATCTATGTAATACGAGTATAAAATAACATGTCCAAACATATTTGAGAAAACTAGGAAATTAACAACTGAAATAGATAAAATAATAAAATAGTGTTAATGAAAAGGTAATAAAATATTAAAAGAAGTTAATATATGATATTATAAACGTTATAATGGTTATGTAATAGAGATATTAATATATTTTGAACCACTATATTGGATTATATTGACCTGACAAGATAAAATAAGGTTAAGGTAATGGATTTTGTCACCATTTATATTTCATTGATACTTATTTGTTGTTATTATCCAATTCACTTTTATATGGTGTTTATATTGCTATATTACATGTCCTATCATGAATATCATTTATATAATGATACTCTATGTTTAATATTATCCATTAAATAGTATTAATATTTAAATTATTCAATGTTTCGATGGGGCACTTTAGAAAATTTAATGATTATATTCCTCAAGAATGTTCATAATGATTATCTTTGTGATTTCACTTGATTTTGTGATTTCCATAATTATCATAGAACAATCACTTAATAGGGAATACTTTTTCCTTCTATGATTCCATGAATTTTAATATTTTTATATAATGGATATTAATGTCGACTAAACCATTTATCATTTTACATATAGTGTTTACATTGAAAGTTATTTGATTAACGGAGGAATAATTGATTAAACTATATCCTACATTCAATATAGATATTTTATTAGGAATATTGTTTTTAATTTATATCTATTATTATATATGAGGAATTCTTTGGAGATATATGACATAGATGGAGCCTGGATATAAATAGCCCCTCGATGCATCAGTAGTCTCAAGAGATGAAATTATTCGCCGAAAAACATGGGTTTTTTCTTGATAGATGAACTATCTTTTGAAATATATTAAACTAAAATTAACCATTTACTATTTATATCCACAAGAATCAATAATATTTGTAATTTTAATAAAAAATAACAAACTACTTAATATAATATTAAAAGCACCCCTCTCCTCCCCTTATAAAAACAACCCATAACAAACCATTCTCCTAATACCATATAAGACAAAAGTTTTTCCAAATATATACCCAAATAACAACTCAATATTATCCCCAAATGGTATTTTTGATATTTTCATTAAAATAAAAATATAAGGGTCTTATGGGGAATCCAGAGAGGATAGATCCAAAGGATAAGGTGATACCCTAAGTCGAGTATTTTATTTTTATTTTCCTTCGCATACTCTAAAAGTCCTCAATTAGACATGGAATAATTACTTCAGTGTCATATATATGCTATCATATTATTTATTAATGTGATATCTATCATCCAGCATTTTTTCCATATTTTCTTATTCAAAAAGAACCTCGTCTGTATATTGTTAGTTCACCTCCTCAGTTGACGATGGATCTTAGTTTCCTATAACTGCCTTCATGGAAGGTTAATGTTGTGTTTTAATTTTTTTTAAATGAAATATATATATATATATATATTATATTTTTTTCAAATTATTGAATAAATATTTGGTCACAATATGAAATAATATGAAACTAGTTCGGTATGGTCATTAAAAATTCCAAAAATTAATTAACAGCATCCCATTAATGTTTAACTAAATGAATTTTACATATAATAGAAATAATATGGAAATGTGGGTCCATTTATATTTATATATACTCATGAATACTTACTCAATTCTATTAATGAGTATTAGTCACTTTGGAGAATAGCATCCATAATTCTACCCAAGTAATCCAACCATTGAACGATGAGACAAAAACTCATAGAAATGAGAAATAAAATATTATATATCATTGAAATGGTTATTAAAAACATAATAAAATTATATTAAATCATATTTATATGATAAAGTTTTTTTACGTAATTAATTAATTAACCCAATTTGAATATCCTGGATTTTATCTTCACGTATATAGTGGTTTTCTAACCTAAGGTTCAATATCTCTTCAAACCACACTTTTTAATTTGGTTTTGAAGTTTACCTTTCTAACTCACATTCCATCCATATTTAATGTAATGGAATGGTTCTAACATATACCTATATTTATCCCACATATATACCTAACTTATTCAACCTCCCTTTAATTTTTTAATAAATGGATTGGGATTATTTATCAAATTCTGACTTCTTGAAATATATTTTTATTATAATTTGAGGTAATAGTATGCAACCCGTTTCATTCTAGGGGTGATTATTATGTATATTAATTATGATCAATTTTTTAGAAAAAATTAATTTATATGCTATGATGGGTTCACCCAGATAGATCTCTAATTTATTGGGAAATGTTTTAGTTTCATCAGATAATATGTATCAGATTTAAGTGAAATCCAAATTAATTATGGAACTCTTTCTACCATGTGATTTCACATTTCTAAGTAGCCTAAACTTATTCTTATGACATGCTATTTGTTTCATACCCATTACCATGTTTCAATGATATTATTATTTCATGTTTCTTATATAATACCTCTTTTTGATTAATCTTGAACCTTTCCAACTATGTTATCATAATAATATTTATAACTCATATATTATGATTCATTACCAATTAATATCCCTTACCGGTAATTATAGATCACTATTTTCTTTTATGTACTCCATAGGTCATCATATGATGTTTTAGGATATCAAGTGGATTTATGGGCTCATTATAGATATAAAAATATGTATGTTTTACTTCAGTTTCTTGTTGATTCGTTTTTCATATCATCCTTCAATGTCACTAGGCCCCTCGATCCTAATTTTGGTTTCATTCTACATTTATGTAGAAAATATTTTAATGTTTTATGAAAAATGATTTGGTCACTATAATGGGGAATGAAATATGATTTAGAGTGACTATTAAAGGGGGGTTATTAGGGCCTAATAAATACCTCTTATGAATTGATTGGGGTTTCTCTATCAAAGGTGATAGCTTACAACTCAATTCCATTTGTCTCTTATGGGGTTAGGTTGTTGTTTCTATGAAACCATTTTATATTCCATGTCACAGTATACATGATTACATTAAATTTGTTATTTATTTATTTTATGCTTATTTATGTGTCACATAAGGGATTTTAAAATATTTTAATATGGTTTTAAGCCTTGTAATCGAACTCATTCCGTACCATGTGTTTTTATAAATTCATACGTGGTTTCAAAAGGTTGAAAATTGATTTAAAATTGATGATGACCACCATTTTGAGGGTTCAAAAGATGTAATTCCCCTTATTTGATTTTTTAAAATAGTCTTTCACGTTTTTATGTTTTTTATAGATGTTTTAAACCAACTAGTTTCTAATGGAATAATATCTTGTTTTAAAAATGGATTTTTTTAAATTAATAGGTTTCATTGACCAATGCGGGTCATGTTTCTGAATATTTGTTGATAACTTTGAAATATTTCAAATATGTTTCTAACTAATGTATGAAATTATAAATTTATTTATAGAGATATTTTCATAAATTATAATATCATTAGTTGGTTTAGATGATATATAAAATAGTGAGATTTTGATTGGCATCAAATGTGTATTATAAAAATTTCTCATACGGAACATTATAATAAATGGTTTTTAATGAGATACTTGTGGCCCACATGGGTCCCATTTATATTTCCCCATGTATTGGTTGTTATTTTTAGTTATGGTGTGGAAATGGTGATAAGATGAGTTGTTTTTTGGGTATATTGTTCGTGAGCTTGTCTATTATAAAAGCATTGAATTTTATTATGGATCTCTAAATTTGTTTTCCAGATTTCTAAAATATGTAATTGATTTCTTGGGATTCCTACAGGAGATGGTAGATATCTAAAAAACTGGAATCCCTAGTATAGACAGTTTTGTCAACTGTGGAGGCTTGTCATCTAGATTTAGTAAACTAGTGGAATTGAGTGTGGCCCACTATATTAAGTGATCTTGTGTAACTCGTTATGGATCGTGGTAGTGTTGTCCTCTAGAGTGGTTTATCTCTAGAGAGTTTCATGAAACTACTTAGGATGTGACAGTTTCAGTACTATTGGACTATTTTTTATTTTTCCACTTTGGGTGGTTATTAAGTTAGTCATAAGAATATTAAAATCATGTTTAGATCCTACTTAGGATAGTTAAATTGGATTACTCATTTTGTATTGCAAATATAATATATTTATTGTTTAGTTTCATGGAACTTCCTTCATAATAGAACCATTTTAACAATTCATTGATCATAGGGTAACTTCTTGTGAATGATTCACATTATAGTTGAGATTTTTGTTCCTTTCAAGAAGTATATAGTAATTGGTTTAAAAAGGATTAATTACTTAAATATAAGATGATTTATTTTATATATTGATTTGATGGATTTAGCAATAAGATGGAATTAAATGTTTTTGTATTGAAAATTTTATTTTTGGGTTTTTTAAATGTCATTTAGAATTATGTTCCTGGTTTCTTTCTAAATTTTCATCAAAAATGATTTTGAAAAATAAATGGACTTGGTAACCATTTTTTGGATTTAAAATCATAATAGAAAATAGGGGATTATAATATGATTATCATTGTGTAATTTTAACTGTGTTTTGGTAAATGTGGTTTTATTTGGGAAAAATTGTTTTCCTAGTGATTAATTTCTTTTAAGGATATAATTTTGGATTCATTTTGTGAAGGGTTCCGGAAGGCATACATTATTTGTTATTTCGATCTTGCATGAATGAAATTTAATATATAAGAATTTGTATATATGTTAAAGGTGGAATAATAATAGGCTATATACCCTCATTCCAATAATCTATAGTTTCCAGTATATAAATAGATTATTGTTTCATATTTTTGATAGTTTTTTGTCTTCCAATAATGATATTATGTTGGATGGGGATTATGGTTATAGTGGAGGTTCACTATAGTAGTTTGGTGTTTTATTTTAGTTTTTTGGATTCTTATTGGCCAATTTTAAGAATCTCTTCTTTTACCCCCACAAAAATATTCATCGCATTCCTTTTTCTATATGATTTTTACCACTTTAATTGAAATCATTATTAACAGGTTTTCTAATCGATATTTTTTTAATAAAATAATAGATATTCACATTCGATTCCATGGTAACTACATATCTCAGTTAAACTCTACAGTTTGGGTCCTTCCATGAATACTATCTTCATTGAATGATCATCACATATTAAATCCACAAAGATAATATGTAAAATAACATAAATATTCTAGATCAAAAATTGACATATTTAATTTCAAATTAAATTTTATTCAAATGAGAGTCTCAAGAATAATTATGAAATGATTCTCATACCCCCTGTATATTTTAGATCCTGTTAATATATCATCAATGAATACAACTATTAAATCATTGAGGTGATCCATGAATAATGTATTAATTAAATATATAAACTCATAGTCCATATTAATTAAACCCACGACAATTATAATAAACTCATAATGTATTTACTGCAAAAGAATGCAGTCATTGGTATATCATCTTCCTTTACCCCTAATTGGTGATAACCATAGTGAATATTGAGTATTGAGAAAAATAAATATCCTTGATTTTTGTTAAATAATAAATAATTGTTCATGAGGGGATACATATTCATCATATTAATTACACTAATATCTCTATATTCAAAGAATAAACCCATGATCCAATCATTATCTTCAAATGAATGGGAGGGATATAAATGATTAAACACTAGGGTTGACTAATCCCCTTTCACACTACTCCTGGAGTTGTTTCATTGAATATGAAAGATCCATTAGTGATATTTAATATAGAATCTTAAATATAGGTTATTAATTTTTTGATTAGTTCGATAAAAAACTCTACTTCCCCATTAGGTAGATGTTCAGATAATTCATCATGAAAAAATAAATATATTCACACATATGATGTAAATAAATCATTTATACATTTTTCATTCCAACCATTGGTTATATTATATTTTATTTAATAAATATTTCATTTAATGGGATACATGAGGATGATCCTGCAAATACTAGGATAATGAGGACTCACCTCTAAATATATGGAACTCTACTCCCACCTTCACAAGAAATAATATATTTCGATTGGAAATAATTTTTTTTCATTACGGTCAAAAAGAAAATACATATTCAAAATTATGTAAAAGTCAACCATGGGTATGATAATCATGTTTTCAAGTATTGTGTGTTCATGCACCATATTTTGGACAAAATGAAATTCAATCATTGTATGAATTCTTCCATTCTTTTTTTTGATTTATAACACAATTATAAGTGAAATGACAATTTTTAAATTGTCATTTAATAATCTAGATATAAAATTGTTTAATGATCTAGAATCGAATATATAATATTCTAGCATATATATTATGATATATTTTCCTACCCTCACATATGTATAAAATTTTTATTCAACCATGGTTATCTCATAAGAATAACCCGGACCCCAGTGCCTATTTTGAAGTATATTGACTGGATACTTGGGGCATTGGTTTGAGTCATTCCTTATCTCCTTGTAGTTAAATCAATGAATAAGAATACATTTGACCTCTCTATATAATTCATGATAATTTACATAAATTACATAATTATCTCATAATGTATGTCCTATATTTTACTTATTATTCATCGACACATTTTTTCACATGTTGTATAGTCAAACTCTTTTTATCATGATTTCATTTAAAAATATTAGAAATTTTGTAAAATTTATTAATCATGAATGATCATGATAATTTATCATCATATAGTGGGCCTTTTTAGAGACTATTATCATTTAGGGGATTCCCTTAAACTCAAAAAAATATTCAACTAACCCTATATAATAGTTTATTATAGAGTTTACATGCTACCTAAATTTTTTTATAAAATTATCCTCATACTCAAAAACACATTCTTATTTCTTTGGCTACAAATTAAGTAATTTAATTTCTATATATTCTCTTTTATCTTTAGGGAAGTATTTCTCAAAGAACATAACCTTGAATATTATTCATATCATGTTTCTATATCATCATCCTCATTAGTATTTTGAATCAAATACTACCACTTATCAACATATCTACACATATGATAAACCTCCATGACAATTTCTCCCTTTCATTACATCCCAATGTAATAAATATATTCTCTTTAGACATGATCCATTTTTTACTTCAAATGGGTTAGTTTTACTATTGAATGATGGATTGTTTACTCATATGAAGTGCTCCATCATTATTGGACCATGTTTTTAATTAGTTAATTTCTCTATATAAGTAAGATCATTAGTTATAACTTGATTCAACAACCCAAATATAGTTGTAATATACTCTGTCCCAACACCATCATTGTAAAATTCATATAGAAGGAAATCCCTGCACTGATTACAAGTGTTGGAAGGATTTCTCTTCCCAAGATAGGTTTCGTCTAAAAATGGAATGTAGTTAATTTGATCTTATCTTTATGAAAATGTGAAATGAAAATTAAAGTGAAAGTAATACTAAAAGGATATCATAATTATTGTAATATTTATTTTTATCTATAATATTGTTCCAAGGGTTAATACCAAACAAACAATGATACAAATAATAATTTCTTAGATCCCGTAACCTGGAGTCAGAAGTTTCTTTATTACATATATATGACATACTAGGATCTCATCACAAAGGACTAAATATTTTAGCACTCTTGAGAGACCTGATACATACAATATTGACATATTATTTTAGAAAATTATGATATACGGTAACACTTTATTTAATCATTCTTATACCTTTTAAAACCTTACTAAAGTTATTTATAGATCACATCTCTTTACCTAGGGGAAATGGAAACATAAGAAGGGCGATCTAAATTTCTCAATAAGGGTTCAATTATATTTGAATCTATCATAACTGGCATGCACATGTTGATAGAATGAATAATCAATAAGCATACTATATAATGAATATTTTTGGAATTTAAAAATATCAATGGATAACAAGTTAAAGAAAATAATTACATGGATAACGATATTATAATTCATGGTAATTTAATGTATAATGTTGGTAATCATAACCTTTAAAATCGAGGCCTCATCCCATATATGATTCTTGTCACTGTGGTTGAATCAAAGATGATATAATTTCTGTAAAGGAGTGAACCCAGAAATTATAATTTCATTGTGCAGGCATACACTTAATAAAGAAACCATTTACCTCCTGGGGCCTACTGATGCATCAAGGGGCTATATAATATTGGGTCCTCACTATTCAATTCAAAACATCCAATGCATTCACTATATAAAACATATGAATATCAATATAATTAACCATCATTATATCATTAGAATAAAAAAACATCATTATTGAGATACAAAGATAAAAAACATCAATATATACTCATTTAATAAGTGGGATAAATGGTTATAAGTATTCCAAAGAAAAAATGTGGGTGGTTAAACAATACATAATAAAAATAAATACTAAGCGTTAATCTCAATGAAATAAGAATTAGCCTTATCATAGAAACAAATATAACATAGTGGTGATGGGTACATTCAATGTGTTTCCATATCAATACAAGATAATAATTTATTTTAATTATTTTATACATTGTGAGACCATAACAATGGATAGAAAATCCATTATTATACTTTATAATGACCATGAGAATTATTACAATATTATCCTTTGAGTGTTTCTATCCATGTTTGTTTTATTAGGCCCACCCATCATATACAAATGTGGAGATTAAGATAATAATCAACCATAATTTTTTAGGTTCATTAATCCTTGGTACATATATACAATTGTCACATCCATTTTCTATTATTGAGTTAGGGATTCCATTTATATGAAAACCAGATGCTTATTACTTATTAAATTTTGGGTTTTAGGGAATTATGAATGCCTAGAAAATATATTTTATGATAGAAAATACCTTTGAAAATATAAAAATAGGAGGATAATTATTTATAATTAAAACCATCATGGCATTATAACAACATTATAAATTGATAATGGAAGGGGTGGAGTGACAACCATTATTTCATAACAATAAAATCATTGGAAAAAAGATATAATGAGAGTGTATTAATATTATCAAATTAAAAAAATAACAAATTGTAGGAAATAAAATTAAATTAAAATCAATAAAATTTATAGAAATTGTATTATAGGAAAATAATTTCAATTAAAATGAAACATATGGATTTGAATCCGTCAAGATACTAAGTAGATTCATAATGATTTTAATGAATACTTAAAACCTAGGAAACTCCTTTGGAGGAAATTCTAGCTGGAGCTCAGATGGAAGTTCATGATAAATTCCATTTGGTAGATATGGATGATATAATGGTTGAAATTGAGTTAATTTTATAGAAATAAAAGTGTGTATTTTCCATGGAAACTAAAGATATATAGTTGGTGATAATGGTAGCACATAAGGGTTATATATTTTATGATTTAGATAATTAAGGTTGAAAAATATTGTTTAGACATGTAATTATGAATTTACAACCTAAAAAGGTATTCTATAATTTATAATGTTAAATTTGATTATGGAAATTCAATCTAAATTATATCACCCATTTTAATTGTTATTTATATTGGTTAAATATCAATAATTGTTGTCATTTAATCAAGAAAAATGTTCCATAGACCATTATCATTTATTAATGTGATGAATCAATTTGTTTAATTATTTATCATTATTGAATTTCAATATATGTTAAAATTATCTTTCAGATTAAAACATATATTGTGTAGAAAACTTGTTTCTGTAAAAAGATGATGTTTTATATGATCTGAATTCCTAATATTATTTATCAATAATTATAAATTAGAAGGGTGTTAGTTTATTTTTAGAAATTCTTATATTTTTTATTAGTGGTATATCATTAAAATATATCCATTAGAAATCGAAAATATTTATTATTCCTTGAAAAATGATTATTTTAACACAGAAACTAATATTATCTTTTCTAAATTAATATTATGAAAATAAATAAAACTTCCACTATTAACATCTTTTAAAAATATTATAATGCTAATAAAATAATTTTATATGTTTCAATTTCCAAATTTCATAGTTTTTTTATGATAGTTCACGAATCCTGAATAATCATTTTCTAAAAAAAGTGTATTTTTAAGAATAAAATTTAATAATTGGATAAAATTAACAATGATTTTTTTTAACAAAATTATTTTTATTATAAAAATGACTGATCTTTTGAATTTAATTAATTTCAAAACAAATTCCACACAAAATTTTATTTAATTTAAATAAAATACCAAACATTTTTTTATTTGAAATTCATTCTTGTGTCAAAAAAAATGTATTCATAGTTATTCTATGTTAAATGTTTTATTTTTTAAATATGCTATTTTATTTATTATAAAACTGATCAATTAAAATGTATTATAATCTTCTTGGACATTATATTTGTTTTTGTTTTATAATAAATTATATTTTTAATATTATCGTAAAAATAAACAATTTTATAATATCACAAAATTTCACCCTGAAATAATTTTGACATAGATAATCCAAATATTAAAACCTCTTTTTTAAATATATTTCCAAAAATTTAGGGATTTTAAATTTAAATATATTCATTACTAAATGCTTGGAGAATTATTCTATAATTTTATTTATATAGTGTTTACCCACTAGATTAAGTACATCTGTATTAAATTTTTACCCACCCGCCGAATAATTTCATCCTTGAAATTGGGGTGTAAGTCAGCTACTAAAAAATGAGGTTATTCTATATTCATTGCTTCTCTATGCTCCGATTTTTCCTCCTCGTATAATTTTATTTATATTCTCAAATGGGAACTATTGTTGTATGAAAAATTCACCAAAGTAATTTATTATTACAATTCCCCATGGATATCATGATAATATGAAAAATAAATTTCCTCTAATGTTGGAAGATTATTTTATGAATACACACCAGTTTTGGGATAAATTGATGTTTTCAAAAGTATCTCTATCTTGATATCCTCTTAATGGATCCTCGAAAATTTCAATGTGAACTAATGGACATGTGTTGAAGATGTGTCGATTCAACAATTTAATTATTTGGTTTTTAGTTTTGAGGCACAAAACACCGATATTAGTTTTACTAATGAATTTAGATTTGAAGATAATTTAATTAAATTTTTATTCAGGGAAATATTTATTCTGTAATTATATTCAATCTATTTATCATTTAGGAATATTCATTGATGTATTTAGAACATGTTTTAGTGTATTCTGGAAACACCGTTCATAACCTACTTGTGATAAAAGTAACCTATGTATCATATATCATACATTTTCAGGAATTTATGGATCAATAACCCTACATTTAGAAGAAACACTACGTTTGAGGAAACAAATTAACCTTATGTTTAACAATTCATTGCCAATGTTTTTTGTTTTCAATATTATCTCTTATTTATACAATGGCCTTGGTGGAAATTAAGATCTACTCTAATCTAGTTAATGACAATATAAAAGGATTGTTATGATTGATTTTAATGGTACATATTTTACATAGTAAATTTATACTATTCTTCGGGAAGTTATGAGCTATATTAATTATTTTTGAATATAAATATTCAAGATTTTTTGTGCGATGCTTATGGAGTTTTTCTGAACATGAGTTGTTCGACCTACAATATAAATATCAAGACCGTATTCATAGTAAAAAGAGTTAAATATAAAGAAAAAATGATATTCATTCAAAATTATGTGTTGTTTATTTCATAGAAACACTTTGGATACATACATGTCTCTACCTATCGTATCACTATTGTTGTTGTTGTTTCCATCACTGTTACTTCACTTTATCATCACATATTCTTCTTCAATAATGAAAATGTATTTACCATATATACAATTTAGAGATATACATGTTTAAACATATGTATGCTATTATCTCTCTAACTGTTAAATAAATATTTTGTGGCATAAATGACATATTTTTCTGTTGTTCTTTATTGATGATATAAATAAATCTAACAGTTGTTACACATAAAATTATGTTTACCTTGAATTTTGAATAAAATTAATCATTATTCATTAGTAGAATATTCTATTTCTCGATCAAAGTTGTGGTTAAGATTCATCTTGTTTCAGTATTCATTAAATTTATGTTCTTCTATTAAAGAACTAGTAAACTTTTTAAAAGTGTCAAATTCCTTCACTTAATTGTAGATTTGAATGGTATTAGGATAAGTGGACATAGTGAGAAACCCCAAGCTCATGTATTTGGGTGTTGGTGGAGTAGACTAATGGATATTTTTTTCTTGAACAACTCTACATCACTGTGTTCATTTTTGTTATTTATTTCTTCTTCATTCCTAATGATAAGAGAAAAATTATGGAACACTTCATAGAAAAGACATGTGTATTGAATCTGTGATATTTTTAGAATCCACAATTCTCCCCCTCATGTTTATTCATCATCCTAATTATCATCCCAACCTAATAATTAGTATCAAAGGATGGGTTCTATTGGAAAATTTTCTTCTTGAATGTTTTCAATAATATATAAAATATTGAATTAAATGTATGTGATCTATTAATATATTTCTATTTGTAGAAAACATAGAATATTTTTGGATCTATTGGATAGTATAAATTTATATCAATTTAATTAATTATTGTGGAATATATCAATAAGTGATATATGAAGGCTCTATAAAATATTTAATTAATCTATCAAGCCTGAGTTAAATATTATTATGAAGACATCGTGAAATGGTGGATTCTAGAGAAGGTATGTCAATGATCATTGATCAATATTATAATAGTGATAATTATGGATTTTGTAAATCTTGAAAGATTAATTTTTAAAAAAAATATTGGAATAAGGGTTCATTTTATAGTAGTTTAACCCTATGAAATCCCTGAGGAAGGTTTTAGGATTGGAATTCTGAACAAAAAATGGAATATGATATCAAATCAAAAATATATGATTGTTATTGTGTGTTGATGAGGAACTAATGAATTCAATATGATATGTCAATATCCTAGTGCATATGAGATGTGGAAGACTATTTTCATATTTTAACAAGGATCTGGAAATATTAGACAACTATGGTACGCTATTATGATATTAATGTATGATCCCTTCAAGATATATGGGGATTAAACTATCACTCAACTAGATAAATGATTAACCATGATTTTTAGTAATGATTCTTCTTTAGCAAATCCACATTCATAATCAGAACAAGAATTAAATGTTCTTAGAGTACACCCCATTAAGTGAGTGTAATATCTGCAGCTTTACATCAATCTTTGTAAGGACCAAAACTATTGTTCATTAAAATTGTATTGATATAACTAGAAATCTTATTATGTAGAATTGTCATATGAAATGTATCCAATTCATTGGTTTTGTGACTTTGGATTTCAAAATAATGTTAAGAATTTTTATTGTTGATAATATAATCTTTGAACAGTGATCACATTATTAGTATAAATATAATGATTTAAAAAATATAATTTACTAAAAAAAGGAATTGATGGACTTATCCAGTAGAACTTCTCCATACGAATCCCATTTGTCGGAACTCAGAATGGAGGTGGAATCATTGGGCTTCACTCATGACCAAGCCTAAACTGAGCTTCAACACATTAAGCTCGAACGGAACTACCTATGAGTTAAGTGGATGTTAATAGAGATTACCGCTCGAGTGATATTATTAGAGCCACCAAAATAGTATTTCAACATCACACGCATTTCCCTTAGGTAATATGATGTTGTTTCAAGGAATTATGTTACAAGACACTGTCACTATGACTTTGCACATTATTTTTTTATAAAGGATATACATTCATTTTATTATTGGTACATTGTAAATAGTTTTTAAATCACAAATAGTTTTTAACGTTAATATTCCATATAGATATCTATTTTTATGAATTAATGGATTTTTGAATTAAATAATAATATTTTAAAACTTTATTAGTAAATCGATTTTTAAATACAAATGATCAAATAATTTTTAGGAATAGGATTGTAATTTTTATTAAGGTTTGAACACATCATTTTTTAAAACACCTGAATTTTCAATAAATGTCAGTTTTTATATTAAAAGTAAAAATTCACATATATATATTTTTTTTTATAAAATCAATCTTATTTTTGGAATCCAGATGTTTAAATTATCCAACAGTGAATTTTTCATAATTTTATGAAACAGTGGAATTTTTGGGTAAATATTAAATACCATTTAATTATATAATGTGTTTTAGGACATCATATTGACCTAATAGTGATGTGATAAAAAATAATAATTGTGTTTTGTAGACAATATATGTTTTAACATTAAAATATTTTGATTTTATTTTTTTTGATTTATTTTACAACTCTTTAGTGGACCCTCCAAGACTTATAAAAACATTTACCTTTTTAAATTGATTTCCTTGTGAGTGTTACTCACACATACATTAGAAAGACTAATATTTTAATATGTTAGGCCATTTTTCTTATAAAATAATTTTTTCCATTATCCTTTCGAAAAAACCATTGGCAAAACCCATGGGTTGGTTTGTGGTTTTGGTTAGTTTAATGTGTGGTGTCCAAAACCTAAATAATAAAGAATTCCATCTCATTTCCTATATTAACCCAACAATGCTCTCAATTCCTATTCACTAAAAACCTTTTTATCTCGAACAACCTATTACATCCTCTCTCTAGAAGCCTCCCATGGTACCCCAAGCATCCAAGAAGCCTCTCTCAAGCCTCTCCCAATCCATTGGGAAAACACTTCCAAGAAAGTGATTTCTTCCTTTCTCATTTTTGTCCAAATTTCATTATGTTAATATACCATTTTGATTTCATTTATAAATGTTGGGGTATTATTTTTAATCTTCCCAATACTTCCCTCTTTTTGTTTGAATGATGATAATCCCCTTTCATTCTCATCAATGCCTTTCATGTACACCTGTTACCATACAAAAATTTCATATGAGGTTTATCACTCCATATTTACATTCAAGAAATTATTTTGTATAATGAATATAAATTAAATTAATTATGTTATAAAATGTATCTATATGACCCTTTATCATCCATTAAATTTACATATGATGACAAACCCATTTGTCTCTCATCAACCATTGTTCTAAATTCTTATGTCGCGCCGTTATGCTACTGAAATTGCACCACGATTTACAATGCCAAAGTCATTGTGTAGTGAATACAATGTCCATTTATCTATCTTGGGTATTCACATTTATATTCATTTACTTATTGATTATATTGTTTCATGTATGAATTCCACATTCCTTTATCGTTGAATAAATGATGGTGTTTGATGAATCCATGTTATATGTTCCATGTGGCACACATATGCATGAAAAGAAATGATTACTAATGGTGTTCCCTAATAGCGCTCCAATTCATTGGGTAAAGATTAGTATCATGATACATCATGTGTAATGAGGTTTTACACATGATAATGAATGTCCAATGAGGGTTTACTCATTCTCAATGTGCAGTGATACTTGGCTCGTGCTAATATCATGTTAAATGATGTTGCCACATTTCACTGTTACAATAATCATGTTATATCATGCCATGACATTCATGATTCTATTATGCTCCATTGATATCCATATTGCCTAAAATTTCCTATATTATTTATTTTATTTTTTCATTACTCCATTACATGGATTTATGGATCACCCCCTTTTATTTATGTTTTTGGGTTATCCCATGAAAAGTTAAGTACGAGAGAATGTGGTGGCCATAAAATGGGAGTTTTCAATAAAGATGTTTTGTTTCAAGTTTTAAGTCTTCATGTAATATTCCTAATCCCTAATGACACTAGACCTCTCGGTCATTTCTGATATATCAAGTGAATATTTTAATTTATAAATCATGTCTAATTGTGTAATAAAGAGAAGGGTTGGTATAGTTGGTATCATTAGATATGTTTCATTATTTTTGGGATTAGGATTAGAAAATCCAAGTAAATGACTTATGGACAAGACTAGCTATAATTAAAACATCCCAAAATTTTGGTGAGTATTGGGTATGTGGTTTATCAATAAAATACATCCTTTCTGGATACGAAGAGGTAGATATAGCTCAGGCAGAGATATATCAAGAGTTAAATCCCGAAAATACTACATTGAGCTAGACTCGAACGGGAACTGGTGCACGACAATGGGACATGTCATACTCTTTGTTAAAACACTCTATGGGGATATTATTCAGTAAATTCATAAGCTTAGTATGTACAATTATTAAGGGAAAAAGTCCCCATAAAAATATATGTTCTGAGGTAGATCAAGGATAACATAGATTGGAGCCTAGGAATTAATATGTTGATGAAATAACTATAATTTATTATTCATCAGTTTTGGTCTTTGGATTAACCTTATTTGTTACCACTAACATTCCATTCATTGAAGCCAATGGCCTGTGATAGGGGGACTCAGGCTAACAACAGATGAAATGATCAATGTGGTATTTGTTCTAATGAGATGCCCAATCCGATGGGTGTGAGAATCAAATTTTTTTTATGATAAACCGTTAGTTAACTCTTGTTTTTAATAGATATATTGAGAAAGTGGAATATTCAACCACCCCCAAAGAACAAGTCAAAATCAAGAGATTCATGAGAAAAATCCCTCCTACTTTTAATGGATCATATGATCCCTTAATTTATGAACAATAGATAAAATCTATTGTAAAGATCTTATCCATCCTTCAATGTTACAAACAAGTGAAGGTTATTTTGGATGCTTATCGTATGGAAGGTGATGCTGATAAATGGTGGAAATTGGTCAAAAATACGAAGCATGAGGAAGAGATCGAGGAATTTGAATTGAAGGATATCTGGAAGATGTTTTTTGATAAATATTTTCCACGCACCCTTCGACATAAGATAGGATGGTACATCCTTTATCTTAAGAAAAATGACAATGACTATATCAGAGAGTATGGGGAAAACACCACAAGGCCTATATAATATGCTTCTGGATTGATCGTTAGCTTTGAATTCAAGTTTGAAAACTTCTTTGCTGGGTAAAACCTAGCCTACTAAAAGCCTTATCGATATATGACTTAGAGAGTATGATTAAATTATCTTATTTTCCCTCAAAGTTGAAATGGATATCGATTAATCTCAGGGGTATCACGGGGATAAGAATCATAAGGTGGAGTTTAATTCTGGTGGTCCAACGGATAAATCCAATGGTGCTATGAAATTCAAGAACCCCATAATCCAATGGTACAAAATGAAGAAACCTGGAAATTTTGTGACAGGGACAAGGAAATGTTTTAGGTGTGGAAGAATAGGACACCTGGATATTAACAGATTACAAGATAAACCCACAACTATGATAGAAAAGAGGAACACTCCGTTCGACCCTCAACGCATTGTTCATTTCTTCAACTTAAATGAACCATGGCACTTTGAAAAACATTTCCCTAAGTCAAGGGTTTTCATAGGCTACCAGCAACCTCCAAGGTAGAAAGGGAGATATTTATTCATCAGTACCACAGAAGTGAACCTCAAAAATGATGTGGTGACCCGTACACTAGATATTCATTCATTATGAGAAAAAATACTTTTTGATTCAATTTCTACTCATCATTTATATCCTGAATGTTTGGTAGAACAATACCAACACCACTAAAAATCATGGAAATAATTTTTTCTGGGAGAATGGAAAATGGGGCAATCATTGCATCCCATAAATATAACTCCCCCCATCATAATATGTGGATTGAACATCCGATAAAACCTTGTTATACACGCTCTAGTGTAATTTTATTCAATTATTAGTATGGATTGTATTTCTTTATATGAATCCAATATAATTAGTTATGAGATGGAAATAAATATCTATATGGAGAATAGACCCCCAATTTTGTACAAGTGTAAGGTGGGGGATGAATATTTTTTAGCAGCATCTTCTCAAGTGTGGACATTACTGACCTATGAGCATTTCTATCTTTCTCAGATGATTGAGTCTAAGGATGAAACCATCCTTGAAGACATGCCTGTTTTGAGGGAATTCACGTAAGTGTTTCTCGATAAATTGCATGGTCTTCCTCATGGAATAGATGTTGAATTCTCAATTGATCTCCTACCTAGGGAATTTCCAATATTCAAGACTCTGTATAGAATAACTATTTTAGTGCTTTAGGAGATGAAGAAACAACTAAAGTGGATTCTGTATAAAGGGTTTATTCAATCAAGTGCTTCACCATGGGGTGCACTAGTTCCCTTTGTCAAGAATAAAGATGGGTCAATGCACATTTTCATTGATTATCGTGAGCTCAAAAAATCATGGAAAAGAAAAAGTATCATATACCCAGAATTGAAGACTTGTTAAATCATCTATATGGAGCACAATACTTATCTAATGTGGATTTGTGTTCAGGATATTATCAAGTAAGTTTGATGAAGGAAAATATCTCAGACTGCTTTTCGTACAAGATACAGACACTATAAATTCATAGTAATTCCTTTAAAACTCACTAAAGCTCCAAAAATCATAATGGACATCATGAATAGAATAATAGATATTAAATTGACAAATATGTGGTATTCTTTATAGAATATATTTCAATATACTTAAAAACCATGTAAAAGCACGAGAAGATTCTACGAATTATATTAGAGGCCTTGCGAGAGGATATGCTCTTTGGAATGTAAAACAAGTGTGAGTCCTTGTTGAAGGATGTCTCATTCTTGTGTCATATCATCACAAGCAATGCAAGATATGTGGATCATTCCAAGACAGCTACAATTATGGGATGACCGAGGCCAACATTGATAAATGATATCTGTAGCTTCTAGGGATATGCTAGATATTATCATCGATTTGTGATATATTTCTCATGATTGTCAAACCCACATACCATGGTAACTCAAAGGGAGTAAAGTGCGCTAGGAGTGATAAATGGAAAGAGATATTTAAGGAGTAGAAAATAAGGCTTATCACTACACCCATGCTCAGACTACCCATAAGTGTAGAACATTGTGTGGTGTTTAGTGATTCTTGGAAGAAGTCACTGGGTTGTGTTTTTAAGAAAAATGAAAATGTCATTTCCTATTCTTCTAGGATATTGATAGTTTATGAGAAAAACTATCCAACACATGATTGGAGTTGGCTGGAGTAATATTCAAATTAAAAATTTGGCTACATTAGCTCTTTTGGGAGAACTGTAAAATATATATAAACCACAAAATCCACAAGTATATATTCACACACAAAGAGTTGAATATGCTCTGATGAATATGGTTAGAGCTGATCAAAGACTGTGACTGCTCAATCATTTACCACCATGGGAAAGCAAACAAGGTGGAAGATGATCTATGTAGAAGGATCCATCAATTCTATCACTAAAGAAAATTTAAAATCATCAAATCTTCTTATAATTGATGAAGATGGACATGGAAATCCTCAAGTATGGAGCACCATAAATCATTTCACAAATTATTACTCAAACATCTTTTTTAGAAAGGTTAAATGATCCTCAAATTAATGATGTGGGAATTACCAGAAAGTGTAAACTATTATAAAAGGTAAATACTTGGGGTTTAATGTTAATGAAGTATGAATTGTTAGATTTGGGTCGAGACTATGTTTTCCCTCAAATGTGGAGTTAAAGAAAGAACTTTAGGTGATGTGCACACATCAAATTTCTATATTCACCCAGGAAAACAAAAGGTTATATTGAGATCTCTGAGATCATTATTGGTGGGATAACATGAAGTGGGAGATTGCTGAGTATACATCAATGTTCTTGGTAGGTCATCCAGTGAAAAACAAAAGGCAGAAGCCTATCCAAATGATGAAACCATTACACATACCATAATGTAAATCAATGAACATCACCATGGACTTTGTCACTGGACTTACGAAGAAATCCAAATGAATCAATGATATCTGCTTTGTTGTGGATCATCTTACAAAGACTTCCCAATTCATTGTAATTGGAGATTATTTTCTAATTTGATCAGCTAGCACATATATACATAAGAGATGTGGTAAGGCTTAATGGACTACCACTATCTATTGTATCCTATCGAGATCCAAGATTTATCTATATGTTTTGGAAGCATCTTACACATGCTCTGAATACTGATATGAACATCTGTACGGCTTATCATTCTCAAACTAATGACTTATCTGAGCAGACTATCCAAACACGTTAGTTATTTTTGAGAGAATTCTCAATGAACATTAAAGGAGGATGGGATCAACATCTTTCTCTTGTGGAGTTCTCTTATAAAAATATTTTCCAATCAAACATCAAAATGGATCCTTATGAATCACTATATGGAAAGCTATGCAGAACACAGACATGTTGGGATGATGTTGGGGAGCGAAAACTCCTAGGTCCAGAAATAGTTTAAAAAATGGTGGAGAAAGTTAAGATGATTCAAAAACACATTAAATCATCTCAGAGTCGAAAAAAGATCTATGTTGATAATCGTGGATGGGACATAGATTTTGATTTTGGAGACATGGTATTCTTCTTCATTTCACTGTGGAGGAGAGTTATGATATTTGGGAAGAATTGAAAGCATAGTCCAAGGTACATTAGCCTTTTAAGATCCTTGATCACATTGGAGAGGTGGACTATCGACTGGCACTCACACCGGACCAATCTCAAGTATATGATGTATTCCATGTATCACTCTTGAGGAAGAACATACCTGGCCCAACACATGTACTCAATCTAGAGGTTGTACCATTAGAGAATTTCCTCTCATATCAAGAGATTTTGGCGATGATCTTAGATCATTGGGAAAACATTTCTACAAAATAAGACAATTCCCCTTGTGAAAGTGTTGTAGAGAAAACAAAAGTTTGAAGAAGCAATGTGAGAATCATAGGAAGTGATAATATATAGTTAACTGCACCTGTTTTAGTGTGGGAAAAGTAAATTTTGAGGGATAAGTTTCTTAATGGGGGAATATTGTAACGACCAAAACTTTTGTAAATCAAAATCCTCTTGATCTAATTAAATGTATTATTAGGTAGAATGATCATATAAAACATATTCCTTTATTGGGTTTTATGATTTTTTATTTCAATATACTATTAAGAATGGTTACTGTTGCTAATATAGTAGTTGAAATGTGATCATAATATTTTTATAAATATAAGGTTTTAACAAATCGAATTTACTCAGACAAAGGAATGAATGTCCTAATCATGTAGAATTTCTTTGTACAGATACCATTTTTCGGAGCTAGGAGAGGAGGTGCCATCATTTGGATTCACTCTTGACCAATCCCAAACCGAGATTCAACATGTTAATCTTGAACGAAACTACATATGAGAGAAGTGGATGTTGATAGAGATTACCTTCTAAGAAGTGTTATCCGAGCGACCCCAAGAGTATGTCACCATCACACACCTGACCCTTTAGTCATATTCTGGTTTTAAGGGGTTCTGTAACAATACCCTAGCACTATGAATATGTAGACAATCTTTTTACAAAGGATATATATTAATTTGACTATTGTGAATTTTTAAATAGTTTTAAAAGCACAAATAGATTTTTAGTTTATATTCAATTATGAAATATATTTTCATGTATTAAAGGAATTTTAAATTAAATAATATTTTCATAAAATGTTATTAATAAATTAATTTTTAAATATAAATGATTGTATAATTTTTAGGACTACAATTGTAATTTTCACTATGGTATGAAAGCAGTTTTTGTCAAAACCCATGAATTTTCGATAAATATTTGTTTTTAATTTAAAATTAAAAATTCACATATTTTTCAAATTATTTAGATAAAATGAATATTATTTTTTGAATCAGGATGTTGAAATTATCCAATGGTGATTTGTTTTATAATTTTCTTAGACAATTGAGTTTTTGGGAAAAAATTAAAACCAATTTAATTATATATTGTGTTTTATAAACTAGTAATGACCTAATAGTGATGTGATAAAATACTATAAATGCGATGTTCTGCCAATATATGTTTTAACATTAAAATTATGAAATTTTAGGTGTAATTTAAATATTTTAAAAGGCTTTAGTGAACCCTCCAAGACTTATATTACATTTTAGTCTTTTAAATTGATTTCCTTGAAAGTGTGACTCACATCCACATAAGAAAGCCTAATATTTAATGAATTTAGGCCATTGAACTATTAAACTAATGTTTCACATTCCCCTTTGAAAAATAAATGGGCAAAAACCATGGGTTGGTTTGTATTTTTTATTATTTTAATGTGTCATGCCCAAAACATAAATAATACAGAATTCCCTCTCTTTTCTAATATAAAGCCACCCATGCTCCCACTCCCTCTTCACTAAAATCATTTAGAGCTCAACAATCCTCTAACCCATCTCTCTAGAATACTCCCATGGTCAAAATCATCCATGAAGCCTCTCTAATGCCTCTTTGAAGCCATTGGTATCAAACTTCCTAGTAAGTGTTTATTCCTTTTTCTTTTTTTCCAAATTTTATTCTGTTATAATACCATTTTATTTTCAATTAGAAATTTTGGGGTATTATTTTTCACCTCTCCCATACTACACTCTATATTTTTATATGATGATATACCTTTTCTCTCTTATCAATTCCTCCAATGTACTCCCATTACAATGCTGAAAATATTTATGGGTTTTCTCTCTCTTTGTTTACATTCAAGCAATTCTTTTGTATTATGAATCTAAATTACATTACTTATGTTAGGAAATTTATCTATATGAACTTCTTAAATTCAATTCCAGGTACATATGATGATACACCCCCTTATCTACATTATTCCATTTTTATGAATTCTTATGTCACACCATTATGGTGCCAAAATTGCACCACAAATTTCAATGCCAAAGTCATTTTTAGTAAATACCATGCCCATTCCTCTACCAAGTGTATTCACATTGATGTAAATTTTTTTATTTAGTATAGAGTTTCATGTATGAAATCCACATTCCATTATCATGAAATAATTGATGTTTTTTAATGAATCCATGTTTTATGATCCCTCTGGCACTCTTTTTCATGAAAAGAAATGATTAAGAAGGGTGTGCCCTGATAGCACTTGAATGCATTGGGTAAAGATTAATATCATGATACGTAGAGTTAAATGATGGTTTAATAAAGATAATTCATGTGAAATTAGGGTTACTCATGCTTCATGTTCAATGATCCATGTCTTGAAACACCCCATCTTCCACAGTATGCTTCTCTTTCAATAATACAATAGCGTGAGATGTACGCAACACCGAGTTCAAACGCATCACGACCTATCAAATTGACAATTTAGAAAGTGGTTATGAATAGTAATAACCAGATTTTGATTTATATATATATCCCATATAATTTTAATAATTATATTTTGTGTTTCTTAGACATAATATAAGGAAAAATTAAATTTTTCATATAAAAGAATTATTTTTCAAAAAAATGCTTTTTTCGCCTTTTAATGGTGAACCCTTTCTAACTACTATATTTCAAAATTTTATATATTATATTTGACAAAATAAAATTATTATTTATAACTAGGAAATAAAAATATTCTCTGGGTAAATTTTAGATATTTATCTGATAAAAAATCATTTTCTATGAATAGTGAAAATTACTGTATTTTAATTAAAAAATGTCATTTAATATAATTTATATATATGGTTAGATTGTATTTTTAATTGGGTTTAAAGTATAATTATATTATATTTTTACCATTAAATCAAATTATGGTAATTTTTTGTAATTTCAATTTAAAATTTGTCATAAACAATTGTCAATCCTTTCATAGTTATTATTTCTTAAAAAACGTTCTTTTTGTTTTGACAACCATAATTAATTTTAAATTAATTGATGAAACTTCTATATTTTTAATTTTTTAAAATAAATATCATTTTTGAATTTTGAATATAAAATATATATTTGGGTGAATTTTTTGTATTTTCCTGAAAGACATCAGTTTTTGATGAACAATGAAAACACTAAGTAGTTGTTAAAAAACAAATTTTTTCATTTAAATGAAATTTTAACACTTCCATGAATTGAATTTAAAAACTCCTACATACATGGTTGTTATTAATAATTAACATGAGGATCAATATGTGGAAAATTATTTTTGGTAAATAGTACCTTTTGAATTTTATTTACCACGGTCAAAGGTAAATATAATAATTAAAGGTAACAATAATATTTTAATAATAATAACTTACTCTAACATGTGTTCCAATACTATTGGTTGAAAACTTCTCGACCATGGGCATCCTTGGTAATATTTTATGACCCCATTTAACCGCTTAAGTGTGATAATGAAATATTATATTAATTTATTTAATGTAATGACAAAAATGACAAAAACATATATCTTTTAGTAAATCAATTATTACATGGGTTTATTTAAGTTATCTCTTAGTATATAATTATTAATTTAAAAGCTAAAAATACTTCATACATCATGGTATTTTTTTATATTTTTTAGACATAAAATAAATAAAATTATATATGAAAAAATAATGATGTAGGGTTTACATCATAAATGAATGATTTTAATAAATAAGATAATAATGATTAAAACTATATCCAAAACGTGTAAAATTTTTATTGGATGATTTTATTTAGAACAAAAATTAACTTATCTTTTAATTTTATACGTTTTCGACCTTTGGAAACAGAAAATCATTATATAATAAAATAATATTTTCAAACTTTCCTAAAGAGCGCATCCTCCCCCTTATAAAAAGACCCCACATATAACCCATCAATCAAACCTTAAAATCCCATTGGATCATCAAAACTCTTCAAAACTATTCTCTCAATATCCCTATAATAGTCCTATAATCCTTACCTTAGTTAGAAGGCACTTCATGAAATCTATTTGGTTCAAACCAAAGTGAGTTGCCCGATTTAACGGTAACTTTTTCACTTAAGTTATTTTATTTTATTTTACTTATCCTAGCCCCGAAAAAAATTTAATCCCTTATTTTATAACAAAAAAAAGTATCCTCAATAATCTAGGATTTTGATATGAAATTTATTTAAACTAAACTAACAAACACCTCCATCTAATGGGTAAAGAACATATTCTTTATGTGGACGGTGAAATACTGCCTTAAGAAACAATGATTGTTCAATATTCTCCTACCATAATTTATAGTGGACATTAATATGGAAATATATTTAAATGTTATATATATTATATTTCTAATTTTATATACTTCTGTATTTTTAATTTATATCATACCTTTATGGTTTCCATATTGGCTAAATACGATAATTTCAATGAAAGAAGTGCGGACTACCCCCCCCCTCAAAGTGATATGACTCGTTCATTCCATACATGGAACATATAATGGAAGGAGTTAATGAAATTTCATAAAATATATATTAAAATTTAATTATAATTTACCTATGTATTATTATGTTTTTATTCCTTTAACTAATAAATAGAAATGAAAGTAGCGTTCATGTGTACGTAGTGTTTACAGTCTCCATGAAATGTGTTTTTTATTTCATAAATTCAAATGATATGGAATATTTTAAATACATATACACAAGATATATATGATTTATATGATTTATAGATAATTAATATCATTCTGGATACAATTTAATTTTGACCACATGGACAATTTTTAATTATAAGAAGGTCATTTTTTGACGGATATTCCAAACATAGAAAAAATGTTTGATATGAACTCAATCAATTAAATAATTGTTATGGAAAGGTAATAAGTTATATAAACAGAATAATAAACATGAAAAATGTTATTATGGATGTATAAACTAACATATGTATGTTATTCAGGAATAATACGGAACATATGAGTCAAGTCGGACACGTAGTAAGGGGTTTCTTATCTCACATTTAATTCAGTGAGATTTCCATTGTTCACTACATATTTATTGCATGAGGTGTCTTGTGTATATCCATATGATATATATTATCATGATCCTATTTATATTCATGGTATTATGTGATTCATTTGGTTGTTATTAAATTTTGGTCATACGTCATGATTGATTACAACGTGGTAAGGGGTTTTCATCTCACTATTATTCTCGTGATATTCATGCTATATTTTACACTCTTTCCTTTTGTGTGGTGTATTTAAATCCCACTATTTTATTTGTTGTATAATATACTGTAACATATGGGTATTAAAATATTCATTTTTTTATACTTCATTCATGGGTTTTATAATTCATAAGTTACGAAACCGATAAGGGAATTTCTAATTTCAATTTCCACTCTTTGTGTTTTACGCATACTTCATTGATTATTTTACACCAAGATTATGTGTGAAATCACTATTTATTTACTTATTTATTAATTTCCACTCCCTTTTTATGGATATACTTTTGATACACATAATCATTCCATTGATAAATTCTCAAGTCATCAATATGAACTTGGTAAGAGTAATTTTAAATCATTTTTCATTCATTGAGTTAAACATCCAAGTCATTGGTGTTATTTTTACAAAAATATGCATGAATTTCCTTTAATTGATTTAAACTGAATATCCAATCATATTTAGTGTATATATATTTTTCACAAACAATTATGTCATTGATTTATCCTTAACCTAAGGATATAGTCTTTATAATGGATTTTATCTCAATTTATATTCCATTGTGGCTTCTTTGTTGTTATGCACCAATTCACATTTATATGATGTATATAATATAACATGACATATTATTTTATGAATTATTTTTCTAATGACATTATAAATTTTCTATTACATCAATTATTTGTACTTAAGACTATCTCATTTGGTTAGGAACTCTATCTAAAATATCATTTTACATGTTTTAAAGATTTATTCTTCTAAATCATTCTCATTAGTTTCCTCATTTTAAAAAAGGTTTTAAATAATTATTTAAAAGGAATTGGATGTTTTATAATTAAAATTCTATTTAAATGTTTCAAATTGGTATGGTAATCTTTGATTCAAAAATATATTTTTTAATGCTTCTTAATAAATAGTGATCCTTTTCAATTTATTCAAGAAAAAGGGGATATTTCCCTCAAATGGTTTTACTTATTCTTGGAATCAATGTCAATGTCCTTCATTATTCTTGGTTGAGGTTGATTTATTATAATAAAATTATATATATTGTATTGATTGAGTTATTTTTGACTGTGGATGTGATATTTTTAAATAATTCATGGTTTTTGGTTAAAATTTTTACATTTTGTATGCTAGTATTAATACGAATGTTTAGATTTTTATTCTACCTTTTCTTACACGAAATGCATTAGACTTAGTAAGTGATAGGTAGATCCCACTATAGCTCCTTGATACATCGGTAGGTTTCATGATACAGGCTATTATCTTGGCACAAGGCCTTGGAAAATCTTATTTTTAGTTCTAGCAAGAGGCCTTGACTATGTTGTTATGATGTTTTTCATTAAGCATTACATCATTATGAAATTAGATATGGTTATTAATTGTGATTATACCACTAGTCGAATATCCATGTGAATAAGTAAATGGAATTATGTGATTTATATTTTCCATATTATACTGAAGTTTTAGTTTAAAAGTCTTCTAATTTAGTCTTATACATTGACTTAAATGTTTATACTTATTTATTAATGTTTATGCTATATTATTATCCTTACTGAGAATCTGAGATCACCGCTTTATATGTTTTATTTTACCAAGGAAGTGAATAAGTATATTATCATTGACCTGTAGGGATAGGATAAATGATATGAGTGTCTTAAACAAGGGGAACAATGTTTTTGTTTTTCATTTCATAATGTAATGTAAAATTTATGTTTGTATCTGGTACATCTGATGCTACTAAACTTATCAGTCATTCCAGACTTTATTTATTGTGATCCTACCAATATTATGTAATAATTCAATGACTCTAAGTAACTAGGGTCAGGGAGTTACAGTTGGTATCATTGTAAGTACCATACAAACCTTGAATACTATATTTAGATATAATCATGTTAGATAGTGTTACCCTAAGATAGACTTTGAGATCTAGTTTTGATGAAAATAAAAAATTATTAGTAATGTAAATATTATGTGGGTTTTCCATGAAATACATCCATGTCTGGATACGAGTGAGTAGAGGTGGCTCTATCACAGATGAACTTAGGAGTGAAAACTCTGACAAGGAGTTTTGGGCTTGACCCGGGGTATCCTGGTACCTGACAACTAGCCTTACTGCACTAATGGTTATGACCATCCAACGGGAAACCCTTATAATAATTCACATTTTATTTACCAACTGATTATAAGGATATTAAAATAAGATGAGAATAAACAACCTGGGTTAATCCTAAGGTGATTAAGATTGAAACTAAGGTGTCACGATATTCTCTAAATGATTTTAGGACTATTGTTACTCAAACTCTGATTTATCATTTTACTAAATATCTAGATTCCAAGAAATTCATAGTAACATTGAAAATGATGTACATGGTGTGAATGGTGGTGGAAATGAGAAAAAAATGGAATGTTGATAGGAGTAAAATATTTCTTGTTTATGACGAATCAATTTTCAATAATATGATCAAAAACATATACTTTAACCAACTCATGTACTAAACAGAGAAGAGAAATTTTGAGAATGATAATATCTCTAGCATTGGAAACCATAGTGAAATGAAAGCTCAATTAACATCTTTCTAGAAATTTGGAAGGAGACACCTATTAAAGTGTCTCATGGGAACAATGAAACACTTTATGTGTGGGGAAGAAGGACATAAAATAATGAATTGTTGAGTAAAAATGAAGAGGAATATAAAAGAAAATAAAAATTACCCTAAGAACCCAATTACAGTCATTTTTTCTAAATGTATGGGAACATAGAATTACCTATATAAATTCCGTATACAATAGGATAAACTCTAATTCAACGAAGAACTAATGTTGAAATAAATGGACGAAGAAATGTTTAAAATTACTAATTCTCTTTATTGATCGGATTAACTTGGAAGGATTTTGTCTTGTATGTGTAACCCTATAGTTTTTTACGTGAATAAGTTATTTTAGTTTTAACTATCTCTTATTTTTTGGATATAGTTATAGAGAACCATTTGGGTTTATATGATCCATAAATTTTAGTCAATTAGAAGTTTTTACATTTTGGGAAGAAAATGGAAGGTATGAGGTAACATTTGTGGATAAAATATGTTATTGTAATTTTTGAAAAATTTATCTCATTCATGGGAATGTTATAAAATTATATAGTTTTTGAAATTGGAAAACATGCAGATGTTGTGACAGCCCATTGTGTTGGACCAATCTGTGGTAATCAAACCCACAACCAAAGTGCGACTCTGATTTCTCACCAACCATTGGACTATGTGAAGTCCCTGGTTAGTGTGACTAATTATTTTTAGTTAAATTATTTTATTGATCAATAATAAGTTGATTTGGGATCTGTTGTTCTATTAAATTGATTTCCTTAGTGTAGGAATATGATTCAGTGATTAAGTGTTAAATTTTATTTTGGAAGATATTTTCTCTGTTGGGAATAATATATGCCTAAGGAAAAAAGAATACTATGGTATTTCATTTGAGTTGTAATGGTGGATTTTTATCTATGTTTTTATTGTGTAATTTTAGATATTTGGGTTATTTATGGAAATGATTAACCTATCATAGAGAATATGTGATTAGGTAAATTTCATTAAAATATGTGGCATTTAGAGTATTCTATGTTATTTGGAGATACCATTTAACATGGAAGACTAAGTAATCAAATTCATCTTTGTTTTGGGTTTCAAAATTATTTTAGATTTTATTCGATGATTTTAAGGAAAATTCTTTATTGAATGGTATTTATTGATCTTTGGGTATTGTTGGTTTAATTTTAAAAATTATGATAAGTATTTCTCTCTCAAAAGGATTATCCTTTTTGGGGATCATATGATCTAGTAATAAACATTTTGGTTTTTGTTAATATCTAAAGATGAGGGAAATATATAGTTCATCATTTTTGGATTATGTGATCCTCTATAAGTTTATTCTAGTGATTTAAGTGTGACCAAGTAATCTTGAATACTAATATTTTAGATTAAATGATGAGATTGTTGTAGAAATTAGTTAAAGTATGGAACTCTACCTATCATGTTTTTTCCTTATTCTATGAAGAAATTAATTTGTAAACCCTAGGGAAAGGATATTAATCCCAGAAAAATATTATCCTAAAACCTTATGTTATTATTCATAGATTTATTACTTTGAGGCCCTCAATTTTTCATTCACTTATTTGTGATTGATGACAGCAATCAATCCCTATAAATATTTACATTTTTCCTCAAAATATAATTTCCACCAATGATCTTTTATTTAAAATAATAAATTGGTGGTGACTTTTTTCATATCCCTTTCACTCTTATTAAGACCAATGTTTATTAACCCTATTTCCGATGTTGGTTTTCCACAAAGTTCTTTTTTTAAACTTTTCTTTCAAAAATAAATTTCAAATTGTGAGGAAGAAATTTATTAAAGTAGGGAAGAATGTGACACCCCAAGGTTCCACAATACGCTTCTCTTTGAATAATACAATAGATTGTGATGTACGCAATACCGATTTCAAGTGCACCATGACCTATTAAACGAACCATTTAGAAAGGAGTAATGAATAGTAATAACCACATTTTTAATTTTATATATAACACATATAATTTTAACATTCATCTTTTTTGTTTATTAGAAATAATATAAGAACAAAATCAATTTTTCAGAAAAAGATGTATTTTTCAAAAAATGTAGTTTTTCCACCTTTTAATGGTGAACCATTTCTAAATCTAATATTTGAAACTTTTATATTTTCTATTTGGAAAATTAAAATTATTATTTTAAACTAGAACATAAATATATACATTGGGTAAATGTTTGATATTTTTTCTGATAAAATTTATTTTTTATGAATTGTGAAAAATACTGTATTTTAATTCGAAACTACCATATAATAAAATTTATTTATATGCATAAAATATCATTTTTATTGGTTTTAATATGTTATTAGATTATATTTTTAATATTTAATCTAATGTTTGTCATTGTATGTGATTTCAATTTGAAATTGGACATAAACAAGTGTCAATCTTTGGATAGTTATTATTTCACGAAAGACACACTTTTTGTTTTGACAACAGGAATTAATTTTAAATTAATTGATGAAACATCTATGTTATTAATTTTGTAAAATAGAGATCATTTTTGAATTCGTAATATCAAATATAGCTTAGGCTGATGTTTTGGTATTTTTCTGAAAAACATAAATTTTTGATGAATAGTTAAAACACTAAGTAGTAGTAAAAAACTGATTTTTTTCATTTAAATGAAATTTTACCGCTTATATGAATTGAATTTCGAAAATCCAACATACATGGTAGTTATTATTGTGTAAAATGAGGTTCAATAAGATTAAATAATTTTTGGTGAATAATAACTTTTGACATTTATTTAATGTGGTTAAAGGTAAATAGGGTAATTCAAGGTAAAAATAATATTATAATAATATTAAATTTCCCTAACATGTGTCTTAATAATGTTGGATGATACATTTCTGACCATAGGCATCCTTGGTACGATTTTGGGAACCCATGGAACCACATAAGAGTGATAATGACACATTATGTTAATTAATTTACAGTAATGACAAAAATGACATAAACATATATCTTTTAGTAGATCAATTATTATGTGGGGTTATATATGTTATTTATTAGACTATAAATATTCATTTTAAGATAAAAATATTTCATAAATCATGGTATTTTTTTATAATTTTTAGACATTAGATAAACAAAATTATATATGACATAAATATGATGCAGTGTTTACCTCATTAATGAATGATTTAAATTAATAAGAAAATAATGATTAAAATAATATCGAAAACCAATTCAATACATATTGGATGATTGTATTTCGACCATGAGTCATCTTATCATTGAATTTAATATGTTTTGGACCTTTAGAAACTGAAAATCATTTTATAATAAAATAACGGTTTTAAACATTCCAAAAGAGCCCCTCCTCCCCATTATAAAAGCCGTCAATAATAACCCATTACTCACACCTCTCAATACCCTTGGTTCATACAACATGTTCCAAAATAATCTCTCTAATGGGAAGGATTCTAACTAAACATACACACACCTCCATATTTTTGGTTAAGAACATACTATTTTTTGGATGGAAAACTACAACCTTATGAAACGATGATTGTCCAATATTCACCTACCATATCTTATTGTGTCCATTAAGAAGGAAATTTATTTACATGTGATAAATATTATATTTATATTGTCTCTATACTTTGGTATTTTTCATTTATATCATACCATTATTGTTTCCATAATGGGTAAATACGATCATTTCTTTTGAAGAAGTGTCGACTACCTCCCCCTCAAAGTGGTATGACTCGTTCATATCATACGTGGAATGTATAAAAGATGGATTTATTTAAATTACATAACATATATATTATAATAGTATTATAATATACTGATTTGTTATTAGGTTTTTATTGTTTTAAATATAAAATATATATGAAAGTAGAATTCATGTGTACGTATGGCTTACCGTCTCCATGAACAGTGCATTTCATCTCTTAACATAAAATGATATCAAATATTATAAATACATTTACACAGGATATATATGACATATATGACATCTAAATCATAAATATGATTCTGATGATAAGGAAATTTTGACCACATAATCAATTTGTAATTATAACAAGTTTATTTTTAGACTAATGTTCTGAACATCGACAAAATATCCGATATGAACTGAAACAATTAAATAATTGTTAAATACATGTAATAAGTGATATAAAAAGAATAATAAACTTGAAAAAATTTCTTAAGGATGTATAATAAAAAATATGTTTATTATTCCAGAACAACATGAAACATACGAGTCAAGTCGACCACGTGGTAGGGGTTTCTAATCTCACTTTTAATTCTATGAGATTTCCTTTGTTCGCCACTTATTTATTAATTGTGGGGTATTTTCTACTACCAATTGATATATATTATATGGGTTTTCTTAATATTCATGTTATTCTATGAGTCATTTGGTGTTTATTAAATTTTTTTCATATGACTCGATTGATGACAACGTGGTAAGGGGGTTTCATCTCACTTTTATTCAGGTGAGATTCATGCTCTATTTGAGACTATTTTCTTTTGTGTGGTGTATTTACATCACATTATTATATTCATTGTATAATATAATTTAATTTATGGGTATTTACATATTAATTTTATGATCATTATTTCATGGGTTGTATAATTCGTAAGTTACCAAATCTGTAATGTAATTGCTAATTTCAATTTCCTCTCATTAAGTTTTACACAAACATCATTGATTATTTTACTCCAAGATTATGTGTGAAATAACTATTTATTTACATATTTATTAATTTCGACTCGCATTTGTGTGGATGTAGTTTTGATACACATAATCACTCCATTGATAAATTCTCATGTCATCCTTTTGAACGTGATAAGGGTCATTTTAACTCATTTTCCATTCTTTGAGTTAAACATCCATGTCATCAGTGTTGTTTAAAAAAATATTTGTGAATGTCCTCTGATTTATTTATACTAAATATCCAATCATATATAGTGTATTTATGTTTTTAACACATAATTATGTCATTGATTTATCATTAACCCAAGGATACAGTCTTTATAAGGGATTTCATCTCAATTTACATTCCATTGAGACTTATTTTTTGTTATGGGACAATTCACTTTTATATGGTTTATATACTATACATAGTCATATTATATCATGAATAACTTTCCACATGATATTATAAAGTTTTTTCTACCTCAATTATTAGAAGTCAAGCATCTCACACTTGGTTAGGAACTCTAAAAAATATATATTTTTAAATGTTATAAAGATTTATTCTGAAAAATCATTCTCATTAATATCCGAGTTTTACAAATCGTTTTAAGGATTTATTTAAATGTTCATGAATTTTTTAAAATTAAAATTCCTTTTAAATGTTTCAATATGGTTTGGGACACATTGATTCAAAAATCTATTTTTAAAATCTTTTGGATAAATAATGAGACTTTTAAATGTTTTCAAGAAAAAATGGATATTTCTCCCAAATAGTTTTACTGATTATTTTTATCATTATCAATATCATTCATTATTATTTATTGGGGTTTATGTATTATAATACAATCTTCCCTATTGTGTTGAATTATTTATGTTTGACTATGGAGGTGATATTTTTATACCATTCATGCTTTGGGGTTAAAATATTTACATTTCATATGCTAGTTTCAATATGAATGTTTAGATTATGTTTAAACCTTTTCATATAAGGAATGAATTAGAAGTAGTGAGTAATGGGTGGGGACCGCTATAGCTCCTCGAAGCATCAGTAGTTCTCATGAAACAAACTAGTGTCTTGGCATAAGGTGTTGACAAAGTCTTATTTTCAGTCTTGGCATATGGCCCTGACTATGAGGTTATGAAAAAAGGCATTATGCATTCCACCATTATGATATTAGTTATTGATATCACATGTGATTATTTGACCAGAATAATATACATTTTAATAATTAAATTGAATTATTTGATTTATATTATCTATATTATACTAATTTTAATGTTTAATAGGCATGTGTTTTAGTCTTATAAATTGCCTTAAATGTTTATGCTTCTTTATTAAAGTTTCTACTATATTGTTATTCATACTGTGAATCTGAAGACACCCATTTCTATATTTTATTTTTTGCAGAATATGCTGATCTATGTTATGATTGACCTGCAGCAATAGGCTATGGGAATAGAGTGTGATCAAAGTGGGCACAATGTTGTTGTTTTTCATTTCATAATGTAATGTAAAACATATGTTTGTATGTAGTACTTCCAAGGATACTAAACTGATCAACCTTTTGAGATATTATCTATTGTGATAATTTAAATGTTATGTAATAGTGCACTATCTCTAGATAACTAGAGACAGGGTGTTACTTGGAAAATGCTAATTTCATGTTAAATGTTATTTCCACCTTTCCATGTTATGATAATCATGCTATATCATGCCTTTATGTTCATTTTTCTTATTCCCCATTAATATTCCTATTACCTAAAATGTCAGTTATTCATTATGATATGTCTTTTTTACTCTCTTACTAGGCTTTATAGATCACCCCCTTTCATGCATGACAATAGGTTATCCCATGAAAAGAAAAGTATGATGGAATGTAGTGGTCATGTAAAGGATGTTTTCAAAAAAGATGATGTGTTTCATGTATTAAGTCATTATCTAATGTTTATAAGCAAAAAATAAACTAGACCAATTGGTCATATATGTTGTATCATGTGAATATTTTATGTAATAAATCATGTTTAAGTGTGTAATAAAATATTAGGGTTGTTATAATCTAAACCACTGGAAAATTTAGCTATGAAGTATTTCATTGTATGCCTACTGATTACTGAACCTATGATGTAGGATAAAAATAAAAAACATTTTATACATGAATAATATTCCCTCAAAACTACTATGGATTAGTCATATGATACAAGTCATCTAGATTAGGATAAATATTAATCAAATCTTGATATAAATTTTAAAATTCTATACAAAAATTAAAATAATTGGACAGATGAAAGAAGATGTTGTAAATGAGAGTTAAATGGTCATATAAAGGATAATTATTCTTTACTCCAAGATCACAGGAAAGAAAATTACAAGAGAAAATGTATGAATGTTGTGAAAGATACCTAGAGTAATACTTCTTGTTAACATGATGATTTCTCTTTAGATTTTGAGAGAGTCCATAAAAATAAAATGGTATAGATTATGGTTCATACAGATCTTGAGATACAATCTTCTTAATCTCAAAACTCTAGTTGGGAGAAACTATTATGTGATATATTAAACAAATATTTCCTTATGATACAAAAAAAGAATGAATAATTAACGAAATTTTATTTAAAAATTAATAATTTTTATGATAATATTATTTTATAAAATCAAAATATGTTCAAATATATTATAGATTTAAAATATGATTCTTATAAATCTTTTTATTTACATGATACTAAATTTAATGAACAAATAGTTGAATTTTATACATAAAAGTAATTTTCTGAAGTGATGATAAATATAGAGAAATATTGAAAACAAATTCTTGGAAGAAATAAAATACCAAAATAAAAATATATAATTTGAATAAATAATGAAAGTCCCAAACTATATAGAAATTATTTTGTTCTTGGTTTATGTAGAAAAAACATGTCTACTATTAAATGTTTTAATAAATTATTAATGGTTATTATGAAATTTATTTTTGTTTTAGGAATCATCAAATTTCAAATTATAAATGTGTGTATTTCTCAAAATAATTGTTTTAATTTAATATTATAATGCGTTCTCAAAATAACCATGTCTCTCCACGAAAAATTTAATTACTAACATTTTTGGACCTAGATGAATATGGGTACCAATATTCACGTGTAATTGATGTTTTTTAGGATTATACCACTATGATTAATTATTAATTATTAAGGGTTTGATCATTGTATATATGTTAATGTATCTAAAAAAGGAGGGAATAACTCTGAAGTAGTTTGTTATTAAAAATTCCTCAGACTTAAAGTTACTCATCCAGGAAGTATTTTATTTTAAAAAAATTATACATCTAGTAAATTAATGTTTTTATACATGAAAATAATTTTATTTCTAAAATTTAAATAAATATTTTTATTTACTATTTAAATCATGTTTTGTTTTGTGATGATTATATGACTAACTTTTTCAAAATTCTTAAATAATTATTTTTAAAATATATAATTTATTATGAAATGTTTAAATTTTCATTTTTGAAATATTTTATATATAATTTTATAAAAAACTCATTTATTATGAGTATTGGAAGACATTTCTTACGTAATATACAATGGCTATTTCGTATTTTTCATTTAAAGTAAATGAAATATCATCAGCATGGTTTGAGAACCTAATGATTAATATTCATATTAAGATTTTTTGTTTTGAAGCCATTATAATTGATTTATCTTTTTCAAATGTTTTTAAAGAATCATACATGTCAAGATAAAGTGATCAAGTACTTCATGTTTAGAAGAAAATCATTCTTATAAAGCTATGAAAGGTAATACATCGGGTTTTTTGGTTTGAATGTTCAATATTATATTGAAAAATATTTTGAATGAAATGAAGAAGTTCAAATTCATAAAGAACATGAAATTACTTCTTATGAAATATCTTAGGAAAATACTTTTTTCAAAGATTACATAATTAATAATGAAAAGGAGAATTGACAACCTAATTTGGATGCATCTGAAATTTCCAATTTAGATATATAGAATGAATCTATATGAACAATTGTTTTTTTCTAATTATAGAAGGAGTATCAAGATATGAAATATAATTTGATCTAAAAATACAATATTGAACATTTCAATGTATAAATAATAATTCAAATATATTTTTTCATAAAATATAATGATACTAAGTTATAACATTAGAAGATTGAGTTTTTTCTAATTTAACATTGTTCATCTTCTTCGTATTGGAGAAAATCAGATGCTTAAAGTAAATTAGAAGAATTTTCCAGATATTTAGTTGTTCTATGTGATAGAGTTCATTTTTTGTAAATTTAAAATTAATATTCTATGCATTTCTAATCATTATTTTTTATTTTTTTCATCTAATATTAAATGTATTGTTTTTTAAATATATTATTTTGTAAAAAAATTATTAATTATTCAATATTATTTTTTCTAAAAAAATATTATTTTAGTGACATTACATAATAATGTATCCCATATTTAATTATCTCATAAAAATTTTATTTCCAATAATATATTTATTTTTCAATTCTAGAAATCTTAAAAATTATTTAGAAGTTTTATATTCTATGATATATATGCGAATTTTAACCAAATGATAATTTTATTTTGTTTTCTTCCTTGATTTCTTATCTGTGTTTTAACCTGAATTTGGGGGAATTTTATTTTAAATACAATATAATATTATATTTTTATGACACAAAAATAGGTATAGGTTTATATCAAAGTTTTCTTATATAATATTAATGTTTATAGTGCATTAGGGATAGGTTTTTATAAAGGGATATTAGGGTAGATATTATCCTATATAAATAAAATAAATTTTAATTCAAAAAATAAATATTGTTTTTTAATTATATATCAACATGGTGTTTTAAATGTGTTTTTTATCATAAAATATGGGGATACTATTGATCATGTGTTGATTCAACAATCCTATTTAATTTATTTTTGGTTTTGACGATAACAAAATCCCAAATTTGTGTTCCTAATGAATATTATTTTAAATTAAATTTTAAGAATTTATTAGTCATGGAAATATTAATTCTGTAATCATATTGATTCTATTGATCCTTGTGGAATATTCATTGATGTTTTCAGAATGTGTTTTAGCATATTTTGAAAACAATGTTCATACCATATGCATGCAATCATACCATATCGAATGAACTCTACATTTGGAACATCATATATGGACCATATACACTATGTTGTAATGCCTATATGGTTCTACAACTCCAGTTTCAGAAGCAACCATATGATTTGAAAAAAAAAACCATATGTATGTCTATTCAATAATGAAGATTTTAATTTATGATATTATTTGTGATTTATGCCATGGCTTAGGAAAAAAATAGGATCTATCGATATATTTTTTAATACTAAAGAAAAGGATTGTTATGATTGACTTTAAAGGATATTTTTTAATGGTGTCAATCATTTCTATTCTTATGGGATGTTTCAACCTCTATTGAATATTTTTGAATTCAAATATTCATGTTTTATTGTGTGATATTTCCTGTGTTTGTTTGACATGGGGTCATTCATCCGACACTATAAATATCAAGAAACACTTCATTAGAAAATTTATTTTTGAATATATAAAATAGGTAATATAAATAAAAAACCTTTAGTTGATTCTTTTAGATCTACAGTTCGGATACATATAAGTTTTTATATACCATGTAACTGTTGTTGTTGTTGTTGTTGTTGTTATCACTACTATGACTTTTTACTGTAACATCTTCTTCTGCAAGAATGAAAAAGATTCAACAAATATCCCCTTTATATACATAAATGTTAAACATATTTTTGCGGATTTTTCTATTTATATTCAATGAATTATTACACGAAATTGATGAAGTAATTTTATGTTCTTTATTGGCGATCTGAATACATCTGTCATTTTTTACTACAACTATGAATTTTAATATGTATTTTCAAAAAAAATTGGATTTATTTGGAGGATTTTTGGATTCTTGGACTTAGTTATGGATAAGTTTAATATTTTATCACTAAGATATGAATTCATGGTTTCATATAAAAGAATCACAATTCTTTTTAGAAGTCTTGTTGTAAAGGTGTCTACTACCTACACACTTTTGAAGATTTTAAAGGTCATAGGAGTATAAGACCTAATGAAAATCACCATTCTCATTAATTTTAGTGTTGTTGCAGTGGAATAAAAAAAGGTTGATCCCTTAACCACTATTCATTGGTGTGTTCATTTTATTTATTTATTTTAAATACAATACCATCTTTGAGATCAATGAAAATGAATGCTTCTTAGAAAAGGGAGGTGTTTTGAATATATGAATTTTTTGAAAACAAAAATCCATCCCCCTATTGTGTGTTTATATTTTCCATTATAATCCTAACCCAACGACATGATTCAATATGATTAATAAGGGTCTTTCATAAAGTCTCACTACTACATTAATATAGATACATATAATATTTGTGAGTGGTAAGTCACCCTTTACTTCTATGAAATGGGTTGACTTGGTAAAGAAATCCACAATAACCCATATAAAATTCTTCCTTTTAGGGGTAGTCAGATGTACATTAATAAATTCTATTATAACATTATCGCACATCAAAAAAGTTATAGGGAATGGTTGCATGACACCATTAATATGTTTTCTCTCAGGCATTACCATCATCCATACCACACGTTAAAACTCATAATTTAATTTCCAAATTTAAAACATCCCACTAAAAATATACCCATAAATCCATAAACATCATTATGATACCATTGTGTATATAGAATTCATATATTTTTTCTTCATATAGTTATTAATTTCTTTCTCAAATTTGGATGAAAAACATTATCACTTTCCAAAATATGACATGCCATATTCGTAGGTGACATATGTCACCATTCATCGAATAAATTCTATTTCTCGAACCCTTATCATAATGTTGTAATTTCTTTATCTTCACTAGGATGTATAGTTTGAATATCATTTATAAATTGAGTGATGATTACCATTCTTGAATGATTCTAATATCAAATTATACAAACTCTAGATATAAATGGTCATTTCCTATCCTCATATTAATTTGTACTCCATGATCATACCAACTAAAGGAATGAGACACCATGTATTATATCCAAGGGAGGCAGTGAACTATGAAATTACAGTCCAGAAGTAGTTCTATCATATTTTTCTTTTTATAATATTGATCACATTTTTGGACCAAATTTATTATAAATTATTTGATTTGTATATAAAAAATATGTTGCTCAATACTGATAGTTCCTCCATATCATCAAGGAAAATATTATAGGTACCAGTTCTAGATCATTATTTTGATAGTTTTATTCATGGATCATTTGTTTCCATACCTTGAAATTTTTTTTTTAAATACAATTAAATGAAAAGTGGGAACCATATAGAAACATTCACCCCAACAACATAAATGGACCCTTTAAAATCAATAGTTTCCATAATTCATATCAAACCACACTATTATTTTTCATGTGGACACAACCCAATGCTTTATTTGGTGCATTACAATATAGTAAAAATTCTTATTATACTTGTGGTATAGTCAAAACCAATCCATTGAAAAATATCCATTTATAAACCTCAAAACATTCTTTAAATTCATTTTAATTTATAAATTTTACTCCTTTATGTGCTAACTTAGATAATATAAAGAATAAAAGTGATTTTTTAAGAAATAATTAATAGTGAGTAACTAAATCATTGAAGATCTGCAACATTTTTATATTATTTGGTATGGTCCATCTAATGACTTATATTGCCTTTAAAAAATCAACAGATATTATTTCTTTAGATAAAATAAGGAATACAAAAGAAACATCATGATTTAAAAAATAATAATTACTAAATTTAAAATACAATAACATATCCTTGAGAGTATCAATAATAACTTGTAAATGATTCTAATGATCCAACCAGATTTCAGATTATATAAAGACATCAATAATGATGAAAACAATAAAATCATCATGATAATTATTTAATACACTATTAACTGGATTCATAAACATAAATAGTAAATTATTGAATACAAATATTATAACTATAAACTCATAATATCCTTACCTTATATGAAGCATCAACTATGGTATATCATCGATCTTTAGACTTATATTGAGATAACAAGATTGGAGATCGATATTTGATAAATATTCATCTCCCATAAGTTAAAAAAATACTTCCTAAATTAGTTGGATATAGTGAAAATTATTTATAGAAAATGATTTTTTTCACTATGTTATCAATTCACAACATGGCATACACATCATTATTCTTAATATAAAGAATATGGGCTCCCCATGATGAAAAATTAGGATAGATGAATCCCTTATCAAACAACTCTTAATGGGTTTTCTTTATCTCCAGCAATTCCATTATGGCTATTTAGTAGTGAGCCATATATATATATATATATATATATCCTTTAGGGTGGCTTCACTAAAACACATTACATCAATCTATTGTATATTTCAATGTTATTATTTAGAAAATACAGCAATGTATTCAGGGAGAATATGCACATCCTCCATTATGAATTTATATTTTCTAACCATATGTTTCATTTTCATATTCACACTATAAAAATAATTAAACTTGGAGATTGGATAATTTCTAGGGATATATTATATAATGATGCATTACCATTAAATACATGGAAATACAGTCCCCTACTTGAATTGTAATATACATCTATTGGGTATAATTTTTTTAATTATACATAAAATGCTAGTACATACCATGGATTATTTTAATGTCAACCATAGTTATGATAAAAAAATTTCATATAGGTTGTATATATGCATCATAATAGGAACTTACTGACATACCATTAATAATATAATATTTCTATTGGACTTTTTTATCAACTACACTTTTATCATGGTATTAGTTACTGTTTTAATTTTATTATTATATTAGTATGATATAAATTAGTGAGATTCTATAAGGATAGATAAATAATTATCAATCGTTGTGTTTATGATCAATTTAAAAATTATAAAATATTTATGTTCTTTGAAATAATCTATGGTAATCATATATAATTATCCATTCCCCTTAGGCCACTTCTATGACGTATTCCCCTAACTCTTGAAGAATTGGTTACTGAAATGATCCATCTATTTATGGGTAAATCACTAGATATTAGTGGATTACTTCATTCCATTATATCCATGATCTAAATTGAATTTCTCTCCACACATTTCAAAAACTCATTTTTCATTTATAAATGTACTAAGTTGTTTATTTCCAAAATAATCACATGTTGTATATCTATTCTTTCCCTTCTTCTTCATCTCTATATTTATATTTAATGGTTTTCATCAATCCTCTTCTTATATAGAATTCATTTGAAAATTTTAGACTTGGATATTTATTTTTTTATCTTAAGTTGTCTAGAAATAATATCCTCATATTATGAAAGAAATTGAGAGTCTAATGACCTTCATATAATTAGCTTAATTCCATTAAATAAATAGCGGATCCTACATTACGGTTTACATACATAGTCCATATTAGGATTTTAAAATCCTATAAAATATTTATTATACTCCAAAACAATTTATTATTTCATTTTCTCCATATTATATAATTTATTTTCCCTATAAAATTTCATCAATTGTGGGATGTATTTCTCAATAAATATCACCTTGAATGAATTCCATTACATGTATTCTATATATCCCTCCTTCATTATATTTTGTATCACATAATATAGTTAATCAACATCTACCATTAAAATTTAAAATACAATTAACATTTTGTACTTATCATTATATCCAAAAGAAAAAAAATCTTCTCTAGAGAATTTCTCAATTGTTTAGATATAATGGTTCAGTGGTCCCATGGAATTATATATTTTTTTTCAAAGAAAGAAATCCAAGATTGTGGTAGCATATTTTAGATTATTATATTTTTATATATGCTAAATCTTCATTGACATAACATATGTGAACATCCCTAAAACTACCACAATATTCTCAGTACCAACATGAGTCATGTTGAATTAATCAAAATGAAAATTCCTACACTAATTTTGAGTTGTTTTATGGATTATCTTCATCCTATTAAGATTCATAACTAAAAAATTGAATATATATAATAATCGTATAACATTAATAATACTTTTTCATAAAAATATTCATGAAAGTAAAACTTCATGGAAATCCTTTTTTTTAAAATTCATATGAATTATATGTGAATGAGTAATTTAGTTCCCAATTTTCCTACTAAAAAACATTCAATACCAAATTTAATTTCCTAAATATTTTATCCACCGATTAGATATTACTTTATTGAAATCTTATAAAATAAAATTATTACATCCAAAAGAAATAAAATGATTATAAGTCATGGGATACCAAATGTATACCTAATTCCTATATTATATTATAATATAAAAATATAGTATAAAAACATCATGAAACATTATTATTAAATTTATTGTATCACAAAATTTATTCATTGATCACTTATTTATAGCCTGGGGAAATTAAAATATTTAAAGGGTGAGCTTAATCACATACTAAGGGTACAAGTACATGAAAAACTATCAAAATTGGAATACACAATATGGTAGAGGAAATAATCAATAAAAATTTTATATACTAAAAATCGTGAGTATGAAAAATTATCAATAGATAAAATATAAATGATGATACTCGCATGGAATATAATAACTAAATTTATGGTGATGGAATGTATCATGTGAGTCATCTTGATAATTATCATGATGGCCTCGTGGAAGAAAATATTGTTTCTATTCAGGTAATAACCAAGAAATCATTATTTTTATCAATTCCACAACAAATGCATTATTCTTTCATTGGGGTTGAATACACAAAATACTAAAACTCTTTTGTCAAATGTGATAAATTGATGCATCGAGGGGATATATAATTCCAAGCCCCACCAATATAATATTTAAGTCAAATAAAATTAACCTATTAAGTAAATAAGTATCATTACAATTCATAATCAGCATTCTATAAGCATCAGTAAATTCCCTTTTTGAGATACAAACAAAACACCAAAACTTTCCGAATTTATATGGTTGATAACATGGAAACAATATATCAAGATATTGATAAGAGATGGATAAAAATACATAATAAATATAAAAACTATAAGGTTTTATCAATTTAAAATATGTATCTTTATCAAATAAACAATGATTATGCAGTGGAAAATTGTATCTTTAATGGGTTTGGTTTTTAACAGAAGACAGTAATTCATTTGAATAGATTCCACTAGTAGGAGACCATTGAATTGGTAAGTAAATACTTTATTTTATTTTATAAAAATTAATTTAATTATCTATAGCATAAAATTCATTAGTAATTATATAGGTTTGAAGTATTAGGTCTACTCATCACAAACTACTATAAAAATTTACCTGATGATGCATTTATGGGTTATAAAATTTTAGGCCTCATCCGTAACTAAATATATACAATGTGTTTACCACAAAAAAAGTAATGAATGAAAATTACTTATTTTTAATTACTTTTTAATCAATAATTATCCACAATAAAGTATGTTGTATGAGGATAATCAATAATTCACTTGTTAAAGACATAAATAACTTTGTTTAGTGAACACCCTTCAATATTAAGGTGTTTAACCCGTATAAAATTCTGGGTATGCTATTACATCCTCAATATAAAAGATATAATCTTTTCAATGAATTTAAAAGGCATTTAAATGAAGGAAGACAATATTAATAAATTATGTATGAAGAGTGATTTTGAATATGAATTAAAATATTAACGCATTAAAATCCAAAATTATGTATGGTATGAATCATGTGAAAAATAAAAATCATATCCACTAGGAGTTTTATACTATGTGTGTAGTTACAAACATTAGTTATTGAATATGGGATGATTATTTAATCACTCAAACTTCTTTTTAGGTGTTATTTCCCCAAGGTGCATCAAAACTATAGAACAAAACAAATTGTTTATATGAAGATAATGATTTTATTTTTTATATCTCATCATTCATTACAATACCATATATTTTTGTAAATTTTTTAATATATTTATATTTATTCCTTGGGTTTGAACTTATAATTGAGAATTTCAACAACCTATGATGGGAATATAATAAAAGGGGAATATTAATTTCTGAACAACAATGAATTGAATGTATGATAATACCAAGGACTAAAATCAAGGAAATTTTTTAAAAATAATAATATAGGATATTAAAGTAAGATGTTTGAAATTGAAATTGAAAGAGGGGGATTGGGAAATATTCCATTGATTTTTTTAGATTAAAATTTCTCTAAATGAAGGAAAAAGAATGTAATATAAAAAAATGTGAATTTTTTTTATATTATAAATAATCATACATGGAACAATAGTTGGAAATGGTGTAGAAGTAGAGAATGTTAAAAATGATCATAATTAAATGAAAGGTAAAGTTGTTATAGATTCCATTACCATTTCTATTAACTTCGAAAACTGTGATTCAGTATCCTTTATATTAAAAATAAACATTTTAATAACTTATTTTATAATCATATACGTACTGGTTAACATTTATACCACTCAATTATTGCCATTAATTAAATATTGTTTAGATTTTTTATTATTTATTTCCATCATCAGATGTTAGTTTCATTGATTATTTCATTATTGTTTAGTATTGGTGATGATGATATCCATTCAAAGATACAAATTTCATCATAACAATATTATATAAAAAATATAATATAATTTTCCTAATGATTTATAAATTTCAAATTTCTTTCTATGAGAGTTTTAGTTATGAATCATGAAGACGAGATCTCTGATTAGCTTTATAATATAATTTTGAACAATCAAAAGTTTATATATTAATATTGAGTCAAATTTTAATATTAAAATTCTTTAAAAAAATTCAGTATTTTATTATTAATATAAAACCTTAATATTTTGATCTATTTTCAGTCATTGTATAAATATATTTCATTTTTCATGTTGGTGTTTAAACTAAAAAAATTAAGAACACCTTATAGTATTTGGGTGATTATGGTTATGAAATTTATTATTTTAATATAATATCATTGTAAAATTTATATAATGATATTATTTTGATTTGATTAATGTTATGAATTATATCCCTAGAAAGTTGGATGATAAATATATAAAATAATCTTTTTAGTGGATAATTCTCAAATTGAAATATTAAATATTATCATGAATGAAATCATAGAAAAGTAGGTTTTTGGATACTTTCATAAAAATAGTGGATTCCAAAAGTTGAATCAGATTCCATGAAATGTTTAACTAAAATTTATTAATGATATATTTTAAGTATATGGATGTCTTCATGTGTCTATAAATGAGCTCATTTTATAGGTGAATTAGATGTACATTTCTCTAGAAACATAGGTTTGGTTCACAATAAAGATAGAATCACATGGGAGTTAGTAGATTTACGTGATGAGTTATTGGAGAAATTAGTGGTATTGACTTTCCTACTAGAAATATCCCTTGTATAGTATTTATACCATTATAATCCTATATATTTTAATCCACATTAATTTATCCATTTTAATCCCCATAAACATTGATTAAATATTTACCATGGTAATTATTATTTTTCTAAAATTATTAGATGACCACTCTTACCAAATTTTGAAAATATGATTAATAATTTATGTTCCATTTAATCTAAAAAAATTTATTAAACTTAGAAAACTAACTTCAACATGAAATAATAATGTATTGAAAAAAATATTTTTGTGGAAAAATATTATTATATATTGAGAAATATTTAAATTATTTGTTAAAAATTAAAAATTAAATAATATTATATATATTTATTGTAGTTTTAAACACAATATTAGTGTCCATATATAAATTTTATCACCACGAAATGTTAAAATATAAATTTCATATTCGATAGCGTGTATGAATCAAAATAATAAGTAGAGAAGGGAATATATCATCCAGATATTTTCTAATATATTTACTATTTTAATTAAATTATATTTATGATATACAATAAAATTAATGGTATGTTGGGTCCAATTTATATTCCACACTACAAATAGCTTCATTCATAGTTTTTGTTACACACAAGACCATGTTTTGCTAAATAATAATATATTTTTAGTAATATTATTTAAAATGGAAATTTTCTAATAACCATTAAATTGAAGGTTATGAATTCTAGTTAATAAATTATGAAACTAAAGTCTTGAATTAATCAGTTACTAGTTAATTAGGAATGTATATATTACCAATTAAATATAAAGTAAATGTTTTTATAAAAAAGGTATTTTTAATCCCCAAAGGCATTTTATCCTACTAAATTTAATAAATTAGTATGTGTAAATGATATTAATGAATTTTCAATGTATTCAGTAATTTTTTTTACATTAAAACAATACATTTTATATACATATGATCAAAATAAATCTAATTTTATGCATAAATATGATATTTTTAATGGTAGTTATGCTTCATTTTAAGGGTGCAATTGTTTTAAAAATAAATGTTTAAAATTTTAAAACATTTACTTAACAGAAGAAAATTAATTTTTTAAATAATAATGTTAAAATTAAATTAATATAATTTTTTGGTATTTTTCTTACTGGTTCTTTTCAATGAATATTGAAAAATATTTGTTTTTCATTGAAAAATGACATTTCACCTAAATATTTTTCAATCTAAAATTTTATTTTTAATAGGTTTAAAAGTAAATTCAAAAAAAATATTCATATATTAATCCAATATAGTTCATTTTAGTCATTTTTATATTGAATTTGGATATAAAAACATGGAAATTTTTTGAACATTTTCACTTTAAAAATTGCATTTCATGTCGTGTCTACATGATTAATTTGAAATTAAATTATATCACTTATGTTAATGTAATTTAGAAATATAGATTCCATATTTGGAATAATATTAATTTATATTATCAAATAAGGTCAAATAAATATTTTTCAATAATTATTAGTGGAGTCATATAAAATTAATTAATGTTATTAATGTTAAAATGAGGATTTGCGCATTAATGTGTTTGTAATAAATTAATTTTCCACACAAGTAGGATTTTCATTTTGTGAATTTTAATCAATGTTTGGAATTATTAGGTATAAAATATCTAATAAAAATATTTTAATTTTCTTATTAATGGGTAAATTACCTATTTAAAGAAAAAGATATATGTTACCCTGGAAATAACTATAAAGATAAAATTGAGTAAACTAAAATACTAAAGATAAAGTTAATGAAAAATGTATTTATTTTGGGTGGTGGATGTATTTATCGACCAATTGATACCTCCCCTCCAAAAATTTTTAATTTTGGGATTCACATGGGGAAGTGTGGGCTCCTAGTAATGAATACTTCAGGGTATTTACACGAATGTCACGCCCGCATTATAAATGGGAATTCACTCTCCCCAATGTTACCCAAATAAAAAACCATTTTTATCAGCATAAACCTTAAAAAATAACTTCCCCCCCATCATAATAGATGTCTTATATTGGGTAGAAATATAATGAAGAAATTCATTTTCTTCAAAATAGAAGGTCATATAAGAAGAGGAGTTAACATTCATCAACAAAATTTTTTTAATCCTTCCTCAATCGACATAAATTATTATTTATTTATTTATTATCTTTTAAAATATGTATCTTATATATGTTGAGTTGTTTTTCTGGAAAGGTTACAGCCTCAAAATTCACACAATTCCATCAAATGGATTGCAAAATTATCATTTGTGTGTATGGTGGACTACCTCGTCAAAAACTTATGTCATTTTTTTCAATTACACCCAATCATGGTTGGGAATAATGATGGAAAGAATATTTATATGTTATTTTTATGGTATGTATGAGTTATTTATTCTTATCAAACTACTATTTTACATGTACCTTGATGCCTTCCATTTTTTGGAATATGATAACATTATTCATTTGTATGGTAGACTACCACCTCATGAAGCAATATAAATTGTTCACACTTCAAATTTAATGTATTAAGGATGAGTTAAAAAAATATGCAATATATATAAAAATATAATACCTTAATGATAATATTTATATATATCATTTTCTATTTTTTTAATAAGTTAAAAAATAGAAACAATGTTCATGCATACATGTCACCGACCTTTTACGTGAATAGTGAATTTCATTTCCTATCAAAAAATTTAATAGATTACTATAAATAAAATTATATAAAATATTTATGATTTTATAATTCCTTTTTTATTAAATATATTTTTAAAATATGATCGATGTGATAAGATCAAAAAACAAGTCAAAACATACTCAAAAAGTAAGGCAATCTATTATCCGAAATGATGAAAATAATGAAAGGTTATTAATGAAATAGTTATAATATATTATAAAAAAAGGATATATGATATCATAAATATTAATGTGGTTATTTAATAAGATAATAAAATTTTTAAAATGACAATATAATTCGTTAAATCATGTACGACCCAATGGAAAGCCTAAGGTAATTAATTTTGTCATAATATAATTTCTATTCAGTCTAATTTTTTATTAGGAAATAATTCAAATTTTTATGGTGAATATAATATCACATGAAATTTTTAATCATGAATAAACCATTCTTCGTGGTATTTTTAGTTTTACTCAATATTATTTCATGTAGGGGGATTTGACTTCAAAATTAAGAAGTGGTAAAATTTATTGAAAAATATCACTTTTTTATGTGATTGTTAACTTTATCTAGAAATAATAACTTTCATGTGATAATTTTTTATTTGAAATTACATTAAACTCAAATATAAATAAATTCACATGATGGATATTTTTGTTTCATAATTCTTAAACCATTTTATAGATGGTGATTTCTTTGAATGTTATTTGATCAACTATGGAATTATTGATAAATCTATATATTTTAAACAAATAGGATATTTGATGATAAGGATTGTTATTTTTGAATTAAATAGATATGTTAATATTTATTTAATTATTTAGACTGGTAGTGATGCTCGGGCCCTCCGAAATTATATATCCCATCAATGCATTTACATGCCTCATGAGAAAAATCATTTGGCTAAATTTAATGAGTTTCTGCCCATAGTTTTGACAATCATATGAAAGGTCATAATGTAATAGGTTGTCATGCGCCTTCGACATGACATAAATTAATTAAGAATATCATTTTTTTGAATTCATGTATTATTATTATTATCCATTATAATTTCATAAAAAAAATTTAGGATCCATTCCATTCATAGTTTATTAACTAATTGGCATTTGTTTTTAATTATTTACCTTTCCATATTAGTTCAAGATAATCATATAATGAGAGTAATGTCACTGAAATGGTATGTGTTTTCAGATATTTACCCTTCTATATTTAGTTTTTCTTATCTTATCATGATATTCATGTTATATTAAAGGAATTTGTTTATATATATCTACATTTCCACATTATTCCCTCATTTATTTCACGTTTTAGTTATTAAATGGAATGTATGTTCAATAATTTACCTTTTCCATATTCATTATGTTAATTGATTCATTATTGAATCCTATGTAATTAACCCTATGTGAGAATTTATGATGACCTCTATTTTGTGTCCTTTACCAATGAATCTATGAAGTTTACTATAACTAATATGTAAATAAAGGCTATATGGAATAATTTTATTCTAAAAAATGATATAATAATTTTTGTATTTTGATATATAACAAAGATCATGTATGTATCTATGCTACCAATTCAATTAATCCATTTTTTCATTTGGGATTTTATTTTCATGTATCGAATGATAATGTAATTATAGAAGGAACCAACACCGGGATACTAGGGTTGTGGCCTACACAATTGTTATTAGTTCATGTTTAGAAGAAATATTGGGAACCAGATTTAGGAAAACCTATATTACATAATATAACACTAAGGTAGAAATTAAGGATAATTATAGGTCATGCAAAAAACATATTACAGTAGTGATTATGATGATTTCTTTCAATACATCCCAGTATGAAAATTACAAGTGGATGTCGTTTGGGCATTGATGTACCTTGCGATAAAAACTCTTAAATGGGCATGAAGATATTGACTAGGAAAAAATGGTACATGAAAATGGTCCTTTTTACACACTTAGTTTAACACTATCAGGGGATATTCTTAGGATAATTCATATATTCTTTAAAACCCATTATAATGGAATTCAATATAAAATTAAAATGAAACACCTAGGTTAAACCTAAGGTGTTTTTTACTGAAAAGGATGAGTTTTGATATTTAAGTCCTATAAATGATTACACAGTTTTCTAATTATGATTTTTTATTCTCACATTATGCTTTTCAGTTTTAGTTAATTTCTAGAACCTGAAGGAATCATGTTAACATCTAACATGAAGGAAAATGTGGTGACATTATGAAAACAAATGGAATGTTTATATGTGTAAAAGATATCATATTTTTCCTAATCGGTTATATTGAAATTTTGTTAACAACACATGCCTTAACTTACTCTTGGATAGAACAAATAAGGGAAGGATAGTGTTCTCTATTAACTATAGTGATGAAGTACATGTATAAAAGAAGAATAGATTTATATTATTTATGAAATGTGGAAAGAGATGCACTGTGATGTGTATTTAAGGACTATGATAATTATTTATGTGTGGAGAGGAAAAAAATAATAAAAAATATTGAGGAAAAATGAAGATTACAAATTATGGAATTAAATAAAATCTTAAGGATTCATTTATGGTTTGTTGACATAAACATTAAAGGCTTTAGCAGTATTCGACTCAATCCCGCCATCTAAAGGTTAACCCCTTGACCAAGTAAGGATCAATGTGGAAAGAAATTGTATAAAGTATTTATGTATTGGGTTAGATCATGTTAATATTTTTCAGTTCTTCTTAAACCCTTTTTTTATCATTCTTTGGTTGGGTGTCATTTAGTGGTGCGTCAGGTGAAATTGTGGAATATATTGTGATCTATTAGGTTGTGTAGGGTTGGTTCATTTTTTACCATGTTTTTTACCCACCTAGGGGAAACCATGGGAACACAAACTATGGGATTTTTACTAATTTTTAATGGTTTGAAAAACTGTGTACCCATCTAATAAAAAATGTACACCCAATTCTAGGGGGACATAGTTATGTGTCAGGGTTTGTTAAAACATATGGCCTTTCCCATCTAACCATGCATGTAAAAAAATATTTTTAAATTTAATTAATTAATTTAAAAAACACCATTATAACCAGGCATTCAACCCAAACTCATCATATTTGAAATTCATTATTCCACTAAGGCTCCCAAGAGGTGATGTTTTCTCTTAAAAATCCCCTTTATTGTAGATCATATCCTTGAAATATTTATTTGATTCCTCTTTGGTATGATATATTTTCCCATTCCTTCTATCCCACTCATAAATTTAATCCTATGGTTTATTAGATCATATCAATTTTATGTATCTAATCTCCTTTTATTTGGACCATGATTCTTGGTTTTTTATATCTTTTTTGTTTTCAATCTTTATTGGAAATTCATTTTACATGCACTGTCTTATGTGTTTATTGTGATTAAATTTATGTAGTTCCAGGGATATTTACCATGTTGTAAACCATTTATTTGATTTACGTAAATTAAATATCATAAAATTATATTATAAATACCTAATTGATTGAGAATTGGGAGTTGATTTTATTTGGTTTGATATTTGTTGAAAACCCCCAAATTCCATGAAAATTGGATATTCATTTTTTATTTAGAATTTTTTTTAAATTTTGAAATTACATATTGAATTATATGTTAGAAAATAGATTAAATTGTTTTAATAATAACCTATAATTGGTTTTATCTTTAATAATACATGAATTTATTAAAAATCATTATTTTGATTTTCAAATGGAAACTGGCATTTTGGAATTAACAAATGGGAAAACTTTATTTTAAAATACATTGAAATAATTTTACCATTATTGATTGATTATTTGAGCATATGAGATATTAAGTAATTATTATGTTATTTTTTAAAAACTCACTTGTAGGTTAATTAAATAGAAATAGATTGATGCATTACATCTCTAATATAAACCAATTACAATGGATCATATCTATAGTGGGATATTAGTGTGTCCTATTATCCCTAAGGGATGAGACTTGTGGTCACATTGACATGATCGTAGATATGAGTGTGTGGGGAACACATAAATAGAAACTACCATATCCTTTCGAAGATGATAACATTTCATATTATGATTAATTTAATATATATTCCAATTATTGTGAGCAGCATTATTAATGCACTACTAATAATTATAAACTACTATATATATGAAATTGTTTCATCAAGTAATGATGGAAATGTTTCCATAAAATTAAATTAAAATTTTTTTAATTTTAAATATGAATTTATATGACCATTATTTTTTTATGATAAAATATTTATTTTGTATATTTACTTTGGATTATTATAATGGAATGGTTTTTGAGAAACTACTGGGGTTTTTTCTCACACAATAACTATTCCTTTGGGTGTTTTAGATTTCATTTTACCATGTTCATGTAAGAGGAAAGAACCATTTAGAGTTGGTGGTTATTCCTTTACGTCTTAGATCGTTCTGTCCATTAGGGAATGGCTTATTTTTTCTTATTCTTTTGGTACTTTGGTGATATATGGTTTGGGTTTTGATCTATATTCATGATTTCTGGTATAGTCTCATTTGGTATTATACTTTGATAATATTATCTTGTTTCTATTTGTTCTATTGATTGTGTGGAAAATCCATTCCCTATTTTATATTTTATAAAGATAGGTAATTTTCACAAAACTGTATGAATTAGGAATTAAATTTGGGATATATTGGGATTGTATTGTTTATTAGGGTACCAAGGAATCTGGGATGTTTTGTGAAAAATTGGTATCAATGGTGTCGGTAGTGCATCAATCCATGATTGTAGTATGTAATTAATAAATATTTTCTATCCTTTGGATGGAGTTATTTTTGATTTCCTAGAAAAATATCACTATAATAATCCTTTAGTAACTAAGGTTGGATTGGTGAAGTCATCTTGAGGATTAGTTATAGCCTTTTCATTTATTTAGATTTGAGAATGATGAAATCCAAATAATGTTTTCATATATGCTGATATTAGTTTTCCAGTTTCTATTTCTTATTGTTGATCTATGTACTTATTATATTTTCAATATTGTTCATTGATGTTGTGTTTCATGATTCCTTCAATAATATGAGTGAATAAGATCCAAGAGGAAGACACTAATGAACAATAATATAAAAATCACCCCATGAACAAGAATCTGGTTGAGGTTACTATGTGTGTTGTTCAATCTCTAGGAAAACTACATCCACCCATTTATGTATAGGATCCAGTTGTGAAACATCAAAGAGATGAGTTTTATAATCTTTCTTAGCATTTCCATTACTATAATAATCCATTTTTACAAGTCTCAAATGATCCTCGAGAGGATGTGGATTAGTTCAGGAGAATTTAACCTTTTTTTGAGTTCATGAACATGCCTGATGAAAAATAGGTATAATGTTCCACCTTTAGGAAGGAAGGGCCAAGAAGGTGATGGGGGGCATGATGGTTATGGAAAAGAATCACGAGGGATTAGAGTGGAAGGTATTTAGGGTTATTTTATCTAATAGATATCTCTAGAGTATCTTGTGTTGGATTTATCTATAGGGTTTTTAAAACTCATCTAGGCTAACACATACATGTCTGTGAATTAAATTCGATTTACTGAGCTTGTATAGTTTACCACCAATAATGTATTTCATTAGAAGATAAATGTTTTATGCATCAATATGGTTCTTCAAAATGATAATCATTATATTATTTTCATGTCGAAAACTTTTTCCTAGGTTGACGTGCCTGATAGAGCATTGATGGCCAGTCCTGATCTTTCTGGTAAGTGAGGGCTGGCATGAGTTCCTTTTCCTCCAAGTGAAAGACCTTCCTTTTACAAAAATAGAAAAAATAATTATTATCATGGTTTTTATAAATAACACACTTCTTCAACAACTATTGTAGTGTCAAGAATAGACTCTTTTATTTACTACTTGTATTGTATGTTTGGATATTAGAAACAGGTTTTCACCATGGCACAAAAAATATGTGGTTCCTTCATATGCTCAGGACACGTGTAGTAGTTTTTTCATGTCTATTATACTATATGTTATGGAATGATATATTTAATGCCTAAAAGTACTTCGGTGAAATTAAATGATTCATGAACAATGTACTTCCATCTGCAGGAATCTGGAATAAAGATTATTTAGGCAGTGGCTGAGCCTCTAGAAGAAGCTGATATGGGTTTAGTGACTATGATCGATAGCATCAATATTTCTTCATCTTGAGTAATTTCATTATTTTTTATTGATTCATCTCATTTGTTCATTTTGAATCTTGTTGTAAATATTCATACTCTTTTTATTGATCATTTATATTATGTGATGGATATTATTAAACTCCTTAGATTGAAGAGTGATAAGGGTATTCATCGTCCTATTAACACTTTCTCTTTATCATAGATTGATCTTACATGGTATTTTTTGGTTCTCAGTATGAATCATCTTGATTTCATATTCAGGATTGATTGGCTCATTGATAATAAGGTCGTATTGATTTCTTTTTTTGACGGGTCACCATTACTAAGCTTGATGGGGTGTTTCGTATATTTTACGGAGAATGAGACCTTGTTAGATTCGATCCTGACCATCTTATCTAGAGTTGGGGAATGTAATAATATTGTTTTCTTTTAATGTGAATTGAGAATCCTTTTGAAATGATATCCCTCTAGTTGTCATCAAGTTTTCTAAAATTTTACCTTCTGATTTCACTAGGCTTCGACTTGATAGGGATCTAGAGTTCCTAATTGTTTTAGTGTTGGAAAATCAGTCTGTATATATTCCCTATAACATATGGAACCTGTTTATATGAAATTGTTGATGACTTTTTCAGATTTTCATTTAGGTAAAGTATTTATATGCATGAGTGTGTCACCATGGTTGGTGCATGTTCTCTTTAATAAGAATGATGATGGTTCCCATTTCCATTATGTTGATTAATAAATATTAAATCATGTTACATTAATGAAAAAATATATTTTTTACAGTTTGGTGATCAGTTTGACTTGATGACAGGGGAAATGTGGTTTTCAATGATTAATCTTCATTCTGGTTTTCATTAGTTAAGAATAAAAAAATTCTAACATTTATAAAATTGCATTCCATAGTAGTTATTTATATTAGGAGTATTTTTTCATATCATTTTATATATACAATACTCCATTAGTCTTTATGGATTTTATGAAAAAAAACATCCACAACTATATTTACATTTTTATGGTGTTATTTGTGGATGAAATCATAATTAACTATATGTCAACAGAGAATCTTCTGTCTCATTTGAGAGAAGTTATGGAATTGTTGAGATATCCTCAAATTTATTCCAGGCTATGAAAATATGATTTCTAGATTTCTAAAGTGAGTTTCCTAGGACATGTTGTCTCATAACATTTTATATTTGTTGATCTTGAGGAATAGAGGCTATTATGGAATGTGACAAAATGTGAATTTTTTTTGAGAATTGGAGCTTCTATGGTCTGGCTAGGAATTATTAATGGTTCATGAAGGAATTATCAAAATTGGCCTCTTTGTAGACATCCCAAACTTAGAAGTGACTATTTTTAATTTGGGATGAGAAATTTTAGAGTAATTTTGTCAGCTAAAACATATTTTTATTATTTCATCAGTGTTGACTCATCATGAGGTTAGGTAGTTCTATGTTGTCTTTTGTGTAACAATAGGTTTAGGATTTAGATATGTACATATATAGGGTGATCATGTGGTTTCCTACGGCTGTCATAATTTTAGGACAAATGAAAAGAATTATCTTACCCATGACCGTGAACATGCAGTTGTGATGCATGCATTTAGGATTTCATTGGATTACATTTTTGAAGAATGATTTTCCATGTATTTCGACCACATGATCTTTATTTATATCTGATATCCAAAATATTTGAATCTCTTATATATGTATTGGGTGGAATTCCTAAAATCTATTTACATTTACCTTACTTATTCCCTAGGTAAGGGGGATGATGTGACAGAAACATTGTGAAAGAAACACCCAACCTAACAATGAATGACTCGTCAGAAGAGTGGAACATGATTTGTCATTTTGCATAGTTTCATACTAGAGTTTTGGAAATAGGGTCCAATGTTTTTTTCTAGAGACCTATTTATGACTACTATGCTCTAGATGATTCCATATGAACATCATCTTGGTGATGATTTCTGTACCACTAAAAACATTATTTATAGTGGGGAGACCATTACTAAGTGGCTATTGTCCCCATGGTGAATTCTATGTTATCAAATTTTTTGGTCACACCATTTGGTTGTAGGGAGTGCTATTATGGGATATTTTTATAATTCCAAGTTCTTTATGCACCCAAGAATCATGAAGATGATAAATGACATGTAGGGATGATTCTAGTGGCCAAGAATGAGATTGGGTATTGATGATTTTATCTCTTATTATTTTACTTTAGAGTAGGTCATGAAAGAGCACCAGAGACCTTCATGATTACGTTCTCTATTTCCAGTTCTGACATCGATGGGGGATGAGATCTCTATAGAAACTGTGGTTTTTTTCTACATACTGAGAGAAATAGAAATGTGATTCGGGATGGGAATGATATGTGGAAAAAAATTCTAACATATTATGAATTTGTGATATGACCAACAAATACTACAAATATATCCTTTATCAGTGCTAGAAATATCAATTTATAGTGCTAAAAATGTTTTGTTAATCTAAGCAAAGATAAAGGGTGTCCCTTTTATCAGCGCTAAAAAAAGCGCTCAAAAAGACCCCTTTTATCAGTTCTTTTTTAAAAGCACTAAAAAAGATAAAAAACATTAAAGGAAAAAAATATTTTCTCAAATTAGGGAGGGGATTCAACATCGCTTCACCCCCATCCTACATGCCCAGGAAACCCCCCGTTTTAACAGCACTAACCCCAACCCTTTAACAATGCTAACTCTTATTCCACCCTAGTGAGCGACCTGACTCTCCCTAGATTCGAACTCATGATCTATTGTCTGCAAACCTAAGCCTGTACCACTTCTACATATTGATTTTCTATTCATTTATTAATATATCTGGTCATTTATTTATATTATGTTTTATTTAATTATATATTAATATATATTTATATTAACGTATATAAATTTATATTAATATTTTTTAGTTATATTATTATTTATATAGCTATATTTATATATTTATATACTTATTTTTATATTCATATATATTTATATGATTAATTATAAATACATTTATCAAATATTCTTTTTATGTGTTTATAAATAAATTAATATATATATATAACACACACACAAATATATTATATGTGTATTTCTAAGAACAATTATTTGTAGAGCTAATACGGACACTCGAATCAAAAGTTATGTTCATCTCATGTTTGAGTTATGTTTTAAACTTATTTTACATGTTTTATAAATTGATTTTGATTTTCTGTGTCTTCAAATAATTATTAAATTATTATTAGTTGATGATAATTATAAAATTATTAAATAAAAATTTCTTAATATAATTTATTTTTCATTTTCACTATAGTTCTTATATATTAAGTGAAAATTGTTATTAATACTTATCTAAACCATATTTAAAAAATATATTATATTTATATCAACAGAAATATAATTATATATTTTTATATAAAAATATTATTTTTATTGAAATATATATTTTTTGAAATATACACTTTATCAGTGATAGGTAAAAAATCTCTTATAAAGCCCCATATTAGTCCATGATTTGTATATATCCTTTTGAGGATTTTTATGGCCGACCTTATAAATTTAGGTTGAGTTAGTTAGAGATCGTATAATATTCTTTGGTTGGGATGAAATTTGTCCAAGAGATGAAATAAAATGACTCGATTTAATCATCAATGAATTTTGATGGCACAATGGTGGTATAGAAATTGTTGGGATTATCATCAAAGACCACTGTAATTTTCAGTTGGTGGTCATGATTTCATGAATGTATTCCATCATATTAGTCATCAATGTCTTAGATAGAAAGGGAACATTTCCCATTGGTTTGTGTGAGTATTTTACATTTTTTATATAGGTGGGGATAACATCATTCCATTTAGCACTTCCACCGTAGTTTACATTAATAAATAATGTGTTCCATCTATCATAACTACGATAATATATTTTTGATCCATATAATATTATACTATAAAGTGATGTTGATATTTATCCTTATTTATCAATGACATAGAATCTAGTTTGGATAGTTGATTCTGAAACCATGGTACATCCTGGGAGGATGAAACCTTTGGTTAAATTACTAGGGTATCATGGTTCTGATACTCATGAAACTTGGTCGATAGAGGTACTGATGAGTGGATAGTGGCCTCATTATTTTTAAAGGGAGACTTCTTAAAAATAATTATAGGGATAGAATGTTTCTATTATATGGAGTCTGTAACATCATGTTACTTTTTTCAGTTGCCACTCAGCCCCTATTTATTATCATGCTTTGGGTGGGTGCCATTAAATGGTTCCTTGGTTAAAAATTTGGTCTTTTGGATGCATAACGCCCTAACCCCAAAAGCCGAGAGCCAGTGAATTATTATGTATCATTGGAATGATCATAAAAGATCATGTATCAAAAATAAAGACTAGTTTAGTAGCCTTGTAAGTACTAGATAGATTCATATGTTTCACATTACATCATAAAAGGGAAAACTACAACATCATAGTCTCCATAGTCCGCAATCATATCCCCTTAGACTATCCTGGTAAGATAGACATCAAATACTTCTTCATATCCTGGGAAAAAATAAAACATATAAAGGGGTGAGCTCAGATGCTCAGTAAGGATAACAATATAGAGGAAACATTCATAAATAAGCCTAAAAATTTAAGTCAATGTATAACTAAAACAAAAGAATTTTAAACATGAACTTTAGCATAACATGGAAAAAATGAAATGAAATAATGCCATTTACTTTTTCTCAAGGATATTCTACAAGTAGAATAATCACATGCAGTATCAATAACCACTTTCATAATTTTTGAAGTCATAATTCCAAACTATCATAACCACATAGTAAAGGCCTTGTGGCAAGACTACAAATAAGATTTTGTCAGGGCCTTGTGTCAAGTTACTAGTTTTTCTCATGAGACCTACTGATGTATCGAGGAGCTATAGTGGGCTCGACCAATCACTTACTAAGTCCAATTCATTACTCATATGAAAATTTCGAAACATAACATAAACATTCGTATTAAAACAAGCATAAGAATTGTCAATACTTTATCCACAAATCATAAATTATTTAAAAATAGAACATCCACAGTCAAACATATCACTTTCAATACAATATGGAAGATTGTATTGTAACAGATTAACCTCAATTGAAAATAATGAAGGATATTGAAATTCATGAAAATAATCTTCAAAACTATATTGCAGAAATATCCCCCTTTTTCTTGAAAACATTTAAAAGTCTCACTTTTTATCAAGAAGTCGTTGAAAATAGATTTTTTAATCAAAGTGTCCCATTCCACTTTGAAACATTTAAATGGAATTTTAATTTGAAACGGTTAGTGTCCATATAAATAAATCCTTAAAACAATTTTGAAAACATGGACATTAATGAGAATGATTTAGAATAATAAACCATTAAAACATTTTAAAATGATATTTTAGTTAGAGTTCTTAACCAAAAGAGAGACACATGAATACAAATAATTGAGGTAATAAAAAAAATTAATATCAAGAGAATAAATGGATTCATGATATACTATGTCAATGTACATTATATACACCATATAAAAGTGATTTGGTGTATAACCACAATGAAGTATCAATGGAATGTAAATTGAGATAAAATCTCTTATAAAGGAAATATCCTTATGTTAAGGATAAATCAACGACATAATAATGCCTGAAAAATATAAATACACTCAATATTATTGGATATTCAGTGTAAAACAATCATAGTACATTCACACATATTCTTGTAAAAACAACCGTAATGAATACGATGTTTAACTCAATAAACGGAGATTGAGTTAAAATTATTCTTACCAAGATCATATCGATGACTTAAGAATTTATAAATGGAGTGATTATGTGTATCAAAATTATGTCCATAGAAAGGGGTGTGGAAATTTTGACATAAGCAAATGAATATTGATTCCACACATAATCTTGGAGTGAAATAATCAATGAAGTTAGTGTAAAGCCAAATGAGTGGAAATTGAAATTTCAAATTCCCTTATCGATTTGGTAACTTAAGAAACATAAACCCATGAAATAAGGATCATACAATTATCATGTAAATATAAATAAATTAATTTTTATTACACAATGAATACAATCATGGGCAGTACACACACCACATTCAATTAATAAGTGGTGATCAATGGAAATCTCACGGAATTAAAAGTGAGATAAAAACCCCATACACTGTAGTTTTTCTATGTTAAAGGTTAGGTTAACCTACTTTATAATGGTGAAATAATTTCTATTAAATTATAAAATAATCAAATATATTTATATGATATCATATATGGACTTTTAACATTGCTTTGTTAATAATATCTTAGTATTACCGTCGTTTCGGGTGTTAACTGATTTGACTTTCTTTATATTCCTTGTTATGTGAGTCATATTTGTCATGGATGGGATGTATCTTATTAATATATATAATTATATCATACATCTAAACATTATTTTTAATCATCAAATGTAATTTAGTATTGGATGGATACGATGGTGAATGAATCTCATCGCATTCGTGGAGACGGTGATCCGTACGTACGCACGAGTGATAATATCATTATTTTGATATTAAAATAACATATAATTGGATGGTATATAATATATAAAGAATAATTAACATGTTATATTTATTATTTACATGAATGAAACATCATTATTATACCCATCCAAATAATAATGTATTAAATAACGATTACACCACGATGTGGAGACGATAAGTTGTTTGTAAGCACGTATAGTGACATGTCAATCAAAGGATCGATAGAAAAATGAATTTTGTTGTACCATATTTATAATAACATCATAGTATATAGAATCTACTTGAGTGTTTTGTATATTGGAAACAACAATGAAAAAGGATGTGGAAGAAGAAAGGAACTTGAAAAAGGGTCATAAAATTATTACCTCTTCTTTGGGTTCTTCCTTTTGAATTGATCAAAAGGGCTCCATAAGTTAGATTTATGACTAAAGGAAGGCCTCTTGGATTAATTGAGGGAATTTGAGAGGATATTTAGGAAGGTTTTTTCCGATCCAAAAGGCTTTGAAGGTGTTAATTAGAGATAAGGCGGAGTTCCCTTTTATAAGAGGGGTGGGGGGACCTTAGGAAAATCCCGAAATTTTATTTTATAATAAAGTAAATTTAGGTTTCTAATGACTTAGAAATGGATTATTTAAAGGTTGAAGGTGGGGATGGGTCGAAAATCACTCAACCAATAGGTTTTAGACAGTTTTGGGTGACTATATTAACTTTAACTTTTATATTTAACTCTTAGTTAATTAGTTTGACATTTTCCATGTCTCTTGCTATTTTTAAATTATATAATTAATAAACTTACTATACACTTTCAAAGAACCCCAAGTGGCTCATTAATGATACACCAATCATTATATATGTCCTTTGGCCGATCCTTTGATTTTTAGAAATATAATATCAATTAATAATATAATATTTTTTTAAAAACTATCTTGTGTCAATTTTGATACTATTTGGTATTTTGTTTTTCCTAAATTTATAAAATGATTATTACTTCGAAAAAATTTAATATAACCTACACTAATTTTACATATTATACTATAAAATTATTTTTATTAATAAAAACTCTCAAATTACATTTATTTGGATATTTATAATATCAATTATTTGAATATTTCATTAATTAGGTAATTATAGCATCATGATTGTGTAATAAATAATTTGAAATATTTAATTTATAAGTAATATAAATAAAATAAAATTATGTATGAAATATTTTTATCTTTCTAATGAATATTTATAGTCTAATATTTCATATCTATAACCCTATATTAAAAATGTTTTACTTATTAAACATTGATTTTAACTCTTTTAACACTTTTTTGAATTTAATAATAATAAGTGTCCTACTCTAAACCAAGTGGACCAAATAAGTTCATATTATATTCCTAATTTTTTGTTAGGTCTAATTATACTTATCCAATATAATTAGGACATGTGTTAGGGTAATAATAATATCATTATTACCCTTAATTACCCTATTTAATTTTAACTGTGCTAAATAAAAGTAAAAAGTTATTATTCACAAAAAATTATTTTTATCTCATTGAAACACATTTTACTCCTTGATATTAACCGTGTGTCTCAGATTTTCAAAATTCAACTCATAGAAGTGGTAAAATTATGTTTTATGTGAATTTGAAAATTCTCCTAGGAGGTGGGTAAAAGACAGTGAAAAGTTCAATAAAATTTTTATATATCTAAAATTATTATAAACTGACTATAATAAATTATAGTTAACTTATATAGGTATTATATATATTTGGACATAAAATAAATTTAATTAAAATAAATAATTATTGAAATAAAAATTCGGTTTTAAACTATAAATTAGTGTTTTTCACTATTTGTCAAAAATTAAAAGTTTTAAAAAACATACCAAAAATTCACCGTAAGTTAATTTTGATATTATAAATTCCAAAATGTAGTCTATTTTACAAAATTCAAAACATAGAAATCGCATTTAATATTTTAAAATTAATTCACACTGTCAAAACCAAAATATGTATTTTTATGAAATAATAACTACCAAAATATTGACATTTGTTTATGTCCAATTTCAAAGTGAAATTATTTCAATGACCAACATTGGATAAAATGGTAATAATAAAATATAATTATACATCCCAACCATTCATGTGTATAGTTGAACAATATAAATTATTTTGATTAAAAAAGTTGTTTTCAGTTAAAATTTATTATTTTTCACTATTCACCAAAATATGAATGTTTTTAGAAAAACACCCAAAAATTATTGAAACTAAATTCTTATGTCCCGATCCCAAAGAATAATTTTATTTTGTCAAATTGAATATATATAAAAGTTTCAAATATTATATTTAAAAATGGTTCTACATTAAAATGCGGTAAAATTAATTTTTTTGAAAAATACATCTTTTATCTGAAATAAAATTAATTTGTCCTTACATTATGTCTAAGAAACTCATAATATGGATTGTAGAATTATAAGGGTTACATAAAGTTCAAAATTCTGTTAATATTATTCATAACTTCATTTGAACGGCAAGTTTGGTAAGTCGTGTTGCGCTTGAACACAATGTTGCGTGTAGTGTATGTTATTGAATTACTTTGAAGAACTAACGTACTATGAAATCTTGGGGTGTTACAGGATGGGATTTAGGGATGTACATGGTTGGTACATAGTTTGGTAAAATGGTCACCCTCAAAGGGAAAACTATGAAAACTAAAATAGTGTGGGTGTTCATGGTTATTTCCATGTTTGAAAAACTATATTCCCACAAAGTAGGAACCATGAACACCATCATATGGGTGCATGGTTTAGGCCCTCATTTTGAAAAACCATGCCACCCATCCTAGCTAACCACTCCCACATATGTTTTATATTCTAAAACAATATTTAACAATTTCTAAATCCATTTAAAGACAATTTTGTAACCCTAACTCAATATATCTCAATTTCTTCTTCCTTGAAGTCTCTATATATGTGATTTTGGTTCCTCAAAACCCATTCATAAGCGGATTAAAGATATGTGAACATCATTCGATACCACTCCTCTAATAAATCTTCTCTAATTCATTCTCTCAAAATCTCACCATTATTCATCATATGGTTTATTAGATCTTATAATTTTTCATGGATATAAAATATTTTTATTTAGATCTTAATTATAGGTTTGTTTTCGATTGATTCGTTGATGTTATTTATCTTTATAAATTCCCATTGCAGGTGTTGTATTAAATTTTTACTATGATTCCTCATAGGTGGTTCTATTGAGATTTTCCATGTCAAAAACACTTGTATTGATTTATTTAAATTCAATTCAATGAAATTAGATAATGAAAAACAAATTCGATGTGAATGGGGATTTGATATGATTTTCCATGAATTTTTGGAAAGACCCCCAATTCAAATGTAATTGGATATTCCATTGTGATATGGAAATTGATGAAAACTTCAAAATTGTTTTGATAAGAATGGATTATATTTTTATTAAATTAAATTAAGGGTTTTATCCAAAAAATGAATGAATTTACTGAAAAATAATGTTATTTTTTATTTGGAAATTATAATATAAGAATTTGGAAATGGGGTTATTTTATTATAAACATTTATGAAATTTTTTTCTTGTTATTGAGTTATTGTTTGATAACATGCATGCGTGGGTACTTTTTATGTTATTCAAGAAAAACACGATATGATGGTACTTTCTTACTAGTGGATTGCCACATTACAACTCTAACATAAACCCATTTCCGTTTTTTATATCCCAATTGGGATACTGATGGGTTATGTTCATCCTGATTAGGAGAGGTGTGTGTAGACATTGTTGTGAACACAGTTACAAGGGTGTGAGGATCTCATAACTAAAAACAATCATACATTTTCAATGATTTCCATGTTTCATTTCGTGATTACTATAAGACCTAGAAATTTCAAGGAAATATTTTTCTTAATTTCATTGGAATTTTACGAGTACACAGTTTCTAACGGCACCTGATTCCATGGCCCGGTGTTCCTGGAATCTGTTTCCAATGTTTAGATCATGTACTTTCAGTGAATGAATTAGTGGGTTTTTCTAACATTTGAACCATTTCTCAGAATCGAAATCTGAGGGCACCGATGAAACCGCAGGGCCGGTAACTGCATAGGAACACCTTTTCTGGATTTGCGTTTTCTCGGGAGTGGGTTTTAAAAAAAATGAGTTAACTAATGAATAAAATAAAATTTGTGAAACAATTTTTATTTTATTTTTTATGTAGTTTAAACTTATGTAGGGAGGTTGAGGTGGGACCCACTAAATCCTAACCCCTCTTAATAGGAAATTAGTGAGGTTGGCCCCACACGAGCCCCACCTTTTCAACTTCCTCATAACCTCACATTAAGTTGGTAAACCCCCATTATTTGAGTAACACACCCACACCCCCCGCTTATTGTATGTCAGCTCTCTAAATAATTAATTGATTATGTTTTTCAATATAATTAATTCATGAATTATTTTGAATTTCAAATTTAATGATGGATTGTGTGTGTTAATTAAATAACACAAAGTCTTATTTCATTAGGGGTTATTTCGTTTTGCGAGTAGGTTTGGAGAGAAATTTATCAAGACTTGGAATCTTCATCTTCTTCATTGGAGAACGTGAAGAATGACAAAAAAAGCTGGCCTCAGACGAAAGACAACGAAGAACGCTAGTTCCTCGGAGAACGACGACGTAACGCCAGCGAACCTGTTCTCCGCGACGCCGTGTACCGTGATGCCCATGAACCTCTTCCGCGACGCCGTCTTCCTCGACGTCTTTTCCCGCGACGATCCTCGCTCGACAACTTCTTCGAGGTAAGAGTTTTTTTTGGTTTATTTTACTTTATGTGGATTACATCCTCGACATGTGAATAATTGTTTGGAAATTTGTCGAAGATGTTTGAACCACTAACGCAGTGGGTGGGGACAAACGAACAAGTCTGAACCCACCGTTTATTTGTTCTTGATGCGCGGAACGTTGGGCGATGATGGATTGGGACCGTTGAGAAATTGGAGGTTGTCGTAGTAATCTATGAGTCCCGAGACGACCCCAGGCGCAGACGAGAGCAAGAATGGACCACCAAAACTACTCTGGTAGCCCGTAGACATCACTGGCGAAGGGGGTTGCCAGCGCTGCCTCCGGCCGCCCAGAGGCGGCGGCGTCCCGACGCGCCGCCTGGAAGAACCTCTGTGGCTGAAACCGCGGTGGCAGGCGACCGGGATCCCGCGGCCGCACAGGATCGGGAGGAGGACATGGCACCTGGCGCGTCCACGGAGCGCAGGGTGGGGGGACCATGTCCCCCCGTGCTCGGCTGCTGACCGAGCCAGTGTGCCACCCGGCCGGGCCAGGACGGGATGCATGGACTAGACTGGGGCGCACCCTACTGGTTGAGACCTGGGTCGGGCTGACCCAGGCGGGGGTTGGGCCTGGTTGGACCGGGCCCATACCCCCCATTTTCGGACAGTTTTCTGTCATTTTCTCATGTCTTGGGCTTCAGACCCCCGATCGTCACACCGTCAGTTGTGTTTGAATCCTTGGATCGAGGCGGTCGTTTCGATATATTATACTAAAGGTTTCGGAGAACCATGGGTAAGGCCGGGTTGGTTCGAACGCGACACCAATCGGGCCCTCGGAGTGGAAACGCTTATAACTTGAGCTCCGGACATCTGATTGACGTGCCATCAACTTTTTTGGTTTCCTCTTAGTTATACAGACCTTTTGACATACTCCTTTCAATGTTTGGATGCAGTTGGAGTGCAGTCAGGTTGGTTTTGACTTAAAAACCAACTGGGCCACTGGAACGAAATGGCCAATAACTGTCAGACCATGCGTATGATTGACGCGCCGTCTGTTACGTTGAGTTCATTTTATTGAGACGGAACATTGGGATACATCAACTATGGACTACGTGTTAGTTGATGTATCAACCCCCTTGGCTCGTGGGGCGGACCCTCCCAGAATTGAGCATGTTGTGTGCGGGAACCCTAGAGCTGGCTGCGACTGTGGAGACGATGACGATGGAACTGAAATCCTCAGTGGGTTCGGTAGTGATGAAGACCGTACTGGAATCCTCCGTGGGTTCGACAGTGAAGACTTTCTTTCTGGAATCCTCCGTGGGATCGAAGACCATGACAACTGTATTGGAATCCTCCATGGGTTTGACAGTGAAGACTTTCGTACTAGAATCCTCTGTGGGTTCGACGACGATGACAACCGTACTGGAATCCTCCGTGGGTTCGACGGTGAAGACTTTCGTACTGGAATACTCCGTGGGTTCGACGACGTTGACAACCATTTTGGAATCCTCCGTGGGTTTGACGGTGAATACTTTCGTACTGGAATCCTTTGTGGGTTCGACGACGATGACAACCATATTGGAATCCTCCATGGGTTCGATGGTGAAGACTTTCGTACTGGAATCCTTCGTGGGTTCTACGGCGATGACAACCGTATTGGAATCCTCGGTGGGTTCGATGGTGAAGACTATCATACTGGAATCCTTCTTGGGTTCGACGACGACAACAAATGTACTGGAATCCTCTGTGGGTTCAGCAGTGATAACTACAGTACTTGTATCCCACATGGGTCCGAAAGCTTAGCTGGTCTAATATCCTATGTGGGTCCCAGCTAGATGAAACAGTGGCTTCATCTGATCATCTCTACCTTCTTATGAAGAAGTATTCCTGTGTGAGCTATGTCTTGAATTTCAATCATTATTTTCGATATGGTTGACATGCTTCTTATGTGGATTGTGTTGTGCTTTCATGTGTGGATTGGGTTGTACCATCCTGTGTGGATGTGATCAATCTTGGGATCATATGTTGGAGCCGAACTGGAATTGATGACTTAGGTATATGTATGGGCATATAGCTAAGTATTGTTGGATGTTACTTAGTGATTGTATCATTCTTTTTTGGATTATCCGTTGTGTATTTTGGGAGACCTTCGATGTTCTCGGGGTCCCTACTGAGTAGCTTATACTCACCCATGCATAGGATTTTCCCACACTTCATTGTGTTGGATGAAGATGACGGACATCGTTGATCGAGGTAGAATCTCGTGGAGTCGGACGGTACCTGGAGGTGAACCACTAGATGAGACGTTCTCGGAGCGGATGGCTGGACCCGAGGAGCTGGGGAGACGATTTGTACCCACCCTTCAAGTGGGACTACCAGTGGAGGGCTCGACTTTGCTGCTTTACTTTAAGTTGTTGTACTTTCTTTCCATTTGAACTTTACTTTCAGTTTGGGTTTTTATTCTGGTCCATTTACTTTCCGCTCATACTGTTGTACTCTGTTTACTTAGTGTTTACTTCATCTAGCTTACTCTGTTGTGTTTTTTTACTTTATAAAGGTAACGCCTTCCCATTTTTGTTAGGATTTATGCCTTTGGTGCTTGTCTCCACCCCCTGGCCTATGGAAGGCGGGCTTGGGGTAGTCACGGCACGAGCCCCGAGGATGGGATGTGACAATTACTTTGTTGTATATTCCATTTCTTGTGATCTTTTTATCATATCCCTATTAATTTCTTATAACTTTTTTATATTAATTGTTTATTATCCATTTTTTAAAATGATTCAATAAAATGACATGCAGATCATGTTTTTTTTAATATGAAACAATACATCCATGACTATTTATTTTGAAATTGAATGAATTATTTAATTTATTTAATTTGTAAATTTATTATAGAGAACTTTGTGAGACACTATAAGGATTATATCAAACACCCTTCATTTTACAGTGGCTGTTTGTATATTTCATTCTTCAGGGTTCAGGTAAGGGGAAATAACCACTTTGAGGTGTTTTTGTTGATCCTTTGAGGATTGGAGTGTCATGTCTATTAGTACATTGGTTGTTTTGTTTTTTTTCTTCTAGTTAATTGGTTATGTACTACATAGTTCTTTATATATCTTTTTGACTTATGGTACAGTCTCTTTTAGGATTTTTATTTTAGCAAACTAAATTGTTTATTTTTTCCCACTATTTGTTGTGAATATATATTTCTTATTTTATATTATAAAATTCCATGTTTATTTCACCAACCTGTGGGGATTGGAAAAACATTTCATTCAATATCTCTATTAACTCTTGTATCAAGATACATTGGGATTTAGGCCGATTCATGAAATACAGGGATTTTATTTAAAACTATTTCACAAAGGTTATTTAATGGTGAAATTTCAAGGATGTCCATAATATTTCATTTGGGAATCATATGAATATGGTCTAAAATGTGAATCTTGTATGTTGGGTGATAACCCATTGTATCCAAAAAAGGTTTTAGGTGTTGAACCCATGGCTGACGGTTAATAAGGATTTAACGACAATCACTATCATATACAATGTCCTAGTTAAAATGTAATTGTTTCTAGTTAAACAATTTTAGGAATAAATATTAATAATAAACCGGTACAATTAAATTTTTGGTTTATAAATTAATTTTTAACCATAATTATTTTTTAAACTATTTTGTTGTATAAGAAATGTCTACTCACTTTTTTATAGAATTTGTGATCATTTAAATTTGAATTTTATTGCATGATGCATAAAAAAGTTATTATTGGGTATTCATTGTTGAGAGTGAATGGGTAGATATGAAATTATTTGAAGAAAAACCAAATGATAAAACTACGTTAATTAAATCAAAATATATCATGTAAATATATTTCATTATATTCTTAGGTAAAAAAGAGTTACTAAAAATTATGAATAATATCTTAAATCCGAAATGTTATCCTGTTACCATCAAATCTAGAAAATTTAATAGTCCTTTAGATCATCAAATATTTATGTATTTGAGGCCCAAACAATTCCATTTATAAATCAATTATTTTTTCCAATGACCTCAATAAACCACTATAATTATTTACTCTTTTTCTCTATGTCCATATATTCACTTTTCCAAGATGTTCTCATAATTTGAATATGAGTTATATGTTGTTACACATGACCTTGGTACTTCCATTTCGCTCTTATGAAGTGGAAATCCTGTTAAACCTTTTATAATTTGGGTTTTTGAGAAATGGTATTTTAAAATATCATGTCCCTAATTACTAAGATCATGATTAAATTTCAAGGTTTGAATTTCATTTTTGTGTGGAAAATGTAACACCACAAAATTTTATAATATGAATTTGATATTCGATAGAGTGTATGATACAAAACAATAAGGGTATAAGGGAATATATAATAATAAGAAATTACAATATATTTACTATTTAATATAAATTAAATCTATGATATATCATTCAAAGAATGCAATAATGATTTTTCTTGGGTTGAACACAACAATGCGTTTTTTTGATAGCTTGCATTACACCCAAGACTAGGTTTTACCAGACCAAAATATATTATTAATATAATTATTTAGAAATAAAACATGTATCGGAGTTTTTATATTGGAATTTATGAATAGTATTCACTATATTGTTAAATTATACTGTTGAATTCATTAGATACCATTTAATTATAAATGTATATAAAAACAAATTGTATACAAAGAATGTTGTTTAAGGAAAAACAAATTTTTTACACCATCGAATTTTATCCAAAAAAATAAATTAATTAAATTATTAAATTATCTTAATGAAATTTATTTATAATAAATAATTTTTTTGGCATTCATCAAATACATTTTTAGTTATAATATAAGAAAAAAAATCCAATTTTACACAAAAAAGATATATTTTTCTAAAGAATGGGTTTTCTTTTTTTAATAGATCAGTTTTAATAAAAATATGTTTTTGAAAAAGAAATTAAATTTTATTTGAACAAATAAACTTATATTTCAAAATTTTAGGTTAAAATTATATACTGGTGAACATTAGGTATTTTTTTGAGATGATTCTTTTTTTGATTAATAGTGAACAGTACTATATTTTAAATAAAAAATTACTTTTTAAAAAAAATATAGTAATAATTATATTTCAAATAGGTATAAAATTAATATTAGATCTATTATTATTCAATTAATACAACTTATATCATTATAATAATTTTTATGCTGAATTAAGATATAAAAAACTGAGTATAATTTTGAATTTGTTCACATTAAAATATGATTTCCCACCGTATAAGGAGAAGTAATTTTAAATTTTATTATGACACTTGTACGAACTTAATTCGAAATAAATAAATAAAATATTTAGAATAATAGAAATATATTTTAAAATTAAGTTCAAGAGAAAATTTGAGGATAATTATTAATGAAAAGATTTAGATTTAATTAACATGATTAATGTTGAAATAGTTTTTTCACATTACATACTTTTGTATTAAATTTAATTTTATACACACACATTCGTGTTTTATTTAATGAATTTGAATTAATATTTAGAATTAGCGAGTCTAAATTATCTGATTTAATATATTTAATTATAATATTATGGGTTTATTTCCCAATGTAAATAAAAAGATACGTGTTACGAGGGACAACACTATAAAGTTAAAAATGAGTAAAAATAATGACTAAGGAATAACATGATAAAAATGGATTAATATTTTTTTTGGATGTATCTGTCAACCAATTAATCTATAACCTTAATTATTGTTTAATTTTTTAGGTAGATGTGTTAAGGGAAGCCTCCCAATAGTGAATACTTTTATGTATTTACAAGAAAGTCACTCCTCAAACATTATAAAGTGAATTCACTCTTTCTACTTATTAAAAACTCTCAAGCCATTTGGGATGAACAAAACCACAATAAATAAAATTCTAAATTTCCTTCCCTCATCCAATAATCCTTATTTTACACATAATTCCATCAAAGGAAGGCCTTTGGATCAATCCTAAAGGAGATACCTATAAATTAGGAAATGTTCATCAACAAACATTATTGTTTTATATCTTTCTAAAACCAATAAAATTATTTTTATATCCTGATTATATAATAATCATATTAACATGAAAATAATTATTTGTTTTTATGTTAATTTCACTACAAAAAACTGTACGCACTTCCGTCAAACAGTCTTGGAATTCAACGTTTGTTTGTACAACGAACTACGACCTCATAAACCGATGTCGATCTGTTTTCCATTAACACCTATAAAGGTTGGGGATATTGATGTATATAATATTTATATATGAAATATATGATATTAATGATATTTAAGACTTATTTATTCTTATTTAATTAATATATTACATGTACCTTACTTCCTTCAATTTTTAGTAAATATGATAACATCCTTCATCTGTACAGAGGACCACCATTTCAAAAAGAGCTAAAATTAATCCAAACATCAGATGGAAAGTATTAAAGATGAGTTAAATTTAAATATGAGATATATATGAAATATATACGACACTATAATTATAATATACAAATATCTATTTTACATTTATTTTTTTTAATATGAAAACTAAATTAAAATAGCTTCCATATGTATGTACATCCTACCTTCTCCATGAACTATATATTTCATTTCCAATCAAAAAATATTATATATTACCCTAAATAACTATATATTGAATATATATAATATTTAATTCATGGTTTAAATTATTTTGAGGATTAAATCATTATTATGAAATAAGGAAAAAAATAACAAGTCGAACTACACTTGAAAACCAACGTATGTTATTACTTAAATTGATGAAATTAATGGAATATTATTGTTGAAAGAATAATAATATGTTATAAATGGATAATATACGATATAATAAATTTTAATATGGTTCTATACTAAGGTAATAACATTTTTGAAACCCCTGAACAAAAAGTTAAAGAAAGTGCCACCAAAAGGAAAGGTTAAGGTAAGGGGTTTCTTCTCAATATACATTCTCTTGATTTTTATTTTATATTATGAAACAATTAAATTTTATATGGGGTATATACTACCCATTGAAATTTATAATAATTAATCCTTTATTATTATTGAAATTTTAATTTTATTCCTTATATAATTTCATCCAAGTGGATTTATGTTGAAATTCATCTAGTTATAAATGTTATTGAATAATCATACATTTTTTATTATTGAGAAAATTATCTTTAGACAATAACATTAATGGGATAATTTTTCATTGTAAATTAAATTACCCATAAATATACATTTATTTTCATAATTTATATGATCATTTCTTATACCGTATACCATTTTTACATGTAGTATTTAATTTTAATTCTATTTGATTATATGGGGAATTATTGATTAGTATGTATCATTTAATCTATACGGATGTTTGATGATAAGACTCCTTATTTTTGAATTAAAATAATTATTAGATATATGATGAAAAAATTAGAATGATTGTGATGTATGGGGACCATAATTTATATATTACTTCAATTCATTGATATGTCTCTTGAGTCAAATCAGTTGGCCAAATTAAGCGGTTTGTTAAAAGTAGATTTCAAACATATTTTAAAAGGTATTTATGATATAGTTGTTTGTGTGCATTGGACATGATATGAAATAATTAAGCATTTAATTTATTTATAATTGAGTTATTTTTATTACCCATTAATGTTTCAATATGAAAAAATATATAGATGCATTTCATTCTCAGTTTTATTATCAAATAGAATGTTTATACTATTACTTAGCATTCCATATTGATTCTGGATAATCTTGTCATGATAGTCAAGTTATTTAAATGGTCTTGGTTTTTTGTTAATTACTTTTCCATTTAATTTTCACACTTTCTCTTCGATTTCTTGATTAAATAGATTTTGTGTTCAATTATTTACCATTCCATGTTGATTATGATCATTGAATCAATATGTCATCTGATGTACTTAGCCCTTATTGACCATTTCAGATAACCGTTATTTTGTTTCTTTTCCCAAGGAATCCATAATGTTAACTATGACAAATCTATAGGGATACTCTTTATGGAATAATGTTATTATCAAAAAATTATGTTTTAATTTTTTTATATATCATAACACTGGACTCATGTTTTTATTTAGTTTACCAAGACTACTGAACTATTTTGTACTTTGGTATGTGGTTTACACGTATCATATGACAATGTAATGGTAGAAGGAACTAACTCATGGATATTGGTGTAACACCCCGAGATTTTATGAAAAATATTCTTTTTAATTTCGTTAACGTCTTGTGTTGTACTCTACACCAAAAGGAGCTTGCACAACACGCATCCTTGACTTGCCTTTCATTACACGCAATCACGACCTTCCTTGATAGCGTGTTTAGTACGCAATACTGAGTTTCACGAAACAATGATATGCTATTAAAATATTATTAAAACTAGCCGTTATGAATACTAATAACCACTTTTAAAATTTTAGAAATTTTAGCTCTCAAAATGGACTTCATTTTTGGATTCAGATTATCGAATTTAGCCTGAGGTGAAATTTTGGTACTTTTCGGATAACTTTCATATTCTGATGAATAGTGAAAATTACTAAATTATAATTAAAAACAACTTTTTTAATCGAAATAATTAATAGTGATAAATTATTAATTTGAGTGGTTTTAAAGTATATTTAGAATATATTTTTACAAATTAATACAATGTTGGTCATTGGTTGTAATTTCACATTTAAACCAGACATAATCAAGTGTCAATCTTTTGATAGATATTGTTTCTTAAAAACACGCTATTTGTTTTAACAGCGGGATTTAATTATAAAATTAATTAATGCAACTTCTATGTAATGAATTTGGTAAAATAGACTTCATTTTTGAATTTGGAATATGAAATATATCTTAGGATGAAATTTTGGCATTGTTCTGAAAAACATCAATTTTTGATGAATAGTGAAACTACTAAGTGGTAGTTAAAAAACTGAATTTTTCATAAAACTTAATTTTACTGCTTCTGTGAATGGAATTTAAAAAACCCTAGAGACATGGTTAATATCAAGGACTAAAATGTGGTTCAATGAGATGAAAATAATTTTTGGTGAATAGTAACTTTTTACTTTTTTTACCGCGATTAATAGTAAATAGGGTAACTAAGGGAAAATGATATTACTATTAACCTAAAACATGTCTCAATTCTATTGGATAAGTGTAATTAGACCAAAAACAACCTTATGAATAAAATATGACCATTTAGGCCCACTTGGATTAGATTAGGACATTTATTATTAATTTATTTAAAGAAGGGTTAAAATAGTTAAAATCAAAGTTTAATAAGTAAATCATTTTTAATATGGGGTTATACATAAGATAAATTTGACTATAAATATTAATTAGAAAGCTAAAAACATTTCCTACATGATGGTAGTTTATTTATAATTTTTAGACATTAAATAAATTAATTTATTTATGACACAATTATGATGCAGTAATTATCTTATTTATGAAATATTGACATAATTGATGTTATAAACACCAGAATAAATGTAATTTGAGACTTTTTACGAATTACACTAATTTTATAGGTTACTATGATATATTAGTGTTGATTTAATCAACTTGGTTCGAACATATAATTCTGTTATGACTTTCACAAAAATCATATATCAAATAGTGTCAAAATTGACACAAAATAGTTTTTAAATCAAATATTATATTATTAATTGTCATTTTATTCCTAAAAATCTAAGGTTCGGCCAAATGACTTAGATAAGGATATATATATTAATAATAAACAATTTGGGGTTCGTTTGGCATGTTATAGTATGTGTATTAACCATATAGTGTAAGAAAACAAAAAGACATGGTAAAAGTTAAATTATTTAACTTAGAGTTAAATCTAATTGATAAGTTTAAAATAATAACCTAAACTTGTCTAAATCCTATTGGTTGATATTATTGCGACCCATACCCACTTTAACTTAGAAATAAGACCCTTTGGAACCATTATAAACCGATTTTTACTTTAATATAAAATAATATTTTGAGATATTCCTAAGGTGCCCCTCTCCTCCCTTAAAAAAGGGCACCTCTTCCCCCTCCTCCTCACACCAATTTGAGCACTCAAGCTCGGAAAAACCCTGCCCAAATCCCTTCTACACTTCCCTAGAATAATCCTAGAGGTCCTGGTTTTCTTCAAAAACCAATATTAGTTCCCTAAGTGGAAGATTCAAAGAGGCGTTCCAAAGAAGAGGTAATATCCATTACCGATCTTTTCAATTTCTTTCTTCTTCAACTTCTTCTTCCTTAGTTGTTTCATGATAAAGTAATAACATCAGTATTACTTACATACTGATATGTTATTATAAATATTAAACAACCCTAATTCACCTTCTATCCATCCTATGGAAAAATGAAATCATCGCACGTGCGTACGTACGGAATACCGTCTCCACGTCGTGGTGTAATCTATTTTCCACCATAACCTTACAAGGATGAGTATAATGGTGTAATGAGTAACTATTTATGATTATTATAAATTATTATTGATACTGAAATAATATATATATACTCCAATACAATTCCACGATCATAGGAACGATATCATCACTCGTGCGTACGTAAGGAATACCGTCTCCACGATGTGATGCAACTCGTTCAACATGATAATCATTACATAGTAATTATATAAATGAATTTAATGAATAAATATGATATATGTTACACTAATACCATTCTGTATAAAAGGTATATATAACCTTAAAAGAAGAATAAGAATTTATTCGGCAAAACACGCATAAGAAGAAAAGGCAATAAAGACCCGAGTAACAAGTAACAATGAAATATTACCAACAAGAAGCTAAGAATATGACCATATATGATATCATATCAATATTTATGATTCTGGAATAAGTCAATAACATTATTTAAACCATTATACAGGAGCTTCGGACACGTACAATGAAAATCGGACCTAAGGTAAGGGAAATATCACAATCTCATTTTTATCCGAGATTGTTTATTCGTAATTATTTATTGGGGTGTATTTTATCATCCACATCCATGTTTACTCAATATGTAATATTATTTCGATCCACCTACAATTTTTTAATTCCAATTTTACCCTTCGGTGAGTTTTTAGTAAAGGATATGAAAGGAATCGTTTGTCGATTTTTGTACGAGGTACTTTTTGACTTTTCCGACAAAAGTACGAAGAATGTTTTTTTTAACTTATACGACATAAATGGATTCTTAAAACATTATTTCCAAGAATCTTCCTTTACAAGAATTCAAGTTTATTTTTAATCAACTTCTTTTAGTTTAAAATTTTATGACATTTTAAGAAAGGAAAAGTGTTTTTGAAGTAGAAAGGATATTTTCCTCAAGAATGAAGTTCAAGTATTTTATCAAAATTATTTTCCATCTAAGATAATAAAAGGGTTATGTTTTTATCCCTATTATTACATGGATTTGATTATGTTGTGATGGAAATATTTTTATGAATTCCTTTATCCTATATGAATTGTTTTATGATGTCATGTTGTTTAAGAATCCCATTTTTATTACATGGGTTACGCTATGATGTATGGTTTATGATTTTGTGGCACACATAAGAAAGGAATCATTATAAGATGGGTGGGACCTATATCTCCCTCCAATGAATTGGGTAAAGATTTTATATCTCATGAGATAGACATTGCTGGAATGGAAGGTTATACCGGTTCTGTGAAACAGGACTGAAACGAGGGTCACTCGATTCAGAAATGGAATTTGTCCACTAAGATAGTCATGGCAATGAGTCTTGGCTAACAAGAAATGATTCTCTATTTTTATGTGTGTATGCCACAAAGTTTCATGTTTTATGTTATGATTATTGTGATTACATTTCACTTCCATGATTTGTCCCATGTTATGAAATTATTCTCTCTTTTGCAGGTTAAGATTTCAAAAATGTTATGTTCTTTTGAATATGATGTGATTGATATTTCTATTGTTTACCCTTACAGAGAATTTGAGCTCACCCTTTTATGTTTTCTTTTCCCCAGGATATAAAGAAAGGTTTTAGGTAAAAATAAAGAAGATCTTTATGGGAGATGTTGAAGATCTTTTACCACGATTAGAAGATTACGTTCCGAGTTTCCAAAGACACTAAACTATTACGATCCTTGTGTGTGTGTTTTTGTTATTTACTAAGTATTCCTCAAAATTAATGTAATGTTCATGTACGTCAAGCTTCGGGTCTCTACAGTTGGTATCAGAGGAAATGTTTAGTCAACCTTTGGAAACTAGGATGCGAGAACTTTAGTGAGATCCCTAGAGATATTTCTAAGGTATGTCTAGGGATGTCCCTAAGGATAAGTATACGTATAGGTTATAGTACTAGAACTACGCTAACGATCATAGAATTAAACCTAAGATGTTAGATATTGAAGGTACTCCCCCTTTATTATGTTGCTTTCCCTAGCATGATTTTTGCCTCTCAGACTATTCTTTTTGGGTTTTAGATGATGGCTGGAACCCGAAGGAACCGAGTTGATCAATGCAATGGACAGTGCAATGATTGTCCTCTTGAACAAACAAATGTTATGGGAGATGGAGTGAAAAATCTGATTGCTATCCTTACACAACCTATGAATCATTCTAGACTTCCAAATGAGCAGAGAAAGGAACAGTATTCTATTGATTCCTTCATGAGGCAACGTCCACCTTCTTTCAGTGGGACTTCCGATCCACTTGTTGCTGAACAATGGATCAGTACCACTGAAAATATATTTTCAGTTCTTCAATGTTCTGAACATGAGAAAGTTATCTTAGCAGTATATCGTTTGGAAGGTGAAGTTGATCAATGGTCGAATCTTATCAAGAATATGAGGCCAAGAGATAAAATTGACTCCATGGAATGGGACGAGTTCAATAACTTGTTTTTCAGTAAGTACATCCCTCGTATTCTTCGAACAAAGATGGAGAAGGAGTTTATTGAACTAAAGCAAAAGGATGATGAATCTGTTGGTATATACGAAGCGAATTTTACAAGACTTTCAAGGTATGCATCTGGCATTATCATCCAACCTGAAAGTAAAGTTGATCGATTTTTCAGTGGCTTAAAACCAAGTCTTCGAAGGGCATTAGCTATAAGAGACTTCAGTAGCTATGAAGAAATTGTGCGTTGTGCTATCAAGGTAGAAATGGAAGTTGGTGTTACATATCCATCTCATTGTTTTGACATGAAACGAAAGATGGAGTTCAAGGAGAAATCTCAGAATAATGGTGAAAAGAAGATGAATGTTTCCTTATGCACAAAGTGTGGAAAGAAGTATGGTGGAGATTGTCTTAAAGGGACTAGAAAATGTTTTAAGTGTGGAAAAGAAGGTCATCAAGCAGCTGAGTGTCGAAGTAATGAAAAAAGGGTTTCTAATGATGTGAATAAAGAAAACACTGCAGAGAACGCACCACCAACACTTCAATTCTTCAAGTGCAAGGAAATGGGGCATTATGAAAATAAATTCTCTAATCCAAGGGTTAGTGATGATCGACATGAGCAACCGCTTAAGGAAAAGGACAAAGGGAAGTCACATGCGATCACTATTGGCGATGTTGAATATGACAACGATGTGGTGGAATGATTTAGTGTTTATGTAATGGGATTCCAAAAATAATGATGTATCATAATGTATTAGAATATTTATGTATTGTTCTAATGTGGTATTCAAAGTGATTGAGATATTTTTGGAAATAAGATGATATGCGCATAATGAAGGGAAAACGAGAAAACGAAATGTTTAACAGTATTCATGAGCTCATGATTGATATAAGGACTAAGTGATATCATGGTTTGAGTATATAGAATTTTGAAGATTTTGGTATGTGGAAAGTGTTAACTTTTAACTGCATTCATGTTTTCACTAAGGTTCAGTGGGTATTCAAGAGAGTACAAGATTAAGGCCTTTGAATGTTTGGAATGTGACAAACAAGATATATCTTATGATATATGGGGATCAATGATGGTATTAAATCTCTGAGAGTGGACGGCAGTATTATGGATAAGCCTAAAGATTAGAATGGATTATGTTGGACATAAGTTAGGATAAAACATTTTTTGATATTATTGATGTGATGTTATAGTAATATAGCTTTAGAAAAAGGACAACCTGCAGGACGGGCGAAATCCCATCGCGTCGGACAAGGCTGTGGGAATCGAACCCACAACCGAAGTGCGACTGGCCTTTATCACCTACCACTGGCCTACAGGAAGTCCATGTTTAGTAGAAACTAGTTTTATTATATTAAGCAGTGTGATATATGAAGTATAAGTCCATTTTAGGAACCATATATGATTAATCTCACTATAGATCGACTTATGTATTTAATTTTTTCTAACCTTTTGTTTGAGACAGATGGAATGACCCGTCATTCTATCACATGATCTACTAACACTTCACGAATAACAAATTCAACTTCATTTATTTAAGAGATGATGTTGAAATTGTTAAAGGCACGAACAACAGTGAGATTGTACCAAAATAAAGTAAGTATTTATTCTAATTCTAATTCTTTAACTTTAGGGAAACGATCTTGAAAACCAAAAATGTTGTCCTAGTGATCTTATATCTGATGAATCAGATGGTACCTTAGATCGTCACAAATTTATGGCTTTGTGATTGATGGCTTTTCCATAGCCATGTTCCCTACCACTCTCCATCAGAACATGATGGTTAGATTTTTCTTCCATATCCATATTTTCACCTATGTGGAAACCCAGTGATTAGTTTATTTGGGTAATCGTTACATTTCATACTTTAGTTTTTAAAAGCCATGTTTTGGTATTCCTATTTACGATGTGGGTTTCTATCAAATAAAATTTCTAATAGTAAACCATTTATAACCCCGACGAATTTCGAGGGTGAAATTCATTTTAAGGGGGGTAGAATGTAACACCCCGAGATTTTATGAAAAATATTCTTTTTAATTTCATTAATGTCTTGTGTTGTATGCTACAACAAAAGGAGATTGCACAACACGCATCCTTGACTTGCCATTCATTACACGCAATCACGACCTTCCTTGATAGCATGTGTAGTACGCAATACTGAGTTTCACGAAACAACGATATGCTATTAAAATATTATTAAAACTAGCCGTTATGAATAATAATAATAGCTTTTTAAATTTTATAAATTCTAGCTCTCAAAATGGACTTCTTTTCTGGATTCGGAGTATCGAATTTAGCCTAAGGTGAAATTTTGGTACTTTTCGGATAACTTTCATATTCTGATGAATAGTGAAAATTACTAAATTATAATTAAAAACTACTTTTTTAATAGAAATAATTAATAGTGATAAATTATTAATTTGAGTGGTTTTAAAGTATATTTAGAATATATTTTTACAAATTAATACAATGTTGGTCATTGGTTGAAATTTCACATTTAAACCAGACATAATCAAGTGTCAATCTTTTGATAGATATTGTTTCTTAAAAACACGCTATTTGTTTTAACAGCGGGATTTAATTATAAAATTAATTAATGCAACTTCTATGTTATGAATTTGGTAAAATAGACTTCATTTTTGAATTTGGAATATGAAATATAGCTTAGGATGAAATTTTGGCATTGTTCTGAAAAACATCAATTTTTGATGAATAGTGAAACTATTAAGTGGTAGTTAAAAAACTGAATTTTTCATAAAACATAATTTTACTGCTTCTGTGAATGGAATTTCAAAAATCCGAGAGACATGGTTAATATCAAGGACTAAAATGTGGTTCAATGAGATGAAAATAATTTTTGATGAATAGTAACTTTTTTCTTTTTTTAACCGCGATTAATAGTAAATAGGGTAACTAAGGGTAAATATGATATTACTATTACCCTAACACATGTCCCAATTCTATTGGATAAATGTTATTCGACCAAAAACAACATTATGAATAAAATATGTCCATTTAGACCCACTTGGATTAGATTAGGACATTTATTATTAATTTATTTAAAGAAGGGTTAAAATAGTTAAAATCAAAGTTTAATAAGTAAATAATTTTTAATATGGGGTTATACATAAGATAAATTCGACTATAAATATTCATTAGAAAGATAAAAAGATTTCCTACATTATTGTAGTTTATTTATAATTTTTAGACATTAAATAATTTAATTTATTTATGACACAATTATGATGGAGTAATTATCTTATTTATGAAATATTGACATAATTGATGTTATAAACACCAAAATAAATGTAATTTGAGACTTTTTATGAATTCCACTAATTTTATAGGTTAATATGATATATTAGTGTTGATTTAATAAACTTGGTTCGAACATATAATTCTGGTATGACTTTCAAAAAAATCATATATCAAATAGTGTCAAAATTGACACAAAATATTTTTTAAATCAAATATTATATTATTAATTGTTATTTTATTCCTAAAAATCTAAGGTTCGCCCAAATTACTTAGATAAGGATATATATATTAATAATAAACAATTTGGGGTTAGTTTGGCATGTTATAGTAAGTGTATTAACCATATAGTGTAAGAAAACAAAAAGACACGGTAAAAGTTAAATTATTTAACTTAGAGTTAAATCTAATTGATAAGGTTAAAATAATAACATAAACGTGTCTAAATCCTATTGGTTGATAGGATTGCGACCCATCCCCACTTTAACTTCTAAATAAGACCCTCTTGACCATTATAAACCGATTTTGACTTTAATATAAAATAATATTTTGAGATATTCCTAAGGTGCCCCTCTCCTCCCTTATAAAAGGGCACCTCTTCCCCCTCCTCCTCACACCAATTTGAGCACTCAAGCTCGGCCAAACCCTGACAAAATCCCTTCTCCACTTCCCTAGAATAATCCTAGAGGTCCTGGTCTTCTTTAAAAACCAATCTTAGTTCCCTAAGTAGAGGATTCAAAGAGGCGTTCCAAAGAAGAGGTAATATCCATTACCGATCTTTTCAATTTCTTTATTCTTCAACTTCTTCTTCTTTAGTTGTTTCATGAAAAAGTAATAACATCAGTATTACTTACATACTGATATGTTATTATAAATATGAAACAACCCTAATTCACCTTCTATCCATCCTATGGAAAAATGAAATCACCGCGCGTGCGTACGTATGGAATACCGTCTCCACGCCGTGGTGTAATATATTTTACACCATCACCTTACAAGGATGGGTATAATGGTGTAATGAGTAACTATTTATGATTATTATAAATTATTATTGATACTGAAATAATATATATATACTCCAATACAATTCCACGATCATAGGAATGATATCATCACTCGTGCGTACGTACGGAATACCGTCTCCACGATGTGATGCGACTCGTTCTACATGCTCATCATTACATTGTAATTATATAAATGAATTGAATGAATAAATATGATATATGTTACACTAATACCATTCTGGATAAAAGGTATCTTTAACCTTAAAAGAAGAATAAGAATTTATTCGGCAAAACACGCATAAGTAGAAAAGGCAATAAAGACCCGAGTAACAAGTAACAATGAAATATTACTAAAAAGAAGCAAAGAATATGACCATATATGATATCATATCAATATTTATGATTCTGGAATAAGTCAATAACATTATTTAAACCATTATACAGGAGATTCGGACATGTACAAAGCAAATCGGACCTATGGTAAGGGAAATATCACAATCTCATTTTTATCCGAAATTGTTTATTCGTAAGTATTTATTGGGGTGTATTTTATCATCCACATCCATGTTTACTCAATATGTAATATTATTTCCATCCACCAACAATTGTTTAATTCCAATTTTACCCTTCGGTGAGTTTTTAGTAAAAGATATGAAAGGAATCTTTTGTCGTTTTTCGTACGAGGTACTTTTTGACTTTTCTGAAAAAAGTATGGAGAATGTTTTTTTAACTTATACGGAATAAATGGATTCTTAAAACATTATTTCCAAGAAGCTTCCTTTACAAGTAATCATGTTTATTTATAATCAACTTCTTTTAGTTTAAAATTTTATGACATGTTAAGAAAGGAAAAGTGTTTTTGAAGTAGAAAGGATATTTTCCTCAAGAATGACGTTCAAGTATTTTATCAAAATTATTTTCCATCTAAGATAATAAAAGGGTTCTGTTTTTATCCCTATTATTACATGGATTTGATTATGTTGTGATGGAAATATTTTTATGAATTCCATTATCCTATATTAATTTTTTTATGATGTCATGTTGTTTAAGAATCCCATTTTTATTACATGGGTTACGCTATGATGTATGGTTTATGATTTTGTAGCACACATAAGAAAGGATTCATTATAAGATGGGTGGGACCTATATCTCCCGCCAATGCATTTGGTAAAGATTTTATATCTCATGAGATAGACATGGCTGGAATGGTAGGTTATACCGGTTCAATGAAATAGGACTGAAACGAGGGTCACTCGATTCAGAAATGGACTTTGTCCACTAAGATAGTCTTGGCAATGAGTCTTGACTAACAAGAAATGCTTCTCTATGATTATGTGTGTATGACACAAAGTTTCATGTTTTATGTTATTATTATTGTGATTACATTTTACTTCCATGATTTATCCCATGTTATGAAATTATGCTCTCTTTTGCAGGTTAAGATTTCCAAAATGTTATGTTCTTTTGAATATGATGTGATTGATATTTCTGTTGTTTACCCTTACTGAGCATTTGAGCTCACCCTTTTATGTTTTCTTTTCCCCAGGATATAAAGAAAGGATTTAGGTAAAAAAATAAGATCTTTATGGGAGATGTTGAAGATCTTTCACCACGATTAGAAGATTACGTTCCGAGTTTCCAAAGACACTAAACTATTACGATCCTTGTGTGTGTGTTTTTGTTATGTACTAAGTATTCCGCAAAAGTAATGTAATGTTCATGTACGTCAGGCTACGGGTCTCTACAATTGGGGTTTAGCTTGATGAATATATATAAATTATTTATTTAAAAATACATAACAACTAAAATAAATAATAGTATTATGATAATTATTTTTACAAAAATCCCAAAAAAAATCACCTTAAACTAATTTTGATATTAAGAATCAAAAAATCATGCATATTTAATAAATTTAAAATTCTAAAATTTAGAAATAAAATATTCCAATATATGAATAAAAAACCTCTTTCTTTAAATTACTAAAATGATGAATTAATAGAATTTGTATTGTACAATAGGTTTTGGGATATATTTTTTAACTTATATAAAAAAACATATTCATATAGACCCAGAGATAAACATGACTGTCAAAGAATGGGATACAAATAATAGTTTTTTTCAGATAATAGGATAATGATTGGATGTTACGTGATATGAATTTAAGCATTTATATAAGGATTATTAAAAATCATACATCATTGGAATGAGTAGTCTCTATTATGGGTTGTGATAGCGTGAAACGACATTATACCCTATTACATAAAATAGATACTATTGCGTGGGGTAGATAGGTTATTAATAGAATGGTTCATGTCTAATGGTTCTGAGGTGGTTATGGGAACTAAATGGACTAGTACTCATGGAACATGATATAAGGGAAATTTTATCATCGGTAGCACACCATCAACTATTTATAAACAATATCATTATCAAGGGTTGTATACAGTGATATTCATAAGTGATCTGTTTTAAAATTTAAAAGTAGTCCTAGATTTTTTAGTTTATCAGTTTCTATAAAAAATTATTGAGTTATGTTTATAATATTAATGAAAACATTTTTATAGAGTCAGATTACTAGAAAATCCCAAATTTACAATTTAATTAATGGACCATTATGCTATAAAATTATTATAGAAATGCATATTTCAAGAATGACACCTATATTTGTGTATTACTCTACAATTTTCAAGGAATGTATGTATATTAAGTTATTATTTATTATGATATCTCAGAGAAGAGTTGGTGGGATTTTTAGAGAGATAATTCTAGTATATATCGTGGAATTTCATGGATAGTATCATTGAATCAATGGTATATTCATTTCTTTGGCTATTGATGTAGATGTATATAATTGATTATAAATAGTATGGTTATTAATGGGTACAAAATACAAGATTTTTAGGTATTGATGAAGGTTCATTAATGATGAACTTCCATAAAAAAAGTTATTTGTGACGGGAGTCCGCTGCTCATGAATCTTCACAATAAATTACATCACAAATGAAGGTATTTATGATGGATGGTAAAAAATAATAATTAATAGAAATTGGTAAGACACCTATCACAAATGATATTATTCTATGTTTTAAAAAAACAAATTATGACATATTTTCACAATAAATAGTATTTGTGACAAACAATAAATCTTTCACAAAACTATTATTTTTAAATAAGTAAAATAAAACAGAAAAATAAAATCAATTAAAAATAATTAATTTCTTAGAATTTAATTAGAGAAAAATAAATACAATAAAAAATGTTTAAATATAATAAAATATATTTAAAAAAACTAATAAAGCTAATAATAATTAAGAATGTTAAAAAACTACCAATAAATTTTTTTTACAATTATTTAAAAAACTAAAATATTAAAAATGATTACAGAATTTAATAATTATTTATTTATTTATTAAACCAAGAAATTAAAAATATAAAAATATTTAAAAATATACAAATCCCTAAATTTATGAAAAAAAATTACAAAAAACTAAAAAATTGAACCTTTTAAAAAATTAAAATAATAATTATTATTATAAAATTATAAAATTAAGAAATAATAAAATTTAAAATTATTTTGGTATTTGATCTTGTTAATAGAATTTTTTTGGCGATTTATTAATTTATCTACAATTTAGTATTAATTATTTAAAACTCACCATTAATTAGTCTAAATTAACAATTTTTTTATAAATTAAAAAAATTTAGTATAATTTATTATAATGTAACAGAATATATTATAAATTACTATAATGTTTTAAATCAATGAATCATTCATTTTTATGTAATGAGAAATAACCAATTTGTGTTCACGATGTCCAAATAACAATCAAATATGTTACTGATCATGAATTTACAATTAATGACCTATTTCATTATCAATTTTTTTATTAATTTATAATAATTTATGTATATACACACGTATTCAAATATCAAAATTAATCAGGGAATGATAAAAATTAATCGAATCTAGAATATGATTAAATTATAAACCTAGGGTTTACTGACACATATGTATATCAAATATGGAATATATTAATATATATATATATATATAAATACAAATATCAAATAGGGAATTAAAAATTTACAACAATATTAAATAATAAATAAAGCTTGAATATCACAATGAAAAAATAATAATAAACTTGCAGTAACCCTAAACACCAAGAAATAAATCTATTAAATGTAGTGATTAAAAAACATACAAAATACCTAATCTCAAATGAAATAAACTCATGTAGAACCATAGGACACCCAAAGAATAAATTATTAACTTATATTATTCGTATATATCAAATAAATCAAATAAACAGGATAAATTTATTGACCTATGTTTCTATAAACCCACTATATACTTGATTGAATGTAAAAGCATAAAAAAATAATGGATCATAAAAGTGAATCCAATATCTAGGACAACAGTTCCAAAACCTGTAATAAATCAGGAATAATGACCATTTTTGGGGACCTTTCGATGAGGGCATCGTCAGCCAGCAATAGGGTTCAGCAGAAGTGATAATGGGAAGCAATTAAAATGGAGAGTGCATGTTTTTACTAATATTTTTTATGAAGTTCTAATTGAGACTAAATTTATCCTGTCGTGAATGGTATTCGATGGAATCCTTCTATGGTGGACAAGCTGTGTTTCTCAAATACCTGTTATAATATCCATCCTATATATGCACATGAAACAATGATAAAACATTACAACAAGAATAAATGATCCATTGAAAATAAAAAATATTTTTGGTGGATATTCTATTTCATCGTAAATACCCCCGACTACATGACTATTTGTATTGGGTATTCATCCCGTCGCAAGTACCCCATTCTAATTAGTCCATTATCCATAGTGATATTTTTTAATATATAATGGTCCATCTCATATTGATAAAACGAATTTGATTAGGAATGAAATGAGTGGTCATGTTTTTAATAGTATCATTGAATATATGAATCATTTTTACTGTTGAATGGAATTTGTTGACATCTTAATAATTAATGTAATGATGAATATAATGGAATCTTATTATGGGAGGATTTATTGAAAATTTTCATGTTATTTTAGATATAATTAAATTAGTATATAATTAGATTTTTTTATTATGAGATTATAGAAGGTTATCTAAGATTTCTTAGGGTGATTATATATTAAATATTCTTTTTCTGGATGAGGTGTGTTGAATTATATAGTCATCTAGAGGATAAGGGTGCGATACATTATTCAATACAAAGAGCTGAATTGAATACCAATAAAGCATATGGATTCTTCTCTTGGATGAGAAGCCACAATGTCTATAGTTTCTTATTACACACATATATTCATTGTTGTGGAATCTAATAATGAAAAATAAACCATAGGATGTAGATCTAGTGGGATTTTAAATTTCCTAATTTGGAGTAGGAAAAAGGTATTTTTTCCACATATGGTGTAATTAATGTTAGTTTTGAAGTTATATGGGAATGAATAATAGACATGTGTAGAATTATTGGTATTAAGAATATTAAATCCTTCAAAATATGTCTATGTATACCCCCATTGGATAGAGTTTTGGGTGGAAACAACGGCATTAAGGGGTTGGTACTGGAAGTAAAACCACTACAAGTACACTAGAGGCTTCGAATCTATCCATTTCGAGTCTCATATATTATTCCATATTTATTAATATTTTAATTAAAATTATAGATTTATTTAGATTATAAAATGAATGCCACTTATATTACATCTCATATATTGAATTCCATGTAGATTATATCCCTTTCCTTTTCGTCTTCCTTATTTATCTTTGGGTTCGTTGAAACCTATTTTGTTCAGAAATCAATCAATGTAAATAACTACTTAGTGATAAGGTTATTCTTATATATCACTAAATTTATTTATTTTTCATTAATTAATCATTATTTCACATCAAATCTATAAAATTTGTGTTTTTAGTATATTTCGTTGATTTTAGGTGATTTATGGTGATTTAAACCAGTTATAATAGGAAGGAACTCTCTATATATTATATGGTAAGTGATAAATTTAATTTTACTTCAGTTTACTCAAGTTTTGATGCTTACCATGATACCATATATGGGTAATTTGGTACATGGTTTATATAACTACAATTATAGGGATTTGGTTGATCCTTAGAATTTAAGGATGATTTCTTGATTTCATGATGGTCATCCCACATGGTGCATCATGAATTTAGTGTCCTTTTTAGGTTATTAAATAATTGAATTATTATATATGATTTTAATTGGAACACATGAATGGTGTATACATTTGGGTGGAGTCATGGTTGTTTTTTTGAGGTCAAATGGAGTGATGTTTATTATTAAAATATATTTATGAGTAAGCCATGGGTAATGATTTAGGTTAATTTAAATATAATTATTTTAAAGCGAGTCTTTAGTGAGACAACTAGAACCATTGAAAAATATTTCTAGTGATAAGAGTTTTGCATCAATTTTTCAATGATTGAAACATTAGTGTGTATAAAATAGGATTATAATAATAATATTAGGATATTTTGTTGAGAAATTTACATGGGATTAGTGAAAATAAGTCACAAAGAGCTTGTCACTATGGATAAAGTGCTTCAAGAAATATTTTTTCACCATTATACAAAACTGAGGATATTATTTAGTTTATATGAAATATATTAAACCGTGGCTTTTAAAAATATTATTACTGTATTTTTAAACATTGAAATCTCATATTTACAACCCCAAATATTGTGACGCCTACTGTCATTGGAATACAAGGATCCTGATATGTCAAAAGGAAATATAAAACATGTGATCCTTATTTCATTCTGGAAAATGTGATCCTAAAATTGCATTTGATATCCCAGGGAATACATAAAATAAATCAGGGAGTTAGCAATCACAGTAATGGAATAATCTTGTATAGAAAAAATTACATGTGAGACAAAGATAAAATATGATGTCAAAAAAGTGAATTTATTTCAAAAATCACATTGATGAATAAAATAAAGAACATGGTAGCATAATATCTTGGTAATATCGGACATGTGGTATGAAGACACAAAAAAGACCTGAACATGTGTTAAGGATAAATATGTAGATTATATCACATGATGGAGAAAGTCTTATAGTGGATTAGGTCTACTCCATGATCCCGTACATAATGCTTAATGGGACAAAATATATACCCAATGCATTATAGCTCTATCTGGTTTCACCAATCATAACAGGTACATGATTATGTTTTATAAAAGTAAAAAATAAATCAAAAATAATAAAGAAAAGAATTACTAGTGATCTGAAATTGGATTTCATATTATTACCTAATGTCACTATCTAAATAGAACTCTTAAAGAAATTATTTGAGAAATGATAATAAATCTCACATTACCCCCATCAAAGGAAGGGAAAATAGGATTGGAATATACATGATATATATAAATATATATTATTTACAATAATTCTATTACATTAAAGATATATATAGATTGGTCCTAACCTTAAGAAAATGATTGTTTAGATAGATACCTTACCTCAAGATAGATTCATCACATGTGTTTTTACATTCCCAGATAATAAAATTATTATAATTATTTACCTTCATAATTACATTTTTCCTTCATATTATATATTTTATTTTATTAATTTTCATGCTATATTAATTTAATTAATCATGTAGTTTGATGTTTTGTGTTTCCATGATGTTTAGATCTTATACCCAAAATAAATTTAGAACGATGACCAATGAAAAAGATATTATTTTCTCACTATCTATAGAATAATCATCATGAAATTATTATCTTTTTTATAAACTAATTATAATTTTAATCCCAATCATGAAGGGTGTTCATGAAAATTTAACTATGTTACATTGATGGAGACTATAGGTCATACACACATAAGATTAACATTTTATTTTTTCAACAATCATGATGGAAACAAAATAATTGTTATTTTATATTTTCATAATAATCATTATATCATACATATAATTTTATTTTTTAAAATACACTTATATATGTAATGGGATAATTAAAAATGACCCATTTCACCTCATGGAGGTAGTAATCCACACGCACGTACGAAGAATTTCATCAAACATCTATGAATGGAATGCTAATAAAATATATGATGTCATAGTATTATATATTTATAAATATTTCATGAAAATAATAAATATAAATTAAATCCATCACCATAAATAAATGTTATAGATAATTATCGATATTTCATTACATCAGCTTGTATAATGGTAGTCTTCCAAACATACGAACGGTGGTTTTATTTCCCATTTTATTTAATTGGGGATGAATTTAGGTTATGAAATTAACATAATACCATCTGTGTATATGAAATATACTAATTTTATTATAAAATCATGGTTTAATAAGAATGATACAACATCATTAGACATCCTCATTGGGTTATCACCAAAAGGATTTCAATGAGAGTTTTATAATTTAAAAAAGGTATCAAAGACAAAGAAGGGAAATAATGATGAGATATGGGTATGGGAATGTACCTGAAAATTTGATAAATAAATGAGCTGTGAGAATATAAGGTTGATCCACAAAACCAAATAAAAATGAAATTTTTTTTTAAAAATTTCATTTCTCGCACATTCTTGTTTATCTACATTTACTATTTTTGTTTTTCTCCACGATTTCTAGTATATTATCATGGTAATTTCTCCTTTAAGAATAAAAATCAAAATCAAAATATTAGATAATTTAACTTGTTGATTCTAAATATAAAATTCAAATTATCTGATAAAAATCATCTATATGTGTGTAATTAATTTTTACATAATCTCATGTAACAAGAAAAAACCCATTTAAAACAAAACCATGATAATTAATTTTTACTAATCATTGAAGCCAAAAATTATGTTGAACTAATTACATAATGTTTATTGTTAAAATTACAAATGTGTAATCAAATTTATTAAATTGAATTCCCAGATGAGGTACAATTGAATTTAATAATATACTTGAAAAATATGTCAAAAATATTTTTTTAAGAAATTTATTTTTCAACCATAAGATGATCGTATATTAGCTATATGACTAGTATTCATCATTATATGAATTTAAAATCATATAATACATAAATAATAAACATATTTAATTTAAATATATCCTTTTAGGGGTACTATTTTTTAATAAAAAATTATAAAATTTATGTACATAAAAACAATTTGTAGAAAACCGCATATTGATGAAATAATATTATATAAATATCATCTGAATTTATGATTAAAATGAAATTTATTATATTATATTAAATAAAGATTTTTATATTTAACTTTTATATAAAATTATTCATTTAACTTCAATTTTAAATTTATTTATTTATGGAAATAAAATGATAATTTTGAAAAAGAATTAATTTTTAATTTTTACTGAGAAATAAATCCTTCCATGAAAATACCAAAACATTCCCCTTTGTCAGTCTGTATTAAATGATTTCAAAAAAAAAATTCACTTTATAAAATACCATTTATATAATTTTTAAAATTAATTCTAATTTCTTCACTTAAAGGGAAAAACTCATCTATCAATAAAATGTATTATTTTGAAGAATAAAATGGATTTATTATAAAAAATAGTTCATATTTACAAAGAATTTTTCAATAAATTTACATCAACTAGGAACATTATATATATTTCATTAATTATTTACTACATTTTATAAGCATCAATATAATGTATAGGTTATAATGGTCATAATAATAAATATTATTTTAGGCTTGGTGTCATGTGTTGTGTACACCCTCAAACATAGTTTTCATTTAAAAAATTAGTGGTGTTACATTGTTATCCCCATAAATAATTTATCCCCAAATAATTTATTTTTCATACTATGGTGAAAACCTATGTGGGAAATCTGGTTTCATGGCTTCCTTTGGTTACCAATTTTCCTCTTTGTATTTAAGATTCTTCCAAAGTAATTTAACCATGTGAGTTTTCTTGTTGTGTAAGACATTAAATATATGGTATAGGATATTTACTAGACTCTCATCATAAGTGATATCAGTCTTCATATTTACAAACTCTGAGTTTATGACATGTAAAGTGTTTTTTTATATACTTCTTTAGGGGTGCTATATAGAATATGTTATGTAGTTGATAAAGTGTTATTTGGAGTTCTAGTCGATAAACCATATCTCTAATGCTATTAGGAATCTCAAATGGGATAAGTACCTAGGGATTAGCATTTCATTATTACCAAATCTAATGCATCCCTTCCAAGGAGATATTTTCAGAAACACTTTATCCCTCACCTAAAAATTCAGGTCTCTTTGATGATTAGCATCATAGCTCTTTTATTGACTATGGCCAATAATTATGTATTTTTTATTTATCATTATCTTTTCTACCATATCCCCATCCATTCAAGGTCCCAATAGCTGGTGATCATCGAAATCATCCCAACATAATGATTTTCAACATCTCTTCTCATAAAGGGCTTTATAAGGAGCCATTTTAATGCATGATTGAATCTTGTTATTAATTGAGAACTCAACTAGGGGATGATGTTGATTCCATCCTCCTTAAAAGTCCATAAAACATGTTATCAACTTTTCTTATAATGTGTAAATTTTATAATTATATTATACATCAGTTTTTGGGTGATAATCCATATTGAATTTGAACTAATTATTTACTGCATGGTGGAGTCTCTTCTAAAATATGGAGGTAAATATATGATCTTGGGAAGATATAATTTATCGTAGTGTTCTATATTGCCTCACCACCTAGAGGATATATATCCTTGAATATTTACCAAGTGTTAAGTCTTATAAAATTGAAATTATGTGATTATTATTCTTATACTATGAAAAACAACCCATATGACATTATTTCTTCTTAATGTCTTTGGACGACCAGTTACAATGTTCATAGTGATATTTTCCCATTTTTTTATTTGTATGGGTAACGGTTATATAATCCCCAAATAAATTTTCCTTTTATAATTCACTTTATAAGAAAATATAAAATTGAAGTATATTTTATGATCTCTTAATTTATAATCAATAGTACACATAAGGAAATAATATATCTAAAATATTTTTATTACAAAATAAAATATAACTGAATAATTGATTCATGATTAAAAACCCTACGCCATTTTTTTGCTAAAAATAGTTTTAACACCCCAATAAATTACAATATTTTATTTTTATAATAAAATAATTTTTTTATGTAGACTTCATTATATATGACTCTATATTGATATTACACTACACAGAACACCGAGATAAATTTTGGTACACACAAGACCGATTTTTCCATCTTTTTCATAGAGAACATATTTTAAAAATAAATCATTACAATTTTATAAATAGTTTTTTCCAAAAAAAATTATTTTTTGAATTTTTTATGTCAATAATATATTAATGTTATTTTTTATTTTAATGAGAAGTTTACAATTATGATGAATACTGAAAAATAATGTATTTTAATTGAATAAAACATTTAGATTAAAATAAGTATTAATGTTAAACAATTTTTTATATTGATTTTAATTTAAATTTATATCATTTAACCCAATTTACATTATTTGGATCATTTTTATAATCTATTAATATTTTAAAAATTAAATGAACATTTGACCATTTTCACTGAAAACCCCTCTTTATCACAACATCTACAGGATTAGCGTTAAATTTAATTTTCTCACTTTGGTGAATTTAATTCTGGAAAATGGATATACATATATGGAATATATATATTATTTATATTCTAATAAGGCAAAATTTTTATTGAATAAAAATATTTGTGAATGTGACTAAAATTAATTACAGCGATTAAGGTAAAAATTAATTTACCAAGTGCTTAATCATTAATTGTAATGGGAAAAATGACCTAGACACTCATCCAAAATCCATTGGATTTCAATATTTCATCCATATCCCATCTTGCTTTGAATTTTATGAGTTTTTGGGATAATGTTTCAGGAATGTGACTTATATAATATGTTATGTAAGGGAAATTAAAAAATAGAATCCTTCCTTACATTTAGAATTTATAAATCTATGTGATATTGAAGAAAATCATATTTTTTTTATACATTTCCTTTTTAATTATTAATTTTTTATTTATTATTAAATTATCATTATATATTAGATATGATATAATTATCTTAATTCTTCTGAAACACCATGGGATTGATTATTTATCTCATAATTAAATAAAATAATTAATGATAAAAAACATTAAAATTATGATAAATTTAATGAAATATTGTGTTATATTATTTTTTAGATGAATATATAATCTTATATAGCTCTAAAGTTAATATATTTTAATTCAAATATTTTTTTTCATATTTTCTAATTAAAATTAAATAAATAATGTAAAAATTGACATTAGTTTTATTATATATTAAATTATATATTATTACATGATTTAAAATTATAAAATATCTTATATTATACCAAGTGATTTTTAAGTGTTAATAAATATAAAATATGGTTCATTCATGGACCAATTGATCTTTTCTAATGAACATGTTTTCCCCAAAATAGTGAAAACAATTGGTAGCATGGTTCGGGATAAAGTAGGGTTTTTTCACGTTACATGAGATTCTTTTAAAATTAATTTCCAACACATATGTGATATTATAATTTTTAAATATATATAATATTTACAATTATCTGGGGGAAAAATTTCTAACAAATATCACTTTAATTTTGTCTGAATTTTTAAATCATTTATGATATAAAACAAGTTATTTTAATAAAAACCAAAATGATAAATGTGGGGAAACTTATTTTTTACAAGAAAAATTAAAAACAAATCACTTATTTTTGTAGGGGAGGTTTTTTATTTCCATATATTCACTTTAATAAATTATTTTTCAATTTTAGTGGGACTTGAGGTCAAAGAGACCTCCCAATACCGTTAAACTTTTTATATCTTCACAAATTTCACTCCCCTTAAACTATGAAAAGACACCCACCCGTCCTACATCATCACATATATAAAGACATTTGAATCATCCAAAAACATAAGAAATAAACTCCCAAACTCCCACCCCATTGGTTTATAATCCTATCGTTTGGAATAATGAAATCAAAGGTAGCCATTCCGTGAAAACCAAAAGATGTTACCCGAAAAAAATGACATTATTCAACTATCACATTAGTTTTATTTGTTTCTCAACTTATTTAATTTTTATTTTATCCAAGATATATAACAACATATTTATATTCAATATAAAAATATCCTTTTATATTAAGGGTGCAACTTACACCTTCAAACTATTACAAAAAATGCGATGCACAATCATTGTTCATGTGTACGAAAAACTAGAACCTCGTGGACAAATTTCATCTGTTCTTCCATTTCAACCCTTAAAGATAGGAATAATGAAATAATTAAATATTATATATGATATAAATGAAAGTAATAATGTATTTAGGATTATTTAATTTTTTATATAACACATACCTTCATTATTTACAATTTTTTTGAATGTGATAAAATCATTTTTGGATCTTTGGACAACCGCTAACTCAATAGGATGTGATTCATTCAAACTTTAAATGGAATATATAAAGGATGGATTTTATTAAAAAAATTCATAAATATGAATTTAATGTGGTAATTTAATTATAATATATATATTCATATGTCTATATATATATATATTTTATCCTTTTAATATGAAATGAAAATGGAAACAATGTCCATGCGTACGTACGACCTGTTGTCACCCTGATCAGTGTTATGAATTTCCTATCTCTAGTAATTATGGACAACTATAAATAAATATATACTATATATATATATATATTTATAATCTTTATATCAGGGTTTAAATTCATTATATGATGAAATCATGAAATATTTAATAATAACAATAATTACATGTCAAAACATACATGAAATAAAAGGCAATGAACAACTGAAATAATGAAAATGATGAAATATTGTAAATAAATAGGTTATAATAAGTTATAAAAGGAAAATATCTGATATAATAAATATTAATATGGTTCTGAAATAATTTAATAACATTATTAAAATAATTATATTTGAGTTTAATGAGCATTAAATAAAAGGATATCGTATGATAATGGATTTTCATCTCATGTTTTACATCTGTGAGATAAATGTCATATCGAACAATTACTTTTTTTGTGGTGTATCTATTGCACATTTTGATATATTATACAAAGAATCGTTTTATATTCCTATTATTTTAGGTTTTACATTTAATTATCTCATCTAAGGGGGTTTAACATCAAAATTAAAACCTGGTAAAAGTTATATTACAATCTAACTTTGTTTTGAGATTGTTAACTTTTTATTAAAACATTCACTTTTAATAAAACATTTTTACTTGAAAATAATATTTATTTATTAAATGATTATTCTTTGATTATGGATATAAATATTTCATCATCTATATAACTTATAAACATATGGTTTTTAATTTTAACATATTTCAATTTACTAGGGAAATACTGATAAATATGTTTCTTTCACTCAATATAGATATTTGATAAGGCACTTTGTTCAAAAAATATAACTAATTATTCATTATATGAGGAATTGTTTTGAAATGAAATACCCAGGTTGAGGACTAGTTGATTAATTCCACATGATGTATCAGTAGTCTGATGTGAGAAAATTAGTTTAGAAAACCCTTCACATTTGAAACTAATATGTTTTAAAATGTATTTTGAAAGGTCTTAACAGTAGTCTTATAGTTAGAAAAACCAAGTAAGTTTATAACAAGTTCTTATTAAACCATATGGTAATAGGACTTTATGGTAATGGTTGCATATACCTTGTATACATGGAGTGAGATAATAAAGAATTTCCATTATTTTTGTGATTTTTCTCTATAGTGTTTTCACTATGAAAAAATCTATCAATGTGGTTCATACTCAGTTTTTTTATTAAATGGAATATGTTTCCAGTTATTTAAATTACAATTTTTTACTCACATATTTATTATTTATTAATTAAAATTCATTTGTTCATTATTAATTACCTTTACATATTGATTATTATAATTGATTTGTGATCACTTTCACTATATTTTACCCTTACTGAGCATTTGAGCTCACCCATATTCTGTTTCATTTCCCCCTGTTATATAGATAAATTCAAGGAATGATTTTTAAGCTATATATTGTATTTTATTTTGTAATATAATATGTTTTTTTATTCCCAATGTAAAATGGTTTCTATATATGTATCTAGTTTTCCAAAACTGCTAAACTTTTAAATCCTTTTGCATTTCTTTATTGTAATCATAAAAATGTAATAAAGTAAGAAATTGGATCTAGGATTATGGGGTAAAGGTTTTACAGTTGGTATCAAAGTATGTTTAATAGAATAATTTAAACCCATATTTAGGAAAACTTATATTAGTGAACATAACTCTATACTAGACATTGAGAATATTTATTGATGAACGTACCTGGGAAACCTTGTTTACAATTATGATATTATATATACATAGATTTTTCAATTTATCTTAAGTATTTTAATACTTTTGGGATTATAAAATATGCACCATATTGAAATGATCTAATTTATGGTATGTAACAATTTAGAAATGAATCATAGTATAATTAATGTGAACCTCCCCAATGCACATGATCCAAAGAGTAAGAAGCATCAAATCTTTTATGATCTTAAGACTGTATTTGATGGGAAATAATATTTCATAATTTTTATCATGTGATAGAATAATATCATGTTCTAATAATACTAATAATTAATTTTCAAATTCACCAAGATTTTGAAAGAATAATGAAAATAAGAGGACATTTTGGAAAAATATGGACAATAGAAAGAAGTGAGTGAAGTATTTTCTTACATGTGAAAATTTTAGAAGGAAACATTATGGTACTTATATGAAGGGAATGGGAATTTTCTATAGTTTTGGGGAGGAATTCCACTATTCCTTTCATTCCAAGGATAATACAAATGTTTCCAATGTAAAATTCTTCAACTATAAGGAGATGCAGCATGGTTCAAATCAATGACTCAAGTGTCAAGGCAATATACCCCAAAAGATAAAAAAATCATGGTAAAGAATTTCCTACACCACATATAAAGTGTAATTATTAGTATATGGGTGTTTTTCATAAATAATTATGTTATGTTATTATGGTATTGGTCATGATAATTATAAAATATATAAGGGTTGTAATTTATTACTCTTCAGTGAGGATTGGAAAGAATAATTTAAATGGTACTGAGAAAAGTGATTCAGTAGCTACTTAAATTTTGTGAAATAACACCTCGTTTAAAGAGATATATCCCTTAATATGTTTTTGATGTTGAGACAATGATTCTTAGATACTGAAATTATTGTTATGGATAATATAATTTGTACATTAATGACTACATCAGAACATATTCTAATGTGTTTGATCAAAATTCATGGAAGGGTCATGAGGTTGACAATTCATAAAAAGGTTTATGTCTATTTTTGGAAAATATTATAGATATTGATGTATTACATCACCCTATCATTCAATTTGTGCTAAGAGATGATGTATAAATGTTCTATGCTACAACTAAAGGATAATATTATTCATATGAAGTAGAAATGTATCATGTAATTATATTTCCTTACATTATTATATAGTTAAAATAAATCCTCTACTATAGGAATATGGTATTGAAACATTTTTTTTCAAATTACCATTATTTTTATGATGGCTAAGACCATCATTCACGCCTCTGATTTATAGCTTTGTGGTCAAAAACTTTAATATTAACAAGTTCTCCATCACTCTCCATTTGATCATGAAAATGTGATTTTTCCTCTATTTACAAGGTTTCACAAAAATTATCTTATTTTAAAGCCTATAATTTTAGCGAAAATCACTTTTATCTTTCATTGTTGTTAATAAGATAAGTTATTTTCCCTATTTATGATGTGGGGTTTTCCAAAATATCATTTTCAAATATCGAAACCTTAATTAAAGAGATCAGGTATAAATTAAGAGGACAAAATTTAACCATGGGGGGAGAATATAACACCCCATTAATTTAAAATTTATTAATTTTAGAATAAATTTAATATCATCTTTATTTTTATTTATATTCCACAACATTTTATGATTTCAGCACACACAATACTGTATTATCTTTTGTTACACACAAGACTGAGTTTTACAGTATTTTAATGTCACATCTATTTTAAAACTAATTATTGAAACATTAATAATTTTTTTTGTCATATTAAACATTTTTTTACACTTCAAAATGTAAAAATTATATTTGGGAATTTTTTTTGTATTTGTATTAGAAGTTTAATTTTTTATTTATAGTAAAAATATGACATTTTAGTTGAAAACACGCATTTCAATTAAATAATAATTAATGTTAAATTATAATTTAAATTAGGTTTTTTGTAAAAATATATAAATTATAGATATATAAAAAATATTTTTAGTTTTTGTATCATTATGTTCACGAATTTAGATATAAAAACATTATGAACATTTCAATATTTTTAAATAAAATTCCTCTTTTCGGGTTCATTTATTATTTTAAAACTAAATTTAATTTTTCCACTTTTGTTAATGGAATTTTAAAAAATTGATATACATAATTAGAATCAGTATAATATTTTTTTATAATAATAATTACATTATTTTTAACAAAAAAATATATGTGAACGTAATTAAAGTTAATTATAGATATTATGGTAAAAATTAAATTAAATAGGGGTTAAACAATAGTCCTAAGGGAAAATTATATAGAAATGTGTTGAAAATAAATTTTATCCCTATATTTGGATATTATCCATACGTGATTCTAATTTCCCAATTTATTGGGATATTATTCCTTGAATGATACCAATATAATATTGTATATAAGGAAAAAGTCAATAAATTAACCTTCCTTACCTATAATATTTATAAATCCTCGAGATGTGGAAAATATAACATATTTTCCATTATATATATATATCTTTTTTAAAGATAAAAGAATTATTTTTTAAAACTAATTTATCATAAATTTTTATATACGATATTATTATTTTAATGCTTTAAAAATTTCAATGCCAGTGTTTTGTAGTTTATAAATAAATAAAATATAATATGATAAAAACATTAAAAGTAATTTAAATATTATCATTTATTTTGTTAAATTATTATTTTATATTAATATATAATAATAAAAATTTTATGAAAGTAATGAATTTGAATTCCAATATTTTTATATACTTTTAATTTGAAATAAAATAAATAAATTCAAAATTGACATTACTGTTATTTTATAACAAATGATATAATATTGAATGATTTGAAATTACTAAAAACTTTATCATATCAAATTTTATTTTTATGTGTTTTTAAATATCAAATAATTTCAAGTCATGTACCAATTTATCTATTATAATTAACATATTGACACCTAAATTTTAAAAAAAATTAGCATAGTTGGGGAAAAAGTAGTGCTTTTGCACGTTGCATGCACTTGTTTTAAAATTGATATGAAAAAAACATGAGATATATATTTATTAAATTAGATATAATAATCATAATTTTGTGGGTAAATATTTTCTAAAATACCTCACTTTAATTATTTTTTATGGTTAAATTTCATAGAATAGAAAACTATATACCTTAATAAAAACAAGAATGGTAAAACTAGGGAGACATAGAAGTTAACAAATGATATTATAAAAATTATATTATTTTTTTATTGTGGAGGTTTTTATCAAACATAATTTAAATTTAATATATTATTTTTCATTTTTGAAAGCACACGAGGTAATGGAGACCTACCAATAGTATTTACCTTTTTATATTCTCAAGAATTCCACTCCCCCTCAAATATAAAAAAGAAACTCTCCCCTCTATGTTAATCACAACTCTCAAGTTGTATTACACAAATCCTTCACAGATTATATCCCAAAATTCCTCCCATTAATCTATAAGTATCCCATTGGGATGAATATTTCCAAGGAAGTCCTTGGGGAAAACAAAAAGGAATTACCAGAAAATTTCGTAGCATTCCCCAAAGATCAGTTTAGTTTTATTTCTTTCCACTCCTTAAATTTTTATTATATCCTGATTATATAATAACATAGGTATCCTGAGTATAAATAGATTTATTTATATTCAGGTTATTACCTACACTTACACACACTTCTATAAAATGAGATATGAAATCCTCGTTCGTGTGTACTGTGGACTACAACCTTGAGAACTGATGTTGTTTTCTGTTTTGTTGACAGCATTTTTGTTTTTGAAAAATGATGTAATTATAGTATATATATATATATATGATATATATTATATTTATAATGTCTTTATAATTCATAAATTCTTTATATAACACATAACTTCAATATTTCAATTTGTGGGAATATAATAATATCTTGTTTGTACGTATAGACTACCACCTCCGAAATCTAATATTATTCATTCAAAAACTAAATAGATTTTATTTAAGATAGTTTTAATTACAAATTGAGAAAAATATGAAATTAATATGATACTAGAATTATAATATACACATATACCATTTTATTTTCATTCATTTGAATATGATCATAAAATGAAAACAATGTTCACGTGTACGTATGCCTTACTGTCTCTGGGATCAATGTATTTCATTTCCTATCTCCATACATTATGTATTACTATAAATTAAAATATAATGAAAAAATAAATATAAAATTTACATAATTTCATAAATTTTTTAGATAATTAAATCATAATCATTGTAATATGAACAAAAATTCGAAGTCAAAACATACTCAAAAAACAATTTCAGTAACACCCAAAATGACGAAAATAATGAAATATTATTAATCAATGGGTTATAATAAGTTCTAAAAGGACTATATTTGAAATCATAAATATTTTTATATTTATTTAATATATTAATAACATGACTTATACCATTTTTCATGTGGTTAAATAGAGTTCAACAGAAATGGTGTACTGGGTAAGGGATTTTCTTCACACATTTTATATATGTGAGATAGATGTCGTATTGACCACTTACTTATTTTTTGTGTTGTAACTACTACCCATTTTTTATATTATATCTTGGTTCCTTTTATATTAATTTTATTTAATGTTTAACTTTTAATTTTCTCAACCATTGCCTATTAAATTTAAAATTACAAATTGGGAAAATTTATATTGCTATCTCGGTTTCTTTTTCCATTGTTAACATTCTCCTAAAAAATAACTATTTCATAATCATTTTTCATTGAAAATTATTTTTCACTATGATTTAAATATTCATGTATGATTTATATGATTATTTCATAAACCATATATCATAGTTACATACAATTTATACTTTGAAAATTATTTTATTTAATTGGGAAATATTGATAAATATGTATCTTTCACTAAATATAGATATGGGATAAAACAATTCATTTATTAATTTAAATTGATTATTTTATATATGAAGAAATATTTACACATAAAAGAAACAAGGTGAAGAAAAGTTTATGCAAGCCCCTCAATGCCTTGGTAGACTCATTGGGTGAATTTATTTGGACAAACCCTTTGTGTTTACGATTAGTATTTTTTGATCTATATGATGAAAGGTCTTGAAAATTGGTGTATGGTTAAAAATAAAATATTTTTTTAACTTGTATGTTTAAAAAATTCACAAGAAAGTTCTTAATGACAATGGTTCCATTTAATTGGGAAGCATGCTGTCCTATAATTAAGCAAGCCCTTTATTTTAGTTTTTATTTTCCAGTGTATTTTCACTATGAAAAAATAAAGGGATTCATATCATTTTTTTTAGTGATTAAATGGATTGTGTTTCCAATTAAATTAATTTACATATTATTTATCCACTTCCCTCTTAGTTAATGATTATAAGGAATGAGATATCAATTATATATCATCCCATATTGGTTATTATCATTTATTCATTGTTGCTTCAATTGTATTTTATCCATACAATGAATTTATGCTCACCCTTATTTTTTACATTTCCTGAAGGTATAAAGACAAATTATTAGAATGAGTTTCAAGGATGTAGAAAATTTTATTTTGTTAAGTATTTTTTTCCAATGAAAAATGGGTTCAATGTATGTATCTAGTTTTCCAATGTTGCTATTGTTTTCAGTCCTTCTCAATTTGACTCCATGTAATCATTACAATGTTATAAAGTAAGGCACAAGCTCCAGGCCTCTGGGATTGGGGAATTACAATATCACTGATAAATTTGATCTATATCATCTCATATTTTGAAATAATAAAGTGAACCTTTACGAATTATTTTCATAGTGTAGATAATGGATCCATTTATCAGCACTTTTAGTGGCACTTGTAAATTATCCATTTATCAACATGTTTTCTAGTACTGATAAAGAGGGAAACAGTTGCCACATTCTGTTAAAATTATATCACATTGAAACAAAAAATGAAAAAAGTACATGAGTAAATTTAGAATTTAATTAAATAAAATTTACAATAAAAATAGTAAAAAAAACTATATTATAGGAATTTCAATAATAGGATTGTAAAATTACACGAGTAAGTATATGTATTTATAAAAAGTCAAAAAAAAAATCATTGTTTCTTTGTCTTTAGACCCATACCAATGTTAATGATATTATTTTTTAACAAACAACACCATCTCAAGAAAAAATGCACGTAAATATGAAGAAAATATTAAATTATTAATACTTTAATGGAATAAATTGAACTGAAAAATTAAATTTAAAACTAACAAAATATAATATTAATCATACTAGAAATACCATTTATTGGATTTTTTTTATTTATAACACATAACACTACATATTACTTTTATAATTAATAGGTCCTCTTGAATTAAACCTCATTTTGGGAGATAATAAACTCAATATTGATGGGATCCAATTCAAGAGGACATTATTTCTGAGAACAAGCCATAAACTATCACAGTATTCCTTGTTTATATTCATGAATTATCTATGTTATGATTAACTAAATAAGTATCATATCAAAATTATAAGTAAATTTATTAATTAATATTATATAACATGATGATAAAAAATTATGATCTCATTTTCACATCTTTAGTGATGTGATGCATGCTTGAAAATAAACTAGTATTAGTATATTGAAATCATGCAATTCGGTAAATTATGACCACATCTTGTGTCATATTAATGTGAGGTCAATTTATATTTTTTCTAAATTAATTATGGATCATTTTATTAATGTTTAAAAAAAATATAATCACCTTTTCATTGTTCTGGATAGTAATGTATGTTTGAAACTAAAATGACACCATTATATTGAAAACACACACATTGAGTCCTATTAGTTACATCACATGTCATATTGATTTTTAGTGAATTATTACACAGAAAAAACAAATTATGTATCATTTATATAAATTATGAAAAAAAATTGATCTCATTTTCAATATTTTAGCAATTTATTGTGTGTTTTAAAATAAAATAGAACTTTTGTAATAAAAAAACTCACTTCGAGTCATATCATCTACATCATGTGTTAGATGTGAATTCAATTCAAACTGTTTAAAATGAATTCTGTGTATTCTTTTTTCTATTTTTGGAAAATAATTCACGATTGATTTCTCTTTTTTGGTGATGCGATGCATATTTTAAATTAAAATGGCACATTTCAATTGAAAACACACACTTTGGGTCATATTATTCATCAAGTGGTTCTGATTGACGCGAGGTTTATTCATATGAATTGAAAATGAATTATGGACCGTTATAAAAAGAAATAAAAACAATCTGAGCTCATAAATTTAGTTTTTCCTATTCTATTTCAATTTTATACCAAAATGAAACTTTTTTATAGAAAGCATGCACTTCAGGTCATATCGACCACATCGGCTATTAGATTGAAGTGTTGTCACTCCATACATGTCATAAATGAATTATGGACCATTTTCCAGATTTTTTTAATTAATATGAACTCTTTTTCATCATTTTGGCTATGTGATGTGTTTTAATGTAAAATGACATATTTATATTGAAAACATTTACTTTTTGTTTCATAGACCACGTTGTGTTTCAGAATAACGGGAATTGAATACCTGTATTTTAAATATTAATTATATAACATTTTATTAAAGTATGGAAATAATCCGAGAACTTTTTCACTGTTTTGGTAATGTGACATGAATTTTAAACTAAAATTGACCATTTGTATTGAAAACAAACACTTTAAGTGATATTGGCCACAAAATTTGTTATATTTATGTGTGGTTTATTCTTTCACATCAAAATAATTTATGGACAATATTCATAACGTTTGAGAATAATCTATGCTTATTTTCTCATTTTTCTCTATTTAATGTGCATTTCAATCTAAAATAGAAATTTTTTATTAATAACACACAAGTAATGTCTTATCGATCAAATAATTTGTTGGATTAGATGAAAGTTAATTCATATACATTAAAAACAAATTATAAATTATTTTCATTAATTTATAAAATAACACGAGATAGTTTGGTGTGTTTTGGTGTTATGATGAGCATTGTAAACTAATATAAACCACGTGTTTTCAAAAAAATGATCATTGAGTCATATTTATCACATTATCTATCGTATTGATGTGTTACTGATTATTACATGTCACAAATGAATTAGGGATCATTTTCCTTATGTTTAAAATAATCTGACCACATTTTCTTGGTTTTGGCTAGTTGATGTGTGTTTGAAACTGGAATGGAACTTTTTCCGTAAAATCACACACATTGAGTCATATCATCTCATCAGGATTCATATTGAATTTTATTAGATTCTTGTTGGTCAAAAATAAATTATAGGCAATTTTAATAAAAATTTTTAAATCAAATATTTATTCCGAGTTTTGGCTAAGTGATTATATTTAAACCAGAATTTTAGTTTTATATTGAAACACCAACATCATGTTTAATCGACTACATCATGTGTCATATTAAAATGTGGTCAATTCATAGTGGTGAAAATGTATTATGGATCATTTTACAATTTTTTTTAAAACAATGCATATTTGATGGTTTAGTTTGGGTGATGTAACAAATTCTTTAATATAAAATAGAAATTTTATATCAAAAACACACACATCTAGTCATACAAACTAAATCGGGTGTTAGATTGATGTGACGTACAATCTGACACATTAAAAAATAATTATCGATCGTTTCCTAAATTTTTAGAAAAAAATGTTATATATTTTTCTTTGTTTTAGTGACATGACATGTGTTTTATACTGAAATGACACATTTTTATTAAAAACACACAAATAAATTCATACTGACCACATTAGGTGTGATATGGATTCGTGGTTGATTCCTACATCTCAAAAATTAATTTCGTATCATTTTACCAATTTTAATAGACAACATTATTCTGTTATCTCTTTTTTTGAAATGTGATGTGTGTTTTAACCCTAAATGGAACATGTGTATTAAAAACATTCCATTTGAATCATTCCGAGCACATCATGTTTCAGATTTATGTGTGATAAATTCATATATACTTAAAATTAATTATTTTCCATTTTCCTAAAGGTTTAAAATAATATAATATTAGTTTTAATTTTTATTATATGTGATGTATTTAAAAAAAATGACACATTTATATAAAAAACATGTATTTTGACCATTCTGACAACATCATGTGTTGGATTGGCATGAAATAAAATAATACACATTAAAAATGATTTGGTGATGAATTTCCTAAATTATGAGAACAACTGGATCATTTTTTCTTGGCTCTGGTGATGTGACACGTGTTTTAAATTTAAATGCCATGTTTATTTTAAAAACATGTATTTTGAGTCATACCAACTACATCATATTTCATATTGATATAATTTTAATTCATACCAAATAAATAATAGAATTTTTTTTAAAAAAATTTAAATAATACAAGCTCTTTTTTGGGTAATGCGACAATCATTTTACAATAAAATGAATCTTTTGTATTTAGAACACATGTGTCGAGTCATACCGACCACATATTTTGTCATATTGATGTGCAGTAAATTCTTACACATTATAATTTTTTATGGACCATTATCCTAATGAAAAAAAAACAATTTTAATATGTTTTTTATACCCTATGATAATTGGCTTTGATGTAATTGGTGAATTTAAATAAATAATTATCCAATATAATGATAATGAAATTGTCATAAAATTAGATAAAATGATGAGAAAATTAACTAGATACATAGTATTAATTCATATGATCATGTTGTTAGTATACATTCGGACACCTGTTACTCTACCCATTCATTTAAAAAACTGATTTGTTCCATTATACTTGTCCTTGAGAAAATATAAAAAATAATATATAATAATTATAATAATAAGGATTTTCATACCAAGTGCATCTATAGGTTCATATCCCATATAGTATTAACACATATAGTAGGTAATCATCCAATTTTGACGGGAGAAAACATTACAATACCATGTGCATTGTCCACCAATCTCAAATAAATTAATTCTTCTTTTTAGTACACATGTAGTTAGAAATATTTTTATTTCTGAGAAAAAATACACAAACAAGTTATTCTGAAATATTTTTACAAACATTGTAATTAACTTAAGAAATTCCCTATAATGGGATTTTAATATTTTATGGTATATAATATATTTCATTAATTTTCCAACATAATATCCACAATCATTATTGTATCTTACATCAGAAAATACATTCACATTCAATAAAATATTTAAATTGTTTAAAAATATTTTTTGATAGTTAAATACTTCTATATATACATTAATCTGCTCCAATTTGAATTAATCCAAAGGAAAAATATTTATAGTTACTGACCACATACCCTAATTCAGTTTATATTTACTGATCACCCCATCATAACAAAACTCTTATTAAAAACATATGAATCATATAATTTGATGTTCATAAATAAAATTTTTATTATAATGCATTACAATTTTACAATATAGATCATGTGTGGTTGTTTTAATGTAAATCCATGCATTTGATCTAAGAAAACTTTTTTGGGAATTTAAATTGATAGCGATCAAAATATAGTGCTTCCGAAAAAACATAAAAAAGTAAAAATATAAAAAAATATTTTACATGATGCGACTATAGATTTTTACCCCTTTATTGGATGAATAAAAAATAGTTTATCATCTATTATTTTATTCAAAAATTCCAAATTTATGTCTCCTTTTAATCTTATCAATTTATTTCAACACTAATTAAATTTCATCAATATAAATGATACTGAGAATAATGAATCCAAACTATGTTCAGTACAGGAAAATGAACCTTCATAGTGGTTTTATTGGATCTGAAGGTTGTTTAAACACCCTCCATATTCTTCTTTAATAGTTTCAAAAAAACACCGCTAAATTGTGTTCCAGCATACAATGGGCAGTAATTTACTTGATTTAGTGGGGGTCTATGGTAACTGTCGTAGTGAACACATTTTGCGGCGGTTTTTATAGTTTTTGTGTTGGTAAAAACAGCCACTAAAATAATTATCTATGGAAGCGGTTTTTACTGCCATGGATAGAAAAATGACGAAATTGTAGTGGTGATTAAAACTACCACATAATATATTATATTTTCTTTCACAAAGGTTAAAACCACCGCTAAAGCCAGATTTATAAAAAAAAAGATGATTTTGCAGCCCCAGCACTCTTGCCCTAAAAAAACAATTCGAATTTCACATGCACATACATCCCAATTCTGAAATAGTACCAAAAGATCAATATTTTCATAATAAAAACATGATAGATACTTGAATAATAGGTTTAGTATGATATGTGTACATAAATTTTATTCTTTTTACATGAAGTTTCACTTTTTGATATAATGGTTTCGCAATTTGGGATATCAGTTGTTCTCAATTATGTTGATGTATTTGTGTGTCTTTCATTACTGAGAAATGTAACCAATTGTATATGATTTATTTGATTATATGGGAATTAAAGGAGAAACATTTTGGAGATCACTCATTTTGCATTCCAAATGACCCCAGTTACTATGAATGGATTCACGATTGATTGTACATACTAGTGTGAGGTCATTTTGAAAGTGTTGAAGAAGTGGTTATCGCCAGCTCTGATCCAAAGCATTCCTAAGCCGAACGTTGGACATGTAGTGAAATGTGATGCATCTGGATATATATTTGAATATGTTATTATGTATTGTGATAATTTAGGCACTTTGGGTTTCATCAGCTTTCAGACCACATTATAAAAGACCCTAATTCTGTATTTTAGGTAGTAATTGTGGTCTATGAATTGAAATGATTGTGACAGAACCTATTAACCGAGTGATTTTTTGTGGACATTGGCCCCTAAAGTGCATATAATATTTTCTCACTGCATGGACAAAATCTTTATCAGATGAATTTCATAGAGTAATTGTATATTTTTGACATATATATATATATAAATCAACTAGAAATGGAAATGTAGTGGTTAATGCAATGGGCCAGAAAATGTAGGAGAAGGGAGAACAGATTTTCTTAGCTGAATAGAAAATCTTTTCTTCATTATAATACAAGTTGGTGGGTGTATTTTTGTGTTTAGGGGAATCAATGTGGGTATCCTTATAGATAATGTCTTCATTGGTTATATAATTAAAGACAAGTTATAATATTTTTATGGAATGTATCTTGATTTGTGATAGGTTGGATGAATGTGAAACTATTTAGGATTGAAATTTAATATAAATGGAGCGCTTATAGTTTTTATCATGGTAATGGTAACATATTCCATGAGAGATGATTTATGAGATTTTATAATTTTTTGAAGTGGGATGTTCACCCAAGGCCAACCATATTTTATAATAATGATAATTGGATGTTCTAGTGGCCTTATATAGTAAGATAAATTGAAGAATTTGTTTCCCATTGATTGAATTGTCCAAAAAATATCACCAAGTGTCAGACTTGATAGTTGATGTGGGATGTTCACCTTGGGATGAACAACATTTTCACATAGATTTGGTAATAATAAAAGAAGTATATGAGATGATAGTTGATGTTGGGTATATCCTTTTATCTTCATATCGATGAGCAGTCGATATGGATATCCCAAACCATATAGGATAGGCTTCAGGTTCTATTCAATGATATTATCCACCAGATGCATATTTTGGGGAGATAAAAATTATGGAAGTGTAATTCACTCAAGTGTTCAACATATATTTGTAAATTCCACTATTAATGAATTGGTAAGTCCCTCTACCTTAATAGGATCAAGACACTCAAGTGTTCAACAGATATTTGTAAATTCATATCAAAACTATTTTGAATAAGAGAAAAGCATAAGTGGGAGTGATAACATGCCAACTATAAAGCATGAGAATATAATTGTAACATCCCAGGTAAATATAGAATAAATCATTTTCATATATTTTCGAATTAAATATTAATTTTACTTTAAAGGCGTTGCTATGTTCGATAGCATACCTGATATGCAACAAAGAGTTTCTTTGAAATCTTACGTTGCACACAAGTAATAAAATAATATTATTTTAAATGGTAGTTAACACGTAGACGTTGTATTGGCAGGAATGAATAGAAATAACTAAAATATGATTATATATGTTATTTTAAATGTTTTTATATTTAACCAATAAAAGATAACGTCTTAAAATATGAAAAGAATTCATTTTTAGGCATATATACTCTAATTTTCACTAAAGGTTCACTTATTGCCTTTTGATAGAGAACTGTCATTAAATATAGTTTTGGCCACTCTTATACATTATATTACACCAAATAAAACTCTTCTTTAGAATCGGGACATCAAATTTTACTTTGTGTGAATTTTTGATATTTTTCCGATAAAGTTCATTTTTTAATGAATAGTGAAAAATGTCGTATTTTAATTCAGAACCTCTTTTTAATATAATTTATTTATATGATTAGATTATATTTTTAAATGTTTTTAAAGTGAAATTAGAATATATTTTTACCATTTAATCCAATCGTGGACTTTGGAATTAATTTCACCTTGAAATCAGACTTAAACTAGTGTCAATCTTTTGATACATATTGTTTCATAAAAACACGCTATTTGCTCTGATAGCGGGAATTAATTATTAAATTAATTAATTCAACTTATATGTTTTTAATTTTGTAAAATAGAATTCATTTTTGAATTCGGAATATCAAATATATCTTTGGGTGAATTTTTGGTATTTTTTTTGAAAAACTTCAATTTTTGATGAATAGTGAAACCACTATGTGGTACTTAAAAACTGATTTTTCATTTAAATGAAATTTTGCCACCTTTGTGTTTTGAATTTCAAAAATCCGACATACATGTTTTTCATTAAGAAGTAAAATTTTGTTCAATGGGATTAAAATAATTTTTTGGTGAATAGTAACTTTTAAGTTTATTAATCACGATTAGAGGTAATTAGTATAGTTTAAGGTAAAAATAATGTTTTAAAAATATGAAATGACCTAGACACATGTCCTACCATTATTGGATGTGTCATGGCCGACCTAGACAATCAATGGGTCAACTTGGGGACCCCATGGAGCCACTTTGGTAGGAAAATGACATTAATACCTTTTTATTTAAAGTTAAAATTAAAATGACACAAACATGTGTTGTTTTACTAAAACATTTTTTATGTGGGGTTATACATGTCAGATTTTTGACTATAAATATTCATTAGAAATATAAAAAGATTTCCTATATCATGATAGTTTTTTTATAATTTTTAGACATTAAATAAATTAAATTATTTATGGCACCATTATGATGCAGCGATTACCTCATTATTTAACGATTTAAAAAATGAAAAGATAATGTAAAATCTAAGAACTAAAAATTTCAAAAACCTATTTTATTGGTGTATTTCGAACCCTTATTACCTTATCCTAGAAACACATCATTTTGGGACCATTAAAATCGGAAACCCATTTGAAAATAAAGTAACATTTTATACCTTTCCAAGAGTGCCCCTCCTCTCCTCTTATAAAAGGCCCCCACCTCTACCTCCTTACCCACACCTCTCAAGCCTTTGGTTCTGCCAAGATCTGCTATTTTAGTCTCTACACATCCCTCTATTAATCCTAGTTGCCTCAATTTGGGCATTAGTCTTCCCAAGTAAGCCTTTGATCTCAAATCTAAGAGAGTTACCCGATTCAAAGGAAACGTCTTCAATTGTGTTCTTTTGTTTTATTTTTCTTCTCCAACCCCCTAAACACTTATTATTCTTTTATTTTGTAACAACTCCAGTATCTTCAATATACTAGGAGGTTTTTATAAGAATTATTCGAGCTACACATACACACACCTACATCTAATTGTTAAAGTACATACTGTTTCAGTGGATGGTGAATTTCTGCCTCACGAAAGGATGATTGTTCAATATTCTTTTAATACCTTCAAAGGTGGCCATTAAGATGTCACTGTATTTATATATGATATATAATATGTTTATATTTTCCATAAGCTTCTGTATTTGTCATTTATTTCCCACCTTTATGGTTTCCATTATGGGTATACGCGATATCTTCATTTTAGAAAGTGCGGACTACCGCCCCCTCAAAGTGATTTGATTCGTTAATGCCATATGTGGGATGTATAAAGGATGGAGTTAAAGTAATTATATATGATGTTATACTAGAATTATAATATACCTTTATATCATTATTATTTATTCCCATTAAAGTATGAGATAGAAATGAAAGTAGCGTTCATGCGTATGTACGACTTACCGTCTCCATGAACGGTGCATTTGATTTCTTATCCCCAAATGTATTGTACTATTATAAGTAAATATATATAATGGATATATAAGATGTATGATACATCTATATGATTAATATAATTCTGGAATTAAAATATACATATCTATCATTTAGTTTTAATTCCATTAATATGACATAGAAATCAAAGTAGCGTTCATGTGTACGTACGGCTTACCATCTCCATGAACGGTACATTTCATTTCTTACCACTAAAAGATTATGTAATATTATAAATACATGTATATGCTGGATATATATGATATATATGATATCAAAATCATGAATATCATTCTGGATATAATGAACCTTGGATCACACGAACAACATGTAATTGTAAGAAGTCCACTTTCGACTTAAGAACCAAATATCGGCAAAACAAACATTATTAACATAAATGATTATATAATGTTTATAACATGGAAATAAGTGATATAAAAGGAATAATGAGCTTGAAAATTGTTCTTAATCAAGTAAAAATTAACTCAAGTTTATTATTCAGGATGTTAAAGAACAATCGAGTCAAGTCGGACCCGAGGTAAGGGACCTCATCTCAATCTCCTTTCATTGAGGCATATTTCGTTTTATACACAACTTTCTTTTATACAGTGTATAAACCCATTTTACTTTTACTTATACACAAAAGGAATCTTCTCTACAAATATCTTTACTAAACGACAAAAATGAATGTTTCTTCTAACGTATGAAGTGACAACGACCCTTTTCCGCCGCCGCGAGTATTATTTGGTCTTTATCTTCCTCAACAAGCCGTAATGTTTTTTTAAATGAAATAAATACAATATACTGTTTTATGCATTTTGGTATTGAAAAGGGTTTTTATAATGGATTTTTTATGTCAATATGTTTAACTGATATATTGTGATCAAAGTGTGGAGATTTTTTCTTTTAATTATATTTGTTTTATATATTATGATTTTATAATGGTACTTGGACATTTGACGGGTGGTTACGTGATAAACCATATGACAGGTGGTTCCGTGAATACCAGGATGGGTGGTTACATTATAACCTCCAATGCATTGGGTGTGGAAGTCGGTCGTATGGCTATTCCATTAAGTGATATGTGTGGAAGTCGACCATATGGCTATTCCATTTAACTATGTTTATGTCCCAAGTTACCTTTGTATGTTATGTGATTTTTATATGTGTTTTATGGTAATATTTTGGTTACAAAAGGGTAAGTAATGAACTTTTATTCATTGAAGAGTTTTTACTACATCATAAAGGTGAAAAGTATTACTTTGATAAAGTATACATGGTTTACTTGTTGTTTTGAAAAACTAACTTTTTTCATTCATTGTGTATCCCTTACTATGATTTTTATGCACACCCCAATTTTTTTTGAAATGTTTTTCACAAGACTTATTGTGGAATAGGGTCAAGGATGGGATCAAGGGAATGTCATGCTATCTAAAACATGGAACTAGACATGTTTCCTTTTAAGTTTTTTTATTTTATGGAAACATAGTAGAAGTTTCTACTTTTTAATCTTTTGAGATGTAATAGTTACGTCCTATTTCTCTAAAACTCTAAACTGTGAAAAGATCATCAATGTGAACTATTCATTTAATTCAATATTAATTAAGGTTTAAGGCCGGGGCCTTATAGTTGGTATCAGAGGTCGGTTTAGACAACATTAGGAGGTATAAAATTGTTAAAGTATGAATTAATTTATTGTGTGACTGAAATGATATAGCATTTAATGATTACCATGTTGCATTGCCTAAGATATTTCTGTGATCACAATGGTTTTCCGTAGAGGAAACAAGCGAGCTATGTTGGGACGACATCAGGAGGAAGAAAACCTTCCAAATAAGCAACATGAGATGGTTGGAATTGGAACTGAACAGTTTCTTACAGTGATGGCACAGTTGACTCAGGCTATAAATGGTGGTGGTATCCATGCACGAGATTAGCCAAATCAACCGCAGAGGAACTTGTCAGTGGTGGAACATTTCATGAGGCAACATCCCCCATCATTCAGAGGATCATCTGACCCTGTGCTAGTTGAAGGGTGTATTAAAGTGTTGGAGAAGATTTTCAATGTCATGGGGTGTTCAGAAAATCAAAAGGTTAGTCTTTATTTTTACCCTCTTGAAAGTGAAGCTGATCAGTGGTGGTCGATGGTGAAAAATATCAGGGATAGTGATGAGATTGAGGATCTTCACTGGGAATAATTCAAAGGTATGTTTCTTGAGAAATATTTTCCTACGGTGGTTCGTCTTAGGATGGAAATATTGTTCCTAGAATTGAGGCAGGAGGATGACTCAGTGGCTCCTTATGAAGCAAAGTTTACTCGATTGGCAAGGTATGCTCCAAACTTCATACGAGATCTTGATAGTAAAATAAACTGTTTTTAATTAGGGTTAAAGCCAAGGTATCGAAGGGAATTAGCTTCTCGTGAGTTCAAAAGGTATGAAAAATTTGTTTGATGTGCAGAGAAGGTGGAAATTGAGTTTTCCGATGATCAGGTGATCTTTGACAAACAACAAAATAAGAGGTCCAGTTGGTAGGCAAAAGGGAAGAATTAATCAAAGAAACAAGGAGGTAAGAAAACCAAATATCCATCCTGTGAGAAGTGTGGTAAAATGCATCCTGGAGAATTTTTATCCAAGTCTGGAAAGTGCTTTTGGTGTGGTAAGTATGGTCGTATTGCTCGTAACTGTAAGTAAGATGATCAAGCGGGAAATGAAAATCCAGTGAGAAGATGTTTTAAGTGTGATGAAATGGGTCATTATGCAAATGAGTGTCTAATGAAGAACACAACTGGGGGAATGCATCCAGACTACAAGAAGAAAGGGGTGGTGAAATCCTTTGCAACTACTTCAGCAGATATCAGGCCATCAAATGAAGTAGTATCAGGTACACTGTTTGTTTGTTTAGAATATGCCAATGTTTTGTTTGATTTAGGGTCTACACATTCTTTCATTTCTGAGAAGTTTTCTAGTAAATTGGAAATTCCATCTCAAGATATGAATCCTAAACATATATTAAAAACACCCAGAAGAAACTTTGAGACATAAATAAATTATAAGAACCTTCATATCCTTGTGTGCGGAAAGAATCTACCAGAAAACCTTATTGTTTTGCCTCTAGTTTTGTTTGATGTTATTTTGGGAATGGATTGCCTTTCTGTTTATCATTCTAAGATTGACTTTAGAGCTAAAATGTTTTCTTTTCAGAAATATTTTTAGTTTTTGTACAAGAATGAACCCTTGATTTTGATAACATATCAGGAACATGAGAAACTAGTAAAATATGGAAATGAATATTACCTTGCACATATTGTTCAAAATAAAGGAACTGTTCAGATTAAAGATGTGCCCATGGTAAATGAGTATCATGAATTTTTTCTTGATGAGTTTCATGGTATTATTTATGATCGGGAAGTTGAATTTACTATTGTCTTAGTTCCCGATTCTAAGCCAATTTCAAAACCCCCTTATCGAATGGCTCAAGTTGAACTTTTTCATTCGACCAAGCACATCACCATGGGGTGCTCCTATCTTTTTTGTTAAAAAGAATGATGGTTTAATGAGACTTTGCATTGATTATAGAGCCTTGAATAACATTACTGTTAATAACAAGTATCCATTGCCTCATATCGATGATTTGTTTGATCATATCCAGGGAGCTCAGTATTTTTTGAAGATTGAATTGAGGTCGTGGTACCATCAGTTGAAAGTAAAAGAAGCAGACGTTCCTAAGATTGTGTTCTGTACTAGATATGGCAATTATGAATTTGTAGTTATGCCTTTTGGGTTAACCAATGAACCTACTGTATTCATGGACCTTATGAATATAATTTTTCATGAGTTCTTGGATAAGTTTGTGGTTGTTTTCATTGAAGATATTTTGGTGTTTTATAAAATTAAAGAAGAGCATGAAAGTAATTTAAGGGTTATATTGTTAACCTTAAAATAAAAGAAACTATACGAAAAATTCAGCAAGTGTGAGTTTTGGTTACAAATAATTTCTTTCCTTGGTCACATTGTTTCAAAAAATGGCATAACTGTTGATCCTGCTAAAACAAAAGTTGTTGAAGAATGGCCAAGAACCAAAAATGTAACTGAGATCCATAGTTTTCTTGGTTTGGAAGGTTAATACCAAAGGTTTGTTGAAAATTCTTCACGATTATCTAGTCCAATGACTAAGGTAACTCGAAACGGTGTTATGTTTATCTGGACAAAAGAATGTGATGTTTTTTTTCTGTAGTTGAAAAGAAGATTCGAGAATGCATCGTTTTGGCACTTCCTTATACGAATGGGGAGTTTTTTATCTACAGTAACGCTTCATTAAAAGGACTTGGTTGTGTCCTTATGCAGAATGATTAGGTAATTTCATATGCTTCACGTCAATTGAAAACTCATGAGGTAAATTACCTTACACATGATTTGGACTTAGCTGTTGTTGTTTTTTCTCTAAAAATTTGGAGGAATCATTTGTATGGAGTAAAGTGTGAAATATATACTGATCAAAAAAGATTAAAGTATATATTCACTCAGAAATAATTGAACATGATATAGAGGAGATGGCTATAATTAATCTAGAATTATTATTGTATATTTCATTACCATCAGGGAAAGGCAAATAAAGTGGCTGATGCTTTGATTCGAAAAAGTAATGCTTCATTAAACATGCTACGTTTGGAACAAGATCCTTTGGTTTTTGATTTGATGAACTTTGTCATAGAAGTTGTTGGTGCAGGAAGTTATTATGTTTTGTTTCAGGTATCAGTGAGATCATCTCTATCAGATAGAATCAAACAAGCACATAAGCAAGACAGTGGGTTGCAAAAAAAGGTAGAGCTGGTTCAGAAGGGTAAGTTGTCTGAATTCAACATTGATAATGATTGTGTTTTGAGGTTTGGGAAGAGATTATGTGTTCCTAGTGATTCACAGTTGAAGAATAAGTTGTTATGTGAGGCTCATAGTTCCCCGTTTTCAGTTCATCGTGGTAGTACTAAGATGTAAAGAGATCTGCGGGACTATTACTGGTGGGATGGAATGAAAAGAGATATTGCTGATTTTACTGTGAAGTGTTTAACTTGTCAGTATGTTAAAGAAAAGCGGATGTTACCGAAAGGGATGATTCAGCCTCTACCAGTGCCAGAGTGGAAATGGAAAAATATATCCATGGAAATTGTTGTGGGATTACCGAAGACATTTAGATGTAATTGTGCAATCTGGGTTACTGTTGATCGATTGAGTAAATCTGCTCGTTTCCTTCCTATTCAAGATACTTTGTATCTTGATCTACTTGGTCAGTTGTATCTTAAAGAGATAGTCAGGTAACATGGAGTTCCCCTCTCCATTGAATCTGATCGTGATCCCAGGTTTACTTCTAGCTTTTGGAAGGGCCTTCAAAAGTATTTGGGTACTGAATTAAATTTTGGTAGATCTTTTCATCTGCAATCAGATGGGCAGTCAGAATGAACAATTCAGACTTTGGAGGATATGCTACGTGCTTATCTGCTGGATTATTAGGAAAGTTGGGACCAACATCTTTCTTTGGTTGAGTTTTCATATAATAATAGTTTTCATTCCAGTATACAGATGGCACCATTTGAGGCATTATATGGGAAGCGGTGCCGAACTCCATATTTTTGGGATGAAGTGGGTGAAAGGAAGCTAATGGGACCAGAATTGCTAGAAGAGATGGCAGAAAAAAGTTTAGTTGATTCAAGAACACATGAGAACAGCTCAGAGCAGACAAAAAAGTTATGCTGATAACCGGAGGAAAGATCTATCTTTTGAGGTAGGTGATCATGTTTTTCTCAAGGTTTCTCCCTGGAAAAGTGTGATTCGATTTGGTAAGAAAGGAAAGATGTGTCCAAGGTTTATTGGACCATTTGAAATTTTGCAGAAAGTTGGAACAGTTTCTTACCGAGTGGATTTACCTCCGAGTTTATCTTAGGTACACAATGTTTTTCTTGTTTTGATGTTGAGAAAGTATATACCAGATCGATCTCATGTTTTGAGCCCAGAGGTAGTTCAGTTGGAAGAGAATCTCTCTTATGAAGAACAACCAGTCCAAATTCTTGACCGAAGAGAGCATGTGTTGCGAAATAATGTAATTCACTAGGTAAAGGTTTTGTGAAAAAACCATATGGTTGAAGAGTCAAAGTGGGAATCTGAAAATGCTATGAGGAATAAATACCCCCACTTATTTTGAGAAGTGAATAAAATTGCGATGACGCAATTCCCAAAAGGGGGGAAGGATGTAACATATCAGGTAAATATAGAATAAAGCATTTTCATAGTTTTTCGAATTAAATATTAATTTTACTTTAAAGGTGTTACTATGTTCGATAGCGTACCCAATACACAACAAAGAGTTTCTTTAAAATCTTACGTTGCACACTAGTAATAAAATAATATAATTTTAAATGGTAGTTAACACGTAGTCGTTGTATTGGCGGGAATGAATAGAAATAACTAAAATATTATTATATATGCTTTTTTAAATGTTTTTATATTAACCCAATAAAAGATAAAGGCTTAAAATATGGAAAGAATTCATTTTTAGGCATATATACTCTAATTTTCACTAAAGGTTCACTTATCTATTTTTTATAGAGAACCGTCATTTAATATAGTTTTGTTCACTCTTATACGTTCTATTAGACCAAATAAAACTCTTCATTATATTCAGGACATCAAAATTTACTTTGTGTGTATTTTTTGTATTAATCCGACAAATTTCATTTTTTAATTAATAGTGAAAAATGTTGTATTTTAATTCAAAACCACTTTTTAATCTAATTTATTTATATGATTAGATTATATTTTTAATTTTTTTTAAAGAGAAATTATAATATAATTTTACCATTTAATCCAATAGTGGTCATTTGTATTAATTTCACTTTGAAATCGGACATAAACTAGTGTCAATCTTTTGATACTTAATGTTTCATAAAAACACGCTATTTGCTCTGACAGCCGGAATTAATTATTAAATTAATTAATGAAACTTATATGTTTTGAATTTTGTAAAATAGACTTCATTTTTGAATTCTGAATATCAAATATAGCTTAGGGTGAATTTTTGGTATTTTTCTGAAATAATTCAATTTTTGATGAATAGTGAACTACTTAGTGGCACTTAAAAAGCTGATTTTTCGTTTAAATGAAATTTTACCACCTTTGTGTTTTGAATTTCAAAAATCCTACATACATGGTTTTCATTAAGAAGTAAAATGTGGTTCAATGGGACTAAAATAATTTTTTGTTGAATAGTAACTTTTATGTTTATTAATCGCGATTAGAGGTAATTAGTGTAGTTTAATGTAAAAATAATGTTTTAAAAATATGGAATGACCTAGAAACATGTCCTACCCTTATTTGATGTGTCATTCCCGACCAAGAAAATCCATGGGTCAACTTGGGGATCCCATGGAGCCACATTGGTAGAAAAATGACATTAATACCTTTTTATATAAAGTTAAAATTAAAATGTCACAAACATGTGTTATTTTACTAAAAAAAATTACATGGGGTTATACAAGTCATATTTTTTACTATAAATATTAATTAGAAAGATAAAAATATTTCCTACATCATGATAATTTTTTTATTATTTCTATACATTAAATAAATTAAATTATTTATGGAACCATGACGATGCAGTGATTACCTCATTATTTAACGATTTAAGAAAATGAAAAGATAATGTAAAATCTAAGACCTAAACATGTCAAAAACCTATTGAATTGGTGTATTTAGAACCCTTATCAACTTATAATTGAAACACATCATTGTGGGACCATTAAAATCCGAAACTCATTTTAAAATAAAGTAACATTTAATACCTTTCCAAGACTGCCCCTCCTCTCCTCTTATAAAAGGCCCCCACCTCTACCTCCTTACCCCCACCTCTCAAGACTTTGGTTCGGCCAAGATCTGCTCTTTTTGTCTCTCCACATCCCTCTATTACTCCTATAATCCTCACCTTGGGCATAAGTCTTCCCAAGGAATCCTTTGAGCTCAAATCTACGAGAGTTACCCGATTCTAAGGTAACGTCTTCACTTGTGTTCTTTTGTTTTATTTTGCTTCTTCAACCCCCTAAACTCTTTTTATTCTTTTCTTTTGTAACAACTCCAGTATCTTAAATATACTAAGATATTGTTATAAGAATTATTCGATCTGCACTTACACACACCTACATCTAAGGGTTAAAGAACATATTGTTTCTGTGGATGGTGAATTTCTGTCTCACGAAACGATGATTGTTCAATATTATTTTACCACCATCAATGGTGGCCATTAAGATGTCACTATATTTATATGTGATATATAATATGTTTATGTTTTCCTTAAGTTTATTTATTTTTCATTTATGGAATACCTTTATGGATTCCATTATGGGTATACGCGATATCTTCATTTTCGGAAGTGCGGACTACCGCCCCCTCAAAGTGATTTGATTCATTAATTCCATATGTGGGACGTATAAAGGATGGATTTAAAGTAATTATATATGATTTTATAATGGAAATATAATACACCTTTATATAATTATTATTTATTTCCATTAAAGTATGAGATAGTAATGAATGTAGCGTTCATGTGTATGTACGACTTACCGTCTCCATGAACAGTGTCTTTCATTTTTTATCCCCAAATGTAATGTACTATTACAAGTACATATACATATAATGTATATATATGATTTATGATACATCTAAATGATTAATATAATTCTGGAATTAAAATATACATATCTCTCATTTAGTTTTAATTCCATTAATATGACATAGAAATGAAAGTAGCATTCATGCGTACGTACGGCTAACCGTCTCCATGAACGGTGCATTCCATTTCTTACCTCTAAATGATTATGTAATATTATAAATACATGTATATTCTGGATATATATGATATATATGATATCCAAATCAAGAATATCATTCTAGATATAATTAACCTTTGACCACACGATCAACATGTAATTTTAAGAAGTCCACTTTCGACTTAAGAACCAAATATCGACAAAACAAACATTACCAACATAATTGATTACATAATGTTTATAACATGGCAATAAGTGATATAAAAGGAATAATGAACTTGAAAAAGGTTATTAAGAAAGTATAAATTAACTAATGTTTACTATTCATGATGTTAAAGAACGATTGAGTCTAGTCGGACTCGAGGTAAGGGACCTCGTCTCAATCACCTTTCATTGAGGAATCTTTCGTTTTATACACAACTTTCTTTTATATGGTGTATAAACCCCTATGACATTTACTTTTATAAAAAAGGAATCTTTTCTACAAAGCGCTTTACTAAACGACAAAATGGAATGTTTCTTCTAATGTATGTGGTTTCAACGACCCTTTTCCGCCTCTGCGAGTATTATTTGGTCTTTGGATTCCTCAACAAGCCATAACGTTTTTTTATGAAATAAATACCATATACTGTTTTATGCATTTTGGTAGTGAAAAGGGTTTTTATAATGGATTTTTTATGTCAATATATTTAAGTGACATATTGTGATCAATGTGTGGAGATGTTTTATTTCCATTATATTTGTTTTAAGTCTTATGATTTTATAATGGTACATGGACATTTGACGGGTAGTTACGTGATAAACCATATGACTGGTGGTGTTGTGAATACCAGGAAGGGTGGTTACATTATAACCTCCAATGCACTGGGTGTGGAAGTCGGTCGTATGGCTATTCCATTCAGTGATATGTGTGGATGTCGACCGTATGGTTATTCCATTTAAGTATCTTTATGTCCCAAATTACCTTTATATGTTATGTGATCTTTATATGGGTTTTATGGTAATATTTTGGTTACAAAAGGGTATGTAATGAACTTTTATTCAGTGAAGAGTTTTTACTACTTCATAAAGGTGAAAAGTATTATTGATAAAGTATAAATGGTTTACTTATTGTTTTGAAAAACTAACAGAATTCATTCATTGTGTATCCCTTACTGAGCTTTTTCTGCTCACCCCAAGTTTTTTTGAAATGTTTTTTCACAGGACTTAATGTGGAATAGGGTCAAGGATGGGATCAAGGGAAAGTCATGCTATCTAAAACATAGAACTAGACATGTTTCCTTTTAAGAGTTATTATTTTATGGAAACATAATAGAAGTTTCTACTTTGTAATCTTTTGAGATGTAATAGTTATATCCTAATTCTCTAAAAATATAAACCGCGAAAAGATCCTCAATATGAATTATTCATTTAATTCAATATTAATTAAGGTTTAAGGCCGGGGATATATAATAATACTATAAAATTTGACGAAAGAATGGTTATCCACTAAAAACAAGTTTAATGGAGTTACAAAATTTGATATTCTCAAGAAAATAAATAAGCAGGTTGATCAATCATCATTGGGTAACAAACCTAATATATTTGGGAAAAATATATCATTATAATATTATTCGTGAAAATTAAGAATTGACATATATGGTGAATACCAAACTCGAGTAATCAAGATAGAAAAGGAAACATTGGAAATCAATAAAATGCATAAAAGGAAAATGAGAAATCAAGAAAATTTTAGGTCATGAAAATTTTTGGTGGAATTTATGTATGACACATGATACATATACAAACCGACTATTAGCATATTTTTTCAACATATCAACAATACAACTAGTCATGGTCAGATGATGAACATAGCTCTTCACCATCTCATCCTCCATCTCTACTTCCTACTACCACCTATATGAACATTATATTGAAAATTAAATATTCTTGTATATAAATATTTAAACATAAAACCAATAAAAGTTTTTAATCAAAAGGAATTTTTATTATTGTAATTTACCATCTTACCACCAGTCAATGCAATACCACCAAGGGAAGATACAATTGTCTTCTGATATAAATGAATAATCCCTTTCTGCAAATCAGATCCAGCCCCCTATTCTTGAATTGTGCTTCATGGAGAAACAATACCTCTTTGATTCTCTCGTGGTATGGACTGTATACAATCATGGATAGATGAACGTACAATCCATGGTGGTTTTCCGAAGACCTCAGATGGTATGGGTCCCAAAACCATCCCACACACTCTACCGGTATGCTTTTTCCCAAGGACTTTAGCAACTGCGTCATCCTAGAAGACTATGTAAGACTGAGTAGGATTGGCATCCAACATTTCATTAATTTTTACATATAAATAAAAAAATGTAATATTAGAAGAAATTTATATTAACATAGTAACAAATGATAATAATTTATTATATTGAAAAATGAATTCATACCCCAACATCATTGGCAGACCCATTAACAAAACATCGATCAGATTTCTAGTAAACATTCCACCACAGATCAGTTCGGGATGCTTTGTGCCCTAAACTCTGTGACAACATTAAACAAACATAAAACAAAAATTTAATTTATTATTCAAAAATATTGTTTTATAAATAGTTAAACTCATGAAAAGATTACCAGAGAAGACTATCTTCTAGAAAAACTCTTTCACCCCGCAGTGTGAGCGACGACCTCCTCATCCGAACTTAATGCATTAGTTCTTGGAAGATCCTAAAATAAATAAAATCCAATTTATTATTAATGTATTCAATTTAATGTCCTCTTCCTATAGATTTATAAATTTAAAATTAGATTAATATTGTAATAAATATTTAAATACTATCACATTCTCATCAAGGTGTCAGTCAACAAAATCATTCCTTTGCACTTTGGGGACCCCATCGGGTATCTTGTCATGCATATGGTGGGAGGTCAATGAAGTATATTTAACATCACCCCCACAATCTCTATTTAATGTCATTCCCTTTTTTTCCCAGATTTTTCAATGTCCACTTTCGTGCTATCACATCAGCAACTGGGATGTTGAAAAACATTTGTACACAAAAAATCATTTTGAAAATATTAATAACATGACATTCAATTACACCATAATATATTAAAATTACCTTTATTTGGGAAATAAAAACATCATTTTTCCAACATGAAGGCATATTCCTCCAATTAGCATACAAAATATGAAGGGAAATGGGCTCTGCGGCTAGCTGGCCTAAAATCTGCCCATGTAATCATATGGTGTCACCGAGAGGGACCCCAAATGAGTCAAATGGGACAACAATCTTCTCTCAGGTCAGTTTCCATACATCTAAAATATTTATATATTTATACAAACTATAATTTTTCCATCTTTAATGAACAAACTGCCAGTATAATAAAATTCAGTAAATTTATTCATATTAAAATTTTTACCTATAATAGTCATCCTTTAGTATCACTACAATGAACTAGAAGTGACGTGCCACTCCCCCAATATTAAGGCTCTTGATTTGGGAGATGATGACTGAGCTTCTGAAGGGACTCTCATAGAGGATGAAAGAGATGGTCCATGGAGCATAGAGATGGTGGGACAGATGCTGTAGGGAGGGAGATGGATGGATCTTGATCTATCATAGTGGTCGATGAAATAATATATTTCTTCCTCCATTCCATTCCAATCATTTAATCAAATAAAATTAATTTCCTAACATATATTTCAAATAAATTATGCAAAAAAAAATTATAAATGATAACAGATTCATTGTACTGACAAACAAAATATACATAACAATGCCAATTAATTATTTCACAAATGAAAGTATTGGTTTCTAAATGAATGCATAACATTATATACAATCATTTTCTCCTTCAATCATTTGAGTTTACTTCTCCATTACATCATCCACTTCATTCATCCTTTCTAGAATAATATTTTCAATATAATGATGGAAAAATAATTCTGATTATTTTTTTTGATGATATTCAATGCCAGAGGTTAAATCTTCCACTTCATCACCCATATCATACAAATCTCTTTGATTTTCATGAGAAACTACACTCCAAAATTTCTCCAGAAAAACAATAAGAGTATATAATTTTTTATTATAAAATGATAAGATATCTGGAACATTTAGTTCATGGTCACAAACATCCATCTTGTGAGAGAAGATCATATAAATAAATTGTAAGGAATCTCTTTAAACACCTCTGATAATATCGACCAAATTGAATTTGAATAATCAAACTAAATAATCCCTATGGTAGTTTAATTCAATAATATCGGTCATTTTTACACAATAGCATCCTTCAAAAATTGTAAATATACCACAATTCTATGTTTTTAAACCCTCATCTCGATCAACTGTATGAAATATAAAGCAATTCAAGTTGTAAGAGTCGAACTTTCTAACTGGTTTTAGATGACCTCGAGCGAGAAACATAATATATTCTAAAAAATATGCTCCAGTATCAGTATTCATGGTATAAAAAAGAAATATAATTTATTAAAATTACAAAATATATTTGTCAACCTAATAATCATATTTATTGCGATATTTATGAACTTATACGTCGTGCAAACCATTCTGTGGGATATTTATTAATAGTATTCATTATATCCTTCTCATTTTGTGTTCAGACTCTCATTTGTCTTTTTGTTCGTATCATAAAATCTTCAATAAGTGGATAAGAAATTTCACTATTCAGTAGCACATATCTATGTGCCTGTAAAAATTCAATTTTTGTCAATGTATCATTTGAGGTCTTCCCAACTGATCGGCCAATATTATGAATTATTTTAGATTACCCATAAATTTGAGATTGAGTCTATGTGTCTTCAACACATACAACTTGATTAAATCTTATCTTAATATCATCCATTAATCTAGAACAAAAGTTAAGATACTCCTCTTCCAAATAGCCTTCAGCAATAGAGCCTTCTCGTTGAGCTTTATTTCTTAAGTATGATTTAAAATGGTCATGGTATCTGTGAAAGAAAATTATAAAACATAATTATACATTTAATTAACTATCAAAATTTGTTTACATATCTAGAAAACATATAAATAAAGTACCTCTCTATTGGATACATCCTTCGATAATGAATGGGTCCTCGTAATTTACCATCTTCATCCTAAAGCACTATTAAATATATCATGGAAGTAAAAAAATGATGGAAGAAAGATCATATCCATTGAACAAAGTGTAAATAATAACCTCTCCTAATGGATGTCTTGCTCAAATCTATGTAGATATTTCTCACATAGTTTTCTATAAAATGTGTAGGATTGGAGTACAATAGCAGTAGCCTTTTCGGATAATAATGTAAGTAATGCTAATGGTAGTAATTTCTGTAACAAAATAGGCGAATAATTACTTTACAATCAATGAAAATTATGATTATTTAAGTCAACACACTTTTATATGTTACATGAATACCCATTAGATTCTTTCACATGCTTTAAAATTCGATTGAATATATCTTTATCCCTATTTTGCGTTGAAAAAATTTCTAGAGCATAATTTTCATTCTCATCTGGCCAAGGATCATGTTTTATGTTCATTACATGTAATTATTACTGAGCATTGAGATGATCCTTCAACTCTCTAAGCTCATTAAGAAATGAAATGATCAAATATTCATAGAAATTCTTATCAATATACATCACATCAAGATTATTCCACACCAAATTAAATTCCCAATATATAAGTTTGAAGAATATAATTTTTTTCTTCCATTGTTGCATTCCAATTTCACCTAACAATGCACATTGAACCCATTTACTTATATCATTCAAATGATGAACCTTACCATATTCTGTTTCAACATATCCAAGTGGTGTTAATATTTCAGAACAAATTAACAACTTTGAAGGTGGTCTACGATCAATGAAATCATTTCATTTTTATATGTTCAGCATAAATATATTATAGGAATCCATAAATCATCGATGGTACAAGAAGAATAATTTTCTACTGTGAGGTAGCTGTTTGGGCTCAAATTCAATGTAACTAACAAGGCATGCCAAACCCGTGTATGTGTTCTAACTAGATAAATTCCCAATCCCAGGGAATTCATTAATTTTCCACATTAAATCAAATTGAATTTGGAACATTGTTTTAGAAGAAGTATCAAATCTCTCAACACCATTACTCCATAACACCTGTAATTCATCAATTAAAGTCTCCAACTATACATCAATATCATTTACAAACATTTGTTTCCTAGGAATAATCATCAATATGATAAAATGTGTCTGTTGTGTACACATCCATGGAAGATGATTGTAAGGTATCAAAACAACTTGTCAAATACTATAATTGGTACTCAAAGTCCCAAATGGGTTGAATCCATCGGCTGCCAATCCCAATCAAATATTCCTAGGATCTACTGAGAAATATGTATGTAATGAATCAAATGTCTTCCCTAATTTTGAATTTTATGGATGTCGCATTAACACAACATTTTTATTATCTACTGAATGTCACTTCATGTGTTCGATGGTTTTTGATAACATGAATAATCATCACAAGGCATACATTAATGGAATGTAATGAAAATCCTTTGCAGGTGTGTTTCTTTTCTTCTTTTTCATGGTAGTATACTGATTTAGACTTCCAACATCACCCATTGAATTTCATCTAGAAGAAGAACATTTTATGAAATCATATCTACTTGAATACTCTCACCAATAAAGCATACAATCATTGGGACACACATATATTTTTGTATAATTCAAAATAACCAAGTTAACAACTTTTTTCAAATAATAAAAGGACTTGGGGATTTTTTATTCAATAAATGAATCACAAAAAAATTCCAATATCATGGAAATTGACTTATTTGTAATTCGACATAGAGATTTTATATGGTACACCTTCAGAAAAAAAGAATGTTTTGAATATTTTAAACATCCACAATACATCTCTTGATTTCCATTATCAACTAAATCATGAAACATAGTTTCCTCAGTGATGTTTTATCCTATATATTAGCCTCCATATAATCAAGAGGAGGATCCACTGATACATTACAATCTTGATCTAGTTGTCCTATAATATAAAAAACATCATTTGTCACGTTTCTATTTGTAGCACACTCATCTTGTTGTTCGAATATGTTTTGATGTTGATGGTGGTTTCTTGCAGTGATGAATGCATAATTTACATAGTTTTGAATTTCACTTCCCATTTTTGATGAAGTTAAGAGCACATTCGGTGGATTGACATCATTGCTCATCCTTTTTGTGATGATTGATTCTCCTTGCCAAATCCATCACTAATATTTACCGTGTAATTACTTCAACACTAAAATTTCATAAACATCATCTATGTTCAACCATATTCTAAATTAACATTTAAGACATGGAAATATTATTCTCACTTCAATGGATCAATTGGAAATTGAAAAATCTAAAAACTCCACCAAACCCTTAACATACTGAGGTGTGTTCCTCGGTAATATGATCCAGCTTTTATCCATGTATATCACATTGTGCCTACACAATATTAAAAAAAATAAAACATGTAACTATTAATAAATATGGGAAGATATTCATATTTACTAATTAAAATATATATATATATATATATTTAATATAAGGTTTTCTGAAATAAATATGCATGGTAAATAATGAACCAACCCACTAGAAAACCAATGCAAGAAAATTAAAAAGATGCATAAAAGAATGTAAAAATATCATAAGTTCTTGGACTAATTTTTAAATAGGAATTGTCCAAATAGGTTATTTCCCCTTACCCCATTGAAATTTCATAAGTGACCCATGGATCCAATCTCTATCCAATTGTGGCATTGGATTCTATAAAAGTCTTAACATTTGAATGAAACTATACATTGGTTATATGGGATTCCTATTTTTTGTAATGTATTAGTGTGGACAGCCTACCCCCCCCCCAACCTCCCTAGACACCCCCACCCCTGCAGCTGCCATACCCCCTACATCCCCCCAATATAGCCCCCTCCCCACCTAGAGAACCCCCCACCCCACCTGGACATCCCAACCGCACACCCACCTAGAATTCACCCAACCTCTTCCATGGACATCCCACATCCCCATCCACACCTTGACAGCCCACCGCAACCCCCATTAGACATCCAAAACCAAGAAATCCCACACCCCTCCCACACCTAGAAATCCCACCCCACCCCCTAGACAACCCACCCTCTCCCTGGATAGCCCACACCCCCTCCCCCACACCCTTGTAGCTCGCCTACCGCATGGAAAAACCCACCCCCACCTAGACAGCCCTCCACCCCCACACACACCAAGATATCCCCCCACCCCACCCCCCAACTAAAAAGCCCACCCCCACATTGACAGCCCTCCACCCCCACCTAGATAGCACCCCACTCCCATATTCCCTAGACATCCCACACCCCCCCTGCCCCACTCGGAAAGCCCACCCCCACCACCCTTGGACATCCCATCCTCAGAAAGAACACTCCCCTCCCCCACCTGGATTTCCCACCCCCACTCCCTAGATAGTACACCCCCTCCTCCACAACCCTACATCCCCTACCACCCTAGACAACCAATCCCCCCTAGACAGCATCCACCCCCACCTAGACAACCCCCCCCCCCCCCCCCCGCCCACCCGGAAAGCCCCATCACCCCCCACCTGGACAGCCCCCACCCCCACATAGACAACCCACCCCCACCCGGACAACCCCCTTCCCACCTCAACACCCCACCCCCAACCTAGACATCCCACCTCAACCTCCATAGACATCCCACCCCCTGGAATGGCCACACCACTCCCTCACCTGGAAAGCCCACCCCAACCCCCTGGATAGCCCACAGTCCCCCTCCCCCACATCCATGCAGCACCCTACCACCCTAAATAGTTCCCCCACCCCCACCTAGACAGCCCCCACCCTAGCTGGACAGCCCTTCCCTCTCCCCCACCCAACTAGACACCCTCCCACCTGAAAAGCCCCCCCACACCCATCTTGATAGCCCCCACCCCAACTAGACATCCCACCCCCGTTCTGAATAGCCCCCTCCCCAAACCTCGACAACCGCCTCCCCACCTGGACATCCCACCACCACCTAGAGAACCCCCCTCCCCCTGGACATCCGACACCTATCACCCACCTGGACAGCCCACCCCACCCCCCATGGACATCCCATCCCTAGAAAGACAACACCCCCTCCCCCACCATGACCGCCTACCCTACCCCGAGGACAACCCACATCCCCACTCCCCACACACATGCAGCACCCTACGAACCTAGACTGCCCCTCTCCACCTGGACATCCCCCCCCCCACCTAGACAGCCCCACACCCCCACCTAGATAGCCCACCTCCACCTGTATAACCACCACCCCACCTAGACAGCCCCGCCCCACCTGGGTAGCCCAACCCTTCCCGGGACGCCACCCCCCCCCCCACCTGGAGAACCCCCACCCGACCATGACAGCCCCCACCCCCACCAAGGCAACCCCCTCCCCCCCACCTACACCTCCCTGAACATCCCAAACCCCCACCTGGCTAACTCAACCCCACCCCCATGGACACCCAACCCCCTGGAAAGCTGACACCCCCTCTCCAACCAAAAACACCCACCCCCACCCCCTGGACATTCTACCCCCCCTCCCCCACACCCCTGCGGCCCCCCAACCACCCTGGACAACCCCCCCCCCCCCCACTGGAATAGCCTCCCCCACCCAACCTGGACACCCCCCCATTGATATCCCCCCCTCCACCTTGAATTCCCCCACCAACCTATGCAGTCTCCCACCCCCACCTAGAGTGACCACCCCACCCCCACCCAAACAACCCCCCCCCACTAGGATACACCCTCCCCCCACATAGATAGCCCAAAAACCCCCTCCCTACATAGCCTACACCCCCACACCCCTTGCAGCCCCCTACCACCTACATCACCCCATGGACCCCCCCCCCCAACAGACACACACACACCAAAAGATCCCCCCAACCCACCTGGATATCCTACCCCCACCAAGACCCCCCCTTCCTCCCTATACATCCTACACCCCTCCCCAACCTAGACAACCCACCCCACCCCCTTGGTTATCCCACCCCTTAAAATCCTACACCCACTCCCCCACCTAGGAAACCCACCCCATCCCCCCTTTACATCCCACCCCTCCCTCGACAACCCACACCCCCCTCTGCCACACCCCTGCAGCCTCTTACCCACCTAAACAGCCCACCCCAGGCCTGGAAAATCCCACACCCCCACCCTCAGCCCACCTGGATAGCCCCCGAACTTGGAAACCCCCCACCTCGAAGTCCCCCACCCCCACCTAAACATCCCACCCCCTCACTAGGAAACCTTAAAAAGGCTAGGGAACCAAAAAAATGAAAATCATAATATTTTTATATATCGAATGATGTATATAGGGTGTAAGAAAAACTAACCCTACTAGAATCGCAATAAGGATTTTTTGAAAGAGTTTTCAAAAAACATCTCATTTATGAGAGTGTTTAATATAGTTATAAAATATTTTGTTATTGATAATAACATGAAAACCCAATTATCACCTTAACATCCATTTTACGAACTTATATTTTCTTCTTCTTTAAATGAAAATAATCATTTTAAAAATAATAATGTAAAACCCTTACATTATATAAAACCACCCATTAAAATTTCAATTTTAATGACAATTTAGAAACACCCTTTTGAAAAAACTAAAAAAAACCATTTTATGTAAAAAAATTCATGCTCATAAACTGTAAAAATAAAACACCAAGTCACCACATCAAAAATGAGATATGAGTAAATAAAGAGAAAAATTCATGGTTCCCACCATAATAATCAAACTAGGGGACGCCAGAAATGAGTGTCCCTGAATGGAATCCATATAGTATCATGGGAAATACAAAATTTCATTATGTAAGAGAGTCTTAGGCCATTCCAATGCATGATACCTACCCTGATCATATGTTTCATCAAAATAACAGAGGTCATTAGAATATCCTACACCTAGAAGCCTGGGGGGAACTCCCTACTAGCCATGGTATACAACACAACTAGGGGACACCAATAGTGTGTGAATATCTAGTGTAACATAAATATAGACCTCTCTCTCAGTTCATAGTGTCAACATGATTTAAATAATAGGAGACGAGAAATCAAAAAAGTTACATTATTAATGAAACACCATAATATAAATCTAACCTCACCTTCAACACCCTTGGAATAAAAAACACCAAAAATATTTTTCTTGTCACAAAATTCAATCTATAGAAAAGGGAGAATAATTGAGGGTATTAAATACATTTTAAGAATTTCATTATGAATGTTATAAATGAGACTTGTTAAAATAATCAGAATTCTAAGTCACTTTAATCCTCTTTGAAATCCAATTTCAAATAATTCATTTAAACAAACCATTTATATACTTTAAAAACATATGAAATGGTTGAATGTATCTTAATTATACTAATACTACAGAATATCTAGTTATAAACATAATTTGGTGTTTATAAAAAATATGAAACCAAAATATATAATAGTCTAAGAGGAAAATAAAATAAAAAATGTGCCATTTGAGCATCTATATAGTTCTATCAGGACCTATGAGATCATAATTAAGATACATGGTAATATAAAATCACAATAATCCAACAATAAAATATATTTTTTCATTTGAAGATAAAAATTATAAAACAAACAATGATTATGAAATGGCTCATCAATCAAATAATATGAACATATTCTTCAAAATAAAGAAAAAGTAAAATTGAAAAAAAATATGGTGGATAATGATAGAGAACATGAAGTGATGTTATTCCAATGAAAATAAGTAACACATAAGGTCGTAATTATATATTACTAAAAAAATAACAAGTGGAAGAATAAAAATATTAATCAAACTGTTAATGTTTCAATGTATTGTGTCAAAAATGAAACCCTCTTATAAATGGAATCAATGGGAAAATATTCCAAATATCTCATGACTAAAATATAGGTTATTCATGATGTAAAACCTAACTCTTATTAACCTTCAACTATAAATTAATCCTATCCTTCTTATTCTTTATCCAATCACCTATGATATAAATATCTAAAATATGCTTATTGAAAACAGGATGATCTTTTTTCAAAACTGAATTTAATAAAGAAATGTCATAAAAATAAGTATAATCAATCCCTCAATGATATGTAAAAACTCACAATAAAAAACTGAATTATTAAAAAGAATGTTCAATATAATGTGATGAAGTTACAATGGAATATTGATTATATCAGGGAAAAATATTTTAAAATATAGAAATGTATTAAAAAATTATATAAAAAATTGGGTTTACAATGTTGTGAAAATAATAATATTATTTGGGATTTTCAAAAAATTAATGTTCTTTAAAAAGAAAACCTATTTATTAATTGATCTAACAAAAAATTATAATTAAAATCATAAAATAGATAATATAATTCAAGATCATAATTAAAGGGATAATATCCAATAAACTAGATGTTTTAGGTGAACTACTATGGTGCAAGGATATTTTCTCAATGTTCAATTTGTTGGTGTGAAGGGTTTAGAATCATATACTTCAAACTGATGAAAATACCATGTTCATGTGTGTGAGTATGGGCTCTCGGTGATACTATTATAACTACAGGATAGAGGATGGAATAAGAAGATGAAGGATTGTACTGAGGGGCGGTGAGAAGTGTCGAGCAGTGCCATGGGTCTTGACCTGCAATAGGGAGGCGAGCTAGGTCTTCGAGGGGGGGGGGGTGGCGGTGAGGGGTGGATATCCGCGCTGAGGGGAGATGAGACACATTGTGGGGAGGTGTAGGGATTAGGGGGTCTCCATGGGGAGAAGGGGATCACTAGGGGGGTATCATGGGTGTCAGGGAGAGAAGTGTTGGGGTAGAATGAAAAAACAGTTTAACGGCAGTTTTTAATAAACCACTACTAAATAATTAATAAAAAACATAGCGGTGGATTGGTAAATTTCGGCTAAAAACCCACCGCAAAAGACTATTTATGTGGTAGTGGTATCATATGTAATTACCTTTATATTTAAGTATTATAAATTCATGTAAAAAACATGAATAGTTATTAAATTAAAGGAACATATTAGATCACTTTTTTGGATAGATGTGTTATTAAAATTTACCATATTTTAGTATTGACAATTGAGACTCCAAGCTATTCAAATATGGGAATATCATTTATACACATGAGAGAAACAACATTATTAATGAGAGTTAAAAATATTTATTCATCATATTGAATGTAGGATACATATTCAACGTCGAATGTAGCATCTCAGTGATGTTTTAGTGTTGATATATGTTGAAGTGGAACTAAAGTTGTGATGGTATTCCCAAACAGTAATTTTGTTTTCTTGCAAGATTCACTAGATTGTATTGATATGACCTTCTATTTCCTATATTTTTCTCCTTCAATAATACCACACATCACTTATGACTTTTATTATCAACTGTTATATGTTTTTCATTTGAAAAAATATTCTTAGGGACATACATCATACATCTTTATAAGATTAGATAGACATGCTACTAAATTTACTATATCATCATTGATTGTTGTAATATTTGGATAATCAAGTAGAATTGGAAACTTGGTGATTGGATCTTATTCTACTTCGATCAACACTATCATGTCATATTTTGGGAGAAATTTTCTATATATAATGTCTCTTGGGAAATTATAAACCATACCCCTCAGAACAACACAGTATGTGGGTATTAATAGATAAAAATAACATATAACAATACCCTAAATAATAACAGTAATATAAAGTAATATAATGTTTTTTTAACCACATTTATGAGAAATATTAATTAAAAAACTATTTACAATGGTTATGGTATGTGGTTGAGGGGAATGACTATCCTCCATACTAGTGGGGTCAATTGGTTATTCATGTTCCAGCCTTTGTTCCACTATCTGATTGCTTTGAAATTTTCACATATATAGGTCTTCCAAACAGTACTGTAAAAAATATATTTAATGGAATATATTTTTTTCTGAAAAAACATTCATAATATTAAAAAAATATTCTATTTGTCTTTTCTCTTAGATATTTGTTCTAGTAGACACTCTATAAAAACACATTTAACACAAACATTTTTCTCCAACTGTTTCAATGATAATGAATTATTTTTTCTCCTCATCCATATTATTACAATTCTTGTGTCTAAACTATATAAAAACATATGAACATAAATAGATATTTTTATCTAATAGATTTATAAATCATAATTATTTACTATTATATTATACTTACACATTTTTCTCATAATTATTTGGTGATTTCATCAAATACTATACACTCTTTATCTTTACGGGCCTCCTTCCATATCACATGATTGGAAATTGAAGTGTCTTCATAAATTTGACTAATCTGTATTCATAAAAAAACGAAATATTTTGTTTCATTTCACATAAAACTTTTATTTTTGATTTATAATACATACCATTTTCTAATATAGGGAAGCATACCGCATAATTTCATTGTGATAGGGGTACATTGGTTTTGATATATATTATTTATTCTGATAACTCATTTTCTATTCGATAAAGTATTAGTTTTTATTCAAATTTTAATAAATAAATTATATAAAATAATATTTAATTGACTATTGTGAATCTGAAATTATTTCTCATCATGATTACTAATGAAAACAATTTCTTGTTTCATTCTTTTTAATGTATATATAAGTAACTTATGGGTAAGGATTTACATTCCCCATATAATACCTAATATAAAAATTAGTAAGAAATGATTGGATTCGTCTATGGTATTTTCTAGTAGAAATTATGAAAAATTTCATAGAGAAATAATATATAATAAGAATAATCTACAAGGAAAATTGAAAGGTAAATAGAAGTTTCATAATATAAAATTTAAGTACAATATAGAAATTATAAAATAAAATTACATTGATATCTTTCTAATGGGTTTACATTATTACAAGTAGTTCATGGAATCACTAATATATATCATTTGGAACATTCATTATCTGTGTAACCCAAAAATATCTTATGAAAATCAACTCTTTGGGATCAACATGTAAACCATGTTGATTCCATAAAACCATAGATTTTATACCCTACCCTAATGCCTTGATAGTTTTAGTCAACATAGTGATGATATGTCATTCCTATTATTTCATCAACATGTTGTTGATCCCCTAAAAATTATACAATTTCAGCAGAAACCACATGTTTTACCCCAATATTGGAAACATCGTCATGTTGAGAAGTAATTTTCTATGTATGTAGAAAAACATATAATTTATATTATGTAAATACTATAGACAACATATAATATTTTTTGGTAAATTATATTATATTAAAAATAATTTTATATTCTCATTAAAATATCTTACTTCTATTTAAGCCTTGAACTGATTTAAATCCATTATCTATAATCCAAATCCCACCTTTTTTTCTTCTTTAATGTGAAATAATTTGGATACATTGGGAACATGATGAAATGAATATTATCTCCCAAAGAAAGATTCATCATAGATTAAATTATAATCTAACTGTATTTTTTTAATCAAAATCATGATAATTGATCAATTCTTGTTTGACAAATCTAATACATAAAATACATTCACTTCTTGTTATTCCATTATTAAAGGATTATCATTTTCCCATTCTACCCTAAAATCGACCTTCATTAATCCCATATCATCAAATTTCATTTCAATCTTATTTTCAACCCATTTTCAACGCAAAAGAAAAACATGAAATTTTGTATAAATTTTTTTTATATCTATTAAATCATGTAGAAATATGAAATATTCACACATATAATACTTTTATACTTGGAAACAAATATATCCATAAATATTTTTATAAGAAAACCTCCATTATTTTTTATTATAATATGGTTATAATGTTATTTTATATATAATGTACCAACATTAATAACAAAACCAGTGTAATATATAACATTTTTATTTGATCCCTTATCTAACCATCAAAGTCATTTTGGAAATTAAATTTGTATTTTAAGATTACTACATAAAAATATGATAATTAATACATCCAATAAAATCATGATTATGTTTATTTGATATCCATCCTTTAGACCATAATGGATTAAAATAGTCATGAATTTATTTATGTGATTCAATGTATGGATCAATATAATAAAAATTATTTGAGATGTAAAGGTGATATTTATCCCACTCTATGATGGTAATTATAAGAATATATCTTCTGGAAATTGATTCTTATATAATGTCTCCATAGTTATGAGACTTTGGGAGGCTGATGCTTCCATAATATGATTGGTTAATTGTAAAACATTCTATATCTAATTCAATAATATATTTTCTTGAAATATAAGCTTCTACAAAACTATGAATATTGATATACTCTTTCAAAAGTTTCATAAATAATTCAATAGGGTACATAAATATGAAATTGAAATGACCACATTGTGGAACCCATCCATCCAAGTGATCCATTAGGTGGACTATTATATCAATGAATCTTGGTGGGAATAATGTCTTTAATTTAGTTAAAATAAATTAATTCTCCTTATTCATTGTAAGAAACTTCACAGATTATATATATTTACTATATATGGATTTGAAAAAGAAGAAATGTTTGGTTAATATATTTCAACCATTTTTAGGAAGAATGTAATGTGATAAAATGGGATATAAATATTTCATCAAAACATGACAGTCTTGTGATTTTAGTCCATGTAACATCAAATTAGTCATTGATGTGGAATTATTTATATTTTATGAATATACATTCGGAATATTTAAAAAAATATGAAAAATGAAAATTTTCAATTTTTTATCTTCATTGCATGTATGAAATTTGAGAAGAAATATTCAACATTTTACCCTTCACTGATCCCAACTCTTCCCTTATCTCCATGTCAGTTATTTACAACTTATCCTTGATGAAATATTTTTTTTTTCAAAATCATTTTTTAATATTCAAATAACATAATCAATTACATTTTTTTCTACATGCATGACATCCAAAAACATTCTAACGTACAGAGAATTCAATTAAAAAATTCAAATAATATTGATCACTTTTTACTACTTAATTTTTTATAATTTTAAAAAAATGGGTTATCGAAAAAAATTTCAATATATTTTACATTATCGAATAGTTAATTATACATTATTGGAGATGCTATTTTACATTGTATGATATTCTCATCGAATTATGTCATCCCCAATCTGTATTTATATCATCTAGATAAATATTCATGATTTCCTAAAAACATAGAAATTGATGAATGTTTCAACCAAAATAATTTTCTGTATTCTCCACAAATGTGACACCCAAACATTCCTTCATTTCTATAGCCTGCAAAATTTCCATAAGTAGAAAAGTCATTTATCATACCATATAACATGTATCTCATTTTATTTTCTTTAAATCTATGAGAATCAAACATTGAAACACCTATATCACACAAAAATATTAGGTATTTGATCATTGGATCCAAATATAAATCAATATCAATTGTTGGGTTTTTTTGTTCCAAATATAAGGAGATATAATATAAAATTTTTTCACTTTATTCATAAACATTGTAAAAAGTTACAAGCTACCAAAGGAACTATCCATGTACTATTAGTAATACACTATATACCAAAAGAATTTCTTCTATCTATAGATTAAAAAAGTAATATTTCTCCCAACCCAATTCCAAATTTATGATAATATGAATCGTTTTTCCATTGAGAACAGTATTCAAGATGATATAGTTTTCCATATTCAATTCTGGTATTTGTGTGCCATGTCAACTGTCTCATGGATTCAAAATATCTTTATAATCTTCTAAATTGTATAATTATAGGAAATTACTGTAAACCCTGCCCCTACCTCATTGGTTTGAAAAAGCAGTGAGGGTTACTTTGCCTTAAGAGACATTCCCAAGGTGCCAAAAGCTGGAAATAAATGCTGAAGGCTTCAAGGAAAATTGGGGAACAATTTTCCCTTAAGACGATAACCGAACCCAACTCAACCAACCAACAACTAAAGATGCATGCACTTTCAAACCCAAAAATGTGTTACTAACAATTCCATCACAAACCCCAATACCATTCAACTAGACATGTCCACAAAACAATAGATTACAATGCAGAAAGATAACAACAATACACCCTGATCAGTGTCACAACCACTACTCCTCACTAAGCTCCATTCTTCAAGAACCACCAAAAAATCACAATTAACCATTAAAAGAGGGTGATGCCTTAACATTTCTCACATCACGGTACCCGACATCAGAAAATACACCAAAGTGTCAAAGCAGGGGGTGAGTACAAATTCTTAGTGGGATTTATCCAACTAACTTCCCTACACATTCCACTACGATAAAATTGTCAGTACATTTATATAAAACATTTTCTATAAAGAAAAACCAAGCTACCAATTGATTATAATCCAAATATTCCAGAATCCAAAAATACCACACAAGGAAGCCAAATCAACCATTCCGCAAAAGGAAGCCAATTCAACCATTACACAAGCCGATTACCATTTTCACATTTCACTCACAATCCCCATCTACAAACATTACAAAAAAAGAACACAACAAACCATGGTGGAACGTTCCCGTCCAACCCATTCATTACCAATCCACTCATGTGGTACTTCCCACCCACTTGTTATTGATGGTGGCCCTTCTATCCACTATCCATCCACATTTTATAGTGGAACTATCTCATCCACTCCACCACATCCCAACATCATCCACCCAATGATATCACCCATTTCCACACAAGCCACAATAATAATCATGCATTATTATCAATACCAACAAATACCATTTCCATGCCAAACACATTTCTATATCACCAGTTTATTGAAATCAATACTCAATCCCACAATCATTTCAATTTTAAAATCAACAATTTAAAATTAACCAATTGATCCCATTTCAAAAAAAAACCCAATATCATCCTAAAACCCCCAAATCATCACCCATTTAATTTTCCAACCATATTCACAAAACATGATTACAATTAAATTAAATTGAACAATTTAATTTTAATGAACTTCACATTTCAAACAAGTGTAGTTGAGAGAGAAGCCACCAACCTCTTAAGCATTGATGAAATCGACCCATCAACCAATCACACTCCAAACCGGGTGAACGCCTCCTCGAAATGACCTCAAAACCCTTCCCTAACATCAACATGCTCAACCATTAACACACAAAGGCAACACAACCCTAGATCTACATGAAACCCTTGTAGATCTTAGAAACTAATTGAGGGATAGAACAAAACCTTACCAAACCCTCAAAGAACCAAAATATGGACTTACCCAAGGAGAACCATCGTTGATCAACCAAGAAACCCCTCCAAAATGAGTTAAGGAGATCCCCCAACCTCTAGAAACCAGAAATCCCGCATGAGCCATGTGGGGGAGGAAGAATTATGGGAAAATCGGAATTCCTATGTGGCCAGAGACATAAAAATCCAATCATAAAGAGGCCACATGGTTACCCCGCACAGTTCGGAAAACCATGTTCCAACAGTGTAGTTTCCACTATCTCACCGAGGGACATCGCACGGCTTGCCTGCATGGTTTGACAAACCGTGTGTTGCCTGTGTAGAGCCCACTATCAAGGATTCAAGGTTTCTTGGGCTGGCCGAATGGTTTTTTCAGACCATGGGCCAACCATGGGCCCCTGCACAACCTCCACATCTTAAAAAGTTTTTCCTAGAATTGTCCAAACTTCAACCAACCACTTCAAAAAGAACAAACGTACCGAAACCAGGGTCACATACCTCAAACTGGGTGTACTGCATTCTCCCCAACATTGGAATTTCCATCCTCGGAAAGAAGTGAAACCACCCTTCACCAAAAGAGCTTGGTCCATTGCTCGACTATTTCTTTCTCCAACAACCAAGACTTCTATTGGATTTGGCCATGCTACCACAAAACCCGAACTAGACCGATGCGTTTACCCCGAATGACCTTTTCTTGCCTATCCACAACTCACACTGGCACATTCACCAACGAAGCATCCGACACTAGATCAACATGATCTGATTGAATAACATGGCATGGATCCTGCTAATACATTTTTCAACTGTGACTCATGAAACACATTGTGAATTTCACTAATCCTTGGGGGAAAATCCAAATGATAATCCACCTCACCATCCCCCTCAAGAATCTAAAAAGTTAAAAATATACCTCAGAGAATACATTCCCCACATTCCAAACAAATGATGTCCCAACCTAGGAGAGATCGTCAAGATAACATGATCACTCACCTCGAACAACAATGACCATAGATGATGATCCAATTAATATTTATCATGACTCTAAACACTCTGGATTCTCTTCCTGACTAACATGATCTTTTCTATAGTCTCCTGGACAAGGCTCGGTCCAACCATCAAGGACTCACCCGTTTCCACCCAACCCTGTGGAGAATGACATGACCGCACATACAACACTTCAAATATATCCATATGTTTGGATGCCTGATAAATGTTACTGTATGTGAACTCAACCATCAAAATGTGCTCCTCCCACGAGTGACCAAAATCCATGACACAAGACCGCAACATATCTTCCAAAGATCGTATCGTCCTCTCGGATTGAACATCCATATAAGGGTGATACTCCAGACTCATGGTCAACTTAGATTCAAGGGTATTCTATAAGGATTTCAAGAAATGAGATGTAAACATCTGATCTCTATCAAATACGATCGAAGCTAAAACAACATGCCTCTTTACCACCTCCCAGATATAGACTTTGGACAGATCCTCCAACATATGAGTTTCTCGAATTGGAATGAAATGGGTTGGCTTCATTAGCTGATCCACTATCACCCGAATTGCATCGTTCGTTCTGACCGTTCATGGGAGACCAGTGAAAAAATCCATCACTATTTACTCCCACTTCCAAACAGGGCTTGGTAAATACTGCAACATTCCTGCTGCCCTCTAATGCTCTACCTTACCTGGTGGCAAGTCATACATCTCGAAACAAACTCAGCAACTCATTTTTTCATACCATCCCACAAGAACTGGTCTTTAAACACTTTACACATTTTATGAATTCCAGGATGAACAGCCCACCTAGAACAATAATATGCCCTATGAAGATCCTCTAGATAAGAAACTAGTACAAGTATCTGATTCCGAAAACACAAAAATGAATCTCAATTTAGTTTCCAACCCTCAATGGTCTCCCCACCATTGAGTTTTGACCTCATGGTCACACACTCAGAATTAGTTATTTATTCCTCTTTAATAAGGACAACAATGTCAGGAATTAGAAAAACTTGAAAGAAGACCACTCTATCACCCTAGTCCACACATTCCTACAGCATGTCAGCTATAACTGACATCAACTGCCACTGGTTCGATGCTTGTTTCACCACCCGAGCATATGATTTTATACTTAATGCATTTTCCACCGAATTTCACTTACCCGGTGTGTACATCTAGTCAAAATCAAACATCTCGAGATATTCCATCCATCTCTATTACCTCAAGTTCAAATCCATTTGTGAGAAAATTTTCTTCAAGCTCTTATGGTCTATATATACCATGAATTATTCACTGAAAATATAATGAATCCACACTTTCAAAGCATGGAAAACTACTTCCAATTACAAATCATGAGTTGGGTAGTTCTTCTAATGCACCCTCAACTATCATGATCCATATGCAACCACAAGATTCCCTTTCATGAGAACCAACCCCAACCCTGATCCCGATGCATCACAATACACCACGTACCCTTTTCCTAGTTCAAAAAAACCAAGATTGGTGATAATGTAAGGCAACCATTTATCTCTTCGAAACTCTATTTTCATTGTTCATTCCACTAGAATGGAACATTCTTTCTTGTCAAAGCAATTATTGGAGAATCCAAACGTGAAAAATCCTGAACAAAACACCGATAATACCCACCTAGACCAAGGAAACTCCATACCCCAAACACATTATTTGGTGGTTTCCTAGAAATAACAACCTATATCTATTCCGGATCCACTAAAACACCCCTTTTAGAAATTAAATGGACAAGAAAATAGACATTCTGAATCCAAAAGTCACACTTTGACAAATAGGCATACAACTGAGGATCCTTCAAGATCCCTAATAATGTCGCCAAGTGCTGCTCATGCTCCACCCTTCTCATTGAATACACCAGAATATCATCTACAAAAATCACCACAAATGAATCTAGATATCTATGTAATATCCGATTCATAAATTTCATGACCACCTATGGCACATTCATTAGACGAAAGGGAATAAACACATATTCATAATGGCTATATCTACTTCTGAAAGTTCTTTTAGGAATATCATCATTCCTCACCTGGAATTGATGATATCCCTAACTGAGGTCAATCATGGAGAACTACCAGGCACCACCAAAAAAATCATTATTTCATGGAAGTGGATATCTTTTCTTTATCGTAACTTGGTTAAGTCTATTATAATCAACACATTGCATCATAGTTCAATCTGCACTTTTCATAAACAACAATAGCACTTCTCATGTAAACGTTCTAGGAAACATAAACCCTTTGTTTACTAAACATTCCATTTGTAATTTCAATTCCCACAATTCAGTAGGTTCTCTTTGGTATGATGGATGTGAGATAGGACTGGTCCCCAGAAGAAGATCAATTGTAAACTCCATTTCTCTTACCGGAGGAAACCCATATAATTAATCAGGAAAAATATCAATGAACTGATCCACCACTGCTAGAAGAACACTCTTCTCAACACCCTCTACCAATTCGAATGACAACACTGCAAACTAATACGATAATGTTCCCACTACTGGAGCCAAAAAAACCCGTTGCACCCTCCCATTTGTGACTCTCTCTTCTAAGGAGATGTCTAATGCCATAGTGTGTCATAAAAGCCACTGTTCACACATTACAACCGATGTGGGCCGTAAATGCCACCATCCAATCCATTCCCAGGATTAAATCATACTCATCCATCTCAGGAAATGGGAAATTCCACATTAACTCCACCTCACCCACAACGTTACAACATGCCCTACACAAGAAGGCTCAACACTCTCATAGACCTAGAAGAGTTTGAGGTTTCAAAACTGAAGGCATCATTTCTACACTTAAACCCAAAAACTCAATGACACGTGAAACAATAAAAGAGTGTGAAGCACTTGTATCAAACATCACTTGCATCAAGGTAGAATTTATAAGAATAGTACATCGCACCATTGATGGTCTTGACTGATCATCAACCAAAACATGCTCGGATCTGAACAATTCCTTGGTTTCCATAATCTTCTTATTATTTCCCTGATGAGGATTTGTGGTATTCTAAGAATCACCATGGCTGAATTTTCTCTGCTGATGAGGGGTATGTTGTTGTCCCCGTCCCATCAAAGCATATGACGCATGCGATACCTGAGGAGTTTCACGCACACTCGACCTCAAATAATTCCTACAATAGTGCTAAAGATTCCTCATCAGCTTGCAATCATGATATACTCTAGATTTTTCCAAACAGTCCCACTTGATGTGTGTTGTAGTTCCACCCTAAAAACATCCTAGTTTACTCTGGGGCTTCTGAAGAAGATTTACTGATCCTGTTGTCGAATTATGTGCCATAATCCTGCCCTGGGAATATGTTTCTCTCCTCTTTTTGAACCCAACATTATAGTTCCCACTATTCCCCATGGGTACCACCATGCTTCCTCTTCCCGGAGCTCCAAACAGATCCCACTTAGCCACCGATTCTCGATTCATGATCTCTATGTAATCACTGATACATAACACTGCTATTTTTGAACGGATCTCTTTCCTTAATCCTTCTTTGAAAATATTTTCCTTCAACAACATGCTACCCCCATATCATGTGAAAGTCTCACTAAGCTCCTATACTTAACTACATACTCCATCATAGAAATTTTCTCTTTCTTTAGAATGAATAAATCATTTGTGCACTGAATTCTTAATGTATGTGGGTAGAATTGTTTATGAAAACATTCGTCAAAGCCTTACCACATCATACCCTGGTATGTTCCTTCTTGGACTACCCACTCCAACCACAGATGATAAATATCCTCTCGCTTATACGTTGATAGCATTACTAACAACTCTACCATCATCCCCAAGAAATCGAAAATTATGTCTATTCTGGACAGCCACGCCTCTGCCCTTTCCGGGTACGGATCACTCCTATAGATGGGTGGATCGTGCTTATGAAAGAGAGCAGCATTATCAACATTCTTTGGCTCGTCCCCTCTATTCACACTTCCCACATCTTGGAAATCTTGAACTATGATCTAGACTAACTGCTAGTTCACCTGGGGCTTAGTTGCAACCACATTCTCATCATCCACATCTAGTTGGTCTCTACAATGTCTACCTGGGGCCATTTCTATAAATAGTAAACAAACAACCATGAGTCTCACTTCCCAAGACATCATGAATTCCCATTTCAAATCGCATTACTCCACACTATCACAATGAGGCTTTCCACCTTTCCACATTTGACATGTTTCACAATTTTTGAAAACCAGACCATTTTCAAAATACCAAATTTATTAACATTACAATTTCACACATCTGAAAAATAATTTCCCAATTCATCCCAAAAATCATTATGCCCAATGAAATATGCATCCTATAGGGAATTAATTTCTACCATATATGACATGAACATCTCATTGGCTACACACACAATAATGATATTTTCAATGCCTATAAGTTTCTCCATAACACTAATGTGCTTACTCCCTGGTAACTTGAATTTCAGAATAAAAAGGTTAGCTACGTCCTTTTATGCTCAACATTCCAGGTTACAACATTCCTACACCTTGATTCCATCCCAACTCAAGGAATATACCACAACGAACGTCAACTCCAAATCCGAGAACAAACTCCAAAGGGACAAATAAGTTGAGACAACTTGTAACACTCTACCACTATCTGATTGGCCAAATGAGGCTATGAGGGTTACTATGCCTTAAGTGATGTTCAGAAGGAGCCATTGGCTGGAAATAAATTTTGAGGGCTTCAAGGAATAGTGGGGAATGTTTTTCCCTTAAGAGGATAACCCAACTCAACCAACCAACAACTAAAGATTCATGCACTTTCAAACCTAACCATGTGTTTCTAAAAATTCCATTAAAAACCTAAAAACAATTCAACTACTCATGTCCACAAAACATCAGAGTACAAAGAGAAATATTAAAAACAAAACAGATTATGCCATGACATCACCACCACTCCACACCATGCTCCATGCTCTAAGCTCCACCAAAACATCACAATGCACCACAAAAGGAGGGTGATGCCTTACTTTTTCCCACGTCATGGTACATGACATCTAAAAAGACAGATATGTTTAAAAGTAGTGGGTGAGTACAAATTCTTAGTAGGATTTCCCCAAATGACTTCCCTACACATGCCACTAGGATAAAACCATTAGCACATTTATATAAAACATTTTATATAAAGAAAAACCAAGCTACCAATTGTTTTTAATTCAAACATGCCATAAGCCAAACATGCCACACAAGAAGCCAAATCATCCATACCATGCAAGGAATCCAATTCAACCATGCAATAATCTGATTACCATTTTCATATTTCACGCACAAGACCCATCTACAAACACCACTAAAAAAGCACACAACAAACCATTGTTGCACTTCCTGTCCAACCCATTCATTACCAATCCACTCAAGTGGTACTTCCCGCCCACTTTCTATTGATGGTGGCCCATACATCCACAATCCATCCCATTTTTATAGTGTAACTTTATCGTCCACTCCACCATGTCCCAACATCATCCACCCAATGATATCACCCATTTCCACACAAGCCACAATAAAAATCATGCATTATTGTCAATACAAACAAATGACCTTTCCATGCAGAACACATTTCAATATCACCTACTTATTGAAATCAATACTCATGCTCACAATCTTTACGATTTTAAAATCACCAATATAAAATTAACCAATTGAGCCGATTTCAACAAAAGGCTAATTTCATCCTAAAACCCCTAAATCATCACCCATTGGAATTTCCAACAAAATTCACACAACATGCTTACAATTAAATTAATTCCACCAATTTAATTTTAAATGGATATTAAATTTCAACCTAGTGGATTTGAGAGAGAATCCACCTACCTCTTAGGGATTGGAAAAATCGACCCTTCGCCGGAAATCACTCCAAACTGGGTGAACGGATCCTCAGAAAAACCTCAAAAACCCTTCCATGACATAAAAAAGGTCAACCTTTAACACACAAAGCCAACACAACCCTAGATATACATGAAACACTTTTAGATATTGTAAACGAAGAGATTAAGAAGGATAAACCTAACCAAAACCACAGAGAACCAAAAGAGGGACTTACTCGAGGAAGACTGCCTTTGATCCACCAAGAAACCCCTTTGATTTTCCTCCAAAATGAACTAAAGAGCTCCCCCTACCTCTAAAAACCAAAACTCTTTCTTGAGCCATGAGTGGGTGGAAGAATGAGGGAAAATGGGAAATCCCGAGAGACCCAAGACATAATAATACAATCTTTAAGTGGACTCACTGTTACATCACACGGTTTGGAAAACTATGCACCAACCATGTGGTTTCCACTATCTCACCCATGGACTTCGTACAACTGGCCCATATGGTCTGAAAAATCATGTGATGCCCTGTAGAGACCTCTATCATGGATGCACGGTTTCCTGGGATGGCCACCCAGATTTTTCAGACCGTGCGCCAACCGTGCGCCCCAGCACAACCTCCACAACTTTAAATGTTTTTCCCAGAATTGATCGAACATCATACAACACTTCAAAAAGAACAAATGAACCAAAACAATGGTCACATTCCCCAAACCTAGGGTACTATAATTACGATTCATCTTTCAAGGGACTTGATTTTCCTTTCTTGTATTGATTCATTCCAAAAATTGGAAATTTTATGAATGATTCATGGTCATTATGAAATAATATGAAATCATTTGGAGAAGCATATATATTTTTAGAGGCCATTCCTATTGAATATATAATTCATTTCATGTCATACGATCCACAAGGAATTTCATTTTATTTTGGTATAATATTATTTTAGAGACCATGATGTTCTATAAATCTTGTGTCCCCATATCTACTATCATAATTCAAATTTTCTAACATCAATACAAATGGAAATGTTGTGTATTTTGTAAAACAAGTATATAGTCGTCCTCAAGAATATCTACTTAAAATATCAAACAACTCTGTAAAATCATGAATTACATATTCAATTTCCATCTTAATTTCTTCCATAAAATATCCATCATCATTTACATTTGTATTCAAATTCAATGATCAATAAACCGAATTTTAATCCCAATCAGTTAAAACATTTTATTTTCCCATTGTTTAATCCATATTTCATAGTTCTAATCTACTTCTTGAAAAAGTTAATTGTTATTCCAACATGTCAAACTAATTTTTCACTAATAAAAGTAATGTAAGCACTTATAAAAAATTTAAAGTGGTTTATATGCACGCTCTATTAAAATCATGATTAAATATTTAGTTCTATATTCATACACTTTCATATATGATTTTCCGACATAATGTTTTAGTTAATATCAACAATATTATTATTTTAAAATATAAATTTGGTTAAAAAAATAAATAAATAAATTTAATATGTTAATAATAAATGGAGAATGGTTTTAACAGTTCAAATTAGGGGAACCCAGCTTTTGAATGTTTCAAATAATTTCATAATTCTTTGAAGTAAATGTGTAATTCAATTTAAGAAATTAATCACACCATAGATGGAAGGTTTTATCATCCAAATTCATCCAAAATGATCACATGTTCCCAATATGGGATGAAAACTACTATGTGTTATTCATTAAACATTAGTTCAGGTTGGGATGTGATGGGGATGAGTCTCAGTAAACAAAATGAAATAATAACGTTAGGGAGATAATGTCGTTGAGGTTGACAGGTGACTCCTTAAATCTAATTTTTTTTGTTGGATAGTTTGTAAGAACTATACAACATTTCATTGTTTTTTTCATATTGGTGAAAAAGAAACAATAGTAGTCTGACACCTATAAGTGGTTCCTTGATTTTGGTGACTATGATAAGTATCATCTAGAATGTCTAACACACAATCATGTTGGGATAGAAATTATTGTTTCATTATTCAATAAAATACATCAATTAAACAACTAAATGGAAAAATATTTTGGTTAGATGACATAATTTTAGCGATTTTTAACTTCTTGTTTGGATAAGGTTACGAGAGTGGGGTTGTTATAATGATTTTATTGGATGGATGGAGTAAGATACATACCCTATATGTTGTTTTTTTTATCAATATATATTATCTAGGAGGTGGGATTCTAGGTATGTTGGAGATCTCATGAATCCAACAGAACGAGTTGTTGCTATGAAACAACATTATATTACATCATCCCACATAATATTTCTAAGATAACACTAACAATAATTTCACTAGATAAATTAATAAACCCAAATTACATTATATTAATTAATAAAAGTTAATTTAATTATTTATTTTAATTTTTGTATTTTTGAATCATCAAATCATTTTCCACATACATATTAGATAATAATGTGGAAACATATATTCAACAGTTAAACAAGAAATGGTAATATAATAGGGGGTTAGAAAAACATGTATATTATTACTTATTATCCATTATAAACATAATTTTATAAATCCATTATACTTTTATCAAATTATCATTATTTTGATAAATTCACATTTTGAATCATAATTTATTACAACTTTTTAATAGTAATTTTTGTACAAAAAACACATCTGAGATCCACCATTCATATGAATAATGTTATAAATCAATATGAATCCCATACCAATATAGAATATTGGAGGATCATATAAAATTTTTTAAAAAATAATTTCACTTTATTCAAAAAAACACATGTTAACTCAGAATTAATAAACAATCCAAAATGAAATCAATTATTAAATAAAAAACATCCAAAATGAATGAAATCATCATTAAAACACTTTATGATTTATGAGTAAAAAAACCTAAAAAAACTAAAAAATTAATATTTGAACCTAAAAAATTATAACAAACAATATTTGGAGAATATAAAGAAGAACAAACAAGAAATAAAACCTATAACAAGTTTAATATAAACCATATAAATATTTTAAAATAAAGTCAATAGTTTTGTTTTAAAATCACTTCTTGGCATCTCACTAAATTTATTTACCAAAAAATCTATTTATTATTCACTATAAAGACCATTTCTAATACCCAAAAAAATTAATTTTTTTAAAACGTTTATACATAGAAAATAATTAGATAAAATATAACTAAATGTAATAAAATCACTCATAATTGAAATATGATAAAATGCAACCATTGAAGAAATACTAGATTAGTTCTCATAGGTATGAAAATAATATAAATAATTATATACCAATGTGAAGGAAAATTATCTTTTAGCATTCAATGTAAACACTCAAAAATATAATGGATACAAAAAATAAAATTATAAATCACGAGAGTTTCATTTTTTTCAATGTTTTTTGTTATGTATATTTCTTAAAAATTTAATTAAAATTATTATTTATATAACACAAAAAGGTAAACATAATATATAGAATATAAGAATTTATTAGTATATTGAAATATAATATATGACATATATATTTTATGATCAGAAAATTTACAGAACAAATAAATATTTATTGAGAAAATGATATCTCAGAATATAGAGAAGAAAGTTTTTCATTAATTTAAACACCAGTTCAATATACCAAAAAATTCATGTCATCTATAAAAAACAAAACTATTAATATATTTATTTTATAAATATAATAAAATTTGTCAAAAATATAATACAAAAAACATGTAAAGAACAAATGTTATGACATAATAAATCATAGAACATTTGATAAAAGTAATGATTTCATAAAAAATGTTCCCACATAAAATATTTCTTGAATTCAAAAGATATATTACTATTATAAAAGAAAAAATACAATAATTATATGACATATAAATAATAAATAAAAAACAAAACATATAACATTTTTTAAATGTCAAAAATAATTATATTCCATATACAGAATATGTGTATTTTATTTCAGTTAAAATTAAAGGACCATGAATTTAAAATAATTACAAAAAACATAATAATTAAAAACATATTAATATAAGATTAATTCATATAATACTGTCAATTATATTAAAAAAATATATAAAATCACTAAAAATAATTAATTATAATGCCTATATTAATGAATCGTGAAATTAACTTTCCACAAATATCAAAAGGATATTGTTTCTGTTACAAAACCACATTTAATTATATTTTAGTTTCCTAAAAATAAAACATTATTGAAAGATGATACTCTAATGATCATTAAAAATACAGAAGGTGGTGACATTTTTTAAAAAGATATAATGTTTTTTTCTTATTGTTGTTTAGTTTTAAGACTGAATAATGTACTCTTCTTAAACTGAGAACACATTAGTATATATATCCCTCTCAAAGAAATAAATAGAAATTGAGAATCAATGAATATATTATGGTTTATATAATTCCATTTAATGATTAAATTATCATTATGTATATCCTACTGGTGTATTTTATGAAAAACGTATCATTGTTTGGGAAATAAATATGACTATGAACTACACAATAAATTTCATGAATCACCATTAACAACCAAAATGAATGGTTTGATCAATTATATAAGGAGACCAAGGATGGTGGAAAAAAATTGAAGGATGGGAAGGAAATGAGTACATTGAAGTTACATAAAAATATAACCAGATGCAGCCGAACAGTGGTCTTCACACGGGCCATTCTATCCATTTGAAAAAAATTACAGACATGCAAATATCTATGAGGGGGAGTGATGAATCACAAGAGATCTCATAAGGTGGATTTTAAAGATGTCAGTTCACCAAAAATGATCAATATATATAACAATATGGATTTGGTTCTTGGAGAGTTTAAATAGTGTGAGCAAGGAGGACTCGATTAGGAACAGCACTAATAATGTGTTGTTTTATGATCACAAAAAAAGTAAGCACTAAAAAATAGATCTTTATCAGGGATAAAAAATATCTTATGAAGACTTAATCATTATAGTATAGTTAATATAATTATTTTTTAAAAAAATTTTATAATTAAAATTAAATATTAAAAGAATTACACATAACTTTTTTAATTGTTTTGTTCATCTCGACGACCAAAACACAAAATTTATTATATAAAATAATGGGGTTGTATGAGTTCAAAGGAAAGAATTTTGTTTACATACCACATATAGAAAGAAAGAATCTCATTGGGAAGATCATCTCTCTAGGTAGTATCCTTATCAACACCAATGTTGGAAAGGGCATCGACAAATCTATTCGCTTCCCAGTAAGTGTGTGTACCAATGAAGCTGAGGGAGGAGAGTGAGTGTAGACAGTAAATACAGCAGGAAGTGAACTTACATTCTAGGTGGATGGTACACTTCCAGATTTCCTAGACGATAGTGGAGGAGTCGCTTTCAATCTATATGTTGTTCCAGTTGTGCATCTTGGAAAATGAGATCTCATGAATGACGTCGAGCATCTAGGCTTCTAGGGAGGTAACAATACCACATGATCTATATAAGAAACTAAGAACTTGATCCAAATGATTTCTGAAGATGGCTCCAAAACCCGCTGGGCCTGGGTTTCCATTAGAGGAACTATCTATGTTTATTTTGAACCATCCTATATGGGGGCTTCCGAAAGACTTCAATCATGAATTTAGGGGAGGATATATTCCTACATTCCAAAGACGTCAAAGGATCACCAAACCTCTAACTGTGTTGTTACACCGATCCTTCTGTATCGATGCCACCTCTCAGGTAGCGATAAGAATTCTCATTTTTCTTACATTAAGAATGAAAGAACTATTGTGAAATGTATATTCATTACTACCATACCAGATCACATGTAGAAGCTATGCAATTTCTGCCACAATGAGGTTCTTGATTTGTTGAGTTTCAGATTTCTCCAAAAAAAATTGTACTTAAGATATTAGAGAACTATGAAACAACCAATTACATTCAAAGATATCAAAGATATAATTCCAAAGAGTAGTAGACATATCACAAGATTGGAAAAATATGGTTAATATCTTACCGATGTTGGTTACACATACGTCATTTAGAGAAAAGGTTGGTTCCAAAATTTTGAAAACAAGAGTCAGTGGTAATTCTACGATGAGCAGTACGCCAAACAATAGTAAATCTTGAAGGTTTAATCCAGACTTTATTAAATTTTTTATTCCAGATATATTTTTTCATATCATTGATGTAAAAAAATTTGTAGAAACTATTCTACTCAAGCATCCCATTATGTGAAGGTTCCCATATCCGTAAATCATCATTAATAGAGAAATGGTAATTTTCGAAAATACTATTTATCTTTTCAGGGAATAAAGTATTTTTCATGTTGATGATGTTTTTAATGGTGTAACTCGTATGCATCGGGATTTGTGAGGAAGAAATCAAGGAAATCAATGGCGTTCTAGTCCAGTTATCAAGCCAAAAATTAAAATTATAGTCTCTGTTGGCCATCCATCATGCATTAGACATAATGGTGTTGTAGGTACATTTAATGGATTGCCATATGGAGGATTTGAAATAATTATGCATGTTACTTCAGAGTTTTTCAAGGAAACTATCCTGAAGGAAGTCTATGGAAGGTGATTTATTACAAATGAGATTCCACATGAGCTTCGTATGATGGGCCTGGTTAAAGATGGTGAGGTTTTTTATTCCAATACCACCTTTTTTCAATAGGCTTACATCAACTAGACCATGGTATGGTAACTAATTTCCTTCCTATTGTGATTCCCATCTAGAAAATGTTTATAATGGAAACATTGATGTGTTTTATGAGAGTAGATGACCATTTATATAACATCATGGAATATACCAGTTTAGAAACAATTGTGGATTTGAAAAGACAAATTCTCCCTACCGTTGAGAAATTTTTTCTTTCCAGGAGGAGAGGTGTCAAAGAGTTTTATCAATAATGGTATAGAAATGAACCAATTTTTTTCTACCCCAAAAAATGGGAACACCAAGATAATTGAAGGGGAATGATCCCTCCTTAATACCAAGCATATTTGTAATTCTATTTTTCCGACCAGGGAGGATAGTTTTTTCCAAAATAAATAAATGATTTTAACCTATTTTTATGTTGACCAGACACTTCTTCATAGTGAGAGGTGATGGTTTTTTGGTTTCATAGGTTTCTTTTGACCCCATTAAAAAAAGGATAATTTCTTCAGCATATAGGAAATTAGAGGGGGCATTCACATTTCTAGAAGTAGGGATAGTCTTTATATTACCATTTCCAATAGCTTGGGATATGATTCAACTAAGGTAGTCTTCAGCAATATAGAAAAGCATAACCAAGATGGGGTCTGCTTGCCTGACCCGTTTAGAAAAATTGAAGTAACCACTAGGCGTACCATTAAGAATAATAGAGATACATGTTGAATTAAAAACTGTTCTACTTTTGTTGAGAAAGGTCTGATTGAATCCAAAATTTCTATGCACTTTAAATATAAAGTTCCAATCAATGGTATCGAAGGCCTTAGTTATATCAAGTTTAATGGCCAAATTCTTGCCTCAAGTATTTCTGAACAACATTTTAGTGGATTCAGAGGCCAAAAAATACATTATTGTATAGATCTTCCTTTAATGAAACCAAATTGATTCCAGAAAATAATTCTATTGCTGATATCGGAGATACGGTTGCCAATAAATTTGGTTATAATTTTAAATATGGAATTTATAAGGCTGATGGGTCTGAAATGATTGATTTCGTCAGAATTTTCTGATTTAGGAATGAGGACTAGGAATTGAGAGTTCATCACAGGAGGAAGAATGCATCTAAAGAAGAAATGTTTAACCATTTGGAAGACATCATCTTGAATGATATCCCAATTTTGCTGGTAGAACCCATTATTAAATCCATCCTGACCTAGGGAACCGTCTATGTTATGACTAAAGACAGCATCCATAATCTCATGATCTAGTGGGCCATTATTAATTATAGGATTATACTCATCTATAACCATAAGAGGAATAAATTTATTTCAAATATCATTATCAATAATAGGGCCATTGAAGATATTGTGAAAGTCAGTGACCACATAGTTGGAAATGCTTTCATCAATGTCAAAAATCCCCCCTCCCTAATATAAGAGAGAGGTTTACAATATTTTTTATATTTCTGAAGAGAATTATATAATTTTGTGTTTATATCCCTATCGTTTAGCCATATGGTTTTATAGATTTTATTCATTAGGATATCATTAAAGTTAAGGATGGTTATGAATTTTGAGGAAATATTAATTTCACGTTGGGAGTTTTGGGAAAAATTAGATGAGGTTTTATGATTTTGAAGTTGATTAAGATCCTTTTCTAAAGTGGAAATATTATTATCTATTTCATCTGATTTTGATTTACACCATCTTTTTCGGATTTGTTTTTATCTTTTTTAGTCCATAGGACAAGGAAAAGAATAATTATTTGTGTTCATGTTTGTCCAAGATCTTTTATTAATGTTCGCACAGTCTATTTCAGAATACCATGCAATGTTATATCTAAATGGATAATTAGGTTTTATGCAGTTGTAGAAGAAACTAACCAGAATTCGGGGGTGATCAGAGGCCATCTTGTTAAGGGTGATACTGAATATGTTGTCCCATTTATCAAGTGCAAGATCATTATTGAAGGCTCTATCGAGTTTTTTAGCCATGGTCTTGTTATAATGATGGATATACCAATTAAAATTATCACTGCTTAGTTTAACCTCTATAAGGTTATTATGTTCAATTCAATCTTTCAATACTCTAGAATATATGGAGGCATGCTACGGGCCTAGTTTTTCACTAGCATCTAGAATGGCGTTGAAGTCCCCAACAATAAATAACGGTTTTTGAATGAAGATACTAAGTTGGGTATTTTCAGTACAAAGATATATTCTATCCTGATATCTATTATAATCATAGAAAAAATAAGTGAAAACATGTGTTTTGTCAAACATGTAATCACAAGTAAAATATTGATTTGATGTTCTAAAAACATTGACATTTTGAAGGGAAGAGTGATAAAAAAACCCATAAGGATTCAATTGGGAGGTGATTAGTGCAAGCCCCTACAAAGGAGTACCCATGGAAAAAAGTGTGCTAAAATCTAGAAGAAAAATTAATTTTGGGCTCAGAGATATCAAACTGTTTTGGTGTGTGTGTAAAAATTAATCTTTTCAGAATGTTTGTCGTGTCAGTGTTTCCTATCTCATGGAAGTTCTAGAATAGAACATTCATTAATAACACTTTTTTTGTGGGGTTGTCCCCTTTCTTTTTAGAGGTCTCAACCTTTTCTATGTTTCCTACTATTGTGGTGTTGTTCTTGTACTTATTACCATGTTCTACCTGTGTTGATAGGGGGAGCTAGGGAGGTGTTAGTAGAAACTGAATCATTTTCAGTCCTAGTCTCACCTTTCTTGTTAGCATCTAGCTAAATTAGTATGCATGTAGTTGTAGCCGATGCAGATGTTTTATTCTCAGCCTCTTGTAGTGCGGCTTGTCCATCTTGAGGAGGGGATCTATCCATCCCAGTTTGATCATCATTGTCCGGAGTCTTGATAGGAGTGGTCAACAAAGACATTTTGTATCCCTGTATTTTGAATCCCTATATCAACATGTTAGACTTCCAGTCTTGTTTAACTGGTGAAGATTTACCAATTTTAGTATTACTATTTTGAGCATCCAGTGTGGCATGGTGCATTATGTTCAGCAGGGAGGTCTTTTTGGTGGGGTCCAATCTCGTTTCATTCAAAGGTGTTCCTAAAATTAGGACAATATCCTCTGATGGGGATTCAGATTTTCCAGGGGCTGCTTGGGGATGTGATACAATTTCAAATATATCATTCTCAAGGTCATTTCGAAGGATCTGTTGAAGGTTTGTAGACTTTTTTTATCAACCATATTGGCCCAAGATTCTCCTTTTTTAGGAATCAGTTTCTCGAATGGGTTGTTTTTTACAACCCATTTCTCCTTTTTTCTTTTGGAAGATTCAGGTTTTTCATGGAAATTTTCATTTCCCCTATTATTTCTCCTAACCTCTGTCCATTCATTGGGGTTATGAGGAGGGGGAGGTTTTTAAACAAACCTACAGTTATGGACAGTATGACCAACTAGTTTATAGAACTCACAGTAGGGTGGGAGCCCCTCATACACGACCATAACTTCAGTTTTATAATCAGTAGTATTGAAAGTGATTGAGGGGGGTAGTTTGTTCTCAAGATTAACCACTATAATCACTCTATCTTAGGGTCCAAGGTCTCCATATAAGTTTATTTTCTCCACTTTCAGTGGGGATACAATACATGATGCTAGGTCATTGAGAAAATGTGGATTCCAGTAAAACCAATTGAGGTTATTCAATCTAACCCAAACTTGTGTTGTGTCGTTCTTGTGAAAAATTTGGTTGAAGGCAGCATCCCATTTAAAAAAGAGAAGGAACCCTAGTTTGAGATTCAAATTACCAGTTTTCTAGGCCCTATCGAGGTCCTCTTGTGAAGCAAATAAGATATGAAAATAACCCTTACCAAGTGGAACAAATTTCATGTTTGAAAACTCCAGCCAGCAGCAATTCTCGGTTTCAAATCAGTGTAAGTCTAGGGTTTGTTACCTTTGACATACACGATGTGAGCCATAATGGAAAATTTAAAAAAAAATTCTCTTTTGAGTACATCATCCAGGTTTTCTTCTACACAAAACCCTTCATATTCCAATCTTTTGATCCTAGATGTCTTTGGGGTCTACGTCTTGAGGGAGTCTGTACCCTTCTGGGCTTCGAGGAAAGAAAATTCTTTCTCACATCGGTTAATAGTGCTCAGTGGTTCCTCTTTCAAGGAAATCCCCGCTTCCTTCTCATGGAGATCCCAAATGAGATCAGAGAAAGACATATCTCACAAATTTGAATGAATCCGCAGGTTCCTTTGCCTCTCTGATGACTTGGTTTTTCAAGCAATGGTTTCCAATGTCGCGGGTCGAGAGCCATCCCCTTAAAATTACACATATGTATTTATAAACATAATTATAAATTAATTTATCTATTAATTTAAATTAATTATTTTAATTTTATAATTCATCAAATATATATAATTATAATTATAATTACATATATTAAAAACAATTTTTATATAGTTATAAATATATTAATAAAATTATATATATTTTTAGAAATATATATATAATTATAAATATATTTATATAATTATAAATATTTATAAAATTATATATTTATATATTTATTAATATATCAATATATATAATTATAAATATATTAAATATATTATTAAATTTACAATTATTTAAATATATAATTATAATTATAATTATGATTACAATTAAATATATATAAAAATATTTGAATATAATTACAAATATAGTTATATAATTATATATATTTTCCCCATTGGTCCCTTATGGCCCATCCCATGATAATCACCAAGCCCACCACATGAAGCCCAGGGGTTGGCGACTAGTGTCGAAATCGTCAACCTGCAATTGGGAGGCATTTTCATGGTTACATGTATACACACACAAACACGCACACACACACACAAACAAACACAAGTCCCACAAACAAGAATGGAAAAAAGTATCACTGAACCCAATCTGAGTACAAGTACAACTAAAAACATTTGGACCAAAATAAAAACCCAATGAAATGAATAGAAAACAACAATGTATAAAGTGACTTGGGTAGCCATCCACTGAAAACCCCACTAGATGGTAAGAGTAATGTAGATATTGGAAGTCAAAGTAGAATGTCCTCCTTGCCTGATCTCACTGGGCCCCACCTATTCTTAATCCACCAAGTCCTCCATCAAATCACCCATTGTCTGCACTAGACAGAACATGTGCGGTCGAATCCCGTGTAGGGGTGAGTAACAAAATACTTGTTAGGGGACCCTGAATCACAATTTAAATACCACAAACCAATCGTCAAAGCAATGCACAAAGCATAAGAACAAATAAAGAGCATGAAGCACATACTCGAAGCATAAGAATGAAGCACAACCACAAAACACTTGATAGATCACTCAAGGTATATTCTATGGTTGAGATAAAAGAATCATCAGTCACATTAATGAACACCTCAGCTACTGGAGAACTCCTCCACTATTAATATAGTGGGCCTGCCGAGTCACACAAGATCTGCTTCTCACTAACCTTGGCCTATGGAGGTACACCTTCCCATCGCGTACTGTGGTTATGTTGGGTCACAAATTCTCGCTCCCAAAATTGGTCAAAAAAGTAAAATAATAGATGCTTCCCACTTGGGAAAAATGAGGTACTCCTCTCCATTGCACATTATGGGTCAATTGAGTCACACAGTCTCGCTCTAACCATGGGCCAACAATGTCTAATCGAGGTTCAACCCACTGGCCCTCAATTGATTCACACTGAGTCGCTTGTTCTGAGTCTTAAGGTCTTAGACAACAACATGGTTCCTTATGTAGAATTATTTTCAAGAACCTATCCTCAAGAAATTCATCGTATCTAAACATTTGGGAATGTCTCCATATAGCATATCCGAAGATCTTCCTCGTCGAAAGGGTCCCAATGCCACAAATGGATCATCAATCAGATGGTGTGTTTGCATGTTATTAGTGTTTTAGTTAACATGGGCCTATTGAATCAGATCCTTGTCTGACCCGGTTAGACCAATCCAATAATCCCAGTTCTGGGGTCCCACATACCCCAGTTTAATTCGACTGACTCGACGTGACCTGGTTTGGGTTAGGGTCGGCCTGGTCCAGCCTGGCTAGTGGACTCGGCCTAATGGGCCTCATTGGACCCGACCCAGTATGGCCGAGGATCCAGCCCATCGTGTCACCCGATGACCTAGTATCATCTAGTTTGGTTTGAAGGGTGTGCTTCTGGCTTTCCGGCATAGGTTCGGCATTTTGATCTTGGGTCTGGCCCACCGACGTAGGTCCAACCCACTGTGTGTTGGTCCAGCCCATCTCACTGGTAGGGGCGATGACCCGCCAGCTAAGGCTTGGTCTTCCAGGGGTAGACCGTTGGTGTGTGCCTGGGATGTGGCTACTTCCACCACATCCCCTCCCGACCCCACAACTCTTCTGTGGGGTCTTTGTCTTCCATGCTTGTCCAACCACGTTCTGCTGCCTCTATCATGTGATGATGGGCCATGGACTCCACCGTTGCCGCTTGCATGGGCGCACCGCCTCCACCATCATGGTCGGTGAGGGATAGAAGTCTCATCTTGCACGCAGCACCTGGGGCGGCACCACCTACTCCACACAGTTAGTGAGGGCCAGCCACCACCATGTTGTTGGTGTTGCACCGGCAGCACCTTCCACAGGCCATAGTGTCTGCTCTGGATGTGCAATCTCTGATCTGTCTATGCCATCAGGCATCTCGGGTTTCCGTTGTCACTACCATGGCCCCGAATTTCTCTGTCCACCAAATGAGGATAAAACCATAATGAACACATGTGTGTAGGGACCTGATCCTTGTTCGTGTCAGCACGCACCCTCAACATTAGCGGTTTAAAACATGGTGAGGGTCAAGGATTATAGTTCTATCAAAAAACTGATAGTTGAATCCCAGATAATGAAATCTCTAATTTCCATCCCCATATAGGAACACATAATCTATAGATCAACCAGTTCATGGGTTGATATAAATTCATCATTGAATGTAAGAATACAGAAATACTAACGTAAACACAACCCCTATCTAGACTGAGGGTCTGTTTCTAACAAGGGGAGAAGCTCTAATTCATCGTCGATCCTTGATTAGCTTTCATTTTTCACCATTCATCAATTCCATTTTTCATTTTTCATATATCGTGTTATTAATTCTTAATTAGATAGTAAATCCACCGGTGGTTCATTAGTTAATAGTCTTCCAATTAATTTCCATCTCTATAATGTGTCAAAAAAATAAAAAACACATCACAGGGTTTTAGATATGTTTTTATTCCATGTCGTTATAGTGTTTAATTTAATAAACAACATAGCTATTACGTGTCATTTAATGCATCGTTATGCTTCGAGTTTATGAGTCATTAATGAGTTCCATTAATGCGCCGCATCTTTATCATGTCACTGCATCACAGCATCGTGGTGTCACCACTCTTCGATTTAGGAAAATAAATATAATATCTTTTTAATGTTATTTCATCTTCTTCTAAAGGTAAAAAATTTAACCTTTCTATTCATCCCCATCCGACAAATGTTAAAATCTTTCTAGGAAAATCCCTACATTTGGAGTAAAATTGTGCCCTCGGATTTTTGATCTGAGAACTGGTTCAAAAGTATGAAAAACCATCCTGCCCATTTACTTAAGTGAACATAAATAAATGTTTAGAATTACATTTTGTGCTCACCATGTCTCGGAATCATTTTCCTATAGAGCATTTAGACTCGAAATAATTCCATAAAATTGAAAAAAAATAACACTGAAATTACCAAACATTACATTCTCCCCACCATAGGTATTTATGTCTTCGAAATTCAAAAAAAGGGCTTATCAAACAATTGGGTGTACTGAGCACGGATCTGATCCTCCCACTCCCATGTGCTCTCTTATAGAATCTCATGCTAACACAAAACGTTCAATAAAGGAATCAAATTCCCTTAGAGTACCCACTCATGTCAATCCTATATCTTCAATGGGATCTCCGCAAACGTCCCACCATCATCAATTTATATCTCTCCCTAATCAATGACGTGCGATGAATCTTACATGTATCTCCAATACTGTGACATGTGAAAAAACTCATGCACCCAGTTCATTAATAGGTGAAGAGCTAGGTGGTATGCCACCTCACAATCTATTCTTAGGATCTGAAAATTTCTGATGAACCTCAGAGATAGATTTTCTCCCCTGTTAAATCAATGGAATCTTCATCAAGGCGAGACCTGATAGAACACATGGCCTCCCTCCTCGAATTACAATGGTCTCCATCTTCTACCATCATAAGACTTCTGTCTGGTTTATGCTATCCTCATCCACTCCTGGGTGTTCTTCACGTTATCAGTGGTATCCCGTACATGCTCTGGACCAATGTGTGCTTACTCCCCTAAGACTTTCCTACATAGAGGTGATCATCATGGCCGCCCGCACAAGGCCTCAAACGTTTCCCTTCCAGTGGTGGAGTTAAAACATTTGTTGAATGTAAAATCTACCAGTGGAAGGTTTTCCTCCCAACCGTGAAAGAAATCCAAGAAACAAGAAAGAATCATGTTCTCCATGGTCTGTATGGTCCTCACTTTATGGATATTTGTCTGGGGGTGAAAATTTGTGCTCAAACTCATATGAGTCCTGAACTCCTCCTACGACTCCTTCCACAACCGGGATGTAAATCATGCATCATGGTATGAGAAAATCATAGAAAGAACCCCACGAATCCACAAGATCTCTTGGACATAGAGGAATCCCATTCCATCTATCAATCCATGCTCTTATTGGGTATGATGTTGGCCAACTTGGTGAGTTGGTCAATGATCAACCAGATAAAATCATGGCCCCTGGACATTCATGGTAATCCTATCACGAATTCCATAGAGATACCATCTCACATCCACTCAGGTTATTCATGTTGATGTGTTAAGCCTACTGGGACCTAATTCTTAGTCTTCAATTGCTGAAAAGTGAGGCATAACGAGATGATCTCATCCACTAATTCATTGGTTCTTGTCCACTAGTACTAACATCTGAGGTTCTGGTACATATTCACCACATCAGGATGTACCACTAAAGGGGATGTATGGAACTCCATCAACACCTCCTTCGGTAATTCCACTTGTACTATGGTTCTCCCTCTAAAAATGATGATGAGATACCCACCAATTGAAAATCTATCAGGATTAGGGCCTAAGGATAAAAGACCACATCGGGCCTCATAGTAAACATCCACCAGGTATGCCTCTCTAACTCACTGTATGAGTGGTGGATTAATAGTCATACACTATAAGTAAGCTTCTCCTTCATCATCTATGATGGATATCTCCATCACAGATCACTACTTTGTAGACATACTCAGTAGCTGCAAACTAGTCCTCCTACTAAGTGGGTTTTCAACCACATTCCCCATCCTAGGAGTATATAATATCTCAATGTCATTGTCTTGTAGGAGCTCTATACATCACCATTGTCTCGGGATTAAGTCCTTATAAGAGAATATATACCTGAGACTCTTATGGTTAGAAAAAACTATAAACCAGTCATCCATCATGTAGTGTTTCCACATCTTCAAAGAAACGTCCACTACTACTAATTCTAGTTCATTGGTCATGTAGTTCTGCTCATGTTTCCTCAATTGGCATAAGCCATAGGCTATCACTACTTGCTCCAATATTAAGAAACATCCTACTCAGGTCCATAACACATCACATAAGACATCATACTCAACATCCTCCTCTGGATATCTTAATATGGGGCACTAGTCAGTCACCTCCTCAGCACCTAGAAAATATGATGAAATTTCTTTATCCAGACAAAGGGTTGTCCCTTCCACGTTAAAGCTAATATGGGTGCTGCCACTCTGAATTTTCAGGAACGAACCTCTGATAGCAACATGCCAACCCTAAGAAGCTAATCACCTCACTCATTCTCCTGGGTGGCTCCCGAGTGAGCATTGCCTCTATATTCACCTGATCCACTGAAACTCCAGCCTCTGAGATGTCATGTCCTAGAAAGTTTACATCCAGAATCCAAACATAGAACATAAGTAGATTACTGTAAAGTCACTTATCTCGGAGTGTATCCATGACTATCTAATGGTGGGTATCATGTTACTCCTCTGACAATAAGTACACCATGATGTCATCAATGAGTACTACCATGAAATGATAGAGGTAAGGCTGGAGGATCCTATTCCTGAGTACCATGTACTCCGCAGGGGCATTGGTCATGCTGATAGGAAAAAAAACTCATAGTAGACATACCAATATCTAAAGGATGTTTTCAATATATCCTAATATCGTACCCGAAGCAGATGATATCCTAGTATAAGGTCAATATTCATGAACCACCTCGTTCCCTTCAGCTGATCGAAGATGACATCAATTCATGGAAGTAGATAATTATTCTTCCAGATTACAAGATTTAGGTGATGGATCACTGCGCACAACCTCATACTCCATTATTCCCTCTTGAAAAAAAACAAAGGGGTGCCTATGGGGAAACCATTGACCTTCTGAACTCCTTCTTTGGAATTTCATCCAGCTATACCATTAGCTAGTGAATCTTGGAGAGAATCATCCAATATGATGGTGGGGATATTAGTGTCATACTGGGGTACTAGTCGTGCAAAAGTTGACCTCTCTGCGAGGTGGGAGTCCTGAAATATCCCTAGGAAAAATTTCCTTGTACTTTTACATACCTACAAGAAAAACAGACTCCTCTCATCCACTGTTCTGGGGGTGAGTCTATCCAACTAGTGATTGAATGGCTACACCCTCCTCCAAAAAATTTGATCATGTGCTGAAAGTGTTCTCTTCTCACTGATGAAGGAAAAACTGGTCCTATATCTAGGGACACACGACACTATAGGTCTAAAACAGTGTATTTGGACATAGATTGTGGATAACCAATCCATACCCAAGATCACATCGTAAGGCCTCAATGAAAATAATAAGAGATCCCAGCTAAAGTTCTTGCCACCTAGAGTAAGCTCACACGGATGGAACAAATGTTTAATTGTCAAATCCCCTCATGTTGGTGTCTCTAGCTATACGTGTTGATAAAAAGGCTCCACTAAAATCATTTCACTCTAAATGAGATCCATGGAAAGGATAGAGTGGCTAGTACCTATGACTATAAAAACTTCTTCTAGGGTAGAGAAGACATAGATCGTACCTTATATCATATCTGGAGTGTCTTGGTCACAAGACACCATTACCTAAAGATATTCTCAACCATGTCTTCATGTTCTCTAGGTTTTTGTGGACCACATAGGGGTGGTGGTGGTGGTACATCAGATCATCAACCACCACATGCTACTCGACCTTCTCCCATGCCACGTCTACCACCTTGTTGACCTCCTCGCTCGAACCAATATCTCTATCTTGGGGGTCCCCCAACCTTCTACTAGTAATCTATATGTCTGGTTAGGAAGTCATGTTCCATGTGTCTCTTCCTGCTATACATGATAAAAATCTTATCTTCCAACTGACTCCCTCGGGTCTGGGATTCCCGCACTGCCGAACTTGAGTCATGGGGTTGTCCCCTAAAAGACCTTGCCTGCTTGGGACCTCTTTTCAAATCAATGATGCCTGCTAAATACTCCACTGCCTGGGGTCTTTTGGAAGCTCTGGTTGTCGGTGGAAGCTCCACCAAGAGGCTCTCCAGAAGAAGGGCTCACTCTAGCACCCTTCCTGGGTAGGGATGCTGATAGACTCCAACGATACCCTAATCTCTCAAATGAGTCCCTTCCCAAAGGTATGAGCCATGAAGAAAGTGTCTTTAACTATGTCACTAAACTAGCGAGAGAGATAATTAATACTCTCATAGTACTCATCCACTTACTATATTCCATGTTGTATCTGAAGAATCTCTTAGATTCAGAAAGAGTGCACGGTTGTGGTGAACAAATTCTATCGGAAAAGATGCTCGAAGTCTTTCCATGTGAGGGTCACCTCATCATGTTTCTGATTAATCTAAATCCACCATATCTCTACAGATCTATTAAGAAGGATCATGACTTAGATCGCCAAATGGTGATGTAGTGTCCTCACTAAGAAGAAGACCTGCATAACTGAAACTAGCAAGTCATTAGTGACCTGAGGATATGTCTCTCCCCTAAACCAGTGAGGTCTCTGTCTCTGGAACTCATTAAAGGAACTGATCATGCACATGTCCTCTACCGATATCTCCAGTCTTAATTTCAGATCAATAGTTGGTGGAAACATTGATACACCACTCAGGCAGGGCCATCCCAAGAACTGTTCCTAGAACTGATTCCTCATCTCTAGGGGCGTTATCCAAGTCAACACATATCAGGATTATAGTTGGTCGTCATTGTGGAGTCATCTTCATGTAGATCAAGATGAAAATGGTAATAAGGTTATACCAAGTGATAAGAATCATATTAAAAAGAGATACTAAGTGGACACTTATAAAACCGGTGTTTTGTTGTATAGAGATGAAAAGAAGAATTTCAGGTCCTTTAGTATGGATATGTCAGTCACCACACAAACACTAGACTCCTCAAATCTAAAATTCGAGCTCAAAACATTTAAAACTGTTTCCTAATAAAAAAACAACAGACTCCCAGTATCTGAGGTAGAACTGACCATATTTGAAGCCATTTTCCCACAACCCATCCCTCGTGTCATGTGTCGTGACATACCCCAAGATCGCCTTCTAAATGACAGGTGTTGATGACTAGCGCCGAAGGAATCAACCTGCAAGTTGGAGGCACTTTCCTGGGGACCTAGACACACACACACACACACACACTCACTCCCAGATGCTCATCCATGTCCCAAAAACTGGAAAGAAAAAAAGTATCACTAATCCAAAGATGAGTACATGTATAATTGAAAACATGTTGGACAGAATAAAACCCTAGTGAAAGGAACTAAAAACAGTAGAGTACAAAGGTACTTGGGTGACCAACTATTGAAAACCCCACATGATAGTAAGAGTAGTGTAGCTACTAGATACTGAAGTCGAATGTCCTGCCCACCTAATCTTACTAGGGACCTCCTGGTCCTGGACACCATGTACTCCGCCAATGCGTCTGTCGTTTGCACCAGACAAAAAACATGTGGGCCAGGATCGTGCAGGGGTAAGGAACAAAATACCTAGTAGGGGACACCAAAACAAAAATTAAATACCACAATGAAATTTTCTAAGCAATGCATGAATCATAATCACAGAGAAGGAGCACGAATCACAAGCATAAAGAACAAGAACGAAGCACAATACAACTCACTCTAAGTATATTCTATTGTATAGATATAAGAATCATCAGTCACATCATCGAACACCTCAGCTTTTAGACAACTCCTCCACAATGAGTATAGTAGGCCCACTGGGTAACACAGAAGATTCCTCCCACTAAACATGGACTACTATGGCACACCACCCCATAGCATACCGTGGGACTGCCGAGTCACACAGTCTCACTCCCACTGGGGGCCTATAAAGTCACACAGAGGTGCTTCCCACCTAGTCCAACAAAGTTAATCCTCCCTATAAAATATGATGGTTCTACTGAGTCACACAACCTCACTCCCATCATGGGCCTAAAATGTTACACAGTTGTGATTCCCACTAGGCCATAGTCAACACACGTAGAGTCACTAGTCATCAATCTTTATGTCTAAGCAAACCGTAGGGTTCTGTATGTAGAGCACTTGGGAGAACATCCCCTCAAGTAGTTCGTCACATCTCAACATATGTGAAAGTATCAATAGAGCACACAAAATGATAAAACTCATTAAGAGGGTCCCAATTCCAGATACAACACATTAATCAGACAACTAGTTTGTATGTTATTATTGTTTTGGTAAATAGTGTATGGATGCATTTGGGCCCGATCTGACCCGGTCAGATTGACTAGACCAATCCAGCATTGGGGTCCCACATACCTTGATTTGATTTTAAAGACTCGAACTGACTTGGATTGGTTCTGGGTCGGTCTTTTCTGGCCTGCACAGTGGGCTAGGACTAATGAGCCTCACTGGAGCCAGCCGAGTTTATATAAGGGACTAGCCCGCCGTGTCGCCCGGTGACTCGGTCTCGGCTGGCCCCGCCTATTGGCGGGGGGCATGGCACAGAATCTGATGTTCGTTCCACTATGGGTGGACCAATGGTAAGTTCCCAGGATGTGGAAGCCACCACAACATCCCCTCTCTGACTCACAACTGGTCTGCATGGCCTCTATCTACTATAGTCAGGCGACCACGACTCACTAGGGAGGTCGAGACACAGGTCGCCGCCTCCACACAGCACCAATCTAGCATTGTGTCTACCACAACCTCCCCTAAAATGTCAAAAATGGGTGCTCCGCATCCCCTAGTGCAGCCGATGAGGGCCAGATTCCTCATCATGCACGTGGTGCCTCCTCCTCCACAGGTCTGGAAAGGGTCGGTCGCTGCCACTGTCTCCTGCGCCACTGCAACAGTGGTACCACGCCAACAACACCTTCCACAGGTCACTGGGTCTTCTCCAGTGATCTGATCTTCGCTCTTTATATTCCTTTAGGCCTATCAGGTCACCGAAGTCATTTCTCTAGCCCAAGATTCCTTTTTTTGAGACCTGCAGATACAAGCACAATGAACTCGTGTGTGTAGGGACTTGGGACTTGTTCATGTCGGCCCGCTCCATCCATGTTATAGGTTTAAAAATGGGGAGGTTCAGGGATTAAAGATCAATCAAACATGTGACAGTTTAAAAATGGATAAGTTAATCCCAAACAAGAAGCCCCCCAAAAGAATTCATGATCCGTCTATAAACATGTTCGTGGATTTTTTCACTTTTGCCGTCGAATTTAAGAATGGGAAAAAATGAAAACTCTTCTCTTTATTACACACATAGAAATGATTTATTACATAAAATATTCACTTGATACAATATAGAAGAAAAAGTGGTCTAGTTTCGTTGGGATTTAAGTACATAACATAATGACTTAACACAAGAAACACAATATCTTTATTGAAAAAAATCATTTACATGACCACTTCATTCCATTATACCTACCATTGCATGGGATAACCTAAGGACACACATAAAAGGGGGTGAGCTATAAATCCTAGTAAGGGAGTAAACAAGGCATAACATAAATAATAAATTATATGTTTGGAAATAAGCATATTAATGGAGTATAAGAGAAACATGAACAAAACGGCGGGATATAGCATGATTATCATAACAAGGAAATATCGAAACAACATTTAATATGATATTAACATGTTCAAAGGAAAATTTTACTTGGATAATGAGTAAAATATCATTTTACTTGAATTTTAATGATTAAACCCTCATTTAACGCGATTTATAATGATACTAATCCTTACCGAATGCATTGGAGTGCTATCCGGGCACACCCTTCTTAATCATTTCATTTAATGCATAAGTGTACCACATGGATCATAAAACACGAATTCATTAAAAATAATCAATTATAACACTATAAAGGAATGTGGTATTAATATATGAAACTAAATAGTCAATATTTAAATGTTCTTGAATGTGAATACCCTTGATATAGAAATTGGAATGGTATTCACAACACAATGACATTGGCTTGGAAAATTTCAGTGGAATTTCGGCAGCTTAACGACGTGACATAAAAATTCATAAAAATGGTTAATGAAAGTGAAATGTGTGTCTCATAATATGTACATGGAATGGATAATAATGGATTAATATAGATACATGTCCCAACATATGTAATGTAATTTTTATTCATGATACAAATGAATTGCTTCAATGTAAATTAGTAGAGAGAAATACCTTACGGAATTTATGAAAGGTAATGGGTGTATATGGGAGGAATTTATGAGAGATAAATGGGTATCTCATCATTAAGAAATAAAGAGGTATGTATGGGGTATATGATAAATAATAACCCAATATTTCTATGTCTAAAAACAATGTTATAATAATATAATAAAATTTGGACAAAAATGATAAAGGAAGAAATCCCTTACTTGGAAGTGTGATCCCAAAGTATTGGGAGAGGCATGATAGAGGCTTTTTGGAAGATTGGGGAACCATGGGAGGATTCTAGAGAGAGGATGGAAATTATTATTTAGGATCCAATTTCATTGAGTGAAGAGGAAGTGGGATCTTCGGTTGGAATATATACTAAAAGAGAGAGAATTCATTGTTATTTAGGTTTTAGGCACAACACATTAGAATAATCAAAAACACAATACAACCCATAGTTTTATACCATTTTTAAAAGTTGAGAGGGAAAAATTATTTTATATTTCCAATGTCTGAAATTATTAAAATATTTTGTTTTCTTATGTGTCGGTGAGTCACACTATGAATGAAATCAAATTAAAACGCTAAATGTTTTATAAATCTTGGAGTGTCCATTGATGCTTTCTAAAATAAATAAAACAACCCTAAAATCAATTTATATTACTGTTAACACATATATTGTTATAAAATAACATTTATTTTATTTTATCACATCACTATTAGGTCATTAAATTGTCATAAAACATGTTATATAATTACACGGTATTTAATTTTTACCAAAAAATTTGACTATCTTAGAATATTATGAATAATTCCATATTGTATAATTTCGACGTACAAATATAAAAAATAATATTAATTTTATCTAAATAATTTTCTAAATATGTGAATTTTTAATTTTAAAATAAAAACCGATATTTATCTGAAATTCATGGGTTTTTTTTAAAAATGATTTCAACCCATAATAAAAATTACAATTCTTTTCCTAAAAATTATATGATCATTTATATTTAAAATTTAATTTAGTAAAAATATTTTTTTAAAATATTTTTTAATTTAAAAATTCATTAATTTATCAATATATATTTCCTAAATTAATATTAACTAAAAAAACTATTTCTTCATTAATTTTTTTACAATGTAACAATAATAAAATGAAAATATATATTTTATAAAAAAATTTACATAGTCATAGTGCTAGGGTATAGTAACATAACTCTTTAAAACACCCACATTTGACCTATGGGTAAGGTGTGCGATGATGATAGACTCTTGTGGTGGCTCGGATAACATCTTTTGGGTGGTAATCTCTATCAACATCAACTTATATTGTAGGTGGTTCCGTTCGAGCTTAACGTGGTGAAGCTTGGAATGGGCTTGGTCATGAGCATAGCTCAATGAAACAACCTCCTTTCCCAACTCCAACAAATGGGCTTCATATGGAGAAATTATAGTGGATGAGGTCGTCACTACCTATGTTTGACTAAATTGGATTTGTTAAAACCCTATATTTATACTAATCATGTGATCATAGTTCAATGGCTATATTAGTAATGGTAAAAATTCATAACTGTATTTTGACATTCAAAAACATAAAACCAAAGAAGTGAATACATTTTATTTGATCATTAAATATAATAAGACATTTAATTAGATCAATATATTTTTCATTAAAAAAAATTGGGGTCGTTATAATCTTTCCCCTTAAGAAATATAACCCCTAAAATTTTTTTCCCACACTAAAACAGATATGGATAACTCTGCTTTATCACTTCCTCGGATTCCCATATTGCTTCTTCAAACATGTGGTTTCTCCAAAACACTTTTACGATCGGAATTGTTTTATTTCGTACAACTTTTTCCGTATGATCAAATATCTTCACCGACTTCTCTTCATAGGTGAGATCATTATGAAATGGTACCACCTCTGTATTGAGTACATATAATGGGTAGGGTATGTATTTCCTACAGAGTGATAAATGTAATACATCATGTACTTATGATAGGTTCGGTGAGAGTACTAGTTGATAGGACAATGATTTAATATGATCCAGGATCTCAAAAGGGTAGATGTACCTCAGAATATGCTTTACACTCTTTCCAAATCTCTTAAATCTCTTCCACAGTGATATGTGTAGGAATTCCATGTCTCTGACATCAAAATCTAGGTCTCATCGATGATTATCACCATAACTTTTTTGCGAACTTTGATTAGCTTTAATGTGCTACATGATGATCATAACTTTATCAACCATTTCTTCGACCATTTTTGGACCTAGGAGTTTTCACTCCCCAACTTCATCCCAATATGCTGGTGTTCTACACCTCTTCCCATAAAAGGCTTCGTAAGGAGCAATTTGGATGCTTGAGTGGAAACTGTTGTTATATGAAAACTCAACCAGAGGAAGATGTTGATCCCATCCTCTTTTTTAGTCCATTGATCATTATCTCAATATGTCCTAATGTTCTTGGATTCTCCACTCAGACATGCCAATAGATTTAGGATAATAATCCATACTATAGATCATCTCGGTATATAGAGCACGTTGAAAAATCTTCCTAAACATAGAGGTGAATCTTGGATCTTAATCAAATATATTAGATTGTGGTACTCCATGCAGCCTTACCACATCTCTGATTTATATATATGTTCCAGTTGATCCCATGAGAAGTCCCCATGAATTACAATGAATTGTGAAATCTTTGAAAGACGGACCACAACAACCCAGATATCATAGTTTCCTTTGGATTTTTTGGATTTTTGGTGAAAAATCCCATGGTGATGTTCTTCAATTTCTAGGTTGGTATAGGTAATGGTTGCATCATCCCCTTATACTTATACATTATATCCTTCACTTTCTGACATACTGGGTACTTTGATGTATAATCAATGATCTTCTTCTTTATGTTATTCCACCAATAATTCTCTCAGAGATCACGATACATCATTGTTATTCCTGGGTGAATAAGGGAATTTGAACTATGTGAATCCTCCAAATGTTCTTTCATTAACTATGGATTTTATGAAACACATAATCTCTTCCCAAATCTCACAATTCCCAATTCATTAACATTAAACTCTGATGATTTCCCTTTCATGATAGTTTCCACTTTCTTCATAATTCACTAATTATCCTTTTGAGAATCCTTTATCCTTTCCAAAATAGATGGTTGACCAATAATTTGTGAAAGGATTGATGATTTTTCTTTCTTTATGACATCCATGTCCATATTAATCAAATCAAAAAATATTAAATCCTTTTCAATTGTCATTAGTGATAAAATTTCTCAGTCATTTATACTTAGAGCATCTACCACCTCGTTCACTTTCACTATGTGGTAATAGATTGAGTAGTCATAATCATTGATCATCTCAGACCATCTTCGTTGTCGCATATTTAACTCATTCTATGTAAATAAATATACTCGAGGCTTTTTTGGTCCATATATATTTCACACTACTACCCAATGAGATAATGTCACCAAACATTAAAAGTGATGATTACTGTAGCCAATTCCAGATAATGTGTTGGATAGTTTTTCTCATGAACATTAAATTCCCATAAAGAATAAGCGATTTCATTGTCATTTTTCATCAACACACAACCCATGATCTTATTCAAAACATCACTAAATACCACAAAAAGTTCTCCACATGTGGGTATTATGCGCATGGATATTGTGGTAAGCCTCGTTTTCATCCCCTTAAAGATATATTTTCATTCATCAATCCAAGGGTACTTTACTCAATTCTGAGTAAGCATGATAAGAGGGTTTGAAAATAGTGATAAATTTCTCACAAATCACCGATAATATCCAGAAAAACCTATGAAGATACAGATATATGTTTCTGAAGTTGTCCTCAGCCATCCCACAATGGTAGTTGTCTTGGTTGGATCCAAATATACCCCATTTCTTGTGATGATATGACCCAAGTGTGAGAACTATTTCAACCAGAAGTAACATCTGAGGTAAATTGCATAGAGCTTCTCATTTCACAATGTCTCTAGTACAGTTCTTATATGCTCCTCATGTTCCCCCTTTGTTTTGGAGTATATATTAATATCATATATAAAGACTACCACAAATTTGTTGAGGTAATATCAAAATACTCTATTCATCAAGTCCATGAATATTTCTATAGAATTAGTGAGTCCGAAAGGTATTACAATGAATTCATATTTCCCGTATCTTTTACGAATAAGAGTCTTGGAGAAATCATCCTTCTTCAATCTTACATGATAATATCTCAAATGCAAATCCACCATGGAGAAGTATTATTCCTTATGTAGCTAATCTAACAAGTCCTCATTTCGGGGAAGAGGATACTTGTTCTTTATCTTGATTTTTTTGATCTCATGATAGTCAATGCAAAGGTGTGTTGACCCATCCTTCAACTTGATAAAGAGGACTGGTGTACCCCATGGTAAAGCACATGGGAATATAAACCATTTATCTAGATTATATAGTAGTTGTTTATTTAACTCATCAATCCCCACAACATCCTTTCAATATGTAGTCTTGGATATTAGCAATGCCAGAGGTATAAGATATATTGAGTACTCAATATCTCTTCTTGGAGGACAACTAAGAAATTCCTCTGGATACACTTCTGTGAATTCACTCACTATAGTAATGTCTTCAATGATGGTTGCTTAGAATTAATCATATAAGAAAGATAAATGTTCTCATAAAAAAATAATATCCATGCTTAAGATGGAGGAGCTAAAGAAGATTCATCCTCCTCATTTCTTTTATAAAGAATAGGGGGTCGATTTAAAATTTGTATAGTGATTTCCCTCTCACGAAAATTTATGTTAGCTCTATATAATGAATGTCATTCCATGCCATGAATTTCATCAAATTCCACCATAGAGAGTATGATGATGTTTTTTAGGTAGTACAATCGATAAATTATAAACGTGGGGGAGTTCTATTCATGGGATGAAATGACTGCCCCATATTCCGTACTCACCGACGTTTTTACTTCCTTGATTTGTGGTGGTGTTGGGATTGTTCAACTAAAAATTTTAGATATAAAAGAATGAATACAACCAAAATCAAAATTTATGTTCACAATTATGGAATGAATAACAGGCATACCTGTCACCACTTTGTTGTCATGGTTCACATCAGCTGTAGTGATGGAAAAAGCTCCCCCTTACAGCCTTGGAGTTTTCTTATTGCCTATGAAAACCCTTGTCTTAGCGAATTGGTTTGAAATGTGCCATGGTTATATGTTGAAGAAGCGATGAATAATCCATTGAGGGTAGAACATAGCATTCCTCTCCTCTGTCGCAGCAGCAGATTTTTATTTTCAACAGTTAATAGCTGGGTTTTCTTTTCTTCCCCTCCTAAAGAATTTCCTTGTCCACTACAAGAAATTTATGAGGTGCTTCTTTCCACATATTTAGAATGTGGGTTGATAGATTTTCATAGAACCATTGTATTTATCCATCATAACACTAGAATTTAATTACACCATACACTTATAATTCCCATGATACCCTTCAGATTCGCTGATCTCCATTTCGACTTTGAGGGAACATCGGACAATTTCCTCATTGCTGTCGAAGTCAAGGATCGCTAGGGATTTCTGTAGGGTAGGGTTTAGCCCACTAAAGAAAATGTCAACCTTTCATTCATGGGTAATGAAAAAGATTGTTTCATATCATGGATTCCTTGTGATGTTTTCTCTGTATGCTCTGACAGATTCGTTGTCTTTTTTATTTAGGGAATGGAAGTCCATTTCTATCTTACATCGGAGGGTTCATGGAAAATATTTATTGAAAAAATATTCTAGAAATACTTCCATTCTAATTCCTCAATATCTTCCTTAGGCCTCATATTTTTTATCAATGTACACCATTGATCAGCTTCAAAATTCATATGATAAGCAGTTAGAAGAACCTTCTCTTATTTAGAACATTAAATGATGGAGAAGATATTATAGATGGAGTTGATCTATTGTTCGGCGATTTAGGGATAATATGATCCATTAAAAGTAAGAGTCCCATTTATCATGAAGATGTTGATTGCAAATTTTTCTTTCTTTGGGGGGGGATAAACATTCTTCTTGACCCACACTTCTATTCAAAACATGAGTCAAGTAAGATAGTATCATGAAAAAGTTCACAATTCCCACTCCAATCAGATTAGGAATGTCATTAGATTAATAATCACATTGATCTTTACATCGATTATTATCCTGAGTCCTCCTATTACTGTCCATTGGCTGGGATAAAAGGAATTTAATGGGTAACACATAAATGGTAATCCAAAGGAAAAAATGGATGACTTATAAATTACACTTATTTCTTTATCTTACGAATTTCTGGGCTTCAATCTATGTTGTACGTGATCTGCCTCCCAATATATATTATTAGGGGAAATTTTTTACATTAATAATGGTTCATACTAAAATTATGAATTTAAAAAAGAATATCCCTTAGGTTTTTCATAACCAAGTGTTTTGTAAGGCCTATTGTTATGCAGCAGTTCCCGTTTGAGTCTTGATCAATACAGTGTTTTTGGGTTTTACCCCTAGATACATCTGTTCCAGATCCACTTTTACCTACTCATATCCAGATAGGGATGTTCCTTCTTGATAAAATAATTATTCAATACTCACAAAAATTTTGGGAATTCTTTTCTTTTACATAGTCTTATCTCTAAGGATTTCCCCATGATTTTCTAATCCTAATCCCAAAAATAACTAAACCCATCCTCTAATACTAACTGCAACAACCCTTCTCATTACTACACACATAGACATGATTTATTTCATTAATTATTCACTTGATAACACATAGAATATTGATAGGTGTAGTATCTTCGGGGAATAGGAATATTACATAATTACTTAAAACATAAAACACAAAATCTTTACTAAAATGTTTCTTTACATGACCACTACATTTCTTCATACTTAGCTTTTCATTAGATAACCTGAGGACATGTATAAAAGTTGGTGATCTATAAATCCCAGTAATGGAGTAAAAATGGAATAACATATATAATATAGGACATGTTAGGTAATAGGAATATTAATGGCGTATAAGAGAAACATGAACATAAAGGTATGATATAGCATGATTATCATAATAGGGAAATGTTGCAACAATATTTAACATGATATTAGCATGAACCATGGATCATGGCATGTGGAGCATGGGAAAAACCTCATTTTACTAGAATTATATTGAGTAAAACCTTATTTCACATGAGGTATCATGATGTTAATCTTTACTCAATGCATTGGAGTACTATCAGGGCGCACCCTTCTCAATCATTTCATTTCAATCATAAGTGAACCACATTGATCATATAACTTGGATTCATTAAACATCATAATTTATTACAAGATAAAAGAATATGGATTTATACATGAAACAGTATAATAAATATGTAAATGCAGGCAAATTGTAAAACACCCGATAGAGAAATCGTTATGGTATTCACTAAAAAATGACTTTGTCTTGGAATATCATAGTGCAATTTTGGCAGCAAAACAAAATGGCATAAGAATTCCTAAAAATGGTTCATGAAAGAGATATAAGTTTACCATCATATGTACATGGAATTTATAGTATGCATATAATATTGATAAATGTCCAAACATAATTTATGTAATTTAGATTCATAATACAAAATAATTTTATGAATGTTAATGAGGAGAGAAAAATCCCTTACAGAATTTCGGCATGGTGAAGGGTGTACATGGGAGGCATTGATGGTATAGAAAGGGGTCTCTCATCATTCATACATAAATAGAGAAGTATGGGGGTGATATTAAAGCATACCCCAACATTTTTAATTGAAAAAAATGGTATAATAACATAATGATATTTGGACAAAATTGAGAAAGGAAGAAATCCCTTACTTGGAAGTGTGATTCCAATGGCTTGGGAGAGGCTTTAGAGAGGCTTCGTGGAATCTTGGGGAAACATTGAAAGATTCTAGAGAGATTATATCATAAGTTTATGGATCTAAAAAGGCTTTGAGTGAAGAGGAAGTGGGATAATGGATGGGTTTATATAGTAAAATAGAGGGATTTCATTATTATTTAGGTTTTGGGCACCACCCATTAAACTAATCAAAACCACAAACCAACCCCTCGTTTTTTTCACATGGTTTTTGATAAAGGGTAGTAGGAAAAATTATTTTATAAGTCCAGTAGACTAAATTATTAAAATATTTGACTTTCTTATGTGGAGGTGAGTCACACTCTAAATGAAATCAATTTAAAAAGTTAAAATATTTTATAAATCATGAATGTTCCACTAAAGCTTTTTAAAATAAATCAAAAAAATTTAAAATCACATATTTTTAATGGTAAAAAATATATTGTCAAAACATACCATTTATATTATTTTATCACATCAATATTAGGCCATTATGGTGTCATAAAACACTTTATATAATTAAAATGTATTTAGTATTTACCCATAAATTTGACTATCTCAGAAAATTATTAAAAATTCACTTTTTGATAAATAAAAATTTCTTCAATTCTAAAAAAAAATATTCATTTTATCTAAATAATTTTCTAAATATTGGAATTTTAAAAAAAAATTGAGATTTATTGAAAATTCATGGTTTTGAAAAAAAACATCTTCCAAACATTAATTAAAAATAGATCTTTATTCCTAAAAATTATATGACCATTTATATTTAAAAAATAATTTGTTCATAATATTTTAATAAAATATTATTTAATGGAAAAATAACTTAATTAATCAAAATAGAATTCATAATTGAACATAAACTAAAAAAATATTTACGTGTTAAAAATTATTTAAAAAATAACAATAGTAAAATGAATATATAAACTTTATACAAAAATAATGTACATAGTCATAGTGCTAGGGTCTTGTTACATAACCTCTAAAAACACCCATATATGACCTAAGGGTAAGTTTTGTGATGTTGAAAGACTCTTGTGGTGGCTCAGATAATATCCCTTGGGTGGTAATATCTATCAACTTCCAACTATCATGTAGGCAGTTCCGTTAGAGCTTAACGTGTTAAATCTGAACTTGGGATTTCTCAAGAGTGGAGCCCAATGACACCACCTCCTTTCTGATATCTGAAAAATGGGATTTGTACAGAGAAATTATGCTAGATGAGGCAATAAATTAAGTTTTCTGAGTAAATTGGATTTGTTAAAGCCCTATATTTATACTAATCATGTGATCACATTTCAACGACTAAATCAGTAATGGGAACAATTCTTAACAATATTTTGAAATCCAAAATCATAAAACCAAATAAGTGCATAAATTTTATATGATCATTCTAAATAATAATACTTTAAATTAGACCTAGAGGATTTTCATTAAAAAATTTGGCTGGTTACAAAAAACATAAACACAAACCCAATGTGGATTGAGGATCTATTGCTAATGTGGGGTGAAGCTCCGAGCAGTCATCGATCCTCGATCCATTAGCGTTAGTCTCCATTTGTCGATGGAATTTGTCATTACTAGTTGTTGGCATTTTTTTGTTTTATGGAGAGGAAATTCATTGGTGGTTCATCATATATTCATTCGATGATTAATTGTCACCTCTCCAATGCATCAAACAAATAAAAAATAAAACATGTTGCATCGTTTTAGTTACACTGCGACGCTGCTTCGGTACGTTGATTCATTTATGAAACAAAATTGATGTTATGCATCATTTAATGCTTCATTACAATGCAGGTTAACAAGTCATTAATGAATTCCAATAATGATCCTCGTTGTGGATTTGTCACCATATCGCAGTGTTTCCATGTCGCTGCACTTCAATAGATGAAAATAAATAAAATATCTTTTTAAATCTATTTTATTTTTTCCAAAAGGTCTAAAATTTATCTTTTCTGTTCGGACCATTATTGTTGAAGTTATGTGTTTTCATGGAGAATACCAGCTTTCTGAGTTCAACGGTTCCCTCAGAATTTGGATCTGACCATCAGTTCAAACGTTAGAAAAAACATACTCACATGTTTAATTATGTGCACTTAAAAAATGTTCAAAATTCAGCTCCGAGCTCATTGGGACTTGGAATCACGTGCTTCCAGAGAATGTAGTCTCAAAATAATTGCATATAATTTAAAATAAATTACATGGAAATTTTGAGAAATTACATATATTCAATAATTATACATATCGTTTTGTGGGTGGGATATCCCATTAGGTAGGCTATGGCATGCCTTTTCAGCATATGTGTGTGGTGTATGTTTGTGTGTTTGAATGTAATTGTACCCCAACACACATAATATATATTTAATAAGTAAATATAAATAAAGTGAATGTATTAATTATTTTATTACATTTATTATAATTTTCCAATTATTTTAATTTAAAATAATGTATTTATATTTATATAAATATATATTTTTTAAAAAATTATTTATTATTCTATAAACATATAATTATATAAATAGATTTAATATACATTTATAAATGTATGTAACTATAAATATTTATTTAATAATATATTTTAACACTAATAATGAATATATAATCCAAAATCCCTTAAAGGTAACAATGAGTGAAATTGAATAATTAAAAATTCGTAAACATTAAATATATTGAAAAAATTGATAAGTTTTACAAATTATATAAATTATTAATGAAATAAAACAAGAATATATATATTTAAATGAAGATGAATACATATTAAAAATATTATAATATAGAAAAATAATATGTATCAATTAGTATTGGAAAATGATTAAATTTCAAAAAAACATTATTACTTAATAAATAATACTAAGTGAAATAATGTAAAAAAATAGAATTTACTGATTAAAAACAAAAATTATTAAATATACTATGTTATTAAACTAAATTGTAAAATGGATATTAATATTTGAATAAATTACATAAATATCACGTGCTTATATTTCTATATAATATTTCATTAATTACGTAAATATTTGTTTTTGTAAAATTCATATGGTTGTATATATACACAAGTTTTATATGTGTTAAATTGGAAAATGAAATTAGATATAACATCTACTAATGAAAATAATAATAATAATAATAATAAGGAATTTTCTTTGACAAATTAATTATTGTTATTTAATATATAAAAAATTTAAAAAAATGTAAATTTGTATATGTTAAAATGGAATTGAATACATTTGGAATATATAAATTAGAACCATATAAATAATATTGAATGTTAATGAAAATAAATCTATAAATAAATATTATAAAATGGATAAAAATATAGAAATATTTAACAACGAAAAATAAAAAATAAATAAATTAAAAATAATAATAAATAAATGAATGAATAATTATTTAAAAAATTATGAAAAATAAATAAATTACTAAAATATAAAAAGAGTAAATATTTAAAATTGATACATTATAAAAAAAGTAAGCACACACTTAACATTATCAATGAATAAATTATATTAAATGAGCGCATGTTAAACCCAAGTGAACATTAATTATACATATATAACTAAATAATCTGTATACAAATTATAATTATGAAATAGAATAAACTTATTAAATATGAGCAAATCTAATATATACATATAACCAGAAATACAATACTAATTATACAATTACTATATTAAGTATTTAGATAATATGTAAGAAAAAACAATTTATTTATTATTTAATGATGATATTAATTATAATAAATAATTTATTCAATTTTTTAAATTATAAAAAGTATATTAATTATGTAGTTTCATATATATAATAAATATAATCTATATGTATATATTTTTTAAAATAAAAATTTTTGTGTTGACCCAGTCCATCACATGAACCCACATAAATATATGTTTACAATCAAAATAAATAGATATTAATTATTTAAATTAAAACTATATTCAAAATATTGAGTAATAAAAAAATTAAGTATACATTTATTAATGAGATATTTATTAATAAACATCATTAAATTTAATATATATATATATATATATATATATATTAAAAAATAATGAGTATAATAATGATTTATTTAGGATATTATGTCTTTAATAAAATAATTTATTTTTATTCATTATGAATATTGGTTAACATATTTAACTACATATATAATAATTTTTAATTTTTTAGTTAATTTATTAAATAAATAATACATTATTTATTGATATATGTCAATATATGTAACATATATATATATATATATATTGATATATATATATTGATATATATATTTAGTATATTTTTATATATTTTTATATATAAAAATATATTTGTTTTACGAGATAAGAATTTAATTTAAAAAAAATAAATAAACAGAAATTAATATTAAAAGATAAAAATATATATATATAAAATATAGAAGAAAATTAAATAATATATATATATATATATTTAATATATTCATATATATTTATATATATTTATATATATGAATGCTATGTTTAAGCATAAAAATATTAAGTCAGTTATTCCTCAACATTATGGGCCGCCCATTTAGGCGATCCAATAGTGAAGGACTTATAGGTAGTGGATAGGCCAAATCTCACAGAAGGAATTGGGTGGTCAATGTCCCAAATACACATAGGTCCATATACTTTGTGAAGAGTTTATTTGAGAGGCAATATCTACAGTAGGCTTCTAGAGTTGGGATGTGGCATAATCATATATAAACATGCTAACGAATATCTATAGTTTCGATGTGGGACTCATATGTGTGGTCATAGACATTATTAGTATTAGAATATACTCAAACAATGGTTACCCTTTATAATGTTTACAAAGAAATCACTGAAAAAGGAACACATGAGTATTTATAATGTTGAAGCGTTGTTAAAGGAAAACATTTATCGGTGCTAAAAAATGCATTGATAAATAGCCCCCTTCATATGTCATTTGTTTAGTACTCATATTGACTTCCTTTATCTGTGTTGTTTTTTAATACTGATAAAACCTAAAAATAAATATACACAATTTTGTAGTAGTGATTATACTGAAAATAGTGCTATTGAAGAACTCAATACAATCTTCATGCTCCTAGAGTGGATGTAGAAAGCTGAGATATGTTAATCATCCAAGTGATATTTATTTATCTAATTATTTGATGATTTTCATAGTCATGACACAAATATTACAACTCCATCAACCTCAATTTTAAACTCCAATGATTTTCATTTCCTTCAAGCTTCAACCATCTTATGGATTTACACATCATCTATTTAAACATATTTTATATAGTACATATGATACAGTGGAGAAATTATTTGAAAATGGAATACTAATGTTCCTTCCTTCTTGATTCTCATCTCTACACAATATAAGTATATGAATATTAGATCTTTATAGATTCGCATCAGTGATATGGTTGCTCGTTCCTAACTTTATAGAGCACATACCAAATTATTTACATTCCTAGGATGGTAATGGATTGAGTTGACAATTTCATTGATAATACAAAATCATCTTCATTGGTGTATATTAATCTTATTTCTTGTAAATTTATATTGTAGCCTTATATGGCTCGTATATATTTCAAACTTCTCCCTATAGAGATAATATCTCAATATTTTCATAGCATTAGTCACTATATAAAACTCTAAATATTGTGTGAGATAATTTTTCTCATTAATTTTCCTTCAATATAAGGTATACATTTGGACTTTATCATTCTACATCATAAAAAACCCAATACCTTCTTGTATGAATCGATGTATACCACAAAGGTTCCCTACATGTGGAGATCATGAGGATTGATGAAATGATAAGACACTTTTTCACTTCTTAAAGCTCCCTCCACATTTACTATTCCTGAAAAGAATTAACTCCTTCCGATTTAGATTAGTTGGTTGGTTTTACAATTATAATGTTTTTCTCAAAAATTATTAGTAGTTTACTTCTAATCTAATTATACTATGGATCTCTATTATAGATTTTGGCAGGGGGAGACCTAATTTTTATTTATTATAGATGGGCCGATGAATTCCCCTTTTCTCATGATAATATACACCAATAATGATACATTATTCAGAGAGAACTCGCATTTAGGGTACTATTTAATAGCTTCTCCTTTCTCAAAGCCTTTAGCACTGTATTCAAATACTCCACATTCTCCTCCATGTTTTTGGATTAAATTAAATATCATATATAAAGACCACCACATATTTTTCTATGTAATCTCTAAATTCATAATTCTTTAATTTCATATAGTTGTATTTGAAAAATTAGTGGCTCTTAAAGGAATAACGATGAACTCATAGTGTATATGCCTTATTCAAAATGATGGTTTGGTAATATCATTATTATTTACCATTAATTTTTTATATCCCAACTGAAGGTCCACAATAGAAAATTACTAGGACCGACATAGTTTAATAAATAAGTAATTTATCTATTGTAGGAGGTAATTATTCTTTAATATGATTATGTAGAGTTCAACAAAATCAATGTAGAGGTTCAGTGACTCATCATTTTGTCTTGATCAGGAGGATCAACACACACCACAATAAAGAACATGGATGTATGAACTCCTTCTTCTTCTCAACTAAATCCATGGTGTAATTTCTGTAAGGATTCTTTAATATGGAGAGAGATTTATGTATAAGGCTGATTATTAACTGAACCACTCAATCATGGGGAAGATCAAAAAACACTTCATGGAATACATTAGTGCAATCCCTTAGAATGGGCATGTTTTCAAGCATGATTCACTCCTTAGTCTAAATCAATTGGACTGGGTTGGTTTTCTTATAAGGAAATAATATAAGTTCTTGTATAAAATATTCCAGTGTACATTCATCCTCCTCCATAAAGTAATAAGTAGATAAATTTTGTGGTGAAAAGTGATCTCCCCTCCCCCAACAATTGATATTACCAATACATAATGAATGACAATTAATTACCAAAAATAAAATCATACACCAATAAGGGAATTAATTTTAGATTCTCTATAATATTGCACACACCCTAATTGACTAGGGGGAATTTATTTACTTGGGATTCAACAATTTCTCCACTTTATTTCCTTAATGATTTATCACCCCCACGGTTTGAGAGGGTGTTTAAATTGTTCTACTAAATAGTCAAGATATGAAATAATATGTATAACCATAATCAAAAAGTATGTTTTATATTCATGTAGGAATAACAAGAAAACTTTTCACTATATAATTTTCCATAAAAACCTGAGCAGTATGGATATCATATTTCCATCCTTTATCTCTTGGCAATAGAGGCTACTGTTATTCCTTTTTTCATAAACATATTGCCTTTGGGTATTTTCTTCCATAATTCATGTCTTCCTTGTAGTCGAAACAATTTACTATAGGACGATATTTTACATGATCCTTCGTTTCTTCATCCACATTGTTGATGGTTTTAATCTCCCTCCAACACTAATTAGATAGATTCCCTTCTTTTAAAAATTAGAAACATATCTGAATTCCCGTCAGACAGTATCCATGAAGCATCATCTCAAACATTTGAGAAGTGGGATGTTGGGTTTTTTTTACTCAAATGGATTTATCTGTCGATACTCCCCATGAAAAAAAATATTATTTTTTTATGTGCAATACAACATAACAAATAAGAGTCATTTATCAGTATATTACTATTGAGTAAATAATTAAAAATATCAACATAAGTGTCAAGTTTTTAAATCTATAATTCTTTTCATCGACTTGGATTTAACCCACTAAAGAAATGATCCAGAATACTTTTAATGATTATGAAAAGGATATAGGTAAACCATGCATGAATTTTGAAGTTGTCCTCATAATCACCAATAGAATTTTCTTACTTTTATTCTATCTAAGGATATACCTATCAATTTTAAGATATATAATTTATGGAATATATTTATTGAAAAATATTTTCTTGAAGACTCCCCAGTCATTGGTATCAATATCCACCTTTGACTTTATGATCCTGATTAGTTTCCACCATTGATCATATTCTCCGTCAATATGATTAATAGAAGAAAAAAGATTCTATTTCTATGTGTATTGGATGTTATAGAGTGTAATATTCAATGTAGTTAATCCATTTTTTATTGATGATGGGATTAGAAGATCAAAAAAATAGTTGGAGGCCATTGTAATATAAAAGGCATGACATCAACTATATCATTCTTTGGAAGGGGAGTGTGTACCATATGATTGAACCTATTATTTATAACATAATAAAGTTTATCAATTTAATCAATAAATTTATCAACTCTTTATCTCATATGTTTAGGAATATTGGTAGGGTAATCATGACATTTCCTAACATATTGGTTTTCAGAAAAATTTATCTGATTTCGATCCATTAACTAAAATGAAAAAATTGAAAAAGAATACATTAAGATAAAATAGGGAAACTTATAAAAATAATTGAAAGGAATATAAATTATAAGTATAACATGAATTATGATTATATAGATTTAAATCTAGGTTACCCATGGTAATGTACCATATCGGGTTCTCGTTACTAAAAATTTGGTTTGGTCCTTTATAATAAATTTTAATGTGTTTTTTGAAATTAAAAATAATATCCCACTAGAGTATCAAACTAGTTGTGCAGTACGACCCATTTTCATGAACAATGTGATGATAAAGTCAAGCTCAATGATCCCTTTTCAAGGTTGTTACCCCTAGGTAAATCTGTTCTAGATTCATATCTACTTTAGCATCTAGACAAGGATGTATTTCCATGGAAACAAATTACTCAATAATTTATCCAAATTTTGATGTTTTAATATGGATAGTCTTATCCGAAAGTCATTTAATAAAGTTTCCTAATCCCGATCAAAAAAAATAACTACACCTTTATCTAATATCAACAATTCTGAACCATTCCCTTTTATGTATATTTTATGTTTCTTTTTATATAAATATCAATACATATAACCACCATCATCATGGGGCCTAAATTATATTGAAGACTAGGTTAATGAAATGTTAGAAATAAACAAAAATCATGTAATTTTATTTTATTCCCCATAATAAGATCCATAATCTATTTTTTCTCTTAAATTGTAATTGGATTACATGTGGAAGACATTAAAAAGGAGTAAGCTAAAAATTACAAAAAGGGAATGAACATGATAATGAAACATATGTGTGAGTCAAAGGTACACCACAATACTATAAATTTTAAAACTCATTGTAATAACATGGAAAAATAAGATAAAGAACACGGTATCATAAGATAATGGTAACACATGAAATGTTGTAGAAACAATAAACATGACAGAAGAATGTGCAATGGATAACTTCATAGACAACATGAAAATTGTAGATAACATCTCATAATGGATTAGTTTTACTCCCTAATGCCCCACGTTATGTCTCTTGAAATAAAAGAACTGCCTAATTAATTGTATCTCCATATGGGTGAACTCATAATAACACATATATTCACATGTGTTCCAAAAAAGGAAATAAATTGTAAGGATAAAACATAAAAATTTCTTATTGATAAAAATGTCATTCATAATGTTAGTTCATATAAAAACAAAATAGTTTTCCTAAAAAAAAGAATTTTACAAATGATCAAAAGGCATGTATTAACCCATAAATGGATCAGAGAATAAAATAATTATATATGTGAGTTACATATATATATAATTCAGAATAAATATATATCATTAAATAAATAGAGATAGAGAAATTATGTAGAGTGCTAATGGACATAACTTGAACAAAGGCATCGTTTAGACAAATCCCTTGCCTCTAGATTGATTCTACACGTGATTTATTCATCATCCTAAAAATTGATTATTTTTTTTTATTAATGACTTTTTTAATTTTTCTTATTAATTTTATTAATTTGTATCATGTTAAATTTTATTACTTATTCATTTTGGTTCATGTAATAAATTTTAACGATGTTCAACTCATATGTCCTTTATCACATTACAAAGTTGATTAAGAACAATGAGATTATTATTACATCATCTACATAATAATCATAATTAATTATTTTTCAATTATATACATCAATTAAAATTTTAATACTAATCATTATGTGTGGTTATGAAAAATGAACCATGTTACAATCAGGGATATGGGAGCCCATATATATATATATATGACTAACTTTCTATTTCTCAAAAATTGTGATAAAATGAAAGTATATGTTATTATATCATTCAAAAATAAAAATTATATAATAAATATAATATTATTTCATTACATAGGATTATATATACCATCAATGACATGAAAAAATTAAAAATTAATGACAATGTTTAATGGAGGTGGTACTCCAGACGAACAAATGAATGACATTATCAATTTTTTATAAATTTAATGGTATGAAAATATATGACACATTACATTTAATAAATGATAAATATATCAAAAAATAAAATATATAACATGAATAAATCATACAAATATCCATGAGAGTTGATAATGTAAAACTAATTACTTCGGTTTGTGAGGCGGTTGTCCACCGTACACAGAAATGATAGTTTCATTTCAGAAAATATGAAAGAAGACATTCATTTTGGTTATGAAATACAAATAATTACTTCTAATTATACATTATATATTTAATATACTCTGTAACAATAATTGAATAAGATGTTAAATAAGTTGATGAAGAAATAAAATACAATACTCAGTTAAGAATGATACTGATTCTCTGGAAAACCTCTATTAGTTTTCACATAAAGCCTTCCTTGGTGGCTGTTCTAATAAAAATAATTCTACTAAGACATAGTAATGGAAGTCAGGATCTTATTTGGATAGTTATTTTCGAATCAAAAAATATTTTTAAGGGATAATAAAATATTTCAATAAATTCTTTTTTATAAGTGAGAGGGAGATTCTTTTTTGTAAATATTCAAAAATATTAAATAATGGAAATTCAATTAATGAAATGATCCTCCAAGATTGATAAATAAATGATTGGAGGTAATAAAATGTCAATATACACCTCCTCCATTAAAAATAAACTAGTTTTAATTATGTTATTCCCTTTATCTTTATGGTTATTAACAATTCATATTTTAGTTTTTCACCAAAATAACTAGTATTTTACCGACTTTATTGACCTTTTTAGAGTAAAAAAATAATAATTACTAAAATAATATTTGGATCCACAGATTCTAATGATTAAATAAAAATTATAAATTAAAAATCCAATGTTTATGGAATGATATTTTTAAAACAATCACAATTAACATGAAAAACCGAATTTTAAATATTACTATTGTAATTAATTTTTACTCATAATTGACCAAAAAGTATGTATGATAATATTATGTAATATTAATTATTATGATTCTAAATATGGAATCATTTTCATAAAATTAAATGTAAATATTTTTATAATTCAATATATAAATAATCCCGAAAAGCATGTCATAATTTTTTTAGAGAAATGCATTTATCAAGAATAAGGTGATATTACATTTATTATATGATTATAAATCATAATTATAAGAATTTAAATTTAAATAATACTTTATATAGTCTTTATGTAATATTTAAATATTTTTTATGGTTAATTTTAATTTATTAAAAGGATAAATGTTATGCACTTACAAATAGTTTACAAAAAACCATATTTTTATGCATAAATATAATCCAATAAAAAATTACATAAAATTGATTAATAAAATAAAAATAGTTATACTGTACTAAATATTCTTATGTATCATTAATTCCAAATTCAAAATAAAAAGGTTTTTTTAAATTACCTTGTCTAATTTAAGGATATGATTATATTTGTAAAATTTATAATTTACACTCATCATTGAAAATTAAATCCTTTCAGAAAAATAAAATATTTCACTCTAATTAAATTTTTATATTACTATTTAGAAAAAATATTTATTTTATAAAAGAAAACATTTAAAATTTCAATAAATTAATTATAATATTTTCTATCAATTACATTAAAACTCTTTTTTTGAGAATATCTATTTGTTATGAAGAATAAAATGTATTCTTTAAAAATTTTGGGCTTATTTCATGGTAATTTATATGTATGGTTATATCAATGAGATTCATTATATATATTTCATAATGTAGTTAATTTTTCTCATAGATAACAATTTAACGGCTAGTTTAAAATGGTAATATATAATCATGGTTCGTTTAGGTTTAATATTTCATGTTTTATACAATGTAAAATATATATTTTTTAAAAAACTAAGGGTGTCACAGGATATATGATCAATCAGGATAGGGTTTAAATGGTATGGGTATTTAGGTGAGATAATTTGGTTCTGGGTTCTTCCCAAACATGTGTAATTGGGTTGTTATGAGGAGTTGATGAAGGCCCATGGGGTTGTTTTGGGATAATATACTTGGTGTAGTGAATTATTTTATAAAGACGGAAATAATCATGTATGTTATGAACTAGTATCAGATAACTAATTCAGCCTATAAAATGATGTCGGATCTATATGGTCTGTTAATCACTCAGTGTACATTTATTAGGTACCCAATGATTGGTGACATGGTACCCAATGAGTATGTGGGTATTTTAAAAAAAAATATAATTTAATAATTTAATTTCATGTAGTTATCAGAATTCAAACTATCAAATCATAAAAACATGAATGTTCCACTTACCCCTCTATCATTACTTTATTATATTTTGTTTAATCTCGCTGATTTCTAATCAGTTCTTTAAATAGTCAGATATATGGTGTTTTTATAGTCAAATCTCGACCTCCCTTCTCAATTTTTTTAGGTTTTTTGGTCAACGAATTGAGTTTTACATAAAATAAATATTTTACTCATTCTACTAATTTTGTTTATTTCAATATATTAGATTAGAAATTGATGTCCATATTCAATGTGTTGGATTCTTCTAGTACATGGTAGGTAGTACATATATATTTTTGTTTTTATGTATGATTTTACACATGATATTATTTATGATCATGGGTAGGGTCATTGATATAACCTAGAATGGATCCATGTTTGGGTTTCGTTATTCAGGAGAGATAACCATGGGTAGTCTCGTGTGGGTAATAATGTTTTAGGATGAGTTTATCTTATTATTTTTTCATTATAATCATTAAGGATTTCATAAAAAAATTAATCTTTTTTAAAGAGGTAGTTCATGGGATGTATTTAATGATATGATTCCCAAGTAATAATATTGGTCTTATCCATGCGACTATAGGGAAATTAGGTTCATTTTCATGAATATTTCTGATAACTAATTCATTTATGTTGGGGTAACAAGTTTTCACATGGTTGTTTTTGTAGAATATTTTTTATGTTTCTCACAGTAGAGCTATGTCTATTAGGGTTTTGTAAATAAATATATTTCATTCGGAGGGGGTATTCTCCACTAAATGTTTGGAGTCAACCTTTTTAATTTATTTGATTGAGGTGATTTTTTAACATTTATTTAGAAGTGTTAAATTTCATTATGTGGCTTCATAAACTGAGTGGTGACATAGATAAATTTTTTGGAATAGAATTTCCCTCGGTAGGGATAATGGTCTAGGGGTAATGAGAATGTATGTGTATAGATGATGATCTAGGATACTCTATAAGTGTATAATTTTTTGGATTCATTGATCTAGGGCACAAGGATAATGATTTCGGTGTGTGGTTTGGTGTTAATTTATTCAAGAGTGTCTATAAGAATGGTTATGTTGTATTATATATTTACAGGAAATGATTTTATTCTAAATTTTACCTCAAGGTGAATTTGGACCATGTGTGTATTATCCCACCTCAGCATAGGAAAAATTAGGTAATGTTTTCACCCATGTACGGTCGATCATGGAGTGAATTGGGTTTAGATGGTTTTTTAGTTTCCATATAATCTACATTTCATGTACTTATATAAATGTAGATATTATATATGAACACTATTGGTGGTGGAATACATTGATCTTATTCATAAACTACAATTTCCCTTCATGAAGCATTCATTATTTATGATTAATGATTGAGAAAAGGGTAGGGACCTAATGATAAGTTCATAATTGTATGGCAGTTAAATACTTATACGAACAATTAGTTTTCATATTTTTTGGAAAATACTTGGTGGATCCTCTATTCCATTTTACGGTTAATTGTTTTTTTATTGAACATTCCAATATATTATTAGCCTTTGGGAGATCCTTTTTAATTTTTTATGTCCCATCTTTCATTTTGAATAATTATTCATCTTACCATGTTTTACATTAATATCCTTCATCATTATATTATGTTTGGATATTTAGCTTTCTAATTCATCATTGTTTATATATTTTTAAAAAAAAGAGTGTAATGTATTCCTAGAATCCCCTATATTAACCTTGGTTCTAGATAAAATATTCTATTAAAGGGAATGGTGCACCTAATATTATTGGATCACTGACTCGTGAATGTTTCAAATGATCTAGGTTAGGGATTTGAAAAATTGGTATCATTGCATTATTATTTTTATATTTGGTTTATAATATATTATTGATTTGGTATTTTTTGGAATTAGGATTGATGTCTTGTTATGTTCATGGATATCACATGTACCGGTTGTAGTCCATGTTTATAAGTAAATCAAAAATATTGTATTGGTTTTTGAGAATAAAATTTAGATATTTCACATGAATAGATTTGTTGAAATATGTTCTTGACTTTTGGTTTTAACTCCTAGACATAAGAGATAAGTGTAGTAATCCATCAACATTTTAAGAATTTATGAATCATGTTACATGTGTTTGTCCGTTTGTGGTTATAATTCAATTTTTGGAAGGGATTTGAATATTTACTGTGTGAATAATAAGCAATGTGGTATTTTCCCAAATAGAGTCTTGGGGGAGTTATATTAATACAAATCAAGTTAAACATTAATAATGTAAATAAATATGCAGTTCCAAAGTGTGTATTTTGTGTGTGGTATCTTGTCCTAGAATGGGTAGGTGGGTATGTGTGGCAAGATGAGGTAAATGGGTGTAGGTAGGGATGTTGATGTGATTGTGAGAAGTGATACTTGTTATGGATTTCCCTATTTATGAAATTTTGATTGTAATATACATATAAATATATATATTGAACATCATACATGGATATAAGTAATATTACAACATTATTGAATATATTATATCATTATAAGGGAAAATATATACACCCACATAGGCATGATCCTCTTTGGGAAACTATGATAAAAGAGAATAATGATCCACATACAATGGTTTTGAGGTTTTTTGGTTAGTTAGTGAAGTGGGTGGATCTTTGTTATTATTTTAATGATTAGTAAAGGATGATAATGATATGGTTTTTTAATAACATTGAATGAGGTACATGGATTGTTGATAAATTTATTTCATATTTGATTCAGGTTCTTTATTCTTATAATCATCCCCTATTTTAGGGTGAGAGTGTACCCCAAGAATTCAATTTCTTTTTTGCATTTGAGACCGCTTTGGACTAGATTGAGATTCATCCAGAGCGGAGGGGGGATATGGATGTCTTTATAATCAAGTTACTAATGAAAAATTGGCAGGAAATGTATGTTTGTGATGGTAAAAATGTGGGGATTACACATAAGTATTTTGATATTAGGCCCTTTGAGAATTTTTAATTAAAAAATTTATGGCGGAAACAACAAATGAAATCCTATACAATGTTCATGGGAATACATTAGTCTTTGATTTTTTCACCTAGTTCAAAATCCAATTGTGAATTTCACCAATATTGGAAGGAGATAATATCATGAAATTCTAGAGATTTAATGATGTTATTTGATAAGATATCATGGGAAAATTGGATATTTTTAGTTGGCCTTATTTTATGTGGTATTGAACAAATTATTTATCATGGATCAGAACATGACTAATGGTGGGATGTTGGTATAAGGGTATGATGGAATTATTCCGTTAGGAATTCATACTCAATGTTATAAGGAGACCCATTAGTGAATATAGTTATTAGGACAATAATTTACACCTTATTGTGGGACATCATGAAGATATTACCATCATGCAATAGATTGGGAACATCAAGACTTAATGTGATCAACCAAAAATGGAATTTCAGGATTATAATTTTATATTTATATAGAGTATGGGGATTTAGTTACACTTAGGTGTCTATAGTGGGACCATGGGTATTGTTATGAGATAGCATCTAGGGTTTGTATATACACACAAGAAATGAAAAATGATGTGATGATTAGAAGTGGATGAAGTGTTTGATGTTTGGTGTGACTACATAAAGTGGATAGATGTCGGTAGGTCTAGGATTATTGATTTCACATACTATTGAAAAGATGTATTCTGACTAGGATAAAGAGGCATTTATACTTATTGGAAATCCATGGATATGTAATTCTAGTTTATTATGACAGTTTCCAGTTCATAGAATATGTGGATAAAAAATAGATGTGATATAGGGTAACTTCTTATTAGTGGAAGATAAATATGAATTTCAAGGTGGTTGTATGGTATGATATCATTAAAATTTAAAAGAGATTTTTTTATATTGTGAATAGGTTGGTCTCTTTTTTGGGGTGAGTACCCATGACTATGTTTTGTTTCCTTCTATTTTTTAATTATAAGAAGACAGATAAATATATTATCGTCTCTGTATTTTAGAACATTAGTAGAAGGATACATGAGTTTTAGTGTGGTTTGGGTTAGTGTCTTTTCCAGAGATAATTCAGAGACATATTGTTTTTTAGTGGGGTAGTTGTAATGTATATAGTATTCAAATGATGTAATTCCATTCATGGTTAAACAATAATGATGATTAATTAGGATTGAGTAAGGTTTTAGATGGTTGGTAAAGGCCCAATAATGGGTTTGGGAAGAAAATACTAGTTTTTTACCTTCATCATGAAGATACTAGGTACCTAATGAACTAGTACCATTCATTAAATATGACTAGTAGAATATGTGTTAGTCTTTATAGTCTATGAGCCACCTGATAGACTTATAGTGGGTACTTGGTGGGTATCAGGTATCGGTTGGATGGTGATCTGGTACTTGATGGGTTCCTTCTCCCATTATTTAAATTTTATATTATTTAATTTAAATAATTTTAATAAAAGTGATTTTTTAGGATTTCACTCATGATACATTGGTAGATAAATATCTCCATTTTCTCTCTTTTATTACTCACTTACCCTTAGCGGGATTACACCCATTTCTTATAAGTTCATTAGTTGTTCTATTAGCAAGAGTTGTTGTAGTTAAGGTTAGATGTTTATTGAAAATTCTTTTTGTTTTTTCACCATTATAATGAGGTTCAGATAAAATATATTTTTTATTAATTTTTATTGGTTTTTTGTTTTCTTCAAATTGGGGTCAAATTTTACTAAAGTGTTCAATGTATATTCTCCTACTACTACTAAGTATTTTTTTAGAGATTTTTTTTGTTATATATGTATCTATAAATTTTTATATATATAGTCACATGTACGTTTGTAAATATGTCTATGAACAGAATAATTGGTACTTTTCCTTGTTTATGAGAAATTTTTAGGGGTAGTCTCAGGTGCGTAGTGGTTGGATATTAATGGTATTGATTATTCCATATTAGCAGCTTCAGGTATTTCATCATAAGATACACTATATTTTAAGTAAGTGGTTCATGGGGAGGATTTCATGATATGGTCCCTTGGTAATGTAGAGTGAATCACCCATGTTACTATGGAGTGATTTGGTTCATCAATATGTATAGTGTTTATAACTGATTCTTCAATTTATATATATAGTTTTCATTTTATTTTAACTTCATGATGTTTTTAATTCCACTCATAATAGGGTCATGTCTATTTAGGGTTGTGTGCACATATAGAATGTCCCATGATGTGTTATTTACCATGCTATTGTTTATGGTATACTATGTTTATGAGAGGCCTAGATTAATAGTGTTGAAAAATGATATGGTCGGGGAGACGTTGTAGGTTGCTGAGAAAACCATATTGTGATTTACATCACCAAGTATGAAAACAATTCTTATCAAATTTGGAATATTTTTTGAGCTAAAGAGTTATTTTTCATGGGATTGAATAGCTATTAAGGAAACCATTTTTAGAAATATCTATGTTTACTAAGATGATGCATATAGTGGATGGTTATAGTGAGTGGGTAAGTGATGTCTTCTTCCTCATTGTCTGTGGGAACATCAATATCATGGTGTATGGTTAATGGATGAGGGGTAATGATTTATTCCCCCTTGGGGTGAATTACAATTAGGACTATATCCTACAAAACTAGTGATAGAGAATTTTGGTAATGTGATCACCTCTAGATAGTTAGGAAAAAAGAGAATCAGATTTAGATAACTATTCTTTCCAAATTATTAAATTGTGTACACTCTTATATATATGGATATAATATGTGGAAAATTTTTGTTTTGTCCTATAGAGTGTATACTCTTTCGGAAAATTAATTTTTTATTCAATGCACTTTTGAGGAAAAAGTGGGAAACCCGATGCATGAAAATATCCAGATCCAGAGTACAAGGAACTACCGCTCCCCAGAAAATTCAACATTATGTTAAGTATCCACCACACATGACCGCTCAGCAAGTTGTCCTGTGTAGGGTTGTATAGGCCTAGTACTGATGGAAAATCCATACCCTCTCATTAATCCAAATATGAATGGTCATGCATAGAAGGAAGCCTCCTGCTATGAAACCTCATCTGGTTCTGGTCCTTATAGTGTGTTAGTCGCATCCACCATCAAAATTCAGAATAAAACCAAATGAAAAAAGTGTCACAAATCCCACCCATTTCAGAATTAAAAAACTTCCATATATTATAAACCAAAAACATAAAATAAATGTGACCTAAATTCTAATGAACTAATCATCGCAATTAATTATTTTGAACTGTACACTCAAACTCACATCCCAAAGGACAAAAATGACTATTGTGCTATTAGAACTTAGAGAGAATAAAAAAATATTTGAACCAGAGCAGAGACCAAGCAAACAGAGGCAGAATGAAATGTCAGCAGTGATATGCCCCAAATTCCCATCAACTGTAGAAAACCAACTTCACACACATTCCAAACATCATCAATTGAATTATAAGGATTAAAAAACCAATACTGTAAATTGAAAGAAATAAAAACTACCTCAAAAGAAAGTACAACGTGAACGCATCAAATCAGAAACCTGAATGAAATACTGCAGGTGATTGCTGGATCAATGGAGGACCACTAAGACATCGTTGTTTCATCATAGAACAAAAACCCTCAAAGAAGAAAAATCCCAGAACCAAATCTACAGAAACACAAACCAGATCCAAAATGATAGAACAACCAGCTTCATGGAAGAAAAATAGATAAGAATTTAGAGATGAAACAAACCAACGCCATGAAACCCAGAAACTGATCGGGAGAACCACCCATGCCACTGATTAATGTCGTAAACCAGGACACTACCACCACTGAATGCTGGGATCTGAGACACCACTGCTGAAAGACAAACTGAGATGCCACCGCTGATAGATGGAATTCAGGCTAAAAACCCAAACCTATAGACATTCGGAAATCTAGACCTCACTCCCACTGAAATACATAAACCGAGACGTCGTCGCTGAGAGCCGGTCTGAGATGCCTCAAGGTAGAATCTGAGTCGAGAGAAGCCATATTTTCCTCTAAGAGACGATGTCACAAAGTTCTAAGAGATAATGATGTCACTGAGTGAGACGCATCCAAAGAGAATCCGCCTACCCTGAGAGGCTGTTGCTATGGACCCTCCACCTCGCTACGACCCTGTGCCAATCCCATCCACGCTGCTAGATGCTCTATGCATAGGAGGAGAAACCCTAGGGCACCCTTTAGAGAAGATCTCCCTCTATGATACATGTAAACATTATACATTATGACACGAGAAAGGTTAAGGGACCTATGATCAATATTTTACAAGATGGTGAGGAAAAAGATGCTTGATCAAAATGTTATTGGATTTTGGAGAAGAATGAGGTAAATCTCTTATGATGAGTTAGGGTTTTTTAGACAATGATATATATAATCTATATATAAAAAATCATGTTTACTTTTGTATAATCTATCTGAAATCTAGGGTGTTTATTTTACTTACCATGTGATATATTTATATACTTGTTCATTATGTTATGTTTTGAAATTTAGTTATGTGTCTCCCCAATTGTTATAGTGTCATATACAAATGGTATATTCCTCAAAATATAAACTATTAAAACCTTATTTTTAGTATGTATCCTTCATCATATAGAGAACCACATATGAGGATGGTGTCTTACATACATTGGTTTTGTTAAGGAGATCTGGGTCAGGTTACTATAAAGATTACTTAATATGTTTTTTATACACTATATTTAATATGTATTTAGAAAAACTGAATATCCGGAGGTATATTTGGAAAATTTATTCATTATTAAAATATAATTTATTAATCTATTTCTTTTACGATTGATTAAATTAATTTTTTTCTTTAACGGTATAATGTTTTTTCATCGTGTGGATTATTTATTAGTATTATTCTACCATGTATATTTGATTGGATAATGTTGAAATATGATAATGATGAGAATGTGTGGTTTAAGAATTTTTTTAGAGGTTAAAAAAGTGATAGATGATGGTGAAAGTGGATTTTTATAGATGTTACATGGGACCATGAGTAGATTACTATTATTATTTATAAATTTGTAACATCATGTTACCCACATTCAGGTATTTCCATTCTATTTATCCATTTCCCTCTTAATTCAGTTCCTTCTTGAGACTCCTACAGATGGGGATATTTTTATGGGAAAAATAACCTAATGTTTTGGGATGTATACTTTTTTTGAATTAATGGAGTCCATTTATAAATGTGTTAATGGATTTGTGGGGTTCTCCCCAATTTTTTAAAATGTTGAGGATTGTTTTGAGTTTTTCTATTGAAACATTAATTTTCATAGTATTTTTGACATTTACACCCCATGTAAGAGTTTTACATATCTTGTAATGGTCACTAGAAGAACTCAATGAACTTTTTCAGGGTGTGAAAGGATTAAACATCATGTATTTAGAGTTCCTTCCATGTAATGTACAATGTTTGGTTTTCATGAATAGGTGATTCCTCTTTCGGCCATTTTAGCCTCTGTGGATTACATGACATGTAACAACATTACCCACCATGTAAATCATGCCATCTATTTTCATGGGGTACTACATGAATGATCTCTATTTCATTTTCCCACAGCATCATGTCTTTCGACCTTGGATCTCTCCAGGGAAATTTTGGTGACCACCTATCCTTATAGATTGATTCATTCATAATTTAATGTTTAGAGAAGTTGTGTTGTATCTCTCTAAGTATGATATCTATATATTTATTAATTTTCCTTGATAATGGTAGCACAATTGGATTACGTTTATAATTTCATTGATCCATCAATTTTATTCTTCTTGTTTCCATTTGGATGAACCATGCCATCTTAAATTGGCAGCTAACACATGCATTTTTGTGATTAAGTGTGTGATTTTCTTGAGGTATGTTGTGATTGGCCTTTTTCACAGACCCTTTTGGTTTATAAAATTGATTATATTATGTAAGGGATTGATTTTAGGTCCTTATTTATTGTCATTATCTTATTTTTTAAGGTAGGATCCCACTGCATTTGTGTGAGACATGTGTTTGAGGTAGGTGGTTCTGTCTCTTGCCTATGTTGGATAAATTATAATGCTACAGTTTTGGTAAATAATTTTATAAATGATATTGAATTATTGATTCATTGATTTGTGTGATTTTAAATGAGTGCTTGATATATGATGTTTTTCCCACGGTTTTGGTAAATAAAATGGTTTTCTCAATGAATTGTGAAATGGTTTTATTATTCGGTTTTTAATTCATGGTTTTCACGAACTAGTTTAGAAAATAGATAACATGGGAATCCCTAGTTACTCAGTTTTAAGGTTTTGTAATAGGCCTCATGATTTTATACAATTGGGGGTTTCAACCATGGGGTGTTCCTCTACTCCCTAGTAATGTTGCCATATGGACCTGATAGACACTATTTGGGAGGTTCACAATATAGTGTGGTACATTGCTTCCTAGATTCAATGCATCTATCAATGGGATCGATGCACACATGATTTTATATGTTGGGGACATGAGCTTCCTATATATTCGGACCTAGTGTGATCATAGGAATGATGTTACCTGTACTTTTTGATTACTCCATTTTATTTAAACTTATATAAATTTTATATGATATGTGATGCATCCTCTGTTTTATATATGGGAAATTTATTAAAATTTATTTACCTAGATTGTTTGGAAATGTTGATAAAGGGAAAATTTTATTTTTTTCCTTGATTTTGAGATACAAACGATTTAACTACATATCATGAATTATTTTCCATAAAAGTTGAGTAAGCTCAGATTATTATACATCAAAATCCCATAGAACACCTAGGAGAGGTCCCACTAAGCATGTTAGCCCACTTCCTGTGCACACCTATAGTGGTATGTAGACATTTTTATGAATGTCAATATTAAGAATGGAAATGAGTGGTAGAGAAGTAGAAAGGTTTTTATTTACTGGATTTGGGTAGCTATTGGAGAGATGGTGGGACTTTTCCAATGATGTCATATTGAGAAGTAAGTTTTAATTTCTAGATGTCCTTTGATGTGGGACATGTAATTTGGGATATTCTAACATCTTTTTAGTTGTATCATTTATAATTTCTTATTTTAGTTATGGTATTAATTTATATCAAAAATATATTCTTCTTATATATATATATAATCCATGTTGTTTTTTCTCGTTTGTAAAAATAATTTTTTCTTTTTCCTGTCTGATTCCTAAGTACTAGTATGTAGGAAGTGGGGATTTGTAATTCAATTTGGGTATGTGGAAATTTGGGTTAGGTATGAGTTTGAGATGATATCTTGGTCGAGATTAGCACACTTTAGTTTTATATTTTTCATTTCCTCAAGATTTTTTATTATAAGACAGTTGGTAGACCATAGATATGATTGTTGAGACATGAGAGGTAATCTTCAGTGAGTTTCTTGCTAGCTCATGCAATGATGAGACACAAGATACAATGTGATGTTTGGATTTCTTTCTCCTCCCTTGAGTTCTTGATCTTAATCTCTATTTTTTTCTAATGTTTTCTATTTTGAATATTTATTTCCTATAATCTAATAATTTCTTCAATTTTTTTGCAAAAGTATTCTTTTGATACATTTTCCATAGGTTCCATTAGAGAGTGTAACTAATGTTCTTCAATTGAATCTCTTTATAGATTATAATTTCTTTGAGGATATAGTGTAAGAAGATTCTGTTGTACAATAAAATTTTCATCACGTACATAACATATTTGTTTTGGTACAAATATGAGATAGAGGAGAAATGGATTAATCATGGGATTTCATTTTAAACATGTTACCATACATTATGGGTTATATAGAACCTAAGGATGTGAAGAATATGGGGATAATATATATTATATTCTCAAATTCTGGGACACACCTGAGAGTATCATGGTAATGTGTGTGGTATTCTGACATATGAGCCCCAAAATGTTATGATGGGATTCAAAGGTATATGTGGATAAGAATTTGGTCTTGGATTTTAGGGGTTTCATGACTCTATACATTCATATGTATATTTCAGAGTCACTGAAGATGATGATGTCATCTGAGTTCCACTCATTGCAATAGGGAGAGCATTTGGTTTTGGCATATGCCTATCAGTTTGTATATTCGGTTGATTTTGAACTAGAGGTAATAGAGAATGAAAATATTATAGAATAGAAGTATATTTAGGGTTAGTGACTAGATATTAGATAAAAAGTATTTACACTGGAGATTTTGAAAAATTTGGATATGATAGAAAGAGCTATGATGCATGAGATGAATATGAAGGTAATGTTAGCTTATTATTCCCTTTTTCATTAGCCATGTGGTATATTTAGCGATTTTTTATGGAAAAGTTGAAGTGGAAAGATCATCAGAGGAGTAATAGAGGTGGTTCTCAGTGAAAGGCCTCTTATGCAGCTTTAGTTATGATTAGCATTGTGCCTATAAATAGCGATCAATGTAGAATGGTTAGGCATACCTAACATTCCTACATTTTTTATGATTATGTGTAACAATTTTGGCTTCTATGAAAATCTATATTTATTAATCTAGGATATGAAAAATACACATTATTGGGAGGGATAACCATCTCTAAAGGCTACTGTGGTGAAATATGAATGATCAAAGACTACATGGAATCAAAAATAAGCCTCTAGAGTAATGCACATTTTTGATGTAGTTGAGTTGTCAATGGGGGTAGATGAAATTCTATAGATAGTGAGAGGTACCCTTTTTATTTCATATTTAGTAGTGATTTCATTATTTTATACTGGTGTTTCTCACTCGTTTATGTTCAGAATGTTATTTTATATGCTTAAACATTATACATATCTCATTCCCTCTGTTTCAGAGTTAGAGACACTTCTGGGGAAGAGGAAATGGTAGGGCTTTCTTTGTCTTTTTTCTTCACTTTCAATAGTTGATACTGAGTTAGTCTAAGATTTCCTCATTAATAATCTAGATCTATTTTCTGAAATCATCATGATAGACTAGATTTGTTCACATTTTGATTAGGTTTATTATTATTTTTCTCATTTATCATTTCCTGTGATTGATGGAATATCTTAGGTGTTTTAGGGAGAATGAGATCTAACAATTGGTTATGCATAACCTTCCCAACAAGAGATTAATATTGGGCGTTTTTGTTTTAGAATTTCATCTTCATGAAGTTTCTTCTCTTGTTGACCTTATAACTATTTTGGGTATATGAGAATTTACGAGACAATTACTCTAGTATTATTCTGAAGAGGGTGGTAGACTTCATGATTGAACTGGTTCTAATTATGAACTTAATTTTTTTAGCTTATTATAATATGGCTCTGGTGGAGGTAAAAGTGAACATGATTCAGTTTGATGACCTGATAAGAAAACGTTTTTTTTTCACCATAATGTTTCTCTTTGATTATCACATGTGATCTTTTCTATGAAGGAAAATGGTTGAATTTGATTTTTGGTGGACCTTCCTCATGTCATAATGTATAATGTTTACTCTTCCACGGTATAATGTTATTTCATAGTGTTTATTATTTATTTGTATTATTCTACAAAGTATATTTGAGATGATAATGTTGAAATATGATAATTATGGGAATGTGTGTTCTATGAATTTTTATGGAGGTTACAAAAGTGATTGATGATGGTGGAAGTGGATTTTGATATATGTTATATGGGACCATGACTAGTTTACTATTATTATTTATATATTTTTATCATCATGTTACCCACATTAAGGTATTTTCATTCTCTTTATCCATTTCCCTCTTAATTTAGTTCTTTCTTGAGACTCTCATGGATGGAGAGAATTTTATGGTAAAAATAACATAATGTTTCGGTATAAGGACCCACCCTTAAACATTAATTAATCATGACTTACTTCAAGAATACACGTTGAGTATCTATTCAGGTTTAGTGTTTTAGAGAATTAGATCATAAAACATGCATTAAATTCCACATTTAAACAAAGTGGTTAGATAAAAGATAGTACTCATTTTTTCCATCAATGGAAACATATTTAAAATAAAACATGGATTCTTTCTTGAAACTTCCTTGACACTATCATCACATCACGTACCTTTCCATTGACCTGTGAAAACATTTCAAAAACTTGGGATGAGCATAAAAAGATCAGTAAGGGATATAAAAGTACGAAATGAAAACATTAGTCCTTGTATGAAATCATACATTACTCATAAAACAAAATCATTTTAACATACCTTGTCAAATCATGAATAAATCATAGAAATCATAAGACATAAAGGTAACTTGACGCATTCATAACATTCTTACGTAGGGAGTAACCCTCATGGTCACGTTTGGAATACCCATCACAGTATATTCTATAAATCTCTTTGGAGAAACCTTAACGTTTAACGCCTTCACGTTACCCAATGCATTGGAGAGCTATATCAGGCTCACCCGCCCTTAGTTTATCACGGAACCACTCGTCTTCATAATAATGCCCAAGAACCATAACATAATTGTATCACATAAAACATGGATAAAGGAAACATAACATTTCCACATTTCGATCACAAGATATCAATACAACACATTGATATAATAAAAACATTATTAAAACCATTTTCAATACCAAAATAATATAAATGTAATACATGGTATTTATTTATCATTTAAAAAAATGTTAGGGCTTGTAGAGGATGTCAAAACTCAAATAATGGTCACGGCGGTGGAGAAGTCGTTGTCGCCGCATACATACGACAAAAAAACATTCCCTGTTGTCGTTTAGTAAACGCTTCATATAAAAATATTCCTTTTGAATAAACATAAAATTCAAATGGTTTTATACACCATATAAAAGAGAGTTGTGTATAAAACAAAATATTCCTCAATGAAAGGAGATTGAGATGAATCCCCTTACCTCGTATCTGAATTGACTCGGTCTTTATTTAATCTCCTGAATAATAAACTTGAGTTAATTTCTACTTTCATAAGAACCTTTTTCATGATCATTATTCTTTTTATATCACTTACTACCAGGTCATGAACTCTATGTAATTAGTTAAGTTAATAACGGTCGTTTTAACGAACATTGGTACTTGAGTCAGAAATAAACTCTTTATAATTACAATTTTTTCATGTATCAATTATATCCATATCTATATTAATGATTTAGATATCATATATATCATATATATCTAGTATATACATGAATTTATAATATTACATAACATTTAGAGGTAAGAAATGAAATGCACCATTCGTGGAGACAGTAAGACACATGTACACATGAATGCTACTTTCATTTCTATTTCATTTTTTATAGAATAGAATCACAATGATATAACAGTATATTATAATTCCAGTATAATATCATATATAATATCATTAACTCCATCCTTTATACATCCCACATATGGAATTAACGAATCAAATCACTTCGAGGGGATGGTAGTCTGCACTTCCTAAAATGAAGATATCGTGTTTACCCATAATGGAAACCATAAAGGTATGCCAAAAATTAAAAATGAAGAAGCTTAAGGAAAACATAAACATATTATATATCATATATAAATTTAGTGTCATATTAATGTCCACCATTTAAGGTGTTAGAAGAATATCGAACAATCATCGTTTCATGAGGCAGAAATTCGCCATCCACAGAAACAGTATGCTCTTTAACCATTAGATGAAGGTGTCTGTAAGTGTATCTCAAATAATTCTCATAACAACATCATAGTATATTGAAGATACTGGTGTTGTTACAAAAGAAATTAATAAAAAGAGTTTAGGGGGTTGGAGAAGCAAAATAAAACAAAAGAACATTAGAGAAGACTTTACCTTTAAATCGTGTAACTTTTCATGGTTTGAAACAAAATGGTTTCTTGAAGAGCTTTCTGACTAATGTAAGGCTTCTAGGATGAATAGAGGGATGTGTAGAGATAAAATGAGCAGGTATTGGCCGATACAATGTCTTGAGAAGTGTGGGTAAGGGGGTAGAGTTGGGGGCCTTTTATAAGAGGAGAGGAGGGGCACTCTTGGAAAGGTATAAATTGTTACTTTTTTTTCCAATGATTTTATGATTTTAAATGTCCCACATTGATATATTTTGAGGATAACATGATAAGGGTTAGAAATATACTCATCCAATAGGTATTGAACAAGTGTATGTCTTAGATTTTACATTATATTTTCATTTTATTTAAATCGTTCATTAATGAGGTAATCGTTGCATCATCATGATGTCATAAATAATTGAATTTATTTAATGTCTAAAAATTATTAAAAAAATAATATGATGTAGGAAATATTTTTATCTTTCCAATGACTATTTATATTCCAATATATCATTTTTTTAGACAAAATTAAAAATGTTTTACTCAGGTGATACATTCTTTGTTATATATAACTTTCTTTAAAAATAAAAAGATAAAAAGTCATTATCCCACAAAAGTGATTCCATGGGGTCCCCAAGTTAGGCAAAAGTCATCCCATGGTCGGCCATGACACAAAAATTTGAATTAGGACACATTTTGGGGTCATTTTTTATTATTATGATATTATTTTATTATCCTTAACTACCCGATTACTAATTAATCAAGATAATTAAAGATAATTATCGTCGTTACTATTCATAATGTCCAAAAACAAAAGAGTCTTAATTAGATAATTTGGACCTTATGATTCCAAATATGGAATCCATTTTAACAAATTCCAAACATAGAATGTTCAATAATTAGATTAAATATAATTCTCGTTGTCAAGACAAATAGCTGGTTTTTTGAAACAATATCTATGACAAGTTTGGCACTTGTTTATGCCCAATTCCAAAGTGAAATTAATCCCAATGACCACCATTAGATTACATGGTAAAAATATATTCTATTTACACTTTAAAACCAATTAAAAATATAATATAACCATATAATTAAATTACATGAAAATGCAATTTTGATGTAAAATGCAGTATTTTTCACTATTCATTAAAAAATGAACATTGTCAGAAAAATACAAAAATTTATCCAAAGTAAATTTCAATGTCCCAATCATAAATAATAAGTTAATTTTTAAAAATAGAGCTTATAAAATTTCCCAAAGGTTTATTTAAAAAATGGGTTTCCACCGAAAGGAAGTAAAACAATCTTTTAAAAATATTAGTGTATTCCATGCTTATGATTGAATTTATTCTCATTTAAAGCTTCTAAAACACTATCTAATTCATAAATAGACATAGATAAGAATATATATTATTCATTACTTACATGTGATGTTACATCCTTCCCCCTTTAGAAATTGAATCCCCGTAATTTATTTACTTATCGAATAAGTGGGGGTATTTAGCCCACATTGCATTTTCAGATTCCAATGTTGCCACTTCACTCGTGTGGTTTTTTTTCACAAAACCTTTACTTGATGAATCACCTTATTCCGCAACACATTCTCCATATGGTCATGAATTTGGACCGGTTTTTCCTCATAAGATAGATTCTATTCCGGCTGAACTACCTCTGGACTCAAAACATGAGATGTATCTGGCATGTACTTCCTTAACATTGAATCATGAAAAACATTGTGTACCTGAGATAAACTCAGAGGTAAAGCCACTCGGTATACAATTGATCCAACTCTCTCCAGAATTTTATATGGTCCAATGAACCTTGGAATCAGCTTTTATTTCATACCAAATCGCATCACACTTTTCCATGGTGAGACTTTGTGGAAGACATGATCACCTACATCAAAAAAGAGATCCTTCCTCAACTTGTATGCATAACTCTTCTGCCTGATCTGAGCTGTTCTCATGTGTCTCTGTATCAGCTGATCTTTTTCTGCTAACTCTTCTACCAATTCTGGTCCCATCAACTTCCTTTCACCCACTTCATCCCAGAAAGCTGGAGTTCGACACCGCTTCCCATATAATGCCTCAAATGGTTCCATCTGTATACTGGAATGGAAACTGTTATTATAAGAAAACTCAACCAAAGAAATATGATAGTCCCAACTTCCCAGATAATCCATCGAACAAGCACGTATCATATCCTCCAAAGTCTGAATTTTTCGTTCTGACTGCCCATCTGATTGAGGATGAAAATCTGTACTAAAATTTAATTCAGTATCCAACGACTTCTGAAGGCCTTTCCAAAAGTTAGAAGTAAACCTGGGATGACGATCAGATACAATGGAGATAGGAACACCTTGTAACCTGACTATCTCTTTAAGATACAAACGGGAAAGTTGATCTTGCGAAAAAGTATCTCGTATAGCAAGGAAGTGAGAAGATTTAGTCAAGCGATCAACAATAACCCAGATTTCATTATTACCTCGAGGTGTCTTCGGCAATCCCACAACGAAGTCCATGGATATATTCTCCCATTTCCACTCTGGTACTGGTAAAGGCTGAAGCATCCCTTTCAGAAACTGCCACTCTTCTTTTACCTATTGAAAATTCGAACACTTCATAGTAAAATCATCAATATCCCTTTTCATTCTGTCCCACCAGTAATACTCTCGAAGATCTCTATACATCTTAGTACTGCCTGGATGAACTGAAAACGGAGAACTATGAGATTCACATAACAACTCTCTCTTCAACTGTGAATCACAAGACACACACAATCTCTTCCCAAATCTCAAAACACAATCATTATCAATGTTTAATTCAGGCAACTTACCCTTCTGAACCAGCACTACCTTTTTCTGCAACTCAATGTCTTGCTTTTGTGCTTGATTAATTCTGTCTGATAGAGAAGATTTCACTGATACCTGAAACAAAACATAAGAAATCCTACACCAATAACTTTTATGACAAAGTTCATCAAATCCTTAACCAAAGGATCACGTTCCAAATGCAACATTGTTAATAAGACATTACTTTTTTGACTCAAATCATCAGCCACTTTATTTTCTTTTCTTGGATGGTAATGAATTGTACAATCATAATCATTAATTAATTCTAGCCATATCCTCTTCCTCATGTTAAATTATTTCTGAGTAAATATTTACTTTAAACATTTTTGATTGGTATATATTTCACACTTTACTCCATAAAAATGATGCCTCCAAATTTTTAAAGAGAAAACAACAACAGCTAATTCCAAATCATGGGTAGGGTAATTTACCTCATGAGTTTTCAAGAGTCGTGAAGCATAAGCAATTACCTGATCATTCTGCATTAGGACGCAACCAAGTCCTTTCAATGAAGCATCACTCTAGATAACAAACTCACCATTCCTAGAAGGTAGTGCCAAAACTGGAGCATTCACCAATCTTCTTTTCAATTACTGAAAACAATCATCACATTCTTTTGTCCAAAAAAACATAACACCCTTTCGAGTTAGCTTACTCATTGGAATAGATAACTGTGAAAATTTTCTAACAAACCATTGGTAATATCCTGCCAAACCAAGGAAGATACGAATCTCAGGTACATTTGTGGGTCTTGGCCATTTTTCAACAACCTTTTTTTGCATGATCAACAGTTATCACATCTTTATAAACAATGTAACCAAGGAAAGAATTCCGTTTTAACCAAAACTCATACTTTCTGAATTTCCGATACAATTTATTTTCTTTTATGGTTTGAAAAATAACCCTTAAATGTATTTCATGATCCTTTTTACTTTTATAAAACATCAAAAAATCATCAATGATAAGAACCACAAACTTATCCAAGAACTCATGGAAATTTCTATTCATAAGTTCCATGAATACAGAAGGTGCATTGGTTAGCCCAAAAGGCATTACTACAAATTCATAATGGCCATATCGTGTACGGAACACGGTCTTCGGTATATCTTCTTACATTACCTTCAACTGATGGTACCCCGATCTCAGGTTAATCTTTGAAAAAAATTGAGCTCCCTGGAGCTGATCAAACAAATCATCGATATGATGCAAAAGATATTTGTTCTTTACAATGATGGTATTCAAGGCTCTATAATCAATGAAAAGTCTCATTGAACCATAATTCTTTTTAACAAATAAAATAGGATCACCCCATGGTGATGTGCTAGGTGGAATGAAACCTTTCTCTAATAAATCTTACAATTGCTCCTTCAACTCTAAAAGTTCAATTTGAGCCATTTGATTAGGGGGTTTTGAAATTGGATTAGCTTCAAGAACTAAGTCAAAGGTAAATTCAACTTCCTGGTTTGGTATTATTCCAAGAAACTCATCATGAAAAACATTAGGATACTCATTTACCACTGGCACATCATTAATCTAAACAGTTCCTTTGTTTTCAATGATATGTGCAAGGTAACAGTAATTTCCATCTTTTACAAGTTTCTCAGCCTCATGATATGTTATCAACAGTAAGAGTTCATTCTTGTACACAAACTGAAAGTCTTTCTGAAATGAAACTTTTTTAGATCTACAGTCAATCTTATCATGGTAAATAGAGATCCAATCCATACCCAGGATAACATCAAACTCTACTATAGGTAAAACAATAAGGTTTTCAAGTAGGTTCTTTCCACGGATAAGGATAGGTAGATTCATATAAATTCGTTTTGCCTCAACATTTCCCCTAGGTGTTTTTACCACAAGTTCAAAAGTCATTTCTTGATATGGTATTCCAATTTTACTATAAAAGTTTTCAGAGATGAAAGAATGTGTATACCCCGAATCAAACAACACACTGGCATAATATAAAAAAACAAACAAATTACCTGATACAACTTCATTTGATGGCTCGACATCTGCTGAAGTAGTTGCAAAGGATTTTACCACCACTTTCTGCTTGTAGTCTAACTGCTTTCCATCACTCGAGCTCTTTTTCGAACACTCATTTGCATAGTTACCCATCTCATTGCATAAAAAATATTTCACAAACTGTAAATCAAATTTGGTATTACCATCACCATGATCTTTTTCAGTGCAATCACGAGCCTTATGTCCCATCTTACCGCATCGGTAACACTTTACAGAATTCAGAAGACATTCCCCATCATTCATTTTACCACATTTATCACAAACAGGAAACTTATTTTTCTTACCATCAGACCTTTTTGAAGAATTCTTTCCCTTCTCCTACCACCTCGATCTCTTCTTCTTCTAGTTGTTATAGAACACTTGATCATCGGAAAACTCCATTTCCACCTTCTCAGCACATCGAACAAGAATTTCATAACTTGTGAACTCATGATAAGCCAATTACCTTCTATATTTTCGATTTAATCCTGAGTAAAAACGATTGATTTTACTATCAAGGTCTCGGATAAAATTTGGAGCATACCTTGCCAATCGAGTGAACTTTTCTTCATAGGAAGCCATTGAGTCTTCCTCTTGCCTCAATTCTATGAATTGTTTTTCCATCCTAAGTCGAACATCCTTAGGAAAATACTTCTCAAGAAACATACCTTTGAATTCATCCCAGTCAAGAGCATCAATCTCATCAGCGTCCCTGATATTTTTAACCATCGACCACCACTGATCTGCTTCACCCTCCAAATGGTAAATAGCAAGACTAACCTTTTGATTTTCTGAACACCCCACGACATCAAAAATCTTATCCAGTGCTTTAATACACCCTTCAGCTAGCACAGGGTCAGATGATCCTCTGAATGATGGGGGATGTTGCCTCATGAAATGTTCCACCACTGACATGTTCCTCTACGGTTGATCTAGCTGATATCATTAATAGAAACCACCACCATTTATCGCTTGATACAACTGAGCCATTACCGCAACAAACTGTTCAGTTCAAATTCCGACCATCTCAGGATGCTGATTCGGAAGGTTATTTCCTTTTGTATGCCTTCCTAGCACTGCTTCCCTGTTTCCTCTGTGGAAAACCATTCTGAACAAGCATTTCTTAGATGAAGCAACATGGTATTCTTCAAATTCTATATCATTTAAATATGACCATAAAAAAAATTGGATAATCATTTAATAGAATTATAACTCCTAAAGTTATCTAAACCGACCATTGATACCAACTATAAGGACCCAACCTTAAACATTACTTAATCTTAAGCTACTTCAAGAATACACGAGGATCTTTTCAGGTTTATAGTTTTATAGAATTAGATCATAAGACACGCATTACATTACACATTTAAACAAAGTGGTTACATAAAAGTTAGTACTCATTTTTTCCATCAATGGAAACATATTTAAAATAAAACATGGATTCTTTCTTGACACTTACTTAACACTATCATCGCATCATGTACCTTTCCCTTGACCTGTGAAAAACATTTCAAAAACATGGGATGAGCATAAAAATCTCAGTAAGGGATATAAAGGTAAGAAATGAATACATTATTCCATGTATGAAATCATACATTACTCATAAAACATATGCATTTTAACATACCTCGTCAAATCATTAATAAATCATAGAAATCATAAGACATAAAGGTAACATGAGGCATTCATAACATTCTTACGTAGGTAGTAACCCTCATGGTTACGTTTGGAATACCCATCACAATATATTTCATAAATCTCTTCGGATAAACCTTAATGTTTAACCCCTTCGCGTTACCCAATGCATTGGAGAGCTATATCGGGATCATCTGCCCTCAGTTTATCACGGAACCACCCGTCTTCATAATAATTCCCAAGAACTATAACATAATCGTATCACCTAACACATGCTTAAAAGAAACATATAATTTCCACTTTTCAATCAAAAGATATCAATACAACACATAGATGTAATAAAAACATTATGAAAACCATTTTCAATACCAAAATAAATGAAAAGTAATACATGGTATTTATTTTTATTTTAAAAAAAGGTTATGGCTTGTAGAGGAAGCTGAAACTCAAATAATGGTCACGGTAGAGGAGAAGTCGTTGTCGCCGCATACATAAGACAAAAAAACATTCCCTTTTTCGTTTAGTAAACACTTCATATAAAAATATTCCTTTTGAATAAACGTAAAAGTCAAAGGGTTTTATACACTGTATAAAAGAATGTTTTTTATAAAACAAAATATGCCTCAATGAAAGGATATTGAGACGAAGTCCCTTACCTCGTATCCGACATGACTCGATCATTATTTAATCTCCTGAATAATAAACATTAGTTAATTTCTACTTTCTTAAGAACCTTTTTAAAGTTAATTATTCCTTTTATATAACTTATTACCATGTCATGAACACTATGTAATTATTTAAGTTAATAACGGTCGTTTTAATGATCATTGGTACTTGAGTTAAAAATATTCTCTTTATAATTACAAGTTTTTCATGTCTACATTACATCCAGAGTTATATTAATTATGTAGATAAAATATATATCATATATATCCAGTATATACATGAATTTATATTATTACATAACATTTAGAGGTAAGAAATGAAATGCACAGTTCATTGATATGGTAAGTCGTACGTACGCATGAACGGTCCATTCATTTCTATTTCATATTTTATGGAATGGAATCATAATGATATAAAGGTATATTATAATTCCATTATAATATCATATTTAATATCATTAAATCCATCCTTTATACGTCCCACATATGGCATTAACGAATCAAATCACTTTGAGGGGGTGGTAGTCCGCACTTCCTAAAATGAAGATATTGCGTTTACCCATTATGGAAACCATAAAGGTATGACAAAAATGAAAAATACAGAAGCTTAAGGAAATAATAAACATATTATTTATCATATATAAATATAATGTAATCTTAATGGCCACCTTTTAGTGTGTTAGATGATTATCGAACAATCATCGTTTCGTGAGGCAGAAATTCGCCATCCACGGAAACAATATGCTCTTTAACCATTAGATGAAGGTGTGTGTAAGAGTAGCTCTAATACATCTTATAAAAATATCCTAGTATATTTAAGATACCTGTGTTGTTACAATATAAATGAATAAAAAGAGTTTAGGGGGCTGGAGAAGCAAAATAAAACAAAAGAACATTAGAGAAGACTTTACCTTTAAATCGGGTAACTCTTCTTGGTTTGAACCAAAATGGTTTCTTGAAGAGATTTATGCCTAAGGTAAGGCCTCTATGATGAATATAGGGATGTGTATAGATAAACTGATTAGTGATTGGCTGAGCCAATTGCTTGAGAAGTGTGGGTAATGAGGTAGAGGTGGGGGCCTTTTATAAGAGGAGAGGAGGGGTACTTTTGGAAAGGTATAAAATGTTACTTTATTTTCAAATGCTTTTCAGATTTTAAAGGTCCCAAATTAATGTATTTAAAAGATAAGGTGATAAGGGTTCAAAATATACTCATCTAATAGGTCTTTGACAAGTGTAAGTATTAGATTTTACATTATCTTTTCATTTTATTTAAATCGTTCATTAATGGGGTAATCACTGCATCATCATGATGTCATAAATAATTTAATTTATTTAATGTCTAAAAATTATAAAAAAAATACTATGATGTAGGAAATATATTTAGATTTTCAATGACTATTTATATTCCAATATTTCATTTATTTAGACAAAATTAAAAATGTTTTACTCAGGTGATACATTCTTTGTTATATTTAACTTTCTTTAAAAATAAAAGGACAAAAAGTCATTATCACACAAAAGTGACTCCATGGGGTGCCCAAGTTTGGAACAAGGAATCCCATGGTCGTCCATGACACAACCAGTATCATTAAGACACATTTTGGGGTCATTTTCTATTATTATGATATTATTTTATTATCTGTAACTACCCGATTTCTAATTAATCAAGATAATTATAGATAATTATCGTCGTTACTATTCACAATGTCTGAAAAAAATCATAATTAGATAATTTTGACCTTCTAATTAAAAATATGGAATCAATTTTACCAAATTCCAAACATAGAAATTGCAATAATTAGTTTAAATATAATTTCTGTTGTCAAAATAAATAGCCGGTTTTTTTGAAACAATATCTATGAAAAGTTTGGCACTTGTTTATGCCCAATTACAAAGTGAAATTAATCCCAATAACCACCATTGTATTACATTGTAAAAATATATTCTATTTACACTTTAAAACCAATTAAAAATATAATCTCTCCATATCATTAAATTAGATGAAAAAGTAGTTTTGATGTAAAATGCATTAATTTTCACTATTCATTAAAAAATGAACATTGTCAGAAAAATACCAAAAAATTATCCAAAGTAAATTTCAATGTCCCAATAATAAATAATAAGTTTATTTCTTCAAATATAGCTTATAAAATTGTCAAAATTTTTATTTAAAAAATAGTTTTCCACCAAAATGCAGTAAACCAATCTTTTATAAATATTAGTGTATTCCATGCGTAAGATTGGATTTATTCTCAATTTAAGCCTCTAAAACACTATCTAATTCATAAATAGAAATAGATAGGAATATATATTATTCATTAATTATGTGATATTTTACATTCGGGATGTACATTTTTTTTGAATTAATGGATTCCATTTATAAATGTCTTAATGGATTTGTGGGGTTCTCCCCAATTTTATAAAATGTTGAGGGTGGGTTTGAGTTTTTCTATTGAAAGATGAATTTTCATAGTATGTTGGACATTTAAACCCCATTTAATTTTTTTAAATATCTTTCAATGGTCACTATAAGAACTCAATGAACTTTTTCAGGGTGTTAAATGATTAAACATCATGTATTTAGAGTTCCTTCAATGTAATGTACAATGTCTGGTTTTCATGAATATGTGATTCCTATTTCGTCCATTTTAGACTTTTTGGATTACATGACATGTAAAAACATTACACACCATGTAAATCTTGTCATATATTTTCTTTGGGTACTACACGAATGATCTCTATTTCATTTTCCCACAGGTTCTTGTCTTTCGACCTAGGATCTCTCCTGGGAAATTTTGGTGACCACCTATCCTTATTGATTGATTCATTTATAATTTAATTTTTAGGGAAGTTGTGTTGTATCTATCTAAGTATGATATACATATATTTATTCATTTCCCTTGATCATGGTAGCACAGTTTCATTACGTTTATAATTTCATTGATCCATCATTATTATTATTCTTATTTCCGTCTTGATGAACCGTGCCATATTAAATCAGAATCTAACACATGAATTTTTTTACTAAGTATGCGATTCTCTTGAGATATATTGTGATACACCTTCTTCACATACCCTTTTGTGTGAGACATGTCTGTGGGGTTGGTGGTTCTATCTCTAGCCAATGTCGGATAAATTATAATGCTTCAGTTTCAGTAAATAATTACATAAATGATATGTAATTATTTATTCATTTATTTTTGTGAATTTAAATGAGTTCTTGATAAATGATGTTTTTCCCATGGTTATGGTGAATTAAATGGGGTTTTCAATGAATTTTGAAATGGATTTATAATTCAGTTTTTAATTATTGGTTTTGATGAACTGGTTTGGAAAATAGAGAACATGGGAATCCTTGGTTACTTAGTTGTATGGTTTTCTAATAGGCCTCATACTTTTATACAATTAGGGGTTTCACTCATGGGGTGTCACTCTACTCCCTAGGAATGTTTTCATATGGACTTGATAGACACTATTTGGGAGATTCACACAATAGTGTGTCCAAATGCTTCCTAGATTCAATGCATCTATTGATGGGATCGATGCACACATGCTTTTATATATTGGGGATATGAGTTTCCCATATATTTGGACCTAGTGTGATCCTTGGAATGATGCTGCCTATACTTTTGAATAGGGCCATTTTATTTAAACTTCTATATATTTTATATGATATGTGATGCATCCTCTGATTTTATATATGTGAGATTCCTTTAAAAAATTACCTGGATAGTTTGGAAATGTTGATATTGGAAAAATTTAATTTTTTCTGTTATTTTGAGATACAAACTATTTAACTACGTATCATGACTTATTTTCCTTAAAAGTTGACTAATATAAGATTATTATATATAAACATCCCATATAACACCATTGAGTGGTACCACTAGGCAAGTTAGATCACATCATGTGCACACCTATAGTGGTATGTAGACATTTTTATGCCCATTAATATTCGAAATGGAAAGGCGTTGTAGCGAAGTGGAAAGGTTTTTATTTACGAGATTTAGGTAGCTACTAGAGAGATGGTGGGACTTTTCCTATGATGTCAGATCGAGAAGTAAGTTTTAATTTTAAGATTTCCTTGGAAGTTGGACATGTACTATGGGATATTCTAACAGATTTTTAGTTGTATCACTTATAATTTCTTATTTTAGAAATGTTATTAATTTATCTCAAAAATATTTTCTTCTTTTATATATATATATATAATTCTGGTTGTTTTCACTGGTTTGGAAAAATCATTCCCTCTTTTTGTTGTTTGATTCATAGGTACTAGTATGCAGCATGTAGGGATCAGGCATTCACTTTTTGTATGTGGAAATTTGGGTTAGGTATGAGTTTGGGATGTTATCTTGGTCAATATTAGCACACTTTTGTTTCATAGTTGTTATTTCCACAAGAGTTTTTATTATAGGACAGTTGGTAGACCATAGATATGATTGTTGGGACATGAGAGGTAAGATTTGGGGAGTTCATGGATAGCTCATGCCATGACGAGACACATGATACAATGGGATGTTGGGATTTCTTTCTCCTCCCGTGAGTTCTTGATCTTAATTTCTATTTTTTTCTAATGTTTTCTAGTTTGAATATTTATTTCATGTTATCTAATCATTTCATCAATTGTTTTGTAACATTATTCCTCTGATACATATTCCACGGGTTCCCTTGGAGGGTGTAACTAATGTTCTTCAAGGGAATCTCCTTATAGATCATAATTTTTTTGAGGATATAGTGTAAGAAGATTTTGTTGTACAATAATATTTACATCAAGTACAGAACATAGTTGTTTTGGTACAAATAAGAGATAGAGGAGAATTGGATTAATCACCGGATTTCCTTTTGAATATGTTACCATACATTATTTGTTATTTGGATCCTAAGGATGTGATGAAATTGTGGATAATATATATTAGATTCTCAAATTCTGGGACACACCTGAGAGTATCATGGTAATGTGTGTGGTATTCTGACATATGGGTCCCAAAATGTCATGATGGGATTCAAAGGTGCTTGTGGATAAGAACGTGGTCTTTGATTTGAGGGGTTTCATGAATCTCTACTTTCATATGTATATTCTAGAGTAACTGAAGATGATGATGTCAACAGAGTTCCTCTCATTGCAATAGGGAGAGAATTTAGTTTGGGAATATACCTATCAGTTTGTATAGGTGGTTGATTTTGCACCAGAGGTAATAAAGAATGAAAATATTAGAGATTAGAAGTATATGTAGGGTTTGTGATTAGATATTAGATCAAAGGTATTTATACTGGAGATTTTGACTAATGTGTATATGATAGAAAGTGATATGATGCATGATATGAATATGGAGGTAATGTTCGATTATTATTCCCTTTCTTTTCGGCCCTGTGGTAGATTTAGTGATTTTTAGGGAAAAATTTGAAGTGGAAAGATCATCACAGGAGTAATAGATGTGGTTCATAGTGAAATCCCTCTTATATAGGTTTAGTTATGATTATAAGTGTGCCTCTAATTTTCTATAAATGTTGAATGGTTAGGCATACATAACGTTCTTTCCATTTTTTATGATTATGTGAAATAATTTTGGCTTCTTTGAACATCTATATTGATTCTTCTAGGCTATGAGAACTACTCATTATTGGGAGGTATCACCATCTCCAAAGGCTATTGTGGTGCAATATTACTGATCAAAGACTACATGGCATCAACCATAAACCACAAGAGTGATACACATTCTTGATGTAGTTGAGTTGTCTATGGTGGTGGATGAAATTCTATAGATAGTGAGTGGTACCCTTTTTATTGCATATTTAGTAGTGATTTCATTATTTCATACTGGTGTTTCTCACTCGTTTATGTTCAGAATGTTTTTTGATATGCTTAAACATTATACAGATCTCATTTCCTTTGTTTTTTAGTTAGAGACACATCTTGGGAAGAATAAAAGGGTAGGTCTTTCTTTTTATTTTTTTTTTCACTTTCAATTGTTGATGCTAAGTTAGTCTAATATTTCCTCATTCATAATCTAGATATATTTGATAAAATAATCATGATAGACTAGATTTGTTCTCATTGTGATGAGGTTGATTTTTTTCATTTATGATTGATTGCAATTGACGGAATATTTTAGGTGTTTCAGGGGGAGTGAGATCTAACGTTTGTTTGTGCATAACCTTCCCAACAAGAGCTTAAAAGTGTGATTTTTGTTTTAGTATTTGATCTTCATGAATATTCTTATCTTTTTGACCATCCAAATATTTTTGTTATATGAGTTTTTACAAGAAAATTACTCTATGATTATTCTAAAGAGGGTGGTAGACTTCATGATTGAACAGGTTCTAATTATACACTTAATTTTTTTACCTTATTTTAATATGGCTCCGGTGGAGGTAAAAGTGATCAATATTCTGTTTAGTGACCTGATAAGAAAATGTTTTGTTCACCATAATTTTTCTCTTTTTGTATCACTTGTGATCTTTTCTATGAAGGAAAATGGTTGAATTCAATTATTTGTGGACCTTCCACATTTCATAATGTATAATGTTTACTCTTTCATGGTATAATGTTGTTTCATAGTGTTGATTATTTATTATTACTATTCTTACAAGTATATTTGATATGATAATGTTGAAATATGATAATGATGGGTGTTGACGCTGCTTTTTTGTCACAGAGTCCAATGGAATGTAAATGGAAATGACTTAGCACAAATTGATTCATCCTTTGAAGAAAACATCAAAAATCAACAAAAGCATGAACAAGGGATCAAGAACACATAGGTCGCGCAAGTTCCCTCATATTCGCGCAAGTCTACTTGCGCGATGCATGATGGTCACGCAAGTGACTTGCGCGACCTAAGTGATAACTTCCTGGGGTCTTCTCCTGCATATAAATAGACCATGTGGGCCCCCCCATTGGAAGAGTATTTTTCCCAGAAACTCAGATTTGATCTCCTGGTGCCCTAGTCTCTTCTCAAAGCTTCTGAAAAACTTCTAAGGTAATTTATTACCTAAAACGGAAGATCTAAATAGGGGGAGGAAGTCCTAAGTGTTTAAAATCATCAAAACTTGCGCGCCTGAGTGGCTAGCCCATAAGGGAAAAGGCCCCACTTGCGCGCCGCCTTACTCCTTCAATAGAACATGGGCGCCCCTCTTCTGGAAGAACCTCAAGAGGATTATAAAGGCTATAATCAAGGATCGCTCAAGTATTACCCTTCTGGTTAACCATCACGCAAGTACCCATGTGTCGCGCAGGTATACCTGCACGACCAGGACTTGTGTGACCACTCAGTACCTGCGCGCCTTTCCAGGACTTGCGCACCCCTGCCTTTTTGGGTGCCCTTCTTGCCCATTTCACCCCTCTTAAGCCATTCCACCTCTCCTATTCAAGACTCAGTCTTCAAGACACTCTTCAACGCCATTTATGGCATGATTTCATGATTTGACTTCGTTATCTGAAAGGAATTCTGTGGAGTATCTCTCAAAACCTAGTTATTTACACATATTTATGTCACTAAAGATTGAGATTTCATTCATTCAACCTCATCCTTTAAGATGAGAGAATCCTTAACCTGGGTCTCCTATTCAGGAATAATCCCCAGTCATAATTCTCAAATCTGGGCATCCTCTTTAGGAGTAAGCCCGAAGTCCTCTAATCTGGGCATCCTCCTTAGGAGTAAGCTTTAGATCCGCTAACCTGGGCCTCATTTTCAGGAGTAACCCCAGTCATAATTCCCCAAATTATGGGCATCCTCCTCAGGAGTAATCCCCAAACCATAATTCCTTTAACCTAGGCCTCCTTTTCAGGAGTAAGCCCTAGTCCAAATCTTCTAATGTGGGCATCCTCCTTAGGAGTAATCCCCAATCACAAATATGGGCGTCCTCTTTAGGAGTAAGCCCCAGTCTTAGTTTTTCTTAACCAGTCCTAATTTACCTTTGATCTGGGATTCCTTATTAGGAGTAAAACCCAGTCAAGAGTCCTATCCTAATTTGGGCCTCCTTTTCAGGAGTAATCCCCAAGATAGAGTATTCAAATATCCATAAAGCACATATACCTTTATAGACCCTATTACTGGATTTGTTCCCTGAAGTAAATCCAAATCATCATTTATCTGGGAAGTCACACATATATAATTCCCACATTATTTCTTATGATTGCATCTTTAATGGCACAATTGTCTAATTTTTAACAATACCTCTTGTTTCTCACACCAAGCATGAATCATGTGATCTTAGAGTGTTAAAGTGATTATGAAATTCTTTTTTGAGCCATCAATCATAAAAATCATACTCCCTTACTCGAACTATGTGGGTTCTGATTCATTTTCTAAACAAAGGATACATAGGTATCCCATCTGTGGGTCCGATACCAACTCTGAAATAATCCATGTCCTTCTGAATGACAGTAAACTTCAAGTACCCCACCGAGTGGCTTTAAAATCAGCATGGTCATCATAATGACCAAGAGACTTCTATATAAATGTGTCGAAGGGTAACATTGACCAAGAATCTCTAATAAATACAGATGATTCTCTATCGATGAATAACCTTGAATACATATAAAATATTCCCTAAATTTCCTACATATTTAATCATTGATTTTCAGATCTGAAGGAAAGCTCATTTTATACTTGGTAATGTAATAAGGATTCACGAGCAAAACTTAAATCTATAAAGAGAGTCCTGGAGTAGACAATAAATCCCCTCAAAAAGGTGTGATGAGTCCGACCTCTCATCCTCTCGACCAATGCAAATTCCAAAGCATCATCAGTCCACAAACTAATGAGCGCCTACCTTTGGAAAGAATGTCTAAATGGATGTGGAATCATTGGTTGTTTCCGGTTCTACAAACAAACCTGGTAGAAACCGATCAGAATGTTTGAACCTCCCATCAAGGCGGTCAATCACCGGATTCCGAGGGAAACAAAAAAATGTTGAACCCGTCATGAATCTTTAACCAAGTTAAAATGATGTTTTACCTATTTGTTACGGCCCTATTTAAAACTCAATGAGAGGGCCAACAAAAACAATCATTGACATATGTACTCATCCAAAATATGTAGTGGTTGAATTTATCTTGATTACGTCTATTATATCAAATAGGCACTCTTTTCCAAGATCTTCTACATTTATAGAATGGCTGCTCTCAAATTCACACCTGTGAATGCTGCTGCTGCAAATGCCACTGCTGCTACTCCTGTTGGATCGTCATCCGTTCTGAGGATGACATCACCTACTCAGCGTCTTCAACGCTGGTTATCAAATGCGCTGGTTAAGGAGTAATTTCAACACGGTACCATCCCAACTCTGGAGGCTTCCCCACAATCCCTCTAAGTGAACAACTCATACTGGTCGTCCAAACAATGACAACCAGTGATAAAAAAGAAGGTGGTGTTGACTACCGTATCCAACCGTTTCGGGTCATTATCCCCTAGAACGCAATCACCGTTCACTCCCTTATTCTGAGGAGGTGAATGAGCAGGTCCTTCATGGCCTTAATTCAAGTAGACAGGAGTCCTTTCGAGGGTTCCCACCAACAATCTCCACTAGACTCGTGCGGTAGTGTGCCCTCAATATGATGACGGTACCGACTCCAGGCGTTTGGCTCAGGTTCCTTGAACCCGAGCAGGCAAGACGAACCACCAGAGGCGGAATCCGGTCAACAGTGAGCAGGTTCTCATCTCTTCCATCTTCGGAGAAGTCCACCAACCTAACTTTGTGGAAAGCAAATAGCAGGCACACACACCTGCCCATTTTAATTCCGCTGTCCAGCAGCCTCGTCTGGTAGCATCACGCCAATCTCGACAGGCAATTCTGGCAGAGTACTATAGGCAAGAACATACACCTGTTTATACATCATCAACTAGTCAGCAGACTCGTCTGACTACATATGATGGATCTCGTCAAATAAGTTCGATGAAGTGTAATCAGCAGGGACATACACTTTCTAGTATTAATCAAGCCTACCGACGGTCTCTCTTGGTAACATTCAGAGAAGTCAGTCGGAAAACCCCAGTAACAAACAGGAGGAAGAATCAACTCTCTTCCCCCATACTTGAGTACTTTTAGGATTCACTAACAAGAAAATGATGATAGAAGTGGCACATACACCTACTCCAAGCACGTAATGGACGTATATCCTCGTTCCGGCAGCAGAAGTCACCAAGAATATTCTATCAATGGTGAAAGAGCAGAAGCAAATCCCTGCTCATATTCTGGATGCTTGCCAGGATATTATAACAGCTTCAGCAGCATCTCAGGGAAAGACACATAAATCTATCCCTACCAGTGGAGTGACACATCAACAGTTCACTCCAGAACAGACACACACATCTGTTCCAGTCCAAGAGGGTTGTGGGGAATACTACCCCATATCATACGGACAACCAAGTCAGGCACATACACCTGATTTGAGTGGATATCGTCAGCCTAACATGGCCATCTTTCCTGATCAGGTATATACACCTGCTCAGAGTAGCCACTTTCATCAACAAGTGGTTTCCAAAGAGATTAAGAAGGCATCTAAGGAAAAGACCCGCCTAGCATAGTCAGGATATCAAGAGCCAATATGTAACAAGGGCTTGCTCGATGCTAGAGTTCTTGAATCCCTCATACAGTTATCTGTTGGAATTCAAGATTCTACTCCCTCAGTTCCCAATAGTGGGAACATTAATTCCGAAGGTCTTCAACAGAAAATTCCTCATGAAGTCTTGCTTCATGACAATTCGGTCTATCTTGTAGTTTCATCTTCAGATGAGAGCCACAGGAACCCTCTGTGTGGTCAGAAGACCAAGGAGAAAGAGATCTCATCTTTTGTTTTAACCCATTATGGTGGTCCTCCCCATGATGATAAATTTTGTTGTGAAAGTCTTCTCCGCAGTAGTGATGCACATTGCGTGGAAAATGCTCTAGTGGACAATATAGTTGTGAGAAAGCCCTCTTATCTTGAGGCACATGAAAATGCGAAACCATTCATGTCTGAAGCTTCATTGCTATCAGGTGGAATTCTTTCTCAATCAGAAGATAGCCCAGGGTGTAGGTCACTCTCTGAACCACCCCTAAGTCATGCATCTTCTAGTTTGATCAATGATTTCTCTACCAATCCTGTTGAACCTAATGAAGTAACAAGGAAACACCAACTCTGGACAAATCATGTAGAATAATATTCATCAAATGATAAAGAGGAAATGCTGAACATGAGAAAACAACTGGTGAATGGTGATGTGCCAATCATGTTTTGGCCTATGGCTGACTCTTAGTATGACATTCTAGAAATGTTGACAGAGGATGAAATTCATGATATTCGTCTCAAAATATGGAAAACTCTTTGTGAGTTGAAAAAGAAATTATTATCTTATGATGAATATGAAAATAATCTTAAGATAATAGAAGGGTTCCAACATCAAATTGATTTGGCATCTCTATCAGTCTCTCGATATTCGAAGGCTGAAAAACAACAGAGATCCCTTCAACGTTCATGCCTTGGCACACTAAGAATATTGTGTCAGTTAATTTCCAATGCCCCATACGGTATTCGTGTATGAGGATGGGGTGTTCATGGAGCACTGCATTTCACATTGCTCTCAAGTCAGCAAATTCCACTGAAAATTGTCTCATGCAATGTTGTTGCCCATGGCCGGCCATAGTCAATGGGCTTTGTTTGTATTAAAAATCTTTCCCAAGAATAGGCTTCAACTACTTCCTCTCAAAATCAAGAATACAGAGAAAAAGTTGTTGAATTACTATTGCATCAAGCAAACAAGAATATTGAACAGGCCTCTCGTTTGGAGCAAGCACATCATCAAGTGACATAAGTGTCGGAAATTATCCAACGTAATTTTGAACTGGTTGATAAAATTTGATACAGGTTAATGGATCCAGCTAATTTCCAGACTAAGGTTCCCATGATCAGGAGGGATTTTAAGAAATTCTCAGACATATCATGTCAAGAGACACCCCAGCTCGCCAGACTGGGGACTCATTTAAACCAACCCTCATAATCAACAAATAGGATTCTAGGAGTTGATCGAGAACAGTAGGAACAGCCCCAGTCCACTGGAATGGGGACTTTTTCAAATCATCAACCCCCTCTTCAGAGAATTTCGGTTTTCTCTCGATTGAGGAAGATGCCTCAAGAGGAACGAAGAGCCAAATTATCAAAAGATTCCCTCTAAATTATGGTTCATTAAGAAGTTCCCTAGGGATCGAAACAACAAAATACAATGTCTCATCAAGGAAATGGAAGAAGACAATATCACAGAAATGCTGATAGAAGGGATGAAATGAGTTATGCATCAATCAATGTCATCAATGCTGTTGTTTCTGATCCACCAGATGAGGCTCACTCAGGGGACTCGGATGAAGGGGATCCTGCTCAAGAAGATGTACACACCGACACAAATGAAGAATGTGTGCGTACAAGAAATCAAAGGATTACTCAGAGCCTAGATAATCCTTCAAGTAAACCACTTCCCCCTCTCCGAAAAGGATCCAAAAAAGGGAGGGGATGGAATCAGATTACATATCCTTCTTCTGGAGAAGTCCAATCGCTATCACTAGAGCAAAGGTTTTCACAACAGGAGTAATAAATGAAGGAATTAAGGAGGTTGAATGCAGAACTACATCAGGGTAGTCTTCTTAATGAGTGTGTTGGAGTCAGTCAGCCAAGGGAATTTGTTGTAGCTACTGATATGGACTAGGAATACCCTCCTCTATCAGTACACCCTCACAGGTCTAATCTTATGGGTCAAGTGAAACAACAGTTGGCAGTGCTCCCATCAGTTGCAGTACCAGCCACCACATCTGTCCAAGCTCCAGTTATTACACCTACCCAAGTCCAAGTTCAACTGTATGTTTCTCAAAACATAATAACTACCATTGAGTCATTAATATCTCAGTTAGAAACTATGGAAGGGAAACGTGTGTAGGTTCAACCAGATAAGAAAGTTTACCCTGAATGGGTAGATTCAATCTCTCCTCCATCCAGTTTTGGGAACCCTGTATTCTCTATTTTCAATGGATCAGCCGACCCTGAACAGCATTTGATGCATTATGTGTCTTGTTGTGATCCTATGATGGGAACTCCCAAGCAGCAAGAAGCAGTAAACCTCAGATGCTTCGTACATACCTTGCAAGGGCCATACATTGTCTAGTATACAAGTTTGCAATCCCAGTCAATTATTGGATGGGAGGATCTTCTCCAAAAATTCCTTCATCAGTTCATCTCAACTTTTCCAAAGACAACATTTTTCGATCTTACAAATTGTAAGAAAAGAGAGAATGAAAGGGTCTCATATTTCATTGCTCGCTGGAAGGGATTAACATATTTTCTAAGCTTAGCACTTCCTCAAGAAGAATTGTTTCCAATCTGTGTGGAAAATCTGCGTGACAAATTATGCATGTCGTTAATCCCTATGAAATACACAGGAGGGTTTCAAGACCTTACTTCAATCGCTCAGCTGATTGAAGATTCCCTTATACAGGCTAAGGCTAAATCTCGTGCAATTCCATCATCTCTAAGAAGGATAATGGGTAAAGTAGAAACTACTACAGTTATGCTTAAAAAAGCACATGTACGTGTCGCTACCTCAAAAACTTCATCTTCTTGAAGGTCTCCACCTTCGGAGCGCCAACAATAAAGGTCGTTTCGTCCAGACGATCAAAGAGATCAAAGAAGAAAACAATTTTAGGATCTGAAGAGAAAAATATACTCTTTCCGAAATGAACAAGTTCCTGTTTATTTCATTTCGGCTCTTGAAAATAATTTGGTTCAATTTCCAATTCCCAAGAAGCCAAAAAAGGAGATGAAGACCGTCCCAATTATTTCACCTTTCATCAAATGTTGGGGCATCCCATCCAGGAGTGTTTTGTCTTCAATGTCCTCCTGTAAAAGATGGTCGACTCGGGACAAGTCAAACTGAAAAGTTCTTTAGCTCAGGTAGCATGTGTTACTGCTACAGTTCTAGAGGAGAAAGGCGAACTGAAAGAAGTCAAAAGAAAAAATGCACAGGAGTATGATTATTGGATGGTCAGAAAGATAGTCAATCGAACTCATGCAATTTTGAAAACACAAAAAAAGAAACCAATTGTGTCTTCTGCCAAGAATGTTGCGGCAAAACCCTCTTCGTTAGAGGGAAAGTCCTCAAACAAATGGGATGATTCAAAGGAATAAAAAGAATCAGAAGAATATGAGTATGTGTCATAGCCTAAGTTGTCTTTGACTTTGGCGGACTTCATTCCATCTACTTCAAAGCCACGGGCACCACCCCACCAAACGGCACAGCCTAAACAGGCTAATCAGGCAGAGTTTTCATTAGACGAAGAGTTAATCTTTGGTTCTGTTAATATGATTCAATTAACAGATCCATATCCCAGTTGTAGTTTTGATTTCAATGAGCCTGAATTACCTGTATCAAACACGGGAATCCGGGGAAGTTCCAGGGGCTCAGGATACCAGGGAAGACGTGGATATTTCAGAAGCCACTATTCCAATTCTACCCCTTCCAGAATTGTGAATGCTGCAGAAACTCGTGGTAGAGCCCTTCAGTGAGCTCAGCAAGAACAAACAAGTTCTTCTACCAATAGAAAATTCAGTCCTGGCACAGTTATTTTGGAAGACCGGTTGAAGGTTTCATCTTCTTCCTCTCAGCAAGTAAATGGATCTAATCGGTCTAATCTTCCAAAACCAGGAATATTGCCAACTCTTATCCCAATACAAGATGCATCAACTTCCAAATCATATGCTTCCAAGGTAACTTCTAAACCACATATTCCTATTGGGAAACGTTGACCTCTGGATCAAAAGTATTATATATTGAAACACTTGGCCCAAGTACCAGCCAAGTTATTAATTTTGGATGCTCTGAATCTGTCAAATGATCTTCGGGAAGCACTCATTGAGGCTTTGTCAAGTCCTCAAGAGTTTGAAACTGAAATTGCTACAACTGAAGTCTATCACATAGAGAATAATCAAGCAGAATGCCATGAAATAATATCTTTTACTGATGAAGATAAAGATGATGTTGTTCATGGACATATTAGGCCATTGAACTTGTCTGGAAAGGTCAATGGTGTAGAAGTCCGAAGAGCTTTCATTGACAATGGCTTAGGAGTCAACCTCATGCCCATTCGTAAACTTCGTCGATTGGGCCTCACAGAATCAGATTTATCTCCTTCTACAATGATGTTAAAAGGATATGATAAAAATGAACAAGAACCACTGGGTGATGTTACACTCAGAACTCAGTTTAATGATCTTGTATCCAATTCAGATTTCATGGTTTTTGGTCAAGACTCAGTTTTCAACATCTTGCTTGGAAGACCCTGGCTACATCAACATGCGGCTATCCCTTCATCATACCATCAATGTCTCAAATATTGTTTTGATGGTCATGTTGGGACATTATATGGTGATAAGGCCCTGTTCAAGACATGTGAGTCTCAATACATTGAGGCGGAATTCTATCAGATGAAGGGAAGGGAGAAATCCACAACAAAGGAGATTACCAAAGTTAATTCTCCATATGGTTTGGAGAAAATTCCTGTAAATCCATTTATACAAGTGAGTATAGATTATGTGTTGCCTATCAGTCAAATTGACAAGACAGGACCAAATCAAAATACTCTTATGGAAAGATCCATAATGTCAATTACGGCAATCCATCCAGACAACATGGGAGAAATTGGTAATCTACCAAGTAGTGATGAAAGCACAAATGGTGATGTCTTTATTTCATCTGCTGAAATCCAACAAGACTATGTTTCACCAATTAGGACAGAATAAGTTATAGCAACATCGGATTTGAACAATGATGTCGATTCTCAATCCATCATCTCCTCTTTATTACCCAAAGAAGACCCTTCATCATCAATCGGGTCGAAAATGGAAGCTTCTTCTTCATGATATGAAAATTTTGACATCTCTTAGGATCATGAAAATTATAATTTATCATCTACTATTCAAGTAGAAATGGAAGAAATAATACATGATGAAGAAGAAGAGAAATATCTCAGAGATGCTCCTCCAGTATTTGAAGAGGGTATCTCTACCACTGTGGATGAACTCAGAGAAATAAATCCGGGTACAAAAGAAGATCCACACCCCACTTTAATCAGTGCGGCCATGACTCTTGAAGAGAAAGAGATGTATATTTCTTTTCTATATAAAAATGGAGATATATTTTCCTGGAACTATACAGAAATTCCCGGGCTTGATCCTGATGTTGCTACTCATCATTTGGGTTTACCAAAAGAACATCGAGGATTTAAGCAAGCCGCGAGAAGAACACACCCAACTTATGCATCCAAAATTGAAGCTGAAGTGGATAAGATTATAAAATATAACTTCATCAGGGAAGTTCAATATCCCAAATGGTTGGCTAATATTGTCCCTGTAATGAAGAAGAAACGACAAATTAGAGTTTTCATCGATTTCAGAGATCTTAATCGGCATTATCCTAAGGATTATTTCCCAATTCCGATTACAGAACTTCTAATTGATGCAACAACTACCTATGAAGCACTTTCCTTCATGCATGTATATTCTGGATATTATCAGATCATAATGGCCCTAGAAGAAGAGGAATCTACAGCCTTCAGAGCCCCTCAGGGTGTGTTTTTCTATCAGGTAATGCCCTTTGGCTTAAAGAATGCAGGTGCAACGTATCAACATTCCATGCATCGTATCTTCAAACCCTTCATAGGGAAGTTTCTTGAATTCTATGTAGAAAATTTGTTAGTTAAATCCAAACAACTTTCTAATCCCTTGGCTGATTTGGATGTCATATTCCACAAGCTTTGACAACATAATTTGAAGATGAACCCCTTAAAATGTGCTTTTGGGGTAACCTCAGGAAAATTCCTTGTCTTTGTTGTACGCCATCATGGTATTGAAGTCGATACAAAGAAGACCAAGTCAATCCTTGGTATGTCACCTCCTCGAAATTTGAAAGAATTAAGAGGAATTCAAGGACACTTAGCCTATATTCGGCGTTTCGTCGCCAATTTGGCAGGAAAAAGTTTACCCTTCACCGAATTGATGAAGAAGGGAGTCAATTACCAGTGGACTGAAAAATGTCAATAAGCATTCGATATTCGCAAAAAATACCTCTTGAGTCCACCGGTACTTATGCCACTTGTTGAAGGAAGACCACTTATCCTTTACGTGATAGCTCTAGAGTGATCATTGGGTGCCTTTCTTTCTCAAAAGGATGATGCCGGGAATGAAAATATTCTCTACTATCTCAGTCGAACCATTCTTGAAGCAGAAACCCGGTATTCAAGTATTGAGAAGTGATGCCTGGAATTAATCATTGCAGTTCAGAAGTTGAGACACTACCTGCAACATCACGAGGTCCAATTGGTATCTCGTAATAACCCGCTCAAATTTATCCTTAGTCGTCCAATGCTTACATGGCGTCTGGAAAGGTGGGAAGTTATTGTGCAGCAATTCGACATTCAGTATGTGTCTCAAAAGGTGAAAAAGGGCCAAGATCTTGCGGATTTCTTGGCTGAACACCCTTCAGTGGAAGACACATCTTGAGATATTGAACTCCCTGATGAGGAAGTCTTCTATGTTCAAGAAAGTCCTTAGGCATGGGAAATGTATTTTGATGGTGCTTCCAGAAGTCCAACAGGGAGGAAAATAGAAAATCCTAAATTCTACAAAGTTGTCTTAGAAATTGTGATCATTTCTCCAGAAAAGGAAGTGTTACCTTATTCCTTCTTATTTTGGGAAGGTGGCACCAATAATTAAGCCAATTACCAAGCTCTCATCACAGGCTTGGAATTAGCGCTTCAAGCACAAGTGAATCAGTTAAAAGTGAAAGGTGATTCAGTCCTGGTAATCAAACAAGTCAATGGGGATTATGCCATCAGAAAAGAAGAACTAATACCTTTTTATGATTATGTCAGAGAGTTAATGGCGGAATTCCCTTTGGAACCGACATTTTCTTATGTCCCAAGATCACAAAATGCTCAAGCTGATGAACTCGCTAATATATCCATAGCTCTGGAAGATCCAAATCGGGACGAGACAACCTTCAGTATTGCCCACCGTCATGCAATTTCACCTTATGTTCGAATTAGAATAGAGGAAATTAATTAAATTTGTTCTGTTCTTGAACCGTATGGTCATACTACAGGATGGATGTCACCTATCAGGGAATACCTTCAAAATGGAACACTTCCACCTGATAGAGCCGAGAAAGAACAAATCTGGCGACGTGTGGTAAAGTTTACTCTTTATGATATCCCAGAACACCTAGAGAAAATTCTATACAAATGTGGTTTTGATGGAGTTCTCTTCAGATTCATTAATGGTGAAGAGACAGTGGCTGTCATGAAAGAAGTGCATGCAAGAGTCTATGGTTCCCACCAGTCTGGACATAGACTGTCTTATCAGATTTGAAGGTTTGGATACTTTTGGCCTTCAATGATACGAGATTGTGTCGATTTCATAAAGAAGTGTTATTCATGACAAGTACATTTGAACTTCATTCATCAACCTCCAGAGATTATTCATACAGCTAAATACTCATGGACATTTTCCACATGGGGAATGGATGTGGTGGGACCTTATCCTTCGGCTACGGCCAAGCATTTTAAGTACATTCTTACTGCTACTGACTTATTTTCCAAATGGGCAGAGGAAATACCTCTCAAGGAAGTCAGTTCTAAATGTGTTTTTAGCTTCATCAAGTCTAACATCATTACTATATTTGGTGTCCCTCATACCAGATTGATGGACAATGGCACCAACTTCTGTTCATCTGAGGTGAAGAAGTTGTATCGAAAATACAACATCAAATCAAACCATTCATCTCAGTATCATACAACGGCCAATGACCAGATAGAATCCTTTAATAAGACTCATTCGAATATACTACAAAAGATGGTTGATAAAGATAAGAGGTCATGTCCTGATAAACTCGTTCATGCTTTATGGGCTTATCGGACTACCACCCGCATTGCAACCCGGTCTACTCCATATTCACTGGTCTATCGAACAGAAGTCTTCTTGCCCATTGAAGTTCAATTGCCTTCACTTAGAGTTTCCATTTGTGATCAATCATCTACAGATTAACAATCTCAAAAGTGATTTAATGAATTGGAAAGGTTAGATGAGAAAAGATTGTGCACTTTTCACCACATGGAAGTCTATCAGAATCGAATAGCACGAGCTTTTAACAAAAAAGTTCGTCTTCGTTCATTCACTCTAGGAGAATTGGTATTAGTTCTAAGAAGTCCAATGATACCAGGAAAGAAACCTCCCAAGTTTGAGCCAAAATGGGACGGACCTTATTCAATACATAGGGTCTACTCCAATGGAGCTTATTCAATAATCTCTATGGATGGAGAACTCATCACTACTCAAAAAAATGCCAGATTTTTTAATAAGTATTTTTTATAAACACAAAATACATCATAAAATGGTCCAGTATGACTATAAACTGCAACTTGGTCCAACATGACGTTAAAATGTTCCCCCAAAATGGTCCAATGTGACCTGAAACTGCATCTTGGTCCAGTATGACCTTAAACTGCAACTTGGTCCAACATGATGTTAAAATGTGCCCCCAAAATGGTCCAGTATGACCTTAAACTGCAACTTGGTCCTGTATGACCTTAAACTACATCATCAACAGTCCATGAAAATGACCATAAACTATTTACAAGTCCCATACATCCCGAAAGACATTAAACTGTGATGTCCTAACTACATGACGCTAAATTTCATAGAAGTACCTTACGTCCGGAAAGACATTAAACTACATAATCATCAAAGGTCCTGTATGACTTTAAACCACACCACCGTCAAGCATGACATTAAACTGCACCATCCACGGTCCATGCATATGACCTTAAACTATTTGCACTTTCGTCCAACATGACGCTAAACTGTATCGTCCTTTTTTCGTCCAACATGACGTTAAACTGTGGGAAAAAAGTCCCCAATGCATCCAACATGAATTGAAATGGTATACTCTTTTGTCCTCACTGCATGACATTAAACTGCAAAGTCCCCCTTTCGTCCAACATGACGTTAAACTATATTGTCCCCATCGCCCTAACTACATGACTCTAAACTGTACAAAATGTCCTTGATACATCCTACATGACATTAAACAGTACTTTGTCCCTACTATATGACATTAAACTGTGCAGAACCAATAGTCCTAAATGCAATACTTTAAACTGCATAGTCCCTTCATACGTCCTACATGATGTTAAACTGTGTTTCGTTAAGGTTGTTCCTACCTATTGTTTCTCACACCAAGTATGACTCACGTGATCATAGAGAAAACATCAACCATAACACTCTCTTTGTGCCGCTAACCATGTGTAAGTCCCAACAACATAATTTTTTAGGTCATTGTCCCCAAGAACAAATTGATCATTAATTCATTCTTTAATTGAACTACACAGACTTTGATCCTTGCCTTCTAGGATGGGTATGTAGGCAACCTCCCAAGGTTCAAGCCCAAAATCAGTATCTTCACGTCGGTTCATCTCCATCTCATACGATGTTGATTTGTGAAACCGCCCCTAGAATCAATATCTTTACATTGGTTCACTTTCGTCCTTTCTATACGATGTTAAACTATACAACACTTTTGTCCAGTATGACAATAAACTACAATATTCTTTGATACCCTCACTTGAGAGGGAATCATTATTTACATTGATTTTCAATCATGTTTCATTTCAAAGACTATGTTCATACATGGTAATGCCCTAACCTTTTATCTTGGGTTAAACCATCACTGTACTAAATTCCCCTTTCACCCTTCACATATACGAACCAATTTTTTTACAAAGGGTATTTCTAGAACAACATGGGCTTCATTCCCATCCTTATGGGATATGTAGGAATGTTCGAGTGTCCCTCAAATCCAGCCCTAATTCTTTAGGCCTAACCCCAAATTCCATTTTCATTCCCTTGGCTGAAAAGTCCCCATGAAAACACACATAGTGTATTTCTTATAATGGTCCAAGATCTATGACCCTAAACTAAGATCTCTAATCCTTTTTTCCCAAACGACCTTAAACTGTAGTTTAAGAACTACGTATGGCTTGATTCTCATCCTTATGGGATACGTAGTGAAATCCAGCACTCAGGACCCATCCATAAAATGATTATGGTTAGCATTGATTTGTGTATCTCTGTATACATTGGACAATACCCATTTTTATGTGTCATAATCCTAACCTTAAATAATTTCAGATCTTCATAACCTTTTTCATGACTTGTAGTCACAAAAATGTCAAACTTCTGAGAGTTCTTTTTCCTGACAATGCAGCACGTTCCCATAGGTGGCCTTGCATAAACAGTCTACATAACAGACTTGTTAGCCAAAAGATACTATTATCTAACTATGCATCCAATTCCCTTAGGTGGCCCTACATAATTCATCCCCTTAACGGGTTTGTCGGATAGTGGCAACTTCATTTTTGGAAAGAATGCCTCTTTTGTCCGTATTTGTCTTAAATTACAGTATTTAAGGATTAGAAAAAACATTCATCCTTAACATATTTGTCCCATATCCTTTTTCATGATCTGAAAGTATTCAAGTCTATAGTTTATATTCTCCTTCCCTATGTTTGGGTCAGACCTTCGTAGGAGTCATAGTCATCCAGTTCTTCAATAATATTGTTTGGAAATATCTTCTTCATATTCAAGTACCTCTTTCCATACATCAACCTCTATACTTGGGAAGATTTGAATCCCCATAAACTTTCACCGGTTTTTAGCACAAGGAAAGTAAATTTCTGAGAGTTCTTTTTCCTGACTATGCAGCACGTACCCATAGGCGGCTTTGCATAAATAGTCTACATAACAGACTTGCTAGCCAAAAGTTACTATTTTATTTAACTATGCAGCCAATGCCCTTAGGTGGCCCGGTATAATTCAACCCCCTAATGGGTTTGTTAAATAACGGTAACTTCATTCTTGGGAACTAATTCTTCTAATTCATTTTAGGTCTTTTTCATTTCATTCCTCATATTCAAATATTCATAAGTCATATTTTACTTATTTTTTTCATACTTGAGTATGGTTCTATGTTTTCAGATGAGTTGTCAAGGAATTGAGTCAATTCTAATCCATTTCAGTCAAAGCTATTTCGACCTTAAACATTAGCCTTTTTATGTCCGATGTGCATGAATTTAAACTACCCACACAAGACAAAGGAACATTGAATAAAAATCAAGTTCCATCTCACTAAACATACATTTCCTATGATTTAGGTAACATTGAGCAATTAAAATGTTCAAGTTTGTAGGGTTATTTACATTAATCCTAGTAAAATCAAACTATGATTGCTAGGCCCATTGGATTAGGTAAAATCTAAAGCATGTAGAAAAAGAGAATAAAGGTACAAATGAGTGAAGGTGAAAGTGTTTTTCATTGATACATAGGAGATAAAAGGACATCCACAGATTGGAGTCTCTTCTCTTTTTCAAGAATTACAAGATGCTTTCAACATAACTCTAAATTTGATTTACAACATCCCGAGCTTCATCAGCAACCACCTAAAATAAATTCATTCAACTGGATATAATAAGAGTTGCAGTGATACCAGCTCTTCTTAGAATAGTTGTAAAAGGATGTTCTTTAGTGCGGTTTGTAGAAAATTTTCTTGCTGATCAAACGGTGACTCTATTTCTTGTCCAAGAGACTTGGAAGATGGATACATGGATTTGATAATGGATAATTGGAAGTATAGATCCATTTGGAGAGAGTAATATTTTCAGAATATTCTCTAATGCCATGTTTGTCTCCTCTCCACCAACCGACAGCGGAAAACATTTCAGCCCACGGGTTTTCCATTTTCATATCTTCAATGAAATGGAATGGAAAAAGAATTTGAAAGTTCACACCATTGTTGTTTCTCTTAATGCACATCATAACCGAAATAGAGGAGTAGCAGTGAAGATGCTTTTCAGGTGTATAGTTCTTTGCATTTGGATCATTGACTCTTTGCAGATGACAATGACCATACTAGGACAGGTACATTCTCTATGGGATATTAAGATGATATTTCTTCAACTACCTATCCAAATCTGGGAAAGTACTGTCGCAGACATCATAGTAATCATGACCAAAAATGTTCATCATGTCATCAATCTGCTTGCTAGCCAGTTCATCAGCCATTCTGATTTTCCAGGTTGCCATTGAATCTGCAAAAAAGATGAATAAACTAACTCTTAAATGGGTTTATTTTCATAAAATTTGTGAAAAAATTCAGAAAAATGGAAAAGGAATTAAGTAGTGCAAGTCTAAAACTTGGTGCGCAAGTATGGATATGGAGCGCAAGTATTTGACGCACATGTATCACCGTGTAGGCCCAGATACCTTGACAGCAGCGCGGCATCAAGGAAAAAGTGGGAAACAAAGAAACTTACATGGTAAATGAAACTTTCACAGCGAGAGCTCAAGAGTTTCAAATCCATATGCCTGTACGGAAGTGAGGCCCTCTATTTATAGACAAGTTCGTAACCCAGCGCGACCAAAGGCCCTACCCTGAGCGCCAAATACGGCGCGCCCAACGCTCATTTGCGCAACATAACTTGTGCACCACCTTTCCATTGGTTTTATTATTTTCCTCAGAGTCAAATCCTCTTTTCTCTCCAGATCCAACTCTGAGAGGGGACTTTTTTTGACGCTCCTTTTTCTTCACAGAGTCCAAAAGAACGTAAATGGAAATGACTTGGAACAAATTGATTCATCCTTTGATGAAAACATCAAAAATCAACGAAGGCAAGAACAAGGGATCAAGAGCACTTAGGTCGCACAAGTTCCCTCATAGTCACCCAAGTCTACTTGCGCAACGCATGATGGTCGAGCAAGTGACTTGCGCTACCTAAGTGATAACCACCGGGGGTCTTCTCCTGCCTATAAATAGACCATGTGGGCCCCCCCATTGGAAAAGGATTTTTTCCAGAAACTCAGATATGAGCTCCCGGCGCCCTAGTCTCTTCTCAAAGCTTCTGAAACACTTCTAAGGTAATTTCATTCCTAGAACGGAAGATCTAAAGAGGGGGAGGAAGGCCTAAGTGTTGAAAGTCATCAACACTTGCGCGCCTGAGTGGCCAGACCTTAATGGAAAAGGCCAGACTTGCGCGCCACCTTACTCCTTCAATAGAACATGCGCACCCCTCTTCTGGAAGAACCTCAAGAGGATTCTAAAGGCTTTAATCAATGATCTCTCAAGTATTACCCTGCTGGTTAACCGTCGCGCAAGTACCCATGTGTCGCGCAGGTTTACCTGCGCGACCAAGACTTGCGTGCCCACATAGTACCTGCGCGCCTGCTAGGACTTGCGTGCCCCTGCCTTTTTAGGTGCCCTTCTTTCCCATTTCACCCCTCTTAAGCTATTCCACCTCTCCTATTCAAGATTCAGACTTCAAGACACTCTTCAAAGCTATTTATTGCATGATTTCTTGATTTGACTTCCTTATCTGAAAGGAATTATGTGGAATATCTCTCAAAACCTAGTGATTTACACATCTTTATGTCACTAAAGATTGATATTTCATTCATTCAACCTCATCCTTTATGATGAGAGAATCCTTAACCTCGGTCTCCTTTTCAGGAATAATCCCCAGTCATAATTTTCAAATTTGGCCATCCTCTTTAGGAGTAATCCCCAAGTCCTCTAATATGGGAATCCTCCTTATGAGTAAGCCCTAGATCCCCAAAGCTGGGCCTCTTTTTCAAGAGTAAGACCTAGTCATAATTCCCCAAATTATGGGCATCCTCCTCACAAGTAAGCCCCAAACCTTAATTCCTTTAACCTGGGCCTCCTTTTCAAGAGTAAGCCCCAGTCCAAATCCTCTAATCTGGGAATCATCCTTAGGAGTAAGCCCCATTCAAAAATATGGGCGTCCTCTTCAGGAGTAAGCCCCAGTCTTAATTATTATTAACCAGTCCTAATTTACCTTTGATCTGAGATTCATTTTCAGGAGTAAAACCCAATCACATGTCCTATCCTAATTTGGCCCTCCTATTCAGGAGTAAGCCCCAGGTTAGAGTATTCAAATCTCCATAAAGCACATATACCTTTATGAACCCTATTCCTGGATTTCTTCCCTGAAGTAAATCCTAATCATCATTTATCTGGGCAGTCATACATACATAAGTCCCACATTATTTCTTATGATTTCATCTTTTATGGAACAATTGTCTAATTATTACCAATACCTCTTGTTTCTCACACCGAGCATGAATCACATGAGCTTAGAGTGTAAAACTGATTATGACATTCTTCTTTGAGCCATCAATCATAAACATCATACTCCCTTTCTTGAACTACGTGGGTTCTGATTCCTTTTCTAAACCAAGGATACGTAAGTAGCTGATCTGCAGGTTTGATCCCAACTCTGAAATAATCCATGTCCTTCTGAATGACAATAAACTTCATGTGCCCCACTGAGTGGCTTTAAAACCAGCATGGTCATCATAATGACCAAGAGACTTCTAAATAAATGTGTTGAAGGGTACCATTGACCAAGAATCTCTAATAAATACAGATGATTCTCTATCGATGAAGAACTTTGAATACATATAAAAGATTCTCTAAATTTCCTACATATTTAATCATTGATTGTCAGATCTGAAGGAAAGATCATTTTATACTTGGTAATGTAATAAGGATTCACGAACATAACTTAAATCTATAAAGAGAGTCCTGAAGTAGACAATAATTCCCCTCAAAAAGGTGTGATGAGTCCGACATCCCATCATCTCGACCAATGAAAATTCCTAAGCCTCATCAGTCCACAAACTAATGAGCACCGACCTTTGGAAAGTAGGTATAAATGGATGTGGAATCATTGGATGTTTCCGGTTTTACAAACAAACCTATTAGAAACTGATCAGAATTTTTGAACCTCCCATCAAGGCTGTCAATCACCAGATTCCGAGGGTAACAATGGGAATGTGTGGTTTATGAATTTTTATGGAGGTTACAAAAGTGATAGATGACCGTGGAAGTGGATTTTGATAGATGTTACATGGGACCATGAGTAGTTTACTATTATTATTTATATAGTTGTAACATCATGTTATCCACTCTTAGGTATTTCCATTCTCTTTATCCATTTCCCTCTTAATTTAGTTCTTTATTGAGACTCCCATGGATGGAGTGAATTTTATGGGAAAAATAACCTAATGTTATGGGATGTATGTTTTTTTTGAATTAGTGGAGTCCATTTAAAAATAAGTTAATGGATTTATGGTGTTCTCCACAATTTTATAAAATGATGAGGATGGTTTTTAGTTTTTCTTTTTAAAGATGAATTTTCATAATATGTTGGACATTTACACCACATGAAAATGTTTTATATATCTTGTAACGGTCACTATAAGAACTCAATGAACTTTTTTTTGGGTTTGAAAGGATTACACATAATGTATTTAGAGTTACCTCCATGTAATGTACAATTAATGGTTTTCATGAATATGTGATTCCTCTTTCGGCCATTTTAGCCTCAATGGATTACATGACATCTAGAAACATTACACACCATGTAAATGCTGCCATCTGTTTTCTTTGGGTACGACACAAATGATCTCTATTTCATTTTCCCACAGCCTCTTGTCTTTCGACCTAGGATCTCTCCTTGGAAATTTTCGTGACCACCTATCCTTATAGGTTGATTCATTCATAATTTAATGTTTAGGGACGTTGTGTTGTATCTATCTAAGTATGATATCCATATCTTTATTCATTTCCCTTGATCATGGTAGCACAATTGCATTACATTTGTAATTTCATTTATCCATCTTTTTTATTCTTCTTTTTTCCATCATGATGAACCCTGTCATCTTAAATTGGAAGCTAAAAAATGCATTTTTTGTGATTAATTGTGTGATTATCTTGAGGTATGTTGTGATACAACTTCTTCACAGACCCCTTTGGTTTATACAGTTTATTATATGATGTAAGGGATTGATTTTAGGTCCTTATTTATTGTCATTATCTTATTTCTTGAGGTGGGATCCCACTGCAATTTTGTGAGACATGTGTTTGAGGTAGGTGGTTCTATCTATTGCATATTTTTGACAAATTATAATGCTTCAGTTTTGGTAAATAATTTTATAAATGATATGGAATTATTGATTCATTGATATCTGTGAATTTAAATGAGTTCTTGATAAAGTATGGTTTTTCCGATTGTTTTGGAAAATGAAATGGGGTTTTCAATGAAATGTGAAATGGTTTTATAATTCGGTTTTTAATTCATGGTTTTGATGAACTGCTTTGGAAAATAGAGAACATGGGAATCCTTGGTTACATAGTTGCAAGGTTTTGTAATAGGCCTTATACTTTTATACGATTTGGGGTTTCACTCATGGAGTGTTCCTCTACCCCCTAGGAATGTTGTCTTATAGACTTGATTGATACTATTTCGGAGGTTTGCAATATAGTGTGATCCACTACTTCTTAGATTCAATGCATCTATTGTTGGAATCGATGCACACATGATTTTATATATTTGGGATATGAGTTTCCTATATATTCAGACCTAGTGTGATCCTTGGAATGATGTTACCTGTGATTTTGTATTGGGGCATTTTATTTAAACTTATATATATTTGATATGATATGTGATGCATAATCTACTTTTATATATGTGAAATTGTTTAAAATTTAATTACCTTGATAGTTTAGAAATGTTGATAAAGGGGAAATTTAATTTTTTCCCTTGATTTTGAGATACAAACTATTTAACTACGTATCATAACATATTTTCCTTAAAAGTTGAGTAAGCTTAGATAATTATATATAAACATACCAAAGAACACCTGGGAGTGGTCCCACTAAGCTTGTTAGCTCACATCTTATGCACACCTACAGTGGTATGTAGACATTTTTATGCCCTTCAATATTCGGAATGGAAAGGCGTTGTAACGAAGTGGAATGGTTTTTATTTTCTTGATTTGGGTTGCTAATAAAGAGATAGTGGGACTTTTCCTATGATGTCATATCGAGAAGTAAGTTATAATTTTTAGTTGTCTTTTGATGTAGGAATTGTACATTGGGATATTCTATGATATTTTTAGTTGTATCATTTATAATTTCTTATTTAGTTATGGAATCAATTTATATTAAAAATATTTTCTTCTATTATATATATATTACGTGTTGTTTTTTCTGGTTTGGAAAAATCATTCCCTCTTATTGTTGTTTGATTCCTATGTACTAGTATGCAGCAAGTGGGGATCAAGCATGCACATTGGGTATGTGGAAATTTGGGTTAGGTATGAGTTTGAGATAATATCTTGGTCAAGATTCGCACACTTTAGTTTATAGTTTGCATTTCCTCAAGTATTTTTATTATATTATAGTTGGTAAAACCATAGATATGATTATTGGGACATGAGAGGTAAGATTTGGTGAGATCCTGGATAGCTCATACCCTGATGATACAAAAGATAAAATTTGATGTTGGGATTTCTTTCTCCTCCCTTGAGTTCTTGATCTTAATCTCTCTTTTTTTATAATGTTTTCTAGCTTGAATATTTATTTCCTGTTATCTAATCATTTCATAAATTTTCATTCAATAGTATTCCTTATATAGATATTCAATGGGTCCCATTGGAGGGTGTAACTAATGTTCTTCAAGGGAATATCCTTATATATCATAATTTTTTTGAGGATATAGTTTAAGAAGATTGTGTCATACAATAAAATTTACATCAAGTACAAAAAATAGTTGTTTTGTTACAAATAGGAGATAGAGGAGAAATGGATTAATCATGGGATTTCCTTTTCAATATGTTACCATACATTATGTGTTATATAAGACCTAAGGATGTGAAGAATTTGTGGATAATATAGATTAGATTCTCAAATTCTGTGACACACCTGAGAGTATCATGGTAATGTGTGTGGTATTCTAACATATGGGTCCCAGAATGTTATGATGGGATTCAAAGGTTCATGTGGATAAGAACATGGTCTTAGATTTTAGGGGTTTCATGACTCTATACTTTCATATGTACATTCCAGAGTCATTGAAGATGATGATGTAATTAGATTTCCTCTCATTGCATCAGGGAGATGATTTGGTTTTAGCATATGCCTATCAGTTTGTATAGGTCGTTGATTTTGCACCATAGGTAATAAAGAATGATAATATTGTAGATTATAAGTATATATAGGGTTTGTGATTCGATATTAGATCAAGGGTATTTATACTATAGATTTTGACTAATGTGGATATGATAGAAAGATCTATGATGCATGAGATGAATATGGAGGTAATATTAGTTTATTTTTCCTTTTATCTTCGGCCCTATGGTAGGTTTAGTGATTTTTTAGGGAAAAAGATGATGTGGAAAGATCATCACAGGAGTAATAGTGGTGGTTATTAGTGAAAGGCCTCTTATGCAGCCTTAGTTATGATTAGCAGTGTGCCTATAAATTGCTATCAATTTGGAATGGTTAGGTATACCTAACATTATTTCCATTTTTTTATGATTATGTCTAATAATTTTGGCTTCTACGAATATCTATATTGATTGTTCTAGGATATAACAACTACTCATTATTTGGAGGGATCACCATCTCCAAAGGATACTATGGTGCAATATGACTGATCAAAGACTATATGGCATCAACAATAAGCCTCAAGAGTGATGCGCATTCTAGATGTAGTTGAGTTGTTAATGGGGGTAGATGAAATTCTATAGATAGTGAGAGGTCCCATTTTTATTTCATATTTAGTAGTGATTTCATTATTTGATACTGATGCTTCTCACTCATTTATGTTCAGAATGATTTTCAATATTCTTAAGCATTATACAGATCTCATTCCCTTTTTTTGGGGTTAGAGACACATCTTGGGAAAAATAATCGGTAGGTCTTTATTTTTCATTTTTTCACTATCAATAGTTGATGTTGAGTTAGTCTAGGATTTCCTAATTCATAATCTAGATATATTTGATGAAATCATCATGATAGACTGTATTTGTTCTCATTGTGATGAGGTTGATTATTATTATTTTCATTTATCATTTCTTATGATTGACAAAATATCTTCGGTGTTTTTGGGGGAGTGAGATATAACGTTTGGTTATGCATATATAACCTTCACAAGAAGAGATTAAAAGAGGGATTTTTTGTTTTAGTATTTGTTATTCATGAATTTTCTTCTATTTTTGACCTTCCAACTATTTTTGGTATATGATGATTTAAGATACAATTACTCTATGATTATTCTAAAGAGGGCGGTAGACATTATGATTGAACTGGTTATAATTTTACAGTTAATTTATTTACCTTATTATAACATGGCTCCGGTGGAGGTAGAATTTATCAAGATTCAGTTTGATGACCTGATAAGAAAATGTTTTTTTCACCATAATGTTTCTCTTTGTGTATCACTTGTGATCTTTTCTATGAATGAAAATGGTTGAATTTGATTATTAGTGGACCTTCCAAAATTAAACAAGGTAATGGATAAGAAAATGTTCTCATTTTTCTAAGTGGATGATATGTTTTATTAGTAAATGGGTGGAATGTTATTTTCAATTATTGATCTTTGGTTAGGTTATCATCAACTAATGGTTTATAAGTACGATATATAGAAGTTGTATTTTATGATTAGGTATGACCATTTAGAATATCTTGTGATGATGTTTCGTTTGATTAATACTTTTATCGTTTTATGGATTTGATGAATTAAAAATTTCATCATTTTCGTGACAAATTATTTGTAGTATTCATGGATGATATTTTAGTTTATTCAAGATCCGAGCATGGGGATGTGCACAATTTAAATTTGATTCTGGAATGCTTGAGAAGTTAAATTTTTTTATGGAAAACATATGTAAATAAATTTATAGATCCAAGAAGTGAATTTATTGGGGAACATGATTTATGAGCATGTATTATAAATTTATGTTTAGAAGATAATGGTTTTTTTTCAAGGGAAGAATCTCATAACATCCTTCAGATTCATAGCTTCCATGGTCTTACTAGATACTATTTACTATTCCTTAAATATTTCTTATTTTTTTATTACTGTTGACATTTCATGATTAAAAGGTGGTGAAATTCACATGGGATTCAATTTTGAAGAGGTTTTTTTTATTATATGAAATGAATTTAGAAATGATCTATTATTTTGATCTTACATGAGACCAGTAAGGGGTGGGTAGTTTCTATGATACTTTTAGTGTTTTTTGGGTTTGGGATTATCCAGGATAATCATGTGGTAGATTAAGGCTATCTCAAGATTCAAACACAACATAAATATTACCCACTCATGATTTAAAGATTTCCACAGTTATGAATTTGAGTAAGTATTGGAGGTACTATATTTTTTCAGGATTGGTTCATGGATTTTGATGTTGGATTACAACAAACTCCCAGATGGAAGAATGTTTTATGGTTTTTTATATATTAATTGAAAAAGTAAACTCAATTCATTATGATTAGGGACACCAATAATGTTAAAAATCTTGGAATTCACTACATGTTAGATATTATGAGGTTACATGGGATTACATCTTCTATTTTTAAGGCTTGGATTTTAGATTTCCTACGATGTTGTAGAGTAGTATGCAAAAGGTGATAGGGACACATGTTAGATCAATTACCACTGACCATACCTTGATAGAAGATTAGATGAATATTGATATTCAAATCCTATATATTATACTCCATGCCTTTTTTGGGTTTTTTTGTATCATGTGATATCCATTTGGTATTGTTTGAGTTGTCTTATAACAATAGTTTTACATTTTCAATCTTAATTGATCCTTTCAACACTATGTATAGTTTCCTATGAATATCACCTCATTGTTGGTCATATTTAAAAAATTATGCTTATGTGGGACTCAGTCTTGTTCAGGATACATCAAAGAGAGTTCATGATATATATTAGTGTATAGTTACAGCTTATAGTCAACATAAAATCATATGTGGACCAAAAATGTTGTCCTTTGGAGATTTCAATTGGTGACTAAATTTTCATGACTATTTCTCCATGGTTGGGTCACCATCATATTGGAGAATAGGGACTGTTTAATCTATGATATGTTGTACTATTTGATGTCACTAGGTATATTGTTCAAGTTTTTTATCAGTTGGAATTTTCGGTTCTGTTAACCAAAATTCAAGACGTTTTCCACATATCATAGTTCAATAAATAAAATCTTGATCCCTCTCACATTTTTATTTGGGAAGATATCAATTTATATCTATATTGTTATTTTGTGGAGAATCCAATTAATATAATAGAATCTCATGTGAAATTAATTCCTGGGAAGTGAATTCTTTTGGTTATAGTTTTATGGTTAAAAGAATCAGATTCTCAAAAATATTTAGAGCACAAGACGTTGATGAGGGAGAAGTGGATTCAGTTATTTACAAGGAATCATTCTTCTACATGACTTCCAAGGGATGGAAATCATTATAGTGGGATTTGATTAACATCCCACTAAAAATATTTATGTGTTTAAATTAGCTATACTTATGTCCCTATTTATTTCTCCGTATCATGGGACTCCTATGAATTGAGAGCATTTGTTGGGGAAAATAAACTAGCATTTGGGGATGAATATTTTTTTAAATTAATAGAGTCTGAGTATAATGAGTTAATGGATATGTGGTGTGCTCCACAAGTTCATATATCTTTATGGGTGGTTTGGAGTTTTCATACTGAAAAATGGATTTTTTTCAATATGGTTTACGTTTACAAGTAGTGTAATTGAATTACACACCATGTAATGATCATCTGAAAGATGTTTTCAATCCTTATAGGGTGTAATAGTTTTAAATTCATTTTATTTATAGATCACTCATTGTAATGTCTAATGATTGGTTTTTATAGTAAGAAATGTTTTTTCATCATTTTGACCTTCATGGATTACAGGACATGTAATGGGATTACATGTCATGTTAATCCCATGAGTTGTGATTTTGAGGTTCTACACAATAGGAATATCTTTCATTTATACATGGTCTCGTTTATCTTGACCTATGATCTTTCCCAATCAATTTTGGAGACCTATGATCCTTATAGATCTCATAATTCAATCCTTAATCATCATGGAAGCTGAATTTCATCTTTCCAGCTAACATATCATTTCAGTTTAATTCTTTCCATTGATCATAGTAGAACCATTGTGTTTCATTTATAAATATGTTGATTCTTCTAGTTTCCATTAAGATCTTTCAAGTGATATTTCTCTAATTGATAATACATGTGTTGGTTGTGGTGTGGGATGCGAGTTTCTAAATTCATTGTGTGATCTTTATTCTCTTCTGCCATTTTTGGTTTCAATAATTGAATCTTACATGTAAGGGATTTATTTTAGGGCCTTTCACTATGTTCATTTTCATTCATGATGTTGGATCCTATTTCGGGTGTCTATGACCCATGTTTGTGGAAGGATGTTTCATATCTAGCTATTGTTTGATGAACTGCAATGCACTGATACTGATAAATTGTTTTATAATAGAATGTTTATGATATATTTATTCATTTGTCAGTGTGGAAATTAGTTTATGATAAAAGGCGGGGTTTCCTTTATTTTTTAAAATGAAAAGGTTTTTTAAAAGCACTATGAAATGTTTTTTTGAATGTATTTAAAATGTATTATTTTAATGAATTTGTTTGGAAAATAGACCACATGTAAACCCTTAAAAACATAGGTTGAATGTTTATTAATAGGCCTCATATGATGGTATTGTTAGGGGGTTCACTCGTATGTTGTTCCTTCACTCCCTAATCAGTTTTTCTTGGTACTTTATAGACACTATTTAGGAGTATATGCTTCTAGGGGTGTTCCCCTTCTCCCAAGATTCAATGAATATGTGTAAGGGCTTGATGTGCTGGATTTTATCTATTAGGGAATGAATGTACTAACTACCCTACCTAAGAGTGAACCTTATCATTATGTCACATATGATTATGGATTTCATTTTTTAGTTTTAGTCTAATATATTTGATATGATACATTATATATTTTTCTCATTGAAATATGAAAATATTTCGAAATTGAATTACTAGTATTATTATGGAAATGTAGGGAAAAGGGATATTAAATTTCTTTCCATGATTTGGATACAGAAACTATTAATTTTTTTATCATTCCTTGTTTTATTTAAAATTTGATGATGGTTATATTTTTTATAGATACTTGTTATGAAACTCCCGAGTGGGGTCAAATTTAGATTTTTAGCAAACACCATACCCACCCCTTCAATAGTGAGTAAAATTTTTATGTCTTTATATCTAGGGATTTTAAAGGCACCACAATGTGGAGATGAGGCTTCTATATGCCCAGTCTGAGTATCTTATGGGGAGAGGGTGGGATATTTCTCATTCTAACACATTGCATTGTATATTTTTTGGTTTTAGATCTCCATTGATGTGGGACATTTATTTTGGAATATTTCGACTACATTTTTGTTGTATAATTTTTTTTATTTTAATATTTTTTATATTTATCATTGTAGTATTTAACTATGTTATATATAAATATGAAATTTTTTTGCTTCAGGTTTGAAAATATATTCACTTTGGTTATTGATTGATTCATGGGTGCTAGTTTCAAGAACAATGGGATTGAGAACTCTCTTCGAGTATGAGAAAAGTTATGTAGGGTACTAGTTTGGGAAGGTATCTGGGATGGGTTCCCTACAATATATTTGTGTATTTTCATATATTTTTAAAATATTCTAAATCATGGTTATATTTTTAAAACCAATTTAATAAGGACTTTGATGAATACACCCTTGGTGAATATAACATTAATGAAGAGGTTTATGGAAATAATTAATGTAGTTTATAGGGAACATGATATGTTATTTCCCTACCCCAAAGAATTGTTCATCCTAACACACAATATGGTTATCTCTTTTGAAATATGTGTGTACATACTAAAACATGATTTTTTCAACAGTATCTATACAATGATTTCTCTAAAACATTATTAGTTTAAAAGGATTCTATCAACACACGGGTTTCCACTACTGGATAGGTTTCTATCAGAGATAGGTTTCCATCAGTAATGGTTTATAGAATGACTTGAAGTTGGTATAATAAATTTTAGTATTTATAGGGTAAGTAACTGAGAAACCACATCTAAATATTTCTATTAGAAGTTTGTATTTATAATTATTTTATAATATATTTATTATTATTATCTAATTTTTATTCTATTTTTTATTTCTACAATATGTCATATAATTGATTCAGCCATATATATATATTGGATTTTGTGAGTGAATCTATTTGTGGTGGCCTAAAGATTTATATACTCACAGTATATATGTGCACATTATTTTATATAAAAACACTATGATTAGAGTTTAGGTATTGGTATAAGCTCTAGGATAGGGGAGGAGTTTGAAAAGATTAACTTGGAAGAAGAAAAAATAAAAATGGAATGATGATATTGTTGTAGTTATATCTCCTCTTTTAGTTTTCATTGAATTTATTTATTTTATATGATCGGAAACTAAGGAAATCATATTTCTAATGCATGGATAATTTATATTTTTAGTTCACTGTGTTTTTTATGGTAATTACATTCGGGTAAAGGTTTTTCTTCTACAATAATTCCTTATGAACATTGATTTTATTGTCAGTATTATGATTAATGTTGTTTATCTATCATTGTATGACATTCTAATAATGGAAAATTCTCTCCACATGATATTATTTGTCACTCAATTTAATTCGGAAGACTATAGTATAAAGGGAGGATTGCTTTAGGTATCAGATAGTTCAGATAATGCTACAACAATGGTTTCTAGGTTGTGTACTTGTATAATAAAACAAAATTTTCGATGAATTTATATTATTATAATTTCATATTACATATTTTTTGAATTGAATTTATATTTTATCTGTATATTAATAATTTTTATATATTTATAAAATATTAATATTTAAATTTAGTATTTTTATTCAATATATTTTGGTTCTAAAATTAAATTCGAACATAGAACATGTATTATATTATGTCACATAAAAACATAAACCCAATCACATTTTTCTTCTTTTTTAGACACTAACAATTATAAACAAAAATATATATTTTTTAAAATTTCACCACTACTCATTAGACATTAAAGAAGATAATTTTTAAGAACATGAGATATTTTAATATTATACACTTGAATTTTTCTATGAAACAATGCTTAATATCATTATAATATGTTTAGTATAAATAGAACATTTTTTCTTGAATTTTAATAATTAAACTTGACACATCACATAATATTATGTGTATAAAACCTATACACAATAAAATATATAATAAATGAGAAAATAGAATGTATTAAAAAAATATAAATTATAAAATTTGTTCTCCATGACAGTTGTAATAGAACATTTGAATTTCATAATAGATTCGTAGTGTAATATTTTTTACAATTAATTATATTCAATATAAAAAAAATATCTCTATATAATAAAATAAGGAATTTTATAATCTAATTTTTTTACTCTTGATATTTAAATATTTTTTCTGATACAGATAAAACTTATGTGTTTGGGTTAGGTTTTTGGTTATGTTCTCTATGTAATTTTTATTTTTTTATTTTTTATATCAACATATTTTAATATGTTTTTAAACTAATTTTTTAAATTCATAATATCACATGTTAAAATTTTGGGGTCATTTGGGTCTATGTAATAACCATAATGTATTGTGTTGTGTTAAAAAATATAATATTGAGTAAAGTACATTGGATGAGACACATAAAAAATGTCTTATTCTATGTAATGAGGTTTATTTTTATCATAATTAATCTTTCAATTAATCATATATATATTATGTATTATATAACATGTTATCTTTAATATATTTTCAAATTTTATGTATATTTTATAATGATATTTTTTTATTGAAACTATGACATGTCTAGGGTTATAATATGTTTTATGGACCAGAAAATGTTCCAATAGTAGAATATTATATCATATTACATAAAATATATTCAGATATATCAGCTGTTATAAAATGATCTATTTAATAAAAAAATTAATCTTTCCATCTTGAGTAAATAAGGTATTAAATAATGACTATTCAAATAGGAATTATATTATATTCTATGAAATTAGATAAATAATGTATTCACAATTTAATTTCAATTCCATATGTTTATCAACACATTCTATATGTTAAACAAAAACATTTGTTTGATTTATAAGGTTAAATGTTTCTTGATATAACATTATAAATTTAAAAATATTCCTAATATTTAATTATATGATTCTAGTCATATATATTTTTAAAATTATTATTATATTAAATTTTTTATACTTTAGAAAAATACTTATCATATTTAATATTTTTTATGTAGCAATAGTAAAACCCCGTAATAATTTGTGGCCTTATGTAATGAGTGAATTTGAATTTTTTTTCAAGACAGGTTGATTTGGATAATTGAGACTCATATTAGGATAACAAGTGTTTGGAAGTTTTAGGATCAATGGACACACTACTGGTTTGGTTGAACATATGAGTAGTGGTTGGGCGGTCTAGAAATTGAAATTGTGTTGTAGAAGTCCATTAAAATTTTAATAGTTATTCACACCATTAATGGAGTTTATTTGGGGATTTTTGGACAATGAATTGATTTTATTTGTGGGAGAGATAGTCTACAATAATTTTTATATCATGAACCTCTTGTTCACCCCTTTAATAGTGTATATAAATTTTTAAAATAATTATGTAGTACCAATTATATTTGTTCTATAACCTATCCCTATATTTTTCAAACAAATTATCATAGGGAGGACATCCCAAAAGGACCACCATCCTTCTCTTATCATGACCCCCCTACACTATGGGTAGATATTTTTAAAATTTAATTATAATCATATGTATGTTCATCCTCATCATTCCTTTCATTGTGTTCTTCCTATATATTAACTTATTTTAAAATGTTTAGGATTAGGTTTTTGTGTGTATCCCTCAAATGAGTATGAAATCAACCAATTATGATTGGGATTTTGGTTTTCATAGAATGAGTTAATCTTGAGATGATTTCTATAGACCATCACATGAAATTTTTTTTTCAGGCACATCATCGAATTATTTGTTAGGGGTTTTAGCTAAAATTAAGATAATCTAGTGGTAGATTTTATGTTAGTGGATATGGATTCTTATTGAAGTGAAATTTAACGTGCATCATAATGCTCTTGTGTGTGTTTGGTTATAGTTTTAGAGTGGTAGTTTCCCCCTCTAGGTATTTATGACATTATTCACAAATTAATTACATTATAAAATTAGTTAATATATTTGATATTAATTATAATAGACTAGTTATTATATTTTTATTATAATTAATTAACTTGGTTTTTTTTCATGAGTTCGAGCCTCAAATCATGGGCCGAAACCTATTTGAATTATGAGAGATTGTAAAGGAACTGTGAAGCAATGAATTAAAAATAAATTACTCTATAAATGAGGCAGATATCCCCCAAAAAAACTTTTTTGGAATTATGTTTTTTTTTATGTAATGTGATATTTGGTCATTCAATTGTAGGTTATATACCATAGTCAAGTAATTGTTTTTAATAAAATTAAATGCATGGATTGAATGGAGTTTTGTGGTCCGTGGTGGATCTTTTTCAATTATCTTTATTTCTTATCCATTGATGCTCGAGGCCTTTGTTATATTAGTATTCCATGATACAATTGGACAATGAGGGGTATATAATAAATGAAATGGATTTTGTGGGATACAATGGACCATGTGATTGGTTCTTTTATGACCCTTGTTATAGGTGAGTTATGATCTTGATGGATGGACTTAGGAATGATTATGTCATAAAATTTGAATCAATTAGAAGCATTGGTATTATCATGGTGACTCTAGGGTGAGTTTCCATCACGTACTAAAATGTGATTTAAAAGGGTTGGTATCCCATGTAGGCTTGGTTGTTTTGGATGGTTGAGAGAACCAATAATAGAATACAAGTGATATTTTATGGGAACTATGACTTATCACGGTATTCATTCTATGTTTAGACTAGAAAACCCAATTATTATTAGGAATATGTTGAGGGAAAATCAACCTTTTAAGTGATGGGATTGGAATGAGTGTTTCAATTATGATAAGGTAATCCATTAATGGTTTCCATACTGTGATGTGACCTTGAAAACCTAGTGGGTTCCCCAGTGAGACGATTTTTGCAATAGGGGGAGAATATTTGAAAACGTGTTTATATAATTTTTGGATTCATCATAGAACCAAAATCAATGGTCTAAGACTATTATGATTATGATTGAGGTAGTTCATTCATCAGATAGTCTGAATTTTGTTTCATGGGAAGAATTTAGGTAGAAGATCAATGTTTTTAAGATGATTTGGGTCATATGCTTTTCACTAAGATATATTTGATATATGGTTTGGTATTCCTTGGAAATGATCCTTGGATCCATATTGTGGGATGAAATGTCCACCAAGATGGAGATACTATGATTTAAAAATATTTTCAAATGCTATAGGGATCCAAATGATGTGATGTTTTCCAGGGGAACCACACCTCTTGAAAAATATAACATGATTTCCTATTGCGGGAACCAAATAATTAATCTCAAATGAATTAGATTCCCAATATGGGAGATCCAAACCTAGGGTTCATCGATATAGATTCTCAATAGGGTATAACATCATTATTTTGGATATAGTTCACATAGTAAGATATGCCCTTTACACAATGTGATTAATTCTCATCCAGTAAATTTAGATGTTTCCATATATTATTTTCTTAGATTTAGTGAGGTAAGAAACTAACTCTCTAATATGGACTTTTTATAGGGAATTACCGGTTTTACAATGATGTTATTATTAGTAAATAAGTGGTAGACCCTTAGACCCATGTGTTAAATTACCAATAGGTAAACCCTTGATTTTAAAAATGATCCAATGTTAAAGGATATTCACTAGATCTAGGTGATCTATAACATATATGTGTAATATTTATTTCCATGGAAATTAACCTAGGAATCAAATATGGTGATTTTTTAGGAATAGTTTTTTGACACACATAGATACACCATGGAACATAATGTAGTAGGATTGGTGCAATCCTGAGTTTCATTGTAAAACATAGGGATTAAAATGAATTATTTATTTACATTTCAACCCTATATTAATAATTCTGATAAGAATTTTTCACGTGAAAACTGTATTTACATGTAATATATCTGACCAAATTGGTGGTTCCCTAATTATTTGTATTCAAACCCCACTAAGGTAGCCAAGGAACTAGGGTACTTGAGTGGACATCACGATATATAGTTTAAGGCAAGGAAAAGAACAATAGTTTTGTGGTCGAGTGGGAGAAATATGCCGATATTTAATATTGTGATGATGTGCGGCTTGAGGATGGTAGTATAGATTTAGTGTATTTTAATTTTTTATTGTTTATTGGTGATCGAGATGATGATTAGTTAGTTGATTATGTTTTATGATTGTAATTATGTGTGATTTTATGATTCTACATTTTTATTCGGTATAACATGTTTTTTATGTATTTGGTTTTACTCTGATGTTTTTCTTTATTCTTTTGATGATGAATGCATATGTAATTTTTTATGCACTTTGATATTGAGTTATAGTCTCCCCATAGTACAACCATAGGTTCCACTACTAATTAGTATCCTCTAGAATATGAGGAGGCATGCAGATGGTCTCATACTTGCCACTAATCCAAGAACATTCATTGGGTTTGTTGTGGGGAAATTAAAATATAGTATTAGTGATTTTTTGTATTAAAATCACAAAATGTATCATATGTTTTGTATCATACTATTTGGGATGATGGTAGAAATGTGATATAAAATTATATAGAATCCTGTTTTGGATATAAAACTCGTGTCTTTTTAACACCCTTCCTGTTATGAATTCCATGTTTCCAAGGGTATAAGTTTTATTTACATGGGTTCTAGTGTAATGGGTTTTTATTTAATCTAGCATGACACATAGGAATTTTGGGGTTATGATTTTTGTGTCTTAGGGATATTGGACCACTAGTAAAAGGATACTATTTATAAATAATATTTGGAATTCGCGATTTACTTGATACATCTGTGCATTCAGTTTTTCTAGATCACTAGATATTGAGGGTAAAACTATTTAAATTATCAGAATCATCTTATATGGTGTTATCAAATGTGAATTGGTGTTGAAAATATACATGATTGAACCAAAATTTATATTAATCTAACAACATGTCATGTGTATCTATGGTGGGATACAACTCCATGATTGAAACATAGTTAGGGATTCATAGTGACCCTAGTAATACATCCCACATATGTTATTACATAATAATAAACCCATTGATGGTTGTTGTGATAATAGTTTTTTTGAAGGAAAGTAGTTTAATTATATACATTTTCAACAAAAATGTATATATTGTGTTCCCATTTTACATCTTTGTAGAATTATACCCAACCAAACCATAAAATTATAGTAATGTTAACATGAAACATGGTACAATGATATCCTAGTATATATTCTCCAATGACTGAGATCTTGATCCTTGATGGAGAGACTCCCATACGAGGAGTCCTAGTGAGGATCACCTAATGAATTTGGATTCTCGTCTGGGTAGTTTATATATAGATTCCTGGTTATAATATGTTACCTATTAGGGAGAAGATTTTACATGTTATGTATGATATGTAAATAATTATATTTGACCATATATTGGGTAGTTGTGTGTATGAGTTACCAGGTGATGTTTGAGATGAAAAAATATATATACTCCATGAGTTGTGATTTATGTGAAATATGAACTATGTCTAAGGAGAAAGATCCTAGTGTTTGAGTAACAAATTCAGATATTTATTATCCAGGTGATATAGATGAGGTGATATGATATGTATATGGGAAACTTGTGTGAGGATTAACCTGGGATTGTAAGTGCCCTAGATATAGGAAGAATGTGTATATGCCATGGGTTATGATATCGTTTAATGGCAAGAGATAGAGGTATGTGTTATAGGAATTTTTATATATAGATGATCTTGAATTGGAAAATCAAAAGGGTAATCTTGGTAGAAAAAATGAATTTTAGGGTTGGGTCTCTTTGATGCATAGATTATCATGTTATTGATTCAGTTATTAGTGGAGTAGTGGTAGAGAATGGATGGGTTATTTCAATATTGTAATGATTTTTTTTTGCAGTCAATTTTACAATTGACTATGTCATGGGTAGATGACCTATTTTTAAGAGGATCAATAATGGTTCTCTAATTAGTTGATATAAATATGTCATGGAGAATGTTAAATTTTATAACAACGTGATCTGAGGATGGATTTTGTGTTATTGATGGCATCATGATCCAGATTAGGTGTTGGACAGAATGATAGAATACACCCATGATATTTGGATAAAATCAAGGTAGCATGAGATGTTTATGAGAAATATTTTTAAATTTTTGATCATCAAAATGCGTATGAGATGGGTACCAATGAAAATGATAAAATACATGAGGGAACGATCTCATCGGAAGTTTGATGAGAATGAGGAGAGTTTCATATATGATGATAATGTCATCACAGATGAAATGGTTTTAGATGATGACAGTTGATAAGTGTTCATCATGAGGAGAAACATGTGTTTTATGATTGAATATATTGGATGATGAGATTGGGTGATGTTATAATGGGATTCATGTAGTATGGAATGTATCACATTCCATTCGATGGTGTGGACCTAATTATGTCTGAATTTCAATAGATTTCAAGAATGATTCTCTCGTGAGATGGAAATATTTATTGATTTATAATTCATGTTAGCACTTTTTTATGAGTTGGATAGTCATATATAGTCATTAAGTGTTGTAATATACCTAAAATGAGTGGTGGTGTTAGGACCAGGTGTCGGATGGGTCATGGGTATGATGTATAAGATCCCATGTTTTTCATACGTTCAAATTATCAATTGGATTTCGAGAATTTATTTTTGTGGAGAATCCAAAATGAAAATTTAAAATTTAAATGTATTTTTTAGAGTTTCAATACTTACAATTGTTGATTCCAGATGAAGTTTAAGGCTCGAGATGTGTCATAAAATCCTAGATGCCTTTCGAGTGTGTTGTTCTTCAAAAGATCAGTTTTCAGAGAGATAAGATTGGGAAAAAATTGGTGAATTGTTAGTATGATCCATGAGGCAAAAAAATGTGTCTTTTTTTTATAATGGATAATGGTTTGATTAAACCATGTAAAGGATATATAATACAATTTTAGGAGGTGTATAACCACAAGTGTAGTTTCACGGTTCACATATGTGTTGTCTAACTATTCACATCAATCCTAAAATGCATTGGGGGGATTAATAGAGAGCCAATGGAATTGATGGAACCTAAGTTACATAACAATGAAAATAAATACTATGGGATACATGGGGATATAGTGTGAGTGTCATCGTTGGAACACAGTTTCACAATCTCTTTGGGAAAACCATGTGACCGTTATAAAATTAGGAAATTACATTTCCCCCAACCATCCTATAAGATTATTTTTCTCCTTCTTTCTCCATCACTTTCCATATATACTATTCCACATAATCTCCCCTATTATTTTACATTAGACTTTGAATTATATAATTCATTCAGGATAAGATTACATCTTTATCAGTTCTATTGGACCAGTCTTGTTAATTCATTGATTCACATTCCCTCTTTTCAAAGAATAATTTTTTTTGTAATTGATGCTATTTCAATGCGAGATCGTAACCTTATTTTCAAGGTATTTGTATATTCATCTAATTTCTCTCATTCCAACTCAAATAAAATCCAATTATTCAATGAATGAATCATATTTGGTATAAGGTATGTGGTTTATATGACTTTCCATTAATGTTTTGTTGGTTATAAAATGTTCCATTTTTCCAAATTATAGAATTTCAAGGCATTGATCAAAAAATCGATAAACAATTGAATTAATTATTAGAATGTGATTCTAGAAATTTTATGAGACTTGATAACCTGTTGAAGGGTATTGAACTCAACATTAACTATCCCTTGGGAGGATTAAATTATAGTCCTCAGTGACCTTATTTCCCCCCATGAACAAAACAACACTAATGTGTGTTTGGATTGGAATTGCCCAGTTGAATATATATATTATCAAATGTAGGATTGAATTGGAAAAATGGATTGGATTATGTTTCTTGGGAAAATTTATTTCTATTTAATTTTTTTTATTTATTTCAATATAAAGATTTGTTGATCAATTTAACGAATTTTTAAATGACTAATACCATCTTATAGAAATTATTCGTTTCTAAAAGAGTTAAGATAATTTATAAATGGATAGTGTACTTACATGGAAATTATATCAAATGTAATTGATTTTATTAATATTTTTTAAATGTAGTGATGAATAAAATAACACATTTTATGACTTAGAATGAATGTTTTATCATTGATAACATAATTAATAACGTAAATGTTCAATTCTATTTATTTTATATGAGTGCCACATGGATTACGATATAGAATTACATGGATAAGAATGTAAGTAACATTAATATAATTTAATTATTAATCGTTAGGTGGATTTATTCTTGGTTCATGTCACCATTTAGTTGTAATTTTTGTACCTGATATTCCTCTTTATTATTTTAATTTAATTAAAATTATTTTCATTGTTTTTATAATTATAACTTGATGAAAATGATGTTATTTATCATTAAGAATAAAAATAGTTTAGAATGTAGCCCCTATAATTTTATATTGAAATATTTAGGAATGTATCCCCATATCAATACATATAGAATTTATGGTCAAGACACAACATATCATTGTATTCAATCTTTTTGGGGTGGAACCCTATATCCATTCTAATTGAATAGTAGGGTATGATGACCCATGTCATTCCATGTCAAATTACCAGGAATATATACCCTTATTATTACTACAAATTGATTTTTTTAAACATGTATAACCTTTTTATAGTAATAACTAATTTTATTTTCTTTTAGTTAAATGGTTGTTCATGTTTCCCCAAATCAATTATTGGGAATTAGTGAACATGACACCCACTATCACTTGGTTTATATGTTTTGATTAATTACCCATATTTATATAGGAAACATGTTATGTTTGACATTGTAAAAGGACTTCTTAGTAATTTACCATGGGTCCCTAGTATATTAATTTAAGGTTTAAAGGTTTAAATACATTCCAGAATAGGCCAAAAAAGGTGGTATGAGACAGAATTATCATGAGGAACCTGGTCCAATATGGTTTATTTAGTATACTAAATCCATTATTTTACCTACACATTATAAAATTTTATATTCATAGAATGGATATTCATTATTGACATTCTGTGTTTGACTATCGAGTATTACTCACACCCTCTTCAAGCAACCATTTGGAACCTCGAAATATCTCTTGGTTGTGGGTTGGGATCGTCGATTGAGATTACTTATTGTTACTCCTTATGGACAAGTACTTGAAATGGAAATCGGGGCCTAGAATATACATGGGATAACTAAAGTAGTTGGGTATTTTATTTATTTATTATTTTTTCATTCTAACCTTAGTTTATTTATATCATGCTGCATGTTTACTGCTTCTATTTATGACTAAGCATGTTCATGCATGGATGGATTTTTTGGCAGATGCCAAGTTATTTGTTTATTATTGTTTTTAGTTATTATTATCCCCTACTACCATTGATATATTTTTTATTACATTATTTTTATCACTAACATAAGGGTTATATTCTCCCCTCTATACCACCTTTAGGACCCCACTTCTCGTCATAATCTTCTGTAATTTGATAAGGTGTTCTTGAAGTCATGTCGTCGACCGTCCCGAGGCACCATTCAAGTGGCTCCCATGTTGGGATATGGAAAAGTGGTGTTAAATATTTTTATTTTCCCTGTCTTAATATTTTTGAATGGTAGTATGTATACTAGGAATGTGTTGGAAATTGGTAAATATAACATGGTTGTGTTCGTCCAACATGCTCATGAGAGAAATATCTAGTTTCGCATAATGGACAATTATTCATAGAGTTCATTATGACCGTTGACAATTACTTCACCATGGGGTATTGATGAAATTTAATGATGGATTATAATTTATTGTGTTTAACTCTGTTACTAATATGGAAGGATATTATTTACATCTCTTCCTAGTATGGAATGAGAGGAGGGGCCTTCATGTATCATTTTTAGCAACATAAGATTCACCTATCATTAACATGCTTATCTATATACTAGACTCATATTATTATGATCCATGTTTATCTATACAATATTATTGGGTGATTAATAATCATGTTTATTTATATTCAATTATTCTATAATTATTTCATGTCCATCCTGTAATACATTCTAATCTTATTTCATCCCTTATTACTTTTATAATAACGGATTGTCAAATAATGTATCTACATTTGCCTAAATGAAGTTTTACTGTATATATTGATGATAAAATTCTATCAAAATATGGTATGAATATTTAAGGAAATGAAATTATTTTGAAATTAAATTTATAAAATGTAAATAATTTTTTAATACTTTCTATTTGTTACTTATGGATTTCTATTTAATGGTGTGTCAATTTCTATTCATAAAGGTTTATTCATCCATAACATGGGAATGAAAACCCATATAATTTAATCCATCTATTAATTAGTACACCCTTGTTGTCTAGTTTAAGTGATGTAGGCTGATGAGATAACCCTATTGAGGTTGTTATACGTATTATGATAGATTTACTACAAATGGCATTCAGTTAAATTGGATTCCAATAGAATGTTATAGAGCATTGAATCCATAAATTTGGAATAGATTCCCTTATAATTGGACCTAGATTGAAATTTCATGACCCTTTAATATAAAAAGCATCTTATATTCTTGGTAGATAATCCCATGTGGTATTCTTGGGTCATATGGGATTATTATCTCAATTTTTGGTGGCCACATATAAAGTTCTTTATATTAATATGTTTTGTAGTCTTATATAACCAATACACCATTAATGTTAAATGTTTTTTTATGTTTTGTGATTCATTTTATATGAGTATATGGTTAATTAAAATTCAGAATTCAAAATAAAAAACATTTTCCTCAATAAATTGTAATTGATATTTTATTTAAAAAATATTGTTTTGAGAATTTATGTATTAAAAATGATGGTCAAAATGAAATTATGAGATAATTTTCAATGAATACTATGAGGTGTCATCTAAATATGATAGTAGTATAGTTTTAATTTTATAACTGGTAGCTAAAATTTCATTTTATTAAGACTATTTAATTTTTAAAATTAACATGAAATGATATAATGGATTAAATTCATAAATTTTTTGTCATATTGAATAGAAGAACCTCGATGTAAGGGATAAATTCATAATTTTTCTAAGAAATTATTTGAAATGGAACATGAATGTTTCCTATAGGTTTCAGAGGATCTATTTCATTGATTACACCTAACGAATATGTGGCATAGCTTAGTGACCTTTTGTTTGTGACTATAGTTGAAAGATTGATTCCTGATGGTAAAAATGAGGGGTTAATCCATTGTGGTATCACCTTTGGATATGGAAACTAAGAGACATTTGAGATGACATTATAGGAATGGTTTGTGGTATATATTTGACCATTTTAGTTTGGTAAGACTCCTTCTTGATGAAATAATACCCCTAGGAAGGCAGGTGGTTCTATAGTCAATTGAACCCCAAGGTGGTATTATCATATGTGGATACCCAGTGAGCATCATGTTCTTATTTCTCTTAATTAGTGTTATGATTATCTAGGTATATTTACCTAATGAGTATGAAAAAATATAATATGTTCCTACATGACTGATACATGGAATGTGATGTCGTTACACCAATTTTGACTAGTTTTGACCCTAATATTTCTATTTTCTCATTACATACCTTTAGTTTTAACTATTTGGAGAGATATTACAAGAAAAATAGATGTATTATGATAAATATTCTTATATCCACTATTATTCTCATATGAGAGATATTTGGTCTTGGTGGATGGAGATAGAATTCCAGTTTTGACATTGAACTACAAGGCTGGGTGGGAGACCTAGAGAACTCTAGCTTTAACACAGACACTATTAAGTTAGTGGTTAGTTTGATCAATGGAAACCCATGATTGAGAATTACCTAGGATTATAGATGCCTTTATAGGTTTTAATATTGGGTTTAAGATAATTTGGATAAAATTCATAATATTTTCTTCGGTTTTATGATATTTCCATGATGATTACTATTGTATTTTTGAAAGCACCTAGGATACATGGGTATTAAGAATGGATTCGATGGGTAAGTCTTTTCGGGTGAGTAGAATAGTTGACTGATTTTGTGGTTGACAGTATAACATTGGATAAAACACTATGAGGTGGGATGTAGATCAATAAATCATGACATAGTTGTGGTGCCCGATTTTGATGAGGAATTCCAAGGGAGGTATTGGGATGTTAATAACTAATATTCCATGTAGTATGGATTGTTTGACATTTTTGGTGATTGAATCAAAATATATTGAGTTGGTTCATGGATCAAGTGTTATGTGATGAAATATCATTGTGAATTGATTTTTTATTTCTAAAAAGTTGTGCATGAAAATTGATTAATGAAGAACATTGGTGAGTTGAAGTGTATTGTTCAATGATCAGTAATTTTAAAAAGTGATTCATGTTGTCATGGAGACCTTGATCATGGGGTAAATTAACGAATGGTATTGACCAGGTGTCTTAAGACGGTTGACCAATGTAGGATCTTAACCTGCATTGTTGGAAGATGTGGTGTTAAGGGAAGGTTTAAGGAAAATATATCCTGGTTTGACATTAGAGTATCTTGGGGTAATTTTTACATGGCTGGTTATGTAATCATAGTATACTCCTAGTGTAGAGATGATCATTTCCAATATCTTTAATTCATCTTCAGTATGTTGATAGATCATTTTCTATGCACTAAGAAATCTAAACATATTTTTAAATTTATGAAAAGGACTCTGTGGGATTTTTTATTGAGAAGAGATTTACGGTAATCCAGTTAGTATGGTATACACCTTTGACCATTTTGTGTACTGATCCTTGTTGAAATTTTAAACATATTGAACACCATGGGAACCATTCATGGGATAAGGGAATAAGTGATTGGTGGTGACAATGTTAGTGACCTTGAGTGAATGGATTCTTATCAATGTCATTCATGTTATCAAGGAATGGGTTGTTCATGATATTCGTATACAAAAACAGGTTTCATTAGTATGAAATCAAGGATGATACTACGGTGGATAGTGGGATGACAATCTCTGGTAGGGTTCCCTCATGTGATATGGGTCTTAGGACCAAGATACTATTTGTGTGACGGTTTTTTTGAATTCATATTCTACTAGATTAATGATACAATATACATCTAGATTTTTATTTCAATTCCAAATACATTTTCTAGAACATACAAGGGTGTAGTGCTAGTTGGGAGTCATGTATTGAAGGACATGAAATGATCCAATCATTCTAGATTAGAAATTCAATTTTTTCATGTCATAAAATTGAAATGTAAAGGATATGTGGATGTTTTTTCCTAGAGATATCACCAGAAGTATGATTTGGGCTTTGGTGAGTATGTTTTGAAAAAACATGGTATGAATTGGGATAAGGACTTTAGGTCTCTAGTTTTTAGTGGCATGTTATGTTTTAAAGATGAGTTTTTTGATCATATTCTACCAAAGGATGTTTGACTTTTGTTTCCTTTAATGTTGGATGTTTTCAACAAGGAAACTCTTATGGAATTTCATTGGGATATAACTAGTTAAATGTAACGATTTTTATGATCTTTTAAAGTAAAATATAGTGTGACTATGATAGTTGGGTTTGAGTGAACTTGATTGTACGACTTTAAATTGAGAATCATCATGGATGTATTTATATGACACTGAATATATGTTTATATAGAAGATTCATTTTAGGGAGGTTCATAATTCATAATCGGTCATTAATAGATAAAACATATTTTTGGGAGAACTATAGGTTCTTTAATAAAGGTGAAAATTAAATGAACACTTCTATAGTATACATGGGATTGATTAAAAACTTCATCATTGTTTTATCGTTGGATATGATTGTTGTCTTGTGTTTAAATGTCTTAATTACAATGTATTTAACGCATATCTTTGATACATATTTAGAATCTCTAAATTTATTTTGGCTTTTTGAGTATGAATTTTTTATATTTTGTATGTCAAGTATTTTTTTCAAAGCCCATCATGATTTCTTAGGGATGTGAGGTTTTAATGTGGGGAGGATGTAGGATACTATTTTTTGAGGGATTGAATTTTGGGGGAGTTATATATTTTCATTTCATGGATGGGACAAACTTAAAATTAATCTTCATAATGGTATTTTGGGAGTTAGAAAATTAAAAATTATTGTTTTTTAGATAGGGAATAAGAAACATGAGGAATCATGGAATCTTGGATGTGTTTTGGAAAAATTGGGATTCTAAGATCATTTCATAATGATACATTATTTGGTTCATGGTTGGTGTATGAATAGTATTAATCATGTAGCCCAAATATGTGGAATATATTATGAAGGAGAATGGTTTTATCAAAATATGTGGTGACTCTAGGAAACTGTTCCATATGGTGGAGAACAAAATGGGAAGTCACATAGTTGTCACATGTGTTTTCTAACCATAAACTGCAAACTTGTGAGGCATAAGGGGATTGAGAGAGTGAAAAAGGAATGGTAGGACCTTAGTTTACTTAACAGTATGCAGAAACTATGTTGGCCACACAGCCCTCCAAACACTGCACCAAGCATCTTACTCATACTATCTATAATAAATACTCAACATAGTTTTTGCATACCGGTAAGTAAACTAAGGTCGTACCATTCCTTTAGAACTCACTCAGAACCCCTATGCCTCACAAGATTGCAGTGTATGGTTATAAACAACATGTGACAACTACGTGACTTCCCATTTTGTTCTCCACCATATGGAATGGTTTCCTAGAGTCACCACATATTTTAATAAAACCATTCTCCTTCATAATATATTCCACATGGTTGGGCCACATGATAATTACTATTTATTCACCAACCATGAACCAAATAATTTATCTTTAGAAAATGATCTTTTGAATCCCAATTATTCCAAATGTAATGTTTCAATCTATTTATTTCCTTGAGAAAAATAGGGATTCTAATATGGAATTAATAAGATGAACTTATAAGAAACAATAAATGAAATTAATTATAATTTTTCTGTGGGGGTTTTCATGGTGATCATCACAATTCAATTGTAATTATTGAACATAGCGTTCCACTTTATTATTTAATTTTTCTGAACATCACATTTCTTATTGTAATTATTAGAACCTGATGGAAATAGTTTTTATAATCATTAACAATTAAAGTAGATGGTTGTAATCCACCAACCCCAGTTACCCAGATTCGGTGCATTATTACATAACATTGGCATGTTCATAAGAGATCAAGTCTCGAAAGACCGTTTAGTTTAGTATCCCTGTAAATACTAGATATATATATAAGTTTTACATTACATTTTGAAATGAAAAACAAAAATATTGTTCCCCCACTGAACACACTCATATCCCTTGGCCTATCCATTTAGGTCAATTATAATATACTTATTCACATCCTGGGAAAAATAAAACATAGAAACTGGTGAGCACGGATGCTTAGTAAGGAAAAAAGTATAGCAGAAATGATGATAAATAAGCATAAAAATTTAAGGAAATGTATTAGACTAAAACACATGCCTTTTGAACGTAAATATTAGTGTAATATAGAAAATATAAATCAAATAATGTCATTTACCTATTCACATGGATATTCTACTAGTCGAATAATCACATGTAAAATCAATAGCTAATTTAATAATGGTGGAATTCATAATTCCGGACATTATAACCACATATAAAAGGCCACATGCCAAGACTAAAAATAAATTTTCTTCAAGGCCTTGTGCAAAGACACTAGTTTGTCTAATGAGACCTAACGATGCATCGAGGAGCTATAGTGGGCTCCACCCGTCACATTGAATTTCCAATGCATTTCTCATATGTAAGGGTAGAAACATAATCTAAACATTCGTATTAAAACTAGCATTAGCATTGTCAATATTTTAACCAGAAACCATGAATGGTGTGAAAATAACCCATCCACGATCAAACATAACTCATTCAATACAATATTGAAGATTTTATTATAAAAAATCAACCTCAATTAAGAATAATTAAGGATGTTGACATATTTGTAAATAATCAGTAAAACTATTTGGGAGAAATATACCATTTATCTTAAAAATATTTAAAAGTCTCATGATTTATCAAGTGGACTTTAAAAATAGATTTTTTAATCAAAGTTTCTCATACCACCTTGATAATTTCAAAAGTAATTTTAATTCTAAAACATTCTTTTCCATATAAATAAATCATAAAACCATTTTTAAAACATGGACACTAATGAGAATGATTTAGAAGAATAAATATTTAAAACATTTAAAGATATATTTTAGTTAGAGTTCCTAACCAAATGAGAGATGCTTGATTATAAATAATTGAGTTAACAAAAACACTATAATATAGTTTTAATAAATGGATTCATGATATACTATGTCAAAGGATGGTATATACCCCATATAAACGTGAACTGGTGTATAACAATAAAAAATTCTCAATGGAATGTAATTTGAGATGAATACCCTTTTAAAGATTGTACCTTTTGATTAAAGATAAATCAAGGACATAATTATGTGTGAAAAATATAAATAAAGTAAATATGATTTGATATTCTATGTAAATCAATCAGAGGACATTCAAACATATTCTTTTAAAAACAACACCAATTACTTGGATGTTTGAATAAATAAATGGAAATTGAGTTAAGATTACCCTTATCAATTTCATATCAATAACATTAGAATTTATCAATGTATAGATTATTTTTATAAAAATAATATCCACACAAAGGGGAGTGGAAATTATGAAATAAATAAATAAAGAGTTATTTCATGCATAATCTTGTAGTAAAATAATCAATAATGTTTACGTAAAACCCAACGACTAGAAATTGATATTTGAAATTCCCTTACAGATTTGGTAACTTACAAAACAAACAACCCATGAATGAAGGATCATAAAATGAAAAGGTAAATACCGATAAATAAAAAAATATTGCAGAAAGAATAAAATCCTAGGGCAGTACATACACCACACAAAAATAAATAGTGGAAATATATCATGAATCTCATGGGAATAAGAAGTGAGATGAAAACCCCTGACCATGTTGTAATCAATCGAGTCATATGAACAAAAGTTAATAAGCACCAATTGAATCATAGAATACCATGAATATAAATAGAATCATAATATTATCTTTCAAAAGGCTGTACACAATACACCATATGCAATAAATAAGTAGTGAACAATGGACATCTCATAGAATTAAAATTGAGATAAAATACCCCTTACCTCTTGTCCGAATTTTCTTGTATGTTTCATGTTATTCATAAATAATAAACATAAGTTAATTTATACCACTATAAGAACATTTTTTTAGTTTTTTTCCTTTTATTTTTCTTATTACCCTACAATAACAATTATTTAATTATTTATGTTTATATTGGATATTTTGTCGATGTTCATATCTTTTGTAAAAAATGAACTTGTTATAAATACAAATTGTCCCTGTGGTAAAAATTCCATTATTTCCATAATTATATTCATGATTTATATATAATATATATCTTATAAATCTAGTGTATATGTATTTATTATATTCCATATTTTTTTAAGATAATAAATGAAACGCACCTTTCTTGGAAACAGTGAGTCGTATGTACGCATGAACACTGCTTTCATTTCTATTTTTATATTTAAAGGAATGAATACCTAATAATACATAGGTATATTTTAATTCTAGTATAATTTATATGTTATGTAATTTAATTAACTCCATCCTTTATACGTTTCACATACAGCATGAATGAGTCCTATCACTTTGTGGGGCGGCAGTCCGCACATCCTCAAATGAAATTATCGTATTTACCAATTATGGAAACCATAAAGTTATGATATAAATGAAAAATACAGAATTATAGAGACAATATAAATATAATTTATATCACATGTAAATACAGTTCTATTTTAATGGACACCACAGAATATGGTATGAGAATATTGAACAATCAACGGTTAAGGAGGTAGTAGTTCGCCGTCCACAGAAACGGTATGTTATTTACCCATTAGACTAAGGTGTGTGTAAGTGTAGTTCGAATCCATATCATATAAACAACCTAGTATATTGAGTATGCTGGTATTGTTATAAAATAATGTAATAAAAGATTTTAGGGGGTAGGATATGTAAAATTAATGAAAAGAACATAAGAGGATACATAATCTTTAAATAGGGTAACTCCCATTGGTTTGAACCAAAAGGATTTCTTGAATAACCTTCTTCTTAAGAAAAGTCATCTAGGTGGACGATAGGGATCATTAGAGCTTATTTGTATAGAGTTTGGAAGATCCAAGGGGCTTGAGTGGTGTGATTAAATGGTTATAGTTGAGGTCTTTTTATAATGGGAGGAGGGGATCTTTAGGATGGTTTGAAAATATTATTTTATTATATAATGATTTTTGGTTTCTAAAAGGCCAAAACTTATTACATTTGAATATAAGATTACTCTTGTTCGAATAAATATCATCCAATAATAATTGTATAGGTTTTTTTTCTTTATTATTTTATTTATTTAAATCATTCATTAATGTGGTAAAAACTGCATTATTATTATATAATAAATAATTTTTTTATTTGTTATCTATAAAATAAAAATAAAAAACCATGATATAGGAAATCTTCTTAGCTTTGAAAAGGATATTTATAGTTGAACAGATAACTTTTATAACCCTATTTAAGAATTGATTTACTAAAAGATATATGTTTATGTAATTACTTTAAATTAATTAATATATTGTGTCATTATCACTCTTATGTGGCACTATGGAGTTCCAAAATCGACTCAAGAATTCCCATGGATGGAAATGAATCATCCAATAGGATTTGGACATATGTTAGGGTAATTTAATATTATTATAATATTATTTTTACATTGAATTACCTTATTTACCTTTAATCATGGTAAATAAAAGTCAAAAGTTACTATTCATAAAATATTTTTTTCATCATTCAATTGGCAGAAGTGTTAAAATTTTATTTAAATGAAAAATTTGGCTTTTTATCCACTACTTAGGGTTTTCACTATTCCCAAAAATTTAGTGTTTTTCAGAAAAAATACCAAAATTTCAGCCAAAGCTGTATTTGATATTCCAAAATAAAAAATGATGTATATTATTTTAAATTCAAAAACATAGAAGTTGCATCAAATTTTTTAAAATTAAATCTCGTTGTCTAAACAAAAAGCGTGCTTTTTTGAAATAATAACTATCAAAATATTGAAAATTGATTAGGTCCAATTTCAATTTGAAATAACTTATAATGACCAAAATTGGATTAAATGGTAAAAATATAATCTAATTACACATATAAACCAATTAAAAAGATAATCTAACCATATAAAAATTTATATTAAAAGATAGTTTTGAATTACAATTCAGTATTTTTCACTATTCATAAAAAATGAATTTTATCATAAAAAAACAAAAATTTACCCAAAAAAATTATGATTTCCTGGTTCTAAAAAAGAATTTTATTTTTCCAAATAGATCATATAAAAGTGCTAAATATTGTATTTAGAAAGGGTTCTCTATTAAAAGATGGAAAAACTGCATTTTATTAAAAATACTTCTTTTATCTGAAAAATAGAATTTGTCATTATATTATATCTAAGAAACACAAAATATGAATGTTAAAATTATATGGGATATATATAAAATTAAAAATTTGTTAATTACTATTCGTAAATTCTTTCTAAATAGCTAGTTTGATAGGTCATGGTGTGCCTGAACTCGATGTTGCGTTCTTCACACGCTATTATTCACAGAGAAGCGTACCGTTGAATCCTTGTGTGTTAAAATAAGCACGGATCCCCTTCTCAATTATTATCTAAATTGATGGTAATGTTGGACTGTATTTGTAATTATTTATTTTTTGGAATGGTTATTCATATCATTTATTATCCATATTTGGGGCATTCCACCCAATATTAGTAATTATTGACATTTTGGACATGATGCCCCATATCATTAAAAATAATATTGTAATGAATGTTGACCCTTATCATTAATTCTAATTGATCTTTTTCAACATGGAGATTTTTTAAATATTTTTACTATTATTTTTTACATTATTTAAATGGTTGGGAATTTCCCCCCATATAAATAATTGGGAATGATGAACATGTATCCCACTCACATATATTTTAGATGTTTTTTATGTCCATTATTTAGATATGAAACCGATTATGTTAATTTAGTAAAATTAATTCATTAGTAATATACCATGGATCCAGAGTCTATTTATGTAATGTGTACTTTTTAAAAGACATTATATAGCTTAGGATGAATCTGGTGGTATCTGTTGGGTATGTCGTGACGAACCTGTTCTGACATGGACTATTTATTTTAACTTGTATATTATTTTACCTTAACAATATATAATTTTATACTCATATAATTGAAATAAATTAGATTTCATTGGTGGGGTCCTACGGAGTTTTTAGCACAATCTGTTCGGGCCATCGTTTCATACACCGAACAGTTCCCTTGGTTCCACGATTGGATCGTGGATTTTTTTCTTACTTTTACATTAACATGGAGCTGTGGGAAAAAATATACTCATGTTCTATATAGGGTTTTGTTCCTTTTTTATTCATTTTTTCATATATACATATTTAATGTATTACCTACTATATGTCAACTACTTGTGTTTATTGATCATCATTTTCATGTCTGATTGGATTATTCAGAAGTATCATGGTTGTATTTTTGTTACAGTAATTAGAAATTATTATCTTTGACCTTCATTGACCTAAATATGCTTCATATATTCTTATCACTGACCTAGGGGTATTGTATCCCCAATATAGCACGTTTTGACCCATTCTTCTAGTAGAATACTCTGGCATATAGGGAGGCATGCTTAGGGCCATATCACTGACTGACACATGGAATAATTTTTGTGGGACATTGGATTGGATGTTACATGATAGACCAGTATCTGGATTATCAAGAAGGAATTTAGACGTTAGTGGGTAACTAAATGAAATTATATTTGGTTATAGAGAGATCAATAGATATGGGAATGTAATTAAATGAAGGATGGAGACTATGTATTGCCTTCAGGCTTAGGGGTGTTTTGTTGTTATTCATGATTGTGTCTGATTAAAGATGCACCAGTGCTGAATGTGAGAGAATTGAGGAATTCTTTGTTGGAAAATTACCTAGGCATATAATTTTACCAGTCATTAGAATACAAATTTAACCTTGGTATTGAAATTCTTTTGGGATTCCACAAGTTCTTGAACATTTCTGGTGGGTTATTTGGAAGTATGCTAGTGGATATGGCCAAGAATTTCAAATAATGGTTATCCATTAGAGGCCATATTGGTGACTTTGAATGAGGTTGGTTTGGTGATCCAAAAAATAAACCAAACATATCATCTGACTATTGAAAATGTATTTCATTAAGTGATTCTGATTGTGGAGAGGGCCATGGATTGGAATCAGTTGCTATAATTTGTTGCTTATAGTGGTGACCAGCATAATCTCATGGATAAATTTACTGAATATACAATTTATTACCGGGATATATATGTCCCATGGATCATTACTTAGGTGTTTTTACGATTGTGGCGAGTGGTTGATAAATTTTAGATTGAAGGTGTTCCATATTATTAGAGTTTCATAGTAGAATCTATTTCAGTTTTTCAGTTCACAAAATAAATAACTATGTGTGAATTTATAATCATGAAGGGTCGTGATTGTTTGATTAAAGATTATGAAAAATTCTCAAGGATTACATGTGAAATGATTGGGTGGTTTCAAAACCCCATACCCTATTATGGGTTGAAATACTGAGGTCATTTGAATTTTTATTTTTGTGATAGGTGAAAATTGATAATCAGAAATCATAATGGGATTCTAATTATTTAGGAATACTTGATAAGGTTTTTTTAAAATGTTTATTGGCTTGTTAGATGCATCAAATTTTCTGTTGGGTTCTGATGTTTTTACTATAGGTAAAAGATAAAATATAATGATGGGTTGAATTTACATTTAATAAAAATTAAAAAAGTTCATGAAAATTAATGTCATTATTATAAAAGAATATGAATTATTAATAACGTATCAATATAAATGTTTACAAATTAAAAATTAAAAAGTTCGAATAGTGTAAGATAAATTGTGGAAAATAAAATGGTATAATTTGATAATGGAGTTCAAAAATGGATCCATAAATTACACTATTCATATCCTCCCATCAAAAAGAATTCGTATGGTAATATTGATACCATGGTTTAAATAAAAATCAAGAACCAATGAATAAGATATCTCAGTTTTTAGAAGAAACTTTTACGATAAATAACACCATTGGTTTTAATGGAAACCAAGAACCAAGAACCCTCACATAAATAATGGTGAGAACATTGGTAAATTCACGAAGAATATAGTTGTTTGATTTTATAAACCCATTACAAAGAACTCAACATTCACTAGAGTTTTTAAAAGAGTATGAATTATTGAGAGTGTTTGAGAGTGTAAGTAGGTATAAGAGGAAGTTAATTTTTGAAATTTCAAAAGGGGAGCAAGAAAAAGTGTTAATAATTGGTGAAATTTAATATTTTATTGAATTCATTGAATCCCATATTCCCTTATGATAATTGGATGCTTTAATTGATATTTATTGAAAAAGAACATTGATGGCCGATCAAGGAATATTTCATTGGAAAGTGTTGTCTTAGATTTTCATTGATGATATATAGGCCTCCAAAACGTCTATGTATATCTTTTATAAGATATTTGACTAATTTGGGTAGATTTATTGCTTTAATTATTTGAGTGAATGATTTTATTACAATAATAATTTCACTTTCTGTAGATACCTGAAGCTTAACGTACATGGACATTACATTACTTTTGCGGAATACTTAGTACATAACAAAAAAACACACACAAGGACCACAATAGTTTAGTGTCTTTGGAAACTCGGAATATAATCTTCCAATCTTGGTGAAAGATCTTCAACATCTCCCACAAAGAACTTCCTTTTTTTACCTAAAACCTTTCTTTATATACTGGTGAAAATAAAATATAAAAGGGTGAGCTCAAATGCTTAGTAAGGGTAAACAAAAGAAATATCAATCACATCATATTCATAAGAACATAACATTTTGGAAATCTTAACATGAAAAAGAGATTATAATATCATAACATGGGATAAATCATAGTAGTGAAATTTAATTACAATAATAATAACTTAAAACATGTAACTTTATGGAATACACACATAATCATTGAGAATCATTTCTTATTAGTCAAGACTCATAGCCAAGACTCTCTTAGTGGACAATGTCCATTTCTGAACCGAGTTCACTCCTCGTTTCAGTCCTGTTTCACTGAACCGGTTTAACCTGCCGTTCTAGCCATGTCTATCTCGTGAGATATAAAATCTTTTCACAATTCATTGGAGGGAGATATAGGTCCCACCCATCTCATAATGATACCATTCTTATGTTTTCCACAAAATCAAAAATAATACATCATTGCATAACCCATGTAATAAAAATGGGAATCTTAAACATCCTTCCATCATAACTTAATACATATAAGATAAAAGGACATCATAAAAATAATTCCATCATAACATAATAAAATCAATGTAAAAATAGGGATAGAAACAGAACACTTTATTATCTTCAATGGAAAATAATTTTGATAAATCACTTGAACTCCATTCTTGAGAAAAATATCATTTCTACCTCAAAAACATTTTTCCTTTCTTATCATGTCATACAATTTTAAACTAAAAGAAGTTGATTAAAAATAAACTTGAAAACTTGTAAAGGAAGCTTCTTGGAAATAATGTTTTAAAAATCCATTCATTCCGTATAAGTTAAAAAAACATTCTTCTCGTACTTCTGTCGGAAAAGTCAAAAAGAACCTCGTAACATAAAAAAAGAATGATTCTGTACATACCATTTAGTAAAAGTAAATAATGGGTAAAAAGGACATTAAACATAAATGAAAACACTTTTATAAAACATGGACATGAATGATTGAAATAACCCCAGTAAATACTTACGAATAAGCAATCTCGGATAAAAATGAGATTTGCAAAATTATCCCTTACCTTAGGACTGATTTTCTTCGTAAGTGTCCGAACCTCTGGTATAATGATTTAAATAATGACATTGACTTATTCCATAATCATACCCATTGTTATGAAATCATATATGGTCACTTATGACTTTATATTACCTGTTCTTTTGTAAATTCAATGTTTAAAGAGCGTTTTGGGTAAAATCATTTCATTTGCCGTCTGTGTTTTGTCTTTTAATTATTCATATGATTAATTAGATCATGATTACATAATTATAGAATATAAAACATTATTTTTATATAATATATATTCAGAATATACATATATATAATAGATCAATAAATGGAAAGAAATACACCACCCATGGAGACGGTAGGTCGTACGTACGCATGAACGCTGTTTTCGTTTCCTTATAGAGTTGAATGGAATTAAGTAAATGAAATACATATATATACACATAAATCCAGTATCATTATTATGTAATATATTTTATGATTACTTGTTATATATACATTATAATCATTCATGAATGGTTATCGTGGAGAATGAATCTCTTCGCGTCGTGGAGACGGTAGTCCGTACGTACGCACGAGCGATGATATCATTCTAATGATTATGGAATTGTATTGGAGTGTATGTATACTATTTAAAAATCAATATCACTTTACAATAATAATATATAGTTATTATTTACACCATTATACCCATCCAAGTAAGGTGGTGGTGGAAAATAGATTACATCACTGCGTGGAGACGGTATTCTGTACGTACGCACGCACGATGATTTATTTTTCCATAGGATGGATAGATGGTGAAATAGGGTTGTTTCATACCTATAATAACATATCAGTATATTAGTGATACTGATGTTATTACTTCATAATGAAACAACTAAATAAGAATAAGTGGAAGAAGAAATAAAGATGAAAGAACCGGTAACTGACATTACCTCTTCTTTGAAGCGCTTCATTGAGACTTCCTTTTAGGGCATTAAAATTGGTCTTTGAAGAATACCAGGTCCTCTAGGATGTCTCTAGGAAAGTGGAGAGGAGAAATTGGCAGGGTTTGGCCGATCATGAAGGCTCAATGTGGTGTGAGGAAGAGAGGTAGGAGGTTTCCTTTTATAAGGGAGGAGAGGGGCACCTTTGAAAACTAAAAATATTATTTTATTATAAAGTCATATTCGGTTTTAAATAGCTCCAAATTGATTTATTTAGAAGCTAAGGTGGTGATGGGTCGAAATCATCTCATACAATAGAATTTAGACAAGTTGAGGTTCCTATTTTAACCTTATAATTTATATTTAACTTTAAGTTAGATAATTTTACTTTTACCGTGTCTTTTTGTGTTCTTACACTGCAAGGTTAATAAACATTCTATAACAGGCCAAACGAACCCCAAGTTGTTTATTATTAATATATATAACATTATCTAAGTCATTTGGCCGAACCTCATCTTTTTAGAAATAATATAACAATTAATAATATAATATTTCTTTTAAAAACTATTTTATGTTAATTTTGACAGTATTTAGTAATTGATTTTTGTGAAAATCATAACAGAATTATTAGTTCTAAAACAGTTACTTAAACCAATAATAACATGTCATATTAACCTAGAAAATTAGTGGAATTCATAAAAAGTCTAAAATTACATTTATTTGGGTATTTATAACATCAATTATGTCAATATTTCATTAATAAGATAATTACTGCATCATCTTTGTGTCATAAATAAATTCAATTATTTAATGTCTAAAAATGAAAAATAAAATACCATTATGTAGGAAATATTTTTATTTTTCTAATTAATATTTATAGTCGAATTTATCTTATGTATAACCCTATATTAAAAATTATCTACTTATTAAATTTTGATTTTAACTATTTTAACCATTCTTTAAATAAATTAATAATAAATGTCCTAATCTAATCCAAGTGGGCTTAAATGGTCATAGTTTATTCCTAAGGTTATTTTTGGTCGAATTACACTTATCAAATAGAATTAGGACATATTTTAGGGTAATAATAATATCATTTTTACCATAATTACACTATTTACTTTCAACCGTGGTAAATAAAAGAAAAAAGTTACTATTCACCAAAAATTATTTTCATCTCATTGAACCACATTTTACTTACTGAATAAATCGTGTCTCTCGGATTTTTGAAATTCCACTCACAGAAGCGGTAAAATTAAGTTTTATGAAAAATTTATTTTTTTTTAACTACCACTTAGTGGTTTCACTATTCATCAAAAAATGAAAGTTTCTAGAAAAATACCAAAAATTAGGCCTAAGATATATTTGATCTTATGAACTCAAAAATGATGTCTATTTTACCAAATTAAAAACATATCAGTTGCATTAATTAATTTTAAAATTAATTTCTGTCGTCAAAACAAATAGCATGTTCTTAAGAGATAATAACTATCAAAAGATTGACACTTGTTACTGTCAAATTTAAATGTGAAATTACATCCAACGACCAAAACTGTATTAAATTGTGAAAATATATTCTAAATATACTTTAAAACCACTCAAATTAATAATTTAACACTATTAATTATTTCGATTAAAAAGTTTGTTTTTAATTAAAATTTAGTAATTTTCACTATTCATCAGAAAATGAATGTTAACCGAAAAGTACCAAAATTTATCCCTAAGATAATTTTGATATTCCGAATCCAAAAATGAAGTCCATTTTGAAAAATAAAATTTACCAAATTTCAAGAAGTTGTTATTACTATTCATAACAGCTAGTTTTAATAATATTTTAAGAGCATATTGTTGTTTAGTGAAAATCGGTATTGCGTACTACACATGCTATCGAGGAAAGTATTGATTGCATGTAATGCAAGGAAAGTCAAGGATGTGTGTTGTGAAAGATCCTTTTGGTGTAGCATAAAACACAAGGAATTGATGAAATTAAAAAGAATATTTTTAATAAAATCTCGGGTTGTTACATTCTACCACCGTTAAAATGAATTTCGCCCTTGAAATTTGTCAAGGTTATAAATGGTTTACTACTCGAAAGTTTCTTTAATATAAACCCACATCGTAAAAAGGAATACCAAAACCAATCTTTAAAAACAAAAGTAAGAAATGTAATAGTTACCCAAATAAACTAATCCCTGGGTTTCCACATAGGTGAAAATATGGATATGGAAGAGAAATCTAACCATCATGTTCTGATGGAGAGTGGTAGAGAACATGGCTATGGAAAATCCAGCAATCACAAAGCCATAAATTTGTGACGATCTAAGGTACCATCTGATTTATCAGATATAGGAGCACTAGGACAACATTTTTGGTCTTCAAGATCAATTCCCTAAAGTTGATGAAATTGGAATTAGAAGAAATACATTCGTGATTTTGGTATAGTCTCACCATTGGTCGTTATTTGGACAATTTCCACTTCATCTCTTAAATAAATGAAGTTGAATTTTTCATTCGTGATGTGTTATCAGATCATGTGATAGAATGATGGGTCATTCCATATGTCTCAAACAAAAGGTTAGAAAAGTTATCAAAAAATACATAAGTCCATCTATAGTGAGATTAATCATTTATGGTTCCAAAAATGGACTTATACTTCATATATCATACTACTTAATATAATAAAACTAATTTCTACTAAACAGGGACTTCATGTAGGGCAGTGGTAGGCGATAAAGTCCAGTCGCACTTCGGTTGTGGGTTCGATTCCCACAGCCTTGTCCGACGTGACGGGTTGTCGCCCATTCTGCAGGTTGTCCACTTTCTAAAACTACATTACTATAACATCCCATAAATAATATCGAAAAACATCAATCCTTAAACAATACTAACTTATGTCCAACATAATCCATTCCAATCTTTAGGCTTATCCAAAATACTTCTTTCTAAACTCATAGTATAAAGAGAACGATTACTAAAAAGGTCATATAACAAGCATGTGAATACTATCATTTATCCATCATATATCTTGTTGGTCACATTCCAATCATGTGAATACCTTAATCATGTATTCTCTTGAAAAAAATGAATACCCATTGAACCTTATTGAATACATGAATGCTGTTAAAATTTAACTCTTTCCACATACAAAAATCCTCAAAATTATATATACTCAAACCATGATATCACTTAGTCTTTATATCAATCGTGAGCTCATGAATACTGTCAAACATTTTATTTTCTCATTTTCCCTTCATTATGCGCATATCATCTTTTTTTTCCAAAAATATCTCAATCACTTTCCATGGTTACCGGTACCATAAAATTATTGAAAACCACAATAAACCAATACATAAATATTCCAATATTCCACGATACTATATAAAACATTATTTTGGAATCCCATTACATAAACACTTAATCATTACACCACATCGTTGTCATATTCAACATCACCAATAGTGATCGCATGAGACTTCCCTTTGTCCATTGCCTTAAGTGGTTGCTCATGTCGATCATCAGTAACCCTTGGATTACGGAATTTATTTGCATAATGGCATTGAAGTGTTGGTGGTGAGTTCTCTACAGTCTTTTCTTTATTCACGTCATTAGCAACCATTTTTCCATTACTTCGACACTCAGCTGCTTGATGACCTTATTTTCTACATTTAAAACAATTTCTAGTCCCTTTAAGACAATCTCCACCATGCTTCTTTCCAAACATTGAGCATAAGGAAACATTCATCTTCTTTTCACCATTATTCTGAGATTTCTCCTTGAACTCCATCTTTAGTTTCTTGTCAAAATTATGTGATGGATAAGTAACAAAAACTTCCATTACTACCTTGATAGCACAAAGCACAATTTCTTCATAGATACTGAAGTCTCTTATAGCTAATTCCCTTAGAAAATTTGGTTTTAATCCACTGAAGATTAGATCAACTTTACTTTCAGGTTGGATGATAAATCCAGATGCATACCTTGCAAGCCTTGTAAAATTCTCTTCGTATATACCAACAGATTCATCATCCTTTTTCTTTAGTTCAAGAAACCCCTTCTCCAACTTTGTTCGAAGAATATGAGGGATGTACTTATTGAAAAATAATTTCTTCAGGTCATCCCATTCCATGGACTCAATTTCATCTCTTGGCCTCGTATTCTGGATAAGATTCCACCATTGATCAGCATCACCTTCCAAACAATACACTTCTAAGATGACTTTATCATGTTCAGAACATTGAAGAACTAAAAATATCTTTTCAGTAGTACTGATCCTTTGTTCAGCAACAAGTGGATCAGAAGACCCACTGAAAGAAGGTGGACATTTCCTCATGAAGGACTCAATAGAATATTGTTCCCTTCTCTGTTCATTTGGAAGACCAGAGTCATTCATAGCTTGTGTAAGTATAGCAATAAGATTTTGCAATCTATCTCCCATAACTTTTGTTTGTTCAGGAGGACAATCATTGCATTGTCCATTAAATTGATCAACTCGGTTCCTTCGGGTTCCAGCCATCGTATAAAACCCAAAAAGAATAGTGTGAGAGGAAAAAATCACGCTAGGTAAAACAATATAATAAAGGGGGAGTACCTTCAATATCTAACATCTTGGGTTACCGTAATTCTAGTACTATAACCTATACTTATACTTAACCTTAGGGACATCCCTAGACATACCTTAGAAATATATCTAGGGATATCACTAAAGTTCTCGCATCCTAGTTTCCAAAGGTTGACTAAACCTTTTCTCTGATACTAACTGTAGATACCTGAAGCTTAACGTACATGGAAATTACATTAATTTTGAGGAATACTTAGTACTTAACAAAAACACACACACAAGGACCGTAATAGTTTAGTGTCGTTGGAAACTCGGAATATAATCTTATAATCATGGTGAAAGATCTTTAACATCTCCCATAAAGATCTAACTTTTTTTACCTAAAATGTTTCTTTATATCCTGGGGAAAAGAAAACATAAAAGGGTGAGCTCAGATGATCAGTAAGGGTAATCAAAAGAAATATCAATCACATCATATTCATAAGAACGTAACATTTTGGAAATCTTAACCTGCAAAATATATTACAATATCATAACATTGGATAAATCATAGTAGTGAAATGTAATCCCAATAATCATAACATAAAACATGAAACTTTGTGGCATACACACATAATCATAGAGAATCATTTCTTATTAGTCAAGACTCATAGCCAAGACTATCTTAGTGGACAAAGTACATTTATGAACCGAGTTCACTCCTCATTTCAGTCCAGTTTCACTGAACCGGTTTAACCTGCCGTTCCAGCCATGTCTATCTCATGAGATATAAAATTTTTACCCAATGCATTGGAGGGAGATATAGGTCCCACCCATCTCATAATTATACCATTCTTTATGTGTTCCACAAAATCAAAAATCATACATCATTGCATAACCCATGAAATAAAAATGGGAATCTTAAACATCATGCCATCATAACATAATCCTTATAAGGTAAAAGGACATCATAAAAATAATTCCATCATAACATAATCAAATAAATGTAAAAATAGGGATAGAAACATAACCCTTTATTATCTTAAATGGAAAATAATTTTGATAAAACACTTGACCTCCATTCTTGAGGAAAATATCCATTCTAGCTCAAAAACATTTTTCCTTTCTTAACATGTCATACAATTTTAAACTAAATGAAGTTGATTAAAAATAAACTTGAAAACTGGTAAAGGAATCTTCTTGGAAATAATGTTTTAAAAATCCATTCATTCTGTATAAGTTAAAAAAACATTCTTCTTGTACTTTTGTCGGAAAAGTCAAAAAGCACCTCTTAACGTAAAAAAAAGAAATATTCCTTACATACCATGTAGTAAAAGTAAATAATGGGTAAAAATGAATTTAAACATACATGAAAACACTTTTATAAAACATGGACATGAATGATTGAAATAACCCCAATAAATATTTACGAATAATAAATCTCAGATAAAAATGAGATTTGCAAAATTACCCCTTACCTTAGGTCTGATTTGTTTCATAAGTGTACGAACCTTCTGTATAAAGATTTAAATAATGTCATTGACTTACTCCAGAATCATACTCATTGTTATGATATAATATATGGTTCACTTATGACTTTATATTACCCGTTTTTTTGTAAATTCCATTTTTAAAGAACGTTTTGGGTAAAATCGTTTAATTTGTCGTCTGTGTTTCGAAGTGTAATTATTCATATGATTACATAGATCATGATTACATAATTCCAGAATATAAAACATGATTTATATATAATATATATTCAGAAAATACAAATATATAATAGATCAATAAATGGAGAGAAATACACCCTTCATGGAGACGGTAGGCCGTACGTACGCATGAACGCTGTTTTCGTTTCCTTATTGAGTTGAATGGATTTATGTAGATGAAATACATATATATAAACATAAATATAGTATCATTATTATGTCATATATTTCATTATTACTTATTATATATACTTTATAATCATTCATGAATGGTTAACGTGGAGAATGAATCTCATCGCGTCGTGGAGACGGTAGTCCGTACGTACGCACGAGCGATGATATCATTCTGATGATCGTGGAATTGTATTGGAGTGTATGTATACTATTTAAGAATAAAAATCACTATACAATAATCATATATAGTTATTATTTACACCATTATACCAATCCAAGTAAGGTGGTGGTGGAAAATAGATTACACCACGGCGTGGAGACGGTATTCTGTACGTACGCACGTGCGGTGATTTCGTTTTCCATAGGATGGATAAATGGTGAAATAGGGTTGTTTCATACTTATAATAACATATATGTATATGAGTGATACTGATGTTATTACTTCATAATGAAACAACTAATGAAGAATAAGTGGAAGAAGAAATTAAGATGAAAGAATCAGTAATGAACATTACCTCTTCTTTGAAGCGCATCTTTGAGACTTCCTTTTAGGGAACTAAAATTGGTCTTTGAAAAGACCAGAACCTCTAGGATGTCTCTAGGGAAGTGTAGATGAGAAATTGGTAGGGGTTGGATGGGATTTAAGGCTCAAAGTGGTGTGAGGAAGAGAGGGATGGGGTTCTCTTTTATAAGGGAGGAGAGGGGCACCTTTGGAAAACTAAAAATATTATATTTTTATAAAGTCATATTCGGTTTTAAATTGCTCCAAATTGATTTATTTCGAAGATAAGGTGGGGATGGGTCAAAATAATCTCATCCAATAGAATTTACACATGTTTAGGTTCCTATATTAACCTTATCATTTATATTTAACTTTAAGTTAGATAATTTTACTTTTACCGCGTATTTTTGTGTTCTTACACTATAAGGTTAATAAACTTACTATAAAAAGACAAAATAACCCAAAGTTGTTTATTATTAATATATATAACCTCATCTAAGTCATGTTTACGAACCATAGATTTTTAGGAATAAAATAACAATTAATAATATAATATTTGTTTTAAATACTATTTTATGTCAATTTTGAAACTATTTAGTAATTGATTTTTGTGAAAATCATAACAGAATGATTAGTTCTAAAACAGTTACTTAAATCAATACTAACATGTCATATTAACCTAGAAAATTAGTGGAATTCATAAAAAGTCTCAAATTACATTTATTTGGGTATTTATAACATCAATTATGTCAATATTTCATTAATAAGATAATTAATGCATCATCTTTGTGTCATAAATAAATTAAATTATTTAATGTCTAAAAATAAAAAATAAAATTTCATTATGTAGGAAATCCATTTATCTTTCTAATTAATATTTATAGTCGAATTTATATTTTGTATAACCCTATATTAAAAATTATTAACTTATTAAACATTGATTTTAACTATTTTAACTCTTCTTTAAATAAATTAATAATAAATGTCCTAGTCTAATCCAAGTGGTCCTAATTGGTCATATTTTATTTCTAAGGTTGTTTTTGGTCGAAGTACACTTATCCAATAGAATTAGGACATGTGTTAGGGTAATAATAATATCATTTTTACCCTTAATTAGCCTATTTACTTTTAACCGTGATAAATAAAAGTAAAAAGTTACTATTCACCAAAAATTATTTTCATCTCATTGAACCAAATTTTACTTACTGACATCAACCATGTTTCTCGGAGTTTTGAATGTCCCCTCACAGAAGCGTTAAAATTAAGTTTTATGAAAAATTCATTTTTTTTAACTACCACTTAGTTGTTTCACTATTCATCAAAAATTGAAAGTTTCGAGAAAAATACCAAAAATTAGGCCTAAGATATATTTGATATTATGAACTCAACAATGATGTCTATTTTACCAAATTAAAAACATATCAGTTGCATTAAATAATTTAAAAATCAATTCCCGTCATCAAAACAAATAGCGTGTTCTTAAGAGATAATAACTATCAAAATATTGGCACTTGTTTATGTCTGATTTAAATGTGAAATTACATCCAATGACCAAAATTTTATTAAATTGTAAAAATATATTCAAAATATACTTTAAATCCACTCAAATAAATTATTTATCACTATTAATTATTTTGATTAAAAAGGTTGTTTTTAATTAAAATTTAGTAATTTACACTATTCATCAGAAAATGAAAGTTATCCGAAAAGTACCAAAATTTCACCCTATACTAATTTCGATATTCCGAATAAAAAAATGAAGTCCATTTTGAAAAATAAAATTTACAAAATTTCAAAAAATGGTTATTACTATTCATAACAGCTTGTTTTAATAATATTTTAATAGCATATGGTTGTTTAGTGAAACTCGGTATTGCGTACTACACACGCTATCAAGGAAGATTGCGATTGCGTGTAATGAAAGGAATGTCACAGATGCATGTTTTGCAAGATCCTTTTGGTGTAGAGTACAACACAAGACATTAATGAAATTAAAAAATATATTTTTCATAAAATCTCGGGGACTTACATTTTCAGTATAATACTATGTTTTCTCCTGGTTTTCTGACTTGAAATATTAAAATACTAACCAAATTATACGGTGAGAAATTATTTTCAATTTTGACCTCAACACACTAGAAAAAATTATCATAGACTCATTATTCAAGAAATTTTGAATAGGAATTCATCCAATGTACCATAACCACAACAAGAACTATTTTTCCATTACTCATGTTGAACGTGTAGCTATTCATGCGACCACACCATGTGAATTGGTGTCATGTATTTTAAATAGCCATTTCTCATAGGTAAATTACCATATCAAACAACATTGTGTTAAGGGAATTTTATAAAACTACAACAAAATACTCTTTAATACAATCATGATGAATCCATCATTCAATATTATAAGCCTTTTTGAATACCTATTTCAACAATCTGAACAAAACTGTCAAATTCTATTTTGTTCAATCATCTTGATCATCATCGAGCAACCAAATAGTTGGTGGTTGTAGAATAGAAAGTTATTTTTATAACCCCTTAATCCATATTTTGATTCCTACATTTTTTCTATTAACTTCCTTTGATGATACAAAATAAAATTACTAATATACAAACAATAAAAATGTTTAGGACCAGTTTTGGTAATTATATTTATAAAAAAAACATGTGGTTCATCAATATCCCCATTATGAAAAAAACACTATTTAATGATTAAAAAAATAAATTAATAATGTATAAAAATGATTTTATGATTTAACATAAAATATGAAGGGGAACATGATAAAATTTTAATGGATACCATTTTTGGGAATGTATAAGTAACCCCCCTTGATATAAGATCTATATCATCCTCAAAAAATAAATAGATATATTTGTAAGAACCCAAATTATCATTGAGGTGAAAAACTATTTTTATTTTTATTTATTTAAACTCATTTGAATAGGAGTTTTTTCTAGTTTCACTACTGAAATGGGGGGTTTATGGTGATTATATAGATCTTGATGGCCAATATTTGGGAGGAGATTACTAGGACACACAGATTGGAGAAATCATGAAGCATAGTCCTCATGGTTAGATAAAATAATGTGAGGTGGCATAGTTCACTAACTATGGAAACAAAGATTTATAAAAATATTCAACCAACCCATGCACACATTTATTTTCTTTATATTTTTTAATAGAGGGAAAATGTATGATCGACAGATTATCTATCTAACTGTGCAAAATGACATTGAGGGGGGGGGGGGTCTCGAGGTAATGATTGGTGAATTATATGTGAACCAGTTTCCAAACTATGTGGCCAAATCATAATGATCCTTTATGTTTGTTAAAGTGACCATTTTCCATTAATGGGTTTAACCTTTTAAACACACTCTTTCTTCTTTATTTCCAACATTCCAGAGGTCTTCATTCCTCCCTTGTGATATCTTAAAGCCTTTGATCATGTTTTTGATTCCTTTTTTACTATATAAAATCTAAATCATGATTCATTTGTTTTATTGGATAACCACCGGTGAGTTATTCACTCCAAGGCTCCATTCAATTTTATCCATTCTATTATAAACACTATTTTGGTGAAGCCTCTTACGTCCTATTTTTAGGTTGTACTTCCATTATTTCATTTCAATATGATTTAAAATGAATCAAATTCTAATAAAAAATATTGTTCCTCTAGTGTAATAAGGTTGAATTTCTATATAATTTCCCTCAATATCTGGTTTTTTATTCTTGTTGTCGTTGTGCTACATGCTTGAATATTAGGGTGATGCTTCCAAAATTAATAAAATCGTGATTTTAATGTCAATTTATTGTTTAGTACATGATATGACACCCTTACATTATGTTGGAGATTTTCTAAATTAATCCAAACCACCTATATTGTGAGTTCTTCCCATTTACCCTGATTATGACTCCCCTGGGGTGATTTCATCTCCTTTAAAAGATTAGGGATTGAATATGGTAATAAAATAGATTGTTAAATGTCGTAATATCCATGTAGAACATTTTAATTTTTATATATGAATGTATAATCCCGTAGTTTGTATATGATTTAATGGGATTTGTGAATTATTAATCAAACGGTTTATGAAATGGTGAATGGAGGGTTCACGGTATAGAACTTACAACCCACCGAGATTCCATTGAAATTTATACTCTATTGATCTAATATAAAAATATTACATAGAAATATATACTCTATGGATTTAACATTGTTGGATTCCTTGTAATGTTATACTCCATGGATCTAGATTACATAGGTTCCCTAGAAATTTCAACTCCAGGGATCTGGATTACTAGGATTTCTCAGACATTTTGACCTCTTAGATAAAACTACCATTTTAGATGCCTTTCAAATTTATTCTCCTTATATGTTGACCTATGATGATATGATATTTGATTATAGGGTGCAGGACATTGATGATTCTTACCATGGTTGAAATTTATCCCCTATGATTTTTTATGCTTGATCATAGTGAGGCTTGATAGACTGGACAATATCACTTCTACTTTATATACATCTCTTTTGTTATATCTATATGCTACTTAAGCGTATATGAATAATTTAAGACTAATATAGACATTTATGGTGGTTTCATACTTATTTTTATCTTAATCCCTATTCATTCCTCCATTTGGTATGTAAACAGTCCTCATGGATGTAAGTTTGGAAAGGATGAAGCACCCACTTAGTGATACATGATAGATTGTTCTGTAGAAGTATGGGAGCATAAGACCAGGGTATGACTCATGATGTTATCTATAGATAGTTTTTTTACTTCCAATTAATTTATTTTACTAGATGTATGTTTCCATGTATTTATGACCATTTTTTAGCTCCATTAAATACACATCATTTTAAATATGACACTAACATTGATTATTATTATTATTATATCTATTTGGATTCATTATCTTCTATTTCTAGTAAAATTGATGGGTTTTCCTTGTATTCATTTATGTTATTATAGTTTTACTATATTTACAATTTATCGTCTCCCCATAGTACCATCACACACTATTACTACTTGTTATAAACCTCTGGCAAAAGGGGTGGCTCTCTTGAGGCCTTGGGACCCACTGGTGTAGGGAATTGTTTTAGTATCCCTTGGGGAAGGACATCAAAAAGTGGTAAAAAGGGAGTTATTTTATTTTTTCCTAACCATTTACGAATATATGATATGATATAATGAATGTGGTGGAGTTTGTTAGTGATATGTTCCTAGGATTAGCAAACCAATGTTTGTGGAATAACTGAATAAACAATAGAATTGATATGATGATCTAGTTTGTTCTTGTTAAAGTTTATATGATTCTATCATTGGGTTTTTCAAATGTTATGTGGTTCTAATATTATTATTATATTAGAATAGATTTTGTTCATAGTCCAATATCATAAGGAATCACTCATCATGCATCATTCTAGGAACTTGGGAAATTCACATTACATGCATATTCCAATCAATATATAATGCATTTCATAACTACATGAATATTATTATATGTTCCTTCAGTGATATATCTATTATTTAGCTAATTCATTTTTAGGAAACTGAGATACATAATTGATTACCTAGTGTTCCTGCATCAACCTAACAATATTTTCCTACATGGATTGATGAAGACACATTAATCATTCAATGATGGAACGTTGAGTTGTGGACCACTGGTCACGTGGGTAGTAACATGTCTTAGTCATAATAAAATAGATTCTATATTTCAATTTATATATTTACTATGAATTTATAAATTTTAAATGGTAATCATTATAATTATAAAGTTTAAAAATAACTTTAATGTAAATAAATATGAGGTGAATTGACATTGAATTATGAAATGAATAGGTTTCCATTAAAATGGAGGTTCCAATTCCAACATAATGTGTGCATTAATCTATATTTTTCCTATTAAACTCTATATCCTAGAACACATATCATATAAAAGATATGATACGTGAAACCCTAATATTTTTTGAATTTTTTTTTCAAATTATTTTAATCTTTTTGATATTTTTTTTCATTTCACACAACATTGACAATATACATTGTTATACGAAAGCAATATGTGTGGCCCACATTTTAGAAAACACTGGGAAATGATAAACTATAATAAACACTTATATTACCTTTCTATTCACACCAAAAAATGTTTAGGATGAATTACAAAATATATTGAGTCCCTTTGATAGCTTGAGTTACACATAAGGCTGAGTTTTTCAGGACTACAAGAAACTATTAATATTATTATAAAAAATATTATTATAGATATAACCTAGTAGTTGGATTGGATGTTATATATAATATTATATATAGTTTTAAAATATAATTGACAAATTTTTATAAAATTAATCCTTGGTTATCAATAAGATTAACTGAATGTAATAACAGTTTGAAAAAAACTACTTTTTAATGAAAAATATTTTTCACTTTAAGAAAAACTTTTTATCTCAATAAACTAATAAAAGAAAATTTTGAATTAAATAACATTTTAATATATTCAATAATTTTATTGATAGTAATCAGTTATATTTGATAGGTATAAGAAAACAACAAATCTTATTTTATTAATAAAAGACGTATTTTTCTCTAAAAGGTAATTTTATATCCTTTTAATGGAGAACACATTTAAAATAAAATATTTCAAAAAAAAATAATTTTTATTTAAAAAATAAAATTAATTTTTGAATTTATAATATCAAAATTTACATTTTGCAAAAATTATTAATTTTTTGAAGATTAATATCTTATAGGATGGTAAAAATTAATAAATTTTAATTCAAAACTTATTTTTCATCTATTTTTTATATAGTTAAATTATATTATTATTTTGGTTTTAAAATTTAATTAGATTAATTATATATCAATTAACCCAATTTAGGTAATTGTACCCAATTTAACAATTATATTGGATATATAAGCATTCCAAACATTAAAAAAAATTCTCTAAAAACTAGATTTGTTTTCCCGCCCACAGGATTAAATTTAAATTCATTTCTACCACTTCTGTGATTGAAATTTGGATATTTAGATTCTAAATTTTAAAGAGAATAATTTATAATCTTCAACTAGTTCATTACAGTTTATAAAAAAAAATTCCGTGAAGTGATTAAAATTATTTAAAGTAATTATAAGATAAATAAGTTTAACAAAGGGTTAAACCATAACCCAAAGGTCCAAATTACCTTAAACCATGTCCAAAATATATTGGTTGTTCATATTTTTACCCTATACTACATTGCATTATATTATTCCATTATCATAGACAAATTTCATCAGAAAAATGTGGGAGGAGTTCCATTTTATAAAATTAACAAGAATTCTACTCCTCCAATATTAAAAGGCACTTAGCCCACTAAAGTAAATATCCTCTCAATCAATTTGTTTTATCCATACTCTGCACAAATATCCACCCAAAATCATTACCTTCAACTTTGAATAATCCCTTTTGGAAGAAATCCATCCAAGGAATCCATTTTTTGAAATCCAAAATGAGTTAACCAAACAGGAGATGGATTGACAATGTATAAAGAATTTCAAGAAAAATGGTATGGGTTTTCTAATTTCAATTTTGATATCTGTGATATAAATAATTTATTCCCTACATATTTATTTTTTTTTGTGTATATACAACCCATTAATTTATTCTATTAAAATTATACTTAAATTACCTGTTATTAATTTATCTCTTTGTTGATCTTATTTTCATGGTGTTTATGCTTCAAATGTAAGCAAATTTGTAAAGTAATGTTTGTCTCTATTTTCCTTTTTTAGATACATTACATGTTATACACGTATATTTTTCTTTAGGGTGTATATCATTCCATTTTACATTTTATAACATGAATCTCCATATTTCAAGATATTTTATTCTTTAATTAATGTTATTATCTCATTTAGAGCACTGTTCAATGTTACTATTATGTAAATATTAAATTTCTACAATCTCAACATTTACCATGATTTTACAATTATTATTCATTTGATGAAATTTTATGATCCATTTCTCAAGAACACTCATGAATTTTCCCCACTAGTTTCCATGATATCTTCATGTGTTAGTACCATTTTCTTAATAATTGGAACATATGATAATTTATAAAAGGTTTCTATAAAAATCTGTTTTCATTTCTACTTTCGATCAAAAATATGTGTTCTTTCAAAATCAATTTTTTCTAAAAATTTATTAAATTAATATTAATTTTTAAAATATGTTTTAAATTATTTTCAATGCTTCCATTATACTTAATCATCGGGTTATTTTAAAAGAATAATATTTCAATAATTTAATGATATTGTTATATTTTTTCAAATCAATTTTCTAGAAATGAGTTTCCAAAATGCGTTCAACATTTCATTGTTAATTTTCCAGGTGTATTCAAAATATAAATATTTCCAAAATTTATTATCGATTCATTTATAGGGTTTGAATGCTATTTTAAATGAAATGGTTATCAAAATTCCATATTTTCTTTGGATAAATCCACCAAGGAAACATTGAAGCATTTTTGGTTGACTGTGTTTCGTAAAAAAATGTGTTCACAGGGGTTTTTGGGGAACTATCGAGTGATATTATACAAGATATTTTTAAAAGTATCAATGACATAGGAACAAATTCTCTTTATAGGATCTTATGCACATATAGAAATAACTGTTATGGTCATGCATTCATGAATAGACAGGTCTAAAATTGATGGTTACCCCTTAATTTTAGAAGCTCAATCCATTAAGAAAATTAGGGATCTAGATTGAGTAAGTGCTTCACACAAGACAAGTGTGTGTAAATAGAGTTTAATAAAATATTTGTTTCACAAAATGATATTTTCGTTCTAGGAATAAATGTGGTGCGTAAGGAATTAATGTTGGGTGAAAGACACCCAAAAGGTTGTGTGAAAGATTAATTTTTCTCAGTAGTTCTATGATAAAAGGATTTTCATCAATTGGAAGAAAGTGGAGCTTAATAAAGAAAATGGAATGTAAAACATATTGATTCATGAAATAAAATTATGATCTTCTGAAGAATCAGTGAGAAATATTTTGGTGAGAGAGAAGTGAGCATTATATTTTTGATTGGTAGTAACCCAGGAGGGATAGTGAGTCCACTAAAAACATTGTAAGAAATATTGTTCTTTTAGTGGATTTGGTACATCAGCACAATGTCATTGAATTCCCCTTGGATGTATCCTAGTGAAGGTGAACCATGTAAAATTGATTTGTCTCATGCATACTTTAATTTATTTTCATACATTTCTATGAGAAAGAGAGAGATGAATATTTTTTTAATAATGAAACAATATCTGAAGGGTATGTTTTTTCATTCTATCATACCATGATTTACCCCACCCCTATCAGTGTATTTCACCTAGTGGGGATAAATATTTTAAAAACAAGTTTCTCAGAGTGAAAAAGATATTTTTCTAGAAAATTGTTTTAAATGAAATAGTAAAGCCTTATTCATAAGAAATTTATTTTTTGATAAGCTATTATAAAAAGAAATTTCAATAAAAGTTTATTTTTCATAAGAAAAGTTCCATGTGATCTTTCAAAATCCTTCTCCATATTATATAAAATACTTTTCTATTTTTTATGATTTACTAGGTATATAATCCAAGAATAAAATTCAAACTATTTCTTGAATGGATTATGTTTTGATGGAACGATGTTTATGACTCTAGTTTATCATCCATGGTTATATTCTTTTGAAACTCACTTTTTTTAATGGGTTATGATTTGATTATAATTATTATGATACATATCTATTTTCCATAGGTAATGATATGATCAAATGTAAATAATACCCATTTCATTTCATAGTTTAGGATATGATGGTTTTTTATATTATTGTGGAAAATTTATTAATGATTTTATTATGTGATAGGTTAAACCTATATCTCCCTCCAATGCATTGGGTAACAATGGATAACATATGAGTATTAATACTATTTGTGAGGCTGATTAAATGTTAAAATAGTTATATATGAACTCGATTACATGTTTGAAATTGATATGTTTGAACCTGATTACATGTTCACAATGTTATACATGGACCTGGTTGTGTGTCTACAAGTTTATGTGTGAACTAGATTACATGTTCACAATGTTATTAGTTAATTGTATTATATGTTCACAATTTTATGTTTGAACCTTATTAAATTTTCATAATCATATGCATGGACTTTGTTTCATGTCCATAAGTTAATGTGTGAACCTGAAAAGTTGTTCACAATATTTTATGTGAACCTGATTACATATCCACAATGTTATGTTTGGACCAAGTTTCATGTCCATAAGATTATGAGAGGGCATGTTTTCATGTTATTAAATTATTGAGTGAACATGTTACTACTTATATATTTTCAAAATGTTATAAGAATATGTTTATGCCACAATTCTATGTCTTATTACTATGTTAGGATTTCATGGATTATGCTTTCAATTAAAAAAAATAATTTCATATGAACTATATATATTTATACCATGACTCTTGATTTTGATATTTGATACGGAATGTATTATATTATAATGATATTATCATGTTCTCATACACTTATGGTTATAATTATTCTTATATATCTCTTTTTTTCCCTTATTGAGCATCTATTCTGACTACAATATTGTGTTTCCATTCCCTAGGTTGTGAAGAAATATTTTTTATGTAGCATTATTAATGGGGAATATATTTACATAGATGTTTAATCCTATTCACCAAATTTGAATAATTTGTTCCCAATTTCCAAAGACAAAACATTATTACAATAATAGGGCATGTACTTTTATAATGTTATGAATATTCATCAAAAACAATTTAATATCTATGTACGTTAAGACGGGGTCACTATAGTCGTTATCAAAAGGAAGGTTTATTCAACCTTTGGAAACTTGGAAGAGAAATATTTTTTGAGAACCTTATGGATTTTTTGTAGGACATGTGTAGTACCCTTAATTTCTGGTATGTAACCCTTTCTTGATTCATTTAATGGCTATAAAGGTAAGGGTGATGTATGGGAGAGTCGGGAGAACTTGGAATGATTTTTTGAGGCAAAAGGGGAAGTCGCACGGGCTGCACACAATTTTTATAAACCGTGTGGCCAAACCGTGCGTAGTTGGTCTTGGAGGTAGTAGCTTCTGCACGGGCGGCTCACAGATTGTTTAACCATGTAGCCAAACCGCGCGAGAATGGTGGCTGAGGCAGTAGCTAATGCATGGTTAGCGTAGGGTTAGTGAAACTGTGCCAACTAACCGTGCAACCACTTAAACGAGATCCTATAACGGTGGATCTCACGCGTTGTTGTCTCTAAGTGCGTCGTTTAAGCTCTTATGTGGCCCTAACTTGGGATTGGGGTTCTCCTAAGGTCAAATAGGTTTCTCCCATCATTTCGGAGGCTATCTGAAGGCTTATATTGACGAATCGAAGCCAGATTATTGAGGGATGTGATCATTATTGTTTAGTTTCTCAGATCAACATAGATCGACTTCTCTTCTCTCGGTTTCATAAATCTACACCCTTTATGGGTTGATCTAAGTGTGTGGACGCTAAACAGCTTAATATTTGGTCTTGGTTGTGTTAGGAGAAGAGATTAAAGAAGGATCCTTGGTGAATTGGTCAGGTTTTCTTGTGCGTTCTCCGTTTGTTAGGGTTTTTGTCCAAACCATTGAGGTAGGAGGCTTCACTCTCAACTCTTCTTGCTATAATTGATTGGACGAGATTCATATTGGTTTATTTGAATGGATTTGATTGTGAAAATCATAGAATAAATCTTCTTTAGTGAAGATTTATGGTTTTTATGAGATTGTGAAAACTTGGTTAATTGTTATGCAAAGTGATTTGGCTTGTTGAACTTAAAATGTTGATTTTAAATTATGGATTTGCTAAAATCATTGATGGTTTGATGAAAAGTGGGTTTTCAATAAAAAGGGTGTTTTATTGAAATGATTTGAGATTGAAATGTCATGGATGGATTTGGTTTTCAATAAATAGGGAGTTTTATTGAAATGATTTTGGAATTGAAATGGTTAAGCATTAAAATGGTTTGAATTGGTTGAACACACTTGGTTTTTGACATGATGGTTGTGTGTGTTCACGGGCTTGTGGGACAGATAATGGTTACGAGTCTCCCCCATCAGTGTTGGGATGGATAAGGGTTAGGGCTCTCCCCTATCAAACATTCATATTGCATTCGGGAAATATAAGGGTTAGGGGTCTCCCCCATCAGTGTTGGGATAGATAAGGGTTAGGGATCTCCCTGTCTAGCATTCATGTGCATTTGGGTTGGATAAGGGTACAGATTATCCCCCATCATGGTTGGGATGGATAAGGGTTAGGGATTCTCCCCTCTTCTATGTATCATGAATGGTTGGTTGAATGGGTTTGCGTAAATTGATGGGTTTTCCAAAAATGAATGTTTTCGGAATGGTTCTGAATCTTTTTTGGTTATTTTTATGGAAAAACAACTTGCTGGAAAATTGGTTTCAATTGCTCTTAGAATGCATTTGGTTATGAATGGTTTTGGAAACTTGTTTATATTTAGTTATAAACTTTTTTTGAGAAAATGTTTTATATAACTGTTTTTATATAAATGTGGATAACCCTTCTATCCTAGTGACGTGAGTAGGGAATCATTGGGGAAAACCAACTAAGTTTTATACTCACCCCTACTTTGGAACGTTTGTGCTTTAGCAGATGTCGTATTTCGGGATACGTGTAAATGTAAAGCATCTTATTGCTAGTGGATTGTGGTGATTCTTGGGAGATGTTGTGGAGCCTGGAGCTTGTGGAGCATGGAGTTGTAGTGTCTGTTGAGAGTCTTGAGTTTTTCATCTGCTGTGTACGTTTATTATTAGTTTGGTCTTCCATTGTTGTGTACTTTGAAGTAGTTTGATATAAATGATGTGTTTATTGGTCTTTCATTTGTTCATTCATAATATAGTGAATGTTTGGTTATGGTTAGTTTATAGGTTTATTTATTAAAGGGTAAATCGTCCCCCAACTTATATTTGAAACCCTTGGGCATTTATTTCCAGCCTTTGGCATCTTGGAAATGTCGTTTAAGGCCTAGTAATGACTCATTGTACTCTCAAGGAAATGAGAACTTGTAGGTCATTACAAATGGTATCATTTTGTTTATTCATTTCCTAATAAGTGGTCATCGACGTTCTTGGTCTTGGAGTTAGAATTCAGTATTGGCTATTTCATGGATATAAATATAAGACGGGAGTAGGATTTTCGGAACATGAAATGTATAGCATAAAAGGACGTAGCTATCTCGTTTATGTTGGACTTAAATTTACCAGGATGTTGGGTATATAATTGTTTTGGATACACTTCTAGAATGATGGAAATATCATTGTCATGGGCTTAGCTAATGAGAGTAGCATGACATACATTATAGAGGAATGAATTCCCACTAGGATTGCATATCTCATTGTGAGGAATGAGTTAAGATTTTGTGCATGGTTTTAATTTTGGAAAAATGTAGAAATTGTTTTCAAGTGAAAGACTTTGAAAATAGGGTATTGGGTGTATTTTGAAAATAGGTTAATTTTTAATAAACATGCTGAATGTTTTCAAAAATGATGAACATGTAAAAAGGTTGTTTTTGGAAAAACAATGATGTGATAGATGATGTGATTGAATTTGAATGCTAAGCCATTAGTTTCTAGAGAGTGAGATTGACGGAGTTTGTTGTTGGTTTAGAAAATGACACATGGTAGGCGTCGTCGAAATCAACCTGAAGAAGCTATGGAAAATGTGGTTGCACCAGAACCACGTGTGAACCAAGAGCTGGTTCAGAGTATTGTCCAGGACATTCATGCTGTGGATACGAGGAACTGGAGGAATAAACCAAGGCATGTGGATCCTACCATCCAGTTCATGAAGTAGAATCCAATGAACATTCGGGGTGATGATGAACCTGAAAAGGAAAAGGTGTGGCTAAGTAGGATGAATCTTATCATCGATTTCATCGGCACACCATCAGATCTCAAGGTAATGTTGGTGACGTATATGCTCAAGGATATTGCATGTTAGTGGTTGGATTTAGCGGTGTAGGCTATATTGGATGAAGTCTTTACATGGGTGGATTTTGAAAAATTGATCAACAAATAATTCTATCCTCACACGTTCATGATCCAGAAAATGAATGACTTCATCATCCTGAAACTAGAGAGTCTCTCTATCACAGAGTATGTGGCTAAATTCATGATTTTTTTCCATTTTTTCACCAGAGGTTGACGCAATTGCATCATTGAAGGCACACATATTCTAATAGGGGATAAGTTAGAAGATTCGATCGAAGATTGCAGTGCTCTATATTATGGATTATACAGAGATGGTGAACAGAGCGACTATTGTTAAACATGATATCTCGGTATTGATGGGAGGTGGCATGTTGATACCTATGAGAAAAGGTGGGAAGTCAACCATTGGGAACAAGAGGAAACAGTACACCTATTTAAACGGTACAAATAGAAATCAGAACTAGATGGGGGGATCAGTGAACCTTACTCCACGACCCCAGAGAAAATCAGGTTGTTCTCAATGTGGTTCGCTTGACCACAAAAGGTGAGATTATATGGTGAAACTGTAACGACCCAAAATTTAATTAATGGAAAATCCCTCTTGATTCAGTTAAATGTTTCTTAATGAAAAATGTTTTTATAAGATATCAACTTTTTTAGTTTTACTTTATGATTTGTGACCGTTACTTTTATAGTCGTTTAACAGTGATCATCTGGGTAGTTTAAATATAAGTCTTTAACGAACCAATTTTCTACTCAGACAAAGGAAGCGATGGCCTCATCCAGTAGAATTGCCCCTTACGAAGCCCATTTGTCGGAGCTCGGAAAAGAGGTGGTGTCTTTGGGCTTTGCCCTTGGCCAAGACCAAGCTGAGCTTCATCAAGTCAAGCTCGAACGTGATCGTCTACGGGAAAAATGTAAGTTGATAGAGATTACCACTTGAGTGATGTTATCCGAGCAACCCCAAGAGTCTGTCACCATCGCACACCTTACCCTTAGGTCTTATGCAGCTATTTTAAGGGGTTATGTAACAAATAAGTAGCACCATTTTCATGTACATTTTTTTATATAATAATGAATATAATTTCTAGTCATTTTTGATACATTGTAATTAGTTTTTAAAGTACAAATGGTGTTTTTAGTTATTATTTAATTATGAATTATATTTTATTAAATTAAAGGATTTTTGAATTAAATAATATTTTAATAAAATATTATTATTAATATTAAATTAATTTTTATTAAATATAAATGATCTTATAATTTTATGAATGCAATTAAAATTTTTATTAAGGTTTGAAAGCCATGTCTGTCAAAACCTGTAAATTTTTTATAAATGTCGGTTTTTATTTTAAAAGTGAAAATTCACATATTTAGAAAATTATTTAGATAAAATAAATATTATTTTTGGAATCCGGACGTCGAAATTATCCAACGGTGAATTTTTCATAATTTTCTGAGACAGTCAAATTTTTGGGTAAAAATTAAATACCATTTAAATATATAATGTGTTTTATGACATCATAATGACCCAATGGTGATGTAATAAAATACCATAATCGTTATGTTCGGCCAATATATTTTTTATCATTAAAATAATGAGGTTTTGGGTTTGTTTGACTCACTTTTCAAAGCATTAATGGAGCCCTCAAGACTTATTCAACACTTTGCCTTTTTAAATTAATTTCCATGGGAGTGTGACTCACCTCCACATAAGAAACCCTAATTTTTTAATAAGTTCTGACCTTGGACTTTTAAAATATTGTTTTCCTCTTTCCTTTTCCAGAAAACATGGGCAAATACCATGGGATGGTTTGTGGTTTGGATTATTTTAATATAAGGGGTCCCAAACCTAAATAATAAAGAATTCTCTCACCTTTCCTATATAAACCCACCCAAGCTCCCACTTACTCCTCACTCAAAGCCCCTGAAGTTCGTCCAACCTCTGCCCTACTCTCTCTACAATCCCCTCAAGGTGTCCCAAGCTCCCAAGAAGCCTCTCACAAGCCTCTCTCTAGCCTTTGGAAGCACACTTCCAAGTAAGGGGTTTTCTTCCTTTCTCAATTTTTTGTCAATTTTCTTTAAGTTGTATTTCCCTTTTTATTTAAATTATGAATGTTGGGGTATTGTTTCGAACCTCCCCCATACTGCCCTCTTATAGTTTGAATGATGGGAGAACCCTTTCTCTCTCATTAGATGCCTCCCATGTACTCCCGTTACTATGCGGAAAATTCCGAAAGGAACTTCTCTCTCTTCTTTTACATTCAAGCAATACTTTTGTATCATGAATCTAAATTCAATTTCTATTGTTGGGAAATGTATATATATGATCTCCTTACTGTCCATTACATTTAAATATGATGAGGAACCTGTTTCTCTCTCATCAACCTTTTTTATGAATTCTTATGTCATGCTGTTACGCTGCCGAAATCGCACCGATTTTCTAAGCCAATGTCATTGTGTAGTGAATACCATGCCCATTTCTCCATCAAGGGTATTCACCTTTTTTCACATTTACATATTGATTATAAAGTTTCATGTATGAATTCCACTTTACTTTATCGTGGAAGAAATGATTAGGTTTTATGAATCCATGTTTTATGATCCATGTGGCACACTTATGCATGAAATGAAATGTTTAAGAAGGGTGCGCCCTTTATAGCGCTCCAATGCATTTGGTAAAGTATAGTATCATGATACTTCATGTGCAATGAGTGTTGAATCATGCTAATTCAAGTGAAACGAGGGTTTACTCGTGCTTCAGGTGCAATGAGGGTTTACTCATGCTCCATGTGCAATGAGCCTTGGCTCATGCTAATTCAATGTTAAGTGTTGTTGCCACATTTCCATGTTATGATTATCATGATTTATCATGCCTTTATGTTCATGTTTCTATTAGGCTCTATTGATATTCCTATTGCCTAACATGTATTTCACTCTTCATGTTATTCATTGTTTACTCCCTTACTGGGCTTTATAGCTCACCCTTTTCTTATGCATGTCCTCAGGTTATCCCATGCAATGCTAAGTACGAAGGAATGTAGTGGCCATGTAAAGGATGTTTTCAATAAAGATGTTGTTTTTCAAGTTTAAAGTTTTTATGTAATGATCCTAAGCCCCAAAGACACTAAACCTCTTGATCTTCTTTGTTGTATCAAGTGAAGTTTTATGTAATAAAGCATGCTTATGTTGTAATAAAAAGCAGGGTTGTCATAGTTGGTATCGGAGGATAGGTTTAGTTATTTTTGGGATTAGGAAACCCTAGTAAATCCTTAGATACAAGACAAAGAATAATAAAAACATCCCTATGTTTTGGTAAATACTAAGTAAGTGGTTTATCAAACAAATACATCCATGTCTGGATACGAGCAGGTAGAGGCGGCTCTGGCACAGATGTATCCTAGGGGTAAAACCCGAAAACACCGCTTTGAGCTAGACTCGAACGAGAACTGGTGCACGACAACGGGCCTTGCTGCACTATTTGTTACGACACTCCCAGAGGATACGTTTTGATGAATTCACAATCTTAGTGTGAACCCTTATTAAAGAAAAAATGCCCCTAAGAATATATTTTAGAAGGAAGATCATGAAAATCCTGGATTGAATCCTATAGACTAATGAGTTAAAGAGATTAAAGTTTATTTATAAGTCATCAACTTTTGTCTTTGGATTAACCTTTATGTGTTACCCCTAACTTTCTTTTTTTCCAGCCAATGGCTGGTAATAGGAGAACTCGGGCTAACAACCGTTGTGAAGATCAGTGTGATGATTGTACTTATGAGATGCCCAATCCAATGGGAGCGGGAATCGCGAACTTTGTCACGCTTCTCTCTCAGCTAACTTAAGTTTTTAATAGAAACACTGGTCAAGAGGAACTTTCAACCCCCCTAAGATAGAACAAGTCGCTATTGAAAGATTAATGAGACAAAGGCCTCATACTTTTAGTGGATCATCTAATCCCACGATCGCTGAACAATGGATCAACTCCATTAAGAAGATATTCTCCATCCTCCAATGCTCTGAAAAAGAGAAGGTTCTCCTGGCAGATTATCGTATGGAGGGTGAAGCTGATCAATGGTGGACGTTGATCAAAAATACGAAGCCTGAGGAGGAGATCGAGGCTTTGGAATGGAAGGTATTCCGGAAGATGTTTTTCGATAAATATTTTCCACGCACCCTCCATCTTAAGATGGAAAGGGACTTCCTTTCCCTCAAGCAGAAAGATGAGGAATCTGTGGGAGCGTACGAGGCAAACTTCAAAAGTCTTGCACGATACACTTTCGGCTTTGTCGTTACCCCCGAATGCAAGGTTGACCGCTTCTTTGGTGGGTTGAAGCCTAGCTTGCAGAAAGCATTAGCGATCCGTGACTTCGACAGCTATGAGGAAATTGTCCGATGTGCCCTCAAGGTTGAAATGGAGATCGGAGAATCACAGGGGTATCATGGGGACAAGAAGCGGAAGGTGGACTTCAATGCTGGTGGTCCGATGGATAAATCCAATGGCGGTAAGAAATTCCAGCACCCCACTTGCCAAAAGTGTGGAAAGAAGCACCCTGGAAATTGCCTTAGGGGGACAAGAAAATTCTTCAAGTGTGGAAGAGAAGGGCACCTAGCTGTTAACTGTCAGCAAGAAGGACCCTCGGCTGCGACAGAGGAGAGGAATGCTCCGTTCGAACCTCAACGCGTTGTTCAATGCTTCAAATGCAAAGAACTGGGTCATTTTGCGAATCAGTGCCCTAATCCAAGGGTTATCAGAGGCAATAAACAACCTCCAAGACAGCAAGGAAGAGCTTTTGCCATCACTTCTGCCGAAGTGAACCCCGACAACGAAGTGGTGACAGGTACGCTAGTTATTCATTCAAGAATAGCGAACGTACTTTTTGATTCAGGTTATACGCATTCTTTTATATCTCAAAAGTTTAGTAGAATAATCCCTACACCACCACAAATCATGGAAGTAAAGATGTCGGTGAGTACGGTAAATGGGGAAATCATTGCATCCCATGAGTATAAGTCCTCCCTTGTTATAATCTGTGGATTGAATTTCCCAGCGAACCTCCTCATACTCCCTTTGGTGGAATTTGATGCAATTATTGGCATGGATTGTCTTTCCTTATATAGAGCCAACATAAATTGTCGGGAGAGGGAAATCACACTCCATATGGAGAATCGACCCCCGATTCTTTACAAGTGTCAGGAGGAAGATGAATCTCCTTTAGCTCCATCATCTCAAGCATGGATATTACTGCCTTATGAGAACGCATATCTGGCTCAGATGATTAAGTCCAAGGAAGAAACCACCCTTGAAGAAATGCCTATTGTGAGGGAATTCGCTGAAGTATTTCCCGAGGAACTTCCTGGTCTTCCTCCAAGAAGAGATGTTGAGTTCTCAATTGAACTTATACTTGGGGCGCTACCAATATCCAAGACTCCATATAGAATGGATGAGGTTGAGCTTGACGAAATGAAGAAACAACTACAGGAGAATCTTGATAAAGGGTTTATACGCCCAAGTGCATCACCATGGGGTGCACCAGTCCTCTTCGTCAAGAAGAAGGATGGGTCAATGAGGATTTGCATCGATTATCGTGAACTTAACAAAATCACGATAAAGAACAAGTATCATCTCCCAAGAATCGATGACTTGTTTGATCAGCTGCGTGGAGCACAATACTTCTCCAAGGTAGACTTGCGGTCGGGATATTATCAAGTAAGAGTGAAGAAGGAAGATATCCCCAAGACTGCTTTTCGTACAAGGTACGGGCACTATGAATTCATAGTAATGCCTTTCGGACTCACCAATGCTCCAGCAATATTCATGGAATTGATGAATAGATTCTTTAGAGATTACCTAGACAAATTTGTGGTAGTCTTTATAGATGATATTCTAATATACTCTAAAACCAAGGAGGACCATGAGGAGCATTTAAAAACTGTACTAGTGACTTTGTGCAAGGAGAAGCTTTATGCAAAGTATATCAAGTGTGAGTTTTGGTTTAAGGAAGTCTCATTCTTGGGTCATATCATCACAATCAATGGGATATCTGTGGACCCCTCCAAAACAGATGCAATTGAGGGATGGCCGAGGCCAACATCGGTAACTGGTATCCGTAGCTTCTTGGGGTTAGCTGGATATTATCGACGTTTTGTGAGAAATTTCTCACGATTGTCCAACCCCCTTACCAAGCTAACTCGAAAGGGAGTAAAGTTTGCTTGGAGTGATGAATGCGAAGAAAGCTTCAAGGAGTTGAAAAGGAGGCTTATCACTGCACCCGTGCTCACTTTACCCACAAGTGGGGAGCTTTTGTGGTATTCAGTGATGCTTCGAAGAAGGGATTAGGATGTGTGCTGATGCAGAATGATAAAGTGATATCCTATGCCTCAAGGAAGTTGAAAATCCATGAGCGAAACTATCCAACGCATGATCTGGAGATGGCGGCGGTGATCTTTGCCTTGAAAATCTGGCGGCATTATCTCTATGGAGAGAAATGTGAGATATGTACTGACCACAAGAGTCTTAAATATATATTCCCACAGAAAGAACTTAATATGCGCCAGAGAAGATGGATAGAGCTCATCAAGGATTATGATTGTTCAATACATTACCACCCTGGTATGGAGAACAAGGTGGCAGATTCCCTGAGTAGAAAGGATCCAGCAATTCTATCAATGATGAGAATTGGGAAGGATCCAATCTTCTTAGACTTGATGAAGATGGACGTGGGAATCATAAAGAAGGGAACATCATCAATCCTTTAACAAATGATTGCTCAACCATCTCTTTTGGAAAGGTTAAAGGATGCTCAAAAGGAAGATGCAGGAATCCATGAAAAAGTGGAAGCTATCAAAAAGGGAAAATCCTCAGAGTTTAATGTTAATGAAGAAGGAATTGTGCGGTTTGGGAAAAGACTATGTGTTTCATCAGGTTCGGAGCTGAAGAAGGAACTTTTGGATGATGCACATAGTTCAAATTTCTCTATTCACCCAGGGAGCACAAATATGTATCGAGATCTCCGAGAAAACTTTTGGTGGGATAATATGAAGAAGGAGATCGCTGAATATACATCAAAGTGCCTGGTGTGGCAGCAAGTGAAGGTAGAGAGGCAGAAGTCTAAGGGGATGATGCAACCATTGCCCAAACCAGAATGGAAATGGGAAAAAATCACCATGGACTTCGTCACTGGACTTCCAAGGACATCCAAAGGCAACAATGCAATCTGGGTTGTTGTGGATCGTCTTACAAATACTGCACACTTCATTTCTATTCGAGAGGATTTCTCTTTGGATCAACTGGCACGAATATATATTAGGGAAGTGGTATGGTTGCATGGAGTACCACTATCTATTTTGTCTAACCGAGATCCAAGATTTACCTCTATGTTTTGGAAGAGTCTTCAACATGCTCTGAATACTGAACTGAACTTCAATACGGCCTATCATCCTCAAACTGATGGCCAATCCGAGCGGACTATCCAAACACTTGAGGATATGTTGAGAGCGTTCTCAATGGACTTTAAAGGAGGATAGGATCAACATCTTCCTCTAGTTGTGTTCTCTTATAATAATAGTTTCCACTCGAGCATCCAAATGGCACCATATGAAGCCCTGTATGGGAAAAGGTGTAGAACACTGGCATGTTGGGATGAGGTTGGTGAACGTAAGCTGCTTGGACCAGAAATGGTCGAAGAAATGGTGGAGAAGGTGAAAATCATTCAGCAGCATATCAAGGCAGCCCAGAGTCGACAGAAGAGTTATGCAGATAATCGTCGACGAGACCTTGAGTTTAAAGTCGGAGACATGGTGTTTTTACGCATATCTCCATGGAAGAAGGTCATGAGGTTTGGAAAGAAAGGGAAGTTAAGTCCAAGGTACATCGGCCCCTTCGAGATTCTTGATCGTGTTGGGGCTGTGGCCTATCGACTAGCACTTCCACCTACTATGGCCAAGGTGCATGATGTCTTCCATGTATCCCTCTTAAGGAAGTACATACCAGACCCTTCACATGTACTCTCTTCCTAGGTGGTACAATTAGAAGACGATCTTTCTTATGAGGAGCAACCAGTGAAGATATTAGATCGTAGAGAAAAAGTTCTACGAAATAAGACAATGCCCCTCGTCAAGGTGTTGTGGAGAAACCACAAGTTTGAAGAAGCAACTTGGGAGTCGGAGGATATGATGAAGCTAAGTTACCCACATTTGTTTTAGTGTGGGAAAAGGAAAATTTCAAGGGTGAAATTTCTTAAGGGGGGAATGTTGTAATGACCCAAAATTTCATTAATGGAAAATCCCTCTTGATCCAGTTAAATGTTTCTTTATGAAAAATGTTTTTATAAGATATCATCTTTTTTAGTTTTACTTTAAGATTTTTGACCGTTACTTTTATAGCCGTTGAACAGTGATCGTCTGGGTAGTTTAAATATAAGGCTTTAACGAACCAATTTTCTACTCAGACAAAGGAAGCGATGGCCTCATCCAGTAGAATTTCCCCTTACGAAACCCATTTGTCGAAGCTCGGAAAAGAGGTGGCTTCTTTGGGATTTTCCCTTGACCAAGCCCAAGCTGAGCTTCATCAATTCAAGCTCGAACGTGATCGTCTACGGGAAAAATGGAAGTTGATAGAGATTACCACTCGAGCGATGTTATCCGAGCAACCCCAGGAGTTTGTCACCATCGCACACCTTACCCTTAGGTCTTATGCGGCTATTTTAAGGGGTTATGTAACAAATAAGTATCACCATGTTCATGTACATTTTTTTGTATATAATAATGAATATAATTTCAAGTCATTTTTGATACATTGTAATTAGTTTTTAATGTACAAATGGTGTTTTTAGTTATTATTTAATTAAGAATTATATTTTATTAAATTAAAGGATTTTTGAATTAAATAATATTTTAATAAAATATTATTATTAATATTAAATTAATTTTTATTAAATATAAATTATCTTATAATTTTATGAATGCAATTAAAATTTTTATTAAGGTTTGAAAGCCATTTCTGTCAAAACCGGTGAATTTTTTATAAATGTCGATTTTTATTTTAAAAGTCAAAATTCACATATTTAGAAAATTATTTAGATAAAATAAATATTATTTTTTTAATCAGGACGTCGAAATTATCCAACGGTGAATTTTTCATAATTTTCTGAGACAGTCAAATTTTTGGGTAAAAATTAAATACCATTTAAATATATAATGTGTTTTATGACATCATAATGACCCAATGGTGATGTAATAAAATATCATAATCCTTATGTTCGGCCAATATATGTTTTATCATTAAAATAATGAGGTTTTGGGTTTGTTTGATTCACTTTTCAAAGCATTAATGGAACCCTCAAGACTTATTCAACACTTTGCCTTTTTAAATTAATTTCCATGGGAGTGTGACTCACCTCCACATAAGAAACCCTAATTTTTTAATAAGTTCGGACCTTGGAAATGTAAAATATTATTTTCCTCTTTCCTTTTCCAGAAACCATGGGCAAATACCATGGGATGGTTTGTGGTTTGGATTATTTTAATATAAGGGGTCCCAAACCTAAATAATAAAGAATTCTCTCACCTTTCCTATATAAACCCACCCAAGCTCCCACTTCCTCCTCACTCAAAGCCCTTGAAGTTCGTCCAACCTATTCACTACTCTCTCTAGAATCCCCCCAAGGTGCCCCAAGCTCCCAAGAAGCCTCTCACAAGCCTCTCTCTAGCCTTTGGAAGCACACTTCCAAGTAAGGGGTTTTCTTCCTTTCTCATTTTTTTGTCAATTTTCTTTAAGTTGTATTTCCCTTTTTATTTCAATTATGAATGTTGGGGTATGGTTTCTCACCTCCCCCATACTTCCCTATTATAGTTTGAATGATGGGAGAACCCTTTATCTCTCATTAAATGCCTCCCATGTACACCCGTTACTATGCCGAAATTCCGAAAGGAACTTCTCTCTCTTCTTTTACATTCAAGCAATACTTTTGTATCATGAATCTAAATTACATTTCTATTGTTGGGACATGTATATATATGATCTCCTTACTGTCCATTACATTTAAATATGACGAGGAACCCCTTTCTCTCTCATCAACCTTTTTTTATGAATTCTTATGTCACGCCGTTACGCTGCCGAAATCGCACCGATTTTCTAAGCCAATGTCTTTGTGTAGTGAATACCATGCCCATTTCTCCATCACGGGTATTCACCTTTATGCACATTTACATATTGATTATAATGTTTCATGTATTAATTCCACTTTCCTTTATCGTGGAAGAAATGTTTATGTTTTATGAATCCATGTTTTATGATCCATGTGGCACACTTATGCATGAAATGAAATGTTTAAGAAGGGTGAGCCCTTTATAGCGCTCCAATGCATTGGGTAAAGTATAGTATCATGATACGTCATGTGCAATGAGTGTTGAATCATGCTAATTCAAGTGCAACGAGGGTTTACTCGTGCTTCAGGTGCAATGAGGGTTTACTCATGCTCCATGTGCAAGGAGCCTTGGCTCATGCTAATTCAATGTTAAGTGTTGTTGCCACATTTCCATGTTATGATTATCATGCGTTATCATGCCTTTATGTTCATGTTTCTATTATGCTCTATTGATATGCCTATTGCCTAACTTGTATTTCACTCCTCATGTTATTCGTTGTTTACTCCCTTACTGGGCTTTATAGCTCACCCTTTTCTTATGCATGTCCTCAGGTTATCCCATGCAATGCTAAGTACGAAGGAATGTAGTGGTCATGTAAAGGAAGTTTTCAATAAAGATGTTTTTTTTTCAAGTTTAAAATTTTTATGTAATGATCCTAAGCCCCAAATACACTAAACCTCTCGATCTTCTTTGTTGTATCAAGTGAAGTTTTATGTAATAAAGCATGCTTAAGTTGTAATAAAAAGAAGGGTTGTCATAGAAACCTAGAGCATGTCACAATTGCAAGAATATGGGGCATCTACAACACTATTGTGTGAATTCACTGAGGTTAGGAGTGCGTGACACTCCACACATGTCGCAGGATTTATATGCTTCGACATGACGTGGACAGCAGAATCATTCTCATCAGCATAACAGATCTAGACATGGTGATTCTCCAAATACCATGAATCCTCAACCAAGGGAATCTCAGTAAGGCCACAAGTAGAATAGTTCTGCGACAATGAAATTATATGGAGCTGAGCAGATGATGGTCGATTATGAGGCTATACCATCTATGGTGAGAGGTACAATTCTTTTGAATTCTACTCATGTGCATGTTCTCCTTGATACTGGTGAATCACATTCCTTCGTTACTTCTCGTACATTTGACCTGCTATGTTTAAAACAGGAAATGATTCCTTCTGTTTTAAAACTAAAAACTCCTCTTGGTGAAATAGAATGTCAAGACATTATGTATAGATCATGTGCTATAACATTTTATGGAGATGAGTTAAAATGGGACTTCTTGATGTTGGACATGGATGTCTATGATGTAATCCAGTGTATTGATTGGTTGACAATGGTTAAGACTCACATTGACTATTATAGGAGAACGGTTAGTTTCACGACTGACGACAGCATCAACCATCTCTTTAGAGGAGAGAGGATGGTAATGAAAGATGCAAAGAGCTTGTTGGAACCAATGGTGGGAATAATCCCTTACTAACTAGAAGCGTTGACTTTAGCATCAATGGAATAGATTGAGGGGAATAGTTTTCCAGCTGTTGTGGATCAATTTACAGATGTCATTCCCAATAACTTCTAAGGGTTACCACTAGAAACGGAATTGGAGTTTATGACTGATCTCTTTTTGGGGACCAGTCCAATTTCCCTTCCGTCTTATAGGATGTTACCAACAAAGTTAAAAGAATTTAAATGCAGATAGAGGAGCCGAAAAGCAATGGTTTCATTTGACCAAGTACATCTTCATTGGCACCACTTGGTTTATTCATGAAAAATGCAGATGGAACATTTCAGCTGTGTGCTGATTATCGTAAGCTTACCCATATTACGATAAAGAATAGATATCCACTTCCACACATTAATTATCTATTCGATCAATTAAGGGGAGCTCAATGGTGCTCCAAGATTGACTTTCGATCAGGATATCACCAATTGTGCGTTCGGAAGGAGGATATTCCAAAGGCCGCTTTCATAAGTAGATATGGCCACTACGAATATGTAGTCATGCCTTTTGGTCAAAATAATGCACCAGAGGTCTTCATGGATTTGATGAGTCAGATATTTTAGTGATATCTGGATTCTTTTGTTGTAGTGTTTTTGGATGACATCTTGGTGTATTCAAAGACAAGGGCTGATCTTGAGGAACATTTGGAAACAGTGCTACAAATCATGAGAGATCATCGTTTGTATTCCAAATTATCAACTTGTGATTTTTGGATACATGAAGTACATTCCCTTGGCCATTTCATTTCTATGAAAGTCATTTTAGTTGATCTTGAATAGATAGAAGCCACTATCTCTTGGAAACCACTGAAGAATGTGTTCGAGATACGATGTTTTCTTGGTCTACTTGGTTATTACCGACTCTTTATGCGTGATTTCTCATGACTAGCATCACCAATGATAGCTCTGAAAAAGAATAATTATCTATTCCAATGGACAGAAGAAAGTCAGAAGGATTTCCAAGAACTGAAGGTTTGTCTTACATCCGCACCAATCTTGATCTTTCATGAATCATGATAGGGGTATGTAGTGTATTGTGATGATTTGGGAACAAGGTTGGGTCTTGTTCTCATGCAAGGAGACCATGTGGTTTCTTGTGGCTCATGGAAGTAGAGGGAACATGAGAAGAATTACCCAACACGTGATTTTCAGTTGGCTGCAGTCATCCATGCTTTGAAAAAATGGATACATTGTCTCTTTGGTGAAAAATTTACTATGTTTACGGATCACAAAATCTTGAAACACATCTTCTCACAGCGAGATTTAAATCTGAGGAAAAGGAGGTGGATGATGTATCACCAGATGTTTGACATTGACTTGATGTACACACCAAGAAAAGAGAATTCAGTGGAAAATGAATTGTGTAGAAAGTCATATGTTCATTTCGCGAAAGAAGCTTCAGATGAATGGTAGTTGATATCAGTCTTAGTCGACATGCATCTGGAATGTGAATATGGAGGTGATGTTGCTATTTTCTATTCAGCTACCCTTGTTCCTGATTTAGTAAATATGATCAAATAAGCAGAAACATATGCTGCAGAATTTATGGTTGTAAGTTTAAACCTCAATTGTGGGGATAACATTGATGTATGGAAACTCAATATGGGTTCAGTTTTGTGTTTCATGGATTGGATGGTAGTGACTAAGGTTTTTCAAGAATAACTCTTTAATTCATACCACCATTCAAGATGGGATGTACATCCAGGTATACAAAAGATGTATAAAGCATTGAAGATGCAGTTTTGGTGGAGCGGCATGAAAAGGAAAGTGGTTGATTTTGTCTCACGGTGCTTAACATGTCAGTAGGTTAAAGCAGAGCCTCAGAGACCAGATGGTATGCTACAATCTTTATATATCTCAGGGTGGAAATGGGATCCGATAGAAATGGATTTTGTTACATGTCGTCCACGAACGGTCGAGAAACACGATGTCATTTGGGTGATAGTGGATCGTCTAACCATGTCGGCCTGTTTCATCCATATTCATGAAACTCATATGATGGAAAATATTTCAAAAATATATATCTGAAAAGTGGTAAAGAGTCATGGTGTACCATTTTCTATAGTCTTATATAGAAATCCGAGGATCACATCTCGTTTCAAGAAATCATTATAGAATTCCCTTGGGGATCATTTGACTATAAGCACATCGTATCATCCTCAGATGGATGGGAAATCCGAGTGGATGATACAAATATTGGAAGACATGTTGTGGTATTTTCTAATGGATTTTGGTGGCTCATGGTAGGAGCGTATACCCTCAGTGGAGTTCTTATACAATAACAGCTATCGAGCCTCGATAATCATGGCTCTGTTTGAAGCATTGTATGGGCATACATGTCGTCCTCCACTTTGTTGGGTGGAAATGGGTGAAACATCACTAGTCGGGCCAATCCTTGTCCAACAGACAACAGAGAATACCCATTTGATTAGAAAAAGGATGGAGACAACTCAGAGTCATCTGAAATCTTATGCAGATCACCGTCGAAGACCGTTGTCGTTCTTTGTGGGTGATCATGTATTCTTGAGGATCCCCCCAAGACTAGGACATTGTTGTTTAGGGAAGCTGGGAAAGTTATCTCCTAGATACATTGGCTCTTTTGAGATACTAGAATGGGTTAGAGAGGTGGCATATTGGTTTTCATTACCACCACAGTTTAGTTCGGTGCAAATTTGTTCCTTGTATATCAGTTGAAAAAGTATCAGCCTGATCATTACCATGTGATCAGATGGGATCACGTTGACCTAGAGCCAGATGTTTCGTTGATACAAATCCCAGTACGGATTGTGGATAGGAAAGAGAAAGTATTTCGGGAAAAAATAATCGGTCTAGTGGGAGTTTTATGGCAGCATGGTCAGATTAATGAAGAGACTTGGGAACATGAGAAGGAAATGAAAGAGTCGTGGCTGGAACTCTTTCAGTTGGGTGACGGTTTTCTACATTCCAAGGACAGAAGAACCAATGGTTGGGAAAATGTAGTACAAATAGTTTCTTTTAGGTAACACTTTCTTGATTCTTTTAATGGTTATAATGTTAAGGGTGATGTATGGGAGAGTCGAGAGAACTTGTAATGATGTTTGGAGGAAAAAGAGTAAGTCGCACGGGCTGTGCATGATTTGTCTAAACCGTGCAACCAAACCATACAGCCAAACCATGCGTATTTGGTCTTGGAGATAGTAGATTTTGCAAAGGCGGTGCATGGTTTGTCTAACCATGTAGCCAAACTGTGGGTGAAGGGTGTTTGGGGCAGTAGATAATGCATTGATAGCACACGGTTTGTCAAACCGTGCGAACTAATTGTGTGACCACTTAAACGAGATCCTATAATGGTGAATATCACTCTTTTTTGTCTCTGAGTACATTATTTAAGCTCTTAAGAGATCCAAACTTGGGATTTTGGTTCTTCTAAGGTCAAAGATGGTTCTCCCATCGTTCTGGAGGTGATCTGAAGGCTTCTCTTAATGAATCGAAGCCAGATTCATGAGGTATGTGATCGTTCTTGTTTGGTTTCTCAGATCTACTTAGATCTAATTCTCCTCTTCCCTCAGTTTCTTAAATCTACCCCCGTTATGGGTAGATCTAATGTGTGGATGCCAAAAATGTTGAGATTTGGTCTTAGTTGTGTTAGGAGAATAGATCTAAGGAGGATCCTTGTTGAATCGGCCGGGTTTTCTTGTGCGTTCTCCATTTGTTAGGGTTTTCATCAAAACCATTGAGGTAGGAGGATTCAGTCTCAAATCCTCTTACTAGAATTGATTTTCTTAGATTTAAATTCATTCATTTGAATGGATTTGATTGTGAAAATCATAGAATAAATCTTCTTTAGTGATGATTTATGGTTTTGATGAGATTGTTAAATCTTGGTGAATTGTTGTGAAAAGTGATTTGGCTTGTTGAATTTAAAATTTTGATTTTAAATTATGGATTTTCTGAAATTTTTGATGGTTTGATGGGAAGTGGGTTTTCAATAAAAAATTGTGTTGTATTGAAATGGGTTGAGATTGAAATGACATGGATGGATTTGGTTTTCAATAAAAAGGGATTTTTATTGAAATGATTTGGAATTTAAATGGTTATGAATTGAAATGGTTTGAATTGATTGAACACGCTTTGTTTTTGACATGATGGTTTTGTGTGTTCACGGGCATGTGGGACGGATAATGGTTAGGATTCTCCCCCATCAGTGTTGGGATGGATAAGGGTTAGGGCTCTCCGACGTCAAATGTTCATATTGTGTTCGGGACGGATAAGGGTTAGGGGTCTTCCCCATCTATATTGGGATGGATAAGGGTTAGGGGTCTCCCCCATCAAGAATTCATGTGCATTTGGGTTGGATAAGGGTATGAAATCTCCCCAATCATATTTGGGATGGATAACGGTTTGGCTTCTCCCCTCATCTGGGTAGTATGCATGGTTGGTTTCATAGCTTTGCGGAAATGGTTGTGTATTACAAAAAATAATTTTTGCAGAATGGTTCTCAAGCTTGGTTGGCTATTTTCTGAAAAATTTACTTGCTGGAAAATTAGTTTAAATTGCTCTTGGAATTCCTTTGGTTATGAATGTTTTTAGAAACTTGTTTATATTTAGTTAAACTACTTTTGAGAAAATGTTTTATATAACTATTTTTATAAAAATGTGGCTAACTGTACTATCATAGTGGCATGAGTAGGGAAGTCATTGGTGAAACCTGCTGCATTTTATACTCACCCCTGCTTTGGCACATTGGTTCTTTTGCCGATGTCATATTCCGGGACACTTGTAAAGGTAAATCATCTTATTTCTAGTGGCTTGTGGTGATGCTTGGGAGATGTTGTGGATCTTGGATATTTTGGATCATGGAGTTGTATTTTCTTTTGAGATCCTTGAGTTTTTCATCCATTGTGTACTTGTATTCTTAGTTTGGTCTTCTGTTGTTCTGTACTTTGAAGTAGTTTGATATAAATGAGGTGTTTATTGGTTTTTCATTTCTTCATGCATCATATAGTGAATGTTTGGTTATGGTTGGTTTATGGGATTATTTCATAAAGGGTAAAACATCCCCCAACTTATATTAGAATCCATTTGGCATTTATTGGTAGCCTTTGGCATCTTCGGGATGTCTCATAAGGCCATGTAAAGACTTGTTTTACCCTCAAGCCAATGATAATTGGCGGGTCAATAAAACATGTATATGGTTTTGTCTATGGATAATTCTAAGGTGACATTGATTTAAAAGTAGGATAATTTATTTAGGTATCATATAAGTAATATTATTAATTATTTTTTTATTACCATATATATTCATCACACTAGGATTTATGTTCATATTCAGTAGATGGAATTAGAAGAAATATTATTAAAATTCAATGTTTCAGATGTGGATTGTATGGGAAGTATTTTTGATCATTTTTCTCAGTGGAAATATCATGATGATTATCGAGAAGTTGGTACCAATATCGTTTCTTCTACTAATGATAAATAAACCAAAAAAACATCTCAAAGCTATAGGATGTTTTAACAGTATTGTTTACATCATACATACGTAGAATATTTATATTGAGGTTGTGTAACCTTAATAAATGTTTCATATTTCATATTCTGGGAATGGTCTATTAAAAAATAATATGATGAATCGTTAGTAATTTTCTTAAGAATAAAGGTGAATGATTGATGTGTATATGTTTGGGAATTGATATTTTATGTTACATGAATCATGATGTATAAAAGGATTTTTTGTGGAATTTTTTCTTTATGGAATTTCAAGAATGTGTAAATTGATACTGAGGACCTATAAAATTTATTTAATTGAAATGTTACAATAAGGGAAGGTATCCATTAACATGTTTTTGAGGATGTTAAAATGATATTTTATATGGATGAGGAGATGATGATATGGATAAAGTAAATGTGATATTATTTATGACCTCATTATTACTAACGTATTTATTGAAAAATGGTTTATTATGTCATGGATGAAGTTTACATCATTTTTTATTTAATGAACATATCCAAGGATATTTGAAATAATCAATAATTATTGTTTCCAATAAGTTTTTATCGAAATTCTTGTTATTACCATGTTTTAAGAGAATACGTGTTAAATGTATTCCGATATTTGGAATGTGTAAACAAAGAGATACATAATGATATAATGGGAATCAATAATTAATATTATTTACTGAAATTATTTCAAAAAATAATAATACTTTCATCTTTCATAATCTTTATAAGGATAACCATTTCTGGAAAGGTTTATATTAATCATTGGGTGATGTTTTAGATATTATAGTATATTTGGATATTGGATAACTTCTGCTAACCATTTTTCTAATAAAGACAGGTGGAATGATCTGTAACTCTATTTATGGATCATATTATCTACTAATGATTCAAGAGTGAAAAATTCACCATTAATTCGTAGAATAAGATAGGAAGAAGAAATTGATAAATGAAAAAAAGGGTGATAATGTCCATAAATCAAGTAAGTATATATTCTCATTAATATTCATCATATTTTGGATGTGAATCTCCAAATAAAATGTTTCCCTATTATTATAAATTTTTTATTATATCAATGAGAATATTCATGATTCATTAGTTTATGTTTTTCTGATAATAAACATTCTATGGATCACCCACTTTATTATGATCAATTATCTTTATCTGGATCTATGATTATTTACACATTTCTTCACTGCATATTTATTCACTTGCCACCTATTTTATTCTATATGGAAACCTATTTACATTGTACTTTGGGTAATTGTGGTGTTTCAAACATTGTTTTGTTAAAGTTTGTTTTAGTATTCATTTTTATGACGTGTGTTTCTTTGAATGGAACTTTTGAGTATTAATACATTGATAACCTTGAAAAACTTTGAGAGGGAAATTCACTTTAAGGTGAATATACTGTGAAATGAAATATTATAGTGAAATTTTTTAATAAAATTAATGTATTATTTTTTATATTTTATTTATTTCACACAACACTGAATATTGGTTTTTTTAAGAAAAAACACTATGATTAGGTGGAATTATATGGAAGACCAAGTCATGTTTTCACTAAATGAAACACTTAGATTATATTTTAGTGCCTAAAATACTATGTTGATCTTATATTACACACAATACTGGGTCCCTATAATAGTCTACATTATATAAAAGGTGGGGTTTTACCACACTACATGATATTATTAATATTGTTATAAATATATTATTATATCTACCACCTAGTCTTTGGAATGGATATTATGGATAAGATTAATTAAATTGTGATAATATTATTTACAATTGTTTATAAAATAAATCATTTGGTTATCAATTAGTATAAGTGAATGTCAGAAGTACTAGAAAATAAAGAAATAACTTTTCTAAGAAAACTATTTTTCTGGGAATAAATAAAATTATTTTTAGATAAATTAAAAAAACATTTTTTTTTCAAAAAAAATATATATAATCAATAAATATTTCTAATACATATCTAGTATATAATATAGGTATAAGATAAGAATAAATCAAATTTTGTGAATAAAAGATTAAATTTTTTCTAAAATGAAAATTTACTACTTTATAAAGGTGAAACCATTTTAAATGTAAATTTTGATACATTTTTAATTTCAATTTTAAAAATAAACTTAAATTTTTTTAAATAAAAATATAAAATTTCACTTTTGGTATATTTTGGATATTATACCAAGTTGTGTTAATTTTTGATGAATAGTAAAACATACTGAAATTGAATTCCAAACAAATTTTTTGTATAGTTTATTTATATAGTTAAATTATATTTTAATTTGTTTTCAATATGTAATGATCTTAGTTGAACATCAATTAATCCGATTTAGTTCCTTGAGAGAAATTTCACTATGACATTGGATATAAAAAGTTCCAAATTTTTAAACATTTTTTTCATTAAAACACCACTTTTTTATCCCATTAGCAGTATTAAATTTAAATGAATTTAAATAAATTCTATGATTTGAATATGGAAAAGTTGATTTCATAATTGAAATCAGAATAATTTATAATTTTTAATAATTTCATCTATGTTTTTGAAAAAAAATATTAGTTAATGCTATTAAAATTAAATACATCGAATAAGAGAAAAATTAGCTTAATTAATGACTAAACCTTAAACATAACGATAAAATGACCTAGAGACTTTTCCAAAAGAAATCGGTTGTTCATATTTCGACCCCATCCTCCTTTGGATAATATTCGGATCATTATTGGATACACATGACATGGGAAAAACGTGGGTGGAATTCCGTTTTCAAAAAGTTACAAGAATTCCACTGCTCCTCCACTATAAAAAGTAACTCAACCCTCATACTTATGCACAACTCTCGAACCATTTAGATAAGACAAAATCTACCAAATTTCTCTCCCAAAAACACTTATATCATCTAAAAATACTCTTTTTGGTATTAAATCCATCCAAAGAGTCCACTTTGGGAAAACCAAAAGGAGTTACCCAAATAATAGGAGGTTAGAATGCATAGAAATAAATTCAAGACAAGAGGTTAGGGATTTCTCATTACACGTTTTATATTCATGAGTGACATTACATATTCACCATATATTTATTGGTGTTTTATATAATAACCACAATTTTATTCTATGATTATTATACATAATTAATGGGTATTTACTTATCGACTTGACGATATTTCTTTCATTGGATTTATTGTACAAAACCTACCAAATCGGTAAAGTAATTTTGGTCTCATGTTTCATTCTTGGAGATACATTCTATGTTATCCACCTATATTTTTATATGGGTTTTATATACTACCCTTAGACATGTTATATCATGAATCGTATTCTTTCATGGTATATTAAGCTTCATGTAATGTTATTGTCTCATATAGAGTATAGGTTAATGTTGTTGATGTGTTAATAGTTTATTGTTACAATTTCATCATGAATCATGATTTTTTAGGATTATGATTCTTTTGAAGAAATATTATGATCCATCTCTCATGAACACTCATGAATTATTTTTCCTCTGGTTATCTATGATATCATAATGTATTAATACCATTTTTAAACTCTTTGTTACTTAATATTATTAAGAAAATGTTTTTATGGAATTATGAAATTATTTATGCTTTCATTATGAGACCTATGAACTTCTAAAACTTTTTTTTCAATTTAATTTTTTTTTAAAAATATTTTTAAGAAGTGTTTTAAATGATTTTTATTTATTCCTTCATACATTTTCAAATGATTACTGTCATATAAAAATATTTCAATGATTTGATTTTTTCTTTATATGTTTTCAAAACCATTTTCTAGAAATGGGTTTCTGAAATTTATTCATTCATTATTTAAGTGTTTTCAATGAAAAATGTTTTTAAAATTATTTTAAATATTACTTTATATGTTTTCATTGTATTTTAATGATTAAATGGTTTTCAAAATGATTTATGATTTAAAAAGGTATTATTCATATAGGAAAATATATTTTTCTTAAAAAATAATTTAAATGAAATTGTAGAGCCTTATTTATAAGAAAATGATTTTTTAAAGGTTTCTATAAAAGGTATTTTCAATGAAAGTATTTTTTACTTGACAAGTGTTCCTTATGATCATTCGAAATCCTTATCTATATAAGATTCCATTTTTCATTATTGTTTATGATTTTCTGGGGATATAATTAATGTATACCATTCAAATGTTTTCTTGAATGGATTATGTTTTGATGAAATGATGTTTATGAAACTAGTTTCTCTTCTATGGTCTATAATCTATAAAAACCTACAACATTTCACGAGTTTAATTTGATGAAATTATTCAAAGACCAGTTTTTATATGCCATTATTACCTCTCACTGACCCCTTTACCTCTTTTGGAACTATCCTATGGCCATGGTTGGCCACCATGGGCCTCACTGGGTACGTGTGGCACATAGGTGGTGAGGCCACACCTATACCTAATTACCGGAATACATGTTTTCCTATAGGGAATGAATGAGTTGGTTACTAGTGAGGGTGTCCTAAGCTTGAGGTTCCGAGTTCGAGTACCTCACATGGAAACATACACAATATGCCATTATAACCTCTGATGGTCCCCTCTACCTCATTTGGAATTGGCCTAATCCCACGGTTGGCCACCATGGACCTCACTAGGGAGGTGTGCAACATAGGTGTTGAGGCTGCACCCATACCCCATTACCTAAATACATGTTTACCACATTGGATGAGTTGTATTGGGTCATGGTTGAGGGCCATATCAACCATGATAGGTTAGGTATGAGGTTCTTTTCCTGGGAGCTTGTTCTTTGCATAATTTTAGCCTCCCATGCTCCTCTCAGCTTGCCGGGTGACCTAGTGTCTCACTGTATAGGCAGAAGGGTGAATACCACCTAGCTAAAGGAATTGTGTGTCAAACCATTAATAATTGGACTATTACCCCATGGGACTCTCTTCCATCTTAGTTGGAAATGGATCCTTTCTAGTTTGGGCTTCACCGGATGACCACTTCGTTGGCAGGGGGTTTCTTGGTGTGGAGGGTTCGAAAAGTCCACTCTTAGAGATTCCCTTTTTAAAAGTGTGTGATACCTATTTCATTTCATGTTTTATTATAAAATTATTTTTTATAATCTTATGGACCATTTTGTTATGATTTTATTATGTTATAGGTGGGACCTATATCTCCCTCTAATGTATTAGGTAATGAGAGATCAATCATGACTATAATATTATGCATAAACTGATTACATGATCCCAAATTTATGTTTGAAACTGATCACATGTTAGCATAGTTATGTTTGAAAAACATTACATGTTCACAAATTTATACACAGACCAAGTTGAATGTCGATATATTTATGTGTGAACCTTATTACATGTTGAAAATGTTATTAGTGAACCATATTAACTGTTTAGAATATTATGTGTGATCTTTATTAAATGATGAAAATGTTATCAATGTATATTGTTTAATGTATATATGTTTATACATGAACCTCATTAAATGTTCAAAATGTTATGCATGAAACTGATGACATGTTCATAATGTTACACACGGACATGGTTGCATGTCCATAAGATTATGCAAGGACCTGATTTAAATTCATTTACTTATTAAGTGATCTTATTTCAACATATTCATGGTCATAATGTTATATGATGATTTATATGAAATAATTACATGTATTATTCTTATGTTATACTTTCTTAGATTATGATCTAGATTACCTTTTCAATAATTTATTTTTAACTATCAATATTAATTCCATGACTCCTGGTTTTGATATCGGATATGTTGTGTCTGATTTTATAATGATATGATCATGTTCTCAAAACCATATGATTATGATTATGATTATATGTCTCCTTTTTTATCCTTAATGATCATTTGAGATAACCCATTTATTATGTTTCTGTTCCCCAAGTTATGAAAAAAAAGTATTTTTAAAGGATAAATAAAGGGGAGGATCTTTACAGCGATATTGAGGATGTGTCACAAAAATAGAATAATCTGTTCCATGTTTCCAAATACACTAATTTATTTTGGTTCTTTGGAATGTACTTCTACGATGTACTGAATATTCATATAAAAGGATGTCATATCCATGTTTGTTATGCTTGGGTCTCTATAACATAACCCTGACATGACCTTAGTAGAGGATATTTGAGAGTATCTCTTTATTTCTTAAGATCAGTATTTCCCCCAAAAATCTCATTAGGATGAGGAAAATTTGTGTGAATTTTGATTAAGAGGTCTTGTTAATATACTTTTAATATATCTATAATATTTTCATTACGAAATCATTTCATAGGTATGTTCATTCAAATTTTTAAATATTCCACCATGGCGACCTCTAGATGTCTACCAGGAGGGTGGTGATGATTATTCCATGGAGATGGTGGTCCCCAGTCTGCATGTAGATCCTCATGTAGTGAATCTTATGGAACATAATCTAAGGCCTAAAATGGTCCCAGATGCCCCTTTCTGAGAGGGTTTACGATGATTTATGTTGACCGATCAGGGGGCCCAGCTTCCTACCCTAGCTATGGTAGATTTTATGTGTGAGTTTGAGTAGTAGATTCCACCATTTCTTTCAAAATATGGAAAAAATAGGATACAAAGTCATGGGTAGTGTCCATGCTATCGATTTTTTAGCATTTCAAGACTCCTCCTGAGTAGATAGTGAATAGGACTATTTATATGTTATGATATTTTTCTACGGGATTTTGGGATTAAATTACATTGATGGATTATCATTTGGAATTTCATTGGAGGTATTTTTAGATTGACATATATGATTATATTTTATCTTGAGATGTTGATAGACAATAGAGCCAAAGTGAATATGTACATGGATCATGGAATGCTATCAGTCAGGGAAATTCTCCCAGTTTTATGGCACTATAGTTTACTGGACATTTTCTGTTAAGTTATGAGTAATCTAAATTTAGGTGATTTGAGGATGGTCTTAGATATTACATCTAATCATAGGGATTATATTTCACATTGAAAACAAAGAAAAACTATTTAATTAGGATTTGAGAATTTTACTCAACCAAAGGGATGTTTGAGGATCAATGAAGGATTTTTTATCTCCTCATAATAGTTTTTTAGTTTTAGGTGGTATGAAGATATGTTTTGAGACCTCTTGTGAGGTGAATACTAGAATCTGGATGAGTGTTTTTAGTTGTGTTTTGTTTCAACGGTGTGAGAGGAAGGGATGCTTGTATAGACAGTATGATAAGAACCCAGATCTGTTCCAAACCTATGGAATGATAGAATATCTATAAACGATATACATAAAATTCCTTTAGTATATAGTTAAATAGGGTCTACATTGACTCCATGTTTATGATCGAATTAAAAATCTTCTTATCAAAAAGGGAGCTTGAGTGAGGTTTATCAACCTGGTCAAGGTGGCAGTCATAGTTAGTGTAGCCAAAAAATTGTTTTATATTTCCAACAGAGAAAACCAGCTAAGGGTAGTCTGGATATATCTTAGGGTTGTGGATCAGGGCATATATATATAGCACATACAATAACTAATGATCATATTTTTGGGAATTCTATGGTGATAGGTACTATTTTGGTAGCAACTATGTTAGTAAATACTCTATTTGATATACATTGTTCTCATTTTTTCATTTCATTCCCATTTGGTCGTAGCCTTGGGTTCTATGTTCAGTATTTTTATGGTATGATGACACTCGATACTCAGTTGACGGAATGATCAGAATGTTTATGACAGTTCAAGGAGTTCTTCCTTGAGATAGGTTTGGTGTCTCTTTATATAGGTCCACTTTTTCGTCGATATTATAGGGTTTGTTTATAATAATTAGGATAGACTATTTTTTCTTTATCATTCCTATTTTGACTTCTACTATTGAATAATGACTTTCACATAACTAAATAACTACTAGAAAACTAGGCTATGTCCATGGATTTATAGAAATATGTGGCTATATGGTGTATTTTAGAAGGCTAGATCCATGATTCAGTGAAACATTGGATATATAAATTTTATCGATAGATGTTGTTTCCATTATATAAATCATGGATTTAGTGTTTTTTAGGGATATAGACAAGGATTTTGTACAACTGTGGCTATAAGTCCTTTTCTCGGTTGCTCTAGACATAATTAGTGTGAAACTATAGAATAAATTTATTTCTATGGGCTAGAGCCATGGTTTCTGTAAAACCATGGCTGTAGAGTTTTTTCCCAAGGGCTATAGCCTTGGAATGTGCAAAAATGGATATAGACTGTTTTTTTCTAGGGATATATAAACAATTTTCCTAATCCATGGCTATAGAGTATTTTTTCAATTTTCTATATCCATAGTTCCCTATAATTGTTGCAATAGATCTCCCATACTTGTGCGGGAAGATAATTAACCTGTGAAAAAAAATTGGGAAGGGAAATATACATGGTTTACATGCCATAGAAATAGTTTTAATATATATATATATATTCCCAATGTATTTATTTGTCCAGTAGTTAAGCGGTTGGTGCGCCCAACAGATGTACAATGATCGAATCTAGCTGGGTGCATATTATTTTTGGGCTATAGCCATGATTTACTTAGGCGATATCCATGATTTTCCACCATGTAAATAGCTCTATTTACATGGTGGGAAACTGTTTCTATAGAACATGTTCCAATCTGGACAACTATGGGAGTTATTACCAAATTTTTGAAAACCATGGAAATATCTAAGAGAAATGTGGTTATAAATTTTTGCTATAACCACTCTAATACATTCCATGACCAGCTAGAACTATGGACAAAACATATTTCCATGGTTTTGACACATATATTTATGGTCCCAGTTTATTATTGTGAAGGGTTTGGTTTTTATTCTAAATGGTGAATGTAATTTCTAGTTATTTAAATATGGACCTAAAAAATTCAGGATGGGTGGAATGAAACCCCCAATTTCTAGTTCATATCCTGATGAATAGGGAATAAATCAAGTAATTTTTCCTCCATTGGTATATCATTTAATATATTTTCCCTGATGAATTTTCAAAACAACTTCCCAATAGAGAGGCAATGTTTTACTTTAATCCAGTTCTTGGAGTTTCAATGTTTTATCTATTCCACCTTATTGGAAAACTACTAATTAGTTTTAAAAGATCAAGAGGTAGAACTAGGACTTGGAAGAAATTGTGTGTATACAAACATCTATATCTTAATGGGGCTTACTTGTTCTTTTCATCAAGAAGGTTGACGGAAACCATTTTTTATGTGTGGATTACTGAATATTGAACTAGTTGATGGTTATGAAACTTTATACCTTTCCTCTTATAGATATTCTTTTTGACCAGATACATAGAGACAGAATTTTCTCTAAAATAAATTTCAGACCTAGTTATTATCAGGTGCATGTTAGAACATCATATATACCATGTATATCAATCTATAGTAGATTTGTCTTGTACAAGTATTTAGTCAAGTCGTTCGGTCTCATGAACGAAGAAATAGTTTTCATGGATCATAATAAACTAGGTTTTTCATCCATATATGGATTCATTTTTGATGGTATTGATGGATGATATATTAGTGTATTCTTACACATTACATTACCATGAAAAAAAATCTTTATATCTTATCATACGTGTTGATATTTCATTAACTATATTATAATATCAAAAATTTCCACTTTTGAGTGGATAAGATTCTTTTACATGGTCATATTATTGAAATATAGGAGTATCAGTTGACCTAGATAATTTCATAGCCATATTTTTCTACAAGCATCCTAAGAATGTATTTTATATACGATGTTTCTTTTGGCCATCTGGTTTTTACTGGAGCTTCAAAAAGGAATTATCATGCTTAGAATAACCAATCATGATATTCACTAAGAAGGGTGTGAAAATACCATGGAACAAATCCTACAAGATATCCTTTAAAAACCTGAAATGGGGACTAACATCAACATTTATCCCCATTTTTCTGGATCTATGCAAAAGTTATATTGTGTATTGTGAAGCCTCAAAAAGCTAAAGTATGAACCTTATATTTGATAGCGTGTATGATAGACGATACCATGTATGTAAGGTAATATAACACCTTGATACTTTATAATATATTATCAATTTAAAATATATTACATATATTTCAATGAATTCGACACTGATTTAGTGTGCATTACATGAAAGACCGACCTTCCTTGATTGCATGCATTACACACAAGACTGTGTTTTATCAAAAAAATATATATTATTAAAATATAATGTGATATATAATAGATGTTAAATTAGTAGTTATGAATAATGACAAATGAATTATGAAAAATATGGTTTATAAAAATATATAATGAATTAATTGGTTAAAAATTAATTATAAATGAATTTAATATGAAATTGAATATAAATTAAATATTTTTATATAAAAATATTTTTATGCTCAAAAATTTATTTTATAATAATATATTAAATTAATTCCAATTAATGAGTGATATAAATGTCATATATATATATATATATAAATTATATTCAATCATATATTTTTTATATACATAAATTTTGTTTGATAGACATAATATAACTACAAACTCTATTTTATACATAAATACATATATTTTTATAATGACAATTTTACAACCACTTAAGGGAGAAGCCATTTTCAATATTAATTTTGAATCATTAATGGATTTAATATTTCAAAATAAACGTCATATTTGAAACGGAAAAATAATAATTAGTTCAGGGTTAATTTTGTATATTTTTCAAAAACATTTCATTATTTAAGGGATAGTTAAAAATACTGAATTTTAGTTCAAAAGTGTTTTTCAACTAATATATTTAGAAGGATAAATTATATTTTTATCTTTTTTAATGTTTATTTAGATAATATTTTTATAAAATAATAACATTTATGTAATTGTAATAAATTTCACTTTGAAGTTGATTATAAAAACGTTGCAAATTGTCAAACATTATTACTCTAAAATCATACCTTATCATCCTGCCCGAATGATTAAATTTAAATCAGTTTATAACACTTCTTTGATTTGAGTTTAAGAAAAATAGATATTTTATTTGGAATTATAATTATTTATAATTTCTAATAATAATTTGTTTCTTTTTGACAAAAAATATTAGTGATCATCACTAAAATTAATTGAAACGATTAAGGTTAAATTAAGATTTTGAAGGGAAAAAACCATACCCTTAAGACACAAAATGTCAAAAAAATTCTTTGATGGATATTAGATTGTTTTATTTTGATACTATACACTCTTGGATATTGATTTGACAATTATTTTATCCAATTAAAATATCTAATAGTTTGGAAGAATTCCTTTTACAAAATATTTCCATATTTCCACTCCTCATGCACTATAGAAGGCCTCCACTTCTTCGCATTAATTTCACATGTCAAACCACTTAGGTTTATCCTCGATTTTTCCAAATAGCTCCCTAATATCTCTCCCATTTACCATAATTAATTAATATGGGAATAATTCTTTCCATGAAATCCGTTTTTATACAACAAAAGGAGTTACCCGATTTTTAAGGTAATGATTTCCAATAATCACTTTTCATTAATTAACTTATCCACCACATAAAATATTCTTATTCTATATTCATATAATAACAACAATATCATCAATATGCTGTTATTTTTTAATATTAATTTTTTTACCTACACTATCAAAATCTTCCATTTAATGGGTGGCGAACATACTATTTCTGTGTATGGAGAGCTACTTCCTCACGGAACAATGATTGTTCATTTTTTACTTCACCAATATTAAAGGTTCGACATTATAATGGAAACTCAGTATATATATGTTATATATGATATTTTTTTTGTCATCATGCTTCTACAATATTTTTATAAAATATAAATTTAATACTTTTTATTTTTTTAATATGATGACGTCATTTTAGAAAGTGTGGACTACCGTCCCCTCAAAGAGACGTGATTCGTTAAAACTATACATGAAACATATTTGGGTTTATTTAAATAAAAATATATGTAATATTTTAAATATATAGTTTATGTTAATTATAATATACATATATATACAAATCATTTACTTTTAATTATTTTAAAATATGATAATGAAATTATGGTAGCGTTCATGAGTACGTACACACTACTATCTCCAAGAACGGTGCATTTCATTTCTTATCTCCAAAAATTTAATATTATTATAGATACATATATAATTTATATATATGATTTTATATCAAGTTTATAAATTTTTTAGATGAAGAAACCATGATATATTCAATAATAACAACAAATGACATGTTAAAACATACTTGAAAAACAAGGAAATTAACTCCTAAATAGTTATAATAATGAATCGTTATTAACAAATAGTTGGTAAGATACTATAAGAAGAACATATATGGTATAATAAATATTAATATATTTATGTTATAAGTTATTAACATGTTTAAACCCATTCACTATAAAAAATGACTTATACAAAAAAAAGTCAATGACAGATAGCATATCTATTTGAAAACATGACTATTTGAAGCAGATAGTAAATCGTAATGATATTAATTTTAGGTAGTAAAAATTATTTTTACCATCAACTATATCTGTTGGTATTAACAACTCAATAACAAATCATCTCTTACAAACTATCAAATCTATTATTTATTAATATTAATACACACATTTGTTTTTTCCAACAAATAAATCTTTTATATGAATTATTATCACAAACAAATTGTTAACATTAGAAAATTTTAATGCAATTAATTTTACCATAATATTAAATATTATAATAAATATTTAATATATTTTTATTATTTTAATTCTATAACATGTATTTGTTCGATAAAAACACATGTTTATACAATAAATTATAATATTAATAATTTAATAATGTTTCATGATATAATATATAGAATATTCATTTATTGACAAATGATTCAAAAACAATACTATCTCTAAAATTTTAAATTATAAAAATTGATGAATATGAATTATAAATATTTTTAAAAAATTATATTTTTTATATTATATGTATTTATTTATTTTATTAATTAATTTAATCTCAATGTAAAATATAAAGCATCAACTAATGAAAACTAAATCATCCCAATTAAATACCCCCCAAAACCCTAAAATGATTACATCGGTGATGGACATCAAAAGACTAACAGTGCTGTCATCCTTCGCTGCCCCGACCTAGTTGTGTTCCCGTTACCCAGACTATGAAGTATGCATCCCTGAAGGGTAATTATTAAGTAGAAATGACTATTGTTACCTCTTTGATTTCCATCAGCGGTGACAAAAAGTTGTGTGGTGCTTATATGGAGATTTGCATAACCTTATAATCGAGAATGTCTATGAATTGGTCAAAGGGGCGCATTCTTTATATGTTCAGTGGTTATGGATCAGTAGTATATGATTCTAATTTTACATCTTGTTATAATCTATCATAGTGTTTTGTGTTTTTTATCGATTTTTTGTTGATGATAAAATAAAGAAATCTCTCCATTTGGAATAAAATCATATTTCATTTTTTGACTCTTCCGTTCGAGTTTTAACCTGGTTGAGATGGGTTCGGTTGGATATATGTAGTTTGGTTCATCGAAGATGGGGATCAAAGGCATTTATTGTTATTGTGGATTCATTTTCAAGTCATAATCTAGATAAATGGATTTCTATGGTTGTTCACGTAGATTTATGGATAATTTTCCATGGGGAATGTGATGTTGTACACTTGGTTTATCAAATATGAATATGGTTAAAACAAAGTAGCTCATCTAGTACGAATAGGGCTCGGGCTTAGACACTGAACAACTAGTGAAGTTAAAAATTGTTCCGGGGAGCTAGATTACTGATGAGCTAAGAGGCCATGATATATTAGAATTTAGGGGTTTCATCCAAGGAGGTTTAGGTTGTGATGTTGTTGGAGGTTTATTGGATACAGCTATAAAAAATAGAGATTTTACATTCATTTGGGCTCGAATTCTTGTTTTATATTGCAAGACACCGGAATCTATAGAAATTTATCCCGAGTTTGAGTTGGGTAATCTAGATATTTGTATTAGTCATTTGTTCATTACTTTTGATACAATGTTGAGCTAGTATTACATATCCGTGTTCTACAATCAGTATTATTTCATCTTAAGGATATTTATTTCTAGGATCATGTGAATATCCCTCACTTCAAGGAATGTTTACTACACTAACTAAGGTGAGGATTTGAGATACTATTCATTATGTGATCATGATTTAATACATATTCTGGAGCATGAATATATAGTACTGAAGATAATGGTATTTTACACATCTCCTCATGTCTCTAATGCCAAAGTGGTATGATGGTGAATTGGGATGTTTTTTAAGAGGTGAATCGGGCTTGGTTTACTAATCCTAATAATAGTTTAAATCGAATGAAGAAAATATGGAAAAGAAACATGACTAGGATGTTTCTAAGAATGAGTTAATTGGAAGCATGTGTATGTGGTTAATTTTTTAAACGAGGAAGAAACTATGACCATATTGGAAGATAAAAGTCAACAAGTATTAATTCCAATTATACTAAAGATGTGAGTCAAGGTAAATTATAGTTATTTCTTACTGCATTATTAAATAGTCTTAGGACATCTTATTATGAATATTCCAATCCTTAGGACCTATTTTCCAACTTTTTTCATTGGTTATATCATTCTGTTCTAAATGTTTTGTGGTAACATATTGGATAATATTCTTTAAATTTTTATATCAAGAATTTTTTTTTCATTTGTTCTGGTCACTGGATATCATCTGTTAATATAGATGGCTGTAATTTTTTTTTCCTGCCCTCAGTTCATCTAATTCAAATTCAATATGGAATCAAAATTAAATCATGTCACCTCCACAATTCTTAGGTATTTTGGTTAATTAATGTCTCAACAAACCATGATTTTCAATTTATAAGATAAAAAGTCTCATATAATTCCCAAAATCTAAAAGAATCATCTTTTACTACAAAATTAAAATGCATATTCCTTCCTCTTCTTTCTCTAGATCTGTTTAATGTATAAATCCATATCTTTACCCTCAAGGATATACACATCAACATGACTGTATTGACCAGGTCATGATGATGACACCTTAGAAGAAACCACTTGCAAATCGGTCCTTGATATAGTATAAATATTGAGATCCTTTTAACGTTTCTCAATATTTCTTAGGGAATGGTTACTCTTATAAACATAGAAATGTAGTAGCATCATCTTCCTCTTCATTCATGGGAGTAAAAATATTCTATTTTTCACCAATGTAAACTCTAATGTACACGAGATACCACTGCTTGAAAGGTACAACATCAACCTAGCCTATAGGGCCCTTCACTCTAGTTGGGGTTCTCACCAACTCATCGTTGGATGAATTATACACCAAATTGATAATTATAGTTTTTATGGAAATAACATCTCTCCTTATGTAATAATTTACTATGTCAAGGCTCAGCATAATCCACTTCAATATGCCTCCCCTGACCTTGATTTATCAAACATTTTTGTCACTATATATCTTGGTGTTTGCTGGTTTCCTTCCAAGATGATTCTATATCGTTTTCCTCCAAGGATTCTTCTTCCCTCCTATGGAACACCTTTTGTGGATGAAATCATGATAAATACCCAGCATCGTAGAAGTCGTATTCTATTTCAATTCATTTTTCTATTGTTGTAATCACTGGTTATTCTTATATCACGCGTTATGGCAATTGGTTTGGTATTCGTTATATATTCATGTAGTGGTTGGGATGAATAATTTTATGGTTATTTTGGTATCTAGTTAGATTATTTTATTCATTTTTGGATGGTTAGATTATCCTCTTATTGTGATAACTAGTTTATAGTTCTATATATTGTGTCAATATTTTTATATATTTCATTTAAATAAAAACTGGAAGATAATTATTTGGGTTGTGTTCTCAAAACATTGCTCATGGTGGTGAATTTATAAAGTGGATGGAGTGGGGAAATGTTTTTCTTCAAGCATGGAATAGTGGCCCATTGTATTCAAAGGGATGAATGTAAAGTTATGCAAGTCTTGATCCACTATAGTAGATAATATCTCATGTGAAGTTATAAGTAATCCAAAATAGTGATGTCTGGTGATTGTAAGAAATAAATTATAGATTAAGTTTCAATTTGTTCTATGTAAACGCTCTTATTGTCTGAACATTCTTTAACATGTTTGTATTATGTTTCATGATGTTTCTCATCCTTTCATGATGTTTGAGCATGTATTTAAATTATATTATAATTTCTTTTTCAAATGATATCTTTTTTGGTGTTTTATACAATCTAATTTTTCAATTATTATATAAATAATATAACAAAATATTTTATATAATTATATTTATAATTATATAATAATATTTTTACAATAAATATAGGAATAAAAAAAATATAGAGTATAATTTAAAAATAGATATTAATTTTTCTTAATGTTTATAAATGTTATTAATATTACCAACAGATATATTAGTCATATTAATATCATGATAAACATTTTCACCAACACATATATTATCTGTTGGTTTTATTATAACTTCTGTAAAATCATTTTATTTTTAATAATAAAATTTAATGATAGAGTTTTTACCAATAGTTTAGTGATGTGACAATTGTTTTTTGTAAAATATTTTACCAATAGAAAATGAACTTATAGAAAAAGTTATACCCCTATTGAAAAAGGGTAATTATTATTTAGTTACTACACAGGAGGTTAATGGACATTAAACTGAAAGGAAACATAATGTAAGAGATTCTCATTTCACATTTTACATCCGTGAGATAAATGTCATGTTCACCACTTACATATTTTTGATTGGTGATTATACTGCCCCTTTTTTATATTATATCATTAATAATTTTATATTAATTTTATTTTAATCATTATTTTATTATTATTCCTTCGTGGTTATTATGATTTAAAATGTTTTATTATGCTAGGGTACACTGTGGTTGTTTAAAAATTATTTTCATAAACATTGAATTTAATGATATTTCAATGCTATTTCTATTCAACGAACTTATAGGAACATTGTTCAATAAAATATTTCATTTTATCTCTTATGGTTATTCATAACCATTTTCAAGTATTAGTACCATTTTCCCACTCTTTGGTACATAGAATGTTTTATAAATTTTTTTTCAGAAAACTCGACTTTGTTTCTCTCTTAGCTAGAGGAACATTTTTCTTATAGAAACCATATTTGGTTAAAATGATTTCAAATTTTTTAAAATTATTTGGTAGATAAAATTTTACACAATTTCTCTATTACCGTTGTTTTTAATGTTATCTTCTTGTAACTTTTCTGACAATGAATTTTTTCTTACAATTAACCATGAAAAAGGTATATTTTTTTACCTCATACAAAAAGTACATATTTACTCACCATAATTCTTTTGAAGCTTCATTTTTCATGTTTGTAATGATACTTTTGAAACAATTTTTTTTCAAAATTTCTTTTCAAGGAAAAGGTTTTTCAAATGATTTTTCATAATAAAATGATATTTACTTCATTTTTTAAATAATATTTCATATTATTTCTAATCATGAAAAATGACTGTTTATTTTTTCAGCACTTGTGATTTGTATTATTGATACCATACATATTCTTCTTCTATATGGATAATTAATTATTTAAATAAGGATATTATTTACATTCACATCCTTGAATCATTTTTTATTCCCCTTGAAATATTCCACCTTCTACGATAAATGAACATTGAATTGTCCCCTGACTATCAATATCATTTATCTTGAATATTTATATTTCCCCAACCATATATCATTATACGTATAGTGTCTACATATATTGATATTTGATTACTTGTGAACATATTTATTATTTCGTATTCATTATTCCATACGGATATTTGAACAGGTTTATTATTTATTTTGATTATGTGATATGATGAATGTTTTAGACTGGTATTAATGGATGGTACTCAAAAATTATATAGATCCTTGGTCGATCGATATATCCTCATGATAAAAATATTTTTTTCAAATTAAACAGTTGTTTATCAATAGTTTTAAACCATATTGTGAAATATATTGATTGTATAGGTTTTCGTGTACCTTATACATGGTGTCCATTAATAAATCATTTCCATTATATTAGTTTCATTTATTATTCATCCATGATATGTTGTGTCATTATGTCTATGGATACTTGTAATTTTCAGTTATTTAGATGGAATGTGTTTTAGTTTCTTACCTTTCCATATTTATTTATAATTATCTAGTTATTTGGATGGCCTCTGTTTCCAATTGTTGCATTTACTTATTGTTTATGAAATTTTATTCAGTTTAGTGATTACATGGGATGTGTGTTCGGTTATTTACCATCCCATATTGGCAATTCTAATTGATTAATTTCAAGCACTATATTTTTTCTTTACTATTTATTTGAGCTCACCCTTGTTATTATTAATTCAATAGGAATACAAGAATCATAGTATGAAATATATAAAGGGATTTACAAGATATAATATAGTTATCCTGAATGTTATTTTTTTAGGAAGAATAGAAAAATTTATATTTTAATTAGTTTGTTCTTTTGTAACTAAATTATCATGTCTATATCTCGTTAACCAGAACTACAAAACTCTTGGTCATTCAGGATTTGATTCATTCTAATAATTCAAATATAATTGATAGAGGACACTAACTCTAGGATATATGGGGTCATCTCGCTACATTTGGTATTATAGGATATTTAATAGGATCCTTGGGAACTATATTAAAAAAACACAGTTTAGTGAAATAAAATTTTGGAGGAAATTGAAAATAATAAAATAAGAATATATTATAATTCTGTTAATGTATAGAAGATGTGAGTCTTCCTGGAAATACATCTCTACCTATATATTACAATTGGACATGGTTCTTGAACGGATATACTTAGGATTAATAACTCTGACAAGGTGAGCAATACTTTACTCAGGGTAACCTGGTACACGACAATGATCCTTATAGTTCATCCATTTTAAACTCCTACGGGATATCATTTGGATAATACAAAGTTTTATTAGAAACCATTATAATGGATTTTGAATAGAAAATTAAATTGAATATCCTAGGTTAATCCTAAGGTGTTTTGCATTGATGACCAGGTATCACGATTTTGAAATCCCACTAATGATATTATAGATAAACCCTAGACCACGGAATGACTTATGTGGAAATAATTGAAGGAAGTATTTCTGTATTGGGATTGTATTAAAAACCATTTTAAAAGAATATTTATCTATTAACGTAATTTCAAGGATGTATATCATATTTCTTTTGGAAATTTTATTAATATGATTTTAAAAAATAAAAACCTATTAGTTGGGTATTAACCAAAAAAATTTGGAAAGGATATGGGCATTGAACCCATGACCAAAGGACGATAAGGTTATCATGAGAACAATGGTCCTACGCACTATCCTATTTAATTTTTCATTTCTTTAAGTTAGTAATTTTTTTGAATAACTATTAATAATGAACAAATAGTATCACTTTTGGGAATTATAGATTAACATATAAACCATATTGGTATTGAAATATTTCTAGGGAAAATAGTTTAAATTGTTACTCCTTTATAGGCATTACGATAGATTAAAAGTTTCCAGTAGAGCTTCAAGAAGAAAAAAATTTAATTATTGGTAATTAATTTCCGGTAGTAATGGAATGAATTCAAATTTAGTCAATGCACAACCAAAATATAGGATTATTCATATGAAATTGAAATTTATCAAGTGAGAATATTTCCTAACATTATTAGGTAGGAATAGATATACCAAACATTTAAAAAATGACTAAGAAATAAAATTTGGTCCTAACACCTTAATTTTTTTTGAACCAATGGACTTCTCATATTCAAAGATTTATGGATTTTAGGCACTAAACATTCTATTGGTTAATCACTTGTTTTTCCTGATGACCTCATTCACTCCATATAAATATCTATGTCATTCCTCCTTGTACATGTATCTACATTCCCCTTATCTTCTCATACATAGATACCCAGTTACGTGGTAGTCCATGTGACCTTTGTACATTACATTCTCTCTTTTATAGAGGACGAATATAAACCCTTATCATGAAATGGGATACAAATCATAGTATTTATCAAACAACATATCACCATGGTCATTTTTAAAATGAGAGGATGCAATTTAAATAATGTGGGGAGAATGTAACACCCCAAAAATCTAAAGTACCTTCCTAAATGGTATGAAGGCCTTTATTTTTTATTCATTTTTTATAATATGCCTTTTAAGGGTTTAAGGGGAACCCTAACATTAAATTTTCCTTAGTATTCATGAAATTACATGACCTGAAGGTCGTAATGTAATACATCCAAAACAATAACTACTTAGAACTACCCCTCCCAAGTGTCCACATTAAGACCTCATCTCCAAATTTGCATAGCTATTTTGCTAGTTGTCCTATGTAAGGATGAATATGACTAATACTAATAGCATGTTCCCTACCCTCTTATTCTTCCAAATCTGATTTCTATGCTCTGGTGAATGCACATTTTATGAATCCTCCTCTATATATTTTTTCTTATAGAATTTTTCCTATTTACATATTCACATTAGGTGGCCTAAAGTCATGAGGTGGCTTGAAGACCTTTACTGAAAATCTAAAGTAATAACCTTGTATTTGATAGCTTTTATGACATGTGACACCAAGTGTGTAAGGTAATATAACTTCAGAATAATTTATAATATATTTACTATTTTAAATTGATTCTATATATTCCAATGCATGCAACATTGAGTTAGTTTCTGTCACATACAATAGAGATCTTTCTCGATGTATTGTGTTACATGTAAGACCGAGTTTTGTCATACAATAATATAATTTTGAAATATAATGAGGTATAAAAATGCCATTAAATTTGTATTTCTGAATAGTAATTAATGATTTTTGAAAATTATTTAAAAAAAATACAGAATTAATTAATTGGTTAATATTCAATTTGAAATGATTATAAGAATAAATTTAATATAATGTAAATATTTTTATATACAATTATTTTTATACTCAAAAAATTGTTTTAAGATTATAGTTTAAATTAATTACAATTAGTGAGTGATATTATTGTAATATATAAATTATTTACTAAATAAAATATTTTTTATATTAAAATGTTAGGGCTGATGTAGATAAGATAAGAACTAATTCAATGTTACACATAAAAACCTATATTTTCATAAAGGTGATTCTACTGCCTTTTAGTGGAGAATGTGACACCCCATGATTTTAAGAGTTGGAATTTTTTAATTTCATTAATATATTGTGTTGTACGCTACAACAAGATTAGATTGTGCTATACACAACATCATATTAGCTTGCGGTATACACACTACTATTTTGGGCCATTGTTACACACAATTTCATGTTCTTTTAATAGAACCCATTACACGGAAAACCTATTATTAGTGAACAACTAAATATCATATCCTACCCATTATAACGGAATGTATGAATAGTATTAACTTTTATCTAAAAAAACTATTTAAATAAAAATAAGTGAGTACATAAAATAATAAAATCTCTTTTTATAGATTCAATATAAGGTTTAAAATTCCTATTATATGTTTTCTTGACCTGATATAAGTACAATTTCAATTTTTTGGAATAAAAGAAGTATTTTTTAGAAAATGATATACTTCCACCATTTGATTGCACACACATTTTAAATCTAGTTTCTATCAATTTTATATATTATATTTATGAAAAAAAACATTTTCTTTTGAATAGGGATCAAAAATATTTCTTTGGATGATATTTTATAGTTTTTCTAATAACTTTTAAATTTTGATGACTAGTAATATTATACAAATTTTTATTTAAAAATTACTTTTAATATCATAAATATTTATGTATTTAAGTAATATTTATAAATGTGTTTAAATTATAAGTAGAATATATTATTAAAAATAAGTATAATTTATTTCATTAGCATTAATTTTACATTGAATTCAGATGTGAAAACATGTAAATCATTTGTAATGTTATTACTTTTAAAAACCCCATTCTCTCTATCCGACAATAGGTACAATTATTAATAAATTACTAAAAATATATGTTTTTAATTTTAAAAAATGGAATCTATACTGGGAATCAATTGGTCAAAATTATGTAAATATCTTTATTTTTTTTTCCAAAATATGAATAGTAACTTCAGTATTTTTTATTTATATGGTAAAAGAGTTAAACAAGTAATTAAGGGTTACAATAAAACTATATAATTACCCTAAAACATTTCTTAATATCAATGAATGAGTGTTTTTGGACCTAAATAATCATTCAGTTAAAAATGTGTCTTTTGTAAGCCACTTGGATGAGATTAGAACATTTAATTATTTTCTACATAATGAAATGTTAAATATTTCAGAGTAAAATTTTAATAACTAATGAATTTTTAATATAATGAAATACATTAGATAAATTCACTTATAAATATTTACATCAAATAAAAAATATATATATCATAGTAATTTATTTTTAATTTTTAGGAAATATATAATTACCTTAAAGGTTTATACATTGAAGAAGTACAAATTAATTAATTGACGACGAATCAGTAAAAAAGTTAATATTAAAATGATAATAACTCTAACAAGATATAAAAACATTCCCAATTATTAATGGTAGAGTATATCTAGACCATAATCATCCTAGAATTTAGTTATTAACCATTTGGAGCTATATGTCATAGATTGTGACACTTATATAAGTTTATTTAAAGTGATGTCAAAGTAGTCACATTCATAATTTAATAAGTATATCATTTTTAATGTTGCATTTTCCAGAAGAAAAATTATAATAAGATAATTATAATCAAATATATTATATTTATCTAAATCATTAAATTTTATTTATAATTTTTAATCAAAAATTATATTTATTAAATAATTACATAAAATTGATGTAGTAAATATTTTATTAATTGAAATAACAGATTAATGTTCTTAAAAATATTAAAATAAATATAATTTGATCTAATTATTATATCCATTTATTATTATAGATGTCCTAGACCCCACATTAATTTTCTTTTTAAAAAAATAAACTCTTCTAAAAATAGTATTCATATTAAAAGACAACTCACACACATTGAAACCAAAAAAATACGCAACTCACAACAAATTATCGGAATGAAGAACCGGTGGTCTTGTATATCCTATCTAATTTTTTAACAAGACATTCCCCATGTAATCACTGACCACTAATAGAACCTTTAACCATTCTATTGGATTCAAAATGTTTTAATAATCCACATCTAATCATAAAATGAAAATAGCTCACTTCCATTCTCAATCCTCACCCACTCAAGAAAAAAACAAACACAATAATCAAATCACAGACCAACCATAGAAAATAGAGGATCAAGATGAGAAAGGGTTTATGATTACCTTCCCATACCTACCTCCTGAGTCTCGATAGTCTAGATCTTACATCTACATAACACCACACATAATGAGAGCGTACTCTGATGCCATTTTTTCACAAACCATGTCGGGATTCCATATAATCTAATATCGAACCATGTCTAAGACATTGTTCAAGGTATGTTATCAATCCAAATGTATTGAAAACTAGTAATGGGTATAAAGGTAATACCAATGGGAATTATATTTTTCCGAAGAGAATCATGATGAAAAAACTAAACAGGGTTAGTGACAATAAATAAATAATGTAAAATCAATAAATACACAAAACTGATCCAGATACAACAATTTCTGAATAAAAAAATTGAATATAAAATGATATGAAACCATGCTAACACATTCTCTATTTAACATATTGGTCATCTCTAACCACAAGACCAACATAATGTAAAACACGACCAGACTAGAAATATAAACCTACAAAACATCTTGGGTCTACAGATGTCGATTAGAAAAAGTAGGGTGTGATTATAAATAGATCAGTTGGTAATCAGTATAAAGAACATAGATTTCTATTCTCCAAATCCTCTAAAAACACTTTATTGAAATAAATATAAAAAATATGATTTGAAAAAATTTCCCACAAGTAAAAATATATGTCCAAAAATCCCCCTTTTAAACGTCACACGCAGTTTTCCTTTTCAAAAAAAATTTAACATTACGCAACCCATCTCCAAAAAAACCCAAATACTAATCCAAATAAGAAAAAAATGGGATGTGAAAAAAGTAATGGAAACCAATCAAGAAGGATGAACTAGAAAAGTTAGTACCCGACATACTTTAGATATAAACATAACATGTAGAATAGTAGATCATGAGAATTTCATGAACATATCTAAAGGAAATCACTGGATGTACTCATCTTGGAATAACCTAATTCCATATGGTGCATCTCTGTAGACAATAACTAACTTGAAACTCTAGAAAATACAGTCTAGTTACATAACCCACATGGCCTCTTAGAATAATTAGGGGGGTACCAATCCATATAATCAGGGTTGACAAGAAACTGTTACTTCACCCTCTAGATGACACCTAGTAATCCCATGATAATAATAATAACATCACTTGTAATTACATGATTTAATAACTATAATGCACAATGTTTTCATGGAAACCCCTTAGAGGGGATATCATCCCAAATTATAATAGACTTAATAAAAAGAATTTCATTTTCATGAGAAACTAGAGGGAAAATCATCCCAGATTCTAGTGGTTTTCCAACATAATACAAGCATTAAAAACAAAAACATGAAAATCCATTAGTTTCAGAAGTTCTAAACCACGAGTTATCTCATTTGGAATCAGAAATTACATTCCCATTTATTTTCATATTCTAACCAGGACTCACATTACCAATGTTTTCAATTCATATTACGAAACATTCCAACATGAACACCAGGGCCATGCATCACATGAGTTTTAAAATAAATTTCCAACCATCACAATGTGGAAATTGGGAATTCACATCATTTCATATCAAACAATATCTTCAAAGACAATACAATTTTCCAGTTGGGCATTTAAAATTTCTAATATAAATATATTTTCAAAGTCAATTCTACACCATTTCGAAAACTAATTAAAATCACCACCTTCACTTGCAGAATACCAAAAGGCCTTTATATTTAAAATTAAGCACTCTTCCTAAGAAAAAGTAGATACATGAAATATCACATTAAGATCAATATGATACTTTATATCATTTTAGTTTCCCAATGCATCTAAAGTTGAAAAAATCCTTTTAATCCTTTTAGAAACCAAGACACATCACAAAATGCCAAAGGGCCTTTATAGAAACTTTTTAGAAAGCATATCATAAAATAAAAATATAAAACACATAGAAAAAAGGTTTAAAAGAAATTAAAATTCACATGAAGAAACAATAAACCATTTCGAAGTTAAGGAATCATTTTTAGAAATAGAGGATCACCCTCAAGTGCCATCATTATTTGAATGAAAATCCATGAGGGCCACTTGTGCACCCATAGATTTTATTACCTATAATGAAACACATAATGTGTCTATGAAATCATCCAATCCCCATTTTCAAGAAAAATCATATTCAATTAAACAAACACAACAAGTCACGCATTGACAAGAGAATAAATAAAAATTTAAAGGCCAGAATAACATTTGCAAAACATTTTACGACAAATAATTATTCCATGAAGAGGAATCTGAACCAAACATCATTCCCAATTAATCATTTAAACCATAATAAAAAAATAGAATCAAGTCTAAATAACACCAAAAGTGTTAAATTTCTTTTTTTTTGAAAATAATATGTATTTTGAAAAACACCTTCTGTTCTCTTACATAGATTCATAATTAAAGAAACCATTAAAACCCCATTTAGTACCAATTTTTCATCATAAAAATACAAAATCAATTCTTACTAACACATGAAAAGAAAGGGATAAAGATTTATAAATCATTTAGGAATGATCATGCATGAAATGGACTGTGATGGAAAGTAAATGGATGGGAACACCTACCTCAATGACATATTAACATAATAAAACTTCAAGAAAAGAATGAACCAGTCCTGAGAGACAATCTACCCACTATAACATCCATGAGTAACAACACACACATAAACCATCACACTTAGGGTTTATCGTACAATAAACCTAACTAAGACAATCCGTGAAATCAGGTTAGGGAATATAAAATATGATATGATCAACCAAAACTAAATTAATATTTAAATAGAACCATTAAGGGATTTAATAATGGAAGGATGGAAATATACGGGGATCTTGAAATCATCCATGGTGTCCATAGGTTGAACGGGGGAGGAAAATCCAACATTTATGTAAAAATAAGGAACATTACTTTTTGAAATTTTAAACATTTAATGACATGGGAATATTGCATAGTTTGGACACATTGTTAGTAAACTATTTCCCAAATATACACACTCTATTAGAAAAAATGATAACCCCACATGGTTTGGTTTAATGGTTTCCCAAAACATGCACCAACCAAGCCAAATGCCACTACCCAAATTATAGAACCCTCACATGGTTTCCAAACTGTTTCCCAAACCACACACAACTTTTGTCCATTATCCCTTATACACCAAATACAAGGTGCGTGTATTCTTAGGAGAGGACACACAGTTTCCCTTAATAGTGTGGTCATACTATCCCGCATGTAACCAAGTCCAACTAATCCATTTCTTTATTAATACTCAAAAATTTAAGTTAGGAATCCACTCAAACACTTCGAGGATATCCAAAGCCAGGAAAAGAAAGAAATAATATATTTTACAAGTTTTGGGAGTGATATTAAATGTGGTATAGATAGTATTTACTTAGTAGAAATAGATATATGGGACACATATTTCACTTGAGATAGGTTTTTTGGGAGTTTGAAGTGGTATTTCAAGACCCCAATATGATCAAGGATATCAAAAGGATTGAAATACCTATTTCATAACAATCCATTATTCTATAGTCTCATAGCCTTCTTCCATAATGGTGTTTATAGGAACTCATTTTCACTATTCATAATCATAAGATATCATCAATTATTATCTTCGCAACACTTTTTTCAAGTTTTTTTCTGCTTTCAAATTCCACGGAATGATTAAAATTTTATCCATTATTTATTGTTTAAGGTGAGGACGTGTTAGTTTTCTCTCTCCAACATTATACCATCACGTTGGATTCCTAAATATATCCACATACAAATCCACATAAGGTTCTATTTAAATAAAATAATGTACATTTTTGTTATATGATAACTCTAAAATGGGAAACTTTTTGTTGCAACATCATTGGAATTACATAATTTAAAATTATATCATATCCAATAGTGTTTGGATTGTACACTTAGATTGGACTGTTATTTGAGGGTGATAAGCATTGATAAAACTCAAATGTTTCACCAATTATCATTGGAGGATTATCCAGAACATTGAATTAATCATCATATCGTGTAAGATACAATGTAGAGTGGAACTGCATACCACCATTCATGTTACCATACACAAATCATAGAAATTTATTCAACAGATATGTATCATCCAATATTTTTTTTGTATTTTTTTAGTTTTAAATAAATGAATTAAATAAATGAAACTTAAAAATTCAAGATAACAAAAATCCAAAGTTATTAATAAGACACTGACTTCGTAACAATATAAATGTTTTCATCTAATTAGTTTGGCTTATTACAAGAATCAATAATACTAGTGGAGTAGATCCAATTAATATAATACTTAAAAAATTGTAACCCACTTTGTTGGGGTCCACCATGATTAGAAATGATCTAAAAAGAGAGACATAAAAAATGAAAATATTCAGAATAAATTATAGAATCATTTTGTGATCAAGAGGATGTGGACTTTGAAGAATGTGGTTTATCTAAAAATGTCTACAACAAGGAATTTATTTAACTAATTTTTTTAACATTGTTAAATAACTATTATAATTTGATACAAACATCAAGGTTAAAAGATATATTTTTAAATTTAAAATAATTATATGTTTTTATTTAATGGTAATTTTTTTTAAATTCACAAAATTTAATAAGTGTTAATAAAAAATGATTTTCAAATATAAAACATATATTATTATTATTTTAAATATAGTTTTAACATTTTTTGAATATTAAAATTTTTAATGAAAAATAAATGCATAAAAATGATAAAACATTACATTTTATTTTATTTTATTATTATTTTTTTTAAAAAGAAAAAGTATTTGACCAATCAATGGAAACAAAGTGAATGTACTCCCACTAATTATGTAGTTAGTATTACACTAGACTAGTCTATGGTGGCCTTGAAGAACATCTTGTTGGGTTGTATATAATCATGTGATAGATTCAGGCATAGTGTCAGCAAAGTCCATGAATCCCATGTGTAAAGCCTACTGGGTTTGTGAATTGTTTGGAATATTTTCCTATTAGGACAGATCCAATTTGATTGGTGTGTGGTGTGTTATAGGTTATGAACTTGATTCCATCTAGAACAGACATGATCACCACTTGTCTTATTAAGAGGATCTTGAATGATAAAAAGATTGATGTGGGATGTTGTGCTCTTAGCACTATTCACCCTTTTTAGAAAAATAATGATTTTATCATTACTAGTTGATCTAGTTGATCTTATTTGATCAAAAAAATTTCATTTATTAATCATCAACAATAGTGTTTGACTGAGAAATTCATAAAATATCCATTTTCCATTCCCATCCACTTGATGTGTTCGACCATGATGAAACCATGGCCCAGTTCGAGGTTGAGTCTTCAAAATCGTTTAGAATAAATTATTAAACATAAACCATAAACCATGACCTAAATCACATTATTAGTTTCCTTTGACTGGTAGAATCAACTTTTTTAGCAATATATATCCCATCAACACAATCATGATGATTTTTTTAAGAATTTGTTGTATCTTGGGTACCTAAACACTACCATACACACATATTTCAATTATATTTAAAAATTTTGAATCCCCTTAAAACATCCAAATTAATCTTATGATAGAAGCATAAAAATATATATAAATATTAAATTTGACATCAAAAAAATATTTGGATCCTTATAATGATTATTCGAGTCATCAAATTCTATTTCTGTCAAATGGATGATAACCAGTATCACTGCATTTATTTTTTACTATGACCTATGTAAATAAAATATATACAGGAATATATATATATATATATATATATGGAAAAAAAATTATCTACCCAAAAAAATTCAATAACCCACAAGAACACTCTTTGAACTATTTTGTGTTTGTTCAAAGAGTACCAGACCATTGCACATCCTTATTTTCATTTATGTTAATTATTTTTTTCATTTTGAAACATTCATTTATTTTAAAAAATTCAAGAAGATATAATTTATTTTTTCATTTAAACATTTTTTAGTAATGGAATTTTTTTAAATTAATTTATTATGTTTCATTCAAAACTAAATTTGATTTCATTATTTTAAATAATGATAAAACATTGTTTTGTTATTGTTTAATTTTAAAACCCCTTTGAGAAAAGGGATTTGAGATAAATAATATCACTACGAAATTTATCATGTTAATATATATCATTTTTTATGTTCTTTATATTTAACATATGTTTTAATGAATAAAGATATCATACTATAAGTAAAATATTATTTTAAAACCATGAATGTCATTCATAATATTAGATATTTCTATCATATATAAATATTAGTGACATTTTAGGCATTTATTAAATGAATTTTTCTTACCATAAAATAAATTTTATTTCTTTATTTTAAATTAAAGAAAATATTTATAATAATGTATTTGTCCAAATTAGTTTATAATTTTTCAAAATTATATTTTTTCAAGAAAATATATAATAAAAATATTGTATTATTGAAAATAATTCATGAATATTTTTGAATGGTTTTGGGTTATGAATTATAAATAACACTCTCGAAAAAATGTTTTCTAAAATAATTTTGAGCTTCGGTATCAAATGAGAATATAATTTATGGGACTAAAACCAAGAACTAAAGGGGATGATATCCTAAATGTGACACATCTAGTGGTCACATAAGGTTTTTAAGGTTTTCCCTGTATCATTTTAATCCATAAAAGAAATACTATTTTTAAGATCTTTTAAAGGATAAATGAAAATGCTATTTCTAAATTTATTTTTAAATTAAATTATTTTCAACTAATATGTACTTTAAAAGAATTTTTATGTAATGACTCTCATGTATGAAAAAACAAATTAATAAATTATTTTTTTCAATCCAATGTTTTTTGTGATAAAATGTTATCAAAAATGGATTAATATTATTTTTAGAAAAATTATGTTTCTTTAGTTCTAAATCTATTAAAAGGAAATTTTATGGTCACCCCATGTTTTTAAAAGAATACATGTATTTTAAATGTTTTATAGTGGATAGATTAATTTAGGTAGTTAATGAAAGAGTTCCCATTTAGTTATTTTATAATTATTTTTTATCAAAAACTATGATATTATATGAGGTATTTTCAAAATGCTCTAAAAACCAAGACCAAAAAATATCCTTTGATGTATAATTTATGGTGTATATTTCAGTTATTTGATTATTAAAAAAAATACATATCATGTTTTTAGTTCTAAATCTAGAATAATGGGTTTGACTTATTATAGTTGTTTTAGAAAAACATTTTTTAAAACCATTGATATTAAGAATTGTTGTTTTAGTAAAAAATAAATATTTGTGGTATATTTTTATATGGAACCACTATATAAATAAGTACATTTAAGAATATAGAAGTTCAATAAATACTAGTTTCTCTCAATTCTGAATATAATAATTCATAATATTTATAGTTATGAGGAATGAATTGTGAGAGAACAATTCCTTAAGGTGAGGGTATAATGTAACATCCCAGACATATTTTTATTTTTATTTTTTACATTTAAATAAATTCATTAAATAATTGAAACATTAAATTTTTTATAGGAAAAAGGTTATTTTATTAATTATACATTGACTACATTACAATACAAAATTATTATGCTAATTCATCCTGATTTCTACAAGTATCAATATTAAAAGTGGAACTGTTTAAATAATAATAATAATACAAATGTTATGACCAAATTTTTGGGGTCTGACATGATCAGTAAGGAACCAAAAATGAATATTATAAAAATGATGAGTAAGAGGATAATAATGTACAATTTAGTGAGAAAGAGAAAGTGTATATTGAATAATGGAGTTTATCTAAAAATGTATAAGTTTTTGAATATATATATATGAGTTCTTATTTTTTTACATTTGTTAAATTACCATTAAAATTTTAAATAAAAAATTCCATTAAAAGATATATGAGTTAATTCAGAATAATTATATTTTTTTGTTAAATAGTAATTTTATTTTTAAATTCAAAAAATATAATAAGAGATATGTAAAAATATTTTAAAAATATGAATCCTATACTAATATTTTTTTTATTTAGGTGATAACTTTTTATGAATATGATAAATTTGAAAGGAAAATAAATTTCGAATAATGATATATATTTACTTGTATATTAATTTATTTTTATTGATATATAAAATCATTTTACCAGCCAATAGTGGAATAGTTCATGTGAAACCACTACTTAGGTAGGAATATGTTAACACCACATAGCCATGGTTTCTTTGATGAACTATTGGTGGGGTGTTTTATAAACCATGGAGAGTGTTAAACATAATGTCAATAGAGTCCACACAAGAGTCTATGTATGGACATAAGATTTTGTACATAGGTTGGACTAGATGCCAGATGGGATAAATCCCATGTGTGTAGTGTGTGTTATGTTGTAGGTGATAACCCCATTAATTGATCTACCATATTTTTCCAATGAAAATATTATCAAGAAGATCCTGAACAACATAACTATTGGTGTGGGATGTGGTGCTCTCAATATATTTCACCCATGTTAAAAAAAGTTATTTTTTTCAGAATCGTTCAATCCACGTGATCTTGTACATTTAAAATCATTTCCCTTTTCATCTTCATTCTCATTGTTGGACAAAAAATTTGTGATGTAGTCATTTTCCCTTTCACACCTCATGTTTTCTTTGACCTTGACAATGTTATGTCCCATCTTGAAGTCGAGTCATCAGAATTATATTGAACAAATAAAAAATATAAACCATAAAAAATGATCAAATATCACATTCATGGTTTCTTTTCACCATTATCATTGAAAAGATTTACGTATAAATATATATATCCCATCAACAAAGGCACACTAATTTTTTTACAAATTGGTGTATCATTAATAAACTAGCATGAATAAACAACCATGTTTCATTATTTTTCATCTTTATTTGGAATTCCATTCAAATATCAAAATTTTATTAATGAGAGAAACGTAAAAAATATATAGATAATGTTTTTGAAATTGGGAAAAAAATATTTTGAGCCATCCCCAAATTATACAAATCATCCAATGCCATTTCTTTCAAAACAAAATATGTGAATTTCCATTGAATTTGTTTTACTATATCATATGTAAATAAAATATATATATAAATTTATATATATAATAAATCCTTTTAATACACTGAATAATTCTAAAATCACCCCAAGAACTGTCTCCTAATAATTTTGTGTGTGTCCAAAGAACAATAAACTGTGTTTTATAATTATTTATAATTAGGTAAGGTAAATGTACAAAATTTTCATATATTTATTTAATTTAATGAACATAACAATATATAAATTATATTTTCATTTAAAACCTTTTTTAATACAGAAATTTATTTTAAATTCATTTAATTTGTTTAATTGATATCTAAATATTATTTAATAAATTAAAATATTAGAAATGTTTTTTTATTGTTTAATTTTAAAACAGGTATAAAAATGTTTTTGAGTTCACTAAAACCTCTATGTTTTTTTATGATAAAATATATCATATTATATGTGTTTTCATTTTAAATTAATTTTTTAGGATAATTTTTTTATTTTATGTGTAATATTTTATTTTACATCCTTGAATGTCGTGAATATTATTATATATGGCCATCACATATAAATATTTTTAACATTTAATTCATTTAATACAATAATTTTTCTTAATTTGAAAGAGATTTTTTTTATATATCTCAACAAAAATTATTTCCTTTGGAAGATTCAATTTAAAAAAAATTTATTGTATTTTTTAAAAAAGGATATTTTTTTCATGAAAATAAGTTATAAAATTGTTTCTTTCATTGAAAAAAAGAACATATATTTTGAAATTTTTTTGGGCTGTGACTGAATAAATGAATATCATGTAAAAATGTTTTTAAAATAATTCTTCAATTTTGTATCAAATGAGAAGATAAGTTATAGGAGTGAATCCATGATATGAAGGGAAAATTTTCTTTCTAGTGATATTGTTAGTGCCCAAATAGTTTTATTATATTTTTTCAAGTATCATTTTAATCCAAACAAATTATTATTTTCAAAATATTTTCATGTTGAAATACAAAGCCTATTTAAAAAAGTGTTATGAAATTAAATGGATATAAAATTTTTTTTATTTGAAAAAACTATTTAAATATTGAAATATATCTGTTTAAACCCCTTATATAGAAATATTTATTTCAATATAACAGTTTATATGATAAAATATTTTCAGAAAGGTATGTATAGTATTTTATGGAAATGTATTTTTTAATTATTTAAAAAACAATAATAGGGAACTTTTATGCTCATGATGTGTTTTTAAAAAAAATCATAGGAATTTTATAAGTTCTAAGATGGTGGGATTAATCTAAGGAGTTTTCTTAATAGGGTCCAATTAGTTATTGTATAATTATTTTCTAAAAAACATTGATATTATTTAACGAATATTACTAAACCACAAAATCCTAGTACTGAAAAGATTAACATATGAATAACATATTGTGAATTTTTCAATTTCCCTTAATAAAAAAAATTAACAACCTATTTTCAGTACTGAAACTAGGAGAGTATGTTTGAACTGTTACAAAAAAATATTCATTGATGGAAATTCATTTTCTTGACTTCAAAATTCATTCAACTAAAACCAAATTATAGATATGGACACTATATGTTATAGGGAGTAATATTTTGAAGTCCAGGGGGATATCTTTACACTTCTATTCAGATATAGGTAATGGTTGAAACAAACCATTAGAAATTTTCATTCCACCACAACATAATTGAATATCAATCATTAATAAATAAAATCTTAAATTTATATCTTCCTAATATCCCACCATAAGTTTCATTTTAGATCATTATATATCATTGTCTATCATTTATGACTAGATATGAATTAATTTTTTTAATCTCATAAAATTTCCTCTAATTATAATTTGCGGGGGATACATACATAGGTTCCAAACCATATAACTCTATCATTATCAAAGTTGAAATCTGAAGTATTTACAACCTATTTCTATAAAACTATATCATCTTTCTAGACATCTTTGTTCTTCATGTGGATTGATGGATTAGTAGTAATTTTGGAATGATAAAATTTTTCTCCACCAATTATTATTTCTATATTCTTCCATTGAAAATCATTAAAAATTTGGTCATATTAAATCCTCATCATGGATATTTTATCAGGTTCTATTCTACTTTGTGTATTAGAAACCTTATTTCCCTCCCATGGGTTGTAATGCATGGAAAATTCATAATTTTTATCAATTAAAACTATCCCCTATGGTGTATATTCAACAATTTATATGTGAATATATAGTAAAATATTTAGGGATCATTATATATATCACACTTCTCTTAGTGTAGATAATGTATCCAAATATTTATTTTAAATATCACCAATACCAACAACAATTCTTTTGTTTGATAATTTTTCTCATGAGTAATTATTTGGAATAAAAAATAAGAAATTACGTTAACATTGTGAATGTGGAGTCAAACAATGATTTTCATTAACGAATAACTATATAATAGAAACACTTCCCCAATATAGATAATGAATGGTTAGAAGTAGTTACCAACATATCATTGACTTCCTTGAAACATTCTTATCATTCCATTTTCCAAATAATCATTACTCCATTTGATGTTAACTTGGGTAAATGATTTATTTTGGTGTGGAAAATTACTCACAAATCATCTTTAGTATCCATATAACCATAGGAAACTATGGATCTCTATTACTATATTCGGTTTAGTCAATAACTTAATAACTTACACTATTGATGGATCTACTATTATGATCTTACTTATTTTTACTAAAAATTAGAATAATACTTTCTACATACCGAATTCACATTATAAATTTTTCATACCATTTCACATTTTCCATGATCCTAAAAATATTCCAAAAAATATATTTATTCTCTTAATTTATCATTGAATATATAAAAATATCATCCATAAAGAAAACCTAAAATTGATCATGGTTGTCTTTATAGAATCTATTAATTAGATTTGTGAAGGTAGTAGGAGGATTAATAAGTCAAAATGAAATGCCTATTAATTCATAATGGCCATACCTCATGAAGAATTAAATATTGGAAATATCAACCCTATATACCCTTAACATAGGGTATCCAAATCATTGTCCAATCTTAATGAAGTATCTAGCTTTACTTGGTTGATCAAATTGATCACAAATATGAGGTATATGATACTTTTTCTTAAACTTGATTTTATTGTGACCAAAATAATCAATATAAATATATATTTATACATAACTATTTTTTAAAGAGAGTATTGGTTAAGCTCCTAAAAAAGATAATTGGAATATAAAATCCTTGTCATCGTTCTCTTATAATTACTAATTTAACTCATCCAATTAATTAGGAATCATTCTATTTGTAATTTTTGAGATAAGAATGGATTCACATGTGAACTTGATATAAAACTCAACCTCAAGCTCTGGGGAAGATTAGGAAGTTTATATGGAAATATTGTAGTGTAATGTAGTACAATAGATATGTCATCAATGTTGACTTCCTCAATAATAATTTGATTCAACATTACCTCATTATTGGGTATCATAACCCATATAATTTAATTTTCTTCCAAAAAGAGTACATTATTATTCTTATGATGATATTGATAATCGGATGTCAAAGATTATGAAATGAGATATCATATACTTGAAAATATATAAATGATTTTTTAGAGAAATCTGATAAATTTATTATAATATTTCCAATTAAACCTAAGGAAAAAAGAACTATATCTGTAAGAAGTATCCTCCCACACATCTGAATTATATTAGATTTATATATCTTAGAATCAAACCTATTTTCTTCTAGGGTTTTGTAAAAAAATTCAATATCCATTGCCTGAGGTGGTGACTCAAAATTCTTATAATACAAGGGTGTTATAAAAAACAATATTAACCATAATAAAAAAGATATTATTAGAACATGAAGAAAATATTGAGTTCACATAGAATCACTTCATTAGCATGATATTCTTCAGCAGTAGTGACCATAAATTCCCTTCAATATTCCCTTGTATTATGAGGTTGTTGGGGACCATTTTAATTATTGTCCCAGATATTGGTGCATTTACTAGTATAATATATAAACTTGTTTTCTTTTAAGAATTTCAGTGTGGTTCGATCATTATTAATGACTGTATTCTCTTCTATTTAATTAATTTTACTCTTATGCATAATTTTTTTTATTAGGGTCCTACATTACCACACTATGAAAGTTTCATTAAATCCCTATGTAAATTACCTTACTTTTTTCCCACACCACTATTGTATCTATAAAATTACAATTTTCCCCTTTTTCTATTATCGTCGTAGCATCTATGAAACTCAAAATTTCTTTTTTGTTTTAACCGGAATATTAAAAGGTCTTAATTTCTATCTATATATCACAAGAACATAAAATAATATCTTTATAGATACTAAAATGCATTTTTTCAAATTCTATTTATTTCTTGGGTTTTATCTTGTAAGGAAGTGATTGATTTTACATTCAATAACAAACAAAAATTAAAAGGTATACCTCATTAATTATATGAAATTTAATTCATAATATTCAATAGATTCAAACTCAATTTCGTTCAATTTAATTAATTACCAATCCATATTTATGTGAAGTTTCTTGGAAAAATACATAGTGAAAAATATCATCTTTTACTATCCTTATCACATAGAGTCCACTTTTTATCTTAATATTGTATTCTTAATGAAGTTCCTCCATTAGGAATAACCACCTTCTAAATAATAGTTATCCAAGGGGTATTCCTCATTGTTAGACCACTTGAGAAAAGAAAATATATTTCCCAGTACATTGATATGATTATCAGTAACAAGTGGATTAGATAACTCGCTAAAAGAGTGTGGATGTTGCAACAAAAATGACTTGATGATTATTTTTTCCATCAATGAGTTGTTTGGTAACTTAACATGATATTCTTATTTTCCCATATCTTGAGACATCTAGGTGAGAATTTTTATAAGGTTTTTCATCCGAGTCCTAATCTCATGAGATTTCTCATTGGTAACATATTTACAATATACATTACAACCTTCTTTAGTAGGTAATTTTTGATTCCTACCGTAACTTCACTAAAAGAAAATTAGGAATGAGTAAAAATTAATTTCATAATGTCTATATAAAGAAACTGTAAATATGGAAGGAGGATTCCACAAAAAAAATCGTATTTTAGCCTATGATTCTCTAGTTTTCACATTATGTTATATATTATTAGATTTCAAACATAACTATTTATATATTCAAATCATTCATAATTATTTATAATCAGAATATGAATTAACCAAATCATATATCCATGGACTATCAGACTAAGTGTCTAGTTATTCCTCTTTGGAATTTGTTGGGTGACTAGTATGTTAATACCAAATACACCCCTTCATATATTCTAGACCCTACCTCCACCAGTAATACATAAACATATATGTTATATCAATGAAAATAGTACAATCTATATATTAAAAAAATCATTAGGATATTACTCCTTACTAAGACATATCTCTTAGACTCAAACATAAGTATTTTTTAATTTTATATTAAAAATAAGAAAAAATCTAAACTATTCTACAAAATAATTAATCCCCCATTTTATATGAACTATTGTGACCCAAACTAAGCATTACATAAATAGAAAATAAATTTCAAAATTAATAGAATGCATATCACAAAAAGCTACAAAACCTGAGGAAAAAATGATTACTATATTGGAGAATAGATGCATAAAAAAGTTATTTTATTACATTTGAAAAAATTAGTGTATAATTGTGAACATATGGACACTTTTATAGACTACTCACATTACCAATTAATCACCAAAATCTATGGAATGGAAAAATAAAAAATTGTTGATCATATATGCTTTATAAGGGAAAAAATAACCTAATATATCATAAACATTAAAGAGAATATAACTAATGTATAAATATATTAAAAAATTATTTATACTATATATGATAATAATAAAACATGATAGTGAAACATAGGATCATAAAATGAAGGAATCAAAGAATATTGAAAATTTATATTCAATTAATAAAGTCTATGACACAATGAATTGGAAACTAAGTTTATGAAACCCTTACCATTGTCCATGTTCATTTTATATCATGCTGATTTTCTTGAAAAATATAATTAAATTTAAAATATACATTATCAAGAACAATATTCATCAATATTTTATTTAATAATTTCCACTTGTAATAATATTCTATATATTTTTTATATTTTTTATTCAAATGAATGTGTGAAAATGGAATCAATGTTGGATTATTTTGGTAATTTTAGCAATCAATGATGATACTTTTATACAAAATTAAATAAATGATATAAAAATTATATAACTGTAAACTAATAATTAATTTCTTAATAAATTATAATAATTTCCTTATTTAGTATCTCTTAGTCATGCATGATATTATTATATAGAATTGTTTATATAGGTGGTTAGACTGATGTAAACAAGATCATCCCATAATTGGATGGGTGATTATTATTATGAGATTTCTTAGTGGGATATATTATCACTATAACATAATCATAATGATATTATTTATATTTCTAGGCATATTAATAATATTTTAAATGGTTTTATACTGAATTAAAATCATGGAAAAAACAATGCTTCTTGGAGGAAGAAGTCTGCATTGCAGACGATAAATTTTTTATTATTGATTAATGTGAATAAAACGGATTAAATAATGGTTTTTAGATTGATATAATATAATGTGCAAAAACTAAATATACTTATTTCATTATATATTTATGGATATTTTATATTTGTAATTTTAAAAATATGAATAAATTCACAAGGATTAAGTAATACTCACATGGGGATCTTGATCATTCTCTTGAAAGTATCATTGGGAATAAATGGAGTAAAAATATAAATAAAAACAAGGGCTAGTAAACACAAGAGAGGTTTCCAGGAGGAGAATATTGAATAGTTTCACGAATAAATTCAAATAGAATGGTTCAACATGAATAGTTGGAAGGATCCCATTTTATAATTGATAAGGAGGGAAATTTTGGATTCACCATTTATATAATAAATAATGTAAAGTAATAAGTCATGGTAAAAATTCTATAAAAGGCGATGGAGTGGAATTGTATATGATTTTTGTTTCCACCCCACACCACTTCCATCCATTTTGATGCATGATTTAAAAAATTTTGTGTTATTTCCACTTATCAAATAAGTTTTTACCATTTTTACGTTCATAGGGGTAATTAATATTCAACCCTCATAATTAAATTTAAAGACCAAAAATAAAATTAAAGTTATAAACAAATTATAATCTTCTTATTTAAAAATCATAAATCGTTTTATCAAAAAATGTTTCATATAGTGTGAGTGATAATTATTAAATAAACTCAGAAAACATGTAAAAAATATTATGAAAATTTAGTATTTATTATTAATATTTATGTGTAGGATAAATTTACCAATGTTTTTTATTTTTTGGAAAAAAATTATTTTATCATAAAATATTAATTTTTTTATTTCATTCACACCGTGAAATTACTATGTCTTTCCATAATCATATTTAATTACATGAAAAGGCCAGATAGAGCTTTTTTATTTTATTAAAATATTATTTTAATTTTATGAGGATTACTTATATTTTAAAATTTTAAATATATATTATTAATATAAATATTTTTATTGCATAAATAAATATTTAAATCATAAATCATTTTTAAAAATTTTTGGTCTTTCTTACACACTGATAAAATAATAAATTTAATATTTTAGGGAAAAAATTGATTTCCACAATTCATCTAAAAATAAAATATTCTATTAAAATACCCAAAATTTATATTGAAGAAATTGTGATTCAAAACAAAATTTTTTCATTTTCAAAAACTAAAAGTCTATAAAAAATGAATAAACTTTTATTGAAAAGTTTCTTGTATATGATTTGAGAAGTTTTATCTTATTTTACAAATTTTTCTAATTAATCATAATATTTTTACCCATCATAGGTTTTATTCTTATTAAAATTTCATTATTTAGTTCATCAAGTATCTTTTTTATTTTTTCTTATTAGAAACATTATTTAAAACATAATATTTCATTAAGGAGAAATATTTACTAAAACAAAAGTTGTTATATTCTACCCTGTAAGATCCCCTATTTTGAATCGGGTTAAAATTACGAATGTTTCTCAAAAATTCTTTTCTGGTTTATCAGTGGGTCATTCATTTTAAACAGAGCTCCAGAATTTTATTTCAAGTATTGGAACACCTAAAGATGTCATTTTTTTGAACTTTGATAGAATTTTTGAGGTAAAGGGGAAGTCATATGGGCGGCACACGGTTTGTCTAACCATGCAGCCAAACCGTGCGAGGAGGGTGGCTGAGGCAGTAACTAAAACATGGTTAGGGTAAGGTTTGTTAAACGATGTAAACTAACTGTGTGGGAACTTAAATGAGATCCTTAAATAGTGGATCTCACTCGTATTTTCCTTTATATGTATCTTTTTTACTCCTAAGCAGCCATAACTTTGGATTACTCTCCCTTGAAGGTTGGAAAACCTCTCCCAAGTATTTTGGAGATGATCCAAAGGCTTCTCTTGGTGATTCGAAGCCGATTTCTTGAGTTATGTAGATTCTCTTCTTTGTTCTTGTTCAGTTTCTTAGATCTACATATATCTACATCTCCTCTTCTCATTGTTTCATAGGTATACGCCCTTTATGGGTAAATCTAGGTGTATAGATGACAATTATGATGAGTTTTGATCTTGGTCTAGCTATGAGAAGTGATCTAAGGTGGGTTCTTCATGAATCAACCCGTTTCTCTTGGGGGTTCTTTATTCATTGTGGTTTTCGTCAAAACCCCGAGGTAGGGTCCCAAATCTTTTACACATTATTTAAAAATTATAGATTCTTTAAATAAATTTAGAATATCAATTTCCTTGATTTTGATATGTCGATGGATAACACTTTTGATGTTATAAACTAATTTCTCCCACCTGACATAAGTGAGGACTTGAACTTGTGTTGAGTTTAAGCATGTTGGCCAATTTGGTTAAAGTCATATGATTAGACAGTTAAATGTTATTAATGTAAATATTGAGTAATAGGGTAATTAAGGTTAGGATTAATTATCAAGTCATGAGTTGAAATAAAATTGTGGCTTTTACAGATTATTGGGAATATCGAATATTTGACATGTTCAGAGGATAATTAGAAACTGGTAATAATTAATAGAGGGATTAATTATTACATGTTTAATGGAAAATTGGTAACTAAATTATGGTTGGTTAAATATATCTATTTTGATTAATTAATTTTTTAATTAATTATTTTCATTCATTAAATTAAGATTGTGAATTGATTGTTTTTTACGATTGTTATCCAGCAGTAGTTTTGATGCGTATTATTTTTCCATGCCTTATGTTTTCTTGGATGGAGTTTTTTGAAAATATGATATTTTGTGTGAGATGATTTCTAAATATCTTTTCTTGTTCAGCATATTTTGAGATGATTATGGTGTGCTTGTGAATTGTTAATGTCATGGACGAACCATTGTTTGAATGTACGAGTTCAGACTTGTTAAAGAATTTTGTTAAGGAAGTGCTGAGTTAATTATTCAATTGGATTGCTAAGAATAATTAATTATTAATTAATTATTAGTAAATGAGATTTTGAATGGTTAATTAAGTGTTTCATTATCTGAAGAACAATTTGTGTTTTTAATTAATTGTTGAATTAATCAACAGATTGGTTTTGTGGTGTTAGACATGATATTCTACACCAATGATAAATATATATGTATGATTGACGAAAGCGTTATGAGAGAGGGACTAATGCTCCAAATACTCATAGGGTGTTAGACATGTAGTTCTACACCAATGATAGATGTATATGTATGAATGATAAATGTGTTGTCAGACAGGGACTGATGCTCCAAATACTCATGGTGTCCTAAACATGGTGATCTACACCTAGCATGCAAGAAAATATTATTTTATGGGCCAAGGACTGATGCTCCAAATACCCATGGGTAGTGAGACATGGACTGATCCTCTAAATACTCACGAGGGTTCTAGACATGATGTTTTACACCCATTAATTAACATTGGACTGTGGGTCCAATTGTTCTCCATGAAATGGGTTTAATGGTTAATGGAGGCTATTGTGACATGAGGATTTGTGAATTGATTATGAGAAAGGGGTTCAGACTTATTTATGAATTGTGTGACCCACTTTTAGTGGATAGGCTCAGACTTAGTATATGAAAGATTAAATTGAATAACTTATGACACATTATCCAAGACAAATCGCAAGCTTGGATTCAGTATTTACATGATTACTTAGATGGACTTTAGAGACATCCGTGGTGGGTGACTTATACGGGAGATGTTGGGAATAGGTTGAATCTCAAGACTATCATAATAAGATTTTAGTAGTTGATAAATGAAAAATTATTATGTAATGATTGTTGAGAATGCATGATAAATGAATAGTGATGGTTCAAACAACAGGTGAGGGCTGAAGCAGGTACTTGAGAATATACTTACTTTGTACTGCATAATTTATTTTATGTATACTTTAAAATGTTTTAAATTATTTACTAAATGTCTAGATTTGCGGTAGACACCAGTGGTCCCGGCCTACTGAGATTTATATCTCACACCCTACTAAGGCTTCCATTGCACTGGGTACCAGAGTAGATTCTATTTGGTTGCAAGACTATATTATTTGCATTTACTTGGAAGATAGGAGTAGGGGACCGAGCAGATGCTCGGGATGCTCGAGGAGATTTTCCATGGGGATTTGTGTAATTATTTATTTTTTTTTGTATTGGATTGTAAAGAATGCTGTTTTGTTCAGTATTTTCTACTTTTTTATCATTATCATTTCATGCATGCATCTTCTATATAATTTGGTATTGGACACTTTTATAAAATGAGAATTATTTTTCTCCTACACTTTTTCATTTCTGAGTTATTTCTTCCACTATTGTTTATTATCCACACTGATATACCATTGTGAATCTCTAAAAAGAGGGTATAGTCTCCTCACTGACTATCCTTAGACCTTCGCTGCTAGTCAGAAACCTCTGGCATATGCGGATACGTGCTTGAGGTCATGTGATGACCGGTCCGGCCACCGGTTTAGTGGTGACCTGGGTCAGGACGTTACAAAGTGGTATTAAATGGAGGTTTATGTTTTTTTCTTTTCCATTGCCTTAATATTTTGGGGTTGGTTGATAGGAGACTAGGAATGTGTTGGCGCTTGGGTTAATAGTTGTGCTTGGGAATGATCACCTCATGTACAGGAAATGACCATGTTGCATGGGATGGGAATTTATGTTTTTACTATTAGATGATATAGTTGATAGGATTTCACCTTGAGTGACTGGTGTATTTTCCACTTTTTATTGATTTTTATAATTTTGAAAAGAATGATATTCTTGGCCTGATATGGCAAAGAAGATTCTTTAATGCATCATCGAAGGGAGTTAGAGATTAACATGTCATGCATATAACATTCCATGTAGTTGCATTAGTAGGATGCCTGCTAATTTGGATTATGTTCCTTTGGTGAAATGCCATATTTTATCTATTTTAGCATGCCTCTATAGATAGAATGTTTCTATGATAGATTAAACATACTTGAATGATTATATGAAATACTACCTCAATTATTATCATGTTTTGTTGTTGTTCCATGCTTCCGTGTTGTAGCATGTTGTTGTGTTAATGCTTATGCTAACATGTTAGAGAAGTTTTGTTATGTGAAAGGTTTGCTAAAGATAAAATGTTAAATAAATGTTGATTGTGTTAAATGGGAGACAAAAGACAGTGATAAAGTTTATGGGCTCCTTATCAATTGGTAGGTGGCCACCCATATAATTTGGACCATTAGGTTGATCATGTTAATTTCTGAATTGAAATTCGTATCAATTAATGAGATCCAATTTTCAATCCATAGAGTTTATGGTCACCTCATGAATTGGGAAATGATTACTCATATTAAATGTGATGTCTTGATGCCTTGTGAAATTTTTTTAAATGTGACATATGTTTAATGTTGATCATAAATCAAATATTTATCTTCTAAAATGCAACTGGACCCAAGTAGGTGAGTTGGGGAGTGTTTTTATGAGATACCATGTTTGGGTGTTTAAAAAATGAATTCCTATGTGTTTTCTATTAGTTTGATTTGTAGAGAACCCAGGTTGGATAAAATGGGATCCTTGTAGGTCTCCTAATCTTCTTAAAATGAATTAATTTTGATAAGATTCCTGAAAATGGGGGGATGTCAACTAAATTAAATTTTTTAAAAATGGATTTCTATGAAACATTCCTGAATTTCCTTGGGGAGTTTTGAAAATGGTAATATCATGTTTTGATTAAATTATTCGATGATTAAAGATTAAGAATGATTAAATATAAGAGGCATGGAAATAGAACCTATTGTGGTGTCTGCTGTTTAAAACGCTCATGTAATGGGTAGTTCGGGCTTCTCTTGAGTTGCCTTGGAACAGAAGTGTGAGTACTTTCTGTAGGTGTTCTTCTCCTTATAAATGGCCTTATTTCGGTTTTTGAGCCTAGTTACTTGTTTGAAGTGACCCAGTTTAGGGTTGACACTTTTTCTTCGTAAGGGGCTAACCTGCGGTCGGTAGCACCCTCAGAACATAGATGCCTTGCTAGCACTATGGATTTTCTCACTCTTTTGGATCTGTTGGGTGCCGTTGTCCCAGGTAGGACTTCTAGTTTCCTATGACACCCTTATTCGAATGGGTGGTGAAGTTTTTCATGATGTCGTTGTGGGCTTGACCATCAATTAATGATTTTTTCAGCATGTTAGATGTGCCTCGGGAATGTTCAATTGCTTTGTTGGTTGTTTGAACCTTTCTTCTTAGTAATGGATGACTGGTTATGGATTCATCTTGGAAAATTTTCGTATGAGGAAAAATGACTCTACAATAAGCCTTTTTGTACTGTTGAGTACGATCTCAGGTCAACTCCATATAGAGTAACATGAGCATTAAAGAATCAGTTTCTTTTCAATACATGGAATGGTTTTTGAATGACCTGGGTGTTTTGACACGCTGATCTTGTTGTTAATCTAGCATGCTGGTGAGGGGCTGATCTTTTCCTCAGATGTCATAGGAAAACCAAAGGTTGGTACTTCTACATTCTTCACCAAGAATGTGTTCGCGGGTTATATCTAGCTTTTAGAAAAGATTTGTCTAGTAATGTTTTGACTAATCTTCTTCATGACCTCAGTTTTCCCTTAGTGCTCTCTTCTAGACACGACGAGCATTTCCCCTATATTGATCTCATCATAGAAACACTAAGATAGCATCAGTCTTGTTCCACGCTACAGTTTAAATGTTATTGTGATTGATGATTAGTGTTATCTGGGTTTTACGTGGGATGCATCGATTTATTGGGATACTTCCTTATTCGTGTTTGGGAATAGTTGTTTTTGAAAGAGCCTTGTGATGGCATGACTTTTAAAATTTACCAGATGTTGGGTAAGGACTTCGTTATACTGGCGGATGGTTTTGGAATAGTTTTAAAGGCACATCGTTAGATAAAGGGTTAATGTGGCTTTTGGGTCCGCGAAGTCTTTGAGTGAAGCATGAGAAACGTGTTCCATTGTTTGATCGAGGTTCAACATTTTATGTTGACAAGGTCCATCTAATGACATAAGATATAACATATGTTTCGATGTTTTAGCTTTAGAGTAATTTTTGGATCAATTTAAAAAGGTTTATCCATCAGGTTCGAGAAGGGTTAGTATTGTGTTTGGCGTTGGGAATGAAACACATCACTTCTAATGAGATTAAATGACTTTGGTTGGTCTGTTGTTTTAGTAGTGGTTTTGGATGGATTCACGGGGACGAGAAGTTTTTAAGGTGGGTATAATGTAAGATCACGTGTTTTGAACAGGGTTAAAATTATGAATGTTTTTGAAAATTCTTTTTCATTTTATCAGCGGGTCGTTCTTTTTAAACCGAGCTTCGGACTTCTATTTCGATTGTTGGAACACCTAAGGATGTCTTTTTATGAATATTGATAGATGTTTTGAGGTAACGGGGATGTTTCACGGGCGGCACATGGTTTTTCTAACCGCGTGGAGAAACAGTGCATAGTTGTTCTTGGAGGCAGTAGTTTCCACACGGGCAACGCACAGTTTGTCTAACTGTGCTGCCAAACCATGCGAGAAGGGTGGCTGAGGCAGTAGCTAACACACGGTTAGCGTACAGTTTGTCAAGCCGTGCGAACTAACTTTGCAGGCACTTAAACTAAATCCTTAAATTGTGAATCTCACTCGTTTTTCTTTTAGATGGATCATTTTTTCTCCTAAGAAGTCATAACTCATGATTACTCACCCTTGAAGGTTGGAAAACCTCTCCCAAGAATTTTGGAGGCGATCTAAAGGCTCCTCTTGGAAAATCAAAGCTGAGTTCTTGATGTGGGTAGATGTTCTTCCTCGTTCTTGTTCAGTTTCTTAGATCTACTTAGATCTACATCTCCTCATCTCATGGATTCTTAGATCTATGCCCGTTATTGGTAAATATATGTGTGTGGATGGAATTTCTAATGAGTTTTGGTCTAGTTCTTTCTAGGGGAAGTGATCTAAGGTGGGTTCTTGAAGAATCAACCAGTTTCTCTTGAGGGTCCTTCATTCATTGTGGTTTCCGTCAAACCCCCAAGGTAGGGTCCCAAATATTTAACACATTATTTATGAACTATAGATTCCTTAATTAAATTGATAATGTGAATTTCCTTGATTTTGATATGTCGATGAATGACACTTTTGATGTTATTAAATAATTTCACCCATGTGAGACAAGTGAGAACTTGAACTTCTGTTGAGATTAAGCGTGTTGGCTAATTTTTGTTAAATTGATATGATGAGACTGTTAAATGTTTTTAATGGGATGATTTAGTAATAGAGTAACTAATGGTATGATTAATTATCAAGTCATGAGTTGGAATAAGGTTTTGGCTTTTACAAATTATTGGCAATATCGAATATTTGACATGTTCGGAGGATAATTGGAAACTAGTAATAATTAATGGACAGATTAATTATTAAATGGTAAATGGTAAATGGTTAAATAATTGATGATTGGTTAAAGATATAAGGTTTTATTAATTAATTGTTGAATTAATTAATTTTCATTCATTAAATTAAAATAGTGAATTGATTGTTTGTTACGATTGTTAGCTAGAAGTACTTTTGATGCGTATTAGTTTTCCAGACCTTAAGTTGTCTTGGATGGAGTTGTTTGAAAATATTATATGTTGTGTGAGATTATTGAAAAATATCATGGTTTGTTCAGCATGTTTTGAGAAGATTATGGTGTTCTTGTGAATTGTTAAACTTCTGGATGAACCATTGTTTGAATTGATAGGTTCAGAATTGTTAATGATTTTAGGTAATGAAGTGCTGAGTTAATATTCAGTTTGTTTTCTAAGAACAATTCATTGTTAATTATTTATTAGTTAATGATATGTTGAATGTTTAATTAAGTGTTGATATATCTAAAGAGCAATTTGTGTTGTTAATTTTTTTTGAATTAATTATCGGATTGGTTTTGTGGTGTTAGACATGGTATTCTACAACAATGACAAATATATCTGTATGATTGATGAAAGGGTTGGGAGATAGTGATTGTTGCTCCAAATATGCATAGGGTGTTTGACATGATGTTATACACTAATGATAGATGTTTATGTATGGTTGATAAATGGGTTGTGAGACTGGTACTGATGCTCCAAATACTCACGGGGTGCTAGACATGGCGATCTACACCCATCTTGCAAGAGAATATTCTTTTATGGGATAGGGAATGATACTACAAATACCGATGGGTTGTGAGACATGGACTGATTCTCTGAATAATCATGAGGGTGCTAGACATGAGGTTCTACACCCATTAATTAACACTAGTCTGTGGGTCCAATTGTTCGTGCATCGAATGAGTTTAATGGTTAATGAAGGCTTTTGTGACATGATGATTAGCGAATTGATTCTAAGAAAGGGGTTCAAGCTTATTTATGAATAGGTTGAACCACTTTTTTGGAAGGGCTCAAACATAGTATATTAAAGATTAAATTGAATTTCTTATGATGCATTATCCAAGCCAAAACACAAGCTTGGATTCGATCTTTACTTTATTACTTAGATGGTCTTTAGAGACATTTGTGGTGAGTGAATTATATGGGAGATGTCGGGAGTAGGCTGAATCTCAAGACTTTCATAATAAGATTTGAGTAATTGACAAATGAAAAATGATTATGTAATGATTGTTTAGTATTCATGACAAATGAATAGTGCAGGTTCGGACAGTAGCTGAGGGCCGAAGCAGGTACTTGAGAATATAGTTACTTTGTACTGGTTACTTTATTTTATGCATGCCTTCACGTGTTTTAAATTATTTGTTAAATGTCTAGATTTGGGGTAGGCACCAGTGGTCCTAGCCTACTATGATTTATATCTCACACCCTACTCGGGCCTCCATTGCACTAGGTACCCGAGTAGATTCTATTTGGTTTCAGGACTACGTTGTTTTCATTTACTTGGGAGAGGGGAGTATGGGACTGAGAGGATGCTCGAGATGCTCGAGGATATCACCCTTTGGGATTTGAGTCATTATTTATTTATTTCTATATTAGATTGTAAAGCATGTTGTTTTGTTCACTTTTTTCTACTTTTGTATCATTAGCATGTCATGCATGCATATGCTGTATAATTTGGTGTTGGCCACTTTTATAAAATTAGTATTATTTTTTTTCTACTGTTTGTCATTTATGAGTTACTGCATCCACTATTGTTTGTTATCCACACTGATATACCATTGTGCAATTCTGAAAAGAGGTTCTTTTCTCCCCACTAACTATCCTTAGACCCTTGCTGATAGTTGGAAGCCTCTGGTGTATGGGGAGACGTGCTTGAGGTCATGTGGTGACCGGTCTAGCCACCAGTTTAATGGTGACCTGGGACAGGACGTTACATACACCTTTATGGGAATTTCATCCTCATAATTTTAATATATAGGGGAAATTAGTTCATGGTACATTTATCTCACCACCTAATATACTTCCCATGTATCCTTATCAAACTTATGGTTCTACTATAGTGTATTAACTTGATGGGTTGTATTTTTATTCAGAACCTTATCTCATTGATCTAGGATTTCAATATGAATTTTTTCATATTAATTTCCATGGTCCAATTTAACAATTGTTGAGTGCAATACATGCTATGGATCTGGTTCATTCTCCCTCAAAAGTGATGCATATAAAATATAACACAATAGATATATGTGTAAATTTAATGATAATCTATAATAATATGACCATAACCTGATCATGGATCTCGAATGAGAAAAAACACACATTGGGATAATCTTCTATTTATTCCCAAATTTTATAACCCTATGTCATGTAGATATCTAGAGGAACAACATTTCACCAATAGAAAACTCTATATCTCATTATAGATTATCTAAAAAACTATTCTATTGACATTTTTATACTCTTATATTCCATTGAATGGTTTCAATATTCTTCATTATTTCTTAGACGATTTCAAATCAGATCATCAACATATCTCTAAATTCATCCCATCAAATTGAAGGTCTACATATCTTCATATACAATGACTCATATGGGGCAATCTGAATGATAGAATGAAAAGTAATTTTTTACCATAACAATAATATTGAAAGGTTTTTATCATACCATACTTGTAATTATGTCAAAAATATCTCAAAATATCATCAAAAGTATATGTGCTACTCTTAGGATGACCATCTATCAAAGGGTGACAAAAACTGATTGAAATAAATTTTATATCGAATTATCACTAAAGGATTCTCCAAAATCATGAGGCAATCCTAAGATCTCAGTAAGATATAATAGATAGTGGTTGTAACATCCCAAGTAAGTAATAAATAATAGATATTTTTATCTATGTCTATTAATGAATTATATAGTGTTTTAGAGGCTTAAAATGAAAATAAATCCAATCTTAAGCATGGAATACACTAATATTCTTAAAAGATTGTTTTATTTCCTTTTGATGGAAAACCCTTTTTAAATAAATATTTTGAAAATATTATAATCTATATTTGTAAAAATAAAGATATTCATTATTATTGGGACATTGAATTTTATATTGGAAAATTTTTGGTATTTTTCTGACAATGTTCATTTTTTTAATGAATAGTGAAAAATACTGCATTTTACATCAAAACTGCTTTTTAATCTAATTTATTTATATGATTAAGTTATCTTTTGAATTGGTCTTAAAGTGTAATCTGAATATATTTTTACCATTTAATCCAATGGTGGTCATTGGAATCAATTTCACTTTGAAATCGGACTTAAACTAGTATCAATCTTTTGATACTTATTGTTTCATAAAAACACGCTATTTGCTCTGACAGCGGGAATTAATTATTAAATTAATTAATGTGACTTATATGTTTTTAATTTTGTAAAATATACTTAATTTTTTAATTTGGAATATCAAATATATATTAGGGTGAATCTTTGGTAATTTTCTGAAAAACTTCAATTTTTGATGAATAGTGAAACCACTAAGTGGTACTTATAAAAACTGATTTTCCGTTTAAATGAAATTTTGTCACCATTGTGTTTTGAATATCAAAAATCAGACATAAAAGGTTGTCATTAAGAAGTAAAATGTGGTTCAATGAGATTGAAATAATTTTTTGTTGAATAGTAACTTATTATGTTTTTAATCGCGATTAGTGGTAATTAGTCTAGTTTAAGGAAAAACTAATGCTTTAATAATATGAGATGAGGTTGAAACTTGTCCTACCCTCATTGGATGTGTCATGGCCGACCAAGAAAAGCCATGGGTCAACTTGGGGACCCCATGGAACCACTTTGGTTGGGAAATGACATAAATAACTTTTTATTTAATGTAAAACTAAAAATGACACAAGCATAATATGTTTTACAAAAACAATTTTTACATGGGGTTATAAAGATCGTATTTTTGATTATAAATATTAATTGGAAAGAAAAAAAGATTTCCTACATCAGGATATTTGTTTTATAATTTTTAGACATTAAATAAATTAATTTAATTATGACATCATGATGATGCAACGATGACGTCATTAATGAACAGTTTAAATAAAATGGAAAGATAATGTAATATAAAAGACCTACACATGTCCAAAACCTATTGGATGGGTAGATTAATAACCCTTATCACCTTATCCTTGAATTATACCAATGTGTGACCATTTAAATCCGAAACTCATTTTCAAATAAAATAATAGTTTCATGATTTTCAAAAGTGCCCCTCCTATCCTCTTATAAAAGGCCCCCACCTCTACCTCCTTACCCACACTCCCAAAGCCTTTGGCTCGGCCATCCCCTACCCATTTACTCTCTCCACATCCCTATCCTCATCCAATAGGATTACCTTTGGGCATAATCTTTTCAAAGGAAGCCTTTAGGCTCAAATCAAAAGAAGTTACACTTTTAAAGGTAATTCATTCTCTCATGTTCATTTGTATTATTTTGCCTCTCCAACCCCCTAAACTCTTTTTATTTACTTCTTTTGTAAAATCACCAGTATCTTCAATATACTAGGATGTTGTTATAAGATTTATTCGAGCTACAATCTCACAAAACTACATCAAATGGTTAAAGAACATACGGTTTCCGTGGATGGCAAAATTCTGCCTCCCGAAACGATGATTGTTCAATACTCATTTAACACCTTAAAAGGTGGACATTATGATGTCACTATTATTATATATGATATATAATTTGATTATTCTTTCCTTAAGCATCTGTATTTTTCATTTATGGCATACCATTATTGTTTCCATTATGGGTAAACCTGATATCTTCATTTTAGGAAGTGCGGACTACCACCCCCTGAAAGTGATTTGATTCGTTAATACCATATGTGGGATGTGTAAAGGATAAAGTTAATGATATTATATATGTTAATATACTGGAATTATAATATAATCTTATATAATTATGATTCCATTCCATAAAATATGAAATAGAAATAGAAGTAGAGTTCATGCGTACGTACGGCTTACCGTCTCCATGAACGGTGCATTTCATTTCTTACCACTAAATGTGATGTAATATTATAAATACAGGTATATGCTGAATATATATGATATATATGTTATCCAAATCATTAATATCATTCTGGATATAACGAACCTTTGACCAAATTAACAACATGTAAGTGTAAGAAGTCTATTTTTGACTTAAGAACCAAATACAGACAAAATGAACAGTATTAACTTAAATGATTACATGATGTTCATAACATGGTATAAAAGGAATAATTAACTTGAAAAAGGTTCTTAAGCAAGTAGATATTAACTCATGTTTATTATTCAGGTGATTAAATAACGGTCAGGTCAAGTCGGATACGAGGTATGGGAACTTCTTAACCCAATTTATATTCTTTGGGTTAATCTCCTTCTTTCAAATTATGTCATGATATTATTATATCCTATCTTGTATTTTTAATTTATTTATGTGTACTTATAGTGAATACACATACTAGATCTACTTTATTTAAAAAAATTATCTTTGTATGGGGCTTCGTCTCAATCTCCTTTCATTGAGGCATATTTTGTTTTATACACAACCTTATTTTATACGGTGTTTAAACCCCTTTGAATTTTACATTTATTCAAAAGGAATCTTTTTTATACGAAGAATTTACTGAACAACAAAAGGGAATGTTTTTGTCGTACATATGCGGCTACAACGACTTCTCCACCGTCGTGACCGTTATTTGAGTTTCGGCTTCCTCTACAAGCCATACATTCTTTTTAAAAGAAAAATAAATACCATGTTTTACTTTTCTTTTATTTTGGTATAGAAAATGGTTTTCATAATGTTTTTATATCAATGTGTTGTATTGATATATTGTGATTGAAAGGTGGGAATGTTATGTTTCCTTTATGCATGTTTTATGTGATATGATTACGTTGAGGTCCTTGGGAATTATTATGAAAATGGGTGGTTTCATGATAAACTAAGGGCGGGTGAGCCCGATATAGCTCTCCAATGCATTGGGTAACGCGAATGAGTGAAACTTTAAGGATTCCCCGAAGAGATTTAGGGAATATACTGTGATGGGTATTCCAAATGTAACCAAGAGGGTTACTCCCTACGTAAGAATGTTATGAATGCCTCAAGTTACTTTTATGTCTTATGATTTCTATGATTTATTCATGATTTGATGAGGTATGTTAATGTGCTTATGTTTTATGGGTAAAGTATGATCTCATCCTTATTTATATATGTACCCATGTTTCCTTTCCATATTTTTATATCCCTTACTGAGCTTTTTATGCTCATCCAAAGTTTTTTTGAAATGTTTTTCACAGGTCAGGGGAAAGATACATGATATGATGATAGTGTCAAGGAAGTGTCAAGAAAGAATCCATGTTTATTTTAAATATGTTTCCATTGATGGGAATGAATAATACTATCTTTATGTAACCACTTTGTTGATATGTGGAATGTAATGGAAGTTTTATGATCTAATTCTCTAAAACTCTAAACCTAAAAATATCCTCAATGTGTAATCTTGTAATAACTCAAGATTAAGTAAGGTTTAAGGCTGGGGCCTTATAGTTGGTATCAGAAGTCTGTTTAGATAACATTACGAGTTAGAATTCTATTAAATGATTATACAAAAATATTTTTTTTGAAATGATATAGTATTTAATGATTACCATGTTGCTTCATCTAAGACATGTTTGTTCAGAATGGTTTTCCGCAGAGGAGACATGGAAGCAGTGCTATGAAGGCATGCAGAAGGAAATAACCTTCCGAATCAGCATCCTGAGATGGTCGGAATTGGAACTGAATAGTTTGTTGCAGTAATGGCGCTGTTGACTCAGGATATAAATGGTGGTGGTATCCATGCACCAGATCAGCCAGACAAACCACAGAGGAACATGTCAGTGGTAGAACATTTCATGAGGCAACATCCCCCATAATTCAGAGGATCATCTGACCCTGTGGTAGCTGAAGGGTGGATTAAAGCACTGGAGAAGATTTTCGATGTCATGGGGTGTTCAGACAATCAAAAGGTTAGTCTTGCTATTTACCGTTTGGAGGGTGAGGCAGATCAGTGGTGGTCGATGGTTAAAAATATCAGGGATGCTGATGAGATTGATGCTCTCGACTGGGATGAATTCAAAGGTATGTTTATTGAGAAATATTTTCCTAAGGCTGTTCGACATAGTATGGAAAAGCAATTCTTGGAATTGATGAAAGAGGAAGACTCAGTGACTGCCTATGAAGAAAGGTTCACTCGATTAGAAAGGTATGCTTCAAATTTTATCCGAGACCTTGATAGTAAAATCAATCGTTTTTACTCAGGATTAAAGCCAAAATATCTAAGGGGATTAGCTTCTCGTGAGTTTAAAAGTTATGAAAATATTGTTCGATGTGCTGAGAAGGTGGAAATGGAGTTTGCCGATGACCAAGTGTTCTATAACAACCAGCAGAAGAAGAGACTGAGGTGGCAGGAGAAAGGTAAGAATTCTTCAAAAAAGTATGATGGTAAGAAAACTAAGTTTCCAGTTTGTGATAAATGTGGAAAGAGGCATGCTGGGGAATGTCTTCTGAATTCTAGAAAGTGCTACCGATGTGGTAAGATGGGACATAAGTCTCGTGATTGCACTGAAAAGGATCAAGGTGAAGGTAAGAACAAATTTGATTTACAGTTAGTGAAATGTTATAAGTGCAATGAGATGGGTCACTATGAAAATGAGTGTCTGACAAAGAGCTTGAGTGATGGGAAGCAGTTAGACTAAAAACAGACATGGGTGGTGAAATCCTTTGCAAATACTTCAGCATATGTCGGGCCGTCAAATGAAGTTGTATCAGGTACTTTGTTTTTTCAGATTATGCCAGTGCGTTGTTTGATTCAGGGTCTACACATTCTTTCATCTCTGAAACCTTTTCTAGTAAAATGGGAATACTATCTCAAGAAATGACTTTTGAACTTGTGGTAAAAACACCTGGGGGAAATGTTGAGGCAAAAAGAATTTATAAGAATCTTCATATCCTTATCTGGTAAAAAAACCTACTTGCAAACCTTATTGTTCTACCTATAGTAGAGTTTGATGTTATCCTGGGTATGGATTGGCTCTCTATTTACCATGCTAAGATTGACTATAGAGCGAAAGAAGTTTCTTTTCAGAAACACTTTCAGTTTGTGTACAATAATGAACCCTTACTATTGATAACTTATCAAGAGGCCAAGAAACATGTAAAAGATGGAAATGAATGTTACCTTGCACACGTCGTTGAAAATAAAGGAACTGTTCAGATTAATGATGTGCCAGTGGTAAATGAGTATCCTGATGTTTTTCCTGATGAGTTGCCTTGAATAATACCATATCGGGAAGTTGTGTTTACTGTTGACTTAGTTCCTGATGCTAAGCCAATTTCAAAACCCCCTTATCGAATGGCTCAAATTGAACTTTTAGAGTTGAAGGAGAAATTGCAAGATTTATTAGAGAAAGGTTTCATTCGACCTAGAACATCACCATGGGGTTCTCCTGTTTTATTTGTTAAAAAGAAAGATGGTTCTATGAGACTTTGCATTGATTATAGGGCCTTGAATAATATCACTGTTAAGAACAAATATCCATTGCATCATATCGATGATTTGTTTGATCAGCTCCAGGGAGCTAAGTATTTTTCAAAGATTGACTTGAGGTCTGGGTACCATCAGCTGATGGTAAAGGAAGCAGATGTTCCGAAGACTGCGTTTTGTACAAGATATGGCCATTATGAATTTGTAGTAATGCCTTTTGGGCTAACCAATGCACCTGCTGTATTCATGGACTTAATGAATAGAATTTTCCATGAGTTCTTGGATAAGTTTGTGGGGGTTTTTATTGATGATATTTTGGTGTTTTCTAAAAGTAAAGAAGATCATGAAAGACATTTAAGGGCTTTCTTGCAAACCTTAAAAGAAAATAAATTCTATGGGAAATTCAGAAAATGTGAGTTTTGGTTGCAACAAATTTCTTTCCTTGGTCACATTGTTTCAAAAGATGGCATAACTGTTGATCCTGCAAAAACAAAAGTTGTTGAAGAATGGCCAAGACCCACAAATGTAACCGAGATTCATAGATTCCTTTGTTTTTAGGCTATTACCGAAGGTTTATTAGAAATTTTTCATGGTTATCTAGTCTAATGACTAAGCTAACTCGGAATGGTGTTAAGTTTTTCTGGACAAAAGAATGTGATGATTGTTTTCAGGAATTGAAAAGAAGATTGGTGAATGCTCCAATTTTGGCACCGCCTTCCAGGAATGGTGAGTTTGTTATATACAGTGATGCTTCATTGAAAGGACTTGGTTACGTCTTAATGCAGAATGATCAGGTAATTGCTTATGCTTTGCGACAGTTGAAGACTCATGAGGTAAATTACCCTACACATGATCTGGAATTAGCTGCTATTGTTTTCTCTTTAAAAATTTGGAGGCATCATTTGTATAGAGTGAAGTGTGAAATATATACTGATCACAAAATTTTAATGTATATATTCACTCAGAAAGAGTTAAACATGAGACATAGGAGATGGCTGGAATTAATCAAGGATTATGATTGTACAATTCATTACCATCCGGGAAAAGAAAATAAAGTGGTTGATGCTTTGAGTTGAAAAAGTAATGCTTCATTAACAATGTTGCTTTTGGAACGTGATCCTTTGGTTAAGGATTTGATGAACTTTGGCATAGAAGTTTTTGGCGCAGGATGTTCTTATGTTTTGTTTTAGGTATCAGTGAGATTATCTCTATCTGATAGAATCAAGCAAGCACATAAGCAAGACATTGAGTTTCAGAAAAAGGTAGAGCTGGTTCAGAATGGTATGTTTCCTGAATTCAACATTGGTAATGATTGCGTTTTGAGATTTGGGAGGGGATTGTGTGTGCCTTGTGATTCACAGTTGAAGAGAGAGTTGTTATGTGAAGCTCATAGTTCTCTATTTTCAGTTCATCCTGGAAGTACTAAGATGTACAGAGATCTTCGGGAGTATTACTGGTGGTATGGAATGAAAAGAGATATTGCTGATTTTATTGTGAAGTGTTTGACATGTCAACAGGTTAAAGCAGTGCGGAAGTTACCGAAAGGGATGCTTCAGCCTTTACCAGTTCCAGAGTGGAAATGGGAAAATATATATCCATGGACTTTTTTTTGGGATTACCGAAGACATCTCGAGGTAATAATGCAATCTGGGTTATTGTTGATTCCTTGACCAAGTCTTCTCATTTCCTTGTTATACGAGATACTTTTTCCATAGATCAACTTTCCCATTTGTATCTTAAAGAGTTAGTCAGGTTACATGGAGTTCCTCTCTCCATTTTATCTGATTGTGATCCCAAGATCACATCTAACTATTGGAAAGGCCTTCAGAAGTCATTGGGTACTGAATTAAATTTTAGTACAGCATTTCATCCTCAATAAGATGGGCAGTCAGAATGAACAATTCAGACCTTGGAGGATATGCTATGAGCTTGTTCTATAGATTATCAGGGAAGTTGGGACCAACATCTTTCTTTGGTTGAATTTTTATATAATAACAGTTTTCATTCCAGTATACAGATGGCACCATTTGAGGCATTATATGGGAAGCGGTGTCGAACTCCAGCTTTCTGGGAAGAAGTGGGTGAAAGGAAGTTAATGGGACCAGAATTGGTAGAAGAGATGGCAGAAAAATTTCAATTGATTCAGAAGCACATGCGAACAGCTCAGAGCAGGAAGAAGAGTTATGCGGACAACAAGAGGAAGGATCTCTCTTTTGAGGTAGGTGATCATGTTTTTCTCAAAGTATCACCATGGAAAAGTGTGATGTGATTTGGTAAGAAAGGAAAGTTGAGTCCAAGGTTCATTGGACCATATGAAATTCTGGAGAGAGTTGGATCAGTTGCATACCGGCTGTCTTTACCTTCGAGTTTATCTCAGGTACATAATGTTTTTCACGTTTCGATGTTGAGAAAGTATATTTCAGATCCATCTCATGTTTTGTGTCCAGAGGTAGTTCAGCTGGAAGAGAACCTATCTTATGAGGAACAACCGGTCCAGATTCTTGACCATAGGGAGAAAGTGTTACGGAATAAGGTGATTCACCAGGTAAAGCTTTTGTGGAAAAACCACATGATTGAAGAGGCAACATGGGAATCTGAAAATGCAATGAGGGATAAGTACCCCCATTTATTCGATAAGTAAATAAATTTCGGGGACGCAATTTTCTAAAGGGGTGAAGGATGTAACATCCCAAGTAAGTAATGAATAATAGATATTTTTATCTATGTCTATTAATGAATTATATAGTGTTTTAGAGGCTTAAAATGAAAATAAATCCAATCTTATGCATGGAATACACTAATATTCTTAAAATATTGTTTTACTGCCTTTTGATGGAAAACCCTTTTTAAATCAATATTTTGACAATTTTATAATCTATATTTGTCAAACTAAACATATTAATTATGATTGTGACATTGAATTTTACATTGGATAAATATTTGGTATTTTTCTGACAATGTTCATTTTTTTAATGAATGGTGAAAAATACTGCATTTTACATCAAAACTGCTTTTTAATCTAATTTATTTATATGATTAGATTATCTTTTGAATTGGTCTTAAAGTTTAATCTGAATATATTTTTACCATTTAATCCAATGGTGGTCATTGGAATCAATTTCGCTTTGAAATCGGACTTAAACTAGTATCAATCTTTTGATACTTATTGTTTCATAAAAACACGCTATTTACTATGACAGCGGGAATTAATTAATAAATTAGTTAATGTGACTTATATGTTTTGAATTTTTTAAAATAGACTTCATTTTTGAATTTGTAATATCAAATATAGCTTAGGGTGAAGTTTTGGTAATTTTCTGAAAAACATCAATTTTTGATGAATAGTGAAACCACTAAGTGGTACTTATAAAAACTGATTTTCCGTTTAAATGAAATTCTGTCATCATTGTGTTTTGAATTTCAAAAATCTGACATGCATGGTTGTCATTAAGAAGTAAAATTTTGTTCAATGAGATTAAAATAATTTTTTGGTGAATAGTAACTTATTAAGTTTTTAATCGCGATTAGTGGTAATTAGTGTAGTTTAAGGAAAAAATAATGCATTAATAATATGAGATGAGGTTGAAACTTGTCCTACCCTCATTTCATGTGTCATGTCCGACCAAGAAAAGCCATGGGTCAACTTGGGAACCCCATGGAGCCACTTTGGTTGGGAAATGACATAAATAACTTTTTATTTAATGTAAAAGTAAAAATGACACAAACATAATATGTTTTACGAAAACAATTTTTACATGGGGTTATAAAGATTATATTTTTTATTATAGATATTCATTGGAAATATAAAAAAATTTCCTACATCAGGATATTTTTGTTATTATTTTTAGACATTAAATAAATTAATTTAATTATGACATCATTATGATGCAACGAGGACCTCATTAATGAACAGTTTAAATAAAATGGAAAGATAATGTAATATCTAAGACCTACACAAGTCCAAAACCTATTGGATGGGTAGATTTAGAACCCTTGTCACCTTATCCTTGAATTATACCAATGTGGGACCATTTAAATCCGAAACTCATTTTCAAATAAAGTAATAGTTTCATGATTTCCAAAACTGCCCCTCCTCTCCTCTTATAAAAGGCCCCCACCTCTACCTCCTTACCCACACTCCCGAAGCCTTTGGCTCGGCCATACCCTGCCCATTTACTCTCTCTACATCCCTCTACTCATCCTAGAGGATTAACTTTTGGCAGAATCCTTTCAAAGGAAGCCTTTAGGCTCAAATCAAAAGGAGTTACACTTTTAAACGTAATTCATTCTCTCATGTTCATTTGTTTTATTTTGCTTCTACAACCCCATAAACTCTTTTTATTTACTTCTTTTGTAACAACACCAGTATCTTAAATATACTCGTATGTTGTTATAAGATTTATTCGAGCTACAGTCTCACACAACCACATCAAATGGTTAAATAACATACGGTTTCCATGGATGGAGAAATTCTGTCTCCCGAAACGATTATTGTTCAATACTCATTTAACACCTTAAAAGGTGTCCATTATGATGTCACTATTTTTTATATGATATATAAAATGTTTAATATTTCCTTAAGAATCTGTATTTTTCATTTATTGCATACCATTATTTTTTCCATTATGGGTAAACACGATATCTTCATTTTAGGAAGTGCGGACTACTGCCCCCTGAAAATGATTTGATTCGTTAATACCATATGTTGGATGTGTAAAGGATAAAGTTAATGATATTATTTATTTTATTATACTTTAATTATAATATACTATTATATCATTATTATTCCATTCCATAAAATATGAAATAGGAATGGAAGTAGCGTTCATGCGTACGTACGACTTACCGTCTCCATGAATGGTGCATTTCATTTCTTACCTCTAAATGTGATGTAATATTATAAATACATATATATGATGAATATATATGATATATATGTTATCCAAATCATTAATATCATTCTGTATATAACGAACCTTTGACCAAATTAACAACATGTAAGTGTAAGAAGTCTATTTTTGACTTAAGAACCAAATACCGACAAAATGAACATTATTAACTTAAATGATTACATGATGTTCATAAGATGGTATAAAAGGAATAATGAACTTGAAAAAGGTTCTTAAGTAAGTAGAGATTAACTCAAGTTTATTATTCAGGATATTAAAGAACGGTCGGGTCATGTCGGATATGAGGTAAGGGAACTTCTTAACCCAATTTATATTCTTTGGGTTAATCTCCTACTTTCAAATTATGTCATGATATTATTATGTCTATCTTGTATTTGCAATTTATTTATGTGTACTTATTGTGAATACACATACTATATCTAATTTATTTTAAAAAATGATCTTTGTATGGGACTTCGTCTCAATCTCCTTTCATTGAGGCATATTTTGTTTTATACACAACCTTCTTTTATACGATGTATATTCCCCTTTTACTTTTATGTTTATTCAAAAGGAATCTTTTTTATACGAAGCGTTTACTAAATGACAAAAGGGAATGTTTTTGTCGTACGTATGCGGTGACAACGACTTCTCCACCGTCGTGACCGTTATTTGAGTTTCGGCTTCCTCTACAAGACATACCTTCTTTTTAAAAGAAAAATAAATACCATGTTTTACTTTTCTTTTATTTTGGTATCGAAAATGGTTTTCATAATGTTTTTATATCAATGTGTTGTATTGATATATTGTGATTGAAAGGTGGGAATGTATTGTTTCCTTTATGCATGATTTATGTGATATGATTACGTTGAGGCCCTTGGGAATTATTATGAAAACGGGTGGTTTCGTGATAAACTAAGGGCGGGTGAGCCCGATATAGCTCTCCAATGCATTGGGTAACGCGAAGGAGTGAAACATTAAGGTTTCTCCGAATAGATTTAGGGAATATACTGTTATGGGTATTCCAAATGTAACCAAGAGGGTTACTCCCTACGTAAGAATGTTATGAATCCCTCAAGTTACCTTTATGTCTTATGATTTCTATGATTTATTCATGATTTGATGAGGTATGTTAAAGTGCTTATGTTTTATGCGTAAAGTATGATATCATCCTTATGTATATATGTACCCATGTTTCCTTTCCATATTTTTATATCCCTTACTGAGATTTTTATGCTCATCCCAAGTTTTTTTGAAATGTTTTTCACAGGTCAGGGGAAAGGTACATGATATGATGATATTGTCAAGGAAGTGTCACGAAAGAATCCATGTTTATTTTAAATATGTTTCCATTTATGGGAATGAAGAATACTACCTTTATGTAACCACTTTGTTTATATGTGGAATGTAATGCAATTTTTATGATCAAATTATCTAAAACTCTAAACCTGAAAAGATCCTGAATGTGTAATCATGTAATAACTCAAGATTAAGTATGGTTTAAGATTGGGGCATTATAGTGGTACTCTAAATATACTTACTAATTCCTTTATTTGTAACTTTTATAAATCAATAGGGTATAAATATTCTTCAGTAATAATAAAATATACTAAATTTTTTAGGTAATTGTTTATAACTAAAATAAAATTATGTATATTTTCAATTTTGGAGAGTTTGATTATGAAATCAATTATGTTGATTTATAATTTCAATATTAGTATGGTGAATAGTCGCAATACACCCTTTGTCATTTTTTCATCCATTGCATTATAGAATTCCAAGCATTGAGATACATATTATATAATTTCTAAATTCATATTATTCATCTATATGTTTTGTATTATATAACTATATGTCATTATGATTCTTAGATTTATAAATTCAAATGAGCTATGTTCAAATTCAAAAATATCCTTTTTCAGTTATAGTTTTCGGGACATACATCATTTTTTCAAACCATACATCTTCATCTTTATCGATTTTGAACTCTCAAATATTCAATACTATTTTTGGTACCTCTAAATTACCTTTCTAAGCATTATTTATTATTCAAGTAAATGTATGTTTATTTTGTAAGTAGTGAATGATACGATTTATATCCTCCCCTATAATTTCTAGATTCATCCATTTCAAATTCATTAGTATTTGACTTTTTAAATCATCATCATTGGTAGGGTTTCATGGTATTTTCTACTCAGAGCATCACTCACCTTATTTTCTACCCAAATTTTTTAATGGATTATTTATAGATATTATTTTTTTAATTCAAACCATCTAATTTAATTCATTTTCAATTCTTTATATGTTAATATTTATTTAATGATTTTATGATCAGTATATAAGTCATAATTTTCTATGTAGACATAATGCCTCCAGTTATTTAATCGAAATATTACAATTTCCAACTCTAAATCGCATATCAAGTAATTTTTTCACGAGCCCTTACTTTGTGTTTGGTGTATGGAATTACGTTATTATTCATCATAAAGAAAAAAACCAATGCACTTTTTCTGAGAATAATTTTTTATTACAATAAATTCCCCACTACAACGTAATATAAGTATAATAATAGTGACCAGCCATTCTTTTAGTTCCTTCAAATATTTTAAACATTCCTATGTCTATTAAAACAAAAACCCATTTCATGTTAACATTGGTATGTGTATTAGATATCCTTTAGAAATTAATCAAAAAGAATCTACAGTATCTATGTAACCCAAGAAAACTTTTGATCAGGGTTACTATGGTTGGTACAGTCTATTGCATTATACCTTCCATCTTTAATAAATCTACTAATATTCCCTTTCTTTTGGAAACATTACCCAAGAAAGATACTTTCTATAGCTCCAATTTATACATTCCAAATTGTTCAAATATATTATCATTCATCATATTCCTCAAAAAAATTCAAATGATATTTGTGATCTTAATAAATCATTGAATAAATTATAATATAATCTAAAAGAATAACCAAACATTTATTAAGGTAGTCTCTAAAGGCTCAATTCCTTTGATCCATGAAGATAACAAGATAATTAATACGTCCAAAGGGAATTACTATAAATTCATTTGGTTCATACCTCATTTAAATAAACATTTATAAGGAATAAAGTCACTATAAATTCATTTTATAGGTGATGAAAAGATATTTTATAAAGAAATGAATCAAAATACTCCCACAAATTAGTTATTTTATCAATTTATACTTCCTCCCTAACAATTTGAGTCAAAAGTACACTATTTTTTATATCATAAACCATATAATAATATTTTGTTTTATAGGGAGTTCAATATTATTCCTATGATGATACATGGTAACAAGATGATTCATAATATCAAATGAGATGTCCACTACCTAAAATATGATATGATATTTTTCAGGGTTAGCCAATCCATCCCTAAATTATTTCAAATTCAATGAAAATATTATGAACTATATCTATTAGAACTATTTTTATATTAATCCAAAGGAAGATGAATATGATCTATAGGATGTATCCCCCAAAAAATCACAATCAGAGTATAATAATATATCATAGATGTGATCATAGGACCACAATTGGGTTTTCTAATATAATTCAACATATATTTTATTAATTTAGTAATTCACATTCTTATTAAATATTTATAACATAAATGATTTTTTGAACAAAAATTAAATAAGGAACAACAGATCTTGAAAAAAGATCAAGTGTAACTCTCTTAACATCATTAACAGGATCTAACTTAGTTGTAGTGATTGTGAATGACCTTACATTTTACCTTATATTGGGAGGTTGTTCAGTTTTATTTTATTCATTTTTCCAATTGTTAGGGCATCAATTTTTTTAATGTCTAATCCTTTTCTCTTAAATAATTGTCATGTGTCTCGATCATTATCTGGGAACTTCTTAACTTTTATTATGTTAATTAACATTTTATGCTTCCTTTAATAGCTTTGGAATTGGTTTCTTACTTTAAAACACGTTGAACACTTGTTATATCCTTGAATAAAATTACAAGGGTGGATCCTCAAACATTTATTTCATGTATAAATCTATCAATTCATCCCACAATGTGTCTTCTCATCGAATCTCCCATGTTACTCCACATTACTTATCATTTTTCATTAATGAGGAGTGTTTTTGGTCTCTATCTCATTATTAATATCATAACTAAAAATATCATCATATATATATAACTATATTATAGTTAATTCTTTTATAAGATAAGAAATTTTTTTAGTATATAAGTTATTTATTTTTCTTTTATTGTAAAATATGGAACCATAGGCATACCTCATAAGGTTTTGTTCTAAAATCTCATCATAAGAAACTATATACTCTCCATATTTTTTATCAGTGCAGAGAAATTCGACAATATTATCATGTAAAAATTTTAGGATAATAAATATATAAAAGCTATTCTGAAACTCTTCCAATTCCATAGAGCATACTTCCACCCATTCCATGGAATTATTTTGTTAGAGTCCAACCCAAGTCAACATCGCCATGTAAATGATAGATAGGAATGTGGACCTTTTCATGGTCCTAGCACTGAATAATAGAAAATGTCCATTCCATTTTATTTGATGGCTTTCTAAAATACACATTAAATTAAGGTGGGTATTTCATCATGAATAACTAAATATTTAGTGACTCATTTATTTTTGTGTTTGATATCTCAAAAAAATATATGTTTTTTCCCATAGCTCTAGATAGTTAAATGAGTACATCAACAACCTACTTCATCCAAACCACAGTGTCATCATGTTTCACATAATGAAATCTCTCAATATTCAATTTTACCCCTTTGTGAATTATTACATTCAAGTTCCCCCTTTATTAATACTAAATAAAAACCATTAATGAATATATTTAAGAAAATGAATTTAAATATATGGAAACTATGAAATTAAAAGGAGGAATTAATAAATGATGCGTTAGCCTATGAATCTCAATATTTCTATATATGTTGTGCTTGATTAGTTTTATTGCTAAACTAGCTCAAAATTCTTGTTTTTCATTATTTTTCCTAAATAGAATGTTAAATAACCAAATAATATCCTTTGGGAGTGATAAACTAAGTGTGCATTTAGAACTCTTTGTCATGCATCGAGCGACAATTGAGTTTATAACCTATATGTCTCATTGAAGGTTAATTCCCATTGATAAATCTATGTCAGAGCCTTAGTCCACTTATAGTATCTATAATGTAATGTTATTTCATTGAATTCTACATAATCTCCACACTACCAAAATTTTAGGAAGTTAATCCTTATATAGACATAAACCTAGGGTTTTTACTAATGTTCTCTAAAAAATCCACAAAAAAAAATTAAACTAATATAAAAAATACATAAACCATAATGTGATAACAATTATATTAACACATTATTAAAATATATTAAATAATAAATTAATTTCAGGATTTCAATAATACATCTCAAAAATAGTCACAGAACTCGATGTATGAATGGTTTAATGTCTTTGATATTAGCAACATAAACATCTCATTTTACACTATTTTAAGAAATTAATCTATAATCACAATCATATAGGCCATTTTCTAGACGTATCAATTCATAAATTTATCCCCATAACATAGGTTATTGAATCATATGAAAGGGGTTATCATAGACACTCATTTAATGAAATCCATATGTTATTGTTTTATAACATACACATGAAGGAACATGTTAGGAGGTAGTAGATTTCATAATAAATCATCATTAATCTATAGATAGTAATCATAATTCATGATATAGAAACATAATTTAATTAAAATATAATTATTCTAGCATAATCTATGTGGCATGGAAAAAATATATCTCAATAACCATAATACATGTGGGCATGACATAAGAGTGCTAAATACATTAAAAATACCTTATAACATTAAAATATAGAATATCATGAATGTGGAATGAATATTAGAATGTGGACTAACGTGATGAATATCATAAATTTTTTTAATAACCATAATAATTAGAAAACCATTTATAGAAAGCTTAAATGCACAAAACCTAAGATTAAAAAAACTCATTATATCTATGCATGAAAATGCGAGAAAACTAATTATACCCCTGATTATGTGAACAAATTAATTATCTCAAAGGCATACTATATCAGGAGATATAATCAAAAATAAATATAATTTAGGGATAAATGGGATACCACCAATCATTATCCATACGTATTCATGCAACAAAAAATAAATCAACCACAATTCATAATGATTCCATAAAAAATGAATGCTTTTCTAAAACATTTAAAAAAAATTACACATAAGATGAACATGAGAAATAATATGATTAAAAAAATATATTCTTCTGAAAGGACTGATATCACACAAGTAAAATATAGGGTTATCAAAATATCACATGTATCACCCTCAGTTTTTGGTATGTGACCTTTGTTTTTACCTTTTTTTGTATATAAAGTTGTTAGGTAATGTTTCGATGACTTTGGGAGAGTTTGTAATGGTTATGGAATGTTTTCAAGGTCTTTTAATGGTTTTATTGTTTAACATGGTTATGGGAAACCATAAAAGAATCCTATGTAAGCATGAAATATTCCACTATTCGGACAGTAGCATTTGCACATTTAGCTCACAGTTTTTCAAATCGTGCGAAGTAACCGTGTGGCTTGTTAGATATCATTTAGTTTAAAAAGGGGAAAGTAATTATTTTCCATAAATCATCCATGTCCCATGTCTTCTCACATATGAAACCTAAATGTTATTTATTCTTCTCAAGGTCTAGGGGTCCTCTCCCACTTGTTTTGGATGGGATTTGAAGGGGTTTCAGGGTAGTTCAACTGCGGTTCATCATAGGTAAGTATTCTCTACTGGTGTCTTTTTTTGTTTTCTCTTGATATTATCTCCTACAACTTTTGGTTTTCTAGATCCACATCATTTTCATGTATATATATGGTTATTTTTTATTAGGTTATGATTTTCGAGATTTTTATGATAAGGAAGTATATCTATAGTTGTTTTGGTGGAGGGTTTTTTCGGATTGGTGGTGTCGTTGATTGCGGGACGATTTCACTAAAACCCTAAAGGTATGTGGCTTATCTGTGAACTCCATTTTGATATAAATTGAGGTTTTATTCAAATTAATTATTTTTTTTAAATTAATATTGAATATTATATGAAAATCTGGGTAGATACCCATTGGGTGTCGATTTGAAGATTCTGGGTGAAATGGGACATTGTTGCAAAAACGGTCTTATTGTAGGATTTCGAAATGTATTTTTTAAATTTTTTTTATTGGTTTGGTTTATGAATTTTTTTTTCAATAATAATTTTCATTAATGAAATGTATTTTTTCATGGAACATTGTTCAAGGGTGTTTTCAATAAATGGTTGATTTATTGAAGTGATTGGCATGTGTCGAAAATGGTTGTGTGCATAATCTGTGGCCTTAGTGCTTTATGATTTTTGTTGGTTAATTATTGTGTCATTTATCTATTTTATTGATTTGGATGAGAAGTATCACTATAAAATTTTATCTATAGTGTATGGAATGTCCACCACAATGGATATGTGGCTAGGAAGTACTACAAGTTTGAAAAGGTAGTAAATGGGTTTGGACGAGAAGTTTCACGTGGTTATTTTCCTTATTGTGGGTTTTTATAAAAGATGTAAATTTTTCATGGTAATGTGTGATTTTGAGAAGGATTATGGAGTAATTTTTTCATTAACGTTTATGATATTTCTTGGTATGTTTGTGTTTGGATTATCAGTAATTATCGAATTATTTATTGTTTTATATAAAATTTTAAATATATTTGTACTAATGGTTTTATCCTAGTGGCCTGTGTGGGGAATTAATTTAGGGAAATCATAGTTATTTTTATTACTCACTCATACATTGGAACATTTGTACTTTTGTAGATCATTTATTTCAGGACAGAGGTTATGGTATGCCATCTCATTTTGCTACCTGTTCTTCATGATGCTCAGGAGGTTTGGTGGTGCTTGGAGTATAGAGCTTGTTGTGCACCAATATAGGGTGTCAAGGTTTAATTTGGGTTTATTTTATAGTCTTCCACGTAGTTCTCTAATATTGGTTTAATTTTTATTTATTTTTATTGGTTTTTGGTAATTTTTTGGTTGCCTTCTGGTACTATATGGTTTGAGTTTCTTTGTTAACATGCATCATGTTGTTTTGATGGTAATGGATTGTTTGATTAGTTGGTTTATATCAAGGAAAAATCATTCCCCAATTTATTCATGAAGCCCTAATAATTTATTTCCATCCTTTGGCATATTTTTAATGTCACTTAAGGCCTAGTATAACCTCACCTCCTTGTCAAGCCAATTAGAAAGGGGCAGGGTGTTATAAGTTGTAACAGCTTGTTCGGTACTTTGGAATTAATTATTGGTCTTGGTGTTGACATTTGTTCTTCTTCTATTCATTGAGTTGATATGGTATCAATCAATAGGATTTTTGGAAAATGAAATTTATATAATAAAAGGGCATAGCTAACCATTTTATGATGTGCTTCATTTTACCATGGAGTTGGTTAGATACGTTTTTTGGAGACACTTATATGCATTACAGATCTCATTGTCGTGGGTGTAGCCAATGAGGTGATCATGGTATTCATGGTAGAAATTAATTCCCTCTAGGATGAATATTTCATTTGGTAAAATGACATATGTTATGGTATGATTCTTTGGATGTGTGGGAAATATGGAAATTAATTCAAATGTGCATATTTGAAATGTGCATGGTTGTGGTATTTTGAAAATGAATCGATTTTAAAATTATGGTGGATTTTTCAGAATAGTGTAATATGTGAATAGTGATCTTGTGGAAATCCTGGTTGTGATTGTTGTTATTTAATTTTATATTAATATATATCCTTTTCTTGCTACAGATGTGCGACTGATGGCTATTTAGTGTTGATAGAAATGGAACCGGGTAGGCATCGTAGAGACCAACCAGAAGAGCCTACTGAAATTATGGTTGCAACTAAGCCTCAGGTGAACCATCATCTAGTATAGATTATAGTGAAAGCTTTCCAAGATATTGAAAGTGGGAGTAAAGTAGTTGAACCAAAGCATGTGGATCAAAATTTTCAGTTTCAAAAGAATAATCCACCAATTGTTTGGGGAAATTTGGAGCCAAAACGGGCTAACGTGTGTCTTAACATAATGAATAAGATATTTGAAATCATTGTATGACCAGAAGATATGAATTTAAAGTTATCCATATAAATTTTAGAAGATAATTCCCATCAATGGTGGGATCGATGGGTCAATGCTTGGATAGACAAAGGTGTGACATGAGAGGGTTTGAGGAATTGATTAATAAAAAACACTACCACAAAAAAAGTTTTTCACAGCGCCCCCTTTTATCAGCGCTAACGAAAAAGCGCTGATAAAGGGTTCCTTTATCAGTGTTTTTTAGCGCTGATAAAGGGACCCCCTTTATCAGCGCTTTTGTTAGCGCTGATAAAGGGCCCCCCTTTATCAGCACTTGCTTAGTAGCGCTGATAAAGGGCTCCCTTTATCAGTGCTTTCTTAGTAGCGCTGATAAAGGGTCGGCTTCAAAATATATATATATATATATATATATATATATATATTAATATATAAATATAGTTATATTGTTATATAAATATAATATATAATTTTAAAATATATTTTATATAAGTATAAATGTACATTTACACTTATTATACTTAATATTTAATATATTTAGTGAAAATGACTTCTTATAAAATTAAAAAAATATTTTTAATTAATATTTTGATAATAATTATAGAGTAATAGTCATTTAATAACAATTTGAGTACTAAAAAAATTAAAAAAATTTAAAAAAAGATCCAAAATATGTTGAAAACGCAACTCAAACTTCAAACGGCCATAACTTTTGATCCGGGTGTCCGCTTGAGCTCTACCACATATCAAATCGAATCCTGCGACGAGCTCTACATCTTTTTGACTTGGGAGACCCAAATCAAGAGATTTTCGAGGCCAAAAGAGGCCTAGAAGGCCTCCAAAACTGAGTTATTTGTCGGGGTACCCCGATTTTTTAACATTTTGTTGATTTTCACCCACGTTTAAGGGGGTATTATTGGATTTTTTTGTGGGGTTTGAATTTATTCCAAGGTATTACATTCATATTAATATTATGTCTTTAAAATTTCATCATTTTTTATAATGCACTGCCATTTATAATCAAATATATAACAATATGTTCATATTTTTTAAATATTCACACCTTAAAATTTAATTATAAATATAAATAATAAAATATATTTACATATAAAATATATTAGCTTTATCTAAATAATAACTAACATCCATTTTATTTAAAATACCAATATATTTATATTTATATACCTATATATTAATCTAACTATATATATATATTAATCTAACTATATATATATATATATTAATATAATAACTATATATATATTTTTATAACTACATATATATATTAGTATTACTAAAAATATATATATTAATATCACCATAAATATATATATTAATATCACTATTTATATATTAATATAACTATATAAATATATATTCATATAACTATATATATGTTAATATAACTATATATATGTTAATATAACTATATATTAATATAAAAATATATTACCATACAAATAAATATAACTATATATATATAGATATAGATATATATTAATACCACTATATATATATATATTAATATTACTATATATATTATAATATAACTATATATATATATTATAATATAACTATATATATATATATTAATATAAATATATATTACTATACGAATAAATATAACTAAATATATAAATATATATATATAGAGATATCATGAATTGTAAAGGAAATCAAAATAGAGTAGTGGTAAGGGCTTAGGCACGCAGGGGGGAGGTCTCGAGTTCAAATCCTGGTGGAGGCAGGGGTGCACGCGCATGGGGAATATTGGAGAAAGCACTGTTAAAGGGTGGAGGGGGTGCGTGGGGTGCGTGGGGTGTTGTATAGGGGCCGAAAAGCGCTGTAAAAGGGGGAGTTCAAGCGCTATAAAAGCCCCCCCGATTGGCAGTATTTTTTAATTTTTTTTAAATTTTTTAAATTTTTTAATTTTTTTTAACTTTTATCAGCGCTTTTTTAAAAGCGCTGATAAAAGGGTCCTTTATCAGCGCTAAAACGAGAGCGCTGATAAAGGAAGCGCTGATATAGGACCCCTTTATCAGCGCTAAAAAAAGCGCTGATAAAAGGGGTCTTTTATCAGCGCTAAAAAAATCGCTGATAAAAGACCCCTTTATCAGCGCTTTTTTTAGCGCTCATAAAGGGGTCCTATATCAGCGCTTTTCGGAGCGCTAATAAAGGGGACCCCCCCCCCCCCCCCCCCCCGTTATCTACGATGGCTTTATCAGCGCTTTTCTAGCGCTGATAAAGGCCATTTTTAGCGCTGATAAAGGCCGTGTTTTTAGTAGTGAAAATTCTTCCCTCGTACATTCATAATTCAGCACACAATAGATTTCTTCTTTTTTAAGTAGGAGAAACATTCGGTAAAAGAGTATGTGGTTAATTTTATGAACATAGATTGGTTTTCACCTGAGGTGGTGGTTAACGCATCCTTGAAATAACATATTTTTTAAGATGGTATGAGGTAGGAAATTAATTCCATGATAGAAGTGATGTGTATAAATAATTACATAGAAATTGTGAGTAGAGAAATGGGGGATGAGTGATATATATTGGGTTCTATATGTGGTGGAATTATATTGGTACCCATAAGAAATGGTGGGAACTCTAATGTTGGGTTCAAGAAGAATAGGGACAGGTATTTATAGGGTTGGAGTACGACTCAAAATCCAATCCCAGGATCAGTGAATCTTCCTCCTAAGCAATAGAGAATGGTGGGAAGTTTTCAGTGTGGCTCTATAGAAAACAACAAGTACGATTGTACGGCATGCATGTGGTTACCATTACATTTATATCTACTAGTGTTCCAAATATTTCAAATATCCTATTCATTATGTTCAGCCATGTTTCTACTATTTCTAGATCTAAATCACACTCATAATATGGATGGATTCTGAGTTTGAAACTGAACCTCGGGATCCACATGCAGTGGTTCATCCTATTTACTCCCATATTACATATCTTGGAAATATTTTACTATACTATGAAACAGATTTTGGATCACCTAAGACTCATGTTCATCCATTTTTTCAACAGTGTCCTCTGGTTGGTCTCTATGACGCCTACCCGGTTCCAATTCTATCAACAGAAAAACAACCATATGTCACACACCCATAACAATAAAAGTACAATGATTCAAAATTAATTATATAACAACTATCATAACTATTATTTCCACAATATCACATTTCCCATGATTCACTATTATGAAAAATCCACCATGTTTTGAAAATTGACCAATTTTCAAAATACTACAATCATTGACATTTCTAATCCACACATTTGAATTAATTCCCAAATTTTCCAAAAATCCATATATTCACACCATAACATAATTCATTATACCAAATAAAATATGAAACCTATAAGTAATTAATTTCTATCATGGATTCCATTCCCATCTGATTGGTTACACCCACGACAATAAGAAATCAAATGCCTCTATGTGTCTCCAAAACACTTATGTACCTAACTCCCTAGTATCTTGAACATCAGCATAAAAGAGTTATATACATCCTTTTATGCTATACATTCAATTTTATGACAATAATAAACCTTTATACCATCCCGACTCAATGAATGGACTAACAACGAATGTGAACAGCAAGCCCAACTATTAATGGAAAAGGACCCAACAAACTGATACCACTTGTAAACCCTGCCCCTTCCTCATTGTCTTGAGAAGGTGGTGGGGTGATAATAGGACTTAAGAAACATTCCAAAGGTGCTAAATGATGGAAATAAATGATTAGGTATTCAATAATTATTTAGGGAATGATTATCACTTCGGATAAATCATCTAACCAAACAAGAAATTACCAACAAAACTACATGATGCATGTTAACATTGCAATCCTAACCATATAACACCCAATGAAAACCTTATTGATCTATAAAAATTCACAAAAACCAATACAACCAAACCAAAATCATACCAAAATAAGATAACTAAGAATAATACTAGACAATTGACCCAAATTAATCCAAGACACCCTCCACTGCTTCACATCAAGGTCCATTCTTTGAGCACCACCAAACCACCTGAGCATCACGAGGAAGTACAGGGAAAATGATATTTTGTACTCTTACCACTGTCCTGGGATAAAACATTTGTAAAATTAGCATAGTTCCAATGTAGGGGTTAGTAATAATACTAATTAAGATTTCCCCTAGGGACTTTTGTACACCCACCACTAGGATAAAACTACTAGAATAATTATAAAAAATATTAATAAAAAACTAAAAATAGGTCAACAATTACCTAAAATCCAAACACACACTTACAAATCCATGTAAATTAAGGTAAATCCACATTTATTCGATAATCCATATCATAATCTCACGTTACAAAGACCAATTTTCATCTTGCATAGTAACACACAACAAGCCAAACAACCATTGTGGAACTTCCCATCCAACCCCAATTACTGCTTTTCCAAACTATTGGAACTTCTCGACCACTAATCCATAATGGTGTCCCTTATGTTTATTATCCATCAACTTTTATATGGAGTCTTCTTTACCAATACAACATAATCAACACAATCCATAATATGTAACCAACCAAAACCATAAATCATTGAGGCAACACATTATTCACCCAACCATTTCTAACATAAGAATATCACATCCATAAGTCTCCCATTTATTGAAAAAAATATTTAAACATTTTCCATGAAAAAATAAATTTCAATACACCAAATAATTAATGGAACCAATTTTCATAATCCAAACTACGAAACCAATTTTAAAATCAACATTTCAAAATCACAGAACAATCCCCTTTTCCAACAATATCCCATTTCAACCTAAATCCCCAAATCATCAATCAATGGGTTTCCACCATGATTTTCCCCCATATACACAATAAAATTATATAAAACAAAAATAATTTAAATAAAACCTCATGTTATTGAAAATTGGATTTGATAGAGAAGACACTTACCTTTAGGGTTCTGGAAAAATCGACCCCCATGAAAAAACACCACCAACCCAGACTAATGCTCAACCAAAACCACTATATATCTCATTCCATATCATCAAAAAGCCCTAAAATCATCACATAAATAAATTAGACCCCTATATATACATGAAACCAATGTATATATAAATAAGATTAGAGAAAGAGATAAGATCTAAAGAAAACCACAATGAAACAAAAATAGAAAACATACCAGAGATGGACTACCTTCAAACCACCTTTAAATGCCTTAAAAACCCTTCAAAAAACGATTGGGAGAGAACCCCTACACATTGAGAAGAATAAATCATGTGTATGATTTTTATAGGATATGAAATGGGTGACTTATAGAAAATCTTGACTAACCCCATTTTAAACAAAACCATTTTTAATGGGCTGCACAGTTAGCTCACAAAGATAGAAAAACTATGCATGCACTTACCATGTGAATGCTATTATACGAATAGTGGAATATCACAAGGTTACAAGGGATTCTCACATGGTTTCCCTTTACAATTCTTATACTTTCTACCCATAAAAGGCCCCCGAAAGTATTCCAAACCATTCCAAACTCTCCCAAACTCTTCCTAACATTACCCAACTAGATAATATACATAAAAAGGTATATAAAATAGTCAGACTCTTAAAACTAGTGACGATACATGTGATCTATTGATCACCCTATATTTTAGTTTTTTGATATTAATAATTTTATTATAATATAATTTTTTAATCATATGATTTTTTATGTTCTTGTTATGTGATTTGTTTTTTTAAATATTTAGGAAACCCATTCATTTCATGCGTTCATTATGATATGATGTTGATTTATTTTTTGTATCATGAATATGTTTAATGATTATTGGTAGTATCCCATGTATCCTAACATTATATATGTTTATGATCATATCTCAGAAGATATTATTGCTTAGTGATAATTAATTTTCTCACATAAGTATGGGTATAATGATATTTCTCACATTTTCAAGCATAGATATAATATTTTTTTCGCATATTTTGTGTCATATTAGGATTTCTATGAAAGGTATTCTAATGATTTTGGATATTGAAAATGTATATGTTATTCCTCACATTATTCCACATTCTAAGATTCATTCCATTTTCATGATATTCTATATTTTTATATTACATGGTATTTTAAATATATCTGACACTCTTATATCTAGCCCACCTGTATTATTGTTATTGAGATATATATTAATCCATGCCCCAAATTCTATGCTATAATGATGATATTTTTATGATATTAAATTTCTATATCATGAATTATGATTATTATATATGTACTAATGATCATTTATTAAGATATCAATTCATTCCTAACATTATCATTCATGTTTGTGATATGATACATGAACATATGTCATTCCTTTATTGATTGTCCCAGATCACCCCTTTCTTATGTCTTAATTACCTAGGTTATGGTAATGAAATTGATGTATTATTTAAGGGATGTTTATCATGTGTCATTATATTTGGAATCATAGGAGGTTTTACTGACTTTTTAGATTAGTTTAGTTTTTTTGTTGATTTTTTTAGAGAACAGTACTGTGAACCCAAGGGTTACGTCTATGTAAGGAATAAGATCCTAATTTTTTTGTAAAGTATATATTATGTTGATTTATTTTAAATAACATTACATTATAGATACTATAAGGCGATTAAGTCTCTAGAATAAATTTATCACGAGGAATAAACCTTGAATGGGACATATTGGGTATAAAATCCATTGTATCTTGATGCATGACAAAGAGGTATAAATGCACATCTAGATTAACACTCCCAAAGGATATGATTTGGTTTATTATAATTCTCTTTAGGAACCATTATGAAAAACATGAATATATAGCTATTTTAATAATAAAACTAATCATGCCTAACATATATTTAAATAGATAGATTAATAGGATAACTTATCATTTATTAAGTCCTCCTTTTAATTTTTTAGTTTTAATCTATTTAAATTCATTAGTTTAAATATAATCAATCCTAGTTTTTATTTAGTATTCATAGTTGGGGGTACCTGACTGAAATAATTTAGAAAGGCGTAAAATTGAAAATTTAGATATTTCATTTTGTGAAACATGATGAAACTGGGGTTAGGATGAAATAGGTCATTGAAGTACTCATTCAACTCTCTAAAGCTATGGGAAAACATAAATTGTCAAGAGATCTTGAACACACAAATAAAGGAGTCACTCACTATTGAGTTATTCATGAGGAAATACCCACCAAATATTTGTGTGTATTTTAGAAATTCCTTAAATAAAATTGAATGTACATTTTCTATTATTCTGTGCTAGGACCATGAAAAGGTCCATATTCTTATCTATAATTTACATGGTGATGCTGACCTAGGTTGGAATCAAACTAAGAATTCCATGGAATGAGTATAATTATTCTCTATTAAATGGGATGCAATTAAGAATATTTTTTACCTATGTATTATCCTAAAAATATTTACCTAAAAACGTGGTGGTAATTATCATAACTGATAATGTTTATGAAGAATATATAGTTTCTTATGATGAAATTTTCAAAACAAACTCATTATATATGCCTATGGTTTCATCTTTAATACTAAAATTAAAATAAATTATCTTCCTTACGGACAAAATACCTGATATTATAATGGAATTAACTCGAATATAGTTCCATGTATATGACGATATTGTTCTACGTAACATTAATTATGATATGGAGACTATAACCAATCATTATTCAGGTGAAAATAAAAATGAAGTGGTGTATCATGGGAGATTTGAAAAAAAAACAAATGGTGGGAGGAATTTATATATTTCAAAAAGAAATAAATGTTTGAGGAACCACCCTTATAATTTCTCTAAAGGATCTAACAATTGTTTTATGTAGTGTAAAGTAATACACCAATTCCATAACTATCAAAGCATGGATTAGATTTTAATTAACATAATATAATAAAAGAAGGTCATATCCAAGGATTGATACACACTGTAATGATATAAGAGAGAATGTTTTGACATTATTAAAATCAATTCCCTAACCATTTATAGAATGAAGAAAATAAAACCCAACAACTTTTCAATATTAGGTTACATGGAAGGTCATTCACAATCATTATCTCTGAGGTAGATCATGGTAATGAAGAGATGTGACATACAATCACTATATAAATATTTCATATTATTGTCATTGAATTAGAAATATTATTGGTTATGGATCAATTTACCCTAAAAAATAACATATCATATTTAACCTATATAAAAAGTAATTCTTCTATGGAGAGTTCATGATTATTATTATTATGATATATGGTAACAAGATGATTAATAAAATGAAATGAGAGGTCCATTACTAGAATTATGATATGTTATATTTATAGGGTATGCCAATCCATGCCCAATATTATTTGAAATTCAATAAAAAGAATAAGATCTATATTTATAGGAATTATTTTCCAAATAAACCAATGGAATAATAACAAGATCTGTAGGATTTATGCCATAAAAAATCACAATCACTATATAATTTTACATCCTAGATATGATAATTCTTCAACCAAGGGGTTTTAAATGTCGTTAAATATCTATTTCATGAATTTAGGATTTCATATTATTATAAAATATTTATAACAGAAATGAATTTTGTGAACCAAAATAAAATAAGGTACAATATATCTAGAAAATAGATCAAGTGTACCTCACATCACTCCATAACCATGATCTACCTCAGTGGTAGTTATTGTTAATGACCTCCCATGTTACCTAATATTATAGGGTTTTGGGTTTTATTTTATTCATTTTCCCAATGACTAGGGCATTGATTATAATAATGTTTAAACTTTTTCTCTTAAATCATTACATTGTGTATCAATCATTAGTTATGACCTTCCTATCTTACATTGTGTTAATCAGCATCTTATTAATGCTTTAATAGTTATAGAATTATTGTCTTTGTTTAAAACACATGATACACTTGTTATATCCTTGGAGGAAATTACATGTGTGGTTCCTCCCACATTTATTTCATATAGAAATGTAAAAATTCCTCCCACCATGTGTCTTCTCATAAAATCTCCCAAGGTACTCCAATTTATTTTTCTTCTCACCTGAATAATGTGAGTTTTTTGTCTACATATCATCATTAATATCATATCTAACAATATATTCATATATATTGAACTATCTTATATTTAATTCACTAATAATATTAGGCTTTTAGAGTAAGGAAGTTTTTTATTTTACTTCTAATATCAAATATGAAACTACATACATACCTCATGAGTTCATTTTTGAAATATTAATTATAAGAAACTATAGGTTCTTTATATTTTTTTATCATTTATGAAATTTCCTAACATATTTTCATGTAATGATTTTTAGGATAATATATAGATATAAAATCATCTTAAACTCTTCTCATTATATAGAGTCTACTTCTACATGTTCCATGGAATTCTTAGTGAGAGTCCACCCAAGGTTGACATCACCATCCAAATGATAGATATGAATATGTACCTTCTGATGGTCAAAGCACTGAATAATGGTAAATATAAATTCAATTTTATTTCAAGAAATTCAAAAATACACAATAAATTTGGTGGGTATTTCCTCATGAATAACTCAGTAGTAAGTGACTCCTTCATTAATGTGTTCGAGATATGAAGACAATTTATATTTTTATTACAAATGAATGAGAGAGTTAAATGAGTACTTCCATGATATTTTTCATCCCAACCTCAATGTCATCATGTTTCCCATAATGAAAATCACTAAATATTCCATTTTACCAATTTCTAACTTGTTGAATTTAGGTTCCCTCTTTTATGAATAGTAAATAAAAATTTAGAATGAGTATATTTAATCTAATTATTGAAAATATATGGAAACATTGAAATTAAAAGGAGGAAATAATAAATTATATGTGAGCTTATGAATCTATATATTTCAATATATGTTATGCATGATTAGTTATATTACTAAACTAGTTATATATTCATGTATTTCATAATGGTTCCGAAAGATAATGTTAATTAACCAAATCATATCATTTGTGTGTGCTTGTTGACCCAATATGTTTCCTTATGAATTTTCTATTCCATTATGTTTTGAAAGTCACAAACACATTTTCTTGAGGAAAATTATCTTTATCTAAGAATCATTCTCTTAAAAAAAATTCTTTCCCTAAAATAGTTTATGACTTTACCTGTGATCTTATAATATTTATCTATGGTTTTCTCAAACCAAGTCTAACCATATTTTTCTTGAGAAAAAATATTGGATCCTTATCTACATCAAAATATTATTTTTCCTTCGATTCTAATTTTCCATAAATTGTGACTCTAATTTCTGTATAATCCGGACTCCAATTTCTTATGAAATAAAACATTGATTTCATCTGAAATAAGACTTTGATTTATTATATAATATGACTCATATTTCATCTGAAATCAAACACCAATTTCTTCTGAAATCGGGCTCTGATTTCTATTGAAATAAAATTATAATATCTCCTGAAAGAATACATCATTTTATTATGAAATAAAAATCCTATATCTTCTGATATGATACTCTGATTTCTCAGGAAATTAGAAAGTGATTTTTCTAAAATTAGACTATGATTTCTTCTGAAATTTTACTCTGATTTCTTCTGAAATCCGACATTGATATATTTTGAAATCAGAATCTGATTTCTCCTAAAATAAGAATCCAATTTGATGTGTTTTTAAAAATATATTGATATTATACTTAGAGAATTATTGAAGTTTCTAAGGTTAATACTACTAAAAATGGTTCATCAGATGCGGTGTTCCACCAATTCATCATAATTAATTATAAAACTGATTCATTTATTTTTTATCATTTTTATAGTTGATTCAAAGTTTTATTATTGGAATAAAATTATGGGGATATTGTTGGATCCAATAAATTTAGAGAAGAATATATGTTTTTGGTGACCAATACAAAGAAAAAATAAGATATCAATCAAATATTTAGTCAACCATTTCCCATTTATATAAATTGTTGATTATTTTATCAATCCATTTTTCCATATCACATGGTTCAAGACAAAAATGAATAACACTAATTTGTTATCTACAATATATGTTTCTTTTGTAGGTCATGAGAAAGAAGAAATGTTTTCCCTCATAACAATTGTATCATGAGCCATTGGAATGGAAATGACACTTATAAATATCATCAGATGTAGGTTCATCAATAATAATAATTAATTAAAAGATGATTTTTTTCAACTGGCCACAAAAGAGTTGTCAATGGGGGGTTTTTGAAAGGATGGAAGATTTATTTACTGATATTTTTTCGTAGGGTACATCAGAATGTTTAGTGTGTTCCAATAATCATTATGAGAAGAAATATTATTCAGATATGTCAATTTTGGGGAAGAGAAACATGATGATTAATCTGCATTCCTAACCATGATGAAGAAATTAGAATTATTTTAATATCATCAAGTGATCATCATATTGGTAAGTATTTATTTCTCATATTTTTTCACATGTGTCAATAAAATTGAAGAGGCCAAATGAAACCATCGTAATGATTAAATCATAACAGAGAATCTGAATTGGACTGATGTTTTTGAATAAAATATGAAGTGATAATATTTCTTGAGAATATTTGAGGAGATTCTATATGATTTTAAAATCATTTTAGAAGTCTTAGATTCTTACAAAATTCAAGGAAAATCAATATTTCAAGAAATTTGGATCAGTGAGAAAAGATACCATAATCACAACTGAACCATTTTGGGTTTCATATAAATTGATAAATTACATTTCACTTTCCTGAAATGATTAATATTCATTAATAAGAGAGAAAACCTCTGAAATTATTAGGATAACAGGTTTCCAGATTGATTATTCACGTGGAAGGATTTCTAGAATAGAAGAGAAAGGAGTAGATACATGATTGTAATCAATGTTTTTTGAATCAAAATAAGAAATAAAATTAGTGTTTTTCATATTGTGAATGAATAATTACATATTTATTTCAGTGGTATTCTATTAGATTATTTTTTTCATATTAAGATAATAGACTATGTAAATCAGACTAGAAAATTAGAATGAGTGTCATTATGATGTTCTAAATAATTTTATTCCTATTGAAGGGTAAGAAAGTGGTTTTTTAAATATTATATTTATGAAATATGATCAAGAATCACCATAACATGTTTGTTACCAAATGTTTGTATATAATTTCTTCTATAAAGATCACACACACTGATTTATTGAACATATTTCTACATGAGTGTAAGCGAATATCCTTATCATTGTATTCCCTACAAAAATAATTTTTTTCTATTTGATTATGCAATATTGGATTATTTATGAATCATACCATTAACATAGATACACTTTTTTAGTTGTGAACCATCTAAATTTTTATGTTCTTATGGAGGTGTGTTTTCTCTGAAATGTTGAAAACTCATTAACAGGGGGAAAATGTTGTTCCATAATTAAAGAATATTAAAATAAAAAAATAATTAATTCATCCCTCACCATCTTAGTGATACTTAGATCCTAGATGGATATTATCATAATCACAAGGATCATGATTCCCGATGTGTTTGGAAGACTAGGTTCTTAAAATATCATTATTTATATAAAATGAAACTATTTTATTTTATTCTACATGATGATCCCATAAAACCTTTTGAGCTCCAAAAACTGCATGGGAAAAACTATGGAACACATATAAAGAAGGGGTGATATTGAAATCCAAGTATGGTAATAACCATGATAATGAATCAAAATATCGGATTCAATAGTATACTATGACATCATAAAATTTGAGGCATAAGATTGATTAGATAGAATCATAACATCTTAGACACTATATCATAAGATCATGGCATTATTAGAAATGTGGCAGAAACATTAATCGTGAAAAAAACATGATTCAAGGCAAAATTACGTGACAATATCACATGGTGAAAAAAGTACAATAATGTATTATGTTTACTCCCTAATCCAATACATTATGTATCATAATAAGAAAACATTACCCAATGCAATGGGGTGATATTTGGGTGCACCCATTGTATATGATATATCTGGCTCACCTGACATTAACTGCTCAAATACATCACAACATGTTCATAATTTATGAATTCCAAAAAATTAAATGAATCATAGGGCATTAACATAATAATTACACATAGAAATAAATGGGTTGCATAATCTTGTCTCATTTCATTTTAAAATGAAATTTCATAATAAATACATTTGAGATATAAACATAAGGCATGTATTACCCAATCAAAGTGATAGAAAATAAGACAGGTATATCTATGAGAAACACATATCAATAATTTACAAGAAATTTAGAACATCAAAGGTTTTCATCATTGATTAAAATGTCTTTCAAATATTAAATTCAATTATTCCTGAGAAGAAGAAAATTTTATTTTTTAGATCACCACTACAAAATCTAAAATTTTCTAAATTATTATAGAGAATATTTTCTTTAAAAATATCAATGGAAACGTATAAAAATGATTAAAATAATTTACTTTTCATGATAATGGTGAATTTGAATCATACCATATACGTTTAAAGAATTATTTTATTATGACTTCTTCTAAAAGTTTAAAAAAAGTGTTCCATTCATATTACTATAAAAATATTCCATTCAAATATATTTTGTAAAAATTTAATAGTGGGTAAATATTTATTTAATTTATATATTTCAAAATGTTCAAAACCTTTTTTAAAATATTTGTGTGTATACATATATTTAGAAGAAAATGAATTTTCTACCGAAGAGAGAAATGGGGAAATTTCATTATAAAAACATTCTCTCAATAGTTTTTACAACCAAAGAAAAAAATGGTATTATTAATTATAAATTTCATTAATAATTATATTATAAAAAATATTATATTTTATTAGCAAACAAATAAATTATTTCCTAAAACAAAATTTCAAGAATAAATAACCCTGGTTAAATTTCCATTGAAAAGTAAACCCTTATCACATGGTAACTTTTAAATCATAAAATACCATGAATTAAGTAGATGAATTATAAATAAAAATGTCATAATACATTAAGTATTCAATATAAATATGAAAAGGGGTGTTATGTACAACATTCAATAGAAATTTGGTGTGTAAAATAACATGTGTCTCATATAATGATGTTTTGAGACAAAACCATTTTACAGGAGACAAAGGTTGTTTAAAAAGTAAAGAAACTTAAATGAAAACTATATCACTATTTAACCCACTACCCATATCAGTGAAACATTGATCTGAGATATAAAGTATCCATGGGTGTCAAATTTAATGCTCCCATCGGTAAATCATTTCTAGAATCATGGAGAAGAAGTTATTATATAGAATCTAACATGTATGAATAGTAGGAGGATTCTTGATAAAAATTTTAGGGATTGTCATATTTGAGAAGATATAATCCTTCCATAACTTATTTCCCTTGGGTATGATGTTTAAAAAACTAATACATATGGCTTAACCCCTCATGTATAGAATTTTCTTATTAGAAATGCTGATAAAGAAAACTATGAGAATGATGGAATATCTAATAATAATTTACTCTAATCACCTTTTAAAAGTGAATTTCTAAGTGTAAAAGGTGTTTCCACTATCAAAGAAATCTATGATAGTATAATAAATATCAGTGAAGGAAATAAAAAATAAGGAATAAGATGTTTCAAATTCGATGATTGAAGTATAAATATATTAAGATGGGTGACAATGAATATTTTGGTGACGTCATTACCATGGTAAATGAAATTGTTAATACTATTAGATATCATGGTAAAAAGATTTAAGATTCTACAATATTTTAAAATATATTGGGAATCCTTCCAAAAACGATTTATGCCAATGATTAATAATTTGATGATAGAGATCCAGAAAAATTATCCATATATTATTTTTATAGTAGTCTCATTACTTATGAAGTGAAAAGGGAGAATGTTATAAAGGGAAAAATAAACGTTGATCATGAAATGTATTTCAAGGATTTAAAGAAATAAATGTCTTTGATGTTTCTTGAGGAAGAATATTTTTTTGTCCCTGATTCCGAAATTGATGTATGTAAATGTCATGATAAAATATTATCCTTATTTTTTAAACATGATATAAGAGGTATAAGAAGTTATAAATGCCAACATTCCAAAAATTATTTTTGATGTGGAGCCACAAGGAAATTTGTTTACATTTTTTCTCAAATATTTGATGAATATGAAATTTATGAGGATGAATTCGATGTATAATAAATGAGTCCAAGTAGATCATGGATGAAACAAGGTGATAAGGAATGAATCAATTTCAAGAATAATGATAATAAGTTATTCAAATCCAAAAGGAAACAATTTTTATCTAAGAAATGTGGTCAGGTTAATAACAATTTGTTTACTATATTGTCATTCCAAGAAGAAGAAATAAAGAATATGTTACTATCCAATTCTAAAAATATGTTACTAAAGCTATAGAAAAGTCTACATCATCATCACAATATTCTAGAGATGAGAAATAACTTACTAAAAAATATGAGAAGATTGAATATAATAAAAAAACACCTCCAATGAATAATCCATGAAAAATATTAAAAAATAAATGTAAAGAGAGGATTCTCAGTTTGATTGTTTCTTTTAATAAACATTTTTGTTTCCTCCTTATTCCATAAAATTTTTTATACCTATACTAACTTATAGGGAATTGAAAATGTATAAATAAAGAAGCTAGTGTTTATGTGCCTCCTACAATTCTTTCCAAAGAATGTAATGAGGTTACAAAATATGTTTTTTGAATGTTTTTATTATACACCAAAAAAATTCTGATAATTGTTTTGAGATGGGTGCAGGTTTCTTTTATTTTAAACAAATTATTTTAATATTTACCAAGAAATGAGAAGTTTGAATATCACACGAAAATGTATCACATGAATTTTGTGCTCTGGAAAACATTGATAACCTTGATTATATACTCTCTTTTTCTATATCGGGTTCACCCATGTAGAAATAGAGATGACTAGTTAGAGGAAATTTTCTAAAAAAACTCATGTGAAAAAATGTTCTCATAAAGAAAAATATCAAAATTTGGATACAATGTTTTAACCTATAAAAATGTGATAATTTTTCAATAAGGGTGAAATTTTTTAGGATGGGCCCTTTTAATTTAATTATCAATAAGAGGAAAGATAAAAAGGGGTAGAAAAGAAATAGGTGGAGTGAGAATGGAATAGGGTGAATAAAAGTGAGAAAAAATAACAAGTGGTATTGTTTTAAGTGTGAATTAACAACAATCACAAAGGGGGAGATTGTTAGGCCCATGTTGAATTTGTTCTAGACTATTAGTATGAGAATTGGATTCTGAACCATTGGCATGATGATTAGATTCACCATCATATTCAGAAAATCATACTTCCAGTGATTAAGAAATTCCATCCAAGTGGGAAGATTTTTTCTGGAAAAAATGGATCATCAGACTTATAACTGGCTTAAAATGAAAGAAATATAATATTCAGGTCCTTATTCAAATTCATAATGTCTCCCATTAAAATATAATTATTCTTTGATTTTTTTAGTATTAAAAATAATAATAAGTGTTTGATAAACTAGTTATGTAATCATGATGAAGAAATGGGGGAGTTTCACCAATCATGTGGTGATTTAGGTTGGAAAGAAAGATATTATTGGTGGAATTGTAAGGCAAAATACTTTCTATTATAAATATAATGATGTGTTGATAATTTTTAATTATCATAAATCATGTGTTTTCTGGAAATCTTTTCATGCTCTCCTTTTGAATGTAAGGGGATTACTACAAATTATATTCAGGCTTCATTGGGAAAAAACATTGGTGGAAGAATAAGACATTATAAAACATCCTAATAGATGTAAAATGATAATAAAACCGTTCTTAATAGTTTTCATATTCAAGAAGAATTCATGATTCTGGAAAAGGTTTGCAGAATAAATATGTTGATGGATCCAATGATTTCAGGACTCAGATCATTAGTGTGAGATAAAAATACATAGAGATGATTCTCGATGCGAAGGTTGTTTGGAATATCATGTTTTGGAGATACAAGTTTTCAATTGGACAAAAAATAAACGATATACAAATATTTATAAAAAGAATTTAATTTTTTAATAGTTCATTAGTTTCATATTCCTAGAGGGAAATATGTTGTTAACGGTGTAGCTGATGGAACAGGTCCATCAGATGCAATGTGCCACCAATTCATTGTAATGAATGCTAAAACCAATTCATATAGTTGTTATGATTTTTATATTGGATGTAGAGATTTATTGATTGTAGAATTGTTTTTTGGGGATGTTTTTGGAATAAAAATATTTTTATAATAAGATATGTTTATGGTGACCAATACGTAGAATAAAATTAGCGATCCATCAACAATGTATTCAACCATTTCTCATAATTATTAATTATTGATTTTTTATCGAAAAAAATTTCCTTATCAAGGGAGTCAGGAAAAATATAATGAACTCTGATTTTTTTTTTCAGAGTATTGTTTTTTCATGTGGGTCAATAGAATTATGATATATTTTTTCTGATGGCAATTTTTCCCAGATCCATTAACCTAGAAATGAAAAACATATATCACCATATGTAGGATCTTTGATCATATAAATTGAATAATAGAATAATTATTTCAACCATATAAAAAAGATTATTTATTGGGGGTCTTGAAAGGATAGATGATGTAATTACTGATGTTTTTTCAATTAGAGAATTTGAAATTGAAAATGGTTATGATGATGATTTTATTAAGAAATATTATTTACATATCCTTCATTAGATGTAGATAAATGTAATAATGAATATTTTTTCTTCATCATGATGAAGAAATTGAAATAATTTTAATATCATCAAGTGATCATCACAGTGGGAAGTCATCAGTTCTGATTTTTTTGCATGTGGGTCAACAAAATTGGAGTTACCAAATGCTTCCATCTTAATAAGAAAATATTAATGGTGAATTAGAATAGGACTGATGTTCGTGAATAAAGTACAAAATGGTATTATGTTGTGATTATATTAAAGAATATTTGAAAATTTTTGAGAATCATTGAAGAATTCATAAATGCATATAGGAATCATGGGAAATTGAGATTTTATGAAAATTGGTTGAGTAGTTAAATCCTTCAGAATCCCATCCAAACCTTTTTTTGGATGCCTATAAAATGTGAAGGTACATTGTATATTCTTAACATGAGTACTATTTAGAATTAAGATATATAATTTATTAAATTATAGGGAGAATTAGTTTCAAGATTGAGTTTTCATAGAGATGGTTTTCCAGAAATAAGAACATATGATGAAGATACCATATCAAAATCAGTGTCTCTGGAATCAAACTGAGAAATCAGATTGGGGTTTTTGAAATGATAAATAATATGTTCATATTTTTTTCATTTCAATTGTGACAGACTATTTGATCATATTGAGTAGTTGGACTAGGCCAATTGTCCTGGGTATCATTAGGATGTCTTGAAGAAGTGTTTTCTTACTAGTGGGAATGAATGTGATTAATTATTTTGAAGAAAATATTTGTGAATGTTGATCAATAGGAACCATAACATGTTTTATACAAAAAAGAATTAATTTCTTTATGATAGAAATATCGCACATAGTGTTGTATTGAACATAGTACTACATATGTGTATGGGAATATCTAAGTAATTGTATTCCATAAAAAAGTATTTTATTCCTAGTGCATTGTGTGGTATTGGATTATTTCAAAATCATACCAAATACAGAGATAATATTTATGATAAGTGGGTATTTTAATTTCATATATTATTATGGAGGTGTGTTTGATTTTTTTCTTCAAGGTTCACAACTCCTTAATATAAAGAAAAGGTAGTTTCATATTTAAAGAAACATAAAAAGCAAAAAATATATCACTGAATCACCCAATCCCCCTATCAATGATACTTAGATCCTGGATGGATAATATGGAAATCATAGGGCTCATGAGGCCTAGTGTATTTCGAATACTAAATTCATAATACAACATAATGAGAATAAAATAAAACAAATTTATTTTCATGCCCATAATGAGATCATTAAACATTTTGATCTCCAAATAATTCATCGGATAAACTGGGGAATACATAGAAAAATGGATTGAGATTGAAATACTATTAATGGAATATCTATGACAAGAAATCATACCTTGTTATTCAATGTTATAAGATGATATCATAAAATTCTATGCTGATGAGTGATCACATGGAATCAAAATATACTGAAAATGGTATCATAAGATCATGGAATTACTGGAAATATGGTAGTGACATAAATCATGAAATAAAAAAATTTCAAGGATAACTACCTTGAGTATATCACATTGTGGAAAAATTTACATAATGTAGTTTTTTTACTCCCTAATCTAATACACAATGTCTCATAAGCCTAAAATCATTACCCAATGAAATGAAGAGTTATCTTGGTCCACCCATCATATATAATATATTAGGCATACCCAATGTTAACTAGTTAAATCCATAAAAACATGTTCATTATTTATGAAATCTTAAAAAGTTAAATCAATAATAAGGCACAAACATATGAATTATAAATTGAAATAAATGGGTTGAATAATCTTGTCGCAAATCATAATCAAATGAAATTTCATAATGAATGTATTTGAGATACAAAAATAAGGCATGTATTACCTATCAATATAAAGGAGAATAAACTAGGTATACATCTCAAAGACATATATACATAATTTATAATAAATCCATAACATCAATGGTTTTCATCATTATTGAAAATGTCTTTAAATTATTATATTCAAAACAACTTGAAAAAATTACACAATTTTCATTGAGATCACTTCTTCAAAATATAATTTTTTTTAAAATATTATAGATAATATTTTTTTTTCAAATCATGGAAATATATAATGTAAGGTTCAATGTGATTACTTTTCATGATGATGGTTAATTTGAAACATACCATATATGTTAAAAGAAACAATTTCTTTAAACTTTTTTTTTCAAATTTTTTAAAAATGACCTCGTTCATAAAATGATATGACATTTCCATCTAAATAATTTTAAAATAATTTTAAAATTGGTAAATTTTTTTTAATAAAAATATATTAAAATTTTAATTATATTTTGACAATATTTTTGAACATATTGATATTGAAGAAAAAGGTGTTTCCATCGATGAGAGAAATGGAGTCAATTTTTCATAAAAATATTTTCTCAACCATTTTTAGTACCAAAGGAATGAAATTGGTACTTTGACCTGTAAATTTCCTTAATAAATATGGTAACATAAAATTAATTAATTTTATTATAAAACAATTAATAAATTTCCTACAATTGAAATTCAATCATAAACAATATCGATTAAGATGAAATTGAACCATAAACCCTTACTGCTTAGTAACTTTCCAATAATAACTTCTAAAGAATAAAGTGTAAGAATTGTGAACTAAAATATCATGATTTATAAAAAATTCATGATTTAGTATTTAATTTTTTGTTTTATGAACCATTTAAGAGAAATTATTTTCATAAAAGAATATGTGTTTCAAATAATGATGTTTTGGCATGAAACCATTACCTCATGTCCATACATTGTCGTGTAAGTATTATATATCATATTCAAAAAATATTAATTAATTTTTTTATAATTTCCTTCTAGGTTTAATACATTTATAAATAATGAATTTACTTAATTTATTTCAATGAAATTTTTTATTAATTATTTAGTACGTCCACATCATCTGTTTTGAGGTTTCCTGGTTCATAATTTCAAAACAACATCTATGTGTTGAACATGGTAAAATGAGTAATCATTCAATAATATTCTGAATAATATTAATAATAATTCAATAATTTCATTTTTATAAATTAATTGTTATTTCAAAACCAACCATGATTTACTATTATGAAAAATGAACTATGTTACAATCATGGAGAAGGATGGTTGTATGTACGCATGAGATACAGTTTGTTTTTGTAATGATCATAATGGAAAAAAGGTATATTTTATTTTATATTTAAATAATGATAATTATATCATAAATATAATATTTTTCTTTTAAATACACTTACATATACCATTCATGTAATGAGGTAATAAAAAAAAACCTTACTTTGTGACGTGGTTGTGCAGTGTACATAGGAACGATGTTACCTTTTTGGAGTGGATGGTAAGGAAAGAATATATTTGATATGTATCTTTTAAATAATAATTAATTTGTAAATAATTATATATATAAATATTAAATCCATCATCATGAGCACCTATGATAGTTGATAATGAAAAATGAATTATATCTTCTTAGGAGGCGGTAGTACGTCAAACACACGAACGGTGGATTCATTTCCCTTTTTAAGGGTGTGGATATGGATAAATATTATTACATTTATATGATAACATCTTATTATATGGTATATATTTATTTTATTGTATAATAATTATTTAGAATTTTTTAATGAGTTTTTAGATGAAGTAAAACAATGATTCTCGATTATAAACGACACCTATTCTTCAGACCATCTCATTAAGATTATACCTAAGGCCTCCCTATAGTGGATTTTTAATCAAAACAAATTCCAATAGGAATTTTTATTTTAATTAAGGAAGTTATTTGATAAGTTATTGGGTGAAACAAATGGTTTTGGTTGCATGGAGAAAAGAGAATATGCAGTTCACTTTTATAAGGGAGGAGGACTAACATTCATGTAACTACCCAAAACTATTACATAATGGTAAGTAAATATCAATCCAAGTGCCTCCAAGATTATAAAATAAAAGTTTCCAGGATAAAAATTTCTGATCCATACCTCTAAAATTTTAAAGAAACATGTTTTAAACATGGTATCCTTTTTAACTCCACAGTTACTCACTTTTATACATTTATTACTTTTATTAACTATGGAAATGAATTTTTTAGGTTTTTTACTATTCATAATGATAAAAAATTCAGTTATATTATTTTAAAATATAAATTAAATAGATTAAAATTATTTAAATTTTTTTACGAAATTAAATTTAGATATTTGGAATAATTTAATTTAAAATAAAACCCTTAAACGAGATGAAAAGTGGTATTCTAAAAAATGCATTTTTCAAGGAAAAGATGATTTGACATTAACTATATGAAAATTAATGATATTTTTTTGAATTAAAATTTATAAAATAATATATACTATTTAAATTTAAATTAAATTACTTTTTATTATATTTTTTTAAAATATTTAATATGGAGAAATGTTATACACTTTAAAAAGGTTTTCATAAAAAATTATTTTAAAGCCTAAAAATAAAATTATACTAACATATAATATAAAAATGATATAGATGTAACTAATTGGGTTAATTATAAAAAAATTATAATATTTTCAATATTAAATATAATTAAAATAATAATGGTACATTTAAATTACATAAAGAAATTACGATTTTATAAAAAATTATTTTTTTGCACTAATAAATTAATATTTACTAAATCAATATAAAAAAATATCCCTAATTTAATGTCATAATGTTTTTTTTAATTTATTTTAATATAAAAATTAAATATCTAAAATTTATAAATAAAAAATATAACATTTTTTCATAGATTTTTTACATGGAAACATTTTTTTATAGAATAAAATATCATCAATTAAAATTTATTGTTTATTACGTATTACATTGTAAATAAATTTATGTTTATTATAACCTTTATATATATTTCATAAAATATATAATCCTATTAATACCCTTATATTTAAATGTAATTCTTTAAAAATCATATTTAAATTATAATTTTCTATTAATATGTTATGATTCAGTTAGTCACAATGTTGGGTGTTGTATATACCATCGAACATAGTGTACTTTTAAATTCTTATATTATCTCATTCTACCACCCATAAATAAATTTATTTCTCCGAATTTAAAAATTATCTCCATAATCATGGGTTTTAAATTAAAAAATTTCTTTTTTAGAAAACACACATCATAAAAACGGTTAATAAAACATTATAATAAAATTTGTAATTGGAAATATGTGGGTTATCTGGAATAACACATGGCAATTTTTCCAAATAGAAGAACATTAGTGGGAAGTTAAAATACAAACACAGAGTAAAGGTACAAATAATTATGGAGAGTAGTATATATCATTTATCTAAATAAATTGAATGATATACAGAAAGTTAACAACCAAAAAACCACATATTTGTGAGTAATTAAAGGACGATTGATTCATGAAGTATGAAGGTAATAGGATGAAAGTTTTATTCTTGGAACATTTTACTATTGTTTATAAATTATGATACTATCAAGATAGATAACACTGAAAAAATATATTTATATGATATCTTTTTATTAAATAAACATAATTTCATCCTTTTATTGGGATTTGATTAACTTACACATCACCTATAACTCTATAAAATTAATATCCAATATAATTTATTTCATCACTAAATTAATAAAATTAACTTTTAAAAAATCATAAGGTCCAAAAAATAGTAACAAGTTATTCCTCCTATCATTATTAAAAGAAAAATTGTTAGCATAATTTATTATGGTACACAAAATGGACATAAATGTATATCTCAAAAATTAAACTCTAAAAATGGAATAAAATAGATAATTTATTAAATAAATATCCCTATATCTCAAATAACCTTAATTACATCAACATGAAAGAAGGTTCTAGCATCAGATTTATCTCATACCCTTATAATTTAATTTACAAAAATATAGCAACATTCATTCTTAATAATTCATTATGTTGAAACTAATTTTCTTATATATATCTTAACGCAATTTTTTTTCACAAAAATAGGATGAACATCTTAAAAATAACAGTAATTATCAAATCATTTTATAAACACTAAATTATTCTATAAAACATATTTTTCCACAAAATCAAATAATCATAATTGACTACAATGACCTATAAATGAATAAAATATCAAATATTATCTTTTTCTTAATCATTTTTCCAACAAAAATTATTTTACCATTAAATAACAGATCTTTTTCAATTTTTTTATCAATATATTATTTGTAATCCTTAAAAACTAATATAGAACAATTTGTAGAATCATAATGATTATTATAACTAGCATACCATTAATAAAAATACATAAAAATCATGATCATTGAGCTTCAAAAACTATAAATGTTTAATTATGATACTTTAAGGATTTCCATAATATAGTCCCTTAGGAAATAAATCATGGATTAGGGTTTTGAAATAGATAATGACCATGTTCCCCACATACATGACATTGAATGGTGAGTGGTTACCTAGGTTGAACTTTATATCCATGTATATTGTTAACCAGACTCTTTAATTTTATTCAATAATTAGCTTCTTTGTGGCATACTTTCCCACACGTAATGAATATTTCAATTCCTTTACGACATTACCCAAAGGGTCTCTTCAAATAATTTTGACTTGTACGAAATTTAATCATTCATTTTTCGTCTTCAACACATGATCTTCCACGAGAAACCATCCCAATCCTCTTTATTTTTCTTGGAAATTTAAATATATTCTAGTTTTTTATCATAATGAATGATAGTTTTTTTGAATGATAGCAGTATTTATAACTCATGTTCCCATTATTTTAGGAATTTTGTTATGGAAATCATTATATATCCCATAACATTGGTTATTTGCCTACTTTCTATTATTTCCCTTCATTAACTAATTATAATCATATAATAAAATGGGATTGGAATAATATACCAAAGGGGGAACTTATAAAACTAGTATAAAAATTCTATAAAAGATTATTATATCATGTATTACGAGTATGTTGGATTCAATCTTGGTTATCCATAGTAATATTCTTTTTTTGGTCTTATAACCTATAAAGTTGTTCATGTCCTTTATATTGGTTCAAAATGAATTTGAATATTTCCAAAAAATATATACATTGGGAGTGTCAAACTAGGTGTGTAAAATGTCTCATTGTTGTACAACATGTGATAATAGAGTCTGGATCAATGTGCCCTCTCTAGGTTATTACCCCTAGGTACAACTATTTCATATCCATATTCACTTGTAGCATTTATACAGGATATATTTCCACTAAAACCGCTCAATCTATTCTTCACCAATATTCAATGATAGTTTCCTCTAATTAAAATTATCCTTTTACTTATCCCTAGGGTTCTCACGAAATTTTTATCGTCCTATTTTTCATATTATAACTAATCATTTGATCAGATGTCAACTATAGTGACCTAAGCCTCTTAAAAATATAATTAAATCATGTTTTATGTAAAAAAACATTAAATTACATTCCCAAAGATTGTGATTCCTAGTTTTCTTATAATACTTGGTTAATAATACATTATAGTGCGAATAATATAAAAATTCTTTATTTTCCCCATAATGAGATCCTAATTACTTTTGAGCTCTAAAAACTACATAGTATAACTGTGGAATGCATAGAAAAAATGGGTGAGCTAAAAAACAATGTAATAGAATCAAAATGATAATGAATTATAATTTGTGACTCAAATTTATAACATAATATCATAAAACTATAGGATCATGAGTAATCACCTAGAAACGTAACATATATTATATTTTATAATATGATCATAAAATTGTAGGAAATGTGGAAACAACATATAAAATGACATAAACATGAGTCAAGGATAAATACCTAGATAATATCACATGGTGTACGGAGTCCCATACTAGATTAGGTTAACTCCATAATCCCATACATGAAATCTCATAAGGCTAAAAATATTACCTAATAAATTGGATGCTATATGTGTGAACCTGTCGTATAATCTATATCTGGCTCCACCAGTACTATCAAAGTCCACCCATAATAATATGTTAATGATTTATAAGTTCCAAAAAAAATCAATAATAATTCAAAAATATAATACTTACTGGTGGAATGAAATGGGTTTCATAATATGATCTAATATTATAATCAAAGGAAATTTCATAATGAAGAAATTTGAGATATGAACACAAGGAATGTATTACCAAATAAATGAAAGGTAGAATAACTTTGTTATATATTTGATGCACATATATACATAATTTATAAGAAATCCAAAACATCAATGTTTATCGCCAATGATGTAAATTTCATTAAAATACTAAACAGAATAACTCTTAAGGAAAAAAACCCTTTTCACTTTGAAGTCCCTTCAAAAAATATAAAAATTTAAAAATATTATAAAAATATTTCATTAAAAAGAAACATGGAAAATAATAATGGAAAGTTAAAATAGTTTAGATTTCATGATGGCTGTTAATTATATAAATTTTATATAAGTTAAGGAATCATTATTTCACACTATTTTCAAATCACTAAATAACATCCCTATTTGGAAAATAATAAGAAGAATCATTTAAAAGTATTTTTTAAAATTAATAAATTGATGAAAATATTTTTATTGAATAAGTTACTAAATTTTAAAAATATTTTGTCATATTATTTTTAGGAAAACGTGATATAGAAGAAAAAATGATTTTTGAACTGATGAGATAAATGAAGTTATATTTTCATAAAACAATATCAAAACATATAATTAATAATAAGAGGAAAATGGAATTATTAATTGAATATTTCATGAATAACTAGATGATAATAAAATTGAATGGGTTTATTATAAAATGGTCAAAAAATTTCAGACCATAGAAATTCAACCATAAACAATCTTGATTCAAATGAGATGGAGACATAAACCCTTAAATATTTGGGATCTTTTAAATTATAACATCCCCTGAATTTAATAGATTAATTGAAACTTAAAATATTATGAATTATGAATTATTCATGATATAATGTGTAATTATTGTCTATATATACCATCTAAAAAAAATTTGTTTCATTAAATAACATGTTATTTAATGAATGGTTGTTTTGAGATGAAACCCTTACCTTATAGCCAATCCTTGTTGTGTATGTATGTAAATATTTTTATAATAAACTAATATCAATTATTTTTGTTAATAATAAAAAAATTGTATTAATAGGTTTTTAATTAATCCATTTACTTCATTTATTTCAATGAGATATTTATATACTTATTAAAGTGTCTCTACATTGGGTGTTTTGAGGTTGCTAGGTTCACAATTTAAAAACAGCAATGGCATGTTAACTAGAGAAAAAGGGGTGACATTTACTTATTATAATAAAAGAAGTTGTGAAATAATTATAATTTGAATACCTCGTTTATACTTTTAAAAGAAACCAAGAACTATGGATACAAAAAATGAACAATGTTACCATCATAAACACAGTAGGTCGTACATATAAATGTGTATCATTTCCATTTTTCAACGATGATGATGGAAAATGGAAACTATTATTTTACCTAAAAATAAATATAATTATATAATAAATATTATATTATTTCATTTAATTCACTTATATATACCATACATGTGATACAATAATAAAAAATTAATCACATCACTTCGTGAGGAAGAAGTTTATCATACACACGAATGATGTTATGATTTTTAGATAGATGGTAAGGTAAGAAAGTATATGATATGTTGAAATTTATAGAATTTGTAATATATATTTTATATTATATATAAAAATTAATTCTATCCTAACTATCTTCTGTGACAGTTGTTTATGGAAAATAGATTACATCGCTTAATGAGGTAGTACTCTGTCATTAACATGAACTATGTTTTCCTTTCCCATTTATTGGAAGTTGATATGGATTTAGGTTATGTAATTAATATAATAATATCATAGTATATTATAGTTAATTATTTTTTTATGTCATAACGATTGAGAAATGTTCTAATGAGGTGGAAGAATATATAAAACTTAGACTCTTGGTAAAGAACGATGCATCATATTCCGACCGCTTCTTTAGGATTATTCCTAAAGCCTCTCTATATTGGATTTTTGATAAAAAACCTATTGGAAATGGGAAGATAAATTTTTATTTTATTTTTTCTATTATTAGGTGAACCATTTTGTTTTGACTATGAGTAAAGTAGAAGAGATGTGTTTCCCCTTTATAAGGGATGGAGTGGCATTCTTATAAACACCCAAAACTATTCAATAATGGGAAGGCACTATCATGAAACGCCCATCTAAAATTAGAAAAATAATTAATTATAGGATATATAAGGCAGTTCAAAACATTTACAAATTAAAATAATCATATTTTTAAACAGTTTATCCACATTACCTCTAAGGTTACTCTCATTCACCCTTTTAACTTTTTTACCACAAATACTAATTTTTAATTATTTTTATTATTTGTTGAAACAAAAAATTATGATGACCATAATATATAAAACCACATATACTGATTCCAAATATGGAATCCATTTTATCAACTTCAATTAAAATATTTTGAATAATATTGTTAAAAAACCAAAAATTTCGATGAAACACAGTTATTTAAAAAATTTATTTTTCAAGGAAAAAATGACTTTAAATTAACAATAATACTAGTAATATTCATTATATTTATCTATATTTACATATATATATATATATATTATAAATATAATTTAAGAGATTCCACATTTAAATGTTAATTTAATTAATTAAAATGTAGATATATTATTCAATTAAAAACAATTTTCAGAAAAAATGTGTTTTAAAGCCTAAAAAATAATTCTAAAATGCATTAAAAATATAATAAAAAAGTATTAAATTGGATTAAATATATATAAATAATATATATATTATTTTAAAATCAAATTTAAATAAAAATGTCAATTTTAAATTATATAATTTGATAAAAATAAATGACAATTTTAGAACAAAATGATATTTTCTATATTACAATAAAAAATTAGTGTTTTTTGTAAAATAAAAAACATTCACTATAAGTAGATATTTATATGATGATTTAAAATATTATTTTAATTTTTTAAAGTAAAATTTATAAATACCCCGAAGAATTAATTATAATGTTTTCTCAGAGAAAGTAATTAAAATCATTTTTGAAGGAAACATATTTTATTATAGAATAAATTATCATTATCAAAATTGGAGTGTTTTTACTATGAATTTATAAATAAATTTATATTTATTAGAAAATTTCTATATATTTAATCAATTACTAAATACTATTCATACTCTTCAATTTAATAGCGGGATTTTAACGGATATATTTATATAATAATTTTTAAATATTATGTCATGGTTATTTTAATATCAATGTTGTTTATTGTATACTCCATTTAACATAGTCATATTTTAAAATCTGTGGGTGTTTCCTATAATGAATATTTTACAAGGCTTTCAATTTATAATTATAGTTAAATCATTATCATTGAAATAATAGTTGTTCTAATTATTTCTTGATTAAACCAATCCTATGAAATATATTATCTAAAAGTGACTTCAGTGTATATAAAGAAATAAGTTTATGTTCTATTGTGGTCGAATTGGATAAAAAATATTTCCATAATTCCAATGTTTTTTATAAGAAAATAAATATGGGGAGTTATGAAAAATAAAATAAATCACATGTCATAAATAAATTCCAATCACTTCTATGTTAGAAATGTGGGATGAAACACGATAGAAACTGCTTGAATCGAACATAGAGCTTCATTGAATATTAAAGGGGAAGTAATAAACCACATTATTTTAAAAAAGAAATAAAGTGTATTTTTTATAAAATAAATTATAGTAAGATTCCAACTAATGTGTTACCCATCCACTAATTATTCAATAGAAAAGAGTATTGGAAATATGCTAATTAGTGAATTAATATAGAGTTTAATGATGATGATTGTCATCAAAAACCATTTATGAAAAAAGGATAAGGGAAATATCATGTGATCATGAATTTCAAAATAGAATATAAGAATTATTTAATGAAATTTTTACATTTTGTCCACCCCATAAATGCTTATGTTTTATTTTATTTTGGCTCCATCGACACTATTCTATAAAATGAGTTTTTAAAGCGTATCATGTAATGAATCTCTTTATATATTTACTAATTTGGAATATTTTAAATTTGATTTTAAGGAAGGTGCAAATACATCATATTTTTTTGGGGATCATGAAATTTATTGGTGTTTTAGGTTGATTTTCATAGATTCTTTGTCTAACAAAGAAACAACTTGACCATGATGCAAGTCTTAGTGGACATAGTGGAATTCTATAGAAATCATGAAAGGATAAATTATTCATGTCATTAGACAATGGGTGACGGGGTACATAAATGGACCATGTATTGGGAGCCCTCACCAAACCTATGGTAGAGGTAGTGGTGAGGGAAAATGAACATGTATTTAGGAACATTCCATAAGTGTATCTATTATTATCATGTGAAAATAACACCACACCCATAGTATATTTTGTGGTGGAGGCCATGGAAATGTTTTACTATGTTTTGAAATGACAGAAATGGTCAAATCCATCTTCAGATCATGAACTTTCTAAATAGAAATTTTTGTGACATCTATAAGGTCTTATGAATGTGATTTACATTTTATTATTCCATATTTTAATAGATGTTGACTCTTCCTCATGGAAATATATCTTGTCTTTTTGACTTAGAAAATACCTAGATGATCTTTGGTGAGAATGAAATTCTCTCTGATTGATTCTACCAAGGTAGGTTCATCCAACCAAGCTGTAAAATTAAAGTTATAGATTTGGAGGCTTGTTGTTGATGATTGATGATAGATGTGATTGGTTATACAATTATTCTATATCAAGAACACAATTTTCATTTTTATGCTATTATATGTTTCTTCCACTAATGATAGATCCAACCCAAGGTTGGGATTTTTATTTCATGTTTTTTTCACTATTCTTGATTTATATGATGAGAATGAATTAATATATCTAGAAATTAATTCATGAAAAAATCTTCATTGATTAATACATAAAATATATCATTTTCCTATAATTTAGTATTTTATATTGGTTTTGGAATATATTTTTACCTTACCCATTCTTTAGATTCAATTAACAATATCCAAGAAAATAGGTCCTATGTTTGATGTTCACTTTTTTGTTTTGTTCCTTTCTACCTATATTTATATTACACCATTTTCATTATGTTGGTTGGTGAATGATCTATATCCGACAACATGTTTCATAGTATTTTGACTCTATATTTATGCATAATTTTAATTCTGGATCGGTTTTGGGATTGGGGACATGATGAAGGCATGATATTTATGAAGTAAATTCGATGTTGTGGTGGGTGATAGTGGTTTTGGGTTCCTGATCTAGTGAGTATCTTCTTCAAAGGATTGATGATGGTGACACATAATCTTTCCACTTAATCTATGTTTTTTTTGATAATAATCAAAGTGTATGTAAATGAGACAACAATGTCGGTTGAGACGGATGAAATATCTAATGTTTTTGAGAAATTACAACCTACAAGGTATGTAGTTTGGATGAACACGCCTTATGTGGACCCCTCCATGAAACAGCTAGTCTTTTGAGATGATAAAATATCACAAGGACATGTGAAACCAACAAATTCTAGGAGAATCCTATAATGGGTTCATAATTATCATAAGTGTTCCCTTTAGCTATTTTAGTATGGGTGTGTTTATTCATTTATGTTCCCATGAGGTTATAGTGAGGAATCCTTTTCTTACGTACAGGATAAATGATCCCCTCTATAGACTTGTTTTTTTAGAGTAAGGTATCCCTCTTCATAGCTGAGGGTGTGATACTCAATTTATTTTTCTACACATTGGGTCAGATATCATTTGATCTAGGTCTATTCCATGTGTTCCACTACATACTAGGTTATTCTAGATTGGGTATGATATCCTCAATAGGTCATTATATTGATATCAAACCTATGTATTTTTGTATTTTGATTGTTGTCAGTGTTTTACATTCTTTTGGAGTGAGTTAAATTATATGAGATTTATTTTGGATCATCAATAAAAATACATTAGTTTAATTAGAGGAAGGACATGGCCCTGAGGTTAGATTTTTCTTATGAGAATATCCGATTTTATAAATTTCAATGTTATAGAGTTTAATTTATCTTGGATGTTTAATGTTTGTGTAACATCCCAGGTAAATAAAGAATAAATCATTTTCATATATTTTTGAATTAAATATTAATTTTACTTTAGAGGGGTTTCTCTGTTCGATAGCGTACCCGATACGCAACAAAGAGTTTCTTTGAAATCTTACGTTGCACACTAGTAATAAAATAACATTATTTTAAATGGTAGTTAACACATAGCCGTTGTATTAGCGGGAATGAATAGAAATAACTAAAATATGATTATATATGTTTTTTAAAATGTTTTTATATTTACCCAATAAATGATAAAGGCTTAAAATACAAAAATAATTCATTTTTAGGCATATATACTCTAATTTTCACTAAAGGTTCACTTATCGCCTTTTGATAGTGAACCATGATTGAATATAATTTTGGTCACTCTTATACATTCTATTGGACCAAATAATACTCTTCATTAGAATTGGGACATCAAAATTTACTTTGTGTGAATTTTTGTTATTTTTCCGATAAGGTTCATTTTTTAAGGAATAGTGAAAAATGTTGTATTTTAATTCAAAACCTCTTTTTAATATAATATATTTATATAATTATATTATGTTTTGATTTTGTTTTAAAGATAAATTAGAATATATTTTTACCATTTAATCCAATAGTGGTCTTTGAATTTAATTTCACTTTGAAATCGGACTTAAACTAGTGTCAATCTTTTGATACTTATTGTTTCATAAAAACACGCTATTTGCTCTGACAGCAGGGAATTAATTATTAAATTAATTAATGAAACTTATTTGTTTTTAATTTTGTAAAATAGACTTCATTTTTGAATTCTGAATATCAAATATAGCTTAGGGTGAATTTTTGGTATTTTTCTGAAAAACTTCAATATTTGATGAATAGTGAAACCACTAAGTGGTACTCAAAAAACATATTTTTCATTTAAATGAAATTTTACCACCTTTGTGGTTTTAATTTAAAAAATACTACATACATGGTTTTCATTAAGAAGTAAAATGTTGTTCAATGGGATTAAAATAATTTTTTGGTGAACAGTAACTTTTAAGTTTATTAATCATGATTAGAGGTAATTAGTGTAGTTTAAGGTAAAAATAATGTTTTAAAAATACGAAATGACCTAGGCACATGTCCTACACTTATTGGATGTGTCATGGCCGACCAAGAAAATACATGGGTCTCCTTGGGGACCCCATGGAGCCATTTGGTAGGAAAATGACATTATTACCTTTTTATTTAAAGTTAAAATTAAAATGTCACAAACATGTGTTGATTTACTAATACAATTTTTACATGGGGTTATACAAGTCATATTTTTTACTATAAATGTTAATTATAAAGCTAAAACTATTTCCTACATCATTATTGTTTTTATAATTTTTAGACATTAAATAAATTAAATTATTTGTGGCACCATGATGATGCAGTGATTACCTCATTATTTAACGATTTAAAAAAATGAAAAGATAATGTAAAATATAAGACATACACATCTCAAAAACCTATTTTATTGGTGTATTTAGAACCCTTATCACCTTATCCTCGAAAAAAATCATTGTGGGACCATTAAAATCCAAAACTCATTTGAAAATATAGTAACATTTTATACCTTTGCAAGAGTGCCCCTCCTCTCCTCTTATAAAAGGCCCCCACCTCTACCTCCTTACCCACACCTCTCAAGCCTTTGTTTCGGCCAATCTCTGATATTTCTGTCTCTCCACATCCCTCTATTACTCCTAGAAGCTTCACTTTGTCCAGAAGTCTTCCCAAGGAAGCCTTTAAGCTCAAATCTAAGAGAGTTACCCGATTCTAAGGTAACGTCTTCACTTGTGTTCTTTTGTTTTATTTTGCTTCTCCAACCCCCTAAATTCATTTTATTATTTTCTTTTGTAACAACTAAATTATCTTCAATATACTAGGATGTTTTTATAAGAAGTATTAGAGCTACACTTACACACACCTACATCTAATGGTTAAATAACATACTATTTCTGTCTATGGTGAATTTCTGCCTCACAAAATGATGATTATTCAATATTCTTTTAACAACATGAAAGGTGGCCATTAAGATGTCACTATATTTATATATGATATATAATATGATTATTTTTTCCTTAATCTTCTGTATTTTTCATTTATGGAATACCTTTATGGTTTGCATTATGGGTATACGTGATATCTTCTCCATGAACGGTGCATTTGATTTCTTATCCCCAAATGTAATGTACTATTATAAGTACATATATATAATGGATATATATGATGTATGATACATCTAAATGATTAATATAATTCTGGAATTAAAATATACATATCTCTCATTTAGTTTTAATTCCACTAATATAACATAGAAATGAAAGTAGCGTTCATGCGTACGTACGGCTTATCGTCTCCATGAACGGTGCATTTCATTTCATACCTCTAAATGATTATGTAATATTATAAATACATGTATATGCTGGATATATATGATATATATGATTTCCAAATCATGAATATCATTTTGGATATAATGAACCTTTGACCACAGGAACAACATGTAATTGTAAGAAGTCAACTTTAGACTCTATAACCAAATATCGACAGAACAAACATTATTAACATAAATGATTACATAATCTTTACAAAATGGAAATAAGTGATATAAAAGGAATAATTAACTTGAAAAGGGTTCTTAAGAAAATATAAATTAACTCAATTTTATTATTAAGGATGTTAAAGAACGATCGAGTCAAGTCGGACCCGAGGTAAGGGACCTCGTCTCAATCTCCATTCATTGTGGCATATTTCGTTTTATACACAACTTTCTTTTATAAGGTGTATAAACCCCTTTGACTTTTAATTTTATACAAAAGGAATCTTTTCTATGAAGCGCATTACTAAACGACAACAAGGAATGTTTCTTCTAACGTACGCGGTGACAACGACCCTTTTCCGCCGCCACGAGTATTATTTGGTCTTTGGCTTCTTCAACAAGCCGTATTGTTTTTTTTAAAATGATATAAATACCATATACTGTTTTATGAATATTGGTATTGAAAAGGGTTTTTATAATGGATTTTTTATGTCTATATATTTAGGTGATATATTGTGATCAAAGTGTGGAGATGTTTTCTTTCCATTATATTTGTTTTATGTCTTATGATTTTATAATGCTACTTGGACATTTGAAGGGTGGTTAAGTGATAAACCATATGAAGGGTGGTGCCGTGAATACCAGGATAGGTGGTTACGTTATAACCTCCAATTCATTGGGTATGGAAGTCGGCCGTATGGCTATTCCATTAAGTGATATCTGTGGAAGTCGACCGTATGGTTATTCCATTTAAGTACGTTTATGTCCCAAGTTACATTTATATGTTATGTGATCTTTATATGGGTTTTATGGTAATCTTTTGTTTAAAAAAGGGTATTTAATGAACTTTTATTCAGTGAAGATATTTTACTACTTCATAAATGTGAAAATTATTACTTTGATAAAGTATACACGGTTTACTTATTATTTTGAAAAACTACAAGTTTTTATTGATTGTGTATCCCTTACTGAGCTTTTTATGCTCACCCCAAGTTTTTTTAAAATGTTTTTTATAGGACATAATGTGGAATAGGGTCAATGATGGGATCATGGGAAAGTCATGCTATCTAAAACATGGAACTATACATGTTTCCTTTTAAGAGTTTTTATTTTATGGAAACTTAGTAGATGTTTCTACTTTGTAATCTTTTGAGATGTAATAGTTATGTCATAATTCTCTAAAACTCTAAATCGTGAAAATAACCTCAATGTGGATTATTCATTTAATTCAATATTAAGTGAGGTTTAATTCAAAGGCCTTATAGTTGGTATCAGAGTTCGGTTTAGACAACTTTAGGAGTTATAAAATTGTTAAATTATGAATTAATTTATGGTATTACTGAAATGATATAGAATTCAAAGATTACATGATGCTTCGCCTAAGATATTTATGTGTTCAGAATGGTTTTCCACAGAGAAAACAAGGCAGATATGTTGGGACGACATCATGAGGAAGACAACCTTCCAAATCATCAACCTAAGATAGTCATAATTGAAACTGAACAGTTTGTTGCAGTGATGGCACAATTGACTCAGGCTATAAATGGTGGTTGTATCCATGCAAGAGATCAGCCAGATCAACCACAGAGGAACATGTCAGTGGTGAAACATTTCATGAGGCAACATCCCCCATCATTTAGAGGATCAACTGACCCTGTGCTAGCTGAAGGGTGGATTAAAGCGCTGGAGAAGATTTTTGATGTCATGGGGTGTTCAGAACATCAAAAGGATTGTCTTGTTGTTTACCGTTTTGAAGGTGAAGCTAATCAGTGGTGGTCGATGGTAAAAAATATCCGGGATAGTGATGAGATTGATGATCTTCACTGGGACGAATTCAAAGGTATTTTTCTTAAGAAATAATTTCCTAAGGTGGTTCGTCTTAGGATGGAAAAACAGTTCCAAGAATTGAGGCAGGAGGATGACTCAGTGGATGCTTATGAAGAAAAGTTCACTCGATTGGCAAGGTATGCTCCCAACATCATACAAGATTTTGATAGTAAAATAAACCATTTTTACTCAGCGTTAAAGCCAAGGTATCGAAGGAATTTATCTTTTCGTGAGTTCAAAATTTATGAAAAACTTATTCGATGTGCGGAGAAGGTGGAAATGGATTTTTCCGATGATCAGGTGATCTTTGACAAACAACAGAACAAGAGGTCCAGATGGCAGGAAAAATGGAAGAATTTATCAAAGAAACAAGGAGGTAAGAAAACCAAATATCCATCCTGTGATAAGTGTGGTATAATGCATCCTGGAGAATGTTTATCCAAGTCTGGAAAGTGCTTTTAGTGTGGTAAGTCTGGTCATATTGCTCGTAACATTAAGGAAGATGATCAAGTTGGAATTGAAAAGCCACCTGTAAGATGTTTTAAGTGTAAATGAAATTGGTCATTACAAAAAATTAGTGTCTAATGAAGAACTCAACTGGGGGAAAGCAGCCAGACTACATGCAGAAAGGGGTGGTCAAATCCTTTACAACTACTTCAGCAGATGTTGGGCCATCAAATGAATTAGTATCAGGTACACTATTTGTTTGTTCAGATTATGCCAATGTGTTGTTTGATTTAGGGTCTACACATTCATTCATTTCTGAGAAGTTTTCTAGTAAATTGGAAATTCCATCTCAAGATATGAATCCTGAACTTATAGTAAAAACACCTGGAGAAAACGTTGAGACAAAAATAAATTATAAGAACCTTACTATCCTTGTGTGCGGAAAGAATCTACCAGCAAACCTTATTGTTTTTCCTCTAGTAGAGTTTGATGTTATTTTGGTCATGGATTGGCTTTCAGTTTATCATGCTAAGATTGACTGGAGAGCTAAAATGGTTTCTTTTCAGAAATACTTTCAGTTTGTGTTCACGAATGAACCCTTGATTTTGATAACATATCTGGAAGTTGAAAAACTAGTAAAAGATGGAAATGAATGTTACCTTGCACATATTGTTGAAAATAAAGGAACTGTTCAGATTAATTATGTGCCCATGGTAAATGAGTATCTTGAAGTTTTTCCTGATGAGTTTCCTGGTATTATTCATGATCGGGAATTTGAATTTATTGTTGACTTAGTTCGTGATTCTAAGCCAATTTCAAAACCCCCTTATCGAATGGCTCAAGTTGAACTTTTAGAGTTAAAGAAGCAATTGCATGAGTTATTAGATAATGGTTTCATTCGACCTAGAACACACCATGGGGTGCTCCTGTATTTTTTGTTAAAGAGAAAGATGGTTCAATGAGACTTTGCATTTATTATAGAGCCTTGAATAACATTACTGTTAAGAACAAGTATCTTTTTCCTCATATCGATGATTTATTTGATCATCTCCAGGGAGCTCAGTATTTTTCAAAGATTGACTTGAGGTCGGGGTATCATCAGTTGAAATTAAAATAAGAAAACGTTTCGAAGACTGCGTTCCATACTAGATATGGCCATTATGAATTTGTAGTTATGCCTTTTGGGTTAACCAATGCACCTGCTGTATTCATGGACCTTATGAATAGAATTTTAAATGAGTTCTTGGATATGTTTTTGGTTGTTTTCATTGATGATATTTTGGTGTTTTCTAAAAGTAAAGAGGAGCATGAAAGTAATTTAAGGGTTATCTTGCAAACCATAAAATGAAATGAAACTATATGGAAAATTCATCAAGTGTGATTTTTGGTTACAACAAATTTCTTTCCTTGGTCACATTGTTTCAAAAAATGGAATAACTATTGATCCTGCTAAAACAAAAGTTGTTTAAGAATGGACAAGACCCACAAATGTAACCGAGTTCCATAGTTTTCTTGGTTTGACAGGTTACTAGAAAAGGTTTGTTGAAAATTTTTCACGATTATCTAGTCCAATGACTAAGCTAACTCAGAAGGGTGTTAAGTTTATCTGGAAAAAAGAATGTGATAATTGTTTTCAGGAGTTGAAAAGAAGATTGGTGAATACTCCAGTTTTGGCACTTCCTTCCAGGAATGGTGAGTTTGTTATCTACAGTGACGCTTCATTGAAAGGACATGGATGTGTCCTTATGCAGAATGATTAGGTAATTTCATATGCTTCACGTCAATTGAAAACTCATGAGGTAAATTACCCTACAGATGATTTAGAATTAGCTACTATTTTTTTTTTGCTCTAAAAATTTGGAGGCATCATTTGTAAGGAGTAAAGTTTGAAATATATACTGATCACAAAAGTTTAAATTATATATTAACTCAGAAAGAATTGAACATGAGATAGAGGAGATGGCTGAAATTAATCAAAGATTATGATTGTATAATTCATTACCATCAGGGAAAATCAAATAAAGTGGCTGATGCTTTGAGTTGAAAAAGTAATGCTTCATTAACAATGAAACGTTTGGAATGAGATCCTTTGGTTTTTGATTTGATGAAATTTGGAATAGAAGTTTTTGGTCCAGAAAGTTCTTATGTTTTGTTTCAGGTATCAGTGAGATCATCTCTATCAGACAGAATCAAGCAAGCATAGAAGAAAGACAGTGGGTTGGAGAAAAAGGTAGAGCTGGTTCAGAAGGTTATGTTACCAGAATTCAACATTGATAATGATTGAGTTTTGAGGTTTGGGAAGAGATTATGTGTGCCTGGTGATTCATAGTAGAAGAATGATTTGTTATGTGAGGCTCATAGTTCCCCATTTTCAGTTCATCCTAGCAGTACTAAGATGTACAGAGATCTGCGGGAGTATTACTGATAGGATGGAATGAAAAGCGATATTACTGATTTTACTGTGAAGTGTTTGACTTGTCAGTAGGTTAAAGCAGAATGGAAGTTACTGAAAGGGATTCTTCAGCCTCTACCAGTGCCAGAGTGGAAATGGTAATATATATCCATGGACTTTGTTGTGGGATTACTGAAGACATCTAGGGGTAATAATGAAATCTGGGTTATTGTTGATCAATTGACTAAATCTTCTCATTTCCTTCCTATTCGAGATACTTTGACTCTAGATCAACTTTCTCAATTGTATCTTAAAGAGATAGTCAGGTTACATGGAGTTCCCCTCTCCATGGTATCTGATCGTGACCCCAGGTTTACTTCTAGCTTTTGGAAGGGCCTTCAAAAGTCGTTGGGTACAGAATTAAATTTTAGTGTAGCTTTTCATCCGAAATCAGATGGGCAGTCAGAACGAAAAATTCAGACATTGGAGGATATGCTACATGCTTGTTTGACGGATTATCAGGGAAGTTGGGACCAACATCTTTCTTTGGTTTAGTTTTCTTATAATAACAGTTTTCATTCTAGTATACAGATGGAACCATTTGAGGCATTATATAGGAAGCGGTGCCAAACTCCAGCTTTTTGGGATGAGGTGGGTGAAAGGAAACTGATGGGACCAGAATTGGTAGAAGAGATGGAAGAAAAAGTTCAGTTGATTCAGAAACAAATGAGAATATCTCAGAGCAGACAGAAAATTTATGCAGATAAACGGAGGAAGGATCTATCTTTCGAGGTAGGTAATCGTATTTTTCTCAAGGTTTCTCCATGGAAAAGTGTGATGCGATTTGTTAAGAAAGGAACGCTGAGTCCAAGGTTCATTAGAGCATATGAAATTCTTGAGAAAGTAGGATCAGTTGCTTACCGAGTGCTTTACCTCCGAGTTTATTTCAGGTACACAATTTTTTTCATATTTCGATGTTGAGAAAGTATATACCAGATCCATCTCATGTTTTGAGCCCAGAGGTAGTTCAGTTGGAAGAGAATCTCTATTATGAAGAACAACCCGTCTAGATTCTTGACCGAAGAGAGCAAGTATTGCAAAATAAAGTAATTCACCAGGTAATGTTTTTGTGGAAAAACTATATGATTGAATAGGCAACATGAGAATCTGAAAACTCTATGAGGGATAAATACCCCCACTTATTTTGATAAGTGAATAAAATTGCAGGGACACAATTCTCAAAATGGGGGAAAATGTAACATCCCAGGTAAATAAAGAATAAAGAATTTCCATATATTTGAGAATTAAATATTAATTTTACTTTAAAGGGGTTTCTATGTTCGATAACGTACCCAATACATAACAAAGAGTTTTTTTTGAAATCTTACGTTGCACACTAGAAATAAAATAATATTATTTTAAATGGTGGTTAACACGTAGCAGTTGTATTGGCGGGAATGAATATAAATAACTAAAATATGATTATATATGTTTTTTTAAATGTTTTTATATTTACCCAATAAAAGATAAAGGCTTTAAATACAAAAATAATTCATTTTTAGGCATATATACTCTAATTTCCACTAAAGGTTCGCTTATCTCCTTTTGATAGAGAACTGTCATTAAATATAGTTTTGGTCACTCTTATACATTCTATTGGACCAAATAAAAATCTTCTTTAGAATTGGGACATCAAAATTTACTTTGTGTGAATTTTTGGTATTTTTCAAATAAAGTTCATTTTTAATGAATAGTGAAAAATGTTGTATTTTAATTCAAAACCACTTTTTAATATAATTTATTTATTTGATTAGATTATATTTTGAATTGGTTTTAAAGTGAAATTAGAATATATTTTTACCATCTAATCCAATATTTCTCATTGGAATTTATTTCACTTTGAAATCGGACTTAAACTAGTGTCAATCTTTTGATACCTATTGTTTCATAAAAACAGGCTATTTGCTATGACAGCAGGAATTAATTATTAAATTAATTAATTCAACTAATATGTTTTTAATTTTTCAAAATAGACTTCATTTTTGAATTCGGAATATCAAATATATCTTAGGGTGAATTTTTGGTATTTTTCAAAAAAACTTCAATTTTTGATGAATAGTGAAACCACTAAGTGGTATTTAAAAAACTGATCATTCGTTTAATTGAAATTTTACCACCTTTGTGTTTTTAATTTCAAAAATCTGACATACATGGTTTTCATTAAGAAGTAAAATGTGGTTCAATGGGTTTAAAATAATTTTTTGGTAAATAGTAACTTTGAAGTTTATTAATCGCAATTAGAGGTAATTAGTGTAGTTTAAGGTAAAAATAATATTTTAAAAATATGAAATGACCTAGACACTTGTCCTGCCCTTATTGGATGTGTCATGGAAGACCAAGACAATCCATGGGTCATCTTGGGGACCCCATGGAGCCACTTTGGTAGGAAAATGACATTAATACCTTTTTATTTAAAGTTAAAATTAAAATGTCACAAACATGTGTTGTTTTACTAAAAAAAATTTACATGGGGTTATAAAAGTCAGAATTTTGACACTAAATATTCATTATAAAGCTAAAATTATTTACTACATCGTGATATTTTTTTATAATTTTTAAAGATTAAATAAATTAAATTATTTATGGCATCATGATGATGCAGCGATTACCTCATTATTTAACGATTTAAAAATATGAAAAGATAATGTAAAATCTAAGACCTAAACATGTCAAAAACCTATGGTATTGTGGATTTCGAACCCTTATAACCTTAACCTCTAAACACATCATTCTAGGACCATTAAAATCCGAAAAACATTTGAAAATAAAGTAACATTTTATACCTTTCCATGAGTGCCCCTCCTCTCCTCTTATAAAAGGACCCCATCTCTACCTCCTTACCCACACCTCTCAAGACTTATGTTCATCCAATATCTGCTCTTTTTGTCTCTCCACATCCCTCTCTTACTCCTAGAGTCCTCACGTTGGGCAGAAGTCTTCCCAATGAAGCCTTTGAGATCAAATCTAAGAGAGTTACCCAATTCTAAGGTAACGTCTTCACTTGTGTTCTTTTGTTTTATTTTGCTTCTCCAATCCCCTAAAATCTTTTTATTATTTTATTTTGTAAAAAATACAGTATCTTCAATATACTAGGATGTTGTTATAAGAAGGATTCGAGCTACACTTACACACACCTACATCTAATGGTTAATGAACATACTATTTCTGTGGATGGTGAATTTCTGCCTCACGAAACGATGATTGTTCAATATTCTATTAACACCTTCAATGTTGGCCATTAAGATTTCACTATATTTATATATGATATATAATATGTTTATGTTTTCCTTAAGTTTATTTATTTTTCATTTATTTCATACCTTTATGGTTTCCATTATGGGTATACGCGATATCTTCATTTTAGAAAGTGCGGACTACAGCCCCCTCAAAGTGATTTGATTCCTTAATGCCATATGTGGGACGTATAAAGGATGGAGTTAAAGTTATTATATATGATGTTATAATGGAATTATAATATACCTTTATATCATTATTATTTATTTCCATTAAAGAATGAGATAGAAATGAATGTAGCGTTCATACGTACGTACGGATTACCGTCTCCATGAACGGTGCATTTCATTTCTTATCCCCAAATGTAATGTACTATTATAAGTACATATATATAATGGATATATATGATGTATGATACATCTAAATGATTAATATAATCATAGAATTAAAATATACATATCTCTCATTTATTTTTAATTCCATTAATATGACATAGAAATGAAAGTAGCGTTCATGTGTACGTACGACTTACCATCTCCATGAATGGTGCATTTCATTTCTTACCTCTAAATGATTATTTAATATTATAAATACATGTATATTCTGGATATATATGATATGTATGATATACAAACCATGAATATCATTCTGGATATAATGAACCTTTGACCATAGGAACAACATGTAATTGTAAGAAGTCCACTTTCGACTTAAGAACCAAATATCGACAAAACAAACATTATTAACATAAATGATTAAATAATGTTTATAACATGGAAATAAGTGATATATAAGGAATACTAAACTTGAAAAAGGTTCTTAATCAAGTAGAAATTAACTCAAGTTTATTATTCAGGATGTTAAAGAATGATCGAGTCAAGTCGGACCCGAGGTAAGGGACCTCGTCTCAATCTCCTTTCATTGAGGAATATTTTGTTTTATACACAACATTCTTTTATACGGTGTATAAACTCCATTGACTTTTACTTTTATACAAAGGAATCTTTTCTACGAAGCGCTTTACTAAACAAAAAAAGGAATGATTCTTCTAACGTATGTGGTGACAACGACCCTTTTCCGCCGCCGCGAGTATTATTTGGTCTTTGGCTTCTTCAACAAGCCGTAATGTTTTTTTAATGAAAAAATACCATATACTATTTTATGCATTTTGGTATTGAAAAGTGTTTTTATAATGGATTTGTTATGTCAATATATTTAAGTGATATATTGTGATCATAGTGTGGAGATGTTTTCTTTCCATTATATTTGTTTTATATCTTATGATTTTATAATGGTAATTGGACATTTGACGGGTGGTTACGTGATAAACCATATGAAGGGTGGTGCCGTGAATACCAGGAGGGGTGGTTACATTATAACCTCCAATGCATTGGGTATGGAAGTCGGCCGTATGGCTATTCCATTCAGTGATATGTGTGGAAGTCGACCGTATGGTTATTCCATTTAAATATGTTTATGTCCCAAGTTACCTTTATATGTTATGTGATCTTTATATGGGTTTTATGGGAATCTATTGGTTACAAAAGGCTATGTAATGAACTTTTATTTAGTGAAGAGTTTTTACTACTTCATAAAGGTGAAAAGTATTACTTTGATAAAGTATACATGGTTTACTTGTTGTTTTAAAAAACTAATAGTTTTCAATCATTGTGTATCCCTTACTGAGCATTTTATTCTCACACCAAGTTTTTTTGAATTGTTTTTCATAGGACTGAATGTGGAATAGGGTCAAGGATGGGATCAAGGGAAAGTCATGCTATCTAAAACATGGAACTACACACGTTTCCTTTTAAGATTTTTTATATTATGGAAACATAGTAGAAGTTTCTACTTTGTAATCTTTTGAGATGTAATAGTTATGTCCTATTTCTCTAAAACTCTAAACCGTGAATAGATCCTCAATGTGAATTATTCATTTAATTCAATATTAAGTAAGTTTTATGGTCGGGGCCTTATAGTTTTTCAATTTCAAGGGGTCCTACAATGTATTTCCATACATCGCTCTTCATAGGCTCTACATGTATGTGTCATGTCCTATGTAGATAATAGACAATTTGATGAATCCCTCAGTGGATAAAAGGATGGTGGAGATTAGTTGGGCTAATTAGACCATCGATGAATCCATGAGTTTCATTTTGACATTAGTAATCATTTTTAAAGGTTGAAATAATCTATATTTTTTGTGGGATTATATTTGGTTACTTTATTTAATTTAATCATCATTCAAACTCTGATGTGGTGTTGGATTTTATTCTTGAATTCATAATAACACTTATTTAAATTCTACATTATAATAGTGTGTGGATGTGTGTGTGTGTGTGTAATGTTGATTTACACTATAGCCTACTATGTGTGTGATATGTCTACTCAGCATAGTCTAGAATTGATGGACTATTGGGGAATGGATTTAATGGTTACTCTTGGTATACCACTTTTAAGGATGGCAAAAATGGGGTTGGTTATATTAGAGTGGTATCAAACTAGGTTTTTGTCAGATTATAAGAGTTTCCTGATAGTCTAGTTATGATAATTGGCGTTGGAACTAGGGAAACAATTTTAATGTGTGTCACGTTCATCACTCGGAATTGGGAACCAGTAATGGTGTGGTGGTCAAGTTATCCATTCACTAGGACCCTAATAACATTAATGTTGACTTAGTAGCTATAGGAATTGGTTGGGGGCTAACTTTGGTACCTAAATCATGTAAGAATGGGTTGTCATTTCCATGGATTTCTTGATTCATATCCTTATATATGATATATTCACCAGGGTCCATCATGACTATTTTAGAATGGCTCTACATTGACATCCATCTTGGATTCCATTTCAAGATCATGATGAATATCTATTTAAATTTTTGGATTTAGTCCAAGGACCTATGAAAGAGGTGATTCCTATGACTATACTCCCAGTAGTACCTCTGCCAATTGATTTGTTGGTTGTTCTGGTGGTACCAGAATATGAATCACATGGACTTGTCTCACTACATGAGTTATAGAGATATAGAATAGTTAGGTTTAATGGTGAGATAGACCATAGGCTATAGAGTAATATCATGATATATAAGTTATAATATTATACCTCATAAGGACCCCTCCTGAACAAATTATGGTCATGGTATAAATACATCTCCATGGACCAATATAGAGTTATTAGATATTGTTTCGCTGACACATGATAAGGTGTTTCTCACCTAGTAATACATAAAGAGCCTCTTCATAGATGAATTTATCCACCAATGTTGTGATAAGTGTGTATCCAGGTGATTATGGAGATCCAATATGGTAAACATATAGTCATAGAATACATTTCAAGGTTCACTAACATCTCAGGGTATTCCATGGATATCATTCATGATGTATACATTCAAGAAAACAATATTGATCCTAGTGTTTTATGAGATATCCAATCTCGGATGGTACTCATTACATCCCTTCGTATGTTTGGGTGCTAGAGTATGCCTTGGTTATACATGGAATATTAGAAGAGTATTCTTCGATGATGAGTTCTAGAAATTGGAACCCTAGAGTTGAGACCCCATTAAGAAGTAGTTTACGTCATCCTTATGGACCCTGATGAATGAGGGAATTCCAGAGACTATATCCAGATAGAGGATTAGCTGCTTAGAGTTATCATTGTGATTCTAGATAGTATAGGGAGAGTCTATGCTTCTCCTATAATGAGAGAGGAAATATCATATAGGATTTACCAACACGATATATATATATATATTACATGGAATTAGTTGATCTTCCACCAAGGAGGAGGAAATGACTTCAGAGGGGAGGTCTAAAGTTTAGAATATAGGCGATGGGAGAGCTGCACGAGGTGGAAGATATTCTGATCCATTTCCAATTCCACCAACCATAGGGGGTCCACAATAATCTCAGGGAGCTCGCGGTTAGGTATATGGATGGATGCATGTAATGATGGGTTTTAAAATAGTGTCTCAAAATATGATTTTTTGATCGATATATGTATACACTACATTGGATGTATTTTTGATAGACACAGGTATGATACAATCCTTCCTTGCTACATCCCTTGTTCAAGACTCGAATATTCCACTGCATCATTTTTCTAATAATTTTATCTTATAGACCCCTACCATGGGATATTCTATGATCAGAACCATTTTACAACTATGTAATCTAAATCTCATTGGAGATATATTCATATTTGATATCTTTATTATTGTGATGAGACCCTATGATTTTATTCTAGCTACGGACTATCTCTCTATTGTCCATGTATAGATTTACTATTTCATGAAGATGATGATGTCATTGAGGGTTAATGGGATGTTATTTTCTTTCCTTAGGGAAAAATAATCCTACGTAGAGTAGGGTGGGATTTTACATTGGAGGACATATCTAATTTCTTTTTTTGGCCAATGTATCCCTTATAGTATTATATGTTTTGAGATTTTATATTCCTAAATTGGTGTAGGAGTGTGAAAAGTATATCCTAAGGTTATGTCAGGAATACCTACCAATTGATATATCAACTAATCCATATAACAACACCATGTTTTAAACTAATATATGTTCTAGAATATAAAATGTCCACATAGATATGTGAGAGATGAAATATAAATTAAAGGATCTCTATAGGAAGGCATTTGATAGACCCACTATGTTTCCTAGGGCATCCCCGATGTTGTTCACCAAAAAGGATAATAAGAGTTTCTGTTTATGGATGGATTACTATCCCATAAATCAAGTAAATAAAATTATTAATTATCCATTATAAAGAATCAATGATCACTTCAACTAGATGAAAGTGGTGTTTGGTTCTAAAAGATTTACCATTGGTTGATTTATCACCACCATTTAGGTCAAGAAGATGTTGTATTACTGATGAAATTCTATTATTTCAATAGATATTAATATTATTTTTGGAATCCCATATATGTGATGAATACCTTATCATTGTTCATGAGCCTCATGAACCAGATCATTCATCCCTTCTTTGATCGGTTTGTGGTACTCTTCATAGATGATATCCTTATGCACTCAATATCAATGTATGAGTACACATGGAATTTTATGATGGTCTTGTATGAACAATGATGTAACTATATTTATGAGATTCCCTTTATGTGTTAGTTCTAGATTCATGGTGTCCATTTTTTGCAACATCTTATCTCATAGGAGAGAGTGGATGTGGATCCAAAAAAGGTTGATGTTTTTCTCTATTGTGAGCCACCCAAAGGATTGACTATGTTATGTAGATTCCTTGGGATCATAGTCTATTTTAGAGATTAATTAAAAATATTTCAAGGATTATAGAGCCTTTGACTACCTAGAACAAAATGGGGAACCATTTCACATGGTTGGAGGAGTGTTAGTTTTATTTTTTGGTGAAGCGATAGAGGTTGAATATTGCCCAAATCATGTGACTACTAAAGGATTTCGTTGGGTATGTAGAGTTTCGCGATACATAAAATTCTAGGGTTGATGTAATCTGATGTAGAGGAAGATAGTTATTTCTTATGGGTCTTCATAATATATACCCTATGAGAATAATCGTATGACCCATGATATGTAGCTAATAGATGCGTTGTTGACCCTAAATTCTAAGTGGTATTATCTTATGAGAGAGTGATTCATCCGATATAATGACCATAAAAATCTCAAATATACCTTCTCATATAAAGAACATTTCCTAAGGTAGAGGTGATGTATAAAGATAAAGTTGGACTCTGATATTTATATAGTCAATACACATGATAAGGGTAACATGGTGGAGAATTTTTTCATTAGAAAGTCCTATTCACTGTTGTTGATTAAATTTGTATTGCAATTGGACTCTTTAATTTTGACCCTTTTTGATAAGTTTAGAGTATTTTAACTTTGATAAATGGTTTTGGATCCACCTACTCTTTACTTTTTTAGTGAAGTGTAGCTTAGGATATTGATTTTTAGGTCTTTTATGACCATATATTCATAGGGAGATATCCTATTGTATTTTATGAAGGTGGGAATTACATTACCATTTTTTGATAATAGATAATAGTTTATTATTTCACCATAGGAGTAGGAAAAAAGGGAGTTTCGTACATACACCTTTTTGGTACATCCATGACCAGAAAATGTATACCCATATATTTGGTTTCAGTTTTAGTGGCTAGGCATTAATTTGATTGTAGCTATGTTCATTTGTTGATGCCTTTATTTCCAAGTATTGAAGGTCAAGAATTATGTGTCCAGGGGTTTGATATCAAATTTTGTGGATCTAAACTAGAGGCGGGAAATTGAATTCATAGATTTTGTGTTGGGACACCCTTTCTCAACTGGAGGTCATTATGCTGTCAGGGTGGGCATAGTCTGAGACACTATGTTATCTCATTTCTTATCGAGTTGAGGACAGATTTTAGTGTAGTGTATTGGAAGCCTTTATATGAATGATATATTATGGCTTAATGGATTTTCCTCTATGATATTTATATACTATAATTACCCCTCACATCATGATTACAGAGATATTTTTAAGATACTACCATGACTCAATTGTAGTTGAATATGATGTTCCCCCCAGAAAGATAGCTAAACTAAGGGGACCATATAAGTTCTGGAGGATATGTTGAAAGAATGAATATTATATTATTATTATATCAATAAGGATCATATACCCTTTTTAATTTAATTTACAATAATATTTACAATTCAACTACTAGTATGGAACAATTTAAGGCAGTATACAGGAGACTCTGTAGGTCCCTACTATATTAGAATGATTTAGGAGTGACTGTGCTTATTAGTCAAAAGTTGGTGAAAGTGACAACATAGATGGTTTTGATCATCCAAGATCTTATGAGGGATATCCAAAACCATCATAAGTCCTCTATGGACTGATTAATGAGGTATTTGGTGTTTTATTAGGGATTCCATGTGTTTATGAAAGTGTCAACTCCGAGAGGACAATATATATATTTTTGGATAAAACGTTATCTTCAATGTTCATTTTACATTTTAGGATATTGTGTAGAGTCATAAAGGAACAATAATGCTTGAATAAACCACAAAAATTATACCAGGTTCATGATGTCTTCTTTATGTCATAAATTAGTAGAAATGTTCACGACCAAAATCATATTATTGACAGGGGGAGCTGGACATTGAGAATATATCCACCTTCTCAGAATACATGTTGGTGACCAAGGTTTAGCGAGAGTTGTAGAGACCCGATGCTTAACGTACATGGACATTACATTACATTTTCGGAATACTTACTACATAACAAATACACACACACAAGGATCGTAATAGTTTAGTGTCTTTGGAAACTTGGAATATAATCTTCTAATCGTGGTGAAAGATCTTCAACATCTCCCATAAAGATCTTCCCTTTTTTTACCTAAAAACTTTCTTTATATCCTGGGGAAAATAAAACATAAAAGGGTGAGCTCAAATTCTCAGTAAGGGTAAACAAAAGAAATATCAATCACATCATATTCATAAGAACATAACATTTTGGAAATCATAACCTGCAAAAGAGAGAATAATTTCATAACATGGGATAAATCATGGCAGTGAAATGTAATCACAATAATCATAACATAAAACATGAAACTTTGTGGCATTCACACATAATCATAGAGAATCATTTCTTGTTAGTCAAGACTCATTGCCAAGACTATCTTAGTGGACAAGGTCCCTTTCTGAATCGAGTAACCCTCGTTTCAGTCCTGTTTCACTGAACCGGTATAACCTACCATTCCAGCCATGTCTATCTCATGAGATATAAAATCTTTACCCAATGCATTGGAGGGAGATATAGGTCCCACCCATCTCATAATGATACCATTCTTATGTGTGCCACAAAATCATAAATCATACATCATTGCATAACCCATGTAATAAAAATGGGATTCTTAAACAACATGACATCATAAAACCATTCTTATAAGATAAAGGAATTCATAAACATAATTTCATCACAACATAGTCAAATCAATGGAAAAATATGGATAGAAACAGAACCCTTTATTATCTTAGATGGAAAGTAATTTTGATAAAACACTTGAATTGAATTCTTGAGGAAAATATCCTTTCTTCTTCAAAATCAATTTCTTTTCACAAAACATCATGCAATTTTAAAAGAAATATATTTTATTGAAAATAGTCATGAAATCTATTGGAGGAAGCTTCATGAAAATAAGGATTTATAAAACCGTAAAAATCCGTTCGTGTCGTATAAGTTAAAAACATTCTTCGTACTTTTGTCGAAAAAGTCAAAAAATCACCTCGTACTAAAAAGCGACAAAAGATTCCTTTCATATTCTTTACTAAAAACTCACCGAAGGGTAAAAATGGATTTAAACAATTGTAGGTGGATGGAAATAATATTACATATTTATGAAACATGGATGTGGATGATAAAATACACCCCAGTGAATACATACGAATAAACAATCTCGGATAAAAATGAGATTGTGATATTTCCCTTACCTTAGGTCCGACTTGCTTTGTAAGTGTCCGAACCTCCTGTATAATGATTTAAATCATGTTATTGACTTATTCCAGAATCATATTAATTGTTATTATATCATATATGGTCCACTTATGACTTTATATTACCCGTTCTATTGTAAATTTATGTTAAAGTAGCATTTTGGGTAAAATCGTCTCATTTGTCGTTCGTGTTTTTAACTTGTAATTATTCATATGATTACTTATATCATGATTAATTAATTCCAGAATATAAAACATGATTTATATATATATATATTCATAATATACATATATAATAAATCAGTAAATGGAAATAAATACACCGTTCATGGAGACGGTAGTCCGTACGTACGCATGAACGCTGTTTTCGTTTCCTTATTGAAGTGAATGGAATTAAGTAGATGACATACATATAAATTTACATAAATACATTATCATTATTATGTCATATATTTCATTAGTACTTATTATATATACTTTATAATCATTCATGAATGGTTAATCATTGAGAATGAATCTCATCGCGTCGTGGAGACGGTATTCCGTACGTACGCACGAGCGATGATATCGTTCCCATGGTCATGGAATTGTGTTGAAGTGTATGTATACTATTTCAGTATAAATATCACTTTATTATAATCATATATAGTTACCCATTAAACCATTATACCCATCCAATTAAGGTGGTGGCGGAAAATAGATTACACCACGGCGTGGAGACGGTATTCCGTACGTACACACGCGCGGTGATTTCCTTTTTTCCATAGGATGGATAGAAGGTTAATTAGAGTTGTTTCATATTTATAATAACATATCAGTATATAAGAAATACTGATGTTATTACTTTATCATTAAACAAATAAAGAAGAAGAAGTTGAAGAAGAAAGAAATTGAAAAGATCGGTAATGGATATTACCTCTTCTTCGAAAAGCCTCTTTGAATCCTCCACTTAGGAAACTAAGATTGGTCTTTGAAGAAGACCAGGACCTCTAGGATTATTCTAGGGAAGTGGAGAGGAGAAAATGGCAGGGGTTGGCCGAGCTTGAGTGCTCAAATTGGTGTGAGGAGGAGGGGGAGGAGGTGCCCTTTTATAAGGGAGGAGAGGGGCACCTTAGGAATTCTTAAAAATATTAATTTATAATAAATCTAACCCCACTTAAAAACCTCAAAAAATGACTCATATTCGAAGATTAGATGAGATAGGGTTTTAATCTCATCAACCAATCAAATTTAGACATGTTTGGATCTTATTTTAAACCTTATCATTTTGATTTATCCTTATTTAATCTATTTAAGTTTATTTGTGGTAATAAAATTCTAAATTTTAAATTATAACAAATAATTACTTATTTGTTATGAATTTTCCATAATTGTTTACTTTATAACATTATAGACCATATAAATATAAATTTATAATTTTTAAATATTTTTGTGGTTTTTAAACAATTTTCTAATATGTTATTTTTGTAAAATAACAATGGTGTCAATTTTGACACTATTCATTTATTTGAATTTAAATAAAATATATACAGAAGATATGTTCGAACTAAAAGATTTAATATATTAATAAAAGGTCATATGTATCTATAAAATTAGTGTATCACATTAAATAGTTCATATAATATTTATTTTATTATTTTTAAAACCATTTATTTGGTTTATCTCTTAATAAAATAATTACTACATCATTTTTGTATAATTATTTAATATACTTATTTGTTGTATAAAAATTTAAAATAAAATTCTATGATGAAGATAAAAATATTAACTTTCACAATAATACTTTTACTCTAATTTATCATCTTAAAATCACAATATTTAAATTGTTATATTTATTAAATTATGAAGGTGACAACTTTGGCATCATTTAAAATAAAATAATATAAGTGTCATAATCGCATTTATAAGGCTCCAAATGGTCAAATATTAGACCATTGGATGATTATGGTTTACATTTACATGTCCAATAAGTTTTGGTTAGGTATTTGTACATTTTATGGTCACTATTAGTTTAAAAAACAATATTCTTGATTTTTCACTAGATAAACAATTTCCTCATCACTATTGTGTCATAATTAATGATAATTATTTAATCCCTAAAAATTATAAATAAATTTATATGATGTAGATAATTTCATTAGCTTTATTTAGATTATTCATGTTCTAAGTTTCATGAAGTTTATCACTAAATTAAAATTAATATACTTATAAAATTTAAGAGAGTGACATGTTGTCGCTTTCTTTGTTTTAATAATAATTAAGTTATTTTCATGGACAAATGTTCATTAAATGATTCTAATCCGACCCTTAGGTGATATGGGTCTACTTTTAGTCATAAAATAGGATTTTGACATTTTTTAGGGTAATTTTAAAATATTATATTTACCCTTAATTACCCGATTTACCTTTAACTATAGTAAATAAAATTTACCGTAGTTACTATTCATAATTCCCAAAAATAAAAAATATCTTATTAACATTATTTGGACCCACTGATTCCAAATATGGAATCCATTTTTTAAAATTCCATACACAGAAGTTTCAGAAATTAAATTAAAATTAATCCCGTTGTCGAATAAAAACGGGTTTTTGTTTAAAACATTGCAAAAGATTGAATTGATTTAACCTACGAATTCAAGGTAAAATCAATGATAATGACATACATTATATTAAATGCTAAAAATATATTCTATTTATACTTTAAAACCATTCAATATTATAATTTAACCACATAAGATATTACGATGAAAAAAGTTATTTTTAATTAAAATATAGCGTGTTTTTACTATTCATTAAAATGTGAAAGTTACCAGAATAATATGAAAAATTTATCCAAAGTAAATTTTTATTTCTTGATTCCGAAGAAGAATTTTATTTTGTCAAATTGAACTTATAAACATGTCAAAAAAAATAGATTTAAAGTGGGTGCGCCATCAAAAGGCGGCAAAACTGCATTTTTTGAAAAATACTTATTTTACCCGAAAAATTTGTTTTGTTCTTATACCGTGTTCTAGAAATGTGTAAGATAAATAATAATGTTATAAAATTCAAAATTTAGTTAATAATATTCATAACGGCTAGTTCAGGACAATATTATAATAATATAACATTGTTTATTAAAACCTGGTATTGTGTACAACACACGCTATCGAGGAAGGTCGCGATTGCGTGTAATGCAAGCCAAGTCAGGGTTGCGTGTTGTGAAAGAATCCTTCATTGTTTCGTATAACAGAATCCAACCATATTTCATTTATACATTTAATATATATATATATATATACTCAATGTTGCGTAGAATAACTATTATCAAAATTTTGTGTAACACGGTCCAAGAATAGTGTTGCGTATACTGCAAGCTAATACAGTGTTGCGTATAGCGCAAGGTAATCTTGGTGTAGAATACAACATAAGACATTAATGAAATTAATATAATATTTTTCATAAAATCTCGGGGTGTTACATTCTACCCCCCTTAAAATGAATTTCGCCCTCGAAATTCGTCGGGGTTATAAATGGTTTACTATTTGAAAGTTTCTTTGATAGAAACCCACATCGTAAAAAGGAATACCAAAACATATCTTTAAAAAAAAGTATGAAACGTAATGGTTACCCAAATAAACTAATCACTGGGTATCCACATAGGTGAAAATATGGATATGGAAGAGAAATCTAACCATCATGTTCTGATGGAGAGTGGTAGAGAACATGGCTATGGAAAAGCCAGCAATCACAAAGCCATAAATTTGTGATGATCTAGGGTACCATCTGATTCATCGGATATAAGGGCACTAGGACAACATTTTTGGTTTTCAAGATCATTTCCCTAAAGTTGAAGAATTTGAATTACAATAAATACTTACTTTATTTTGGTACAATCTCACTGTTGTTCGTGCCTTGAACAATTTCCACTTCATCTATTATATAAATGAAGTTGAATTTGTTATTCGTGAAGTGTTAGCAGATCTTGTGAGAGAATGACGGGTCATTCCATCTGTCTCAAACAAAAGGTTAGAAAAAAGTTATTAAATATACATAAGTCATTCTATAGTGAGATTAATCATATATGGTTCCTAAAATGGACTTATACTTCATATATCATACTTCTTAATAAAATAAAATTAGTTTTTACTAAATAGGGACTTCATGTAGGCCAGTGGTAGGCGATAAAGGCCAGTCGCACTTCGGTTGTGGGTTCGATTTCCACAGCCTTGTCCGATGCGATGGGCTGTCGCCCGTCCTGCAGGTTGTCCTTTTTCTAAAACTATATTACTATAACATCCCATCAATAATATCGAGAAAACTTCTATCTTTAAACAATAATAACTTATGTCCAACATAATCCATTCCAATCTTTAGGCTTATCCATAATACTGAATTCCACTCTCATAACATAGTGAAAACGATTACCAGAGATTTAACACCATCGTCGATCCCCATATATCATAAGATATGTTTTTTTGGTCACATTCCAAACATTCAAAGTCCTTAATCTTGTATTCTCTTGAATAACTTAGTGAAAATATGAATGAAGTTAAAAGTTAACACTTTCCACATAACAAAATCCTCAAAATTCTATATACTCAAACAATGATATCACTTAGTCCTTATATCAATCATGAGCTCATGAATACTGTCAAACATTTCATTTTATCCTTATCCCTTCATGATGCGCATATCATCTACTTTCCAAAATATTTGAATCACTTTTCATGGTTACTGGTACCTTAAAATTATTGAAAACCACAATAGACCAATACATAAATATTTCAGTACACCATAAAAGTACCTCAACAACATTATTCTTGAATACCAATACATAAACACTTTAGTCCATCCACTTCAATGATTGTCCTGGAATAATTCCTTCCTTGATTTAGAAGTAACTTTTTAGGTCAGGGCATTGAGTTGGGTAATGCCCATGTTCTCCACAAATAAGACATTGAACTCCATAACAATCTGTCACTCTATGACCCTTTACTCCACACAGATAACATCGATCCCTCCATTTGAGGTATTCCTCAAGGTTCTTCTTCCCTTCTTTAGAAATCTAAATCTTTCTTTCTTTATGCTCCTCAACATGCGAACATGCATAATAGTTTATCTTCCTCTTCTTTGATGAATTAGCCATACCACTAAATATCACCTTGTTAATCATATATTGTGATGACTGATTCGGCATAATCACAATATCTTTCTCACTAGGAATTACCCAATTTTGTTGCTCATAGTCACCAATTTGTCCATTGGATTCAATCTTAACCAAATTCCTTCTGGTTCCCTCCATTAACTAAAACACAAAAAGAATTCGGTGAGAGGAAAAAATCATGCTAGGGAAAACAACATTATAAAGGAGGAGTACCCTCAATATCTAACATCTTAGGTTAAATTCGAATATCGTTAGCGCAATTCTAGGACTATAACCTATACGTATAATTAACCTTAGAGACATCCCTAGACATACATTAGAAATATCTCTAGGGATCTCACTAAAGTTTTCGCATCATAGTTTCCAAAGGTTGACTAAACCTTTCCTCTGATACCAACTGTAGAGACCCGAAGCTTAACGTACATGGACATTACATTACATTTGTGGAATACTTACTACATAACAAATACACACACAAGGATCGTAATAGTTTAGTGTCTTTGGAAACTAGGAATATAATCTTCTAATCGTGGTGAAAGATCTTCAACATCTCCCATAAATATCTTCCCTTTTTTTTACCTAAAAACTTTCTTTATATCCTGTGGAAAATAAAACATAAATGGGTGATATCAAATGCTCAGTAAGGGTAAACAAAAGAAATATCAATCACATCATATTCATAAGAACATAACATTTTGGAAATCATAACCTGCAAAAGAGAGAATAATTTCATAACATGGGATAAATCATGGCAGTGAAATGTAATCACAATAATCATTACATAAAACATGAAACTTTGTGGCATTCACACATAATCATAGAGAATCATTTCTTGTTAGTCAAGACTCATTGCCAAGACTATCTTAGTGGACAAGGTCCCTTTCTGAATCGAGTAACCCTCATTTCAGTCCTGTTTCACTGAACCGGTATAACCTACCATTCCAGCCATGTCTATCTCATGAGATATAAAATCTTTACCCAATGCATTGGAGGGAGATATAGGTCCCACCCATCTCATAATTATACCATTCTTATGTGTGCCACAAAATCATAAATCATACATCATTTCATAACCCATGTAATAAAAATGGGACTCTTAAACAACATGACATCATAAAACCATTCATATAAGATAAAGGAATTCATAAACATAATTCCATCACAACATAGTCAAATCAATGGAAAAATATGGATAGAAACAGAACCCTTTATTATCTTAGATGGAAAGTAATTTTGATAAAACACTTGAATTGAATTCTTGAGGAAAATATCCTTTCTTCTTCAAAATCAATTTCTTTTCACAAAACATCATGCAATTTTAAAAGAAATATATTTTATTGAAAATAGTCATGAAATCTATTGGAGGAAGCTTCATGAAAATAAGGATTTATAAAACCGTAAAAATCCGTTCGTGTCGTATAAGTTAAAAACATTCTTCGTACTTTTGTCGAAAAAGTCAAAAAATCACCTCGTACTAAAAAGAGACAAAAGATTCCTTTCATATTCTTTACTAAAAACTCACCGAAGGGTAAAAATGGATTTAAACAATTGTAGGTGGATGGAAATAATATTACATATTGATGAAACATGGATGTGGATGATAAAATACACCCCAGTAAATACATACGAATAAACAATCTCGGATAAAAATGAGATTGTGATATTTCCCTTACCTTAGGTCCGACTTGCTTTGTAAGTGTCTGAACCTCCTGTATAATGATTTAAATCATGTTATTGACTTATTCCAGAATCATATTAATTGTCATTATATCATATATGGTCCACTTATGACTTTATATTACCCGTTCTTTTGTAAATTTATGTTAAAGTAGCATTTTGGGTAAAATCCTCTCATTTGTCGTTCGTGTTTTTAACTTGTAATTATTCATATGATTACTTATATCATGATTACTTAATTCCAGAATATAAAACATGATTTATATATATATATTCATAATATACATATATAATAAATCAGTAAATGGAAAGAAATACACCGTTCATGGAGACGGTAGTCCGTACGTACGCATGAACGCTGTTTTCGTTTCCTTATTGAAGTGAATGGAATTAAGTAGATGACATACATATAAATTTACATAAATACAGTATCATTATTATGTAATATATTTCATTAGTACTTATTATATATACTTTATAATCATTAATGAATGGTTAATCATTGATAATGAATCTCATCGCGTCGTGGAGACGGTATTCCGTACGTACGCACGAGCGATGATATCGTTCCCATGGTCATGGAATTGTGTTGAAGTGTATGTATACTATTTCAGTATAAATATCACTTTATAATAATCATATATAGTTACCCATTAAACCATTATACCCATTCAATTAAGGTGGTGGCGGAAAATAGATTACACCACGGCGTGGAGACGGTATTCCTTACGTACACACGCGCGGTGATTTCCTTTTTCTATAGGATGGATAGAAGGTTAATTAGAGTTGTTTCATATTTATAATAACATATCAGTATATAAGAAATACTGATGTTATTACTTTATCATTAAACAACTAAAGAAGAAGAAGTTGAAGAAGAAAGAAATTGAAAAGATCGGTAATGGATATTACCTCTTCTTCGAAAAGCCTCTTTGAATCCTCCACTTAAGAAACTAAGATTGGTCTTTGAAGAAGACCCGGACCTCTAGGATTATTCTAGAGAAGTGGAGAGGAGAAAATGGCATGGGGTGGCCGAGATTGAGTGCTCAAATTGGTGTGAGGAGGAGGGGGAGGAGGTGCCCTTTTATAAGGGAGGAGAGGGGCACCTTAGGAATTCTTAAAAATATTAATTTATAATAAATCTAACCCCACTTAAAAACCTCCAAAAATGACTCATATTCGAAGATTAGATGATATAGGGTTGTAATATCATCAACCAATCAAATTTAGACATGTTTGGATCTTATTTTAAACCTTATCATTTTGATTTATCCTTATTTAATCTATTTAAGTTTATTTGTGGTAATAAAATTCTAAATTTTAAATTATAACAAATAATTACCTATTTGTTGTGAATTTTCCATAATTGTTTACTTTATAACATTATATACCATATAAATATAAATTTATAATTTTTAAATATTTTTGTGGTTTTTAAACAATTTTATAATATGTTATTTTTGTAAAATAACAATAGTGTCAATTTTGACACTATTCATTTATTTGAATTTATATAAAATATATACAGAATATATGTTCGAAATAAAATCTTTAATATATTAATAAAAGGTCATATGTTTCTATAAAATTAGTGTATCACATTAAATAGTTCATATAAAATTTATTTTATTATTTTTAAAACCATTTATTTGGTTTATCTCTTAATAAAATAATCACTACATCATTTTTGTATAATTATTTAATATACTTATTTGTTGTATAGAAATTTAAAATAAAATTCTATGATGAAGATAAATATATTACCTTTCACAATAATACTTTTACTCTAATTTATCATCTTAAAATCACAATATTTAAATTGTTATATTTATTAAATTATGAAGGTGACAACTTTGGCATCATTTAAAATAAAATAATATAAGTGTCATAATCGCTTTTATAAGGCTCCAAATGGTCAAATATTCTACCATTGGATGCTTATGGTTTACATTTACATGGAAAATAAGTTTTGGTTAGGTATTTGTACATTTTATGGTCACTATTAGTTTAAAAAAACAATATTCTTGATTTTTCACTAGATAAACAATTTCTTCATCACTATTGTGTCATAATTAATGAAAATTATTTAATCCCTAAAAATTATAAATAAATTTATATGATGTAGATAATTTCATTAGCTTTCTGTAGATTATTCATGTTCTAAGTTTCATGAAGTTTATCACTAAATTAAAATTAATATACTTATAAAATTTAAGAGAGTGACATGTTGTCACTTTCTTTGGTTTTAATAATAATTAAGTTATTTTCATGGACAAATGTTCATTAAATGATTCTAATCCGACCCTTAGGTGATATGGGTCGACATTTAGTCATCCAATAGGATTTTGACATTTGTTAGGGTAATTTTAAAATATTATATTTACCCTTAATTACCCGATTTACCTTTAACTATGGTAAATAAAATTTACCGTAGTTACTATTCATAAATCCCAAAAATAAAAAGTAGCTTATTAACATAATTTGGAGCCACTTATTCCAAATATGGAATCCATTTTTTAAAATTCCATACACAGAAGTTTCAGAAATTAAATTAAAATTAATCCCGTTGTCGAATAAAAACGGGTTTTTGTTTAAAACATTGCAAAATATTGAATTGATTTAACCTACGAATTCAAGGTAAAATCAATGCTAATGACATACATTATATTAAATGATAAAAATATATTCTATTTATACTTTAAAACCATTCAATATTATAATTTAACCACATAAGATATTACGATGAAAAAAGTTATTTTTAATTAAAATTTAGCGTGTTTTTACTATTCATTAAAATGTGAAAGTTACCAGAATAATATGAAAAATTTATCCAAAGTAAATTTTTATTTCTTGATTCCAAAGAAGAATTTTATTTTGTCAAATTTAACTTATAAACATGTCAAAAAAATAGATTTAAAGTGGGTGCGCCATCAAAAGGCAGCAAAACTGCATTTTTTGAAAAATACTTATTTTACCCGAAAAATTTGTTTTGTTCTTATACCATGTTCTAGAAATGTGTAAGATGAATAATAATGTTATAAAATTCAAAATTTAGTTAATAATATTCATAAAGGCTAGTTCAGGACAATATTATAATAATATAACATTGTTTATTAAAACCCGGTATTGTGTACAACACACGCTATCGAGGAAGGTCGTGATTGCATGTAATGCAAGCCAAGTCAGGGTTGCGTGTTGTGAAAGAATACTTCATTGTTTCGTATAACAGAATCCAACCATATTTCATTTATACATTTAATATATATATATATATATATACTCAATGTTGCGTAGAATAACTATTATCAAAATTGTGTGTAACACGGTCCAAGAATAGTGTTGCGTATACTGCAAGCTAATACGGTGTTGCGTATAGCGCAAGGTAATCTTGGTGTAGAATACAACATAAGACATTAATGAAATTAAAATAATATTTTTCATAAAATCTCGGGGTGTTACAAGAGTGGTTCATTCATGTGTGTGAATTTCCCTTGGACTACATTCTTTCTTATCATGAGAATCTCCAAAATATCGTTTGAGAGTAGGAGAACCATATGTGAGATCAATACACTCACCTTTCTGGGTAGTTTTTCATTATTCAAGATGAAAATATCCAAGGTGGGAGAATTTGATGACTATGTATTCTTATTAATTATTTTTTATTATGTTAAATTATATTTTGTACATGGTTTCACAAGGCCTGTAATTTTTTCACTGTATTAATTCACTATTTTGGAGTTTTTTGGGAAAATATGAGAAACAACATAGTTGTGGTCCCTTTTTAGTGGCCCCAATAAAATCTTCTGAAAAACATGAATGGTGTAAATGGGAATATCCTTAAGAATGATTAACTAGAAGAACATCAGTGGAACATGACATTGGTGAACACACCATGCCTATATTGGATACCATGGTGGTGGAAAATAAAATCCAACATAGGAATAGGTTATAGGGGTAATGATTTTTCTCAGTGGAACAAGAAATCCTCATCGATATTTTAGTCCATTGTAGAGGTCATAGAGACTTCATATTGATGGTTGAAATGAATGAAATATCCATCCCCTTCCTTAGATATTGAACATTACAAAAGGAAAATGAATTGAACATTTATGCGGGGGTGTTGAATGTGATTTTTAGTTGATTCTTTCTAGTATTAATCAATTATTACCCTTGCTTGTACAAATTCATCTAATGTTAGTGACTTCCAATAGCTCCAAATGTACCTGGTTGATAATGAAATTCTCTCTTCTTATTTCTGTCAAGGGAGTTCCTTCTAACCAATATGGAATATTGATGATTAGGATGTATAGCCATGTTATTACTGATTAATGATGGATTTTATAAAGGATCCTTGGATCCAGTAATGAGTGATCTATGATCTTCTTATTTGAAAGATGTTTATATTTTCTCCTCCAATGTTTGATCCAACATGAGGTATGATTTTTGATTTGTTGGTTTATTCCATATTATTGATTTCATATGAAGATAATTGTCTTCTTTAACTATAAATTACTTCTTCTATTATTCTTAATTGACTTATCCGGTAAATATTTTATTTCCATATTATTAGGTATGAAATATTTTATTTTGTAAATTTTTTTACCTTCTCCTTACATCAAATTTTATTGATAATATAAAAATGAAAAATATCCTTTTTATCTCATTTTTTTCATGACTTTTCCCTCCATTGTTTTTAATTGAATTTAATTGCCTATAGATTTAACAATATCTACAAACCAATTTTTCAATTAATTTTACTCAATGTTTTAAAAAGATTTTAATATTGATTTGAAATTGGGATCAAGTAAGTAAGGAAGGCCTTACATTGATTATGGAAATCTAATTGTGGTGTGAGTGCTTGTGTTTTAGTGAACTTGATCATGTAGCTGCTTCTTTCTGAAGGTTTGATAATGATGGCTCTAGCACATTCCACGTAATGTGTTAGCATTTCAGACAAGACATTTAGTACAAGGGGAGGAGACAAATGTACTAGTAGAGATACATTAAATATCTGGAGTATCAAAGAATTATGACTTACACTATGTGTATTTTTTAACAACACGCATTATGTAGACCCCTAGTTGTAATGGTTATCCATTTTGGGTGAGGAAATATAACATGAAATCATACTATGAATACATAATAAGAGACTCCTATGATGTCATTGTAATTATATTCAGTATTCCGTCTAACTATTTTAGTATGAGTGTGTTCCCTTATTTCAATTCCCATGAGGGTACAATGATGCATCCCATCATAATTAGAGGATGACAGATCACCAATTTAGGCTAGTTCAAGATGCAGTCAAGTTAAATATCCCATATTATTCTATGTATTATTTATAAATATTATTCGGATTAAATTCAAGACCATGGGATGAGACGATGTGAGATTCCAAAGACCAGTGTGACGATAATAAATGTTTAAAATATATTAAAATATTAAATATAATTCCCACTTAGTTTTCCTAAAAAAGGGGAGTAACATATAAATGGGTTCCCTGATATGAAAAATGAGAGCACCATTGTGTTCAGAGAAGCGACTTTACATTAGGTATGACCTAACATTTTTCAGTGCATATTGGTTGTAAAAATTCATTACTAGGGTTTCAGATGAATAAATTAAATTGGAAAAAAATTATTTGATTTTGGATTCATCAATTTAATGAAAATTTATTTAAAATAAACAATTTTTTAGAGATTACGGGTTAGTATCCTAACCCTACAATTCTCTAGAGAAATAGTGTTAAATCACTATTGAATCCTCTCAAGTAGGCGACAACAGATCCTTGGATCCAAGATCGATGAGCATGGTTCTTGAAAAATCTCACCAATAGTGATGACATGACGTCTGATTTTCTTTAGTAACTAATCCAAAATCTAGGTAGGATGTATCATTTAAATTATAATTTCCCGGTATTGATTTATCTGATTAATACAGACTAATCCATGTATTGATTAGTTAGCATATCAATCGTATATGCATGATGGGATTCTATTTACGAGGATTCGATGGGAGAATGATCCTATGATTATATTAGTTATTTATAATTATCATTATAAAGACAACAAACCACAATCAACATTAACATCGATTGAGGTCCATTCCTCTTTATTTATTTATTCTTTTCACCCACCCATTCATCAATGATCACAAGAATTCTACATTTAGCCTGTGACTCGACTTATCCCAATCAATTGATTATTATGCAATCAATTCTTAGAAAAATGATCCAATGTCATAGATCCGGGTTTGACAGAACATGATGACGCTTTGATGATAGACACAGAGCTATTTGGAAGATGGTGGATCCCCAAATCTGAATTCTTCGACAATCTTTGGGGGAACGAAGAATGGCCATTTTTTTTTCCATTAGATCGGGAGAGGAAACGTGCTATTTGGGTGATGGCATGACTCGATGATCTTGAATAATTAGTTTTTTTGGGAAAATATATCAATGAATCATTGTTTGAGTGTGGAGGGAGAACATAGGGGAAATTCTATAAATTATAGAAAATTGAAAACCACACGGCTTGTAATATGGGATTACACAACTTTCCCCCCACTTATATTGTCTAGGGATTCAGGAGGATATTAAGAATAAAATGGTGTGTGACCCCATCACATGTCATGTGACCTCTCCTAGGTAACTCATCATGTAATCTAGGGAGTACACGGACATAGGGTGGAGTGTACAGGTTGCCTACATTGTGTGTACTCCACCACATGGCATGGCCTGAACCGGATATATATGATACGATATATACTATTACAATGTATTCCCCATGTACTGGAAAATGGGTATGGTTACAGGGGCTGATGTCGTGTATTGGCACACGGTCATGGTATATGGGCAGAACCTTAATGGATATACACAATGTTTGACTCTTACTAAATTCCATGTAGCCATCTTTTTCATGACATGTTCTAATGACATGATAATTTTCACATGGGAAATACCCAGGGTCAATGGAAACTGGGTGCAACCCTAATACATGCCATGTACCCCTTTTTATGGAAATATTTTTTTTCCTCTGTATTTGGGAAAAGTTGTTAGGGTTAATTCCCATTATTGTTTCCCTAAAGGTAGGTACATATCATTTCCTACCCATATGATTATTATTATTTAAGCATGACTTCCTGGATATAGTTTTTAGAATCCCCTGATAGCCCTAGAGTAGGATCCTCAATTCATTCTTCTTGCCTTAGGTGGAGTTATCGATATTGACATGAAAAGTAGTATATAGGTGTCGATCCTAAAATTGGTAGGTTAAACCAAATTGAGTTCTTGGCATCACCACTTCCTTCTAGATTTTATCCACACCTTTTTTATTCTATCATATCTCTCTTTTCAGATATATTAGTATATCTCTAACATGGAGATACCAAACGAGCAGTACCTCTCTGATATATTTCATCAACTCTGTTAGACTAAGCAGTGTGTTCTACCAGATTAGTGCTTTGTGGAATCATCAAGATGAATTCAGAGTGTTGAAATGTTTTATTTGTGACTTACTTCTAGTTTGTGTATCTTGGCTGAGTATATCTGGATATTCTTTCTATATATTCTATAGACATATACTTGTGTAGAGCTGAATGTATCATTTTTCTTCATTGTGTTTTCAGGGTGTCCTTTTATGTGTTATTATACTCACATTTTCACATCATTTTCTTACACATTTCATGTCTTTTAAAGATGATCAACCTTTTGATAGATTATTAGGCAGACGAAGACCATATGGTGCTTTGTGAGACTAGACATATCGAGGTGTGTTTTTGTGGATACAGACAATATTCCTAGTGCCTTTTTCTTATAGGTAGAACATGTGTTTATAGAATATTTTTAGTGTGATAGTTTTATTGAAATGTATAAATTGTTTTAATTTTTGTTGTACTCTTACTATGGGATGTAGTTGTATGCATGCATTGTTTACCTTGTTGTTTCTACGTTTCAACATTTTATGGGAATAAAGATGTGTGTGTGCATACAAGTACGTAGTCAATGCCCCCCATGATATTTATATGCCTACTTGGTGCTATTTACCAACCCTTGACCTATTGGAGGTGGACTTGGGAAGTCACAGCATGGGCCCCACTGGGACAGAACGTGACATAGTGGTAATAGAGGTGGTTAGTTTTACAATAGGACTGAGATTCTATGAGATTAGATTAGGGAAATAGTGTTAAGTGTTTTGAGTTCTGCTTTCTATACATGGACTGCAGTGTTTTTGTGAAGGAAGACATATCTATAAAATAGGACTATAATAACCTGATTTTCAACTCTATACATGAAAACACTAGTTTTAGGGAAAATAATGGTACATTCATCATATAAGAATAGGCAGTAATTTACATTTCTTTCTTGAGTCCTCTCTCCAGATATACTCATTTATCTTGGTACATCATGTTTTCATTCAGGATGCCTCTACAATGTCTACAATCTTGGACATAATGGCTTGATCAAATGGATGGTTTCCATATTGATGGGGCTTTCATATTGGGACCAGTTCCCTATTTGTTACCTCCAAGGGGTGAACCATCCATACAGCCACCTGTAGAGAAGAATTGTGTACCAGTAGATGAGGAGTGTAGGGTGAGCATGTTTCATGCGTTTCCAAGATAGGGACCCTCAGGTTCATAGGTGAGCCAGATCCATAGGTTTTTTAGGACTTGCTTTAGGTGGTGTCCCATTTTTTATTTCTAGTTAGGGAACTAATAGATAAGATGGTGGTCCTGGCATCGAGCCTTCTACATGGCTCAACAGGGAGATGGTGGGGTTTAGTTACCCGATCATATGACATAGTGAATAATTCATAGATAGAGTTTGGGAAACTTTTCATATTGGTGTTATCACTTTATATGAAAAATAATTTATGTATCCAAGATATTATATAGCTCTGGAAGGACGTCATGTTAATATCTATGTATTTATCAAGGCATTCAAACCTATCTAGGTACATGATGGATATGATACATGATCTTTACAAATTTCTAAAACCTATGAGTGAGTTTTTCATATATAGATCATATCCTTTTCAATCCCTCTGAGCATTCCTACTTATGTTTTGGTGCTTGAGCATGCATTGGTGGTTGAATGATTCTTGTTAAAGAATATATGGCCAGTTATTTTCACTAGTGGATAATCAGGAGAAGATAACTTGGTAGTAGGAAGCCAATGTCAGTCTCAGAAAGGTAGACATAGGATATATCAAAAGAGGAATCTCAAGAATAAAGGATTTGTAGTTTATGGCTCACAGGGTTGGTCTAGTCATCCTAGAGAGAGGAAGTGTTATTCATGTGATGGAATGATAAATCTCCCTCCAGAATTTCTAAACCACCGTACTACTAATAGGGAGACTATAGATAGACCACCAAGTAAGTGATTGAAACTAGAGCATATAGATTCATAGGGCAGAAGATGTAGTAGAGGATCAGGGAGAGCAACATCAGGTGGTCGACATTTTGACATGCTACCACCACCACCTCTTGGTGGTCAACACCTCGCTCAGAGAGCTATAGGATAATGGAGGGAGAAATTTCATGCAGTCACTGAATATAACCTAGGAGATCCTGTAATTATGTTAGGTATGTTATTTGGATTTTTTACTTTAGCTGTAGTGCTGATAGACATTGGTTATAGTCATTCCATTCTCTCCAAAAATATTGTCCGAGACCAAGATATTCCTGTTGAACCATTCACATTAACCTTAAATTGGAGACACATACTAGAGAAGACTAGGTGATCACACAATTGTGCTAAAAGTGTAACATGACCCTTAGATGTGATAGTTTCTGTTGGAACCTCTTGGTCGTAGCATCGATGCTTTAATACATCATTCTTGGTATGTATTGGTGATCCACAATCTATTTCCAGATTGAAATTTTTAGGTGAGGGGCGTGGTCTTTATGTAGTGATGGAACAAGGATTTCTTTTATTTGTGAAAAAGAAATCTAGGAAGCACAGGATGGACCCATGAATAGGAGGGTGAAGACAATTACTAATCAGTTGCCTAGACTGACCCACTATGAAGTAGATGTTATGAACTTCTAGTTTCCATCAATTGAGGTAGAGTATGAGGAAGCATTTCCTGATGATGCTCAAGGATTACCTCTATATCAGTATGAAAACATATGCATTGATCTACACCTCGGGATGAAACTGATATCTACACCTTCATATCATATGGTACCCGTAGAGCTTCTAGGGATGAAGATAAAGTTGGAGGACCTATAGAAGAAGGGCTTTGTGAGACCATCTGTGTCCCCCTGGGCATCCCCAATTTTTTTTTCAAACAAATGAAGATGGGATGTTGATGTTGTATGTGGAAAATTGATGCTTGAACTAGGTTACTGTGAAGAACATGTATCCACTGTCAAGAATCAATGTCCTCTATGATCAGTTGAATGGGAAACGATGGTTCACAAATGTTGACCTTAGATTTCGATAACACCAGCTATGAGTACATGGTGAGGATCTATTGAAGAAAACTTTAAGATGTTGTTATGTTCATTATGAGTACTTGGTAATTAACTTTGTGGTGATGAATTCACCAATAGATTTCATGGGACTCAACATCCAAATCGCTTTATTTAAATAGGTTCTTTTTACTGTTCATCAACAATATACTTGTGCACTCATCGTTTGATGAGGATCACATGATACACTTAAGAATGATTCTAATTATACTCAAAGAGCCCAAGATTTTTGGGGAACTATCAATGTGCTAGTTCAGGATTCAAGAAGTCCAATGTCATGGACATGTAATATCAATTGATGGATTCATAGTGGACCCGTCCAAGGTCATGGTAGTGTTATCATGGGACACCCTAAAAATGTGACGAAGGTGTGGAGATTCCTCGGGCTAGTGTGTTATTATTGTAGATTAATGCATGACTTCCATAGGATACCATCACCTATGACATTATTGACTAGTGTGGGGAAACCATTCATGTGGACTGAGAATTATCAGTAGGCTTTTCTGCATTTGTGACTGATTTTGACGAGAACTCCGATTTTGAGACTTCTAAAATTGGTTGTCAAGTACGTATTGTTCTATGATGCATCAAGAACTTGTCTTGGTTGTGTCCTAATGCATAGGTGAGACGTGATTGCCTATGGATCATACCAGTTGAGACTACATTAGTAGGACAACTTGACCCATGATCTTGACTTAGTAGTGGCAGTCTTCACACTGACGATTTGGTGACACTACCTGGTGGGTTATCAGATTATCATCTATTCTGATTACAAGAGTCTCAAGTATATATTCTCTCAGAAATACCAGAACATGAGATAGAGGATATTTCTAGTGTTCCTCAATGACTGTGAATTTGATATATTCTACACTCATAAGATGGGGAACATTGCGGAAGATTCTCTTAGTAGAAGATCATGTTCGCAGATACTGAATGAGGCATTACAGTAGTAGGCCTCATTGCAGTTATCCCTTGAGGATGGAAATGGAACAACAAACCTCCAGTCGATGGTTGGTACCCCTATCCTCTTATTGAATTTCATGGAGGAATAGCATGAGGATAATGACTACAAGAACCTATGTGCTCAGATATCCATAGGGCATTCTCTTGTGGGATATTCAAAAGGTGGGGAACACGTCTTTTTTTACCAAGGATGTAAAGTAGTACCAGTGTTGTTGTAGGATGAGGTTATGAGGAATTTCATATGTTCCCTTTGGTGGTAAATCTCTATGTGGAAAATATGTACCATGACCTTTGACTTCAATTTTGGTTTCCAGGTATGAAGAAGAGAGTGGCATAGTTTTTTATCAATGTCGTACATGTTAGAAAGTGAAGGTTGAGAACCTAATTCTAGCGGGTTAATCTCAACCCATTGATGTGATGGAATGGAATTTGGATGAGATATTGATGAAATTCATGATGGGTATAAAACATATGTATATGGGACATGATTCCATTTGGTATATCTTTGAATGACTCACCAAGTCAGCACACTTCAATGCAATATGTGAGAAGATTTTAGTACAGAGATTTGCATGCCTCTACATTTATGAGATAGTTCAACTCCATGAAGTTCCATCAATGATAGTTTCATATTGTGATACTCATTTTACATCTCAATTGTATAATGGATTATAGGAGACAATGCGTTCCATTTGGTTTCACCTAGATAGGGATTACAAAGATTTGGAATTGGTGAAAAGTTGTCTCTAAGGTTTATCAGCCCATTTTTCAGATTGAGTAGAGTTGGTTGGGTAGCATACTATATGGTACTACTCCTAGAGTTGGACTGGGTACATGACATCTTCCACATGTCACACCTGAGGAGTTAGTGCATGGCCCATCACACATCATCGACTAGGGTGATCTAGGCATCAAGGATGGAGGGAGTTTTGTTGAGTAGCCAGTAGAGATCGAGGATTGTGAATAGATAATCCTTCACGGAAGATTGATTATTTTACTATTAATATGGTTGAAGATTGGTAATATATAGGAGAGCACTTGGGATTTTGAGTCTCAGAATCACACTCAGTACCCTCATCTTTTTTAGTAACCCTTGTCTTATCTTTTTGGGATGTAAATCCCAAACGTGTGAAGAATGTAATATCCCATATTTTTCTATATATTATTTTTAAATATTTTGTCTATTGAATTAGAGAATAGTAATAGATACAGCGTGCAATTCTAAGACTTGGTGTGACCAAAATAAATATCTTAAATATATTAAAATATTAAATGGCACGCACATGTGGTTTTCTAGATAACGATGAATAACCTATAAATGAGTTCCATAATAATACATATAAGGGAACCACTATGTTCAGAGAAACAACATTACACTAGGGATGACCTAGAATTAGTATGTGTGGGTTTGCTTTACAAAGACATCATGGTCCATTTAAATGAATAAAATAAATTGATCAAAATTTATTTCATTTTTTATTTCATCGATGTAGCGATGCAACAATGGTTTATTTTAAATAAACTCTTTTTAGAGATCTAGGGTTAGTCTCATAACCATATTATTCAATGGATACTTGGAGGAACCTCATGAGAATCCTCTCGAGAATATGATTACAGAACCTTGAATCAAGGAACAATGTTCATCGTTCTTGAAGGATCTCGCCAATGGAGACGATGTGGCAACCGATCTTCATCAGCAAGCTATCTAAAATCTAGTAAGGATGTGTTAATTCAATTCATTTTTCTCTTTCTTCATTTATACAAAGAAAACTGACTAATCCATGAACAGATTAGCTAGTGGATTGACAATATATATCATATGGGGTGATATTTATAGGGTTTCATTAAGAGATTCATCTTATGATTATTTTTTTAAATGCTAACATTAAATAACAACGATCAACACAATCATTGATTGAGGTAATTTCCTGTTGATTTATTTATTTTTTTCTCCCTTATTCATCATACGTAATGGGGATTCATTGTTTTTTCAATCACTCATCGTATCCCAAAAAATTGATTTTGGTTTCTCTGATTCATTCCACAATGATATGATACCGCATATCTAGGATCGCCACATCGCGATAGAGGTGAAATTGTAGATACAAAGTAATTGAGCTGATGGTGGATCCCTGAATCCACATTCTTCAGTATTATTTGGTGGAACGAATAGTGACTATTTCAATCAATTTTACAACCAGATCAGGGGTGGAAAGACACTATTTGGGTGACGTCATGACGATCTTAAATGTTTAGTTTCATATTGAATTGATCAATTGATCGATGTTTGTAAGATAATGGATCATGCATGAGAATCTTCAGTGATTCTATAATATCATGAACCGCACGACATGTAATCTGGGATTACATGACATGTGGGACCCCTTACAGGGGATCGGGTTATCTAGATAAAGTTATGGATCACATGGTATGTGACCTCTCTCAAGTAACTCATCCTGTTCTCTGGAGCTTACATGGACACATGGTATAGTATATGGGTTTCCTACAAGGTGTGTAATCCACTATATGGATTTTTAGAACTGAATACATGGGAAGCCTTGTGTACTGGTATATGGGAAGGGTTACATGGGTTGACATTGTGTACTGTCACGTGACCATGGTACGTGTAAAGACCCTATATGGAAGGACAAAACATGTGACTCCTTCTATACACTATATACCCACCTACTACATGACATTTTCTCAAGACAAGGGATTTTGCACACATGCAGTTCTCAAGGTCAAGGGACATGATATGTGACCCTACTTCATGACTTTTACCCCTTTCTAAATGGATTGATTCTCATGTCCTTCGTATATTTTAAAAGTTTAATTGGGTTTATTCCCTTTATAATTTCCATGAAATTAGTTACGAATCATTTCCTATATATATAACTATGATCCATTTAGTAGAAAATCATAGATTGGATTTATGAATCCCCTGAGAGGCCTGATGTATGATCCTCTATTCATTATTCATTCCCTAAGTGAACTTCTTGGTATTGGTGTGGCCAACAATATGTGGGTTATTATCCTCAACATGGAGGTTAATCCATATTGAGTTGTCGGTTTGACCCCATGGACATGGCTATGATTCTCCTATGTTCAATTTTATTATATCACTCTCTTTATATTTTTTAATGTATCTCTTTCATGGTGAGAACTGATGAGTAGTGCCTCTCAAAATGAAATCGTCATTGATATCTTCCATAGGGGTGCATTATCAAAAATTAATTATACATGTAATATTCAAGATGAATTTATAGTGTTGGTATGTTGTAGTTTTGAATATCCTCTAGATAGTGTGTCTTTGTTTTGTATATCTAGATATTCTTCATATATGTGTTGAAGACATATACTTCTTTATAGGTGATTTTATATTTCTATTGATGTAATGACTTGTGGTTTTTGATTTTCCTACTGATTATTCTTTATACTCACCCCTATAAGTGATTTTCTAGCACGTTTTGTGTCTTTTGTAGACTATCAGCATTTAGATGGAGTCTGTGGAAGACCAGGAGAAGACAGTTCTTTATAAGACAAAAAATACTTAGATGTGTTCTTATAGCAACAGACAGTAGTTTCAATGCATTTTTCTTTTATGTTGGACATGTTGTTACATACTCTTTTTAGTGGGATTTTATTATATAAATTTCTACTTTTCTTTAATTTACATTATAATTTGGTTCTCGGATATAGTAGTATGCATGAATTGTTTACAAAGCTATTTTTACATTTCTACATTTTTGGGATTGGAGATGTGTCCATGCGTATGGGTACATAGGTAATGTCTTCCATGTTTTTGATAATCCTACTCGATGTTAGTCACCATCAACTAGCCTATTTGAAGTGGGATTGGGGAGTCACGACATGAACCCCATTGGGACATGTCACGACATTCAAGTATTTATCATCATGGACCATGGATTAATACTCTCTTCATTATTCCCTATGTTGGGTAAATTATCTCATGATTGATATATATGGAATGTGATTCACTTCCTTGTGTGTTATTCTATATAGAGTTATGTATCCCTCATACGCCCAGTACATGATCACCTGCCTCTGTTTCTTTATCTTATTAGTTCCATCAAATTTGGTTAGACCATCATGTAAGTTCCCTCAAGTGACGGTTACCCTGGATCGTTGAGAAAAATACCTTAGAGAGCTATGAGTACATTCCTAATCATGAGACTTGGAGTATTATTATAATTATATCTGGGTTTATCTTGTTTAATGATATATGGCTTAATTTCTCGTTGATGCTCTATGATTTGTGATTTTGCGGTGTCCTACTGAGTATTTTTATACTCATCCATACAAGGAATTTTCCCACACTTTTCATTTCGTATAATGATTATTGGAATTTTTATGGAGTAATAGGTGGCCCCTGAGAATGTGGAGATTTTGTGTGCTAGACTGGTCATGGATATTTCCAAGAGTTGGAATTTATTAGTATATCTCTTTTTTTATCATGTTAGGATATTATACAATTTTTTGGGATTGTGTTTGGAACTTATATATTCCATTATATTTTTTCATACTCAGATATATGATTTCATATTAATAATACATTCATGGTATCAAATGATTATCATTCTATATTATACTAGTGTATGGAGATGTTTAACTTTGTTTTTCTATTTTAGGATAAGGCCTCCCATTTGTGTGATATTAATACTCAGTTGTATTCACCATACCCTGTCCTATTAGAGGTAGGTTTGGGATTCAATCTTATCTTACCACTGACCAAGCAGGAATTGGTAGTTTAGGTTATAACATATCACATTGAAACCTCAAGGATTAGATATTGAGATAGTAGTGAAACATCCAAATGGTACAATGATCACAAATCAACTATATACTTCCTATTTGATGGATGATTGTTGAAATTTTCTTCCATTAAACATTTTAATTTCCCATTTAGTTTAATTTGATATTATTTTTCACAAGGATTGACACTCTCTAAATATATCATATATCAATGAATGAGGAATGTAATTCACATATGATATTCTAAATCTATCTATGATCGTCTTTTTCTATGAGGATGATTGTAAATTTCTAATGGATGTAACTTACAATATATTGGTGTTACTACCTATTCATGAGATATATTTATGTATGATGATTTTTTAGAATATAAATATCAAATAAATTAATATTGTTCAATATTTGTTTGATATATTTCCTAAATATTCTCCTAGTCTACCCCCAAATCCTAAATTGGTGTTTTCAATAGAATTCATACCTAGTTTTATACCCATTCCAAATAATCCAAATAGAATTTCACTAATTAAGTTTTAGAAACTAAATAAGAAACTAGATGATGATTTTGATAATGGTTTTATATTCACTAATACATCTCCACAGGGTTCAACTGTTCTTTTTGTAAAGAATAAATATTTGTCAATTCACCTTTTCGTTAGTTATTGTGAATTTTAAAATATCTCTAACAAGAACAATTATCCTCTATTCTATTTTAATGAATTGTTTGATCAAGCTCATAGAGATCCAAACATTCCCATGAATGACCTTCTATCTAGATATCATAAATTGAGGTTAAAAAGAGAAATACCAAAGATAGATTTCCCTATAGAGTATGGTCATTATGAATTTATAGTGATGATATTTATACTTACCAATGTCCCTACTAACTTCAAGGATTTAATGAAAAAACTCTTTTCAGAATATCTTGTTTATTTTGATGTAGTCCTTATAGTTGATATTATTATATTTTAATAGTAAATAAGAGCATGTAGATCATTTTTGAATTGTGTTTAAGATCATAAGGGTGGAGATATTTTATTCTAAATTTGAAAAGTGTGAATTTAATCTTTAAATAGTGTTTCTTCTGTCATATAATCTAATGTGATAGTATATCGGTGGATCCTTAAATGAAAGAAGAGATTGACCAATGGCCTAGACTAACCAATGTAAATATGATCCATAGTTTTCTTGGGATGGATAAATACTATTGATGTTTTTTAAAAGATTTATCATAACTATTTAATATACTCAAAAATTTGAATCATAATGGTTGTATTTTCATATGGATAGATGAATTTGATTATAACTATGAGGGTTTGAAGAGAATGTAAATCACCACACCTATTATTTCACCACCCTATAGTGGATAATGGTTTTTAATCTATTGTGATTCATTGAATAAGGGACTACGATGCACCCTAATTCATAATGATATGTTCACATATTATGACTCATGCCTATTTAAAATGCATGGGAAAAATTTTATGACCGATGATTTGGAGTTGGCGGTATTAGTTTGGGAATTGAAAAAATAGAGCCATTATATTTATGTTGAAATATGTGATATATATATACTAACTATAAATTTCTGAAATATATATTCACATATAAAGAGTTTAATATTCACCGATGGAGATGGTTGGAATTGATTAATGATTTTGAATATTGAGTACATTACCACACTGGGAATATGAACAATGGGTAATATCCAATAAATTGAAAAGAAAATTATTTTGTAACAATGATGAGGATTTAAAGGGAACCAATATTTATGTTCATGAAGAATATGGATCATGAAATCGTATATAAATGGGACATATCATTTTTTTCTGACATAAATGTTCAACCATCCATCCATGTGAGTTTTAAAGTAGAACAGAAAGTGGATATGGAACAACCAAATAAGGTGAAAATGTTCCTGAGTTCAACCATGATTGTGATGTAATTATAAGGATTATTTACTGATTATGTGTCCCACCAATACAATACATGAATAAATATCTGTCGTATGAAGATCAAAGATTCTATTTTCTTAAATCTTGAAAGTGTCAAGACATATATAGGGTTCTAAAAAAATATTTCTAATTGGAAAATATGAAAAGGTATATTACAAAGTATGTATCCCAGTGGTCGGTATGTAAACAAGTTAAGTATCATAGGATTAATTCTAATGTATTGTACTATAAAAACATAATATTTTGGAAAAAAAATTATGTTCAATAGTATATTCGACACAGAACATTAAACATAAATGACCTGTGAAATATGTAACCATTATATCTAAGTCATTAAATTAGTGTTGATGAATATTTTTAACAATATTATAAAATATATACATATAAATACCCTAATAAATTTAAATTATTGATAAGTGTTTATAAAATAATTCATCAACTTTTTGGAAAGTGATTTTATTGTTCAAAAATATGTATTCTTCTAGAATGATTTTTATTCATTTTTGTGAAAAATTATTATAATTAATTGTTAAAAACTTTTGAATTATTATTTAATAAAATTTACATCATTTTGAAAATAATAATATAAAAATTACATTGCGTTAAATACTGGGATTTTATGGGAAAATGCTGATTTTCCTGCGAATAGTTAAAAATAACATTTATGAAAAACTAATTCATTTCCTTTCAATAAATTAATAACATTTAAAAATTGAATTGTGTTTTAAATATGATTTTAATTTAATAATTATTAATAGGTTATATTTAATCTTCTTAATTACATATGAATCATCCTTATATAGTATTTTAGAATAAGAAAATTCTTGGATTTAAAAACAAGTTTTTCTGAAAACTATTTTAATTTTTTTAATGTTTTTCCTTTTTAACGAAATAAGAAACCCATAATGTGAAATGATTAAAATGAAATAAAAATATTATATATTAAAAATTATTAATTCATATTCATAAAATGAATAATATTTTTCTTAGAGTTAATATAAAATCATCTCTTTCTTGAAAAAATACACTTCCTAAAAACCTTCTATTCAATAACGTTTATGGGTATAATTTTAAATTCAAATTTTCTAATTATTTGAATTAAATTTATTAAAATTTATTTCATAGTTTGAATTTGAATAATTAAGATTATATCCTAATTTCAAATTAATTTCTTATAATACTGAATAGTAAAAATAGTAAAAATTAATTTTTCTGATTAAGTGGGAAATAGTTTTACCAGAGGTTAAACTAAAATATAAGGGAAAAAATGACCTATAAAATTATCTAAATTCTATTTTTTTAATATTTCTAATATATAATGTATAATTTTTTATGAAGGTCTATTAAAGTTCCTTTTTTCATGTGATATACATGTTTACACTTTTTTCTTTTCAAACATTTCATGTGTTGCACTCACCTAACTTATAAATGTCCACCCATATCCTATATTATTCTCACATTTAAATTAATTTTACTCAAAATATAACAACAAAAATAAATTCTTTAATAAATTTAGGGCATTATAGAACCATTATTTTGATCATAAATCCATCCTATGAGTCCTTTTGGTTCTTCCCTAAGGAGGTTTTTCTGAATAAGAGGTGTCATGCTCAATCGAGCATCTTTATTTTAGTTCTACTTACACATTAATTAAATGTTCTTTAATTATTATTATTGAATAATAAAATTATATAAAAAATAATAAGATATTTTTATGTTAATTAAATTAACTAAATCCACCTATTGTTCATCAAATGGGATGCAAAAAAATAATTCATGCGTACGACAGACTATTCCTTGCAAACTGATGTCAATTGGTTTTCATCATCACCTCTCATAGATTGAAAAATTTATAGATTGAAATTATTTATATATTTTATTTTAAAAATATTAATACATATAATTTTTTTTTATTATATATACATTTTCACTTTCAATTCCATGGGAGATACAATAATGTATCTCATGTGTACAACGGACTACTGGCTCATGATACGATGTGATTCATTTTTCACCAATGCTTTTTATGGAAGGTACTAAGGATAAATATGAAGAATATATATGTTATATAAAAGAAAAAATATTTATACTAATGACATATTTATCATTCTAAAAATATAATCTAACATTTTCTTTCTTTCACTAAAAATTATAACAACAATCATATATAAGTGTGTTAAACTGCCTCTACAAAGTGATGAAATTTTTTTCATCACCACAACGCCTGGATGATATTTATAACTATATTTAATGACAAAAATAGGTTTTTTGATTTTATAATAATTTTTAGTGACAAAATATTACATACCTACTTTTATTAATTATATTGGAAAAAATGAAACATTACTGACGTGTACGTATTGCCTACTGTCTCCATGATTCTAACAACGTTCATATATCATAACCAAATTTCAAGATTTTTTTTGACAATATAATTTAAATATAAAAAAATAAATATTTTATTATTATTATTATTTATATGTTTTAAAAAATAACTCTTTTACCATGGTGAACACAACAATGATTCTTTGAAATAATGAACTAAACCTCTTCAAAACAACCAATGCGAACTTAAGAAATTAAATATTTTAATAGGTAATAAAAAAGAAATAAAATAAGTGACTTTAATGTAAGGTATTAAATAGCATAATGGTTCTTAATAAATCATATAATTTTCGTAAACATATTATGTAGGAGTTAAAGTTCACACATATAATGTCTTGACTCGTGGTTATGGTTTCTTGTGTCACATTATTTATATGAGGCATTAGTAATATTCACCATTTGTTTTTATTTTGGAGTGTATATATTATCATTTTAATTATAATAACATGAATACTTCATAAATCATACTCTTTTATGTTTAATTTGAATTATTTTAATCAAGGGGAATTGACTTGATATTTACCAAGTGGTAATAAATTTCATAACTCATTTTTTTTTCATTGAGTTATATTAATTTTTCATTAAATTTATTATTTCATGATTATGTGTGAAATGAATTTTTATTTTCTTATTTTTTTTTAAATTCATTTATGTTGTTTTAAAGGTTATACACATAATATATTTATTAATTAATTATCAATTTCAATATTATAATTTTTGTATGGGATATTTTCCTCAAATTATCTTTCTTTGAGAGAGTCATTTATTATATACTCTTATATTCATTTTTTAGGTTTATATAATATCCTTTGACATGTTATATTAGGAAAATTAAAATTTCTATGATATCTAAATTATTATTCCATATTATTCATTCATGTGTATCATGATTAAAGAGTTATAAATGTGGAAAAGGCTTTATGTTACATACTCATTTCCTCACAGATTATTCATGTTTATGGTAATTTTTATTATAAATAATGTGATATTATTCTCTTGAAAAAAATCTAACTTTTCCCTTTTGGTATTGATTATTGTTCTTGAGTTCTAATTAACACTTAATCCCTTATTTATTGAATAAAAATTAAGAAGGTTTTATTAACGTGATATAATACTTCTATTTTTTTAGATCATGTAAGTTTCTCTACCATATCCATGTTTTATAAAAAAAATTAAAAAAATTAATCTCTAAAAATATATAATTTATTAATTACATTTTACATGGTCTTTTACCATATATTAAAATTTTTAAGAGGTAAATTTCTATCTTTTTCCAAGTTGGACACTTTTATAACCTCTTTCAGAAAAAATTGGATGGACTATTTATTTTTAAAATTTATAATAAGAATGGATTTTTCCACTATCATGACCATTTTATTCCTATAATTAAATTATATATTTCCATGGTTTTTTTGAAATAGAATTATTTTCACAATATTTTGGGTATTTTTAGATTTTAAAATTAATTTTCAAAATAAAAATGTTATTTTCATAAAAATTGATTTCCATGGTATTTTCATTAATAAATGTTGACAAAAAATATTGTTAATTATTATTCAATAGGGATATTTTATGATTATACCACCATCATTATTTCCCTAAATAGATTTTGATAATATCAAAAATATTTTTATGAAACTCATTTATTTTTCACGGGTTAATATAGTTTCAATGACAGTGCTATAGAAAAAATTTCTCTTACACTATTTAATAATGTTTCAAATATGTTATTATTCAATACATTTAAGTTCCATAGGTTAATAATGCATTGAATATATTGTAATGGAACCTATTTTTTAACTAGTTAATCTTGTTTCAAAGCGATTAATATTTTGCTACCCATTTCTTTTCCATAGTTTAATCAATTTATTAATGGAGTATTGATTATTTTTATGAGTTTTATGATGAAAAACATCTCTATAAACGTTATTTAATGTTCTTGTAAATTTTTATATGATGGTTGTGCCCAAATATTATTAGTTAATCCTGATATGGAATATGTGATGGGTGCATCCAGATAGAACTCTAATGCATTGGGTAATGAATTTGTTTTTATATTAATTTTACTTTAAGGAGGAAAATTTTTAATAAAAGAATAAGGATTTTGTATAGGTTATATGAAGATAATTAACAAATATACCAACAAATTGTTTTTGTCATGCGTTATATATTTTTCCTTTTATCAAGATTGATATCACAAGGCTCGTGATTAATTATTATTGTTACTCTTGAATTGGTTAAATATTTATTCCATGGTATTATTTTTTATAATCCATTTATTTAAGGGTATGAGGTCCCGTATTTTATGCTCTTAAACTTTTATTATGTAATTATAGCCTTATTCCAACCATAATCTCAGTGATGAAATTAAATTTTAAATGCTTAAGTTTTCCCTTTCTAGGGTTTTGATCCCACCCATATTATGTTTCCTTTTCAAAATATTACCAAGAATTATTTTAACATAATTATTTATAAATGGGTTTCATATGGATGATGATGATGGAAAAATGTAGAATATGAAAAACTAGGTATATTGGGAGATTATTTTTACCTTTATGAACCAGTTGCTTATAAATCCATGATGTTAATTTTTTTTCTTATTTCTATAATATCTTTAACCTAAAAAAACATGAGATAGTATGTGATCCAATATTTCCTTATGATGTTATAAGTTTTTCAGGGTGAAAATTTGGTCACATTCCCCTCTATCAAAACTAAAAATGTAACGTTTATTATTTTTGCACTAGATATGAGAGTGCGGGTTTGGAGATATTTTAATTGGTGTCGAAGGATGGTTTAGATTAATTTGGATATTTGGATATTTTATTTTGGGGATGTCATAATATTTATGGATACCATAATAGGTTTATAATATTATGTTTGATCATAAGTACAATGATTTAGATATCCCATTTTAGGTTTTATGTGATGAAATCCTAAAGTGATTATTGACACTTCATTATATTTTCAATTAGCATGAAGTATATATAAATTTTTATTTAAATGTGAAGTATTTCTTCACATTTTTAGACATATGTTTTAAGGTATTTATATCATTTAGAGTTTATATGATCATGGATGTTGAGGTAATTATCAAAACATATGTTTTAAAATTTAGATAACCATGGGACTATAATATGAATTGGTTCCTAGGTAATTAATTTATTTTAATAGAAGATCGATATATTTTTTTCTTCTAATATGAAAGGTATGATATATCCTTTTAGGTTAAAACGCTCATAAATTTTGAGGTTATTTAGGATATATGCTCATTTATATATGGAAGGGATGATTTTTAACTTGGATATTACTGTTAAATATTGGAGGTTAATGTATTATTTCATCATATGAAGTTTTATTAATTTTTTAGTTATCCCTTTTATGGATATTTGGTCCTTCAAAATATGAATTTATTACCATGTAAATTAAAAAAACATATTAAATACTCATTGTTTTGAGAAATGATGAGATTGTGGGGGATATTATTTAAAAGATTAAATTTAACTTATCAAGTAAGTGAATTTCCTCATCTTACTGCAATAGATAGAAAAGTTATTACTAAAATCAATAAAAATAAAATTGAAATAAAATTTTCTCAAATTACCATCATGAGAGATGATATTAATAAACTACTTCACACCACTTTTGTAACACCATGATATTTTATGAAAAATATTCTTTTTAATTTCATTAATTTCTTGTGTTGTATGCTACACCAAAAGGAGCTTCCACAACACGCATCATTGACTTGTCTTGCATTACACGCAATCGCGACCTTCCTCGATAGTGTGTGTAGTACACAATACCGAATTTCACTAAACAAAGATATGCTATTAAAATATTTTTAAAACTAACTGTTATGAATAGTAATATCCACTTTTTGAAATTTTATAAATTTTATTTTTCAAAATGGAATTCATTTTTTGATTCATAATATTGAAATTAGCTTAGGGTGAAATTTTGGTACTTTTCAGATAACTTTCATTTTCTGATGAAAAGTGAACATTACTAAATTTTAATTAAAAACATCCTTTTTAATCGAAATAATTAATAGTGATAAATTATTAATTTGAGTGGTTTTAAGGTATATTTAGAATATATTTTTACAATTTATTAAAATGTTGGTCATTGGATGTAATTTCACCTTTAAATCAGACATAAACAAGTGTCAATCTTTTGATAGTTATTATCTCTTAAGAACACGCTATTTGTTTCGATGATGGGAATTAATTTTTAAATTAATTAATGAAACTGACATGTTTTTAATTTTTTAAAATAGACATCATTTTTAATTTCATAATATCAAATATAGCTTAGGCCTAATTTTTGGTATTTTTCTAGAAACTTTCATTTTTTGATGAATAGTGAAACCACTAAGTGGTAGTTAAAAAAATGAATTTTTCATAAAACATAATTTTACCACTTCTGTGAGTGGAATTTCAAAAATCCGAGAGACATAGTTGATGTCAGTAAGTAAAATGTGGTTCAATGAGATGAAAATAATTTTTTATGAATAGTAACTTTTTACTTTTATTAACCACGGTTAAAAGTAAATAGGGTAATTAAGGGTAAAAATGATATTATTATTACCCTGACACATGTCCTAATTCTATTGGATAAGTGTAATTCGACAAAAAACAACCTTAGGAATAAAATATGACCATTTAGGTCCACTTGGATTAGATGAGGACATTTAATATTAATTCCTTTAAAGAAGGGTTAAAATAGTTAAAATCATAGTTTAATAAGTAAATAATTTTTAATATAGGGTTATACATAAGATAAATTCTACTATAAATATTAATTATAAATATAAGAAGACTTCCAAGATAATGGTATTTTATTTGTCATTTTTAGACATTAAATAGTTTAATTTATTTATGACACAATGATGATGCAGTAATTATCATATTAATTAAATATTGATATAATTGATGTTATAAATACCCAACTAAATGTAATTTGAGACTTTTAATGAATTCAACTAATTTTATAGGTTAATATGACATGTTAGTATTGATTTAAGTAACTGTTTTAGAACTAATCATTCTGTTATTATTTTCACAAAAATCAATTACTAAATAGTGTCAAAATTGACATAAAATAGTTTTTAAAACAAATATTATATTATTAATTGTTATTTTATTCCTAAAAATATAAGGTTCATAACAATGAATTATATAAGGTTATATATATTAATAATAAACAACTTGGGGTTCTTTTGTCTTGTTATAGTAAGTTTATTAACCTTATAGTGTAAGAACACAAAAAGACACGGTTAAAGTAAAATTATCTAACTTAAAGTTAAATATAAATGATAAGGTTAAAATAGGAACCTAAACTTGTCTAAATTATACCGTATGAAAGGATTTCGACCCATACCCACCTTAGATTCTAAATAAATCAATTTGGAGCTATTTAAAACCGAATATGACTTTATAATAAAATAATATTTTTAGTTTTCCAAAGGTACCCCTCTCCTCACTTATAAAAGGGTACCTCCTCCCTCTATTTCTCACACCACTTTGAGCCTTCATGCTCGGCCGAACCCGGACAATTTCTCCTCTCCACTTACCTAGAGACATCCTAGAGGTCCTGGTCTTCTTTAAAAACCAATTTTAGTTCCCTAAAAAGAAGTCTCAAAGAAGCGCTTCAAAGAAGAGGTAATGTCCGTTACCGATTCTTTTATCTTTATTTCTTCTTCCACTTCTTCTTCTCTAGTTGTTTCATTATGAATTAATAACATAAGTATCAATCATATACTGATATGTTATTATAAGTGTGAAACAACACTATTTTACCATCTATCCATCCTACGGAAAACGAAATCACCACGCGTGCGTACGTATTGAATACCGTCTCCACGCCGTGGTGTAATCTATTTCCCACCAACAACTTACTTGGATGGGAAAAATGGTGTACATAATAACTATATGTGATTATTTCAAAGTGATATTGATTATTAAATAGTATACATACACTCCAATACAATTACACGATCATGAGAACGATATCATCGCTCGTGCGTACGTATAGACTATCGTCTCCACGATGCGATGAGATTCATTCTCCACCTTAACCATTCGTGAGTGATTATAAAGTATATATAATAAGTAATCATGAAATATATGACATAATAATGATACTGGATTTATGTGTATATATATGTATTTCATCTACTTATTTCCATTCAACTCAATAAGGAAACAAAAACAGCGTTCATGCGTACGTACGGCCTACTGTCTCCATGAACGGTGTATTTATTTCCTTTTATTGATCTATTAAATATATGTATATTCTGACTATATATTATATATAAATCATGTTTTATATTCTGTAATTAAGTAATCATGATCTATGTAATCATATGAATAATTACAAGACAAAACACGGACGACAAATGAAACGATTTTACCCAAAACGCTCTTTAAACATGGAATTTACAAAAGAACTGGTAATATAAAGTCATAATTGAACCATATATGATATCATAAAAAAGTGTATGATTATGGAATAAGACAATGACATTATATAAATCATTATACAGGAGGTTCGGACACTTACGAAGCAAATCAGACCTAAGGTAAGGGATAATTTTTCAAATCTCATTTTTATCCGTGATTGCTGATTCGTAAGTATTTACGGGGGTTATTTCAATAATTCATGTCCATGTTTTTTAAAAGTGTTTTCATTTATGTTTAAAGTCCTTTTTACCCATTCTTCAATTTTACTACATGGTATGTAAGGAATCTTTTTTTTGTTTAAATTATGAGGTACATTTTGACTTTTCTGACAAAAGTATGAGAAGAATGTTTTTTAACTTATACGGAATGAATGGATTTTTAAAACATTATTTCCATAAAGCTTCATTTACATGTTTTCAATTTTATTATTAATCAACTTCTTTTAGTTTAAAATTGTATGACATGTTAAGAAAGGAAAAATGTTTTTGAGTTAGAAAGGATATTTTCCTCATGAATGGAGTTCATGTGTTTTATCAAAATTATTTTCCATATAAGATAATAAAGGGTTCTGTTTCTATCCCTATTTTAAAATTTATTTGATTATTTTATGATGGAATGATTTTTATGATGTCCTTTTATCTTATATGGATTACATTATGATGGCATGATGTTTAAGATTCCCATTTTTATTACATGGGTTATGCAATGATGTATGATTTTTTATTTTGTGGCACACATAAGAATGGTATCATTATGAGATGGGTGGGACCTATATCTCCCTCTAATGCATTGGGTAAAGATTTTATATCTCATGAGATAGACATGGCTGGAATGGCAGGTTAAACCGGTTCAGTGAAATAGGAATGAAACGAGGAGTGAACTCGGTTCAGAAATGGACTTTGTCCACTAATATAGTCTTGGCTATAAGTCTTGACTAATAATAAAGGATTCTCTATGATTATGTGTGTATGCCACAAATTATCATGTTTTATGTTATGATTATTGGGATTACATTTCACTACTATGATTTATCCCATGTTGTGATATTATAATCACTTTTGCAGGTTAAGATTTCCAAAATGTTATGTTCTTTTGAATATGATGTGATTGATATTTCTTTTGTTTACCCTTACTGAGAATTTGAGCTCACCCTTTTATGATTTCTTTTCCCTGGGATATAAAGAAAGGTTTTAGGTAAAAAAAGGAAGATCTTTATGGGATATGTTGAAGATATTTCACCACGATTAGAAGATTATATTCCAAGTTTCCAAAGACACTAAACTATTACGGTCCTTTTGTGTGTGTTTTTTTATGTACTAAGTATTCCGAAAAAGTAATGTAATGTCCATGTACGTTAAGATTCGGGTATCTACAGTTGGTATCAGAGAAAAGGTTTAGTCAACCATTGGAAACTAGGATGCGAGAACTTTAGTAAGATCCCAAGAGATATTTATAAGGTTTGTCTAGGGATGTCCCTAAGGTTAAGTATAAGTATAGGTTATAGTACTAGAATTACTGTAACCCAAGATGTTAGATATTGAAGGTACTCCCCCTTTATTATATTGTTTTCCCTAGCATGATTTTTGCCTCTCACAAAATTTTTTTTGGGTTTTAGACGATGGATGGAACCCGAAGGAACCGTGTTGATCAATGTAATGGACAATGCAATGATTTTCCTCCTGAACAAACAAATGTTATGGGAGATGGAGAGCAAAATCTTATTGCTATAAATACACAAGCTATGAATCATTCTAGACTTCCAAATGAGCAGAGAAGGTAATAATATTATATTGAGTCCTTCATGAGGCAATGTCCACCTTCTTTCAGTGGGTCTTCTGATCCACTTGTTGCTGAACAATGGATCAGTATTACTGAAAAGATATTTTCAGTTCTTCAATGTTCTGAACATGATAAAGTCATCTTAGCAGTGTATCGTTTGGAATGTGATGCTGATCAATGGTGGAATGTTATCAAGAATACGAGTCCAAGAGGTGAAATTGAGTCCACGGAATGAGACGAGTTCAAGAACTTATTTTTTAATAAGTACTTCCCTCGTATTCTTTGAACAAAGATGGAGAAGGAGTTTGTTGAACTAAATAAAAAGGATGATGAATTTGTAGGTATATACCAAGCGAATTTTAGAAGGCTAGCAAGGTATGCATCTGGATTTATCATCCAACCTGAATGTAAAGTTGATCGATTCTTCAGTGGATTAAAACCAAATATTCAAAGGGCATTAGCTATAATAGACTTCAGTAGCTATGAAGAAATTGTGTGTTGTGCAATCAAGGTAGAAATGGAAGTTGGTGTTACTTATCCATCTCATAGTTTTAACAAGAAACGAAATATAGAGTTCAAGGAGAAATCTCAGTATAATGGTGAAAAGAAGATGAATGTTTCCTAATGCTCAAAATGTTGAAAGAAGCATGGTGGAGATTGTCTTAAAGGGACTTGAAAAAGTTTTAAGTGTGGAAAAGAAGGTCATCGAGCAGCTGAGTGTTGATGTAATGGAAAAAGGGTTGCTAATGATGTGAATAAAGAATAGACTGCAGAGAACGCACCACTAATACTTCAATTCTTCAAGTGAAAGGAAATGAGAAATTATGATAATAAATTCCCTAATACAAGGGTTAGTGATGATCGACATGAGGAACCACTTAAGACAAAGGATAAAGGGAAGTCACATGCGATCACTATTGGCAATGTTGAATATGAAAACGATGTGGTGGAATGATTAAGTGATTATGTAATGGGATTCCAAAATAATGTTGTATATAGTATCGTGGAATATTGGAGTATTTATGTATTGGTTTATTGTGGTTTTCAATAATTTTATGGTACCGGTAACCATGGAAAGTGATTGAGATATTTTTGGAAAAAATAAGATGATATGCGCATAATGAAGGGAAAACGAGAAAATGAAATATTTGACAGTATTCATGAGCTCATTATTGATATAAGGACTAAGTGATATCATGGTTTGAGTATATAGAATTTTGAGTATTTTTTATGTGGAAAGAGTTAACTTTTAACAGCATTCATGTTTTCAATAAGGTTCAATGGGTATTCATTGATTTTCAAGAGAATACATGATTAAGGTATTCACGTGACTGGAATGTGACCAACAAGATATATGAGGGATAAATGATAGTATTCACATGCTTGTTATATGACCTTTTTAGTAATCGTGCTCTTTATACTATGAGTTTAGAAAAAAGTATTTTGGATAACCCTAAAGATTGGAATGGATTATGTTGGACATAAGTTAGTATTGTTTTAGGATAGAAGTTTTTCGATATTATTTATGGGATGTTATAGTAATGTAGTTTTTGAAAAAGTACAACCTACAGGATGGGCGACAACCCATCGCGTCAGAAAAGGATGTGGGAATCGAACCCACAACCGAAGTGTGACTGGCCTTTATCTCCTACCACTGGCCTACAAGAAGTCCATGTTTAGTATAAATTAGTTTTATTATATTATGTAGTATGATATATGAAGTATGAGTCCATTTTAGGAACCATATATGATTAATTTCACTATATATGGACTTATGTATTTTTTGATATCTTTTCTAACCTTTTGTTTGAGACAGATGGAATGACCCATTATTCTATCACATGATCTACTAACACATCATGAATGACAAATTAAACTTTATTTCTTTAATAGATGAAGTGGAAATTTTCCAAAGAACGACCAATGGTGAGACTATACCAAAATCACGAAAGTATTTCTTCTAATTCCAATTTCATCAACTTTAGGGAAATGATCTTGAAAACCAAAAATGTTGTCGTAGTGCTCTTATATCTGATGAGTCAAATGGTACCTTAGATCGTCACAAATTTATGGCTTTGTGATTCCTGGATTTTCCATCTCCATGTTCTCTACCAATATCCATCAGAACATGATGGTTAGATTTTTCTTCCATATCCATATTTTCACCTATGTGGAAACACAATGATTAGTTTATTTGGGTAACCGTTACGTTTCATAATTTTGTTTTTAAATATTGGTTTTGGTATTCCTTTTTATGATGTGGGTTTCTATTAAAGAATCTTTTGAGTAGTAAACCATTTATAACCCTGACGAATTTCGAGGGCGAAATTCATTTTAAGGGGGGTAGAATGTAACTTCTCAAGATTTTATGAAAAATATTATTTTTAATTTCATTAATGTCTTGTTTTGTATGCTACACCAAAAGGATCTTTCAAAACACACGTCCATGACTTGCCTTGCATTACACGCAATCATGACCTTCCTCGATAGCGTGTGTAGTATGCAATACCGAGTTTCACTAAACAACGATATGCTATTAAAATATTATTAAAACTAGTTGTTATGAATAGTAATAACGAATTTTTTAAATTTTGTAAATTTTATTTTTCAAAATGGACTTCATTTTAGGATTCGGAATATCGAAATTAGCTTAGGGTGAAATTTTGGTACTTTTCGGATAACTTTCATTTTCTGATGAATAGTGAAAATTACTAAATTTTAATTAAAAACAACCTTTTTAATCGAAATAATTAATAGTGATAAAATATTAATTTCAATGGTTTTAAAGTATATTTAGAATATATTTATACAATTTAATACAATTTTGGTCATTGGATGTAATTTCACATTTAAATCAGACATAAATAAGTGTCAAACTTTTGATAGTTATTATCTTTTAAGAACACGCTATTTGTTTTGACGACGAGAATTAATTTTTAAATTAGTTAATGCAACCGATATGTTTTTAATTTGGTAAAATAGACATCATTTTTTAGTTCATAATATAAAATATATCTTAAGCCTAATTTTTGGTATTTTTCTGGAAACTTTCATTTTTTGATGAATAGTGAAACCACTATGTGGTAGTTAAAAAAATGAATTTTTCATAAAACATAATTTTACCGCTTCTATTTTTGGAATTTAAAAACTCTGAGAGACACGGTTTATGTCAGTAAGTAAAATTTGGTTCAATGAGATGAAAATATTTTTTGGTGAATAGAAACTTTTTATTTTTATTTACGATGGTTAAAAGTAAATAGGGTAATTAAGGGTGAAAATGAAATTATTATTACCCTAACACATGTCCTAATTATATTGGATAAGTGTAATTCGACCAAAAACGACCTTAGGAATAAAATATGACCATTTAGTCTGTAACACCCCGAGCTTCCACGATACGCTTCTCATTCAATAATGCAATAACTTGCATTGTACGCAACTTCGAGTTCTAAAACACCGCGACTAATCAATGTAGCCGTTATGAATAGTAATAACCACTTTTTAAAATTATAGAAATTTTATATTTCAAAATGGACTTTATTTTTGTATTCGTAATATCGAAATTATCCAAAGTTGAATTTTTTTGTAATTTTCTGAGAACTTCCAATTTTTTATGAATAGTGAAAATTACTTAGAAACAACTTTTTTAATCAAAATAATTTATAGTGATAAATTATACTATTTAGTGGTTTTAAAGTATAATTTGAATATATTTTTACCATTTTATCCAATGGTGGTCATTAGAATTAATTTAACATTGAAATTGGACATAAACAATTGTGAATCTTTTGATATAAATTGTTTCTTAAAACACGCTATTTGTTGTGACAACGGGAATTAATTATAAAATTAATTAATGCAACTTATATGTTTGGAATTTTGAAAAATAGACATTATTTTTGAATTCGGAATATCAATTATATATTAGGGTGAAATTTTGGCATTGCTCTGAAAAACTTCAATTTTTGATTAATAGTGAAACCACTAAGTGGTAGTTAAATAACTGATTTTTCGTTTAAATGAAATATTACCACTTCTGTGATTTGATTTTCAAAAATCTGACATACATGGTTGTCATTAAGAAGTAAAATGTGGTTCAATGAGATTAAAATAATTTTTTGGTGAATAGTAACTTTTATGTTCTTAATCGCGATTAGAGGTAATTAGTCTAGTTTAAGGTAAAAACAATGTTTTAATAATATGATATGATCTTGACACTTGTCCTACTCCTATTGGATGATTCATGGCCGACGAAGACAACCCATGGGTCAACTTGGGGACCCCATGGAGCCACTTTGGTTGGAAAATGACATTAATATATATTTATTTATTGTTAAAATTAAATTGACACAAACATGAGTTTTTTTACTAAAACAGTTTTTAAGTGGGGTTACAAAAGTCCAAATTTTGACTATAAATATTCATTAGAAAGATAAAAAGATTTCCTACATCATAGTATTCTTTTATAATTTTTAGACATTAAATAAATTAAATTATTTATGACATCATTATGATGCACCGATGACCTCATTATTTTACGATTTTAATAAAATGAAAATATAATGTAAAATACAAGGATTAAACTTGTCCAAAGACTATTGGATGGGTAGATTTCGAACCCTTATCACCTTACACACGAATTATATAAGTGTGGGACCTTTATAATCCGAAAAGCATTGTGTAATAATGTAACATTTCAATCTTTCCAAAAGAGCCCCTCCTCTCCACTTATAAAAGGCCTCCACCTCTACCACCTTATTCACATTTTCAAGCCTTTTGGTTCGGCCAACCTCTGCCCAAATACTCTCCCAACTTCTCTCCCTTCATCATAGAAGCTTTACTTTAGTCAGAAAGCCATCCTAAGGAGTCCTTTTGATCAAATCAAAAGGAAGAACCCGAAGAAGAGGTAACATTTTCATCACCCTCTTTCATGTTTCTTTCTTCTTCCAATCCCTCTTTGTTTATTATTTCAATTCTAAAATTATAACTCCAGTATCTTCTATATACTGTGATTTTATTATAAATATGGAACAACCATATTCAGTATTCTACCCATCATTTGAATGACATGTCACCATACGTGCGTACGTACGGCTTACCGTCTCCACGTCGTGGTGTAATTGTTATTCAATTTATTATTATTTAGATGGGTATAATAATGATATGTAATTCATGTAAATAAAAAATATAACATGATAATTATTCTGTATATATGATATACTATCCAATTATATATTATTTTAATATCAAAATAATGATATTCTCGTTCGTGTGTACGTACGGACTACCGTCTCCACGAACGCGATGAGATTCATTCTCCGTCGTATCCATTCAAGTATAATTATCATTTGATGATTTAAAAATAATGTTTAAGGACATGATATCATTCTGGATATGAATAAGATACAACCTATCCATGAAAAACATAACTTACTTAACAAAACATATAAAAGGAAACGAGTAAGATAACACCCGAAACAACGATAAATCTAAGATATTGTTAACAAAGCAATGTTAAAAGATCATATATGATATCATATGAATTTATATTATTCTTGTATAATTTAATAACAATTATTTCACCATTATACATGAGGTTAACCTACCCCAACCAAGGAAAAGTACAAGGTAAGGGTTTACTTCACAACCTCTTCATTATCCAAGGTTGTTTATACATAATTATCTACTAGGACATCGTTATCATCCACATCCTTGTTTCTTAAAAATGTCTTTCAAAACATTTTTACTATTAAATGAAAAATGGGTTAAAGTCATTTATACCCTTATACATTTTTGAAAGGAATCTTACCATCTTTTTCAAAACAATGTACTTTTTGACCACTTTGACAAATTTAAGGTAAGAATTTTTTTTACTTATACGGCGGGTGCGGCTATTTTCCGCCATTATAACTTCGTCGAAGCTTCCCTAACAAGATTATAAGAATATATTCAAAGTAAATGTATTATTTTATAATTATGGGACTTTTAAATGATTTCAAAAAGGAGAGATATTTCTCTCAAATAGCTTTGATTTCATCCATGTCAACATCCTTTGATGGGTTTTAAGTTTAATTGAAATTGATTTATGATACAAAACTTCCATTGAACATTTTGTGAAATATTTGACTGTGGATGTGTTATTTTTATACCATCCATAGTTTATGGAGAAATTGTTGACATTTCATATGCTAGTTTTAATACGAATATTTATGTTATGTTTAAGCCTATTCATATGAGGAATGTATTGGACTTAATATGTGACGGGTGGAGCCCGCTATAGCTCCTCGATGCATCGGTAGGTCTCATGAGACAACTAGATGAGGAATTGGCCGAGGCCCTTTCCCAATTTGATTTATGGTTTTGGCCGAGGACTTAATCATTTTAGACGTCTTGGCTGAGGCCTTGACAAAATGTTTCAGAATGTCCGGCATTATACATTCCCTCATTATGAAAGTGGTTATTGATATTTCATGTGATTATTCGTCTAGTAGAATATCCATGTGAGTAATTAATGGAATTATTTTATTTTACTTTTTCCATATTATGCTGAAGTTCAAGTTCAATAAGGCTTTTGTTTTAGTTATACATTTCCTTAAATGCTTATGTTTTCTTATGAAAGTTTCCGCTATATTGTTATCCTTACGGAGCATTTGAGCACACCCCTTTTAATGTTTTATTTTTCCCAGGATGTGAAGAGGTGTATTATGACTGACTTGCAAGAATAGTCCGTGAGGATATGAGTGTGGACTAGGGAGACCATGTTATTGTAGTTTTCATTTTTATGATGTAATGAAAGACTTATGAATGTATCTAGTGTTTCCAAGGCTACTAAACTAATCGGTCTTTCGAGACTTGATATTTTTTGATCATGCCAATGTTATGAAGTAATGCACCGACTCTGGGTAGATGGGGTCGGGGCGTTACATAGTCCCACTTGGATTAGATTAGGACATTTATTATTAATTTATTTAAAGAAGGGTTAAAATAGTTAAAATCAAAGATTAATAAGTAAATAATTTTCAATATAGGGTTATACATAAGATAAATTAAACTATAAATATTCATTAGAAAGATAAAAATATTTCCTACCTAATGGTATTTTATTTGTCATTTTTAGACATTAAATAATTTATTTTATTTATGACACGAAGATGATGCAGCAATTATCTTATTAATGAAATATTGACATAATTGATGTTATAAATACCCAAATAAATGTAATATGAGACTTTTTAGGAATTACACTAATTTTATAGGTTAATATGACATGTTAGTATTGAATTAAGTTAGTGTTTTAGAACTAATCATTCTGTTATAATTTTCACAAAAATCGATTACTAAATAGTGTCAAAATTGACATAAAATAGTTTTTAAAACAAATATTATATTATTAATTGTTATTTTATTCCTAAAAATATAAGGTTCAGCCAAATGACTTATATAAGGTAATATATATTAATAATAAACTACATGGGGTTCTTTTGGCTTTTTATAGTAAGTATTTTAACCTTATAGTGTAAGAACACAAAAAGGCACGGTAAAAGTAAAATTATCTAACTTAAAGTTAAATATAAATGATAAGGTTACAATAGGAACCTAAACTTGTCTAAATTATATTTGATGAGAGGATTTAGACCCATACCCTCCTAATCTTAGAAATAAATCAATTTTGAGCTATTTAAAACCGAATATGAATTTATAATAAAATAATATTTTTACTTTTCAAAAGGTTAACCTCTCCTCCCTTATAAAAGGGCACCTCCTCCCTCTCTTCCTCAAACCACTTTGAGCCTTCAAGCTCGGCCAACCCCTGCCAATTTGTCCTCTCCACTTCTATAGAGACATCATAGAGGTCCTGGTATTTTTTTAAAGACCAATTTTAGTGCCCTAAAAGGAAGTCTCAAAGAAGCGCTTCAAAGAAGAGGTAATGTCCGTTACCGATTCATTCATCTTTATTTTTTCTTCCACTTATTCTTATTTAGTTTTTTGATTATGAAGTAATAAAATAAGTATCACTCATATAATGACATGTTATTATAATTATAAAACAACCCTATTTCACCATCTATCCATCCTACATAAAAAAAAATCACCGCGCGGGCGTACGTACGGAATACCGTCTCCACGACGTGGTGTAATCTATTTTCCACCACCACCTTACTTGGATTGGTATAATGGTGTACATAAAAACTATATATGATTATTTTAAAGTGATATTGATTATGAAATACTATACATACACTCCAATAAAATTCCACGATCATGATAACGATATCATCGCTCGTGCGTGCGTACAGACTACTGTCTCCACGACGCGATGAGATTCATTCTCCACGTTAACCATTCATGAATGATTATAAAGTATATATAATAAGTAATCATGGAATATATGACATAATAATGATACTGTATTTATGTTTATATATATGTATTTCATCTACTTAATTCCATTCAACTCAATAAGGAAGCGAAACCAGCTTTCATGTGTACGTATGGCCTACCGTCTCCATGAACGGTGTATTTCATTCCATTTATTGATCTATTATATATATGTATATTCTAAATATATATTATATGTAAATAATGTTTTATATTCTGTAATTAAGTAATCATGGTTTATGTAATCATATGAATAATTACAAGTCAAAACACAGACGACAAATGAAACGATTTTACCCAAAACGCTCTTTAAACATGGAATTTACAAAAGAACGGGTAATATAAAGTCATAAGTGAACCATATATGATATCATAACAATGAGTATGATTCTGGAATAAGTCAATGACATTATTTAAATCATTATACATGAGGATTGGATACTTAAGAAGCAAATTGGACCTAAGGTAAGGGATAATTTTGCAAATCTCATTTTTATCCGAGATTGCTTATTCGTAAGTATTTACTGGGGTTATTTCAATCATTCATGTCCATGTTTTATAAAAGTGTTTTCATTTATGTTTAAATTCCTTTTTACCCATTATTTAATTCTAATACATGGTATGTAAGGAATATTTCTTTTGTTTACGTTACGAGGTACTTTTTGACTTTTCCGACAAATGTAAGAGAAGAATGTTTTTTTAACTTATACGGAATGAATCTATTTTTAAAACATTATTTCCAAGAAGCTTCCTTTACAAGTTTTCATGTTTATTTTTAATCAACTTCATTTAGTTTAAAATTGTATTACATGTTAAGAAAGGAAAAATGTTTTTGAGGTAGATATGATATTTTCTTCAAGAATGGAGTTCAAGTGTTTTTATCAAAATTATTTTCCATATAAGCTAATAAAGGGTTCTGTTTCTATCCTTATTTTTAAATTGATTTGATTATGTTATGATGGAATTATTTTTATGGTGTCATTTTATCTTATATGGATTATTTTATGATGACATGATGTTTAAGATTCCCATTTTTATTACATGGGTTATGAAATGATGTATGATTTTTGATTTTGTGGCACACATAAGAATGGTATCATTATGAGATGGGTGGGACCTATATCGCCCTCCAATTCATTGGGTAATGATTTTATATCTCATGAGATAGACATGGCTGGAACGACAGGTTAAACTGGTTCAGTGAAACAGGACTGAAATGAGGAGTGAACTCAGTTCAGAAATGGAATTTTTCCACTAAGATAGTCTTCTCTATGAGTCTTGACTAATAAAAAATGATTCTATATGATTATGTGTGTATGACACAATGTTTCATTTTTTAAGTTATGATTATTGGGATTACATTTCACTACTATGATTTATCCCATGTTATGATATTATAATCTCTTTTGCAGGTTAATATTTCTAAAATGTTATGTTCTTATGAATATGTTGTGATTGATATTTCTTTTTTTTACCCTTACTGAGCATTTGAGCTCACCCTTTTATGTTTTTTTCCCCAGGATATAAAGAAATGTTTTAGGTAAAAAAAAGTAAGATCTTTATGGGAGATGTTGAAGATCTTTTACCACAATTAGAAGATTATATTTCTAGTTTCCAAAGACACAAAACTATTACGATCCTTGTGTGTGTGTTTTTGTTATGTATTAAGTATTCCGCAAAAGTAATGTAATGTCCATGTACGTTGAGCTTCGGGTCTCTACAACTATGGTATAAAGTTTTGTGGCTGTTAACATCCTCTAAATAATTCACATTCATATGATCTATGATCTCATAACCACTGTTTAATTATTTGGGCATTATTGTTTTCGTTGACGTCCAAATACCCAATTCCAACTTACATTTTTCAATTTGGTTATCTACTATGTGTTATTTCATATTAACTTCAAAAATCATTTTACATCTTACCATGAGGATGTTTTTTTAAACCATTATAAAATGTGGGTTTCCAAAAAAGGTATTTTAAAATTTCCTAGATTTCACTGCTAAGATAAATTTTAAATTTAGAGGAATATTTTATTAATGTTTTAGATTAGGTAACACCATGATAGTTGAGAGAATAAAGGTATATTCAATATCATATTCAATACGCAACACAGGTCTAAAACAACCCGAGAAATATATATAACTATTATAACCAAGCCGTTAAACTTGTGGGTATGAATAGTATTAGATAATTTATGAAATATATATATATATATGTACAAATAAATAAAATTTTTTGATAAATTTTTAGTAAATTATAAATGAATTTTTAGTGATGTAATTTTATTCTTCAAAAAAATATTTTCTTCAAAAATGGCATTAATTTATTTTCAGGAAAATATATTGTAATTAATATATTTAACATTTATAAATTTTATTATATAAAAATGAATTCATTTTTTGAACAATAATTTCACTATTAACATTGGGTATTTTTTTTTTATTTTTTGGAAAATATTGATTGTCAATGAATAATGAAAATTAACTATTTTTTTTAAAATGTCATTTCTTTTTAGTAGATTTAGTAAATTTTAGATTCAAACTATGTTATAAAAATTATTTAAAAATAAATACGTGTTATTTATTTATATTTATTCTAATTAATTTCATTTTTTTTATCATTATTATGGACTTTAGTGTTTGAAACAATTTGGTTTAAAAATTGGGTTTTTAGGAATTTATTTTTGATGTTCATAATGTTTGTCCTTTTTAATAAAATAATGAAACCACTAATCCAAAATGATATTAATGAAATATATTGATAATATATAATTAATTACTAATTGATATTCATATAATTGTGATTATTCATCAAATAGTAAGTATAAAATCTGATTATTCTTGTAAAATACACTTCTTGAAAACCCATTTTTGTCGCATCTATGGGTTTAATCATAAAATAAATTTTTATACTTCTATTAATTGAATTATTTAAAATGTATTCAATATTTTTAATCAAAATAAGTTTTATTATCAGATAATTCAACTTAATTTTAGACCATAATGAATAGTAAAAAAGTAAAAATTAATTAAAATGGTAATGATAAAATAAGGTTTTCAAGAGGTTGAACATAGAAGAAAAAGATCAAAATTACCTAAAAAATTTTTAAAATACTATTTTATTTCCATAATTTAACCTTATGAAGTCTAATTATCGATAATTGTTCATTTTCGGGGACTTTTGGCATGGGAAAAATTATCTGTACCCTTTTTTATTTTAAAAAGTTTCAATTGTGCCACTAACCACACTTATAAAAGGGAACCCACTGTCTTCTCTTATTCGCACATTAAAATCCATTTGTATTAGTCAATACATTACCAAAATCCTTTCTTAATTGCATCCCTACATCCAACATCCATTATTTTTAGTATAGATCTATTCTATAAATCATTTTGGTTCTTACCTAAGAATGTTGTCTAAAGAAGAGGTACCATTCTTAACCAAGTGTCACTATATTATTTCCTCTTCCACATAAATAAAATGTTATTCAATTCTGATAATATAATAATAAAAATTTATACTATATAATTATATGTTATTTTTTTAATTTCATAACCTAAATACATCTCTAATTCTATAAAATGCGATAAGACATCATCATTCATCTTCACGACGATCTACAGCCTCAAAAACCGATGTTAATTTTCCCATAATTTCCTCTCCCAACAGGATATAATGATGGATTCGTTATATATAAATTTTATTTGAATTGTATTTATACTTATTTAATATTATATCATATATAAATTTTTAAATTCATTTTTTGAGGGATGCTATGACATCACTTGTGTGCACGATGGACTACCACCTCAAAATGAGATATCATTCATTTTTCACCAACGCTTTACATGCTAGGTAATAAGGATCATTTTAATAAATATAAATTATATAAATTAAATAATTATGTTATTAAGAAATATATATTATTTTTAAAAGATAATATTTCATTTTTCTTCATAAACTAAAAAATGATTAAGATGTTCATGCGATGGTGTGAACTACTGCTTCCAAAAAGTGATATGATTCTTTTTTTCATCCTAAAAAACATAGATTATATGTATATATATATTTGATGAAATATTATATTATTTATAAAATTAATATCATTATTTAAATTTAAAATATTACAAACCTTTTTTCTATAATGATAATTGAAAATTTCAAACGTTACTCAAACATACATACAGTCTACCATCTATAGGATTGTAACATATTTATTTTCAATAAACTTGTTTCATAATGAGTTATAAATATATAATTCTTATATAAATTTTATAAATAGTTTATTAAAAATAATTTGGATATATATTGATAATTAACTCTTTTCCAACACTTAACACACTAATGCAATTTTGAAATAATGAACCAATCATCCTTAAAACACTTGATGTGGAATCAACAAATTAATTATTTTAATATGACATTGAAAATAAAAAATATATATCACTTAATTATAAGGAATTAACACAAAAAATGGTTCTTGTAAAATAAAATAATTTATATAATATTATTATATATTACTTAAATGATATACATGGAATGTCTGGACAAGAGGTAACAGTGTCCCATCTCACTTTTTATTTATATAAGACATATATCATATTCACTAGTGGTTTTTATTGTGTTGTGTATATACAACCAATTTATATGTAATAAAATTAATCCTTCATACTTCATGGTATTTTAGGTATTTGTTTCAATTATTTCATTCAAGGGGAATTGACTTGAAAATTATCAAGTGGTAAAGTATTTATTAACACAATTTCTATTCATAAGGTTAGAATAATTCATCATTGAAATTATTACGTGAAGAATATGTGTGTAATGAATGTTATTGTATTATGTTTTATTTCTAATAATATTATGTGTTTCTACATTTTATACACATAATCAATTCATTGATCAAATATACAATTTTTATAATATGTTTTTATAAGAATAATTGACCTCAAATTAACATTCATTGAGACATTTATTTATAATATGAACCAATTTTCATTTTTGGCGAATATATAAATCTGTTTTACATGTTATATCTTGAAATTTATTATTTTAAGGATATTGAAGTTTACATTTTAAGTTATACTCTCATGGGACTTATGAATAAATAGTAACCAAAGTGGAAATGTTCATTTGTTACTATCTTCTTCCTTCTGGGATTGTTACATTAAATCTTGTTTTGGAAATAATATGATAATATTTCATTTAATCACAATTTCCACTAGTATCCTTCGGTTATGAATTTGGTTTAGTTGTTTAATTTTCATTTTATATCTCATTTATTGAGTAAACATCCAGAATATTATTTATATGTATTATTGGTTTTTATTTTCTTTTATATTTGGAATCATTCTTTTTCATATTCATGTTTTAAAAAATATTTTCGAAAATTTAATTTTATAAAAATATATTATTTCTTAAATCTATTTTACATGGTCTTTTACATTCTTATGAATGGTTTTTGAAATTAAATTTCCTATCATTTTCAAAATGGGTCACTTTTGACTCCATTTTTCAAATTATTTTGAAAATAATGTTAATTTTAAACATTTATTAAATTAAATTGAATTTATAATAATAATTTCAATTATTTTACATAAATTTTACTTTATATTCTTCCAAGGTAGTTTTTCGAGATAATTATTTCAATAATATTTTGTAAATGTTTAGTTTGTTAAATGGAATTTCAAAATAAAAATGTTATTTTCTGAAAAAAATTAAAAAAAATTAATAGTATTAGAATTCATCATTATAACTGACTCTTTTTGTTTCTAATGATTAAATGGGGATATTTTTTAATGATACCATCATCAAACTTTCTCTAGATGGATTATGATTATTTTGAATAAATTGTTTTGGAACTTGTTTCTTTTCCAATGATTAATGATGTTTCAATAAGATTATTTTGGAACACATATCTTTTTCAATTGGCTAATCAGGATTCAAAGATATTTTTATGGAACCCATTTCATTTCCTTGGGTTAATATGGTTTCAAAAATATTATTATGGAACACCTTTTTCTTTCCACAGTTGAATCATGTTACGAAAGGTATAATGATTTTTTTTTCAGATTATTACGTTCAAACGTGAGATCTATGTACTTTATTTATGGTTCTTCAACATTTTTATATAATGTGTGTCACTAAATAGCAACAGGTGATACTAATATAGAATATAAAACTAGATTTCCATGATTCACTCCAATTTATTGGGTAATAATTTTTTTCTCAAGAATATTATATTGAAATTTGGCTATATTTTTATTCCATATATAAGGGTTCTATAAAGGTTATATGATGATAATTTCCCATGATAACAACATATTTTTGTTATTATGGTAAGGTATATAAATGTTTCCTTTGATAATAATTATATCACGTTGCCATGATTATTTATTTGGATGAATCTCGGATTTGTAATATCTATGTTCCATGTTTTCATTTATGATGACCAAATGTATTGATAGGTATGAATAATCTTATGTTATTATCATGCACACTAATAATATCATTATCCCCTTATTCTGATCTTAATCTCACTGATGTATTTTAATTGTTAACCATTATAATTAAACTTACTAACATTTTGAGATCACCCTCATTATGTTTATTTTTCCCCAGGTTATCATGAATGATGTTAATGAATTATTTCTAGTAGGGTTTTGTATGGATTGGGATGATCACATAATGTGGAATACTAAAATATGGGTATTATGAAGGATTTTATTTGGCATTATGAACTAGTTATTTAAGAATCCATGATGTAAATAATTTATCCAAATTCACTAAAACATTAAATATAAAGGGAACTTACGGGTGGAAGTGATCTAATAATTCCTTCTGGTGTTGTATGTTTTGGATGTAAAATTGGAATCACATTTTTTGGTATCAAGTCCATATATAAAATTTTTATTATTTCATCACCCAATCTGACAGTTTCGGTTTTCTACTATTATATTTTCAATCCTTCCCCATACTTGAATGGAAATAGGAAAAAATAACCATGTAATTTGTTATGGGACTCCTCATAAAGCTAAATGGAATAACGAATTCTTGGATGTAGTTGATCTCATAAAAGTTTTGAAAAATTAATTTTCATTATATTATATTTTCCTTTTTATAATCAAACTCATATATACATTATATAATTAGTGAAATTTTAAGAATTACAACTCTAAATTGTATCTGATCAAGATATCAGGTTTACCTCAGTGTTCTATTGAAGTCTACAGTAGACTTCTAATATAGAGTTGAGTTCTAGTACTACATATCATCTTCAGAAATATTTTTAGTATGTGAGGAGAATTTAAACTGTTGATTATATGTTGAGAAAATACACTATGTATTTCAAAGGTGGTTGGGATCAACACCGTCCTTTGGTTGAATATTCTTATAATAATAGCATTCAATTATGAATTAAAATGGATTTCCTTGAATCCCTTAGTGATAGAAAGTGCATTAATCTAATATGACTGTATGGAGTTAGGGGAAGAATGATATTGTGACCTTATATAGATATGTAAATGACACCAAAGGTTAAATAAATATACCAACATATCAAACCATCTGAAACATTATAGAAAAGTTGAGTTGATAATCATTAGAATGATCTTCAATTTTATATTTGAGAAATGGTATTCCTATGAATATCACCTTGGAAGAAGCTTATGATATTTTTAAATAATGTAATTTTAATCCAAAGATATATTTATCACTTTAAAATTGTTAATATTATTAGTATTTTTTCTTCTCACTTTGTGATTACACCAAATCTCTCTCAAGGTCACAATGTGATCTATGTATCTCTCCCAAGGAAGTGACTACATGATCATTCACATGTACTAAACATAGTGGTTTTAATGTTTTCGAATGAACTTTAATATTATAAAAAACTCACATATATCATGGATCGTGGAGATAAAGTTCCATAGAACAGGTCTACTCATCGGGTTAAAGTACGATGGAGGATTCATAAATTCAAGGAAGCTATATGGGAAACCAAGGATATGATGAAGTTGAGATATCCTGATTTTAATTTATTGGACACTTGGAATTTTGAATGATAAATTCCTTTTAAAGGTTTCAGAATCTAACACCCTCACATTTTAAATGTATTCCTTTTGAAATAAACTTCATATATTAGATATATTTTAGTACACACAACCTTAAGCATAATTTAATTGTGATGGAGCATACCCCTTTAGCACATCCATTATAATAGTGGTATGAATTGAATTATAAAAATTATATAATTTTTTTATAATTTTTTTGGATGATAAAAATTTATTTGTACTCACTCAATTTTAATAAAATAATTTAATGAAAAAATACTATTTTTCAAAGGAATGCATTTTCAACCTGTTATATAATTTTATAAAAAAAATTAGATTGATAATTTTTAGAACATTATTTCATGGAAAAATATAGAAAATATATATTAATAAATTAATAATCATCTATAAATTAGTTTTCAAAATGTTAGGATTTGAGATAAATCACTAAATGATAAAAGGTGTAATTTTTTCATAGATTGTATTCAAGTGTGTAAAGGGTTTTTATAAATAAATAATTGTTAAATAACATTTTACATGAAATGTATATATTATATATTCAAAAAAATTAACAATAATTTAATTATGTTTATTAAAAAGTGTGTGAATAAGATCAATTAATGGTGCAAAAATAAGTTTTCTTCAAAAATTGGTTTTATTGCATTTAAGTGAAAAAATAATAAAAAATTTCTTCCGAATTTAGAAATTTTATTTTATAATAATTGTATAGTTATACAAAATATAATATTATATTTACTAAAACTGTATTTTTTTTATTTTTATGAAAATATAAAATTTTTAGTGAATAGATAAAAAACGTGGATTTTATATAAATATATTTTCTATTCAAGATTTTACAAAGTTAAATTTTTATTTGAGTTCATTTTAAAATTTAAATATATTATTTTATTAAATATAATCCTGTAAATTTCATTGTAATTAATATTATTCGGAATTTTTGAATATAATAAATTTATACGTAAAAATGCATTTTTATGATGATAGTTTTTGATCTCATTTTACGATTATTTTTTAATTTAATTGATAAATCATAAAAAATTATATTTACAAATATAAATTCATGTTTTTAATTATAATTTCATATTTTCATATTTATTCTATTGTCATTTTTGAATGTTATGAAATGTAATTTTGGAAAAAAAAATTAGTAACGATAAGAAGAGTTAAAATGAGATAAGTGGGTTAAAACTAAAATTATATTGGTTAAAATGACCGAAAGAACATATATAAATCATATTTTATGGAAAAATTTATACTCTATATTATATTTTATTCATATATGAGAATGTTCATATCCATTTGATTGAATACAAGTTTGGTATATCTTAATCTTTTTAAAAATTATAACTGTTTTATATCCCTCACTTACAAAAGGAAACCACCTCTAAATTATTTTATACAACTAAATAACCTCTTATCTCATATATTAGATAAAAAATTAATTTCATAAAATCTATTCATGGATTATAGTTTTCCTTTTTTTATTATAATACCATCGTATGAAGGAATTAGGTATAACCTATGTAGGTTCTCCAAAGATGACGTATAAATCTTAACCGAGCCCTTTCCATATCATTATTTAATACAACTTTTTTATAAATGTTTTATCTATAATTACATGACTCAAGTATCAAAAATAATAATATATTATATTTTTTTTTATTTTAAAACAATTTTACACCTTTTTTCCATCAAGTGGTAAATTAAAGTATCGCTCGTGCGTACGTGTGGACTACCACCCCCACATAGAGATATGATTAATTTTCGATCACCACAACACATAGATCATTATAATTATATATTTAATGAATATATATGAAATTTGTTATATTAATATCATTATTCAATGATAGAATATAATTTATATATCCTTTCTTTTTTTGTTATAAGATGACCACTGCATTTATGTATACATATAGACCACCTTCTCCATGAGTGGTGGAATTTATTTTTCAATATATTTCTTTTATAAATAGTTTTAAATATGTATATAATAAATATATATGATATATATATCTTTATTAACAATTTGGATATTATTTTATTCGTGATCAAGAAGAATGGACATCAACTTCTGAACAAAAATAGACATGAAAACCGAAATAGTTAACACCTGGACGATGACTTTAAAAGAATTATAAATAAATGGAAGTTGAAATATTAAAAGTACATAATATATGATATTTTAGGTAGGTATATGGTTATATTATATAATTATAATAAATTTACATTTATCATAGGTTTGAGTGCTTATGAACGAAGTCGATCATGAAGAAGGGGTTTATGTAATAATCTCACTTCTTTTGGTATTATCTATGATAGATTTATATTGAAGGAAATTTTATAAATCATATAATTTTGAAACACATTTTTAATTAGATCTGGTTTTTCATGAAATTTTAAATTATTAATTCTATTTTAATCTCTTTGGTACTTAAAATGGTCGATAACGTTGTTTTAATAAAAATCCAACCTTATTTCTTCTTTGGTTGGTTAAAATTTTCTTCCTTATATATACATTTAAAAATTGTATTATGTAAGGTCAAAAATATACATTATATTAAAAAAATTCCACTAACATTAAAATTATTTACACTTGTTTAGAAAGGAATCTCTCTGAATTCTTTCTGAATATTTTATTTTTTACATTTTATAATTGTGTCTATAAAAGTTTTTCTTTTAATGTATACATCATCAAATTATTTTCCTACCATCATGATCATTATTTAATATGAAGATTCAATTATATGTTTCTTGTTTATATTAAAATAATATTATTCTATCAATATAATGGGTATTTGTACTTAATATTTTACCAAAGTAAAATCTTATTTTCACAGAGTTTCAAAAAAATGAATGAATAATATTTTAAAGGTATTTTTAATCTATGTCATTATCCTTAATAGATATTCATGATTTGATGGGGAAATGATCCAATGGGACAATATTTTAATCTTTCCTTAAATGGTTTAATATTATTATGATGAGATGATTATAAACCCAAATTTTTTTTACATGTTATAATATGATGATATGATGAATTTTTATGGTCATGTGCCACACATATGTATAGTTTTAATTATGTGATTTGTGGTCCCATTATTATATTTCCCTCAAACACACAGATAAATCCTTATATTTCATGAGATAATGATGGTAAATGTGTTTATGTGCTCAATAAACTATGGGATATTGGTAGGGTTTATTGATCAATAATGATATGGTAGATTGGTATAAATTCATGAAAAGCTATTATATGATGGTATCGATAGTTATCTGTTAAATATGATACGATTTCTACGAATTTTATGGTGAATCACTCTTATGAAATGTCTATATTCATATGATTTTGACTTAGAGAAGATCCTTTATTTATTGATGATTCCCCAATCTTGTGATATAATAATGTTTTATTCCATGATTTATGATTATTTATTTTAATTATTATAAATAATTTTCTATTGATAATAAATTTATTTCATGTTATTATGATCATGATATACTATAATATAAAAATTCATTTATATATCCAATTATTACATTTTCAAAGAAGCTATTTTCACCCCTTCACATGTTTAAATTTTCCCCATGTTATGAAAAATGCTACTATGTAGGATGAGTCAAGAAGGGTGACTTTATGTAATGAATGATGTTAGTTTTTATGAAGGTTGTAATTATATATGATGTTTATGTATCAAGTCTCTAATTAAAAAATCAATTTTGATTCATAGTAATGTTTATTTGGGATATATCATAAATATTAATCCTAAATATTATTCTTAGGTCATTATTGGAATGGTGTAACATGAAGTGGTGGAAGGATCCCCTTTTATAAGTGAATATGAGGGTAGTTTTTGAAGAACACTTAACATTTTCAATAATTTAATTTTATATTCAAGAGTAAAAGGATCAATAAGGGACAAAAGAGGTTTGGGGGACATGTTTTTGTCAAGACATTCCTCAAATATCCATTTGAAAGAAATTGTTTATCATTGTTTTATTCCTTTACCGGTAGTAATTCAATTTTTACAATTTTTACTTTTATCAAAGTAATTAATATTTTTCATTATTAATTAATTTTAATCACCTAAATTAATATTAACTATTTAACCAAATTTGAATCATTTTTTAAATATTTAATTTATTTTAACAAAATATATTTCTATTAGTATGATATGTTAATATTAAATTAAACGTGCATAATGAGTAAAAAAAGTTTTTTGAAATGTGTTTTTATACTCTATGATTACATATATAAAAAATATAAATTGTTTTTATTTCAAATTTATAATTATTTTTGTAAAAATTTATAAATCTTCTTATATTAAAAAAACACATTTTCCACTAAAATTAAAAATTAAAAGCAAATAAGAACAAATTAATTTTATTAGATTTATAATATTACTTTTGTAGTATATGGTTAAACATGGTTTTTATAAATAGTAAAAATACTCAAATTTCATAACATAATTCATTCAATACATATTTATACAATTAATATGTTTTATAAAATTTTTGTTATTTCTTATATAATAATAAATTAATAAAATTCACAATTTAGGGAAAAACTATATTTTTCAATATTTATATAAAATTCAATTATCTTAGAAAAATATTAAAATATCGTAAAATTTTGATTTTGATATAATAAATTATAAAATAAAGTTCATTTTAAAGAATACATGATCTAAATATTCTATATTTTTCATTTAAATTAAAATAAAATATATAAGGAAAACATCTTTTATTTATAAATTCCATTTTAAATTATTATGTACTATTTTTATATTTTTTATGAATTTCAAACTAATTTCATTGTTTTTATTTAATAGAGGTTTTATTATTGTAAAATTTTCTTAATAATGTTTATATAATATGTTTTATCTCATTTTATTTCAGTGTTACGTAGGAAATACGTTGTTGACACATTGTTTCTTTAATGGAAACATTGTATAGTAAAATCGTAGGATATTACACTGAAATACGTTGGTAAAAAACCCCAAATAGAACCCATGAAATTAGAAACCGTAGTTTAACATAGATTTTTTATAAAATAAAAATATAATTTTAGGGTAAAACATATATAATGAGTAGAATATTTGTTTCTAACTTCAATGATTCATACACCATAGTGGTAATTTGGTCAACAACATTAATAGAGGATGGATGTGATTCAAAGGGGGTCAAAATTAGGGAAAACTATAATATTTATTGTATTTTGAAATGAAAATAAAATGTCAATCCACTTAAATAAAAATCACTAAAAAAAATATTCTTTTATAATATTGATCAGGATTTTTAATTATATTTTAACCATTGAATAGTTACTATGAAACTATCCACCTCAAAATATCCAACACCATTATAATATTAAATTTCATGGTTCTCCTTTGTGGTTGTGCACCCCTACTATAAAATATGGAATTCCCCTTAAATTATTTTAATTTAAACATTGAATTATATATTAAAAGAAAATAAAATACAAGGAAATGATGCTTTAGGTTTCACACATATAAAAATATAATGAATAATAAATTAATAATGATTTATAAGAAAATATATTAAATGTATAGAAATGATCATCTATAACCTATGAGACCTACATAATACATTATAAACCATTCATTCCCCTATTTATCTTCATAAATAACAATATTATCAATTATATATATATTTATATATATATGACATGTAATTAGAATAAAAATAACCTTCAAGAAGATAAATCAATGCATGAAAAAATAATAATTTCTTCTAGTCCACTGTAAAAATGCTTAATCAAATGAATTTAAAATAAAAAAAAACCATTTTCCAAATACGTCCCTTATAATATCAAGCTCATTTACGCATATACTATATTGAGTATACTCGATGGAAGTCATAAACCACACTAAATATGTCATCTCTCATGAACCCCAAAGACTGTCCTTATGTTTGGAAAATGCAGAACCATTTAATTACAAGGAAATTTATCAATTGTTATAATCCATTTAAAACTCACCTACATTATTTTGAAATAAAAAATCATAATTTAAACATCTAATCACAAAACCATTATCCATGTATACCCTTAAAAGAGCCGCACTCATGTAAAAAATGCCACACAAGATCCCTTTCAATGAATCTCACTCCCACACTCAATTTTCTTCTCCAAAGAAACACATAAAACCAAATTAAATAAATTTAACCTCACTTATTTTCCGAGGTCAACATACCACACTCAATGAAATATCTACAATCGGCCTTTTAGACCTGTAAATTTTATTTAATACCCAACACAAAACTTTACAACCTTCATGGGTTTCATTTAAAATCTTGTCCAATCATCATTATTAATTATAACCCAAGAATAACATTAAAATAAATATAAAAAATGGTATATCTATATTGGATCCTAAAAGTTTCCACAACCTCAAATGAGAACCAAAATCCCTATTAACCAAGATTGTTGTCACGTAAACTAGATTACCCATGAAAACTATTATACCAATCATTAAACACATATAATTTCAGGAACTAAGACCTGACATCATCGAAATTGGCAAGCAACCCAATCTATAGCATAACCCAAAGGGAATTCTCCCTCCACATGGGTAGGTAAAAAAATTACACGTATCAACAATATAACATGAGAATTATTTCACCCGATTACATAAAAAAATAACTAACAATAATAAAGAAACCAAAAATAAATATTCAAAACAAAAAAAGGTAAAACAAATCCACAGATCCACGTTTACAACCATAAATAAAACACAAAAGGACTACAAACAGAATGAATACTGGTTACCATCCAAAATACAATAATATAAAATGATGAGAATCATCCTAAAGACACCCCACAACAGTTTCAAGTGAATACCCTTAGAATCCTGAATCACCATCTTTAAACACCTTGTCTTTACCTTATTCAAGCATAACAGATCTACCTACACCCAAAGGTGTAAGTGGGGTTTCGGAAAAATCCCAGTATGAAGCCACCCAACAAAACGATTCTAGGCTATAAATTTTATAATATAAATGAACATCCTAGTTTTTATAAAGGAATAGTACTAAAATTTTTATTGAAAACAATTTAAAATAATACATGATTTCTTTTCAAACAACCAATATAGTATATTTTATGTTGAAGGTAATTATAATTTTACCATAGAGAACTATGTCATTAGAAATATTTTTAGGAACTACATAGAATTGGGACACTAGGTACATCATATATCTGTGAAATATGGTATAGTAATCATGACTAACTGTGTTATTATGCATGATCCATTGGGAGGGGAAACCCCATGGTCCATGTGGTCTCTAATAATCAAGAACATTTAGTTTTTGTTTTCATTTCAATCCCTCTAGATGAATCCATGATGAAGCAATTCGGAGTCAAATAGTGTACTAGTCCTCATCCTATCACCTAGGTACACACGTTTCCCTTTTGTAATCCATTTATATTCCATATATCACATATTGCATCACTTTCACATATACATAATCCCATAAATGTAAACAGAAAATAATAAACCACTATTACCACATCCATTACCAACTTTGAAACAAAACACACACCAAAACCATTTTAAAACAATATTCCAACCATTCAAACATTTTATAAAATACTTTAATGGACTAAAAAATAATCACATATGATACACACATGAAACATATCTCATTTCCTTTGAAAACTCATTCTCACCACCAAATAACCCTGATTTATTTTAAAAACCCATTTCACACCACACACAAAATACATTAAAAATATTTAAACATGCATGTAACCATACTAAAAACATAAAATAATGTTTAATCCTTGAATCACCTAACATGAGTTAATAATCGTTCATAATTTACTTTACACCATCAATTTCACCTCAACTGCACCCTTTTGTTGAAATATCAAACCTTAAACATCATTTTTAGACCCAAAATATTAATATATTTCCCTAAAATGATACCCAACCCACTGGAGTAATGAAACCCTAGGAAAGAAAAGGAAATCCACTAGAAGTATGGTGAAGTTATGAAATAGCCAAATTACTTGTAGTATCTTGGAGATTATCCAAAAAATCCTAATTAATAATAGAGTTCCAATGTTATAAGAGTGAGGGTTAGAGGCTTCTTTCTTTGAAAATACTATTTGGGGAGGAATATGATGGATCTGGGGTTAAATCCAAAAGGGGGAAATGTAAAAAAGCTAATTTTTTATGACCTGGATAGGCCATAGGGTTTTCCTGAAAACTAAGAAATTGAGTGTAGAAAAAATGAACCTCTCACTATCTTAAAGGCACCTACTACTTGGTTAGTCCACATGAACGAAATTACCATGTGAAAGCCAGGTAATAGCTACTGCCTCAAATCATCCACCTACTGCATGGTTACCTAATTTGGGGTGCATGGTTTCTACTAACTGTGTTCCGATCGTGCACCACATGTATTTTTCACAAATTTTCCTAATTTTTCTCTGAAAACATAAAGGAAACCCAAAAGGGTAATTTCTACAGCATAAATAAATAGAATAATTCCTCAAAAGGAAATCATACGTGTGAAAATTCTCCCAACCCTGAAAAATATGTCCCCTAGTAAAGTCATTCCAAAACATTATTATAGAATAAAATCAAATACTCTTTACCAACCCAAAATATCTCCTCCCATGTCTTAGGCATATCACTATTTTATTTCTAGAGAACTTGGACTAATGGAATATGCATCCCTTTAAGCACCTTCTATTGGAAATTTACAATCTGTATTGGTCACTCATACAAAAAAAAGCATTCTCTATATCAAAATCTTCCCAATTTAGTACATGGGACATATTGATATTATATTTCATCAACCTTGAGACAAGGAACACGTCATTAATTGATGTCATATGTGAAGGAAATTAAAACTTGTGTGTGACGTTTCCCAAAGCACAGAGTGATATCAAAAGTTCTAACATACATCATCATTAGCTTTCTTTGCTTTCCAAAATGACAGTGACCCATGTGAGGTCCCACTTTCCGAAACACATAGCCACCAATATAAAAATATAATTCATGTAGCCTCTCATTAGTGTACGATTTTGCAGACAGTAATCTCTCAAAAAACACTTCATGATCATCATGACCTTCTCAGAAGTTGCTTTCACTAATCTCAATCCCAATAGTGAGACTCCACCCACCTCGACCCAATATAATGGTGTCCGACAAGGCCGACCGTAGAGAGCGTCAAAGGGATCCATTCAAATTAATTATTGGTAATTGTAGTTATATTAAAACTCAACCAGTCCCAAATGGATATCCCAAAAACCAAAGAACTTCAGAACATATGATCAAATCATGTCTTCCGAAATATGTTTCACCCACTCCTTCTGACCATTTTTCAAAGGATGGTATTACATACTCAATATGACCTATGACCCCATAACCTTTTAATGGCCTTCCCAAAACAGGGAGGTGAAACTGGGCTCCCATAAAGAAACAATATCCAATGACACTCCATAAATCCACAATATCTATGAACATATAATCCACCCAACTCATCCACCTTTTATGAATATCTTATTAGAATGAAATTTTATGATTTGGTTTGAAATTAGATCACTAGAAATATTCTATTCTTCCCTCGGGGTGTGTGAGGAATGCAGAAAATGAAGTCCATGGAAATACCATCCCACAACAAGGTAGTAATGGGTAGCAGCAGAAACAATATAGAGGGGATTTTCTGATCTTTTTTGACTTGTTTAAATTTGTTATTCCTTGATTCAAAGTTATATATAAATTCCTCATACATGGAGACCAGAACTACCGAAAAATATTAGAATAAATTTTGTGTCTCTAGGATAAACATCCAACTATGACTGGTGTCTATCCATCATCTCCACCACCCATAAAGATAATAGAACTATAAAACATCCAAATAAACATAAACCCCCCTAAGGATAAAACAACCAATCTCATGTTGTCTCCCCACTATGCATATACTGTAAAGACCATGACCATAACTCATTATCAAGATTCTCTTGTGGAATTAACTCTAGAATAGCGGTATTCAATAGGTCCCTAGCTTAGAAATCACCTCCACTCTTCTCCTTGGATTCCAAATTAATCTACAAAAAGATCCGCATAAATTTCAACTCATCACCGGAATCCCTCAAATATTACACTGGCACTTTTGTTCTCAAATAATTTCCCTCAAAATTACCCATACATGGGGTATAAACTATAGCTATGTTGACCTCATGTAAGTAGTCAACCTATAGAACCTGCCTAAACATCAGATTTTTGTAGTATAAAATGTAGCCTAAACTGTTAATATCATAAGAAACTAAAAATTTCTCTTAAAAGAGGATGTGGAACCCCATTTTCAAAACATGTATCACATCTAGAATCTCTAATTCATGGGAGAGATAGTTCATTTCCTGTGGTTGATGATTTAATGATCCATACACCACTAAATGGTTATCCTTCATAGGGTAACATCTGAGACCCAGACCTGATGTAACACAATAAACCATTTAGCCATTTCCAAAGTCTGGCAAGATCCACAGTAGAGTCGTAATCGACTCGCACATTAGCTCCTCAATGGATGCCTGAAACTTTGGGCTCCATTCAAATTTCACCCATTTACGGGTGAGTGTTGTCATGGGGGAAGCAAGGAAATAGTTTACCCAAAAACATTTCTTGTAAAATTCATCTAGGAAAAGAAATATTCTAACCTTGAACAAATTCTTCGATTGCTCACATGACATAACTTCACTAATTGTTTTGAGGTCCATTGAAACCCCATATACAAAGATCACAGGGCCCAGAAACGTTTCCTCTTTAATTCATAAGGTCAACTTTGGATTTTTTTTATAAATATGGCAGTTCTTGAGAGTTCCCAATACGATCTACAAGTGGCACTCATGATCACACTTAGAATCAGAATAAACAAGGGATGTAATTCCTGAATACCATAACAAAATAATTGAGATACTAGTGAAACACCCTATTAATAAGTACCCTAAAGATAGATAGAACATTTTTTAACCCAAAAGGCATGTACACATATTCAAAATGGTCATACCTACTTCAGAAAGTCGATTTTTAGACATATGCCTCACTCAGCCTAACATTGTGGCAACCAGATGGAAAGTTTATCGTGGAAAACCATTGTTCCACTTTTAGTTGTTCAAGAAAGCCATCAATATAGGTATATGGGCACTTTTTCTCAATGGTAACCTTATTAAAATTTTAGAAATTAGTACCCAAGTGGAGGTATCCGTCATCATTTTTTTTGCGAACAAAACTAGGGACGTCCATGGAGAGATGCTCGGTTGAATGAATCCTTTGTATTCCAGATCATCCAGTTAAACCATTCATTCCTTAAACTCAGGGGGGGCATATGATATGTGGTAATTTATATCTAATTTGTTCATTTTGAAAAATATATTGATAAATCCACATCCCACTTTGGAGGTAAGCCTAAAAAGACATTACTAAAAACTTATCGGAACATGCCCACCACAAGAGTTAATCCTCCCTTAGAAGCCCCTCCACATTCCTCTTGCCTGAGGGATGATAACTAAAAAATTAGTATACCTATCTTTGGATGTGGAGGTCCATCATGACCTAATCGATGATCTCATTCACCATGAAATACCTACGCATTACCATCTAGTTCTATAAAACTCACTCACCGCCTAAAAAATAAATATGTTCCTGAAAGCACATCATCTAATCCATGTCTAGGATTACACACAAGAGGTCCTTATATAAAAATAAAAGGCTTCACTCCCTCTTGACCTCTTACATGGTGATCATACAATATGGACATCTAAGACCCTTCCCTTTATTCTTACCAAGCAGTGTGAAAACTCCATCTCATATGACATGATATCAGATGTAAAAAACCAAAACATCCACAAGACATGAAGAGATAAATGAAACATAAGAACCAATATCAAATAGAACAATGTGTATAGATGATGAAATGAAAATATAACCTCAAAAAATTGAAGGCTCTACATTTGGTTCCGCTGGTGATTGGTCCATAACATGAAGTTATATGGTCTCTACCTACATCTAAATAGGGGAATTGGCATGTAAATTTTCCCTAAAATGACTCTTCATAGAAGAGGATCAAGTAATGCCATCTCAACCCCCAAAATGATTTCCCACCATCATGGAAGGCTCCGACTAGGATGACATTACCTTGGAACCCATGTGTCCAACACCAATCAAATATAGACATGGCCCCTTTTTAAAATAATTCATGTGTCCCATGGCTCTTCACCGATGTAATGTTTTAAGAGGATATGTACATGGAGGTAAATTGTTCCCTACCTTACCACATTTGCGTCACACAACTTCCCCTACATTAGAATCTATAAACAATGATTGCATTGATGGGTGGCCTGAATAAGAACCTAAAATTCTTCCACTACTCATCTCGCTTCCCCTTTTTCTCTGATGAACTAACTTCTCCCATTTCTAACACAACCTCAAAAAAAACTAAACCTTCCCTTTTGATCAATATCCACCATAAATTCATGGTCAAACACTTAAACAATGGTTTTTATCAAAACAAAAATACTTGAGAATATGTCTATGGCCGCAGCCCTCTCATGATCCTTTGAGACTTCATCTTCTCACTGGAAATGATTTTGGGTGCATACGAATCTAGAGAAGTAAAATTTTTATCAAAATCCATCACAAAATTTTCCTCCTAAATAATTTCCATAATATCCAAGGATCTGGCATAGGCTAACAACTCGAGACAATACTGGTCATTTAAGACATCCTTGAACCCTTTCCCGTTTATCTCTTCATGCTTTCCATCTTTCAGCACTCCATACAACCTCCTCTAACTGAGATCTTCTAAGAAGACAGAATATAATTTCTCCCATACTTTATTAGGGGTGTCAAGAAACTAAAATATGTACTCTATTTTCTAAAACCATTCTTCTAATTCTTGAGTGTCTATTCTACCTTAGAAAAAAGGAGAAATTGTCTTAAAATATATATAATATTTTCCCTTTATAACCTGTTTTAGCCTCCCTAAGCGTAGATGGACAAGGAACCGATCCATGGACCAAATAATGTACATCCAAGACAATAGCTTCCCCTAATCTCTAACCAATTGGTGAGGGATTTCACTCTTCGGCCTCTTCTCGTAGTTGAATGGGAAGTCTTTGGGGATGCATTTTTCAACAAAAATAACACAATCACAAGAAAAATGATAAATGAAAAGTTATAAAATATCACCAAGGAACAAAAATACCAACATTTGGTAAATCCAAGTAATCAAAATAATTATAATAACATAAAAAAACAAACAACTTCACCTCCACCTAGGGTCCATGTACAGTCTGCAACATACACATCTCACCTAGAAGATAAGTCAAACAGAAATCCCAACATTCCATGGTGTCTCAACAAAATTACAAAATTTTCTAATGAGGAATTGTACTAAAAACTAGAACCTCATTCCCCAATAATTATATCTTCAGACTATCCAGTCTATTCACAAATAATCCAACACAAAAAAAGAGAGGAACGTCCTTTGAGACCATTTTTTCTTGAACCAAGATAGGACGTCATATGAACCAGATCCCAACCTAGTCCATGGCATGACCGGAAGGGCATTCCTAATCCCCATGGGCAAGAAACAAATTCCTGAGAATCTACAATATAACTTCGGAATGATTTCACTTGATTGCATAATCATAAATGACCAAAAATAATAAATATCACAAAAATGAATAAGAACAACCCAAAAATCTATATAAATATTTAGATTCATGTTTCAAATTTACATAAATCCCAAAAAAGATCAAAACAAAAATAAAATATGTCACTATCCCAAAAAACAAATATATGACAAGAGGAGCATCATCCTCCATCCACAACCACAACACCTACAAGGGACGACCTCTAGCATCATGAACCACCATCTCCAAACATATTTTGTTTACCTATGTCAAATATAACCAAGTCTAATTAATCCCAAAGGTGTAATTAGGGTGTGATCCAAATCCCATTAGAATAACAACAGAAAAAATATTCCTTTCTATAAACATTATAATATTAATGAACATGTTATTTTGTATAAAAAAACTTTGAACATTTTTATTGAAATATTTTAAAATAAAACATCATTTCATTTCAAAAAACCAAAAAATTATAACATATGCTGGGGAAAAGCCCATGGGCACAGTGGTCTTCAATCATTAATATAATTTAGTTAGTGTTTTATCATCAATCATGCTAGATGAATCTGGGATAAACCACTTCATATTCAACTAGTGTACTAGTCCTAGTCTTCCCACCACGGAATCCAAGTTTCCATTTTGTGCTCAATTTCCATTCCACATAACACATACCATATCACATTCACCTATATAAACAAGCCATAAAATGTAGACACACATGATAATGAACAATTTCCATATCCAAGATCCACATTAAAAAAAATGCACACCAAAACCATTTTAAAAATGATTCTCAACAATCACGCATTTTATTAAACACATTGAAAGATCTAAACAAATAAGGGAATATGAAACACACATAAAACATGACTCATTTCCTTTGAAAATATATTTTTTAACACTAGAGAACCTTGAATCATTTCAAAACCCCATTATTCACCACACACATTTAATAGAAGATATTTAAACATTCAAGAAATCAAATTAAAATCATCAAGTAAGGTTTAAGCAAGGAACCACCTATCTTGATTGAATAGTCTTTCAAACACTAGGTAAATCATCAACCACATATCAATTACACCATTCTAATTAATGATCAAAACATAAAAATCAATATTAGAGAATCAAATTAAGATCTAACTCTGAAAATAACATCTATCTCACTGGAGAAATGGAACCCCAAGAAAGAGAAAAAAATCCCTATAAAAGAGGTAGAAATCAAGAAATAAGGGACTTAATTGGATACTCTTGGTGATTCCCCACCAAATCTACCTCAGAAATAGAGTTCTAAGGGATTAAGAGGGAGGTTTGGTGGATCATAAGCCTAAAAATCATAAGTGGGGAAGAATACAGGCATATTTTTGGTTACATATAAAAAGGGGAAAATGTTTACAAGCATATTTATAATTACCTGAACATGCCACACGGTTTTCAAGAACAATTTGACAAATTTTGCAGTAACCATGCACCCCCACTGTCCATGAAGAACATACAACATGGTTAGTCCAAATGACCTAACATACCATGGACAAGTCGTGCACTATATATTTCCACAAATTATCCACATATATTTTGGTTACATGGGTTGGGGTGCACGATTTCTACTATCCATACACCAACTGTGCACCACATTCTATTTACATATGTTTTCAAATTTTTTCTCAAAAAAACATAAAGGAAACCTAAAAGGAAAAATTATTGACAAAAAAAATATAATAATTCATCAAAATGAAGTCACGGGGGTTCCATATAAACTAAGTGAAAATGGAATGAATCCCCTATACTATATTATCTATAGTAAACCCATCCATTTTTGTCATTTAAATCACCCATGATTTCCCAAAATCAGAGAAATAGATAAAAACCTATAAATTGAAAAAATTATAGAATATTTTTGATAAAAATATTATGATTAATACATGATGGGATAAGAAAATGTATTATTAAAATAGATAGACCACTCCCACATTTAAATAATTGATTATACTAGATCTAGATGAACTTCATGTTGTAGAATACAGAAAAAAATAGAGGGCTCTCCTTTCTAAGGTAGTCTTATCATGTAATGTGAGGAATGACGAGGGTTCTAATTTAATTAAATTTAAAATTTTGTTAATTTAATTAATAAAAATATCCATGGGATAGTGGAATACCTATGACATTCCAACATAAGTCCATTGGCAGGCTATCATGCATCAATTATCTTAAAAGTGGCATAATTGCCACTTCAATCACTAAAGTGATTCTCGTGGCACACCAACAACCATTCCTTAAGGCTTTATATAAATAATATAAAAGTTTTTTTTAAAAAAAACTATATAATTCATCCTATTTCTTTTCCATTCACTTTAAATCTTTCAAAAGAACACCTAAATAACTCCACCCATAACAAAAAGTCCCATTATCTAATCAAAATTAAATGGTTCAAAATCCCATTCTTTTACTATAGAGTTGAATCCATTATCATATTCTACCAGAAAAAATATATATAATGCATTATGTGTGTTTTTGGGTTAACCCACACACATGCACCAATATATATAACATGATAATACTGAATGTTGAGTGCATAAATTGGGAAACATTTATTATGATACAAAACATTGATATAATATATTACTAATCCTAATAACTAGATAATATATAATATATAGAAAAAATATACAAAAATCCATAGGTATGTATAAATAATCCTCAAAATTTTATAATACTCGATTACAAAACACATGGTCTATAGGGAAGAAAATGTGTTTTTTGCAATAAATATTTACAAAAAAACCTAAAATAAATTCTTTATTAATATACCATATTCTTATGAAATAAATAATTTATATTTCCTGAATATTTATAAGGAGAAAATTATTTTATTTATTTATAGCATTAAAAACATTCATGAAGTGAATAAAACAATTATAAGAGTTAATAGAACATTTACCTATGTAAATTTTAATGTGATTTATAAAAACATATGTTATTGTTTTTTCTAGAAATATATAAATTATTTAGTGTGTTAAAAAAATTCACATGTGTTTTTTTGTGCATTAATATATGATTTTCTTATATATATATATATATATCCGTGTGAGTGAAAAAATAAATGTTTACATTGTACACAAGACATACATAGTCCATTATATAAAGAATATAAACTAACATATATATTTGTGATATGTGTAATTGTGTGTGTGATTATAAAATTTTATAAACATTATATAATATACCAACCACAATATAATTAACAAAAAATTTGATATATAACATTACATATTTTATATATTTTTATAGGAAAATTGAAACAGACTCATCAAACATATTATTCAAATTCAGTATGTTTTGAATAATAATAATTAATTTTACATTCCATTGTATATAAAAATTTCATTCAAATATATATTTTTTAAAATATAATCGGGTTATTTAACATTTATATTTCTATATAATATGTATTTTATGACATCAAATGAAAATATCAACTTCTTTAAGTAAAATTTGTTTAATTGTTAATATAAAAAACATTTTATGTTCACGGGTGTTGTTTTTAATTTGTAAAAAATGTGTGTGTTTCCATGTGACATGTTTTTACCATTTTATGTAATATGTTTCAAATAATATATATGATGAATCCCTTATTTAAACATTTTATGTTATATATTTTATATTCATTTCCATTGTTTTATAAACACAAATATAGGAACACACATACAAATATATATAATAATTTTTATATTGATAGACATATGTGTATATCATTTATGTGTTTTTATATATTATATGTTATATAGTTTCAAAAAATAATAAATGTTCATATATACCAGTGTTTATTGATATGGTCAGTTGTCTGTTATTTCTTCCTCTATGAAGATATATATATATATATTATTTAGAGTTAATATCTTGTAGGTCAGTTTGTGGGGGTTATTGATCCATTCCTAGTGAGATAATGTTATACTGATCAATGAAACAAAATTTTACCTATTTGGGGGAGAGATCATGGGCCAGAAGGTCCTGATGGGGCCCATGTATATGAAGTAATAATCAATGATGTGTACTAGTTTGGCCTAAAATGGGTTTCATTGCAGTTACTGTTAGTCGGAGTAAGTATCTCAATAGGGGGTGAATTGAGTACCTGAAAAAATATTCCTTTTAAATAGATTATTTTCAAATCCACCAAATGTTTAAATATGGGAATGTTTATCAAAATAAGAAATATGATATATATATATATATATATTAATAATTCTAAATATTGTACAAAATATTGATTAGTTCTCTAATGAATTATATGTGTAATATTATTGAATCTTACAAAATTAATTTACGTGATCAAAATATGATCCCAAATTAAGATAAGATATTAAAGTATATATATATTGTTTACAATTAAAACTTTTTTTTTGTTTTAAAGCATAAATAAAATAAATCAAATTCAAAACACACGGTGGATGGGTTGAATAGAATATTTTCAATCTCAAGTCAAGACATAGTGCTCTTAACTTGGTAATAACCATCCACCAAGCAGTTTATATAAAAAAAGACAGATGATCCACTACCTAGATCGGGTCTATAAAACAGTTAAAAATTGTCCAGGTCGAATATGACCTCTTCTATACTATGCGTGGGAGTAAAAAAGAAACACACCACAAAGGAAACTTTACCAATCTTATTCGTGGGAGAAAAAAATAAAAACAGTTTTTGAGAATTTATCGTGCAAATTCTAGTTTATTGTAGGAGACTTTGTGTGTGGTAAAGTAGTGTGAGAGCACAAAATTTTCAAAAAATGTAATAAAATTTAAAATAATTGAGCAATCTAAGAGTATATATTTCAGAAGTTCTATGTCTGTTGCAAAGTAGCTTTTGGCTCTGGATTTGAATCAATAATTTATCTTAATTTAGGTTCGTTCAGAATCTTCAAAAATAATAGGGCATCGCAAAATCATATTTTCTTTACATAATTAAATCACTAGATGTGTTTTTTTTGCATTCTCATTCAAGTCCTCATAGAAGGTGAGATCATCATGTTTTAAATCAGGTCCATCTCATCATATCTAAAATATTTAATGATTTGTGATATATTTTTTTCCTCAACTTTTTTATTTTCTACAATGTTTCTCTATCTTTTCTGAATGTTTTTATCTATCTCTACAAAAAGGGGTGCGCTCTACTTTTATCAATATCACTAGAAACATATTTATCTATTGCTTCCCAGTACCGCACGTTCTGACAGGCTTTCAGTATGACATTTTGCGTACAATCATTATAATTTTTAGGGCATTATATTATATTAATATATTCGTTAGAAAAATGTAATTCAAAATAAGTAAATTAATAAAAATAGTGACGGTTTTTTAGGATATGGATGTGTATTTTTGGATGGTCTACCACATTATGGTATGTTATTTAGGTAGCATTACACTAGAAGTGTCTTATACATAGCCAAAATTCCACAATGCTGGTGATGTCTCAACTAACGGTGACTGGTCTAGCAGTGTATGGTATGATGGTGTCTTATAATTGTTTGATTTTTTTGTTGGAGGTATGATACATATGGTTTTACTTTTACGGTGCCTCATCCGGAATTATCTCTTACATATCCACATTTTCCTTCTTGTAGAATTTGATCCAAACAATGCTTCAACAGACATTGTCTCATACTTTGTCGAATTTATATTTCATCAGTGTGATAGTCTGAAGGTGTGATGTCTTGGTGGTATCTTAGTCATAGATATTTTTATTATGGTGGTGTATTAGGGATGACTATGTCAATCTCAATAGTGTCTCGCCCATAAAAATTATATCATCAATATCGTAAGATAGATTAATTATAGGAAAAACATGAAATTCATTAATATCATTAGAATCATGATTTTGTGATCATTAAATCTTGGTGGTCAATAATCTCCCCCATTTTGATGATCCAAAATCATGGAATCAATGAAAAGTTATAAATGTAATGACATGTCATCAAAGGTATTACAAATTTTTAAAATGATATCAAAGGTAAGATCCAAATATAAATCAAGGCTTATCATCCGTATTATGTGTAGATGATATCAAGATTAATAATAATATAGTAGAAAGTGTAAAATGTAATTATCATGAAAAATTTGTATCAAAGGCAACATGCATGGAAAAAATAGGAACATTATTCAATAAATTGTTTCAAAACCAATATTCCAATAAATTCCTATATAAAATCATTTATTCTATAATAATTCTCATAAATACATTTTCCATAAAAATTCTCCCCCATTAGGAATTATGAAAAAGGTAATGATTCTTAAAATAATGACATTAAATTCAGGCAGAATGAAGATATTAAAATATTTGAATGCCATATTACAGTAAAATAGACAGAATAAGAGGTAAGAAATACATTCAAAATTATGAGAACAAAGTTATTACCAAACCGATACCATGAATGAAATTATAATGTATTCCAAAAAAATAAATAATTTATGTTTTGGTTGAAGGGTCCATCAGGTCCTTTCCTTTAGTCATGCCTTTCTCTTTCTTCTTATCTAGGGTACAAGGATCAGGCTAAGGTAGAAGAGATGGAACACTTGAGGAATTTCCATCAATAGTCTGAGGATGTTAATCCAAACTAAAATTATTACAGATATGCCTTCAATATCTAGAACAAGACATTTGGAATGGTTTACAATGAGTAGATAAGGTGACCAAGAGTCCTAAGTAACTCCAAATTTTGAGAAAACTGAGGAGTAATTGCAATATCCTACAGAGCAACCACAATGTAGACATGGAAATTAAGAAATTACTTTATGAGATTGATGAAATACATTATAATTTGGACACCCCATTTCATTAAACTATATTAATAATCTTTATCTTCTATTAAATGGTTTAATATTGGGGTCATATCTTTGAGTTGTACCTCTTTCTCTTTGAATTCATGATCCACCTGAGGAATTCTCAAATTATAAGCCAAGAATCTAAAATTGGATTACATTGGATGATTGGTATAAATTAATGAGAGACAAAACAAGATGGACTTGGTTATATTTTCTATATCAGCTTTCATATCATGATCATATATGCAAGTAAACTTGAGTAAATGGTCATAATATTCCCAAATTCTGATAAAGGTTTTGTGGGGTTGATCTTTTACACTCCCTAAAGTACCGGCAGATACAACTCGTAACTAATCTTTTAGAAGTGATCTCATTTGATCAATATCAAACATTGGAGAATAAGAGACAAATACTACAAAAGAATTTGAGGAATGATTCTCAAGAATTTTAGGGATACCATCCAAGGACGATTTGAACTCATATTTCTATTCCTCAATCAATGATTTTAGATGTTCAAGTTCCCCACTTATCAACATATAATGAATCTCTATCTCATAAATGTGATTGATCATCTTAGGATGGATATGTTGAATAACCAACTCAAATATATACCTTACATCGATTTTTACAGATTAAATTCTCTTGAGGAGGATAATTCATTATCATTAAAGAAAAACCAGACATTAGGTTTTCACCAAAAGCATTCAAGTTATCCTGAGTGACCACATCCATTGGGACAACTAGAGAAGATACAACAGGTTTAGATACTAGTGGTCTCACAGAACTGAACATTTCAAGCAGACCCTCAAGATTAATGAGGGATATCATGTATCCCTTATGATCACCTTCAACAGTAACTTCAGGTTTACCACTCTTTGGAGGGATTATTTCAACATTAGATAAATTTCCCCACTCTTCTTTCATAGGTTCCACCCAATCGTCTAAAACAACAGTTGTGATAGATTTAGTGGAAAGAGGTAAAAAACATCCAAAATTATCTCAACTTTTGATCTTTGGGAAGACACTATGTGTTTGACATTGGCAAGACCAACTTCCATAAATGTACCAACAGATGGTGAATATTTCATATCAAAATCCTTTTAGGAATCAATAGTAGTGGAATCACCTTACAGATTTTGATCTGCATGAGACTTATAATAATTTTAAATCGATAACTATTAATTTCTAAATTCTTCCTCAAGAAGATCATTTTTCTCTTTATTACCACCATGCTATTCCATAATAGTTATAACTCTCATCTTCTCATCTATATCAAAATCTAAAATCTCTTGAACTATGGAAACCGAGCTAGACTAAACTTTATCAATAGTTGGAGCATAATGAAAAATATCTACTGATGGGGAATTCTCCACCTAAAAAAATTAATACATAATTTACCAAGGAATTTCCACATCCTTATACCTTATTCTCAACTATAATAATCATTTTTATTCTCATTTACATCATTTATAGAAAAATTTTCATTACCATTATTACTTTTTCTATTGTCACCATCTTATTCCATTTCATTTTCCGCATCACCATCATCAACATTAGTGGATTTGGAACTTTTTAATGATCCTCACCAGATACCCCAGTCTCTTCTTCATGTAACATAACTAACTCTTCTCTTTTTGGAAGCCTCCTAGGTATACTAGGTGCTTCAAAGGTAATGGTGGAGGCTTCGGAGAAAGATCAGGGTCACTCCCTACGTCAATATATTATTACATTTCCACTTCTTTGTAAACCATTTCTTCATCATTTATATATTTCTTTACATTATCATGGTCCAATCCTGGATCAACATCATCCCTACGTCTGGTTGGGTGATTATCCAGGTTATATTCTACATACAACATCTCACTATCACAATCCAATTTTTCTTCCATGGCTTCCAGCTTATTTTAATTAATAAAAATGTAGAACAAATTATGTACAAACCACCACAATCTATAATAGACTCTTCATCATGTACTAGGCCCATGGCCTCTAACATGGTTGAAATCATCTTTGGGCAGAACAAAAACTTTGATCAGGAGGATGGTCTGATCATCTCACACATATGTACCGTTAGATATCTATAGAGATTAATCATATTGCCTTATATCATAATAGATACATGGTAAATGTTATGATTCCATATGGTTACATGATATCAATTTCATGGACATATCATATGCTACCACAACTTAAAAAAACGGACATTCTCCATCCAACACTCAGGAAATGGGCCTTCTGGTTAAACCATCTCCGGTTAGAATAGCAAGGGAACCCTCCTTAATGATCAAGTCACTAGATTCTAGGATTTTACCTTTATAGTCATGTTAGACTCCATCATGAGGTAAACTCAAATTTTTAGCCACTTTCTTGATGAAAAAACAAATATATTTCCTTTTAAAAAACTTTTTATCCATTATATACCATTTTATTTATTGAAAACTAAATATAGTGATAAAATCCATTTACCATCTACGGGTAGAAAGACCTACTAGTGGAGGAAAAATACTCCAACCACCCTTTGTTTTATAGAACCATATGTTCTAAATAATTTACATAATAACAAACATTTCAAATCAACGAATTTTTTTTCAATAAAAAATCAATTGATAGGCTCAGGATTAACTGAAATAAATGGAGTAAGTGCAATCAGATCTTTCTTCAAATTCATAGAATATTTTTATTAGAATGAGAAATAACAAAACCATTCTTCATTCACATCATTAAAATCAGCTCAAAAGGCAAGTTAAAGGTAAAGAGATGGTTTTAAATTCACGATAAATAGGGGTTTCCCTATGCTCAAGAGAGAAAGAAGAGGTAGAATCATGAGGGGATCATGGTTTGTGGGGAATAGAATTGTCCCATTTTAATATCATTTGGGATATTAGGTATTCAAAAACTAGAATTATACTTTAAATCAAATTTCATTTCAATTGAAGACATACATTGGGTAACAGTAAATGTAATAATTCAGGAAATAAATCTCCAGATCAAAATATTATGAATTAAAAAAACAGAAAAAAAACAAAAAGGCATGAGAGGCGACGACATGAAAACTCAACTGTGAGAAAAATCAGAGGCATGAAAAACCAAGGTATGAAAAAACAATGAAATGACCAACCAACAGTATTTCACCACAATAGTGTGTCATACAAAATGGAGTTTCATACACAATGATATCTCATTGAATATTAATCTCAACCTAATTTTATCATTCCTAATTCATGATTTAAATAATTCATTCTTATAGATTTCAAGGGATTAATATATATATCAGCTAAGTGATGTGATGTTCCAATAAATTCAATAGTGATATCTCCATTTTGGAAATTATCTCTCAATAAGTGATGTATTATTTCAATGCGCATTGTCCATGAATTAGAAAAATGATTCTTTGATATTTTTACTACAATTGTGTAGTCATACTTTATCAGAACCTATTTAAATCAATATGCATAGTATAGTAGAGTGTTTTACATCCCAAAAATTTGTTCCCTGAAACTACCTGCAACAATGTATTCAGCTTGAGCAGTATATAATTAAATAGAATTTTGTTTCTTACTACACCATGAGACTGGAGACATTCTTAAAAGGTGCCATGTTCTAGAGTTTTTTTTTCTATTTAACTTACATCCATCAAAATAAGCATCAAAATAACTTGCTAAATCAAATTCATTACCTCAAAGGAAATATAATCGTAAATTACTTATTTATTTTTTGTATATTAAATTTATTTAAATAACAGAAAAATGTGACTTAACTGGATTTTCTTAGAAATGAGCGCACATACAGAAATTAAAAATAATATTTAGTCAAATAGCAGTCAAATAGAGAAGAATTACAATTATACCTTAGTAAATGGTTTGATCAATTGGCTTCCCAATATTATCAAGATCCAATTTACAGGTGTTACACATATGAGTATCACTACTTTTAGTTCTATCTATATTAAATCATTTTATAATATATTTGTTATATTTACATTGATTTAAAATAATTCCTTACTTGTATTAAAAATCTGAAATACAAGAAAGGGTTTTAGTTCATCTATCAAACACATTTCAAAATAATTTTTCATAATTTTATAAAAATCAATATATATATAATATTTTGAAGATCTAAAAATAATATCATCAACATAGATTTGTACTACTAATACATCTTTTGAAATTTTATTTATGAAAATTGTAGGGTAAAAAATTCATTTCAAAAAACCATATGAAATCAAAAAAAAATCCTTATCCTACGATACCTTTCTATATAATATTTTTTGAACCATATAAATCATTTCCCAATTTAAAATCGTGATTTGGAAAATGATGGTTCTGAAAACTAGGGTGGTGTTCAAAAAAACATACTCAACTACAAAACCATTTCATAATTCACTCTTAACCCCCATTTGATAATGTTATAAATCATGATGTGATGCACTGGAAATCATGATTCTTATAGATTCAGGTCTGGACACAGGTGCAATGGATTCCTCCTAGTCAATTTCTTCATCTTTACTATATCCTTCTACAACAAGTCTATATTTATTTCTAACTATATTTCCTAACTCATCAACATTATTCATGAACACCGATTTAATTACAATAGTAAAGGTGTCACTGGGACAATCTACACGTTAACAAAGTTTAGTTATTTTAAATAGATTCAACTCTAATTTCATAGAAATTACCTAAAATTTATCATTAATAGCTTCATGTTGAGATAAGAAATCTTGATGTTCAACATGATTTTTAATAAAAGATTTAGTTTGGGTTCCCATGTATAGGTCTCCCACAACAGCATCTGATGTATGGTACATGGGATTTCTAATAGTTGTGGAAAAGGTAGGACTTGTTACCTATGGATTTTCAGGTTTATATTTTGGATGTCTTCGAAATTATTTATATCTTGTTGATTTTTCTGCTTGACATAATGTGGAATCTAATGGTTTTGAATTTCTATTTAGACAAGATAAATCATCCCCATGGTTTTATAAATATGTCTTCATCTCATGTGGATTATTTTCATTGAATTATTCATGAATGGAATCTTCTACAGTTTCATACATCTTAATGAAAACTCTATCGGATTTTCTATAAATTGAATAAATAGGGGAAATTATTTCATCTCTATTGGAAGAAATTTTTCCATGTTATCCATAATGTTCATAATAAATACTTTGCAACAAAAAACTCTAATGTAATTAAACTAAGGTTTTCTATTACTCTACGTCTTATAATAGGTCTTATTGAGATATGTATAATCAAGACTGTTGATAATATTGCATGTTGTATTGACAACTTCTGTCCAAAAATAGATAAATACGTATGACATACTCATTTATAATAATATGGGCTATATCTTATAAGGTTATATATCATATTTTAAAAAAATCCATTTTTCTAAGGGGTCCAAGGGGGATAGAATTTATGAGTATATCCATTATGTGAGTAAAATTTATCAAAATCATTATTTTAAAACTCACGACCAGATTCACTTCTTATGTTCTAAATCCAAAGTCCACTATGATTTTTTGAAGGTTTAGCATACTTAGGGAGGTAAGAGAAGGATTTTTTTTTCGAGATAGAAAATATACCCTTGTATAACAAGTTTTGTCATATTCTAGAATATAAACATCGTTCATCGCATTAATTATTAAAAATCTAGAAGGTCCAAACAAATCTATATGAACTAAAATGAGAAGTTCATATATTGACCCTTATTTCTTTAGTTTAAATGAAATATTTTTTTGTTTCCCTTTTTGAAAGAGGTTACTCACTTTATCAGTTGGGAACTCACATTTTGGTAGATCTTTAACTAACCCATTCCTAGTTGGATTTCAATGTTAGTGAATGTTAAAATTTCTTAGTCTCCTATACCAAATCCATGATTCCTTATGAAAAGTAATTAAGAAAGATTTATTCTGAGAAACTATTGATTTTAAATCTATCAAATAAACATTTTCATTTCTAAAAGAAATAAAAATTATATCATTTTTATAATTAGAAACATTACAATAATTATTCTAAAACAAGACATGAAAACCAGCATGAAACCACTAAAAATGTTAAGAAGATTATATTTAATCCATAAATATATAAAACATTAGAAATGAAAACAGAATTTTTTTTACCAATGTGGCCAGGGCGAATGATTTTCCTTTTTTATTCTCAACAAAGGTTACATGGACACCATCAGCCTTGAAAATTCTTTTAATGTAAGAATATAATCATTTAATATATCTTAAATAACCATTTTCGAAGTACCATAGACTTGTATTGGAATTCATCAATCCTTTTTTTATAAAATAGGTTTTAAACAGGAAATATTTTTGGTACAAAAATCTATTTGGGTCCAGAAATATTAATAATAAAGGGATTGAGAACCCACATTATCCTATTTGTACTAATATAAAATGATTGTAAAATTTTACAAATAAAAACATGGTTAGGATCTATTTGAAAAAAGATTGGCAGTAGAGCTTTAAAAATTCGATTTAGAAATAAAATCATTTTTAGTTATTATCATTTTTCTAGGATCATATCATATCCCAATAACATATTATGGAGAAAAATTCATAAATAAAATGTGTGTAATTGTTTCTCTGCTATTTTTAAAATTTTCTAGTTCTTTCTTTAATTTCTCATTTGAATGTTTATGATTATTTTTTCTTTACGCAGTTTAATATTTTACACCTTTTCTATAGAAAATACATATTTACAGTTTACATTTATTGCATACTGTCTTTTTAGATTATTGAGTCTAACCTTTATCTCATTAAAGGTGTCTTAAAGCATATTTCAATAGTAAAACAATACTTTATTAAACATATTATTATAATCATTTGGTTCATTTTCATAATAAATGACTCATCAGACTCATGCACTTGAAGAGTATTTGAGATAGTATGTAATGTGGATACCTCATCGGCTTTAGTCATAAAGAAGATATTTTCCCTATCCGGATATTCATCAGGTGAGGAATCCGAGTCACGTGAGCTATCATCACATGCACTCTAGGTGGATTTCATTTTTTTTAATCATATGTCCTTGTACTCATATTTATATTTTTCTGCTTAGGATTGTCATATTTTATGTGTCCTTTTATTTTTCATTAATAATAAACAACTTTATTTAGACTGTCATCATTTTTCTTCCAATTTCCTCTATTATCATATTTTCCTTCATAGTTTGGTATTATGAAGGAAAAGAAATTATTTTTTTAGAACTTCATAAACCATCTAGAATGTTGATCCATTTCTTAATCACTGTCATAAGAAAATTCACTAGCACTCGAATCTATAGCTTTTACCTTTTTATTTTCTTTTTCCTTTTGCTTTTTAGAGGTAGTAGTCATGAAACATATATTCATTATTTTATGTTGTTCATCATACTTATGTTTTAACTTTAGTTCTTATTAATACAACATAATTATTGCAATATACTCTTTCACATGAAGTTTAATTATATCGCATGATTCTCTTACTAAAACTGAAGATCCTCTCCATCTTTCTGGAATGCATCTGAGTAATCTCATTATCTAGACTTTTTCCGATACAATTTTCCTAATGAGATCATGGTTTTTAAAACCTCATTAAACCTAAGGTACATATCTGAAATGGGATCATCTGATTTCAACATAAAATTAACATATATATTAGTATAGGTAATAACCACATTTCATTAAAATTTGGAGTTCCCTCATATGAAATAGAAAAAGTGCCCCAAATTTCAAGATCAGTTTTACATGTTGAAATTATATTAATCTCTTCATCACCAAATTAATAGTATAGTGTATTCATAAGATTAAAATTACAATTTTATGCTAATTTTTGTGCATCATCCCATGTTCTTTTAGAAATATCAATTGTTACATATTTATCTACTATTATAGGCAAAATATCAAAACCCATGTGATCTATGTGAATTGAAATCATTATTATCAAATGAAAATAATTTGTTTCATTGATGAAAGGAGTTTTGTTGGTAGAAAAACCTTCTAAATGATTATCCATTTTAGAAAAATAAATTTATATTTACCAGAAATTTAATAGCATTAAGGAGCAACTAAAATCATAGTTAAAAAAATTTGAGATCATTAATACCAATGAAAGAAAACTTCTCTAAAACCAAATGTGGGTCGGCGTTTGTATCTCAAGAAGGGGGTGAATTGTGGATGCAAAAAGATTCTTCATAAAATAGATTATTTTGAAATAACCCATGTGTTTAAATATGGGAGTGTTTATCAAAATAAGTATTATGATATATATATATATATTAATCTTTATAAATATTTCTATAAAGACTAATGATGTCTCTAATGAATAATATATATTATATTATTCAATCCATTGATAAAAATTTAAACGATCAGAATAATATATAAACAAAAATCAATATAGACTATCAATGTATCTATATTTTTTATAATTAAAGTTGTTTTTAATTTTAAAGTAGAAATAAAATAAAACAATATTAAAACTCGGTGAAAAGATGAATACCAGAGGTTCAGTCTCATGTTAATTTGTAGTCCTCTCCACACAGTAACCACCCACCACCTAATAGATTATATAAAATAAATTATATGGTCCACAACCTAGATCGGTTTTATAAAATAGTTTATAGTTTTCTAAGTCACACATGATCTCCTTCATAGTTATGCATAGGAGTATAAAGAAATGGGACACATAGATATCTCTACTACTCTTATCCATTCGAGAAAAAAATAAGAGGAGTGTTTGAGGAAATATCAAGTATCATCCCGTTTAGTGAAATAGAAAATGTGTCTGCGATAAGGTAGAGTAAGCACACACACTACTCGAAAAATGTAATTAAAATAAACAAGATAAATACATCATGGAGTATATAGTTTAGAAGTGATCAGTCTATTGTAATTCATCTTGTGACTCTTGAGTTGAATCAGTAATTAATCTTGAGTCAGGTTCATACAAAATCTTCAAGAAAAACATATTATCGCAAACTCCTATTTTCTTACTTGAGGAAAGAAAAAAAATATGACGATTATTTGGATTTCTCGGTTGAGTGTTCACATCAGGTGATATCTTCATGTTTTCAATGAGATTCATCTCTTTATCTCTCAAATATTTAGTGAATTTAAAAATATTTTTTTCTACATATGTTTTCTTTTCTGTAATATTTCTCTATCCGTTCTGCATGTTGTTCTCTGTCTCTGCACAAGGGATTGTGCTCTACTTTTATCAGCTGCATCAGGAACATCCAAATTAGCTTCTTCCTCATACTTCACATTATGACATGCATTATGTCAAACATTTTTAATACAATCAATAAAATAATAAATATCAATAAATTTTATGAATATATCCATTAGAGTAATGTAATTTAAAATAATTAATTTAATAAAAATAGTGGCGGTTTCATAGGATTTGGAGGTGTCTTGAATGATGTTGTCTCTCTTGATGGTATGTGGTTCTGGTCGCATGACATCGGTAGTGTCTTATAATTTTCCAAATATTCACAATTTTAGGAGTGTGTCAACTAACTATGTCTAGTCTGATGATGTATTCTCTAACGTTGTCTTAGACTCAAGAAATTACTCTATTGATGGTATGATACTGAATAAGTGGCTTTGATAGTGACTCATCTTGTGGTATCTCATACTTATCCACATATTCATTCCTAAAGCATGTCATATTGATGATTTGTCGATGGACAGTGTCTCATACATTGTCAAATTTCCGGTCCATTAATGAAATTTTCTGATGATGTGATGTCCTAGAAGGATATTAAACTCAGATATTTTTATGTGGATGGTGTGTCATGGAAACTTTTTTATGTATTAATAGTTTCTCGTCCTAAATTTTTTTATCACTAGTCTCATAGTACATATTACTTACAAGAAAAATATGAAATTCATTAGTATCATCAGAATCATGATTTTCAGATCATTAAAACTATGTGGTCAATAATTACTTAATCTGAGTCATATTACAGTAAGATTGAAATTAATTAATCCCCATTAAGTATTTTATATATTATATATTTAGTATATACATTCATAAAACATTTATTTATTACATACTTATAAGGATTATATAAATATTTGAATAGTCTTCTATATTATTTATTATCTAAATGTACAAAAAACATCTATAAATGATCATATTTAATCATATATATATATTGACATTTATTTCTAGATTATTTATATTCCACATAATAATTGAAATTATTTTTTATCATATAAACTAAATAAAAATTTTACTATGGTTATTAGTTTAGGAAATGAAATAGTATAAAATATGGAATATAGTCAAAAATAAAATTACATGATTACATAACATGGGTTATGTGGGACAAAATATGTGAATAAAATTAGTATCAAACATGTTTATGTTCATAAAATATTTATTAAATTTTTAAATATTAAATGATAAAACATTTATGTAGAGACTCAAAAATAATTATTTTGGAGTTTATAATGTTTGGGGTGTAATTTTTTCATTTTTCATTCGAGGTTAAAATGAAATTTTTTTCCCTTGTTCATTGTTGCATAATATTATTTTTGTGATGCCGATGATCATGAAATGTGGTGTTTACTTTTGGGTGAGAGTTTGAAAAAAAATTATATTTTAATCAAGTGATATAGAAGGGGATTCTCACCCAGACATGGTCTATGATCATGATTCTCTTATTGTAACTGGATCAAGAAACGAGAATCAAGGGAGAAATAAGACTGGGAATTTCCCTGTTCTCAAGGGGGAGAAAAAATCGGGACCCTAAAATGATTATTCCAACACCCCAAAGACAATAGTAACCAAATAATTAGGGAAGGAAGTGTATAAGAGTACAAGAGTTAAACCGTATGGACCTCCATCGGTAGAAGGTGTGGAACTGGACTCCAGCATAACAAGTAAATAAAATCCCTTAGAATTTTGTATCACTACCATGGGCGGTACTGAGGGGAAAGAGTCCCCAGTGACGGATGAATCCCTTGACAAAGAGGGATGACAATGAGAAGTAGAGTGGGAGGAAAACTTGTTACCAGACATAAATTTTGAGGATGGAACATCATGGGTGTTAGGGAAGCATGATAAAAGGGGTGGTTCTCCATTGGTGATTGTTGTTGGTTCGTAGTGAGAAGATAGTACAGAGGCCATCGATAAGACTAGGGACCTTCTTATGAAAAGTAACAAATAGATGGTGGATATAGTCTTAACAAATCAATCATCTAGAGAGGAATTAGAAATGATGAATAGGCTTCTAATGAAGGTGGAAAAAAACTTGGAATAAAGTGGGTGGATTGAGACAAATTTCTAATTCTAATTAGAGGCTTCAATGATAAGATTTTATTCATGGAGGAGTTCCAGAAAACAAGGGAAAAACTAGACCATCATTTGGAAGATATTTTCAATCATGATTAGAACATGGAGGCAACATATATTTCTTGGAAACTATATAGGGAGTTCATGTCTAATAAGTTTAAGTTATCCATTATGGATTTTTTTATGCGTTACTATGTTTACTGTCTATAGTCGTACACGATGGTTCCACACTTTTTCCACAAAAGTGTTTTTAATATAAAATTATCTTAGTGGTAGTAGAAAGGATGAAGAGGGATCTTCCAGTAGTCAATTTCATGAGGTGTGATCTAGTCTCTGAATCCATCATATTAATAAGTAAATAATTATAGGAGGATTTTCATATCATGAGTTGTTTGTTGTGCATAATATATTGATAAGGACTAAAAATTATGTGTTTTACTAATAATAGTGTTGGAACCATGATTTCACACTAAAATACATTTTAAACACTTATTCTATTGATATATTCCTATGAAAACATCATTATGTGCTAACCAAATGATACTGAACATAGATATATGACTGATTAACAAGTATTGGAATATTTTGTACTAAAATGGACTATGTTGACCTTCCACTTCATCCATGTCGGCCTTCCACTAGGCCTGAAGAGCAATCCTAATGCCCATGTGGGAAAAAGTTCCTAGGTATCAAAAATTCTCAAAAGGCTATTCATTTGACCCCATATAATAACAAAACATGCAATATAAAAAACCAAAAATTCAATATAACCTATCCCTACATTGGACATCCTTGTGCTAAAAATTAGTATATAAAAATTAAGAAATAATTCTTTCAAGGAAAAATATAAGTAAATAACTGATGATACACAAAATAAATATTGTATTCATCATAGATAATAATGAATGAATTAAAGAATTCAAAATAGAAAGTTTAGTTTTCTGAAATGGATATTTAATCATCCCAACAAATAAAATTAAGCATGGATAACTCTAACATCTTCCACACTTACCATGTTCAATCACCACAATTAAACATCTATTAATAGACCATGATTAACATCAATGTACAATAAAAAATTATTCACTGAATGAAACCATAATATTCTTACACACAAATAAAACGGTATAGATAAATGGTGTGAGTGAAACATGCCCGACTGAATTACTTGGTTAATAAGATTACTTAAAATTTTCCATTCCATTATGTTTTGAATTTTACAAACACATTTTCATAACATAAATTATCTTTCTCTAACAAAATTTTTCTTAAGATAATTATTTTTTCTCTGAGAATATATTTTGACTGTACCTATGATCTTCCATATCTTATCTAATATTTTATCTAAACAATTATGACTATATTTTACTTAAAGACAAAAATCATATCCTTTTATAACATATAACCTTATAGTTTCTTAAAATATTTTTTTCATTTATTATGACACAAATTTCTCTGAATGTCAAACTCTGATTTTTCTAGAAATATGACTCTGATTTCTTTGGAAATATGACTCTAAATTCTCAGGATATTAGACTCAGATTCCATCAGAAATCAAACTCCCACTTCTGTAGAAATCACACTCAGATTTCTCTGGAAATGATACTATGTTTTCTTCTATAATTTGATTACAATTTCATCTATAATCAGAATTTTATTATCTACTATTATAAAATCTAATTGGCTATAAATTTGGACTCTGTTTACTCACTATCATTAGAATATGTTTTTTTCTTATTGGTCGATATTACATTTCTTCCTTAGCATAATTATCCAATTTTTTTAGATCCTATTCCGATTAAGTTTCTTAAACATGATATTTTTTTTCTTAAATATATTTGTTTCATATATATGATAATTTTTCCATTGTTTTCCTACATGAAACTATTTCGTAAAACCAATTATTAACAAACTGTTGGATAGGGGAGACATATCCGGGTCCCTATGAAATTTATAAAAAATATGACCTTTGGAGGAGGAAGGCAGCCGTTGGAATCCATGCCTATAAATATCCATACATTTAAACAAATTAGTGATTAATTCTAGTGAGATTAGTTTACTACTATAGTTTTTATAGGGAGATATTGAAATCTAGAATGATGTGATACTCTGTGAGAACTCTGCACAAACATGGATTGTGCGAATTCTGTGAACAACTTGTTCAAGATGATAACATCATGTTCAACCTGCGTAGTGATAATCTGATTATTGATGTTATTAATAGAGGGTTTCCATGGATATGAAGTAATGTGTTCTGATTACCTTAGATATTGAGGCTTCGAGGGATAGTAAGACAGATTCTGATATTCATATCAAGGTCTTACCCTAGTGTGGGTAAGACATAATTTAATGAATGTATAAATGAAGTGACCTTTATCCAAGGTTGTTATATAACCTCCTCATCGGGTTAAAAGATTTATTATACTTTTATTGTTTTCTTACAAGTTTTAATTCCACTGCATTTTTTTAAACATTGGAAGTGTAACATTCATACACTTTATTATAGTTGTATACTCTTATAAATAAAATTATATATGCCTAAAGGTAGAATCATTCCTAAGTGAACTTTTCTAAAGATTCTTTATCAGATCCATGTTATTTGATTCTAATCAATTTAGTTTCTTTGTTAAGAACTAAATAAAGTTTGTGAATCCATCTTTCTAAATTTCTGAATCATAGATTTTCTTAAGGATAAAAGCGAATGTTTTTAAATATAGAATTAAACCCCTCTAGTAATTGAGCAATCTACATATACATTTTAATCCTAAAATTGGTATAAAAGGAGGTTTTTGAAAAACCTATACTTGTATATAAGTTTTTTCTTACTCAACTTTTCTTACTTAGTATTACTCATTAATATTTTTATTCATATTTTTTTTATAAAATCTTTGTTTATAAACTTTTAATAAAAATCATGTTTATGGAAAAGTATTTTTTTAGAACGACGTGAATCAACATTGGTTCTATAGATAATTTAAATCCTACAACACCGCCAATTATTTATGGGAATGAGAATGAATACAAGATAGATATGATGAAGACTTATTTTATCAATACTAGTGTGGATAACTTTGTTATATTGACTAGAGACTACAAGATTCTAGAAAATGATGTCAAACAATTCACCAATCAAGAAAAAAAACTATATCACCTTTACTTTAAAGTATGTAATACTTTATTATGTTCGATTATAAGAATTATTTATTGCAAGATTTCATCTTGTGGGGCTGCTAATAGCATTTAGATGAAATTAGAAGTTACACAATTTGGCATATCCATGGTTATTGAAACACGAAGACATATTCTTATAGATGAATATCTTAGTTTTATGTTTCCTTATGGAGAACTTGAATGAAATGATCAAAAAAGGATTATGACTATTGTCAATAGCCTTTAGTTTATTGGTGAGAAAGGACTTGATGATGAGATTCATGTTGGTAAAATTATAGATATTATATCTAATGAGTGGGAATTCAAAAAAATAGAAATTTATGAGAATAGAAAAGTTTCAAGCATTACTCTTGATGAGTTATTTTAGACTCTTAGAGAAAAATACTAGAATAAATAGATATTAATAGATCAATAAAAAATGAATGGTAATGTAATTTTTTCTTTCACTAATACATCAAATCATATAAATGAAAAGATATTAGAATGAGGTACTATATAAAAAGACAAGAAAGATACTATTATATCTGATTCAATTGATAATGATCATTCAGAGAATGAACTTTCTAGACTTGCTCGAACAGTGAACATGATTTGGGGAACAAAATATTTCTAATATATATACAAGAAGAAAGAAAAAAAGGATAAGAATGATTCAGAAGTTACATGTTATGAATGCAAGAGGGTATGTCATATCAGACTAGAATATCCTATGCTCAAAATAAAGGAATGAAATGATAAGAATTTATAAATGAATAAGAAAATGTACTACATTTTTATGTTTAAGCATGTACTAAAAGCTAATGACACCTGGATTTCTAGTGGTGCTGATTCATTTGATGAATATTTTGATAGTGAATCTTCTAAATAAAAGTATATTCTTCTTAAATGCAGAATTCCTACAAAAAAACAATTTTTTGGGATAAGGTACATAAAACTGAATCGTTGACCAATATTTCTTTAAATAAAAAATTACCTGATAAAAAGTATTATGAATCTTAAGATGAAGAATATTCTTTAGAATAAGATAATGCTTTACCTTGATTGGATGAATTATCTATGTTTTCTAAGATTCTTGAGATTAAAAATAGAGAGATCAATAAGAATCTTAATAAGGAAAATATTAGAATATATATTTTAACAAAATAACTATAAATTCTTTCAAAATATCATGATAAAAGAATCCTTCATTTTGAAAATATTTTCAATAACCTTGAGTAATTAAATTTTGATAAGGATAATCTTTCTACGGATCCTAAAAATGTTATATCTATGAAATATAGTTTAGCGACTAACTCAAATTCTAAGACAAATGTATATGAGGATAAGAATTAAATCATTATAATAATAACTGAAATATTTTCCTTAAATAATTTGTTTTAAAATTTAACTTCTAGATATAAAAAATTTGATAATATCAATTCACAACTTCATCCTCTGAGGAATAGATCTGGGTTTGGCTATTCTCCTTCAAAACCTATTTTTAGTCACAACTATTTTGTTCCCCAATGTGTTTATTTTTTCAACAAGTTTCAAAGTAGTAGACATTGGGAGAGAACAATGTTCATTAAATAAAACTCAATCCTTAGGTTTTCATATAGCATACCTTTCTAAACAAATTTGTATACATAATATATTACATTCTAACAATTACCGATAAAAACAAGTTTGGATTCTAAAAGTCAAATTATTTCTCTTTTAGGAAAACCAAGGAAGTTCCAAAAACAATATATGGTTCATGGATAGTGGATGTTCCCAGCACATGACTAGTAAAAAATAATTCTTTGAGAATATTATTAACATGAAAGGTGGAAAGGTAACTTTTGAAGATAATTCTCAAGGATAAAATTTTGGTATATGTAAATTTTTTCTTCTCAAAAAAGGATAAATATCAAAAAAAATTATTAAGTGTCTTAAGAACAACCTTATTAGAATATTCCAATCATGTGATGAAGTTTACCTAGTGAATTGTTTGAATTATAAATTCATAGTACACAATTTAAAGGAAGAATTTATTCTCTCTTCCAATAGGCATGAGAATGTTTATACACTTATCATAGAAGACATTAGTATCAAAGACTTACCTTTAATTAGTGAAATGGAAGATCAATCATGGTTATAGAATAGAATAATAAGACACCATAACCTTAGGAACATGTGAAAACTCTAAAATAAAAGACTTGTTAAGGATATACCAGATCTAAAATTTGATTCTTTAAAAGTTTGTGATCCCTGTCAATATGGAAAGCAACATAAGAAAAACATTAAATAAATTAGTGAATCCTTAACTTATAATTCATTACATATTGTAAATATGGATCTTTTTGGCCCAACATAAACTAGAAGTATTGGATTAAAATACTATGTTTTTTTAGTTGATGACTATACTTGATTTACATGGGTTTATTTTAGAGCAATGAAATCTGAAGCCTTCCCTTTTTTCAAATCTTTTTTAGCCAAAGTTAAAAATGAGAAAACCCTTAAGTTGATAAATATTCATAGTTATTATGGAGGAGAATTTAAAAATTCAGATTTTTAATCTTTTTGTAGTAAGAAATACATTACTCATAACTTCTCAGCTCCAAGAACTCCTCAACAAAAAAGTGTTGTTGAAAGAAGATATCATATTCTTTAAGAGATCACAAAAACTATGTTGAGTGAATATTATATTTCTAAACACTTTTAGGATGATGATATCAGTACTTCTTTATATACTATAAATTGATTTTTAATTAGTCTCTTTCTTAATAAAACATCGGATGAGTTATGGACTGGTTAAAAATGTAACATTTATTACATCACTGTATTTGTATGAAAACTTATCATCTTGAATAGTAAATATAACATACATAAAATTGAAACTAAATAAGATGATTGAATTTTCTAAGGATACTCCACAAATTTTTATGCATGTACAATTTTTATGAAAAATTCTTATACTGTTGAAGAAACAGAACATGTTAAATTTTACAAATTATTAATTTTTTTTACACATCCCCATACTACAACTTTGGATGTGTTTTCAAAAACTGATTATTAAACCTTGATAAAAGTTTCTTCTATAAAGAAAATAATCAATAAAATGTTTCTGAAGTATTTAACCGAGATGATTTTTTACCTTATATTGATGAACATGTTTTACAAAACTGAAATAAGTTGTTTATTTAGAATCATACTAGTGATACTATCATTGGTGATGTAAATAAACCTATAAATACTAGAAGTCCATTAAGAAATTATGTAATGAATCAATAATTTCTTTACCGATTAGAACATAAAAGAACCAAAGAATCATTAGGTGATGATGATTTGATCAGACCCATTTTTTTAGAACTAAATGAATTAGAATGGATCAAATTATGGACCTTGGTTGAAAGACCTATGGAAACTTATGTAATTTGATTAAGGTGGGTCTTCAAAAATAAATATGATGAAAATGGAATAATTTTATGAAATAACGAAATATTAGTTGTTAATTTATATAATCAACAATAATGAAATGACTATAATGAAACCAACACTCCAGTATCTATACTTGTGTCTATTATATTTCACATTGATTTTGCCACATTTTTTTATTTAAAATTATTTAAAATAGATTTGATGTTTTCTTTTCTTAATGGATGTGTTCAAGAGGATGTTTATGTTGAAAAACCTCTGGATTCCGAAGACATAAAACATCCTTAACATGTTTACCAACATACCAAAGAAATATATGGAATTAATCAAGCCCCTAGAGTGTGGTATGATATCCTAACATAATTTTTTTAACAAAAAAAATTATGTTAAGAGAACTGCTAATCCATCCCTTGTTATAATGAAAGATAATAAAAATGTTTTGATTATTCAAATTTATATTGATGGAATTATATTTGTATCAACTCTGCAATCCATATCCGATTCATTTGTGAATCTTATGAAATATGAGTTTGAAATGAGTATGATGGGCGAGTTAACATTTTTTCTCATTTTTAAAATTTATCAAATACAAGAAGGAACATTCTTATATCAGCATAAGTGTATTAGAGATCATTTTAGGATGTATGGATATGAAAACACAAAAAGTATAAGTACATCATCTGATACCTCAAACACTATTTATCTTGATGATGTTAGGAAACCAGTTGATCAACCATCTTTTATAGGTAAGATATATAGTTTATAATATATAACGTCTAGTATTACAGATATATTGTTTCAGTATGATTATTTTCAAGATATAAATGTAATCCAAAATAACCCCATTTAATAGAAGTGAATATAATTTTTCGTTTTTTATATGGACCAATGATTTTAGGATTTTTCTATTCTTTTGGAAATGAATCGTTGAAAAAATGTTTTCAAGATAACGAATTTGATGGATGTAAATTGGATAATGAAATTACTTCTAGAACTCTTCATTTCTTAGGAGATTCACTAGTTTCTTATTCATGTAACAAACAATAATCAGTATCACTTTCCACTACTAATGATGAATTTATATTAGTTAGAAATTGTTGTTCCCTTGTGTTATGGATGAAACTCACAATCAGAGACTAGAGAATGAAATTTACCATAACACAAATAATGTGTGATAATATGAGTTCTATTTCCCTATGAAAAACCATGGACATCACTCTTGTTCAAAGCACATAGAGATAACACATCACTTTTATATGGATCAAACAATTAATGGAGACATAATTCTTTAATTTATTGGAATGTAAAAACAACTTACTTACATTATTATTAAATCCTTACTCTCTGATAGATTTGAATAAATTAAAAAAAAAGTTATGAATGATAACCATAAGTTAATCATCTGTATTGGATTTTTGTAAAAACCTATATCCAAACATTAAGATATTGCTTTTCATAAGGAGAGTACATTTGTTTATTTTTTTACTTTAATTTTTTCCAAACATTTTGTAACATAAAATATTCAGAACCTAAAATTTTTTCTATTCGTAATAAATTTTTTCAGAATGTAAAATTTTCAAAACCAAAAAATGTTTTTATTTCCCTAAAAAATCATTAAAAAATATATGTTCTATAAAATAAACATTATCAATTCAGAAAAAACATTTTAATCATTCTAGAAGGTACGTATAATTACTCATATCATCATAATGTTTATTTTTGGTATTTTCAATCTTGTTTTAAGAAAAACCTTATTGGATTCACAATCCTTATATCTGGTTTTCCCTTAAAACCTCAAAAAATTCGGTACATTTAAATCATTATTTAGTAATAATATCAACCATCATATCAGATGTAGAAAATGTCAACCATTGGATTGATTTGAGAATATGATCCATCTCCATAAAGTCTATATAAAAAACCCATATTCTCTTCCCACATAAGTTATCTTAGTTTTTTTTGTCGAAGCTATGTCCTTCATTATGCCTTACATTCTGGTTTTCCCTTCACCTTAAATTCCAAATGATGCTAGATATTTCTTCTCAGACTCTGATGTAGTCTCTGTCATGAAAGGAACCCAAGGACTGGCTATTGTTCAGGGAAAGGTTAGTAGACCATAATTTCTTCACCAACTACAATTCCTTGATTTAAAAGATCATCAAGTTAAACAGATGGAACAAATTTTTGTTTCTATGGTAATAAATTAGTATCCAATTTATGCAGATCTCTTTGTAGAATTTTATGATTACATTCATTTCTATGAGAACGGTGGAAAAGATATGTTCATGTTCAGTAGTTGTGTAAAGTCCTACTCCTTATCCTTAAATAAAGCAGCAAGTATTTTACACATAACTTATGATGTATAGGCAATCGTTTTATATCACAGATTACCAGATAAGGAAGGCTTGTTTGAGAAAGATAATATTGTAGAGTGTCTTGGCCTTAATTGAGTGAAGAAACCTATGATATATCATATTTCAACTTACCATATATTAGTTTCCTTATCGATGCAAGGATTATTAATTCCGAGAAAGGAAGAAAAAGATTCTCTTAAGATATATGATATCTTTATGTTGGATTTTCTTGTGAATTTAAGGATAATAAAGTTGGTTAAGTATATTCATTTAATATTAATAAACACTATGAATTGAAAAATCAAATCTCAAATGATGTTGTATCATATGATATTGTCTAACATTATAATCTTATGCTTAGATGCCTTCAAAATGCACAGTACATAATATTCCATTGTCCTTATGATTATATTTCTTAGTGATGATACATTAAGAAGAATGATGATCAATTAAATTATTAAGACTAGTGAATTATTTTATCTTCCTGATAATTATGTTCAATATACCAAAGGTAAAGCTGGAGAGACATCAAATCCTAACCCCCATGAAATTAAAATCCAATGAAATAGAACCTCAGTTACCTATAATTATCCCAGAATCACAATCTTAACCTCCTATACCGATGACGTAAAAGGTGTTCTCTAATGAAGTGGTACAAGAATAGTGAGAGTAGAAGAAGAAGAATAAGAAGAAGAAGAAACAGGTAGATGCCATTTTTTTGAATTGACCATGTTGAGGCTATGGCCCTGAAGATAATTAAAGAAAAAAATATAAAGAAAGAAGCTAATGATAATAAGCTAAAAGTAAAAGTTACAAAATATCAGGTTGTTCAATATATATTGAAATATTTTGAGAATGCTTCAGAATTGGTTCATGTACTGAAAACCTTCTTAAAGGATGCTTCTCCTCCGAAATAGATTGTTGAAGAAAAAAATCCAAGAAGAAGAAGTAGTGGATATTGATGATGTGATAAGAATGGTGGAAGAATATTAATATAGGGTGATCCCCTTGAACAAATTTTCAATAAGAACATCCCAAGCATCATTCATTAAAATAGCTTTAGAAGAGAAGAATGAAATTTCTAGGAATTGAGAAGTAATCAAAATCCATTCTAATGAAGAAATTGATGATAACGATGATATTGTTTAGGATCATGAATATGAAGTTAATATTGGAGAAAAAAACTTGATGTGCCCAATGTTCTTGAATAAATTGATGCTAACGGAAAGATAATCCTTCTTCATACTCCTCAATAAGAAGTAGATGCAACATCAAAGTCGAATAATGCTTTAGAAGCTAAATATAATCATCTAGGGAAAGATACATTAGACTCTGAATTTTTCTCTCCCATGGGGCATGATTATACTGAATAGTCTTCGAAAAATATTGTACATTCAATACCTTTTCCCTCGAACATTAAATCATAGTGCCAGATGATTCAACAATAAACAAATTCCAAAACAGAATCTACAAATCATTTGATGGAGAATCTCATCAATCTAGATGCTGACATCAAGACATTCATGATTAATTATGAATCCCACATGAAGTCCTACCATAAGATAACATGATAGTTAAAGTTAGTCATTGATGATTTTAAAATAGTTGATGATTACATGGACTTAGTTAAATTTTCATTTAACAAAATTGATGATATTATCAAGATTCTTTCAGAGAAGCTGAATCAAGGGAAAGCTGCAAAGATCCATGAGGACAAAGATCATAATGGAAATCAGAATTTTGTTTCTCTTAGCCTAAAGAAAAAAAGAGAAACCCAAGAATAGTTGGTAGAGAACACTAAATACCAATAAGTTCTCATTGAGACACATTAAGAGAGGATTCGGACCCATGAAAAGAAGAAACAAGATCAAGAAGACTTACTCAATAAGTACCACGATGATCATAAGGATATAAAGATGATAAAATCCATTCTTAAGAAAATGTTTCTAGAAAAGAAAAAAGTTGAATGATTTTCTTAAAACTAGACAGTTGTTGTACCAAAACTTATTTATTCTTAGTTAATGAAATTTCTTTACACCAGTTTGTATCGTTTTCATATTTCAAAACCTTTAAGTTATAAAAATATAGCCTTCCATTTTTTTTAAATTCAAAAAGGGAGAGATATGATTATTCAAAAATAATAACATTTTAAGGGGGAGATTACCCCATGAATAAATTGCTTATGAAAGGGGGATCTGAACATAAAAACCTTTCTTAAGAAAATGAATTTTATTTCAAGAAAACTTCTTCTACCAATGAATACAATTCTTAAGTTGAGATAACCTAAGGGAGAGTTAGTCATATTAAATACGAGTAATAAAAAATGGGAGATAAGAATTTATTTTTAAATTAAAAAATGAAAACCTTTGTTTTTTATATAGTTTTATGAAATATTAATTATGATTTCCAAAAATGTAGAGATTTTCGAGTTATTAAGTTTCCTTATGACTTTTCCATTATTTTATGATTTGATAATCACAATCACCTTTTATTAAGATAAATTATATTTCTCTAAGATAAATTTGTTTTCTCTAAGAATAGTTTTTTATTTTACCTGTTATATTAAATATCATATATAATATTTTATCAAACCTAGTATTACCATATTTCTCTTAATGATTAAAATAGGATCCTTATATAACTTAGAATCTTATAGTTCTATAGAATCTGTTTTCCTTGAATTATGACTCAAATTTCTCTAGAAATCAGACTCTGATTTCTCTGGAAATCAGTCTCCAATTTTTTATGGAATATGAATCTTATTTCTTCTATAATCCAACTTGGATTTCATCTAAAATTAGATATTGATTTCTACTGAAATTAGACTCTGATTTCTTTTGAAATCAGACACTGATATTTTTTTTTTGAAATACGGCTCTAATTTCTTCTAAAACAGACTCTGATTTCTTTTGAATTTAGATTCCGATTTCATCACAAATCTGAATCTGAATCACTACTCTTTCATAATACAACTGTCAATAAATTATGACTCTGTTTTCTCACAATCCTTAGATTCTGATTTTCTATATTTGATAAAGTTGCATTTTTTCCTTAACATATTGTTCTGATTTTGTCATATCCTACTATGATTAAGTTTCATAAAGGTGGTAATGTTTTTCTTACATATTATTTTTTCATACACAAGATAATGTTTCCCATTTTTTCTTACAAGAAACAATATTGTATAATATTTTGTTAACCAACCATTGGCTAAGTGAGACATGTACAGATCCCTCTAAAATTTATGGGAAAATAAGACTATTGGAGGAGGAAGTCGACCATTGGAATCCATTCCTATAAATACATATCCAATTGAATGAGATTAGTGATGAATTATTATGAGAGAATTTTTCTATTAGAGTTTATTTAGAGAGATGATAAACTCTAGAATGAAGAGATACTCTTCGTGAGCTCTACTCAAACCTTCCCTGTGAGAATGCTATGAACAAGATGTTCAAGCTTAGAACATCTTTTTCAACCTGCCTAGTGTGAATCTGATTGTTGTTGTTATCAATCATGGGCTTCCGGTGATAGAAAAACAAAGGTGGCGATCACCATAGAGATTGAGGTCTTGTGGGGATAGCAAGACAAATTCATATATTCGTATCGAGTGCTTACCCTGGTGTGGGTAAGATTGAATTTCTTGAGAGAATAAATCTAAGGACCTATATCCTAGGTTGTTGGATACCCTTCTCATTGGGTTAAAAGATTTATTATACTTGTTCTGTTTTGTTGAATGTTTTAATTCCACTCCATTTTGTTAAAGACAGGTAGTGTACCTTTCTTACACATTCATATACTTATATACTCTAATAAATAAGATTCTATATGCTTTAAGGTATAATATTTCCCTTGGTAAACTTGTCTTAATATTCTTTATCGGATCCATATTAGAGAATCCTAAGAAAGTTAGTTTCGTTATTAAGAACTAAATAGGTTTTGTGAATCTATCTTGTTTAAATTTTTTAAAAATATATTTTATTAAGGATTAAAATGATTGTTTTTAAACCTATAATTCACCCACCCAAACTTTTAATTAAAAAATCTACATCTATATTTCGATCCTACAAGAACAACACCAAGTAGTATACGGAATTTACTTCATAAATGTAAAAACCTCAATTTTATAAATGATATTTTCTTCTTCAAATAAATGGGTGTCATGTTACATTATATAATATTATACAGTTGGAAGACATAAAGAAACCAATAACGATTTTTTTCATTAAAATAATTTTAAAAGGCTAATTAGAAACTAAACACACAAAAATGACAAACATTAAAATGTTTTAAAAAAATTAAATTCAAAAAATTTGAATAGAAAAATTTATATCATTCCATTCTACTAGAATCACCACCCTCGTGGAAAACACTATAGAAATGAAACAAAATAATAGTAAACAAATCGAAATCCACTACGGGAAAAATAACTATTTGCAATGGGCTTTTTGCCACGAGAATAAATCTCGTCGCACAAAGTCAGTCCAAGTGGTTATTTGTGACGAGGGTAAAAACCCGTCGCAAATAACCAATTATTTGCGATGGGATTTTGTGTCCCATCGCAAAAGGTTTGGTGCAGGTAGCGCACCAACTGCGCGGAGGTTATTTGTGACGGAGGGATCCCCCCTCGCAAATAATGAAGTATTTGTGACGGGGCCCGTCGCAAATACCCAGCGGCGGTTAATAGATTTTTGCGGCGGGATGTCCTCCCATCGCAAAAAGTGTGTCGGCATGAACTATTTGCGATGGGTCCCATCGCAAATAACTTTTCTACCATAGACAGTAATTAATGCATGCATAGGTATTTGCGACGGGACCCATCACAAAAAATACTATTTGCAACGGGTAACCCTTCAAAAATAGTCCAGTCGCAAATAATCTAACCTATATATACCCCCATCCGTTTTTCTTCTCATTCCACTCAATTCCTTGAACAGGTTTTTCTATGAACTATGATTTCAGAGGGAAAATTTTTCTAAGTTAATTTTTTTGGACACGCAGAAGTTGTGGACCCGTTTACATTAACAGCAAATCATGTTTAAATGTATTTATGTTTTATTTAATTTATTATTTTTTTCAATTTTTTATGGTAGTTAATATTATTGTGGATTAGTTGTAATTAAATTGAATTTAAATAGATTTGTCATTATTATTTATTTGTACTAATAAATTGAAATTTTTAGTATTAATTTTTAATAATTAGTAGTAATTAGTAATTATTAACAATAATTAGTAATATATATAATTAATTTGTAGTAATTAATAATAATTGGTAATAAATACTAATAATTAGTAACAAATATTAATAATTATTAACATAAAGTAATAAATATTAATAATTACTAATAAATAGTAATAATGAGTAATAAATAGTAATAAATTCTAATAATTAGTAATAAATTGAAATAAATTGTAATAATTAGTAATAAACTGTAATAATTAGTAATAAATTGAAATAATTAGAAATAAATTGTAGTAATTAGTAATAAATTTTATTAATTAGTATTAATTTTTTAATAATTAGTAATAATTTTTAATAATTAGTAAAAATTGTAATAAATTGTAATAATTAGTAATAAATTGTAATAATTAGTAATAAATTGTAATAATTAGTCATAAATATTAATAATTAGTGATAAATTGTAGTAATTGTTAATAAATTGTAATAAATTTTATTAATTAGTAATAAATCGTAATAAATTATATTAATTAGTAAGAAATAATAATAATTAGCAATAAATTGAATTAATTAGTAATAAATTGTAATAATTAGTAATAAATTGTAATAATTAGTAATAGATTGTAATAAATTGTAATAATTAGAAATAAATTGTAATAAATTGTAATAAATTGTAATAAATTGTGATAATTAGTAATAAATTGTAATAAATTGTCATAATTAGTAATAAATTGTAATAATTAGTAATAAATTGTAACAATTAGTTATAAATTGTAATAATTATTAATAAATTGTAATAATTAGTAATAAATTGTAATAATTAGTAATAATTAGTAATAATTTGTAACAAATTGTAATAATTGGTAATAAATTGTAATAATTAGTAATAAATTCTAATAAATTCTAATAATTATTAATAAATTGTAATAATTAGGAATAAGTTGTAATAATTAGTAATAAATTGTAATAATTAGTAATAAATTGTATTAATTAGTAATAAATTGTATTAATTAGTAATAAATTGTAATAAATTGTAATAATTAGTAAGAAATAGTAAGGATTAGTACTAAATTGTAAGAATTGGTAATAAATTGTAACAATGAGTAATAAATTGTAATAATATGTAAAAATATGTAATAATTAGCAATAAATTATAATAATTAGTAATAAATTGTAATAATTAGAAATAAATTCTAACAATTAGTAATAATTTGTAATAATTAGTAAAAAATCGTAATAATTAGTAATAAATTGTAATAAATTGTATTAATTAGTAATAAATTGTAATAAATTGAATTATTTAGTAATAAATTGTAATAATTAGTAATAAATTGTAATATATAGTAATAAATTTTAATAATTAGTAATAAATCGTAATAATTAGTAATAAATTGTAATAATTAGTAATAATTAGTAATAATTTGTATTAATTATTAATGATTAGTAATAAATTGTAAAAATTAGTATTAAATTGTAAAAACTATTAATAAATATAATAATTAGTAATAAATTGTAATCATTAGTAATAAATTATAATAAATTGTAATAATTAGTAATAGATTGTAATAATTAGTAATAAATTGTAATAATTAGTAATAAATTGTGAAAAATTGTAAAAATTAGTAATAAATTTTTATAATTTGTAATAAATTGTAATAATTAGTAATAAATTAAATAAATTAGAAATAAATTGTAATAATTAGTAATAAATTGTAATAATTATTAACAAATTGTAATAATTAGTAATAAATTGTAATAATTGGCAATAAATTTTAATAATTAGTAATAAGTTGTATAAATTAGTAATAAATTGAGTTAATAAGTAATAAATTGTAATAATTTGTAATAATTTGTATTAATTAGTAACAATTAGTAATAAATTGAAATAATTAGTAATAATTAGTAATAATTTGTAATAAATTGTAATAATTAGTAATAAATTTTTATAATTAGTAATAACATATAATAATTAGTATTAATTAGAAATAAATTGTATTAATATTAATAAATTGTATTAATTAGTAATAAATTGTATTAATTAGTAATAAATTAGAATAATTAGTATTAAATTCTAATAAATTGTAATAATTTTTAATAAACTGTAATAATTAGTAGTAAACATTAATAAATAGTAATAAACATTAATAATTTGTAATAATTTATAATAATTAGTAATAATTAGTATTATTTAGTATTATTTACTAATATTTATTATTAAATACTAATAATTAGTAATAATTAGTAATAATTAGTAATAATTAGTAATAATTTGTAATAATTAGTAATAATTCTTAATAATTAGTAATAAATTGTAGTAATTATGAATAATTAGGAATAATTAGGAATTATTAGGAATAATCAAGAATATTTAGTAATAATTATGAATAATTAGTAATAATTAGGGAATATATAAAAATAATTTTAAATAATTAGGAATAAATAGCACTAATTAGTAATAAATAGGAATAATTAGTAATAATTAGGAATAAATACTAATAATTACAAATATATACTAATAATTAGCAATAATTAGAAATAAATAGCAATAAATAGAAATAATTAGTAATAAATAGCAATAATTAGCAATAATTAGCAATAAATAGCAATAATTAGTAATAAATAGTAATAATTAGAAATAATTAGCAATAAATAGTAATAATTAGCAATAATTAGAAATAAATAGTAATAAAGAGAAATAATTAGTAACAAATTGGAATAATTAGTAATAAACAGGAATAATTAGGAATATTTATTAACTATTATGAATATTTAGGATTAATTGATAATAATTAGGAATAATTGATAATATTTTGTAATAAATTATAAAAATTAGTAATAAATTGTAATAATGAGTAATAAATACTAATAATTAGTAATAAATAATTATAATTACTAATAATTAAGAATAAATACTAATAATTAGGAATATTTAGAAATAATTATAAATAAATAGGAATAATTAATATTAAATAGGAATAATTAGTAATAAATTGGAATAATTAGTAATAAGTAGTAATAATTAGTAATAGTTAGTAATAATTAGTAATAGTTAGTAATATATAGTAATATTTAGTAATAAATAATAATAGTTAGTAATAAATAGTTATAGTTAGTAATAAATAAGAATAATTAGTGATAAATAAGAATAATTAGTAACAAATAGAAATAATTAGCTAGGAATAGTTAGGAACAGTTAGGAAGAAATTTTAATAAATTTTAATAAATTATAAGAACTTGGCACAATTTCTAGTTGATTGACCACACTCCTTTTGCTCGATGAATTTTCTCCTGTCAACCCTCACAGACTAACAACATTAAGAAAAATTTTCTACTACGTATTCATATTCAATCTCGTATGCTTGAGATTGGATATGCATTCGTAGCATCACATTTTTTATAATGTTTTTAGGTGGTGACAGTTGGAAGAAGATGATAAATCGACGAAAAGGGGGCTCTTTTGTCTCATGGCTCATTTACTTGCATCTTTATCACACTGAAATCTCATTGAAGAATCCGGTTGGAGTTACGCATATTCATTCTCATGTATATGAGAATGAATATGCGTACATCCAACCGGATTCTTCATTGTGATATTCGTGTGAGAAAGATGCAAGTAAATGAGCTGTCAGATAAAAAAGGAGTCATCAATAAACTGGAAATTGTGTCTCCCTTAATTAATGGTAATTATTTTGATGTAGTATTAATTAGTTTTTTTGTCAGATAGTGTTTTTATAATATCATGTTATTCAAAAATAGTGATGATTTTATATTTTTTAGACAAATATTGAACAAGGAATTCGACATCAGTCGTTATTAGATGACCGCACTTGGATAAATCAGTGTAGAAATTAAAATGGTTCTATTTTAAATCTTATATATATTGAGGGTGTTGAAGCTTTCTTAGCATTTGAATCATCAAAACCTGAATATGTTCAGAAAGCACAATTATGTTTCCTTGTCAAAAATGTGCTCTGAGAATGTTTGACACATTTGACAAGGTTGGGGGACATATATTGTTGTTAGGTTTTCAACCAGATTATGTTTTTTGGAATCAACATGGTGAACACATTTCCAGATAAGATACTGATAACTTGATTCTGGATCCATCGCGGTTCCAACATTTAGTACATGACATTGCAGGTCCATCTCTTCAACAAACTAAAACTCACGATGATATCGATTTAACTCCTGAGCTGGCACCATCCGAATTTTATGATCTGTTGATGTCTGATGAGGATGCATTATTTCCTGGTTGCAAGATAATAAAATTAAAAGTGGTTGCAGAATTTATGGCTATTAAATAAAATAATGCAATGTCAAACAACTGTTTTGATCAGATATTTTCTTTGATTAAATCACTATTACCTGGAAAAAATGTGTTTCCTGTAAATTATTATGAGATCAAGAGGCTGGTTCGTAATTTGGGCCTTAGTTATAAGAAGATTCACGCATGTGAAAATGATTTCATCTTACATTCTGGTGAAAATGAGTCATTGGACTGTTGTCCCACATGTGGACAATCGAGGTGTAAAGAAGCTCAACCAGGGAAGTCTGGATTTATTCCTGTAAAACATTTGAGATATTTCCCCCTTACACCCAGGCTAGAACGTTTATTTATGTCTCATAACATAGTGTTAATGATGTCATGGCACAAAACCAATATTTCAATCGCTAAAATATTGAATCGTCCATCTGATGGTGATTCAAGGAAACATTTTGACCATCTGCATCCATCTTTTTCTTTAGAAGCCTAAAACGTGTGATTGGGTCTTTCTACTGATGGTTTCTATCTGTTTGGTTGTTATAGTAGTCAGTATTTAGGTTGGCCTGTCTTTATAACTCCATACAAACTACCTCCATGGATGTTGATGAAGAAGCCCTATATCTTTTTTATCCTTATTAATCCTAGGACATCCAAAAAAGAACATTTTTGTTTATTTTAAACCATATATTGATGAGTAAAATGGAATTTGGAGTAATGGTGTTAGTACATATGATGTTTCTAGAAAAAAAATTCACTATAAAAGCGACATTGATGTGGACGATCGGTGAATTTCCGGCATATGGCATGTTATCTGGCTGGAGTACACAATGTCCAAAATCATGTCCTTACTGTATGAAAGACAACAAAGATTTTATGCACGTCAATGGAAAAAAACCTTCCTATTTTTACGGTCATCGCAGATTTTATCCAACTAATCATCCTTTTCAAAGGAAAAAAATCTCATTTCAGAAAAGGCACAATTTATAGGGATGAACCTCCAAAAATGAACATAGGTACAGAGTTAAAATATTTTGTATTTTCATTACTTCCCATCACATTTGGGCCAACAATAAACCAATAGGAAATTCATGGCTTTGGGAAAGAACATAATTGGATAAAACGAATCATTTTTTGGTATCTCCAATATTGGTCTGATTTGTTGGTCTCCCACATGTTGGATGTCATGTATATTGAGAAGAACTGTTTTGATAATTTATTTCATACAGTTTTGGATACACCAAGTAAGAACAAATATACTTAAAAGGACGGTCAGATCTTGCCCAAATTTGCAGGCGTCCAGAACTTGAACTATTAGAAAATTTCAGATCATAGAGGTTAATGAATCCAAATGTAGCTTATACACTATCCAAAGAAATTCGCTTATTATTTTTTTAGTGGATTGTAGATTTGAGACATCTAGATAGCTATTCTTCGAATTTGGGAAGATGTGTTAAGAATGGTCATATTACCGGAATAAAAAGTCATGATTTTCATTTTAAAATGGAAAGACTTCTGTCGATGGGATTCAAAGGTTTGTTGAATTCTATTATTTGGGATTCGATAACAGACATATCGTATTTTCTTCGAGGATTTTGTGTAGCAACAACAGACTAGGATGCGCTATAAAAATTGGAAGAACATGTTGCTATATTTATATTTAAATAGGAAAAAATAATTCTGCCTGCTTTCTTCGACTCAATGAACCATCTGATATTACATTTTCCACATGAATCTAAATGTGGAGGTCCAGTACAGTTACGATGGTTGTACCCATTCGAGAGATGCATGCAGAAATTGAAAGAAAAAGTATATGACAATGAATTAGTTGAAGGATCAATTGCTGAAGCTTATTTAAAAGAAGAAATTTCTTATTTCTGCTCTTACTATTTTGATTTTGAATATCCCTCAAAACAAAACTGCATTGGGCAGAACGAGGGAAATGTTAATGATGAAATGGATAATCAATTATCAGTTTTTAATCAGCAAATTCATGGGTTTGGTGGAGATCAAGAATGATGGTTTTCAGACGATGAACATCATAGAGCTCATACATATGTTCTACTCAAATGTGAATAAATGACAGCATTTGAATTGTGAGTGATTCTATAACTTATTTTATAATTTCTGTTACAGTATGTAAACTTATTTTATTTTTAGGTTATATGATAATCATATCAAGACACAACTTCCTCAAATTACAGTAGCTTCCCTTGAAGAACGCAGACATAAAAATTTCTCAATGGTTTCAAAAACTGGTAATATAAATTACTGATGTTTTAATATCAATTTAGTTTACTATTTATTATATTTATAGTTGTTTTAAAAAATTTCAGGTTTCTGAACATGCTGATAAAATTGATATGTTACTGTGTATATTAAGTAACACATCATCCAAAATGGTTAAATATTAGAATGAATATGTGGTGAATGGTTTTCTATTTCATACACATACATATGGGGAATAAAAAAACAATGAATAGAGGAGTTTGTTTGAGAGGATCACATCATAGAGAAACTGAAGTTGACTTTTAAGACATTCTGGATGAAATTATTGAGCTATGTAATATTGGACAGAATTACATAATGATGTTTAAATGTCGGTGGTTGGATACTTAGAGAGGATTGGGTGTTCATCCGACTCATGGAATCATTGATATAAAATATAAAAGTCTTCTTGCTATAAATGAACCATTTTTACTAGCTAAACAGGAACATCAAATTTATTACGCAAAGTATTGTGCTACTTTAAGAGACCTGAGTGATTGGTGGAGCATAATAAATAAGAAATCTCGGGAAAATCAATTTACTCAAACTGAATGTGGTTCTGCTGAAGTGGAAGGAATTGAAATTTTTCAGGAGACTACTCAATGTCATTCTTTTTTCACAAAGAAAAGTGAATATCGATGATGAAACCCCACAATTAATGGTCGATGGTGATGAAGATGTTAATGATGCTAAAAATGAATTTGAAATGACAAGGGATGGTGAAAGTCAAACTCATATAGATATTGATGATGTCGAGGAAGAATATGAACACATTGACATCGTCAGATATGAAGATGACGATGAAGGTGAACATTGACATAGTTAAATGCTGGTTATAATCATAACAAATATATATCTATATATGATAGTTATTTTCGACTGTCTGATAACAATAAACATTTTGTGTTTCAGATGGATCCTGATCTATTTCGCGAGTTGTAGGAGGCTGATCTTCCTTTGGAGGAGGGGGATGTGGGATCATCTGACCCTCAGCATACTGGTGGTTCAGGAGGTACGCTGTGGGGGTGCGGTCTTGTGCGACTGATGATTCCTGACTGTATCCCCGAGCGACTTCCACATCTTGGATTCAATCCACACACATAGAGGTATTATAACCTGTATATTTTAGTTAGATTTTTCATTATTTTATTTATATATATACCAATCGTTTGATTATTTATTCTTTTTTCACTGTTTTGCGCATGTAGCTGTTGGACAGGGGAGCATTATCTTGCGCAATTATTTATCCCAGCCATGCATCACAAGGGAATAGATTTCCATTGATGTGCAGTTCTCCATGTACATTCATTGGCCAGTACGTAAATAAATAATATTTATTTTGAAATTTATTTTATTAATAACTTGATATTATAAATTATTTGTAGGGTTTACGGTATCCCATCAAGGATGGAATGCGTGACGCTATCCATGCAGCATGGGTGGTGTCTATGCGTGATCATTTGCTTTAGTTTTTGTACAATCTGAGAAAGGCAACCATTAGGAAAGAAGGAGCGATAGTATTTGATTAGTCGTGTAGAGCCCACTGACCATAGTACATTTCATCTCAGGTTTGGGATGGATTATGTGCACACTGGTTGGGTGGTGGATTTCAAAGGAGGTCTTCATTGGGTCGGCAGAACCGGGGAAGATAGGAGGTGACACATTAAGCTGGTAGTCATTCATTCAGTATGTAGAGAGAGCATATGGAAAGTATATTTTTTTAAAAAATTATATAACATTAAATATAAACATTTTATTTTATATTTCTATAGGCAGTCGAGCTTCCCGATATTATGGTGTTCGACATTTATCGGAGGAGGTATAGTGATCCAGTCACTGGAGAGATTAGAAGTGATTACCAGCATCAGATTCTGGTTAGTATTATTATTTTTAGTTTGAAAATTTACTACATATAATATTTTTACAATATTAATTCCAAATAAGTATTGAAAGATTTATATGAGTTTGTGACCTCTCGGACACAGGCTGAGGGTCAGGACGAGGTGACTGATCATACTAGTGCAAACCTTTTCGATGAGGCGGCATGGATGCAGGCGACTCAGTATGGTTTTGAGAAGGGCCGAGTAGTTGGTATCAGCTCTCATGTGACGTCTAGTACTTATTATGGTACTTCTACAATGTTGGCATCCAGCATGAGTGGAGCTCGTGGAGAGGAATCATCTTCTTCCTCACATTATCAGGAGTAGTTACAGGCTCAGAATGACATTATAGAGAGTTTGCAGAAGCAGCAAGAAGTGATATGTCATCAGCAGCAGCAGCAGAAGCAGAAGCATGAGGAAGAGATGCATCGATGGTAGCAGCAGCATCAGGAGCATATGGAGTACATGCGATGTCTGACTCGTATTTTGGGGATGGAGTTTTTCCACCATCTCCTTCAGCCCCACCACCTCCTCCATAAGATAACCTCCAGTGATTTTTATATTAAAAAATTTGAATTTATCATTTGTTGTAATATCCAAAATTTACAATTTCTATCTTTTATATTAGTGCGAATAATAGATAATTTATTTTTTAATATTTTAGGATTTTTTTTGTGAATATTGAGAATTTTAATAATTTTAATAATTTTTATTATTTTTATTATTTTTATAATATTAATATTATTATTTATTTAAATATAATTTTATAAAATATATTTTTTCAGTATTATATTTTTTAATGTTTGTTTATTTTATTAATTATAATAATAATATTATTATTTTATGATTTTTTAATATTATTTTGTGAATATTGAGAATTTTAATATATTTTTATTTTAATTATTTTAATAATATTAAAATATTTTTTTCAATAATCATTATTTTATTAAATTTATTTTTTACAATTTTATTTATTATTTGCGACGGGATCTGTTGCGACGGGTTCCCGTCGCAACTAGTGTAAATTTTTTTAAAAGTATTTGCAACGGGATTTGGGACAAGTCGCAAAAAGTATTTGCGATGGGCCCGTCGTAAATAGTCTAAATAATATTTTTTATAAACATATTTTTGACGTCGTTTTCTTCCAAGGTCTATTTGCAACAGGACCCCGTCGTAAAAACATATTTGCGACGGGATCCCGTCGTAAATAACCTGTTGCAAATATATATAATTCTATTAGTGATCTATGAAAATGAAAAAATAAAACCATGGGAATAATAAAATTGAATGTCGAATGATGTAATGATATATAATTTATAGGAGTCAATGTGACTGTTGGAATTTAATGTGACTGTTGAAATAGTAACATGACTATAGGGAATAGTAACCTACCTTTTATGAATAGTAACATGACCACTGACAAAGTAATTTAAACTCAAAATAATAAATTGTGATATTGAATATATTTATCATGAGTAACTTAACAAAATAAAAATATTATTCTTCCATAAAATAAATAACAAGTTTAAAATCACATAAAAATATAAGCATATTTTTTATGAAAAGGTATTTCATAAAAGTGATTATTTTTATATTACAAATAAAAATAAACTTGGAAAGCAAATGGATATTTGAAAATGAATTAAATTTAAGAAATCAGAATATCAAAATATTGTAGGGGATGTTTTTCATTCATTTTCTAAAATATTTCAATTTTCATGTTAATAGTAAAAATAAATTTTTTTTGTAAACAGTGCATCTTGAATTACATCATTCATGATGTAATAATGAACTAATTATTTATTTAACATGATTATCTACCAAAAACTATTTTATTTGATAAGTGATCCATTAAAACACCATAAGAATTATTATAGACATAAAAATTTCTTTCCAAATAAAAAATTCCAAAGTATTCCTTAAAAAACAATTTTATCATTTTTTCTACATTCCATTTTAATAAACTACTGAATTAGAATATTAATGGTTTTCAACTTTTAAAATACTTTTATTATATAGATATATATTCCTTATGTAAAAAATATTAGTATTTCAAGTTTTAACATTGATATAGTATTTAATTTAATATTTTACTCTATTTATACCCCTCTCCTCAAATATAAATAACAACAATCTAAACCTTTTAAAAACTACTCTCCCTACATTTCCAAAGCCCATTATCCACCCAAATCCTCTATATTAATCCCTTATAAAATATTTTGACGTGATTTAGTAAAAGAGACAAAATATACCAGGATTTAATGTAGTGGGATCATCAAACCCAAACTATTTATTTTGAGTTGTCTCTTATTTCACATTGTTTTTTTGTGTGAATGTTCCTAAAATATCCAAAATATTTCCTTTCAATATTCCTTATCTTTTATTTTTTTTATACATCCTTTTACAATTCCAAAAAAATTAATTCATTGAAACTGATTTTATATATAAACATTTTCCCCAATGCATCTCTTCAATCCTCTTGAGTTATTCATCCTTTCAATGATCAAAATTATTTTTTTGAAAATTTATGGTCTCAATTATTCATTTTGTAATATTAATATTCATTTTATTAAGTATGATACACAAAACATTTTATTATACAAATTCCTTTACATAGGTTATTTCATGACTATGATTGTTGTCATTCAATGTGGAATGCATGATTATAAACTTTTCTGGATGTGATTGTGGGGAACAGAATTATAAATACCTCAAATACATAGGAAATGCAATATATCTTTTGATATTATATGTATTATTCACAAACATGATGCTATATTTGTTCATAATGGTGATTTTATGATTTATTCAGATATGATATTCTTGGACCCGGTGCTAACTTTGTTCGAAACTATGTGTGGTATTTTAATACTACATTTTGAGGTTTAATTATTATGAATATTCAAAATTTAATTCCATTATAAAATAGTTCCATAATTATTTTGAGGATTGTACTCTTATAATGATATGATGATGTTGATTATGATCATCCAATTACAATTGATTCATGTCCTTTATTCTCCCCTTTACTTGGATTTTTTCTCACCCCTATATTTGATGTATATCCTCTGGTTACTAGATACAGTAATGATATTTTGAGATATTATGAATGATAATGAATAAAAATTTAAATAATTCATATGTATTTTTTATGTGCAGTTGATTTATATACCTAATTTTCCTAATACATTAATCCTTTGATCCTGGATTGTATTGCTATTATGTTGTTTATCTTAACTATGATGTAATAGTCATGATGAAAAATGTAGGATCTATATAGTTGGAATAAAATAATAGTTTTTTTAATTTTGGATTTATGATTATAAAATGTTAGTGAAAACCATAAGTGTAAGTCTTCGATAGGTAAACATATGAGAGGAATCATTTTAGAAAATGGATAAACATGGGGCTACCACATGATATGCCTTTAGAGTTAAATTGTCGATAATAATAAATTATTCTTTAATGATTTTTTACATATGTTTATTCAACCTATTTTAATTTTTCAAAAAATATTGGAATCATGAGAAACTATATCAACAACCGATGTTAGGGACAATGCTATGTATTTCTAAATGATGTCTCTAATGTTAGGGGAGGTGGAGTTCAAAAAATTATAGAGATACATAGCAAGATATCTTAGGCAGTAAAAAATAATTGTAACCATATAGAATATATGCCTCTACCTAAGAAGGAAGAAATATCTATTGAATCCATTATGTATAAATTCCCACTAATCATTAGCAGAAAATCCAATAATATAAATATAGACTTTAATAGATCTAACATTGGTCATTTTAAGTACAAAAAAAGTACTAAATACTAGAGCATGATTTAAATACCTAATCTTTTATCTGCTCGAGAAAAGAATTCCTAAAGGAACACAATATTTGAAATATGATGTGATATGATAAAATGTACCAATATTAGTGCATCTTGATGTGCTAAAAAAGAACCCCTTTATCATTACTTTTATTTTGCAGTGATAAAGGGACCCATTATCAGCACTTGAAATGGAACTGATATAGCGGAATACAGCGATTGTGTGCCATTAAAATTACAACAAACTATTGCATATAAAAAAATAGAAAAATAGGGAATAAATGATTCAAATACAGAATATAATTGAAATAAAATTTACAAAAGAAACAAAGAACTATATTAAACATTTCAAACATTGGTTTTTACAATTACATGATTAAGTAAAAGTTATATTAGATATTTAAAAACATCAATGTTCCTTTGTCTTTAGCCCTTGACCCAATCACCTGCTATTTCCAAACAAATCAACCTAGCTTGAGAAAAATAATTCACTTATATAATTAAATAAATATTACGATGGTAACACTATAATGCAATAAATTAAACAGAAATTTTAAATTTTAAACTAAAAACGTATAATTTGATTCATACCTGGAACTACATGTATTATATTGAGTTGTAGTTTATTATTACCCATCACACCATTTCTTATTGATCTCTAAATCATGTACTATTGAATTGGATCTCATATTTGATGATAAAAAAACTCACTACGGATGAGATTTAATTTAATAGGACATTCCTTTTGTGAATAAGCCTTCAATTATCAAGCCCTTTAAGGTTTTTCTTCAAGAATTATCTCTATTTGAAATTTACTAAATATGTATAATTTAAAAATAATAAGTAAATTAATTTATTAATAGGTTATAAAATTATTATAAAAAAATATGGGATCATTGTTTTGTGATTTTATTCACGTAATAAACTAAAATATCACTTATATATATTAAAAACATGCTCATCGAATCATAATTAGCACATCACGTGTCAGATCGGTGTGTGGTGAATTTCTATATATAATAAATGAATTGTGGATCTTCCTTAATTATCATTCCAATATTGGTATGTTTTCTCTTTTTTTTGTGAGTTTTATACCTTTTTATCTAAATTGAAAATTTTAAACTAATAAAAGACACATTGACTCATACTGAGCACACCGTGTATCAGACTGTGGTGTGTTTGATTCATACACATTAAAAATTTCTCATGGATAGTTTTCTTAATTTATAAAAACAATATAATTGACTTTCCACTATTTTGAGTATGTCACTCACCTTTTTCAGATAATTTTATTCCAATTTTAAATAAAAACACACTTAGAGTCATACAGGTCACAATGTGCATTGGATTGAGCTTCATATTATTCATAAAAATCACACATGACTTATGGGTCATTTTTCTAAAGTATAAAAACAATTAAAATGTGTTGTCTTAGATTTAACTATGTAACTTGTGTTTTTTACAAAAAATGTAATTTTATACTGGAATCGCATACTTTGAGTCATACCAGCCATATAATTCCTCAGTTAGATGTGACATTGATTATTACACATAAAAAATGACTTATTATTAGATTTCCCAAATAATCAAGACAATATTCTTGTGTTTTCACCATTTTCGTAGATTGAAACATGTTTTAAACAAAAATGTCAATTTTAAACTAATAACGGACACTTTGAGACATACTAGACACATTATGTATCGTAATTTTGTGAGGCTAATTCGTACACATCAAAAATTAATTATCGATCATTGTACTAAATTATCAAACTAATTTAAATGTTTTTTTCCTCAATTTTGAGTATTTCAGGTTCTTTATAACTAAAATTAATGTTATTTGTAAATAAAAAGACACACATGAAGTCTTACTGGTCACACCGTACATAATATTTATGTGAGGTTGAAATAAATAGATAAAAATGACTAATGGATAATTATAATAATGTATAAAAATAATCTTATAGTATTTTATTTGTTTGGGTTTGTCACTTTTGTTTTTTTTTTCTAAAAGGACATTTTATACTGGAAACATTCACTTTGAATCATACCTATCACATACGGGTTTGGTTTAATGTGATACTAATTATTACACATAAAAACTTAATTTTGAATCATTTTCTTTAATTATAAAGATTATTTGACGGAACCTTCTTGTTTTGTAGTGATTGACACCCGTTTTTTAACTGAAATGTAAATTTTAAACCGATAATGGACACATTGAGTCATAGTAGGAACTCTATGTATTATTTTGTGGTTCTGCTAGATCGTTCACATAAAATATGACTTATAGATCATAATAAAAATTATAAAAACAATCTGAATTCTTTTTATCATTTTTGATTATGTCACTTTCCTTTTAAAAAAAATAAATACCAATTTTTTTTAATAAAAACACATAATTTGAGTCATACCAATCACATTGTGCATCATATTGAGATGCATCTAATTCCAACACATCAAAAATTACACGTGGATCATTTTATAAATGATCAAAAATATAAGATTCTATTTTCTTATAATTTAGTATGTCAGTTGTGTTTTTTTACTAAAATTTAATTTTAAACTAGAAACATGTACTTGGAGTCATACCTATTACATAATTGTTTCCTTTGATGTGAGACTAATTCCTACACATCACAAATGACATATGAATCATTTTTCAAATATATCAAGACAATCCGAGTATTTTTTTCCTATTTTTTTATTAATTGACGTATGTTCTGAACAAAAATGTCAATTTTAAATTGATAACGGACACATTAATACATATCTGGAACACCATGCATCAGATTAAGGTGAACCTGATTCCAACACATTCAAAATAACTTATAGATGATTTTTCTAATGTATCAAATCTATCTGAATGAATTTTCTATGATTTGAGTATGTCACTCATTATTTTTAATTAAATAAATTTGAATTATAAATAAAAAGACTCACTTCAAGACACACTAGTCACACCATGCATCAAATTAAGGTGATTATAATTCCTACAAATAAAAAATGAAATCTAGGACATTTTTATAAAGTATAAAAAATTTAGATGTGTATTATCTTTTTATATGTCACTTGAATTTTTGACTAAAATGTTATTTAAAACCATTAATAATAATATTGAGTCATACTGATCACATAATGGGTCTGTTTGAGACGAGACTGATTTATACATGTCAAAAATGGATTAAGAAACATTTTTTAAAATTATCAAGAAAATATGAGCATGTTTTCTTAGTTTTTAGTGAGTGACAAATAGTTTTCACTAAAATGTAAAATGTAAACTAATAATGGACAAATTGAGTCATAATGGGAACATATTTTATCAGATTGAGGGGAAGTTGATTACAATACATCAAAATGGCATATGAATCATTTTTTGTAATTATTAAAATAACCTGAATGGATTTTCTTAGTTTTGAGTTTGTCAAATTTATTTTTTGCGAAAATACATGTTATTTTAAAAAAAAGACACACTTGGATTAATACTGGTAACATAGTGAATTACATTGAGGTAATGATTCCTACACATTACAAATTAATTATTTATTATTTTAATAAAGTATTAAAATAATTCAATGTTGTTTTCTTGGTTTTTGGTATGTCACCTGTGTTTTTACTAAAATATCATTTAAAACTGGAATCACATAATTTTATTCATAAATGTCACATTTTGTGTGTGTCTAATGTGAAATTGATTCCTACACATCAAAAATGACTTATGAATCAATATCCTAAATTATATAGAAAATATGATCATGTTTTATAGGTTTTTTTGAGTTACACATGTTTTGATTGAAACTGTCAATTTTAAATTGATAATGAACACTTTGAGTCATTCAGGGAACATTTTATATCGCATTGATGTTTGAATGATTCATATATGTAACAAGTGAATTGTGTATCATTTACCAAAAGTATTAAAAACAATCTAAATTTTTACTTGGTTTTGAGTGTGTCACATGTATTATTTACTGAAATTACTATAATTTTAAAATTAAAAGACACACTTGGAGTTATATCGGTCACATCATGCATCATAATGAGGTATGAATGATTTTTACATTTTATCAATGACTTATGGATAGTTATTTTAAAGTATCAAAATATTCCGAATGTTTTTTCTCACTTTGTAGTATGTCACATCTATTTTTTACTATAATGAAATTTTAAAATAGAAACATGAACTTGGATAAAAATGATAAGGAAATTAACTTTAAAATAGTGGGAAAATTATGATAAAGTTAACTATCAAATATGTAGGAATTCAAATTTTCAGGTTGTCTATATAACATCTTGACTCATTTCTTTATTTAAAATATCATTGTTGAAGCCTCGAAATCTAATCTCTCATGAGCCTGAGCTACTTCTAACTAACCAGCCCAACTCGAAATAAAAGATTCCACCTATATAAGAAAAAAATATGTGTATTAATAATTATATAAAGAAATAAATTAAACATAAATATGAAAAAACCCATTAATAAAATGTTAATTTAAAATAACACCACACAATTTCAGTCATGTTGGGTACACTGTGTATCTGATCAAGGTATTGTTGATTCCACTGTGTCTTTTTATCCCACAATTCATTCAGTAATCTCAGTTATCTAAAATATAACTTTTTTATAAGCTGGAATGTTGAATACAATGGAGAATAAAAATATAATTGCACCATCATGAATGTATCATCCTTGTGGAGTACATTATCATAGTAAATTAGTGAGTCATCCTTATTGATGAAGTCAATTTATTTTTTTCTCTGTGAAAATTATCAACAAAAGGAGAAGATAAAAATGATTAAAAGACTAATTAAAAAGTAGAAAAAATGATAAGACAATTAACTAAATAAGTTGTATGAAGTCACATATTTATGATATATGGGTACAATCTGAGATCATTTTCTTGATTTTCAACATTTGATGTGTGTTTTAAACTAAAATGAAATTTTCTTATTGAAAACAAATACTTATATTCATACCAACCACATAAGGTGTCTTATTGATGTGTGGTCAATTCCTACAAATGAACATTTATTTATTGGTCCTCTTCCTAAAGATTGAAAATTGTATGAGATCGTTTACATGTTTTTGACTATTTGAAGTGTACATTAAAATAACATGATACTTTTAAATTGAAAATGCCCACTTCGAGTGAGACTAACCACATCAGGTGTTGGATTTTCATAAAATCTATTCCTATAAGTCACAAGTGACTTATGGATCATTTACCAAATGTTTTAAAACAATACTAACTCATTTTATTTGTTTTGAGCAAGTGATGTGTGTTTTAACCAATTTTGATAATTTAAAAAATAAGTATTAGAAAAAATTATAAGCAAATTAACTGAAAAGGTAGATTAGATAATGGAAAAATTAAATATATAAGAAGTATGAAGTCACCTATTCATGATGTATTTATACATTCTTACACTGTTATTCATCCCATTCATTTAAAAAAAAATTATTTCCACTATTATATATATCCTTGTAAACCTGGTGAAAAATAATATATATGAATTATGATACTAACTCTTCACACCTCAAATATATTTATAAGGTTATATCCATTACTATATCACAAACACAGTAGCTAATAAACTAAATTTTATGTCAGAAAAACATCTAACACCATGTATTTTCCCACCCATCTATAAACAAATTTAATTCTTCTTATGAGTATTAAGGTTATCAACATTATTTGTTGTACTGAAAATATATATAAAAAAACAACTATGTAATATTTTTAGTGAAATTTTACTTACATTAAACATCTCATGTTTTGGGATGCATTGTGTTCCATGGATTATGATATCATTCTTAATTTTTCAAACATAATATACATAATCATAGTTTTATCATTCTTTAGACACTATAGATACTTTGTCCAAAATTATTAAATTATTTTGTAATATTTTTTCATAGTTAAATATTTCTTATGTAACTTAATTTTTTTAAATATTATGTAATATATAGGCTTCTTATATTCATTCACTGACTTCATATCATGATTTAGCATATATTTGGAACATCCCTGTGATAATTTTTTTTACAAAAACATATAAATCTTTTTTTATCTTTAAAATATTGATTCTAGTTCATTAAAAATTCCCAATACACATCATGTTTTGTCAGTTTCATGGACAAATAAGAATTGGATCCAAAAAAAAATATATTTGGGTTATCTATATTGATTTAGTTTAGCATTAAGGGCTTCCTAATAAATTTTGTAATGAGTATATATATATATTGAATGATTATATTATAGTGTTTTACCCCTATATTATAGGCATCAAAAGGAGTTTGTTGTCTTTTATTTTCTTATCAAACACCAAGCTTAGCTCATTTTTTTAATGTCAATTTCTTTTGACATCAATTTCATTTCTTCTATTCAAATTATATAGGGATTAATGAACCCAAATAATGATTTGATGGGATTTACCTTAATTTAGTAGCAATATAAACACCTAAAAAATAAATAGTTATTAACATTAAAGAAAATATTAGGATATTTATTAGACAAACATATTATGAAAAAGAACCTTATGTTTGTATTCACATCTGAGACTCCCAACCATTCAATCTTTGAATCTTTATTATACTCTCGAGTCTAGTTATGACTATGCTGGATGTTCCAACTATTTCTTATTCGTATAGAATGTTAGATATATATATATTACCAATTGGTCTTTTCCTGATGTATTAATGATAATGAATGTGACAGTGTAACTTCTAGAGAGAAGGTACACCGAGAAGGACCTTTTTTTCCTAGTCGATTCACTAGATTGTCATCATCTGACATTATGTTTCACAATCACATTATAATTATATAACACTGTACCTCCATTCAAACAATATTCACCAACTGTTGTTATAGGTTTTTCTTTTGAAACAAATTTTTTATGGATATACCTCATGTGTCTTTATAAGATTAGATGGTTAAGCAATGAATTTTCCAATAACTTCATTGATAGTTTTAGTATTTGTATCATCAAGTTGAATATGCAACTTAGTAGCCAGCTCTTGAGCTACCTCAATCCCCACTCTCATGTGATATTTTTGGATTTATTTATTATGTAACATGTTTCCCAATATATTATACTGCCTGCTGCTCATAAAAAACAAGTGTGTGTCCGTTGACAGATAGAAATCACATACAAATTTTCCCTATTGAATTATAATAATATAATGCTATTAGATATTGTTTAATTCACATTAAGTGGAATGGGTAATGAAAATTTGATTATCTCAAGTAAGTTATGAGGTTTAGGGGAATGATTACCTTCGAATCTATTAAGATCCTTTATTTCTTCTTGTGCTAACCATTGTTCCACCACAGGTTCACTTTGATCCTTTCACATATGTTGGTCTACCAAAATAGAACAAACAATAATATATTGTGAAGCATCAATTTATTCAAACAATACATTCATCATATTATATGTTTCTTCTTTTGGTTTTGTCTTCTAAAAATATATTTGAGGAGACACTCCAAAACCTACACCTCTAACATGACCAATATGTTACGGACATTTCAAAGCTACTGAAAGTGTTTTTTCTTTCCAGTATGGTCACTTCCAATTCTTATGTCAAAACCATAAAAAACCAAATAAACATAAATATAAATATTTATGTAATACCTTTATAAATCATAATTAATTGATATTATGAAATACTTACACATGTTTCCTAGACTACTTTTTTTCATCATCTGGTTTACCTTCTTTATTTCAGTTATCCTCCTTCTATAGCACGTGATGTGGGATGGAAGTGGATTTTTATTTTAATTCATCAATATGATTATAAAAAAAAGAAACATATGTCATTTCATATCACATAAAACTTTTATTATCAATTCAATATACATACCAATTTATTCTCTAGTGAATCGTACCCCATCCTTACTTTTTATTAGGGGTACATTGGTTTTGATAAAATTTATCTATTTCCAAATTTCATTTTTTATTTTTTAATTAATAATTTTAGAATAAAATTAGATAAAATAAATAATTTCACATAATATATAATCCACTAAAGTTCACCATAAATGGTTTCTCATCATGATGACTAATGAATGAAATCCATGTCTTGTACTTTATAATGTGAGCATAAGTAACTGGTGGGTGGGGATTTACATTATCCTCAACGTCCCTAAGTTGTAACTTTGGAAGAATATATTGGACTCCTCTATGGTATTTTCTAGAAGTTTTTAAGGAATATTTTATACAAAAATCATCTAAATGTAATGAACACTTCAAGGAATAATGAAAATTAAGCCAATGTTTTATTGTATAATTTTTCAATAAATTAGAGTTAGGTTATCTTAATAGTACCTTTAATTAAACCTAAATGGTTTAATTCATTACATTCTAGAAATGGCACAATGATTCTATATCAATTGGTGTGTTAATCCTCAATTACAAACCAACATAACTAATGAACATTAACATATTTGGGTCAACAGGTTGGCCACGTAGATTCCAACCAACCTCAAATTTAATACCCTCACTTTTTACCAATGATAATTTTAGTCAACACTTTAATGCTTCATCGTTATTGTCTTTTCACCAACATTTTGTTTATCCATTATCAATTCTACAATTATAGCATCAACCACCTATTCTTCATTAGGATTAGTAATATCATCATGTGAACAATACATTTTTGTCTAGGCTAGTCAAAAATTTAATTTAGATTATGTTAATATAGTATAAAACACAAAATATTATTTGGAAAATCATAGTATATTAAAAGAAATTTACCCTTATCATTTATGTCACTATATTTTTTAAAATTGTGAAGAAATTTGAATCCTCTATTGAGAATCCTAGTCCCCCCTTTTGGGTCCCCTATAATGTACAAGTCATTGTCTACATTGGGATGTCAATTAACCAATTATAATATCCTAATGAAAGGGTCATCCCCGATTAAATTTTTATCCGACCCTACTATTTTTAGTCTCAAGTGGAGAAATCGACCAATTTGTATCTGCTGGATCTAATATTAAATATTCTTTCACTCCTTGGGACTCCATTATGAAAATCTCTTCCTTTTCCCCATCCACACTAAAATTCACCTTCATAAATACCATTTCATCAAAATTCACTACAATCTTTTTTTTCGACCCATTTTTAATGGAAAATCACCAAATTAAATATTTTATACTCCAACGCATATATCTATTAAATACTGCTAAAATGTGAAATATTTTAGAAAATTGGTTTTCAATCCTCGGAACCAGATATGTTCATTGCTTCTTCTAGAGGAATAAATCCATTTTTTCATCATAATATAGTCATAATGTTCTTCATCATAGAATATATATACATTGATTGCAAAACCAGTGTAATATAGAACATTTTCAATTGGTCCCTTGAATATCCATCCAACTCATTTAGTAATTGAATTCATATTTTCAAATAACTCCTTAAAAATATGAAATTTTTTCCATCATATATACTACTTATTATGTGTATTTGATATCCATATTTAATCTTTGATGGATTATAATCTCTAGGAATTAATTTTTTGAATTAAACATATGGATCAACATAAATACTATTTATAAAATTTTTTGGTAAAAATTCTCTATCTGTGATGGTTATTGTAACAACATCTCTTCAGGAACTCTATTCTCCCATAAGGCTTCCACTGTGATGAGACTTTGGGAGACGAATATGATCAACATTTTCTAGGTAATAGGTACACAATTATAAAACTTCTTAGAAAATATAATGTTCTAATATAAAACCTTCAGGACATCATTTATTCTTGATGCACCCTTTTAAAATTATTATATACTATTTAATGGGGAATATACATATGTAACAGATATGACCACATTGTTGAACCACTCAAATAAAGTGAACCATCAATTAGCACATTATATCAACAACTGATTGAGGAAATAAAATATGTAATTAGTATAATATGACTACAACATCCTTATACATGATTTGAAACATCTTATGGTCTACAACATTACTGCATATGGATTTGAAAATGAATCAGAGTCTAGTTAATGTATTCCATCCATTTTTAGGCAGCGTAAAGTGATGATTGTTAAAAATTTTTATAAAAACAAGATATTTGTGTGATTTTAGTACCATTAACTTCAAATTAATCATTGAAAAAACATTCTATATACTTTATTAATACCCCATTGGATCTTTGACACTATTAATGAAAATGAGATATTTGAATTTATCATTTTTAGGTAAAGTGTAAGCTATTATATGAAAAAAATGTATTCCTTTTTCCCTTCACTAGTGCCAAATATTCCTTTATCATCATTTCAATCATGAAAAAACAATCCTTGTGGAAATAGTTTATTTTTCTAGGGTCATTTAATAATGTGTAAATAACACTCTCAAATACATTTTTTTAGTAAGTATGTCATCTAGAAAATGTCTGACGTAGAAAAAAATCCAATATGTAATTTAAATAAAATTGATCTTTTTTCCAACCATATTTCATAAGGTTTTTTAAAATGCCTTACCTAATATAGTTTCAATAACTTTTACTTTGTCAAATAGTTGATCGCCCATTAGTGGATATGGTGTTCTAACTTATTCCGAATTCCAATCAAATGACATAGTTCAGGATTAGTATTTATTTCATCGGGGTAAAAAAATTTATTTCCTAAAAAAAAAATTTCATAAATATTTCAACTGAACTAAGTGTTTTTATTCTTCTCAAATAGGACACCCCAACAATCCTTTAATTCTATAGCCTGGAAAATTTCCTTAATCATAAATGTTTTTTATCGTCCCATAAAACACGGACCTCAATGTGAATTCTTCAATTCTATTAGCATTATAAACTATAACACTGGTTTCCAGCATAAATTTTTGATCCTAAGTCATTATATCCAAATTTAAATCAATATCATTACTGAGTTTCATTGGTCAAAATATAAGTAGAGAGAACACAATATTTTTTCTCTTCATACATAACAAAGTTCACAAGTTATAATTTTCCTACACGAAAATCCATGAACTACGATTACTACTTTTTATACCAAATGGATTTATTCCATATTTTATAACACAATACAGATCATTTTTAGATCATTTATAAATTTAAGATACTCATAATAAAAATTCATCCACTATGGATAATAACATGGATGATGTAGTTTCCCATCATTAATTATTTTATCTACAAATCATGTTAATTTTCTTCGAGTCTCCCAATGTACATACAGGCTTCTAAACTATGTAATGATAGGAATTTACCATACATATTTTGAATGGGTTTATTAGTCATCATTGTATCGATATGTGCGACACTTATGGAATTTTATGAGTGATTTATTGTCCTTGTAAAACAATATGAAATAATTCGGAGAATAATTTATTATTTTATATATCATTCCTATTGATGGTTCCATTTTTTAGCCTCATTTTATATAAGGAAGAATATTTGATGATATTAACATATCATTTAAGAGAAAATGTAATTTTATCAAGATGATAGAAGAAAATAAATAAATTAAATTGTTAGACATTAAAAGGTTATTACTTAATGAGTATTTCCCATGAAATCTCCAATCAAATATGGATTTATAATTCCTTGAGCATTGGAAATGTTGGTTTAACATTTCATGGCTTACGAGGAAACATTAAAAATCCTTGCAAGATAGACCTCAATTTTGTTTTAATAAATGATAATATATATATATATATATATTCTTTAGTGTTTTAAAACCACACCTTCAAAAAAATCAAGTAGTCCAAAACATTGAGATTTATTGGGATGTAGTTTGATGTTCTCCCAAAAAAGATATGGAGTTTCGATAATGGTCCCATGGTTTTGGTGAGAAGAATAGAAAAATGGAGTTTCAAGTTGGCGGGTCAAATCAAGAAGAAGGAAAGAGAATCCAACCAAAAACATGGCACAAATTATTAAAGAAGCATCCTGGTAATTTCCTCAAAGGGATGGGGAAATACTTCATGTCTGAGAGAGAATATTAGTATGCTCATGAATGTCAAAGATATAAAAAGAAGCTGGAAAACATGATGGAGGAAAGAAAGGAACCTATTAATGCACCACCCATGGTAAAATGCTTCAAATATAGCGAGTAAAGGAACTATTAAAACCAAAAAACTAAACCATGGGTCATTGAGGTTAATTAGTGTCCATAATAACTAAATATAAAAGAGAATATGAAATATTATTCCATCACTATAGATGAAGGGGAACGTGAAAATGATGTTGTATATGGTACACTTCTTATTAACTATATAATTTAAAAACATTTATTTCATATTAGTTCTATAGATTATTTTATATACTAAATGTTATCTATAATTGTTTAATTTCATCCATGATACCTTTAAGTAGAGATATCTATAAAAACACCTATTGGTGAGAACATTGCATCTCGGGTGTTCGACTCTTCTCCAATAGGAGTATATACGAATATTCTTCCAGTGAATCTCATAATCCTTCCACTGGTGGAATTTGATATTATACTAGGAATAGATAAACTCTTGTTATATAGGGTACACATCAACTATCGGGAAACAGAAATCTCTTTCAAAATTATGAATAATCCCATAATCTTGTACAAATTCAAGGAATATCATAAATCTACTTTGGATAAGCCCTTGATAGTGTGGGGGATGAAAACCTATGAAGAATCACAACATTCCCAAATGGTTGAGTCAAAGTGAACTATCAATGTTGTGAAAATTCTTATTGTGAGGTAATTAATTGATGTATTTCCCGAAGAGTTCCCCCGACTTCAACCATATCGTGTGGCAGAATTAAAAAAGAGGACATATACATGGAGCCACTCCGATTTCCAAATTCCCTATTTGAATTTCCCTCATCAAACTAGAGTATTTAAAGAAGTATCATCAAGAGAATTTGGATAAAGGGTTTATACGCCATATTACATCACCTTAGGGGGTGCCGGTGATCTTTGTAAATGAAAAAAGATAGATTAATGTGGTTGCGTATAAATTAGAGATATTTCGATAAAACTCCCATATAGAACAAGTATCTGCTTATATGGATTGGGGAATTTTTCTTCATCCGATAGTATCCCAATATTTCTCTAAGGTGGTAATATTTTTAGGATATAATCATATGAAGGTGAATACAAAATATATTTAGAAGACTAATTTGCATATAAGGTAAGCTGACTATGATTTCATATTGACTTTCCATGGACTTGATAATTACCCTCTGATATTCATATATTTAATGAATAAAGTCTTTATAGACTACCTTCCCAAATTTTATGTTGTATTTATTGATGAGATTCTTATCTACTACAACAATAAAGAGGAACCTGAAGAGTACCTAAGGATTCTACTAGAGACATTAAGGAAGGAGAAAATGTAATCTATGTTCGCAAAGTGTGGCATTTGGATATAGAGTATCACATTACTAGGGAATGTGATAACAAGTGAGGATATTTATATTAACCCTTGAAAGAAGAAAATTCAATTGTATAATGTCCCAAGCCCTCAAGTGTCACATAAATTCATAGTTTTATTGGCTTAGATACGTACTATCAGCATCTTGTGTGAATTATTATATAGTTTTCTAGTCTGATAACTAAATTAACATATAATGAAGTAAAATATGCCTAGATATGAGAATGTGAGGATATATTTAAGGATTTCAAGAATAGGATAATCATTGTTCTTTTACTCACACTACCTCTAAGTAGAAATGGTTTTGTGATATATAGTGATGCTTCAAATAATGTATTGATTTGAGTACTTATGAAAAATGATATTGTGATACCTAAAACCTTAAAAAAAATTAATGATCCATGAGAAAAACTTCATAACACATGATCTTGGATTATAAGCTATGTTTCTTTCCATTAAGACTTGGCGGCACTACCTCTATAATGAGAAGCATGAGAAATGTAAAAATCCCAGGATTCTAATGTATATGTTCACTTAGAATGAACTCAATATGCATCAAGTTAGATGGTTTGAGATAATCAAGAACTTTTATTACTCTATTCACAATCATCTTGGAATGGAAAACAAGGTATTTAATTCCCTTAGTAGAAAAAAAACCAATAACAATATCAATAATGCAATTAAAAAATACATTATCATTAGGTATATGAAAAGGATTGATCTAGAAATCATAATAGTAGGAAATAAATCATTTAATACCTATATTACATCCCAATCATCTATCCAAGTGATGATTAAATAGGCATAAAGTAATTATATGGATCTTCAAATGAAGGTGAAAGTATTAATGGATGGATTCCTCATGAATTCAATATTGGTAAAGGTGGAAATCATTTGGTTTCAACGAGACTTTATGTACCTTCATAACATGAGATAAATAAATATATATTGGAAAATTCTTATAGATCAATTTTCTCTATTAATATTCAATGTTAAAAGACGTACCTCGATCTCTAAGATCACTTCTGGTCAGATAATATGAAAAAATAAATTTCATTGAACACATTAATGTTATTGATATATTAATAATTGAAAGAAGTGTGATAGAATTATAAGCAGATAATGAAAACATTTCCTATACCCTCATGGAAATTGGAGAACATCACTATAGAATGTTTCACTAGTATACTTAATAAAGCCAAATGAAATAATCCAATATGGGTTTTAGAGGATCAAATCACCAAAATGTTCCACTACATCATTATCTGAGAAGATTTATCAATAGAAAAACATGAAATCAAATATAAAAGTGAAGTGTATAGGCTACAAGAGATACCACTTTCAATCATCCCTAATCATGATCCATGGAACATTACTACATTCTGGAAAGTTTTCAACATGCACTAAAAACTATATTGAATTTCAGTATGACCTATCACCCCCAAAATGATGGCCAAAGTTTAGGTACTATTTATATGATATATGACATGTTGAGAGAATAATCAATGGAATTTAAAGGAGGATGGGATCAAAATATCCCACTAGTTAAGTTCTCATACAATAATAGCTTCCGCTTGAGTATAAAAATGCCTCTATATGATGCTCTGTATGGATTGTTTTAGATAACTCCTTTATATTGGAATGATGTTTATGAATGAAAAATTCTTGTAGTTGACCTAGTTCAATAGATAACAGAGATTTTTCATCTTATCCAATAGAATATAAAATCTAATCTGAGTGAGCTGAATCAATATGTGGGAAACTGATGAAGGGAATTTGTGTTTGACGTTAGAGAAAATATTTTCCTTTGAATATCACCATAGAAGAGAGTCATGTGTTTTGGAATAAAAGGGATGTTTTTTCCTAGGTAAAATTATCACTTTTAGATACTAGATTGAAAAGGAGTATTGTTATATCATCTATAAATTCCATGAAATATGGATACAATTCATAATGTGATCCATTAATCTCTCCTAAGGATGCACATAGCTAATCCTTCACTTGTGATGAATCTAGTGGTGGTAAAAATGAAGAATGGATTCTAATATGAGGAATAGCCAATGAAGATCTTGAACTACTGGGATAAATATTTATGAAACAATATAACTCATCTAGTAAATGTGTTGTGGTGGAACTATAAATATGAATAGGTGACATGGTAACTGGAAGAAAAATAGAACATAATTACCCTGACCTATTCTCAATAAAGAATATGAGATGAAATTTCCAGGACAAAATTCCTGAATAGGGTAAAAATGGAACAACAAAGAGTTTATAAATGATTTTTTTCACGAAATAAATATGGTCTATATTATATTCTATAGTATTAGGCACATACAACACATAAATAAAATGAAAGAAATTTATTTATTTAATTAAAATCATTACACTAGTCAATAAATAGACCCATAAAAATAAGAAACATTACAATGGGATGAAAAATATAAATAAAAAAGAGTGGAATGGGAAAATTTGGATCCTTACAAGCTTCTAGAATAATCACCCCCATATCCAATACTATAGAAATGGAAAAACTTGTAACCGAATCAACATCATAGAAAATAAAATTAAAGGACCTTGGGGGTAATTGTATACATTTTTACTGATGAAATGATGTAGTACTTATATTATATTATGTGACTATTATAATAGTAATATGGTTTTTTGGAAATAGTAACCTACCCATTAAGAACAGTGACCAGGTCATTCGAATAGAAAAAGAACCTCAAAATAATAAGATTTAATATTAATAATATTTATCAATTAGTCACTTAAGTGAATATAAATATTATACTTCCATAAAATAAATATCAATAATAAAATCTGAAATAAAATATAACCACGTTTTTAAAAAACTATAATTTAACGTATTTTGTTAAAATAATTAGTATTTTATATTAAAACGTAAAATTACTTATATTTGAAAATGAATTTTATAAAATGAATTTAATTTTTGAAATAAAAACATTGACATTTTCGGAGGTTTATTTTTTATTAATTTTCTGAAATATTTTAATTTTTAGGTTAACAGCAAAAATACAATTTTTTTATAACTAGTGAATCTTCAATTACATCATTCATGATTCTATAATGGCCTAAAAATTTAGAGAACATGGTTCTAAAAGAAATATTTAATTTTTAAAATATGTCATTAAAATACAATAAACATGACTTATATTCCTAAATATTACTTTCAAAAGTCTAAATTCAAATGTATTCATTAAAAAATCGTAATTTTTCACCTTTATTTTTAATAAACTAATGAAATAAAATTATAAATGTGTTAAAATCACTAAACACATTATGTTATATATATATATATAGTCGTGTGTTAATTATGTCAAAAATATCACAATAACAGGGATTACCATTGATATAATATTTAATTTAATATTTTATGCAAAAAATACCCATCTCCTCAAGTATAAATAAAAAATCTCCCTCTTATTCAAAAACAAATCCTCCCAAAATTACCAAATACCAATATATAACAGAATCCTCTCAATTAGTCCATTATAAACATTAGATATATTGAGTTTTCAACAAACTCTATTTATCATGGAATTTTAGTTTTATACAAGATATGCAACCCTGAGAAAAGAGTAAGTTTGTCTCAACTATTTTCTCATATTCATCCTCTATTATATTTTTTTAAAATTTAATTAAACACAAATCATATAAGATTAATTGTGTATTATATTAAAATTATATTTAATAGTTTAACCAAATTTAAAAAAATATATTTTTGATGTATTTAAATTTTATACCTCCCTTTCCCTTTATTAAGAATATATTCCCATTAACGGTTGGTTAACTACAAATGAGGATGTTTCGAAGTCCATATTGATAAACAAAATAATGGATGGTAGTAATAAATTATTTATAATATATAAATTCATAAATATAAATAATTTATTCTATGGAATAAATTCTACTTTGGTATAAATTACCCTGAAAAAATAGAAAAATTGAAGAAAAATGCATCATTTTTAAGGAAAACATGATAAGAAAACACATCAACATTAAAAAATTAATTAATAAATATAATAATTTTTTTAAAATTTATAAATAAGGACCTAATTTAACATAATTAACTTTTTTTCAATGTTTTAATAAAACAATTATTATTATTCAGGAGGTGTAAAAGTGATGAAATAAAGGTGGATTTAATGTTAGGGGGTTCTCAAACCCAACTCTTCCTTTTGGGTTATAACTTATTTCACATTGATTTATATATTAATTGTGCAATAATATCCAAAAAAATAGTTTCAATATTGCTTATATTTTCTTTTTAGTACTTTCATGTTTCTACACTTCTAATCCATTTACAATTCATTTTATGAAATGATTCATTTTTTAAAACATCTCTTGAATACTATTGAGTTGTTTATTCTTTTAAAAAAATTATCTTATATGAAAAATAATAATCTCTACCATTCATTTTGGAATCCTAAAGTTCATTTTTTAATGTATGATATATGAAATATTTGGATAAACCCATTCCTTTATGGGGGTTCTTTCACGACTATGGTTTTCATCCTTCCATGTGGCATGCATGATAATGCGAATTTTATGATATAACGAGGGATACTAGATTTATATAGTCCTCTAATTCATTAGGAAATTTGATATATCTCATGGTCTTATGTGTATCATATATGAACATGATTCTATCTTTGTTCACTGTGATGGTTTTATGATTTCTTTACATATGCTATGTGTGGACCTGATTTTAGATTTGTTCTCAAATATGTGTCGTATTTAACTACAATGTTATGATATTTCATTATGATGAATATCCCACATTCAATGCCTTTATCAAAAAATTAGATCATTATATTGATGAGGATCTGATGCTTATGATATGATCATGTTGATTATGTTCATCCACGTACTATGGATTCAGGTCCCTTATTCCTCCCCTTGTCGAACATTTAGCTCTCCCCTCTATTTTATGTACATTCTTCGGTTAATACAAGTACTAAAAGTATTTCAATATCTTTATAATTATAAATAATAATAATTTAAATAAATTTTTTATTATTATATATATGATGTTTGAGACAAATTTTCCAAAGACACTAATCCTTTGGTTCTATTATTATATAATTATTTTGTTGTTTTTTATAAAAATGATTTAATGGTAATTTAAGAGAAATATATGGGTTCTATAATAAATCATTTATTTAATTTACGTCTAAACATAAGATATAAAAATGGATTTTTCAATTTTATAATATAATATTTAAGGGTAAAATAATATACATTATCATTACCCATATTCAAACCACCAAACCCTGATTTTTCAAAAAAAAACATCACATATGGTTCAAAGAAAAATTTTAAAACCCAATCATTAATGAAATAATTTTCGTAAGATTTATATCAAACTACAAAAGAAGGATTTTTAAAACAAGAATCAAACCCATCAGTTTCCCCCTCATTTCCTAAAAACAATTACTATAATTTTATTTACAAAATAATAACTAATTCTCATTATAAAGAATAATTTCCAATGAATTTTAGAACAATTTTAATGTAAACTCAAACACTACTCTGATGGAATGTAATCACATCATTCACCAAAAATAAATAAGGCATAATAAAATATAAATAACCAATAAATGGGTCCATGTTGTCAAAAAAACTAGGGGATACAAATATGTCATAGATTAGAATCGCCTAAAACATCCAAATGAATATCTAGTATCATGGGAAAATCATTTGATTATAACATGAATAATATAAAATTGGATCATAGGATTACTCATAGTGACTTTAAGGTAAACTGGAACATCCCATTCGACACGCATTTGATCCACTAAGTTCAAAATAGGAAAACCACTCAGAGCGTAGAACATTACTAGGGAGCTATCCAGTGTTTGTGCACTAAAAAAGTGTAGAACACATTCAAACCATCTACTTAGAAATCAAGGATCCCATGATTTCAAATAATGGATTTTAGTAAGAAATAAGGGACCATTCCATCACAAGAATCAATAAATTTAAAACATAATCCAAATAAACTTTATCTCACCTCTAGCATATGAAACATCCCAATTACTTTCATCCATTTCAAATCATCCTACAATAATATAATAATAATACCCCCCTATGAAAAAACTATATATGTACATAAATTATAAAACGGAAAGGGCTCAAATGAGGGAATCACAATCCTATTACAATTTATTTATATAATTCCCAACATATATTGAAATACATTATTTTAATGTCAATCTACTTTTTTATTATATTCAATCACATTTCTAAACATCTCATGAAATATAATTATCAAACCAAACCTTCATATTTAGTTAGAACCCATGATTTTTCATTAAAATACTCCAAAAAGATCACACGAATTACGAATCTTTGGAACACTAAAAATTTTGGTGGTGACAACCCTTTTTATTATGAAACCCATTTTAGAGAATAAAACCTTCTTGAAAACCAGCATCATTCAGGAACCACATTTAAATTCTTAAACTCATGTAAAATTACCCTCGAAAATAATAGAAATCATTTAATGATCGATTAGAAATATTTCACAAACACTTAGCATGAGAGAAACATAATTCTAAGAAATGAAACAATTTAGCAATCATTTTGAAATCTTTTAAGGGATACACATATATTTTTATTTTTCTAGAAAAAAATTCAAACACCAAAGTCAATCATTTCATGTAACATAAGGGAATTCTTAATGAAAAACCTACCACTTTCAAGAATAATCACATATAAACTTGTCTCTTTTGATGGAAAATTCCAATAAGGGAAAGAACACAACCTCCTTGCGCCCTAAAAGCTCAAAAGACAATATTAGACTGATCATATATTCATAAATCAATAACCATGTCAATTAGGGTTTCCAATGGAAAGTAAGATCATTGTGAAAGGGAGGAATAAACTGAAATAAGATATAAATAGATAAAATTACTTTTAAACCCCATTTAAATTGATAAATGAAATACTTGGAATTTAAGTAGAGGGAGAATGATTCCTCCCATAGCACACCCCAGGTCAAATGTGTCAAAAAATAGGGATGAATGAAGATATCCATAATAAATCAATAGGGGGAAAACAAACTCATACACAATTAACACACTTTGGAAACCACCACAGAGTGCCCCAAGGACTTCACTATAATGTTGTACACCCCTAGATAGACCCCTGAAAAGATCAACGATGAAGAACTCATATCATTCCCCTCATTCGTACATTGTTTTGAAGATACATCGAAGACAACCACCATTATCTACACTATAGAATGGTGGTTCATGTGGCCCAAAAAAAGTGATAGAGGAAACTGATTATTCCATGTTGGCCTAGTTTTTATAGAAACATAGATTAACACTATGGATAGATTCCGCAATGTATCCCTATATGTTGAAACAAAAATCCACCATTTCATAAAAAGGAACTCCTTAAAAAAATTCTCACACTTTGGGTACCACAATTTCCAATACGGTGTAAGTAAACTCTTAAAAAACCCAAACATAAATACCTCTATATTCTACAATTACATAACAGACAACACAGTGTAGCCATGATGTTGTGGCATGGTATCTCTTACAAACTACTATGCATTACCCTTACATATATTAGTAAATACTCTTTCATACTGAAGTATATAATATATAGGGTCCACACTATGATATATAATATAATTACTTAATATGTAATATATTATATATATTTTTATGGTTTTTACTTTAGTATGAAAATCGATACGTAAGAGATTATAATCACATGTATGATATTTCCATTAGTTAGCGAAAACTTTACCTTATATATTTTCCATACTTATTATATTATTTATACATCAGGTTTTTCCATTAGTTGGAGAAGTCTTTACATGATATACTTATTTATACATAATATATATTTTCATATGTATGGATTTACCTAAGATAGAAATAAATAAACAAAATATATATTTTTATATGTAATATAAGTACATCCATATGTAATATTTATAACATAGAAAAATTTCCAAAAAACCAAAACAAGATATATTTCCTTTGAGAAAACCATGTATGAAAGATATTTTTTCAACTCCATGATAATGATTAATATCGGATCTTTGTTAATATTATCATATGTAAGGTAATAATATTAGATAAAAATTTTATGTACGATGTTGAAAATAAAACATTTGATTCTTTAATTTGAAATAATCATCACTAGAAATGTATGAAATATTTTTTCACCCCAATAATTCCAATGTGTTATATGGATAATGCATGATCCTTGATTAGCCTCTCATTACACCATGATTTCCTAAATCATGGTGTGGTTTCCACCTACTATTGATTTCCATATTCAATCCTAGCCCAGCTATTGAAGTCGATTATCTTTTTTTGATGACACCTTGATAGTGTCCAAACATACAAGGTTGACTCAAGATCTTGACAAAATCAGTAGATAGGGATAAAAAGCCTTAAATAATAAATTATAAAACTAAAAATGACACCATGGGTGTTATAATTATCCCCAAAATATCACTTTTACCCCTATAAATTATTCAGAAGATTTAGTTGATTAATGACAAGAATAGATATACATTTTCATTAGAGATACAACTCCAAAATCAAAAAAAATCCTAGATAATTAAGAAAAAATGTATTATGAAGCTGACCTTACATGAACCTCATTGAATATAATAGGATACCACCCCAAACCAGATAATTTATCATCAATAAAACATTATGGATATAGCTCACACCTAACTCTCTCGTTCATAGGTATCCTCAAGAGAGTCATGATACCAATATAGAAAAACTCTCCCAGAATCAAGGAATGGATCGTCCATTGTTGTTTCCTAACTCAATAATTTTTTTGATAATGCATATAATCATCAATAATATTATATTTCTACCAAAGTTTGTACAATGTATCAACATTAGACAGTGGTTCAACAGACATTCCAGTAAATGAGTTCCCATTTCACATAGGTGAGAGCCCACCATTAATATAAAAGTTCTCATAAATTAGCACTAATTATTCAAAAAAACTACAACGTGGTACAATTAATGACATGTTTTGTACAATTCATTAATTTTGAATTCCCACAAATGATATTACCTATATTAAAAAGACAAATAAGATAAAATTTATATGGAAATGTAAAATATGGCTAGTAGGACCTCAAGAAGTCATTATATCACCCTCAAACATACCATGTTCTACTTATGGATATTTTTATGGGGTATATGTAGATCTACCACTTTTGAAAGGAACTAATTTATCGAACCATTACAGATAACCCAAATGAATGTATAAATGGTTGTCTGTAAGAGATTTATGACACTAGGGTTTTATATGTTGTGGATTACTGCACATATGTCATACTAGGGACATGCTCTTAGAAGAAGCTGGTAAAAAGAAACATGATGGACTATTGATACATCCTCCCATTTGATTAAACATGGATCATTTACCCTTTCTTTTTTTGGAAATACCTTCACCAACCTTGGGAATATAGGAAATATTAGTCACTTTATTCATTCTAACTATAAATAACACAATCATAAAAACTTCTTTTAATAAATCTACACAAGAGATTAGTCCATTGAAGAACACTTTCAACTAAGATGAGAGAAAATACCTCATACAAAATAATTACCTTTTAATGAATAATCCTTGGATAGATTAGGTAAATCAGGTACGAATTCAATGATACAAAGAAAATATGCCATTATAGATTTTCCATTATAATCAATATAATATAATTCCCTTTTCATTGATTCTTTAACTATTTTCGGGAATTAATACTGAATGAATAATTCTTTATAACAATCACTTGAATGGTTAATTTTTGGTATAAAACCCTCACCAAAAACACCCATCTAAGACATAGGTATACATGGAATCATAAGTTCCTCCTCATACTCTATAGGTAACTAACTATTGTGTATATGCCAAATCCCACATTGGGGAGACTATTTCGTTGATTTAGAGTGAGAAAAAAATAATAAAAAAAAAACATCCACAACAAACATCATACTAGGAAAATAAAAAAAACAAGAATCAATGCATGTAAAATTGAATGTTAAATCACTGTCATACATCAACTGATCATCTAGTAGATTGATCAAATTTAAATAATTAATAAAACAAAAAATACATTAAGAAAAGGATCTAATTTTATTTTAAATAAGCAACTCATCATAGTCTCTAATAACATATCATTTCTCTCTAGTTAGGTCCATTTCACATCATGTGCTCCACCTGTAAGGTAGACATAATGGTTATGCATGAACTTGGGATCCCTTATAAGTTATGATAAATACATCTATGAAGGGTCTCAACAAATACTGCTAATATTCTTCATCAAATACATTGTGTGGATGAGAGAAACAATTTAAGAAAATATCCTTGCACATTGGGATGTTTTTTCATTCCAGGACACTGTAATACCTAACTATATCTACATTTTCCTACGCTAGGTTCTATCTTGTGCCTCTAATATATTTACAAACATTGGGGTTTCTTGTTCTAACAAGGACAACATGACACCTAACCAGACCTTCTTTGGCCTAAGATAAAATATTTTCACCTCAGTCAATTTTACCCAAATCCTAGTACATACCAAAAGACTCAATGTAGTTTGATAAAAAGTCTCAACCAGTACACAAATAAATACAGTATGATCCTATATCTACGCCCTATAAAATCCAGTATCACATAAGGATGGTTTTATAACAAGTGATGGTATTTAATTTATCTTTCATGTTAGGTCTCAATAATTCATCCCAAGAAATAATTTATAATTATAGGTGGGGTCCTAATATCTTATCCATTTAAATATAAAAATAATATGTAAATTTTCTTACTCTAACTATTGTAGTTGTGAGAAGGGATGTTGCATAGGGAAGGAGGGAGAAAATCTAAGTGCATTATTTGATGTTAATCTAATAAAAATTAAGAGAATAATATTATAAATGGAAGAATTGTATAATTTAATATGAATAATGATGCGTGTGTGTGGTGTTAAGGGTTTTAGAAACTAGACACATGTTACAAAATGGATCATTCCAGAAGTATAATTAAAGTGGATTTGAATGGATGAAATCTATGAATTCATAATGAATTGAAATAATGGTTTCCAAAAAAGAAATTCACTCGCATATTGACACCCATTAAACCATGACTATAAACTTATCTAGTATCTAAACTCGATCCATAAATTTATTATTATAGCAAGAATTTATTCAAAAGTATCATTAAATTACATTTAATTTTTTTTACTTTAAACTAAAATTTAAATGGATATGAGAGAAAAATATATCATGGAGACTGGGTTACAATTCTTGAATGTATACAAGAATTGAATTAGAAAATATATCAGTATAATTTAATTCCACCTATTAAATTCAATTCAGGGAATGTAAGCGGGAGACACAAGAAAATGTAAATAGATGTTCAAATGAAAATGAGATATGTAAAAAGATGGGGGTTTTCTATTGAGGATAGATATGTACTCCATGTTACATATCTGCCATGAAGTGTAGCTCATGCCTCTAACTCCATCCCTAGGATCTTGATTTTGTTAATCACAGAACCTCGGATCAGTTGTGATTATGGTTGATTAGCTATGTAGTAAATGCCCATTATTAATGTCGAACTCTAACTTTTATATAAATAATCAAACTACCTTACTCACTATTATAACCACCTCCAAATACTTCATAATGTAAAAGTGGAATTGTGATTATCCATTTTCCTCCTCCTCTCTAGCTAAAAAAATCTCCCTAAAAAGTTTTTGCAACCAGCACAAGCTCTCAGTAATTACTCGAGTAGTAAATTTCATTAGCATGACCTCATCCCATCGTGAAATATCCTAAGACAAAATGATGTTTATCCATATACTTATATCAATTTTAACAAACACAAAAAGTCATATACAGCTTGACTTCTATAGAATGAATGGTGGTTTATAGCATCAATATCCATAGAAACACATGAAATCACCATCAAATGAACTTAACCCTCACTCATGGCATCATGTCTTAAAAGACCACAATTCCAGTAGATCATTGAAAATCAATTTCATAGACTAACATAAATCTTATCTATTAGTTTTACTAATCACGTCTCTGTTATAGTGTTTTGAATATTTTCAAAGTTACTCTTCTTCTAGTCCAGGACCCACTATTCCTAGAACCAATGTCTCCATTAGTAGAATGGTTTCAATTGAATAAGTATCCAGTTATTTATCAATATGAATATTAGATATAAAATTTAAAAAATAAATTTATGTAACTTATTCATTAGTTGCACAACCATAGCTCTTAGAATTATCTCACCCCCATCGTTTCCAATTGATCCAACATAGGAAAAACACATCAAACATCATTTCTTTTACCTTCTTCCTCTTTCACATCAGTTTTTCATTAAATCATAAAATTCATCACAAAAAAATGTGAATTCTGAATTAAACAAAAATAGACCCATCTTGGGATGAAATTAACATCATCATTGAGCGAGACAGATCAATTTTTTTTAAATCAGATGAACATAGATCAGTTCATAATGTTTTAATGGCTCAGATTCCTAGAAGATTTCGGGTTCAAATCCTGTGATTGGTTTTAACCATCCTTTAAAATTACATTTCTTCTTTGATTTAGGACTTATTTTGAATGTTCATAAATTCTTATTTTTCTAGGTTCGTCCATGGAGTTTAGTGATGTTTTATTATTTTATCCTTCCTTCTTCGGTCAAAATTTTAATAAAGGTAAGAATCCTTATTATCATGGGGCTTAGCCTTCCCAAAAGCTCTCCTTCCAAAATTAGATAGGTTCCTCACTCAAAGACTATACAATTTCATTATTTCCATACTCACAATAAAATTATGGATCGTAAGGTAAGTGCTTCACAAGATCACAAGAGAAAATATTAATGAATATATCAATTTCTATTAACTTCTATGTGCCTTTACAAATGCACAGCCTCACCCTTTATATAGGGTTCAGTGGAAATTTATATAAAATTCTAGAATATGTACACATCCACAATATTGGATGTTATTATTTCTTAGAATATGATAATATAAATGGAGAATTCTTGAACTCGTAGATATACTCAACCATTCATAGAGGACATGAATGTTCAGAAGCCCTCATGGAACATGGGGTGTTCCACAATACTCCATAGAAATGTGGAATATTCCAGAACCTGGGGGAGAAGTCGATATTTCTATAGGATTTTGTAGAACCTCATTACCAGGAATCCTCTTCATGTGGTGTGGTGAAACGTCCTCCCCCACCAATTCGAGAGACATCCACAACACGCCAAGTGGGTACTCCTCAATTGACTTCATGAATTACCAAATTTTGTTACCATGTTCTCAAGTTTCATCACAATCTGTTAAGTCCTTACACATGATTAGGTACTCCATTATTTGTGGCACTCCACATCACTGACTATTTAATAAATTACTATGAGATCCACCTATTTTTCATACAAATATACAAATGATGTAGGTCCCCTTATTGAGACTCATCTACTTGGGTTATCTATGTATTCCTGGTATGGATTAAGAATACACACATGGAATACTGGATGAATATTAGGATTGTGAGAAAAATCAAAATTGCATCATACCTCCACAACTTAGTGAATGACATCATATGTTCCTTATATCATTGTATCAAGCCCTTACGCACCCTCATCAATGTCTTGTGCCACTGAGGAAAAATTTTAACCATTACCTTGTCCCCATTCTGAATGCTCACATCCTTTCACCCTTCGTCAAATAACTTCTTCATCATTTTTCAGCTATGTTCGTGTGGAATCTTTTCATGTTGGTCTGTCCATTCCACTCTTATTAAATATATTAGGTGGTTGGTACACTTCTGGGGAACTTTCCCCTATGTACCACAATTTGACAAGTGAGGGGTTGTCATTTAATCACCACCTCAAAATGACACTTCCCCATTGATTCACTCTTTTTAAGTTGTAGGAGATTTGGGACACATAATGAAACATAGACCAATAATATAGAATGTAACTCACAAAGATCCTTGTGTAGAGCTACAATAAGTAATTCTCCCTCATTCTCTGCCTATCCATCTAGGGGTTAAAGCTGGTAGAGTTTTGGAGCTTCAATCCCAATAATCTGAATAGCTCAGTCATCTTATTTCCAATGAAGCATGGATCCTGATAACTGATGATGTGTCATGGTCTCCCCAAATATTTATTACATTCTTAAATATCATCCTTATAGTGATCTATACTATCATATCTATTGAAGAATGTATAAAGTTGAATTACATTGAGAACATTATTATGTCCATGATGATTCTCCCATACCATTCATACTTCAGAAAATAAAAGATGAATTTCCTTGTTACTATCTCCCATTGATTGTCTGTAATGTGCAATGGTTGTAGTAATCCCCAAAAAAATTGATTTTCCTCCTTGAATTATTGGAACTCAAGAAAAGAATTTTCATTGGACTCCACATCATCCTCCATCCTCTGGAAATAATATTTCCCTCTAACAAGGCCTAGGTGTAATGTTTCCCAGGATATCGTTCCCATATCGAGTCATGAAACTCTTTGATGATATCCCTCTGCAGGTTCTCCCACTTTGGGACATATAACATCCAACCGATGGGTTGAAGAGTGCCATCCTCCTCCTCCCAGAATATCGTTCTATTTCCTTCCATCGAAAGAGAAAATAAGTTCATGGATATAGAATCATGTATCATTTATTCTTTGATCATGACCAATATCCCATCATATTCACATGAAAAGTGGCTAAACACCATCTTCCTAGTTATTGAATTAGTCACCACATTGGTTGTACTATACTTGTACTTCAATGAAAAATCAAACATGGCCAAGAAATCAATCAATATTTCCTTCTTCGGAGTCAGCTTCATATAGGTTTGGAAGTATCTTGGGAAAACATTTTCAGTATTCACCATAAACAAGGACCCCAAGAGATATTGATTCAATATCAAATGAAAATGCACTGAGACCATAATTTCTTTCTCATGTGCAGTGTACCTCTTCTCGATTTCATTTATCTTTTGGATCTCAAATGTTATCAGATGTCTTTCCAACATGAGTACACCCCCAATAAGAAAGTATTAGCAAATTTTGTGTACCTCATAAGGCTTGGTTGGATTTCTCATTCTCATTACCGGTTCCTTCATTATTGTATTCTTAAATCCCTCAAATTCCACCTCACATTTTTCATTGCACTCCCCTATCATATTATTATTTATTAAGTATATGAGTGGATCCACCTTCTATTAATTATCAAAAATGAAACAAAAATTATAATTCACCAACCCAAGGAATGATCTCTTCTCAAGAACCCAGGGTGGCCTATCTTATTCATCAATATCCAAAAGATTCTCACAATCCATCTTGAGATTTACCTCTTTGAAATTGTTCACCAAGAAGATAACTTTATCCCTCGCAAAAGAACACTAATAATTCTTCAAATATAACTCATTATACCTAAATTCCATGAACATGGTTTTTATGTGTTCTGTATGGTCAGCTATTGTCTCAAAATAGATAATAGTGGAATCCAAGTAGACTAGAAAAATAAGTATAATTATTGGTTGAAGACTTGGTTAATCAAGGTGAAAATGTTGATGGGTATTTAGTCAAACAAACTAGAAGAACAAGTATCCTATATGATTCAAACCTTATCACCCATGTGGTCTACGAGGAATCCTCTTTGGAAATGAAAACATGATAGTATCAAGACCTCAAGTCTAGATTTGTGAACACTCTTTCCTTGAACAACAAATGAAAAAGATATTCTATCAATGGGATGTGATATTTTTTTATCGTGAAAATGTTAATTCTCAATAGTACACACACATAAGACATGACCCATCAGGATTAATTTAGAGTAGAATGGGTGATCTATATGTTGACATGGTGTTTTGATTTTCCTGACATCCAACATCTATTTCAGATCCCTCTTCAACTCTTCCAACTAATGTGGAGCCATGTGATAGGGTGAAATAGAATGTGGTTTCACTCTAGGAACTAACTCAATTTGACGATACACCTCCCTCTATGGTGAATGTCTCCTAGGAAACTCTTGTGTAATGACATTTATAAACTCTCAGATCATGTCCATCCCCTCCTCTAGAAACTCGTGATTGTCATCCATAGGAACATCCGATTTAAAAGATACTAATAAGGTCCCCTCTCTCTTTGGTAAACCCTCATTCACTTGAATGGAATATTGTAAAGGAAAATCATGATTTACATATACCATTTTCATCACCTTGTATTGGATTCTCTCCTCACTGATCACCATTTTCTCTATATGTGGTGTTTGTATGGCCTTGGCATGCTTGAAGAACTACATCCCAAAAATAGACTGATTTCATCCATGTGAACCAAAATGACATCAGTGGCTCCCCTCTATTTTCCAATGTAATGGGCTACTCCAGAAAAAATATCACTTTTTTATTTATGTGTAGTATTCGTAGCTTTCATGTGACTAATTGACTTGGATGCAACTATCCCAAGACTCCATGCCTCATCATCAGCCACAATTTTTTGTGTGGCTCCCGAATCAAGCATCGTAGATATATAATTTCCATTCAACTCCACCTTGGAATCAATCAACACATCCTTATATGGTTCCTTTGGGGGAATGTTCACCACCAATTCATTAAAGAGCCTTATTGTCCCCATGTTCTTCCCATTGGGAACTTCTTCCGTCTCTTTATCCATAGATTTGAGTTTCTTTCTCTTGGGACACTCCTTACACTATTTAGTCACATCACAAGAGTATCATATTTGGGGATTGTGTTCCCTTGTACAGCCCCAAGTGTACTCCTTGGACTTTCCCTTATCATGGGAATCATGGTTCCACCTCTACTCTTGTTCTCCCCAACCTCTAAAGTTGTACTCCATCTAGGTCTTAAGGGTTTCAACCATATTATTGTATTCCACTAAGGACACAACAATCTATAAGGATTTGGGGATGGTCATAGGTCATATACCATTAACCTATTGGTATATCCATGGTTGAGGACCATTGATGAAATCATACATGTGATCATAGTCAGGATTTCCACATTCCCAGATATTTAGAGACACAAACACTCAAACATACTCATGGATTGTTTTTATTTGATTCAATGTTTGTAGCTTGTCCCTTTCTTCCCAATCAGCTTCCTTGGGATACAATTGATCAAAAACCCATTTTGTGAACTACTCCCATGATGGAAGTACCTTCCCACAATCCTTCAGAACATGGTGCTTCATCCTCAACCAATGAGATGCATTGTCAACAATGTAAATATTGAATTTCTTCACATAGACCATGTATTCTGTCAAGAATATCACCTCGAAGTACTTCTCCATTTACCAAAATAAGTAGTCTATCTTTTTTTTATCTCAATTACCATTTAAGTTACATAGATGTGGCACATAAATCTTTGGTATGTCCCACACAATGACACCCCTACCCATGTCACCATGGTAATCAGAACACTCCTTATGTTGATCAAGAGTTTGATCATTCCCGACAATCATATCCCCATGTTCTGCCAAGACCCCCTTTTTCAAATCCATGAAGGCATCCTTCATTGTAGCATTCAACGTGGAATACCTCTCAATCAGTGCCACATGATCTTGGAGACTATGAGTGCATCATGTTGTCCCATGATGTTGAGGTCCCCTTCCTCTTCATCTCCCTTGACATATACTAGTATCTCACTCACTTCATAAATACACTCCATAGACGTTATGAGACGCTCTTCTATGGTTTCCAAAGTATCATGGGTCTTCCCCTTTTAATTAATATGGATTCGAGGTATGTTCCCCTTCTCGGTCAAAAAACTAGGATCGCCCACATTCAAGCTTGACATTCTGAAACACTTTCCTTGGACACCTCTAGCACCAACTGTCACCAGACATGGCATTTCATCACTCTCTTTTGAGGCACTTGGATAGATTCCTCAATCAAAGCCTAGATATTTTCATCTTTTCCACACACAAAATTGAAGTAAGGATCATTGGGGAGGTGCTTGATAAGATCACAAGAGAAAATTGCAAGGAATCTCTCAATACCTCTCAACTTCTATATGTCGTTACAAATGAGTACCCAATACCTTTATTTAAGGATGACTGGAAAAGTCTAAAACATTCATGAATATGTATAAATCCCAAAGATTTTATGATATTATAGCCTAGCCTACTAGAACATACAGGGTGCATTTTAGAACTCATTGAAACCCTCATTCTTCTTTAGAGGTCTAGAATGTTTTGGATCCCTCAATGCCCTAGGTGTGTTCTACAACACTCTGAAGAAGTCTTGAATATTCCATAACATAGTGGAGGTGTACATATTTCTAGAGAATTCTAGAGAACCTCATTACCATGAATCCTCTCTGCATGGCAGGGTGTGACATTATGGTCACTAACTGAAGCCTCAGTCAATTTGTCTGATTTAACCAAAAATTAAGAAGAAATTCCATAGTAGTGCATTGGGTAAAACTAATTCCCGTTATACTATTCTCGGTGGGTTTGGGTGCCAAGTTAGAGAGCAGTTTTAGAAGACATATCCTTCAAAAATTATTATATGGATGCTTTTAATAGGTCTAGACCATCTTCCAACCCATTTTTAAGAAGGTGGTGTTTGAAATGGAACCTTCCATTGTTATTTTTTATATATTTTTGTGATGTTTTGTTTATATATATACAACATAACAAATTTTTAATAAATAATAATAATGATAATAATAATGACTCTATATATAAGAAAAATAATATAAATAAAATAATATTATTATAATAAATCTATAAAGTATACAAATAATAATAATAATATTATTATTATTGTATACAAAAATTATTTATCAAGATAATTAAAATAATATTTCTATTGTAAAATAAATTAAAATAATATTATCATTAAATATTATAGTTATTAAATAATAATTATGTTGATATAAGCATTTTGTATTAATTATTATTTATAACTAATAACATCATTACTTATATTATTATTAGAGTAAATAAATAAATAAATCTTTTGATTATATAAAATATATAAAGATATTATTTGTTTATTTGTTTATCATTAAAATATTATATATATTACTCTTATGGTTAATATAAAAGATTAATAATTAAATTATAAAGTTTTTAATAATAAAATTATTATTAACAATTATATTTTCAATATTAAATTTTTAATTAATATTTTTTTAAATAATATTATTAACTAATTTATTAGTTAAATTATAAATTATATTATTTACATGATTATTTGAAATTATTTCTGTAATTATTTTAAATATTTTAAATTATAATAATTGTTTTTTAAAAATGTAATTCATAATATTTTACAATTATAACATAATTTATAATTATAATATATTATTTTTTTCGCGTTCCTTTTATTTTTAATGAATATTTATTTGTAATGTCAATATGTTAAATTTAAAATTGATTTTTTTAATGTTATATATTATATGAATTGATATTTTCAACTGTAAATGTAATTATTTTAAGAAATAAATTTGTGTCATGTAAACTTATTTTTATTTTTAATATTTAATAAAAAACAAACTACATAATATATTTTTTATCTGTATTTTATATTCCATTTAATTTGGCCTTTTAATTTTTATTTTATAGGATTGAAAAGTGAAGTACATGAAATATAATAATGTTTCAAGTAGGTGACTTTGAAATCATTGGAAATTTATATGACAAATTCAATCTAAATTAAAATTAAAACATGGATTGAACATATAATAAATCATTGAAATAAATAAAATGTTGATGAAAAATATTTCAATAGAAGAAAATATTATTGCTAGAAAACCTAAAATTTTTATTATAATTTTTTTATACAATGCTTTTTTTGTTAATTAAAATTGTTTGGTTATTATTTTTTTGAAGTTATATTTATTTTCAATTAGTATTTATTTCCACAATCAATGTTTTAAATTTCATATAAATTTGATTTATATTATATTTTATGAACATAAATTTTTTGATGTGTGAATGTTATGATTTTAATAAATAATGATTGTTTCTTGTAAATTAATTTTGGTATTTTATGTATTTGGGAAATTATTTTTATTTTCAATAACTTTTTAAATTTGAAATGAATTATTTACTTTTATTTATATTGGTCTTCTATTTAATATTTTATAGGCCTCTAGAGTCACCTATTTAAAATTTAATAATGTTTCAAGTATTTTATTTTAGAAGCCTATAAAATATAAACTATATGACCAAGAAAAAAAGAAAACATTGATCAGACATATAAGAAATATATGAAAATAAAATTAACTAGTACTCATAAGTGTGTCCATAAGATTATATAAATTATTAAATATTTTTTAATTATAATCTACTATTTTTGAATGTTAATAATGAAATTTAATATTGAATATATTTAAATCACATATCAGTGGTATATAATATTTGAATACAGCTAGAGAAAATATTTAGACATCATCACTAATTAATTAAATATTGTGGATAATTTTTTAATACTTGATTTTTTTTAAGGAAGGAGATTTCAATTACATTAATGAACTTACATTTCAAATAACATTCACAAAAACATTGGTTTTTATAGCGAAATAAAAATTGACAAGAAATTAAAATAGAAGTATCCCATTTTAAAATACATCTTACAGAATTGGTTAGACACCATAATTAATGATGATAACATTTAGGATAATTTATAAGGAATTAAAATTTAATTTCATCATAGAGAATTCAAATAAATGAAGACAAATAGGTATTGATGATGGAGATCTCCACCTACAATTTGAATTTCAGATATAATGTGCCTCTGATTCACACATCATATACTATATAAGTTTCTACTAAAAATGATATATTTGAACTTACACATAAATATTAAGGAAATTAGTGAAATAAGAAAAAAATGTTTTAGTGGAAATATTTTATTTTGAAACCATATAGAACCTATATATAATAATGATGAAAATAATATATAGGACACTCATTCTCAAATTTAGTTTGAATAATGGGGTAATGGTTTACATGTTTATTGTTCAATTAAAAAATATGTATAATCTGAAAAACATTAATCAATATCAGTAGCTTAAATGAGGGTCCCCTCATTATAAATGATGAGAATATAAAAAGGATTTTGATAAACATGGACCACTGAAGAATAAAAATATTTTAAATCTTTAGTACTGTAACTATCATAAAGATACCAAAAGAATATGAATACAAATTTTATTTGGAAGATTCTGCATGATCTGTATTTATATATTTCACACAAATATCTCTACATGATACATATTGTAATGATTTTAATGAATTTATTGGGGAAGATCACATAATATAGGTTATCAATAGGATGTACCCCTCAAAAATAATTAAGTATCTATGATGGATGATGTGATCAATCCTCAGACTAGTGAACAATGTTGAAAAAGAATGGGTATTCTAGAATATGTGCAGTGGATATGTAATACATCTTCCAAACTAATAATTTGTGGAAAAAACAAGTTAAAATAATGTTTAGGTAAATTGGAATGTCTAATATAGTACACACCATAAATAAAAAATCTAAATACAAATTTTAAAATGAAATAATGAATCAAATTCAGTATTACCATACTATTTCACCAGAAAAATTAAGTCATATTATTCAGTCATCTTGTTTATGTTTCCCTTCATAGGGGTCTAGTTAAGTGACATGACATATTGTATACATGTATTTTTAATACATTTAAGATCTTCATGCACATAATCCTCACCATCAAAATCATGCAACATCCATTTCAACATAAAAAATGGAGTTAAAAAATAATTAGAAAATAATCGTGGAAACTGGAATCCTTGAATCAAAAATCAAAATGATAAACATATACAATTAAGGTGATAAAAGGAACTATATGTTTTAAACAAATAAAACACTGAAAATACCTAAAAATGAAATTTTTATACTTTCAATGATGTCATGAAAATAAAAATCAATCAATATAATAGATATATACTAGAGTAGAAGAACACATGTGGTTTATGTATCAAATATATCATCATATTGTGAACTTAATTTAAAATATACACTTCTTTAACGATGCTATTATGTGAGGATAAAAAAAATATTGCAATAAGATACTACTTATTTTTTAGTAAATAATATTAGAGAAATTTAAAATAATTTTACATGGTTAAATTCAATGCTGCTACTAACTCATTAGATAATGTCAAAAATTGGATTTTACACACTAATAAATCATTTGATAATGGAGTTATAAATTAGTGATATGAAATATTTTTTTATGAAAATTCAGTTTGATGGAAGCAGAAAATGACTAAAAATTCATTACAAAAATTGTCCCTAAACAATACTTTTTTGATGTTGGGAAATCAAAATCAATTACATATTGATGGGAATCTCCATCCTGGATCTGGTGGAATAGATTTATTTATTGAAAAGATAAATAATCTCATTAGTAGAGAGTTCCACTATGATATTTAATCATTTCATTTATAGTGTACTGTGTATTTTAAAATAGTTTATATTTTGAATTACTATTTTATATAGGTTTGTATGAACAAAATAGTTAATTAGAAACTAATTTGAGATTATAGACAATCATTAGAGATCACTATTTCATATTTCATGCAGTAATAGTGTTTAAATAGTGAATATGGTTCCCATTAATAATATTTATGCCATCCTTCATGCTGTTTATAGATAATTTATGTTATTTATATGCTACATACAGTTTATATATTTCTTTACACTATATATCTAAAAATATTTTATACATAATGAATTCATTTTCAGTGTATGAAATAGTAGTGTAGAAATAGTGTATGCAGTACCAGCTTATACATACTGCCTTAGTGGGACTACTATTGAAAAAAAAATATTTGAATAGAGAATCACATATTTTGTTTACGGAATATAAAAAGTTGTAAATTGAAACATTAACATATTTAAAATTTCACCCATGGTATATACATAAAATGTATAGCCATAGTGAATCTTTATGGATTGAATGAACAATAAAAATATTATTTTAAAAATATTTAAATAAGAGAGAGAAAAGAAATTGAGCATTTGGATAATAATATGTACTTAAAAAAGGATGAATTTGTAAGGTATAAAAAGAATATGTAATACTTATACATTTAGTCGAAACCAAAAAATATTAAATATTTGATTCATAAGATATGTTGGAAAAAAATAAATCAAAGTATTGTAGGGGAATAATAAAATCATAAAATGAAATCAATAAACATAATTGTAGAAAAACTGAATAGAATGGATGTCGTAATTGATAATTTAAAATATATATATGGATTGTAATTAAAGAATAAAATTTATTATTCAAAGTGAAATACTTATATTTAAAGAAATTATAGAAAGTATGGAATGTATTAAAAATAATACACCATATATGGATAAAGGAATGAATAATGTCAATGAATCTTTCATAGGAAATTCTGGGAATGTGATGTTGGAATAATATTAAACAATGTAAATAATAGTGTTAAAATCTTTACAAAAGTGATAGAAAAAAATGGAACAAGTAGAAACATATGTATTTAAAAAAAAATAAGCAATCATTTGTGACAAAAATGATGTAATACTTGTACATTTAGTGAACTCAAAAAAATATTCATTTTTTGAGTCATAAGACGTATCAAGGAAAAAATACATAAGTATAGATGTGAAGAAAAAAATAGTTACTAGCTTAATTAAATATGAATATTAAAATAATAAATTAAAATTATATATTGATAATCATATTTAATATCTTCTGTGTTTTTCATAATTTCACATATTAGGAAATTGTAATGAAATTCCTGAGACTCCATACCATCACAATCTGAGAAGATGTAGAAATGACTAATTGATATTTTATACCTAACTGATGTCATATGTTCAATAGATTAGAGGAAAATTAAAGGTAAGATATAAGAAAGAATGTAGTAATATAATATTCTATTGATGAATTTTAATTTATTTATTATTTTAACAATAAAATAGATTAATAAAAGAATAAATAAAAAAATTTAATTAGAACCATAAAAAATAATAAAATTATTATGTATATCATTATTTATGGACTATTTTTAATGAGAAAGGGGTAGGATAAGAAAAATAAAAGTAAATAATGATCCATGATTGAAATTAATACTTTTACATTCCATGAACACCAATAAATATTCAATATTTGAGTCGTAAAATGTATCTAGAAAATAGATGTATGTATAGGTATGAAAAAAATTATAGTTGTTAGTTGAATTAAAATACGAATACTAAAATAATAAAATAACATTATATCTTGATTATATAATTCAATATCTTATGATTCTGTGTTAATTGCACATATTAGTGTATTTTAATGAAATTTGTGAGACTTTATACCTTCACAATCCGGAAATATGTGGAAATGAACATTTGATATTTTATACAAATCTAATGTCCTATGTTAGGTAAATGGGTGTATTATTGAAGGTTAGATATAAGAAATAAATATTTTAATAGAATATCCTAATGAGAAATTTTTTTACTTACTATTGTATATATTAAAATGAATAAAAAACGAATAAATTTTTTGAAGAGAAACCGTAAATAAAAAACCTTATAAGTTTAAAGTATATAATTTTTTTGAAAATCATATATGAGAAAGGGGAACAAGTAGCTAATTATAAATAATGAATGATCCAAGATTGAAATGTAAAATACATCACTTATCACTGAGAATGGGGGTTCAATAATTTTTTAACCTCCATTAAAGAAAAATCAATATCCTTGAACAATTTTTTAATGAAATAAAAACTTGAACTACACATATATTAATGACATTATCCATCGAAATAAAAACACAAAACCAAAATATCCCAAAAAATTAAAAAAAGGGAAGAAAATTGACCTGTAATTGGAAAAAAAATTCCCTAGAAAATGGAAGTAAGATATGGAATTTTAAATTATGAACTGAATAAATCCAAGAATATGACTGAAATTTGTGGGCATTCGAGGAAGATGAGGAGGTGGTGGAGGAAGTGGAGGTAGAGCAGGCCGAGGTGGAGGAGCTGAAGGTAGAGTAGGTGAAGGTTGAGTAGGATGAGGGTGACCAAGTCTGAGTAGATAGAGGCAGAGGAGCCAAAGGTGAAGCTGGCAGCGGTGGAGCAGCTGGAGGCAGAGGATCAAGAGGTGGAGTATCTGAATGTGGAGCAGGTGGAGATCGAGAATCCAGAGGATGACAGGGTAGTGGAAGAAGGATCCTAAGTGATAAATGTTGGAGATAGGGAGGGATTTCACAAGCTGGAGTGGAGGGGGTTGGAAGAATAAGGTTGGTAGGAGGAGGAATAGTTGGTATAATGAACGATCAGGTGTCACGTGTATCGAAATGAACCAAGATTTACTATATATATAGATTTTATAAAAAATTTTGAACGAAAATAATTTCAATGGAACAAAATATTTAATTTAAAAAAACATTATACATATAAATAAATTTTTCAGGAAATTTTATTTTTAAATTAAAATTTTTTCAATTATATTATTTAAATTCCTTTTATTTTAAGTTAATTTTTATTAAAATATTATGATTAAAAATTTCATAAAAAAATTTATACTATAATTTGTGGGTTGAAATTCCCATATAACTCAAATTTTAAATTAGTAGTTAACTCTAAATTCATATAAGTTTTAAATTATAATTTAGATTTAAATGATATTTATCACACACACAATAGAGTTTATAGAAGATGTCAGTCTCTAAAAAAACATTCCATAGAGTGAAATAAAAAAACTAAAATTTTATTTTCGTGAAATCACATTATGAAAACTATAGATTTATTAGGGAATTTTAGGAACTCACGACATGTCAACCCGAGGGGTTGTTCCACTAAAACGGCCAAAAATTCAGTTTTTGTAATATACAATGCTATGAAAATTATTTCACTTTTAAAACCATATAAAACAATATGCAATTGGATTGACATGTTATTAAAGCTATCTTAGAATTATTTTTGAAATGTGTGACTGGATTTTTCTTCAATCCGACGTGTGATGTGCTCAAACGAACTAAAAAAAGAGTTTTTAGAAAATGATAGTCTTTATAATGCACACTGCAAGCGCACACCAACCAAATGAGATTTTATTACAATGAGAACACATGGAAATAACCATATATTGGTTTTATAATTTTATAAACCGACGCTGCGTCAAACTAAGATGTCCTCTTCCCAATATGACAGATTACATAGTTTTTGTAATTTAAATGCTAAAATGTTTTTTAAACTTTTAAAAGCACATAAAAAGATCTAAAATTGTTTTGAGATCATGAGATATCTATCTTATAATTATTTTTATCTTTTTCTTGTACATGGATACTCAATCTGATGTGTGATGTGATCGAACAGACAAAATAAAGAGTTTTTTGAAAATGATGGTTCATAAAAATGTATGCCACAAAGTGTAAGCAATACAAATGATCTCAGAATGATATATAATAAGAGAAATACAACATTAAAAGGTTTTTTTTAATTTTAGGAACCAAGGGAATTTAATATCTAGGATTCATTTTCCTAAAAAATTTGAAATTGCAGTTTTAGTAATTTAAAACACAAATTTGTGCATTTGAGCATATCACCTGTCACATTGGAATGCCATCTTCTCTCACACATGATAAATAAATATAAGTTATTTTTAATATGATTTAATTTTAATATTAGATATTTTTCAATGGTTTTATCTTTCAAATACATGTTATGGTGTTTTGAATAACTGAAACTACATTTTCAGCCGTCTTGGGAAAATGACACATCGGTTTGACACACCTTTGTAACCTAAAAATAAAAAATAAACATAATGTTATTTTCATGTGTTTTGAATTAAATAAAAACTCTTTTTTCTTTTCTAAACACTATGTTACAAATTTTTAAACAAATTCGTTTTCTAAAAACTTATTTTTTAGTTCTTTTTAGTACATCACATTTTGGATTGGGGCGACATGTACTCAAACATGTCAAAATATTTCAAATGAAATATTTCATAAGATATCGCATTAATTATTGAACTTTTTATATGGTTTTAATACTAATATTTATGTGTTTTCATTTTGAATTAGTGAAATTGTATTTCTGGTAATCTCAGGTAAAATAAATCTAAATTTGACGTGCCATCTATTCCTAAAATTCAAAATATAATCTGTGGTTATTGTACTATGGATTCATAGTAATATCAGATCATTTTTACCTATTTAGCTTTATGGTGGACATTTTTAAAGACCTCTAGTATCTAAATACACATTATTTAGATTTTTCAAACACATCGCATGTTATGTTGATGCACCATTTACTTTTACACATCAATAATAATTGTAAGATATTTTTCATAAGATTTCACACAATTTAAGATTGGTTCCTATGCTTTGAAGAATCAAATTCATGTTTTAGAATTTTAAATTACTAAAATTGTGTTTTCAGTCATCTCAAGAAAACGACATCACAGATGACATGTTGTCATTCACTAAATTTCCAAAATCAATTTACGGTTGTTGTCTAGTGATTTCATAACAACCCAAGCTTATTTGGTCTGTTTGTACTCTGTGGTAGAACTTTTTAAAGTCCATTCTTTCCTATGAACTCTTTATATAGTTAGTTCGAGCATTTCACATGTCATATTAATTGGACATCTGATTGTATGTCATAATATTCATTAAAATTTGAATTATAATTTATAATTTATAATCTTTTAGAGATATCTACTAATTTAAGATTACTTTTATATGATAATTTTATCTAGTTAAATAAGGTAATAAAAATCCATATGAAATTTAAAAAACTAAATGCATAAATAAAAATTAATAGAAATTAAATATAATGTAAAAAAATAAAAACTAAAAAATTTTAATTACCGATTTTTTTTAAAATAATTTATAAATAAAAATTTGTTTTTTTAAACAAAAATATTATGTTATATTAAAAAAATTTCAACATATTTAACAAAATTCATTTTATTTTTCACAATTTTATATATGTGTAATCCATGTTTTATGTTTCATTTACATTGGTGTTTTAGTTTTTATTTTATAGGGTTTCAAAGTCACCGAGTTGGAAAATTATTACGTTTTAAGTAGGTTACATTGTAGGCCTATAAAAAATAAACTATTTGAAAGATTTAAATTAAAATTAAAACATGTTTTAAATATATAAATTTTTGTTTTTAAAATAAAAATAATTTCAAATATATAAAAAACCAAAAATAATTTGCACGACAAAATATTTATTGATTTAAAAAATACCATTTACACAATAAAATATTTATACGCATATAATATAATATAAATAAAATCTACATAAAATTTAAAACATCTACTATGAAAATAAAAAATAATTAAAAATAAAGGAATTCCAAAAAAAATAATGACAAATTTTTTTTAATTTACACAAAAAAAATTAGTTGTGAAAATAATTTATACGTATAAATGTTATGTTTTGAAAAAAAAATTGTGTGGTTAAAATTGTTTGTATTAAATTTTTTTAAAATTTCTTTGTAAATATTTCTTATATTTTTAATTCAGGTTTTATGTTTTACTTCAAATAGTATTATAGATTATATATTATAGGAATTCAATCTCACAGACATGAAACATTATTATGATTCATTTAGGTGAAAATGGAAGCCAATGGAATTAAAACTATTTGAAAAATCGAAATGAAAATCAAAGCATGGATTCAAAATATAATAAATAGTTGAAAATAATTTTTTTAATAAAATAAAAAATCAATAATTATTTATAGGACACAAAAATTATTGATTTAAACCACCAAATTTTCTATTCAAAAATTTTATGCACATAACATCCTATCCATTTAATTTCCCCCAATGATGAGAGCAGTGGTCCTTGGTTTCTCTTTGGTTTTGAGTTACCAATCTTTTGATTGATGTGTTCCCCTACCACTGTCTCTCAATAATATTCTTCGTATGGGTGATTTTAGGCTAGTGTCTCTACTTCTCCCTCTGTTTCCCTGATCAACCCCCAATCACCTTGGCTCTGTGCATCCTCGCCTATCAGAAAGTACAAAAAGCCTATTTCTCACATTCTGTGATGGACACACCTAATTTGGTCCCCATATAAATTTACCACAATCTGAGGAAATAATTTAATGTTTTCTCACTATTGGAAAAATAAAAGGAGCCGGATGTAGTAGAAAAAAATTATGACAAATTTTGATTTGACAGATGAGGATTTTAATGGCATATAAGTCCATTATAAAGAGTTCTTGTAATATATACTCTCTAAACAACATTCTTCAATCTATTTGGTGATTTTAGGATAGAGTGGTTATATGAGATGTTGGATAAATCCTCTAGGATTTACAATTCATTAATGAGAGTGACAAATGGAAGGTCCTCTTTAGGAGGCCCTGATCTTTTGATAATTACATCATGTTGATGGACGATCTGGAAAATGATTGAGTGCTATTGAATTTATCCTTAACTAAATATCGTTTTTGGATTTGAATCGTGGTTGTCCCATTCTGGGGGAGTTCAAAGCATGTTCTAAAAGATATGGGGGGTCATATAGGTTCCTTCATGCAATGGGATCTATCGGACCCCATACTTTGGGCCACTCCGTGATAATTATGATGATGATCAATGGGGATTATCTTATTCTGTGGGGTACATTCCTTGCCTTATATTACACAACATTGTGGGTATCATGTGAGCATGAAAAATTTCCCATTTTCTATTTATTTTGTGGATGCATTGTCCATGAGGAAGATGATTTTGGTTTTAAATAAGATAATGAATTTGGTAAGATCAAAATTCAATTTGGCCCTTGGTTTTGTGCCAAAAATCAAGGGACATCCTCTGTTATAGAATTAGAAATATCAAAATATAGAGACATTATTGTCAAAGCCCACACAGTGCATTCCGTAGATAGATATGATAACATCAAAATTCTACAGTATCCCACTTGCTTCTAGACCACAAAAATCATTTCCATATGCCCGATATTCCATGGCAATTTCCACAACAACAAAAAATACTTAGGCCAACCTAAATATATTGACATAGAACATATATGTTGTAAAAAATCCCCAATGCCAATTGATATTATATTTTATTGGTATTAATTTTAAGTAACAACACTTGTCTTTAAATATATATTTATGTGTTGATATTTATTGTTTAACACCAATAAATATTTTACCTAAAATTAAATATATTACTTTACCATATCAACACTAACCTTTTTTTCCAACAAAAGAATCTAATATAATTAATTTTTATTACCAATAGATTTTTTACCCTTATAAAAATCCATCATAATAAATTTTTCAATAAAATAACATATATTACCAAAAAATTATATATATATATTTATTTAAATAAATATTATAAAATATAAATATCATAATAAAATATTATAATCTTATATTTTCATTGAAAAGTTATTTGTTTGTGATAGAATAAATCTATATATGTGATAAATAATTGATTATATATATATAATTTAAATATATGTATATAATATGAACTTTTTCATTATATATAAATCTACATCTATACTGATGATGTAACTTCTATATCACACATAACTCATCCATTAAATTGTTTCCCTCCAAACCGCACACTTATTTCTCCACATATCACCTATCACAAAGCCACTCATTTTCCAGAATCTCCTCTATGCCTCACCATACCAAATATACAAGATTCTTTTCAAACATCATGTCATTTATCCACAACATAGAAGTATGACTTCCTTCTTGATGTATCTTCTTCATTGTACTGAAATCAGGTGGTTGTTGTTATTCTCTTATCCTAATATCACACGGGCACCCCGAGAATCCTGTAACCCTGTTTGAATTATCAACTTCTTCTTGAATGTATTAGGTTACCAAGATTTTTTCCATCATTTTGAGTCCTATTTTTTATTCCATGGTACATGAATCCAAAGTTTGATGCCCTAATTTTGATTCCCTAAATTAATTTTCACTCAATCATTGGTTGGGTTCTTTAATATCTCCTCATTTCTTGCCGTGTTTTTAGGATTGTTCCACTTTTTATCTTCTCTACTAGTATTCCATTTTTCATTCCATAACATTATAAAATTAATATTACAATTTTAAACAATATACTCAGTACTACACTTTAAATAGATGATTATTCCCTGAATATTACTATCATTTCTAGTACATTCATTTCCATTTTCAATATTTTATAATTCGGAGAAAACCATACCATTATTGTTATAACTTCAATCACTATTTACAATATTTATTTACCCATACTTGTTTCCTTCTCCAAATATATTATATGTAAAAAAATTTAATTATCTTGATTTTGTGGTACTCCTTTAAATACTATATTTAACAACTTTTTCATTGATGCCCCCATTTCTCATCTTTATGGGTATCAACTTCTCCTACATTTAAGCTATAAACCTTATATTATCTTTTCCAAATGGAATTCTGCAACATAGTTTTTTATTGCAGATGGGTTTTGTCCCTTTTCTCCTTTACATAATTAATTAAAAATTAATTTTTGAAATCCATTTGATGCATGATTTTAGTATTCCATACTATAAAACATTTATATTTTATATTTTTCCTATAAAAAATGTAAACATTTTATATGAACACCTTAAATTCAAATATAATGATTATATTTTCATGTTTATGAGCACTACATATATATATTTCAACTACACAGTGTAACCACACTACATAAACACTTTTTTAATAAAATGACTGTGTTGTACTGTTTTTCATACCACAATTCAGACATGTCACATGTGGATATCAACAACCAAAACACATCTAAAGAGTTTATATTAAAAATAAAATCATCCATGTTTCAGTAGATAAATGATTCACATATATGTCATTCTAACATTTACTTGTATACTATAAAGAATATGTTTCATTATTTTTTCAATTTATTCCATTATTAAATGAAAAGTAATTTTTTCTTTCTATATCAACTAACGTGTAAATTTTTCATTCTTTATTAAATTACTTGTACTTCAATTATTAACTGACATGTATATGTTTTATTAATAATTTGAAAAAAAATGTTTTGTTATTTACATAAATTACATTCATGTATATAGTGGAACATCAAACAATAAAAATTCAGAAGTTGTACTCATTATTACAACTTCATCAACTAGAAACCCTATGGTATAATATTCTAATATGTTCTTCAATTAAAAATTTCAATTATTCATTACCATTTATCGTATAAAACATTTATGTTCACACTGTAGTATATTATATGCACATATCAAAGAGTTACTTATACTGATACCCTTTGGAGAAAGTTATTACTCAATACATAATGATTTTCAATACTCTTCAATATTGAACTATAATATTAAGAAACTTATATATATACAATGTAATATTTAAATAGTGAAAAATTCTCATAGAACTTGCAAAGACACTCAAAATATGTATCATTGGGAGAAAATTCATGTATTACCTACATCGTGAGAAATTCTATTTCAGTGGTCTTCATTTTTTATTTCTATTTATATGATTTTCCTCAATCATATAAATAAGATGATGCTCATTCGGATAAATAGGTACCAGTAACATCAATTACTCATGAAGATGCCAACATTGTGAACAAAATTAGATAATCCAAACAAAACATACTTTATTTTTTTTAATCTCAGTGAAGAGTAAAAATAATGACAATATTGATAATAAAATCGAAATTAAAACTAGATACACACTCTCTTTCTTATTGAGTTTTGAAGCGGCCTTACTTTCTCTTGAAACTAATAAAATTATAAATACTTTCATGAAGTGGACTGAAAACCATTTCCCTTCCAGATCACTAGATAAGACACTATTTCCATCATAATCACTAGAAAATAAATCAAACAATATGAAAACAATCAACTATCAAATGCAGTTCATATATTCATAATATTTGAAATAGTCCCTCAAATATATCTTCTCCAATTATTTTCTTTGAGAATATCACCGGTAAGATTATTTCCCATTACAGTTCAGTTGCATGTTAGTAATAATAATTTCATGTTCTATGTAGCACATAAATGTTAAAAGACAATTTAATAAAATATTTTAAATAGATTAATAGAAAATCTTATGATTTGATTAGAGGGAATTTAAAAAAGGTTTTTATTATGGATCCATTGATATAGATTTATGTCAGGACTCTGTAGTGAAAAAAATGTGGACCTTCAAGATTTTATTATTCCTTTCTTGAAACCCCTGGAGCTCAAAAGAATAATTAAACTCGACCTAACTAATATGTATTTCTCAGAACTAATATGTATTTATTAAATCATAAGTTTAAGAACTAATATTAGTTAAGAACATACATTTATTCTGATCAATACATATTATATTAGGGGATATCTATGTATTTTTATCTATACACATTACTTATGTGAAAATGCTATGATCTTACATTGAGAAGTAATATGTGTCCGGTGAAAAAAAGTTATATCGTGATCAATATATGTGTGTCAGAACAAGTATTTCTTTTAATAAAAAATCCAAATTCGTATTATATTTGAATTAAAATTACATATTACATTTATTTTTTTAGTCCATATTTGATATTAAATGTGTAGAATGAATATAAATCTACCAGAATAATATATACTGATTATAATAATAGTTTAGAACATATTTGTATTTTGATAAAAAAATATTATAAAGGTCAATTATATATTCTCAAAAAATAAGTATTAATTCAGAACTGATATTAAGATACAATATATTGGTATTAGAACTCAAATCACATATATTGTAATATTAATTCCGATATCACAATATTTATTTTGATACATGTTTCACTATTTATTTGATTGGATAATAATATATGTTGTATCACAATATATTCAAATTAATCACAGCATTAGTTTGTAACTAATATTACCTATATATATGTTAATCAATACATATATATTATACACATATCAAAACTGAAATGAAATATTAAAATTTCTAATATGAAATAATATTAAATATTTATAATTAATATTATGATTTTTTAAAATAGATATATTCAAAAATATATATAATAAGGTGTCATCATAATAATGTACTAATATAAGTTTTTGAAAAACTAAATCAACATTAATATTAGATTTGATCTACATGACACTAAAAATTCAAAAAAGTTATTATTTTAATTTAAAACATCAAATATAGATATATATTATATAATAATGAAATCAAATCCAAACATATTCATATGAAAACTTGTATATGAATAGTAAATTGGTTCACATGCTGCCTATAGAAAACTATCTCATCAAATAAGAAAATTAGTTTGATAAGAATGTTTGTAATCATATTTATTTATCTTTTATATTAAGTTTAATAATTAAATTTTTATTGTAATCAATTTCATAAATATTCGATTTTCAGTTTCATGATATCATTAACTTTAATAATTTTTTTCATTTAACAAATGATATATGTTTTATATTAACATATTTTTGGTATTTTATTCAATATTTTGAACATGAATCTTCCATATATTGAATGTGTAATCTCTATTATACATTTAATTACATAAATTTATTTATTCATTCTTCATCTAAAAAAAATTTATTGAATGTAGAAAATTTTTTGGTTGATTCTGATGATGTGGATGCAACTAAAACTGGAAAAATGAAAATGATTTGGATTCTTGTATTTTAAGAAACAATGATATTAAATATACCCTTTCTTCTTATTCCATTATTATTTGTAATATATGAATTATAAACATTCAAAATATATATTCTTTTGTGTAAGTTAATATATATAAAAGATTAGTTTCATGAAATTGCCCGAGAAAAGTACTTATTAGGTCTCATTTTCAATTTGAAAAGGTCTATCAACACTTTCTTTTGAAATATATGTATTGAATTCTTAAAGTCCTCATTGTGCAAAAAAAAAATTCAACATTTTAGTTAGGTTTCATTTTCAATTAAATGTAATGTCATTCTCAATTGATAGTTGTGTTACTAGATTACATAATTTTTAATTATGTGTCATTGTCAATTGAAATTATTGACATTCCTAATAACTTGTGGAAATTATTTATATAATATTCTTGTTAATTTGTATCATATGCTGTTATTTTAAATTATGGTGGCCTTGTTTTTTCTATTTTTTTATACCGGTTATCTTCGTATGAAGGTCATTAGTTATTTTCTTATTGCAGTCACTAGATATTATAGTTATTTTTATGTTTTTGTATTTAATGGTTATTTTTATGATCATGTTTTATGAATGTCGTTGTAGTAACTGGTTATACCTTCTTTTTGTGTCCACTATTTTGATAATATTTTAGATGATGATATCATCCATCATTATTTTTATATCATTTCATTAGATAAAATCTGTTTTTAAGGATAACAATTGGGTGCTCAACATGATTATCATGATGGTGGTTTCCTAAAGTGAGGGGAGCAGGTGTTAGGTGTGGCTTCAAACATAAAAATATGTTCCACATCAATCAATGGGATGGTGGGGGTGAAGGTGTGCATGTCCGATCCACTTTTTCATATGATATCTTATGTGTTTCCGTTGGGGATTCTAGATCTAGTTGCTTTTGTGGATGAATCACATCATGTAGAGAACATGGTTTCATGTTAGATCCACTCAAGGTTTCTTTATCATTTCTATTACTTGGTGAGAATTACGGGATTTTTTTAGTGGATTGGTGTTAACATTAGAGGATAGTAGGGTACCTTTTATAGAATTCCAGTGGTTTGTGTCAAATACATGGATCATGTCAAGCCACCATTTTTTTCTACATTTTAATTCTTGGGATCATGTTTAGTACTATTTGTGTAGGGGGTTCATGATATCACTGTTAGCTTATTAAATATCCAGTTTCAAGTAATTGCAGGTATTCCCATTTCATAGTTCATGAATTCTTCCATGTGTTTGTCTATTAAAAATATTCCAACATTATACATAACCTTATTTAAATTCATTTATAAAGGTGGAGTGATTGGGTTTTTTGCTTATGTATCCTAGTGGACATGATGTTAGAGATTGTATAAATTTTGGAGTCATCAAAGACTCTCCTAATGTCATTATCAGAGTCAATCACATCACACATGCAATATGGTGGATTACTCCCACACGTGAAATGGAACCTTTATTTTCAGTAGATTAATTTATTCTTATTTTTTCTTGTATATTTTAGATATTATACAGTTAAAGTGAATTTTGTGTTTATCACTATTTTTATATTCTAGTATACTCAATGATGTGTTTGCTAAAAAATTTCTAATGGTCTAGTTGGTGAAATCTTGATTTTTATGTTGGTTTATTTGTAATATTTTATTTCTAGTTTCTTCTGTACAGGTACTGAGACAGTAGTTTTCATGCATTGATTTTCGTTTTTTTTGGATGGTTATGCTAAAATCATATTGTTGAATCATTTATTTATGCCATTGGTATTCTTTTTGAGTTCTATATTAAAGGATATTTCACATGATATTAAATTTTTTAATGTTATTTCTTAGATTAAACTGAATCAATCTGGTGTTCTCTCTAAATCATACTTTGCAACTTCATAATGTCCATCCATAATCATGAAAATGACGTTTTTTTACCTTAGACCATTAGCATTATGTGTGAACATTGTGGAAAAAATCCAATTATAATTTATGTTACGGCATATTTTTCTCTTAAAATGGATTCTAGAGCTCATATCTTAGTCAAGCCTCCTTTTGATGGATAAATTTTATATCATACTAGTCTAACTGAGTGTCTGTACTTTTTTGAGATCTATGGATTAGATTACCATGATAGATGGAAGGTACCTCTTTGCAAAATTCTAGTTCCTATAACAAAACCCATTATTGTTATATGTCTCTCTCTAAACATGGAAAACTACTAGGATCAATCCATAGCTACTATAATGAAATTTTCGAATTTTATTACTCTTTTAATTTCTAACGTGTTTTCATTTATTTATTAGCATCTAATTGATGTAATTAGATTTCTTCAATACACTATTTTGCAGGTGATTTTATGTGATAAAACAACTTGTTTCATTCATGATAATGTTGGATAATTTTTTGAATCAAAAAGTAGGAAAAATAGGAAATTTTTATGAGATTTATTGGTTTTTATGTACCCAATTTTTTCCTTCTCAATTTCTTAAATCTATGTATTTCATTTTTTGGGCCTTCATGCCACTGGTTTGGGCCTACGGGTCTTCAGGGCCTTCGGTTCATCAAAAGCCTTCGCACCACATGGCCTTCGGGTCACGTAGACCATGGAGTAGCCTAGTTCACACAGAAAAATCCCCAGAAGAGGATAAGAGCAATAGGAGTAGTAGCCACTAGATGCAGAGCTAACCGGATTGGACGAATGAGAGGGAATGGCAGCCGCCATCAGTACCAGGCACCATGCATATTTGTATGGGGAAATACTAGCTGATCAGAAATTCAATGTGGGAGCTAGGTGATCAGTGACACAAAAAGAAGGGGAGGGGCCGTTCAAGTGGGATGGGCCTACAGGTCATGTAATGGGCATGGTATGCCTCTGGGCCTTCGGGCCATGTATTTTAGGTTTGTCAGGCCTTGTGCCTTGGACCTACGGGTCATGTACAGGTTCCCCTTAAACCTTTAAAATGGGTATTATACCTAATAAAATAAATAATAAGGCCTTCATTCCATTTAGGGCCTATTAGAGGGTGTTATGAAAGAACTTTAGAGAAAGTAACAATTAGCCTACCAGGATTGGTGATAGAGGATTTCAATCAAGAGATGACAGTTCTGGATGAATTTAGTCAAGAGATGGCATGGATAGTGTGGGTTTTGGGGTAACAAAAACATATATGGACCTTCGTTTTTGTGTTTTTATGGTCTTACCAATCAAATTCGACTATTTATTGTTTCATTGTGTACTAAATTCCATTATTAGTATAATTAATTTTTTTCTAAGTTTAAACATTTAAAATCCCAGGTAAATAAAGAATATAAAATTTTAATATTTATTAATATTTTTGAATAAAATATTAATTTTTCTTTAAATGGATTCTATTGTTTATGGTATACATGATACACAACAATGGGTTTCTTTGAAATATTACGATGCACACAACATTGAGTCATACTGAAAAATAATAACATAATATTATTATTTTAAATTGTAGATAAAGCCTAGTCATTGTAATGGATGAAATGACCCAAACTAAATACAATATAACTATACATGTTTTTTAATTTTTTTTTACATTTATCCAATATATTTTAGAGGCTTAAAATAAGAATGAATACGATTTTAAGCATAAATACTCTTGTATTCTGTAAATGATCAATTTACCACCGTTTGACGGTGAACCATTTTTAAATATAATTTTTGTAACTTTTATATTTTTATTTTAAAAAATAAAAATCTTCTTTAGAATTGGGACATTAAAATTTACATGGGACGAAATTTTGGTATTTTTCTGATAATTTTCATTTTTTAATGAATAGTTCAAAATACAACATTTTAATTCAAAACAATATTCTAATGTAATTTATTAATATGATTTGATTATCTTTTTAAATGTTTTTAAAGTGTAATTTGATAATATTTTTACCATTAAATCCAATTTTTTCATTGGATGTAATTTACCTTGAAATTGGACATAAACAAGTGTCAATATTTTGATAGTAAGTATTTCTTAAAAACACACTTTTTGTTTTGACAATGGGAATTAATTTAAAATTAATTCTTTCCACTTCTGTGTTTTGAATTTTGAAAAATTTATTCTATATTTTTAATAATCAGGTTCTAATTATGTTAATATGTACCTTTATTTTTAAATATTTTAAATATTTACTTCAGTATATATTTTATTTACCATGGTTAAATGCTAAATCACGTAAATAAGGGTAAAAAATAACATTATAATAATATTAAATTACTCTAAATGTGTTCTAATACTATTGGGTGATACATTCCTGACCATGGGCATCGTTGTGTAGATTTCGGGACCCCATGGAGCCACTTAGGAGTGATAATGACACATTATAACAATTAATTTAAAGACAAAAATGACATAAACATATATGTTTTAGTAAAACATTTTTTACATGGCATTATATAAGTTATGTATTTGACTATATTAATTAATTTTATGGCTAAATTTTTTTCCTAAATCATGTTATTTGTTCTATAATTTTTATACCTCGAATAAATAAAATTATTTGTGACATAATAATGATACAGTGTTTATCTCATTAATGAATGATTTAAATAAATAAAATTATAAATAATTAAAACAATATCCAAAACCTATCCAATTATTATATGATCATTCTACTTATAACATGAGGCATCTTATATTCATCTATAATGTGTTCTGGACCTTTATAAACCAAGAATAGTTATATAATAATATAATATTTTGAAACATGGTAAAAGAGACCCTCCTTCCACTTATAAATATCCCTCACCTACAACCCATTACTCACACCTCTCAAGCCACTTGGATCGTCCAAAATCCAACCAATTAAGCTCTCTATATCCCTATATTCCTCTTAAATCCTTCCCCTAGCCATTAGGCAATTCAAGTAAACCTTTTGGTTCAAACCAAAGGGGGATCCCCGATTTAAAGGTAATTTCTTCTCTTAACTTCTTTTATTTTATTTTACTTATCCAACCCCCTAAACTCTATTTATTGCGTTATTTTATAACAAAACCATTATCCTCAATATACTAGGTTGTCATTATGAAAATATTTCTAACTACACTTCCACACATCTCCATATAATGTATATGAACATACTGTTTCTGTGGATGACGAACTACTACTTCACGAAACGATGATTTTTCAAATATCTCCAACCGCCTCTCATTGTGGACATTATAGTAGAACATTATTTATATGTGATATATATTATATTCATATTGTATCTATACTTATTTATTTTTAATTTATATCATACCTTTATGGTTTTCCTTAATTAGTAATATGATAATTTCATTTGAACTAGTGTGGAATACCTCCCTTCAAAGTGATATGAATCATTTATACCATACATGGAATGTATAAATGATGGAGTTACTGATATTATATAAAATATTATACTGGAATTATAATACATCAATGTATCATTATGTTTTAATTCCATTAAAATAGGAAATAGAAATTAAAGTATTGTTAATGCGTACGTACGACTTACCATCTCCACGAATAGTGCATTTCATTTCTTATCTCCAAATGTTATTTATTATTATAAATACATATATATAAAAGATATATATTATATATATGATATCAAAATAATTAATATCATTCAGTAGAAAATGGAATTTTTACCACATGAAAAACTTGTAATTATAAGATGTTTATTTTTGACTCTAGATTCAAATATTGGCAAAATAACCATTGTTAACTTAAATGATTATATAATGTTTATATCCTGGTAATAAGTGATATAAAATGAATTATAAACCATAAAAAAGTTTTCAATCATGTATAAATTATCTTTAGTTTTTTATTCATGGGATTAAAGAGCGATCGAGTCAAGTCGGATATGAGGTAAGGGACTTCGTCTCAATCTCCTCTAATTGAGGAATATTTTGATTTATACATGAAATTTTTTATACAGTTTATAATCCCATTTGAATTTTCATTTCATTCCAAGGGAATATTTTTTCTATAAGGTTTTTTATTAAATGACAAAAAAGAATGTTTCTTTTTAATGTAAGCACTGGCAATGACCTTTTCCGCCGCCAAGAGTAACATTTGATCATCAGCTTCCCTAACAAGCTATATTGTTTTTAAAAGGAAAATAAACACCATATACACTTTTAAATATTTTGATATTGAAAATGGTTTTCATAAAGGATTTTTTATGTCAATATATTTAAATAATATTTTTTTTAAACTTGTAAATGTTTTCTTTCCTCTATGTTGGTTTTATGTGTTATCAACATGTTATGGTTCTTGGGAATTACTTACGTATATGGGTGGTTCCATGATAATCCTAGGGTGGGTGATCCCAATATAGCTCTCTAATGCATTGGGTAACATGATTGAGGTAAACTTTAATGTTTCACAAAATAGATTTATGGAATATACTGTGCCAATTATTCCAATGTAACTCCTTATATAGCTGTGATAATAACAATGTAAGTATGATATGGATGCCACAAGTTACCTTTATGATTTATGATTTCTATTTGTTATTCATAAATATTATGGTTTCATGAAGTATGAGCTTATTCATGGTATTTATTTATGGACTAATGTTATCTTTCTTTATTTTATTATCCATACAGAGCTTTTTATGCTCATCCCATGTTTTGAAATGTTTTTCACATGACATAAAGATGAATAAGGTCCAGGATGGGATCAAGGAAAAGTTATGTTTTCTAAAACATGGAACTAGTCATGACACTTTTTTGAATAGTATTTATTTTTTGAAAATAATGGAAACTAAATAGAAGTGTCTACTTTGTAATATTGAGATGTAATGTAATAGTTATGGCCTAATTATCTAAAACTATAAACCTGAAAATATCCTCAATGCGAATTAATCATTTATTTAATTATTATGTAAATTTTTTAGGTTGAGTCATATTGTTGTCATCAGAGGTTGGTTTAGGAAACATTAGGAGTTAGGATATTGTTAATTTAATATCCATAAATTAATTTATGGCATGATTTAAATGATATAGCTTTTATAGATTACCATATTGCGTCGCCTAAAATATTTCTTTGTTCAGAATGTTTTTCCATAGAGGAAACATGGAAACTATGATGGGACAACATCATGAGGAAGAAAACCTTCCAAATTAGCATCCTGAGATGGTCGGAATCATAATTGAATAGTTTGTTGTAATGATGTCATAGTTGAGTCAGGATATAAATGGGGGTGGTTTCCATGCATGAAATCAGACAGATTAACCACAGAGGAATATGTCAGTAGTGGAGTATTTCATGAGGCAACATCCCCCATCATTTAAAAGATCATCTGATATTGTCCGAGATGAAGAGTGTATTAAAGCATTGGAAAATATTTTTTATGTCATTGGGTTTTTAGAAAATCAAAAGGTTAGTCTTTTTGTTTACCGTTTTGAAGGTGAAGCTGATCCGTGGTGGTCGACGGTGAAAAATATCAGGGACAATGAAGAGATTGATTCTCTTGATTGGTATGAATTAAAAATGTATTTTTGTTGTGAAATATTTTCCTAGGGTGTTTCATCTTAGTATGGATAAAAAATTCCTAGAATTGAGGAACGAGTATGACTCAGTGTCTACTTATGAAACAAAATTCAATCAACTGGAAAGGTATGATCAGAATTTTATACGAGATATTAATAGTAAAATCAACAATTTTTACTTGGGATTAAAGCCAAATTATCGAAGGAATTTAGCTTCTTGTGAGTTCAATAGTTATGAAAAACATGTTCGATATGTGGAGAAGGTGGAAATAGAGTTTTTTGTTGATCAGGTATTCTTTGACAAAAAACAGAATAAGTGTTCGAGGTGGCAGACGAAAGAGAAGAACTCTTCAAAATAGTCTGATGGTAAGAAACAAAAGTTTACAGTTTTTGAATATTTTTTTAAAATGCACACATGGGAATGTCTTTTGAATTCTATTATGTTCAATCGATGTGGTAAAATGGGACATAAGGCTCATAATTTCACTAAAAATTAAGGTCAATGGTAAGAAAAAATCTGATTTACAATCAGTTTAATGTTTTAAGTGAAATGAAATGGGTCATTATGAAACGTAGTGTCCAATGAAGAACTAAACTGAGAGAATGAAGCTTGACTACATGTAGAAAGGGGTGGGAAATACTTTTCAACTACTTCAGTATATGTTGGGCCATCAAATGAAGCAGTATCAGGTACACTGCTTGTTTGATTAGATTATGAAAATGTTTTGTTTGATTTGGGGTCTACACATTTGCTCATTTCTGTTATGTTTTCTAGAAAATTGGGAATTTCATCTCATGATATGAATCCAAACCTTATGTTAAAAACTCCAAGAAGAAAATTTTGGGACAAAAAAAATTATAATAACCGTCATTTCCTACTGTATGGAAATAATCTACCGGAAAACCTTATGGTTTTGTCTCTAGTAGAGTTTGATGTTATGTTGGGTATGGATTGGTTTTCTATTTTTCATGATAAGATTCACTGCAGAGCTAAAGTGTTTTCTTTTCAGAAAGGTTTTATTTTTTTTACAAGAATTAATCCTTACTTTGGATAACATATCATGAAATTGAGAAACTTGTAAAAGATGGAAATCAATGTTACCTTGAACATACCGTTGAAAACAATGGAATTATTCATATTAATGATGTGCTTGTGGTAAATAAGTACCTTGATGTTTTTACTAATGAGTTTCCTCGTATTATACTAGATCGTGAAGTTGAATTTACTTTTTACTTAGTTCATGTTGTTATGCCAATTTCAAAACTCCCTTATCGAATGGTTCAAATAGAACATTTTCAGTTGAAGAACCAATTATAGGAGTTATTAGATAATGGTTTCATTCATCCAAGCACATCACCATGTGGTGCTCCTGTCTTTCTTATTAAAAATAATGATGGTTCAATGAGGCTTTTCATTGATTATAGAGCATTGAATAACATTAATGTAAAGAACAAGTATCATTTTCCTCATATTGATGATTTCTTTGATCAGCTCCTAGGAGCTAAGTATTTTTTGAAGATTTATCTGAGGATGGGGTACCATAATTTGAATGTAAAGCAAGAATAGATTCCAAAGACCGCATTTTTTACTAGATATGGTAATTATGAATTTGTAGTTACGCCTTTTGGGTTAACCAATGCACCTGCTATATTCATGGATCTTATGAATATAATTTTCTGTGAGTTTTTGGATAAGTTTGTTGTCAGGTTTATTGGTGATATTTTTGTTTATTCCAAAACTAAAGAGGAGCATGAATGACATTTCAGGGTTATCTTGCAAACCTTAAAAGAAAAGAAACTCTTTCGGAAATTCATAAAGTGTGATTTTTTGAAAACAAAAATTTAATTCCATGGTCACATTATTTCAAAAAATGGCATAACTGGGGATTTTGTTAAAACAAAAGTTGTTGAAAATGGACAAGACACATAAATATAACCAAGATACGTAGTTTTCTTGGTTTAATAGGTTATTACAAAAGGTTTTTTTGAATGTTTCATGGTTATCTAGTCCAACGACTATGTTAACTTGAAGATGTGTTATGTTCATCGAGACAAAATAATGTGATGATGGTTTTCAGGAATTGAAAATAATATTGTTGGATGCTGCAGTTTTGAAACTACCTTACATAAATGGCGAGTTTGTTATTTATAGTGATTCTTCGTTGAAAGGAATTGGTTGTTTCCTAATGAATAATGGTCAGGAAATTTCTCATGTTTCATGTCAATTGAAACCTCATGAGTTAAATTACCATACCCATTATTTATAATGAGCTGCAGTTTTTTTTTCATTAAAAATTTATAGGTATAATTTGTATGGTGTAAACTGTGAAAAATAGACTGATCATAAATCATTATATATTCACTCAGAAATAATTGATCATAAGATAGAGGAGATGGATATAATTAATCAAGGATTATGATTACATGATTCATTACCATATGGGAATGGAAAATAAAGTGGAAGAATCTTCGAGTCAAAAAATTAATGCTTCATTAACCATGTTATGTTTAGAAAAAGTCAATATAATTAAAGATATTTTGAACTTTGGAATAGATGTTTCTGATGTAGGAAAGTTTTATGTTTTTTTAGGTGCCAGTGAAATCATCTCTATCAGATATAATTAAGATACTGTAGAAGGAAGACAGTGAGTTTCCAAAACAATCAGAGTAGGTTAATAAGGGTATGTTGCCTAATTTTAACATTTATAATTATTGTGTTTTGGGGTTCGGAAAGATATTATGTGTGGCTTGTGTTTTACAGTTGAAGAATGAGTTGATATGTGAAGCTCATAGTTATCTATTTCTAGTTCATCCTGGTAGTACTAAGATGTGCAGAGATAATCACGAGTATTAATGGTGGGATGGAATGAAAAGATATATTGCTGATTTTACTATGAAGTGTTTAACTTGTCAACATGTTAAAGAAGAGTGGAAGTTACCTAAATGGATGCTTCATCCATTACTTGTTCCATAGTGGAAATGTTACCATATATCCATGGAATTCATTGTGGGGTTACAGAAGACATCTCAAGGTAACAATGCAATATGGGTTAATATTGAATGATTGATTAAATCTGCTCATTTCCTTCCTATTCGAGATACTTTGCCTCTTGATCCATTTTCTCAATTTTATTTTAATGTTATATTTAGGATTCATGGAGTTACCCTCTTCATTGTATTTGATCGTGATCTCAAGTTTACTTCTAACTAAAGGAAAAGGCCTTCAAAAATCATTGGGTACTGAATTAAATTTTAATACATATTTTCATCCTCAATTAGATTGGTAGTTTGAACGAACAATTCAGACCATGGAGGATATACTACATGCTTGTTCAATATCTTATCACAAAAGTTGGGACCGACATATTTCATTGGTTTAATTTTCTTCTAATATTATTTTTCATTCTAGTATACTAATAGCTCCATTTGAGGCATTATATGGGAAGCTATGTCAAACTCAAACTTTTTGGGATGAAGTAGGTGAAAGGAAGTTGTAGGGAATGGAATTGGTAGAACATATGGCAGAAAAGGATCAATTGATTCAGAAGAACATGATAACATCTTAGAGTTTGTAGAAAAGTTATGTGGATAACCAAAGGAAGAATCTATCTTTCAAGGTAGGTGATCATGTCTTTCGCAAGGATTCACTATTGAAAATTGTAATGCATTTTTTATGAAGAGAAAGTTGAGTCAGAGGTTCATTGGACCTTCTAAAATCCTTGAAAAAGTGGGATCAGTTGCGTACTGAGTGGATTTACCTCAAATTTTATCCCATATACCCAATGTTTTTCATCTTTCAATTTTGAGAATGTGTTTTCCTGATCCATCTCATGTTTTGAGTCTAGACGTAGTTCATTTGGAAGAAAATCTCTCTTATGAGGAACAACTAGTCCAGATTTTTGACTGAAGAGAGAATGTGTTGCTGAATAAGTTAATTCATTAGGTAATTTTAATGTGGAAAAACCATATTGTTGAAGAGGAAACGTGGGAATCTGAAAATGCTATAAGGGATAAACACCCTCTTTTATTTGATGAGTGAATAAAATTTTGAAGACCCAATTCCCAAAAGGGGGAAGGATGTAACATCCCTGGTAAATAAAGAATATGACATTTTCATATTTATTAATATATGTGAATTAAATATTAATTTTACTTTAAAGGGGAATGATATGTTTGACTACATACCCGACACACAACAACGGGTATATTTTAAATCTTAGGTTGCACACAACGTTGAGTTGTAATGAAAAATAATAATATACTATTATTATTTTAAATGATAGTTAATGCCTAGATTTTGTAATGGTGAGAATTAACAGAGCTAACTAAAATATTATAACCCATTTTTGTTATATGGTTTTAAATTTATCCCATAAATTTTAGATGCTTAAAATAAAAATGAATCCAATTTTAACCATAAATACTCTAATATCCTGTAAAGGGTTGATTTATTGCCTTTTGATGGAAAACAATTTTTAAATCTAGTTTTTGTCACTTTTATATGTTCGATTTGAAAAAAATAAAATTCTTCTTTAGAATCCGGACTTCAAAATTTTATTTGGATGAAATTTTGTTATTTTTCTAATAATGATCATTTTTAAATGAATAGTGCAAAATACTACATTTTAATTCAATACTACATTTAATCTAAGTTATTTAGATGATTATATTATATTTTAAAATTTTTATAAAGTTTAATTAGATTATATTCTAACCCTTTAATAAAATTTTGGTCATTGGAAGTTATTTCACTTCAAAAATGTACATAAACAAGTGTCAATCTTTTGATAGTTATTATTTCTTAAAAACACTCATTTTTGTTTTGACAAAAGAAATTTATTTTAAATTAATTTCTACCACTTATGTATTTTGAATTTTGAAAAAATATATTCCATATTTGGAATCAGAATGTCCACATTGTATAAATAGGTAACTTTTATTTTTATACATTTTAAATATTTACATCTATAAATATTTTATTTAACATGGTTAAAATGTAAATCGGGTAAAAAATGGTTAAAAATAACATTATAATAATATTTAATTACCCTAAAATGTGGCCTAATCCTATTGGCTGATACATTTCTAACCATGGTAATCCTTGTGTTGGTTTTGGGACCCCATGGCGCCACTTGGGCGTGTTAATGTAATTTTATATTAATTAATTTTAAGTAAAGAAAAAAATGACCTAAACATATATCATTTAGTAAATATATTTTTACATGGGGTTATATAAGTTATCTCTTCAACTATAATTATTAATTTTAAATATTAAAATATTTCCTACATCATATTTTTTTATAGTTTTGATGCATCAAATAAATACAATTATTTATGACACAATAATGATGCAGTGTTTACCTAGTTAATGAATGATTTAAATAAATAAGAATATTACAATTAAAAAACTATCCAAAAAAATCCAATTCTTATTGAACTATTTTATTTCAAACATTATTCATCTTATCTTCGGCTTTAAAGAGTTTTGGACCTTTAGAAACCAAAAAATAATTATATAAAAAAAATATTTTTAAACATTCCTAAAGAGCCCATCCTCCCACTTACAAAAATTCCTCACCTATAACTCATTACTCACACCTCTCAAGCCCCTTGGATCGTCCAACCTCTGATAAACTAATCTCCATACATCCCTCTCTTCCTCCAAGAATCCTTCCCCTAGGAAGAAGGAAAATCATGTAAACCTTTTGGTTCAAAGCAATGGAAGATACCAGATTTAAAGGTAACATCTTCCCTTAACTTATATTATTATATTTTACTTCTCAACCCCCCTAAACTTACCTTATTCCTTTTTTTATAAACACACTAGTATCCTAAATATATTAGGTTGTCGTTATGAGAAGGATTGAAACTAAACTTCAACACACCTCCATCTAATGAATACAAACATACTATTTTTGTGGACGATGAATTGTTGCCTCATGAAACGATGACTGCTCAAATATCTCCAACCACCTCTCATGGTGGAAATTATGATATAATTTATATAAATTTTTTATATATTATATTTATATTGTCTTTATACATTTTTATTTTTAATTTATATAATAACTTTATGGTTTCCATAATTGGTTATATAATAATTTCATTTGAGAATGTGCAGACTACCACCCCCTCAAAGTGATATGACTCGTTAATGCCATGAGTGAATGTATAAAGGAAGGAGTTACTGATATAATATATGATATTATAATTTAATTATAATATAACTATGTATAATTAAGTTTTCATTCCATTAGAATATGAAACAAAAATTAAAGTAGCGTTCATGCGTACGTATAGCTTACTGTCTCCATGAATGGTCTGTTTCATTTATTATCATCAAATATTATGTAATATTATAAATTAATATATAAACTGGATATATATGAAATATATGATATATAAATTATAAATATCATTATAGATATAATGGAATTTTGACCACATGAACAACTTGTAATTATAAAAAGTTTATTTTTGACTAAGTACCAAATATTGAAAAAATGATCGTTGCAAACTTAAATTGTTATATAATGTATATAACATGGTACTAAGTGATATAAAAATAATAATAAACCTGAAAAAGTTTCTGAATCAATTATAAATTAACATTTTTTTATTCAGGAGATTAAAGAGCAATTGAGTCAAGTCGAACAGGAGGTAACTGACTTCATCTCAATCTCCTTTCATTGAGGCATATTTTGATTTACACATTACATTATTTTATAAGGTGTAAAAACCCCTTATACTTTTATTATCATTCAAAGGGAATATTTTTTCGACAAATAATTTTAGTAAATGACAAAAAAAAGTTTCTTTTTAATGTAAGCGCTAACAACATCCTTTTCCACCGCAGCAAGTATAATTTGATCTTTGGCTTCCTTAACAAGTCGTAATGTTTTTAAAAGAGAATTAAATACCATATAATCTTTTACATATTTTTGTATTGAAAATGGTATTGATAATGGATTTTTTATGTCAATATATTTAAATGATATATTGTGATTGAAATTTGGAAATGTTATCTTTCTTTTATGTTTGTTTTATGTGTTATGAATAAGTTATGGTTATTGGTATTTGTTAAATTATACGGCTGGTTTCATGATAAACCTAGGGTGGGTGAGCCTAAGATATATCTCCAATGCATTATGTAATGTGAAAAAGTTAAATGTTAATGTTTCTCCTAAGAGATTTATGGAATATACTATGAAGGGTATTCTAAAGTAACATCCTATGAAGTTGTGATAGCTACAATGTAAGTATGATATGGATGCCACAAGTTACATTTATGATTCAGGATTTCAATGTGGTATTCATAAATCTTATGATTTCATGAGGTATGAGCTTATGCATGGTATGTATTTATGGACTAATGTTATCGTTCATTATTTTATAACCCTTACTGAGCTTTTTATGCTCATAACATGTTTTGAAATGTTTTTTTTCACAGGACTTAATGATGAATTGAGTCAAGGATGGGATCAAGGAAAAGTCATGCTATCTAAAACATGGAACAAGACATGACTCTTTCTTTTCAAGAGTTTTTATTTTATGAAAAAAATTGAAATTGAGTAGAAGTGCCTACTTTGTAGTTTTTGAGACGTAATGTAATAGTTATGGATTAATTCTCTAAAACTATAATCCTGAAAAGATCACCAATGTGAATTATTCATTTAATTCAAGATTTTGTAATGGTTTAAGGCTAGGTCTTGATAAAACATCTAGGAAAATCATTTATGGCTTGATAATTAAAATAGGATTATTATATACGCTAAATTAATAAATATAATGATAAATTTTAATAGAAATAAAACTTTATAATATTTATTTAAATGTAATTTAAAGATATATAATATATGTTGATAATATTATTACCAATAGATATATTCAACATATAAATCCATTTCAAACACTATGACAAATATATATATTATCAGTTGGTATTATTGTAATAGAAACATTAATATTTTATATATCACAATAACATTTATCCAAATAGTTTTTAGCTATAATCTAGTGATATGAAAATTTTTGTTTGTAAAACATTTTACCAACAAAAAGTAAACTTTTACCAGAATAAATAAAACTGTTGGAAAAAGAATATTACATTTAGTGTTCATTTGTATGCTTCCAAGGATTTAAGAAACATTATATTGGAGGGATCATATCTCAAATGGAGAAGACTCCAACCCATTCAGGAATTTTTGAAGGTACGGGGGTAGTCCATTACCCTTTTACATGAAAAAACAAACCTACATCGACCCCCTATATGCTGGTATCCTTTTTCAGATAGATTATTGTGTGGATTCTATCACAATACCTCATGTGAATGTTGATGATATGGCTTGCTTGATGGTACCTAGGTCTAAAAACAATGAACATGGAAGGGGAAAATCAGTGAGGAATTCCACCCTGTAACCACTATGTTGTTCCCTAGTTGATATAAATGACCTATTAAAGCCTCTATTTAGGAGGAAAAACTCCCTAAAATATGTAATGTGGTTGGGGAAGGATTTGTTCTTGAATTATATAAGGCGGGGGATGGATTGAACCATCCCTGCCTAGTGAAATGAAAACCGCGTTTTGAAAATGTTTTGGTCATGGAAACCCTTGCTCAATTTTCATGCTTTGGAAATAGAGTTCGATTTACATCCCCGACATGGCCTTCTTGCTCGAGACCATGATAGAATTAAAATACATGAATGGTAAGGCCTTAAAATTCAGGTTCCAAAACTGCCTCTCAGTTGGCTAGTTAGGCCATGTGGGGTCCATTTCTTATTTTAGGGAGATTATCTGATGGATTGGTGGTTGGATATTCTCATAACCATTTTATCTTCTCTTTAGGGAAACCTAGGGAACCTTTATGGTACATTGTGGGTTTTTATGACTAGTTTTGTTCTAAAGACAAGTGGAAATAATGGAAGTTTCATAAATCTATTCAAAATATGCCTCATGGTCCCATGAATTTTTTGGTTGATTTCAATGAATTACTCTACCATCAGGAGATATCTTGTGGTTCTAGATAAAGTGATTCATCCATGTAGAAATTTTGTGATTTTGGGCTCCATTCTAGAATTTTGGATCTGTGGTTCCCATGGGGATTGTTCACCTGGTTCCTTGGATGTGACCTCACCTTTGTAAATCTTAAAAGTCTTGATAGGTTCATGGATTCTAAATATTGAATGAAATCATCACTAAAGTATGAGTTTACCACATTCCTCTAGTTCCATCTGATCATATCCCCATTTTTCATCATCCATAGGTGGTGTCTTTGGTAGAGAGTCATTTTTATGGATTTTTCTATGAATGTATGTGGATCCGTAATGAAAAGAATATGGAGGTGGTCTGGGATATTTGGACTTACTATCACTATCATTTCATGGATAAGACCATGTTGGTGTATTTATAGCTACAATGTTGGATCTGACAACACTATGGTAATTTCAATAAGAAGATTCTCATGCTGAAAAAAATATTTGGAGTTTATTTGAGAATTCCAATCATTGATATGAATGGTAGGATGTAATTTCATTGAAAAGTCAACTGGATTAGTCTTTGAGAGATAAGGAGTGTTATTGGTTCTCCGTATCTAGAGATTCCTTCATTAAATATGGTCAAAAAATGCAATGTTATTCTGTAAAAAAGCCTCATCTAGAAGAAAAAACCATTTCATTTCTATAGTGGAAGTCAGTGACGGCTTCTTCACATATGATAGAGTTGTGATTTGGGAGTATATTTGGTCCTTAATCAAAGATATGTTTCATTCCCATTGTTGGTGCCTACTAATGTGATCTTTTGGTCTATGTGGAGCCTAAGTTACCATGAACATGTCATTGAAACTGGAGTTGGACATGTCTGGGGAGGAAATTGTGGTAGCCCTTAGGTGAATCCACTATTCAAAGATTATTTTTTTAGATAGGTTTCGTTCTGTATTTTTAGGAAATTTTGGAATATAGTGGGTTTGTATGTTATCTCTTTGGTGTAGGGTTTATGAGCTGGTACAATTGGCATGGAAAAAGTCAGTGAAACCCTCATTGTTTTGATTAATAAAATTTATATTTCAATTCATGTATATAAATTTAGGCCTTTCAGTTAGTGAAATGTGGTATGAAATGTTTTTCCAAAGGCCCCATGTCACCACTTGGGAAAGATCTTACCTTCCATCAATTCATAAAATAAATTTTCTTTTATTCCCAATAGACTCATTATGTATAATTCTATCATGTCCCAAGAAATATTATGTTCTATAGAAACCCGCTCAACATCCAAGCAGGTGACTTTGTCCTAGAAAATGGATATTTATAAAGTTTTTGACATGGTATAATGGGATTTCATGGAAATAGTTATGTGTATGTTAGGTTTTGTCCCAAAGAGGATGAGATCAGCCATGAGTCGTTTTAGGATATTTTATTTAATATTAAGGTCAGTGTTTATCTCACAAAAAAATCATTCCATCTAGAGGCCTTTAGTAGGATTACCCTCTTTCCCCATAGTTATATATCACGGTTGCAGATGGTTTTTCTCGTCTCTTATCAAATTCAACATTGGATAGGTGTTTCAATTTGGATATGTTTTTTTAGAATTATAACCCCATTAGTCATTTATTCTTTGTCAACGAATGTCTCCTCTTTTCAAGAGAAACTCTCCAAGACTATCAGGAGGTCCTTAAAATTATCGATTCATTCCCTAATTCTTTAGGTCAACTCGTCAATTTTAGAAAATTAGATATTTATTTTTTTTTCTTGGTGTTCAAGAGGGAAGGGTAACATCAATCTCTTTTTTTTGTGGAATCAAAATGGTGGATAATCATAAAAAAATGGGCCATCTGATAGTATTATGGTGATCCAAAATTTATTACTTCATGTTTATTATTTATTAACTCCATAAAAATATTCAGGGATGGTCTGTCAAGAATATTTATATGGATGGAATATAATTTCTTTTCAAAAGAGTGTCTTAACCTGTCCCTTGCTATCTGATGTGCTTACTAAAACTCCCAGGTTATTTTATTCACCAATTCCATTAATATTTTGTGAAATTTTTCAGGTAGGGATAATGGAGAAAACAAACCGCATTGGGCTGCTTGAGAGAAGCATTGTGTTCCCAAGGATGGTGATGACATGGGTTTCATAGAATTGGGGATTATAATGACCCCTTAATACTAAAAAATGATGGAACTTACTTCAAGATCCGTATAGTTTGTGCAAGAATGTTTTCAAAGACATGTATTACCCACATGGAGACTTTCAAGCATCGATTCCCCGCTGTAGACCTTGTGCTTTTGGAGAAGTGTTTAGGGATCAAACATTTCATTAGCCCTGACCTTTTGTAGAGAATATTTAATGGTTTTCTAGTCAACATATGGAAGGATCCATCGTAACCAGGTTTTGATGTTTTGAGACATTATCCCCTCTATCAGCCTTCGGTTAAGAGTGCTTTAGTTAGGGATATTCTTTCTAATGATCTAAGTGGAAGGGATCCTCAGAATCTTTATTGATTGTTCTATAAGATGGAATAAAATTCTATCTCTGATGTTCCAATAGTCTTGGGGTTTGGTTGGACATGTTTCGATGGAATGCTGAATGTATGTGATTTTACTTGGTTTGATTGGGTTATTGGACTTGTCTTGTGCGATGTGATGTATCTTGAAACCCATTGTGGAAACTCCTCTTTAAGTTGAATGCTCCACAAAATAACAACTCTTGTGGTGGAATATGTGTAGTGTTTTCCAACCTATGTTTTCACATCATTCATACATGCATTTATACAAGGATTTTATGTGTCCTATTTGTGGTCCTGCAATGAAAATCGAGCTCCACGATATCTTCTCTTAACCATGGGTTTCAGGGTTATGGTCTATTTGTGTATGGTGGGATTCTTCATTATGGAAAAATAATGGGGATGTCAAGATCGTTATGGGGGAGTAGTTTAATTCTCTCAAAAATAATGATATCATGAAGATGTGTATCTATTCATGTATTATTTGGTTTCACCGCAACACTTTTGGTTCTTCCTCAAATGCCTACCCAACATCACCCAGCTAGAAGACAACCTCCACCTCTAGGCTCCTCCAATATCAATACCGACATGGCACTCCCTGGAGTTTGAATGGATGGCCTTGGAGTTGTTTTCCAGGATTACAGTGGTTTTATTATTGCTGCAAGTCACTCTTTTATTGATGGTTTATGTACTCATTCGATGGCTGAGCCTATGTCCATTTGGCATAGGCTAGAGTTTTCCTAATCTCATGGCTAGAAGAATATTGTGGTTGAAATTGACTACCATGTTATTATAAACATTTTGAAGGAGGAGGCGAGGGATTTTTATCCCTGCAGGTCCATTATCCATATGATTAGGTCATTGGTTCCCTTGATTTCTAATTGTGTTTTCTTATATGTTTGGAGAGTGGGTAATAGTGTGGTGAACTTCGTGGACTCATGTAAGAGAGATCCAGACCCTTTCTGCGGGTTTTCATCTTTCCCATAAGATCTATACTCTTTGGACTCTATAGAATTAATCTACATTGAGGTGTTTCTCTTAAACAAAATAATGTGCATAAAATATAGTATAAATAAAATCCATTGGAAATTTAAAATATTCTATCTTCAAATAAAAATTAATTGAAAATAAAAGAATTCCAAAAAATAAGATTGTATAATTATTAATTATGTTATTATTATAAAATATTGTGAATATCATTTTTAATAAATAATAATTATACCAAAAGACCTAGTCAGAATCAAATCACCTGACAAATCATAAATTAAATAAAATGTTAATGAGAAAGGTGAATGGGGTCATACATATACATGCAAGAATTACAACAATAATTATGATTAATGATGTAAATTTAATTATTCTTAGTATAACTAATAAATTAGTTAATAATATTATTTAAAATAAATACTAATTAATTTTTAAAATAGATGATATAATTATTCATAATAATGTTATTATCAACAATTTTTAAAACAATTATTAGTCATTTATAATAACCATATTTGTAATCTACTTAATATTTTAATAATAATAAAACATATAAATAATAATTTTAAATATTATATATATTTTAATTATTTTTTATTTAATAATAAAAAATAAAAATATAATTAATAATTTAATTAATTATAAGTTGTTAATAAATAAAAATAATTATTTTTATAATATTATTTTATTTATTTAGATCATCATTTTTATTACCATTGTTATTATTTATTAAAAATGTGTTATATAAAATTAATATATATATATATATATAAACATAAATTAATAAAAAAATAGAAAAAATGGAAGGCATTATTTGAAACAATGGATTCTTTAAAAGAGGTTTGAAGAAGGCATTGGGCTATAATGTGCCTTTTTCAAATAATTTTTTAAGGATGATTCCTCTGAAACTGGGCTCAACCTTCAGTTCCCCTACCCACCGAAAAGTGTATATGGGGAATTAGTTTTCCCCAACTTGCAGTCAAGGAATTTTTTTAAATTTTATTTTATATTGGATAGATTTTTTAAGCCTTATGTTTTAGGCTTCGCATGATTTGTGATTCTTGTTCTCAAAGTCTTCAAGGGAATCCTTCAAACTAGGAAATTGGAAAAGTAAAACAATCCAAAAATATTTCCAAAAATCCATACATAAACATATAAAATAAACTTACAATAATTTATAAGACTTATAAAATTAAATAAAAAATTAATAATGGAATTAAATACTATAATTAAATTAAATGAACTCAAAATTAAAAACTAAAAATTTACAATGTAAAAAAAATATTTCCTATATTTTCAAACATCATAATAAATTATTAAATATTATTCCATGAAGAAAATATTTAGGATCCAAAAACCTGAAATCAAGAAAATAATTATTTCAATGAAAAATAAAAAAAATTATAAATTATTCCTAATAAATATGAATATTTAAACTGAAGAAATGTTTATTTTTTTAAGTAATAAAATTCAATATTTTTAAAAAGATATTCTACGAATAAACCTTGAAAACATAGTGATCAAGAATAAAAAATTAACCATTAAATGATAATTTAATCACACAAAAATTTGGATGTAGCCAAATAAATGTGGAAATGTGTATTATGTTAAAGCCACATCAAATTCTCACACACATAAGGAATTTATTGTCCTCATGTAAATTATTTCACAAACCCAAAGGAATAACATTAATATAAAAAGTAAAAAATATTACGTTCCAACAACTAGTTTATTTTAAAAGGGACTATAACCCATAGAATCCCCCAAGTTATCAAAATGTGACATCCCCATCAAAATTAAATGGTTTTAGGGAATGTTTAGTTTTATGTTTTATAAAAATGATCGCCATTTAAAATCCTGAAAATAATTAAACACACTTCAATTTGGATCCATATATAACATCCAAATTTTTCATTACAACAAGTTGATGAGACTCACATTTTTTTATTAATGTATAAATAGACACAACATATTTAATAGGTATGAATATTATTTAAAACTAATGAATAATTATCTTATCCATAAATAAAATAATAGAGAATGGAATGTTCATCCTAGATTAAGATTTTCATTTAAAATACAATTTTAATGCATAGATTATGTGTTTAGTTCAAATTAATAATCTTAAAATAAATGATAATTATAATTTATAATAAAACATTTTACTGGAATAAATCATTTTATGTGGGAAATAAATTGGTTCACCTAATAAAATCAATTGATTAAATGATTTAAACCTCCTATAAGTGAAAAATAATTTATATTCTTCAAAAAAAGTAATCATAGTGTATAATAATGTGAACCTTGAAAATAAGAAAATTTTGAAAAAATTCAGTGTTATATTGATTATTTATTTAATGAAAAATAATTGAAAACATTTTAATCCCCTCTCCCACACATATAATATAATATTGTCTTAAATTATAAACTAATGTTATGAAAACTTTTAAAAGCAAATGGTCAAATTGATTTTCAATGATACAGTATAAAAGTCATTTTAAAGGGAACAACGATGTTGGAAACAAAATGTTTCCACAATTCCAAAATTCACAATGTTAAATGAGTTTTCAAGCCAGATGCTACAAAAACAAATTAAAAATAGAATCTTGATTTTTATCCCTGAAATAACTCTAAAAGTTGAGGTTCCAAAAGATTTCCAACAATACCAAAAAATAAGCATTCCAAGAAAAAATGTAAACACATGGAGATATTACGATAATATAAATGAAATGGTTTTCCAAAATATATTATTGTGAAGAATAACATTAAAATTAAGGGTTCGGGATTTACATACTTTTCCTTAGTATAAACATGTCAACTATTTCTAATAGAACTCAAATTTATTATATTAAGAAGTTATTTAATATTATATTTTCAACAAATATTTATGTTCTCAGTGAATCCAAATATTTTTTTAGGGAGATAAATATAGGTTTTCAGTTGTTTTCTAAATGATCTTCTAATAATTAGATTAATACAAGCTTAGCACCAAATAGTTTAAGCTCTGAATCTATATCAATAAAATTAAAGAAGTTAAAAACAATAACCTTCTCCCGACAATTAAATTTGAACATGTGTATATTTCTATATAATAAAATTATTTTAACTAAATTTATAGGTTATAATGTAATAATAAAAATTGAATTGAATTTCTAAAATAGAAGTGAATATTAAAAGAGAATATCACCTAGAAATTGGTTCCATTACCTTCAATGTCTATGTGCGTTGTCTCCCCATTAATATTTGAGTACCACATAGTGTCTCCATTGAAATTACTAAATGATTAAGAAGAAATAAACATTGAAACCAAAAATTTATCATCAGAAATTAGAGACCCATAAATAGTGATAGAATGTGGAAATAATGTTCAAAGACACTGAAGATTAAATTTATACTGAATGCAAGAATTAGTTTTTGAAATAATTTGATTGTATAATAAAAAATGTGGGGACTATTATTCCATTGTAAAATATATAAAAAATAAATTTATGAAACCATGTGTTTCCACCCATACAGTTCTAAATTAAAAGTATTCAGTTAAAAATTCCTATAAAACTAATTTTAATCATTATAAGGGTGTGGATTTCTAAGTAGGAGCCTACAAATATCTATTAACCATGAAATTATATATGGGAAATAATTTTTTGGGCCTCTAGATTATTATAATTAACAAATAAATTCTTTATAACTAAAGAACACCCCTCATATCACCCTTTAACATCATTGGAATACTTAAAGAGCTTCCAAAATTGATCATAAATATCAACAATAAGTGAAACCACCTTAGTGGTTTTATGATGTTCAGAAACTGGTGAAAGAAAAAGAACTACCTAAATCATATCCATGAACCTGTTATGATTATCAACTCATAACATACCCTTATAACTACTCTTGGAAGAAGAGACATATGTGGTGTCTAGATATGTAATTAATTTGGATTTGATAGAATTATAATTTTCATGAATTATATTGGTAAGTTAGGTGTTTCTAGGGATATGAAATTACCATAACATATATACTCAATATTAACAATATCTAAAGTATCTAAAATAGGTTGTAGTGGTTGAGTTATAAAAAATATAATTACGAAAAGGGTTTTAAAAATATTTTTTTGTACATATTCATTTATTTGAAATCAAAATGTGACTCTCTTCTAAAGAACTCAAAAAAAGACAATTTCTATAAAAATAATATATTGAAGAAGGAATTTTTATATAAAAAATAATTTTATTTCTTTCATCCACAAATTCATAATTCACCAAATTAGGGTTTTCATCCAATTTTTTTTATTTCAAATTAGTACATCATAAATCATAACATTGAAAAATAATTTAATTCCTAAACCATATAGCATATGCCCATTTTTTCATTTATGTTCAAATTCCATTAAATCATCATGTTAAGAGAATATAATAGTCCATTAATTATATTTTAGGGGAGAAAATGTTCATTTTAGTTATAACAGATTCAAATTCAAGATATTCTAAATTAAAAAAAACTCACTCTAAAATTTTATTCACCAATATAAATTTAATTGTGAAAGGATTTACATAGATCAATAATAATAGAGTATAGAGGTGAGTTTCCACCAAGGAATATTTTTTTAAATATTATTTGGTTTTATAGAACTTATATTATCTATATTTTCCTTCCCCGTCTATAAAAATTACATTTGATAGCTTTTCATTTGAACTATAAATATAAAATCATTATTTCACGTCCCTCACTATTTTATTGGTGAAAAAGGAATATCCATAGGGAATCTTAGTTAATATCAAAGTAATTTTTTTGTACCTAATCTACTAAAAATATGGAAATAAATTGTGAATTGAATAATTATAGATATTAATATGAATTATTATTTAGGTGTGTGATGTTTGTGGATTTTAACACTAGCTAAAAATTATGTAAGGTGTCATTCTAGGAGGATAATTAAAAGAAAACTGAATTGAGGTCATCTATGAATAAATGATTGACCTAATAGAATGTTTTACAAATAGGAAACTGTCCCATAATTTAACCATCATTCAAATGTCAGTGTATACTCATCATGTCCCTAAACACAATCTATAAATTTATTTTTATAGGAAAACGTTATTAAAAATAGTTTTTAAATTACTTTCTAACCATCATTATGTCTATCTAAATCAATAACTGATGGAAGAGAATAAAATTTAATAAATAATGTATCATAATTTGTTAAAAAAATAAAGAAAATAATTATAAAAATAATTATAAAAATTTTATTCCCCTTACAAATTTAGTGAAATTCATTTTAGTAGAGTGCACAAAAAAATTAAATAGAAGTATAAATGAAAATAATATTTTGAGAAAGAGGTCACATTCAATTAAGGTAAGATAAATACTTCCTGATACATCTCCAATTCATCTTATTTGTATCATATCTCATACCTCCTGATATTAACCCAATTAAAATATTTGGTTACTTATGGCCCCTTTGGTTAGATTCGATGGAGTTGGATTAGCCATTTTGTGAATGAATGGTTCCAATTACTATTGTTTCACTCCACTATTTAATGAAATAACATGTTTGACTTACTCATTATTTGAACACCCAAATAAGTCACATTTAAATTGAATAATTGTGATTAGTCCTTCTATCACAATCTCTATAGCTAAATCAAAACTCCCTAATTTGTTTCGATAAATTACACATGCTCCCTATAATTACTTTAGAAATAAGAATCATCATTGTGACAACATACAGTTGTGCAATCGCCTAAATCAAAAACTCTATAGAATCCTTCTTCCATTAATTTTAACCAACACCAAATTTGGATTTAAATTGGTTCATCATCTACAACATTATTTCAAAAAAATTGTTTGATGGGTTACTTCTTTCAATACCTATGTCTATCATGAAATCTCTAAATGAACTCAGACCTCACTCGAGCCATCATGTCTTGTATTTCCACAATTACAGCATCTCATTGACTACCAATGTCTTATAGTATTTCTAATAGAATCCTTAATATTATAATGGATGAACCAATCATATCCCTTTTATATGGGTTTGAATCTTATAATTGAACCAGTTCACTAGACTACACCACACAAATCCCACAAGTTTCATCTCCTTTAGTAGCTATGGTTACAACCTAATAACTCAACCTTTACGTTATTAGTTAAAAAATTCATTATGGAATTTCATAGAACACATTGTGTTCATTCATATTTATTTGTGAAATTATGTTTATTTGGATCATATATGACAGATTTTCTCCAAACGAACATATATATGAAGTACCCAATAATCACATTTTTTCGACATTCTTCAACCATCACATTTGTTTTTCATTAATTCATCAAACCATAGGATTAATTAATTAAATGATAATGAACCCAAAATTGGTCGATATCATCTCCATCAGTTAGACAAACAAGATAATATATTTAATTAGATTAACTTATATTGGCCCTTCATGCTTCAATGGATCGACATCGCTTTATATTTAGAGATATAATCTCCTTAAAGTGTAAATCATTTTAATTATTTGACTATTTATAAATATTAATCATGTTATATGAGTCCAAAAACACATCATATTGGTTCGAGTAATCTTCTTTTCATGATCTTAAGTCATCATGAATTATTAGTGATTTATCATTTGATAAAGCTTCACTGTTCTATAGTAAGTGTCCTAAATTCCATAGCTCAACTTTGAACATACATAAATCATCAATTAGAGCATAGATTTAGGATTTATTTTTATTCATCATCCAGATGTATATAAATTATTCATCAATTAGGTTTATCCTCGGGCATCATAAAAATTTGTAGGAGGTTCACCCTTAGTAAAAATTAAGCCGAACTTACTTGATCTAAATTCAAATAAAGGCACCAAGTAAAAAAAATAAATTAATTGAATTAAAAATAAAAACTAAAAACTAAACTACTTGAAAAATTAATTCATTAATTTTTATGCGTCATCAAAAAATTAATAAAAATTGGTCCACATAAAATATTTGGATACAAAACATGGAACATTAATCATTTAGAATTTAGAAACCACAGGTCATCAAAAATAAAAATATCATTAAAAAATAAAATGAAATAATAATTTTTTCTTAAAATAGTTGAAAATTTAAACCAATGAAATTATTAATTAATTTAGAAAAAATATATTTTTATCAAAATATTCAATGATTTTTATCATTTACACAATATGACCAGGAATCCATAATTTAACATTAAATGTTTATTTAATTTCCAGAAAATCAAATTTTTATAATAAAATATTCCACATAAATTTAGAAATTTAAGGCCGTATCTCATCCCAGACCAGATTAATCCCTCGACTGACCATCTCACTCATGGAGGTCTGTGATAACATCTTTTCACTCAAGATGTCTCCATTTCACATCCACTAACTTATCTTTGAAGGTAGGGTCTATGCAAATTAATAACCTAGACCAGTCTTCTCACTCAGGACATCCCAGTCAAATACATTCTAATTCAATGTAAGGCTATTATACATACCGCAACCTTATTTCTCAAGGTATTTCTATTATCACATCATATACTCAACCTTATCACTCTTGTTAAGGTTCTTATAAAACCTTATTAAGTTATCACATGTACATGGTCATCACAAGATTACACTATCTAATTACCAAGTCTCTATTCACATTATACAAAGATCCACACCTGGATTTACCCCCATTGTCTATCCAACCCAATAATAATATTCTGGTCTCCATGGAATTCCCATCCTTCCTTTCAAATCACCCACTTGTGTACCTGAGACTTATCCCAATATATAGTCATAGATACAAACTTCCCTAATTATTCCATGTTTACTCTTTATCCCATATTATATACATAACACTCACCAATAGGCCTAGTCAAAACCTCATCAAAATCACACTCACATGATGTTCCTTCTACCAAAGGAGCACACCAAGACATATTTCTCTAAATCATTGGAAACCCGATACCATTCCATCTAATAATTCCCAAAACCAACACTTAGGTGTCATGTCACCTCTCCATTGGGAGAACACTCAACCCATCAGATAGATGAATCCCTCTCCATCACACTATATTCATCCCCGGAGGGATTATCCAACTCACAGCATACACTGATTACCAATCCACAAATTGGAGGGTGTTCTTTACCAGTAATGAGATTTAAATCTATATCAACCGTTATCCCATGGAATATTCCCCATATGACCATAACACTAGCTCTATGAAACTATCATAGGCTATCATATTCTCATCTCGTGTGGTCTCTGTTTTACTCTTCCAATGACTTTTTATTCTGAGTGACATAGTAATTTGGTGATCCAAATTTACACATAGTCTTAAATAGAATATATTCCAAACTAAAGAGTCTTAGATATAAATTCTATCTTTTACCAATGGTTCTCTGTATCCTTTTCTATTCACTGGTCCAATTTAAGAATACATACATGGACTCTCATGAATAAATAAACATACGATATTATATTATAGGAACCACTAACCTTGCATATGGAGTTAACATTGTCTCCAAACCTCACTCATACTTTCCCATGACCTTTCATGTACTTTCTATTCCTATACCATCACCTGAGACTATTCTTAGTCCACAAAATCAAAATAATAAATTAAAATAATTTATAATTAATTATTTAATTTAAAAAATATAATCATATCGACCAAGAAACTCACTAGGAATATCCACTTCAGAAAAATTATGACCAACTAAACATAGAAGGTCTATGTAATACACATGAAACTATTATGGGAAAAATAATGATCCTATAGCAACTGATCAATCACTGAAATCATTAAATTTAATCAAAAATTTAAAAATAAATTATTACAGTATTCATTATAGAATTGAAATTTTCAAATACATTGTATTTCCCTCCTCTCACGACATCCTCTTTCCATGATGTATAAAAGAATCACTATCATTTCTTATATCCACCACGATCTGGTGGAATCAGTCTCAAATCCCTACCCAATAACATACAAAATCATAGTGCTACCAAAGGAGAACCATAATTGAAGTATGATAAGAATAATTTATAAAAACCATATTGGAATCGTCTTTACAACCTTAATATATCAAGGGTATAAATTATGGAATAAAAGGGAGTATCAGGATGAATGGACCTCCCCGAGCACCTATCCTAACATAAATTCTAATTGGGTGACAAGAAAATTATATTCTTTCCTCTACAAAACAGTGCAGTTTATCATTAATGACATAACTTTGATGTTTGTGGTGTGACCCCTCATTGTCTAGACACATCAAAGAACATTTTTGTTCACACACGGTGCGACTACTCTAGGTATAGGGAACCAACACATCTTGTCTCTCTCATGGAATGACCCATCTTGGTAACAACACAACCGAACCTAGGAAGGGACTAGAACAATATCAAAATACTATCATGTTCTGACCCATATGGGTCAGAACACACACAAAAATATCTTAACCGAAATCATCACATGCCTCTAATTAATTCATTTCATACCATTTAGATCAGTGTCTTAGTGCATTATAATATGACACAGTAGCAGTAGACTGCCATGATGTAACATATTGGTCACAGTGTGTCCAACTACCTATATCAAAAAATACCAAATAGAGGGTGTCACCCCAACACCTCTCTTATGTTCACATTGAAACCTGAACCATATTTTTAGACTCTAACCACTTCTAATAAACATATCCTAGAAATGATCTAACCCTGAAAATCTCATTTTAAACCATGATTCTACAAAATTCCTCTATAGTAGGAAAAAATATAGTTCCCTCTAAAAATAATGACCCAAAAATCCATGGGTAATTAAAAAATATCCACTGTAACCCTTCTAATCCCCAATAATCTAAGGTTGTCTAATAACCATCACTCATTACCTATCTCAGTCATTAATTGAGCACCAATGATCATCGTTCTAACCCAAAACAATAAATGGTATTCAACTATATAAATCAAAAAATGGTGTTACTCTATCAAAAAAAAATTTAGAACCCCACTAATCACTAACACTAAATACCCTGATATCACTCAACAATACTCATCCATACAGAGACACTTTAGTGATAGAAATTGATTCATATCCAATATTATGGTGGTCTGCACTGTTAGACTCAACTTAAAAATGATTATTCTTGGTTATGGTGTACCTTACCTTAATAATCACCTTAATATGTAAACATTTAATGATCCATAAACACACTCAATGTGGTTTACAACTCACTACACCAAATTACATGTAACAACATGAATAAATACCACTCTTGATAATGTATCTAAAAAATAATCAATCAAATTGGTTGAAAAGTTATCACATTGCTGATAATGATACCATAACTCAAGGAAGAATCTTGAGATCATCTGGACACACACACTAACATTAGAACTTTAATCATTATATATTTCTATCTTGTTTCAAAAACCACCCACACTAGTCGTCTTTCTCTAACAATATGCACCTGTGTACCACTGATCTATCACACTCTTTGATCATGGCCAAATTCCTTCCTGAACCCAATTCCAACACACAGAATCCATATATCACTACATATAAATATCAGTACAATTATTTTATAAATAAATAGTTGAAATCATATCCCCCAAAAAACAAACATCCTGGTTCCATCATGACCATCCACCAACCAGTATCCTCACATCCACAAAATCAAAAAATGAGCATCATAACACTATGATTGGTAATAATCTCACCATTGTATGAATTTCATTATCGTCAAACTACTTAGATAGATCACCTGATATCCATTGACCATGAAACATTTATTATCTAATGAAAAAATCAAATGTGACCATCTGATCCATATCCAATAACTAGTATGAAACACTAATCATTACTTAAACCAGACTCACCAAGAACTTCATCCTCAACACCCAAAAAAATTCCCATATAATGACATTTACACCCTCCAATAGTTAATTAAGTACACCAAACATATAACATACCTAACATCACTCTACAATCACAATGAGTGAAAAATTAAAGAATCTCATTTGTGTCGCCCCAATTGATCCACCCTCACTCATTAGTTCATGGCCTATACATGATCATTCACTAATCCATAAATCAACATGAACTATGTGTAACTAGAATATACAATCTATCATGCATCATGAATTTTCCATGAAAATCCACTCCAACCCTAAGCCTCCTTCTTGAAAATCAAATAATACCTCCAAAAAACCCCTCACCGGTTATTACTAATTTTCCAACTCTAAATCATCCAAATCAAATATGTGTATGATCCTATACAACCCTCTTATAATACCTGACTCACACACCCATGAGAAGTGTCCCACTAATACAATTTTCTTGTGTTTAAACCACTGATTGTGATCCTGTTCCTTATAAATATCATCTAACAAAAAGAAATTCTCATCCCTTTAGTTTCCAATAATACTTATGCATCTCACACATTTCAATGACAACCATACAATCACTGGATATATTGACATCATTCCAAACCTCAATGTATCTATCCATGGTTCTTATATGACACATGAAAACATAGCTTGAATCAAAAGGTATAGAGTAAAACCATGCATTCCCTATCACCTATCATAGATACCAGAATAACCCTAAGGGAAACATGTTCCCATCCTTAAACCATTTCTCTGGGTATACCATAAATATTCAAATCCCATTGTAGTTCTATCACTGAGGAATCCAATTATTATATTGACCCACCAAGGGTCAATATGCATCTATTTCACAATTTATTGTATATCCATCACTGGAAAAATTAAAATTTTATGGTACACATGGCCTTCTATTTAAAAATAATACTCTTGTTCAGTTGAATATAATTTTACAAACTAGATATATAGGAAGACACCATATATTTTTTCCATTTTAAACAATCAAGTACCCTATTATTAGTGAAATCAATAACATATAAGAACATTTATGTGATGTGAATTCTACATTGGATCCCTTATTCATGAGGATACATCCTTCAACTCTAGTCTAATATCAAAAACCATTTATCAATAAATACTTAGAATCATATTAGAAAAAATCAGTAGCCCAACTGTACTAGTGAAAACCATGAATAGAAACCATATAACCCTAATTTTAATTACTTTCCACCAGAAAAGGTGTTCATGATGCTCCAGTATGAGGTCCATCACAAAATCCCACATGTCCCTAATCACAATATACCATATCCCTATTAGTAATAAGAAAAAAAGATGATCACATTCCACTTATAACATGCCAGACTTGAACACCCATCTATGTTATATGGATATGTGGCCTCAGACACTCTTCCGGATATTCCAAATGCATCCAACTAGATTTGAGGGAATAAATCATACATTGTGGATACTATACCATATATTCAGTGTTTGAAAATAATTAAAATAGCCAAAAATACATTGCTATTAAACATGAGTATACAAAAATATAAATACAAAAATAATGATATATTTAAATTAATCTGAAATAATATAGTAATACATCTATTGAGCTTCTAGTGGGTTGATCACATATACAAAAAATTTAAAAATAAAATAAAAATTACACTAGATAATCTACTTTCACACAAAATCCTCACTTCATCCCAGCCTCTAATACCATGTCGAGCTACTCGAGGCCAATCAACTACACATTTTTTTCACGACCTAATAATTATTTATAAGTTCTACACGTGCACTAGGTTTATAGGGTAGGGTGTGAGAAATAAAATATATTAGAGTCTCACCTACTGACCCTAACATACACTATAAAATACATTTTCACACAAGAGGTAAAATGGTTGAAATAAAAAGTCACATGGGGTCATTGTGTGTAATCTCGGATACCATGATACATAAACATAAATTACTTACACTACATAAGAATGAACCTCATGCCACCACCAGATGAGAAAACATCATGTCTTCATGTAGAAACTAGGACACTATGACACTCAACCATATATGATTCGTTATAATGTGGAATATTCTCCCTATTCCATTGTATCTGAAGTCTATATCATACCCATAGACTCATGATATGATTCCACCATGTCTTAAACACTCCTCAAAAAAATCAGGAAGTTCCTTTTATCAATTTCCTAGAATATCCCTGATCACTCGTTGGAGTTCATCAATCATGTCTCGACCACTACCTTATCACTCAAGGTTGGACCTATGAAACTTCTCAACCACTACCATATCACTCAAGGTAGGGTCGCACACCACATCTATCCCTGAACAAGTCTTCTAACTAATGGAGGTCCACACCATCATCTTCTCACTAATGATTTGGCCATTTTAGGATAACCACTATATGACTAATGGTAGGGTCACATGTCACATTATATCCTAGACCATTACTACCACTCAAGAAGGCCCATGTCACTACCTTCTCAATCAAGGTAATGAAATTATCCAGACTACTACCTTATAACTCAATGTATATGAGATTTCCCATCACAAACTATACCTTCTAAATCAAGATAGGGTTATTCAAACACATTTTAAATAAAAGTGTGTCCAATCCTAAGGTTTTTTAATCATAACCACAAATATCCATCAACTATCACCTACACACGGTCCGAACAATCTTTAAAATAAAAATAGGGAACACAGTCCATCTCAAAAACTTATTAAATATCCCTTAGGTTAGTAGTCACTTGGGGAATATACCTTAAATTTAACATGACTTATCATCCATATATCATAAGAACAACTTTTTGATCTCCACAAGATTCTTATCTCATTTTTTAGGGAATCAACTAGGGTCACTTAGACTCCTATTAGTCTATGTCATTGATACTAACTTCATCTTTCACTCCATGATGACCCACCAACCCATAATATTTACCTAACGCTAGTATCTATTAATAGTCCAAGCCACATCAAGATAACTCTCATAGACTAGTCCTTCAGTCCAAGGACCATCATAAGACATATCAGCCTAAACCCCTTTACAATTTGATGCCAAGATATCCAAAAATTTCCATGACCCACACATGTGTCTCATATCACCTCTCACTTTGGAGAGCTATCAACCCATAACTCATATGAATCACTCACCATCACACTATGTGTATCCCCTGATAGATTATCCTTCTCCAAGGACACACGTATTTTCAATCCACCATCAGGAGGTTGTTCCTTACCAATCATGATTCTTACAACTATCTCATCCATCGTCACGAAGAATAAACCTCTCATGTGATCCCAACTAGCTATAGGAAACTAAGTAGTCCAATTCACTTCTCATCTTGTGTCCTAAGTAAAACCTATGTTCCCTTATAAAGTCAATTGAAACCATTCCCATGGAAACATAGTTTCCGGTAAATCCCAATTTAAATATTGGTTTGAAGAGCACTTATTTCATCCCAAAGAGGCTAAAAGCCACCAAATCACTTTTACCCAGGTCACTCTTAATCACAATTAGTTCAATATTATTACCAAAACATAGGGATATGAATTTTGTTACATAAATAATAATAGGAATTTATATTATGGAGACCACTTACAAAAACCAAAAAGTTTCCACCCTCACCAAACTTTTTCCATCCTCATCCAAGATCCTTTATGCATTTAAAAATATCATACCACCACCTGAGATAATATCTCACAATATATAATGAAAATAACTATTTATAAAAATTTATAAATAATTCTTAATTTTAATCCAATGATCCATATTCACCAAAAAACTAGTGATTAATCTCCACCACATAGTAATTGTGACCAACTACTCCTGAATGGTAAATTTCATAACACAAACACTATCACAATAAAATCTTCATCATCCATCACCCAATCACTCAATAATTTCATTAAATTTATTAAAACCTTATAAATACCATAGGGAATTAGATTACCTTAATCAAAATACTATAAGATAACATATATTCCTTATCTCAAGAAATCCTCATGTTGGGCAGAAAAAGTGCAATCAACCTCACTTGATTACAACCTAATTTAGTGAAATTGACAACAAAATCCATTTAACATATCTTTATAAATGATAAGAATACCAATATATATCTAAGAAATATAGGGAAAAATGAATAACATTCATTAAAACACCATAGAATCATCACCAAATCCAGCACTCATAATGGGGAAAAGGGTAGAAAGAAGTGAGAGGAGCTGGAAAAATGGAACTCCCCAAGAACCTATATAACCAAAATTGTGTAGGGGTGATTGGTAAATGATTGGTTTTCCCCTACGAATAATATGACCTAGGAACCTCGTCATGAAGTAACTATAAGGTTCATGGAATGAAGCCTCCCTAGCCATCCCTATCATGGTGTGTCTCTCATGGGTTGTGAAAATACTTCCATAGGATGAGGGATTGAACCTCAATCAACCTCCATGATAATATTACCTCTCTATGTCAAGGTGAAAACACATCTAGGTTGAGTACTAGTCCCTCATTAAAACAATATCAAATATGTAACCCTATGGTCCACATGTGATGTAGCTCACCCATGTGGGTGCTCGGCTCCCAAGGCATGCCATACATTTCACGCGGTATTATTATTGAATGTTTAACATCATGAAACCCCAACTATAGGTCATTGAATTGTATCCAAAGGTGTTAAAAAAACCAGCTATATTCTGTTAAAAACAACAATGGTTTGTGTAACACTCCCTACATTGTGAAATTCACTCAAGCACTTGAAATATCATTTAGGCCTCTAAAAACATCTGAAAACAAATATTAAAGATGTTATAACCCTAATAATCATGATTAAATTCTCAAATACCAAAATAAATTCTCCTCCATAACCGAGAATTTAAATTCCATCAGAGAACAATGGCTAAAAAATCCATGGGTTGTTACATGAGGATTATACTACATTATATATATACACCACTTCTAGAATGGTTCTATAATAAGAAACATATCCCACTAACTCTTAAGAGACAATAGATTTTTTTATTAAGAATGAATAAATTATTTGTATGTAGAAAATCCTATTCTTATTTAGTAGAATTTAGATTATTATAGAAGAGACGTGGACTCAAATTCCACAATCTTGAATGTAGTCTAAAAGTTGATCAACTAGGGGGTTCACATACATAAAATGATGCTTAGATCACTCTTGAAAACCCATATGGACATAGTGAAGGAATACTCTAAATAATAAGAAATGTAAATCATAATAAAGATAATACACAAATATATTTACTACTTCAGCAATATAATTATGGAGATTTTATCATAGATTGATGAAAACTCCTCAAAAAACACCAAAAAATATAATGTTAACTCTCAAAAAAATTAAAAACAAAAAATTCCACAAGAAAAGAAGATTATTTGTAAACTATCAAATTTAGTGTAAAAACATTATGAAAGTATTCCATTATCTTTATTAAAAATGGTTTCTAAAACCAAAAAATCTTTTTTGGATGAACCGAAATATATTATTAAGAAAAAATAACTTCCACTAAGTTAAAGAACATCAATAATTTTATAAAACATCTAAATTAATATTAAATAAATAATATATGTTTACAAGAGAAATTTCGTATCATATTAAGATAATAAAAATTAAAAAATATACAACTCTACTTAGTTTGGTCACATGGTCTAGAAAACAATGTGCTACTTATAGGACAACCACTTGATGTTAGAGAGAGTAGCTTCCATGATTTTTCCATCATAATCTATATCACTAATAGTGGTACTATTACCCTGGGATCCTTCCTATTCCAATTCCATAATATATAGTTTTCTAAAAAACCTAAAGATTCATTAATATGAGATTAAAGTTCCCAAATAATGAATAAACATCTTGAATGTAATCGAGAATATAGCCAAAATTCAAGACACATATATCCTGAACACCCCTAGTAACTGAATGATAAATATGAAATGTGTTCTCTAGACACTATCAAACATAAACACCATGATCTCCAATGATCCAATATCATTTATACCACAAATATTGAAATAATAATTTACCAATGATAGCGTTTTATCTGGAACCAACATATTATACCCCTGATCTAGACAACCTAGGTGACTTGTGAAAAGGCTTGAAGAACACTCCCAATCAATATTTTCTAGAAATTAGTTCATGGGAGTTAAAATATATTGAATGTGGGCTCCCTAGACCCAACTTGTATTGTACTTTGATTACTGTTACATGTATTCAGTTTGTTTTTATACATGTGTTTATCTTTCCATGATAGTGTAGATACTTCTAAATCCACATTGTTTATATCAATTTCCTTAGATTACCTGTCGCATCAAATGGTTATAGCAGGTCCCCGGATATAATGAGAACCCTGAGATTCCATGACAGTAATCTTAAAGTAACGTCCTATTGTCCGGTTACATCATTCTGAAAGGACCCAGATGATTTGTGACCATCAGGTACTGGGGGATCATAAGCATTGATACTTCTTCTCATGAAGTTCGAACTTGATGATCTCTAGCTTTTGAGATCATGAGGGAAGACTTTCTTAAAAGGAACACCACATGTTTCTGGTGTCATTGGTCGTTCCTATCTACAGACATGTGTAATGGTATTCTGACTTGAGATCATAATTAATGAATGTCATTTAATTACATACATTTGATATAAGGCGAAAACCATGGCGACAAAGTCATGGTGAGGTAGTTTTCATCAGGTAAATCATTACTGGCATGGCATTGATTCAATGATCGAGAAGGTATTTGTCGCTTCTGAGTTCAGGAAGAGATATCTCGGGACTGGTTGATTGGGATGGTTGCACCTTTAATAAATCAATGGCCATAGTAGTCAAAGGTAAGACCGTCCGGACAAATCAAAAAACAAAATAAACAAAATAAATAATGGTGACACTAGTATGCATTCTGCTTTATTAAGATATCGATGATGAAGAGATTATATTACACGGACCATGTTCATAGGAAGGCAGTCGTTGCATTGACTTTTACATATCTCTATAGGGGCCTCGATGGGTTGCTAGACCCTGCTCTAGGTCAGTGGTATTATTCACTTCTATTGAGATAAGGGCCTAGAGGGTCACACACAATAGCACCTTGAGAATCTACCCTATTCTGGGAATAGGAATTTAGATCATGGTGGGCCCCGCTAAAGGGTCCAAGCACTGTCCATGCTCAATGGATCACCAAAGAATAAATAAATTCATTAAGTATTCAGGTTTAGATTAACTCGTTGAATTTATTTATAACATGTATTTACAAGTTATATTGTAAATAAAAGTATTAATATTATTCTAATGGATTTAAATATCCTAGGTTCATTTCATATTAGAAGGAGGAATGATTTGAGTTAAAGTCTCAAATTTATCACGTAATATATTTATATAGTACAAGTAAGTGATAAATTGTGAATATTATTTATGACATAATTTTATTTGTCATAAATAATAATTTATATCACTTATATAGCGGAAATATATTACACGGGGGCCGGGAACCTATACCGCGTGTTTTAAACACTCCCTATATAAGTGAGAGAGAGGATCTCCCATTATCACTATTCATGTGTCATGATTTAGAGGTTCTCTATCCTCTTAGAATCTAGAGTGATAGTCTCTCAAGAAAAGAATGATCTTTAAGATCATCCATCTCATATTGAAGCTTCTTCCTTTGTGGTGATCATCGTTGTGCTGAAGTGAGTGTTGAAGATCCGCGCTAGCACCCAGATCTTGACCAACAGAGAGAGACCAGATTCACGAGGTGTGTTTGGATGATCTAGAGGGCTTCGACATCGGATTCTTTGAGCAACGATCGCTGGCGTCTTACAACAGATGTGCACACGTCAATTCTGAACAAGGTTAATGTTAAGTTTAATTTTTCATGCTCTATATAAACCTTGCTAGATCCTCAGACCAAGAGGGGACAAGATCACTGGAGTTCACAGGGTTATGTCACCCCAGTAAATCAAAAAAAAATTAAATTCCCGATCCACGAGCTTCTACTGCGAAGTCCTAGTACAAAATAGTGGTATCAGAGGGATCACAAGGTTTATCTAAGTCAAAAAAATTAAAATGCATTAAATTTAATATCAGGGTGTTAAAATGGTTCATTTGGATTTGAACACATGTCATTTTGTTTTCAAATAATCAAGATACGATCATTTAATATTTTAAATCGGATTGACGTCATGTTTTTCATTTATTTGATGTTTATCTCAAAGTGAGAATTAACATAAAATATATATTTTATTATTATAAAAAATAATAAAATATTTATTATAAAATATTTTATTATAATATATTCTTCCACAAGTGTGTGGAAAAAAATTTAATAATAAAAGAATAATTAAGAAGACCAAGACCCCAATTTGGGGTCTTCTTGATTTTAAATAAAAAATGAGAATACAAAGACCCCAAAATGGGGTATTCTCCATTTATTTAAAAAAGGGGGTGACTTTCCTTTTTCTGAAGTCACAAAAAAAGGAAAAGGAAGACCTCAAAGGGGTCTCCTCTCACGCGGAACAAAGGGGAAGCAAACCCTAGCCGCCTCCCCTCTCGTCGGACCTCCTCCGTCTGGCCGCCCCGAGCCCGCGCCGACCTACTCTTCCCACCAACTCCTCTCTTGTCGGACTTGCCTGTTACGCCGCCTCAGACCCATCCTGGTGTCGCTCATGCTCGGAATGCATACATCCGGCCACCCCGAGCCCACGTCGGCCTCCTCCTCCGCGCCAGATGGACCTTTTCCACCCACGCTCGTCGTACGAACCCCACTCCGGAACCCCGCATCGGACCTCCTCCACCTGAGCTCGCCAGCTGCCCCAAGCCCTCTTCGGCCTCCCTTCCACATCGGACCGGTTCCATCCGGCCACCCCAAGCCCACGCTAGAACCCTACGCTGAAACACCTCCAACCGGCCGCCTCGAGCTCACCGGACAGGCCGTGCCGCGCTATCTCGGTCGTCCCGAACCGGACGACTGCCTCGCCGACTCATCGGAGTAGCGGGATGCCGGCCATGTGGCTGGCCAGATTCATTCCCAACCTCCTTCCGCTCCCCTCGGACCACGCCGGGAGATCCAGCTGCCACAGGAGTTTTTGGATGCCGCGGTCATGCCACAGTCAAGCCACTGTCACGTCACGGTCACACTGCGGTCACACCGCCATCACACCGCGGTCACGCCGTAGTCACGCCGTGGTCAAGCCACAGTACCCTATTCCAGGATAATTGCTTGTGGCGGTAAGTAGTCCTTCCGGAATCTTCTACAGCTAGAGGTAACCCTGCATTGAATTAATTTTAATTAATTTAGTTTTTTTAATTAAATTAATTGGAATTAATTTAGGGGATTAAATTATTTTAATCCGAAATATTAATTTATTTTATTTTCAGAATTAAATTAATGGTTTAATTTAATTTTTGGAATATAAATTAATTTAAACAAATGGAACTGATAAAAATAAATTAATTTAATTTAATCGAATTTATTTAATTTATTATAACACCCTCACATTATTAAAATTTATTACAATTTAATTTTACTATGCTTTTACCTCGACTGGTCTTGAGCAAGTGACTGACATGTGTATGTCTAGGATTTATTTATTTATTTAATTATTTATTCAATGCGTGTGATGAATGTAATATTTAATTAGATAAATGACGGTCTGTGAATCGTCTTTTAATTCAAATATGTATAAGGTCTTGTGCGTCCATTGCTCTAGTTTATATTTTGTACCCTAGACCCCCTCGCCTGCGTGCGAGTATATTTGTAATTATACGGTGACGATCCGAGAGGCAGACCCCACCATGTTGAGGCAGTAGTCCATACAGGAGTTGGGCGCCTTGCACTGGGGCCAGCAGTGACACAAGTCATTTATTGACTCAGGTATGGATGACCCTAAGTGTTGATTGATCAGTTATGGATCAATCATTATAGAATGCTCAAGACCAGTTGGAAAGCATGATTTAATTTATGCATAGTTTATTATTTTATATGTCTGCATGATTATTGAGTGATCACATAGAATAGTAAACAAAATAAAATGCATAAATATGTGAAGAATATTATTCTATTGCATTTTCAGTTGTGAGCGCGACAACCTAGTTTGAATGAAATAAATAGGAAAGTATTATATTCAACAATTAATATTAATAATCCTTCAAAGATATATTAAGTCTAAATGCCTTCAATTTCTCACATCTAAACAAAACCGACTGTGTGGGTACTCGTCAGCCATAGTTGAGAGTGCCTCTTACTATCGGGGCATTTTCATGAGATAAATGGGTCGACATAACTAAAGTGAGTAGTCAAGGATTAGCCTTAGATAACATGCTATAAATTTAGAGGCAAGAGGTTGAGGGAATAAAGTTCATATTCCAAAAGCAAGGACTTTACTCAACAACACATCGAACAACAATAACAAGTGGTTGGACAGCATAGCACCTACCTTGAAACCCTCCAAGTAGTGGTGTAGCCCTAGCTTGTATACTAAAAGGGAGGTTTCGAGGATCCTTGCCACTAGAATGCTCAAGCAATAGAGTATTCTTAATATAATAGTGAGGGAAATTAAGGTTCGTTAAAATAGTGGGAGACATTAAATGATATAATAATTTATTAATCCTAAAATGTAAAAGGGTAATAAAGACAAAGTACTAACTGCTAAATGTTTATCACATGTAGAATCAAAATGGAAATCACCAACACTACAGGTACTTTATCACTCTATTAGATCTTGGATAAAGAAAATATCCTGACCAGAAATAACATATAGGAGTGGTACAGGAACTTGCACATAGTACTACACGAAGAAAGGAAGTTATATGTGCTGGAATCCCCAATTCCTGCTGAGCCTCCTCATGGATCAAGTAAGAAAGAAAAAGATAAATGGAGAAAACATGTAGATGGTTCTCTTGATGTACAATGCATCATGTTGTCATCCATGTCCAACCAATTGCAAAAAAATGCATGAGGAAGAGGAAACATATAGGATGTTTTCACATCTCTAAGAACTATATGAGGAGAGGGACAGGCAAGAATGGTATGAGATCTCAAGTGCACTTTATAAGTGCAGGATAGAAGAAGGGAACCAAGCCGGTCCTCACGTACTCAATATGGTTGGGTATATTGAGAAGCTTGAAGCCCTTGGGTTCAAACTGATCCAAGAACTAGCAGTGGATCTCATTCTTGCCTCAATACCATCAAGATTCTTGACATTCATTGACAATTATAATATGAATTATATGACAAAGTCGCTCCCAGATCTCTTGGCTTTAGTTCGCAAAGCTGATAAGAAAATGAAAAACTCCAATTCAAATGTCCTTATGGTGAACAAGAAAAACAAGGTCATGGAAAATGGGTCAAAGTCCAAGTCAAGGCCAAAGATACTAATGCATCGTTGAGCAAAGAAGCCAAAGATTCAGAGGCAATGAAATGAGCAGGAAGCTATCTGCTTTGGATGTGGCATGAAAGGGCACTGGAAGAAGAATTGAAGATCCGGGAAGAAGAAGCAAGATGATGCTTCTACTTCAGGTATTTTTGTCATTGAATGAAATCTATCTTTATCTACGAGTTGGGTATTGGATACGACATGTGGTTCACACATTTGTATTCATATACATGAACCAAGTAGGTTCAAAAAGATTCCAAAAGTTCAAGTGGATCTCCGAGCTACAAATGGTCCATGTCTGGATTCCTTGGCAGTGGGAGACTATCACATGACATTACCAAGTGGTTTGGTTCTTGTTTTGAACAATTGCTATTATGTACCATATGTTACCAGGAACATTATCTGTATGTCATGTTTAGACACTATGGGTTTTTATTTCATGTTTGGAAATAAAATTTGTATCTTTTATAGGGATAACATATGTTATGGTATGACACATCTTAACAATGGATTATATATGCTAGAACTAGAAAACTCGGTAATGAAAATCAATGACAAAAATATCTAGCATTACTCAAATAACACATGATGATGGCACCTCAGGATTGGTCAAGTAAACGAGAAGCGATTACGTAGATTACATCAAGAAGGGTATCTAGACTATGTACAGTTAGAACCCTTAGATGTATGTCAAGATTTTTTATAAGGAAAGTTATCCATAGCACCCTTCTCAGGAATGGGAGAAAGAGCAAATGCAGTGATGAAATAAATACATACTGATGTATGTGGTTCATTTCCAATAAGGGCCTGGGGTGGTTTTTTATACTTCATTACTTTTAACAATGATTATAGTAGGCATTTCGAAATCTACTTAATCTGGTGTAAGCCTGATTCCTTTTGTTTCTTTAAGGAATACCAAAATGAAGTAGAAAACCAACTTGGAAAGAAGATAAAAGCACTTTGCTCAGACCGAGGTGGAAAATATCTTAACGAAGATTTCATTAATCACATGAAGGAGTGTGGGATAATATCCCAACTCACTCCTTCTTATACACCACAATGGAACAGTGTTAGTGAAAGGAGGAATAGGACCTTTATTGACATGGTCAAATCAATGATGAGTCATACAACTCTTCCATTATCCTTTTGAGGATACGCCTTGCATACAACATCATATACCCTTAATCGAGTACCAAATAAAGATTCATATGGGATTCCATATTAGTTATGGTATAGAAAGAAATCCAATCTGAAAAACATGCGTGTGTGGGGCTATGAGGCATTTGTCAAGACTTTACCAAGTGAAAAATTATCATCCAGAAGCACTAAGTGAATCTTTATAGGTTATCCTAAGGAGACTAGAGGATACTACCTATATAACCCTTTAAATAGAAAAGGTATTTTGGAATAATAAACCCCATTTCTAGAAAGGGGTCACATTTCTATTAGAAATAGTAGGAGCAATATTGACTTTGGTGAAGTTAATGCACCAGATGTACAAGAGTTGGTAGAAGAACAATCTCCACAAGAGCAAGTGGAAGAAGAAATTGTTCCTAAGACACAGATAATTCATAGGTCTACGCGAGAGGTTAGAGAACCGGAGTGTTATGGTTTTCTAGTCACTGATTCAGGTTTCATAATAGTCCTTGAAGATGATGAACCTCTAACCTATAAGGAAGCAGAAGAAGGAAAAGAAGCTGCTAAATAGAAAGAAGCCATGAATTCTGAGATGCGGTCCATGTACCAACATCAAGTTTGGATTTTGGTAGACCCTCTAGCTGATGTAAATCCCATTGAATGAAAAAGGGTATTCAAGAAATAGTTGTACATGGATGGTAAGGTTAATACCTTTAAATAAAGACTGGTTACAAAGGGTTTCAGACAATGTCATGGAATTGACTATGATGAAACCTTCTCACCAGTGGCAATGCATAAATCCATCAGCATATTTCATGAAATAGCATCCTTTTATGATTATGAAATTTGGAAAAAGGATGTCAAAACTGTGTTTCTAAATTGGAAGTTAGTTAAAGATGTCTATATGACTCAACCCAAAGGATTTTTTAAGTCAAAGAATTCCAAAAAAGTATGCAAGTTTCAGAGGTCCATTTATGGATTGAATCATGCATCAAGATCATTGAATTTTCGCTTTGATGAGGCCAAAAGAGATTTTGGTTTTTTTCAAAAATGAATGCGAGCCTTGTGTCTCTAAAAATAATGAAGGGAATGCTATAATTTTACTAGTTTTATATGTTGACAACATATTAATCATGGGAAATGAGGAGAAATTATTACAGTCAGTTAAGAATTGATTAAATGAATGCTTCTCCATGAAAGACATAGGTGGAGTATCCAAAATTCTAGGGATTAAGATCTGTTGAGATAGATCTCAAATGCTGCTTGGCCTAAGTCAAAGTACATATATTGACAAGGTACTCAAAAGGTACAATATGGAACAATCCATGAGATTATTTTTACATATGTCACATGGTGTAAATCTCTCCAGTAAAATGTGTGCACAAACATAGGAGGAGATTGAAAAAATGAGTAGAGTACCTTATGCTTCGGCAGTGGGTTATATCATGCATTCCATGCTATGTTCTAGGTTTGATGTTGCCTTTACATTAAGCATGGTGGTTATATATCATTCCAATCCAGGAGAGCTGCACTAGATAGCTATTAAAACTATCCTAAAGTACTTATGGTTTACTAAGGATATGTTCCTGGTGTATGGAGGAGATTAGAAACTAGTTGTGAGGGGATTCATTGATTCTAGTTTCCAGAAAAATCACGATGATATGAAATCGTAGTCAGGATACATCTTTTGCCTGAATGGTTATGCAATGAGCTAGAGAAGCTCCAAGAAAGCAGTGGTTGCTGATTTTACAGTAGAGTCTGAATATATTGTAGCTTCTGATGCAGCAAAGGAAGCAGTTTGGATACGTAGATTTATCTCAGACATTGGTGTGGTATCTAGCAGTGCAGACCCTGTTCCAGTATATTGTGATAATAATGCTATAGTGGTTCTTGCCAAGGAGCCCAGGTCTCACCAGAGGACAAATCATATTCTTCAGAAGTTTCATCTCATGTGGGATTTTACTCAAAGAGGTGAAGTGACAGTTAGCAGAGTAGCCACAGAGAAAAACGTGGCAGACCCCCTGACTAAAGTAATTTCATAGCAGAAGCATGATTCACATGTAAGAGCTAGAAAATTTAATCCTGTTAGCAGTTGGCTCTAGTGCAAGTGGGAGAGTTTAAAATGGGTGCCCTAGACCCAACTTCTATTGTACCTTGATTATAGTTACATGTATTCAGTTTGTTTTTATATATTTGTTTATCTTTCAATGATAGTGTAGATACTTCTGCATCCACTTTGTTTATGGAAATGTCCTTAGATTACCTGTCGCATCAAATGGTTATAGAAGGTCACATGCTATAATGAGAACCCTGAGATGCCATGATAGTAATCTTAATGCAACGTCCTATAGTCCAGTTACATAATTCTGAAAGCACACAGATGATGCGTGACCATCAGGTGCTGGGGACTCATAAGCATTGAGACTTCTTCTCATGAATTTCTCACATGATGATCTCTATCTATTGAGATCATGAGTAAAACCCTGCTTAATAGGAACACCACAAGTTTCTTGTGTCATTAGTCATTCCTATCGATGGACATGTGTAATGGTCTCCTAACATTACATAATTATCAATGAATGTCATTTAATTACATACATTTAGTATAAGGCAAAAACCATGGCAACAAAGTCTTGGTGAGGTAGTTTGTATTGGGTATGTCATTAATGGAATGACAATGATTGAATGATCGAGAAAGGATTTGTCTCTTCCATGTTCACAAAGAGATATCTCAGGCCTGATTGATTAGGATGGTTGCAACTTCAATAAATCCATGGCCATGATAGTCGAAGGTAAGACCGTCCAGACAAATCAACAAACAAAATAAATCAAATAAAGAATGATGACACTAGTGTGCATTCTAATTTATTAAGATATCGATGAAGAAGAGATTATATTACACAGAACGTGTTCATAGGAAGGCAGTCGTTTCTTTGACTTTGACTTATCTCTATAGGGGCCTCGATGGGTTGCTAGACCCGGCTCTAGGTTGGTGTTATTATTTACTGCTATTGAGATAGGGTCCTAGAGTGTCACACAGAATAGTGCCTTGTGAAACTTCCCTATTTTATGAATAGGAATTTAGAACTCGGTGGACCCCACCAAAGGGTCCGAGCACTATCCAAGTTCTATGGATCACCAAAGAAGAAATAAATTCATTAATTATTCGAGTTTATAATAATTCGTTTAATTTATTTATTACATGTATTTACAATTTATATAGTAAATACAAGTATTAATATTATTCGAATGGATTTAATTTTCCTAGGTTTGTTTAATATTAGTAGGAGGAATGGGTCAAGTTAAAGACTCAAATTTTTCATGTAATATATTTAAATTTTACAAGTAAATGATAAATTGTAAATATTATTTATGGAATAATTTTAATTTTCATAAATAATTATTTATATCACTTATATAGAGGATGTCAATTACATGAGGGTAGGGAACTTATACCATCTGTTTTAAACCCTCCCTGTATAAGTGAGAGAGAGGCTCTTCCATTGTTACTATTCATGTGTCAATATTGAGAGCTTCTCTATCCTCCTATAATCTAGAGATTGAGTCTCTAAAGAAAAGAAGGATCATCAAGATCATCCATCTCAGATTGAAGGTTCTTCCATTGCAGTGATCGGCATTGCGCTGAAGTGAGTGTTGAAGATCCGTGCTAGCACCCTAATCTTGAGGAACGGTGTGCGAGCAGATTCATGAGGCCTGTGTTGATGATCTAGAGGGCTTTGACGTCGGAGTCTTCGAGCAACGATCGTCGGCGTCATGCGGCAGACTTTCACACATCAATTTTGGACAGGGTAAATGTTCAGTTTAATTTTTCGTGCTCTGTATAAACTTTGTGAGATCGTCGGACCATGCTGGGACAAGATCACCAGAGTTGACATATTTATGTCACTCCGGTAAAGCAAAAAATATTAACTTCCCAGCCCACCGGATTCCACTATGCAGTCCCGGTACCCTACAAAATATATATAATTTGAATGATTTTTCCCCAATGAAATAAGAATAAAAATGTAATTCCCACAAGAATGCCATAAGGGACCACTCTGTAATTTGTAGAACCATGTATATAAAACAATCAGTTTCCTAATATAAAAATCTTAAAAAGTCATAATAACAAAACCTAAAACCTCTATCATAAACTAAAATAAATAAATAAATTCAACACATCAATAAAATATAAAAACTGAACATCAAACTAGAAAATGAATAAAAGAAAAAATATAAGCTAAGGATAAAGTTAGTTATATTGGAAAGATACACTTAATTAATAAAATACCAAAATTAAAACAAGGACCATATCCACCCATATTTATGTGTTCAGAAAAATATATATTTTGGGAATCTCTATTATACTCAAACATAATCTCAATGATCATCCATTACATCCAAGAAAAACCTATATTGAAAATATAATATCATTGTCCTGTGAAAATAATATCTAGAAGTTATCCTCCCCATAATCCATGCATAACCTTAATGGTGAATCTATTTTTATATAATTAAAATATATAATTTGAAGGTATGATTTTTTGACGTGAAATAATTAACTAAAGGTAATAAAAAAATTAATCCATTATTTATACTGATAACCACGCATTAAAAACCCCACAGTAAATCTCTATATGAAAATAGGATTTCATAATAATGGAAAAAAAATAAAAATAGTAGAAATATTCTCAAATGTATAGTTAATCCATCAGAGTAAACAAACATTATTTTTACAATAACCAGTTAGGAAAAAAATCAAATGAAATAACCCTGATAGTAATAACAAAGATAAATTTACTAAAAAGTTATCATAAAATAAAAAACCTAATAAACTACCAAGGTAAAATAAAATCAAAATAATATCGGGAATATCGACTATATTAAATACAAAGTAATAAAAAATAATATTCACTGGGGTTATGAAAAAATAACCCAACATCTTGGGAAATAACATAAAGTAAAAGGTCAAGACACACTAGGATCAATATACTGACTCATATAATACAAACATATCCAACTACACTTTAGCCACTATATAGTATTACTTCCTAAATTATTAGGTAATATATTACCTTAGACATATTGTGATCATAAATACTCATGTAATAGGAATCCAACTCGGCAGGGTAACATCGATATATAGTCGATGATTTAGGGTATGCAATGGATAGTGTCATTAATAGTCAGTAGATGCATGTCCTTGGTTTCTACCTAAGTACCTAATGTTCCCATTGTCAATAAAATTAAGGTGAGAAAAATAAATATGTGTCAAATAAGAGTATACAATAAATGGTAACAAAAGACACCTTCACCTACAAACACACATCAGCTAAGAAGACCCTTCTTCCATCAAGGATAGTAGTATAATACATATGACCCCTGACCGTGAAACTTTTATCCTCATTCCATGATTTAAAGATCACTCTAACCATTACACAATTACATGAAGGGGACGACATCAAGGGTATACTTACATAATGAAACCTCTTTTCATAACGTCCCAATTGGGTCTTTGGATCATAATATAAAAAACAAATTTTAAATCATATTTGAAAACAAAATCAAGGAATCTTCTTTCAAGAATATTAAATAATCAAAATAAGTATAAAATATTTTAGAATAAAACAAATACATCATTAGTTTAAAAAAATGCAAAAAAAATTATTTTCCTACCTTATAAATCATTTTCAAATAAAATTCATCCGTTGAACATAAAATTCATTTTATAATATGATATAAGTTATTTAAACAAACACAATTCATTCAATATAATATCACATAGATTTCAGGAACTATGAAAACATGAATAACCTTATGATCTATGTGAAATTCCTGAGTGAAAAGATTCCTTTAATTAATAATCAAGAAAAATACACACTATAATATTTTAAAAATATTTAAAGAGTGTATAGAAATAAGAACAGAAATTACGATTTAAATTTTAAATCGTTTTTATTAAGAAAACTACCTTGATAAATTTGTTCCTCTAGAAATTGTGTCATTACCCCACATGGAGTCAGAGAAGAATTTTTATATCCCATTTTAGTATCTAAACCATGAAAATCCCAAATTCAAAATGATTAGAACAAAACTAGGTGGTTGTATAAAAATCATTGAAATCCTAAAAGGGGAGAATCCAGAAAAAAGATGATTCTAAACAAATTCATTTATTATTCATTTATAAATAATGAGTTGAATCTCTGGATAAAATAATACAAAGAGGACAAAAATAGTTGATATTAGAAATGGAGGTCTTGAAAATTAATGAGGGGGAAAATGGGATTCAATGTGATTTAATTCAAACATGGGAAATATATATATTTATAAATTCGAAAACCTTATATAAGGTATCACGATGTGAATAATTAGAAACATAGTGTGATCATTGCCTCCAAAACATTAATAAATTAATAAACACCTAAAATTTCTTTTTATTATAATTTTTAATCAATTTTTATATTATCTGAGTTGTTTCATAATTAAATTTAAGAAAAACCATTTTTTATTCCAAGAATTTTTGACGATATAGTTGTAACAAAATAATAAGAGGTAGGCTACAAAACTTAACCATTTTTGAATTATCAATCATACTTTATGACTTCTAATACCCCCATAAATTATGAAATGTGATTCAGTCCATCAAATTGGGTTGCTAAGTGATATTTCTTTTGTATTAAAACATTACATGTATATATTATAGGGTAAGAATTAAAATACTTAATTTTCAAAAAGGATAGGTCCATGTTGTGATACATAATATAATATGATCATATTTAATATGTTCCTCCAATAATGATGTTTTTATCTCAGTAAAGAAACTAAATTTTATTATATTTTTTTATATTAGATATTCTATTAATATTTACTAATTTTTGAATAGTTATAAAAAACATTACATAATATATTTCCCATAAATAATATATTCTTCCTAAATAAATTTTTTCCCTTGCCTAGAGAGACTTATAATTAATGAATTAAATCATAAATAATATATATTTTCATATGTAATGATTTCCACATAATTTAAAAAACCAACACATAATAATTTCTCCATATGTAATATTTATATATTAATATGTAAGATTTAGGACCTGGAAAAATATCTTGAAAACCAATATATAATATATTCCATTTGTAAAAAAATATAGTATATAAAATATTTTCCAAATTCCACTATAATTTCTAATATTTTTCAAATATAAACACTCTAATTTTTACATTATAAATAAATGAAATAAAAAAATAACTTATTGAAAACAAATCATCATATTCATTACTATGTAAAAACTACACTAAAAAAATAAAAAACATGTTTAAACCTCAATCATGACATGGATCCCCTAGATATGGTTTGATCCATGATCATCCCCTCTAAACATTATTATTTCATATTCCTTGGTGTTTTTTCTCATACAACGTAAATCTAGCTCTGATCCCAGACTAACTCCCAAAAAATATTCTTAGCCTATTCCAATAACCTAAATACCCTGATAGGGTCCAAACCCATTTCGTCCACCCAAGATCACACCAAAATTGATTAATATAGAAAAAATTAATATATAAAGAATTATTTATATTAAAATTACCTAATTTCTGAAATAATAAAAAATATATGTCTTTCATTATGTCCCTACAATCTTGGAAAATAATATCATAAAAATATAGAATCAGATTCTCTATATTTTATTGTATATTTGTAAGTATAACTAAGTACAATTGGTGGAAAAAATAAAACCTATGGTAAAGATCATATATTGAGATATTTGGATAGATATTTTTTCTATATTCAATACTAATAGAAATAATATTCTATTTTACCCAATAATTTTCTGTACATGAGTACTGGTATGGATTCTGTATTTTAATGTAGACATTAATAGTTTTTCAAGAACTCATTTCATTTCTTCCCTACTTCATACTAATAAATTTACTAAACATGTGGAAACATTGTGTATTTATTCATGTCCACATGCTATGTTTTAAAAAAAATGGTATTTGAAATAAAATGTCATGGAAACCATAAAATGCAACATCCTTGTGACACCTATTGTATTTCTTCTCACACTTACAAGAATGCATAGGATGATTTTCTAATATACGGGACTCCAAAATATAATAATTATTCCCTTGAAATATTATTGTGTTAAAATACATTCATTATTCTAATTAAATAGTACTAGTATATACATTCTCTATGTTTATAATAGAGCACCATAATAATGATCATGAAGTATCACCATCCATTATTTATAATAGTTACAAATAAACAAGACTATAAGTTTATAAATGTTATTAATTAACAAATTATTGATTCATAAATAATTTATACAATCCAGTATTTTCTTAAATCCCAATATCCTCACCATTTGAATAAAAATTTATAATCACTTGGATATTCTAGTAGGAAGGAATCTGTATTCTGCATCATATAATATAGACTATGGAGTCTCTATTACTTAATGGTGTTTATAGATACATTACTCATTATAAATAAATTAACTCATGGATCCTTGATCTATTTAGTGGAATCTATATTCTATATATCATTGACACTAACATCCTCTACACTCACCCCAAAATTTCACCATGAAGGCTCTATTCACTTGTATTAATGAAACTTTGGTTATTTTGACCAATTTCATTCACTATAACTCAATTTTAAATGGTCTTACACTTTAATACGCCTACATTAACTTCTCAACCAATGGTTTTATTGTAATTAAACTAATATATTATGATATTTTATTTACGGTTTTCATTAATTGATTATTTTACTTAATAAATCCATTTTTATCTTGTAACTCACCTTAACGACTACAGAAGAGTTTTTAATCAATAAATAAAACATACATTGTAAATAATATCTCATTTGAAACAATCTTATTAGATCTGAGAAATCATGTTAAACATTCCAGTTTCTGTGATTTGAATAAATAAATAATTACACACATTTTGATAAAATTTAAGTGAAAAAATCATGATAATTAATCAAATACTTGGTATATTGAGCTATGATAGGCCATCCTATACATAGAAAAAGTAAATCCTTATATCAAAATTGACACAAGTTGTTGCATACTCTAGGATCCTATAATTATAATTGTTTGGATATTCTTTATATCAAATCATAAACATCATATTGTGATAATGGGCTCCCTATATCCAACTTGAGAAAAAAAAATTATCATATCATGTATAAAAAGAGGTATAGATAATATATTCCGACCATAATAGTGTTGATAATTCTGCATTTACTATTTATACGGTAATGTACTTATATTATTTGTTTTATAAAATTTCCATAATAGTTTCTAGTTATAATAAAAACCTCAAGATTCTAGGAAATAAATTTTTTAATATTTTTATGGTATTAACATTGATTATTAATTGGAAAAATATTTAGTCTGACTATCAGGTGTTGCGGGATTATAAAAATTGGTATTTTTCCCATGATGTTCTCACATGATTTTCTCAAGTAGAGTAGGTAATTATAAAAAATAGGCCAACAAGAAAACTACATGTTTTTGGTGTCATTATTTGTTCCAATATATTTGAAAATATATTGGTATCTCCACTTGAGATAATAGTAAATGTGTACCATTTTATTAGATAAATAAATGAAAGACAAAAAACAATGTCACTAATGTTGAGGTGTAGTAGATTGTATTGGGTGTATCATTGTAGTATAGAATTGAATAAATTATAAAAACATGATATGTGGCCTCTAAAAGGACGGCATTTATCTATACTAGATAACCAGAAAGTTAGTACATTGTTAAATCTATTTCTAATGTAGAATAATTTACGTCCATCAGAAATGGTCGTTAAATAAATAAATAAATAATTTAAGCATTATGTCACAAAGTGTGCATTATTATTTTGGAGATATCCCTAGCCAATGATATAACATTATATGAATTATCCTTATTTCTTTAGGTAGAAGGATGTACTAATAGGTATCATTATTTTTCTATAGTTATTATTGACTACTATCGAGATAAGGGTCAAGAGGGACACACAAAATTGTATCCACAAGTTACATCGAGTCAAATCTATAAGTGTTTAGGACAATGTTTTCCCCATGTTTAAGGACTAGTGAATGTTGAAGTGTGAATGATCATTAGTAAATTATTTCCATAATATTATTTCATTTTAGAATAATAAATAAATTTATTTATAAAGTTATTAACTTGTTATTTATTTATAAGAGAGAATATGATTAAATATTAATTTCCAAATGAATGTAATTTATTGAATAATCATTAAGTAATTAATGAGATATTATAAGAAAATTAAGTGATTTTGGATTTTATCATGTGACATATAATCAATTCAATAGGACAATGATAATATATTTGAGCCACTTAGGAAGTGTTAGCTGAATCTTAATGGTGTTATGGGTTTTGTTGGGGTTAACTATTATATAGGGTCTGAAATGTAATTTTTAAATAGTTAAAACATGATTATAAAAATAGTTTTGAAAACCATATAGTTGTTTTAAGATGATTGAAATAAAATGTTACCCACTCTCTCCTCATAGGCTTCCTCTTAAGGTTTATAGGGATAATCCAATGGAAGAAGAATTTTAGATCGATTCTATCTTATCAATTGATCATCTATTCTTCCATTGATCGAAAAAAAATTGTAATGTTCTTATGTTTCCTATGATAGTAGTAGATAACAAAAGAATATTGTTCTAGAAATTGTGATGATGGTGAGTATAAACTATAGGATAGATTTCATGGCCCCATCAATCTATGGAACATCGATATCAAGTAGATCAAATTGATTTGAAAAAATGAACGAGGCACCATTTATGGTTTCATTAGATTATTTTTCTCATTATTACAATAAATTACATGTAATATATGGGTAAATTTGGGAATAGTTTCTATGGACTAATTTTTTCATTTAGATTTCATAAAAGTAAAATTTTAAATTCTCATATTAAATTCTTCCATAAATCCCATGTTCCTGTAAGTGGAATCAGAGTGTTCATATAGTTATTAAAGTCAAATTAAGATTAATTCCCATCATATAAAAAATAAGGAATTTTAATGATACCAATTCTACTGGTGGTAAATCAATATAAGATTTAATGTCCATGATACTGACATCTGAATTTGAAATAATATGTTCAGGAATTTTAATAAGTAAATAAATAAAACACACACACACACATAGATATATATATATATATATTCAAAAAGTAGAAAACAATGTAGGAGGTTCATGCCCTCCTTTTTTAGTTCATAACTAGCCAAAAATGAATAGGGTGCTGACACGTTGTATGTTATAGGTATTGGTAGATTAATATTAAAACAGGAAAATTCTAATTTCTCATGTTTTGAAAAACCAATAAAGAGAAAAAAGTAAAAAAGGGGGAGGTGAATCCTATGTTAAACATAGGAATATATATAATTTATATTATAGGTGTCAAAATACCTGCCTTTTCTCTAATACCCCACCAAAAAAATTGATTCTTGTGTATAATTCAATGGATTCATATTTTAAAACATTATTTGTTATAAGATTCTTGGAAATACCCATAGGTTATACTGGGCCTCATATTCCATTTCGGGGTGCCCTACACTACAGAACTGGGGTTATAGAAAGGTCAGGATGACATGGGCTAATTGATGTTTGGTCCTATGTTGAATTTGTCTTGAAATTATTTATTTTAATAATCAAAAAATAATTTTTATGTTGTTTCGAATATGTTCAAATTTTTTATGAATGATGAAAATTTTATTCTAAAATATTGAAATATTTCAAGTTCTTGAATCCACCATAAATCATATCCATCTAGGACATCGACGTTGAGTCTATAAATTTCTAGAGTACTCAATCAACCACATGAAACATGTATCAACCATAGAAGGAATCATGAAGGACCCAAGATACCTCAAGCTAAACTGAGAAAACACACACGTTATCTTAGGAAACCATATAGATTATTATTTTCCTCAAAGGCATGGATTGATCACATGACTAATGGAACGAATTTGTTTTTGGAAATCACCCATCGCTATTTCAGTTTATAATCCTATATTTTCCACCTAAGAAAACTATTCACTGTAATGAAATATAAAAGTTTCTAAATGAATGCATTTCAATTTAAAGTAACCATTTGAGAAAGTGGGACTTTTGGAAATGGGATGAAGCAACATCATGAATTATTTATAAAACTATGGTAAAATATTATAATTTTTATAAATAAGTGATCAACCGTGAGTTCAAATGATCGACTACAAGTTCAAATGATCTATTGTAAGTTCAAGTGATCAAATGATGTTTCAATTGACAAAACGAATGGATTTTTTGAGCGATCTGATGAAAATTTATGCAATGTGTTGAAGTTATAGTAAATGTTGACATGAAAAAATTTAAATAAACCATATCTAGTGTGAGTATTATATTGTTAAATATATTATATTGATCACATTCTTATGTAGAATTAAATACTTCATAGAAGAATTTATTGTACTAGGATTTCATGCTAAATATGTGGATCTATAATGATGATTTTCTAAATGGTTTTTTCAAAGAATGCATTCTTTTCAAATATGGTCAGATAAAGAGAACTAAATATAAGAAAATTGTGGATACACACTAGACTCTTTTTCATGAAAGAAAATTCACTACTGGAAAATGGACCTATACCCACGCTTTTGAAAAAAAACGTGGGTATAGGGTACCCCTATACCCACGATTTTCGAAAACCTTGGGTATAGTGATAATATTGGGACCTATACCCACGGTTTCCAAAAACCGTGGGTATAGGTGACCTATACGAATGGTTTTCCCAGAACTGTGGGTATAGCTTATTTTTAAAGACCTATACCCACGGTTTTGGCCAAACCGTGGGTATAGAGTTTTTTCAGAATATCTATACCCAGGGTTTTGAAAAACCATGCGTATTGGGGTATTTTTTTTGAAGACCTATACCCACAGTTTTTCAAAACCATGGGTATAGCTGGCGGAAGGAAAAATAATTACGCGGGACAATGAAAAAAATTGGCGGGAACATGATTTTGGTTAATATAATTACAAATATAAGTAAATAGATATGTTACAATATAAACAAAATATTTCCAGCTCAGTTGGCCAGGCCATAAATCATCTTCGCAGTGGTCGCGGGTTCGAATCCCACTTTTTACCTTTTCTCGATTTCCGATAATATTAATATATATATATATATATATATATATATATATATATATATCAAATGATTCGATAGCTTGGTTGGTCAGAGAGGTACTTCCGCCTGTTCAGTGTCCTGGGTTCGAATTCCGCCTGCAACAATTATTTTCTCGCGTTTGATTTTTCAAACACGAGTAATATTAATATATTTATATAAATATATACGTATATATATCAAAAAAGTTGGTAGCTTTGTTGGTCAAAGGAATTGTTCCGCGGTGAATCGCCTAGGGTTCGAGTCCCGCCTGCCCTATTTTTTGAGATATAAATTCCCACGGTTTTCAAACCGTTGGGGAAGTCATACGCCACCTATGGACAAGTGTGTTATAAGGTGACCTTTATATTTACCCACGGTTTGGATGAACCTTGGGGATATCCTAAGACCCCTATTGTGATTCCACTCAGCCCCATGATTCCCAAAACTGTGGGTATAGGCTATACCCACGGTTTTGGGGGCTATACCCACGGTTTTGAACAGTGGGTATAGGTAGTTTTTCCAGTAGTGATTTATGAATGTGAACTTACCACTATTTTCTCATTTGAACACTATTTTAAGATCTGAGAAAATATTTTATATCACAACTCATAGAAGAATCAACATATGAACATTGGGGACAAAAGAATAATTTGAGAACAACATGACTACTGTATTTGATGCATTAAATTCATTAAAATATATTTTATTTTTTTCTTTAATATCTCTTGTAATGTCTTCTATACAATATTTATTTTTGTAGAATATACTATTGTATTGTATTAAAGAGTGACATACACTATATGTTTTATTCTTTTCTGTATGTTATCCCATTATGATTTTTGGAAGAGGATCAATGTTCCATTGGAATCCAATGTGCAGTCTTTTTATATAAATACTTATCTAATATTTAGGTAAATATATTTTATTAATAAACTTTTTCATAGAGGGTGATAACAAATTAGAGAGGACAAGGTCATAGAGAGAGACTGGATATCATTTTTATTCAGTAGTGGATTTTCATGTATTTTTCACTATATTATTAAAACAAACCTTTTAATGAAATATTTTCCCATAAAGATTTGGAATGTCTAATGGAATATTTTTAATGATAGGAACAGACTAAATAGAGGATTTAGGGGCCTATGGAGGCATGGTATTGACATAATTAAAATAATACATAAATTATATAATGCACATGATATTTTTCCTAAATAATGGAATTACAGTAATAGAGTATTAGATGGGAAATCTGAGATCCCCATTATATCTTGAACGTGGGTTTTACACTATGTGTGACATAACCTTTGAGTGCATTGGGTGTTTGTATTTAGCATATTTATTAGAGAATTAATAAAATAAATAAATTTATTTGATTATTTTCTATTCATTATTTAATAAAAACCAAATATCTGTATCTATAAAAATTATTTTGGAAAACCCATAGCGTTAGACGAATAACTGTAGGGATTGAGAGAGTGTTGTTGGAGGACAGTTCTTGGATGATCAACACCAGATAGTTCTTTGGAGTCAGTGTGCCACAAAGTTCATATATCTCATCCATGACATTGAGGTGCACCAATTTTCATCAATGATTTTAAAAAACATATTGTATGGTGTTTTTTTGTTGGATTTTGTCTTTTTAATAAATATCCTTTGATAGAACATAAATAAATTATTATCAAAATTGATTCATGGGACAAAAGTTAAATTAAAGGTACTACTTTATCTTCTACGAAATATTAAGAAATATTGTATTCATTAATATTGATTTTTTTTATTTTTCCATAATTATAATAGTGAAGGATTGAGGATAACCAAAATAATGTTTTAGTTTTGTTCCTCATGTCTCTAATTTTGGCATTTCTCACCCTTTCATTAAATGTTCATCAATGGTAATTTCGTTGGTTGATGTTTTAACAAATACCAGATCATTGATCATTAACCAATCATTATTTTGAGTAATAGATCGATACCCCATGTATGGGTTAAGAATATAAAGCATTCTCCAGGGTTAGTGTGTTGATGGATGATTGAGATCAGAGGTTTGTTATTTGGAATTATGGTGACTGTTAATATCAATGAAATTTGATTCAAGATCTGATTATGTTACCAGAATCTGGCTATTAGAGATAGAGGGTATCATTCAATGTTATATCTAGGTTCAACAGTGAGAATAATTGTTGGGTTGAAGGTGGTAGATGAATGGGATTGAGATGCATTAAAAATGAGTGAGTTATGGGAAAATACAATCTACATGGCATGTATTCCAAAGAACACATATTTTTATTACCATGGCTACGAAGGCTAATGATTCAGTGAAAATAAAATATCACATGTAATGTGGTAACCATAACATTTTATATGACTCATTATAGATAGATTTTCATGTAACCCTAGGGTACCGATGAATAGACACAACTTGGTAACCAGGTATTGCCAGAGTACACAATCATGATTCTTTAATTAGATATGACAAGAATACCTGGACATGGCTAGGTTCACAGCCATGGATGGGGTACATGAGCGTTGTCTGATACTCAAACATAGCAAAATACCTATACATGTCTAGGTACACAGGATCAACAAATGTACATGATCGTAACGCAAACTACATGAGAATGAGTCGGGGAACACATGAAAAATCATGGTATAGAAGACACAATAAGTACTACAAGGATATGAGATTTACTTTCCCTAAAATATTATATGTTCCCCAATCTCTTCAATGTAGAATGGTATTCTTAAGGTGAGTTCCCTTTTTCCACTCCTATGAGGGTACAATGGGACTTCATGTCTTGATCTTAGGGTATGCCCTTCTATGTGGTATTAGTCATGGATAAAGTTCATGAACAACTCAATGTGGCTCAGGGTGTGATCATCTACCATAATTGTTTTCCTAGTTAGGATTTTAAAGAATCATCATGATCAATATACTCAAGCATCAATCCCATACATAGTTGGTTATTCAATATAGGTTCATGTATACCCCATTGGTACAGGGTTAGATCTCTTAGATGGGTTTCAACATCCTATATGTTACAATGTGTACATATTTATGGATATGTCCAATGGTCATGGATTCTAATATGAGCACCATAAGTGTTATTATACTCATGTAGTTACTTATTCTAGATGACCATTACCTTGAATCCTTGAGATGAATCCTAGGATGGCTATATGATAATGTATTTACCTTGAGAATTAGTGTTTACATTGATTATAACTGGGTTTTTGTTATTATGAAATAAATTATTATTGACATAAATTTATGATGATAATATGGCTACTCTTTTAATGTTCTACATTCGATGATTTGGGGGTTTCATACTATGTATTGTTATACTCACACCTGCACGAGCTCAGCCTACACATTTTGTGTCTTATGTAGACAACATGAATTTTGATGATGTATTAGGTGTACTATAAGTAGGTGTAGATTATTTGAGATAGATAAACCATGGTGTATAACTGGGGTTACATTTGAATTCAGTCCCATCATTCTTAACTAATTAGACTACTTTTACAGTTCTACTGAGCTTGTATTTGGACATTATGATTTCAAATACTTGTGTCATACTCTAATGTGGGATATATATGCAAGCTGGCATTACAGTATCAATTTTATATTTAACATTCATCATTGTATGGTTATTTAGATATGTGTTTGTGTGTAGTAACCTTAGTCTAAGGCTTCCCATTTGTGTAATATGCCTACCCTACTCTGGTTTTTAGGCCATAGTTAATTAGCCATGGGTTGCGGGTGTAACACCAGACTTATCACTAATGAGGTGAGCCCCAGTGGGATGGATCATGATAGAGTGCTAATATAGGTGGTGTATCCTTAGGACCAGATTTTGGAGATTTTCTTTTGGTGATGTCTAGTTTAGGATATAGGGAAACAATATTTAATTGTTTCGAGTTCATCTCTCAGACTAAGGAATGAACTATTGGGGTTAGACTATATATCCAATAAATAGGACTCTAAACACCCACATGTCGATTATGTAAATATAGACAATGATTATAGGGGAAAATCAATAAATGAATCATATCTCAAGGTTATTTTGTTTACATGTCCTTCTTGAATCTTGCCTCAAGATATACTCTTGATCGTGGTACATCCTTTATATTTTAGGATGCCTCCATGATGATTTTCTTCTAGGATTATATTGTTGCATCACAACAATGATACATTAAATAAATAGGATATGATATTTATCCCTATTCATAAGGTGGTACCTCTGGGTGGTTTTGATGACATACCCCCACCTGATGATTAGTTGGTTGCATCAGAAGTACCAGTGGATCAGGAAAATAGGTAAAGAACAGGTCATCTATTTTCAGTTAGATTCCCCTTAGATTTTGGGGAGAGATAAACCCTCAGTAGTATAGGTATAGCTTGAGGTTGTAATGTGAGTTTTCATCTTGTTAGTTTTCCTCTAGACTAGATTGTTGTCTTATTAGTGATCCTTCTTCATATATATATGGGGATTTGATTTATTCTGTTGACTCTAACATCTAATGAGGTGACGATTTAATGGACATTGTTTGAGAGTATATTTATGGTGGATTTATATCTAGCTATGTTTTGAGTGGTGTGTATCTTATAGTTTCAGTAGATTCATTTGGGAATATGATATTAGAAGAGAATTCAACAAGGTTTTCTAAGATCTCATGATACTCTATGGAAAAGATATAAGTTAGAGTTGGGAGGTTTGTAGTATCAAAGACATGAAAGAGGGTCTTGGAGAGAAACATGGAGTTGAAAGAGATTTGATCTATTTCCACCGCTACCCCTAAAGGTATATGCCTAGAATAGGGAGTTTGTGGCAAGCAGTGGGGACAATCATATACAGTAGAGGCTAATGAATTAGAGAATAACTTGATGGTTAAAGGTATGGTATTTTTCTTTTCTACATATCCATATATTTGATAGACAACGGTGTAATCCATTCTATTACAACACACCATTAAACTGAGTCCTCTAAATTCTGGTGGATTCTTTTCCTTGAACCTTATACATAAAGACTACTACAAGATGGAATTAAATTATCACACACTTCTTCTAATGGTGGGACCTGATTCTCAAAGGAGAGATATTTCTTGAGGATCTATTCATAGTTGTGATGATACATTATGACACCATTCTAGTTATGTACTAGCTCATTATAACTCGTGGACATATTGACTATTTTTGGTGGATAATTTTGTATTTCTATGATAATGGTATGAGGTTTTCTTTAATGTGTGAGATGGAAACCCATGTACAGTTGGAAGCTCTCATTAATAGGAGGATATAGCTGATTACTCACTAGTTGGCTAGTATATACCTTAGATATTTATATGTTGTTGGATTTTAGTTTCCCTTAGTTGTGGTTGAGTATGATAACAACTTCTCAAAGAAAATTTTGAGCTTAACACCCCACAGAGAGATAAAATTCTTCATCTACTTGAACCAAAAAATTACCTCAATATTTGCACCATTATATTAGATGGTTCCTCCAGAGATTCATGATTTGAAGGTGTGGTTGGATGATTTTTAGATAATAGTCTTCTCAGGCCTAGTGTGTGACCCTGGGTTGACCCAGTGTTGTTTACTGTAAAGGAAAAAAAGTGGTTTAGGTTCTCTGTGAATTACAGTCAACTGAACCTGGAGACTCTCAAGAAAAAGTATCGACAAATATGAATGTGTGATATATTCAACTATTTCAAGGGGTATAGGTGGTTCTCAATGATTTACCTAAGGTCTCTATATCTCCATCTTCATGTCTGAGGTGAGGACATATTAAATATAGTATTTCAAAGACATTATAGTGACTATGATTACATGATGATTCTTTTCAAAGTGAAGAACAACACAACAATGTTTATGGGACTCCTGAACTAGATCATTCATCCCCTCATAGATTAGTTCATGATAGTCTCCATCAATTATATCCTACTGTACTTGGATTAGAAGGGGGAGCATGTGACACAATAGAATATGGTCCTATATATAATTTGAGAGAAAGTGATTTATGGGATTCTCCCAAAGTTTCAGTTCTAGATTTAAGAGGTCAACCTCTTGGGATATATCATCTTGTTATAGTGAGTAGAAATTGACCTGGTAAAGGATGATTTTTTTCTATCTTGTGAACCACCAAAAAGTGTGACTAATTTATAAAGGTTATTTAGGTTGGAAGGATACTGTGGAAGAGTTTTACTTGATTTATACTTGTTTGAGACACTCTTGGATGCTTTGACCCAAAAGATGTAGCTATTCATGTGGATGGAGAGTTTCCAAAAATATTTTCATGAGTTGTGTAAGAGATTAATGATCGACCCAATATTGGGAATTCTAGATGAGGGTGATGAGTTCATAGTGTTTTTATACCTATAGAAATCATCTTGGTGGTATTTTGATATAAACATAGTCAGTGATTGTTTATGGGTCACGAATTATGAAACCCAATAAACCAATCCATGTGACTCAAGATCTATAGTTGGAAGTAGTGATCATTACCCTAATGATGTGGTGAAATTTACATTTGGGTGAGTGATTTATAATTTATTTTTATAATGAGAGTCTCATATATGTATTATCATTGAAGTATCTCAACATGGTGTAGAGTTTAAGGAAATTTTTCCAATAGGATTATGATATTAAGATAGTATATACACTCTGGAAGGGAAAATTGGTTATAGACACTCTCATCCAGAAATATTGTATACAATTGTCTAATGACACATTTGACCAGATTAGCCTCATTGTAATTTTCCATAGTGGATGGGGGTGATGTAACATACCTTTAATTGATCGTTGTTACCCTTCAACTTCTATAACCTATTAGAGAGTCTCATCGTTGAGAATCATATTTTATACCTCATGTTTTAGACATACACTTGACACAGTCTTGATGGATTTTATGAATGTTGCGAGAATCCCATCCTTTTCTAAGGATGGACTATGGTACAGATGATGTTGTTGGAGGTTTTTTTGGTATATCCTCATATCCCCTTACTAAGAACATCATAGAGGGGATAATATGTTCTAGGACCTTCAGTGTTATTTTTGTTGGATAGAAATAAAGAAGTATGTAGTGGGGTTTTTTTACCTTAATGCATCATTTTTTAAACGGTGGAGACTGATCCGTAGGTTCCAGTGGGTTTGTATTATCCCCTTGAGGTGCCAGAGTGGATTTGGGATGGTATCTATATATAAATTTTGAAACGGCCTCCATGATTATTTAGAGGTAAAAATGCTATCTAGATGATCGTTGACCAACTCACTAAGTTGACCCACTTTTAATCCATTAGAGACAAGAGTTTAGTAGAAATTTTGGGAACCTATTACAAGTAGGTGAAAATAAAGAATCTTTGAAATCCCTCAATGAATTTTTCAAACCACAATGCTCCCTTCTTTTATCAATTATGGAGATGATTATTAGAGTAATTTGGGAACCATTTCTATTTGAGAATGGTGTTTCTCCCCTAGAAAGTTGTCCAAAATGAGTGAACCATTCATGTACAAAAGGAAATGCTTCGGGAATGATTATTGGGAATTGGATATAGTTTAGAGGTTCCCCTACCTTTGAGGTAGTTTATGAATAAGAACAATTACTATTGCACCATCATTATGGCACCATGTAAAGCCTTTTATTGGAGACCTTATAGGTAAACATTGTGTTAGACATATTTTGGAGAGTCAGCACTCATGGGCCTAGAGTTGGTGGATGTAACTATATATAAGGTGATGATAATACATGAATGGTCGAATAATACCCAATATTGTTTTATGTTATATGTCGAATGATGACAGATGGATTTTGGGTTTGAATTGGGGGTCTAGGTGTTCATGAATCTCTCTCCTCCGTGAAGATTATAGAGATTTTTCTAAGGAAACGTGCTTACATTGAGGTGCATCAACCATTTTGAGATACACAATATGGTCCACAATTTGGCATAATACCCGGACCTACTGATCTAATTAGACCAAGTAAATGATGTCTTCCACATGTCAATGCATTGGAGGTATGTGCATGACCAGTTACATTTTATCTACTTTGGAAATCTAAAAATCAAGCACTGTGATACCTTCATAGAGTACATGGTATAGACTGGGGTTTGAATTGGGGGTCTAGGTTCTCAAGAATGTATCTCCTCTATGAATAGTATAGAGATTTTTCTAAGTAAATGTGCTTACGCTGAGGTGCATCAACCATTTTGAGATACACGATAGGGTCCACAATGTGGCATACTTCACAGACCTACTGAGATAATTAGACCAAGTAAATGATGTCTTCCACATGTCAATGCATTGGAGGTATGTGCATGACCAGTTACATTTTATCTACTTGGGAAATATAAAAATCAATGATTGAGATACCTTTATAGAGTACATGGTATAGACTGGGGATTAGTGAGATAAGATCCACAGGGGGAAATTGATTCACATACTATGTGAGTAGGGGAATAATGAGAATATTCAAGAGATTTTCTAGGAGTGGAGGAACCATATCGAAACATTATACCATCACATTTTTTAGAATTTTTTTAGGGACAAAAATCCCAGAGTTTGTGAGAATTTAATAATTCATATTTTTTACTTTTAATTATTATTAATATTTAGAGGATTATTTTTGAGGCAAAGCACTAAGTCAGCATGAGATTTTAGGTCCAAGAGAGGCCCAATATTGATATAATAAAAATATTAAATATATTATATCAATACATGTGGTTTTAATAAATCAATGGAAGTACTCTCAAGCAGAGTCTCATATAAAAAATCTAAGACCCACATTAAATATAGAATTCAGATTTTCCATAGGTGCAACATAACCTCATCTCATATCAAATGTTTGGATATGACACTATTGAGCATGAGTTAGTTAATAAATAAGAGATTTAATTTTTTTAATTGATTAATAAAACTAAACATAGTATCCTTTGATAAAATATCAATTATGGAAAATATCATGGGTTATCATCATAACTATAGGGATTGATAGTAGACTATGGGAGGAGAGTTATTGTATGATCCACAATGGATAGTTCTTTGGTGACTGATATGGTGAAGGAGTTCATGGATGTAAGAACCCCGACCTTCTTTTCAAGTAATTTTTCCTTTTTTGGTCGTTTTTTGGGAAAAAGAGGAGAATCTGGATATTTTCCAAGTACACTCCATGTACTTTCTAAGTACACGCTGTGTACTTTGTTGCCACGCCAGGTTGTGTGTTGGCCATGTTGGGACACACAAACAGTGTGTAGGGGTGATGTGGAGGTCACTTAATGTGTTGTACGGAAAGGCCACGTACACATCGTGTACTCTAAAAGTACACGCCGTGTACTTTCTTTTTTTCATTAAACGGACCGGGGTTGCGACTTAACACCAAATTCCTCTTATTCTCTAGAATCATAGACCGAGAGCGAGGGTATGGCAGTGGATCTTCTTTGAGCCACCGATCCGTCCCCTATTGTTTGAATCGAACGCCGGTGGTTGAAATAGAATCGCAGCGGTGATTTATTGGTTCCTCTTTGGCCATGTTTCTTGATTCTTTCTATTACGAGAGTTATCTGAGATTGAATGATTTAGACGTTTTTGCAGATCTACTCCATTCTAGGCTGATTCACGGGATTAGGTTCAAGTATATCATTCTTCTAGTATCAAGGTAGGAGGTTTGTTTCCCTACATTGATTGTCTCTGAGTTTTTTTGTGCAAAAAGTGTCGGATTCCCATGTATCAGGTATTTCGGGTAAGAGTGTTGATCCTGTTTTATTATCTGACATAAATTTCTGGTATTATTGAGGTTATTAGATGAATAGTTATTTCTTGTTATCATGTTTGACGATCACCCCATGGGTGTTTTCCCTGGTTTTGGCTGTTTATTGCCGTTTGGATAAGGTTGCCTGTGAGACAGACCTTGTTGCATTGTTTCCTACCTTGATATATATGATTGCATGTATTTACGACTGTCTATATTATTTTGATGCATTGTAGCTATTAGACAAGTAGTTATTGAACTTACTTAGGGCTGCTACCAGTCAATTATGCATGACTAAACTGCTCAGGGCTATGTGAACCTAGTGCGTTTGACTACAGAGGGAATTGGTGATTAAGGGCTTCCCTAGAGAGTCTATTATAAAGTAGTATCGTTCGCAGGACCTATGTGAATTGGACTTTGTTCTTCCTCATAGTTTCCTTAGTTAATTATCTAGACTATATGGGGAATTACACGTAAGTGCTTCCTCAAAGAGTTTATAGATTCCGTTGAAAGACAATTGGGGAATTGACTGTGAGTACTTCCCAGAGTGTCTGTGCCATTGTATGATTACTTGAATATAGGGGTCTGGTAGATTGAGCCTCCCAGAGAGTCAGTGTGAATTTTTGGTTGGTTGTGACGAGTTCACCAAGCCAAATAACAAGCTTGTGTTTTGTACTGCTTGTAGTTTAGGTAGTCTGGTGAGAAACCTGTTGTGTTACTTTCTATGGTTTGGGATTACAAAGTTGTTACTAGATTCCCTAGGTGGTAATTAAATGACTAAATTAAATCAGTAAATAAATGTGAATGGTTATGTGAATGATTGTTTACTTTAGTGTACTCATGTCTCTCTACTGCATTTATTTTATTCACTTTTTCTATATTGCTCAGTGATAGTAGGGCACAAATCTTGTGGTGGTTGCCTACTTGGATTAGTCTCACACCCTGTTTGGGTCCTGTTTTTTGACCCAAATAGGTTATATGGTTGCATGTGTGGATTTGGATTGTAGCCCTTCGACTTCAGGTACTTGATTTCTGGTTGGAGCTAGAGAGCATAGGACTGAGTCTGGGATTTTGATGCTGCTGGAGTTGTTGTTTACTTTTAGTACCTTGTTATTAGTATTATTTCAGCACGTTGTAATGTTTGCTGATTTCCTTAGATACTTTTACCTTCTCAGTCATTTCAATCCTTACTATATATTCATTTCTTCCGCTGTTTAGTCTCAGTAGTTGTATTCTGTTTACTGGTTCCACTATTGAGTGTTATTTCCTCTCCCTTGTATACTTTACCAAATGAGGGCATAGTTTCCCCAATGACTCCCCAAGGCACATACTACTAGTTGGTAGCCTCTAGAATTTGGGGAAATGTGCTTGAGGTCATGTGGCGAACTGGGTATGGGGAACTAGTTGAGTGGCTCTGGATTCGGGTCGTTACAAAGTGGAATCAGAGGAGGTTCTTTTCTTTCTTTTCTATTGACTTACTCTTTAGCGAAAACAGACAGGGATATGACAGAATAGGTAAATGGTAAATAGCTATTCCTGGGAGTTCTAGACCCTATGTATAGGGGAAAAGTCAGGTTACCTCGAATATTGCAATTTTCTAGTTTTGAAAATGTTACAGTTTACTTGATTTCACCGTTGGGTGGTGCACTTGTTTTGTGTTGTTACTTTTATATGATTGTGGTTCTATTTTGTTTTAACCCGACAAGATGAGGGTGTTCCATCTCATGCATCATATAGGCACTTGTTAGGAGATCACATATCATGCATTTTTACATGCCATCTATATTGCATTAGTAATTCCATGCTGTTGGGATAGAAATTGTGATAGACAATGCAAGTTGTGGTGATAGCTTCTATGATAGAATACCTTCTATGTTGATAGGGTATCGTTGTTTAGAGCTTCTTTATCATGGATGCCAAACATTGGTCTTAGACCTGTTATGGGCCCTTGAGGATTGTAATGTGGTGGATCGTGAGTTTTTATACTGTTTACTTATTATATGCATGGTTATGATTCCAAGAATTGATTCGCATGGATTATGGGGCCACACATATCATAATTTGGCACCTTAACACATGTTTTCCTGTGTTTTCTGGGCTCCGGTGCAGTTCTTAGGATACTGTCTAAAAAAACCCAGAATAAATGGTGTATACTTCATAAATACATGCTGTGTAGTTTTTAGTCATTTCACTGACTGTGTGGGTAGGGACACAGGGTTGTGAATGTTTTTTTAGGAACATGTCGTGCACAAGTTTACACACCGTGTAGTATGACTTGGGTATCCGGCCATGTCACGAACAACATGATCTGGGGTTTTCATTCAATTACACACCATGTCTATCTGGAACACGCCATGTAGGGTCGACTGTGTGTCAGGCCATGTCGCTAACAACACAGGCCAGGTGAGGCATGTCTAGTACACGTCGTGTCATCCATGAACACGTCGTGTAGTTTTTTCTTAGAGGAGTCGTGTGACCTAGCCGTGTAGATGAATACATGGGTTAGGAAATCCGAAGAGAAAGACGTCGTGTACCATGTTGACACGCTGTGTATTAGTGGTCTGTGTACCAGTCTGTGTGGCTAACGACACGGACAGTGGAAGAATATTAAGGACACACCATGTGGCGGACAAACACGCCGTGTAGTTTCCTCCTAGGATAGTCCGTCTTCCTAGCCATGTTGTAGTAATTGGGCAGGAATAAGAAAAATGGTTTAGTACACGCCATGTAGTTTGAGAACATGCCATGTATCCGGGTGGTTTACACAGCCATATATGGCCAAGGTACGTGCCCTGGGTAAAATATCAGGAATCATGTCGTGTAGTGGTACTACCTACCCTGTAGTCATGTTTTTCTCTAGTTTTTGAGTTTTATCCCCTATTGTGGTTTACTCTCTTAATATGCAACTGTGTTATTTTTTGATAGAGGTGTGCTTCTGATCTTGCAGACTCTTGGCACCAAGACGTCCTCCCGTTACACATCAGAAACCAGGTAGTGACCGTATGCCAGATACTGCAGATCAGGGACTACCAGTATTTCCGCCTATCATTCCAGATATGTAACCTATAGTGATTCCAGACACTATTGAAAACACCCTATTTATGGAGGGTTTCATGAGATTCATGCAGACCTTCTAGGGAGCTCATCATCCTGCCCCGTCTATGGCAGAGCTGACGCGGGTTTTTCAGCAGTAGTATCCTCCCACGTTCAGAGGAGATGGAGGACCGCAGGCTGTAGAGTCATGGCTAGAAGCCATGTTATCCATCTTTGAGCACCTGGAGACACCTTCAGAGAGGAGATTAAATCATTAAACCTATATTCTATGAGATTCTTCCAAGAGATGGTGGGATGTGGTTTCACAGGAAGGGAACCAACAAACTATGGCTTGGGACGAGTTTCAACGTACGTTCTTATGACTGCTTCTACCCGATGATGCTGAGGGATGATAGAGCCAGGGTGTTCATGAACCTACAGCAGGGTACTCTAACATTTATGGATTATTCCTCTCTCTTCATATAGTAACGGCATTTCACTCCCGTTCTGGGGAACGAAGAGCGGTTTTTAGCGAGGAAGTCTGAGGAAGGGCTCATGCTAGACATCAGATCATAGGTAAACGTCTTTCAGTTGATTTATATTACCCTGATTGTCAACCAAGCACTTATCACGGAGAGAAACCTGAGGGAGACTAGAGCTGTGGACCAGGGCGGTTCAGCTTCTAGGGTAGATTATTTTTAGGTAGACAGCAGGAAGCGCCACCGAGAGTCTACACGAGGTGACTCGAGGAAGCGAGGTATTCCTTCTGGTAGACAAGATATTCCTTATAGAAACTAGGTGGTGTGATATCTGTTTGGGAAAAATGGGCATATGATGCCTCAGTTCTCAAGAGACCTAGTGGAGTGCCGATCATGCAGCAAGATGCATCATCTGTGGCGTTTCTGCAAGGTTTTTATTCTAGCGCTTAGTGATGGAGGATCAGTTTCGACTCCGCACGCAACAGTAGGATTACCCGTTTTGCAAGGGGTTTGAGTTCTTCAGGTCATTCAGGCCAGGGTACAGGCCATGGATGCAATGGTCAGGCCCAGGGAGCGTCATCTCAGGGATCTCAGGCTACTGCACAGGGCCGTGGTACAGGCCAAACTTTTGTGGTAGATCATATCTATCCGGATAAGGATCATAGACCATCTACATTTTGAGGTACGATTTTAGTAGCCTTAGTTTTATCCACTGCACTTTTCAATACATGATATTCTCATTCTTTATTTCTATTCATACTGTGGAAAGCCTTAGACTTACTGTATATACTTCTAAGATATGATGATGTTAAACACTCCTTTGGGAATCAGAACTGCTAGCTTACGTCTGTGCTGAGACTGCCCCCTAGAGGATGGTGGGTGTAGTTCTTCGCAGAGTCTTTATGTTTTGGAGATGATAGGATATTATTTCATTCTTGTGATGGATTGCTTAGTTCCCTTCCAGGTCATTATCGATTTCTATAGCCGTAGGGTGAGTTTCACATCACCAGAAGGCAGATCTTTTCTTCACAAGAAAGAATGGGATGACCAGGCAAGCTGAGCTGGACCAGAGCATCCTGGGTTGGGTGGTGTTACAGCTCAGATTTCTAGCTTATATCTGTATGACCAAGGGACATCTCAGATCGATTTTCCTCTAGTGTTTAGTCGCTTTCCAGATGACTTTCCAAAATACTTTTTAGGTTTACCTCCAAAGCGTGAGGTGGACATTCTATTGAGCTTGTGCCAGGAGCAGCACTGGTGTCTATTCCTCCTTATATGATGGCTGCACCTGAGTTTTAGGAGCTCAAGAATCAGTTGGAGAAGGTACATACAAAGGGTTTTATCCGACCAATAACTTCTCCTTGGGGTTCGCTCGTTCTGTTTGCAAAGAAGGTGGATGATACTTTATGGATTTGTGTGGATTATCAGAAGCTAAAATAGTTGATGGTCAATAACCTATATCCATTACCGCAGATAGATGATCTCTTTGATTAGTTTCGAGGAGCCAGAGTGTTCTCAAAGAACGACTTGAGATCCGGCTACCACCATTTTCATGTCATACAATCTGATATACCTCTTACATCCTTCTAGAGTAGGTATGGTATGTATGAGTATTTGGTTATGTCATTCCGTCTCACGAACGCACCTGCAGTTTTCATGGCGCTGATAATTTTTTTTTTCCATCCTTATATGGATTATTTCGTGGTGGTTTTCATGGATGATATCTTGGTGTACTCTCACACTCAACACGACCATACTACCCATCTTAAGATCATTATGAGTACACTGAGAGATCATCAGTTATATTATAAGCTCTCAAAATGACACTTTTGGATGGACTAGATTCCCATTATGGGTCATGTTATCTCAGAGACAGGGGTATCAATAGACCTAGAGAAGGTGAGAGCAGTAGTTACCTGGGAGCATCCAAAGAATGTATTCGAGGTAAGAAGTTTCTTAGGGCTGTTTGGTTACTACATGCAGTTTATGCAGGACTTCTTGGGATTAGCAGCACCGTTGATGGGCTTGACTAAGAAGGGGTGTAGTATGTTTGGTCATAAGCATGTGATTCAGCATTTCAAGAGATGAATGGGAATTTGACTGCAGCACCGATTCTAGTTTTTTCGTAGCCTGGCAGGAGTAATACAGTTTTATGTGATTCATCTGGCATCAGGCTCGGAGCAGTGCTTATGCAGGAGGATCGTGTTGTTTCATACGGATCATGGCAATTGAGGCCACATGAGAGGAATTGTCCTACGCATGACCTGGAGTTGGCTGCAGACATTCATGCCTTGTGTTTTTGGAGACATTATCTTTTGGGAGAGCATTTTATGGTATATACTAACCACAAAATCCCCAAGAATATATTCACGCAGCGTGACTTGATTATGAGACAGTGGAGAAGGGTTGAGTACCTATAGTCTTTCGATTTCGAGCTTGCTTATACTCCTGGTAATGGCAACACTGTCACAAACGCACTGAGAAGGACACAAATACAGGCAGTACAGGAGGCCAGCAACGAGTGGAAACTTATGGCTCTGTTTTCTGAAATGCACTTGGAGGTTCACGATAGACAGGGTCAGACCTTTATTTTATCGATAGTTGTTACCTCTACCCTTCTTGATCGAGTTCAAATGAGGCAGCTATCAGACTCTGAAGGCCCGGTCCTACGGGAAAGGGTGTCAGGAGAGGACCCTCTTCCCGGATAGATTGTAGGGGAGGATGAGATCTTGCATTTCCAAGGACGCGTATGGGTTCTAGCATATATACATGAGGAGTTGATGTGAGAATTTCATTCCTCAGTAAGGGAAGTTCATCCTGGAGTCACCAAGATGTATCGTGATCTACACCGCCAGTTTTGGTGGCCAGGTATGAATAGAGATGTTGCTGGTTTTCTCATGAGATGTTCCACCTGTCAGCAGGTGAAGGCGGAGCACCAGTGACCAGCAGGGCTTTTACAGCAGTTACCCATTCCTGAGTGGAAGTGGAATGATGTTGCGAAGGACTTTGTGATAGGGTTACTGAGTTCACGATGAGGGAATGACGTTTTATGGGTTGTCATTGACAAACTCGTGAAGGTTGATCACTTCTTACTGATTAAAGAGACATTTTATGTTGATGATCTTGGACGGTTGTATATCCGTGATATTGTACGCTTGCATGGGGTTCTGAGTACTATCATTTCAGATAGGGACACCCGCTTTATGTCGCATTTCTAGAAAGGGATACAGAGGGATTTGGGTACACATTTACATCTGAGTACATCTTACCATCCCCAGACGGATGGCTAGTCAGAGCGCACTATTCATGTGCTAGAGGACATGCTACGAGCCTGCTTCCTTGATTTTGGAGGTTCTTAGGAGGGAAATATAACTATAGTGGAGTTTTCCTAGAATAATAGTTTTAATTAAACAATTCAGATGGAACCTTATTAGGCTTTGTATGGTAGGTCATTTCAATCACCTTTGTGTTGGATTGAGACAGGAGGGGCAGCTATGCTAGGACCTCGTCTTGTTCAGGAGACCATAGAATATGTGGAGTTGATTTGGAGGAGGATGGCTACTATACAGTCTCAGTAGAAATCTTATATTGATTATCGGAGATGAACTCTGGAGTTCATGGTCGGAGATCTGGTTTTCCTACGTGTTACCCCGAGTTTGGGACATAAGAGGATTAGGAGACAGGGTAAGCTTTCACTGAGATACATCAGGCCATTTGAGGTCCTAGAGAGAGTTGAGCTGGTTTCTTATAGGTTGCAGTTACCTAAGAGGTAACAGGCTATGCACGACATCTTCCGTGTTTCTTAGATTCTATGCTATTTATTAGACCCGTCTCATGTTTTTTAACACGAGGACGTTGAGCTAAAGAAGGATACATCATTCGAGGAGAATCCCATCAATATTTCTGATCATATTGCAAAGGTACTCTGTGGCCGGTCTATTCCTCTGGTACGGGTGATATGGCAGCACGGCCGTGTACAGGACGAGACTAGAGAGAGGGAGGCCGATATGCGATCACAGTGGCCAGAGCTGTTCGAGATTTCTTCATCGCCACCCTGTTAGGAAAATTCAGGGGAAAATTTCATTAAGGGACAAATTATGTAAGAACTCGGACCTTCTTTTCAGTTATTTTTTCCTTTTTTGGTCATTTTTTGGGAAAAATATGAGAATCTAGAAATTTTCCAAGTACACACTGTGTACTTTCTATGTACACACTGTGTACATTATTGTCGCGCTAGGCCGTGTGTTGGCCATGTCCGGCCCACACACACAGTGTGTAGGGGTGATGTAGAGGCCGCTTAATGTAGTGTACGGCAAGGCCTAGTACATGCCTTGTACTCTAAGAGTACACACCATGTACTTTTTTTCATTAAATAGACCGGGGTCGCGACTTAACTACGAATACGTCTTCCTCTCCAGCGTCTTAGGCCGAGAGAGAGGGCACAACCACAGAACTTCTCTGAGCCACCGATTTGTCCCCTGCTGTCCAAATCGAATGTCGTTGGTTGCAATAGAATTGCAACAGTGAGTTCTTGGTTCTTATTTGGCCACATTTCTTGATTCTTTCTCTGATGAGAGTTATCTGAGGTTGAACTTTTTATACATATTTGCGGATATACTCCATTGTAGGCTGATTCATGGGCTGATGATAAAGTATATCGATCTTCCAGTATCGAGGTAGGTGGTTTTTTCCCTACGTTGAATGTCATTGAGTTTTTATGAAAAAATTGTCAGATTCTCAAGTATCGTGTATTTCGGGTTAGGTTTTGATCCTGTTTTATTATCTACATTAGATTTCCTGTATGGATGAGGTTATTACTTGAATATTTATTTCTTTTTAGCATGTTTGACAATCACCCCATGGGTGTTTTCCTTGGTTTTGGATGTTTATCGCCATTTGGATGAGGTTTCCTGTGAGGCAAACCTTGTTTCATTGTTCCCTGCCTTGATATATTTGATTTCATGTATTGCCTACTTTATGTATGATTTTGATGCAATGTAACTATTAGACAAGTAGTTTTTGAACATACTTGGGGCTTCTACCAGTCGATTACGCACGACTAAACTGGTCGGGTTGTGTGAACCTGGTGTGGTAGACTAAAGAGAGAATTGATGATTAAGGACTTCCCTAGAGAGTTTGTCATAAAGTAGTATCATTCACAGGACCTATAGGACTTGGATTTTGTGCTTCCTTAGAGTGTCCTTAGTTACGTATCGTGACTATAGGGAAAATTTGATGTATGTTCTTCCTCAGATATTCTATATATTTCATTGCAAGGCCACATGGGAATTGACGGTGAGTGCTTTACAGAGTATTTGTGCCTTTGAATGGTTACTTGACTATAGGGGTGTGCTAGTTTGATCTACCCAGAGAGTCAATGTGAATTTTTGGTTGGTTGTGATGAGTCCACCAAGCCAAAGAACAAGCTTTTGTTTTCTTCTGCTTGTAGTTTATGCAGTCTCCTGAGATACCAGTTGTGTTACTTGCTATGCTTTGGGATTACAGAGTTGTTTCTATATTCCTTGGGTGGTAATTAAATGACCAAAATAAATTTATAAATAAATGTGAATGGATATGTGTTGGATTGTTTACTTCAGTGTACTCCTATCTATCTTCTGCATTTATTTCAGTTACTTTTGAAATATTGGTCACTGATAGTAGGGCACATATCTTGTGGTGGTTGCCTATTGGGATTAGTCTCACACCCTGTTTGGGTCCTGTTTTTCTACCCAAACATGTTATATAGTGGAAGGTGTGGATATGGATTGTGGAACTTCTACATCAAGTACTTGATTGTTGGTTGGAGATGGAGAGCATAAGACCAAGCCTAGGCTTGTGATGCTATTGGAGTTGTTGTTTACTTTTAGTACTTTGTTCTCAATTTTATTTCAGTAAGTTGTTGTGTTTGATTCTTTCCTTAGATACTTGAAACTACTACATCATTTTCATTATCACTATATATTCATTGATTCCGCTGTTTAGTTTCAGTTGTTTTATGTTATTTATTTCTTCTTCTATGGATTGTTATTTCCTCTGCCTTGTATACTTTACCAAATGAGGGAATAGATTCCCCAATGACTCACCAAGGCCCTCACTGCTATTCGGTAGCCTCTGGTGTTTGGCGAAACGTGCTTGAGGTCATGTGGCGAATCGGGTACGGGGCACCCGTTTAGTGGCTCCGGATTCAGGTTGTTACAAAGTGGTATTAAAGGAGGTTCTTTTCTTTTATTTCCATTCACTTACTATTTAGGAACAATAGACAAGGATATGACGAAATAGGAAAATGGTAAATAGTTATTCCCAGGAGTTCTAGACCCCATGTATAGGGAAAAATTCAGGTTATTTTGAATATTTCAATTTTCGAGTTTTGAAAATTTTATAGTTTACTTGATTTCACCATTGGGTGGTGCACTTGTTTTGTGTCGTTACTATTTATATGATTGTGGTACTATTTTGTTGCATCCCGATAAGATGAGGGTGTTCCATTTCATTCATCATATATGCACTTGTTAGGAAATCACATGTCATGCATTTTTTCATGCCATCTAGATTGCATTAGAAATTGCATGCTGTTGGGATAGAAATTGCGATAGATAATGAATACTATTGTGATAGTTGCTTTGATAGAATACCTGCTATGTTGATAGGGTATCGTTGTTTAGAGAATCTTTATCATGGATGCCAAACTTTTGTCTTAGAGGTGTTATCGGCCCTCAAGGATCAGAATTTGGTGGATCGTGAGTTGTTATACTATTTACTTGTTATATGAAAGGTTATGAATCCAAGAATTGATTCATGGGGAGTATAGGCCCCCACAGATCAGAATTGGGCAACTTAGCGCATGTTTTTCTGTGTTTTATAGGATCTGGTGCATTTCTGAGGCTACTGTCTAGAAAAATGCAGAATACACGACGTGTATTTCATGAATACATGTCGTGTAGTGTTTAGCCGTGTCACTGACTGTGTGGGTAGGGACACGGGGTTGTGAAAGTTTTTATAGGAACTTTTCGTTCACTGGTTTACACATAGTGTAGTATGACTTGGGTATCCGGCTGTGTCACGAACAACATGGTCTATGGTTTTCCTTCGAGTACACGTCGTGTCTGTCTAGAACACGCTATGTAGTGTTGACAGTGTGTGAGGTCATGTTGTTAACAACATGTGCCAGGTGAGGCATGTCTAGTACATGTCGTGTCTTCCTTGAACACACTGTGTAGTTTTGTCTTAGAGGAGCCGTGTGAACTAGCAATGTTGCTGAATACATGGGTTGGAAAATCTGTTGGGAAACACGCCATTTACCATGTGGACATGCCGTGTAGTAGTGGTCTGTGTACCCTTCCGTGTGGCTAAAGACACAGAAAGGGGAAGAATCTAATGGACACACCGTGTAGCGGACAAACACGCCAAGTAGTTTCATGTGGGGACATTCCATGTTCCTAGCCGTGTGGGAGTAATCGATCAGGATAAAGAAAAAGGGTTTAGTACACTCTGTGTAGTTTGAGAACATGCCATGTAGCCAGGTGGTTTACACCACCATGTATGGACAAGGTACATGCCCAGGGTAAAATCATAGGAAATTCACCGTGTATTGGTACTACACGTCGTGTAGTCATGTTTTTCCCAAGTTTTTCAGTTTTATCTCATGTTCTGTTTTACTCTCTTAAGCTCCAACTATGTTCGTTTTTGATAAAGGTATGCTTGTGATCTTGAAGACTCATGGCACCAAGACGTCCTCCAATTGCACGTCAGGAACCAGGTAGTGACCGTACTCTTGATACGGAAGATCAGGGACTACCATTAGTTCCGCTTATCGTTCTGGGTATGACACCTATAGTGATTCTAGACATTAGTGCTGACACCTAGTTCAGGGAGGGTTTCATGAGATTCATGAAGACCATCCAGGGAGCTCAGCATCCTGCCCTATCTCTGGAAGAGCTGACGCGGGATTTTCAACAGCAGAATCCTCCCACGTTCACAGGGGATGGAGGACCATAGGCTGGAATGTCATGGATAGAAGCCATGATATCTATATTTGAGCACCATTAGACGCCTCTGGTGAGGAGAGTAAATATATCAACCTATATGGTGTGAGATTCTTCCAAGAGATGGTGGGATGTGGTTTCGCAGGCATGACACCAACAGACTATGGCTTGGGATGAGTTTCAGTATACGTTCTATGAATACTTCTACCCAGTGATGCTGAGGGCTGACAGAGCCAAGGAGTTCATCAACCTGCATCAGGGTACACTCACAGTTAGGGAGTATTCCTCTCCCTTCACAGAGTTACAGTGTTTCACTCCCATTCTAGGGAATGACAGGCTGTTTTTAGTGAGGAAGTTTAAGGAAGGCCTTAGGCCGAACTTCAGATCGCAGGTAAACATCTTTCAGTTGACTTCTTTTACCCTGATAGTAAACCATGCGCTTATCACCGAGAGAAACCTGAGGGAGACTGGAGCTATGGAACATGGCGGTTTTGCTTTCAGGGCATATTCTTTTGAGGTAGACAGCAGGAAGCGCCACTGAGAGTCTACATGAGGTGACTTAAGGATGAAATGTATTCTTTCTGGTAGACGAGATCTTCCTTCTGGCCACCTGGTGGTGTGCTATTAGTGTTGAAAAAATAGGCATAATAATCCTTAGTTCCGAAGAGACCCAATGGAGTGCCGATCTTGCAACAAGATGGGGCATCTGTAGCGTTTCTGCAAAGTTCTTCTTCCAGTGGCTAGTGAAGGAGGATCAGTTTCAACTCTGCACACAGGAGTAGGATTACCAGTTCTGCAGAAGACTGGGGGTTAGAGTTCTTCAGGTCATTCAGGCCAGGGTAGAGGCCGTGGATGCAATTTTCGGGCTCAGGTAGGGTAAGCTCATGGATCTCAGGCTGCTGTATAGGGTCGTGGTACATGCCAGACTTTTGCGGTAGAGAAAATCCAGCAGGAGCAGGATCCTGGACCTTATACTGTTCGTGTTATGATTTTAGTATCCTCAATTTTATCCTCTTCACTTTTCGATATAGGAGCATTTCCTAGCTTTATTTCTATGCATACTGTGGAAAGCCTTAGACTTACTGTTTGTACTCCAGAGGATATGATGATGCTAGACACTCCCCTGGGAATCCGAAATGCTAGCGTATGTCAGTGCTTAGACTTCCCCCTTGAGGTTGGTGGGTTTTGTTTTTTATGGAGTCTCTATGTTTTGGAGATGACAGGATATGATGTCATTCTCAGGATGGACTGGTTAGTTCCCTTCCAGGCCTTTGTCAATTGCTATCGTCATAGGGTAAGTTTCACATCAACAGAAGGTGGATCATTTCTTCACAAGGGCGAATGGGATGTCCATAAGAGCAGAGCGAGACCAGAGCATCATGGTTTGGGTGGTCTTATGGTCGAGATTGCTAGCTTATATCCGGATGACCAGGGGACTTCTGAGATAGATTTTCCTCTAGTGGTTAGTCACATTCCAGATGTCTTTCCAGAAGACTTTTCAGGTTTTCCTACAGAGCATGAGGTTGAATTTTCTATTGATCTTGTACCAGGAGAAGCACTGGAGTCCATTCATCCTTATAGTATGGCTACACCAAAGTTGCAAGATCGAAAAAAGTAGTTGGAGGAGGTATAGACAAAAGGTTTTATCCGACCCAGTACTTCTCCTTGGGGTTCGCCCGTTCTGTTTGCAAAGAAGAAGGATGGTACGTTACGGTTTTGAGTGGATTATCGGAAGCTAAACCAGTTGACGATCAAGAACCAATATCCATTAACATAGATATATGATCTCTTTGATCAGCTTTGTGGAGACAGAGTGTTCTCAAAGATCTAATTGAGATCTGGATACCACCAGTTGCATGTCAGACCATCTGATATACCTCTTACAACCTTCTGTAGCAGGTATGGTCTGTATGAGTATTTGGTTATGTTGTTCGGTATCACGAACGTGACAGCCTTTTTCATGGCACTGATAAGTAGAGTTTTCCATCCAAACGTTGATCATTTCGTGGTGGTATTCATGTAAGATATATTGGTGTACTCTTACACTCGACACGACCATGCTACACATCTTGAGATCATTATGAGTACACCAAGGGAGCACCAGTTATATTCTATGCTCTGAAAATGACACTTTTGGAAGAACAAGATTCACTTTCTGGGTCACGTCTTCTCAGAGACAGGAGTATCAGTAGACCTAGAGAATGTAAGATCAGTAGTTACCGGGGATCAACCGAATAATGTCTTCAAGGTACGAAGTTTCTTAGGGATGGCTGGTTACGATAGGTTGTTTATACAGGACTTCTCATGCTTAGCAGCACTGTTGATGGGTGTGACTAAGAAGGGGGTAATGTATGTTTGGTCAGAAGCCAGTGATTCATCCTTTCAATTGTTGAAGGGGCGATTGACTTCAGCAACGATTTAGTTTTTCCGGAGCGAGGAAGGAGTTATACAGTTTTCTATGATGCATCCGACATCGGGCTCGGAGTAGTTCTTATGCAGGTGGATGATGTTTTTGTGTATGGATCTCAACAGTTGAGGCCACATGAGAGGAACTATCCTACGAACGACCTAGAGTTGGCTGCAGTCATTATTGCCTTGCATTGTTGGAGACATTATCTTCTGGGAGAGAATTTTGTGGTATATACTGACTACAAGAGCCTCAAGTATATCTTCACGCAACATGAGTTGAATCTGAGATAGTAGAGGTGGGTGGAGTACCTAAAGTCTTTCTATTTAGATCATGCTTATATTCCTAGGAAAGGCAACGATGTGGCAGACAAACTGATCAGGAGGACACAGATACAGGCAGTACAGGTGGCCAGCAGCGAGTGGCAGCTTATGGATCTGTTTTCTGAAATGCACTTGCAGGTGCATGACAGACAGGGTTAGACCTTTCTTTCATCTATAGCTTTTACCTCTACCCTTCTTGATTGAGTTATAATAAAGAATCTATCAGAATCTGAAGGCCTAGTCCTATGGGAAAGCGTGTTAGGTGAGGACCCTCTTTCTGGATGGACCGTAGGCAAGGCTGAGATATTTCTTTTCCAGGGATGTGTATGTGTTCCAGTTGATATACTCGAGGAAATGATGTCAGACTTTCATTCCTCAGTTTGGGTAGTTCATCCTATAGCAACCAAGGCGTATCGTGATCTACACCACTAGTATTGGTGGCCAGGTATGAAGAGGGATGTTGCTAGTTTTGTTGTGAGATGTTCCACCTATCAACTAGTAAAGGCAGAGTACCAGCGATCAGCAGGGCTTTTACAACAGTTACCCATTCCTGATTTGAAGTGGAATGATGTCACGATTGGCTTTGTGATAGGGTTACTGAGATCTCCTCGTGGGAATGAAGTAGTATGGGTTGCCATTGATAGCCTCACGAAGGTTGATCACTTCTTTCCGATTAAGGAGACCTTTGATGTTGATGAGCCTGGATGGTTTTACATCCGTGAGATTGTACGCTTTCATGGGGTTCCATGTACTATAATTTCAGATAGGGACACCCGTTTTATGTTGCATTTCTAGCAAGGGCTACAGAGGGCTCTAGGTATATATGTACTTTTGAGTATATCTTACCATCCTCATACAGATGTCCAGTTAGAGCGCACGATTCAGGTGCTAGAGGGCATGCTATGAGCATGCGTCCTTGATTTTGGAGGTTTTTGGGAGAGACATATACCTCTTGTGGATATTTCCTACAATAATAGATTACATCCAACAATTCTGATGGAACCTTAGGAGGCTTTATACGGTAGGTCGTGCCGATCACCCTTGTGTTGTCTAGAGGCAGGAGAGGTAGCTATGTTGGGACCTTGTCTTGTTCAAGAGACCACAGAATAGGTGGAGTTGATACGGAGGAGGATGGGTACTGCATAGTATCGGCCAAAATCTTATGCTGATCAACGGAGACGACCTTTTGAGTTCAAGGTCAAAGATCAGGTTTTCCTACCTGTTACCCTGAGGTTGGGTCACAGGAGGATCAGGAGATATGGTAAGCTTTCACCGATATATGTCAGGTCGTTTATGGTCCTGGAGAGATTCGGGCTAGTTGCTTATATGTTTTAGTTACCTTAGAGGTACCAGGATATTCATGACGTCTTACATGTTTCTCAGCTTCAACACTATTTCTCAGATCGGTCTCATGTTTTTCAACATGAGGAGGTTGAGATGGAGCAGGATTCATCACTCGAGGAGCATCCTATCATGATTTTTTATTGTAGTTAAAAGGTACTTTGTGGCTGATATGTTCTTCTAGTACTGGTGATATGGTAGCACGGTTGTGTAGAGGACGAGACTTGGGATAGGGAGGCGGATATCCAATCACAGTGGCCAGATCTGTTCGAGGTTTCTTGATAAGCACCCTGTTAGGGAAATTTGGGGATGAATTTCTTTAAGGGGGAAGTTTGTCAGAACCCAGACATTCTTTTCAGGTATTTTTTCCTTTTCTGGTCGTTTTTTTGGGAAAAAGATAAGATTATGGAAATTTTCCAAGTACACGCCGTGTATTTTGTTGTCGTGCTAGGCCATGTGTTGTCCATGTCCATGCCACACACGGTGTGTAGGGTTGATGTGGAGGCCACTTAATGCAGTGTACGGAAAGTCCTAGAACACGGCATGTACTCTAAAAGTACATGTTGTGTACTTTATTTTTTTTCATTAAGATGATCGGGTGCATGACATAACCCTGAAGACATCTTCTTCTCCAGCGTCTTACACCGAGAGCGTAGGTACGACTGCAGATCTTCTCTGAGCCATCTATCTGTCCCCTGCTCTCAGAATTGAATGATTTCAGTTGAAATATAATTGCAGCGGTGAGTTCTTGGTTCCTCTTAGGCCACGTTTCTTGATTCTTTCTCTTATGATAGTTATCTGAGTTTGAACGTTTTAAACTTTTTTGTAAATATATTCCTTTCTAGGCCGATTCATGGGTTGAGGTTCATGTATATCGATCTTCTAGTATTGAGGTAGGTGGTTTGTTGACCTACGTTGAATGAATTTCAGTATTTGTGCCAAAAGTGTCTCATTCCCATTTATCGGGAATTTCGAGTTAGGGTTTTGATTTTGTTCTATTATCTTCCTTAGATTTCATGTATGCTTGAGGTTATTAGATGAATATTGATATCTTTTTAGCATGTTTGAGGATCACCCCATGGGTGATTCCCCTTGTTTTGGTTATTTATTTCTATTTGGCTGAGGTTGCCTGTGAGGCAGACCTTGTTGCATTTTTGCCTGCCTTAATATATTTAATTGCATGTATTGCCTACTAGTTATATTATTTTTATTAATTGTATCTATTAGCCAAGTAGTTTTTGAACTTACTTAGGGCTACTACTAGTCGATTACGCACGACTAAACTGCTCGGGGCTGTGTGAACCTTGTGCGGTAGACTAAAGAGGGAATTGATGGTTAAGGGCTTCCCTAGAGAGTCTGTTATAAAGTAGTATCGTTCATAGGACCTATAGGAATTGGACTTTGTGCTTCCTGAGAGTGTCCTTAGTTACGTATCGAGACTATAGGGGGAATTAGATGTAATTTCTTCCTTATAGAGTCTATAGAATTCTTTGCAAGCCCACAGGGGAATTGACGGTGAGTGCTTCCCAGAGTGTCTATGCCTTTGTATGATTACTTGAAAATAGGGGTCTACTAGTTTGAGCCACCTAGAGAGTCAGTGTGAATTGTTGGTTGGTTGTGACGAGTCCACCTAGCCAAAGAATAAGCTTGTGTTTGGTACTTCTTGTAGGTTAGGTAGTCTACTAAGATACATGTTGTGTTACTTGCTATGGTTTGGGATTACAGAGCTGTTTCTAGATTCCTTGGGTGGTAATTAAATGACTAAATTAAATTAATAAATAAATGTGAATAGGGATTTGTAGGATTGTTTAAATTAGTGTACACATGTCTCTCTGCTGAATTTACTTCATTTACTTTGACTATATTTCTCACTGACAGTAGGGCACAGATCTTGTGGTGGTTGCCTACTAGGATTAGTCCCACACCCTGTTTGGATCCTGTTTTTCGACCCAAACAGGGTATATGGTTGTAGGTGTGGATAGGGTTTTTGGCCATTCTACATCAGGTAATTGATTGTTGGATGGATCTGGAGATCATAAGACCGAGCCTAGGCTTGCGATGCTGCTTAAGTTGCTGTTTACTTTTAGTACCTTGATCTGAGTTGTATTTCAGCACGTTTTTGTGTTTGCTTCTTTCCATAGATACTTGTACCTGCTGCAACATTTTCATCATTAATACATATTCATTTATTCTGCTATTTAGTTTCAGTTGTTTTATGTTGTTTACTGCTTCTTCTATTGACTGTTATTTCCTCTCCCTTGTATACATTACCAAATGAGGGCATAGTTTCCCCAATGAATCACCAAGTCCCTCGCTGCTAGTCGGTAGCCTCTGGCATTTGGGTAAACACGCTTGAGGTCATTTAGCGAACCGGGTACGAGGAATTAGTTGAGTTGCTCTAGATTCGGGTCGTTACAATGGACATAGCCTATGACATCGATGTGTGACTATTATTCATTAGTGATTGATCCATACATGAGGTAGAAATTTTTTTTGGGATTTAATCATTTTATTTTTTATCCTAGATATAATTTGAGTAAATCCATCACAAATGGATTCATGGGTTAAACGTCATATTACAGTTAGTTCTTCATCTTCATTAAATTATGAATGAATATGGTGTTGATTAATCTAGATAATAATTATTTGTTCATCATTTTAATGACAAAAGAATGATATCAACCCATAAAATGCCCAAGGTTCATTCCTCAAGTTTCTATTTTGTTCAATTCTTCCCAAATATTCACATGTAAATCATTAGTATTTTATTTTTTAGGTGGTTCTACAAATACTTGGTGACCAATCATTGTGAAATCCTTATTTGGTGAAATGGTCGGATATTGAAAGTTTAGTTTCTTAATTAATTGAATAGTTGAAGTGTGGTGATAAAATGTAAGTTTACGAACATATTTGGATTTGTGGTATAGGGTTCGACATTACAGAGATGGTTTGGAGAGATTTAGGATTATTCCTATGTATATTAGATAAACAAAATGTGGTCACCATTGATATAAAGGCACTATCATTCTTAGATATGGGTTATATGAAAATCATAATAGCTAGGATGAAAGAGGTGGAGGCATATGGTGAAAATTCTTGTAGAACCAGTGGGATTTAGAAAAATTCGGATAACATGGAATTTAGTCTGAAATATAAACATCATGTAGTCTCCTGGATGTACCAACAATGGTTTTATGAAAAATAAATATCACATGTCCTGTGGTACCCACCACTTCTCATCTGTCCTGAGATTGTTTGCTAGAATATACCCTCACGGTACAGGATCACAAACATATCTATGTATACAAGAATGACTAGAGTACATAGTAATATCTTAGTATTCATATAAGTCGAGAGTTCCTAGACACATCCAGGTATAGGGGCATAACTTGAGTACATGGTAAATACTTGGTACCAAGACATGACTGGGAAACGAGACATGAATAACTACATGGGAATGACTAGAGTACATGGTCAAAAACCAAATTTCAGGGTCACGGGTTAGAGTATATGGGATATCATTGGGTATAGAATAAAAATCATTTACTCATTATACATGCCATGTACTTTCTTTATGGAAGTATAAGGCCCTCATTATCTTCAATGTAGACCAATATCTTCATATTTTGGTACCTTGGTCCATTCATGTGGGGGTATAGTGATATATCACATCATCATCATTAGATATGATACTCGTTGTGGGATTTGTCTCAATAGATTTCAGAAATCATTTTAAACAATGAACCTGAGTGCTGATCCCAGACATTTTGGGTTATTTCATATTGGGTTTGTTATACTTGATATGTCCTAGGTGAGATCCTCTATCTATGTATCGACATCTAATGAGTTCCAACATGTAATTCTTAATAATGAGTACTAGTATACTTGACATCTCTGAGAATGACTTTCTTTGTTATCAGAACCATAGGGGGAGTTCTCTTATAAAACATTCACTTGAAACCTCAAGAAGAATCTTATGATGGAAATATAGTTGTTTCTTTAACATGAGACTTAGTGGCTACCTTGATTATATATAGGTTATTTTTTTATTTATTATATTCTGATTGACAAGACATTGTGATGATGAGTTGACTACCTTCCTGACTCTTTATGTTTGGGTATTTCAGAGTGTCCTACTAGGTATTGTTATACTCCCTCTTATGTGGCCTCTACCCGCAGATGGGATGTCTTGTATAAATGAAGTACCTTTCAATGATGTCCTAGGTGGACCAAGAGTAGGTGTATCTTAGTTGATATAGATAGATCGTGGTTTGTACTAGGTGTTTCCTATGATTGTTTCCCCCACCTTTCTTGAAGGTTAGAATCTTTTTACAGTTTTTGTGGGATTTTCATTAAACCTAATACATTCCAATACTTGTTCAATACTATAATGTGGGATAAAAATATATGCATAAATTACGGTATTAGTATTATTTTTACCTCACACTATTATACATGTATTTGGAGATTTGTGTGTGTGTGTGTAGGTACCCTATTCTTAGGAATCCCATATGTGTGATATTCATTCTCATCACTATTTTCAATCTCCTAGACTATTCGATGTGAACTTTGGGTGTCACACTCAATTTACCATGAGTTATGCGATACCCATTGTGTCGCCATGTGATGAAAGTATTTTAGTATTCAAAATAATATAATTAGATTTAATTGTGTTTCATGTTATCATTTTAATTCCTTCCCTGGTTTCTACTAAAATTATTTCTACAAATGTGAGATCATGATTAATCTATTCATGTTTACATTCTATGTTTTTGGAAGAATGAAATATGACAAAAAAATGACATGAAAACCATAATATGCAACACCCTTTTGCCTCCTTATTTTATTCTTCCCACAAAAACAAAAATCTATAGGACGATTTCCTGGTAGAGGGGTCCCCAACATATAAAATCTATTATCTTGAAATGGTATTGTGTACAAACACATGAATTATTCCATTAAAATAGTATTATTATGGACATTAATTTTGTTTAAAATAGATCACCACAAAAATGATTATGTGATGTTACTTACCAGTTTCTATAATAGTTACATATAAATAATATTATATGTATATATATTATTAATTAATAAATTAATTATAAATAAAGAATTTATTCAATCCAATATTTTTTCAAATCCTAATATCCGGAACCATTTGAATCAAAATTTATAGTCACCTACATATTCTAGTAGGAAGGAATCCATATTTCCCATCACATAGTATAGCATATGGAAACTCTATTACTCCATAATGTTTGTAAATACATTACTCCTTTCAACTATATTAACTCATATATCCTTTATCTATTGAGTGTAATCCATATTCTATATATCATTTACTCGGATTTACACTGTAATCACCAATAAATTGGACCATGAAGGCTCTATAAACTTCTATTAATGAAAATTTGGTTATTTTGACCAATTTCTTTCATTATAACTCACTTGTAAATGGAATTACACATTACTATCCCTAGATTATCTCCTTATCAAATGGTTTTATTCAAATTAAACTAATAATTTTTTTGTTCAGAATTGATGTTATCAATGATGGATTATTTTACATAAGAAAATCAATTTTTATCTTTTAATACATGTTAAAAACTACATAAGAGTATTTATTTAATTAATTAAACAAACATTGTAAAACATATTTTATTTTAAAAATATTTTTTATATGATCATTATTTTTCATCATTTAAATATTTGTGATTTTATTAATAAATAATTACCCAAGCGTGGATAAATTTACAATGAAATGATCCTAAAATTTAATCAACCTCTTGGTATATTGAGTCATGATAGGTCATCCTGGGAATAGAATGAGTAAATTATTATATCTAAATTCACTCAATTTGTTTCATAGTCTAGTTTCCTTTAATTATTCTTGTTTTTACATCCATCATATCTTATTATAAACATCATGTTGTGATAATTGTTCCTTAGTCCCAACATGAGAAATAAATTTAATTATCAAATAATGTATAATGAGAGATATTAATGATATATTCCTACCATAATATTGTTTATAATTCTATATTAACTATTTACATGGGAATTTCCTTAGATAATTTGTTTTATAAAAGGTTATAACAGTTTCTAAATATAATGAGAACCTTGAGATACTATGAATTTTTTTAATTATTTATTATGGTCTACATATGACTTATTGATGGGACACGGATTTAGACTGACTATCGGATGTTGGGTGAATATATTAATTGATACTTATTTTCATTATTTTCTCTCATGATGTTATCAAGTAGAAGATACCATGATAAAGAACATGCCAATAAGTACACTATATGTTTTGGGTGTCATTTTTTGGTCCAATATATAAGCACATGTATCAGTCTCTCAACTTGAGATTACAATAAGTTTACCATTTTATTATTTAAATAAACTAAATACAAAAAAAAATTTCACTTTTGTAGATGAATGGTTGCTTGTATTGGGTATATCATTGTTAGTATGGCATTTAATTAATGATTAATACAAAATTTGTAGCTTCTAAAATGAAGACATATCTCAATCCTAGTTGACCCGGAAGGTACTGCATTATTAAATCTCTTTCAATTTCATAATAATTCATCTCCATTATAAATTATCATTAATAGAATAAATACATAATTTAAGGATTAATAAATAAAGTATGCATCCATATTTATGAGATATCACTAGACAAACATACTACACTACAAATAAATTTTTCATAGGAGTTAGTTGTTGGAATGACTTATGTTTATCTACATAGAGAATATGATGTATTGTTAGATACCAAATTTTATATGGTTATTACTGAACACTATCAAGATATGGATCAAGAGGGTCACACAAAATTGTATCCATAAGTTGAACCAATTAAATTCAATAGGCATTTAGGACAATGTTTTCCCCATGTTTAAGGACTAGTGAACATTCAAGTGTAAACAATCATTAGTGAATTATTTAAATATTATTATTTTTTTTAGAATAATATTTTAAATTATTTATCAAGTTATAAATTATTTATTTAGTTATAAGAGTTAATATGATAAAATATTTGTCTTCAAGTGAATGAAATTTGTGGAATTATCATTCAATAATTACGGGGATTTTATAAGATAAGTAAATGATTCATACTTTAACATGAGACATATAATATATATCACATGTTAATGATGATATATTTAGGTCACTTGTGATGTGTTAACTAAGTCTTTATTAGTGTTATGTATTTTTTTGACTCTTTTATATCGGATAAGATGTAATTTTCAAATAGTTAAAATATAATTATAAAAACCCTTTTTAAACACATATAGTTATTTGGATACGATTGATATAATTTTAATCCCATTGTCTCCTCCAAAGAATCTTATGAAGGTTTGTATTGATAAATAATGGAATAATAATATTATATTAATTATGTTTCATTAATTGATCATATATTCTTCCCATGACCGAATAGATATTGTAAATTGATTATATTTCCAATTGTAGCATTATTGAATAAAAAAATATATTTCTCCAAATTATGATTCATGTGTTTATGATCTATAAGATACCTTTATTGTCTTAATAAATCTAAATATCATCAACATGGAGTATGTAAAATCAATTTTAAAAAATTAAGAGGTAACAATTAAGGTTTCAATAGATTATTTTTTATTAAGGATAATATAAAATTACAAGTGATTGATGTTTGAATTTGGGAGTCGTTATTATGGTATAATTTTTTTTGTATGATGTCTTATATGTAAAATTATAAATACTCATATTCCATGATTTCAAAAATTCCATGTTCCTAAAAGTGGTATCATAGTGTTCATACATTCATTTAATTCAAATTAATATTATTTCTCAGACAGCAAAAAAAGAAGTATTCGTAATGGTCCCAATGGTACTTGTAGTGCATCAATTTGAGATTGAAAGTACAAGAAAATAAAATCTTAAGATTGAATTATATTTTTATGAATTTAAATAAATACAAACAAAACCACACCCACATATATATATATATATATATATATATATTAGAAAAGGAGTGGATAATTTATAGGTTCATACTCAGTAATTTTTTGTTTTGACTAGTCAAAAAAGCATAGGTTGTGATTCTCTACAGAATACAGGAATTGGAAGATTAATATTAAGAAAATAAAAATTATAATATCTAAATTTTTTAAAAACCATAAATAGTAAAAATAAAAATAGGATGGAGGATAGTATTATGAATATATATATAAGATATATTGTAGGTGTCATAGCTACCGGCCTTTATCTTTCATGCCCCACCACCCAAATTGATTATTTTGCATAATATGTTGGATTCAGATTAAAAATATATATTTTATATATGATTCTTTTAAATTCTCATAGGTTCCTACCAACCCTACGTAGCCTCATACTCCACTGTGGGGTTCCCTACACTGACACCCTGGTGTTTCAGACTGGTTAGGATAACTTGGGTCGAGTGAGGATAGTTCATTATGTTAGCTTAGTGTATAAATTACCTATTTTAATAATCACAAATAATGTTCATGTTTTTTATAATCCAAAATACGTTTTATGAAATATGACTCTTTTTTTGGAAAATATTTAAATTTTTCTAATTCTTGTATCAACCATAAATACTATCATGCCAGACCATCGAACTTGACTCTATAAAGTTACAAAGTACTCAATCAACTTCATGAAAAATACATCAAACATGGTAAAAAACATAAAGGACATAAGTTAGTGAAAGAAAAATACAGAAACTACATATTGTATCTCAATCAACTATGTATATTAAGAATTTTTGCAAAGGCATGGATTGACTGCATGACTAATATATTGAATTCAATCCTGTCAATTGTCCATGACTATTTTATTGTAAATTCCTAGATCAATCACACAAGAAACCTATAAAACACAAAGAAAAATAAATTTTTCTCCGTTCATGTTGAAATACATAAATTTATTTTGTTAAGAATATTTTTAAATCATAGATTATATAAAATTACAAATGACTGCATGTTAAAGTAATGTCGCCATCTGAGAAAGCGGTACTTTTGGAAATGTGATGAAGTAACCAAATTCCATGCTAAATAAACTATGATAAAATGATAAAAAAATTCAATTTTAGTGATCAACTGTATGATCAAATGATGGAATGTATGTTCAAATAATCAATTTAATGATCAAGTGATAAACTTTAGGTTCAAGTGAGCGACCGCGTGATGTTTTTATAGATCCGATAAAAATTAATTAAAATTGAAAAATATATTGTAAATTTTGACATCGAAAAATTTAAATATTCCATATTTAAAGTGGGTATTCTATTTTTAAATATATTATCCAGAACAATTTCCTAATTGGAAATAAATTCTTATTGAAGAATTTAATGTTCATGGCATTCAAACTGAGTATGACGGTCATTAATTATGATTTTCTCAAATGTATATATTTAGAGAAAGTATTTATTTTAAAGGTAATTATAAAAAAATGAAAAAAATATGATAAAGGTAGATACATAATTGACTCTTATGCATAAAGATAATATTTTTATGAATTAAAAACTTCCAAAGTATTCTCATTTGATATCCATTGTAATATCTGAGATCATCTTTATTATCGCATCTCATAGATGAATAAAAATATGAAATTTGGGAAGAAATGAATTATATTAAAAAAATAAAACTACATTCATTACTACATTGAATTATATCACTTCTATTTATTTGTTTCATTAACATCTCTAGTCATATTTTATATACACTATTTTTTCTTTATCATAAGTTCTTATTTTGTATTAATGGGAACTAGGAACTCTTTGTTTTATTCTTCTATATATGGTATCCCGTTATGTTTATTTAAGAGGATCTATATAGACAAAGATGTAGTTGTGTAAACTTTTTATATAAATCCTTATCATGGTTTTGGGTTAGTTTATTTGATTAATAATCTTTTTAGACGTGGGTGGTATCTAATTAGAGAGGACTAGGTATTAGCTCAGACTGAACCTCTTATTTTATTTTATTATGTATTTTCACATTTTGTTTACTCTATTTTTATACAAACCATGTAATGGATATTTTTTAAATCATTGGAGAATTCAATGGAATATTTCAATGGATATGCATTGTGTCCACACATGATTTGGGGAGTGGGGATGTGTGGTAGTAACATCATAAAAATATTACATATATTATATAATTCATATGAAGTTTTTCTTAAATAATATAATAACTCTAAAATAGTATATCAGATGGGACATCCATGATCTCCATTAAATTGAGAATTTAGGTTTCACCCTATAGGTAACATAACCATTGTTTTTATTGGGTGTTTTTCTTGGGAATATTTATGGGATGATTAATAAATAAATATTATATTATATTATTTTCTTATTAGTTAATTTTGCTAAACCGAATATTTTTATCAAAAATACTACAATTGAAAAAGCTCAATGTTTAGATAAGTATCAATAGGTATTGAGAGATGGTTTTTGGATGAGATTTCATGGATGATTAACAATGGATCATTCTGTAGTAATCATTGTTCTAAAAAAGTTCATAGATTTCACCAACGACATTTATGTGCCACCATTTTTAATTATTTATTGGTCAGAAGTTGTGGTAGGGTGTTTTTTTGTTGGATTTTGTCTCTCTATTTATTATATCTTGATTGAAAAAAAAGGAATCCTTATCATGTTGATTCCTGGAAAACCCCTTAAAATAGGTATTTCTTTACCTTCTTATAAATATTAAGAGATATTGTGTAGATTAGTCTTAATTTTTTTATTTGTTCTACATTCTAGTAAAAACATATTGTGACCAACCAAAATAATGGTTTAGGGTTTTCCTCATGTTTTTATTTTTTCCATTTCTACGACATTCCTTAAATTTTCATCATAGTTAGTATCTTTGGAAAGTGGTTTGAAAAATACTTAGCCATTAATCATTTCCTAATCATTGTTTTGAGTAATATAATGATATCGCATGCTTGGGATCAGAATATTTAGCATGCTCAAGGATCAGTGTTGTGATGGATGATTAAGATTATAGGTTAATGGTTTTCTAGATTTTGAGAATGTTGAATGATGGAAAATGATTCATGAGATGATTACATGACAGAAATCCATCTACTAACGATGGAAGGTCTCTGTCAATGTCAAATATAGGTTCTACAGTGGTAATCGTAGCTGTGTCAAAGGTGGTATAAGAATGATGATTAGATTCTGGAAGAACCAGTGGGTTCGGAAAAAATACCCACTATGTAGCTTGTATTCTGAAGAACACAAATTATTTTTTATCGTGCATGTGATTTCTAGGGTTTCAAGGAAAATAAAATGTCTTATACTATGTGCTACCCATTAGATTTTATGTGACCTGTGCCTGGTATATTTTCTTGTAACATTGGGTTACACATGCATAGAAACAACCAGGTATTGGGGAATGGAAAAAGTACACAAGCAGGACCCCATAATTGGACATGACTACAAGACCCAAACACAGAGAGGTTTGTGGGAATAGATAGAGTACACGATCATTTCTGAATACTCAAACATGGATAAATACCTGGACATGGTCTATTAAACGAGCTCCACCAGAGTACACATGCATAACCCAGACTACCTGAGAACAGGCTAGATCACATGTGAAAAACTCATGTTAGATAAGACACACCAAGTACTCCCAGCACACACTGTGTAAATTCACCAAAATAGTTTGAAGAAAACGTTTTATTCAGTGTCGAGTTGTATCCCAAGGTTGGGTTCCCGGGTTCTACAATAATGAGGGTACAGTGAGGCATTATGCCTTCAGTATAGGATATGATCCCCTTTGTGGGATTAGTCTTGGATAGAGTTGTTGATGCCCAAAATGTGGCTCAAGGAATGATCCTTTTTCATCATTTGTTTCCCTAGGCCCAGTTTTCAATAAACTTCATGATCAAAATACTTAGGAATTGATCCCCAAGTTAGAGGGTTATTCCAAATAGAATCACGTATACCCCATAATCTTGAGGGAAATATCCCTTATATGGGTACTAAAATCTTCTAAGTTACAACATGTAATTATTTATGTTAGTACCAACAGGAATTTCATATAAAATGAGCACCGTTAGTGTTATCATACTCATGGTGTGAGTTATTTAAGACGAAAATTACTTTGAATCATTAAGAATAATCCTAGTATGACAGAATGATTGTGGATTTACAATGATAATTTTTGTCTAACTTGACTAAATCAAGGTTATTATTATTATGACTTATATTATAATTGAATGTTCACTTTTAGGTTGAGATTAAAACCCTTTTATGTTATATTTTTTATGATTTCGAGGTTTCCTACTAGGTATTGTTATAATCCCATCAGCAAGGGATTTAATGGCATATGTCACGTCTTGTGTAGAAAACATGACATTTGATGATGTCCTAGGTGGACCCAGATATTGTGGGTCTTGGATGAGATAGAAAACCCATGGTTTATAATTGGTGTTACGTTTCATATTAGTCCCCTTTTTCCAAAATGATTGTACTCTTTTTATAGTTTTGGTGGTCTTGTATTTGGACATTATGATTTCAAGTACTTCTTCCATACTCTAACATGGGGGTATAGATGTAAGCATTAATTATAGTATCTATTATATTTTTGACATTCATTATTTTATGGGTATTTAGATATTTGTGTGTGTATAGGTGGTTTAGGATAAGGCCTACCAAATGTGTAATATGCCTAGTCTCTGCTAGTTTCCAACCCCAAGATAATAAGTGGAAGGCTTTGTGTGTAACGATCGACTAACCACCGACCAGGAGATCCCCAGTGGGTTGGTTCATGATAGAGTGGTATTAGAGGAGGTGTATTCATAAGACAATAGTTTGGATATTTTCTACTTGTGATGTCTGGTTTGGGAGATAGGGAGACATTGATAATATGTTTTGAGTTCGGATCTTATGCTTGGGAATATAGTTATGGGGGTGGCCAATATATGAACTCACTAGGACTATGAAAACCCTCTTATCAGTTTGGTACATATAAGAACTTATTTTAGGGGAAATATCTATACATGAACCATATTGGAAGGGGTTTCATTTTCCCTATCCTTCTTGAGTTGTCTCCCAAGATATACACATTATCATCGTATATCTTATCTATTCCAGGATACCTCCGTGGTAATTTTCTTCTAGGTTTCCGGGATAGGATCATGAGGATGATCCTTCTAATGAAAAGGCTATGATATAGGGTCCTATTCCTAATATGGCACCAGTGGGTGTTTTTCTAGACTTACCCCCACCTCATGAGTAGTAGGATTCATCAGTAGTACTGGTGGAAAAGGAAAATTTATGGAGGACACTTCATGAGTTATAAATTTAGGAAACTCGTGTATTTTTTGGGGATCTAGATCAATGGGTGGTAGAGGACTATATTGAGGTAATTATGTGAGTGTTCATTTTCATAGTTTTCCTCTAGAACAAATGTTTGTATTAGTAGTGAGCCTTGTTCATGGCTCTACTTTGTGATGATTGAGTCTTGTTACTCTAACATATGATGAGGTGACACCATCATGGAAAAAGTTTGATATTCTCTTTACGGTGGATTCATATATAGCTAAATTGTTAGTGGGGGTGTATCTTGGTGTTTCTGCAGCTTGGGAAGGGCTACATGATAGTAGTAGAGTATTCAATGAAGTTATCTAACTTTACATGATACTTTAAGGAATATAGATTAGTTTGATTATGGAGGTATTTAGTAAGAAATATATGGTAAAGGATTTGGTGGAGTTACATGAGGTGGAAATCTATTTGATCTATTTCCACTACAACCCCTAGGTCTATGCCTAAAATAGGAAGTTGGTGGTCAATGATGAGGAAAAATGTAGGTAGTGGGGCCGATGACTCAGTGGCTCAAAGGATGGTTAAAATTATAATCTATTTCTTTTCTACCAATCTATATATTTTATAGACATATTTTTAATCCATTATATTATTCCAAATGTTTTGATTGAGACCTATAAATTATGGTTGATCATTTTCATTGACCCATATACATAGAGACTACCAAAATATGGGATTCAATTATAACACATGCATTCCAATGGTGTGACCAGATTATCAATGGAGAGAGATTAATTTTTGATATTTTCATACTGGTGATGATACCATATGACACCAATCATGGTATGTAATAGCTCTCAATTATTGATAAACATATTGTCTGTTTCATGTGGAGGATGTTGAATGTCCATGAATAATGGGTGAGGGTTTCCTAAATGGGTGAGAATGAAACCCAAGAAGAGATGGAAGGTCTCATACATAGGAGGATAAAACTGATTACTCACCAGTTGGGTAGTATCTCCCATGTATTAATATATATTGTGGGATTTCAATTTTCTACAGTTGTGGATGAGTACAAGAAAATATTCTTGAAGGGGATATTGATCTTACCTCCCTACAAAGTGATAAAATTATTCAAAAAATTACTCCTAAAAATTAATTTGATATATGGATTAGTATATAAGATGGTTTCCACAGATATTCATGATACGAAGGTGCAGTTGGAGGATTTTTAGACAAAGGTCTTTATCAAACCTAGTGTGTGATCCTAGGTAGACCCAGTTTTGTTCACCATGAAGAAAGATAGAATCATGAGATTTTGTTTGAATTACCATTACCAAAACTAAGAGGTTATCAAGAATAAGTTTCCCCCACTAATAATTTTTAATCTATTCAAATAGTTAATGGGGGAGAGGTGGTTCTCAATGATTGTTCGGATGACTTTTTATCCCCATATTCAATTTTGAGATGAGGACATATTAAAGATGGTATTTTGAGGTCTCTATAATCACTATGATTATTGGTGATTGTTTTCAGTACGAACAACACCCAAATAGTGTTTATGGGACTCCAAAACTAATTCTTTCATCCCCATTTAGATTAGATAATGGAATTTTTTATCAATGATAAGCTAGTGTACCCAGCATATGAGGTGGAGCATGTAACACACTTGGGGATGGTCCTGGATATACTCCATGAGGAAAATATTTAAGGGAACATCTCTATGTGTCCGTTATATATTCAAGAGGTTAACTTATTGGGATATGAAATATTAGAAGAGGTAGTAGAATTTAACTAGGTCAAGTGTGAAGTTGTGCTAGCTTTGGAACCACCCAAGTGTCTGGTAGAGTTACTGATCTTCCTTATATGACCAGGATACTATCAAATATTTGTACCAGATTTATCCAGGTGTGAGGGACCATTGGCTTCTTCTCCTTGTAATCGGTATCCATTCATGTGGATGGAGAGTTTATAGTATTCTTTTTAAGAGTTTTGGATGATATTGATGACAGGCCCCATCATGAGACTTCTAAAGGAGGGTGTTGGGTATATAGGGTTTTTATGATGCCTCTCGAACTAGGCATGGTTGTCTTTTAAAATAGAGGTATTCATTGATAACCTATGGGCCCTAAAAGTTGGAACCAAATGACATGAACATTGTGACCCATGATCTAGAGTTATAAGTAGTTTTATTACCCTGAATAGGTGGTGACACTACCTTATGGGAGAGTAATTTATCATATTTTATAATGAAAAGAGTCTCATGTATAACTTATCATAGAAGGATATCAACTTGGAGAAGTGTTTATAGATCCAGTTTCTCCAGGGTTAGGACATTGAGTTGGTCTATACTCTTAGGAATGGGAATTTGGTGGTATATTATCTTAGCAATATATCGTGCATTCAATTGTCTAATGACGCATTAGAGTTGTTGGAATCATTCCAGTTTTCCTTAGTGGATGGGGATGGTTCAGCTTACATCTAATTTATGGTTGTTAATCTTACACTTATAATATGTGTTAGGGGATCTAATCTTGTATAAAGATATTGTTAGACATTATGTGTTGATATTTCCACTGAACACTCTCATGATGGATTTTATAAAGATTGGGAGAATTTCATTCTTTCTAAGGATAGACCATGGTCATAGTTATGTTGTAGGAGGAGGTTTTGAAGGGAGATTCATATTTCCCCCTAAGAAGAACTTCTGAGGGGGGATAAGACGTACCATGACAATTAGTGTTAGTTCTAGTAGAGATGAATATTGAAGTATGCATTGGAATTTATCATTTAATGCATCACTTTTCGGTAGGTGAAGGCTGATCACTAGGTTCCAGTGGGTTTGGAATAACCCATTGAGGTGACAGGGTGGAATTGGAATGGTATCTATATAAATATTATGACATGGAATCCCTGATCATCTAGAGGTAAGGATGATATCTAGTTAATCAAATATCAACTCCCTAAGTTGAACCCGTCCTAGACATTAAATGAAAGAGTTCTGCAAAAATATTGGGACCCCTTCATATACAACCGATAATCCAGCATCTCAGAGATCCCCAAATGAAAATTTCAAAATAAGATTCTTAATTCATGTCCTGGTTATATATAGGATTATTGGAGTAATTTGTGACTAATTTATACTATATAATGTTGTTTCACTCCCAAAAAGATTGCCAAACTGAGTGAACCATTCATGTACTGCAGGACATGATTTGGGAAGGCATGTTGTAAATTAAACATGGTTGGGAGGATAACCTACCATTGGGGGAGTTTTCAAATAGTAAAACTTACTATTCTACCATTGGTATGGAACCATTTGAGACCCTTTATGGGATACCTCACAAGTCCCCATTATACTGGGCTGATTTCGGAGAGTCACACTCATGGGTCTAGAGTTCTTGGAAGTGAATATATAGAATTTAAAGATCGTACATAAATGGTTTAATACTTCACAAATATTTCATAATTCTTATTTGGATTATAATGAATGAATTTGAGGTTTGAAGATGGAGTCCATGTGTTCATGAAGGTCTCTTCTGGGTGAAGATTGAAGTAATTTGTATGATGATAAATTTTATTTCTGAGTTTCATTAACCCTTTTCAGATACTCCATTGGGTTAGTAAGAAGGATTAACACATGGACCTACTATCATTGATAGACAAGGTAAATGATGTATTCTATGTGTAAAAGAAATGGAATCATGCACATAAACCATCATGTTTTATATACTAAGGTGAGTTAGAAATAAGGGATTGAGCTACCTTCCTCGAGTACCTGGTAGTGATAAGGGATCACTGAGAGAAGATCCTCATGTGAAAATTTATTCTCATCTTGCGTTATTGGGGAAAGAATGAGAATCCTAAAGATATAACCTAAGAGTGGGGGAACCATATGTGAACATATTACCCTCATATTTTTGATTGGGAGTTTTCATTTCACAATTTAAAACCCAAAATTGATAAGAATTCAATGACTAAGTTTTGGAAATTTAAATCTCTATAATATTTAAAAAAGTAATATTTTTTCTAAGAACCAATTTAGAATGAGATTCTAGGGCCCGGAGAGGCCCGATATTGATATAATAAAAATATTAAATATATTATATCATGTGAATGTAGTTGTTTATAAAATAATTGAATAACTCTTAAATAGAGTTTCTGATGGGAAATATAAAACCTCTATTAAATCAAGAATTCTGGTTTTACCCTAGGCACGACATAACCTCTTCTCATGTCATATGTTTGGATAGAGTACCATTACAGATGAATTAATTAATAAATTTATTTTTTTATTTGTTTTTTGTTAATAAATTAAGGTAAAACTAGTCTTCTTCAATAAAATATCTATTAGGGAAAATCTATATGGTGATATTTGTATCCTTAAGGATCGATTATGGGCTATTTGAGGAGAGATATTGGATGACCATCAATGGATTTTTATTTAGTGATTGATGTGAAAAATGAGTTCGTATGGCATCGACATGCAATTTATCTTCATTAGTGATTGATCCAAACATGAGGTAGGAAATTTTATGATAGACTTAATCCTTTTACTTTTTTATCCATTCACATGATGAAATTAAGTACATCACAAATAGATTAATGGGTTGATCATTATATTATAGGTATTAGTTCATGTTTATTGAATTATTAATGAATATTTTGTTGATTAATCCAGATAATTCTTCTTTGTTGATCTCTCTAATGATGACAGATTTAGGTCAAACAAAAAAATTACTGAGGTAGATTCCTCACGTTTCTATTTTGTTCATTTATCTCCAATTCTTCACATTTTCCTCATCAGTATTTTCTTTGGTAGGTGGTTTGAAAAATATATGCCGATCGATAATATTGAAACCCTTATTTGGTGAAATGGATGGATACTACATGTATCGTTTCATAATTGATGAAATGATTGAGTTGTAGTGATACAAGTAAGGTTTAGGAACTGATTGGGATTGGATGTTCAGGGTAAAACATTATAGACATGGTTTCGAGAGATTAAGTATAATTCCTAAGCATAGTGGATAACCAATATCTGGCCACCGGTGACAGAAAGGCTCGGAAAATTCCAGATATGGGTTCTATAGAAATAATCATAGCTGGGATGAAGGAGAAGGATGAAAATTTTAGTGATGCATAAAGAACCATTATGTTTTATAAAAATTCAAACTAGAGAGTGTTTAGTCCAAAAAAGACACATCATATAGTCCTTTGGGTGTAGTTGTAAGGGTTTTTAGAAGGAAAAGTATTATGCTCTATTTGGTACCAACAACATTTCATGTGAACCATGATTGGTGGATAGTATGTACCCTTAGGTAAAATGAGCATGAACACAGCTAGGTGTACATACACAACCAATATACATATTCTTGACCCAGTACTCATACATGGAGAGAGTTCCTAGACACATCCAGGTACAGGGGAACAACTAGAGTACACGTGAAGCCCATGTACTCAAACATGGCCAAGTACCCAGATATGATAATGTACATGGGAAATTTAAAACTGAAAAAATAATTCCCCAAATAACATGGCCTTGGGTCATAGTACAAGAGAAGACTCAATTGATAGAAAAAACATCATTTACTCCTAGAACATTCCACGTACATTCTACATGCATGTTTGAGGCCTTCATTATCTCTAGTGTAGACCAGTATATTTAGGGTGTGTTCCCTTGGTCGATTTATATGAGGGTATAGTGAGTTATTGCATCATGGTAATTGGATGAGATCCTCTTCATGGGATTAGTCTTAGATAGATTTCAGGAATCATTATAAACAACATACCAGAGCATCAATCTCTCCATTACTGGGTCATTTCAAATTTTTCAGGTAAACCTCTTAGGATCTAGGTAATATACTCTATGTATAAAAATCTAATGATTTAAAACAATTAATTCATAATGGTGAGGAATGACTGGCACGAACTCTTGGATGATCACATTTAGTGTTATCAGAATCATAGAGTTAGTTCTCCTAGAAAATGTTACCTTGATTCCTCAAAAAGAATCATATAATAGAAATATGGTTATTTCTTTTATATGATACTTAGTGCATAAATTGATTATTTATAGGTTATTATTATTATTTATTATATATTTATTGACATGACTTTTTATGATGAATTGACTACACTCTGGATTCATTATGTTTAGTGATTTTAGGGAGTCTTATTGGTTGTTGTTATAATCCCTCCAATGAGTCCTTTTCCCACACATGTGTTATCTTATAAAGATGAAACACCTTTATATAATGTCCTAGGTAGACCAAGAGAAGGTGGATCTTAGTTGAGTTAGACAAATAATGGTTCATACCAAGTGTTTCATTTTATAGTTTCCCCCTCTTTCCTAGAAGGTTGGAATCTTTTTACAATTTTAATGGGCATGTTTTTGGAAATTAGGAATTCTAATACTTATTTTACAATAAAATGTGAGAAATAAATTTATTCATGAATTATTATATCATTAATATTTTTACCTTATACTATTTTATGAGTATTTAGAGATGTTTTTCTGTGTATAGGAACCTTAATATTAGACATCCCATGTGTGTGGTATGTTTACTCAAGACTACTTTCCAGCCTATAGACAATTAGATGTGACTATTGTGTGTCACATTCAGTTTAACACATTTATGGTGGGATGCATTTTATTGATATTTGATGATACTATTTTAGTTATCAAAATAATATAAAAATTTAATTTTTAAAATCATATTTTAAAAGTGTTTTATATATTGTGTTTGATACCATTAAAATATTGTCTAATCTTAAAAGAGTTATAAATTTATTTTAACATAGTATTGATCAAAATTTTGAGAGGATTTTTGAAAGATAAAATGATGTACTTATAATTATTTAGTTAACAAAGTCAATTCAATAAATTAGGTTACCACTTTTTAAAATCATCATTAACATTTATTTTAATTGGAAACTAAATTCATAACCCTATTGATTTGTCAACTCTGACCGGAATTTGGTATGAAATAGAAATTATTTATTTTCAACTATATTCCATTTTTACCAAAAAGATCCAAAATTTTATTATTTCTAAATTTATATCATTATTTTTTACAATATAAATTAGGAGACTGGTAAAAACATGCCTACATGCTTTAATGGAACCAATTATACACAGTGGAAAATAAATATGATAATACGTATTGAAAACGTGAGATTTGATATTTTGAGTGTCATTGAGGATAGATATGAAGATTAAAATATTTTCAAAGAACATTAGTGGGGTTATACTAATATTTATTGTGACTAAAAGTGTAATGTTATGAATTCATTATACTGTGAATTTGGATAATAATAGTTTAATATAATTTATGCTTATTATAATACTTTTCAAATTTGGGATACAATTCCTATTTCCATTGTGGGAACATAAAATGATAAATATATACTATCAAATACCAATAATATTAAATATGATACATTTGAGATCAATTATAATGAAACAATTTCTAAAATTTACCTAACATTCAATTAAATTGTGAACATAATGCCTGCACTTTTCATGAAAATTGAAAAAAATTATCATGTTATGTGACACTCATGATTATTATAAGATTATTGGAGAAGAATATATGTTTCAATATTATAATCATGTGCTTTATGTAGACTTCCAGTAAATGATCATGTTAGAATTCTCATGATTTATGAGAAATAACTGAAAGTGAACAATAAAGAAGATGAAAGAAAGTGATATTCAGTTTCTTTCAAGACATTCGTGTCAATTATAAAGGAGAAAATAAATAAAGATGTCAAAATTCAGGATGAATCAGCTTATGATAGTGATGAGTAGTTGGCTCAACATACATAGATATTTAGGATGTTCTAACAGAAGAATAAATTCTACAAGAATTAAAAATTTATAGAAAAGTTTAACAGAAGAGGGAACTAAAAAAATGAAATTCAATCAGGTGAAGTGACCTATTATAAATCAAAATGGAAAAGTAATATCATATCAGAATGTTCAAAACTAAATTATAACATAATATCTAAGGATAAATAAAATAATTATAATGAAAGTTAAGTAAAATACATGAAGCACTTATGAGGATGGTTACAATGTGAATGACTCAAGATGAGAAGACATAATGATGTAGCTAAAATGAGTTTTCTGATAAACCAATCTATGGTAATTATTATTTCCTTTTTATCTCATGATCATATTTATAATCCTTCTAAAACAAAAAATTATGTTGATAATTTTAGAATTTATGATTTATTTTAACACTACAATATGCTTGATGAAACATTAAATGAATATAAGGATGAGTATAGAAGTCTAAAAAAGTATCATCCCTTATCTTTTCATGTTCAAAAAACATTTTTTTGACATAGGAAAAATAATCATTTTAAAAAGGAAAAAAATGAACATTTAATATTAAATGAGAAACTAAATAAGTATATTAATAATTTTACAAATGGTTGATAAAACATGACCATGATGCTTGGCAGATAGACCATAGGCAAGTACTCGACTATGAATGGATTCCAGCCTGTTTTGGTGGAATTTATGTGAATAAATTTATTCCTTGCTCAATATCATTAAATTATACCAAAATTAATATTATCAAGGAGATAATAACCTATTTATTTCTAAAATTAAAAAAAATTATAGTAAGCCTATTAAACATATTTGGATTCCAAAATCTTTTATTATAAACATTTTTTGATCCGAGAATGTGTGGGTAACAAAATCATTTATTATCTAAATCTGTGTAGAAAAGATTCTTGAAGATTTCCAATAATAATTTATGATATTAGGAAATTGGATGCTTCAGAAACATGACAGGGGACTACTTATGCTTTTATAGTCTTATCTACGTGGATGGAAGACATGCCACTTTTGGAGACAATACTAACGGAAAAATAATTGAACTTGGAAAATTTATTAATCATTTTCATATTTTAAATTCAAATTTATTATTTTTTATTATTTATTTTAAATATACTTATCATCTCACAGTAATGGGATAATGGATGTTATATAATGTTTGAAATCATCCTTGGAAAATTTATGATTCTAATAATCTTTTTGTTTTTACTACTTTACAAAGTTATAATGTTTATGTAGTTGATTCAGATACCTCATTGTCTCAAAATATATATTTCTTAAGTGAATTAACAAACTAAGTTTGGCTATTTCATATGATAATGGTCCATTTTAATCTTTACTCTATTATAAACCTATCTTGGAAATGATTAGTTAAGGAATTTTGTAAAACAGAACTGCCAAAATAAAAAATGTATGAAACCCATGTTAAAAAGAGAAGCACTATAATATGTCTTTATAATCAAAGAAAAAAAATTTCAAATTATTAACCCCTAGATTTGGTTCAATTTTTTTTTTACCATATACAGTTTCTATTCTAAATAGGGATCATCATTTATATGTTTGTTTTATTATTCTAGATACACTTATTTATAACTCATAAATGTAAAGCATGTTCTTATTTTGAGAAATATATAAAATATATATAAATCATAGTAGAATTAGTATTGACCCCTTAAATAGTGATCATGGTTATCATTTTGAAAATCAAGACTTTGAATATTTATGCACAAAATGTGGTTATGGTCAAAACATTTATTCTTTTAGGACTCCTTATTAGAAAGACCATGAGAAATAATTAATATGACCCTTTAAGAGATTTCTTGTACTATTATCAATGAGTATGACCAACCATTTTATTTTTGGGATGAATATGTCAATATATATTATTAAATTATAAATATGATTCTTCTTAGAAAAATTTTATAAAATAATTCAAATGACTTATTCAATAAAATAAAAACAATGGTTAATTATTTTATATATTGTAGCACTAAGGTCTTATTACTTAATACAAAAGAGAAATTAATTAATCCTTTTTTCTAAAAGAGATAGGGGAATATTCCTTGGCTAGTCAACCTCTAGTAAAACAAAATCCTACAAGAATATCTATATTTCAAATTTGATGAAATATATCAAGATGAATATAATAATTATTGAAAAATACCTTTAGGATGATATTTCATGTTTTAGTCTATATTCCTCATCCATAGAAAAAAAAATTTCTTTGATATTTTCTATTAAACAGTCAAATATCCTAGTGGAATAGTTTAAAATAGAACTTGAAGAATAAAATTTCATACCAAGTAGTTCTCTCCCTAGAACCATTATGAATCAATGTTACAATCCCATATATGTTATAGTTGGATATCCAGATAAACATACTAATAGTATAGATACAATTAGAATCTCGGTTGAAAGTAAAAACATATTGTTATAGTATGAACCAATGAAAATAACTACATTTTTAGTTTATGAATTCTAGGTAATGGGTATGAAAGAATATTTGAACAATTTGGAAGAAAAAAATGTTTGGAAACTAGTATAAATAGTTAAATATTTCATATCTATTAGAACTAAATAGGTTTTTATGAAAAAAGGTTGACGATGATTTCACTATAAATAGAATTAAAGTTTGACTGGTTGAATATGGATATAGTAACGAGGAAGGTATTGAATATGAAAAAACCTTTTCATGAGTTGTAAAACTCAAATACATTAGAATATTTCTTTCTTATACAGTAAATTTGATTTTAAAACTATATAAAATGGCTTTCCATAGTGATTTTATAAGTGGTTATATTATAGATGAATTGTTTGTTGAATAACCCAATAAATTTCAAAACCCTCATTTTCCAAATCCTGTTTTTTAATTTAACAACAACTCTTTATGGTTTAAACCAAACTCATAAAGCTTGGGATGATAGGATTATCACTTTTTTATATTTCAAATGGTTCAAAAAAGGTATTTTTAATCCAAATTTATTTATTAAAATAACTTCAAAAGATGCATTTATTTCACAAATCTATGTTGGTGATTTATATTTGGAAGTTCAATAAACTCTTTGTGTAATTTTTATTTAAACCTATGAAAATATAATTTGAAATGAGTTTGATGTGTGAAGTAAAATTCATTATTAGTTATTAAATCTCACAATGTTATGAAGTAATTATTTAAAATCAATGTAAGTACACTAAATATTTTTTAAATATTTTTTTCTTGGATATAAAAAAAGGATGTGACCCTCTAAATGTAACATCCCAGGTAAATAAAGAATATTACATTTTCATATTTATCCATTTTTGTTACAAAAATGTTAATATTAATTTAACAGGAATTCTATGCTCGATGGTGTACCCAATACGCAACAATGACTTTCTTTGAAATCTTACGTTGCACTATAATAATAAAATAATATTATTTTATATTGTAGTTAAATCATAGCCGTTGTAATGGTGGGAATGAACAAAACTAACTAAAAAATGATTATATATGTTTGTCAAATATTTTTACTTTTTTCCAATAAATTTTACATGCTTAAAATGCGAATGAATCCAATTTTAAGCATAAATCTTCTAATATTCTTTAAAAGGTTGATTAACCGCCTTTTGATGGTGAACCTTTTTAAATATACTTTTGAATATTTTATATGTTATATTTGAAAAAATGAAATCCTTCTTTAGAATCTGGCCATCAAAATTTACTTTGTGTAAATTATTGTTATTTTTCCGATAAATACCAGTTTTAGTGAAAATGTTCTGTTTTAATTCAAAACCTATATTTAATCTAATTTATGTATATGATTAGATCATCAGTTGAATTTGTTTTAAAGTTCAATTAGAATATATTTTTACAATTTAATCCAATGGTGGTCATTGGAATTAATTTCACTTTGAGATTGGACTTAAACTAGTGTCAATATTTTAATATATATCATTTCTTAAAAACAGGCTATTTGTTTTGACAGCGGGAATTAATTAATAAATTAATTAATGAAACATTTATGTTTTGAATTTTGTAAAAATGACATAATTCTTGAATTCAAAATATCAAATATATATTAGGGAGAATTTTTGGTATTTTTTTGAAAAACTTCAATTTTTGATTAATAGTGAAACCACTAAGTAGTAGTTAAAAAATTGATTTTTCTTTTAAATGAAACTTTACCACATTTTTTATTGGAATTTCAAAAATCAGACATACATGGTTGCCATTAGGATGTAAAATTTGGTTCAATGGGATTAAAATAATATTTTGGTAAATAGTAACTTTTATGTTTTATTAATCGCGATTAAATGTAATTACAATAATTTAAGGTAAAGATAATGTTATAATAATATGAAATTACCTTGACACATGTCGTACCCTTATTGGATGAGTTATGGCCGACCAAGATAATACATGGGTAAACTTGGGGACCCCATGGAGCCACTTTGGTAAGAAACTGACATTAATAACTTTTTATTTAAAGTTAAAATAAAAATATCACAAACATGTATTGTTTTACTAAAACAATTTTTATATGGTGATATAAAAGTCGTATTTTTGACTATAAATATCCATTATAAAGTTAAATTTATTTCCTACATCATAGTTTTTTTAAAATTTTTATACATTAAATAAATTAATTTATTTATGACACCATGATGATGCAATGATTACCTCATTAATATATGATTTAAATAAAATGAGAAGAGAAGGTAAAATATAAGACTTAAACTAGTCAAAAAACCTATTTTATGGGTGTATTTCGAACCCTTATCACCTTATCCCCTAAATATATAATTTTTGGACCTTTAATATCCAAAAAGCATTTTATAATAAAGTAACATTTCAAGACAATCCAAGAGTGCCCCTCCTCCCTCTTATAAAAGGCCTCCACCTCTACCCCATTACCCACACCTCTCAAGCCTTTGTCTCGACCATACTCTTATAATTTTATCTCTCCACATCCCTCTATTCATTCTAGGAGCCTTACCCTTGGAAAAAATCTCTTCAAGAAACCCTTTTGGTTCAATCCAAGAAGAGTTACCCGATTTAAAGGTAATGTCTTCACTTGTGTTCCTTTGTTTTATTTTGCTTCTATAACCCCCTAAACTCTTTTTATTTCTTTATTTTGTAAAAAAACCAGTATATTAAATATACTAGGATGTTTTTATGTTAAGTATTAGTGCTACACTTACACAGACCTCCGTCTAATGGTTAAAGAACATATTGTTTCTGTGGATGGGGAATTACTGCCTCACGAAACAATGATTGTTCAATTTTCTCTTAACACCTTTCATGGTGGCCATTATGATGACACTGTATTTTATATATGATATATATGGTATTTAAGTTTTCTATATGCTTCTGTATTTTATATTTAAAACATACCTTTATGCATTTCATGTTGTGCAAATGCGATAATTTGATACGAGGAAGTGTGGACTACCGCCCCCTCAAGTGATGTGACTCATTCATCCAATACATGGAAAGTCTAAACAATAAAATTAATGAACATATGTGACCTATATAACATATATATTAATCTTTAATTATAATATATATCTCTCTCATCTATTTTTAATTCCATTAATGTGCCAATGCAATGAAAGTAGCATTCATACGTACGTACGGCCTACCGTCTCCATGAACGGTGCATTTCATTTATTTTTATCTCCAAATATTATGGAATAGGTATAAAACGATTATATAATAGATATATATGATATTTACATCATTAATACTATTCTGGATATGATATACATACAACTACATTGACAATTCTTTTCAAACAAGATCATTTTTGACTCATGTACCGAACATCGACAAAACGTATGATATGAACTCACATAATTAACTAATTATTATAACATGATAATATATGATATTAATTGAATAATAAACATTAAGGTATGTCCTTAAGAAATTGTAAATTGACCAAAGTTTATTATTCAGGAATATAAAGAAATGAACAAGACAAATCAAACTTGAGGTAAGGGATCCAACCTCTCTCTTTCTTTTTAAGTACTCTCTTTTATGTCACTTCATTTAGGCTCCTCTTTATTATGTTCGGGGATGTTATTATACATTCCTATTACTGTAATTTTTATGTTCATATGATGAGAGACCATATTTTATTTCATCAATCCATTTTTTTGGAAGTTTTATGTGGTGTCGTTAGGGTGCCGAGTTTTCGTAACGGATTTTTCATCTCACTTTTATTCCCGTGAGATTTATGCTACATTTGACAACATTTCATTTGATTGGTTTATGTACTACCCATTATTATACTCTTTGTGTAATATTATTTTGTTTATGGGTATTTACATCAATTTTTTATAGTCCTTCTTTCATGGGATATACGTTTCGAAAGGTACCCAAGTCGGTAAGGGAACCTTTCACCCTCCTATTTTTAAAAGACTTCTTTATATTTTGTCTTTTAAATTATATCTTCTTAGGTTGGGATATGTTCTTTTTTATCCTCATTGCTATAAATTTTATGTCCAAGTGATGAGATACCCTTTATCTCTCTCATCAACTCTTTTTCTAAAATTTGATGTGACGTCGTTAGGCTATCGAATTTGTGCAAAGGAACATCTTAACCCAATTCCAATTATTTGGGTTAATCCTCTACTTCATGATCATGTCGTGCTATGAATATGTGTGGATGACATCTAATTGTTTTACACTGAGTATCCACTTATATTTACTGTATTTATATTTTGTCACACATAATTATGTCATTTATTTATCCTTGCTCTAATTGCATGATCCCTGATTGGGATTACATCTCAATTTCATCTCATTGAGACATTTCTTAATGATATGCACTTTTATTCTTTTATTAAGTGTATATAAAGCCCCTTTGACTTTCCATATCCATATTATGTTTATACTAAATTCATTTAAATGTTTTTAAAATGGTCTACATTCATGTGGATTATAATTTTAATGATCAAAATGGAAAAAGGACTCTTTTATTAAAACACTATTTTAATTGGTTTAAAAGATTTATTCTTTTAAACATTAATCATCCATGTCCATGTTTTAAAAATGGTTTTAAGGATTTATTTATATGGACATGAATTTTTTAAAACCATTTCGAAAGTTTCTAAGTGGTATTGGACACATTGATTCTAAAATATCTTTTAAATGTCCTCTTTTAATATTTTCAAAGTATAAATGGGATTTTTCTCTCATAGAGTTTTAACGAATTTATTAGATGTTTTTATTTATGATGATATCATAATGTGATCTCTTGTGATTGAAATGCGGAAATTTTATGTTTCTTTTATGCATGTTTTAAGTGTTTTGATTGTGTTATGGTTCTTGGGCAATGTTTATGAAATCAGGTGGTTCCGTGATAAACTAAGGGCGGGTGAGCCCGATATAGCTCTCCAATGCATTGGGTAACGCGAACAGGTTAAACATTAATGTTTTGCCGAATAGATATATGGAATATATTGTGATGGGTGTTCCAAACGTAACCATGAGGGTTACTCCCTACATAATAATGTTACGAATGCCTCAAGTTACCTTTATGTCTTACGATTTATATGATTTATTCATAAATATTATGATTTCATGAGGTATGTTAACGTGCTTATGTTTTATGAGTAATGTATGATTTCATTGATTCTTATGTCTATATGTACTAATGTTTCCCTTCTATATTTCTATATACCTTACTGAGCTTTTTATGCTCATCCCAAGTTTTTGAAATGTTTTTCACAGGTCAAGGGAAAGGTAAATGATATGATGATAGTGTCAAAGAAGTGTCAAGAAACAATCCATGTTTTATTTTAAATATATTTCATTTGATGGGAAAAAATTAATACTATCTTTTATGTAACCACTTTGTTTAAATCTGGAATGTAATGCATGTTTTATGATCTAATTCTCTAAAACTATAAACCTGAAAAGATCATCAATGTGTATTCTTGAAATAACTCAAGATTAAGTGAGGTTTAAGGCTGGGTCCTTATACTAAAGAGCAATACATGTAAAATAGATCTAGATGAAATTGGGTAACAAGTTAATCACACCACTTATAGATGTATGATTGGGAGTTTACTATAAGTACCATCTAGTATAAATGATGTTATGTTTAGTGCATTCTTTTGTGTATGTTTTCAATAAAATCCAAAGGACAAACATTTACAATTTTTAAAAAGAATTTTTAGATACCTCAAAAATACTAATTTTTTTTATTGTTTTATTCTAGAGAACATGAATTTGATCTAATTAGTTATTATGGTTTTGAATTAGATGGGTGTTTGTTATAGAGAATAATGAACCTCAAGAACATGTAACATTATCGGAAACTATATAGTATAATTATGTAGTATGATAAAGAGTTATGTTTCATTGTACAATAATGAAACAGAATTCATATCTATAGGTAGGTAATGTGATCATTTTATAAAGACAAAACACACTTTACTAGATTATGGATGACAATTTCGACATGTAACTATAAATCTTATTAATACAAGTGATAATAATATTTCAAAAAAAGTCTATATTTTATTCTTGGGAAATTCACATTGATATGTGAATTCAAATTTCCTAAGATGATTTTCAAAAATTATATATCACTCTACAATTCAATATAACAAAATGTCAACATGGTGAAATTTTTACAAATACTATGGTTTACGGGAAAGTAAATTATGTAAAACATGAATTATGTAAGATTAATTCTGTTAAAAATAATTTTTGATATTCTTTTAGTATTCATTTTAGTATATTTACAATATTTATATATACATATAAGTTCTTCTTATCAAATAATATTTTAATATGTTAAATATTTATTTTGATTTTCTCATCTGTTATTAATCTAAAAATACCTTAATTACTAAAATATCACATATTATAATCTGTATCAAATCACTCCCTTCAATCCGAAACCAAAACCCTCCTTCGAACCATTGATCACTGAAACCCTAGATTATAATTTGGAAAATTTATACTATGTTTTGTAACACACTGAGATTTTATGAGAAATATTTTTTTTATGTATTATGTTATACACAACACCAAAGGAAGCTCTAACAACATGCAACACTAGCTTGGCTTACATTACACGCAACAGAAACCTTCCCTGATAGCTTTCATTGTACGCAATTTTGAGCTTCACTAAACAACGATGTATTTTTAAAATATTATATAAAATAGCTATTATACATATTATTAACCACATTTTTAATTTTATTAAACATTATAATTCATCTTACATATGATATGAGAAACAAAATCAATTTTTCGGATAAAATAATTATTTTTATTAAAAATGCAGTTCTTCCTCCTTTTGATGGAGCACCCATTTTAAATCTGATTTTTGAAAATTTTATCAGTTAAATTTGACAAAAAAAACATCTTATTTTTAATCAGGACATAAAAATTTACATTGGATAAACTTTTGATACTTTTCTGATAACTTTCATATTTTGATGATTAGTAAAAATACGCTAAATATTTCTTAAACACAATTTTTTTCATCAAGATAATTAATATGGTTATATTATAAAATTTAATTCATTAGAATTAATTTTACATTATAGTCATAGGTATAACCATTTCAATCTTTTGCAATGTTTTAAATTTTAAAACCCGTTTTCTCAACAACAGGATTAATTTTTAAATTAATGACTACTAATTTTCTGTATTGAATTAGGAAAAATTGATTCCATATTTGTAATTAGTAGGTCCAAATTATGTTAATAGAAAACTGTTTATTTTTTGGCATTATAAATAGTAACAATGGTAAATTTTATTTACCACACTTTAAGGTAAATCAGGAAATAAGGGTAAAAATAATATTATAAAATTATCCTAACACCTGCCAAAATTTTATTGGATGAATAGAAGATGACCCATATCACTTAAGGGTTGTAATAGATTCATTTCATGGAATTTTGACCCTGAAAATGATGTAATTATTAAAAAGATCAAAGAAAGTGACAACATGTCACTCTCTTATATCTTATAAGTGCAATAATCTTAATTTGGTGATAATATTCATAAAACATTGAACATAAATTGTCTCCAGAAATCCAATAAAATTATCTACATCATGTGAATTTATGTAGAATTTATAGGGATTAAATAATTATCATTAAGGATGACACAATATTGTTGTAGAAATTATTTTATTGATTGAAATATCAAATAAATTGTTTTAAAAATATTAAAATAAATATCATATGAACTATTTAATGTGCTACACATATTTTCTAGATAAATATGACGTGTTATAAATAAATCAAATATTTTCTTTCAAATATATCCTATGTGTGGATTTTATTTATATTCAAAAAAATTAATAGTGTCAAAATTGATATTATTGTTATTTTATAAAAAATAACATATTATGAAATTGATTAAAAATCACAAAAAAATTTAAAAATTATATTTTGAAATTTATATGGTCGAAAATATCATAATGTATCAAATTATTGGAAATTCACAACACATAAGTAATTATTTATAATAATTTAAAATTTAGAATATTATTACCACAAAAACATTAAATAGATTAAATAAGGATAAATCAAGTTGATGAGGTTTAAAATAATTTCACAACATGTCTAAATTTAATTGGCTGATGATATTACAACCCTATATCATCTCATCTTTGAATTTGAGTAATTTTGGACGATTTTATGTGGGGTTTAGGTTTATTATAAATTAATTTTTTAGAGGCTTCCAAAAGTTCCCCCCTTCTATCGTATAAAAGGCCACCCCCTCCCTCTCCTTTTCATAGAATTTTGAGCCTTAAATATCAGAAAACCCTGTCTATTTCACTTCTCCACTTCCCTGGAAACATACTAGAGGTCCTTGTCTTCTCCAAAGATCATATTTAGTGCCCTAAGAAGAGGTTTAGAAGAGACGCTTCAAAGAAGAGGTAATATCCTTTACAGGTTCTTTCAAATTTATTTCTTCTTCGACTTCCACTTATTTATTTATTTCAATATAAAGTAATAACATCAGTATCACTCATATAATTATATATTATTATAAATATGAAACAACCCCATTTCACCTTTTATCCATCCTGTGGAAAATGAAATCACCGCACGTGCGTACGTACAGAATACCGTCTCCACGTCGTGGTGTAATCTGTTTTCCTCCACCACCATACTTGGATGGGTATAATGGTGTAAAGAATAACTATATATGGTTATTATAACAGGATACTAATTCTATGATATTATATCATCCACTCCAATACCATTCAATAATTATGGGAACAATATCGTCGCTCGTGTGTATCTACGACTTGCCGTCTCCACGATGCGATGAGATTCGTTCTACATGATATTTATTAAACCATGATTATATAAAATAATTGAATGAATAAATTTGATATATATTATTCTAATACAATTATATAAAGCATATAAATATAACATAAAAATAGTAATACAAACTTATTTGACAAAACATACGTATGAAAATAAAGTAGGTAATACCTAAACAATGAGTAACAATGACATTTTACTAATAAAAGGATGAAAATATGATCATAAATGTTATCATAAAAATAATTATGATTCTTTAATAAAATTTTAACATTATTTAAATCATTATACAGGAGGATCGGATACACACGAATCATATTGGACCTAAGGTAAGGGATATTTATTCCAATCTCGTTCTTAACCGAGATTTTTTATTCGTAAGTATTTACTAGATTTTTACAGTTTCATAATGCCTTATTTCCATGAATATTCCTATGCAAGGTTTCAGGATTATTTTAAATGAATTTTTTTTTTAAATGTTGGTCATTTTGAGAAAATAAAATGATTTTGAAGAAGAAAGGATATTTTCCTCAAGAACTAAGTTCAAGGGTGTTATCAAAATTATTTTACATCTAAGATGATATAGGATTAGGTATCTATCCCTATTTTTACATTTATTTGAATATATTATGAGGGAATTATTTTTATGAAGTCTTTTATCTTATATGGATTATTTTATGATGGCATTATGTTGAAGAATCCCATTTTTATTACATGGGTTACGCTACGATGTATGATTTATGATTTTATAGAACACATAAGAATGGTTTCATTATGAGATTAGTGGGACCTATATCTCACTCCAATTTATTGGGAAAAGATTTATATCTCATGAGATATACATGGCTGGAATGACATGTTAATCTAGTTCAGTGATACAGGACTGGAATGAGGAGTGAACTCGGTTCAGTAATGGGATTTTCCCGCTATGATGGTCTTGGAAATGAGTCTTGACTAATATGAAATGATTTTATACGATTATTTATATATTCCACAAAGTTTCACATCTTATGTTATGATTATTGAGATTAGATTTCCCTACTATGACTTATCCCATGTCATGATATTATGATCGCTTTTGCAGGATAATATTTTCAAAATGATATGTTCTTATGAATATGATATGATTGATATTTCCTTTGTTTTCCCTTACTGAGCATTTGAGCTCACCCTTTTTATTTTTCTTTTCCCCAGGTTAGGAAGAAAGGTTTTAAGTAGGCTATACTAAAAGGGACTCTAGATATGATGAAATAAAAAAGAGACAATGTAGATGATTTATGAACCAATTTTTTATGTTTCCTATTTTATAAAGACACTATACCTATATTGTACTATCATGGTTCTGTTATATATTGTAATAAATATGCTTCAATTATGAAGTAATAACAATGTATGTAAAGTATGGTTCATTATAGTTGGTATTAGAGGAAAGGTATAGTCGACCTTTGGAAACATTTATTGAAATCCTTAGTAAGAACCCTAAGGATATTTCTAAGAATAAGACACAATCTTAGTGTTTTAAAAATTTCCATGAATAAATTTTGATAAGACCTAATTTGTGATATTTTATTCTTGATTATGTGGTTTTCCTGTTATGATTAGTGTTTCTCACACTATGCTTCTTGGTTTTATTCAATGGCTAGAACCTGAAGGAAGTGTGTTAATTCTGAATGATATGGGAAATCCAATGATTATCCCCCTAAGCAACCAAACATTATGGGAGCTATAATTCAAAATCGTGTATCCATGAGCACACAAATTTCTCAAGCTATGAATCAGTCAGGCCTTCCAATCGATCAAAAGAAAGGGCAACATTCTGATAAATCCTTCATGAGGCAGTGTCCACCTTCATTCTGTGGTTCTTCTGATCCATTAGTGGCTAAACAATGGATTAGTACCACTGAAAAGATATTTTCAGTCCTACAATATTCTAAACATGATAAATTAATCTTAGCAGTATATCATTTGGAAGATGAAGCTGATCAATGGTGGAATCTTGTGAATAATAAAAGGAAAAGGGATTAAATTGAGTCTGTGAAATGGGACAAGTTCAATAACTTATTTTTCTATAAGTACTTCCCTTGTATTCTTTGAAAAAAGATGGAGAAGTAGTTTTTTGAACTGAAGTAAAAGGATGATGAATCTTTTGTTATCAACAAGGAAAATTTTACAAGACTTGCACGGTACACATCAGGGATTATTATCCAACCTGAGAGTAAGATCGATCAATTCTTTAGTGGCTTAAAACCTAGTCTCTGAAGGGAATTAGCCATAGGGGACTTCAATAGATATAAGGAAATTGTTCGATGTGCTCTCATGGTTGAGATGGAGATTGGAGTAACCCATCAGTTATATGGGTTTGATAATAAGAGGTAAATGGAATTCAAAGAAAAATCTAAAGACCACAATGAAAAGAAGATGAGTTTTTCTTTAAGATCAAAGTGTGGAAAGAAACATGGAGGTAATTTTCATAAAGAGACAAGTAAATGTTTTATGTTTGGAAAAGAAAGTCATCAGACAATTGAATGTTGATGTAATGGGCAGAAGATGTATATTGATGTGCACAAATAAAGGGATACATATAATACACCTCATACGCTTCAATGATACAAGTGTAAAGAAATGGGGCATTATGTTAATCAATTCCCTAACGCAAGGGTTATGGATGATGACCGATGTCAACAAGATCTTAAGGCCAAAGAAAAGGAATGTCACATGCAATTACTATCAGCGATTTGGAGTATGATAATGAAGTGGTGAAAGGAATACTAACCATCAACTCTAAAGTATAAATTTTTTTATTTGATTCTGGATCCAACCAATCTTTTATTTCTGAATAATTTTTTTAGGGTATCACCATATTACCTCAACAATTAGATATTGAGATATCATTGAAAACTTCTAATGGAACAAAGGTCGCATCAAAAGTTTACAATTCTTCTCTGATTGAAGTTTGTGGGAAAGTGCTTCCTACAAATCTTATGATCCTTCCTATAGTTGAATTTGATATGATTCTTGGCATGGATTGGATTTCTTTATATGGAGCTCATATCAATTTCTAAATAAGGGAAGTCACATTTTGTATTCCTAATAAATCTATGATTTTTTATCGATGTAAGGACAAATATAACCTTTCAATAGAAATTTCTTCCATCTTATGGGTCTTGATTCCAATATATGAAGGTTATTTATCTCAAATGGTTGGAGAGAAACTCACGATTAAGAATATGATGATTGTACAAGAATTTTATTATGTCTTTCCAGAGGAATTTCTAGGTCTTCTACCAAATCGTGAAGATGAGTTTTCAATAAAACTTATATCGGGTGCTATGTCCATATCAAAAACACCTTATAGAATGGCCCCAATTGAGTTGCATGAATTAAAGAAGAAACTCCAAGAGAATCTTGATAAGTTATTCATACTCCCTATTGCGTCACCTTGGGGATCACATATTATATTTGTTAAGAATAAATATGGATTAATGAGACTTCCCATTGATTATAGAGAACTTTTCAAGATCAATATCAAGAACAAATATCCTCTCCCGCACATTGATGACTTATTTGACCAACAATGCGGAGCTCAATAAATTTCCCAGATTGATCTTCATTCAGGATACCATCAACTAAGGGTCAAAAAGGAATATATACCAAAGACACCAATCTGTACAAGGTATGGAAACTATGAATTTATAGTGATGCCTTTTGTTCTTACTAATTATCCTGCTATATTCACGGATCTAATGAATAGAGTCTTTAGAGAATATCTTGGTCAATTTTTGTTAGTCTTTATAGACAATATTCGTGTCTATTCAAAGAGAAAAAAAGAACATGAAGATCACTGGAGAATTATATTTAAGACCTTGAGAAATGATAAAATTTATGCCAAAATTACCAAATGTGAATTTTGGCTTCAAAAAGTTTCATTTTTGGGTCAATAATCTCAAAAGAGGTGATATCTGTGGATCCAACAAAAATGGAGGTTATTGAAAGATGTTCGAGACCAACAACAGTAATTGAAATCTGATTTTTTCTTGGTTTAGTTGGGTATTATTGACATTTTGTGAAATATTTTTAAAGATTATCTAACCCACTCACCAAATTAACCAGGAAAAAAGTTATGTTTGTTTGGACGGTGTAATGTGAAGTGAATTTCAATGAGCTAAAAAGAAGGTTAGCCACTGCACCAGTGCTCACACTGCCTTGTAGTGGAGAAAGGTTTTTGATCTATAGTGATGCGTCTAAGAAGTGGTTGGGGTGTGTTATCATGTATAATGGTGTGGTGATAGCTTATGCCTCAGGAAAGTTGAAAATCCATGAGCAAAATTACCCAACTCATGATTTGGAGTTAGCTGTGGTAATCATTACATTAATGATTTGGAGGCATTATATTTATGTTGAATGATTTTATATTTATACTAATAATAAAATTTTAAAGTATATTTTCACACAAAAGTAGATGAATATGCACCAAAGAAGATGGTTGGAGTTGATTAAGTATTACAACTGCTCAATTCATTACAACACTCAGAAAGAAAACATGGTGGAAGGCGCATTAAGTCTACAGGACCATGCTAGATTATCCATGATGAGGATCCCAAAAGATCAAATATTTATGGATTTACAAAGGATGGATCTTGGAATTTTAATTAAAGGGGATATATCTTATCTTTATCAAATTAATTTTCAACCCTATTTACACGTAAATATTTAAGTGGCGCAGAAGGAGGATGTTGGGCTACAAAAGAAGGTGAGAAATTTTCCTGGAATCAATATTGATTATGATGGGATAATAAGGTTTAGGAACCATGTCTGTTTTCCTCCCATACAAGAATTAAAGGAGTTGCTGGATGAGGCTCATAGTTCTTCATTCTATATTCATTTTGGAAGTACAAATATGTACAGAGACCTAAAAGAGTACTTTTGGTGGGATGGAATGAAAAGAGATATCACTGAATATGTATCTCGATGCATGGTTTGTCAGCAAGTTTAAGCTGAGAGATAGAATTCTAAGGGGATGTTACAATAATTACCCATACTAGAATGGAAATGGGAAAACATCACTATGGACTTTGTCATCAGACTTCCAAAAACATCCAAAGGCAATAATGCTATCTGGGCTATAGTTGATCGTCTTACAAAGTTAGCACAATTCATTTCTATTAGAGAATATTTCTCTCCTGATCATCTTTCCATGATATATGTAAAAGAAGTGGTAAGATTTCAAAGAGTACCAACTTCCATTATAATTGATCGGGATCCGAGGTTTACCTCGAAGTTCTGGCAAAGTCTTCAGTATTCTCTGGATACAGAGTTCTATTTCAGCACTTATTATCATCCTCAGACAGATGGTCAGTCTGAGAGGACAATTAAAACATTGGATGAAATGTTGAGAGATTCCTCTATAAATTTAAAAGGTGGTTGGGATCAACACATACCTTTGGTGTGATTTTCTTATAATAATAGATTTCACTCTAGTATAGAAACGACTCTTTATGAATATCTCTATGGAAAGAAATACAGAACTCCAACTTGTTGGGATGAAGTTGGGGAAAGAAAGATAATGGACTTGATCATGTTGATGAGATGGTAGAAAAGGTCAGATATATTCAAGAACACATAAGATTAGCTCAAAGTCGACAAAAAAGTTATGCTGACAACCGAAGAAAAGACATAGAGTTTGAAGTGGGTGATAAAGTGTTCTTACGAATATCTCCCTGGATGAGAGTAATGTGATTTGGAAAGATGTGAATGTTGAGCCCTAGCTATATCAGTCCATTGGAAATACTTGATTGTTATGGGAAGGTATCTTATCGATTAGAACATCCACCAAATCTATCTCATGTTCATGATGTGTTCCATGTATCTCTCCCGAGAAAGTACATATCTCATCCATCACATGTACTAAGCTCAGAAGTTGTACCACTGGAGAAAGATCTTTATTATGAAGAATAGTCAATAGATATTCTATATCAGATTGAACTAGTTCTACGAAACAAGACCACTCTCTTGTTTAATGTTTTATGGAGGAACCAACAATTTTATGAAGCTACCTGGGAACTTGAGGATATGATGAGGGAGTGGTATCCTCATCTTTTTTTTATCAAGTGATGAATTTCGAGGGAAAAAATTATTTTAAGGGGGGTTAGAGTGTAACGCCCTGAGATTTTATGAGAAATATATTTTTTATGTCTTATTTTATATTCAACACCTAAGGAAGATTTCACTACAAGCAACATTGTCCTGGCTTTCATTAGACGCAAGAGCAGCCTTCCTCAATAGTTTGTGTTGTACGCAATACAGAGTTTCACTAAACAATGACATGTTATTAAAATATTATAGAGACTAGAAGTTATAAATAGTATTAACAACATTATTAATTTCATATAACATTATATTTCATCTTATATATGATATGAGAAAAAAATCAATTCTTCGGATAAAAGAATTATTTGTTTCAAAAATGTAGTTATTCCGCCTTTTGATGGCACATCCATTTTAAATCTAATTTTTGAAAAGTTTATGAGTTAAATTTGACAAAATAGACTTCTTCTTTTGAATCAGGATATAAAAATTTACATTGGATAAATTTTTGATACATTTCTAACAACTTTCATATTTTGATGAATAGTAAAAATACTCCAAATTTTTCTTAAACACAATTTTTTTCATCTAGATAATTTATATGGTTAAATTATAAAATTTAATTGTTTTATGTATAAATAGAATATATTTTTATCACTTAATATAATTTATTTTAATATAACTAGTTTTACATTGAATTCATTGGTATAAACATTTCAATCTTTTGCAATGTAATAAAATTTAAAACTTGTTTTCTCAACAACAGGATTAATTTTTAAATAAATTTATGCAACTTTTCTATATTTAATTTGGAAAAATGGATTCCATATTTGGAATTATTAGTAAAAATTATGTTAATAGTGTAACACCTCAAGATTCCAAGGTACACTTCTCTTTGAATAATACAGCATCGTGTGTTGTACGCAACTTCGAGATCTAACACACAACAACCAATTAAACTAGCCGTTATGAATAGTAATACCCACTTTTTGTAATTTTATAAATTTTATCATTAATATGGGACTTCATTTTTGGATTTGGAATATATAAATTAGCCTAGGGTGAAGTTTTTGTATTTTTCTGAAAACATACAATTTTTTATGAATAGTGAAAAAAAACTGAGTTATAGTTTAAACCGATTTTTTTTTAAAATAATTTTTAATTTTATTTAAATTTATTTAAGTCAAAATAGATACATAATACCTATATATGTTAAATTTAATTCATTGGAGTCAGTTTATAATAACTTTACATATATAAAAATTTTATTGAACTTTTCACAGTTTTTTACCAATATCCTATGAGAATTTGAAAATTCACATAAAACGTAATTTTATCGCTTCATTGAGTGGAATTTAAAAAATCCAAAAGACATGGTTAATATTAAGGACTAAATTGTGGTTCAATAAGATTAAAATAATTTTTTTTGTGAATAGTAACTTTTTACTTTTATTTACCACGGTTAAAAGTTGATAGGGTAATTAAGGGTCAAAATGATATTATTATTACCCTAACACATGGAATAATTTTATTGGATTGGTATAATTAATCCAAAAACAACCTTTTGAATAAAATATGAACCTATTTGGTCCAATTGGATTAGATTAGGTCATTTATTATTATTTAATTCAACGAAGATTTAAAAGAGTTATAATAAATGTTTAAAAACTAAACCACTTTTACAATAGCTTTATAAATAACATAAATTCTATTATAAATATTTCATGAAAATATAAAAATATTTACTACATAATAGTATTTTATTTAAAATTTTTATAAATTAAATAATTTAATTTATTTATGAATCAATGGTGATGCTGTAATTACCTAATTAATGAAATATTAATATAATTGATATTATAAATATCCAAATAAATTTAATTTGAGTCTTTTTATGAATTAAAATAATTTTATATGTTAATATGACTTATTAGGGTTGGTTATATGAATTTTTTTGTAGTAATAATGCTGTTATGAATTTAGAAAAAACAAAATACCAAATAGTGTCCAAACTGACATAAAAGAGTTTTTAGAAAAATATTATATTATTAATTGATATTCTATTCCTAAAAATCTATGGTTTGGAAAAAGGAATTATATAATGATAGGTGTATCATTAATGAACCACTTGGGGTTCTATTGGAAGTATATAGTATGTTTATTAACCATATAATATAAAAATACAAAGAGACATGGTAAATATCAAACTGTTTAACTAAGAGTTAAATCTAAAAGATAAAGTTAATATAGTGTCCCAAACCTGTCTAAAACCTCTTGGTTAAGTTAATTTCGACCCATACACACCTTAGACTTTAAATAATCCCTTTTGGTGCCATTAGAAACCGAAAATTATTTTATTATATAATAATAGTTTTTGTTTTTCCTAAGGTGCCCCTCACCCCTCTTATAAAAATACACCCCCCCTTCTCTATAATTAACACCTTCAAAGCCTTTTGTATCAGCCATCCCCTACCCAAATTTCCTAAAAAATTTCATCACTTCATCCTAGAGGCATTAATTTTGTCATAAAGCCATCTTAAGTAGCCCTTTTGATCAAATCAAAAGGAAGAACCTGAAGAAGAGGTAATAATTTCACCACCCTCTTTCACGATCTTTTCTTCTTCCACTTCTTCTTTCCTTGTTATTTCCATTCTAAAATAATAAATCTAGTATCTTCTATTTACTATGATGTTATTATAAATATGGTACAACTATATTCATTATTCTATCCATCCTTTGAATGAAATGTCACCATACGTGCGTACGTACGGATTACCGTCTCCACGTCGTGGTATAATTGTCAATCAATACATTATTATTTGGATGGGTATAATAATGATGTGTAATTAATGTAAATAATAAATATAACAATATAATAATTATGTATATATGATACACCATCCAATTATTTATTATTTAATTATAAAAAGAATGATATTGTCGCTCGTTCGTACATATAGATTACCATCTCCTCGAACGCAATGAGATTCATTCCCCATCATATCCATTCAAGACTAATTTCTACTAGATTATTAAAAATAATGTCTAAATACTTGATATTATTCTGTATATGAATATTATACATCCCATACATAACAAAAATTACTCACATAACAAAGAATATAATGGAAAATGAATCTGTTAACACCCGAAACAAAGCCAACACAAAGATATTATTAACAAAACAATGTCAAAAGATCATATATGATACCATATTAATGTATATGATTCTTGTATAATTTAATAACAATTATTTCACCATTATACCGGAGGTTAACCTACCCTCGACCAAGGAAAAGTACAAGGTAAGTGTTAATTTCACAATCTCTTTATTATCTGAGGTTCTTTTTACGTAAGTATCTACTGAGACCTCTTTGTCATCCACTTCCATGTTTTTGAAAAATGTACTTCAAAACATTCTTACTATTTTATAGACTATGGGTTAAAGTCATTGATACCAATTTTTGACATTTTATAAGATGTTTATAGAGGAATCTTTCCGTCATTTTCAAAATAAGGTCCTTTTTAACCATTTCGACAGAATTAAGGTAAGAATGTCTTTTTTAACTTACACGGTGGGTGCGGAAATTTTCCACCATTATAAAAATGTCAAAGCTTACCTTACAATATTATAATAATATTTTCAAAGTAAATGTTTTATTTTATAATTATTTGTCTTTTAAATTATAAGGACCCATAATTTACATACATTGTTAATACTTAAAAATTGAAGCATACTTATTACAACATATAACAAAACCACGAAAGGACCGTATAGGTGTAGTGTCTTTAGAAACTGGGAAACATAAACAACTGGTTCATAAATCTTCTACAATGTCTCCCATTTATTTCATCATATCTAGGGTCCCTTTTAGCATATTCTACTTAATATCCATCTTCCTGACCTGGGGAAAAGAAAACATACAAAAAAGGGTGAGCTCAAATGCTCAGCAAGGGCAAATAAAGGAAATAAAAATGATATCATATCTTCTTGAAAATCATAACATGAAAAAGAGATCATAATATCTTAACATGGAATAAATCATAGAAGTGAAAATGAGATCCCCATAATCGTAAAATAAAACTTGAAACTTTGTGGCATGCACACATAATCATGGAAAATCATTTCTTGTTAGTCATGACTCATTGCCAAGACTATCTTAGCGGACAAAGTCCATTTCTGAACCGAGTTCACTCCTCGTTTCAGTCCTGTATCACTGAACCGAAATAACCTTCCATTCCAGCCATGTATATATCATGAGATATAAATCTTTACCCAATGCATTGGAGGGAGATATCGGTCCCACCCATCTTATAATGATTTCTTTCTTATGTGTGCCACATAATCATAAATCATACATCATCACATAACACATGTAACAAAAATGGGATTCTTGAAACATCATGACATCAAAAAACAAATTATATAAGGTAAATGACTTCATAAAAATAATTTCCTCAAAACATAATCAAATCAATGTAATAATAGGGATAAAAAAACCCTATATTATCTTAGATGGAAAATAATTTTGATAAAACATTTGAACTCCATTCTTGAGGAAAATATCCTTTCTACTTCAAAAACACTTTTCTTTTCTTAACATTTCATGCAATTATAAACTAAAATAAGTTGATTAAAAATAAAATTGAAAACTTATAAAGGAATATTCTTGGAAATAATGTTTTAAAAATCCATTCTTTCCGTATAAGTTAAAAAAAACCTTCTTAGTACTTTTGTCGAAAAAGTCAAAAATTACCTCGTACGAAAAACGACAAAAGATTCCTTTCATATCTTTTAATTAAAACTCACCGAAGGGTAAAATTGGATATAAACTATTGTAAAAGGATGGAAATAATATTACATATTGAGGTAACATGGATGTGGATGATAAAATACACCCCAGTAATTACCAAAGTAAAAACAATCTCGTATAAAAGTGAGATTGTGATATTTCCCTTACCTTAGGTCCGATTTTCATTGTACGTGTCCGAAGCTCCTGTATAATGGTTTAAATAATGTTATTGACTTATTCCATAATCATAAATATTGATATGATATCATATATGGTCATATTCTTAGCTTCTTATTAGTAATATTTCATTGTTACTTGTTACTCGGGTCTTTATTGCCTTTTGTTCTTATGCGTGTTTTGCCGAATAAATTCTTATTCTTCTTTTAAGGTTATAGATACCTTATATACAGAATGGTATTCGTGTAACATATATCATATTTATTCATTCAATTAATTTATATAATTACTATGTAATGATGATCATGTAGAACGAGTCGCATCACTTCGTGGAGACGGTATTCCGTACGTACGCACGAGCGATGATATTGTTCCCATGATCGTGGAATTGTATTTAAATGTATTTATACTCTTTCAGTATCAATATCACTTTATAATAATCATATATAGTTACTCATTACACCATTATACCCATCCTTTTAAGGTGATGGTGGAAAATAGAGTACACCACGGCGTGGAGACGGTATTCCGTACGTACGCAGGTGCGGTGATTTCATTTTTCCGTAGGATGGATAGAAGGTGAATTAGAGTTGTTTCATATTTATAATAACATATAATTATGTATGTAATACTGATTTTATTACTTTATCATGAAAAAACTAAAGAAGAAGAAGTTGAAGTAGAAAGAATTTGAAAAGACCGGTAATGGATATTACCTCTTCTTTGAAACACCTCTTTGAATCCTCCACTTAGGGAACTAATATTGGTCATTGAAGAAGACCAGGACCTCTAGGATTATTCTAGTGAAGTGGATAAGGGATTTTGGCAGGGGTTGGCCGAGTTTGAATGCTCAAATTGGAGTGAGGAGGAGGGGGAGGAGGTGCCCTTTTATAAGGGAGGAGAGGGGCACCTTAGGAATATCTCAAAATATTATTTTATATTAAAGTCAAAATCGGTTTATAATGGTTCCAAAGGGTATTATTTCGAAGGTAAACTGGGGAGGGGTCGCAATCCTATCAACCAATAAGATTTAGACAAGTTTAGGTTATTATTTTAACCTTATCAATTATATTTAACTCTAAGTTAAATAATTTAACTTTTACCGTGACTTTTTGTTTTCTTACACTATATGGTTAATACACTTACTATAACATGCCAAACGAACCCCAAGTTGTTTATTATTAATATATATATCCTTAGCTAAGTCATTTGGCCGATCCTTAGATTTTTAGGAATAAAATAACAATTAATAATATAATATTTGATTTAAAAACTTTTTTGTGTCAATTTTGACAATATTTGATATATGATTTTTGTGAAAGTCATAACATTTTATATGTTCGAACCAAGTTGATTAAATCAACACTAATATATCATAGTAACCTAGAAAATTAGTTTAATTCATAAAAAGTCTCAAATTAAATTTATTTGAGCATTTATAACATCAATTATGTTAACATTTCTTTAAAAGGGTAATTACTGCATCATCGTTGTGTCATAAATAAGTTAATTTATTTAAAGTATAAAAATTATAAATAAAATATCATTATGTAGGAAATCTTTTTAGATTTCTAATTAATATTTATAGTCGAATTTATCTTATGTATAAACCCATATTAAAAATGTTTTAGTTATTAAACTTTGATTTTAACTATTTTATCTATTCATTAAATAAAATAATATTAAATGTCATAATCTAATCCAAGTGGACCTAAATGGTCATATTATATTCATAAGGTTGTTTTTGGTCTAATTACACTTATCCAATAGAATTAGGACATGTGTTAGGGTAATAGTAAAATCATATTTACCCTTAGTTACCCTATTTACTATTAACCGCGGTAAAAAAAGTAAAAAGTTACTATTCACCAAAAAATTATTTTTTTCTCATTGAACCACATTTTACTTACTAATATCAACCGTGTCTGTCGGATTTTCGAAATTCCATTCACAGAAGCGGTAAAATTACGTTTTATGCAAAATTCAGTATTTTAACCTACCACTTAGTGGTTTCACTATTAATCAAAAATTGAATGTTTTCAGAAAAATACCAAAATTTCACCCTAGACTAATTTCGGTATTCTGAATCCAAAAATGAGGTCCATTTTAAAATATAAAATTTCAAAAAGTGGTTATAACTATTCATAACGGCTATTTTAAATAATATTTTAATAGCATATCGTCGTTTAGTGAAACTCGGTATTGCGTACAACACAAGCTATCGAGGAAGGTCGTGATTGTGTGTAAAGTAAGCCAAGCTAGTGTGTAGTGAAAGATTCCTTTGACGATATATATATAACATAAAAACAAAATATTACTCATAAAAATCTCGGGTGTTACATTCTACCCCCCTTAAAAAGAATTTCGCCCTCGAAATTCGTCACTTTGTAACAAACAGATGAGGATACCTTTCCCTCATCATATCCTCAATCTCCCATGTAACTTCTTCAAGTTGGTGGTTCCTCCATAAAACATTCACCAATCGAGTGGTATTGTTTTGTAGGACTTTTTCGCTACAATCCAGAATCTCTATCAGTTGTTCTTCATAAGAAAGATCTTGCTCCAGCGGTACAACTTCTGAGCTGAGTACATGTGAAGGATCAAGTATGTACTTTCTCACGAGAGATACATGGAACACATCATGAACTTGAGAGAGATTCGGTGGAAGCGCCAATCGGTAAGCTACCTTTCCAACACGATCCAGTATTTCAAAAGGACTGATATATCTAGGGCTCAACTTCCCCTTCTTTCCAAATCTCATAACCCTCTTCCAGGGAGATATTCGTAAGAACACTTTATCACCCACTTCAAACTCTAGGTCTTTTATTCGGTTGTTGGCATATCTTTTCTGTCGACTCTGAGCTGCCCTTATGTGTTGTTGAATAGATCTGACCTTTTCTGCCATTTCATCAACGAGATCAGGTCCTAATAGCATTCTTTCCCCAACATCATCCCATAAAGTTGGAGTCCTGCATTTCTTTCCATAGAGAGCTTCATAAGGAGCCATCTGAATACTGGAGTGAAAGCTATTATTATAAGAAAATTCCACCAAAGGTAGGTGTTGATCCCAACCTCCTTTGAAATCCATAGAGCAATCTCTCAACATATCTTCTAGGGTTTGAATTGTTCTCTCAGACTGACCGTCTGTCTGAGGATGATAAGTAGTGCTGAAACTCAACTCTGTATCCAGCGTATGCTGAAGACTTCGCTAGAACTTCGAGGTAAATCTCGGATCCCGATCAGATATAATAGAAAGTGTTACTCCATGCAATCTTACCACTTCCTTTACATATATCCTGGCAAGCTGATCTACAGAGAAATCCTCTCTAATAGCAATGAAGAGTGCAGACTTTGTAAGAAGATCAACTATGACTCAGATAGCATTATTGCCTTTGGATTTTTTAGGAATCCCTGTGACAAAGTCCATAGTGAAGTTTTCACATTTCCATTCGGGTATGGGTAATGGTTGTAACATCCCCTTAGACCTCTGTCTCTCAGCTTTAACTTGTTGACAAACCAAGCATCGAGAGATATATTCAGCAACATCTCTTTTCATGCCATCCCACCAGAAGTATTCTTTCAGGTCCATATACATCTTCGTGCTTCCAGGATGAATAGAGAATGAAGAACTATGAGCCTCATCCAGCAGCTCCTTCTTTAATTCGGGGATGGGAGGAACACAAACCCGATTCCTGAACTTTATTATCCCATCACAATCAAGGTTGAATTCAGGAACATTACTCACCTTCTTTTGTAAATCAACATCTTTTTTCTGTGCCTCTTTAATCTTCACATGTATAGATGGTTGAACATTCATTTGAGAAAGATAAGATTTTTCCCCTTCCATTATAATTCCAAGATCCATCCTTTGTAAATCCATAAATATTGGATCTTTTTTGATCCTCATCATGGATAAACTAGCATGGTCTTGTCGACTTAATGCATCTGCCACCTTGTTTGGTTTCCCAGGGTGGTAATGGATTGAGCAGTCATAATCCTTAATCAGCTCCGACCATCTTCTTTGATGAATATTCAGCTCCTTTTGTGTGAAAATATACTTTAAACCCCTATGATCAGTATAAATATCACACCTTTCTCCATAAAGGTAATGCCTCCAAATCGTTAATGCAATGATTACCGCAGCTAACTCCAAATCATGTGTTGGGTAATTTTTCTCTTGGATTTTCAACTGTCGTGAGGCATAAGCTATCACCATATCATTTTTCATAAGAACACACCCTAATCCCTTCTTGGATGCATCACTGTAGATCACAAACCTTTCTCCACTACAAGGCAGTGTGAGCACAGGTGCACTGGATAACCTTCTTTTCAACTCCTGGAAATTCTCTTCACATTACTCTGTCCAAACAAACATAACTCCTTTCCGAGTCAACATGGTGAGTGGATTAGATAATCGTGAAAAATCTTTTACAAAACGTCGATAATATCCAGCCAAACCAAGAAAACTTCGGATCTCAGTTACTGTTGTTGGTCTCGACCATCTTTCGATAGCCTCTATTTTTGCTGGATCCACAGATATCCCCTCTTTTGAGATTATGTGACCCAAAAATGCAACTTTTTGAAGCCAAAATTTACACTTGGTAAATTTGGCATAAAGCTTCTCCTTTATCAGGGTCTTCAATATAATTCTCAAGTGATCTTCATGCTCTTCCTTTCTTTTTGAATAGACAAGAATATCGTCTATAAAGACTACCACAAATTGATCAAGATAGTCTCTAAAGAATCTATTCATTAGATCCATGAAAATAGCAGGGGCATTAGTAAGACCAAATGGAATCACTATAAATTCATAGTGTCCATACCTTGTACGGAAATCCGTATTTGGTATATCCTCCCTTTTGACCCTTAATTGATGATATCCTGAACGAAGATCAATCTTGGAAAAGTATTGAGCTCCGCGTAGTTGGTCAAAAAAGTCATCAATGCGTGGGAGAGGATATTTGTTCTTGATAGTGATCTTGTTAAGTTCTCTATAATCAATATAGAGTCTCATTGATCCATCTTTCTTCTTAACAAATAGAACAGGTGCTCCCCAAGGTGATGCACTAGGGAGTATGAATCCCTTATCAAGATTCTCTTGGAGTTTCTTCTTCAATTCCTGCAACTCAATTGGGGACATTCTATAAGGTGTCTTTGAAATAGGCAAAGCACCCGGTACGAGTTCTATTGAAAACTCAACTTCACGATTTGGTGGAAGACCTGGTAATTCCTCCGGAAAGACATCATCAAACTCTCGTACCATGGGAATATTCTTAATCGCGAGTTTCTCAACAACCATTTGAGATAAATAACCTTCATTTAGTGGAATCAATACCCATAAAATGGAATAAATTTCCACTGGAAGGTTATGTTCATCCTTGTATTGATAGACGATCATAGATTGATCTGGAATATGAAATGTGACTTCCCTTCTTTGGAAATTGATATGAGATCCATATAAAGAAATCCAATCCATGCCAAGAATCACATCGAATTCCACTAAAGGAAGGATCACATGATTTTCAGGAAGCACTTTCCCACAAACGTCAATTGGAGAAGAATTATAAACTTTTGATTCAATTGATGTGCCATTAGGTGTTGTCACAGCTAAATCAACATCTAATTGTTGAGGTAATATGGTGATACCCTTAGAAAATTCTTCAGAAATAAAAGAGTGGGTGGATCCAGAATCAAATAAAACATTTGATACTTTAGAGTGGATGGTAATTGTACATTTCACCACTTCGTTATCATATTCCACATTACTGATAGAAATTGCATGTGACTTTCCTTTGTCTTTAGCCTTAAGAGTTTGTTGACTTCGACCATCATCATCAACCCTTGGATTTGGGCATTGATTGGCATAATGCCCCATCTCCTTGCACTTGAAACATTGAAGTGTAGTAGGTTCATTCTGTGTATCCCTTCCTTTGTTTGCATCATTAGACATCTTCTTCCCATTATCACGGCATTCAAATGCCCAACGACCTTCCTTTCCACATTTGAAACATTTACTTGTCCCTTTAAGACAACTCCCTCCATGTTTCTTTCCACACATTGAGCATAAGGGAAAGCTCATCTTCTTTTCAGTGTGCTCTTTAGATTTTCCTTTGAATTCCATTTTCCTCTTCTTATCAAACCCATATGACTGATGGGTTACTCCAATCTCCATCTCGACTTTGAGAGCACATCGAACGATTTCCTCGTAGCTATTGAAGTCCCTTATGGATAACGCCCTTAGAATAATTGGTTTTAAGCCACTAAAGAATCGATCGATCTTACTATTAGGTTGGATAATAATACCAGAAGCGGACCTTGCAAGTCTTGTAAAATTTTCTTCATAGGTACCAACAGATTCATCATCCCTTTGCTTCAGTTCAAGAAACTATTTCTCCATCTTTGTTCGGAGAATACGAGGGAAGTACTTATTGAAAAATAAGTACTTAAACTCGTCCCATTCCATGGACTCAATTTCATCCCTTTTCCTTGTATTCTTAATAAGATTCCACCATTGATCAGCATCTCCTTCCAAAGGATACACTGCTAGGATGACTTTATCATGTTTAGAACATTGAAGAACTGAAAATATCTTTTTAGTAGTACTAATCCATTGTTCAGCAACTAATGGATCAGTAGACCCGCTAAATGAAGGGGGATGCTGCCTCATGAAGGATTCAACAGAATGTTGCTCCTTCCTTTGCTCGTTTGGAAGTCCTGCATGATTCATAGCTTGAGAAAGTTGTGTGAGCATGGCTACAAGATTTTTCATTCCAACTCCCATATCGTTTGGTTGCTCGGGGGGACAATCATTGCATTGCCCATCGCATTCCGCATTAACACGGTTCCTTCGGGTTCCAGCCATTGACTAAAACCAAGAAGAATAGTGTGAGCAACAATAATTATAATAGGAAAACCACATAATTCAAGAATAAAATTTTCATGCTTAAGGTCTTATCCTAGGTTATTCATGTCCATTTCTAAAACACTAAGATTGTGTTCTATGCTTAGACTTATCCTTAGGGTTCTTACTAAGGCTTTCACATCCTAGTTTCCAAAGGTTGACTATACCTTTCCTCTGATACCAACTATAACGACCCATACTTTACATACATTGTTAATACTTAATAATTGAAGCAAACTTATTACAACATATAACAAAACCACGAAAGGACCGTATAGGTATAGTGTCTTTAGAAACTGGGAAACATAAACCACTGGTTCATAAATCTTCTACAGTGTCTCCCATTTATTTCATCATATGTATGGTCCCTTTTAGCAAATTCTACTTAATATCCATCTTCCTGACTTGGGGAAAACAAAACATACAAAAACGGGTAAGCTCAAATGCTCAGAAAAGGGAAATAAAGGAAATAAAAATCATATCATATCTTCTTGAAAATCATAACCTGCAAAAGAGATCATAATATCATAACATGGAATAAATCATAGAAGTGAAAATGAGATCCCCATAATCATAACATAAAACTTGAAACTTTGTGGCATGCACACATAATCATGGAAAATCATTTCTTGTTAGTCATGACTCATTTCCAAGACTATCTTAGCGGACAAAGTCCATTTCTGAACCGAGTTCACTCCTCGTTTCAGTCCTGTATCACTGAACCAAAATAACCTTCCATTCCAGCCATGTCTATCTCATGAGATATAAATCTTTACCCAATGCATTGGAGGGAGATATAGGTCCAACCCATCTTATAATGAATCCTTTCTTATGTGTGCCACATAATCATAAATCATACATCATCGCATAACACATGTAAAAAAAATGGGATTCTTGAAACATCATGACATCATAAAACAAATCATATAAGGTAAATGACTTCATAAAAATAATTTCCTCAAAACATAATCAAATCAATGAAATAATAGGGATAAAAATAGAACCCTATATTATCTTAGATGGAAAATAATTTTGATAAAACATTTGAACTCCATTCTTGAGGAAAATATCCTTTCTACTTCAAAAAAACTTTTCTTTTCTTAACATTTCATACAATTATAAACTAAAAGAAGTTGATTAAAAATAAACATGAAAACTTATAATGGAATATTCTTGGAAATAATGTTTTAAAAATCCATTCTTTCCGTATAAGTTAAAAAAACATTCTTAGTACTTTTGTCGGAAAAGTCAAAAAGTACCTCGTACGAAAAACGAAAAAATATTACTTTCATATCTTTTACTAAAAACTCACCGAAGGGTAAAATTTAATATAAACTATTGTAGAAGGATGGAAATAATATTACATATTTAGGGAACATGGATGTGGATGGTAAAATACAACCCAGTAATTACCAAAGTAAAAACAATCTCGGATAAAAGTGAGATTGTGATATTTCCCTTACCTTAGGTCCGATTTGCTTTGTACATGTCTGAAGCTCCTGTATAATGGTTTAAATAATGTTATTTACTCATTCCAGAATCATACATATTGATATTATATCATATATGGTCATATTCTTAGCTTCTTATTAGTAATATTTCATTGTTACTTGTTACTCGGGTCTTTATTGCCTTTTGTTCTTATGTGTGTTTTGCCGAATAAATTCTTATTCTTATTTTACGGTTATAGATACCTTATATCCAGAATGGTATTAGTGTAACATATATCATATTTATTCATTCAATTCATTTATATAATTACTATGTGATGATGATCATGTAGAACGAGTCGCATCACATTGTGGAGATGGTATTCCGTACGTACGCACGAGCGATGATATTGTTCCCATGATCGTGGAATTGTATTTAAGTATATTTATACTATTTCAGTATCAATATCACTTTATAATAATCATATATAGTTACTCATTACACCATTATACCCATCCTTTTAAGGTGATGTTGGAAAATAGAGTACACCACTGCGTGGAGACGGTATTCCGTAAGTACGCACGCGCGGTGATTTCATTTTTCCGTAGGATGGATAGAAGGTGAATTAGGGTTGTTTCATATTTATAATAACATATCAGTATGTAATTAATACTGATGTTATTACTTTATCATGAAACAACTAAAGAAGAAGAAGTTGAAGGAGAAAGAAATTGAAAAGATCGGTAATGGATATTACCTCTTCATTGAAACACCTCTTTGAATCCTCCACTTAGGGAACTATTATTGTTCTTTGAAGAAGACCATGACCTCTAGGATTATTCTAGGGAAGTGTAGAAGGGATTTTGGCAGCGGTTGGCCGAGCTTGAGTACTCAAATTGGTGTGAGGAGGAGGGGGAGGAGGTGCCCTTTTATAAGGGAGGAGAGGGGCACCTTAGGAATATCTCAAAATATTATTTTATATTAAATTCAAAATCGGTTTATAATGGTTCCAAATGGTATTATTTCTAAGGTAAAGTGGGGATGGGTCTAAATCCTATCAACCAATAAGATTTAGACAAGTTAGGTTATTATTTTAACCTTATCAATTAGACATAACTCTATGTTAAATAATTTAACTTTTACCGTGACTTTTTGTTTTCTTACACTATATGGTTAATACACTTACTATAACATGTAAAACGAACCCCAAGTTGTTTATTATTAATATATATAACCTTATATAAGTCATTTTTCCTAATCTTAGATTTTTAGGAATAATATAACAATTAATAATATAATATTTGATTTAAAAACTATTTTGTGTCAATTTTGACACTATTTGATATATGATTTTTGTGAAAGTCATAACAGAATTATATGTTCGAACCAAGTTGATTATATCAACACTAATATACCATAGTAACCTATAAAATTAGTGGAATTCATAAAAAGTCTCAAATTACATGTATTTGAGCATTTATAACATCAATTATGTTAACATTTCCTTAAAAGGGTAATTACTACATCATCGTTGTGTCTTAAATAAATTTATTTATTTAAAGTATAAAAATTATAAATAAAATATCATTACGTAGGAAGGCTTTTTAGCTTTGTAATGAATATTTATAGTCGAATTTACCTTATGTATAACCCCATAATAAAAATGTTTTAGTTATTAAACTTTGATTTTAACTATTTTATCTATTCATTAAATAAAATAATATTAAATGTCATAATCTAATCCAAGTGGACCTAAATGGTCATATTATATTCATAAGGTTGTTTTTGGTCGAATTACACTTATCCAATAGAATTAGGACATGTGTTAGGGTAATAGTAATATCATATTTACCATTAGTTACCCTATTTACTATTAACCGCGGTAAAAAAAGTAAACAGTTACTATTCACCAAAAAATTATTTTGATCTCATTGAACCACATTTTACATACTGATATCAATCGTGTCTGTCGGATTTTCGAAATTACATTCACAGAAGCGGTAAAATTATGTTTTATGCAAAATTCAGTTTTTTAACCTACCACTTAGTGGTTTCACTATTCATCAAAAATTGAAAGTTTTCAGAAAAATACCAAAATTTCACCCTAGACTAATTTCGGTATTCCGAATCCAAAAATGAGGTCCATTTTGAAAGATAAAATTTCAAAAAGTGGTTATTACTATTCATAACGACTATTTTAAATAATATTTTAATAGCATATCGTCGTTTAGTGAAACTCGGTATTGCGTACAACACAAGCTATCGAGGAAGGTCGCGATTGCGTGTAAAGTAATCCAATCTAGTGTGTAGTGAAAGATTCCTTTGATGATATATATATAACATAAAAACAAAATATTACTCTTAAAAATCTCGGGTGTTACATAAATGATTTCAAAGAAAGATTTATTTCTCTCAAATAGTTTTGATTTCATATATGGAAACATCCTTTGATGGATTTTAAACTTATTTGAAGTTGATTTATTATGATACAAATCTTAAATATAGTATTTAATGTTTTGTGATATGTTTGACAGTGGGTGTGTGATTTTTATACCATTAATGTTTTATGGAGAACGTATCGACATTTCGTATGCTAGTTTTAATACGAATGTTTATGTCATGGTTAAATTTGTTCATATGAGGAATGCATCGGACTTTGTATGTGACTGATGGAGACCGCTATAGCTCCTCGATGCATCGGTTGTTATTATGATACAATCTAGTGTCTTAGAACAGGGCCTTAACAAAATCTTATTTGTAGTCTTGGCACATGGACTTGACTATGTGGTTATGATAGTCTGGCATTATGAATTCCATAATTATGAAAGTGGTTATTGATATTGCATGTGATTATTCGACTAGTATAATATCCATGTGAATAAGTAAATGGAATTAATTCATTTTATTTTTTCCATATTATGCTTAAGTTCCAGTTTAAAAGGATTTTGTTTTAGATATACATTTCCTTAAAAATTTGGGCTTATTTATGAATGTTTCTACTATATTGTTATCCTTACTGAGCATCTGAGCTCACCCCTTTCTATGTTTTATTTTTCCGAGGATGTAAAGAAGTATTTTATGACTGACCTATAGGGATAGTCTGAGGGGATATTAGTGTGGACTATGGAAATTATGTAGTTTTTTTCAATTTATGATATAATGTAAGAATCATTAATGTATCTAGTGTTTCAAAGGCTACTAAAAAAATCGGTCTTTCAAGACATGATATTTTGTGATCATGCCAATGTTATGTAACAATGCACTGAATCTTGGTAACTGGGTTCGGGGCATTACAGTTGGTATTAGAGGATGTTTTGTACAAATTGTGGATTATAGATTTAGATAAACTCAGATTAGAGCACATAGACCTAAGATGGACTTTGAGGATTAGTATAGAAGAACATCCTAGAATTTTGGTATTGTAGAGACTTTATGAGTTTTCAGATCAATAATTCCCTGTCTGGATATGAACAGGTAAAGGGGGCTCTGGCACAGATTTACCTAGAGGTGAAACCCAAAACACCACTCTGAGCTAGAATTGAACAGGAACTAGTGCACGACAGCGGGCCTTGCTGCACTCTTGGTTACGACACTCCCGGGGGATATTCTTTGGATAATTCTCATTTTCATTACAAACCATTATGAAGGGTGTGTGAGTATATACTTCCTCAAAGAAAAAAATTTTATGATTATGGATTATATACATAAACAGTTCAATTTATGTTAAGTGTTTTACAAGTTTGGAATTATGTATTTCTATTCATAAACTAATCTAGTTTATGCCATTGTTTATAAATGGTTCCTAGTGAATGGAATGGAAACTGTATCAACAAACACACTCCATGTAGGGATTTACCTCCTGATCAATATAATTATAGTGGAGATAATAGAACAACTGGTGTTTATTATATTAACACTATATTGGGACAACTCACATAGGTTATTAATAATAACCTTACCCATATAGAGAACCCTGATCCACAGCATGGATGATCAATGTTAGATCTATTCATGAGGAAACAACCACCAACATTCAATGGGGGTACAAATCCACTAGTAGCTGAGCAATAGATAAATTACTTAGAGAGAATATTCAACCCCAAGGGGAGTAGCGAAAGGGAAAAAGTTTCCATGGCAGTTTACCGCCTCACTGGAGATGCTGATCAATGGTGGTAATTGATTAAAAACACGAATGATGATGATGAAGTATCAAATATGAAATGGAGGAAGTTTAAAGATATATTCCTAGAAAAATACTTTCCTCATGACCATTGAGTGGATATGGAAAGACAATTTCTGAGTCCGAGGCAAAAGGAGGAAGAGAATGCTGCAAAGTTTGAGTCTATTTTTACATGGTCAGAAAGGCATGATGCAATTTATATACGTAACTGAATAAGTAATATTGATCTCTTAATTGATGGGTTAAAACCATTTCTCAGTCTAGAATTAGTCTCACAATCCTTCCCGTTGTACGAAGATATTTTCTGATGTGCTTTCAAGACAGAAAAGAAATTCTATATGTCTTACGATGTGAAAGCAAAGAAAGAGAAGAAGATATTTGCTGATCACTCTGGAAATGGAAATAAGGGGAGGAAGGGAAAATTTGAATATCCATCCTACAGTAAATGTGGGAAGAAACACCCCGGTACTTGATTGAAGGGAATGGGAGTCTGTTACAAGTGTGGTGAAAAAGGCCACCAAGCTCGTGATTACAAGGGGAAGAAAGAATCTACCGATGTTCAATGCTATAATTGCAGGGAGATGGGTCATTATGAAAATGAATGTTCTAAGAATCATGGGAACATACCTTAGAAATTTCTAAGGGATCATGGACAATCTTATGCTATCACTACTGTTGAGTTTGAAGCTCTGAAAGATGTGGTGGCAGGTAATTTAATAGTTTTCTCAAGTTTAGCCAATGCATTATTTGATTCTGGATCGTCGCATTTTTTAATATCATCCCATTTTACTAATAAAATTAGATATTTACAATTGGATTTAACAAGGGAGTTTTCAGTCAAAACTCCTAAGGAAAGTATCATTTCTATAATGTTATGTGAATCAATTCCCATTAGGGCATATAAATGTTCTTTATCTGCTGATCTCATCATCATACCCAAGATTGAATTTGATATAATCCTTGGTATGGATTAGCTTTCATACCATGATGTGAAAACATATAGTAAGAAGAAGGAGGTTACTATTTTTGATGACGATGACAAAGAACACCTTATCTTTAGAAAAGAATCATCACCACCTAATTCTTATCTAGGTCCACCCCCAGTATCTCAACTAAATTCAATTATTGAGGAGGAAGAGAATGAAACGACTGTGGGTGATGAAAGGAATGTTCAAATAGAGGATGTACCTATTTTGAGAGAATTTGTTGATGTGTTTCTAGAAGATTTACCTTGACATCCTCTAGAACGAGAAATTGAGTTTTCCATTGATTGTATTCCTGGTTCAAGGCCCATATCGAAGACCCCTTATAGAATGTCCATTGTGGAATTAGTGTAACTAACAAAAAAACTAGTGGAATTGAGTAATAATGTATTTATTCTCCCTAGTGTTTCTTCATGGGGAGCCCCTATCCTTTTTTTAAGAAAAAAGATGGATCTATGAGGTTATGTATTGACTACAGGAAGATAAATGCTACAATAACAAAGAACAAGTGTCCCCTACCTCTCATTGATGATTTATTAGACCATGTTCATGGAGATCAGTATTTTTCAAAGATTGACCATCGATCTGGATACCATCAGTTGTGTGTGAAGAAGGAGGAAATTCTGAAGACAACATTTCGAACTAGGTACATGCATTATGAGTTTAAAGTAATGCCTTTTGGGCTGACTAATGCACCCTCTTTTTCATGGATCTAATGAACATAGTTTTCTTAGGAATATCTAGATGACTTTGTAGTGTTATTTATTGATGATATCTTGGTATACTCCAAAATCTATAAAGATCATGAAAATCACATGCGCATTATCCTGAAGACACTGAGAATACATGAGTTATATGGGATGTTTAGAAAGTTTGAATTCTGTCACCAGGAGATTTCTTTTCGTGGACATATTGGCTTTAAGGATGGAATCTCTGTTGATCCTTCTAAGACAAGAGCAATCCATGAATAGTAAGCACCAACGAGTATAACCGAGGTACGTAGTTTTATTGGTTTAGAAGGTTATTATCAATGTTTTGTCTAGAATTTATCCTGATTGGCTAACCCATTAATGAAGCTCACACGTAAAGGGGTTAAATTTGTTTGGAAAAAAGATTGTGAAGAATGATTTGAAAAACTTAAGAGAAGATTAATCAATTATCTTATATTGACTCTATCATCGGAGAATGATGGGTTTGTTATTTATAGTGATTCTATAAAGAAAGGACTTGGATGTGTCCTTATGTATAATGATAGGGTTACTTACTATGCATCACGACAGGTAGAAATTCATGATCAAAACTATTCTACTCATGATCTTGAGTTATCAGCTGTAATCTCTCCTTGACGATTTGGACACACTCTCTCTATGGTGAAAAATGTGAGATTGGTACTGATCACAAGAGTTTAAAGTATATTTTCTCTCCGAAAGAACTCAACGTGAGGCAAAGGTGGTGGCATGAACTACTCAATGATTATGATTGAACGATACACTACCACCAAGGGAAGGAAAATAAGGTGGTAGAAGCTTTGGGTAGAAAGGGTCATGGAGATTTGAACAATATGAGAGTTGAACGGGATCCTATTTTCATGGATATAGTAAATATGGATATGGGAATAACCATGGAAGGGGAAACATCAATACTTTTTCAAATGGTTGAAAAACTATCTTTACTATAAAGAATAAAGAGATCTTAGAATGATGATGAAGAGTTTCAAAAGAAGATTAAAGATGTAAATGGTGGGAGATTGAGTGACTTTGTGTATGAAGATGGAATTTTGAAATTTGGGAAAAGACATTGTGTTCCCGATATACCTGATCTAAAAAGGGAATTTTTGGACGATTCTCATAGTTCCAATTTCCCTATACACCCTGGGAGCACCAAGATGTATAGAGATTTGAAGGAACATTTTTGGTGGGACAACATGAAGATGGAGATTGCTGATTTTGTGTCATGATGTTTGGTTTTTCAACAAGTTAAAGCTGGAAGAAAACTACCTGGAGGAGTCATGCAACCTCTTCCCATACCTGAGTGGAAATGGGATAATATTACAATGGAATTTATCATGGGACTACCAAATACTCCTAGAAGGAATGATGAAATATGGGTCATTGTTGATTGTCTTACCAAGTCATCACATTTTCTTGCAATAAGAGAGGATTTACCACTTGAACGTCTAGCAAGACTATATATTAATGTTGTTTTGAGACTTCATGGATTACCCCTATCGATTGTTTCTGATCGTGATCCACGTTTTACATCAAGACTCTGGAAAAGTCTTCAGAAAGACCTGGATACTGAGCTTCATTTGAGAACTACTTTCCACCCTCAAACAGATGGAAAATCAGAATGGACTTTTCAATCCTTAAAAGACATGTTGAGATCCTGCTGACTTGACTTTTAGGGTATGTTGGATCAATATATACCTATGGTATAATTTTCCTATAACAATAGCTTCCAATCAAGTATTCGAATGGCACCATGTGAAGCGTCATACAGAAACAGATGGCACACACCAACCTGTTGGGATGATGTTTGTGAAAGAAAACTCGTAGGCCCAGGACTGTGGAGGAAATGATGGAAATGGTGAAAGTAATCCAAAACCACATCAAATCAGCTCATTGTAGGCAGAAGAGTTATGTCGATAATTGATAGAAGTATTTGAAATTTCAGGTAGGATATCATGTTTTCTTGAAGGTATCACCATATAAGTAGTTGTACATTTTGGAAAGAAAGGTAAATTGAGTCCCAGGTACATAGGACCATTCAAAATTCTAGAACAAATAGGGGTTGTAGCTTATCATTTTCCAATGCCACCGAATCTCTCCAAAGTTCACGATGTGTTCCACATATCACTCTTGAGAAGTTACATGCCTGATCCAATGCATGTACACACCTATGAGGAATTAGAACTGGACCCTGATGTGTTTTATTGCGTAGAGCCTGTCAAGATTCTTGATATAAGAGAACAAGTGCTGAGAAACTGGACCACTCATCTAGAAAAAGTTCTATGGACAAACCATAATATGGAAGAGGCAACATGGGAACCCAAGGAACTTATGATGAAGAACCACAAGAGTATTTTTAGGCTGTAATATTCTAGAAATTTCTAGGATGAAATTATTTGAAGGAGGGGAGAATGTGATAGCTCAATCTTCCATGGTACGCTTCTCTTTGAATAAAATAGTAGCGTGTGTTGTACGCAACTTCGAGTTCTAACACACCACAACCAATCAAACTAGCCGTTATGAATAGTAATACCCACTTATTGAAATTTTATTAATTCTATCTTTCAAAATGGACTTCATTTTTGGATTCGGAATACCAAAATTAGCCTGGGTGAATTTTTTGTATTTTTCTGAAAACTTTCAATTTTTGATGAATAGTGAAAAACACAAAGTTATAGTTTAAAACCGAATTTTTATTTAAATAATTTTTTATTTTATTTAAATTTATTTAGGTCAAAATAGATATATAATACCTATATATGTTCAATTTAATTCATTGGAGTCAGTTTATAATAACTTTAGATATGTACAAATTTTATTGAACTTTTCCTCATCTTTTACCCATCTCCTAGAAGAATTTACAAATCCACATAAAACATAATTTTACTAAATCTGTGAGTGGAATTTCAAAATTCAAAGATACATGGATAATATCAAGGAGTAAAATTTGGTTCAATAAGAAAAAAATAATATTTGGTAAATAGTATCTTTTTTACTTTTATTTAACACGGTTAAAAGTAAATAGGGTAATTAAGGGTAAAAATGATATTATTATTACCCTAACACATGTCCTATTTCTATTGTCTAAGTATAATTAGACCAAAAACAACCTTAGTAATAAAATATTAACCACTTTGGTCCACTTTTATTAAATTAGGACATTTAATATTATTTAATTCAAAGAAGAGTGAAAAGAGTTAAAATCAATGTTTAATAACCAAAACATTTTTAATATAGGTTTATAAATAACATAAATTAGATTATAAATATTCATTAGAAAGCTAAAATTATTTCCTATATAGTTTATTTTATTTATAATTTTTAGAAATTAAATAATTTATTTTATTTATGACACAATGGTGATGCAGTAATTACCGAATTAATGAAATATTAAAATAATTGATATTATAAATATCCAAATAAATGTAATTTGATACTTTTTATGAATTACACTAATTTTATAGGTTATTATGAAATATTAGGGTTTTTTATATGAATTTTTTTCTAAGTAATAATGCTGTTATGAATTTAGAAAAAGGAAAATACCCAATAGTGTCAAAATTTTCATAAAAGAGTTTTGAAAACAAATATTATATTAATAATTGATATTCTATTCCTAAATATATAAGGTTCAGCAAAAGTAATTATATAATTATAGGTTTATCATTAATGAACCACTTGGGGTTCTCTTGGAATTATATAGTATGTTTATTAACCATATAATAATAAAAATACAAAGAGACATGTTAAATATCAAACTATTTAACTAAGAGTTAAATCTAAAAGATAAAGTTAATATAGTGACCCAAACCTGTCTAGAACCTATTGGTGTAGTGTTTTTCGACCCATATCTACCTTATCCTTTAAAAAATCTCTTTTGGAAACATTAGAAACCGAATATGATTTTAATATAAAATAATATTTTACGTTTTTCCTATGGTGCCCCTCACCCCACTTATAAAAGGACACTCCCCCTTCTCTATAATTCACAACTTCAATTCCTTTTTCCTCAGCCAAAACCAACCCAAATATCCTCTAAACTTTAATCACTTCATCCTAGAGGCCTTCGTTTAGTACGAAAGCAAACTTAATGAGCCCTTTTGATCAAATCAAAAGGATGAACCCGAAGAAGAGGTAATAATTTCACAACCCTCTTTCAAGTTATTTTCTTCGTCCACTTCTTCATTCTTTGTTATTTCCATCATAAAATAATAAATCCATTATATTCTATACACAATGATGTAATTATAAATATGGTACAGCCATATTCATTATTCTATCCATCCTTTGAATGTCATTTCACCATATGTGTGTACGTACGGATTACTGTCTCCACGTCGTGGTGTAATTGTCATTCAATACATTATTATTTGGATGGGTATAATAATGATGTGTAATTCATGTAAATAATAAATATAACATTATAATGATTCTCGATATATGATACACCATCCAATTATATTTTATTTTAATATCAAAATATTGATGTTGTCGCTCGTGCGTACGTACGGATTGCGATCTCCACGAACGCGATAAGATTAATTCCCCATCGTATCCATTCAAAACTAATTACCATTAGATGATTAAAAATAATGTTTAAAGACTTGATATCATTCTGGATATAAATAAGATACATCCCATCCATAACAAATATGACCCACATAACAATTAATATAATGGAAAACGAATCCTTTAACACCCGAAATGGTGATAATACTAAGATATTATTAACAAAACAATGTTAAAAGATCATACATGATATCATATTAATTTATATGATTCTTTTATAATTTAATAACAATTATTCCACCATTATACAAGAGGAAAACCTACCCTAGACCAAGGAAAAGTACAAGGTAATGGTAAATTTCACAATCTCTTTATTATCCGAGGTTGTTTTTAGGTAAGTATCTACTAGGACCTCTTTATCATCCACATCCATGTTTCTTAAAAATGTATTTCAAAACATTCTTACTATTTTATAGACTATGGGATAAAGTAATTTATACCCTTGTTTGAATTTTTATAATATATTTATAAAGGAATCATTCCATCATTTTCCAAACAAGGTCCTTTTTAACCTTTTCGACAGAATTAAGGTAAGAATGTCTTTTTTAACTTATACGGCGGGTGCAACTATTTTCTGCCATTATAAAATTGTCTAATCTTCCCATACAATATTATAAGAATATTTTCAAATTAAATGTTTTATTTTATAATTATGTGTCTTTTAAATGATTAAAAAAAAGACATTTCTCTCAAATAGTTTCGATTTCATCTATGTCAACATCCTTTGATGGATTTTAAGCTTATTTGAAGTTGACTTATTATAATACAAAGATTCTATATAGTATTGAAGGTTTTGTGATATGTTTGACTGTGGATGTGTTATTTTTATACCAATCATGGTTTATGGAGAAATTATTGACATTTCGTATGCCAGTTTTAATACTAATATTTATATTATGTTTAAACATGTTCATATGAGGAATGCATTGGACATAGTAAGTGACGGGTGGAGCCCGATATTGCTCCTCGATGCATCGGTAGGTCTCATCAGACAAAATAGTGTCTTGTCACAAAGCCTTGACAAAAATCTTATTTGTAGTCTTGTCACAATGCCTTGACTATGTTGTTATGATATTATGTAATTATGCATTCCATCATTATGAATGTTATTATTGATATTACATGTGATTATTGGACTACTAGAATATCTATGTGAATAAGTAAATTGGATTATTTCATTTTATTTTTTCCATATTATGCTAAAGTTCAAGTTTAAAAAGATTTTTTTTAGTTATACATTGCCTTAAATGTTTATTCTTATTTATGAATGTTTCCACTATATTGTTATCCTTACTAAGAATCTGAGTTCACCCCTTTCTATGTTTAATTTTTCCCAGGATGTGAAGAAGAATTTTATGACTGACCTGCAGGGATAGTCTAAGGGGATATGAGTGTGTACTATTGAGCCTATGTTGTTTTAGTTTTTCACATTATGATGTAATGTAAGACTTTTGAATGTATCAAGTGGTTCCAAGGATACTAAACTAATCAGTCTTTCGAGAATTGATCTTTTATGATCATGCCGATGTTATGTAATAATTCACCGACTCTGGGTCACTAAGGTCGGGGCATTACAAATTTGCTACTTTTTATTTCTGGGTATTATAGATAGTAACTACGGTAATTTTTTTTACCACTGTTAAAGGTAAATCAGAAATTAATGGTAAAAATTATATTATAAAATCATCCTAACACCAACCAAAATTTTATAGGATGCATATGAGTCGCCCCATATCACCTATGGGTCGGAATAGATTCATTTCATGGACTTTTGACCATGAAAATGATGTAATTATTATTAAAACCAAAGAAAGTGACAACATGTCACTCTTTTATCTTATAAGTGTAATAATTTTAATTTGGTGATAAACTTCATAAAACATCGAACATAAATAGTCTCCAGAAATCCAATTAAATTATCTATATCATGTGAATTTATTTATAATTTTTAGGGATTAAATATTTATCATTAATGATGACACAATAGTGATGAAGAAATTATTGTATTGATTGAAATATAAAATAAATGGGTTTAAAAATATTAAAATAAATATTATTTTAAAGATTTAATGTGATCAGCATGTTTTCTAGGTAAATATGACATTGTATGAATCTATTAATTTTTTTGAATATATCCTTTGTGTGGATTTTATTTAAATTAAAATAAGGAATAGTTTCAAAATTGATATTATTGTCATTTTATAGAAATAACATATTATTAAATTTTTAATAAATAACAAAAATATTTAAAAATTATAAACTGAAATTTATATGATCTAAAATTTCATAAAGTATCAAATAATGGGATTTTCAAAACAAATAGGTAATTATTTATAATAGTTTAAAATTTAAAATATTATTACCACAAATAAAATTTAATAGATTAAATAAGGATAAATCAAGTTGATAAGGTTTAAAATAAATTACGAACATGTATGAATTTTATTGTTTGATGATATTAATATCCTATCTCATCTCATCATCAAATTTGTGTCATTTTGGATGTTTTTAAGTGGGGTTTGGGTTTATTATAAATTAATATTTTAGAGGTTTCCAAAAGTGCCCCTCTCCTCTCTTATAAAAGGGCACATCCTACCTCTCCTCTTCACAAAATTTAGAGACTTCAAGCTCGTCCAAAATCTATCCATTTCTCTTCTACACTTCCCTTGAAACATACTAGAGGTCCTGGTCTTCTCAAAAGACCAACTTCAGTGCCCTAAGAGGAGGATTAGAAGAGGCACATCAAAGAGGAGGTAATATCCTTTACCGATTATTTCAAATTTATTTCTTCTTCAAATTCCTATTATTTATTTGTTTCATTATAAAGTAATAACATCAGTATCAACCATATAATTATATGTTTTTATAAATATGAAAATACCCCATTTCATCTTTTATCCATCCTACGAGAAACAAAATCACTGCAAGTGCGTATGTACGGAATACCGTCTCCACGCCGTGGTATAACCTGTTTTCCACCACCACCTTAATTTGATGGGTATAATGGTGTAAAGAATAACAATATATAGTTATTATAACATGATACCAATTCTGAGATATTCTATCTTCTACTTCCATACCATTCAATAATTATGGTAATGATATCGTCGCTCGTGCGTACGTACGGCTTACCGTCTCCATTGTGTGATGAGATTCATTCTACATGATCTTCAATCTACATGATCTTCATTAAACCATGATTATATTAAAAAATTGAATGTATAAATATGATATATATTATATTAATACCATTTTGTAAATGATATAACTATAACCTAAAAATAGGAATATGAAATTATCCGACAAAATATACGTATGAAAATAAAGCAGTTAATACCCAAATATCGAGTAACAATGAAATGTTACTAATAAACAGATGAAAATATGATCATAAATGTTATCATAAAAATAATTATGATTCTTTAATAGATCCGTAACATTATTTGAATCATTATACAGGAGGTTTAGATACACCCGAAGCATATCATACCTAAGGTAATGGATAATTATTCTAATCTCGTTCTTAAGAGATATTTTTTATTCGTCAGTATTTACTGGGGATATATTTATCATCCATTTCCATGTTTTATAATAATGTTTTCATGTATTTTTATAGCCATTTTTACCCATTTTTGACTTTTACTACATGGTATGTATGGAATATTTCTTTTTTTACCATATGAGGAACATTTTGACTTTTCCTGCAAAAGTAAAAGGAGAATGTTTTTTAACTTATACGTCATGAACGGATTTTTACGGTTTCATAAATCCATATTTCCATGAATATTCCTATGCAATATTTCATTATTATTTTTAGTAAAACTTCATTTCTTTTAAAATTTTATGTCATTTTGAAAAATGAAAATTATTTTGAAGAAGAAATGGTTTTTCCTCAAGAACAAAGTTCAAGTGTTTTATCAAAATTATTTTCCATCTAAGATGATATAGGGTTAGGTTTCTATCCGTATTATTACATTGATTTGATTATTTTATGATGAAATTATTTTTATAAAGTTTTTTGTCTTATATGTATTATATAATGATGGCATGATGTTTAAGAATCCCATTTATGTTACATGGTTTTTGCTATGATGTATGATTTATTATTTTGTGGAACACATAAGAATGGTTTCATTATGAGATATGTGGGACCTATATCTCCCTCCAATGAATTGGATACAGATTTATATCTATTGAGATAGACATGGCTTGAATGGAAAGTTAATCCGGTTCTGTGATACAGGACTGGAACAAGGAGTGAACTCGGTTCAGTAATGGACTTTGTCCACTATGATGGTCTTGGAAATGAGTCTTGACTAATATGAACTTATTTTCTATGATTATGTGTATGACACAATGTTTCATGTCTTGTGTTATGATTATTGGGATTACATGTCACTACTATGACTTGTCCCATGTCATGAATTATGATCTCTTTTGCAGGATAAGATTTTCAAAATGTTATGTTCTTATAAATATGATATGATTGATATTTCATTTGTTTGTCCTTACTGATCATTTGAGATCACCCTTTGTATGTTTTATTTTCCCCATGTCAGGAAGAAGGGTATTAATTAGGATATTCCAAAAGGGACTCTAGATATGATGTAACACCCAAGATTTTTATGAGTAATATTTTTTTTATGTTATATATATATCATCAAAGGAATCTTTCACTACACACTATCTTGGCTTACTTTACACGAAATCGCGACCTTCCTCGATAGCTTGTGTTGTACGCAATACCGAGTTTCACTAAACGACGATATGCTATAGCCGTTATGAATAGTAATAACCACTTTTTGAAATTTTATCTTCCAAAATGGACCACATTTTTTGATTCGGAATACCGAAATTAGTCTAGGGTGAAATTTTGGTATTTTTCTGAAAACTTTCAATTTTTGATGAATAGTGGAACCACTAAGTGGTAGGTTAAAAAACTGAATTTTTCATAAAACTTAATTTTACCGCTTCTGTGAATGGAATTTCGAAAATCCGACAGACACGGTTGATATCAGTAAGTAAAATTTTGTTCAATGAGATAAAAATAATTTTTTGGTCAATAGTAACTTTTTACTTTTTTTACCGCGGTTAATAGTAAATAGGATAACTAAGGGTAAATATGATATTACTATTACCCTAACACATGTCCTAATTCTATTGGATAAGTGTAATTAGACCAAAAACAACCTTATGAATATAATATGACCATTTAGGTCCACTTGGATTAGATTATGACATTTAATATTATTTTATTTAATGAATAGATAAAATAGTTAAAATCCAAGTTTAATAAATAAAACATTTTTAATATGGGGTTATACATAAGATAAATTCGACTATAAATATTACTTGGAAAGCTAAAAAGATTTCATACTTAATTATAGTTTATTTATAATTTTTAGACTTTAAATAAATTAATTTATGTATGACACAACGATGGTGCAGTAATTACCCTTTTAAGAAAATGTTAACATAATTGATGTTATAAATTATCAAATAAATACAATTTGAGACTTTTTATGAATTCCACTAATTTTCTAGGTAATTATGATATATTAGTGTTGATTTAATAAACTTGTTTCGAACAAATAAATCTGTTATGACTTTAACAAAAAACATATATCAAATAGTGTCAAAATTGACACAAAATAGTGTTTAAATAAAATATTATATTATTAATTGTTATTTTATTCCTAAAAATCTAAGGTTCTGCCAAATGAATTAGATAAGGATAGATATATTAATAATAAACAACTTGGGGTTCGTTTGGCATGTTATAGTAAGTGTATTAACCATATAGTGTAATAAAACAAAAAGTCATGGTAAAAGTTAAATTATTTAACTAAGAGTTAAATCTAATTGATAAGGTTAAAATAATAACCTAAACTTGTCTACATCTTATTGGTGGATAGTATTTAGATCCATCCCCACTTTACCTTCGAAATAATACCCTTTGGAACCATTATAAACCGATTTTGACTTTAATATAAAATAATATTTTGAGATATTCCTAAGGTGCCCCTCTCCTCCCTTATAAAAGGGAACCTCCTCCCCCTCCTCCTCACACCAATTTGAGCACTCATGCTCAGCAGAACCCTGCCAAAATCCCTTCTCCACTTCCCTAGAATAATCCTAGATGTCCTGGTCTTCTTCAAAGACCAATCTTAGTTCCCTAAGTGGCGGATTCAAAGAGGTGTTTCAAATAAGAGGTAATATCCATTACCCATCTTTTCAATTTCATTCATTTTCAACTTCTTATTCTTTAGTTGTTTCATGATAAATTAATAACATCAGTATTACTTAAATACTGATATGTTATTATAAATATGAAACAACCCTAATTCACCTTCTATCCATCCTACAGAAAAATGAAATCACCGCGCGTGCGTACGTACGGAATACCGTCTCCACGCCGTGGTGTACTCTATTTTCCACCATCACCTTAAAAGGATGGGTATAATGGTGTAATGAGTAACTATATATGATTATTATAAATTGATATTGATACTGAAATAGTATAAATACACTTAAATACAATTCCCCGATCTTGGGAACAATATGATCGCTCGTGCGTACGTACGGAATACCGTCTCCACGATGTGATGCGACTCGTTCTACATGATCATCATTACATAGTAATTATATAAATGAATTGAATGAATAAATATTATATATGTTACACTAATACCATTCTGGATATAAGTTATCTATAACCTTAAAATAAGAATAAGAATTTATTCGGCAAAACACGCATAAGAACAAAAGGCAATAAAGACCCGAGTAACAAGTAACAATGAAATATTACTAATAAGAAGCTAAGAATATGACCATATATGATATCATATCAATATTTATGATTATGGAATAAGTCAATAACATTATTTAAACCATTATACAGGAGCTTCGGACACGTACAAAGCAAATCGGAACTAAGGTAAGGGAAATATCACAATCTCACTTTTATCTGAGATTGTTTTTACTTTGGTAATTACTAGGGTGTATTTTATCATCCACATCCATGTTCCCTCAATATGTAATATTATTTCCATCCTTATACAATATTTTATATCCAATTTTACCCTTCGGTGAGTTTTTAGTAAAAGAGATGAAAGGAATCTTTTGTCGTTTTTCATACGAGGTACTTTTTGACTTTTCCAACAAAAGTACTAAGAATGTTTTATTAACTTATACGGAAAGAATGGATTTTTAAAACATGATTTCCAAGAATCTTCCTTTATAAGTTTTCATGTTTATTTTTAATCAACTTCTTTTAGTTTATAATTCTATGACATGTTAAGAAAAGAAAAGTGTTTTTGAAGTAGAAAGGATATTTTCCTCAAGAATGGAGTTCAAATGTTTTATCAAAATTATTTTCCATATAAGATAATATAGGGTTCTGTTTTTATCCCTATTATTACATTGATTTGATTATGTTTTGAGGAAATTATTTTTATGAATTCATTTACCTTATATGATTTGTTTTATGATGTCATGATGTTTCAAGAATCCCATTTTTGTTACATGTGTTATGCGATGATGTATGATTTATGATTATGTGGCACACATAAGAAAGGATTCATTATAAGATGGATGGGACCTATATCACCCTCCAATTCATTGGGTAAAGATTTATATCTCATGAGATAGACATGGCTGGAACGAAAGGTTATTTCGGTTCAGTGATACAGGACTGAAATGAGGAGTGAACTCGGTTCAGAAATGGACTTTGTCCGCTAAGATAGTCTTGGAAATGAGTCATGACTAACAAGAAATGATTTTCCATGATTATGTGTGCATTCCACAAAGTTTCAAGTTTTATGTTATGATTATGGGGATCTCATTTTCACTTCTATGATTTATTCCATATTAAGATATTATGATCTCTTTTGCAGGTTATGATTTTCAAGAAGAAATGATATGATTTTTATTTCCTTTATTTTCCCTTGCTGAGCATTTGAACTCACCCTTTTTTGTATGTTTTCTTTTCCCCAGGTCAGGAAGATGGATATTAAGTAGAATATGCTAAAAGGGACCCTAGATATGATGAAATAAATGGGAGACATTGTCGAAGATTTATGAACCAGTTGTTTATGTTTCCCAGTTTCTAAAGACACCATACCTATACGGTCCTTTCGTGGTTTTGTTATATGTTGTAATAAGTATGCTTCAATTTTGAAGTATTAACAATGTATATAAAGTATGGGTCATTATATTTGGTATCAGAGGAAAGGTATAGTCAACCTTTGGAAACTAGGATGTGAAAGCCTTAGTAAGAACCCTAAGGATAAGTCTAAGCATAGAACACAATCTTAGTGTTTTAGAAATGGCCATGAATAACCTAGGATAAGACCTTAAGCATGAAAATTTTATTCTTGAATTATGTGGTTTTTCTATTATAATTAGTGTTTCTCACACTATTCTTCTTGGTTTTAGTCAATGGCTGGAACCCGAAGGAACCGTGTTAATGCAAAATGCAATGGGAAATGCAATGATTGTCCCACTGAGCAACCAAACGATATGGGAGCTGGAATGAAAAATCTTGTAGCCATGCTCACACAACTTTCTCAAGCTATGAATCATGCAAGACTTCCAAACGAGCAAAGGAAGGAGCAACATTCTGTTGAGTCCTTCATGAGGCAGCGTCCCCCTTCTTTCAGCGGGTCTACTGATCCATTAGTTTCTGAACAATGGATTAGTACTACTGAAAAGATATTTTCAGTTCTTCAATGTTCTCAACATGATAAATTCATCCTAGTAGTGTATCATTGGGAAGGAGATGCTGATCAATGGTGGAATCTTATTAAGAATACGAGGCAAAGGGATGAAATTGAGTCCATGGAATGGGACGAGTTCAAGAACTTATTTTTCAATAAGTTCTTCCCTCGTATTGTCCTAACAAAGATGTAGAAAGAGTTTCTTGAACTAAAGAAAAGGGATGATAAATCTGTTGGTACCTATGAAGAAAATTTTACAAGACTTGCAAGTTACGCTTCTGGTATTATTATCCAACCTGAGTGTAAGATCGATCGATTCTTTAGTGGCTTAAAACCAAGTCTTCGAAGGGCGTTAGCCGTAAGGGACTTCAATAGCTACGAGGAAATCGTTCGATGTGCTCTCAAAGTCGAGATGGAGATTGGAGTAACTCATCAGTCATATGGGTTAGATAAGAAGAGGAAAATGTAATTCAAAGGAAAATCTTAAGAGAACACTGAAAAGAAGATGAGCTTTACCTTATGCTCAAAGTGTGTAAAGAAACATGGAGGGAGTTGTCTTAAAGGGACAAGTAAATGTTTCAAATGTGTAAAGGAAGGTCAGCGGGCATTTGAATGCCGCGATAATGGGAAGAAGATGTCTAATGATGCAAACAATGGAAGGGATACAAAGAATGAACCTACTACACTTCAATGTTTCAAGTGCAAGGAGATGGGGCATTATGCCAATCAATGCCCAAATCCAAGGGTTGATGATGATGGTCGACATCAACAAACTCTTAAGGCTAAAGACAAAGGAATGTCACATGCAATTTCTATCAGCAATGTGGAGTACGATAACGAAGTGGTGAAAGGTACACTTACCATCCACTATAAAGTAGCAAATGTTTTATTTGATTCTGGATCCACCCACTCTTTTATTTCTGAAGAATTTTCTAAGGGTATCACCGTATTACCTCAACAATTAGATGTTGATTTAGTTGTGACAACACATAATGGCACATCAATCACATCAAAATTTTATAATTCTTCTCCAATTGACGTTTGTGGGAAAGTGCTTCCTGCAAATCTTGTGATCCTTCCTTTAGTGGAATTCGATGTGATTCTTGGCATGGATTGGATTTCTTTATACGGAGGTCATATCAATTGCCAAAGAAGGGAAGTCACATTTCATATTCCAGATCAATCTATGATCGTCTATCAATGCAAGGATGAACATAACCTTCCAGTGGAAATTTATTCCATTTTATGGGTATTGATTCCACTAAATGAAGGTTATTTATCTCAAATGGTTGGTGAGAAACTTGCGATTAAGAATATGCCCATCAAAAGGAAGTTTGATGATGTCTTTTCAGAGGAATTACCGGGTCTTCCACCAAATCGTGAAGTTGAGTTTTCAATAGAACTCGTACCAGGTGCTTTTCCTATTTCAAAGACACCTTATAGAATGTCCCCAATTGAGTTGTAGGAATTGAAGAAGCAACTCCAAGAGAATCTTGATAAGGGATTCATACTCCCTAGTGCATCACCTTGGGGATCACCTGTTCTATTTGTTATGAAGAAAGATGGATCTATGAGACTCTGCATTGATTATCGAGAACTTAACCAGATCACTATCAAGAACAAATATCATCTCCCACGCATTGATGACTTATTTGACCAACTATGCAGAGCTCAATACTTTTCCAAGATTGATCTTCGTTCCGGATATCATCAATTAATGGTAAAAAGGGAGGATATACCAAAGACGGCTTTCTGTACAAGGTATGGACACTATGAATTTATAGTGATTCCATTTGGTCTTACTAATGCCCCTGCTATCTCCATGGATATAATGAATAGAGTCTTTAGAGACTATCTTGATCAATTTGTGGTAGTATATATAGACGATATTCTTGTCTATTCAAAGAGCAAGGTAGAGCATGAATATCGCTTGAGAATTATATTGAAGACCCTGAGAAAGGAGAAGCTTTATGCCAAATTTACCAAGTGTGAATTTTGGCTTCAAAAAGTTGCATTTTTGGGTCACATAATCTCAAAAGAGGGGATATATGTGGATCCAGAAAAAACAGAGTTTATCGAAAGATGGTCGAGACCAACAACAGTAACTGATATCCGATGTTTTCTTGGTTTGGCTGGATATTATGGACGTTTTGTAAAATATTTTTCACGATTATCTAATCCACTCTCCAAGTTGACTCGGAAAGGAGTTAAGTTTGTTTGGACAGAGGAATGTGAAGAGAATTTCAAGGAGTTGAAAAGAAGGTTATCCAGTGCACCTATGCTCACACTGCCATGTATTGGAGAAAGGTTTGTGATCTACAGTGATGCATCCAAGAAGGGATTGGGGTGTGTTCTTATGCAAAATGGTATGGTGATAGCTTATGCCTCACAACAGTTGAAAATCCATGATCAAAATTACCCAACACATGATTTGGAGTTAGCTGCGGTAATCTTTGCATTAAAGATTTGGAGGCATTACCTTTATGGTGAAAGGTGTGATATTTATACTGATCATAAGAGTTTAAAGTATATTTTCACACAAAAGGAGCTGAATATGCGTCAAAGAAGATGGTTGGAGCTGATTAAGGATTATGACTGCACAATCCATTACCACCTTGGGAAAGAAAATAAGGTGGCAGATGCATTAAGTCGACAAGACCATGCTAGTTTATCCATGATGAGGATCACAAAAGATCCAATATTTATGGATTTACAAAGGATGGATCTTGTAATTATAATGGAAGGGGAAAAATCTTATCATTCTCAAATGAATGTTCAACCATCTATACATGTGAAGATTAAAGAGGCACAGAAAGAAGATGTTGAGTTACAAAATAAGGTGAGAAATGTTCCTGAATTCAACCTTGATTGTGATGGGATAATAAAGTTCAGGAATCGGGTTTGTGTTCCTCCCATCCCCGAATTAAAGAAGGAGCTGCTGGATGAGGCCCATAGTTCTTCATTCTCTATTCATCCTGGAAGCATGAAGATGTATAGGGACCTGAAAGAATACTTCTGGTGGGATGGTATGAAAAGAGATGTTGCTGAATATGTCTCTCGATGCTTGGTTTGTCAACAAGTTAAAGCTGAGAGACAAAAGTCTAAGGGGATGTTACAACCATTACCCATAGCCGAATGGAAATGAGAAAACATCACTATGGACTTTGTCACAGGACTTCATAAAACATCCAAAGGCAATAATGCTATCTGGGTCATAGTTGAGCTTCTTACAATGTCTGCACACTTCATTGCTATTAGAGATGATTTCTCTCTAGATCATCTTGCCAGGATATATGTAAAGGAAGTGGTAAGATTTCATGGAGTACCACTTTCTATTATATCTGATTGGGATCTGAGATTTACCTCGAAGTTCTGGAGAAGTCTTCAGCATACGCTGGATACAGAGGTGAGTTTCAGCACTGCTTATCATCCTCAGACAAACGGTCAGTCTGAGAGAACAATTCAAACCCTAGAAGATATGTTGAGAGCTTGCTGTATGGATTTCAAAGGAGGTTGGGATCAACACCTACCTTTGGGGTAATTTTCTTATAATAATATACTTCACTCTAGTATTCAGATGGCTCCTTATGAAGATCTCTATGGAAAGAAATGCAGGACTCCAACTTGCTGGGATGAAGTTGGGGAAAGAAAGCTCTTAGGACCTGATCTCGTTGATGAAATGGCAAAAAAGGTCAGATCTATTCAACAACACATAAGGGCATCTCAGAGTCGACATAAAATTTATGCCGACAACCGAAGAAAAGACCTAGAGTTTGAAGTGGGTGATAAAGTGTTCTTACAAATATCTCCCTGGAAGAGGGTTATGAGATTTGGAAAGAGGGGAAGTTGAGCCCTATATATATCGGTCCTTTTGAAATACTGGATCGTGTTGGAAAGGTAGCTTACCGATTGGCGCTTCCACCGAATCTCTCTCATGTTCATGATGTGTTCCATGTATCTCTACTGAGAAAGTACATACCTGATCCTTCACATGTACTCAGCTCAGAAGTTGTACCGCTGGAGCAAGATCTTTCTTATGAAGAACAACCGATAGAGATTCTGGATCTTAGCGAAAAAGTCCTACGAAACAAGACCACTCGATTGGTCAAAGTTTTATGGAGGAACCACCAACTTGAAGAATCTACATGGGAGCTTGAGGATATGATGAGGGTGAAGTATCCTCATCTGTTTGTTACAAAGTGACGAATTTCGAGGGTGAAATTATTTTTAAGGGTGGTAGAATGTAACACCCGAGATTTTTATGAGTAATATTTTGTTTTTATGTTATATATATAACATCAAAGGAATCTTTCACTACACACTAACTTGGCTTACTTTAAACGCAATCGCGACCTACCTCGATAGCTTGTGTTGTACGCAATACCGAGTTTCACTAAACGATGATATGCTATAGCCGTTATGAATAGTAATAACCACTTTTTGAAATTTTATCATTCAAAATGGACCTCATTTTTGGATTCGGAATACCGAAATTAGTCTAGGGTGAAATTTTGGTATTTTTCTGAAAACTTTCAATTTTTGATGAATAGTGAAACCACTAAGTGGTAGGTTAAAAAACTGAATTTTGCATAAAACTTAATTTTACCGCTTCTGTGAATAGAATTTCGAAAATCCGACAGACACGGTTGATATCAGTAAGGAAAATGTGGTTCAATGAGATAAAAATAATTTTTTGGCGAATAGTAACTTTTTATTTTTTTTACCGCGGTTAATAGTAAATAGGGTAACTAAGGGTAAATATGATATTACTACTACCCTAACACATGTCCTAATTCTATTGGATAAGTGTAATTCGACCAAAAATAACCTTATGAATATAATATGACCATTTAGGTTCACTTGGATTAGATTATGACATTTAATATTATTTTATTTAATGAATAGATAAAATAGTTAAAATCAAAGTTTAATAACTAAAACATTTTTAATATGGGGTTATACATAAGATAAATTAGACTATAAATATTCATTAGAAATATAAAAATATTTCATACATAATGATATTTTATTTATAATTTTTAGACTTTATATAAATTAATTTATTTATGACACAACGATGATGCAGTAATTACCCTTTTAAGGAAATGTTAACATAATTGATGTTATAAATTCTCAAATAAATGTAATTTTAGACTTTTTTTGAATTCCACTAATTTTCTAGGTTACTATGATATATTAGAGTTTATTTAATCAACTTGGTTTGAACATATAATTCTGTTATGACTTTTACAAAAAATCATATATCAAATAGTGTCAAAATTGACACAAAATAGTTTTTAAATCAAATATTATATTATTAATTGTTATTTTATTCCTAAGAATCTATGGTTCGGAATAATGACTTAGATAAAGATATATATATTAATAATAAACAACTTGGGGTTCGTTTGGCATGTTATAGTAAGTGTATTAACCATATAGTGTAAGAAAACAAAAAGTCACAGAAAAAGTTAAATTATTTAACTTAGAGTTAAATCTAATTGATAAGGTTAAAATAAAAACCTAAACTTGTATAAATATTATTGGTTGATAGGATTTCGACCCATCCTCACTTTAGCTTCTAAATAAGACCCTTTGGAACCATTATAAACCGATTTTGACTTTAATATAGAATAATATTTTGAGATATTTCTAAGGTGCCCCTCTCCTCCCTTATAAAAGGGCACCTCATCCCCCTCCTCCTCACACCAATTTGAGCACTCAAGGTCGGCCAACCCCTTCCAAAATACCTTCTCCACTTCCCTAGAATAATCCTAGAGGTCCTGGTCTTCTTCAAAGACCAATCTTAGTTCCCTAAATGGAGGATTCAAAGAGGTGTTTCAAAGAAGAGGTAATATCCATTACCGATCTTTTCAATTTCTTTCTTCTTCAACTTATTCTTCTTTAGTTGTTTCATGATAAAGTAATAAAATCATTATTAATTACATACTGATATGTTATTATAAATATGAAACAACCCTAATTCACCTTCTATCCATCCTACGGAAAAATGAAATCACCGCGCGTGCGTACGTACGGAATACCGTCTCCACGCCGTGGTGTACTCTATTTTCCACCATCACCTTAAAAGGATGGTTATAATGGTGTAATGAGTAACTATATATGATTATTATAAAGTGATATTGATACTGAAATAGTATAAATACACTTAAATACAATTCCACGATCATGGGAACAATATCATCGCTCGTGCGTACGTACGGAATACCGTCTCCACGATGTAATGCAACTCGTTCTACATGATCATCATTACATAGTAATTATTTAAATGAATTGAATGAATAAATATGATATATGTTACACTAATAACATTCTGGATATAAGGTATCTATAACATTAAATGAAGAATAAGAATTTATTCGGAAAAACACGCATAAGAACAAAAGGCAATAAAGACTCGAGTAACAAGTAACAATGAAATATTACTAATAAGAAGCTAAGAATATGACCATATATGATATCATATCAATATGTATGATTCTGGAATAAGTCAATAACATTATTTAAACCATTATACAGCAGCATAGGACACATACAAAGCAAATCGGACCTAAGGTAAAGGAAATATCACGATCTCACTTATATACGAGATTGTTTTTACTTTGGTAATTACTGGGGTGTATTTTATCAACCACATCCATGTTCCCTCAATATGTAATATTATTTCCATCCTTCTACAATATTTTATATCCAATTTTACCCTTCGGTGAGTTTTTAGTAAAATATATGAAAGTAATCTTTTGTCGTTTTTCGTATGAGGTACTTTTTGACTTTTCCGACAAAAGTACTAAGAATGTTTTTTTAACTTATACGGCAAGAATGGATTTTTAAAACATTATTTCCAAGAATACTCCTTTATAAGTTTTAAAGTTTATATTTAATCAACTTCTTTTACTTTATAATTGTATGACATGTTAAGAAAAGACAAGTGTTTTTGAAGTAGAAAGGATATTTTCCTCAAGAATGGAGTTCAAATGTTTTATCAAAATTATTTTCCATCAATGATAATATAGGGTTCTGTTTTTAGCCCTATTATTACATTGATTTGATTATGTTTTGAGGAAATTATTTTTATGAAGTCATTTACCTTATATTATTTGTTTTATGATGTCATGATGTTTCAAGAATCCCATTTTTGTTACATGTGTTATGCGATGATGTATGATTTATGATTATGTGGCATACATAAGAAAGGATTCATTATAAGATGGGTGAGACCTATATCTCCCTCTAATGCATTGGGTAAAGATTTATATCTCATGAGATAGACATGGCTGGAACGGAAGGTTATTTCGGTTCAGTGATACAGGACTGAAACGAGGAGTGAAATCGGTTCAGAAATGGAATTTGTCCACTAAGATAGTCTTGGCAATGAGTCATGACTAACAAGAAATGATTTTCCATGATTATGTGTGCATTCCAAAAAGTTTAAAGTTTTATGTTATTATTATGGGGATCTCATTTTCACTTATATGATTTATTCCATGTTAAGATATTATGATCTCTTTTGCAGGTTATGATTTTCAAGAAGATATGATATGATTTTTATTTCCTTTATTTGCCCTTGCTGAGCATTTGAGCTCACCCTTTTTTGTATGTTTTCTTTTCCCCAGTTCAGGAAGATGGATATTAAGTAGAATATGCTAAAAGGGACCCTAGATATGATGAATTAAATGGGATACACTGTAGAATATTTATGAACTAGTTGTTTATGTTTCCCAGTTTCTAAAGACTCTATACCTATACAGTCCTTTCGTGGTTTTGTTATATGTTGTAATAAGTATGCTTCAATTTTGAAGTATTAACAATGTATGTAAAGTATGGGTCATTATATATGATGAAGTAAACAGGAGACAATGTAGATGATTTATGAACCAGTTGTTTATGTTTCCCAATTTCTAATGAAACTATACCTATACGGCCCTATCATGGTTCTATTATATGTTGTAATAAATATGCTTCAATTATGAAGTAATAATAATGTATGTAAAGTATGGGTGGTTATATGTTTGGTCAATATGAATAGTTTTTTATGGAATATTTTATATAATAATATAATTATCCAATGAATGAAGAAGAAAATATGATTGTAAATCACAATCTTTCAAAGAATTGTATTCTTCATCGCATATTTTTACCTAAAAATGAAGTTTCTACTGAATGATTTAGGACTATTAATTCAATGTATTGGATATTAGATTATAATAAAGGATGTAAAAGTTGGTTTCAAGATTAAAATCACCATTTTTATCTGTGTTTAGTAATAAAAATTAACATGAACATGGTTTTTGAAGTCAGAGATTAGAAATATATAATTGTGTCTAGTGTAGATGGATATGAATATAAATATACTTCATCCTTTGGGATGAATTTTTAATCATTCCAAACCATTTTTTTGAAATTCTCATAATTCATATCCTATGAATCATCCCCACATTTTAATTTGAATGTTCTAGAAGAAATAAATGATGAATGAGCCTATTGAAGATCGAGGGATAATGAGTTAAGTAGAGAATGTAGTTTGTTGTTAAAATTTACACATCACTATATCTAACCTTAAAAGGTAGATGTTATATATATATGGTATCAATATATATATTTTCCATACCTTATTGTTCATGGTATCCAAATAAGTCTTCCAATATTCTTAGTATTGAATATAGAATAACGAAGTGAATCATGATTAAAAAGCAATACACATTATTACCCAAAGTTTATCTATGTTTTCCTAGAATATAAGAGGTTATTTACAATAGGAGTATATTTTTCAAGCTACTTTGGTGGTATTTATTTAAATAAAACCACATGAATGTGTGTCATGGTCAGCTACAATCTTTGTTAGGGGATACAGATAGAGGATTAGGAAAATGGGTATTGAAGGTTTAATACAATAAAATATCCTACTAGATCATAGGATTCCATTGATAGAGGCCTAGATCTAGATCAAATTATTGAGGAAAACAATTATTTTTATAAATAAAGAACTCAAGATAATATTTATAAAGGTCAAAAATCAATACTATCATATTAAGAGAGAATTGGTGGCTCTCTTACTCAAGAATATCAAGTGTAATTTGAAGGGCTAGTTATAAATGTTTCCTCTAAGGAAAAATTATTATCGCCTGAGAGGAAGATTACTACAAAATATTTGTTGTTTGGGCCTCTTTCTATAAATTGAGTGAGTGAAAATTTATTTTTTATAGTTAGTGATAGTTCACTGATGTTTGAGATCGGTGGATCTAATTTCATTGATACTTCACCTATAAGAGAAGATACAAGACCATAACATCATTCACGTGATATGAACTCATATGATTCTTTAAATGTTAGTCATAAATATCATAAGGATTATGGTGATAATGATGAAAATTTATGTAGTTCATAAGGTGATTCCATTAATATTTCTTAAAATGTTTTAAATCCTATTTTTCTATGGATTTATTCCTCATTGGTAGATCATGTTGTCCCCTCTGAAGAATTGTTGAGACACATAGATACAATGATCTGTTGGGTCGATTGAATATTTTGATGTAGAATTTGTTATCTCTATTAGAGAAGTTGAGGGATCCCTAGGTAAACTCACTCCTATTGAAGAACCTTGGTGAAGACATCCAGTGATCCATGAATCTAGCTCTTCCTTCTCTTCTCAGGTAGTTCATGGACCACTAAAGTATATTTCTAATCTTTCTCAGTATGAAAGACCTTAATTTAACCATCCTTTAGAGATCCCTTATATATATTTCATTTAGTTTAAAAATTATATTTTTTTATGTGTTAAAAGAAATATTTTATAGTATTAGTTAGGAAAATAACTATAAAAGAGAAGAAGATATTTCCTAAACTGTTGATTTTAGTTTCACATATCTAATTGATGATTTTTCTCATGATATATCACATGAAACATGATATATAAAGTTTTACTAATAATATAAATGATGTTAGAGGTCAAATTGGATCAATATAATTTTCTTTCATAGAAAGGTTGGATACAATGGACTGAAGGTTCCATTCAGATATTACCAATCCTTTTAAACCCATTACCTCAACCATATATCCTTCTACGTAATTATTCTTCTTGAGGATATTATTAAAATATTAATCCATTGAAAATGTGATGGATATCTAGAATCATGTAAAAATTCATGTGGTTGCACATTGTGAAAAGGTGTATGATATGGTTAGAGCTGAATAAGTAAAAGATTCAAATGACAAAGGTGTAATAACATGAACTATCATGTACTATATTAGATGAATCTACACCATTTAAAATATATCAACTAAGTTTCTTTCCTGGGATAGAGACCTGAAAATGACTCATCTCACTAGTGATTCCAAAGGTATTGTGGGGAAGCTGGTAGTGAAGACACCTTCACTCAACCAGTTTATGTCAGTAAAGGATGAATACATTCATATTATGGAACATGGATCCAGGAATGTCACTAATATTTCCGAAAATTTATAGCCATACATGTACATTGAAAAATCCATTGTTCTGACTCCTCCTCCTTTAACTTCACCAAGCATAAATCAATCTCTTGTCCAACATTACATTATTGCTTTAATATCATTTTCTAAAGATACCTCTACTCAAATCTATTCCTGACCTATTACGCCTCCTACATGTCCATTTTTATCACCCTTTGTCAATGTATACATCATATTAGACCACATTCCAAGAGTGTCTCAATTCCAGTAGCTACTACAGTTTCTCAATCTGCAACATTGTCTCCTGGTGTTGTCAAAGTAAAGGACCCATTTATTCCTTCAACCCTTCTAACCCAAAAGGATTATGATTTTGAATAGATTTTGATAGGGTACCTTGTAAAATTTTTCAAATTTAATGAAATATATTTTTATTCTACTTTCTAAATCTCATTTTTCATTCTTAAATTTCATTTAAATGTTACATTATCAACTATTTATCATTATTTTTTATAATTTGAAAAGGGAGATTTAATTATCTAATATTATGAAACTGGCATGAATATCTATTATAAAAAATTATATGATACATTAAATTGTAAATTTCATTAGTTTCAAATGAATTTATGTATTTATATATTCTAGGATATCTTATCTTCAAAAAGGGGGATGTTATTGGCTTAGTCCAATAATTCATTATTTTAGTTATCACAAATCATGTTTTTATTGTTTCTAATCAGTTATCATTTAAAAAAACATAACTATTTCTCTAGAAAATACTATATTTGTCTTAAGTCGTGAATCAGCCATAAATATTATTAATCCAGACCATCAACCATGATTTAGGAATGTTACAAAGTACTCAATAAACTGCTCAGCATATGTATAAACCATGATGATGTAACAAAGGACTCAATGTAATACAAGAAACATCAAGTGGCCAGATGTTTTTTCTCAATAAAATAGAGTGATATGGATTTTTTATTAAGGAATGTATTGGTTTAATGGCCAGTGAACTGACTGCAAAAGAAACATATCTACAAAAATCTAAATAAAAGTAGCCACATTTGTTTCAAAATATCACAATGTATTTTATCAATAACATATTAAAGTCAAAGCATCTATTAAAATTCTAATAACCACATGTTAAATAAATGTGACCATATGATAAAGTGGGACTTCATTAAAAGTGATTATGTTACCATTTGACTTGCTGAAGTGATTGTGGGATGATATCATAATTTGAAAAGTAAATGATCGACTATATTTTCGAATGATCGTGCATAATTTCAAGTGATATACCATAAGTTTAAATGATCAACCATACTAACTTTCTAAAGTGATATAACAAGAATTTATGAAAAGTTAAAAAGATACCTTGAATTACTATATGGATAAGTTTTAAGAAATATATATCTAAATTGAGTATTATACTGTTAAATAAAAAATGCCAACCACTTTTCAAAGAGGAATTAATTCAAGTTGGAAGAAATTAATGAACCTAGATTTCACACTACATACAATGATATTTATTGATGGGTTTCAAATGGATATTTGTGAGGAAATCATTATTTTTAGAGATGAATGGAAAAAGAGAAAAAGAAGATGACAATGGTAGATACACAATAAAATCATATGAATGATAATGATATTTAGAAGAACATGTACTTTCCACTCAATTCTCATCTAAACTCCATTTTATGATCTACAAACATTTTTCATGTCACTTATCATTTTTGAATCAAAATATGATCTTAGAGAAGACAAGAATAATCTAAAAAACAATAGAACTATATTATATTCTACATCAAATAATTTCACTTCTCCTACTTTGTTCTATATAAATCTTAAGATATTTTTTTATGATATGTGTATCCTTATAAAAAAAACTCTAGAATTAATTTCAGGAGTGAAATTAACTCATTGTTTCTTTCTTTTATGTCTATTATTTTACATATAACTTCGTAACATGCTCTATGTAGCATGTACCACATATATTTAAATATTTTATGTGAAATATTTTCATTTTTTGGATCAGTTTACTTTATTAATAAACTTCTTTGAAGTGGGTAATTTCCATTTAGAGAGGAAAATGTCTTGGCTTGAGACTCATCCACTTGTTTTATTCTTCATTGTGTTTTCCAATTTTGTTTAATCTGAATTTAAAACAAACATGTTTCAGTATTTAACACTACAAAATAAAACACTACAATGATTGTTATCCTCAATAAGTTTTTTATATACTTTGTTTGATATAAGAAAAAATTCAAAATATAAGAGCTATAAACATACTGTAGTTTAGTTGTGTTCAAAATTTTTAGAGGCTTTTTGAAAAATCAAATTATATACTTTTACTTTTTTAGTTTTGTTGGACAATTATATGAAATATGGGATATAACTTTAAGATATTTTATTAGATATTTTAATTGGAATCTTAATTCTCACCCATTGGAGTATTCCACTCAGACAAATATGTTGTTTGACCTTCATGACTCATCATGGCCATTAGAGGTCCAAAAATTACTTCATGGTTGAAATAAATACACGGTAGGCCAAATTCTAGAAAAAAAAAATAAAAAAATTAAATTTATTACAATATAATTAAAATTGGGTTCGGGACTCTATGACTTTTATTTAAAGAACTAAAATTATTTTTTGTAATTTTAACATAAAAATATTACACTGGATTCGAATTCATAGAATATTGAATTTTTTTATAAAATATTTTTATATTTTATTGATCATCTGTTTGGATCATGCCCATTTAATAATGATTTTTATTTATTTAATGTTATTATTTAATTTATGTCTTAAAAAGTAAATAAATATTTATAAAATATATTTTTAGATGGTCGATGAGTTATCTCTTCATTAAAAAATATATAAGGGAATTCGTGTCGACATATTGAGTGATAAAAATATAATTACAACATCCTGATACCCCGTCCCCTACACATGAGTATAGGTTTTAAAATATAGGATGTCACAATGATGTAGTTCATATTGGGATTTTGTGTGGATCCAATCAAGATAAACACAGAGGATTTTGATGAGCAAATAAAATCGAATCAGATCCTGGATAAATGAGTTATTATATGTTTTTAATTGGTCCAACATATACTTTTTAGGTCAACTAGTAGAATCATCTCAAGATCATTCCATTTTTGATTTATTTTTCTTTTCATGGAAAAATTATTTGTGAATTTACGGATGATTCTGGACATATAGTATAACTAATAAACATGCATTGATAAAATAAATTAAAACATCTGTTTAATGAATTCAATGTATGTGTGACTAAAATTTTGAATAAGAACACATATTAACAATTATGATAAATATAAATAGATATCAATCATTAAGAAAATTTAAAATTTAAAATCATTCGAAACACATATTATGTTATTGATGTATTTTATCGCTTGAGTTTGAACAAAACTGTAGTATGAGTTTCTCACCATCCATAGTTTAGCGTTCCTCCTCTTATTGGGGAGTTATATCAAAAGTGATGGGTATAATTAACAAAAAAATGGAATCAAATAAATAGTTTTTTCAAACATGGTAAATTTTTAGGGAGAATATTGGAGTTATAGAATATTTATTATTTGAAAATGATGGGATCCCACTCAAAAGTTATAGGAGTCTTGAGTTAATTAATTTGGATTGAAAAAATTCTACCCATGGCTCTCAAAGTAGAGAAGATGACATTTCATGGGTAATGAAGAGAGGATTAATGATCCTTACAACTTGAATACTCAAGTTATTACGTATTTTAAATCTATTAGTTTTGGGATACTAGGATCTGATAAAATAATTGGATCCATTTATGATTAACAAAAATATAATGTCTAATAATTTATAATAAATATAAAATTACTAATTTTCTTATATTTTTGGTAGAAAATGAAAAGAAATACCAGAAAAACCCCATGATAAATTTGGGAAAATGAACATGTCGTAACAATAACTAATTTCATAGAGTTCTATTTGTACATATGCATGGTACTATAATATGAAAGTAAAATTATGTACGGTAGGGTCACAACTACATGTTGAGCTACCTTGGGAAGTAAGTGAGGGTGAAATTTATTCAAGAATGAAATTTGGTTATGATTAAACTGTTCATGTTTAAATTCAAATATGGATTAATTTTAAACCAATTTCTCTAAAAAAATATCATTTTATTATCATTTTCACTCAACTAAACATGTTTTGTTAAGAAATATGAAATATACTACATGAGGTAACTAATTAAATATATTTTCGGTATGATACACGGATATGGTAATAACATAATGAATTAAAAATATTTATTTCTTATGGTTGACAAGATGAATGAAAATGTTGAAAATATGTTGACTATTTGTAATTCCATAGGAATTTTATAAAATCTATCTAATAATAGAAAGGTACATAGGGACAACAACAAACATTTGGCTGTTTTATTTATCTATTCCATGATAAGTCACTGGAATATAAACTATAAATGATTTAAGGAAAATAATTAGACAATTAAAATTAATATAAATTCATAATTGAATGGGAAATTTCCATTTACAAATTTGTTATTAGATACTATATGGAATTAATAAAGTTTTTTCCAAATAAAGAAACCATATATGTTTAGAGACATTACATGTTTTAATGTGAATTATTTGAGTACCTAATGAATAGTGATTTCTATTTCACTAGTGAGAAGAAAATGACATATATTTATCCAAGGTGATTAATTCTACATTAAATATTATTTAGCGTTAAATAGGTATACAATTGTCAAAATAATATGTTATTTATTTTAGGAAGTAATGTTGATTGTGGTTTTTTTATACTCAATTGTAATTTTCATAATACTAGAATCATCATCAATAAATTATAAATATAAAATGTGAGAATCAAGAATATATAATTTTTGAAGGATAATTCATATTCAGGTAAAACTAAAATTGTATGTCAATAATATACTAGGCATGGTGTTAAAAATACTAAGAGCTAAAAACCATAATTATTATTTTCATACATACTAATAATGTTTTGGACAAATAAAGGAGAGACACAAATATTCCATAGATAATTTGGATTATTCCGGAAAACTAATCCAAAGAGAAGATATAGGGATGTTTATATATAATGTGAAATTCCATTGGTAAATTAATGGAATTTAAAAAAGTAAGAAATATAAATTGATAGAATATATTAGTTATTTTAGGACAATGAGACAAAAAATTTCTTAAATGTGAATTCATTGATTATAAAAATATACAGCTGATTTATTCCTAAACTCACATTTCCTTATACACATCAGAGTCATGTTTCCTTCATTCATTTATAATTAAAATATAGAATGGATTTATTCATAAACTTATATTTCCATTTAAAAATCAAAACTAGTATATATGTACAAGGAGTATCAATAATGAGAATTAAAATTTATATAAAGGATTTCATTATTTTTCATGTGACATGATTCACATATAGCGTTGTCATCCCATTTCCATATTCCAACTATAAAGATGAATGAATATAATATGATATATATAATGAGATAAGTCCATTATGTCACAAATCATGTGTTTAGATGTGAAGATATTGTTATGTATATTTCAATATAGAAACAAGAAATAAGGAAAAGTATAAAGGGTATGTCAGGAAATTATCATGAAGTTTATATAGGATACTAAATAAATCCTTAAGATAGAAAAGTAATAGTCCAGTGATATAATTTATTTATATAATAGTTTGAGCATCACTATTTTAGATAGTATGATAGATATTAACATGTAAAATGGAATCTATGGAGATCAAAATATACTTTTTATAAAACCAATGTTATCTCGAATGTGTTTGTGCCATTTCATGACTATTTATTTCTCTCATCACATGTCTCTTCCTGAATGTTACCATGTTGCCCCCAAACCCACACTAGAATGATGTTTTTCCCTTGAAATACATTATACTACTTTTCCACAATCTGGATAGGAACATCCTCCAAAGAAGCATCCAAATCTCGGACAAATTGATCCAATCGAATCATATGGTCAGTATTGGGATGGTACTTTTTCATCTGAGATACATAAAACATATTATGCACTGTACTAAAAAAATTTGGAAATTTCAACCTATATTTCTCCTCACCTACTTGTTCATGTATCTAAAAATGTCCAATGTATTGGGGAGATAAAATTGATTGATATCCAAAAATGATAACGCTCATGCCTTGGAGATATTCTCAAGAACACTTGATCACTCACCATGGAATACAATGACAATCGATGATGATCTGCATACTAATTCGGATGACTCTATGTCATCTCTATAATTTTCCTTTTCAACTGAATGTTCTTCATTATCTCATGGACAAGGCTTGTCCTAACCAGTAAAGGCTCAAATATTTCCATCCAACAAAGTGGAGACTAAAAAGGACACTCATAAATTGATTCAAAAGAAACCATATATATCGGGGCCTAAAAAATTTGTTGTATGAGAAATCTACAAATAGTATACCCTTTTCCAATGATCCCTCAAAATCCATTACGCAGGCCTATAAAATATTTTTCAATGTTTTTATCATCGTTTTGAATTGTGAATTAGTATGAGGAGGATACATTGTACTCATGGTCAACTGAGTCCCATGAAATTGTTGAAATGATTTATTGAAATGAGATGTAAACCAAGGATCAAGATCTGATACTATCAAAACTGGAATACTAATCTAATTTATAAACTCTCATATATACATTATAGACAAGTCCTCTACAATATGATATTTACAAATCGGGATGAAATGGGCCAACGTTGTGATTAGACCTGCTATCATTGATATGGAATCATGTTTCTTAACCACTATTTGTAGAATGATCATAGAATCCATGGATATCTTCAACTATTTCAAAATAGGAATAAGTAAAGACTATAATATACTCACTGGTTGCTGATGAATTTACTTAACCTACAGAAATGTTACGAATCTCGAAACAAACTAAATCACCAATTTTTTGATGACAACCCACCATAACTATGTTTTTAATGATTTATATAACTTCTATATTCAAGGATGGACAACCTATCTTAAATGGTGGTAAGAATGATGATGTTTTTTCTGATAAGCCATAGGTACGACCATATAATCATGAAACCAAAAAATTGTACTTCCTTCCAATTTCTATCCATCAGTGCTATCCCCACCATTGAGTTTTGACCCAATAGAAACACGTTTATAATCAAATGTATGTTCCACTTTAACTATCTCCTCCAAATCAAGAACATAAAATAATGAAAATAAAACTACCACACCACCTTGATCTTCACAATCCATGTGCATTTTGACTATGACTAACATCAACAACCACTGATATAAAGCCTATTTTCCCACTTACCATACTATTTTTTTATTAATGAATATTACAACTAATTATCTTCACATTATTTATACATCAAGATAAAGTCTAACATCTAGAGATACTTCATCCATATTCATTGTCCCATGTTCAAATCCCTTTATGAGAAAATGTGTTTCAATATCATATAATCTTTAAAAACTATAAATTTATCTCTAAATAAGTAAAAAAGCTAATTCTTCAATGAATTGACTATGATAGCTAACTCTAAATCATTTTTTGGGAATTTACTCTCAAGAACCAGTAAATTATGTGATCCATAAGCAACAACATGATCACTTTTCATGAGAATACACCCCAAACATTATCTCATAGCATCATAATACATCAAACATACAAATATTGATTCAAGAAAAATAATGATTAGTAATGATGTAAGATGAACCAATTTCTCTTGAAAAGACCTAAAACATTCATCATTCCATTGAAAATGATCATTTTTACTTATCAATGATCTCAACATCGAAGATATTTATGAAAATTCAGGAACAAGGTATTGGTAATAACCAACAAATCCAAGGAAAATACATATCTCAAAGACATTGTTTGGCAGTTCCCAAGAGATAACATCCTATATTTTCTATGGATCCACCAAAAACCCCCTATCATATATAACATTCCCAATATAATGTAACTCTTGAATCCAACAATCAAATTTTGATAATTATTCATATATACATTGATCCCATTATATTCCCAACATTGTCACCAAGTGTTTCTCATGCTCATCCCATTTCCTTGAATACAACAATATTCCATCAACAAACACCACCACAAAAGAATCTAGATATTGATGAAATATTTGATTCATAAATTCCATAAATACCATGGTTTCACTAATAAGATTAAATGTAATTTTCACATATTCATAATGGCCATATCTATTCCGGAAAGTTTCCTTTAAAATATCATCTTTCTGAACCCACAAATGGTGATATCCCGATCACGAGTCAATTTTAGAGAACCATTTAGATCCCCTCAATTGATCAAATAGATCATCAATGTGTGTGCATGGATATGGATTCAATATCATAACTTGGTTAAGATTATGATAATCCAAACAAAACCATAGATTTCTATCCACCTTTTTGACAAACAGTACTATTTTTTCCCCTGAAGACATGCTTGGCTAAATGAACACTTTTATATACAACTTATCCAACTACACATTCAATTCCATTAATATTTTTTTGTATCATATGAGAAGAAGTATAGTAAATAAAAATAGTCCCTTAAATGAGATCAATTGAAAAATATACTTCAATTGTGGGTGGAAACCCTAAGAACCTTTCCATAAAAACATCATAGAAATGATAAAATATGGTTCAGAAACTAAAATTAATGATATTTTCCATTGATGAAAAATTAAACCCTACCAAATGGTATGAGATCGTTCCAACTGCTAGTTCCAAAATGCCCATTTCACCTGCCGTTAAATTCTAGTCTAAATTAAAATGATTCTCAACACCATCATCAGACATAATAGAACCCTTCAGGAATAAAATCGATGTGAGACAATAACATTATAAAAAAAATTGATACTAATGATTAAGTCATCTAAATCCATCTTAATCACAGAGAAATACTATATCAACTTGTCTCCATCTACAAATAAATAACATGATTTATATATAAATTCTTTACATTCCATTAGATTAAGAATAGTTTGAAGTTTCAAAATAGAAGGAACCATCGCAACATGAAAACACAATAAATCAACAAAAGGAAAAACATTAAATAAATGGGATTCAACCATATAAAACAAATCTTATATAAGTGTATACTTAAAAATAATTTTACACCTCACCATCAATGGTCCAGATTGATCATCTATAACAACATTAGCATCCCTATATAACATCGTACTCACTACTCTTTACTCTGCATTCCCTTGTTGTGATTACCCCATCAGAGGAGTAATGCAATTCCAGAAATCACTATTGCTAGTTAGTTCTATTGATGATAAGTATTTTACTTCCTTAATCTCATCAAACAATATGTAATTTGTGAAACATGATATATGTTTTTGAACACCCAACCTTGGAACACTAAGAATATATCACTAAATATTCCCCATTTAGTTTCAATGGTGGCATGCTCTTGGTGGTTTCGTACATTCTCGCTTCATATGATCAAAAGAACCACAATAGTACCATCCAGCTTTACTCTTGTTCCTTGGAGGAAGATTCACTGATCCATCCATCTAATTTTTATTTATTCCACTACCTTGGAAATATTTTTCCATCTTCCACTTATTCCGAGCATTACAGTCCCTACCATTTCCTATTAGTATTGACATGCTTCTTCTAGCCATATTTCATGAGATGTCTCATTCATCCACCATTTCCCTATTGTAAATATCAATATAATTATTTATAAAAATCATGATAACCTTTGATTGAATCCCATGCATTAGTACCAATTCCAAAATTCATCCCTTCATGGATGAAATTGAAATATCTTTGGGTGAAAGTTGGATTATGTTAATAAATATAGACATATATTTAGTCACTGAGAGGTACACATACTTCAACCTGAAAAATTATATCATTCTTGAAATTCTCAATGTATGAGGATAGAATTTTGTCCTTTAAAAATTATTAAAAATCCTTACATGCAATTACTTGATCTAATTTACCATGAAACTATAAATCCCACCATTTCTTTGAAATATCCTCTAACATATACATCACCAAATTTAATTTCATCTCATTTAGTCTGCTAAGGAAATCAAATATTAGATTCATCCCATTCAGACACACTATTTCCTTCTCTTGTTCCAAATCACCCTAAAAGACGGTTGGATTCTTATTTTTGAACTAAATGGAATGATCATTTTTCAATGGTTCATCCCTTGGCCACCCTATATTTATGACATTAAAAACCTAGTAAATAATATGAATCAACTATTGGTTCACCTATGGATGAGGTGAAACCATAATCTCAACAATACATTATGGTTGGTTTCCATGACACCTACTAGGTTCCATTTTCTATAGAAAAAAGAATTCCATAACTCACACTCTCTATAAACTAAAGGCGTAACAATTTTTAATTATTCCATATAAAAAATATCACAAAAAGGCATTCCAAAATTCCACACATTCCAATTTTAACCTCATTTTTTAAAATTTCACCATGATTTTGTAAATCAACCCATTTTCAATATATCCATATCATTCCTTTTCATAATATCACATTTTAAAATAATTATAACACTTTTCAATAATCATTATATGTGTAAAAAATAAAAAATCATTACTCAAAATGAAATATGCACTCTTATAGGGAAGTAATTTATAAAATTTATATCATTCTCCTCTCAGAGGATAAACCCATGACAACAAGATTACAACACCTATAAGTGTCTCCAAAACACTTATGTAACCAATTCCATTATAACCCGAAGTTCAACATAAATAGGTTAAATATGTATATTTATGTTCTAAATTTTATTTCATGAAGATCCTTGTTCTTTCTATCATACCAACTCAAATTCTAAACAGAGTTAATTTCAACACGCAGAGTGAAGACAAATATATATTCTCCCAAAATGAAAGACAGATCAGTCAAGACAGATACCATTTATAGGTCAACGAAAAAAAATTGAACCCACATGTAACAACCCTCCCATCCTCATTCACTATAATTAATACGGAAGTGATACTTGGCCTTAGCTAACTCCCCCATGATGCCAGTGGATGGAAATAAATGTCAAGGACATAAATACAATTGGGGGATAATTTACCCTTTCAAGATAATAACAAGAACAGCCGCACACACCATAACCAAAACCACTCTATGATGCATGACAAAAATTAAATACATTTCAATATAATACCAAATGATATCAAAACCAAAATATCCCAGATTACTAAAGTAGAATACAACCAAAAATAAAGTACAAAGTGGAAGAAAGATTCCAAAAAATATGAAAGACCCCAAAGAAATAGACTCCACAACTCCCAAAATCCTCCAAGATCCAACTCCACAATAGATTTCAATGTATTACAATGCATCACAAATAAATGAGATAAATTTCCTATACCTTTTGTCTCATTAAATGATATATACAGAAGAACCAATGTGTTGATGCAAAGGAAGAGTTATGAAACTCAGTAAGATTTCCCCAATTGAATTCCCTACTCATGCCACTATGCTAGTTCAAGGTAGCACATTTATATATAAATTTTTTTAAAATAGTTCAATTTAGAATATAAAATAATTTCCATAACAAACCAGTTCTCAAGGAAGGAAACCAAAAAAATATTTAATCCAATTTAGAGTTCTTTTTGGAATACCCCTTCCATGATTCACTCACACACACACATGCATGAATACAATAGTGATAGTTTCACACTCTTGAGTGGTATCTCTTCCATTCACTAAGTCATCACTATGTGAGAAATCTCTATGTTTTAAAATAGCACACGCCCCTTATCCAGGGTCATATCCTTTGTACCCCAATGGGTGCATATAGCGACTTTATCCTTTTACACATAAAATTACTTGACTTTATGCATAAATTAAACATTAAATTACAATCCAAGGATTGTAAATTCTAGTGTATTGGAAGACTAGGTACTAAAAAATTCAAACATGTGACTAAGAAAAAAATTAATTTTTTAATCTTCACATAGAGCACCTCACTTCCATTGTTCTCATACATCTTCAGAGGATAAACTGAGGAAAACATGGACAATGGGAGGAGCTAAAAATCACAGTAAAGGAATAAAAATAATAATAAATATTGAGCACATGGTTTAGAAGGCATGACACAATGATATAAACAAACATAGAAAATATGGAATAATAACATGTAAACAATGGATCATATAAAAATGGAGTCATAGTAATGTGGAAGAAACATAAATAAGTAATTTAGCATTATAAAAGGATCATTATACATATAGTACCCTATGTCAAGGTTTACCACCAAGACTGTTACACATGGTAGCACGAGTTAGGGCTAGCCGCCAAGATTGTTGCACAAAACATCTCATGAGACTCAAATTTAACCAATGAATTGGAGTTATATCTGGTTTCACCCATCTTAAAAAGTGTATTAATATTTTTCCCCATAAATAATCATACATCATTAATCATACATAAACATAAGGGTACCCATAGAAGTAAATGGGTATCATAATCATGGCATAAAGCATAATAAATGGGTGTAGCATACAAGTGTCCATCAAAGAAATGAATTAAAACATAAATGGAAATTAAAAATTGAAATGGGAATATTTCATGGTAATTTATTTCAAACAGAAGTGATAACATGTAAGAAGAGTATTTAATAAATTTTATCATTAAAACATTTTGGTGTGGTTTTAAGGAAAATACTAACGATCCTTTAAAATGGAAAAAATAATAAAATTTTATACAAAACCATGAGTTAAAAAATATGGTTTTCATAATATAAATACTTATTTTATAAGAACAATTGTGTATTAATATATATTAATGTTCTAACTTCAAATTGGGTATGACTTCGTGAAGTTCCCTTAAAACGAGTTTTTTATCGGGAAGAATTGAGAAGAGAACGACATAAAAATATGTATATACCTGGAAGAGAACGATGAATGGAACTTGAAAAATAATTTTGGATAATTTACACATCATTTATAATATGTACATAAAAATAACATATAACTTCATTTGGGTAAAAAGTCATATAGAGCAACCCAAAAAAATAATGGAGGTTTGGGTAGAATCCCTTAACATAAGATTGATGATGTCCTTCACTTGATCTTAATGTCCTAGATAACAAAATTAAATTCATTAATTAGAATTTATATAACCCATTATTCATGATATTTATTTAGAATAGCCTAATTAAGTTCATTCATGACCATTTTTATGGGTTAAGATATTCAATTTCATTGTTTGGGGGTATTTGTTTCCTTGGATTTCAGGATTGGATTACTAGTATACATGTGACGATAAACATGTAAGATGATAATAGTTTTACAGAATTGGATTATTATCTTATTATTTAACATCCATAATATTACATGGTTATAAAATTAATTTTTTATATTTTGAGGTATGATGAATCGTTATATAAAACATTTATGATATTCATTTTGGTTTATTGGAGGTTTTTATCACAACAGAAACCTTTTAAATTATAAATTAATATCATGTCTAAATATATTACAGAACCTCAAATAATATATAATACATATTTTATATTCTGGTTCAGCAATAAAAAAAATTCATGACCAAAATTGAATATGGAAAAAGTAATAGAAAACCCGTCGTCCTGGAATGTGATAAATTAACACATCTCAGATGGGGTTTTCATTTCTTGTATAAAAGGAGAGGAAAGGATATTTGATGATGAATTATTATATTACCATAATATAATAAAATTAAATATAAGTTATTGGATTTATAATAACATTTGTATTAAAAGAGGTGACAAAAGAAAAAGAAAGAAAGAAATATGAAAGAAAACAAAAGAAAATAAAAGAGGGATTCAACTCTTGAATTTATCTACCATGGGAGACTCTTTAGGGGAGAAGATTATATCATTTGAAGAGTCCAAGGGATATTAACATGGAGAGGATCTTGGGAGGTTATTTTATAAGAATTTAGACAAGACACAATGCTTGAGAGGAGTGAAGAGAATAGATAAAGAGGGGTGGTATTTAAAGCGGAGAGGAGTGGTTTCCCATTATCACTAGTGAAGAAAACGTTTTTTATGGTGGTTATTTTTTATTTTTAATGTCGGGTTTTTGCCGACGTTAGTACAGGAGATTTTATAAAAATATTTTTTTACATTGGTAATTTTACAACTGACGAAAAAACACAAATCCGAAGCATTTTTCACGCTGGTTGATAATAACATGACGTGTAAAATGCTTTGGGGGAGTGCTTTATTATGTCAGTTCTTTAATAACTGACATGATATAAACCCTTTGACATTAGTAATTATATAAATGATGTCTTAAATCACTCTTTCAAAGCATTTATCATATCGGTTACTGTTATAACCGATGTGATAAACCAATCTTCCAAGCGGTTTTCAACATCGGTTATATAATAACCAGCGTAAAAACATATCTACAACGTCGGTTATTTCATGACCAAAGTCAAAGACTATCCATTTAAATTTATTACATCAGTTATGAAATAACCAATGTAAAAATGATTTCTGATGAACTTATTACGTCGGTTTCCAAATAACTGACGTTATAACAAATACCAATGCATTTTTTACGTCAGTTATTTAATAACCGATGTGATATAAACCCTTTCATGTCGTTTATTATATAACCAACGTCATAAAGAACTCTTCTAAGGCATTTATCACATCCGTTATAAAAATAACTGATGTGATAAACATGTCTAACAAGTGGTTTTTGACGTCCTTTATATAATATCCAACTTAAAAAACTTATCTACGATGTCGGTTATAAAATAACCGACGTAAAATACAATCCATTTCACTATATTCCATCGGTTATAAAATAACCGATGTAAAAACAATTTACCATGAAGTTATTATGTTAGTTTCCAAATAATCGACGTTATAACAAATACCAATGCATTTTGTAAGTCGTTTATGAAATAAACAATGTAAAATACAATTTTTTTTAAAACCGAACCACTTCTATGCCCAGCCAAATCATTTGAAACAGAGAAAAATCATACAAAAAACATACCAGAACCCCCCCCCCCCCACACCCCTGGACAAACCCACACCCATGTACAACCCCCACCCCCTGGACATCCCCCCACACCCATGGACATCACCACCACCCCCTGGACAGCCCCCCACACCCCTGTACAACCCCCCCTCCTTTATACCCCTCCCCCCCTGGATAGCACTCCCACACCCCTGGACATCCCTCCCACACCCTTGAAACTGACCAAAAAGATACCAAAAATAGACCAGAACCCCCTCACTCCACTAGACAGCCCCCACCAGACCCCTGGACACCCCCCCACAACCCTGTACTGCCCCCACCCCTTGGAGAGCCTCCAACCCCCTGGAAAACCCCCCACCGTCCTCGACACCCCCCCATAACCCTAGAGTACCCCACCACCCCCTAGAAAGCCCCCCACACCCCTGGACAACCCCACCCTCCCCGACACCCCACATACCCCTGGACTGCCCCACCCCCGGGAATACCCCCCACCCCACACCCATGTACATCCCCACCACCCCTTGGACAGCCCCCCACACCCCTGGACAACCCCCCCCCCCTCCTGTATACCCCCAACCCCTAGACAACACTCTCACACCCCTGGAAAGCCCTCCCACAACCCTGAAACTGACCAAAAAGTTACCAAAAACAAACCAGAGCCCCCTCACCCCACTGGATAGCCCCCACCACACCCCTGGACACCCCCACACCCCTGAACTACCCCAACTCCCTGGACAACACCCAACACCCCCAGACAACCCCCACCCTCCTGAACGCCTACCCACACCCATAGACTGCCCCACCACCATCCTAGACAGCCCCCACACCCTTGTACAACCCCCACCCTCTTAGACACCCCCACTTTTCTGGACTACCCCTCCACCGAGATTTCCCCCCACCCTCCTGGACACCCCCCACACCCCTGGACACCCCCACACCCCTAGACTGCCTCTCCCTAGATAGCCCCGACACCCCAAGAGAACCCCCCCCCCACCTCCTAGAAACCCCCAACAATCCTGGACTTCCCCCACCCCCAGGACTGCCTCCCATCCTCCTCGACACCCCCCACACCCCTGGACTACCCCCACCCCCTGGACAGCCCCCACACCCCTAGACACCACCACCCTCCTGGACACCCCCCACACCCCTGGACTCCCCCCCCCACACCCTGGACTACCCCCACACTTCTAGAAACCCCCTAGACATCCCCCCACACCCCTGGACTACCCACACACCCCTGGACAACCCCCACCCTTCTTGACACCCCCACCCTATTGGACACCCCCTTGGACGGCCCCCACCCCCTGGACAACCCCCACACCCTGGACACCCCCTGGACATCCCCCACTCACCTAGACATCCCCCACCCTCTTGTATACCCCCGACCCTGGACAGCCCTCCCACACCCCTGAAACTAACCAAAAAAGATACCAAAAACAGACCAAAACCCCCCCCACCCCACTGGATAGCCCCCACGACACCCCTGGACCCCCCCCCCACACCCCTGGACTATCCCACCCCCTGGACAGCCCCCCACACCCCTAGAAAACCCCCACCCTCCTGGACCCCCCCCCCCCACTCCTCTAGACTTCCCCCACCCCCGGGACTACCCCGGCCCTCCTAGACCCCCCCACCCCACCCCTGGACACCCCCACACCCCAGGACTGCCCCCACCCCCTGGACACCCCCCCCCCCCACACCCCTGGACAACCCCCCACCCTTCTGGACACCACCCACACCCCTGGACTGCCCCCAACCCCAGGACTACCTCCCACCCTCCTGGACACCCCCACACCCCTGGACTGCCCCGACCCCCTGGACATCCCCCCACACCCCTGGACAACCCCCACCTTCCAGGATACCCCCACACCCCTAGACTGACCCCCACCCCCTGGACTGCCCCACCCTTCTGGACACCCCATGGACATCACCCCACACCACTGGACTGCCCCCCCCCCCCCCCCACACCCCTGGACAACCCCCCCCCCCCCCACCCTCTTGGACACCCCCACCCCTAGACTGCCTCCCCTGCCAGGGATTTCCCCCCACACCCTTGGACACCCCTGGACATCCCCAGACTCGCCTAGACATCCCTCCCACCCTCCTAGAGACCCTCCCACCTCACTTGACATCCCTCACCACACCCCTGGACACCCCCCCCACCCCTAGACTGCCCCCACCACCTGGACAGCCACTGGACAGCTGGTGTTAGGAGAGGAGGTGCATCCATCCCTCGGGGGGAACGCCACTGGAAGCTAATCATCACTCCCACATTCAAAGCATGAGCTCTCAAAATGTTTCACATGTGGGAGTGATGAGTACCTTCAAGCGGCGTTCAGCCCATCGAGGCATGGTGGCACCTCTTCTCCCACACCCCTGGCCAGCCCCCCCCCCCCCCCCCCATCCTCATGGAAATCCTGGACCCCCCCCCCACCCCACCGGACAACCCTCCCACAACCCTGGAAACCCCCATCACCCCACAGGACATCCCCACACCCCTGGACACGCCCTAGACAACCCCCCACTCCCCTAGACAGCCCTTCCACTCTCCTAGAAAAGTTCCAACCCCTTTGGACTTCCCCCCACTCTCATGGACACCCAGGATACCCCCCCCCACCCCTCCATACATCCCTCATACACCCCTAGATACCCCTACCCCATTGAACCCCCTCCCCCCACACACTTGGAACCCCTCCCCCCCAAGACCAGAATCCATATGAAAAAAACCATCATAAGTAAACCAAAACAAGAAGTAGATCAAAATTAAACATTCACATATATAACATTCAAAACATAAAATGTCAGTTTAAAGAAACTAAATCCAACCTAAAAGAATACCAAATACACAATTACAATGACAATATTCAAAATTACATTTTACACTACAAACAACTAAAATTCAATCAAACCTATAAAATAACTTGACAATTCCACTTGTAAGTGTTTGATGCCTTGAGAAATATAGGGTTGAGGGTAATAAAATACCTACAAATTACAAGGATAGTAGTTAACGTGTATAATGAATAAATCAAATGAAATATTATGGTAAAGTATAAAAATAAAACTTACCAGGTCAAAGTTCACAATTTTCCCAGTTGTTATTATTTCATACATAAATCTTAACATATAATATCTTCATTCGATGACGCCTTGTGGTTCATGAAAATTCAGTTTGAATGATTTTAAATTCAATTTATTATTTTTGTGTAATAAATCAAAAAGAACAAATTATAAATGGATATTTACCTTTACATTTACATATTTGATATTCACACTCCTTTTCTTTGTGTTTTTTCAAAAGTAGACCCATCCCCTGTTAGAAAATAATACGAATGGGATAAATTTAAATTTCATTATAATATATAAAACTATTCCGAAATTGAAACTTACTTTTCCAAAATTTTATTAAATCCTTCATACACATCACCATGGAAAGAGCATATCCAATAAAGTGTCTTCTCCCTTGGGAAAAAAACCACTTACATCCAATGATCACTGATAAAAGAAAATTAAATTTTAGTGGTTTTTTATGTAAAAAGACAATGAAATCTTCGAGAGAGATGTGTTTCATACCTCTCACAAAAATTCATCATCCAACATTGTGTGACTATATTATGTTCTAGTATTTCAACAATATAAATCATTCTTTTTTCCTCATCCAATGCACATGCTTCAGGGGAAATCAAATGTGGGTCTATGAACCCATATACATCTATCCTCTCATTCTTCTCAAAAATTTTATAACGATACCTAATACAAAACATACATAATTATACATTTTTAATAAATATAACGTAGGGAAAAGGTGTAAAAACATACATGGAAAACATTTTCACCACGTTGATGCCCAAATTATATCCAGTAACATGCTCCATGATATCAGCTTTTATAATCCCCACATTTATTGCATGTCCACAAACATGAGCTTTCATTGGAAACTCATAATAATCAACCAAAAAATTTTAATATCTTGACCATATTCTAAAACTACTAGAATCTGTATCTGATGTCATAGCCATTTGTCTTTGTTGTTGTCTATACATTATTTCTTTACCTTTGAATTATTCCTGTGAAAATAAATAGAAAAATATATTAGTTTTCAAATGATAAAACAACTTTAATAAAAAATAAAATATAATATATAACATACATACCTCTATGGTAATGAGTAAAAGAATTTTGGATGGCCAAATTAAAAAATTGCCAATACTATGTCCAACTGTCGTCACCTCATTTGTAGGTAATGGTAATCGAGCTGATCTATCTATAATATCCTGTACAGTGACTCTTTGATTCTCTACCTCTAATAGTTTATGATGAAATATATCTCCTATACAATATACCAACCCAAATGCAACTATATGGTGTTGAGTGTCAAAAACATAAAACTCGTAATAAGTAGGAAGCAGCGGTGGAGGAGTAGAATGAAAAATGAGGTTTGCAGGGCTGAGGAGTAAGAGCTACTGGTGGAAGTGGAGGATAAGTAATGGGGTCTACAAGGGGAGGTAGTGGAGTGGGAGATACTAGCGGAGGTGGAGGATAAATAATGGGGTCTGCAAGAGGAGGTGGAGGAGTGGGAGCTGCAGTCTGAACTTTTCTTTTCTTGTCTGCAAATATAGGCTCTACCGAAGCTCTAATATTTTCCTCCATCGTCGCATTAATATTATGAACTTCAGCCTCCAAGGATTATATTTTTTTAATAAACACCCTAAACGTAAGTAGTTGAAGAACATGGAAACACTTTTCTTCCTGATACACCTGCCGGATATCCTCGCACATGACCAGGATTTTAGGGCTTTCCCAATGTTGTAGATAAAATAACTTGCCTCCCAACAGCTGTAAATACCCCCTATGAGCTCAGCTCCTCAAGAGAATCATGTATTAAATAATTTAACATTTCTATATTGATTGAAATTATTTGAATAAAATAGTTAACTTAAATAAATAAAATACATATCTTACAATCCTCTCACCTATGATTCTCGAATCTTCTGAAAGATATTTCAATTTTTTGTCCATCTGATCTCTCTTCCATTTTTCATTTCTAGATGGAGGGGATGGAGGGGCCACCTCTCAAGAGCTTAAAGGCTCAGATCTTTTTTTATAATTTTACCACCATCATTTGTTCTTCAAATAATTTATACCCTCCCAGAGATAAAATATGAGGGTATACATTTTTAGATTGGATCTCCTAATGAGATTTCCTTGTATGCTATAAATTAAGAATAAGAAATCATTAACAAAATTGTAATAAGATCATTTAAATAAGAAATCTTATAAAAGTTTACATTGACCTTACCAAAAATGAGTCTTTTCTTCTACTTTCAACAAACTGTATCCATGTGTATTCATCTATGAAAGGATATATACGACATGGATTATCATGACTCCTATGACCAAAAATGAAATCATATGTGAGGGTTGATATGAAATCCCTCTATCTCCTGACAGCCATTGATAAGAATTTCTTCTTGACTCCTCTAGTGTCAGGAATATCAAAATTCATCTAATAAAGAAGTGGTTAAAAATATTATATATACTAGAAACATTTAAATTATAGGAAAACAATAGTAAAAAATAGTAACAAAGTTGTCTCCCAAAACTGAGATATTATCGCTTTGTCCACACTTCTCCAGTCGTCACACAAAATGATTAATTTTATCTTACCCTGAGTTGATAAAAAACTCTTAAAATATTTTTCATTTGGACCTCTAGGAATATCATCCTCATCAAACTCATCGAGTATCCTCTGATCCTGCATACGAGCAAGTTATAATTTTGGCAAATGTCTACACCCACATTTACGAACTCTTGAACACTTTGTGGTAATGTGACCACATGAGGAAGAATGGGGAACATCAAGAGGAGCATGTGAATGTTCCTCTCCAGAGGTATGACCAACATCCTCATCTCCAGAATCATGTGGTTGATCAAATGATTTATCTTCCATTATCCTTCAAATCAAAAAAACAAACATTAGTTCACAAATATACAAATTCAAATATTGTAATACTACTATAATCAGAAAATTGAAAATTGTACTAAATTATGTAACAGTAAACATGGTTAATATGGTAAGAATGTTAAAAAATGGTAAAGGTGGTCAAGATGGTCAAGATGGTAAACTTGGTAAACCTGGTAAACATGGTAAACGTGGTAATGTAATTGTCACTAAAAAAATAATAGATATATAATTTATGTAATGGTAAACATGATTAAGTAAACTAAACAAAATTAAAATCTGGTAAATCTGGTAAACATGATAAACATGGTAGAGTAATTATCACTAAATAGAAACAATATATATATATATTTATATAATTAATGGAATGGTAAACATGATAAAGTAAACAAAAAATCAAAACAAAGAAAAACTTATACTTATTTTGTTTTAAAACATGTTTTCCTAAATAAAAAACATACAATATCTACCATTTTATGAAAATAATAAATGTAAACAAGAAATAAACAAATGTTACCTATAAATTTAAGAATGTAAAAATGAATTGTTTTCCCAAATTCCTTCATCAGGATCGTTCCTTATGGCACAGACCATATCTTCAACATGCTCATCATTATGTTCTGAAAATATTTCCATGGAAGTAGGGATCTCATATAAATCAGCATCTTCATCAAGTTCATCATCACGAACATATTGTTTTTTCCCTTATAAAACAACAGCCCAATGCATATCTGATTGATCTACTATATAGATTTTTTTTCATGCGTTTCTGTTATAAAAGAATCAGTTGTATCTTCCAATCTTTTCAGATTAACAACCGTCATTCAAAATTCATCGTGTCTGTCGCTGTTGTTACTGATAAACCATTTATAGTTAAGAACAAGAACATTAATTTTAAAGTAATCCACCACCCATATTCCTTCAATCACTCCGTAATATGCACTTGATATAGAAATTGGGTTTTTCTCCTTAGCACTCGAAAAATGAATTGCTTTTGAAAACACCAATACACCACTATTCTAAACTTCACTTCTATTGTAATGAGCTTTTGTATGAAATGTATAGCCATTAATGTCATAACTGGACCGTGTTATCACATTAAAACATAGACCACCCACTATCCATTTTAATGTCTCTGATACATCTGAACTCCAAGAAAGGTCTTTTTAAACCATGACAAAAAGGTTTTTTTGTGGTAATTCAAAATCCACATTTATTTCTTCTTTGGATGACATTATTTCAACTCAATAATATGCAATGTGATATACGGTTGAGAGTCAGCTATGTTATTTAAGATATAGGATTCTAACTTCTTCGTCTATTCTGCTAACAACGATTTGACTTTCAATCCATGAATCCACTTTCCCTCATTATTAACTTGTTCATGGTGAGATGGAGGCAAACCTTTGTGATGCGCCATAGCCAAGTGGCTCTTACAAAACTCTACAACCTCCTTAGAAATATACTTTTCAATAATAGAGCCTTCAGGTCTATATGGATTCTTAACATACCACTTCTATATTTTTGTTTACCTTCCAAAAGGATACATCCAATGAAGATATACATGTCCACAAAGCTTTGTTTCACAAACCAGGTGAATCATTAAATGAACCATTATATCAAAAACATTTGGAGGAAAATACATTTCCAATTGACACAGTATTCAAATTTCATCCTTTTTGAAAATGTTTAAAGCATTCAAATCAGTCACCTTATTACAAATTGAAATGAAAAAATAACACAACTTTATTATAGTCTTTCTGACATGGATGGTCAATATTCCACGGAATAAAACTAGTAGACGTTGTTTCATCATGATGTGACAATCATGATATTTCATACCTATCAACTTCATGTCCTTCAATGAGATAAAAAATTTTACATTTGAAGAATAACCTTGAGGAACTTTGATATCACGAAGACACTGACAAAAGCTAATTTTCTACCTCTTCGATAATGTATGACAAGCCGGGGGAAGAAATGTTCGTCTTCCATTAGGAGTGGGACCTAACACCGAACGTATTCCCATTGATAGTAAGTCTAATCTTGCATTCAACCCATCTTTTTTCTTTCATTTAATATCTAAAAATTTTCCAATAAAGCCATCAAAGATATTATTCTCCAAGTTCATAACATCAATATTATGTTTAACTTCATTATATCTCTAATTTGGTAACTCAAAAAATATTTACCTTTTCTTCCAAATATGTCGATCATTACTAGATTTTTGGGTCTTTTTCAATGTCACGTCAAGGTTTTCACCCTCTCAAAATACAGATCAAAGGATAAAGGTTTTGGAGTAATATAAAATTATTGTGACCCATTTAATTCATTTTTTAATCTTCTAGAAGAGTGATCCATAGGCAAAAAATTTTGATAACCTATGTACACTATTTTCCTCCCATGATGCAATTGACAATATGACATCTGTTGTTCGCAAATTGGACCTTCTTTATGCCCATTAACACTATATCTAGAAAAATTTCCATATGCTGGGAAGTCATTTACAGTGAACAAAAGCACTACATGCAGTTGAAAATATTCCATTTTATAATAATCATTCACCCTAATACCATCCTCCCATAAAATTTTAAAATCATCAATCAGCGGTGACCATAAAACATCAATATCATTATCGGGTTACTTCGGACTAGAGATCATTATACGCAACATGACATATTTTCACTTCATAAAAACATCAGGAGAGAGGTTATAAATTTCCAATAAAACAGGCCATGATCTATGTGTGCTACTGAGGGTTCGTTATGGATTAATTCCATCTGTGCAAAACCCGAGTCTGCTATTTCTAATTTCATTTCAAAATGTGGTATAATGCTCATCAATTTTTTTCCATTGTAGAAAATCAACTGGATGATGTATTTTTCCATCACATAACTGCTCATCAGCATGACATCTTAACCTTTTTGAATCATGTGAATTAGAAAATAAACATTTGAAATGATGAATTGTAGTAAGATACCAAAATACCTTTGTAGGGATCTTTGTAATCTCTACACCAGCCTGTGATTTTTCTTTCACCTTATAACGTGATGTCCCACATTTAGGACACTCTAACATAAATTCATATTCCTTCCTATATATCATACATTCATTTGGATAGGCATGTATGTTCTTTTATCCCAATCCCACCGGGAATAATAATTTCATGGCCTTTTAATGTGAATCTGGAAGATCGTTAACCTTTGAAAGCATGTCTTTTATCAATTGTAGCAAATTTGTAAACCTTCTGTCACTCCATCCATGTTTCACCTTCAGGTTAATCAATCTTAACACCACCGACAAAATTGTGAAATCTGTACAACTGAGAAATAATGGTTTTTCAGCATCACCATATAGACGTGCAACTGTCGGTTCTATCTCAATTTATTCTCCTGCAATATTGAGCATCATTTCTTCAATTCCATTGGAGTCACCATCTTGCGAATAATCATAATCAGTGACATTCCTTTCAATTTTACCATGCCAAATCCAAGGGTTGTAACTTGGATTAAAACCATAAAAAACATATGATCTTTTATTTCTCTACTTTTCAACTTCTTCATATTCAAACATTTCATGCATGGACAGAAAAAAATGTCACTACTTGGTTCATTTCGTTTAGCAAATTCGAAAAAGGAATTAACACCTTCCTCATATTCATTGCTCATTCGATGTGTCATACTCCAAATTGGACTCAATATTACTTATAAGAAATATCAAAATTATACATCTTTTTAATATAATACAAATATATGTTTATATGGAAAACATCATTATTTGAATGTAAAAAAATTTAGATTTATAAAAAAATTCTATGCGTATTTTAAAAAAATTCTTGAATATGATTTAAAAAATAAAATATAGTTAGATATAACAATTTTAAATTCATCTTGGATCCTTCCTTCTTAAGGTTCACAAAGAATACATCCTGCTGAAACTGGATACCAAATTCACCCTTTCATAAAAAATAAATATGAAGTATAAATATTAAAATATGTATACATTCACTATTGAAAATAACACAGATCTTAATGAATTGAAACCTCTGGAAAACCCCCCACCCATATGGACATCCCCCACCCCCTGGACACCACCCCCACCCCTGGACATCACCCCCACCCCCTTGGATAGCACCCCCAACCCTGGACACCCCTACCCCCTTGTACAACACCCCACCCCCTTGTACACCACCCCCACCACCTTGTACACCACCCCCCCCCCCCACCTTGGACACCACCCCACCCCCTTAGACACCCATGGACACCACCACCCCTTGGATATCCCCCCCACCCCTCTGGATAGCCCCACACCCCCTAGATAGCCCCGACCCTTCTAGAAAACCCCCACCCCCTTGGACACCCCCACCCCTCCTGGACCCCCCTACCCCTTTGGACACCCCCCCCCTCAACCCCCTGGACACCCCCACCCCCTTGGACACCACCCCAACCCCCTTGGACACCCCCTGAACACCACAACTCCCTTGGACAGCCCCCCCACCCCTCTGGATAGCCCCCCACCCCTGGATAGCCCCCACCCCACTAGACAGACCCCCATCCCCGTGGACACCCCCACCCCTCCTAATAACCAAATAACACATTGATTACTACTAAACCGTCAATTTAAAAATGACCATACATCACTAATAATAGAAGGAATGGAGGAGAAGAACAAGTGGATGAAGAAGAAAAAAAATAATAAAGGAAGAAGAACATGGAATAAGTAACTTATTTAAGGAAATTCCATGGAATCCAAGAAAACCATGGGGCCTCCAATGGTTGATAGAAAATTGGAGTAAAGACTAGTAAATTATAACCTAATATCCATTAAATAATACATTCATCATATCATAATCTCCCAAACCAAGATGCAATAGTCAATCCCAACTAACACATATCCCCCAACCACTTGGAAACCACCCCCACCCCCTTGGACACCCCCTGGACACCACCACCCCCTTGGACAGCCCCCCACCCCTCTAAACAACCCCCCACCCCTAGACAGCCCCCACACCTCTAGACACCCCCACCCCCTTGGACACCCCACCCCTCTTGGACATCATCCCCCACCTCCTACCCCCTTGGACACCCCCCTGGACACCCCCAACCCTCTGGGCAGCCCCTCAAACCCTTTGGATAGCCCCCACCCCCTGGACACGACCCCCCCTTGAAATCCCACACACCCCCTTGTACACCCCTCGACCCCCTTAGACAATCCCCACACCCCCTAGACACCACCCCACCCCCTTTGACACCCTCTGGACACCCCTACCCAACTGGATAGCCCACCCAAACCCCCTGGACACCCCCCACACCCCTGGACTTCCCCCACCCCCTGGACACCACCCCCATCCCCTTTAACATCCCCCACACCCCCTTAGACACCCCAACCCCCTTGGACAGCCCCCGTACCCCATGGACCCCACCTACACCCCCTTTGAGACACCTTGGACACCCCCACCCAAATGGATAGCCCAACCAACCCCTTGGACACCCCCACCACACCCCTGGACTGCCCCACCCCCTTGGACACCCCCCCCCCCCGACATCCCTCCACCCCCTTAGAAAACCCCAACCCCCTTGGACAGCCCACGCACCCCCTGGACACCACCACCACCCCCTTTGACGCCCCCTGGACACCCCTACCCAACTGGACATCCCACCCAAACCCCCTAGACACCCCACCCACTTGCACAACCCCCCCCACCCCTTGGAATCCTCCTGTATGCACACACACACATGATAGAACACACAAAAATCGTAAAATTTCATGAAATAACTTCCATAGGTTTATTTTACCAGAAAAATAATTTATCTTGGTATAGATGAACACTATGAATATAACCATTATTGCATTAACAATGAAAAATAACATCTCAACATATTAATTTAGGGAAGCGTGGGAAAAAACTGAAAAGGAGTCTTGTGAGGCTTACTTGAGTGTTGTGAGTCAACCTGATAGATCTGATAATAATAAATATAAATAATGATGATGGGAAAACAAGACAGGAGGGAACAAATTCGAAAAATCAATTCTAGGTTTTCCGTATGAGAGAGACGATTCGCAGGTCGCCCGATCGAAGAAAACACAGAATGACTGAATACGGGGTGCGATAAATCATTTAAAAGATTTATCACATTGGTTATTTAATAACCTTTATAATAAACTATTTCTTTAATGTTTATAACGTCAGTTATTTAATAACCGATGTATAAAACTATTTATCACGTCAGAAATTTCATAACCGACGTGATATATGTCGCTTTATACCGACGTGATAAATTGCTGAGACTGGCTTTCTCACATCGGATTTTTTATAACTGGCATGGTAAAGCACTGAAATTTTATTTATCATGTTTCTTTTAGAATTACCGACATGATAATGCACGGATATTTCTTTTATCACATGGGTTATTTTATAAATGACGCGATAAAGCGTGCTAGATTTTATTTTCATGTCGATTATATAATAACCGATGTAAAAAATCTAATCTTCGTTTATTTTACGTTAGTTATATAATAACCAACATAAAATATGGATCTTGATCGATATATCACATCAGTTATAAAATTAACAACGTGATATGTTGATCATTACAGCTTTGCACGTCTTTTATATAGAACCGACATGAAAACTACTGACATGTTAAACATTTTTTCCACAAGTGTATTTAATTCCATAGATTCTTATTTTTCTCAAGACTATGAATTGTATTTATTAGTGTGAAAAAAATAGAAAATATAGCATGTAATTTTGAACCAATGGCCTTTTAAATCATCCATGACTCAAATAAGATGCCAAAATTCATTCATTTAGTATTTAACGTAAATTATCGTATCTTACTATTCTCAAAAAATTCAAGTATTTTAGAAAAACCCAAAAAATATCTGTACCCATTTTTAAACATGTAGAATCAAATAATGAACTCCATATTTCAAAAATAAATTCATAAATATGATAAATTTAATATTTATCTAAAATCATAATTTACATGAAAAATACAAATATTTATATTAAAATTTCTTGTCTAACACTTTGAAAAATTAACTAACGTCTATTAAAATTATTTTATAATTACAAGTGATAAAAAAATTATTTATGAATACATTTTGTGAAAATAAATTTTCTTTTAAATTATTAAATTAATCATATAATTGCAATTAATTGTACTTGAATGGAAAAAATAAGAACACATAGTTAATAATTTTTAAAATATTTATTTACTTATACAGTGATATAATTATACATTATTATCATTTATAAGAGGGATAATGTTTTTTATGATTTCATTGGTGAGGTTACTATTACATTTTCCAATTTTCTGTCCATTTGGGTCACATTACTATTTCAATGGTCAAGTTACTATTTCATCGATATATGTTCCTTAACATCAATAGATACCCTTTTATTACACTCATTCCTTATTAACAAGGTTTTCATTTGTGTAATATAATTAATCTTATATGATGGTAATTTAAGACATAATTATAACAAGATAAATTCATTGATAAAACACTGGGTTGTTACATTCAATCCCCCTTAATAAATTCCTCCCTCCAAATTTCATTTTACATTCTAAGCCGTAAAAAGGTGTGGGTAATTTTCCTTCCTTCATTCCTCCAGTTCCCATGTTACCTCTTCATACATATGGTTCTTCCAATGTACTTTGACTCAGAGAGTAGTCTTATTACATAGAATGTTATCTTTATGATCCAGGATCCACATTGGCTGCTCCTCTTAAGAAATATCATTCTCCAACTATGTCACCTATAATGACAATACATGTGAAGGATCTGGAATGTACTTCGTTAATTTGGATACATGGAATAATTTTGTACTTTAGACATGGTAGGTGGAAGTTCTAGTTATTAGGTCATAGCTCTAACATGATAAAGGATCTTTAAGTAGCTGATGTACCTTGGACTTAGAATTCCTTTCTTTCCAAATATCATGACCATCTTCCATGGAGATACGTAAAGTAATACCATGTCCCCAACATTGAACTCAAGGTCTCGTTGACGATTGTCTGTATAACTCTTTGGTCGACATTGTTCTTCCTTCATGGGATTATGAATGGTTTTAACCTTCTCCACCATTTCTTAACCATTTCTGGGCCTAGCAACTTATGCTCACTAACATCATCCCATGGTGTTCTACACCTTTCCTATAAAGGGAATCATAAGGTTCCATTCGGATGATGTAGTTGAAACTATTATTGTAATAAAATTAGACTAGTGGAATATGTTTTCCCCATCCTCCGTTGAAGTCCATATAATACGCTCTCAAAATATCAATGAGTTTTTGGATTGTTCAGTCATATTGGAAATCAGTTTAAGGATGATAGGTCACATTGAAGTTTAACTCAGTGTGTAGATCATGTAAGAGGATTTTCTAGAACTTCGAGTTGAATCTTGGATCTCAATCAAATATAATAGATATTGGTACTCTAGGAAGACTTATAACCTCTTTGAGATATATCCATTAATGTTGATCCAATGATATGTCCTCTTGAATTTTGATAAACTATGTTTTCTTTGTAAGACGATCTATACTGACCCATATAGCATTGTTTCCTCTGAATTTCCTTTGAAGTACACTGACAGAGTCCATGGTAATGTTCTCCCGCTTTCATGTTGGTATGGGTAGTGGTTGAAACTCCCATTATACTATTTTCATTCAGCCTACATTTTTTGACGTACCATACACTTTTATGTATACTCAGTGATCTCCTTCTTCATATTGTCATGCCAAAAGTTATCATGGTGATCTTGAATCCTCATTATGATCCCTAGTTGAATAGAGAAAGTTGAGATTTGTGAGTTATTCAAAATATCCATCTTTATCTATGTATTGTATGGTATACATAATCATTACCTAAATCATAAAACATCTTCTTCATAAATCGCGAACTCACCATTTTCTAAATTTTCACATCATTTCTTTCATCATCCGTTATTTTCCCCATGAGGTATAGTTTATAAATCCTTTAAGAAAGGATTGATGATGTTACTCACTTATTTATTACAATGTCCATCCTTTACAAATATAAGAAGATTGGATCCTTTTCAATTCTCATAATTGATAAAGATGCATGATATTTTCATCCTAGAGCATTTTCTACCTTATTTGACTTATTGGGATGGTATTGGATTGAGAAGTCACAATAGTTGATGAGATATAATCATCTTCATTGGTGCATATTATGATCTTTCTGTATGAATATATATTTGAGACTCTTATTATCATTATATATTTCAAACTTATCTGAAATGAGATAATTCTACAAGATTTTCAAAGAAAATATCATAGCTCCCAACTCTAGATGAGGCGTGGGATAATTTTTCTAATGGTTTTTTAGCTACCTCATGGTGTTGGATATCACTTTATCATTTTTCATTAGTACACAGATCAATACATTATTTTAAGAATCACTATACACTACCAAGAGATATCCACTTATTGTGAGTGTGAATAATGGCATAGTGATAAGCCCCATTTTTGATCTCCAAAAAGTATTCCTCGGATTCTTGAGTCTATATAAGCATCATCGCCTTCGGTGTCTTCTTTCTCATTGGGTTTGACAATCGTTGAAAGTTCATCACAAATCGCCGGTAATACCTAGCTAGATCAAGGATGCTACGAATCTTTTTTATAGATGTCATCCTGTAACACTCTTCTATTGTCTTTGTCTTGGAAGGATCTACATATATCCCTTTTATAGTGTTAATATGCTCCAAGAATGATAATTTATTCTTCTAGAACTCATATGTACTATAATTTTCATATAGTTTCTCCCTTCTCAAAGATTTTAGCACAGTGTAAAAATATGACACATGTTCCTAATTGTTATTTGTGTATATTAGAATATCATCAAAAATCACTAAAAAAAATTTATTGAGGTAATATCTAATGACTCAATTAATTTAATCCATGGAAATTAACATTGAATTAGTGACTTTGAAGGGCATCACTATGAAATCATAGTTTCCATACATCATTTGAATGGTAGTGATGTGAATATATTCCTTCCTCACTATTAATTAGTGATATCCCAAATGATGTTCCTCCTTAGTTATATATCTGGACCCACAAAACTGATCAAACAAATCATCAATCCAAGGTAGGGGATAGTTGTTCTTTATCTTGATTTTATTGAGATCACAATAATCAATATAGAGGTGCATTGATCCATCCTTCTTCTTGACAAAGAGGATTTCCACTCCTCATGGTGAAGATCTTGGTTGTATAAAACCCTTATCTAGCCTCACCTATAATTAATTGTTCAGTTATTCTAGCTCTATTTTGGAAATTTTAAAATGTGTCTTTGATATATTAAAATATCCAATAATAGGTTCAATTGAGAACTCAACCTCTCAATCAGAAGAAGGATCATGCAATTCATCGGGAAATACATTAGTGTAGTCCCTCACGATGGGCATGTATTTGGGCATGATTCTATCATTTGTCTCAATCATTATAGCTAGATATGATTTCTCATAAGGCATTATTATCCACACTGGAGACACAAATTCTAATAGAGATTCATCTTCATTATTACACCTATAAATTATTGGAGGATTCTATGGGATGTGAAGAGTGATATCCCGTACTCGACAGTTGATGTTGTCTTTTTATAAATTTATCAAATCCATTCCCATGATAACATAAAACTCAACTAAAGGAAGTACGATGATATTTATGGGGACGTTATTCCACAAACATTAGTTGTGGAAGAGTTATATACTATATATTAAATAAGTTCCCCATTTTCCATTCTCAAAGATAACTCAATCTCCAAATTTTGATGTGTTGTTTGAATAGTTCTACTAAACCTTCATGATATGAAAGACTTCATATAACTCATATAAAATAGGTGAGTGTTGGTATGAACCTTAATTTCCTATTCCACATTGGTGGGATTCTTCATATCCTTTCAACAATTTTTATCTAAATTTCACATTCTTCAGCATTTGTTCATTTCATGGTTCCCTTTGGACTATTCCCAAGATGCTTTTTCAGCCAATTTTTACACATTGAATGTTTGATCTTCTTTACATCGTGGGATTTATTATCCCAAACACACATATTTGACTCAATTTTCCACTTTTTTTATTGGTCCCATGAGACCATTGAGGGTCTCTGATCTCCATTTCATCATTGAGGGCACAATGGGAAATCTCTTTATAACTGTTGAAGTCATGAATCACCAACACTTTTCATAGACTCGTCTTTATTTCACTAAATAAGTGATACACCTTTCATTTAGTGTTCATGACCAAGACGAAGGCATATATTGAAAGCCTTGTAATATTTTCTTCATACGCCCTAATAGACTCAACTTCCTTCTACTTGATTCTGGGGAACTCTCCTTCTATCTTGAGGCAGAGGGTTTAGGGAAAATATTTATTCAAAACGATTTTCTTGAATTCCTCCCAATCCCTGGAATCAATTTACCCTTGTAACATCATATTTCTGGTCAGTGTCCACCACTGATCAGCTTCCCCTTCAAAATGATTGACTTTCAACACAAATTTCACTTTTTCTAATCACTGGAGGATAATGAATATCTTTTCAATGGATTTAATCCACTATTTTGTGAAGAGGGGATCATAAGATCCAGTAAACAAGGGAGGGAATTTCTTAATGAAGGATTCTATAGGAACTTGCTCTTTCCTTTGAGGTGGAGGGAATTCCACATGATTAAAGTTATTATTCATTACATGATTCAGTTGATCAAGTACTACCACAATGTTTTGAGCACTCATTCCCATCATATTAATAATTTCATTAGAAAAATAATCATATTGCGTATCACATTTATTTTTGGCACGTGTTCTTATATTTCCCTCCGTTAACAAAGAAAAAGAACATAAAATTAGAGGTCTTGAATACTTAGCTAATACACATAAAAAGAAAACCGTAAAAAAGGTAAAAAGATAATGGAAAAGTGTATCCTAACATGAGATTTTCTAGGTTTCAATCAGGGTTATCCATGATATTTTTCCTCACATTTTATCTTATGGGAATTTTTTTCCCTTAATATTGGTTTATGTTATGATTATGAATTTACAAAAGCATATCCCCTGGGAGTGTCAAAATATGAGTATAGAAAGGCCCATTATCATTCACTTTTCCCCATTCAAGAATATATCAAAGAGGTGTTTTCATATTTTACCCCTAGATATGTCTCTTCCAGAACCACATCCACTTGTCCATATCTTGACTGTGATTCATTTTCTTGGTAAACCACTTACACTTTATTTAAAAAAATTTAGGGATGTTTTCTTATACTTAGTCTCATCCATAAGATTCTTACTAAAGTGATATATTCTTAATCTCTAAAAAAAAGACCATCCTATGATTCCAAATATAGAGACCCCATAATTTTACACGTAACATTACATGATATTTAGCATAATTATACTTCAAATTAAAATCCATGGGTTATAATATATAGTGTATTATAAGACTAGGTACATAAAACTGAAAACATGGGACTAAATAAAACATTTCAATATTTAAACATCACATGGATCTCCTAACATCCATTATTCTCATACAACATTGTAGGATAACCTAGTGATAACATGAACAAATACATGGACTAAAATTTCCATTAAGGGAATAAACATAAGAATAAATCTTTAGCACCTGGGTTAGAAGGCATGACATAATGATAAAAATAAACATGAAACATATAGAATCATAACATATAAACCTGGGTTCATATAAAAATGGATTCATAGTTATGTGGAAGAAAAATAAAATGAGAACTTATCATGATTCAATTCTCATTTCACATAGAGTTTCACATGTCAAGGTTAGCCACCAAGACTGTTGCACATGTTAGCATGAGTCAAGGCCAACCGCCAAGACCATTTCACATTACGTCTTTTGAGACTCAACCTTACCCAATTCATTGGAGAGATATCCGGCCTCACCCATATTAAAATGTTTATGAATATTGTTTCCACATAAAGAATCATACATAATCAATAATACATAAACATAGTGGTACCCATGGAAGGAAATGGGTATCTAAATAATGTCCTGAAGCCTAATAAATGTGTATAACATACAAGTGTCCATTAAAGAAAGGAATTAAAACATACATGGACATTAATAAGTAAAATTGTTAATATATCTGGGTAATTTATTTCAAATAGATATGATAACATGTAATATAATTATGTAATATATTTCAGCATTAAAACATTTTGCTGTATTATTAAGGAAAATACAAAAACTACCTTTAATATAGAAAAATGCATAATATTTTATATAAAACCTAGAGGCAACCAAAAAAAATTCGTAATAACAAAACTGGTTTTACAAGAACAATTTTGGCTTCAAATAGATGATAGATTGAACTTGAAATTGGGTAATATTTTGGGATGCTCCCTTAAAAAGGTCTTGTTTATCGGGAAGAATTAAAAAGGAAACAACATAAAAAATATGTATATACTCGAAAGAGAATGGTGAATGGATCTTGATACATGATTTTGAAGAATATGAATAGAATTTAGAATATGTACACAAAAAGAACATATAACTTCATTTTGGTAAGAATAATGATAGATCAATCCCAAGGAATTATATGGGTTCGAGTAGAATCTCTTACCTTAGGTCTGATGGAGTCCTTCAATAGATATTAGTGTCTAGGGTAACCAAACTAAAGTCATTAATTAGTTTATATAGAACCTATTATTCGGTTAATTGATTTTTTATGGACTAATTAAGATCATTCATGACCTTTTTGGGTTAATCGGTTCAATTTCGTTGTTTGGGAGAGTTTGTTTCTGTGGTTTTGATTATTGGTTTACATATATACATTTGAGGATAATTATGTAATATGAGAGTGGATGACCAGATTTGGAGTAATATGTTAGTATTGAACATACATAATATTACATGTTTATAAAATTAATTTCGTTATTTGTAGTGAAGTTGACGCATTATATAAATCATTAATGATAATTAATTTTGTTATTTTTATTTTTTAATCATAAAGAACACCTTTTTCTTTACAAATTAATATCATGTGTAAACAAGATTATAGAACTTTATATAAGATATAATACATATATTATAGTCCGGTTAAAACATAGAAGTGGTTTAAATAATAAAATTGAATATGGTAATACAAATTTGAATCCCATCATCCATAAATGTGATAAATTAACACATCTCAGATGGTGTTTGAATTTCTAGTATAAAAGGATGGTAAATGAGAGATGAGGATGAATTATTACATTATAATAAAAAATTTAATGTAAATTTAAGGTACTATAGTTATCATAAATTTTTATTAAAGGATGTTAGAAAATAAATAAGGAAGAGAACTTGAAATAAAATAAAATAAAATATTAGAGGAATTTACCTCTTGAATTTATCTTCCTTGAGAGCCTCCTTAGAGGAGAGGATTTGCTATTTTGAAGATACAAATGGATAGTGGAAGAGGATAGAATCTTCAGTGGATATTTTTTTTAGAATTTAGTCAAGTCACAAGGCTTGAGAGGTGTGAAGAGAATAGTTAATGAGGGGAGGTATTTATCGTAGAGGAGAGGAGGGGTTTCACATTATTGTATTCATTAGTTTAATATTTTTTCTCAATACTATTAATAGTATTTATTATTATGAAAGAAATAATAAATAGTTCATTTTAGTTCGATCCAATATCCATTTAAATCATCCATGACTCAAGCATGATGCAAGAATTCATTTATATAGCATTTATTGTTAATTATTGTATTTTACTTTTCCTAAAAAATTCATGTATTTTAGAAAAATAACAAAAATTCAACATAACCATTTTTTGATGTGTAGATTCCAAAAATAAACTCCTTTTTTAAGAAATAATTTTATAAATATGATAAAATTAATTTTTAATTAAAAATGTAATTTACTTGAAAAATACAAATATTGGAATTAAAACTTCTTTTCTAACACTTTTAAAAAATAACTAAGATATATTACAAATATCTTATAATAATAATACATGATAATAATTATTTATGAATACATTTTATGAAAATAAATTTTATTTTATATTTTTAAATTATTCATAATATTGTATTTAAATATATATATTTTAAAAAAATACCAACAATTAATTAATAATTTTAAAAATATTTATTTACTTATAGAATGATATAATTATACCATAATATCACTTATAATCTGGATAAAATTTATTTATGATTTCATTGTTGAGGTTGACATTATATTTTCTGGTTTAATTTTCATAAGGGTCCCATTACTATACCAAATGTCAAGTTACTATTTAATCAGTATATGTTCCTTAACTTCAAAAGATGTCAGTTTATTTCAGTCATTCCTTATTTATAAGTTATATATTGTGTTCTATATGTAATATTATATGATTATATGTTTATTCATTATTATAAGAAGGTAATTTCATTGTAAAAACATCGGGTTGTTATAGTACACAACCCTTATCCAATGTCACATCAAAATAATGAAATCACACAAACCCATGTATGCCAAACCCATGTCAAACCAACCATTTATATACATTTCAATAAAAAAAATATCAAAAACCATTCCATAAAACCATTATCCATAAATTAAACTAAATCCATATTTTACAACATAATTTTAAACTCATTAAAACATGCTCTTTATAAAACATCCAACTTTCACAAAATCAGAAAGCATTAAATAGAGGGTTTCTACCATGTTTTTTACATCAATTTCACAACCTATTTCATAAAATTCAATAAATTTGAAACAAATCCTTCATGTTTTAATAATTTGATTCAATAATGAAGCCACATACCTCCTATGTTATTGATAAAAGGAAGAACGACACAAATTCTTTAAAAAAACTGTGTTGAATCTTCAAAAAAACTACCTTTGATATTGTTACCTAACATTAACATAGCCATATATCATCAGGATTAGAATCCAATATCATATATATATCCCCAAAAGATCATATATTTTAATCCATGTGAGGGAATATTAGTAGATCTAAGGTAAATGACCAATAATGTAGACTAACTAAGGAATCTGGCATTCAAGGAACCATGGTTTTCCAATAAAATGATCTCAAATCAAATAGGAGAGTCTCCATAACCATTGCGCGGAGTAAAAACCATGTTAGGGTTTAAATAGTGTAAAAAGTAGTTTTGGATAAAATTTGAGTTTTATACACTTTTTAAGATCTTGATTTTAAGACTTCATGTTTAGTTGCGTGGTTTGTCAAACTATGTACTAATGATGAAAATGCCTATATCCCAAAAATCATGGTAAATCCTCAATGTCCACATAGTTTGGCCAAACCATGCACCTACCCATATCACATTTCTTCTCTTAACGTGATTTCCTATAAGAGTTTCATGGTTTGTTCTAACCATGCTCAAATAATTCACCTTTAGAAACTCCCCAAAACATTCCAAATTTTTTCTAAAACATCACAATCTTCTCCCAAACACATTATATACAAGAAATTAAAAATTTATCGGTTACTTAAATGAAGTTCCAGGTTCTATAAAAAAGTCACGTATATGTAATTTGAACCTATATTCATTTCGTGATACATCTATAAAAACCCATTTATCACCCTAAATGAAGATTAATAAAATAACCCATAACATGTATATATCATGCTAAAAAATCAAAATATAGTCATAATGATATAAATAATAACAATCCCACTCCATTGAAACTTAGGATTCTAATATATATTTTCTATACAAGTGAATGTAAAAATTTTATCCAATGTTTCAAAATTTTATCTCTATTTACATATCTATAAGAAATAAATCAACGAAAATCATGAATATGAAAAAAAAATTAACACCCCTTAGCCTAGTACCATATTGTATAGATGATTCAGTGATGTTACAAAACCTTAAGAATTCCTCCTCACTCACTAAGGCCTCTCAACTACAGTATAGGTCATAATCCCTGTCATGGAGAGAAAATATCCTTGATATCGTAAATGTACAATAATAATTAAATAATAAACATCAAAAGAATATAACATAAATTTTTTACGTATTTAATTTCATTAGAAATTCCACCATAACCATAATATATATCCTTGTATTAATAAACGAATCTCATATCATGCTGTATATCAATACATCAAAATAGTCATAATTTTATGGGGAGATATGTAACAACCCAAGATTTTATGAAAAATATTCTTTTTAATGTCTTGTGTTGTACGGTACACCAAAAGGAGCTTGCACAACACGCATCCTTGACTTGCCTTGCATTACACGCAATCACAACCTTCCTCGATAGCGTGTGTAGTACGCAATACTGAGTTTCACGAAACAACGATACGCTATTAAAATATTATTAAAACTAGCCATTATGAATATTAATAACCACTTTTTAAATTTTAGAAATTTTAGCTCTCAAAATGGACTTCATTTTTGGATTCGGAATATTGAATTTAGCCTAAGGTGAAATTTTGGTACTTTTCAGATAACTTTCATATTCTGATGAATAGTTAAAATTACTAAATTATAATGAAAAACAATTTTTTTAATCGAATTAATTAATAGTGATAAATTATTAATTTGAGTGGTTTTAAAGTATATTTATAATATATTTTTACAAATTAATACAATGTTGGTCATTGGTTGTAATTTCACATTTAAACCAGACATAATCAAGTGTCAATCTTTTGATAGATATTGTTTCTTAAAAACACACTATTTTTTTTAATAGCGGGATTTAATTATAAAATTAATTAATGCAACTTCCATGTTATGAATTTGGTAAAATAGACTTCATTTTTGAATTCGGAATATGAAATATAGCTTACAATGAAATTTTGGCATTGTTCTGAAAAACACCAATTTTTGATGAATAGTGAAACTACTAAGTGGTAGTTAAAAAAAGTGAATTTCTCATAAAACATAATTTTACCGCTTCTGTGAATGGAATTTCAAAAAACCGAGAGGCACGGTTAATATCAAGGACTAAAATATGGTTCAATGAGATGAAAATAATTTTTGGTGAATAGTAAATTTTTATTTTTTTTACCGTGGTTAATAGTAAATATGGTAACTAAGGACAAGTGTATCTCGACCATAAACAACCTTAAGTGTAAAATATTATCATTTAGGCCCACTTGGATTAGATTAGGACATTTATTATTATTTAATTCAAAGAAGAGTTAAAAGAGTTAAAATCAACATATATTTACTAAAACATTTTTAATATAGGGTTGTACATAAGATAAATTAGATTGTAAATATTCATTAGAAAGACAAAAAGATTTCCTACATGATGGTATTTTATTTGTAATTTTTAGACATCAAATAATTTAATTTATTTATGACACAAAGATGATGCAGTAATTATCTTATTAATGAAATATTGACATAATTGATATTATAAATACCAAAATAAATGTAATTTAAGACTTTTTATGATATCCACTAATTTTATAGGTTACTATGATATATTAGTGTTGATTTAATCAACTTGGTTTGAACATATAATTATGTTATGACTTTCACAAAAATCATATATCAAATAGTGTCAAAATTGACACAAAATAGTTTTTAAATCAAATATTATATTATTAATTGTTATTTTATTACTAAAAATATATGGTTCGGAAAAATTACTTATATAAGGATATATATATTAATATTAAACAATTTGGGGTTCGTTTGTCATGTTATAGTAAGTGTATTAACCATATAGTGAAAGAAAACAAAAAGACACGGTAAAAGTTAAATTATTTAACTTAGAGTTAAATCTAATTGATAAGGTTAAAATAATACCCTAAACTTGTCTAAATCATATTGGTTGATAGGATTTAGACCCATCCCCACTTTAGCTTCGAAATAAGACCCTTTGGAACCATTATAAACCGATTTTGACTTTAATATAAAATAATATTTTGAGATATTCCTAAAGTGCCCCTCTCCTCCGTTATAAAAGGACACCTCCTCCCCCTCCTCATCACACAAATTTGAGCACTCAAGCTCGGCCAAACCCTGCCAAAATCCCTTCTCCACTTCCCTAGAAACATCCTAGAGGTTCTGGTCTTCCTCAAAGACCAATTTTAGTGCCCTAAGAGGAGGTCTCAAAGAGGCGCTTCAAAGAAGAGGTAATTTCCGTTACCAATTCTTTCACCTTTATTTCTTCTTCCACTTCTTCTTCTTAGGTTGTTTCATTATGAAGTAATAAAAATAGTATCACTCATACACTGATATGTTATTATAAGTATGAAAAAATCCTAATTCACCAACTATCCATCCCACGGAAAACGAAATCACCGCGCGTGCGTACGTACGGAATACCGTCTCCACGCCGTGGTGTAATCTGTTTTTCCACCAACACCTTACATGGATGGGTATTATGGTGTAAAGAATAACTATACATAGTTATTACAACATCATATTGATTCTGATATATTGTATAATCCACTCCAATTCAATTCAATAATTATGGAAATGATATCATCGCTCGTGCGTACGTACGGACTACCGTCTCCACGACGCGATGAGATTCATTCTCCATGTTAACCATTTAATAATGATTATAAAGTATATATAAGAAATAATAATGAAATATATGACATTATAAAGATACTAGATTTATTTATATATATATATGTATGTCATCTACTTACTTCCATTCAAGACAATAAGGAAAGGAAAACAGCGTTCATGCGTACGTACGGACTACCGTCTCCATGAACGGTGTTTCTCATTTCATTTATCTTTCTATTATATATATATATACTGAATATATATGATATATAAATCATATTTTATATTCTGGAAGTATGTAAATCATGATATAATTAATAATAATGTCAAGAACAACAAGTCAAAACACCTACGATAAATGAAACAATTTTACCCAAAACGCTTCTTTAACATTGAATTTACAAAAGAACGGGTAATATAAAGTCATAAGTGAACCATATATGATATAATAACAATTAATATGATTATGTAATAAGTAAATAACATGATTTAAATCATTATACAGGAGGTTCAGACACTTACAAAGAAAGTCGGACCTAAGGTTAGGGAAATATCACAATCTCATTTTTATCCGATATTGTTTATACTTTGGTATTAACTGGGGAGTATTTTATCATCCATGTCCATGTTTCCTCAATATGTAATATTTTCTCCATCCACTTACAATAGTGTAAATCCAATTTTACCCTTCGGTGAGTTTTTAGTAAATAATATGAAAGGAATCTTTTGTCGTTTTTTCGTACGAGGTACTTTTTGACTTTTCCGACAAAAGTACCAAGAATGTTTTTTTTAACTTATACGGCATGAATGGATTCTTAAAAAATTATTTCCTAGAACCTTCCTTTACAAGTATTCAAGTTTATTTTTAATCAACTTCTTTTAGTTTAAAATTGTATGACATGTTAAGAAAGTAAAAATGTTTTTGAAGTAGAAAGGGTATTTTCCTCAAGAATGGAGTTCAAGTATTTTATCAAAATTATTTTCCATCTAAGATAATAAAAGGGTTATGTTTTTATCCCTATTATTACATTGATTTGATTATGTTGTGATGGAATTATTTTTATTAATTCCTTTATCGTATATGAATTGTTTTATGATGTCATGATGTTTAAGAATCCCATTTTTGTTACATGTGTTATGCGATGATGTATGATTTATGATTTATGTGGCACACATAAGAAAGGATTAATTATAAGATGGGTGGGACCTATATCTCCCTCCAATGCATTGGGTAATGATTTTATATCTCATGAGATAGACATGGCTGGAACGGTAGGTTATACCGGTTCAGTGAAACAAGACTGAAACGAGGGTTACTCGATTTAGAAAGGGACTTTGTCCACTAAGATAGTCTTGGAAATGAGTCTTGACTAACAAGAAATGATTCTCTATGATTATGTGTTAATGCCACAAAGTTTCATGTTTTATGTTATGATTATTTTGATTACATTTCACTACCATGATTTATCCCATGTTATGAAATTATGATCTGTTTTGCAGGTTAAGATTTCCAAAAGTTATGTGCTTGTGTATACGATGAGATTTATATTTCTTTTGTTTACCCTTACTGAGCATTTGAGCTCACCCTTTTATGTTTTCTTTTCCCCAGGATATAAAGAAAGGTTTTAGGTAAAAAAAGGGAATATCTTTATGTGATATATTGAAGATCTTTCACCATGATTAGAAGACTATGTTCCGAGTTTCCAAAGACACTAAACTATTACGATCCTTGTGTGTGTGTTTTTGTTATGTACCAAGTATTCCACAAAAGTAATGTAATGTCCATGTACGTCAAACTTCGGGTCTCTACAGTTGGTATCAGAGGAAAGGTTTAGTCAACCTTTGGAAACTAGGATGCGAAAACTTTAGTGAGATCCCTAGATATATTTCTAAGGTATGTCTAGGGATGTCCCTAAGGATAAGTATACGTATAGGATATAGTCCTAGAACTACGGTAACGATCATAGAATTTAACCTAAGATGTTAGATATTGAAGTTACTCCCCCGTTATTATGATTTTTTCCTCTAACACTATTCTTTTTGGGTTTTAGAAAATGGCTGGAAACAAGATGATTCAGGATAATGGAGGATATTATGGACAATTGAATGATATTATTCATGAGAAACCAAATGAAATGGGATTTGGAAGTCCAAACATCATTATTATGCCGAATTAGAAATCTCATTATATGATCAATAAAGTAAAATTTCTTAAGTTTCCTGACTCGGCTAATAAGAGAAAGATGGAGTTTCAAGATGATCATAGAGGAAAGAAAGTTCAATTTCCCCTATGTAAATCATGTGGGAAGAGTCGTCAAGGAGAATGTTTCAAAGGAACTGGAAGATGCTTTGGGTGTGGAAAAGAAGGACACAAAGCAAGTAAGTGCAAAGGAAAAGGTTCAGTTAACACCATGGATGAGGATAATGGTATTGCTACGACATCAACAATGGTTAAATGTTTTAAATGTGGAATGTAAGAGCATTATGCAAACCAATTCCCTAAGGGAAAGTCTCATGAAGAGAATCAGTATGGTCATATGGGAAGTATTTATGTTGATGATGATGAAGAGACTACAAATGATATGTGAGATGAAAGAATTGTTGAAGCTTGGTCAATGGTTTAAGAAGGTAGTGGAATGATTACATGTTTATCAAGTGTAATGTTGTATAAGTAATCTCATGGTACTATGGAATAAAGAGACATTTAATGATTGTTACACTATTGTCTTTCCTAAGTTTTTAAAGTGTATGATTAATGGTACCAGTAACCATGAAATGTTATTCAGATATTTTTTGGAAAGTATATGATATGCGCATAATGAAGGAATAATAAGATAAAGAGGTGTTTGATTGTATTCATGAGCTCATGAATGATATAAGGAGAAGGTTATATAATGGTTTGAGTATATAGAATTTTTGGATTTTGGTATGTGGAAAGAGTTAAATTTTAACTGCATTCATGTATTCACTAAGGTTCAATGGGTATTCAAGAGAATACATGATTAAGGACTTTGAATTTTTGGAATGTGACCCACAAAACATATCTTATGATATATGGGGATCGACGATGGTGTTAAATCTCTTGTAATCGTTTTCACTATGTTATGAGAGTGGACTGCAGTATTATGGATAAACCTAAAAATTGGAATGGATTATGTTGGACATAAGATAGTATTGTTTAAGGATAGAAGTTTTTCGATGGGATGTTATAATAGTATAGTTTTTGAAAAAGAACAACCTGCAGGACGGGCGACAGCCCATCGCGTCGGACAAGGCTGTGGAAATCAAACCCACAACCGAAGTGCGACTGGCCTTTATCGCCTACCACTGGCCTACAGGAAGTCCCTGTTTATTAGAAACTAGTTTTATTATATTAAGCAGTTGGATATATGAAGTATAAAGTCCATTTTAGGAACCATATATGATTAATCTCACTATAGATCGACTTATGTATATAATTTTTGCTAACCTTTTGTTTGAGAAAGATGGAATGACCGGTCATTCTATCACATGATCTGCTAACACTTCACGAATAACAAATTCAACTTCATTTGTACAAGAGATGAAGTGGAAATTGTTCAAGGCATGAACAAACAGTGAGATTGTACCAAAATAAAGTAAGTATTTATTCTAATTCAAATTTTCGACTTTAGGGAAATGATCTTGAAAACCAAAAATGTTGTCCTAGTGATCTTATACCTGATGAATCAGATGGTACCATATATCATCACAAATCTATGGATTTGTGATTACTGGATTTTCTATAGCCATGTTCTCTACCACTCTCCATCAGAACATGATTGTTAGATTTCTCTTCCATATCCATATTTTCACCTATGTGGAAAACCACTGATTAGTTTATTTGGGTAACTGTTACGTTTCATACTTTTGTTTTTAAAGATTGGTTTTGATATTCCTTTTTACGATGTGGGTTTCTTTTAAAGAAACTTTTGAATAGTAAACCATTTATAACCCCCGGCGAATTTCGAGGGCGAAATTCATTTTTAAGGGGGGTAGAATGTAACAGCCCAAGATTTTATGAAAAATATTCTTTTTAATGTCTTGTGTTGTACGCTACACCAAAAGGAGCTTGCACAACACGCATCCTTGACTTTCCTTGCATTACACTCAATCACAACCTTCCTCGATAGCGTGTGTAGTACGCAATACTGAGTTTCATGAAACAACGGTACGCTATTAAAATATTATTAAAACCAGCCGTTATGAATAGTAATAACCACTTTTTAAATTTTAGAAATTTTAGCTCTCAAAATGGACTTCATTTTTGGATTTGGAATATCGAATTTAGCCTAAGGTGAAATTTTGGTACTTTTCGAATAACTTTCATATTCTGATGAATAGTTAAAATTACTAAATTATAATGAAAAACAACTTTTTTAATCGAAATAATTAATAGTGATAAATTATTAATTTGAGTGGTTTTAAAGTATATTTAGAATATATTTTTACAAATTAATACAATGTTGGTCATTGGTAGTAATTTCACATTTAAACCAAACATAATCAAGTGTCAATCTTTTGATAGATATTGTTTCTTAAAAACACGCTATTTGTTTTAATAGTGGGATTTAATTATAAAATTAATTAATGCAACTTCTATGTTATGAATTTGGTAAAATAGACTTCATTTTTGAATTCGGAATATGAAATATAGCTTAGAATGAAATTTTGGCATTGTTCTGAAAAACACCAATTTTTGATGAATAGTGAAACTACTAAGTGGTAGTTAAAAAACTGAATTTTTCATAAAACATAATTTTACCGCTTCTGTGAATGGAATTTCAAAAATCCGAAAGACACGGTTAATATCAAGGACTAAAATGTGGTTCAATGAGATGAAAATAATTTAAGGTGAATAGTAACTTTTTATTTTTTTTTTACCACGGTTAATAGTAAATAGGGTAACTAAGGACAAGTGTACCTCAACCAAAAACAACCTTAAGTGTAAAATATTATCATTTAGGCCCAATTGGATTAGATTAGGACATTTATTATTATTTAATTCAAAGAAGAGTTAAAAGAGTTAAAATCAAAGTATATTTACTAAAACATTTTTAATATAGGGTTGTACATAAGATAAATTAGATTGTAAATATTCATTAGAAAGCTAAAACTATTTCCTACATGATGGTATTTTATTTGGAATTTTTAGACATCAAATAATTTAATTTATTTATGACACCAAGATGATGCAGTAATTATCTTATTAATGAAATATTGACATAATTGATATTATAAATACCAAAATAAATGTAATTTAAGAGTTTTTATGAACTCCACTAATTTTCTAGGTTACTATGATATATTAGTGTTGATTTAATCAAATTGGTTCGAACATATAATTCTGTTATGACTTTCACAAAAATCATATATCAAATAGTGTCAAAATTGACACAAAATAGTTTTTAAATCAAATATTATATTATTAATTGTTATTTTATTCCTACAAATCTAAGGTTCGGCCAAATGACTTAGATAAGGATATATATATTAATAATAAACAATTTGGGGTTCGTTTGCATGTTATAGTAAGTGTATTAATCATATAGTGAAAGAAAACAAAAAGACACGGTAAAAGTTAAATTATTTATCTTAGAGTTAAATCTAATTGATAAGGTTAAAATAATACCCTAAACTTGTCTAAATCCTATTGGTTGATAGTATTTCGACCCATACCCACTTTAGCTTCGAAATAAGACCCTTTGGAACCATTATAAACCGATTTTGACTTTAATATAAAATAATATTTTGAGATATTCCTAAAGTGCCCCTCTCCTCCCTTATAAAAGGACACCTCCTCCCCCTCCTCCTCACACAAATTTGAGCACTCAAGCTCGGCCAACCCCTACCAATTTCCCTTATCCACTTCCCTAGAAACATCCTAGAGGTTCTGGTCTTCTTCAAAGACCAATTTTAGTGCCCTAAGAGGAGGTCTCAAAGAGGCGCTTCAAAGAAGAGGTAATTTCCGTTACCAATTCTTTTACCTTTATTTCTTCTTCCACTTCTTCTTCTTAGGTTGTTTCATTATGAAGTAATAACAACATTATAACTCATATACTGATATGTTATTATAATTATGAAACAATCCTAATTCACCATCTATCCATCCCACGGAAAACGAAATCACCGCGCGTGCATACGTACGGAATACCGTCTCCACGCCGTGGTGTAATCTGTTTTTCCACCAACGCCTTACGTGGATGGGTATTATGGTGTAAAGAATAACTATACATAGTTATTAAAACATAATATTGATTATCATATATTGTATAATCCACTCTAATTAAATTCAATAATTATGGAAATGATATCATCGCTCGTGCGTACGTACGGACTACCATCTCCACGACGCGATGAGATTCATTCTCCATGTTAACCATTTAAGAATGATTATAAAGTATATATAAGAAATAATAATGAAATATATGAAATTATAAAGCTACTGGATTTGTGTATATATATATATGTATGTCATCTACTTACTTCCATTCAAGACAATAAGGAAAGGAAAACAGCATTCATGCGTACGTACGGACTACCGTCTCCATGAACGGTGTTTTTCATTTCATTTATCATTCTATTATATATATATATATACTGAATATATATGATATATAAATCATATTTTATATTCTGGAAGTAAGTAAATCATGATATAAGTAATAATAATGTCAAGAACAACAAGTCAAAACACCTACGATAAATGAAACAATTTTACCCAAAACGCTTCTTTAACATGGAATTTACAAAAGAACGGGTAATATAAAGTCATAAGTGAACCATATATGATATAATAACAATGAATATGATTCTGGAATAAGTAAATAAAATGATTTAAATCATTATACAGGAGGTTCGGACACTTACAAAGCAAGTCGGACCTAAGGTAAGGGAAATATCACAATCTCATTTTTATCTGAGATTGTTTATACTTTGGTATTTACTGGGGAATATTTTATCATCCATGTCCATGTTTCCTCAATATGTAATATTTTTTCCATCCACTTACAATAGTTTAAATCCAATTTTACCCTTCGGTGAGTTTTTAGTAAAGAATATGAAAGGAATCTTTTGTCGTTTTTTCGTACGAGGTACTTTTTGACTTTTCTGACAAAAGTACGAAGAATGTTTTTTTTAAATTATACGACATGAATGGATTCTTAAAACATTATTTCCTAGAAGCTTCCTTTACAAGTATTCATGTTTATTTTTAATCAACTTCTTTTAGTTTAAAATTGTATGACATGTTAAGAAAGTAAAAGTGTTTTTGAAGTAGAAAGGGTATTTTTCTCAAGAATGGAGTTCAAGTATTTTATCAAAATTATTTTCCATCTAAGATAATAAAAGGGTTCTGTTTTTATCCCTATTATTACATTGATTTGATTATGTTGTGATGGAATTATTTTTATGAATTCCTTTATCGTATATGAATTGTTTTATGATGTCATGATGTTTAAGAATCCCATTTTTGTTACATGTGTTATGCGATGATGTATGATTCATGATTTATGTGGCACACATAAGAAAGGATTCATTATAAGATGGGTGGGACCTATACCTCCCTCCAATGCATTGGGTAAAGATTTTATATCTTATGAGATAGACATGGCTGGAACGGTAGGTTATACTGGTTCAGTGAAACCAGACTGAAACGAGGGTTACTCGATTTAGAAAGGGACTTTATCCACTAAGATAGTCTTGGCAATGAGTCTTGACTAACAAGAAATCATTATCTATGATTATGTGTTAATGCCACAAAGTTTCATGTTTTATGTTATGATTATTGTGATTACATTTCACTGCCATGATTTATCCCATGTTATGAAATTATGATCTCTTTTGCAGGTTAAGGTTTTCAAAAGTTATGTGCTTGTGTATACGATGAGATTTATATTTCTTTTGTTTACCCTTACTGAGCATTTGAGCTCACCCTTTTATGTTTTCTTTTCCCCAGGATATAAAGAATGGTTTTAGGTAAAAAAACGGAAGATCTTTATGGGAGATATTGAAGATCTTTCACCACGATTAGAAGATTATGTTCCGAGTTTCCAAAGACACTAAACTATTACGATCCTTGTGTGTGTGTTTTTGTTATGTACCAAGTATTCCGCAAAAGTAATATAATGTCCATGTACTTCAAGATTAGGGTCTCTACAAGATAAATATATAGAACAAGACGAAAATAGTCATTGTGAATAATATAATATAATAGGTACTCACAACCACTTTTATCCCATATATTAATCACTATTACGATATACTAACTCAACCATCTATTTGGGCCTTAGTGTATAACTATATCAAAAACCATGACATTAATAAGTATTCTAAGGTGTATATCTAGGTTGTGAGTAATAAAGTCATACACTACCATTACCCCACAATGATAGTCTAAAATAAATGTGAGTTTTTTGTTGTATTATATTAAAGAATAATAATTAATATACATCACAAATATTTTATTTTCATTAGTAATATGTTTAGACTTATTTTATTTGTTCTAAACTACATGAGCTGTCATGGATTACTAATTTTACATTGGAATCCATATAGAGGAGATAAAACATTATTTCAGGTGGGAGGAATTTTTTACTATGAAATTTACTACCCACTAACTTTTCATTTTTAAAAAATATGAATTTGTTTGATGGAATTTTATATATCACAATTAATTTCTTATTTATTATGCTTTTGAAATTGTGAATTGTTTCTCCCCTCCATCGAAATATGATATTCTTCCTAAAAAATATAAATAAATATGTTCTAGTTTTCTATTCTTATATTGTATTTATTTACCCATTATTCCAATATGTGGTAAAAAATCATACTCGTTGTTTTAAGGGTAAAAATTTATTCATGGATATTGGATAAAAAATGAAGGAATGATGGAAATAAAATTATATTATAGAAGATATAGTATTACATTTATCTATATTAGAATGAAATTCACTTGAAATTGATTGGGGAAATCAGAAAGAATGTCATATACAGATTGTAATTTTTTTGATTGATAGGACTATGCATTATATTCATGAAATTAGCATCAAATTCCATATTCGACATCAAGGATGAGGTAAAAACTTTGTGATTTATTAATTAATTTTCAATCATATATGAAAATACATATGTATAAAACATGGTGTTTAATATTCATAGAACAATTATTCATAACATAAGTAAAGGTAAGTATATCATATATCATAGTAATGAATTTAATATTATTATATTAAAATTAAGTTTGTATTTTTTTAAACATGTTGAGGGTCTAGCTACCTTTATTGAATATAGACATGAGATCCCATTTTGAAAAATGGGGTATGAGTTAACCCATCATAATAACCATGTAAAATTCCAATAAATACAAACACTAAGGAATGAAAAAGTGATCGATGAAGATAAAATTTGAATATTGGTAAAAGAAAGAGTTTCACCCCCTGAATGATAATGCAATAGTGAGATTTTTCAAAGAGAAACTAACCCCCTCCATTTAGTTTCACCATTATAGAAGAACAACTAGGAAGATCACCCCTCCCGTAAACATAAAAATGTAGAGGGAGAACGAGAAAATAGATTCCAGCATGTATATCTCCCTTTCGAGCTACCCACCCAAAAATGATTGTGAAGATATCACAACTTGTCAAACTGATAAAGATCTAATCAAGACCAAAATTACAATACAATATAATATCATGGAACCCATCTATCAAACAATAAGGACAGATATCTGGTGATGGTTTTCAAAAAACCCATATCTCTTTCATGGCTGGACACCAAGAAGTGAATGAAACAAAATGCACTATCGCCAAATGTGATGAAACAACATCCAAAACCCAGAAATACAATTAAAACCCATCAACCAACCAGATCAAAAAATTGAAAACAAAATAGTATGAAATAAGTGTCACAAAAAATTCTATATCCCACATGAATCATTATCCATCTACGTCAATATCTGTCAACCTAATCCAATCAGACTGCCCAATGTCATTTACGAATCCTACTATAGAGGCACCCAGAAGACCACAAATGCCTCCAGAAATCATTAGACCATTTTCTATCTATATCCACTTTATGGAACCAAAAAACCACTAGAACTATATCATTTACATTCAATGTAGTTTCCAGATGAATGCATTTCATCAAATTTCCACCACCTCAAAAAATGAACATCATGCTCGAAAATCTTGGCATGAACATCAAATCATATAAGGGTGATAGGATCTGGAAGTAAACTTGGAAGACGAATCCTTGTGAAGTCACAAATGATTCCCAAGACACTATAATGCCTGTATGGTTACAAGATGGTGTAAATAAATCCTGCAACCATCGAATTCTGCTGGAGGATTTAGATCTATAAAGATATGAGATAATGTAGGAGTAAAACCACAAATCCATCTATAATTACAACCAAATTCAGGGAAAGGGCCATGATGAATCATAAAAAAGGCATCAGGGGATTGGGAAGGCATGGAAGAACCTAAAAAATAAGGATGAAATGACCAGCAGTAGGCTTAGTAATAGAAAATTTAGAAAACCATTGGTGAAAAGAATGTCTCTCAGGAATGGGAACCAGGCATGAGAAATACCCTAAACAAAGATGAACCATACTAGGGATTATGAGAAAGTAAATAAATGTTCAATCCCATTTAAAATTGAGTTTTGTATATATTAATATTATTGAAAAAAAATTACTTCCTCACGATTTATCAATGATGAAGATCTAGGATGAAACAACCACAATGGATAGTTTTTTTGATAAAAAAATTAAATTTATATTAAATTATGTCCTTGATCAAATTCAGAGTTAATATATTCATAGATGATACTCTAGGAAAATCTCATAATTTCTGATGAATATTTATATATAAATGATATCATTGAATTGTGGAAACACCATAGGTAAGTGTAACAGTAGATTATGAGAGAATTCCAATGGAGTTGATACCACTTATTTGAGGTTTCATGAAAAGGGAAATGTCCCAGAAGATTATAAGTCAAGAAAACAGATTTATATTTGGATTATAGGAATACTAATATATAAAGCTACAATGATGCATTAGTTCTATATTGGTATATTTATTTATAGTCTTACATATTATAACCTGATTCTTCATTCCATTCTACCATAGAAAGGCAAGGATGATGAAATTTTTATAGGGGATTTTGGGAAGATATATCTCATTGAAGATGACCCTCTTATTATTTATTCAATAAGTGATGAAAAATTTAAATCCTAAAATATAATTTTTTATATATAAAGAATTATTATATAAATTCTAGGAATTTGGATAAATTTAACATCTATTTGGTTGTTTTATGGTAAGGGATTTTGTTCCATATTTATAAAAGGATCATGGAAATTCACTAAATGTATGATGGTTAACGAATGAAAAGTGAAAAATGTGACACTTTACGTGCTTATGGATTGAAATCATTTAACAAATTATTTGTATGGAAATTATAATTTTTAACTCACCATTTTATATTGGTTCATATATGTAAAATGAGAATGAACTTTCTTATTGTGAATATAATATTACCTATTATTAAATTAGTTGATATTGAATTCTATGAATATTTCATTCAATGAATATTAAATAATATCCTCCTTATGAATAGAGGGCAAATAGTGAGGGAATAAAAATAGGTGCTTATGTGTATTGATGTATAAAACACCATACTAATTAATTCTTTTCATGTATCACTTTATATTTTGACATTAAATTATGAATAAATTAAAAATTATGGATCTAATTTCTAAAAAATAAATATAATTTTTTTCATTACATTTTGAAATGTATGTTTATTATTGATTTACAAATATGGATGAAGGATAATTATTTATTTTCTAATAGTGGTGGTGAATAAAAATACAAATATTTCAAGTAGTTCTATGAGCAAAAATGAATTATTGCGGTGAAGACCATTACTACATCCCGAAAACCCATTGGTATAGTAGAATATAGGAAAAAATCATTGGTAGAGTGTTCATGGAGTATATGGATTCATATAGGATTACCCATGGTGTTTTTGTTTTAAGTGGTCAATATTGAAGAATACCTGATTAATTAATGTTATTATGTAATTTAGAGAGATAATATACCTAAGGATATATAGAAATAAAAAAGTTATGTGTCTTGTATTTATATTTTTTTATTTTTCTATGATATGTTCATGTTGAGTTACAAACTAGAGATAAATTTGATGATACAACCCAATCAAATCGTCATTTTATTTGAAAATGAAGATATTTTATTCTTCTTCAAGGATAATGTAAATAAAAACATAATAGAAAATGTAAATATAATATTTTATAAACATTTTCATTATATAAATATACATTATTTTGAATCTAGTAGTGGGATAAAGGAACCATAATATGTGAGTATGTTGATCTTGAATAATAGAAATAGATATTTTGGAGACTTAGAATCAATTAGAGAACCCTAGTAAAGAAATATCTCTTATGTGGTCTATGAGGGTACACCTTACAATACAATGATATGAATATTATATTATTTATTTTTATTGATTAATGATGCATTATGAAATGATTTGAGGAGTCTATATAGGTGAAGGATTTATTCTAGTTGGATCTAGAAATGTAGGATGGAATTTTATTGTTATATATAAATAAAACAAGTCAATTTTTAGCACACTATACTATAATAATAAATTTCATAACAAATTGGTGTATCATATCCAGAATAAAAATTAAAAAAACTAAAATATATAATGAAATACTAGTACTAAAATGGATATAATAGTTGGGCTGGGTGGATAACATATAAGAATTATTTCTTTTTTGTTAATCTATCCACTATGATGGTTGTTAAAAAAAATTCCTTGGAGACTTGATTGGATTATTTTTTACAAAAATTATATGTGTAATAGGTTTGGGAGTCATCCAAAGAATAATTAACAGTCATGAAGTGGTATGATGAAGGTCACAACTAAATGGATAGAAATCTATCTACTGGATAGAAACTACACTATTACACCTTCGGATTATCTATATGATGTGTTGGGTGGAGTTTGATTTATATTATATTTTAAGGGTTTACACACTTCACGTATTAGGTTGCGTCATGGGAAAATATGTTTTTTGAAAAAATAAAAGGAAAATATACGACGATACCTTAATCTAGGTTTTCCTGATCATCTAACCACTATGTAAGAAGATGCTCAAGATTAAATGAAACCCTATACAAAGTGGTGAAAATGTGTTGCAATGTTCAAGCATAGAGTGATGCCATGCAAAGCATTAGTTTCCCATTATGGTGTGGAATAGGGATATATAGAAAGTGTTTCTATTATAGGGTAGTGAAAAGTGTATTACTGTGTTTTATGTGTCCTTATATATATTATAGCCATTTTCTAAAAGTATGTACAATGTGGAAAAATTATAGATGTCAACCACATCATAAGATAAGTGGACACAAACTAAAATTATGAGGTATTAATGAATGTTATAAATATTTGAGTACACACCACAACACTAGATATGACACATAAGTAGAGGAATAATGGATTTCCTTTATGATTCTTATTTGGGGACTTCACAACATGGTTTAGGTGTTGTTTTATAATGAATGTGGGGAAAATTATCAGGGATCTTCCGCATTATAGAGTTCCATGTTAAAGAATAATTCCAATGTTCAAGTAATGTCGATTAACTAACTCACCATGTTTTAGAGGAAGGAATAATTCTATATATAGTTTTGTGATCAAGGGATTTTTAGTAAATAAAACCAAGAACATGGAACAATTAAAGTATTTATAGTGAGAGGATTTTTTTCATTGGTTCTCTGATATATCCTAATGTCTAAAAAGTGAGATCACACAAAAAAATTATAATTTTTAGCCACACCACACCATGATGATGGTTTCCACATAGTGGTTGATGATTTTTTAACAATAGTTATAATTAAGAATTAAGTATATGGATTTTATTTCCAAGTGTAAACTCGGATTTATTGATAAGTAATGACAACATTAAAATGTCTGGTACAAAAAAATATCATATAATTTTATGAACATTGTAATTAATCATAATTGTTGATTCTTTATGAGACTATAAATATTTTTTTATAAGTATTTGGATATGAAAACATTTTTCACAATTGAGACAAAATTTAATGTTCATAAAGAGGAGTTTTAGAGGTGTTCTAGAATTTTATAAAAGGAGGAGGAGGAGACCAAGGAGGTTTTCTTAGTATAATATATTTTTGGTTCCTCAATCTAGATAATTTAGATAAAATTGAGAAACCATCATTGGTGTTTTTGAATTCACTTTTTGTGAATATCAACAAAAGAAAGAAACAATTAAACAGAAAGTGTGTTCTCTGATTACTTCAGAGCATTGAGATTTTATATAGAGACACTTGGAAAAAATCATGGTTAGTGTAGCTACTAAAAAATTATAATAAAACCATGATATTTGTGTTTTTACTATATTATAACATGCCTAAATGTGATCCTTGAATTAGATTGTCTGGGTGAGCCCTGAAAAAATTCATTGTGTTACGTGATTATTTATTAAAAGGCTATTATTGACAAATTGGAAGATATATACATTAAATTATAAATTATAAAAGTTAATTGGAGTGTTATGAGAAAATAAATTTATAATACCATGTTTCACCCCTCCCTTATCTGGGTATTTAACCTATTAGGGACCAAAAATGGTAATATTGAAAATTTTAGCTACAAATAGGTTAAATTTATGTTAAATGGATGTGTGGACTGCTTTCCATTATGTTATTTTTGAGAAAGATACATATATATTGAAAATAGAATATTTTGATCACTATAGGATAGAAGACCATTTTTACAAACATAATAAGATTCTATTTGTGATAAACATTGATCCATGGTTTTATAAAAAATTAATGCATTCAAAACAAAAAATAATTATAAGATATATAACATAGATCAATGTATTAGTTTAAAATAACTTGGAAATTTAAAAACTATAATATTTTTTATATAGATGATATTATTATTATTTTACCTAATAAGTAAATGGTCCTTCTTTTAAAGGACAATTTACCAATATAATATAAAATAAAGTATCTTGAAAGAGTGAGGAATACTATTTGGGTGATGACTCTTTGATATCATTTCATTGGAACATTTGAGTTATCAGAAATAGTATATATATTGAATATTTTGAGACAGTTCATTATGCATGAGAAAAACCCCATTTGTATACCTCTAGATAATAATTTATTGTTATATATTGAGAAATAAACAATTCTTGGTGATGAAAATGAATACATAGAAAATACCTTATGTATCATCATTTGAGAATTAAATTTATTTCACGTTTCTAATGGACATGATATATAATTTTCATTTGGATTTATTAGTAGATATATATAAATTCAAGAGAGATGAAAATTGGAGGATATGAAGCGGTTGTTGAGATACATGAATGGTAGAACGGATAAGACTCTATGATTTAAATTATATTCCTTTACGAGGAAATATTAATGAAAATTTGAGAGGCAATGATAATATAATAAGATTCTTAATATGATATATTCATAGTTATATTTTCACAAATACCAGTTCTAATTCACAATTATATAATATTTTATCATTTTCTATTAAAGATTATGAATAAACTATTAATATAGAATAAATAATCGAGATTATATAGCTACATAGTTCTTTAAACGAGTTGGATAGGGAGAAAAGAGGGATATTTAATTCTATAAAACCTAGAGTGTAATAAATTTTACAAATAATATAGTATTACATTTTAAAAAAATATTATACATCAAAATTATTATTTAATCAGGGGATAATTAATGGATAGAACACTGAGATTATGGAAGAATCGTTGGATCCCAAATCCAGTTAAAATGATGTAAAATTTGATGATCATATTAATAATGAAGAATTGTTGTGAATCAATTAGACTTCATATGTGATGATGATTTGAGAGGAGAAATGTAATGTGGGATATTAGTGGAGATGAATTTCATCAATTTGTGTCATTATAATTTATCTCCATGTGAGGGATTGTTGAGATTTATGTGGATCTCGATTTTATGTGGTCAAGAATTTACTCAATGCCCTTAATTTTATATAGTCATAAATTCATATATATAGTTTTTAATGGGATTGTTGGGGAGTTACATAAATAATTTTTCACCTATGATTTATATGAAGATACAATGGTCAACATTCATAATGTGTGGAATTAGCAGAGCTAAAATTTAATTTCACATGGAAATGTATTTTTACTTAATTTATTTACTATTTATTATTCCTATAATTTAGTATATACCTCACAATTAGTATATTATGTTGGTGATTTTTTTAATTTATAATTATCCCTATGAAATTGAAAATTAATTATCCCATGCATGGATATATGATATTTTTCCTTATCCATTTCATTTTTTCTTCTACTAATTTTTATTCCATTTATTTTTTTAATTCAATAATTTTCATGAAATCATAATCAGGTTCCTACCAAGAAACCCCAATTATCAAAACTACCAAATCTAACTATCATCGATGAGTTATATTATTTATAACGAATCATATCATAAATATCATGTCACCACCACCTATGATATAGTTTTTTCACTATACCAACCACTAGTCATCCTATAACAACATTAAATAATCACCACAAACATTTGTTACTTCAATGTAGAATAATTTAACACAGATTATAGTTGGGTAATATGTAGTTCTAAAATTACATCAAAATAATAACTCAATGTACATGCATCATACCAATAATTATGGTCATTGAAATAGTTTTTTTGGAATACTGGTATGTGTCCATCAATTAATAATCACAAAATAAAGAGATTAGAGTTATATACTAAACATTCAAAAAAGACTTATTAGTATTATTTTTAATTATATATATTCATCCCTAGGAGAGCTCCTAAAAAACCATCTAGCATAATCTTTTCAATCCCTTTGGTAAAATTATTTCATCACTTCAAATATATATATTCCAAGGTAAGAAAATAAGTAAATATAACCTAGTATAACCCATTAAACGTAACACTTAACTACACCATTGTATCCAAATAATTTCATGCAATGAAATTCCTTGATCCTAGTATAGAAAACAAAAGAAAAAAATAAAATACTCAATATTCATCTCTCATATGATCATTATATATCGAGGATATTAATTTTTCAATTTAAAGTAAATACAAAATTGATCAAAAAACTAATTCTCAATGGATTTATCAATTATTATAGAATAAACTAAAGTTATAATTAGGGGAAAATTATATATCTAATTTCATTCATTATATCAAAAAAACCCACCTATTTATCCAAACATATTTATAATTTACTTAAGAAAAATAATTTTGTTCATTAAGTGACATTGAAATTAATGTATCATGTGTAGAACATCATTCATGGATCTAGTAGGTCACAAATTTTTTTCCACATAGATCTAATGAATATAGCTTCCCATTCATGTATTTTTCACCCTATAAAATATTCTATTATGTCATAAAACACATTAAACTCATATAAGACCGTATTTAATTTTATGGATCACCCAAAATTATCCAATTAGATAAAAATCATCAAATATCATAACTTTATTCATTATCAATTGATAAATACTTAAAAATAAAAAATCACTAGAACATGGATTTAGAGTGGAATACTAGTAAAAATTCTAGTAAACTGGTTCTTCATTGAAAAAATGGGGTTTTTCATAGCTTAATAAGGAAAAAATAGCTGATAGTGTTATTATTTGATATATAGAAGTGGATAGATGTCATATAAAGAAGAAATTAAAGGGGAAAGGGGATACTGTAAATGAGATCCAAGGAGGGGAATGAATTTTTTATTATAAAAAATTAATAAAAATTAAATAAATTTCATAATTATAACTCAATCCCACCATAAAATTTTCATAATATGTCTTCATTCATGTAGTTAATGACCATCAATTAGATTAGTGTTACCATTAAAAGGATTATAATGTTCTTGAAGCATTCCACTAGGTACTTTTTGGTGTATATGATATTTATTTAGAAATTTTGTACATTAATTTCCCCCAAAAATAATTATTTATGTTACAAAATTTGAAGACTTTTAATAAATTTTCTATAATATATTATTCAAGTACTTAAAATTAAATTTTAATATACCATAAAACTCAAATATGTTAAATAATAACTTCTATAGAGTTTTATTCTAAAATATTTATTTTCGTGTTCTCAAAATTAAATCAAATTCTTATAATGGGGTGAATAGTATATTTGAATTAATTTGATATTCATTATCCCAAATAATTTTTATTTAAGAGAGAATTAAACAAGACATTAGTCATTAATGTGCTATATAAAGGATATATTGTATTGAATATTAAATGATATTTGAATATATATATATATAGGTATGTATAGATTAATATCCAACTCAATATAAATATTGTTTATATAACATCTCTTTTCCATCTAGTGGTAATAAAGATATTATATGTTATCCTTTAGGTTTCAATGGTAAAATTCAACTATCCTTTCATTTTTAACCCAGTTTTCAATGTGCATAGGATCCTAACATGACTGTAGATGAGGAACCACATTAATTTCATGGATTACATCAGTAGTAGTTTCTTCCACCTTTCCTTTAACACCAATATCTCCAATAATTTTGACCACAAACGCAAGGTTATAATAAAGGATCTTCTTCAACATATGTTCTCTTCCACAGGGATCTTGAGAAAATATAATGTGAAGATGTGGTAGAGTATGGGGATTTAAATGATGGTAAATATCTCTCAAATACATTACACACTAGTGATTGATGTGGTACAGTGACTAGAGGTCATTCAATATATGATATTTTTCTTTTATACTCTACTAAATATATATATTCATATAAGTACATCCCATATAATTATTTCACCATCCTAGTCCAAGGGTTAGAACATTTAGTAGGCATGATATGTAGACCACTATAGTTATATAAACTTATGGGAGGTCAATTATGTTTTGTGGAACAAATTAATTTTTGTGACTTATGTTTTTGGACATCAATAGACCTCGTGAGATGTAGTTACGAAATCTATGAAACCATAAAATGTCATTATTTTCATATATTAGATATATTGTGGGAAATTTTTAATATATTTTATATTTATAAATATATATACGTGTGTGAAAGGTTAACATATACCTTTATTAGAGAGAGGGAGCATTATATGAGTTATAGACATGTTAACCCACCGAGTATTATATCCATAACACAAGTTTTGATATTATTTAATGTTTTTGTAAAAATGAATAAGTTTCCAAAATTTGGGATATTTTTTCTTATTTTTTAATTTCATTGTATATTTTATTTTAGGAACTATCAATGATTGAAATTGTATTTTCATGGAACCACTCAGGCATATTTATAGAGTTTGTAACATTCATTTTTAGTGGGATTTTATTAGAGATTCATGTAACACAAATATTTTATTTTGAATCCTTTGTTGTCTATGAATAATAAATATCATTCATAAAACTATATATATCATTCTTATGAGACATTCAACTGATTAAAAAATAATATAATTTGTATTATAGATTTTTATTTCCCATAGGGGAATTATATTTAAATTTTATTTTTGAGGATTAAAATTCAAGGATTGGGATGATTGTTAATGTATAATATAGAGTTCAATTCATATGTTTATTAGTAGTTATAACCCCAATGAATGTAAAAAGTGAAAACCCCTATTATTAATCTTAAATAAGTGTCTTTTATTTTATGTTTTCATGAAAATAGGTAATTGGTGAAAGATTCTTGATTTAAAAAAATTATATGAACCTGTTAAAAATAGTTATATATATCTATTTGAACTTTTAACACATATTTTGTGTGGTATATATTTAATATTATTGAAATTATATTATATATACACGAGGAAAGATGATTTGGTATTGAATGTCTCAAGATAGAAATCACATTATAATGTTGCATGATAAGAATGATATTAGTCAAATATTATAAATGAAAATTTATACTTCCATATTGAAATAGAATCGGTGAGTGGTGATACTTACCTATATTGAATAATGGGTGATTTAACCTTGATCAAAAAGTTAGTTTTGTATCATCTTGGTGACCTTATGATGGATGTGTAAGGAGATATAATATAGGGAACATCATATTTCTTTTTAATGTGGTTATTTTTTCCACATATCCTGCAATATGACATTCTACATTAATTCCATATCTCATCATTAACTTTTAATAAAGGTACAAAAATTATGTAACATTACATAAAGTTATGATTTTGGTAATTATTAATGAAGAAGACCATGATTGGTTGTGTATCTAGACACATTACATTTCAATATGTAATGTAAAAATATTAGGTTTTCGAAGATTTATTATTATATATGATTATTAGTTAGTGTAATAGGAAGATATTAGCATGGATTCTGTAACCATATTTCACTGTGAATTAAATGGTTATGATGTTATATAGGTGGTTTTCAGTAAATTTATAATGTAAACCCATATATTTCTAACTAAGGAATAGATTATATTTTATAATCATGCAATAATTTATGTATAATATATAGTAAGACTATATGGATTCCTATAACATCACGTTTCCTTATTAGTAATATTTAAATGGAATACTGATTACTCTTGGGAGATTAATAAAATGAATTGGTGTTTTTAAATTTTATGAATCTAATAAAGGGGAATTTTTTATCAATGATTCAATTTATAATTCGATGTATAAGGATATTATTAAATGTGTCTTTTCGAATGGTTTCTTTTTTAGTTAGAGATTTCGGATTTTAGAAGAATCTTGTAGATTTTTCACCAATAAAAAATGTGTCAAATTATAGGGGTTCCCAATGGGTGCTCTCCATCTACCTAGTGATCTTATAATAGGGTTGGGTTCCAAAGTGTTCTGATCAGGAACCCGGTATCCCTTTTTTCAGTACCAATGTTTTCCAAGTAAAGTTTTTAAATATAGATGGATTATTTTTAAAATTTTTTCAGGACATGCCTGATGGGGCCTGAATAGTGACTACCGCAAGCCCATCTCTAAAAGGATAAGGGTTATTTACGAACACTCAGTGCGCATGTCACACACATGGAAGGCATTATACTAATGTATTGGTACACACACACACATCTCAAAGCATAGAGAATGGAAAAATGAAAAACAACTAAAATAAATTCATAGATTCATATATAATCCCACAATCAGAATATGAAAAATAAGTACTAATAGTGATAAAGGGGAAAAATACAATCCCAACCAAAAAATGCACAGAGTCCAAATTTCGTAGATGTTGATGACTACTATCAAATGAAACCACCCCGAAAACACCTTGGTCTATCTATATTAATCCCTGCTCCACCATCTCCTTGTACTCCAAAGACATCTTCAAATGGTTTATCATCTTTATAAGACACAACGTCTATGAAAAAATCCCATAATTGGGTGAGTATGAAAATAACCATAGAAAAATAAATAAATAATAATCACATTCCATAAAGAATAGATATATTTTAAAAAAGATACTAATATCAATGGAAAAAACTAGATATACTTAAGAATGACACCATGGTTCCAGGTGGTCTCAACCAAACTACCATCCATAGGATTCCACTCGAAGTTTATTGGAGATTCTTCTTTTGTGAGAACCCACACAACAATATATTCTGTAATAAGAGATAATCATCCAAGAATTCAAGATCATTGTACCATACCCAACAAAAATTAACTGGTCTCAAAAGACCTTGATACTCAAAGATGGTATGTCACCCATGACCACTAGGGGGCACCAAAAACCCAATCTAGATCAACCTTCAATGTAGGGGATCATATGTGCATGATATTAAGGATTCTAATAAAATGTCCTTCTAGATGGTGGATAGACACCCTAAACATGTAGTTCATGTTGATTCCATAAACCAGATATATGGTATAAGAAGGAATAATAGATAATCCCACTGCGGTCTCTTAGAGTGACACCACAAAATATATTTGACACTTATCTTTTAGAGTGTGATCAAAATATAGGGATGTGGATTTAATTACACATTATACCCTGAGTGGATGGACCAATGGAACAGACTCATCCAATACCAGTCCAAATTTAAGTAACAAAGGGCTAGAAACTCTCTCAAAGAGGGTACACATTGTGTAATGGTGGTGCATGTTGTGTCTAGACAACCCTGTGTCTTCTCCTGTGTTGCTTCTCCACACATAATGTAGACCAAAAAATAAAATATTTTTAAATAAGTATAAATGGTGTGTTGAGTTTGGTCATCATCCTCCGTACTCCATATGTATGTGCTTGTGTACAGTTAATCATGCATGTGTACAAAACTATGTACAACTTGTTGTGCTCGTGTACACCTGGTCATGTCCAAGTACATGGCATTACCCATGTACTCTTGATGTTTCATTATATCCCACAGTAACTATGATCATTTATCATCCTCGATACATACCAAGAATCTAGCGTAGGTCACATGACATGTGGTAGGTGTCACATAGTGTGTGATCTTTTTCTTCACCATGAAAACCCTTTATCCATACAGGGGTTCCCATAAATCGTGTATCTTCATATTATATTTTGTGTAACCCATGCTTTTCTATTACCCATGGATTATTATTAGAAACAATTTTCACATTGTTTACAAAATTATTAAAAGAAAAAATTTCATATTTGAGTCATGTAATCCCCTACTTTCACCAATCACTAGGATCTGAGCTCCAATCTTCTCAAAAATCACCTATGTTGGTCCATCTAAAACCACTATCCATCAAAATAGATAGAATAAGAAACATTTGTCTAATCTATGACACCTTTTATCCAAAACCATTTTTGTACCATCATTGTGAAACACACCCATAGTATCAATCTGTTGCACTAATGAATGGCTTCATAATGATCAAATTCCAGGTACTTCATTAAGCAACATGATAATGGAATTTCCCATGATGGTCATCCAATGAAATGGGGGTGAAATACATGAACTATAAAATATTAGGAATAAATATCATCCACTATTAATTGTCATCCATCATTCATTGTTTAATAATTAGACAAATTTAGAGTGAAATAGTCAATGAACAATAAATAAAATATAAATAAAATAGACCTTAAATGAATGGATCAATGATTGTTTATGTAATTATTCCATGTTTGACCATGATAAATAATGGAATGGAAACAACACAAATAAAATATCCTACCTTGATTTTGGATCAATATCTAAATAAAAATGGTCATATTATTCCATCAGTGGTGAGATCCACAATCTTTGATGGCACAATGATCATTACTATCAATATAATTTGATATTTTTTCCATGAATCATCTCTGGAAATGGTCCTTTAGATCTTGAGTTTTAAGCAGATGACCCTAATATCTCATCATAACCAAATATTTTTTATCAAATCAGGTCATGAGAAATTAGAAAAATAAATTAATTTTCATTAATTAATTTATTTAAAAATTATCCAATGACTGACCCCAACGTGAGAATATGACATGCTCCAAGGTTATTTCATGCATACGGTAAAACCTATGATCAAGACTCAATGGTGGCCATATATTTTTGATCCAAAACATTGTTTTCAAGTTATTCCACTTTATTTAGGAAAAATGGATGTTTTTTATTTGATTATTTTTTTTATATTTTTCAAACACTAATTCTTGGCTCCCCAGGCCATAAAATCTCATGTCGTCGTAGCTCCTAGATTTTAAAACAATCCATACAACAGAAAGAAGTAATACATAGTAAAATAAGAGTCCCTAAATTCTCCCCACCATAGATATTTTTATCCCCAAAAAGTAAAAAACTAACTCAAAAAGTAGTTTATCAACATATATGATCAATTTGTTTCCGTTTATAGAAATAATATTAACAATCCAACTATACAAATATATATTGTCACGGTAAGTGTGAAAAAAGTTAATGAGGGGTTAAAAAATTGATAAGGGTAAAAATATGGTAATGAAATTTATACAACTTATCATATGGGATTATTTCAACCCATACTGATCCTATATTCAAAATAAATAAATTTATGTCAATTTATAATATAATATTAATTAATATTAATTTAATATTTTGAGAAATTCCTAGAGTACCCTTCCCTTCTCTTATAAAATGGAAGCACATATTCTCATTTATTAATATAAAAAGTAACATTTGTTTGAGCCATTCACAACCCAAATACATTCCTCTAATACCTCCTATAATTATAGAGTTCCTGGTCTATATAGGCTATCCACCTTAGTTTTCTTAATGCTTCATTGAAATGAGGTTGTCCAAAGAAGAGGTATAATTTTTAATCGATCATTTCAGTCTTGTTTATTCTTCCACCTCCTTAAAACCTTACGTAACCCCAAATATATTTTAAAACTAGTATATTATATATAGATATGTGTTTTCATGTTAATGGAAAAACATATATCCATCTCCTCTTCCATAAAATGGGAAACTAAACCATCATTCATGTGTACAACGAACTACCAACTCACGAACCGATTTAATTAATTTTTTGTCACCATTTCTCATGGATATGTTATAATTATGAATTAAAAGTTTATATATGATATTCATGAAATTTTTATCATTATTAAAATATAATATATCACTTTCCTTATTACATTTATAATAACAAAAAATGATAACGATGTTCATGTGTACGTGTGGATTACCGCCTCTATAAAGTGATGTGATTCCATTTTCATCACTACATCACATGGATGGTATATATAATTATATTTAATAATTAATATGATAATTATAAAATTTTGGAATAATTCTTACCTTATCTCCCTAATGATTATTGAAAACCCGAAATGTTAATCATGCATAAGTATGATATATCATCTCCATGATTGTCATGTAGTTCATTTTTCATTAATATATTTACTGATTAGTTTTAGAAGTATAGTTGATATATTAAAAAGATAAGTATTCCCTGATTTTTATTCGTTATATGATGTTATAATGGCCTCTTTTACCATAGTCGACTTTTGAAAGTCATTTTAGTCTTATGAACTGAATATCGTCAGAAAAATACAAAGTGAATTTAATTAGTTGAGGGATTGTATATAACATGGAATTAAATAAAAAAATGAATAATGAACTAGAAAATAGTATTTAATAAATTATAAAATTAACATATGTTTATTATTAAATAATATAAAGAACATATGAGACAAATCAGACACGAGGTAATGGATTTTCATTTAAAATTCCTTATTTTAATTTCTCATTTTAAATATTTTTTCCAAAGTAAAAATGAATGTATTTTTTAACATATAAAACATGAACCCAATTCTCATCTATCATGAAACCTAAATGATTTGATGTTTCCTTTATAATTTTTTTATTTTAGAATTAAAAGAAATGGTTTCTTTATTATGTGCATATTTTTTAGATTTTAGAATGTTATTTTTTAAGGAAAATGTTATTTTGATATATATATATGTGTGTGTGTGTGTGTGTGTGTGATTTTAAAATGGGTTTAAAAGAGATTTTAAAGGGTTCAGGATGAAATGTTTCAATTATAAAATTTTTTATATAGTACTATATCATTATATGTTAAAAGTTTGATCTATATATATCTTTTACAAATGGCTAAAACCTGTTATAGCTCATGGGTAGGCCCAATATAATTTATATGTTGGGTATAACCAAATAACACCGAGTGAGACCATTATAGATTATATGATGGGTGTTATAAGATATAACTCAAATTCTTTAGGTAACATACCTTATGTTTTATGGTAAGAAATAAGGAGTTATTGAATTTTTTCTCTTCTAGATTTATCTGTTCTAAAGTTATTTCGGAAACATGTTTAAAAAGGGTTGTGAATGTGATGCTCTATGTTTCCTAAAAGGATTTTTTTATTGATATTATTTCTAACATTTTTAGTTGAGAACATGTCTGTTTTTTTTCACATGGAAAACATTTATTTCATTTTCTAAATGAAAATGGAGATAAATATAAATATTTCATATGTTTTCATTTTTTCATTAGACTAGCAGTTTTCTTCTTTTTTATGACCCTATCTGAGATTTTTCTTCTCATCCCACATTTTTTAAATGTGTTTCATAGGGAATAAGCATGAGTACATAATTGTATGGATTCATGATGCTAATTTTGAAGATGTTATGAAATGAAATAATTTGATATCTTTTTGGATCTGTTTTTTCAAAAATAATGGATACTAAATAGAGGTGTCCACTTTCTAATATGTAGACATGTTATGTAAGAGTTATGACCTAAATCTATAAAATTATTAGCTTAAAGTAACATTTTTAATATAAGAAAGTGAATTTTCATTTAAATTCAGTAAAATATGTAAATATTGAGGTCAGAAAATTATTGTATTTATCAATGAAATGTTTTAAGATTTAAAGGTTCAGATGATGTTAATAGAATACCCTTAATGATTTTACCCAATGGTTAGGTTGAAATGATATATAGTTTAATTATTAAAACATTTCTTTATCTAATATTTATTTGATCATAACTACTTTTTAGTAGTAGAAATAGGGATACTAATGTTGGAAGGCACTAAGAAGATGATATCCTTACAGATCAACAAATATGGAATGGTTGGAATTATAATAGTTTAGTTTAATATAGTGATGGATATATTGATATAAGAAATAAATATTGCTAGAATCCATGCAAGATGGAAGTCATAACCATAGTCAATGAATATGATGATAGTATAGAATTTTATAAGGCCAAATCCTCTATCATTTAATGGATATTCTGACCTAGTGGTTGTGGGTGGATGGATTAGTTCCCTAGAGAAGATAATTGATGTCATGGTGTGTTCAAAATATAAAAAGGAAACCATTCCATTTATAGTTTTTAAGGTGAAGTTGATCAATAGTGTTATTTGGTTAATTATACCAAAGATATAGATGAGAATTATTCCATGGAATATGTCACATTAAATACTCACTTTCTTTAGAACTACTTATCTATCATTGTTCGCCTCATGATGGAGAAAAAATTAATAGAAATGAAAAAAGAGAGGAGGATTCTATCTATGCATACAAATAAATAACCACAAGATCGACCATGTATATACTAGATTTTTTCAATGGAATTGATAGTCAATTAAGTAGATTTTAATCTTGGTTGAAATTAAATTTAAGAAGAGATTTATCCATATGTGAATTTAAATTTTAGGGAAAAAACATGGTGTTATGAAATTTATGAAGGATTTTCCTTAAACTTATATTTCTCTAGACAAATAGGGTAAGAAATTATTACAATGGGAGACAATTAAGAATAATATAACTATTAATTATGGATTAAATCCCGAAAACTATTTTTTTGTAGTAAATTAATTTTCAAGAAATTATTCATAGTGTCTATAATGTTTTATTTGTGTGGTTAATTGAATTATATAGCCCATGAATACAATAAAAATATTTATGAATAGTATAAGAATGAGGTATAATATACCCATATAGTGGTGAGGTGCCTTAATTTCAATCAGTATAAGGGCCCAGCCGTAAAACATTACATAATCTTGAATTAAATGAATAACTCACATTGAGGATCTTTTTAATTTTAGTGTTTTAGAGAATTAGTCCATAACTATTACATTATATCTCAAAAATTACAATGTAGAAACATCTACTCAGTTTCAATTTTATTCATAAAATAAAAACTCTTGAAAAAAATTTCATCTCTTGTTCCATGTTTTAGACAACGTGAATTTTCCATGATCCCATTATTGACCATATTCATCTTTTAGTCCTGTAAGAAACATTTCAAAACATGGGATGAGTATAAAAAGCTCAGTATGGTTTATAAAATAAAGATTAACTTAGTCCATAAATTGAAGCCAAGAATAAGCTCATAACCCATGAAGTCATAATATTTATGAATAACACATAGATTTATAAATCATAAAGGTATGTCATGGCATCCATACCATACTTACATTGAAGCTATCACATCTACATAGGGAGTTACTTTGGAGTACCAATCTAAGTATATTCCTTAAACAACTTAAGAGAAACATTAACGTTTACATCTTTCATGTTACCCAATTAATTGTAGAGCAATCTCAGGCTCACCTGCCCTAGGTTTATCACAGAAGCACCCATATACTTAAACAATTTCCAAGAACCATAACATATTCATAACAGATAAAACAAACAGAAAGAAAAGATAACATTCCCACATTTCAATAAAATATATCATTTAAATATATTGACATAAAAATTCAATTATAAAAACCATTTTTAATACCATAATACATAAAAGATTATATGGTATTTATTTTCTTTTTAAAAACAGTACAGTTTGTTAAGGAATCCAAAGATCAAACAATACTCGCAGTGGTGGAAAAGGTTATTATCACCTCTTATGTTAAAAAGAAACATTATCTTATTCGTTTAGTAAAACACCACGTAGAAAAGATATTCCCTTTGAATGAAATGAAAACTCAAAGGGGAATATACACTGTATAAAAGAATGTCTGGTATAAATCAAAATACACCTCAATAAAAGGTGATTGAGATGAAGTCTCTTACCTCATGTCTGAAGTGACTCGATCTCTCTTTAATCTCCTAAATAATAACCTAAATTTAATTTCTACTTTCTTAGAAAACCTTTTTCTGATGTATTATTCCCTTTAAATCACTTATTACAACGTTATAAACATTATATAGTCATTTATGTTAACCACGTTCATTTTGTCAATATTTGGTACTTGAGTCAAAAATGAACTTCTTATAATTACATGTTGTTCATGTGGTCAATATTCCATTATCTCCATAATTGTATTCATGATTTAGATATAATATAAATCTTATATATCTAGTATATATGTGTATTTATAATAGTACATAATATTTGGAGACAAGAAATGAAAGGCACCGTTCATGGAGATGGTAAGTCGTATGTACGCATGAACGCTACTTTCATTTCTATTTCATATTTCAATGTAAGGAAAAATTAATGATACATAATTTTATTATAATTCCATTATAATATCATAAATAATATCAATAACTCCATCCTTTATACATTCCATGTATGGAATTAATGAGTCATATCACTTTGAGGGGGCGGTAATCCGCACATCCTCAAATGAAATTATCGTATTTACCCATTATGGAAACCATAAAGTTATATTATAAATGAGAAAAACATAATCATAAAGAAAAAATAAACATAATATATATCATATAAAAATAAAAATTCCATCATAATGGTCACCATGAGGGGTATTTGGAGATATTTGAACAATCATTGTTTCGTGAGGCAGTAGTTCGCCATCCAAAGAAACAGTATCTTCGTATCAATCATATAAGGGTGTGTGGAAGTTTCATTTTAATACTTATCCTAAAAAACCTAGAATATTTCGGATACTATTTTTATATAGAATAAAGGAAAGAAAGATTTTATGGGTTTGGAGAAGAAAAATAAACGAAAAGAACTTAAGAGAAGATGTTTCCATTAAATGGAGTAACTCCATTTGGATTGAACCAAAATGATTTCTTGAAGTGGATTCTACCTAAGGTATGAATTCTTGGTGGAATAAAATGATATTGAGAGATTATTGGGGTAGAGGATGGATGATCCAAAGAGCATTATGCATGTGAGTAATGGGTTAGAGGTGAGAGATTTTTATAAAGGGGAGGAGGGGCTCTTTAGGAGAGTTTGAAAATATTATTTTATTATATAATTATTTTCGTTTTCAAAAGGTCCAAAACTCATTAAAAGAAAAGATTATATGAATCATGTTTGAAATAAAATCATTAAATAAAAATTGTAAAGGTTTTGGAATTTTTTTTAATTTTTATAATTTTATTTATATAAATCATTCATTAATGAGGTTAGCACTACATCATTATTGTGTCATAAATAATTTTATTTATTTCGTGTATAAATATTGAAAAAAATCTCATGATATAGGAATTTGTTTTATCTTTCAAATGATTATTTATAGTCGAATTTATAACTTATAGAATACCATGTAAAAATTGATTTACTAAAACATACATGTATATATCATTTTTGTCTTTACTTTAAATTAATTAATATAAAGTGTCATTATCACTCCCACGTGGCTCCATGTGGTCCTAAAATCGACCCATTTATGCCCATTGTCTGAAATGTAACAAAAAATAGGATTAGGACACATTTTAGGGTAATTTAATATTATTATAATGTTATATTTTACCCTTATTTACCTGATTTACCCTTAAACCATGGTAAATAAAAAATTTACTGAAGTAAAATGTCTAAAAAAAGATACCTATTTAAAAAATTTAGACCTCATAATTCCAAATATCAAATCCATTTTTCCAAATTCACAATACAAAAGTGAAAGAAATTAATTTTAAATTATTTCCCATTGTCAAAACAAAATAACGTGTTTTTAAAAAATAATAACTATCAAAAGATTGACTCTTGTTTATGGCCAATTTCAAAGGGAAATTACTTACAATGAATAAAATGGGATAAAATGGTAAAAATATAATCCAATTACACTTTAAAACAATTTTAAAAGATAATATAATCATATAAAAAAATTATATTAAAAGGAAATTTTGAATTAAAATGCATTATTTTGTACTGTTCATTACAAAATGAACATTATCAGAAAAATTCCAAAATTTCATACAAAGAAAACATTGATGTCTTGATTCTAAATAATAATTTTATTTTGTAAAATAGAAAATTTAAAAGTGACCAAAACTAGATTTAAAAATGATTCACCATCAAAAGGTGATAAATTGACCGTTTACAGAATATTAGAGTATTTATGCTTAAAATATAATACTTTCTTATTTTAAGCCTATAAAATTTATTTGGATTAATTTAAAAACATTTAACAAACATTAATAATTATATTGTAGTTAGTTCTGTTCATTACCCTCATTACAACGACTAGGAATTATCTACAATTTAAAATAATAATATTATATTATTATTATTTAGTATAACTCAATGTTCTGTGCGACATATGATTTTGAAGAAACCCATTGTTGCATATCAGGTATGCCATAAAAAATAGAATCAAATTTAAAGTAAAATTAATAATTAATTCACAAATATTAATAAATATAAAAATGAAATATTCTGTATTTACCTCGAATGTTACATCCTTCCCTCCATTTGGAAATTGCGTCCTCAAAAATTTATTCACATATCAAATAAATGGTCGTATTTATCCCTCATAGCATTTTTAGATTCCCACATCTCCTCTTCAACCATATGGTTTTTACACTAACCCTTTACCTAGTTAATTAACTTATTCCACAAGGCTATCTCTCTTTAATCAAGAATCTAGACTAGTTATTCCTCACAGGATATATTTTCATCCAACTGAACTACCTTTTGACTCAAAACAAGAGATGGATACGAAAATAATTTCTCAACATTGAAACATGAAAAATATTGTGTACCTAGGATAAATATGGATGTAAATCCACTCTTTAGGAAACTGATCCAACTTTCACCAGGATTTCATAAATTTCAATGAACCTCGGACTGAGCTTTCCCTTCTGGACAAAATGCATCACACTTTTCCATGGAGAAACTTTTAAAAATACATGATCACTAACCTTAAAAGATATATCCTTCATCCTATTGTCTGCATAACATTTCTTCCTACTCTGAGCTATTATCATGTTTTTCTAAATCAACTAAACATTTTCTACCCTATCTTATTCCAATTCTGGTCGCATCAACTTTCATTCATCTACTTAATCCCAAAAAATCTGGAGTTCGATATCGCTTCCCATATAATGCATCAAATAGAGCCATTTGTATACTAGAATGAAAAATTTCATTATAAGAAAATTAAACCAAAGAATGATTTTGGTCCAAACATCCATTTTAATCAATTGAACAAGAACGTAGAATATCCTCTATGGTCTGAATTGTTCATTCTGACTGCCCATCTTATTGAGGATGAAAGGTTGTGCTAAAATTTAATTCAATACCCAATGACTTATGAAGGACTTTGCAAAAGCTAGAAGTAAACATATGATAAAGTTCAGATACAATGGAGAGGGGAACTTCATGAAACTAGACTATTTCTTTAACATACAACCAAGGAATTTGATCTAGGGACAATGTATCTCGAATAGTAAGGAAATGAGTATATTTAGTCAATAGGTCTACAATATCCCAGATTTCACTCTTACCTCAAGATGTCTTCGGTAATACCACAACGAAGTCCATGGATATAATTTATAATTTCAAAAATGTCTCTAATAAAGGATGTAGCATCCCTTTTCGGTAACTATCACTCTGCTTTATCATGTTGACAAGTCAAACACTTCATAGTAAAATCATCAATATCTCTTTTCATTCCATCCCACAAGTAATACTCTCAATGATCTCTGTACATCATAGTTTTTCCAATATGAACTAAAAACAGAGAAATATGAGCTTCACATGACAACTCATTTTTCAACTGGAAACACAAGGCACACACAATCTCTTTACAAACCTCAAAACACAGATATTATCATTGTTAAAATCTGGAAACATACCCTTCTGAGCCAACTCTACCTTTTTCTGCAACTCACTATCTCTCTTCTGTGCTTGCTTAATTATTTCTGATAGAGATGATTTCATTGACACCTAAAACAAAACAGAGGAGTTTCATGCACCAACAACTTATATTCCAAAGTTCAAACAATATTTAATCAATGGGTCTTGTTATAAACGTAACATAATAAATGAAGCCTTGTTTTTTCTATTCAAAGCATCAACCACTTTATTTTCCTTTCTTAGATGGTAATGAATCGTTCTATCATAATCCTTGATTAATTATAGTCATCTCCACTTTCCCATTTTCAATTCTTTTTCAGTGAATATATACATTAAAATTTTGTGATTAGTATATATTTCACACTTTACTCCATACAAATGATGTCTTAAAAATTTTTTATAAAAAAAAACTAATTCCAAATCATGTGAGGGGTAATTTAACTCCTGAGGTTTTAACTGATGCGAAGCATAAGAATTTACCCGATCATTCTGCATTAGGACACACCCAAGTCCTTTCACTGACGCATCACTGTAGAAAACAAAATCACCATTTCTGGAAGGCAGTTCCAAAACTGGATCATCCACCAATCTACTTTTCAATTCTTTAAAACAATCATCACATTCTATATTCGAGATAAACATAACACCTTTTCGATTTTACATAGTCACTAGACTAGATAACCGTGAAAAAGTCTCATCAAACCTCTAATAAAAACCTTCCAAAACAAAAAAACTATGGATCTCGATTATATTTGTGGGTCTTACCCATTTTTCACAACTTTTTTTTAAGAGGATCAACTGTTATTCCATTTATGGAAAAAATGTGACCATGGAATGAAATATGTTGTATCCAAAAATCACACTTTCGGAATAACCCAAACCGTTTCATTTTTTAAGGTTTTCTAGACAACCCTTAAATGACATTCAAGTTCCTATTTTCTTTTGGAATAAACAAATATATCATCAATAAACATGACCAAAAACTTATTCAAAAACTCCATGAAAATTATATTAATAAGATCCATGAATATAATAGGTACATTGGTTAACCCAAAAGGAATAACTACAAATTCATAATGTCCATATCTAGTATGAAACATGGTCTTTGGAATATCTTTTTCCTTTACTTTCAACTCATGGTACCCTGACCTCAAATAACTCTTTGAAAAATACTGATCTCCCTGGAGATGATCAAAAAAATCATAGATATGAGGAAAAGGATACTGGTTCTTAACAGTGATGTTATTAAATCCTTTATAAACAATGAAAAGTCTCATTGAACCACCTTTATTTTTAATAAACAAGGCAAGAGAACCCCATGGTGATGGAAAGTTTGAATGAAACCTTTACCTAATAAATACTGTCATTGTTTCTTTAACTCTAAAAGATCAATTTGAGCTATTTGATAAGGGGGTTTTAAAATTGGATTTTCATTAGGAACTATGTCAATAGTAAATTAAACATCCAATTCAGTTATAATACCCGGAAACTCATCAGGAGAAACATCAAGGTACTATTTTACCACTGGAATATAGTTAATCTAAAAAAATCCTTTGTTTTCAACAATATGTGCAAGGTAAAATTCATTTCCATAGTTTACTAGTTTCTCAAATTCCTGATATGTTGTCAAATGTACAGGTTAATTCTTGTACACAAACAAAAAATCATTCTAAAAGGAAACATCTTTAGCTCTACAGTAAATCTTAGCTTGATAAACAGAAATCTAATCTATATCCAAAATAACATCAAACTCTACTTGAGAAAAACCATAAGGTTTGTAGGTAGATTCTTTCCGCACATAAGGATATAAAGGTTATTATAATTTCTTTTTGTCTCAGAATTTAATCCAAGGGGTTTTATCATAAGTTCAGGATTCATATCTTGAGATAGAATTCCAAATTTATTATAAATCTTCCCCGAAATGAATGAATGAGTATACCCTAAATCAAACAACATATTGGAATAATCTAATAAAACAAATAGTGTACTTGATACGACTTCATTTGATGTCCCAAAATCTACTAAAGTAGTTTCAATGTATTTTTCCACCTTTTTTTCTTGTATTATAGCTGCTTTCCCTCAGTAGAGTTCTTTATAGGACACTCATTTTCATAATGACCCATTTCCTTGCAATTAAAACATTTTTCTGATTGTAAATCATATTTTATCTTACTATTACCCTAATATTTTTCATTGGAGTTAAAAGCCTTATGTCCCATTTTACCACATCGATAGCACTTACCATAATTCAAATTACATTCCCCAGTGTTCTTTTTACCACAATTATCACAAACTGTAATATTATTTTTCTTACTATCTGAAATTTTTCAAGACTTCTTCCCTTTCATCTGCCACCTAAACAAATTATTCTGTTTTTTGTCAAAGAATAGATGATCATTAGCAAACTCCATTTCCACATTCTATGCACATCATACATGTTTTTAATAACATTGAACTCACGAGAAGCTAAATCCCTTTGATACATTGGCTTTAATCCTAAGTAAAAAACGGCTGATTTTACTATCAAGATCTCATATGAAATTTAGAGCATACCTTTCCAGTCGAGTTAATTTTTCTTCATAAGCAACCAATAAGCCATCCTCCTACCACAATTCAAGATATTGTTTTTCTATTATATGAAGAACCACCATAGGAATATATTTATCAAGAAATATACCTTTGAATTCATCCCAATCAAGAGAATATATATCTTCACTATCTCTGATATTTTTTTTCCATAGACTACCACTGATTGGATTCACCTTCAAAACGGTGAAGATAAAGACTAACCTTTTGATGTTATGAACACCCCATGACATCAAAAATATTCTCCAGTTCTTTAATCCACCATTCATCTTACACAATGTCATATGATTCTCTGAATGATGGGGGTGTTTTCTATTTGGAATGTTGCACTGCTAACTTGTTCCTCTATGGTTGATATTTCAGATCTCATGCATGGATACCAAAACTATTTATAGCCTGAGTCAATTGTTCCGTCACTGCAACAAACTATTCAGTTCCGATTCTAACCATCTCAGGTATTTAATTTGGAAGGTTGTCTTCCTCCTGATGTCCTCCCATCATAGAATCCTTATTTCCCATGCATAAATTTACTCTGAACACAAAAATATATTAGGTGAAGAAAAATAGTAATATTTAAATGCTATATCATTTCAATAATTATATAAATTAATTTAGGTATATTAATTTAACAATATAATAACTCCTAATGGTGTCTAAACTGACCTCTAATACCAACTATAAGGACCCTGCCTTAAAACATTACATAATATTAAATTAAATGAATAATTCACAATGGGGATATTTTTAGGTTTAGAGTTTCAGAAAATTACACCATAACTATTACATTACATCTAATAAATTAAAAAGTAGACACTTGTACTCAGTTTCCATTTTTTCATAAATAAAAACACGTGAAAAAAATAGTCATGTCAAGTTCCATGTTTAAGAAAGCATGAATTTTCCTTGATCTAATCCTTGATCATATTTATCTTTAGGTCTTGTAATAAACATTTAAAAACATAGGATGAGCATAAAAATCTTAGTGAGGGTTATAAAATAAATAAAGATAACATTAGTCCATAAATACATACTAAGAATAAGCTCATACATCAAAAAATCTTAATATTTTCAAATAACACATAGAAATCATAAATCATAAATGTAACTTGGGGCATCTATATCATACTTACATTGTATCTATCACAGCTACATAGGGAGTTACTTTGGAATACCCATCATATAATATTCCCTAAATCTATTAAGAGATACATTAACATTTACCTCTGTCACATTACCCAAAGCATTAGAGAGCTATCTCAGGCTCACCCACCCTAGGATTATCAAGGAACCACTCGTATTTGTAAATAATTCCCAAGAACCATAACATATTTATAACACATTAAACAAACATAAAGGAAAGATAAAATTTTTAGATTTCAATAAAATTATATCATTAAAATATATTGAATTAAAATTTTCATTATCAAAACCATTTTCAATACTAAAATACATAAAATAGTTTATGGTTTTTAATTCCCTTTTAAAAATAGTACAGCTTGTTAAGGAAACCAAAGATCATATAATACTTGCAGTGGTAGAAAAGGTCGTTGTCGCTACTTAAGTTAAAAAGAATTTTTTTTTCATTTAGTAAAACTCCTCGATGAAAAATGATTCCCTTTGAATGAAATGAAAAGTAAAATTTGTTTATACACCGTATAAATTAAAGTCATGTATGAATAAAAATATCCCACAATGAAAGGAGATTGAGACGAAGTCCCTTACCTCGTGTCTAACATGACTTAATAGATCTTAAATCTCCTGAATAATAAACTAATGTTAATTTCAACATTCATCAGAACCTTTTTAAGGTTTATTATTCCTTTTATATCACTTATTACCACATTATAAACATTATATAATCATTTATGTTAACAACTATCATTTTGTCGATATTTGGTACTTGAGTCAAAAATGAACATCTTAAAATTACAAGTTGTTTATGTGGTCAAAATTATATTATCTCCAGAATGATATTCATGATTTAGATATCATATATATCATACATATACATAATATATATGTATTTATAATATTACATAACATTTGGAGATAAGAAATGAAATGCACCGTTCATGGAGACGATAAGACGTATGTACGCATGAACACTAGGATCATTTCATTTTCATATTTTAATGGAAAGATAACTAAATGATACTTATTTATAATATAATTAGAGTATAATATCATATATAATTTCAGTTAATCCACCTTTTATATGATCCATGTATGGCATGAATGAGTCACGTCACTTTCATGGGGCGGTAGTCCACACTTCCTCAAATGAAATTATCATATTTACCCATTATGGAAATCATAAAGGTATGATATAAATTAAAATTAAAGAATCATAAAAATAAATAAAAATAATATATATCATATATAAATATAGCTCCATCATAATGGCCACCATGGGAGGTGGTTGTAGATATTTGAACAATCATCATTTCGTGAGGCAGGAGTTCACCGTCCATAGAAATAGAATGTTCCTATCAATCAGATAGAGGTGTGTGGAAGTATAGATCAAATCCTTCTCATAACAAAAACCTAGTATATTAAGGATAATAGTGTTTTTATAAAATAAAGGAATAAAAAATGTGCAGGGGGTTGGAAAATTAAAATAAAAGAAAAGAACTCAAGAGAAGATGTTACCTTTAAATCGGGTAACTCCCTTCGGTTTGAACCCAAAATATTTCATCAAGTGTCTTATGACTAAAGTAAGGCTTCTAATTCTATGAGAGGGATATTGAGAGCTTATTTGTGAAGATTTTGGATCTGAAAAGTTGATTTACAGGATTGAGTAATGGGTTAGAGGTGAGGGCATTTTATAAGGGGGTGGAGAGGCTCTTTAGGAATGTATGCAAATATTATTTTATTATATAATTATTTTTGGTTTCTAAAGGCCCAAAACTCATTAAAGTCAAAGATAAGATGACTCATGTTCGAAATAAAATCATCCAATAATAATTGGATAGGTTTTTTATATTTATTTAATTTTTTATCAACTTCTTTATTTAAATCAATCATTAATGACGTAAACACTGCATCATTATTAAGTCATAAATAATTTTATTTATTTTCTGTATAAAAATGAAAAAAAATACCAAAATGTAGGAAATAGTTTTATATTTAAAATGAATATTTTTATTATAAGAGATAACTTAAGTAAAATCATGTAAAAAATGAATTACCAGAAGATATATGTTTATGCCATTTTTGTCTTTACTTTAAATTTATTAATATAAAGTGTCATTATCACTCTCATGTGGCTCCATTGGGTCCCAAAATAGACACAAGGATGCCTTGGGTTGGACATGTATCATCCAATAGGATTATGACACATTTTATGGTTATTTATTATTAATATAATGTCATTTTCATAGACTTATGTACCCAATTTACCTTTTAACGATGGAAAATAAAATATTTACTGAAGTAAATATTTAAAATGTATAAAAATAAAAGATACATATTTAAAAAATTTAGACCTCTTGATTAAAAATATGGAATCCATTTTTCCAAATTAAAAACAGAAATGTGGAAAAAATTAATTTAAAATTAATTCTTTTTGTCAAAACAAAAAAGCGTGTTTTTAAGAAATAATAACTATCAAAAGATTGACACTAGTTTATGTTCAATTTCAAAGTGAAATTAAAGAAAATGACCAAAATTGAATTAAATGATAAAAATATAATCCAATTACACTTTAAAACTCTTTAAATATATAATCTAATATTATAAAAAAACTAAATTAAATGTCCATTTTGAATAAAAATGCAGTATTTTGTACTATTCATTAATAAATGAACATTATCAGAAAAATTCCAAAATTTAATCCAAGTTAAATTTTTATGTATTGATTCTAAATATGGATTTTATTATTTCAAATATAATATATCAAAGTGATATAAACTAGATTTAAAAATGGATCGCCATCAGAAGGTGGTAAATCGACCCTTTATAGAATATTAGATTATTTATGCTTAAAATGGGATCCTTTCCTATTTTAAGCCTAAAAAATTTATTGGATAAATGTAAAAACATATAACAAACATGTATAATAATATTTTAGTTAGTTCTGTTCTGTACATCAATTATAATGGCTAGGTGTTAACTATTATTTTAAATAATAAAATTATATTATTATTTTTCAGTATAACTCAACATTTTGTGCAACGTAAGATTTCAAAGAAACTCGTTGTTGTGTATCTGGTATGCCATCAAACATAGAATCCCATTTAATGTAAATATAATATTTAATTCATAAATATAACTAAATTTTAAAATTTTATATTCTTTATTTACATGGGATTTTACAATCTGTGTGGAAATTATTCTAATTTAAATAAAATATTAGTTAAACTATCTGTAAATCACCAATATTGGAAACAAAAGGGAGTTGAATGATAATTTTCATCCACTATGGATGATGTTGGGCCTTAAAATGATGTGGTGTGTGATATGTTTCTTAATTATTCAAATTATTAAAATAACCTATTTCGATTTGGATAATCACATTCATTAATTTATATAAAATTTAAAATTAAAATTTTTATATCACATAATTATAATAAGATATAATTTTTGTGAAAACATCAAATGGAAAAATTAAAACAATAATGATTTTCTAGAATCTTTCAAATTTTCATTAATCTAACAGTCCTTCGGAAAAATATATTTGATCTTCCCCTCATATAGCTTGATAATATTTTTTGCTTGTATTATATTTAATATGATTATGATAAGATGGATTGTAGATCCAAAAAAATAATACCTTGATTTTATACATTGGATTACCAACCCAGAAGATGAGAAATTGATTTGAGATTGTAGTGAAAGATACATAGCTCCTATTATTGAAAATAATGAAACTATAAAAAAATTTATGTACCATTTGTGAATGAATATATGTATTTTTTTATTTATAAATTTCATGTTAATATTTTTTGATAGGATGAGTTTAACATTGAATTTTTACCCAATGCTACTCTTATTTCAAAACCCCCTTATCAGATGGCATATGTATAACATTTTGAATTAGAATAGAGATTATAGGAGTTGCTAGATAATTTTTCAAATCTTCTGAGAAAATCACTATGGGGTTATGCTCTCTTGGTTTTCAAAAGTAAAGATATTTTCATGAGGCAATTTTTTTATAGAGATTTTAATAACATCTCTATTAAGAATATCTATCATTTGCCTCATTTCGATGATTTTTTTATTAGCTATGGGGAGTGTAATATTTTTTGAAGATTGATCTCAGGGTGGGGTACCATTCGTTTATGATGGAGGATGAAGATATAATGAAGACCCCAATTTAGACTATATATTATAATAATGATTAATTAGTTATTATTTATATCTTTTCCTAAAAAACAGTAGTATTTATGAATCTAATTAATAGAGTTTTCCATGAATATTAGGATAAGTGTGTGGTTATGTTTATTGATGATTTGTCAGTATTTTCTAAGAGTTATGTGGACAATTAATGATAGTTAATAATTATCGTGGAAACCATAAAATAGAATAATCTTCAAGGAAAATTTAGTAATTATGAATTTTTTTAATAGTATATTTCTTACATTAGGTATAATATTTCTAAAAAACACATAACTATTGACCCTACTAAAAACAATGTTATTGAAGAATATCAAGTACTATAAATATCATATATATTTTTAGTTTTACATTATTATTTGGTTAATACTGAATTTTTGTTATAAATTATCTTGGTAATCTTTTCCATTGACTATATAAATCAGAAAAAGAGTTAAATTCACCTAAATAAAAGTGTGATGATTGTTTTCAAGAACTGAAATGAAGATTGGTCAATGATATTTTTCTATCCATTCCCTTTATAAATAGTGATTTTTTCATCTACAGTGATGGTTCATTAAAGGAACTTGGTTGTTTATTAATGAAGAATGATCAGGTAATTTCTTATGCTTCACAACAACTAAAACCTCATGAAAAAAATTATCCAACACATTATTGGGAATTAATGAATTTGGTTTTTCCTTTGATATTTGGAGGCCTCATTTCTATAGAAGAACGTTTAAAATATATACTAATAATAAATGTTTTACGTATATGTTCACATATAAAGTGGTGTACATGAGGCATATAAGGCTGTTGGAATTGACTAAGGGTTATTATTACATGATCTATTAACACCATTGAAAAGAAAATAGAGTAGTTGATGCTTTGAGTTAGAAAAATAATTCTTTATTGATAATTTTACTTTTAGGAAATGATTATTTGGTTAATGATATGGTCAATTTTGTTTCAGAAGATGTGGATGTTGGATCTTAATCTATTTCATTTTAGGTATCATTGTAGTTATCTTTGTTATATAAAATTAAGAAATTGGAGATAGAATATATGGGGTTATTTGAAAATGTATAATTTGATAAATAGGGTCATTTTTTCGAATTTAATGATAATGAAGATGTTATTTTTTGATTTAAAAATTTTCTATCTGTTTCTTGTGATTCCCAAATGAAGATAAAATTATTTTTTTGATGATCATAGTTCACTATTTTCTATTCATCTAATATGCACTATGATATAGAGAGACCTTCATGAGTATTACTGGTGGGAATGATTAAAAAAAGAAATTATGGAATTTAGCATGAAATGTTTGAAATATCAATAAATTAATGTCAAAGGACAATTACATAATAGAATGATCATTCCTTTTCATGTGATATAGTGTAAATGTGAAAATATATCCATGAATTTTGTGGCGGGATCACCAAATCCATATTGATGTAATAATACAAGTTGGGTTAGTGTTGATCAACTAATAAAATATAAAAGTCTTCTTACTATTTGAGATACTACATCAATCTATTCACTTTATCAATTATATCACATTTAGATATTCAAGATACATAGAAATCCACACACTATTATATCTGACTATGATCTAAGGCTCAATTCTAATTTTTGGAAATGTCTTCAAAAGTCATTAGGCCCTGAATTCAATTTCAGTAAAACATTTTATAATCAATCAAATGGATAATATAAGAATAAAATTAAAACTTTTGAATACATTTTTTGTGCTTTTTCTTTATTTTACGAGGGAATTTGGGATCAACATATTTCATTGGTTGAGTTTTCAAATAATGATAGTTTTCATTCCAGTATAAAGATGGAACCATTTGAGATATTATATGAAAAGTGATGTGGAATTATATATTATTGGGATGATTTAGGAGAAATAAAGTTAATTGGACCATAATTGGTAGTGGAAATGGATGAGAAGGTTAAAATTATTCAATAGTATATGGGGATGGATTAGAGCCAGTAGAAAAGCTATGTAGATAACTAGATGAAGAATCTCTATTTTCAGGTAGGTGATCATGTTTTTTTTAAATAAATCATTGGAAAAGTGTTATGATTTTTCTAAAAAAGGGTAAAACTATGTTTGTGATTAATTATTACTTATGATATATTCGAGAAAGATGGATCAGTAGCTTACCGAGTATCCATTCCTCTATGTTTAACCTGTAGAAACAATGTTTTTCATATTTCAATGTTAATAAAATATGTTCTAGATTTATCTTAAGTTTTTATCCATAAGAAACTTAATTTAGAAAATAACATTGCCTATGAGGAATATAATATTCATATTTTTGACCATTGGGAGAATGTATCTTGAAACAAAGTACTTCACCATGTTATCGTTTTTTGGAAAACCTATATGATTGAAAAAAAATGGAAATCTAAAAATGGTAAGAAGGAAACATATCCCCACTCATTTAATAAGTTAATAAAATTAAGGCATTATAATTTAGAAAAGGTGTAGAATGTAATAAATAAGAAATTATAGTAAAAATCATTTTAATTTTCTTAGCATTCACAAACTAGATTTTCATATGCAATAAAAATATATTAAGTAATTGTTAAAATTAAAAGAACATGGTTTTATTAAACTCTTTTATTATAAGGGTTTATTTAAAATATTAATGATATAATTTTTATTAAAAAATATAATTATTCTGTTTCTTAATGAATTCTCAACATTAATTTAGTATAAAAACATTTCAAATTTAAAATGCAATTTTTTTGGGAATAATCAATTTTAATTGTATCTATCCGCTTTAATTTTAGATTAAAATTTCAAATTACATATTTGGAATTTTTAATAATGGATTAAATATTTGGAATCAGTGGTTTCAAATTTATTAAATAATTACCTTTTATTTTTGGATAATATAAACTCTAACCTTAATAATTTTGGTTACCAGAATTGCGGGCAAATTATGCAATTAATGGATAAAAATGATATGATAAGGGAAATAAAATTACCAATAACTTGGATAAATTTTAAAGGATTATTATATATAATCCATAATTATTAGAATTATATAATATGTATGTTTTTTTAATTTTTACGTGATTATGAATTTTATAGTATTTTATTTAATAATAAATAACCAAAAGTCACACTCTTTTTTTTAATACCTATAAATATTTAACATAGGTAAAAACAAAAGATCTTCTCGATTATAAATATTATTTATAAATATAATATATTTATCTTAATTTAGGAAATAAATTTTTAAATTTTTAGTATAGAAATAATTACAATAAATTCTTACCCAATGTTGATGCAGTAATTATTTAATTAATTTTAAAATAAAAAAATAGTATTAAAAATGTTAAATGTAATATAATGTGAGATAAATAATGTAATAAAATAATATTATAGATGAAAATGATATTTTAAATATATAATTAAATATTTTTTTAAAATTAAAATTATTTTCGTCGTGTTTTAAAAATAAATGCATTGAATAGTTCTCAAAATGGACATTAATGATATATTATATTAAATAATATTATATAAAATGATATAATATTCCTGTAAATATTAAATTCATCCAAGTGATTGTTATTTGGTCAATAATATCAACCATGGTCCATATATTGGGTTTTTATTCCTTTTATTGTAACTATATTGTCCCTACAAGAGAAAAGATAATTGATATCATGATAAGTGTGAAAGGGGTTAATGATTGTTAAAACCAAAATGATAAGTGTTAAAATATGAAAAAAGCATGTATAATTATTATATTATGATATTATTTCAACCCATAATCATTATATAATCTAGATAAATAAATTTGTATCCATTTTTAGTGAATATTAATTTATATTGATTAAATATTTTGAAAAATTCCATGAGTAACCCTCCCCACTCTTATAAAAGGGGACCAATTTATATCATTTTTTCACACATAAAAAATAGTTTTTTATCCATTCCCTATAGAAGTACCTTCATATAATATATAAATTAATTCTAAAAAAAATTAGATATTACACCAACCATTGTGGTCTTAAGGTGTTATGGAAAAGAGGTATTTCATTGAGTAAGTATCATTTTTCATTGCCTGTTTCTGTTTTATTTCTTCTTCCACCTCCTTCAAAAATTAATTAAACATGAATATGTAAAAAAACTATAATACATATAATTATGTATTATTATGTTAATATAAAAATATATATCCATCTCCCCTTTTATCAAATGGAAAATGAAACCATCGATCATGTGTATAAAGAACGGTCGCCTAATGAACCAGCGTAATTCGTTCTCCATTATTGTATCTCATAGATTGATTATAATGATGGAAAAAATGATTATATATGATTATATATGATATTAATGAAATATTTATCAATATTAAAATATAATATAATACCTACCTTCTTACATTTCAATTCACTAAAAATTGATATTGATTTTCATACGTACCTATAGACTACCACCTCCATAAAGCAATCTGATTTGTTTTTAATAACCAAAACAAATAGATTATATATAAAAATATATTCAAATGATTATTATGATAATTATAAAATTATAATATTAATTTAAATATAAAATAATAATTTCATTATTTTCTCAATTATCATTGAATAATAGAAATGTTACTCATGGATACGTACGACCTATCATCTCTATGATTGTAACGTTGTTAATTTTTCATAAATATCATTCATAATTGGTTTCAAAATTATTATTCATGTATAATATTGACAATTATATCATGATTATTATTATGGATATTGTGTTATAATAACCTATTGGAAAATATCGGACTCACCAAAATTTATTTTAGACGTAAGATTAGAATATCATCAAAATATTCAAAGTGAACATAAATAATTGATTAATTTTATATAAAATGGTTTTAAATTAATTAAAGGGAATAACGAACAAGTTATTTTTTCTCAATAATGTATTGAATTAACAGAATTTTATTATCCATGAAGATAAATAACATACATGATGAATAATACTTGTGGTAAGGCAGTTTCTTTTAAAAATATTATTCATAGGTTCCCCTTTTAACTATTCTTACCAAATCCAAAAGGAATTTATTTTCTTAAAATATACAGTATTATTATAATATAATGACATCAGGAGGAATCAATGCATTCAAATATCCTTTATATGTTTCAATGATTATTTTCAAATAAAATGATTACTTTATTTTGTACACAACATTTTGATTTTGAAAAATTATTTTTAATGAAAATGGGTATTTTGATATCCCAATGTGTTTCTCATATTGGATTAAATGATTTTTTCAAATATTTTTGTAGAAAATGTGTAATAATAAAATGTTTAATATGTTATTTTAGAATTATATGTGAATGGAGTTATCCCGATATAGCTTATATGATAGGTTAAGCCATATTATAGATCACTAGTGAGCTCGATACATTTTGTATGTTTGGTTAACCAAGAAACCATTGGGTGATCCCATTATAGATTATATGATGGGTGCAATGTGATAGTGACCCAATTCATTGGATAATTTACATAGTATTTCAATGAATGATGAATTAAATTAACTATGTTTTTCACATATGGATTTAACTGTGATTTAAGTATTTCTTTTATGGGTTTAAAATAAGTTATGAAGGTGATGGTCTAAGTTTACATAATGTATTTTTATTTGATTATTATAAGTTTTAATGGTTTTATTTGACATTTTTTTTTATTTTTTCATGTGGGAAATATTTATTTCATTTTATAAAAGGAAATTGAGATAAGGGTAAATATTTTTTGGATTTTAATTTTTTCACTAGACTATTAAATTTTATCTTTCTATGTACCTTATTTAGATTTTGGTTCTCATCCTGTATTAGAAAAATCAAAATGTTTAAGGATGTGTATGGAAAACGAAGATACTAAGATCAAAACTATGAAGATGTAACATGAATAAAAAACTTTTTATATCTTAATTGTTTTCTTTTTATGAAAAATAGATACTGTATAAAAGTGTCTAGTTTATAAAAAAGTGGTTTTTTAAGTGTGATATATGATCTAACTCTATGAAACGCTAACCCTAAATTATCTTTGATAATTTTAGAAATTGAATTAGAGGATAACTCCACTATCATATGTAATGATTAAGGTTGGATCCTGATAATCACTTCTTTCATTGTAATTTATTTTTCCCAAATTATATTTTAAATTGGTTATTTTTAATATTTTGTATAATCTATTCTTCCAATATTAATTGTATGAAATTCAAGTTAATTATTTTTTAAATTATGTTAAAATTAAATTTTCTTCCTTTTTGAAAATATTATATTTCATTCTTTTTGAATTATTTTAGTGATAAGTGTAACTATTTTAATCATGTAGTATTTTAATTTTATTATTTGTTTTTATGTTCGTGTTATTATTTAAATAATTTTATTTGTTTAAATTTTATTTATTTATGATTTAAAAATTATTATATATTTATTTTATGTACAAATTTTGGAATTTTAATTTATATTGTTCTTAAAAAATTATTTTTTTATCTTATACTTATATAAGTTTAATAATAATGTACATATTAAATAAATAAATATTTTTTTTAAATTATTAATTTTTATTTTTTTACCATTCCATATTTAGAATAATGTTTTTTATTTTTATTTATATTTTATTATTCATAAAACAACATCCTAATGGATTTAATAAAATAGAATCATGCTACCATTTATCCAAACTGGGAGTCATTCATGTATCAAATTTTATAATCCTCATAACAATATATGTTTTTCATCCAGTTCATATAGTAGATTTGGGATCCCTTACATGTATGAATTTTCTAAATATTAATTTCACCAATCTGGAAGCTTTAAAACGGCCTGAACAAACAAAAATAAGGTTAAAACTCTATCTGATGTCTCGATTATGCCAAATCAGGTCACATTTAGTGGAATAATAAAGGTGTATGGTCAAATTTGTGGAATCAATCTGTTTTAAAAGACCAATTCCCTCAGATTTTAATAGTCAAAGATGATGTCGAGGACCCTTGCTTGAAGAACACCCTCGTTCTGAAGATGAAGTAGAAACCATATCTCATTGAGTCTCTATGGAGGTAAGAGGATAAAATGCTACCGGTACTATTATGAAGTTTCTTATGAAGGTGAAGCCACCTATGAGATTCCAACAAACCTATTGATGTCAATGAATATGAGATGCGAGAAATAACTACACTAACTCTCTGAGATTATTGAAGTTCGACCACTATTTTTCAATGTAGATTGTCTGATATTCAAAAAGATTATACCTAAGACTGTCAATTGAAGAATAGTCAAGATTTGAACACTCTACATCCTGGTTGATTGTTTTATTTGAGGATGATCCATCATTTTTGTGTCGAATAGGTTGAAGGAGACAAAAACTACCAAGGTTTTTTTTAATCTTCATGACTGATCTCCCCATTAAAAGAAGAGGATGACTTTAGGAATGTAAAATATTCTCAATGTTGTGAATGAAAAATTTCCAAACCCATTTCTCTTACATCACTGTTTTTATGTTATTTGATTTCCTCTTTAAAGGATGAATACAGCTAAACACCCCTAGATTTTAAAGAATATTCCATTTAGAATAATTTTATTTTCTTTTATATCTTTCAATATGTGAAACTTTGAGTTTGAATGAAACACAATAGTCCATTACATATTATTATTTAGACATGAAAATTTTAAACTTTTAATTAATTTGGATGTTATGAATAATAAAAACTAATTAATATAAATATGTGGTTTAAGCATTTTCATTACTTCTCTATTTATTATTAATAATAATAAAAATTAAAAGAAAAATAAATGCTTTAATAATAACATCATTTCTCTGAAAATAAATTTCATCACATTTTTCACACCCATTAAAAATAAATATTTACCCATCTTAAAAAAATTATTTTAAAAAATGAAATTAATTTTAAAAATAAGGACCTCAAAATTAGAATATAGTGTTTTTTGGGATTTTCATGAAAAGATTCTTTTTTGGATGAGTAGTGAAAAATACTAATTTTTGTTAAATATTTCATTTTCATTTCAAACATTTGGAATTATCATTCTTAAAAAAAATTATCTTTAAAAAAATAGTTAAATTACATAGTAATTAAAACCATTTATGTTATTGGAATGAATTAAATGATGAATTTTGATATAAATTTTTTATACTTTTTAATGTTTTTCTTTGGAAAACCCTATATTGACATGTTTGTGGGATTAATTTTAAATTGAGTTTTTCAACTTATGTATATTGAATTGGGAAGCATTAATCCATTATTTTGGATCCAAATATTTTATATTTCCTAATCATTTAATGTTAATTTCTTACTATAAGGAATAGTGAAAATAGTAAAAATTGATTTCCACAGTTAAGGTTAAAATTGGTTTACCATGGGCTAAACTAAGAAAATAAGGGTTTAAAATGACATAAAACATATTAAAAAAAGTTTTAAACAATATTTATAACCTATAAACTCTTTTATTTGATAATGGGACATTTTAGAGTCAACTAGCCTATGAAAGACAAGGGTACACTATATTCTTTTCAAAACATCCATGTGTGTCCTCTCCCACACTTATAAAATATTATTACAAACCTGCAATTATCCATACCTTTCAAGAAATTTTTCCCTATATACCCCTATAAAAATATATCCTTGATATCCTTATCCAAATTCTAGATCATATTTTTTTACAAAAAGTCCAACCCCAGTGTCCTTAAGAGGATATCCAAAGGAGGTTTCTTTAATAGAAGATAATCATCTAAAAAAACCTATTTCATTTTCATAATTCTTTTGCCACCATAAATTATTTCATAAAACATAAAATATAATTACACCATTATCTCCCATATACTAAATTTTTTTATGTTAAAGGCATAACTTATGTCAGTCCACTCTTCTATCAAATGGGAATCAAAATCACTGATCTGGTGTATGGTGGACATGCTCCTCAAAAATCAATGTAACTAATTTCTCAAAAACACATATAATGATTATTTATAATGATGGATTTAATGTATATATATAATATTTATGACATTATTATACATCTATATTTATAATACAACATATACATTCTTACATTACATTTATTTTAAAATATGATATCTTCGCTTGTGTGTACGGTGGGCTGCATCCTCGTGACGCGATGTGATTCATTTTTAATTTACTCATTGCATAAAAAGTAATAAAGATTAATTTATTTAATATATTTTACATATATGAAATGGTACTGATTTTTTAAAATTAATATATTGTTCACTTTAATAATACAATTCATATATATATATATATTGGATACATTTCCTTGTACTTTATTCATGATTTATTACACGATGCCTTAGATTTTGTTTGGTTTTTGTAAGAAATAGAAAAATAAATTGACAAAACATGTGATGAAAATTATTTAGAAATTTTAGAAATTATATTATATGAAATTTATTTATGTTATTATTTTCATTAGTATAGTTTCCCTTTAGGGTAAAGGCCAACCCATGAAACTAGTTCAAGTCATGAATCCATCAGGGTAAATAAATACATGAAGTGAACCCATGAAAAAATGTGAATGATTCGACTTAAGAACCCAAAAAATATAAAAGACATTTAATTTAGGAGATTCATTATTTCTATGTAAATTTTAGGATCTCTAGACATGACATGAATTCTTATTAGACATCATTAAAGTCTCAAAATAATAGTTGTTTGAACCAAATACATGATTATAGTGCCTTACACGCCATGAGATTTGCGATCTTATTTATATTTCAGCATCCCAAAACTTTGGATAGAAGCAGATAGAAGATTATTTCCTCCTATTATGATTCATTCTGTCCACCTTGGTAGACCTATATTCAATTGTTTTCTTTTCTTCTTTGTTTTTTCTTTTTCATCTATGTATCATTTCAAAAGATTTGAAGATTTCTCATTCTATTTCCAATTTAAATTTTAGATTTCATACTTTATTTAAACATCAATTATTTCATACCATTGTGTTTCCATCATCAATGTAAGACTTTCGTTTTTTATTATATTTCCATATTCATGTATTTATTTAATCTAAATTTCTTTATAAAATTGTATTTCATGTTTCTATTTCCTTTACCGCCAAATCCCATTCATATCATGTGCGGCTAATATTCTAGGGTTAAAGATCAAGAGTAGGGGAACGTAAACCAAATGTTCCATTAAATAAAATCTTTGTTAACACTTTGTCTAGTCATTAGATTAAGAGTTCTTGTTAATCTCATTATTTTTCATAACACTATTCTGAGGAATTGCAATATAAGGGCCATGAACTAATTGGAGTTGAGCAGGCTAGGACCAATAGCCCATGAAAATTTGTACCCTTGAAGATAATATCTATGAAACTGGAATATTAAATACCTTTATACAAAAGACTAGTTTCCAAATTTGTTAGATCTAATTTCATTGACACAAACCAATTAGTGACTACCACATTACATTACATCCTAATCCATAGGGCCATCCCAATCTTGATTTTGGAATACCTTTTTTTTCTAAACACTAAAATTAACCTCAGTACCTTATCTTAATCCTAATGAAAAAACAAAATAGTTTTGTTTTAGAAGACCAAACCTATGAAACATAATTATGAACTCCACCAATAAGGTTCTAACCACCTGATCAATATCCTAACTATCATTTCTCTATGGGTTCTACCTCATTCTTCTTATATTTAAAGAATTAGTAGCTAGTGTATTTTGGGACTTTATAAATTTCTAATTTGATCACACCTGAAAAATTTCACTATGTCATTTGGACAACATAAATTATTTTAATCATTGTTAAAGGATAGTTCTTACATAGAAACAGTGACCTTTAGTGGGAACATGATATTACCTCACAACATCTTTCCTCTTTCCCCTTTCTTCTTATAATATTTTCACACTAATTAGCACCAGTGTCAATTATTTTTTAGCTATAGAGTGCAATAGGGAACTATGACTCGTTTAGGGAGTATTAATTCTCAATAACTTTTTCATTTTGATCCTGAAATCATGAGATTCAATTCTTCATGCCATCACTCTATTATAGAAAATCACAAGAACCTTGGGATTCCTAATCCTCAAAAACTTCAATATGTTCAACATGAACATCAAGGAAAGAAAATGGTGTTGTAAAATCACACCATTATGGACTATATCCTATCATGATTTATTTGTGCTTTAACCATCATCGTTCTTCCTCTTATAGAGGTATATTATGTTTAAATAAATCATGGATTCATCTAAAAGATCTGGAACCAATGACAATTCAATGGACATCAGATCTTGTATCCACATGATAATATTTCAAGTATCTTGGAACTCTATTAATCCTTTAGAAGTCAAGGTGTGAAATTTAACACCATTATACATAGAGTTTTACAATTTGATTTGTGTGAGGGAGCCATGGATTAGCACAAAATCTTGGCTCCTGGGTCTATTATAACTTTCGAAGATTTAGCCAAAATGATTTTATACAAATATTTCTCTACATTACAAACCTCAAAACTCAGAAAAAATATCGAAAAAATCACACAATGGGATGGAGAATAAGCATAGGAATCTTGGGATCGCATCAATGAGCTCAATATAAACATCCCATGCCATGAACATGATTTGTGGCTAAAATATAAAAAATTTCATAAAGGTCTATAACTAGATTTAAATAATTTATTGGATGTTCCAAATGATGGAAGATTAATGCTGAAGAAACCAGATCTTGGAATAACACATTAAGATTAAATCTATCATTATTCCAGTCAAGGGAAAAGCAACCAAGGGCCACCCCGAAGTAGAATTCCTCAAGTAGAATAAAATATAAAAACTTTAGCCCACTTTAAATACCACACAATAAAATATAAAAATTTTAGCTAACTTCACCCCCATTTTGACCTCCTTCCCCAGTTATAGAAATTCAATTATTTGAAATTTGTGGAGGCATATACCCATATCATGACTATATAGCATGAATTGAAGAAACTCAAAGTTATGAATTTACTTATTTAAGTTAATATCAATAAAACCTACAATTTCAAATACCTTAGAAATACCAATAACCCTATTATAATCATATATAGGCTCAAGAACCACAACAAGCCAATAAAAGATACTACCAACAAAGGAGTAGGAATTAACAACCACAAAACTAGGGACCACATATGTACCCACCTCAAAATATATTTCCTTAACCTCAATAACCATTTTCTCCACAACTATTTCCCCCTAGAGCCAATAAATTTCCACCCCAAAAATAGTTTTCCAAATATATACAGAGACATACACAATAATCCCCACATCAATAATCAAATAATGATAATATGTTCACCACATTTATTCAAAAGACAGATCAAATAATGGATAAGAAATAAACATATATAGAAAATCAATAGTATAATCTCCCAAACCATGATCACCAAGTGAAATATATCTCCAATATTCTGTCAGACCAATTAAAGGGTACACTTCTTGGTAATACCGAGATACATCTGAGAGAGGAGGATCAGTTTGTGGTATTTATAAGTGGAAAAGAGATAACTTTTTAGCAGTAGTTTATAAGAGAGGAATAAAATTAGAAATAATATTAAATATATTTTACTATCCTTATAAAATATTGAAATTCTTATACAAAATGTTGTATAAGAATGAAATATTGAATAATATCTTTTTAAATAAGCTCATATACATGAGAAACCTGAAAAAGAAGATGATTAGATGGAACCAGAACCATAAAAACACGGTATTCCATTTCTAGAGAGAGTGATACAAGGAAATATAGATGGGAAATATAATATGTTTTTATAAAGTTTTAAGCAACTAGAAATTTATATCCCCTTTGTAGAATCCATTTCTCAAATTTTTACTTATAATAAATTTCTAAAGGCATTTATTTACAATAAAATAAAATTTTAACACCTATGATTCATCTACTAGAATGAATAGTGCTCCTCATTTGTTTAGAAAAACCTCCTAAGTAATATGAAATGCCTTATAAGATTCTCAATTCCTTTTACTATTGGAACGTGTGAATTTGGAACAGCCTTTTATGAACTCAGAACAAGTATTAATCTCATGTATATTTGTTTATTATAAAATTTAGGGATCAAACATTTAAAACCAATAAGTGCTTCAATTCAACTATCTTACTAACTATTCAAGTATCATAAAGGACTCCTTGAGGTCATTTTAGTCATGGATGGTAGATTTATTTCCCCTTATGATTTCCTTGTCCAAAATATGGAGGATGAATGAGATGCCCCATACTTATAGGGAGACCATATCTCACCACTAGAGAATAATTGATTAATGGGAATCAAGAAAGGTAGAATTATAATGTAAGCGATGAACAAGTACTATTCAATTTAGTGAAAGTTGTAAAACATGGTGTAAATTAATCTTATCTCCAATCTAACTTTTTAACTGATTGGAAAGATGATTACATGACTATTGAAGATAATAGATAGACCCTTTATCAAAAATAATATGAGTGTAGGGATTACATGAATTTTAATTATAGTAAATATCTGATGAGGGATGTCATTCAACCATTTATACACTCATTCACCAATACAAAATTATTAGAATTCAAGAACTTACCAAACACATTAAATTACATGTTCTTATAAAATGCATTTTCACTACCATTATCATCAGTTCAAATCTGAATCAAGTGAAAAAATAAAAACAAATTTAATTCTTGAAAAGGGAACAAAATTTTATATTGGGATGTGGATGGAATCATGGGGATTAACCCCACAATTTGATCAAAAAAAATACACCGGAGGAAGGTTCCAAAGAATAATATAAACCCTAGGGGAGGATCACCCCTCTCATGAAAGAATATGTTAAAAAGGATGTTTGAAACTTTAAGAAATAGGTATCATATTTTCTATCTTTGAGAGTGAGTGGGTGATCCCATTATAAGTCATCCTAGAGAATGGTGTCTGGACTATTATTAAAAATTGTTTAGTTGATTTAATCTCATGAAGAACCATTTTTTGATGGAAAGTGTGTGTTGAATACAGAAATCTAAACACAATGACTTGAAATTATTATTTTCAACTCATATTCAGGGATAATATACTAGAGACAATAGGTGGATATGAATTCAATTGTATTATGTATTGATACTCTGGATATAGTCAAAAAAAATTACCCAGATTCTTACTCAAAGAACACATTCACATTCCCTTTCAAGACCTTAACATATCAAAGGATGCCATTTGGAATGTGTAATTCACTAGTCACATTCTAGTAGTGTATGAGAGTCATTTATTATGATATGGCAGAGTAATTACAAGAGATTTTAATCGATGATTTATTTATGTAAATAATATCATTTGAGGTTTGCGTAAGTAATCTTGAGTAAGTTATGTAGTGAATTAAAGATAATTTCCTAGTGCTAAATGAGTGAAATTTTTATTGTATAGTCCAAGGAGGCATATTCCTCATATATAAAATATCAAAAAAACTGACATGAAACATGATCTTTAAAAACTCAAGGTAATTAAATATTTACCTAAACCCACGATAATGAAATTTATTAGGAGTTTTCTGGTCTGCATGAGATTTTATCACCGCTTTGTTAAAGATTTTTCAAGAACATCTGACACATTGAAACACGTATTTTATAAGTACATTACATTTGATTTCACTGAAGAGTGTTACTGGGTATTCAACACCCTTGAAAATATCTTTATAGATAATCTTGTCATAGTATCACCTAACTAGGATAAGAACATTGAATTTACAGTGATGAAAATTATTTCATTATAGGAAATTTTATTGGAGAGTGGGTAGACACATCTTCCAACCCAGCTATTATTCCAGCCATACCCAAAATGCACCTTATATTAATTATGATAACAGAGAAAATAAGTAACTATTAGTTGTGTTTTGTTTTATCAGATTTTGATCGTACCTCATTATTTCTAAATTAGTGGGGTATACAGATCATGCATCACTGAAATACCTATGAAAATAGGATTCTAACCAATATCTAATACGGTGGATCATGTAGCTACAAAAATTTAACATAGCCATCAATGACACAAAATGGATCAAAAAATTTATTTTTTGACCACTTATTTTGTCTTTCATTATTGACTGTTTCAGATGATTAACATCTGAATATTGAGGATGATTTTCAGGATGAACCCCTTTTCAATATAGATACACAAGACCGACATTAATTTTATGATATAGTGAACTATCTTCCCATAATATCACATTAACCACTCTTCTCCGATTAATATATGGACAAGGTCTTGGTTGATGCTTCAACCAATTACTTGGATGAGCCTCAATTATGTAACTATTGTGATGATGGATTTATGTGATGCTGCATCCAAGATGATGAAGTTAAAAGTATGGTCAAAATGTTTCACACATTTCCAGCTGGGGTTCATCATGGTACTGAATGTATTAGGGCAATGATCTTATAAGTTAAACTATTTCGGGGAAGACTCCATCAGGATGCAGTGATCATTGTATAAAGTTGTTATCGATGATAGTGGATTGGAACCATTGTAAAAGTAAAAAAATTTCCCTATAACCATATACTGTAAGTAAAAATATTCAATGTGTGTGGAATTAATTTCATGGGCCCATTCACTAATTCCTATAAGAAGTATTACATCCTGTTAGGCATGTACTATTTTTCAAAGTGGTTTGAATCCAAATCCACCACACACAAAACATCCATGGTGATCATGAATGTTTTACAAAAAAACACTTTCACCATATTTTTATTTCCCCAATTACTCATTAGTGGTTGGGGAACATACATAAAAATACTCCCATCAGAGGATACAAGAGATATATAGAATATGATACAACATAGAAATTCCCTACCACCTATAAATAATAAGAAAAGTAGAATTATCCAATCTAGAGATTAAAAAAATATTAGAAAATACAGTTAATAAAAGTATTAAGGATTTGAATACCAAATTGGATGATGCATTTTGGTTATATCACATGATTTATAAAGCATCCATAGGCACTATTCTATATCTACTTTTTTACAAGATGCCCTGTCACCTACCAGTAAAATTATAGCATCGATATTATTAGAAAATCAACAAGATAAACATGGATATAAAAAATTTGTAAAATTAAAAATGATAAAAATTAATGAGATAGAATATATTCATACATATTCTTAGGAAAATTCAAAATTTTATAAAGGAAAAACAAATAAATGGTATGAACTATACATCATGTAATGTTTAGTCACACTTGTGGAAATGGTTCTACTCGTTAATTATTGTTTTTGACTATTCCATGAGAAAATAAAATCATGATGCTCAGGTCCATTGGAAGGTCTAAATTATTTAAACAATGGGATGATTGAAATCAAAATAGGTGAAGGTCCAACCATTATGATAAATGGTCAAATATAAAAAATGTATCAAGAACCATTTCAATAGGGGTGTATTAATTCATTAAAAATAAATTAACTTGAAGTCTCTATCAATCGCTGAATTTAATATGATGCACTATCATGGAAGAAAACATGGAAAGGTCCCATATGTTAGAGTAGTTTTTCCGATGTTTAGAAAGGTTCAATTGTGCTAGTATTTGTTCAGAAGTTCTTGGAAAAAAGATTTTCCTTTGTGAAAATTCATGTCATGTAAACTACACACGACATGAATCTGTTGGTGGTAAGGAAAAGTATGTATCCACATTTTACACATAATTAATCTGGTATAGGATATGAATAACATGGTTTTTCTTTTAAAAAATAAGAACATAGGGCTTACAGCCTACCCTCCCTCACCCCCACAAGATCCTCCAACCATCATCCTCCCCCTATCCCCAGTACATCCTCTATCCCTACTGATATATTACTCCTATACTTCTTCTTATATTTTATCCACTAGCTAGTTCTACTCCCTTATATTATTGTCTGTTGTCTTCTCCATGGCTTGTATAAAAAACCATAGTGAAAAGTCTTAAAAAAGAGTTACAACACACGATGATCAACCTACACTCAAACACCCATTGTTGGATACTCCCCTACCACTCGCACATGTACCACTTCTTACACTTTTTGAGCCTGAGGACCTAGTTCACATACACCATTTTAAAGAAAATACCATGATGACAAAAAATACCCTTGACATGATTATTCTATAGAAGATACTCATACGTGATGAGTTCATTGAGATCCTCATATGAATCCACATTTAGATCATCATTGATATATCTGTAGAGATGAACCGAGAGGTATTCTTAGATTTCTTATCAATGATAGAGCTTGACGTTGCGCATGTTACATTCTATCTCAGTGTCCAACCATAGGGCATCACCTTGGGTGACTTAAATTTTAGTTTGGGTATTTACACATATAAATTCATTGCTTCTCTAGCTTATTTTACCTTGAATATTGATCCAAACAAGTCAGACACTCCCCAGAGATGGGCATTGATCTTCCATGACCACCAGAGCATTCATAGCCAATGTATGGAGAAGAACACCCACCAGTAGGGTGTCACCTTTTAGACCATGCATTAGGATCATCCCCATTTGTGGATGTCCAGAGAAGATGGTAATGGGAGAATCAGTCAGATAAAGGAGATCATTTTGGCCTCTACCATGGGTGGCTTTACCATCAATATGGTTTTCCAATTCTCACTCTACTATAAGGACCAAAAGAGGTGGGATCTCAATACCTTGATGGGGGGAAGATTCATCACTCATCAGGTATATCGACTCAGGTTTTTTGATTCCCCTTATCCCATTTCATATTTAGAGAATATGGAGTTGATTAAACTCTTGATCCCCCACAAGATGGGTATTTTTTGGTAGGATGGGAAGCACTAAAAGTGGGAACTTGGGTATACCAAGCACACTAAAGTTCCCCCAGTCCTAATGCTCAATCACTACCCAATCCATCACCCACACCTTCTATTTCTACCCTAACCTTATATTCTACCATCCACTGTCCCTCTCCGAATACTATAACTTCACCTCGCTCTATCCATGCCTCTCAATCTGATATAGAGCCACCATCTCTTATTGATAATGCCACATATTTTCTTTTTATGATGTAGAATGTGATTAGAAAGCTTGAAAGTGTTCTATAGTGTCATTTAGAGAACCCTTATTGGAATATCCTTCACTTTGGAAATTCATTCGCTGATCCTTCCCAGTTTTGGGAAACTTCAACAACCGATACCACTAATAAAACTTCCCCACATCCTTCCACTACTAAATTCACACCCATTATTGGATCTTCTCAAACACCATCCAGTCTATCCCTTATTATTCCTTCAACATAACTTACCACCAAGTTTAAAATAACTCCTACTTAGAGAGAGTTTTTGATGAAGTAGGCTCACTAGGGAAAGTGCCTCATAAAACCTTCATCGTCTAAGGTGTCATTCACCGATCCGTCTGACAGACATTCAAATGTAGTAGAGATTGAAACCCCCATACGTTTATGACTTTCGAGCTAGCTAGCCATACTGAATAACCTTTTATGGAATATAATTCAATTTAATATACCTCAATCGTATCCATATATATGAAAATAACGAACAAGAAACCCACTATTCGAGAAGGGACATCTGAAGCTCTTAGTGGAGAGTCTTTATATGTCATTCAGTCTTCTCTTCCATTTTCCCCTCCCCCATTTCACTCCAATATTGGGTGTATTTTTTACTTACTATATTCCTTATCCTATTTTAACATTAAAAATTAACTAATGTATGGGATATTATTTTCGACAACGTCACTTGCTTACATTATTGTTCTTACTAGTGAATTCATTTAGATATGGGTTGATCTAAAACACCTATCATGGTTATAGATGAGTTTTTTATCCTACCATATGGCCTCCCCATGAGGTATTTCTATAAGTGACTAACATACACTGAAATATATAGGATCACACTCTTTATACTATACAAGATTCCTCCCAATGGCCCACACATATTCTCCAAAAGTCACATAATATTTCAAGATGGCTTATTTATAAAGTGGTGAACACCACTAATAATCTCAATAAGCTCTGGGATATAGATTCCAGATCCTACAAGAGATAGTGGCCAGTTGAGGTGATGGATGACACCAACTGGTCTTTTTTCCATCTATCTGGATGACGAATTCATTGTTAGCACTTTATTGGAGGAAACCCATATTTTTTTCCAATGCTTTTGAAGTGTTTATTAAGATCATTTCATTTTCTATCATTTTTTACTAATTGTTCATTATAAATTTTATTATAGAATTCTCCAATCATATATCTATTTTTTACTACTATCACCTTTGTGCACCTACCCATTTTTTAGCTTACATATTTTTTATATCCTATGCACTGATGGATTGTCTTGTGGAGGTATCTTTTCCTTATAAACTTCGTGTAGGTATCACAGTTTGAAATCACCATCTAACATTTCACCCCCACAGAATTACCTTCACTACTAGGATGCCTCAATTCCCTAGTTTGAATTCATTATTTCCATTTAATTTCTGTATATTCTATTATTTCTTACTCTCCCACATCACATTCCAAAAAAAATTGGACAGTATTTCATTTTTTGTGTGGCAGAGCATTTTTTATCTTTAGTTTGTATACAACTAGATTATGTCTTGTTTTCATTATTCTAGGAGTCATTTTTCATAGAAATCAGGATTTAAACTGAAACTCATTGAAAAAATTTGAATAAAAGAAAATTTTTTGTTTGAATATGTAAAAATCTATTTTTATTCATGTTAATAATTTTATCAGGATTACTGGGTATAGTAATTTACTTATGGTTACCATTTATTGAGAATTATTTTGATTGTCGTATTAATTATTATTATTCCTTGAGTGGTTATCATATTTTTTCTATTCCTATTCTCGAGAGTATTATGGACCTATACTTTCATATTGTTTTATAAGAACATTTCCTGAGAGATACTTGGTACAAGTAAACTTATCATAAATTTCATTAGAATCATATCGAAGAAATGAATGTATAAATACATTATTAAAATTATTAAGGAATTATTTTTAAATTCATTTATCCTAAAACCCTCTCATATATTTATCTTTCTTAATCCCATATAAGCTATCAGTTCCCATGTTTGGATTGATCCTTGTTACAAACCCTTTTTATCCCTTCCAAACCTATTCTTGATTAGTTTCCATCATTATTACTTGAATAATTTTGTGGGGGGACAGTCATTAATGATGCACACTGGATGGTTACTACTAATGATATGTTTGGTGAATTTTTTACATGATTTATGGGATGTGGCCCATTGTTTTTCTCATATACCATTCATGATAACCCTTTAATATATATATATATATATGGGTTTTTTACTATATAGGTAAAAAATCACCATTACCAAACCGATTAATCTTATAGTAGATCATTCATGGTTAGGTCATGGATGTGAGATCTGGACTAGATGTGACTTTAGAAAAAAAGGAAGAATAAAAATAAGAAACATGATGCATTCATTGAGAATTTATGACACATCCATGGACCTAACCTGATCATTAGATGTGTTTATATTTATCTTTAATGTGGTAGATCTTCATTTCATTACACTCATTGATCATGTATTATACTTATGAATTTATCTTCCCTTTTTAGATTTATTTTTATCATCTACACCCTTACCACATCATTAGAGTCATTTTAATCATTTTACTAAATATCTCATAATTAATTGTGTGTTTATCATAATGAAGAGGGGATGTTGGATCCAATGCAAGATTATGGTTTGGAACATGAATTAAAGGTATGATCATAACTCCAATTTCCTTTCACCTCGAGTGATAAGAGAAAATTAATGGTGAGATAGATTGAAACATTGGTAAAATGTCTGAGAAATATTTGATAAATTGTAACTAAATGATTAAATTATCTACATAAACAAAGTAACAATGATTAATGAAAGATTTTATTTGTAGTAGTGATTTTTGAGGTCTATATTTTTTTTATAACACTTAGTTTAATTTTTTATATTGCGATGCATGTTTCCTATTTAAAAATTGATTTAATTGGAATCCATGTTGAGAATCTTTTCTCTTGAGTGCGAGAAATTGTTAAATTGTGGGGGAATTGGACAAGATTAATTAACACACACACACATACATATACATGTACTGGATTCATTTATTTGGGATTTATTATTTATTTAATTGATAATGTCTGGGATTTTCATTGGTTTTTCTAAGGAATATGAAAAAATCATCAAAGATGAGTTGATGTTTATTCATAAAATTAAAATATTAAATTTCTTGAACCCTATTCATGGGATGCATTTCTCATGAAAAAACAATTACAGGTCAAAGGATAGCTTGTGAAACCATTTGATGTCAAAAATCCTCCAGGAAAAATAAATACACTACGTAAATCCATTACATTATGTACAAGTTTTAAATATGAAACTCACTACAAGGTACAAGCTATGAAATCTAAGAGATGGAAGATTTCCACGGAAATTTGGGGATCTAAAAGCACAATATGAATTTCTATAACATGTCATGAAAGTCCAAAACGAAAAGTTATTTGAATCCAATTCATAATGTTAGAGTTTTACATGTGGTGAGATTTGAATGATTCTTTATATTGTTGCATCGCAACACTGGTAGATAGATGTAGGCATAAGACTATATCTTCTTTATTTGATACTTCCTTTTTTGTAGCTTACGAGAACCAGTTTAAATTTTTATCTTCCATGCTTCACTAATCCATTATTGTTGTACATTGTTTAAAAAAGACTTGTGGATTTATTATTCTTGCCTCGATTGTTGTTTCAAATGTAATTTCTCCATTAAACTTCAATTGAAGTGTACCTTTCTCCTTTATTTATCTATGTATGATTTGTATTCTGTCCTTCTATTTATTCAACAATGGATTGACTTTTTCTGACAATCTCAATAAAAATATTAAGAATGCTACCATTTCCTTTACCATCTAATCCCATTGTTATCAACAGTGAGTAATATACTTGGTTTATGGGTCGAGTATAGAGACATTTTTATAAAAATTAATCCTTATATAATATATTGGGTAACACTTGTGTTTGTAAATAATTTAATAATTCTTGTTAATCTAATTATTTTTCATAACCCTAATATGGGGAATTGTAATAGAAGAGCTCTGACATAATTAGAGTTGAGAAGGATATTACCTATAGAATTTGATGATTTATTCCATTGAATTTATTCCTTATCAACCTAGTTTTTTCAATACCTCTGGTCTACAGAGTAGTTTCCACCTTTGGTAGATCCAATTGGAATGACTAAAACCAATTGGTGACTTTTATCACTGCTTTGCATCCCGATCCATAAGAGCATAACAAGTAAGAATTAGGAATAAATTTTCCAAAACCTATAGTTAAAGCTAATCCATTATATTTCTTTTGTAGAAAAAAAATCACAAGTCATATACAACCAAAAGTAAAAAATTCACATAAGTACTCCAGTTATCATGTAAAACGTTTTTGTCCACATCCTTTACAACATGTCTCTATGGGATTGAAAATGTGTTATCGCTACACTACACCTTTGTATCAAATGTAGTTTAGGAATTTATAGATTTATAATTTGATAAAACCCAAAGGATATAGTGAATTACTTTGGATAGAATCAGACATCCTTACCCTTTAACGATATGATAGAATGATACAATTTCTCATTCATACGTATGATCTACTATCTCTAAGAAGCAATGCGATTCATTTTCCATGTCTAACCTTATAAAATGATTCTAAAAATATATCCCATGAGTAAATATGATATTTCCTAAAATTAATATATTTATTGAGATTATATATCTATAAAATATAAATAAGAAATGGAACATTCATGACATGCATGAAAAAACAAGGAAATTAACACCTGAATTAATAAAAATAATGAAATATTATTATAAAATGAGTGGTAAAAGTTATAATAAGATATTATATGATATTATAAATATGAATATGGTTATATTATGAATTAATAACATTCATAAAACTTTTATAAAATATTTCTAATCATGTTCATCAAAAAAGAAAACATGAGGAAAGGGATTTCATCTCAAATTTCATTTCATTAAGACATATTTTTCAATATGCACCGATTCATTTTTATTTGGTTTACATACTACCCTATTGGAATATTTAATATTAATACCTACTTATTCAAGAATTTATTATAAAAAACTTATATTCTTAATGAATTTATGTTCACCTCTCATTTCTTATTTAATTTTTAGATTATTAACTTTCTCTTAAAGCAATCGCTTTCTTATGATCATTTTTCACTGGAAATTAAATTTATCTAAAATATAAATATTATTTATATCATGAATATTATTATTGGATAAATTATATACCAATATTACATAATTTTTTTAATTAAATTTTATTTTATTATCTAGAGAAATATTGATAAATTTTGATTATTTATTGTATGCTGATATTTGATGATAGGGCACATTATTGGTGACTTAAATCAATTCTTTGATATATAAGGAATGATTTGGACATGCAGTGGTGGGTGAGGACTTGTTATTGATATCCCCTTAATGCATTTATTATATCATTATGCGAATAAATAAGGTATAATTAAAGAGGTTTTACCCATATTTTTAAACATCCTTATGAAGGGTCGTGACTGTAGAGGTATCATGAGGCCTGAGATCATGAAATCCAAAAACTAACAGTTTACTTAATATAGAATTTAGTTGTTATTATTGTGCCTAAAATTTTACCATTGATATTATCTCTAGATGCATTTCATTTTTATTTTATTAATTAAATGGAATGTGTGTTCAGTTATTTACATCACCCATTTCATCATCACTTATCTTATTATGACAGTAAATTAATTTATAAAATGGATTTTTTTAGTTATATACCTTCATATATTGTTTTTTCATTGTTGATTCACGATATATATTGTCTTAAGTAACCCTTATTGATAATTATAGCTCACCCATATATTATCTATTTTTCCCAGGTCTTGAAGTTGAGTTCATTGAATGATTTTTAGGATGTAAATTATTTTCCATTGTTATGATTTTTATTTTTATTTTTTCCCAATGTTAATTGACTATCATTTTTTTATTAAGTTCACAGAAACTGCTAAACTGGTCATTCCTTGGTTATGTAGCCCCTTGTATCTCATTCCAATGTAATAAAGAATATATTAGATTAGGGTTACTGGGGTCATGGACATAAAAGTTGGTATCTGGGAATATTTAGAGGAAATCTTGAGAAATAGATTAAGGAGAACATGGGTTAGGGAACATAAACCAATGTTATATATTGAGTATAAGTATATAATAACATCTTGGAGATTTGATAAGGAAAATATTATGTGTTTTCTAATAGAAATACATCTATTTCGAGATACATCATGTTGATGTGGTTCTATAAAAAATGCACCTAGGGTTAATAACTATAAAAAAATCCATATTATGTATAATTGATCATGATCTGGTGCATAACAATGATCCATACTGCACGCCTATTTTGACACTATTAGGGAATATATTTTAGGATAATTCACATTTTCTTTACAACCCATTATTAATTATTTTAAAATAAATATGTCCCTAATGAAACCATGAATAAATTTTTTATTAGTAATTCATAAGTTTCTAAATTATTTTTAGTGTTACACCATATTTAGTAATATACATTATTATTTAAAAGTAATGAATTTATGAGTTAACCCAGTATATTCCATTTTTTAGAAATAGTTCTTGGAATAAATAAGGGTATCAATGCTCATGTAAAATTTAAAATTTTCTCTACCATGCAAGCCAAGACAGCTAGTATTGGAACTGAAAAAATCATGGATATTTTAGTATATCTTAATTAGGTGATAAAAAATAACTTTTCCCAAATAGAGATACTTATTTCTCCACAAAAATATTTTCCTATGTCATATTGCTTCATGAAAGGTAATCCCCCATCATTTAGTGGTACTAATAATCCACTGGTAGATGAGAAATAGATTAAGTTCTTTGAGATGATATTTATGTCCTTGGTATTCGACGAAAAGTAAATGTCCATACTGGAAATATACTATAACAAGAGATATTTCAATCGATAGTGGTGATTGATCTAGAGTAATAGAGAGGGAGAAGATATAGAAAAAATTCAATATAGATTTTATATATGAATATTCTTTGATAAAAATTTCTATTATGAGAAATTACTTAAAATAAAGACAAAGTTACTTATATTAAATCTAACAGAAGAAGAAAGTTTTCCAAAATTTGAGTCCACCTTTACAATACTTTTCTTATATGATAAGATTTGAATATGTAGAACAGAATGAATGATTGATCATTTCATTGAAGGGACTAATCCAACTCTCTGAATGGAACTAGACTCTAAAACAATTTATTCATATGATGAAATACTTTTATGCACCATCAAAATGAAGAAGTAGTTTTCTATTTCCTATATGATAAAAGGAAATCAACAAAATAAGAGGATAATGAGCACCAAGGAAAACAGAATTCATTAATATAGAATAATATAATGAACAAATTATCATATTTTAAAATATGTGGGAATAATCACCACGGAAAATGATTTAAGGTAAGGGGATTTTTTATCAATGTGGTGATAAGGGACATCTATGTCGTGAATGAAAGGGTAAGAAACAAATCGATGATGTGTGGTTAATCAAATTTAAATAAATTGAGAATTATTAAAATCATCATCCCATGTTCCAAGGTAATGTACCAAAGAGGAATCCAAGGGGAGAAGGCTAAGACTATGTGATCATTACAACTGAAGATGAAGTACATAATGAAGTTGTTGAAGGTACTTTAATCATAGCCTCTAACAGTTCCAATAATTTATTTGATTAATGATACCCACACTATATTATATATTACATGTTTGAAATAAAAATTATATATTTCCCCATCACCTTAATAGGGTATTTGTTTGTCAAAACTCGAAGTGAAAGTCTCACTAGAACAAGGATGTATCTGGAAATCCCTATTATGATACATAAATGTGACTTATTTGTTGATCATATTATCATACATATCGATAAATATAATATAATTATGGGTATGGCATGGATTATAAAATATTATTAAAAATATTAATACAAGGATAAGAAAATTATGATTCATGATGAATATGTAGAATACCTTATCATTAGAGTGGAGTCTTTATCAGCTGAGTTGTTCCTAGATCTATCCCTAGTAGAACTTATCAATGAGATTCTATGGGAAGAAAAAAAACAATAGATGGAGATGGGTAAAAATTAAATTGATAATGTAACTATTGTACAAGTATACATTTATTTATTTTATAAGGAATTGCCATGAAATCCTTGAGAGTGTAATATTGAGTTTTCAATTGATTTAATCCCATTTGAAAATCCAGTACTAAATACTCCCTATAGAATAGCCACTGTAAAATTAGTGGAGTTAAAAAATATGAGGATTTATGTGATAATGGATTTAATCTCCCTAGTATTTCACTATAGGGATCTCATGTTCTTTTCATTAAGAATAAATATGGATCTATGGTTCTTTTTATTGACGGTAGGGGAAAAAATTGTTATAACAAAAAAAATATCTACCCCATATTGATGACTTATTCGATCAACTTTCTGAAGATTAATATTTTTCAAATATTGAACATCGTTATGAAGATCATAAATTATGAGTAAAGAAAGAAGAATATCTGAAGACAACATTTTAAAAGACACCTGGATTCTTTGAGTTGTTGTGTATCCATTTCGAATTACTAATTTACCCTCTATTTTTATAGACCTAATGAATAGAGTATTCAAGAAATAACTTGATTATTTTGTAAGGTATTAATTAGTGACATCATAGTGTATTATAGGTGCTATAAGACTATATTAATAACTTTTGGATCATTCGTGAGACTCTTATAATTAAAGAGTTATATTGGATGTTTAGCAGGTGTGATTTTTTGGCTACAACAAGTTTCTTTTTGTGACCATATCATCTCTATGAATGTAATATCATTTGATCCTACAAATAATAAGGCAATCAAAGAATGGAAAACACAAATGAACAAAGATGAGTTATGTATTTTCATTGGTTTCAAAGGTTACTATCATTTATTCATTCATAATTTTTCCTGATTTTATAACCCATTAACCAATCTTAAACATAAAAAGGTTGTGTAAATTTTCAAAAAGGAATATTGAGAACATTGGATGAATTAGGGAGGAGACTGTTCAATGCAATGATTTTGATTCTAACAACATGAAATTATTTGTTTGTGATATATAGTGATGAATCAAAGTAAGGACTATATTGTTCTATTATGAAAAAAGATAAATTTATTGCATACGACTCAAGGTAGTTGAAGACTCATGAAAAAAACATTCCATCCTATGATCTTCTATTGGAAACCACAATTCTTTTCTTAATGATATGGATACATTATCTCTATTGTGAGAGATTTGTAATATAAATGGAATATAAGATTCTATAATATATCTTTTCACAAAAACGTGCCCAACATGAGGAAAATATGGTGGTTTTATCATCTCAAAGATTATGATTGTTCATTACACAACCACCTGAGGAGTAAAAATAATACAGAAAATGCACTAATCAAGAAGGATCTTGGTGTTCTGACCAAAATGAGGATTGAGCAGGAACCTATGTTCATCTATATAGAAAATATGGATTTTTGAATTATAAAGTGAAAGGAAACAACACCCTATTTTCAAATGATTTGTTAAACCAACTTTATTGGAAGAGATAAATAGTTATCAATCTTATGATGAGATTTCTCCTGAGAATTCAATGCTATTAATGATGGGAAGATGGAAAACTTCATTTGTGAAGATAGAATTATGATGTTCAGAAACATAATATGTGTTCTATATATACCATATCCGAAAAAGAGAGCTTTTGGATTATTTTCATAGTTCAAATTTATCTTATCATCGTTACAAAACTATCATGTTTAGGGATTTAAGGGATTAATTTTTATGGGATGAAATGATGACTGAAATTGACGATTGGTTGTGTAAATATTTTTTCAATAAGTTAAATCTAGGAGAGAACACTCTAGGGGATTAATATAACCACTTCTTATTCTTGTATGTAAATGTGATGACATTAGAATTGAATTTATCATAAGACTACCAAATTTTCTTATAAAGAATGATGCAAAATGAGTTATTGTTGATCACATAAAAAATTTCACCTTTTATTACTAAAAGAAAATATTTACCTCTTGATATCATTGAAATGATCTATATTAAGGAATTTGTTTGACGTCATGGTGCATATATTTGGATTGTTTTTTTCATTAACCAAGTTTTACATCCAAATTGAGGGAGATTGATCATTTGGCTCTTCATACTGAGCTTCATTTGAGAATCACCTAGCATCATAACAGTAAGGCACTATCTGAAATCACTATTCATACACAAAAGACAAGCTGAGGTCATGAACACAGGACATTAATGTTATATGAATCATTATATACCTTTTCTTTAATTCTCTAAAAAATAGTTTCAATTCATCTATTAAAAAAGAACCATATGAATACTTATATAGAAAGAGACTTCATATTCCATCATTTTGGGATAATGTTCGTGAAATGAAACTTGTAGGCCCAAAAAAATTTAATAGACAACAAAAAATCAAATACTATTAAAATGTATATAAAATAAAATCAATGTAGGAAATATGGGTTATAATGATAATCAGAAGAAGGATTTGAAATTCCAAGTAGGAGATCATGTTCAATTTACTGTATCTTCATGGATGGGTCTTCAAAACAAAGGATGTATTTTAGTTATGTATTATAGTTTTAAAATCTAATAAAGACTCTCTAAAGTAAATTATTTTTTCCATATATAATTTCCAATTAATTACATGTCCTACCCAACACAGGTGCTCACCACTGAAGAGATAGAAATGGAACCCTGCCTATCTTACTGTAAAGAGACCATAAATATATTTGATACTAGAATTCAAGTATTTAGTAATCCTCCAACTCTATTTGTAAAGGTACTTTAGAGAAATTATAAAATGGGGAAGCCATATCGGAATAAGAGGATATTATGATTAAAACTACCCTCATTTATTTTTGAAAGTAATATCTTTAAAATTTTAATGAATAAATATTTGTAATATATTATAATCTAAAACCCCAATACTTTGAAATATATATTTTTTGAATAAATTTTATTTCTTTAATAGCTTGTGATATGTGTATCACCATGTTTAAATGAAACACAATACTCTATTAAAATATTAATATTTAAATGTGATCATTTTAACCTAGTCATTAATTTGGTGGGTATGAATATGAATAAATAATTCATTAAAATATATGGTGTACACATAATCATTGAATATATATTTATTATAAAAGAATTGAAATAAGATGATATGTTTTCTAAAAAACTGTATCTTTCTTAAAAGTGGTTTAGTAGCTTCTTTCGCACCCATTTTAAAATTAGTTACTTCGACATTTATAATTTTTATATTATAAAAGGAACTTCATTTTTCAAATCATCCTAAAAAATTTATCATTGGGAGGTTTTCTTATTATTTCTCTAAAAAGTTTAATATTTTCAATGAATTTTCAAATATAATGACTACTATTAAAAACCATTTTTTCATTTAAATCATTTAAAATAATCATGTTTTAACCAGATTATTTTAAAAGAAAAATTTCATCAATTATATTATAGTTAATGAATTTTATTTTATATTAAAAAATTATATAATCAATTGCGGTATAATTTTTTTTTACTTTTGAATTATTTTCTTCTGAACAAACCATTTTTTCAATGCGTATGTGGGATTAATTTTAAGTCAAATTATTATTGTACATTTAATTTAATTGAGAAAAAATAATATTTTATTTTTAATCATCACATTTCATATTATCTAATATGGTTTTCTTAATTTTTCACAATAATTAATAGTGAAAAAAATTAATTATCACGGTTAAGGTGAGAAGGGGTTTATTAGGGGTTAAACTAAGAATAGAAGGGATAACAACTACCCAAAACATGTCCAAAACCCATTAGATAGACATATATTGAAATTATCACCTATAATATTACAAAATTTCTCATTTTTATATGTTTTCATATGAGAAATTTTGGGATACTTTATTCTTTTTAAAAATTTTATGTGTGTCCTTCCCCCAGGAATAAAAGGCCACTCCCTCCTTTCACTTCTCCTATCTTATCATAAAATTTTTATAAAACAAACCAAACCTTAATCTTTATAAAAATAATTATATAAATTAGTGATATTATATTACTCCAAAATTACCAACCCTAGTTTTTTTAAGTGGAGATTTAATGTATGTTTTTCTAAGAGTATATAATCATCTAAATGAAGCTCTATAGTTTTATTTTTCCCTTTACCACCTTAAATTTTGTCTTAAGAATTAAAATATTATAAAAAAGTATAACACGTTTATTTATATTTTATTATGCTGAATACAACACCTATATCCTTATCCACTTTAATCAAATGTGAAAAAAAATCATCAGTCATGTGTATGATGGACTACCCCCTCACAAACCGTTATAAATCATTTTCCATAAACACATATGAAGATTGTTTAAAATGATTGACTTAATATATATATATATATAATTTATTATATTAATATTATTATTTTATTGTACTATCGCATATATATTCTTAATTTCCATGTTGTTTAAAATACAATAGTGTCCCTCGTGTGTACGACAAACTACTTCCCCATAAAACAATGTGATTCGTTTTCTCTTAAACTATTCATTGAAACTAATAAAGATAAGTTTAATGAATATATTTGCTATATATTTTATGATATGGATTATGGAAAAATTATTATATAACCTTCTTCCTTACCCTTCTACTAATTAATGGAATGACATTGTTGTTGATGCATGTGTATGGCCTACTGTCTCCCGGAAGAGATGGGATTAATTTTCATGTAAAACCTCAATGAATGATTGCAAAAAAATATCAAATGAGTAAATATGATATTTATAAAATTATTAGAATTATTTATATGATTTATATGTATTCTATTCATAATAATCAAAACATTCAATACAAAATTTTAATGAGAAAACAAGGAAATTAACACCCAAAACAATGAAAACAATGAAATTTAATTAACAAACAGATGGTAAAATGTTATTATAAGAGAATACATGATATTATAAATATGAATATGGATCTATTATAAATTATTAACATGAATAATACCATTATAAACGAGGTTAAATCATTTTCAACCAAAATGAATTATGAGGTAATGGATTTGTTCTCAATTTCCTTTTCATTGAGTCATATTTAATAATATGAACCTAGTAACTTTCTTGTGGTGAATATAATTATGAATTTATTTATTTAACATGGATACATATTTATTCAAGTTTTTAATATAAAAAACTATATTCCTAATAAATATATGGTAACCTCTCACTTCTAATTTGATTTATTGATTGTTAATTTTCTCTTTAGAAAATTTCTTTCTTATGGTCATTTTTCTTTGGACATCAAATTCAAATTAGATAAACATATTCTTTATATAAGGGAAAACATTATTTCCTAAAACACATTCAATTTTAACATATTTAATTTACATTTAATGATATTGGACTATCTAGGGAAATGTTGATAAACTTGTATTCTTTACTCTATGCGGATATTTGATGAAACAGTACATTATTTAAGAATTAAATTAATTATTATATATAAGATGTATGATTTGGACATATAGTGATGAGAGGGTATTGGTTTTATATACCCCCTTTATGCATCATTACTCTCATGAGGTGAATTGGTAAGGTAGCATTAAATGGGTTTTTTCCTATTGTATGAAACTTGTTGGTCGAAGTGGACACTCACGAGGGGGGTGAATTCAGTTATAATTAAAATTTCTGTTAAAATATTGTCTAGTTAAAATCCCCCAATTTTTAAAATAAATTAAACTGTAGTGAATTTATACAGATTTTAAATGTTCACTTAGCTTCTCAGAGATTGATTAGGTCTCAGTTAGTTTAACCACTGGATCAAACTAACTTTTCAAACTAATCTACTGATTTACAATAAGTGTAAACACCTGCTAATTTGACTATCAAAGTAGCTTTAAAATAGTTTTTTATTTTCAATGGAATAGCAGTGGAATAAATATGATATATGTCTTATACTATAAACTTAACTAAAAGATGCACATCAGAAATAACAAGTGGTTCAGTCTCAAGCCGAGACTTAGTCCTCTCAAATATATATAAATTTGATCCACACCCTGGATCGGGGTTAACAACAGTTTTACAAAACTGTCCGGGCCACGTAGGGACCTCTACCACTGTTCTATATGGGAAACAAAACAAAGACCAGGTCACACAAGGACCTCTTTTATAGTTGACGTGGGTAGACAGAAGTTAAGAGAATTTGAGTGCGGATTTTGATATCCTCCAGTTCAGTTCAGGAGACAGTGTGTGTAAAGATATATAGAGTACACCACACTGCTCGAAAGTTAATAAATAAATCATGTATAGAAGATAGATGAGAGTTTTGAATTCTCAAGTGATTATCAATGTAGCTCTGGACTTGTTGGATTTAGCAAGAATGCTTTGGAGTCCTTCTCTGGTTTTTCTGTTGAAAAACAGAGTGTCGTAGTTCATCTTGTCTTCTTCAGGAGTGAGAAAGATGTCTTGATTAGTCGTGTGTTCTTCAGCCGTATTGGATTTCACTCATGAAAGTTCTTAGAAGTTCTTACAATATCCTTCTTGTTCAACACATTGCACTTGAGTTTATGTAAGTTCTTCGTGTTGTATCATCACACTTGCACACCTCTTTTCTTATTGTTTAGTTGTTGCTTATTTTTCTCTCTCACTTCGTGCGTGTACTGCATCTCAATCTTTCTTATATTCCATGAGTTATGGCAGTAGGAATGATTCCTTTTTCATAGGTACGAGATACGGTTTCCTGACATGCCAACAACTATCATTAAATAACAGTAATTTCATTAAAAACAACAAATATGACGGTTAGAATTATTTAAAATGATATTGAAAAAAGATTAAGAAATGGTGTCACAGTGATCATGGAAACAATGTCTTCTTTACGGTGTCTGATCACGGAGTCTAGTCATGGTGAGTGGTCAGGATGAGTGCTCACAGTGTCTGGTCACGGTGTCTGGTCACAGTGAGTCCTTCATGGAGTCTGATCATGATGTCTAGTCATGGTGTCTGGTCATGGTGAGTGGTCACGGTGAGTTGTCACGGTGTCTGGGTCAAGGTGAGTCCTTCACGGCGTCTCCATACTTAGACAAATATCTGTATTTGGACTAAGACAATGATATGCAGAATATGGGTTAAGGTTAATCATTAGATATAATATAAGAGATAATTGTGATCATGCATAAGACTTGTAAAGAGTAATTAACATCCATAAGAATTGTTATTATAAAAACATGATGTACACCTATTGTTGAGTTTTAAGATCATTAGTAAGATGTCCACTGAAGATCAAGATTAATTAACAGTAATGAGATTTGTGATCATTAAAACATGATTAACACATGAGGATTCCAACAATCTCCCCCTTTTTGATGATCACAAATCATATATATGAAGAATATAAATGACATGTAATATTAAAGATACTAGTATAGCAAAAATATTATAGAACAAAAACATGTAGTTTTTCTCCCCCATTTATACTATTATAGAACTGATACCTGTAGTTTTTCTCCCCCTTTTGGGATTATCAAATAGTAGAGAAAATGAAATGAAACGCGGATTTGTCATTAAACAATGGGTTCAGAATACAAATTACAGGAGAAGTACAAACTGTAAACTAGAAATGACATCCCATCAAAAAGAAAAACAGTCGCTAGACTCTTTAGGGATCCATTTTGTTCTTTCCTTTATCAGCAGCACGATCGGGTGCTGAAGTAGAAGAAGGCATAGATGTTGTAGACAACGAGGGTAAGGGTAGACCTTCAAAAACAGATGGAGCCAAAGTAGGAGCAGTAGAATATCTAGGCTTAGGTTGGTCAAGAATGATTGGCTAGATCTGAGAAAGGGCTTGGCTAACTTTCATGGCAGTTGAGGCTAAGGCAGGTAGTCCAGGTCTAAGGGGTGAAGCAGCTAGAGCAACTATACCAGTACTCTGCACATGAAGACACAACTTTAAGAGATTGATGAAATCAGTAATGATTTCACCACCATACTGCAGAGCCTTGTCAAAATCATCCTTATTCTCCAAAAATCTGTCCAAAAAATTTGGTGAACTCTGAAAGTTTCTGAACATGAGCTTTAAAATCATGAGTCATCAGACATATTCTCAGATTTTCCACAAGATATCTTAAGTGATCTATCATGTCACTTTTAGAGAAAATCCGGGAAATATACAAATATATTTTCTTGCAGATCTCTTGTTGAGCATCATTGGCTATCTTAGAATGAATCCTAAACAAGTCCAATGCTCTATCACTATTCTTAATCACTTTTGACATAGAAGATATATCCAAGACACAGAAGGAATTCTGAAATTCTTCCTTAATTATGGATATCAGCATAGAATCATCCAAAGAAGGTGTGGAGGTCTGACCAGAAGTAGGTGAATCCTTGACAGTTTTGGTTAGAACTTTGAGCTGTTTCAGAACTTTTTGCATACATCTAGTGTATTCATCTGTAAGCTGATTTAGAGTTTCCACAATCTCTCTCATGCCTTCCAGCATCATGGTGTTCCTTTTTTCAATCTTTTCATCAAAATAATGTAGGTAAGGATGAACTTGAGAAACAATCTCCCTATCAAGGAGAGAATCAGAAGACTCAGGAGAAACAATAGCAGGTGCAGAGGCAGAAATAGGAGCAGGCTCTGATCTCAAAGATAACTCATTCTGCAGACTTGCTACCATACTTTTCAGATTTTCAACATCAGCACTTAGTAGCTTATTCTATACTCGGACATCTTTAATTTCTCGGATCATCCTTAGTTGAATATGCAAGAAAATATTTTCTAAGATAATTGATGCATCTTCTTGACTTAATTGAGTCACTAGGCGAGGTTGAGTGGAGACAATTTTCTCAAATCCAGCTAACAAAGTCTCGCCAAAAACATTCAGATCATCTTTGGTTACAAAGGAGTGAAGCTCAGGTAACGATGCAGGTAAAGGTAGAGGCTCAGATTCTGGTTGAGTGTCAGAGTCATCTTCAGAATCAAATTTTGATCCAGATTGAGGTTGGGGCTCTGGTTCTGGTTCTGAATGAGCTAAAGACTTCAGTTGAAATAGAGAAGAAAGATCCATTCCAGTGGCAGTCACTTGTTGTGACTCATTCACATCATAAAATCTTGGGAACTCATACCGAGAGTGCACAGAGTAAGTAACAGAAGGTTGAGAAGCTTCAGCAGATCCAGCTTCCACAATACCAAGATTTATAGTTTCCTCCCCCTCAACTTGTGCTTCCCTTTCAGATTCTTGAGGTTCAAGAACATGGACAAGATCCACAGTATCTTCCCTAATCTTATCAGAAAACTCTTTCCTTGCTAGCTGAAAGGCAATTTCAATTATTTCTTCAGCAGATGGAATAATGTCAGGAACTGATTGTTCCACTGGATAAGCTTCAAGACTTGATTCTTTCTCAATAGAAAGAGTCTCTTCAACAAAATCTGCCTCTAAGGTTGCTTGCTGTTCTGAACCAGGAAAAACCAATTTCCTTGCAGCATTGGGATGAGTTTCTTCCTCATGAAGAACAACTGAAGGATCCTTAGTCCTTTCCTTTTCTACAACAAATTCCTCTCCATGAGGTATTTCAATAGGGAAAACAACCCTTTCCTCTTCAACAAGAACTTTTTTCATTGGAGGTAATACAGATTCTTCTCTAATTGGAACATCAGTTGTTACTTCTTCTTGTTCTTCTTCTTCTGAATACTCAGCCACTTCATCTGGTTCCAAACCAGGATCAGCTAGGTTCTTAGGCCTTCTTGGATATTCAACATGATTAAACTTTTTATATAGTTGATCACTATCTTCAACCCATTTCTCTTTCCAGGGATTCCAGCTAATCTTCATCCTTCTGATAATAGGCATGGATAGGCAGAAATCAAGGTCCGCTAATTTTTTTTTCATCCGGTCCAACCAACCCTTTTGAAACTAACATGGATGAAATCATCCTTTAATAAAATAGGGAGGTGTATTTGGATGTTACTTTAATCAGCTCACAGATATGGTTGATAACATACTTACCCAGATTGATCTTATGGGCATTCTTTAACAGGTGAATTAGAAACACATCCTGATACTTCATCACAGAAAAATCTCCTTTTCGTGGACTAACCAAATTCTGAACAAACTTGAACAGATGTCTTGTCTCTCCATCCAGTTCAGCAGCTATAGCCCTTCACTTGGTTCCATTTCCAGTTAGATTTTCCAAAGCGGTTTCCAGGTCAAAGATGTCGGTTGTTGGAGGAGGGTCTCTCTGGTAATCTTCACACACTCCTTCTTGTAGAATTCTTAGACAAGAAGCCTATAGCATTGAAGATAAAGAGAACTTCTGACCATCTATCCATCTAGTTACCGAAAATCTTTCTCCAAACTCAAAATAGAACTTCACATACTGATAGAATTGAGATACAAGCCTCGGGTAAATCGGTTTATTCTGTCCAGTGAATCATTCAAGCCATCCTTGTTCTTTTAAAACTTTCAAAACTAACTATATGCTAGACAACAACCATTCAGGGAAAACCACTTTTTCATTTACAACGGTATGGCTTACCAGGTTTGGGTTTAAAGGTCCTTCAGGATCTATCCTCGACATTCTCTTTTGTTTCTTAGAGCGGCGCTTCTCAGACGAAGGTGAAGATGGACGCTTCATCCTTGGCATCCATTAAAGGTTTGGGCGAGAGGGAAGAGAAGGTTCAGGAGGGAATTTGGGTACATAATCGAATGAAACCCTTATGTTTTATCATTTGGGAATGTCAAATGTCATAAAAACCCAAACGCGGGAAATCAAATAGAGGTGAAATAAAAACTTACCGCGATACGGGTTAAAAAAATTAAAAATCAACATAATTCTCATGGTGAGACCATGAGTAAGTATTACGGTGAGATAGAAAACTATTCATCACAGTGAGATAGTGAGCATTTTATATAGTCAAAGTGAGATAGTGAGTTTTCAGACCGTGAGCAAAAAACAGTAACATAGAAATAGTAAGTATGAAACCGTAAGGTGAAGTAAATTAAACTATTAAACATTAAGATTAGTAAGATATTCATTTATGATTAATCATACCAAGATCATGTATGATGTAGTCTAATCTTTCATAATTTCATGGTTTAGTGAATAAATCCGCAAGTTGATATTCAGTACCAATGAATTCCAAAGTTATATCCCCTTTTTGATAATGATCCCTCAAAAAGTGATGTCTTACATCAATATGTTTTATCCTAGAATGAGAAACAGGATTCTTAGAAATATTAATATCAATTGTGTTGTCACAATTTATTGAGACTTGTCTGAATTGATATCCATAGTCTAGTAATGTGTGTTTCATCCACAAAATTTGTGCACAACAACTTCCAGTAGCTACGTATTCAGCTTCTGCAGTTGATAATGCAACATAATTTTTTTTCTTACTACACCATGATACTAGTGACTTTCCTAAAAGATGACATGTTCCAGAGGTTCTTTTTCTATCTAGCTTACATCCAGTAAAGTCAGCATCGGAATAACTAACTAATTCAAATGATTTTCCTTTGGGATAGAACAGTCCTAAATTGAAAGTATGCTTGAGGTATTTGAAAATTCTTTTTACAGCATTTAAATGTGACTCATTAGGGTTTTCTTGAAAACAAGCACACATACACACACTAAACATAATATCAGGACGACTAGAAGTTAGGTAGAGTAGACTTCCAATCATTCCTCTATAAGTGAATTGATCAACAGATTTACCATTTTCATCAAGATCCATCTTACAGGTGGTACTCATGAGAGTGTCACTACTTTTTGTGCTATCTAATCCAAAACATTTTAAAAGATCTCGAGTATATTTACTTTTAGATAAAATAATTCCATCATCATTTTGAAAGATTTTAAAACCAAGAAATAATTTAATTCACACATTAAACTCATTTCAAATTCATTTTGCATCATTTTAGAAAAATCAGTACATAATGTAGTTTTTGAAGATCCAAAATTAATATCATCTACATAAATTTGTACAACTAAAAAATCTTTAGAAATTCATTTTATAAACAGAGTAGGATCAGATATTCCTTTTGTAAAACCTTTAGAAATTAGAAAAGTACGTAATCTATCATACCAAGCTCTTGGAGATTTCTTTAAACCATATACAGCTTTTGATAGTTTGAAAATATGATTTGGAAAATGAGGGTTTGAAAATATAGGTGGTTGTTCGACAAAAACAACCTCAGAAATATATCCATTTAAGAATGCACTCTTGACATCCATTTATAAAGTGTGAATTTTATATGTGCAGCATAAGAAAGTAGAATCCTAATAGCTTCTAATCTGGCTACTAGAGAAAAAGTCTCCTCATAGTCAATACCTTCTTCTTGACTATAGCCTTGTGCAACTAGTCTAGATTTATTTCTAACTATGTTTCCGAATTTATCTACTTTATTTCTAAACACCCATTTTGTGCCTATTGTGAAAGTGTCCTTATGTCTTTCTACAAGATTCCAATCTTTATTTCTTTCAAACTGATTGACTTCTTGTTGTATAGAAATTACCCAAAATGCATCATTAATAGCATTATCATTGTTTTTAGGTTCAAGTTGTGACAAGAAGGCTTGATGTTTAACCTGATTTCTAAGAGAATCTCTAGTCTGTGTCCCTCTATCATGATTTCCTACAACAGCATCTAAAGGATGATTCTTTAGAATTCTAGTTGATCTAGTAAAGGTAGGACTAGAAATTTTAGGTTCATCAACAAGTTGGGAATCAACAGAAGCAGGTTCTGGAAAATTTCCAGAACTGGTTGTCTTTATAGCAGGTTCATTTGATTCATCATTAAGGTCCAGAACAAATAAATCTTCTTCAAGATTTTCAAGAGAGCTTTTAGGCTCATCTGGATCAGTTTCATCAAAAATGATGTGAACAGATTCTTCCACACACTTGGTTCTCTTATTGAAAACTCTATAGGCATTACTAGAAATATAATAACCTGAGAAAATTCCTTCATAACTCTTGGATGAAAACTTGTCAAGATTATCTATGGTATTATGAATAAATACTTTGCAACCAAAGAATTTGAAGTAGTTAACCTTAGGTTTCCTATGGTTCCACAACTCATAAGGGGTTCTCTTAAGAACATGTCTGATTAAGACTCTATTGATAATATAACAAGTTTTATTTACAGCTTCAGCCCAAAAATAAAGAGTTAGGTCATACTCATTAAGCATGGTTCGAGCAATTTCTTGCAGGGTTCTATTCCTTCATTCTACTACACCATTTTGTTGAGGTGTTCTAGGGGAAGAGAAATTGTGACTATAGCCATTGTGTGAGAAATAGGATTCAAATTCAGGATTCTCAAACTCACGACCATGATCAATTCTTAGTGTTTTAATCTTAAGTCCACTAAGGTTCTCTACAGATTTGGAGTATTTAACAATGTAAGAACAAGCTTCACTTTTGTGATCTAGAAAATATACCCAAGTATATCTAGAAAATTCATCTACTAGGACATAGACATAGTGCTTCCCATTTATGCTATAAACTGTAGATGGTCCAAACAAATCCATGTGAACAAACTCCAGAGGTTGATAATTTAATACTTATTTCTTTTGTTTGAAAGAGATTTTGTGTTTCTTTCCCTTTTGACAGGGATTACAAACTTTGTCATTTGGAAACTCAAGTTTGGGTATGTCTCTAACTAAGTTCTTCCTAGTATGTTTTCTAAGTGAGTGTATATTTCAGTGTCCTAATATTTTGTGCCAAAGCCAAGACTCTTTATGAAAAGCATTTAAACAAGTAATATTTTGCATGGCTAAGGAATTAAAATTAGCAGCATAAACATTTTCATTTCGTGGGGCCGAAAATACTAAAGCATTTTTAGAATTAAAAACATTGCAAGAATCATTTTCAAATTTAACATTAAAAACATCATCGCATAACTGAGAAATACATAATAGATTATATTTAAGTCCATCAACAAATAAAACTGTAGAAATTAATACTGATTTAGTGTTACCAATCTGTCATAAGCCAATGATTTTCCCTTTAGAATTATCACAAAAGGTGGCAAAGCCTCCATCAATTATGACTAATCTTTTAAATCATGAGAAGTCTCCTGACATATGTCTTGAACATCCACTGTCCAAGTACCAAGTCTTCCTACAGGATCACTTCAAGCAGGTTCCATAAAAAACAGATTTAGATAGGAAATGATTTTGGTATCCATATTTTCTTAGGTCCAGACAGGTTAGCAATCAAAGCTTTTGTTACCCAGATTTGTCTTATGGGTCTCATGAAATTTGTAGAATCAAAATACTTTGAAATATAAACATTATTAGATCCATAAATATGAATATAACTAGTTGAAGCATATAAATGTCCAGAACTAGAATTAGAAGCATTCTATCCAGATTTTGGAATAAATATATTCTTAGTAAACTGTCTATGTCCGGGATTGTAGCCTATTCTAGTAGTGTATTTTGGTGCAACATTCTTTCCTAGCATTTGAGTTAGTGTATCCTTTCCATTTGTGAATTTCTCTAAATCTTTTATGAGTTTCTCATTAGACATTTTCAGTTCATTGTTCTCCTTTAATAGTTGAGCATTTTTCACTTTTTCAATAGTAAGTTCAGTTTTACAAGTTGTAGTGAGAGTATGTTGTTTCTTTAATGATTTGTATTTATCATTAAGTTCATTTCATTTCTCTTCCAGTATATTACAATATTCAAAAAATTTCTCAATAGTCGTGTTTTCAGAGTCAGAATCAGATTCTGCACTATCTTTAGAATAATAAGAATTTAAAGCAGGAGTATCTAGGGTTACCTCAGATGTGTTTTTCATAAAACACATTTTTGCCTTATTTTTTTCAGTCTTAGAAGCTTCAGATTCACTGGAGCTATCCTCAGAAGCACTCCAAGTATCCTTCATATCCTTTTTGTAATTACTGTCCTTGTAATCATATTTCTTCTTGAATTTGAGCTTTGGGCAGTCTACTTTAATATGTCATTTTCTTTTGCACTCATAACAGACAACTTCATCACTTTTATCTGGCTTTTTCCAATCCTTCGTCCAATGTCTTTTATTGTCATACTTTCCTTTCTAATTTGATTTTATGAAGAATTTCTTCTTTCTATAAAATTTCTTAAACCTTCTGGCTATCTGAGCCATTTCAGCATCACTATCAGAGTCTGAATTTTCACTGGTTGAACTGTCAGTAGGTAGTTGAGCTTTATCTTTGTCCTTTCTCTTTGAAGCAGTAGTCTTGAAAGCCACTGATTTCCTCTTAGGTTCATCATCTTCCTCTTTATTCACCTTTATTTATTCCTCATACATCATAAGATTACCAATGAGTTCTTTGACAGGTAGAGCAGCAATGTCACATGACTCTCTGATTGAAACAGATGTGCCTCTCCATCGGTCTGGTAAATATCTCAAGATTCTCATAATTTGTTCCTTTTCTGGAACAGCTTTTCCAAGTGAGTTCATTGTATTGATAATCTCATTAAACCTGAGATACTTGTCAGAAATATGTTCATCAGTTTTCATATTAAAATTATCATATTTATTAGTATATATATTTAATCTCATTTCATTAACATTGGTTGTTCCTTCATGAGAAACACCCATGGTATCCCAAATTTCAATAGCAGTTTTACAATCAGAAATTCTGCTAAACTCTTCATCTCCTAAAGCACAGTACAAGGCATTCATGGATTTACAATTATTATTGTAAGTAGTCTTTGTAGTTTCATCCCAAGTGGATCTAGTAGTAGTGGGACGTTTATATTCTGATTCTATGGCAGTCCAAATATCAAAACCTATGCTTTCTAAATAAATTTTCATTTTAAGTTTCCACTGAGCATAGTTGGTACCATTAAAGAAAGGTGGGATGTTAGTAGCAGCACCCTCTAGTCTGTTATCCATAACTAGATTTTATTAAGATAATTTAAAGAGATAAAAATTTAGAACTAACAGAAATTTAAGATCTTTAAAGATTCAACTAAAATCAAATTTGAAAAAACATGGTATTTAAAAAATATTTGAACAAAAAACAAAAACTAATCCTCTGATACCAAATGTTGATCGGAGTGGACACTCAAGAGGGGGGTGAATTGAGTTCCAATTATAATTTCTGTTAAAATATTGTCTAGTTAAAATCCCCCAATTTATAAAATAAGTCAAACTGTAGTGAATTTATATAGATTGTAAATTTTCACTTAGCTTCTCAAATATTTATTAGGTCTCAGTTAGTTTAACCACTGGATCAAAATAACATTTGAAACTAATATACTGATTTTACAATAAGTGTAAACACTTTCTAATTTAACTATCAAAGTAGCTTTAAAATATTTTTGTACTTTCAAAGAAATAGCAGCGGAATAAATATGATATATGTCTTATACTTTAAACTTAACTAAAATATGCGCAACAGATATAACAAGAGGTTCAGTCTTAAGCCAAGAATTAGTCCTCTCAAATATATCGAAATTTGATCCACACCCTAGAACAGGGATACGAACATTTTTACAAAACTTTCCAGGCCACGCAGGGACCTCTACCACTGTTCTACGTGGGAAACAAAACAAAGACCAGGTCACACAAGGACCTCTTCCACAGTTGACGTGGGTAAATAGAAGTTAAGAGAATTTGAGTGAGGTTTTTGATATCCTCCAGTTCAGTGTAGGAGACAGTGTGTGAAATGTTATACAGAGTACACCACACTGCTCGAAAATTAATAAATAAATCACGTAGAGAAGATAGATGAGTGTTTTGAAATCTCTAGTGATTATCAATATAGCTCTTGACTCTTTGGATTCAGCAGGAATGCTTCGGAGTCCTTCTCTGGTCTTTCTGTTTAAAAACAGAGTGTCATAGTTCAGCTTGTCTTCTTCAGGAGTGAGAAAGATGTCTTGATTAGTCGTGTGTTCTTAAGCCGTATTGGATTGCACTCATGAGAGTTCTTAGAAGGTCTTGAAATCTCCTTCTTGTTCAGCACAGTGCACTTGAGTGTACGTAAGTTCTTCGTGTTGTATCTTCACACTTTCACACCTCTTTTCTTCTTATTTCATTGTTGATTATTTTTCTCTATCACTTCGTACGTGTACTGCATCTCAATCTTTCTTATATTCCACGAGTTCTGGCAGTAGAAATGATTCCATTTTCATAGGTACGAGATACGGTTTCCTGACATGCCAAAAACTATCATTAAGTAACAGTAATTGCCTTAAAAACAACAAATATGACCATAAGAATTATTTAAAATAATATTGTCAAATTCTTAAGAAGAGGTGTCATAGAGATCATGGAAACGGTGTCTTCTTCACGGTGTCTGATCACGGTGTCTGGTCACGGTAAGTGGTCACGGTGAGTGGTCACAGTGTCTGGTCACGGTGAGTGGACACAGTGTCTGGTCACGGTGAGTCCTTCACGGTGTCTGATCACTGTGTCTGCTCATGGTGTCTGGTCATGGGGAGTGGTCACGGTGAGTGGTCACGGTGTCTGGGTCACGGTGAGTCCTTCATGGTGTCTCCATACTTAGAAAAATATCTTTATTTGGACTAAGACAGTGATATGAAGAATATGGGTTAAGTTTAATCATTAGAGATAATATATGAGAGAATTGTGATCATGCCTAAGAATTGTAAAGAGTAATTAACATCCATAAGATTTGTAATTATAAAAACATGATGTGAACCTATTGTTGAGTTTGAAGAGCATTATAAAGATGTGCACTAAAGATCAAGATTAATTTACAGTAATGATATTTGTGATCATTAAAACATGATTAACACAAGAGGAGTCCAACAAAACTGTATTGTGAAAGTTCTGGAAAGAAGAAGAATCATGATGTATGAGATCATGATGTATAATAAATAAGAACATAATTCATTGATAATTATTTTTTGATTATTATAAATAATATTTTGGCATTTATATTATCTCTGGATTCATTTCATTCTCATTTTATTAATAAAATTGGATGTGTGTTTAGTCATTTACCATTCTATATTGATATTTACGTATCTAATTATAATAGTAATTTTATTTATTAAATTTCATATGTTTTCAGTTATATACCTTGAAATTTTGAATATGTATTATTGGTTTAGTATGGATTATGTTTTATGTAACCCTTACTGATAATTTTGTCTCACTATTATCCTTTTTATTTTCTATAGGATATGAATATTAATTCATTGAATCAGTTCAAGGATTCTGAAGGTTTTCCATTACAATGAACTATATATTTTTTATTTATCAATGTAAAATAGGTATCATGTATGTATTTGGTTCAAAAGAATTGATAAATTGGTCTATCTTTGGATATGTGAACCCTTCCATCTTTTCTCAAGGTATTAATGAATACACCGACTCCAGGTTATAGGATTCGGGATTGTTACAGATAGTGGAATGGGAAAAACTACTCTACATAGATGTAGTGATGATATTAAAAGGGGTGAAAACCATGTTTTTGTTCAAATGTTTATGTATAAGTAAATAAATAATTTATATAGCATTCATCATTGATCAGTTTTATTCCAAATGAATTTTATCTGGGTAGTTTTATTAGAGTTATTTTAGCCCTTGATAAAGTACAACTCATCATTCCTATGATTAGTTGTTGGAAAAAGGTAAATGGTAATGTGTTGGGAATTATTTTAAATGTAATATGGAAAATTTTGAAGAATTTTGGTGAAGGAAATACTTTTTAGGTTGAAATATGATGTATTGGATTGTAGTAATGTTTTGGAAATTTGATAGAAGTTCTAGCTAGAGAAAATTTAATTATTCAACGATCAGTTTTTAGAGTATACAACTGATGAAGTAATTATATGAAAAGGTAGTGGAAATTCATTTAGGTAAATATTAAGAATAATATGGTGTTGGATGAACGATAAGATGAAAATAATATTGATAGTGAAGATAGGAATGTGAATAGATAAAAATTAAGTTAGTGGGATTTTAAATTATTTAATGTAATCAGCAGAAATTTTAATTGATGTCAACAAATTTTTACACAAACATTCTAGGAAGACTGATGATTTATGTTAAGAGAATAGGATATTCTTTAGGATATCAGGTAAAAGATTCATCATGTTGGAAAAATAATGATGAATAAAATAGTAATTGACTTCTACTTAGATAATTATATTTATTTTATGTTCATCTTTTATACTATTATATATAGATTTCATATTCTTGAGTTCTCCATATGTAAACAATGTAACGTGATTAATTAATTTTGAAATTAATATTTTAATGACTTATTTATTTATTTTTTTCAATTTATTTCCTTCTTAACTATTACTCATCCTTTTTTATCAAACATATTAAGGAACTGTGTGGAATCTTACGGAAGTAGTCATAATTCACGAGAGATATTAAAATTATTATGGAAATTCAATTGTGTATTTAGTTGATTATTATTTTCCAAAATATTGTTAATTATTCACGATTCGTTAATTAATTTCCTCTTTATAATATATTTTTATGATTCTTCTCTTTAACATAGTTAGTGTTAACTCTTCTACCACTACATGTCACATCATTATTTGGTACAAACATTTCACCAATTCAAACATCCATTCCAAATATCTAATTTCATAGCTTATGTCAATAATAAATCCATGAAATAATCACACTATACATCCATGTGGATTTACTATGCATTATTCTATCTATTACTGAGTAGGAAAATATAAATTTTAATTTTATTAATGCATCAAATAACACACCGCTATAAAAAATTGGAATCTCTACCAGGGAGGCATGTTCCTATTAATGATTTTTCTCTTTTATATTAATTATTTATATTAAAATTGATGGAATCAATAATTATAGAATCTTTTTCAATATTATAATCCCCTCATATATATAACATTACACAAGAACTGGAAGGATTACATTATTTGAAACATGGAATCATATTCAAGGAACCTTCTACATGAGAAATTACTAATATCTTAAAATTCATGCATATCATTGATGTTTCCTATTCATATCAGGAGGACCAAATTAGTAAGGTAACACTCCATAATCCAAATAAAGAAGACTTTATAATGAAAAACAGTAAAAAATGCAAAATAACAAATATATTAAAATGGTATATTAGGCTTCCTGTTTTTGAGCTCCAAAATCATTTATAAGCTAAGATAGAGTTTCAATATCTATATTTGGGGAATTATTTTGAGGGATGTATATAGAAGGGTAAATATTTATTTAATGAATCTAAACATATTTTGGATGATCAATTTCATTTTAATAGTCAATGTGATGATCTTATTTTCAAAAAAATTTATAATTATTTTTCGATATTTTATCGAGAAAAACTAGTTGAAGATAACCTACCCTTTGCATAAGAAGATCCTGAAACAAAGGATTCTTTTTTTGAAAATAGTATGGAGGAGGATAATTACCTTAATCCTAACAAGAAAACAATCTTAATATAACTTCATATTATTAAATAAAATAAACATGAACAAATTTATGGAGTTGTTCATTGTATAGAATAAGATTATATTTTTTGATTATGAGTATAATGTTGCTTATTTTGATAATTATTATGCCTTTTTTGGTTCTTTAGAGTTATATGAACTTTGATATTTCATGAAAAAACGTAACAAGGCTAATCATGCATCTATTAAGGAAAATGAATAACCCCAATATCCAATTATCCATCGCAGTTCATGAGTGATCAAGGAGAAAGATGAGGTTTATCTGATTTACACTATTTATGAAGTGAATGTTGATACATAAGTGGTTTTTAATAGTCAACTATTAGGGGAGATTGAACTAGATGAATAATCACATCTATGTAGTGAAATTTCAATTTCTGTTCACAAGACTCCTCAACTTAATGAATATGGGACATACTCCTATATTTTTTCCCCTTTCCATTAGTCTATGGAAGTAATAATTTTAAGTACGGGGAATGAAATTTTTCTAAAAAGGTGACCTTCTGCAATATTTTTAAATTTAATGGAATTGAAGCTAGAAAAAATCTTTTGTGGTTATTCTTAAAAAAAATCTGCATCCAACATTTTACGAGAGTTGAACCAAAGGTTTTCAAGCTATATAAAGTATAAATATTGCACCCCATGGGGTTTAATCCTAATATATTATTGTTTTATTTATTTATTTTTCAATTTTGAGCTATTTTATCCTTCTTTAATAAATTTTAGTAGTTGATCTTCTAAGAAACAAATAACACAACAGTACAGTCCTCCATGATACAACTTGTCTTAGGTAACATCATTAATTAATATCTAGCTTCTTGGGTCTGTACCTCCACCACAAAATACTAATAAATTTTAATTTCTTTTACCTATTAAAAAATTAGTGTGAGGGAAGGATACATTATTTTTAAATGTTTATCCTTTTTTGTAAAGGAATTATACTGAATTTTATGTCAAACTTAATATAAAACATAATTTTTTTAAAATCCTTTTATGTTGTCTATACTGAATTAATGACTGTAAATCTAAAATTCAATATTTTAATTTGTTTTAATAGAATAAGTTTTAATCTTGTCAAAGTAGAAACCTTTTTTCATGTTCATAGAGAGATTAATGTTTTAGTAACTTGAATAAATATCCCTGAACATTTAATCTAGTTTTTTCTTATTTTGAAATTTTATTTCTCTAAGTTAATGGTTGTTTGTTTTTAGATTTTAGGTGTTGTAATTTATATAAAACGGTGACTTGATCAATTAAAAAAGAGATATGTTTCAGGCTCAATCTTAAGTGTTAATGATTATAATAAAGGCTATAATAGTTCAAATTATATGACTATTTTCTACTCATTTTAATAATTAAAAAAAATATGTTTCTTGCTATTTGTTGAGAAGTAAATTAGGGAAATTTTAGTTTAAAATAAAATTTTGATGCTAAAATATTATTATTTAATCTATTTGTTATCGATAAAATTTTCACCACCTTTTTATGGTGAAAACATGGTTTTCATTCCTATTTCAACACTCTTTGGGAATTATTTTTTGACCATTAATTTATAACATTATTCTACATTGAAAATAATGATTTTTTTTGTTAAATTTGTTTATGTAGTAGTCAGAGGGGAAATATTTTGTATACATTTCTAGTTTGAGATGTGTGGAATAATATTTATTAACATAATATTTTACCCTTAAATATGAATCATTCACTATTGAATCAAAAATACTTTTTTTTATCATTACAGTCTTGTTGTTTACTACCACATTTACATTTTTAAATGGAGAAATTGTTGGATTTTAATTATATATCTGGGTTATTTCAATGAGTTGTAACTATAATTATTAAAATCTAATAGAAAAATCCTACTTTTTTCAAAATTTTAGTTTTTAAGATCACATATAAATTCTCACTTGCAGAATGTTTTATGAAATTTGAGGATTTTATTACCAATTTGAGGATATTTATCTTTAATTACAATTGAATTTAATTTCTTAGGTCATTTATCATTGCCCATTTAAAAACATCTCTCATTAAAATTTGAGATAGTTTTATAAAATAATCAATTGGCTCTGAAATTTTTTATTTCAATTTCACATATATGATATGCATCAAACTAGATTAAGAAATGAAAAACCTAATAATTTATGGACTTATTATTTCATTATTTTTATACATTATTCACCAATTTGTTGGATATGTAATATATTATAATTAAAAAATTTCACTCCACCACGTAAAATGAAATTTCTATTTATTTTGAAATCTGAAATAACTAGATTATGTTCAGATGGAGGTAAAGATATGTTTAGACATAAATCTAGATAAAAATTGAAATTTGATAAATTATATTTAAAATTTTCCATTTTAATAATTTTATTAAAAATATAAATGATTTTGCATTGGGGAAACTGAATTGAGAGGTAATTCAAACATACTAAATAAGAAGATACTTGAGGGGAAATCAATATAAAAATTAAATCTTAATGGAATTTTAGCCTTTTCAAATTTAGATTAATTTTCTTCCATTGAATGTATCTAAAATATTTTTGTAGACAACAAATGTATTAAGTGTGGTGAAATTTTATGTGGAATTAATTTTATGAGTTTTTTAAATCAAATTTGGATGATTTATTGTATATTTAAGGATGACTTACGTTTTTATTTTATTCATTGTGATTGTTTTTTAATTTAGTTTTTTTGTTGATAAATTAATGAAAATAATTTTTAATTTATTCTTTCATTCTTAAATTTTAATTTGTTTCAAGTTATCTACTTACTATGTAAAATTAATATTTTAAATTTTGTTATTTAATTTTATTATTTTTTATTTAAATTACTTAAATTTATTATTGATGTTTCATTTTATTTATAATTTAAGGAATTTAGTGTTTAGTAAATAATAACTATAATTTCTAGTTTAATTTGTTATTAATTTTAATTGTTGTTTTAATTTTTTTTCAATTATTTAATTATTTTAAAAGACATGAATTTATCCCTTTTGATTTTTTGAATTTAAAAAAAAATTATGATTTTTAACTTATTTCTCTAATGAAATATCCTTAAATAAGATTATATTTTTATTCTTATGGAAATAGTAGTGAATTATAGAGTAATGTTTTCAAAAGGAAAATAACTTATGAAATTTTAAATGGCTAACCATGTGGCTGATTGTGGGGGAGAATCATGTATAAGAATTATAACATAGACAAATTCCTACATAGGATATATATTAGGCTCCCACATAACCAACATTATGGTACATGAAAAACCTTGACACAATTTCCTCCTTTCAACAGAGGAGAACACCTCGACTCATATAGTCATATTTCTACCATGAGATCGAGACATCAAGAAACCAGAAAATTCTATGTATAAGGATGACGAAGAGTTCATATAATTTGTAAACTGAAATAAATACACAATTGAGATTCTTTGTGTGATGATGGTGTTAATCACCCAAGACGTACTCATATTAAGAATTTAATACTTGAAAACGTTGAAGAATATGATACAAGGTGATTGATCTCAGTTTCTTTTTGAAGACTTTGTCAAATATTGCCACATATGATCTGACCGGAAAAATAGTCCTCAATAGAAGATGAGGATTCATATGTTGATGCAAATTTTCCTTACTGAATCTATTTTCAAATAATCATTGTGGATAAGACTAATCTATCGATGAACCAAAAAAATATGAACATTATGACTAGATAATGTAATTATCAAAAGAGACTATTCTATAATTGTTCTTTTTTTTATGCATCATTGAGTGGTAGATTCTGATAGTGTGATACATTATGATGATGATGACCCACTAAGGTGAAGGGAGTTTAATAATATTCTGTTATTTTCTGAGGAATATAGAACCGAAACCATGTTAGATCAAAGGATTTTTCTTTAATTTATTTTTCCTTATTTTTTAGTACAATTTTAATTTGAGTTTTGTGTTACTTCATCCCATAGTGATGGTTGATTCATTGTTATGTGGTGGAGGTGCCTCATGAGTGGATTGAGTGATTTTTTAGTAATTTGAAGAAGATTAACTTGGTTGTTTTGTGTTTAAAACAATGATTTGAGTATGTTATATTTTAACTTTATCTGAAATTAAACTTTTAACAATTATTTTCTTTAGATAGATATCAAACTACGGTTTAATTTCAATTTTCATGAAAAATTATGGAGGCTACCATAATAATGAATAGAGAAAAATAGTCCTGATTTAAGCAGCACATTTTTCATAATTTATTATCTCATACCATAGGAGGAGGATGCAGTGTGATGACATGAACCACAAGTAATTTTATTCATTTTTTATACTCCTATAAATATGTTTATTCTCTTTTTTTCTTTAAATAAGCTTTGATTCTTCTGAAATAGGTATCTTCCATCATTCTTTCATGTACAAGTTTTCACCCTTTATTATGTCTATATTCGATCTCTATTCTATTTTTCTTAGTTTCTCAATTAAAATATTATGTAACATTTTATCTTAATGTGGGTGTTCTCTTACCCCCATGAATGGATGAATAATTTTTATAGATAGAACAAGGAGGTGAAATTAGAAGCTTCCTATTGATTTAAATTTTTGTATATTACTTCATTATTCTTCACTATTGAGAAATTGTGAATATGAATGGAGGAGATGATACCAAACACTCATTTTTAAGAACATTCCTCTACTTTATCCTTCTCTATTTAATTTTCCCCTTTATCTCCTCAAAAATTGATAGAGGAGAGTTTGTGTGATTTTTTGATCACGTGATGATGACTTTTTAATAGAATTTATTCAATAAGAAGGTAAATTTAACATGTGATTATTTTATAATTTAGGATAGAACTCATGACCAAGATGAAATTTTATTATAGATTGTTCAATGTTCAAGTAGAGAGAGTAATTTTTGTCGATGCATCAAGAACACATTGAATGAGGTTGATTATTTTGATTGTAAACATTAATGTCAAGTATTAGAATTATAAGGGACAAAACTATTTGTTTTCTTTCAACTTATTCATATCATTATTTATTTAATATATTTTTGACCTTTTCAATTTCTTTAAAAATATTATAAAATATCTATGAGATCGATTCCAAAATCATTTACTCAAACATAACCTGATTGGTTAAATCTTAGAATTGGTGAGCTATAGGAGTCATAACTCCAGGGGTTACTCTCTTGGAAAAAGATATTAGCCTTATAATCTGTTTGGGGGAACTATGGTAATTTTTTCATGAATTAATATATAATTTTAAATAAAAAGGTTTAAATTCCCCCTTTTCGTTAATAAATTTCTTTTCTCACTGAAGATTCTACTTTTATGTAGTTTCATTTTTTTCTATTGTTTTCACATTCAGTTCTCAATTATCAGAACTTTTCACTCTAAATTTTTTTTCCATTGCCTCTTTTATTCATCCAAAAAATAAAAAAAAACATATTGAGAAATAAATACTATAAACATATATACTATTTGTAACAAACCAAAATGTAATAAAATGTGTTATATCATGCAAATAGTATAAATGCATCTTTGATTGCTCTGAAAATAGTTAATCAAAAATTTAATGTGGCCTTAATTTTATGTAGCTTTCTATATCTATTTTTCAGGGATTTATTTTATATTCAAAGATGATTTGGATTTTTATTTGTTTAATTGTGGTTTTTTGTTCATTTGATTGTTTAATTGATTAATTAATGAATATAATGTTTAATATTGGATTTTATGTTTAAATTTTTATTTGTTCTGAGTTATCTTATAGTTATATTAAATTATTATTTTAAATATCCTTGTTTCATTTCATTATATTTTTATTAATTAAATATTTTAATTTAGTTTAATTTTATTAATAATTTATTGAATTTAATGTATAATAATTAGTAAATATAAATTAAAAAATATCATGGATACTTAAAATGATATGTTGTCAAAAATTAAGATAATTTCTCGGGAGGCATTTTATCCTTAGTGATTTTTCACCTTCCATTTAATAATTTTTGTTTAGAGTGATGGACTCAAAAGTTCAATAAAATTTGTTACTCTTGGAATCCTCTCATATTCAGGATATTACAAATGTGATGGAATAATTATAAAATTGTAAGCATGGAATTATATTCAAGGAAACATCTATACAATACATTATAGCTTTTGACAACATAATGAGTTTATTTGAAGCATAAAATTATACTTCAAAGGATCAGAAGAGTAAGGTTGTATCCTAATAAAAATTGAAGATAAATCTATGAATAAAGTTATAAAAACGTAAAAAGTTATAATTGGTTAAAAATAGGGTTGGGGATTTCATTTTTTGGGCTCAAAAAGACCTTGAATTTAAAGCTAGAGTTTCTATATCTACATTTGGGGAATTAATTTTAGGATTGGTAGGAGAAGGGTTGTGCTAACTTTAAAGATTCTATATATATTTTGGAATATCAAATTCACTTTAATGGTTAGTGTGATGCTACTAATTATACCCATTATTCTAATGATTATTACATCTTTTCACAAGTAAAATCAGTTGATGATTCCCTATTCATTACAATGGTAGATCCTATAACCAATGATTTTTGTTTTGATAAGAGCATGGAATAGGTTGATTACCTCACTTCTAATATGAAAATACTCATATTAACACTTCCTATCAATGAAGAAGATATAAATGGGAAAATTCAAGTATTTATTCCCATTATGAAAGTCTCTTTCAATTTTTGAGTATAATGTGGTTGATTTTCATGATGCTTCTCCCAAAATATGTTCTGTATTATTTGATTAACTTCCTGACTTCCTAGAGGGAAATGATAATTCTAATAATACACCTATTTATTATCATTCAAAACTACCATGTCCAATTATCGATCTACAATTGCGAGTGGCCAAAGAGAAATAGGAGGTTTATAATATGTGTACTAGTTCAAAAGTGTATGTTGATACATCTATGATTTTCAATAATTATTTTTAGGGGATTTTGAATGAAAATAAATATCACATCCAAGTATTGAATTTTTTACATTCTTTACTCATCAATCCACTTAAACAAGAAGAGTGTAAATACCCTTATATTGTTTCCCCTTTCCATTACTCTATGGAAGTTATAATACTAAGGAATGGGAAATAAAGGTAGTTGAAAATTTTGTATTCCAAGAGATGTTAAAATTGAAATGCATCAAAGATAGTAAAAATCATTAGTGGTGCGTTTAGGTAACAAACTACATCCACCACTTATATGGGGTTAATCCAATGGTTATCTAGCTACGGATAGTCTAAATATAGAACCCCTTGGGGGGTTAAACATAGATTTTCTGGTTTTATTATTTTTTTATTAGTCTTTATTATAATTATCAAAAAAATTTATTCTCTAATATTTACATTTATTTAAGTTAACATATCAAATATAAGGTGTAATTTTATTCTTTTCCTTGAATTTATATATTATTTAATTATTTATTTTTGATTTATTTTCTTCAAAAAATTTAATATTTTTTTTTCTGAATATATTTTTTACCTTTTTAGTTTAAATCAATTTCTATAATTTTTAATTATAAATTCAATTAAAACATTTTATATATTCATTTAAAACTATTTTATTCATATAACATATTCACATATTAAAATAAATATTCTATCTAATATTTTTAATCTAATTTTATGAAAAAAAAATTACTCATTCTATTTTTTGTTTTTTTTTAAATATTTTTATTTAATATTTTCATTTTATCATCACTTTTTTAAGAATTTTAAATCTATATTTTTCTCAATCATTATTTTTAAATTTTACAATTCTATATGTAACTCATTATTCGTCCAAAGAATTTTTAATTTTTTTTATTTTCGTTCTTAATTATTTTAGTATGAATTTAAATATTTATTCTTTATTTTATCTTTGCATTCATTTAATTTATACTATATATATTTTCAAAAAATTTCTCTAAATTTATTTCATTATTTTTTTCACTTTTTTCACTAAATCTTGTTTTTCTCAATTTTTCAAAGCATATGGTTTAAACTATCAAAGATACATCTTGGAGATCACTAATATAAACATATTGTTTCATATATAACAATTTTTTTGATATCCAATGTGATATATCTATGTAAAATTACAGATGTATCTTTGATAGTTTAAATGATTCACAATCAAATATTTCCACCTTTAATGGGGATGCATGTTTGTCTTAGTGATTTTTGGATTTTACTATAATATTTATATTTTCAGTGATGGACTAAAAAACTATAGAAACATTGTCACTATTTGAATCCTCTCAAGTAAAGGATCTTAAAAAAATCATCAGAAGGGCTATACAATTTGAGACACAAAATGATATGGATGGCACGTTCTCTAAAATACATTTCAATTATTGAGAAATTAATGCATATCTTCAAACCTTCTAATTCAACTTAAGAGAAGCAAAAGTGTAAGGAATCACTCACACAAATAATTGATGAATTATTTATGAATAAAATTAATAAAAAAGGATAAAGTTACTAAGATATCTAAATGGGGTTCTAGAGAAGCTAGTTTTTTAACTTGATACACCCTTGTAAGATAAGAAAGGGTTTCAATATATATATTTGGGTAATAATTTTTAGGGACTGGTAGTAGATTTGTTATGATTAATTTAAGGATGTTCGACATATTTTGTAAGATCAACATTATTGTAATGATCAATGTGTTAATTTTAATTAAAATTATATTTTTAATTATTTTCCACCTTTTCACTAGATAAACAAGTTGAAGATACCATATCCTTTTTTTTTGAAATTTCCCAAAATGGTGTATTTTTAAGGAGAGGTTTTTTTAATGTGGACAACCTCATCATTGGCTTGAAAACACTCCCAAGTTCACCACCATTCAATGAAGATGATCAAGATGAAAATTTTTGGGAGTTGTAATAGTTATGTAAAAAAATAATTTCTCCCTTTTATTCTACTATAATGTGGCTTATTTTGATGATACATACCCATAAGTTGGTTCTGTTAAGTGAGGTGAACATCTGGACATCCTAGAGGGACTTGAGAAGGGAAATAATAAACATGTTGGGCAACATGAAAAATTCTCATATCCAATTATCAATCCATATTTGGGATTGATCAAAGAGGAAGATGAGGTTTATTATATGTGAACTAGTTCAGAAGTGTATTTTGATACTTTTTTTATTTTCAATAATTAATCGTTAGGGTATGTGGAACTAGAAGGAAAATATATTCAACTTAATAAATTTTAACATTATCTTCACATCACTACTCAAGTTGACATTCCCAAATTTAAAACCTAAAAAATATTATAATGTAATAAGATAGTGTATCAAATCCATAGGTATTGAAAATTAGTGTTTATTCAAAAAAACAAAAACAAAACAAAATTCAGATTATATTTTTTTTTAAAAAAAATTGATTAATGAATAAAAACAAAAAGGCGTCATGATTTGGGTAAAGATAAAGTAAGAAGAAGAACCAAAATGATAATTGGATCTAAAAATATATATGAGAAAGAACACGGGGGATTTAAACTTTTTGGCTAAAAATAGATGCATTCATTCATGAAAAAATTGATTTCATGCACTTACTCAAATTCTTTAGTTGATCTGCATCGCTAAAAGATCAATATAATAAAGTATTATACTCAAGGGTCTCCAATCTCAAAATTTATTGAATCATGAAGATATTTAAGAAATTAAAATTATAATTAATCTCATCTAATGATTATAATGTTTTTGAAACAAATGCGAGAGGCATGAAAATTTTATAAACAAATTATGTGGATAATAATGAATATAAATCAAAAAAATTATTATAGCATGCTATAAATTAGTCAATCATAATTTCTAAAACAATAAATTTTTTAATCAAAATTCAATAACAAAAGGAAGAAGAAAAGATAAGGAATATTACTCCAATATTTAGTTCCAAAATGATATCCTTATTCAAGGGTTCAAAATTGCCTATCATTTGTTAGTGAAATACATTTTTGTAGAAGTGGAAATGAACATCTTTTATTACTTATTATTCTTCATCAATCCAAAGCATTGTGAATTGGAAATTTTGGTTTCTACACTTTATTTAGATGTTAATTAAAATATGGAAAAAAGTTTATAACTTGTTTTAGATGGCTGAAAGAAATTTCAAACAATAAAGAAATTACCACTTCTCAAATTTAATTTCATTATTCAATTATTTTCCCTATTTTAAATTTATGTTTGAGGATGATATAGATAATGAAAAATCATGATAGATCTACCACAACCTTTATAGAACATCCCATTTTTTTCAACTAAAAATGACTTGAAATAGTTTAATTCTATCCTAAATTCTAGAGTTGACAATGAGAGGAATTGTACTAAAGAGGTGGACAACCATCATTGCATCTTCATCAAAATTATCTCCAAAGAAATTATGATAGCTTCACGGGGTTAGGTATTTATCCTTATAACATCAAAATCCTGTTATAAAAACTTTTTTACTATGCCCAAATCAAAAAATAACATGTGGTGTTTCTTAAATTGGAAACTATATCCACTTAGTGACTATAATTAGTTTCTTGGAATGTCCATTTTAAGACTATAAATCAAGATATTTATGGGAGGAATCCCATGATTGAATAAAAATTTTGTTTTCATTTTTTCATTCATTTTTGGTAATAAAATCCCATCATCATCCTAATAAGTGCATTTCCATGCTCTTTTATCAACTGCATGGCCAAGTACATGCTTCCAAACCTTCATTCCATTAGTTGGTATACTCATGTTGAATATTATATTTTCTATTTAAGGTTTAATCAATTTTTCCATTATAAGAGACTTCACGGATTGATCAAATAGTGATTTAAGTGAAATATGAGAATAATCATCAACTTTTCATAAAGTCTCAATACCATTTTTAGGGGAGTAGAATTATTTACACTTCATGTTAATTATTTATTGAATCCATTTAGTACTTCCTAGTAATTTAAATACCAAATTAAACCCCTAATTGGTAATTAAGTGTAGAGAAAATTGTTTATTGTTTGAAATTTAGGTCATAAGTCTAAATGAGAATTTTGGGTGCCATCCTTGTTTTAATATTCCTTGTTGAAAATAATTTTTAAAATAGATTAAAAAATTTATTTTCACAATTTAATATAACATTTGACTCAAATCATTGATTAAAGTGAAATCACAGATTCACATGTTATATTTATTATTTTATTTGGAAACCATTTATTATTTTAAAAAGAAAATTCATGTATTTTTTAATTTATATTATTTGAATATTATAGAATGTGGGTAAAATATTGTTTGAATTTAATTATGCCCTTGAACATTCCATTGAATTGAAATCATATTTCAAAACAAAATTACTAACTATTTTAGTTACCATTGTGATGAAACTATGAAGAGAAATTTGAGTTCTAAGTGGGGTGGAGGGGTCCTTAATTATTTTCATTTTTATTCTAATGTGAAACCATCAAAAAGCACCTTTAAATTTAGGAAATTTTTCATTTTTAATGCCTATAACTTATTTTTTAGTGGTTCAAATTATTTTCTTGAATTTCAAGATTGTTCTTCCACGTGGATTTGGTTAATATCTATTACTCCATGCACGTAATTAAGTACATAATTTGTACTTCCACTTTTATAAAAATTTTGTAGGTAAAAAATTTAATGAAGGTTATATAACTATGATTGTATTTGAACATTTTTATTTGAATTTATGAAAATAATATATGAATCCACATGGGATATGAAATCTAAATCCTAATACATGTTAAATATTTATTATTATATTATTATATTATAAATATATTGGACAAATTATTTATTCTTTCATTTATTTATCATTTTTTCTCATCAAAAAAGAGTTTCTAATTATTATTCCTTTAAATATTGTATTTCGTTTCACCAGAAGTTAAATAGATCTTTGGATGTTTTAGCTGGATAAAAATTGAATTATATTTAATTATTTTAAACAAAATTAATGCCAATTGCTTTTTTTTAAAGGAAACAGATTTCTCAATAAAACCACTGAATCATAAGGGTGTATTATTTTTTCAACATTATAAGGCCCCAGCCTTAAACCTTACTTAATCTTCAGTTATTACAAGATTACACATTAAGGATCTGTTCAGGTTTAGAGTTTTAGAGAATTAGATCATGAAACTTGCATTACATTCCACATTTAAACAATGTGGTTACATAAAAGATAGTATTCATTCTTCCCATAAATGAAAAAATATTTAAAATAAAACATGGATTCTTTCTTGACACATCCTTGACACTATCATCACATCATGTACCTTTCCCTTGACCTGTAAAAAACATTTCAAAAACTTGGGATGAGCATAAAAAGCTCAGTTAGGGTTATAAAAATATGGAAAGGAAACACGAGTTCATATATACATAAGAATGAAATCATCCTTTACCCATAAAACATAGGCACTTTAACATACCTCATAAAATCATTAATAAATCATAGAAATCATAAGACATAAAAGGTAACTTGAGGCATTCATAACATTCTTACGTAGGGAGTAACCCTCTTGGTTATGTTTGGAATACCCATCACAGTATATTCCCTAAATCTCTTCGGTGAAACCTTAACGTTTCACTCCTTTGTGTTACCCAATGCATTGGAGAGCTATATCGGGCCCACCCGCCCTTAGTTTGTCACGGAACCACCCGTCTTCATAACAATTCCCAAGAACCATAACATAATCTTATCACATAAAACATGCATAAAGGAAACCTAACATTTCCACCTTTCAATAACAAGAAATAAATACAACACATTGATATAAAATCATTATGAAAACCATTTTCAATACCAAAATAAAAGAAATGTAAAACATGGTATTTATTTTTCTTTAAAAATAAGGTATGGCTTGTAGAGGAAGCCGAAACTCAAATAATGGTCATGGCGACGGAGAAGTCATTGTCGCCGCATACGTATGACAAAAACATTCCATTTTGTTGTTTAAAAAACGATTTGTATAAAAAAGATTCCTTCTTGGATAAACATAAAAGTCAAAGGGGTTTATACACCGTATAAAAGATGGTTGTGTATAAAACAAAATATGCCTCAATGAATGGAGATTGAGACGAAGTCCCATTCAAAGACGATATCCTTGGATTAAGGATAAATCAATTACATAATTATGTGTGACAAAAAAATACATGAAATATAAGTGGGTATTAAGTGTAATACAATCAGAGTACATTCACACATAATCATAGACCGACATATTCAAGGAGTACAAGTTTATCCCAAAGAATCGAAATTGGGTTAAGAAGTTCCCTTGCAATAATTAGATAGCCTAACGGCGTCATTTCAAAATTTAGAAAAAGAGTTGATGAGAGAAAAAAAGGGCATCTCATCACTTGGAAATAAAATTTACATCAATAAGGATATAAAATAACATATCCCAACATAATAGTATGTGAATTAAAAGACATAACAAAAGAAGTCTTTTAAAAAGAGGAGTGTGAAAGGTCCCCTTACCGAGTTGGGTAACTTTCGAAACGTACACCCCAGGGAAGATGGGTCATATAATGAAGATGTGAATACCCATAAATGAAATTATACTACAAAAATTGTATAATAATGGGCAGTACATACACCACTCAAAGGAAATTGTGGCAAATGTAGCATAAATCTCACGGGAATAAAAGTGAGATGAAAAATCACTTACGAAAACCTGGCAGCCTAACGGCCCCACATAAAACATAGAAAAATGGATTGATGAGATAAAATAGGGTATCTAATCATATTAACATAAAAATTATATTATGATTAATATAAAAGAACATCCCAATAACAAGAAATATGAGCTTTAAAAGGAATTACATAAATGAGTGTACTAAAAAAGAAAAAGTGGAGTATGATCCCTTACCTCGGGTCCGACTTGACTAGATCGTTCTTTAATATCCTGAATAATAAACTTGAGTTAATTTATACTTGATTAAGAATCTTTTTCAAGCTTATTATTCCTTTATATCAGTTATTTCCATGTTATAAAAATAATGTAATCATTAAGTTAATAATGATTGTTTTGTCGATATTTGGTTCTTAAGTCGAAAGTGGACTTCTTACAATTACATGTTGTTCATTTGGTCAAAGGTTCATTATATCCAGAATGACATTCCTGATTTGGATATCATATATATCATATATTTCCAGCATATACATGTATTTATAATATCACATATTCATTTAGAGGAAAGAAATGAAATGCACCGTTCATGGAGACGGTAAGCCGTACGTACGCATTAACGCTACTTTCATTTCTATGTCGTATTAATGGAATTAAAACTATATGAGAGGTATGTATATTTTAATTACATAATTATATTAATCATTTAGATTTATCATACATCATATATATCCATTATATATATGTACTTATAATAGTACATTACATTTAGGGATAAGAAATGAAATGCACCGTTCATGGAGACGGTAAGCCGTACGTATGCATGAACCCTACTTTCATTTCTATCTCATACATTAATGGAAATAAATAATAATGTTATAGAGGTATATAATAATTGAAGTATAACATCATATATAATAACATTAAATCCATCCTTTATACGTCCCACGTATGGCATTAACGAATCACATCACTTTGAGGGGGCGGTAGTCCGCACTTCCTAAAATGAAGGTATCGCGTATACCCATAATAGAAGCCATAATGGTAAGCCACAAATGAAAAATACAGAAGATTAAGTAAAACATAAACATATTATATATCATATATAAATATAGTGACATCTTAATGGCCACCATTGACGGTGTTAAAATAATCTTGAACAATCATCGTTTCGGGAGGCATAAATTCGCCATCCACGGAAACGGTATGTTCGTTAACCATTAGATTTAGGTGTGTGTAAGTGTAGCTAGAATACTTATTATAACAAAATTTTAGTATATTTAGGATACTGTAGTTGTTATAAAAGAAAATAATAAAAAGAGTTTAGGGGGTTGGAGAAGAAAAATAAAACAAAAGGACTCAAAATAAGACATTACCTTAAAATCGGGTAACTCCCTTTGGTTTGAGCTCAAAGGCTTCCTTGGGAAGACTTCTGCCCAAAGTGAGGATTCAAGGAGTAATATAGGGAAGTGGAGAGACAAAATGGGCAGGTGTTGGTCGAGCCAAAGGCTTTGGGAGTGTGGGTAAGGAGGTAGAGGTGGGGCCTTTTATAAGAGGAGAGGAGGGGCACTCTTGGAAAGTAAAGATATGTTACTTTATTTTAAAATGAGTTTCGTATTTAAAAGGTCCCACATAGATATAATTCGATGATAAGGTGATAAGGGTTATAAATCCACTCATTCAATTGGTTTTTTCCATGTTTAGGTTTTATATTTTACATTAACATTCCATTTTATTTAAATCGTTAAATAATGAGGTCATCATTGCATCATCATGATGTCATAAATAATTTAATTTATTTAATGTCTAAAAATTATAAAACAAATACTATGATGCAGGAAATATTTTTAGATTTCTAATGAATATTTATAGTCAAAAATCTGATTTTTATAACCCCATGTAAAAATTGTTTTAGTAAAACATTTCATGTTTGACTCATGTTTACTTTAACTTTAAGTAAAAAGATATTAATGTCATTTTCCAACCAAAGTTCCTTAATGGGGACCCCTCATTGACTAATGGGTTTTCATTGTCGGCCATGACACATAAAATTAGGTTAGGACATGTTTCAAGTTCATTTCATATTATTAAAACATTATTTTTACCTTAAACTACACTAATTACCTCTAATCGTGATTAAAAACATAATAAGTTACTATTCACCAAAAAATTATTTTTATCCCATTGAACCAAATTTTAATTCTTAATGAAAACCATTTATGTCATATTTTTGAAATTAAAAACACAAAGATGTAAAAATTTCATTTAAACAGAAAAATCAGTTTTTATAAGTACCACTTAGTTGTTTCACTATTCATCAAAAATTGAATTTTTTCAGAAAAATCCCAAAAATTCACCCTAAGATATATTTGATATTAAGAATTAAAAAATGAAGTCTATTTTAAAAAATTCAAAACATATAAGTCACATTAATTAATTTAATAATTAATTTCCGATGTCAGGGCAAATAGCGTGTTTTTATGAAACAATAAGTATCAAAAGATTGACACTAGTTTAAGTTTGATTTCAAAGTGAAATTAATTCCAACGACCACTATTGGATTAAATGGTAAAAATATATTCTAATTTCACTTTAAAACCAATTAAAAATATAATCTAATCATATAAATGAATTAGATTAAAAAGAGGTTTTGAATTAAAATACAACATTTTACACAATTCATTAAAAAATGAACTTTATCGGAAAGATACCAAAAATTTACACAAAGTAAATTTTGATGTTCCGATTCTTAAGAAGAGTTTTATTTGGTCCAATAGAATGTACAAGAGTGAACAAAACTATATTTAATGACCTTTCTCCATCAAAAGGCGATAAGTGTACCTTTAGTGAAAACTAGGGCATATACTCCTAAAATTGAATTCTTTCCGTATTTTAAGCCTTTATCTTTTATTGGATAAATGTAAAAACATTTAAAAACATGTATAATCATATTTTAGTTATTTCTATCCATTCCCGCCAATACAACGAATACATGTTAACTACCATTTAAAATAATATTATTTTATTCTTAGAGTGCAACGTAAGATTCCCAAGAAACTCATTGTTGCGTGTTGGATACGCCATCGAGCATAGCGTCACATTTAAATTAATATTAATATTTTATTCAAAAATATGGAAAAATATGAAAATGTCATATTCATTATTTACCTGGGGTGTTACATCCTTCCCCCCTTTTGGGAATTGCGTCCTCGCAATTTTTAAAATTGAGCTTGGAAACATCCTTGAAAGTCCCACATCGGAACAAGAGTCGGTAAAACAATCACATTAAAATAAAGGAAGATAAGTACAAAGGTCACCCGAGTTAACCCATACTAGGATTCCATGTAGAAAAATATGGACATGGAGGAGAAAACATAGGGTCATGTTCTGATGGAGAGTGATAGAAAACATGTTTAGGAGAAAGTTAACCACAAGAAAATCACAAACTTGTGATGGGTTAAACGGTATTCGATTACCGAGTAGGAAAAGTTAATAGAAAACATTTTTTTAAGTTACTTTTTTATTGAGTAATTTATTCATAAGGAAACATAATCACTTATCATGTTGACTTTCAACTTTTATTAGATTCCTTACACAAACTCATATTTTCTCCAAAAGAAGAGTATTTAGGAAGACTTGTTCACATTAAGTGTACTATAATCAACTTCTAGAGAATCACCTAATCCACAAAAGAGAACTATATACTTCCCATGTCTTTAGACTTTAACCAAAACCAAAACCAAAAAGGCTAGTACAAGATCAGATAATCTAGAAAAAGATAACCCTTTATAAAAAGAAAATCTATTCTTAATCTCCAAAATTTGTCCAACAAAACCCAAAGTTCAATGAGGACCATTCTATAATCAATTTGTCTATAAAATTCTTAAAATTAAATCAAACTAATATTGAAACCCAAATATTTGGAGGATTTATTCACATAGTCTTCCATGTTAAATCGTAACATTTATCTCCAAACAACATCAGTTGCTCCTAAAGTCTCGTATTGAAAAGTAATTAACCTTATCACATATCCTCCATGATAGGTTAATCATTTTCATAAATAACCCAAAATAAATTTACTCTTAATTCATAAAATCATATAATTAAAAAGAATCAGTCAAACTAACCAGGGACTTCACGTAGTCCAGTGGTAGGCGATAAATACCAGTCGCACATTGGTTGTGGGTTCGATTCCCGCAGCTTTGTCTGACGCGACGGGTTGTCACACGGTCTGCGTGTTGTCCTTTTTCCAAAACTATATAATTCTTAAAAGATTCACCAAAATGAGATAAAATCTTCAAAAATAATCATAACATATTTTAACCTCAAGTTTATCTCATGCCTTTCATTTTCCATCATATCATATAATAACCCATAATTACCTGAAAAGTAAGGATCATATAAACTCTAATGGTTACCTTTATAATTATTACCTGAACTTCCACATCTATTGGTCATCTCATACATGATGCATTACAGAACATAAAAAGGTTCAAGTGGTTGATCATGACTCCTTGATAGTTGGTTTATAACAACCATGAGTTTCCTCATTGAATCCTTCATTTTATCTAGTATCTTAATCAGAGAACCACCACAGTTTCCTTCAAACCTGTTGTCTCTTTGGTGCCTGCTATATCCATCCATTTACTAAAACCAAAAAGGTCAGTGTGAGTATATCAACATAACCATCATGTACTAATGAGGAAGATAAACACTAAGATATACTTACTCATTCACTTTATCTAAAACTAGGACTCTTTCTGAAATCCTAACCATTATGGTAATGTCACTTATGCTTAAAGAATACCCTAACCTCTAAAGTTATCTAAACTGACCTTTGATACCAACTATAAGGCCCCAGCCTTAAACCTTACTTAATCTTGGGTTATTACAAGAATACATATTGAGGATCTTTTTAGGTTTAGAGTTTTAGAGAATTAGATCATGAAACTTGCATTACATTCCACATTTAAACAAAGTTGTTACATAAAAGATAGTATTAATCCTTCCCATCAACGAAAACATATTTAAAATAAAACATGGATTCATTCTTGACACATCCTTGACACGATCATCACATCATGTACCTTTCCCTTGAACTTTGAAAAACATTTCCAAAACTTGGGATGAGCATAAAAAGCTCAGTAAGGGTTATAAAAATATGGAAAGGAAACATGAGTTCACATATACATAAGAATGAAATCATCCTTTACCCATAAAACATAGGAACTTTAACATACCTCATCAAATCATGAATAAATCATATAAATCATAAGACATAAAAGGTAAATTGAGGCATTCATAACATTCTTACGTAGGGAGTAACCCTCTTGGTTACGTTTGGAATACCCATCACAGTATATTCCCTAAATCTCTTCATAGAAACCTTAACATTTCACTCCTTCGCGTTACCCAATGCATTGGAGAGCTATATCGGGATCACCCGCCCTTAGTTTATCACAGTACCACTCGTCTTCATAACAATGACCAAGAACCATAACATAATCTTATCACATAAAACATGCATAAAGGAAACCTAACATTTCCACCTTTCAATAACAAGATATCAATACAAAAAATTGATATAAAAACATTATGAAAACCATTTTCAATACCAAAATAAAATTAATTTAAAACATGGTATTCATTTTTCTTTAAAAAAGAAGGTATGGCTTATAGAGGAAGTCGAAACTCAAATAAAGGTCACGGCGGCGGAGAAGTCATTGTCGCCACATACGTATGACAAAAACATTCCATTTTTTCGTTTAGTAAATGCTTTGTATAAAAAAGATTCCTATTTGGATAAACATAAAAGTTAAAGGGGTTTCTACACCGTATAAAAGATGGTTGTGTATAAAACAAAATATGCCTCAATGAATGGAGATTGAGAGGAAGTACCATTCAAAGACGGTATCCTTGGATTAAGGATAAATCAATTACATAATAATGTGTGACAAACGAATACACAAAATATAAGTGGGTATTAAGTGTAATACAATCAGAGTACATTCACACATAATCATAGATCGACATATTCAAGGAGTACAAGTTTATCTCAAAGAATCGAAATGGGGTTAAGAAATTCCCTTGCAATAATTAGACAGCCTAACGGCGTCATTTCAAAATTAAGAAAAAGAGTTGATGAGAGATAAAAAGGGCATCTCATCACTTGGACATAAAATTTACATCAATAAGGATATAAAATAACATATCCCAACATAATAGTATGTTAATTAAAAGACATAACAAAAGAAGTTTTTTAAAAAGAGGAGGGTGAAAGGTCACCTTACCGAGTTGGGTAACTTTCAAAACGTACACCCCATGGAAGAAGGGTCACATAATGAAGATGTGAATACCCATAAATGAAATTATACTACAAAAAGTGTTTAATAATGGGTAGTACATACACCACTCAAAGGAAATTGTGGCAAATGTAGCATAAATCTCACAGGAATAAAACTGAGATGAAAAATCCCTTACGAAAACTCGGCAGCCTAACGGCGCCACATAAAACTTAAAAAAATGGATTGATGAGATCAAATAGGGTATCTCATCATATTAACATAAAAATTACAGTAATATTAATATAAAAGAACATCCCAATAACAAGAAATATGAGCTTTAAAAGGAATGACATAAAAGATTGTACTTAAAAAGAAAGAGTGGAGTAGGATCCCTTACCTCGGGTCCGACTTGACTCGATCATTATTTAATCTCCTGAATAATAAACTTGATTTAATTTCTACTTGATTAAGAACCTTTTTCAAGATTATTATTCCTTTTATATCACTTATTTCCATGTTATAAACATTATGTAATCATTAAGTTAATAATGATTGTTTTGTCGATATTTGGTTCTTAAATCGAAAGTGGACTTCTTACAATTACATGTTGTTCATGTGGTCAAAGGTTCTTTATATCCAGAATGACATTCCTGATTTGGATATCATATATATCATATATATCCAGCATATACATGTATTTATAATATCACATAATCATTTATAGGAAAGAAATTAAATGCACTGTTCATGGAGATGGTAAGCCGTACGTACGCATGAACGCTACTTTCATTTCTATGTCGTATTAATGGAATTACAACTATATGAGAGGTATGTATATTTTAATTGCAGAATTATATTAATCATTAAGATGTATCATACATCATATATATCCATTATATATATGTACTTATAATAGTACATTACATTTAGGGATAAGAAATGAAATGCACCGTTCATGGAGACGGTAAGCCGTACGTACGCATTAACGCTACTTTCATTTCTATCTCATACTTTAATGGAAAGAAATAATAATGATATAGAGTTATATAATAATTCCAGTATAAAATCATATATAATAACATTAAATCCATCCTTTATACGTCCCACGTATGGCATTAACGAATCACATCACTTTGAGGGGGCGGTAGTCCGCACTTCCTAAAATGAAGGTATCGCGTATACCCATAATGGAAGCCATAAAGGTAAGCTACAAATGAAAAATACAGAAGCTTAAGTAAAAAATAAACATATTATATATCATATATAAATATAGTTACATCTTAATGGCCACCTTTTAAGGTGTTAAATGAATGTTGAACAATCATCGTTTTGGGAGGCATAAATTCGCCATCCACGGAAACGGTATGTTCCTTAACCATTAGATGTAGGTGTGTGTAAGTGTAGCACGAATACATATTATAAAAACATCATAGTATATTGATGATACTTTAGTTTTTACAAAAGAAAATAATAAAAAGAGTTTAGGGTGTTGGAGAAGCAAAATAAAACAAAAGGACTCAAAAGAAGACATTACCTTAAAATCGGGTAACTCCCTTTGGTTTGAGCTCAAAGGCTTCCTTGGGAAGACCTCTTCCCAAAGTGAGGCTTAAAGGAGTAAGAGAGGTAATTGGAGAGACAAAATGGGAAGGGGTTTTCCGAGCCAAAGGCTTTGGGAATGTGGGTAAGGAGGTAGAGGTGGGGGCCTTTTATAAGAGGAGAGGAGGGGCACTCTTGGAAAGTAAAGATAAGTTACTTTATTTTAAAATGAGATTCGGATTCAAAAGGTCCCACATTGATATAATTCGATGATAAGGTGATAAGGGTTCTAAATCCACTCATCCAATTGGTTTTGGCCATGTGTAGGTTTTATATTTTACATTAACTTTCCATTTTATTTAAATCGTTTAATAATGAGGTCATCGCTGCATCATCATGATGTCATAAATAATTTAATTTATATAATGTCTAAAAATTATAAAACAAATACTATGATTTAGGAAATCGTTTTAGATTTCTAATTAATATTTATAGTCAAAAATCTGATTTGTATAACCCCATGTAAAAATTGTTGTAGTAAAACATTTCATGTTTGTCTCGTTTTTACTTTAACTTTAAATAAAACGATATTAATGTTATTTTCAAACCAAAGTGGCTTCATGGGGTCCCCAAGTTTACCCATGGGTTTTATTGGTCTTCCATGACACATCCAATGATGTTAGGACATGTTTCAAGTTCATTTCATATTATTAAAACATTATTTTTACCTTAAACTACACTAATTTCCTCTAATTGCGATTAAAAACTTAATAAGTTACTATTCACCAAAAACTTATTTTTATCCCATTGAACCACATTTTACTTCTTAATGACAAACATTTAGGTCAGATTTTTGAAATTCAAAACACAAATATGAAAAAATTTCATTTAAACGGAAAAATCAGTTTTCATAAGTACCACTTAGTGGTTTCACTATTCATCAAAAATTGAAGTTTTTCAAAAAAATCCCAAAAATTCACCCTAATCTATATTTGATATTCCGAATTCAAAAATGAAGTCTAATTTAAAAAATTCAAAAAATATAAGTCACATTAATTAATTTAAGAATTAATTCCCACTGTCAGAGCAAATAGCGTGTTTTTATGAAACAATAAGTATCACAAGATTGACACTAGTTTAAGTCTGATTTCAAAGTGAAATTAATTCCAATGACCACTATTGGATTAAATGGAAAAATTATATTCTAATTTCACTTTAAAACCAATTCAAAAGATAATATAATCATATAAATAAATTATATTAAAAAGAGGTTTTGAATTAAAATACAACATTTTACACTATTCATTAAAAAATGAACTTTATCGGAAAGATACCAAAAATTTACACAAAGTAAATTTTGATGTCCTGATTCGTAAGAAGAGTTTTATTTGGTACAATTGAATGTATAAGAGTGAACAAAACTATATTTAATGACGGTTTGCCATCAAAAGGTGATAAGTGAACCTTTAGTGAAAACTAGGGCATATACGCCTAAAATTGAATAATTTCTGTATTTTAAGCCTTTATCTTTTATTGGATAAATGTAAAAACATTTAAAAACATGTATAATCATATTTTAGTTATTTATATCCATTCCCGCCAATAAAACAGCTATATGTTAACTATCATTTAAAATAATATTATTTTATTCTTAGAGTGCAACGTAAGATTCCCAAGAAACTCGTTGTTGCGTGTTGGGTATGCCATCGAGCATAGCTTCCCCTTTAACGTCATATTAATATTTTATTCACAAATATGGATAAATATTAAAATATCATATTCATTATTTACCTGGGGTGTTATAAACATGGTAGAACTCAATGGGTAAAATCTATGTGAAGACTAATTCTTTTTGGCATTATGGGATTTCACTCTCAATGATCATTATTTTCAACTAAAATTTATTATATAATTTGTTGAGGAAAATAAATATTAGATGCATGGGAATTTGATGTGCAATTATTTCATTACATGTTTTCCACATCACTTTTATTAGTTTTAATGTATTTTTTGACGAATTATGTAGTTAATTGGTTAATTTATATAACTAGTAATGTCATATTATTTCTTCAAGTTGTATAATCCATTATAGGTTTTAATTTTTTATAACTCGTTTTTTAATAGGTTTCAATACTTTTAAAAGTGATAAAAAATAAAATATAAAGCTTAAAAAGAGAAATAGTTACCATGTCATATTTTATGTAGAAAAAAATATTTAGAATTGAGGTTTATTGGATGTGAGAAATTTATTAATGTAAAATAAAATAGTATATATATTTTTATACCATTTAAAATAAAAAATTAGTCTCCCCTTTTGGAATAAAACAAGATAAATATTTTCTAACACTTTTATTATAAGATACATTATAAGGATTTGTGTTTAAAACAAAAGAAGATTATAAATTTTCAAAATTTAAATTTAAATTCTTGTAAGATGATTTATAATTGGTTATTTTGGTGAAATAGATTGATTTTCGGAGTGATTTTTATATGAATTTTTTGAATAGAAATTATTTTATAAAACTAATTTTTTTGACATGAAGGAGCATTTCTAAAAAAAATAATGGAAACACATATATAGGATACCCTAGGTAACTCTTATAATAGGGAGTACCATATGTTAGATGAGGATTTGTTAGTAATACGGGGGGAATTGAAGTATATATGATAATATATAATGTTATAGGTTTTTGGCATTAGATACCTTAATGATTTTAGTAGTCCTTCTACGGAAACATAATAATGCATTTGGATAAGTATTTGTGACTTGATTTGGGAATCGATAATTTAGAATTAGATTTGTTTTTTAGATGTAAATTTGATATATTAGTGTTATAGGGGTTTTTAGTTTTTTTATTAATTATATATGAAAAGTGTAGTGAGTAAGTTTTGAAACATATGAGTGTGTTTTTTTATTTTAATACCTCATAGATGTGGTAATTTGTTAGAATCATTGATTTTGTGTTAAAATTTTGAGTTGGAAATCTATAGTGTGGTGAATACATTTGGTTATTTATTTAGTAATATTTATTATATTTCTGTGTGGGTGTGTTTTTGTGTATTGGGTATGAAGCTCCTTGGACATCTTAGGGATAAAAAGTCATATAATGGGGAGGTTGTAATGTCACATGTCCTTGGTTGTGAATTTTAAAGGGAATATTTGTTTCCCATTAAAGTTAATTTTTATTAAAACATAGGTTGTTTTAAAATATTAACACTTTTAGAATGTACATTTTTAATTAGAGGATTCAGTTTATAATTTTATCATTTGAGTTTGAAATTAAAGGTGATTTTCGATATGTATTGATCTCTAATCATTGATTCTAGAGATCAAGAGAGTCCCTGTTTGGTTTCACCTGATTAAAATATTTCAAATGTAACTTTTTACTCACTGAGGTTTTCCCATGCCACAATGCCCAGGTGGTGATACCAAGTTCTTGGTAGTCCTTCAGTGGATATCCAAAATGATCAATACATGATAGTAACAAAAAATGTTTTTTTAAAATTTTTCACTTACTGAATACATTCCATATTACGCATACTTTTTCCCATTCATATCTATCCACATAGGGGATCCTTAAATGGTCTATTAAGTTATTATCCTCTATTCTATTTTTCTACATGCAATCTAGTTGATTGAAGATAAATTTTCTACGAGTGAATTTAAGGAAAACATCATATTTATCATATATCCATTTCCCCAAACCATTTCTATTTACTTTCCGATGTTTAGTTCAGGTAATTTTATCTAGTATTTCGATATGTCATGATGAAATCACATCTTGAATCAAGGATTCCCCTACTATTATCTAAAGTATGATCTATTATGTTGGTTACTCATCATATATTGATGTTTTGATGGGAAATTGTTTCGGTATTTTTGCTATTCATATTTCATTATTTTAAGTTGAAATTTTAATGTGATGGGGTCATTTAATTTTCCGATCCAAGATATTTTAATTTTAAATTTATTTTAGTAGTTACCAACTTAGGTTTTTATTTGGTTTAAAATTCAATTTTTAAAGAAATAATTTTTATTCGTAATTGTATAATGAAATTAAATGGGATTGTTGAAAAAAATTTATAAGTGAAAAAAGGTATATAAAGATTAAGGTAGTGTTTCTTAACTCTTGGAATTAATTTATAGGTTGTTTTTTATATGTATAACACTGAATTCCCTAACGAAATAATAAAATATAATCTATTATTTTAAAAATTATAAAAAACTGTATTTTTTGGATTTTTCCACATAACAAGTTAATATACCCAAATATTTAGTTTCATTATGAATTGAGATGTTTTTTTGTGTTAAAATTATTTCCTTAAAATTTGATTCTATATATTTGGGAAAATAAATCATTATAATGATATTTATATACCTTTCAATCACCCAAAATCATATATATAATTAATAGAGTGATTATATTTGGTGTTATATAACTTATATTATTCTTTTATCAATATTTATACCATAAAAATTATAGTTACATTTTTTTGGTCTATTAATTATAATAATCACCCTAACAATATTTTGTGAGTAATGTAATGATCTCATCTTTTTTTCTAATATTAAATAAAACCTCTAGACTTAATAAATAACTAGTGTGTCCCAATTTTGGAAATCATGCCTTTTTTATGATCCTTAATACATTAAAAAAATCTTTCATTTAATCTAATCATGACCAAATTGAGCTTAAATTCAATGATCCACATATAAATTGAGTTAAGGGATGAATTAGTTTTGATGGGGTAATTGGGTAAGTAAAGTGGAATGAAATGATGGCTCATTTACATGTTTCAATTTAAAAACATGATATATAAATGAAATTTAATTGTTTACAACTCTAACCTATTTTCCTAAAATATGTGAAGCCTATTTATATTTTTTGGTCTTAAAATTGAGTAATTATATTATTAAAAAAATTTCCATTTAAGAAACTTAATCTCTATTATTCAATAAAAATGATATATTTCAACGTAAAATTTTAATGGTTTTTCAAAGGTGTAATTATTTTGAATTAGTATAATTTATTTGTAAAACCCATATTTAAAATTTAATTTCACCGTGATAAATAATATTTTTTTCTTAAAAAATTAAATAATAATGGTTTCTTTCCATCATGTCTTCACTATTTGAAATAGATTCCTCAATTTAATAATTATGGCTTAACTCATTCTTCTATACATACAATAAGTGTTTATTTTTTATAATGAATACTACATATTTTCATGACTTAAATCTAAAAGCAAGTCTATAGGGGATTGAATAGACCTTTTTAAATTTTAGGAAAAATATTTTCAAACATATAAATATTAGTGTAAATTATTAGTATGAGATTATGTTAAGTGTAGTTTTTTGTGTTAAATGTGTACAATGTAGTATAAATAAAGGATATATGAAGATCAGATATTTATAGTAGTTTGGATCATTTTGAACCAACATTTATTCTTCAGCCTTATGTACCTTGTGTAATGAATATTACTCACTATGAACTTCACTTTTAAATGGTGTGATAACATTTTATAGTCCCTATAAAGCCTTGATATTTTATTAATTATTTATCATTAAATAAATTTTATGTGTTTTATATGTTTATTTACACAAAACATCTAGATTTAACAAACTATGATATATTATTACGTTATTATTACTAAATGAGACTCTTATTTCATAATTATTGGATTGGATGGTATGAATATGACTAAATACATTTAAAAAATTATATATATATGTTTTACTTAATGAAAAATTACTGTTTTTTACCTGTGAAATAAATTCTCCTTTTTATATGTTAAAAAAATATTCATTATGCTAAAACATCAACTATACATTGTATTTTATTTTTTCTATATATGATGAATCTAATTCCATAATGAACTAGTATTTTGATAAAATATGTTTTTATTTTTTGAGAAATGGATAGTGACTCATAAATATTTTATCAATTGGTTATTAATGAAGATATAATGATTTAATGGTAAAAAAGAGTTTTTTTAGTAAACTATTTTAATTGCAAGAAATGTATTTTATCTTAATAAATTGAATAAATTAGTATCGATGAATGATTTTATTAGAATTTATAGATATAATTTTAATAAAATATGTTAATATCCATCTAATCATATTTACTATGATAGGAATAATAATAAAATTAATTTTTATGCTTAAAAATTAATTTTTCAAAAAATAATTTTTATATCATTTTTCACACTTATTTAAAAATGAATTTCTATAAATTGAAGAAAATGAATTTGATAAAAAAAATACATATTTATTATCATATAGACAAAATTTATTTATGATTTCAATTTTATTATATGTCATTATGAAAAGAAACAGATGTAAAAATTCATTACTATAGTAAATGTTAAAAGGGATAATGAGGGATTAAACTAATTATAAAATAGTCCAAATTTTAAAAAAACATATATAAATCCTATTGGATTAATGGATTTCAATCTTATATTATCCTATCATAAAACTCCATAAAATATGTTGAATTAGATATCCCTTAAATCTATAATCTTATATATGATTCTTGCTTTTATCGAGTATATTGTATATCAAGGTGCATGTCAGAAATAAGATTTAAGGAATTCCACGACCTTTATTCGAATCAGAAACCAAATATTATGCTTTTTAAAATTTTAATGAATCATACTCATTTAAATATATCATTCATTAATCTATTGTATAATATATAATGGATTGAGGGTTATCTATGCATTATATACATGAATTTTCTTATGAATAATTTATCAATACATTATAAATACATAAATAAATGGATAAGCTCAATAAGTCTTATCTATGATATATATAAATACTTACCATTTAAGAAATTATTGGGTGCGTGCTAACATTATTTCAAGAAAAAAATACCGTATACTTGATATCTCTCTTTATTCTTCTATATTTCCTTAGTGTCTCTAGTTGGCCATGGAGATAAAATGGATCCAATCCGAACATGGGATGATTCAGCTATCTAATGGATACACCTCAAAGAGGTGATGTATTTTGGATTTCCTTGTTGATATTTATCAACAATATCATATAAATAATACATTATTTTGTATTCTCTACAATTGATGGAATATTATTTTATAGATGCTTCTTAATTTTTGGTTTTATCATAAGATTTAAATTTAATGCATTGAGGTCCTCTAATAGGAGTTAAAATCAGTTATTTTACTTATAATAATTGTTATTAGGAACTAACCTTTATGCAATTGGGCTATATAAAGGTAACCAATCCCTTACCCTTATGTATATGAGATGCAAGACAGTATCCAAGATGTTACCAATACATGGGTGTTCATATAAAAGTAACATGTGGGTAACCTTTACATGAATTGGTTCACAAAATGGTAGTCATGGTTTTCCTATGTTTACTTAATGGTTATTTGTAGATAACACTACATAATTAACTATTTAACTAGTTACATAAGGGAAATAATGATATTTAAAATATCACATAATGGTTAATTGTTTATACATAATGGTATCCAATATATGATCAATATTATTAAAAGAAAAATGGTTTCACCTATATGCAGCAGGATTTCTCATCACCATGTAAACATAACTAGTTTTCTACCACTGCATCATGGTTTCAAAAGGCCTACAAGTGAATCCAAATTCTTATGACTAATATAATTATATAGTTATGGTTTTAAAATAATTCATTGAAATATAACCAAATAAGTATAAGTTATAATACATAAAATTAGTATGTTTGGGAACATTATTGTTTTAAATAATTTAAGTCTCGTATACTCAATAGGGTTTGGAATTTCAATAGATATTCTATATTATAGAATACATTGATAACTGAATGAGACTAAATTTTCCTTAAAACATTATTTTTATAGAGATAAATTATAATAATTTTATATATATATATATATATATATGATATAATTTCTATGTTTTAAAAAATTTGGAATATATAGAATGTTAAAAAGTATTCAATTTTTGATATTGAATCTTATTGTTCAAGTAATGGACCAAATGAGTTGTTGCATTGGTAATTTTAATGCTTCGATATTGGATAAAATTATCATAATATGTTTATTTAATCTAATTTATATCTTGAGAAGAGAATGTAAATATTGTTTTTAATCATAATTTGATCATATTTTTAATATATATGGTTTATGTTTTGTTGTGTTTTATAACATATTTTAAGGGGAAACTAAAAAATCACTTTCCTTTTATGAGAAGTTATATTATTTTCCCCTATATAAATATTATAAATATATAAAAAATAAAATTAGTGTTTCCAATATACTCATAAAATTTTGGGAATATATATGAACATAGAATATGATATCTTGGATCAAAATTAATGTTTTGATAGTTAAAGTAGGTAAAATGTCAAAATGGAACAATAATGTTTTTAAAGGTTCAACAATGTTTCATAAAGAATCCAATCAAAGGAATTAAAACCTAGGGTTTGGAAGAAGAAATAGAAATAGTTTAACATGATTATATGATCAAAGATATACTCGAAGGAGTTTATGAAAATCCTTGGAGTGTCCATGTTTAATATGGAAGATTTATAAATTTATTATTTAGTTTTAAATGTTATTTGATATTTATTGTATATTATAAATTTTCTAAATATAAGTGAGTTCAACATAAATGGAAAAATATATTGATTTTGTTTTTTATATTCTTGAGATGAATTAAATTTTTATCACATAAAATATTTGAATGTAATGCATTTTATCAATAATAAATGAATCTATGTAAAATATGTTCATCCTCATCACATTAAAATAATGTGATGGGAGAATATTCTTGATAAAAAATAGTTTTTATGAACAACATGAGATGATTAAATGTATACACATGGTTTATTACAAATTAATTCCTCTAACCTTTTTTGAGAAAGAATAGGGATACATATTTTTTTCCAATATAATTGTTTTCCCAAATATATTTTAAAATATGTGGGAATATGTTCCTACCACCCATAGATGGTATATTTATGTAAATTCATATTTGAAAAATATAATTTTCAAATTTTTTTTAAAATATTATATGATATAGAAACAATAATATTTTTATTAAATGTACCTATAAAAATTAAATAAGTGTCATATCATAAACACAAATTAGTTTGTGTTGAATCCTATATAAATATTTTGTATAGAAAATAGTTTCAAAGAAGATACCTGAAGTATAATTGGACTTATTGAAGTTCAATGTTAAAAAACAAAATATTATAATTGTCTAACATTATTGTAAATTTTAAACATTGTCTTAAGAGAGTTTAGACATTTTAGTACCCAATAATTTAATTATTTGTATAATTTCAGGGAAAACATTTTATGGAATGGGGTTTTAATGATGAAGATGATTTACATATAAATAGTTATATATAAACAATAAATGTTCATATCATAATATTTTATGGTGTCAACTTAAAGAAGTTTGGATATTTTTAATATGACGAACAATTAGTAATATGATTTCTAAATACCATTATTATTCAAATCACTTTCTTCATAGATTTTATCATTAAAGAGTTTATTTGGAGGAATTTACGGGATCATCATGTAATGATGTGACATAGATTATATATGATGTAATCAATTAAGAAAACTTAAAAGTGTTCCAAACATAAAGATGATCTAGAAATTTTAAATATATTTTATATTAAACTGATGATTATATTGGTTTTAATAGTTATGGTTAAAGAGTTTAAGAATATTAAAATGTATCATATTAGAGGATACCACCATTTTATAAATCATTCACATTAGCTACATAAATGTATATGTGGATATTCATTTTAGAATGTCCAATTATAATTGACTCTCAATGTATGACTTTGATTTTATCCCTAACTAATGTTTGTAATGGATTATTATAGTTTATGATGAAATGTTAAGGTTACCATGAGTATGATTGTTTTATAGTGATATAGAAAATGATCATGAGGCATAAAAAATGAATGATATTCTTGTGTGCACAAGATGACATACTAGGTATTCCACATATAGTTTCATATATATTTCTTTGGTATACCGGTGGTGAATGGATCATATTTGAGTCCCCAATACCTAAGGTTGTTGAGTTACCAAGTATAGAACCTCCATACTTTGATACCCTAAAAACAAAATTATACATATTGACATAGCTAATATGGGGGAGGTTGGGTATATTATTGATCATGTATTCAGTTGGAGTATAAAAAAGAAGGAATTTTTCTTCATATATGATGAGTATGAAATATGGTCCCTCAATTGGGATAGATTATTAGAGTGTTCAGTAGAACCATGATATTATATATCTATCAATATAATGGAAATATGATGTGTTTATCCATATGGATTAATGAATTATGATGTATTCATTGATTAGATCAATCAATACTCTGTGAATTGAGATCATATGTGTCAGCAATATGGGATTGACATGTTCCATGTCCTATAGTGACTTTTTTTCTAAGGAAAAGGTAAAATATGAGAACTCATGTTTATATATAATGTAGAATAATTGAAATAGGAATACAGATACATGGTTTTTATGGTGATCACAATATATCCCTTTATATTTTTATTAGAATTTATTATTTATTAGGGTACACTCCTTTATTATATATAGGGATCTAGAGATTCATATTTTTCTTTAATGTTATAAATTCATCTGGGGTAACACATTGTTTTTGAATAAATGGGGATTTAGTCTTACTTATATAACTACTCTAATTTAGTTTTATATTTAACCCAAAAGTGTTTTATATAGGATTTGATAAGATATATCATATGATGTGATACAAGGTGATGTTAATGGTATCAATACAAAATTGTTTTAAAATATATCCAAAAAATTGTATATAACTTCCCAAGTTACTATATATGTTATTATAAAATTTGAAATGGAAATGATCCTTTTAGAAATTAGTTAAATTTGGAGGTTGAAAAATACTATCCCAAAAGTTAAAATCCAATATATAATATATGGCTATATCGAGGGAATGATATATTGATATGTATACATGAAATAATATTTCATGCATGATAATACCATTAATTGAATTAGAAACCAAACATTCAGTGTGTTAATATTAGATTGAATAAAAATTATTCAATGTTATCATTCATTAATTTTTTACATAATATGCAACGAATTATGAGTTATGAATAATGATGTAAGTCACGTTGAACTTCTGAACAGATCATGGAATGGGTAATATTCCATCGATTATTTCATAAAATAATGTCCAAATTACTTATGTGGTTCTTTTTATCCTCTAATTTATTTTATATTTATTAATGTTATGGAAAAGATACATTAAGTTCTTTATTGATTGGACTATGAGAAAGTTGTTTTAGTAGTCTATCACTTAGATGGACAATTTGATCAATGTTTGAATCTTATCAATAAAATAAAGAAAGAGAAATAAATAAATTACATAGAATGGGAGGATTTTAAGTCTTTATTTCTCAATAATAACTTTCTATAGACTCATCATACTAAAATAAAGTTTTCTTTCTAGAATTTATGTTTTATGATTATTAATCCATTGTTACCTATGAATAAAACGTTACAAGAAGTGTAAGGTACACTTTTAGTTTTACTATCTATCTAAAACGAAAGATTAACCACATTAGTGGATTCAAACAAGTTTTTTGGGAGTAATTATCTAAAAGATACTTCAAAATCTATGAATATAATTTTTATGTGAACTCAAGTTGAAAAATGGAATAGATAATCTCTTATTATAATAGTTGTAGTGATAAAAATGGAAGATGAAGTGTCATGGGAACAACAATAATATGGAACAATAAGAGAATATGTTATAACCACAAACATGATATATTTATAGGAAGAATAACATATGAAATTTCCTGAAAGAAACAAGAATATATTTAAATTATGAGTGTATTTTTTATCTATAATTATATGTTCATGATGATTAGAAGAGGCCAATCAATGCAACAGGGGGTAATAATATTCAAAATAATACACTAGTGTCTCATTAGTGCTTTATATAAAAGGAGTTTGGGAATTATTTGAATAAATTCCCTAATACATGGGATAATGAGGATTCCAATCCTCCATAACCTATGAATTCAATGAACATAGGGAAGGCAGGTGAAATCACAATTATTTTATTGGGTAACAAGAATGATGTGGTGAAAAGTAAACTTATCATCCACTCCAGAACTATAATTTTTTTATTTGATTTAGGTTCTATCTACTATTTAATATATAAATAATTCTTTCTTATAGTATCACATCACAACCTCAATTTTCAATTGTTGAATTAGTAGTGACAAATAATAATGATAAAATTATTTCATCTCAAGTATGTAGCTCATATCCAATAGAATTTTAAGAGAATACATTTCTTCTAAAACGTATTATTCTTCCTATAGTAAACTTTATGTGATATTGGGCATGGATTGAATCCCTTCATATAAATCATATATCAATTAAAACAGAATGTAATTTATTTTTTATATTATGAATCAACATATGATCATCTATATGTGTGATGAAGAACATGAACATCCAATTGAAATTACTTCCAATATTTGGGTTTTACTACCTATTCATGAGGGTTGTTTTTCTCAAATGGATGTGAAGTGACTCAACATTGAAGGTATTCCTATTTTTCATGAATATGTTGTTTTATTGATATATGACTTCCCTTCTCTTCCTCAGAATTAGGATGTTGAGTTTTCAAAAGAACTAACAATTAGTGCTACAACTATTTCAAAGACTATATATAAAGTAATCCTAATTTTGTTTTCATAATTATATAATTTACACCCTGAGAATATAAAAAAGTGGTTATATTATTTAGTGAAACAACTTGGTGTGGAATATTATTTTTATTACTAAAAATGATGGGTCATTTCATTTATGCATTGATTATCGAGAACATAACTAGATCACTATAAATAACAAATATCTTTTACCCCACATTAATGGCTTCTTTAATCAACTATTTGGTGTTAAATACTTTTCCAAGATTGATCCTCTTTCCAAATATCATCAATTAAGGTAAAATAAAGATGATATACCAATGAAACCCTCTTTATGAGCTATTGAAATTTTGAATTCATGGTTATGTAATTTTGATTTACCAACGCCTCTACTATCATCATTAATATAATGAATAGTCTTTTGAGATTACCTTGGTCACTATGGGGTATTTTTTATAGATGGTATTATTATATATTCCAAGGTATTAGGAGAACATGATGGTCATTTGATGGTTTTCTTGAAGACCCTGAGGAAGATGAAGATGTATGTCAAATGTAAAAAATGTGGATTTCTGATACCAAAAGTTACAATCCTGGGTCCTATAATCTCACGTGATGGTAAAATGGTGGATCAATAAAATATAGAATTTATTTAACAATGTCTTAAACTAACCAAATTGACCATGATCCACGTTTTTCATGGATTGGTGGGATACTATATGTGATTTTTCGAAATTTATTAGTGATATCAAATACAATAACAAAAATTGAAAGTGAATGGAGATAAATTTGAATGCATTGATGAATGTGATAAACATTTCATCTTAATGAAGATAATATTTTTCAATGGGCCTATTTTCACAAAAATATATAGTGGATAAATGTTTTTTGCTTATATTAATGCAAAAAATACGGGACTAGGATGTGTTCTCATGCAGAATGACATGGTAGTAGCATATATCTCTTCCCTGGTGGCAGTCATGTTTATATTAAATATGTGGTGGAATTTTTTATATAGTTAAACGTGTGATATATATGTATCATATAATAATATAGTATATATTCCTAGATAAGGAGTTGAATATACACCATTATAGGTTGTTATAGTTGGTTAATGATTATGAATGCTCCAAATATTACCACCCAATGATGGTGATGAAGGTCGCTGATACTCTAAGACAGAAGGACCATCCTATATTTTGCAGTATGGGGGCTAAATGATGTCCAATAATTTGAGATTTACATTAGATAGGTCTTGAAATAATAAGGAAAGGGGATATATAATATCATCCCTAGATAAATGTTCAACCATCCATCAATGTGAGGATTGTATGGGCATATAAGGAAGATGATGTATTATTGAAGAATGTGAGGAATGTGTATGAGTTAAACTATGGTTGTTATGGAATGGTAAGGTTCTAAAACTGACTATATCTCCCATCAATACCATTTTTTGAAGAAGGGGTTGTTGGATGATTCTCATAAGTTATCATTCTATGTTCATACTAGAAATATTAATATGTATATATATATTAAAGATCATTTATTTTATGACAACATAAAAAGGGATATTATAGTGTATTTGTCTCAAGGTCAGGTTTTTAATCATGTTAAGTTTTAGTGGTAGATTTCTATGTGGATGTTACAACCGTTAACCCCACAATAATAGAATTGATAAATGATCTCCATTCATTTAATCATATGACTCCCAAAAAAATATATAATCCATATTACGATTTTAATTATAGTTCAACACCTTATATGATTTTTACATCTCAATCCTATAAAAACAATATCTATCACTTGACTATTCATATGACTCTGAATAATGAACTCTATGATAGTATGTGAAGAACCAAAATGTATTAAGATGAAGTTGAATAAAGAAATATATTGGGACATAAGTTATATAGGTTAATCTAATAGATGGGTGGGTCCATTAAACAATAAATTATGACAACCTGTAGTTAATATAAGTTTTATTATGATAATCATCAATGTGATCTACATATTGATGTTTCTGAAATGGTGTTCTTATATATGTATATCTAAAAACCCGATATTTTATGAATAAAATTCACTTTTATTTTAAAATCTTATGGATATAGAAAATGCATTCACTCTTTTTTTATTATTATGTTTAAATTAATGTTAAGTATCATTACTGTTGATAATATAGTTGTGGAATAATGATCACACGACTGATGTAAATATAATTTTTTGGAAAAAAAATACTTTCGACCTAGAAAAAGGAGAGGATGGCCACATAAACATGACTCGGGCCATACGAAGCTCATTTTTTAGAGCATGGATAAGAGGTAGAATCACTAGGATTCACTCTCGACCAATACGAATCCACGATTCAACACGTTAATCTTGAATGGAATCGTCTGTGGGATAAGTTAAGTTTAATAGAGATTACCACCCTAGCGATGTTATCTGAGCCTCCCCAAGGGTCTATCACCATCAAGAACCTTACCCTTAGGTCTTATGACGGTGTTATAGGGTGTTATGTAATGAGGCATTAGTTACTTATTATATAATCCCTTTGTATAAATAAAAATATTATTCTATAAATTCCTTTATAAGAATAGTCATTTTAAAAAAATTGATGAATTTGATAAATTGATTTTTTGTGTAAAAATTGTACGTTTGAGAAACATATAAATTATTATATTAAACTGATGTTTTTATTAATAATATTATAAAAACATTTCTTATAAATGCTGATTACATCAATTTCAAATCGGTAAAAGATTAGGTAATCAGTTTGATAAGAGTTACATTTTTTATACGATAAATTAGAAAGTATATATTTTTTATAATTATTGAATATTTTTAAATAACTAATATTTTAATAAAATAATATTATCAATTTAATTTTATAAATAAAAAATGATTATATAATTCTCACGAAGTAAAATATTATTTTTATTAAGGTTTGAAAACTATTTTTGTCAACATCCGTGAATTTTCAATAAATATAAGTTTTAATATTAAAAATTAAAACTCACATGTTTATAAAATTATTTATATAAAATAAATATTATTTTTGGAATTATGATGTCAAAATTATACCACAGTGAATGTTTCATCATTTTTTGAGACAGTCGAATTTTTGAGTAAAAATTAATTACCGTATAAAAAATATGTGTATTATGACATCATAATGACCCCAAAATAATGTAATAAATACTAGAATGGGTACTAATGGACCAATATACGCTTTCCAATTCCAATTATGTGATTTGAGATTTATTTTAGTTATTTTATAGTGCCTTAGTGAATCCTCTAAAATGTATAATATATTTTATGATTTTAAATTCATTTCCTTGAGGGTGTGACTCACCTCCACATAAGAAAGGATAATATTTTATTTTCTTCGTCCATTGGCCTTCTAAAAAATTTAAATCACTCCCCTTTTTTAGAAACCATTGGAAAAACCATCGGATGGATAGTGGTTTTGAATATTTTAGTGTGTAGGGTCCAAAACAAAATTAATAAAGAATTCACCCACCTTTCCTATATAAACCCACCCAATATCCTATTCCTCTTCACTCAAACCATTTGGAGCACGAACCTAATACTTCCCTTACTATCTATAATCCTTCCATGGTGCCCCGAGCCCTCAAAAATCCCCTCTCAATATTTTTAAGTCACACACTCAAGTAAGGGATTCCTTCCTTTTTCATTTTTATACAAGTTTCTTCATGTGGTTATACCCTTTTATTTTCATTTAAAAATGTCGGTGTATGATTTCTAACCTCTACCATACTCCCCTACTTATGTTTTAATTATGATATACCCCTTTATCTCTCATTAGTTCCTTTCATGTACATCGGTTACCATACTAAAATTTCATAAGGTATTTCTCTATTCTTATTTCCAATCAAACATTTATTATATGTTATATATCTAAATTACATTTCATATATTGGGATATTATGTTCCTTGATCCCCTTAATATATATTTCATTTATAAATTATGATATTCCCCTTTCAGTCTCATCAACTTAATTTATTAATTTTCATATGACGCTGTTATTCTTCCAAAATTGTACTGAAATTTTCCAAGCCAAAATCATCATGTAGTCAATACCATACCCATTTCTCAATCAAGGTTGTTATAATTAATGGATGTATAGATATTTAATGGTACATAAATTTATGTATTCCACATCACTTAAACATGGATGAACTTATGATATAGAATGATTACATTTTATATGATCCATGTGGCACACTTATGCATGAAATGAAATGTTTATGACGGGTGGTCCTTGATAGCACTCCAATGCATTGGGTAATGTATAGTATCATGATAAGAGAGGTGAAATGGGGTTTTACTCATAGTAATGTATTTTAAATGTTGTTTTAATCATGCTAATCCATGTTTAATGATCCAAGGATCATGAAATTATCTTGCTGTATGTTGTTACCACATTTCCATGTTATGATGATATTGCTATGTAATGCATTTATGTTCATGTTTATCTTATGTTCCATGGATATGACTATTTCCAAACATGTGTTATATTCTTCATGTAAAGCCTTTATTACTTCCTTAATGGGATTTATATCTCACCACTTTCTTATGTATGTCCTCAGGTTATCCCATTCAGTGTTAAGTACAAAGGAATGTTGTGGTCAAGTAAAAGACTCTTTCACTAAAGATTTTTTATTTATTATTTTAAGTTGTTATGTAATGTTCCTAATTTACCAAGAAACTATACCTATTTATTCTAAGATTTGTACTAAATGCATGTTTATGTAATAAATCATTTTTTAGTGTGTAATAAAGAGTTGGGTTGTTATAGTTGGTATCAAAGGAAAGGTTTAGTTATTTTTGGGATTATGATTAGAAAACCCTTGTGAAATCCTTAGGGATAAGAATGAGTATATTAAAAAGATCCCTAAATTTTTGTAATTATAGAGTAATTGGTTTATTAAAAAAATGAATCCCTATCTGGATACGAACAAGTAGAGGTGGATTTGGAAAAGACGTATCTATGGGTAAAACACAAAAACACTACTTTGAGCTGGACTCAAATGGGAAATGGGGCATGATAATAGGCCTTGCTGCACACTTGGATTGACACTCCCAAGAGGTACGTTTTAGTAAATTCATAATATTATTATGAACCATAATTAAGGGAATTAAAAATCACCGACGAATATATTCTAGGAAATATATCATGGACAACATAAATTGAAGCCTATAAAGTCATATGTTAAGGAACTCAATGTGATTTATAAGTTATCCATTTATGTCATTACATTCCCCTTTTTATGTTAAAATACTCATCCCTAATTTTAATTTTTTTTCAAGATAATAGATAGTAATAGGATAAATCAGTTTAACAACCGATGCAAAGGGCAATGTGTTGACTTCCTCAATGAGATTCCCAAACAGATGGGAACTCTAGTAGCACATATCACAATTATGCCAAAACAGCTATCAAAAATCATGATTAAGAATTGGTAATTTTTTGAATTCACAAATAAATTAAGTAAGAGGAAGATGAATTCTCATGAAATTCCATCTAATAATGGTGATAAGGGTAAGATGCCTCAATTTCCATCATGCAACAAGTGTGGGAAAAGGCACTAAGGGAAATGTCGTAAAGGGACTAGGAGAAGTTTTATGTTTGGAAAGGAAGGGACCAAAGTATCCAATTCCTATAAAAAATTTATAATGTGATGGATGGAAAAAACGTTCCATATAAGGCATATTATATAGTTTTATGCCATAAATATAGATAAGTAAGGTATTATCAAAGACAATGCTCTATTGTAAGGGTTGAGAATCATGATAAGAATCAACAATATACATAATCAAGTGAGAATGAAAATTATTATGCTAATATGGATTACAATGAATGAATTACATGAAAACACTGCATAAAAGTAGTTTATGTCATAATTTATTTCAATTTATGTCCTATAGTAATATCTTATTTAGTCCCTAAAAAATTTGAGTCTCCACCAGAAATGATATTAAATCATTATGGAAAACTTCTATAAGTGTTGTATCACCAGTAGAAGTTTGCAGTAATGTTCTTCTTGAAAATATTATAAGTCTCACTTTGATAAAAGTTGAGGAAAAATGAAAAAGTAATCTCCTTTTCCTTAAGGAAGTTGGTAATTCATGACCAAACCTATCCCACATATGATATGGAGTTGGTAGCTTTGATATTTTTATTGAAAATATAGCAGAATTATCTTTTTGGGGAAAATATTGAAATATATACGGATCACAAAATCCTCAAGTATATATTCAAATAGAAAGAGTTGAATATACACCAATGAATATGGTTATAGATGATCAAATACTATAACTGGTCAATCCATTACAACCCTAGTAAAGAAAACATACTAGAGGATGATCTGTGTAGAAAGGACCGATTGATTCTATCATTAATGAGAATTAAAAACCCTAATATTCTTAGATTTGATGAATATGGACATGGGAATCATAAATTAGAGAACATCATCAATCCTTTTAAAAATGACTGCTCAACCGTCTCTTTGAGAAAGGTTAAAAGATGCTCAAAAAGATTATCAGGGAATTCAGAACAGTGTAGAAACTATAAAAAAAGTGAAATCCATGGATTTCAATGTTAATGAAGAAAGAATTCTGAGATTTTGGTCATGACTATGTGTTCTATAAAATTTGGAGTTAATGAAAGAAACATTGGATGATGCATATTGTTCGAATTTCACCATTCACCCAGGAAACACAAAGTAGTATCAAGATATCCAAGAGGAATATAGGTGGGGTAACATGAAGAATAAGATCATTGAGTATACATCAAAGTTCCCGATATGTCAATAAGTGAAGGCTGATAGGAAAAAGTATAAGGTGATAATACAACCATTACCCTTACCAACATTGAAATTGGAGAACATCACCATGGAATTTTTCACTAGAATTTTGAAGACATCCAAAGGAAACAATGTTATCTGGGTTGTTTTGGATCATCTTAAAAAGACTTCACACTTCATTAAAAATCGATAGGATTTCTCATTGGATCAACTTTCATGGATATAAATCAGATAAGTGGTAAGGATTCATGGAGCACCACTATCGATTTTATCAGATTGATATCCAAGATTCACCTCTATGTTCTGCAACAGTCTCCATTATGCTCTGAATGCTGATCTGGAAATCAGTATGGATTATCATCCTTAAATAGATGTCCAATATAAGTATACTATCCAAGAACTTGAGGAAATGTTGACAGTAGGCTCAATGGTCTTCAAAGGAGAATTGGATCAACATCTTCCTCTGATTGAGTTCTCTTATAACAATAGTTTCCACTCAAGAATCCAAATGTCTATTTATGATTACCTTTTTTCAAATAGGTTATGAAAATTGGAATTTTGGGATGAATTTTGGGAATGAAGACATCTAGATTCATAAATGGTCGAAGAAATGGTGGAGAAGGTTAGAACCATCCAGCAGCACATCAAAGCTTCTTAAAGTCAAAAAAATATCTATGCTGACAACCATTGATGAGGCCCAGAGTTTGATGTTGGAGACTATTTATACCTCCTGATATCACCATGTAAGAGAGTTATGAGATTTGGGAATAAGGAAATCATTTTTCGAAATACCTCATCCCTTTTGAGATCCTTGATCTCATCAGAGAAGTGTCCTATCGACTAGTACTCCCACCAAACCTATCACAAGAACATGATATACTTTATGTATCACTCTTTAAGAAGTATACACCTAAACCATCACATGTACTCAATATATATTGGGTTCCATTGAACATTGATCTCTCCCATGAAGAGAAACTAGTGATGATCATAGATCGTAGAGAAAAATCAATATGAGATAAGAATATGCCCCACGTCAAGGTGTTGTTACAAAACCTCAAGTTTGAAGAAGCAATGTGGGAACCCAAGAAAGTGATGAGGTATAGTTTCCCTTATATGTTTTGGTGTAATAAAATAATCTTTGGAGGGTGAAATTTTTTAAGGGGGGAATTTTGTAACTACCCAACCATTTATGTATAAAATTCCCTTTATTTTATTGTCGTATGTATATAGAAAACACATGCACCTTTTTTTATTAGTGGGTTTAAATGATCATTATGTATCATTATCGTTGATAATATAGCTATTGAACAGTGATCACACGACTGATATAAATATAAGGTTTTTGAAAAAAAAACCCTTTCAGCACAGACAAAAGATGGAATGGCCTCATCCAGTAGACTGAGGCCATAGGAAGCACATTTGTTAGTTCTCAAAAAGCATGTTGCATCATTAGGCTTCTCTTTTGACCAAGACCAAGCTGAGCTTCAACACGTTAATCTTGAATAGAATCGATGATGGGAGAAGTTCAAGTTAATAGAGATAACCACCTGAGTGATGTTATCCAAGCCACCCCAAGAGTTTTTCATCATCACATATCTTAACCTTAAGTCATATGAGGGTGTTATAAGGGGTTATATAATAAGGTATTAATTACTTATTGTGTAATCCCTTTTTATAAATAAAATTCTTATTCCATCATTTCTTTTATAAGAATAGTCTTTCTTAAAAAAATGATGAATTTGATAAATTGATTTTTCAGGTAAAAAAGTACTTTTGAGAAATATATAAATTATTATATTAAAATAAAAAATATTTAATAATATTATACAAACAATTCTTATAAATTATGATTTCATCAATTTCTTATCTACAAAGGATTAGATAATCAATTTAATAAGAGATTCATTTTATATTTGATAAATAATAAACCATGTATTTTATGGATATATAGAATTATTGAAATAACTAATACTTTAATAAAATATTATTAGAAAATTAATTTTTTTGAATAATAAATTAGTATATAATTCTCAAAATTTCAATTGTAATTTTCATTAATGTTCGAAAACTATTTTTTTCAAAACCTATGAATTTTAAAAAAATGTTGGTTTTCATATTAAAAATAAAAATTCACATATTTAGAAATTTATTTTTATAGAATAAATATTATTTTTGGAATCAGGGCATCGAAATTATCCAACAGAGAATTTTTTATAATTGTTTTCAGATAGACGAATTTGGGGGAAAATTTAATTACTTTATAAATAAAATATATGTTTAATGACTTCATAATGACCCCAAAATGCTATAATAAATTCATAAATTGGTATTCTCGGCCCAATATATGTTTTACAATTAAAATAATGCGATTTTAGATATATTTGACATATTTTATAATGCCTTAGTGAATCCTCTAAAATGTATATTATATTTTATGTTTTTAAATTCATTTTATTGAGGGTGTGACTCACATCAACTTATGAAATGCTAATATTTGAATTTAATCATCCATTTTCCTTATAAAATACTATATACTACTACCCTTTTCTAGAAAACATGGGAAAAAATAGGATGTTTTGTGGTTGAAAATATTTTATTGTGTTGGGTCTGAACCCAAAAAATAAGGAATTAACCCTTCTTTCCTATGTAAACCCACCCAATATCACATTATTCTTCACTCAAACCAATTGGAGCTCAAAAACCCTATACCCCATACTCTCTATAATCCTACCAAGGTTCCCCATTCTCTCAAGAATCCCCTATTCATGCTTTTGAAGTCACACCCTCAAGTAAGGGATTCCATTCTTTTTCATTTTTATTCATGTTTCTTCTTGTTGTTATACACATTTATTTTCAATTAAAAATGTTTGGGTATGATTTAACACCTCCACATACTTCCATCCTTAGGTATGAATATTGATATACAACTTTCTCTGTCATTAATTCTTTCAGTGTACACCTGTTACCATTCCAATATTCTGTAAGGAATTTCTATCTTCTAATTTTCATTCAAGCATTTATTCTATTTAATATATCTAAATTCCATTTCATATAATTGGATATTATGGGACATTATCCCATTACTATCTATTTCATGTATAAATGATGAGATAACACTTTCTCTCTCATTGACCCAATTTATGAATTTCCATATAACATCGTTATGCTGCCGAAAATGCACCACGATTTTCCAAGACAAAATCATCATGTAGTAAATACCATACTCATTTCTCTATTAAGTTTATTCAACTATATACAGATATACTTATTGAACGGTACTAAAATTTATGTATCCTGCATTTTTTAGTCATGCAATAACTTATGTTGTTCAATGATTCCATGTCATATGATCCATGTGGCACACTTATGCATGAAATGAAATGTTTATGAAGGGTGTGTCCTGATAGTGCTTCAATGCATTTGGTAATGTTTAGTATCATTATACACCATGTGAAATAAGGTTTAACACATGATAATTCATGGTCAGTAAGGGTTTACTCATGTTAATCCATGTGCAATGATATTTGCCTCATGCTAATATAATGATGTATGATGTTTTAACATATCCAGGTTATAATGGTCTTTCAATATCATGCCATTATGTTCCTATCTTTCTTATACAAAATTGATATACCTATTTTTTACATGTGTTATATTCTTCAATTTATGCCTTGTTTAATCCCTTACTAGGCTTTATATCTCACCCCTTTCTTATGAATTTCCTTAGGTTATCCCATGTAGTGTTAAGTATGAAGGAATGTTGTGGGAATGTAAAAAATCATTCAAAAGTATGTTGTATTTCATGTTTTATGTTTTTATTTAATGTTCCTAATTTCCCAAGACACTATAAATATTTATCCTCGGAGTTTTATTAAATACAATTTTATGTAATAAATCATGTTTATGTGTGTAATAAAGACTAGGGTTGCTAATAGTATCCTGGGAATAATGTTCTGTGATTTAGAAATAAGGCCAATATGATACATATATGTATTAGTTTAATTGATATTCTTGGTCAAATCAAAATAATATCCCATCACATGGTGATTCTACTAAACCACTCTCAGGTTGACGAGCTGTTCCATGTAACACTTTTGAGGGAGTAAATAAATGATCCTTCACGTGTATGGAAGTAATAGTTTGTTCCAATGAATAATGATATTACTCATCAGGAATAACTGTTGTAATTCTTGGATCACGTAAATAATTTTATATAGATTAGGACTACTCACATGGTTAATTTTCTTTGGAGGAATCATTAATTTTAGGAATATATGTGGGAACATGAGTATGTGATGAGGCTGACGTATCCTAAGTTGATTGTATGAAAGTGATACAATTTCAGGGGAAAATTTCTTATAAATGTATATAATATAACATCCAAATATTTTAGGATATATTTATATTTAAATAAATTGTATTTGTTTTATTACTTAACATGCAACACTAATCTTAAACATGACATGGTATAATATTGAAATATTATTATTAAATTTGATAGTTATCACCTAGTAGCTTATTTTATACGTATGAATAGGACTAACTAAATTATATAATGTATGTATTCAAGTAACCATTGATGAAAAATTAATTATTATTTCATATAAAATAATCACACTATTTTATATGATAAATGATCAATTTTTCAATCTATTTACTTTTTTCTATATATTATGTAAATTTTTCACTAATAATTAAGGATTTTGATGAAATATATTGGTATTTAATGAGAAAAAATTAATAATAAATCATAAAGTGATTATCAGATGTCTAGAAATTAAGATAAAGGAATTTCAAAGTAAAAAACAGATATATATATATATATGTATATTTAAAAATCTGATTTTTTTGTGAGGATTATATTTTAATTTAATAAATTTAATTAATCAGTATTGATTAATGATGTTTATTAAATTTTTATATAATATATTATATAAAAAATATTAACATTCACCAAAGGGTATTTAATTGTAATGAAACAATAAAAAATTTAGTTTTACGGAGAAAAATATATTTTCTAAAAAATAGTTTTTATTGCATTTTGTGCACTTATATAAAATATAATTTATAGAAATAATATAAATTGAATATGTTAAAATGGGTTACATTCTTAAAATAATAATTTCCATAATTATTAAAAATGTTAAATTTATTTTTTATCATTATGAATATAAACTGATGTAAAAATTTATTACTATCGTAATGGTTCAAATTGCTAACAATGGATTAAACTAAAGAAATAAGGGTTAAAATGACATAAAATACTTTCTAAATAATATTAATTGATTTAATTTAAATATTATATAATAAATTATTTTATATATATCGAATTTTAACCCTTATCCCATGATAATTACTTTATTACATATTTATATTCTTTATATTTATAAGGGTTCCACTCACAAAATTTATAAAAGAGTACCTCATATTGTCTCTTCTTTACACAAAATGAACCCTTTATCTAAACATATATCTATAAAAATACTCTCCAAAAATAATTATACACCACCTTGTTGTGTTTTTCTTCAAAATAACCATTTAATAATCCTTACAAAGTTTTTTAGAGGAAGATACCTAATGAATAGGTATACATTTTCACTAATATTTTTCGTATTTCTTTTCATTAATCCAAAAAATATTTCTATAACTATTTTGAAATTACATAGTGAATATATTTAAAATATGATGATATTTTTATGTTAATTATATATCCATTTTCTATATATTTCCAATCCTTTTGAAAATGATAACACTATTCTTGCATAAATGTAGACTAAAAACTCTGCCAAACGATGTGATTCATTTTTCATTTCATCTTCTCATGGATGGTAATAAGGATAGATTTAATGAATATATTTATTATATTTATGATAATATTATCATTCTATAATGGTGAATTATTATGTAACATTTTTTATTCCATCCATAGTAATGTGAACAGATCACCCATGTGTACATATAATCTACCGTCTCCACAAAGTGATGTAATTCATATTTCATGAATAATTCATATAAATGGTTATAAAAAGTGTTTATAATAAATAAATAAGATACTTATTACATGATTAATATTTTTCATATGATGAAACAATGAACAAGGTGAACGGATTACAACCACTGAACCGAAACATTCATTGAAAACTGGCCACGATTTACCTTAATGGTGATTTTAACAAAGAATTGTTAATAAAATGAGAATTATATATTTTAAAGGATTTATATATAGTAATATGAATATAAATATAGTTCTATATTATATTTATAATTAATATATATTTAATCAAAATGATATTTGATTTCTTTAGAAGTAAGAAACGACCTTAGGTATGGGTTTATGTTATAATCTCGTTTCCTTTCGGGGTTTTATACGTTAAATTTTCACTAAGGGAAATTATATTAAATTTATCATTAAAATCCTATTTATTTTCATCTAATAAATTTATTCATGTACTTTACATGTATTTTTACAATTTTTCTCTTTGGTACATAAAATTATTGATAAAAGTTTTTAAAGAAGACCTAGCCTTATTTCTTATATGGTTAATGAACTTTTACTTCCATTTCTATGTTCTTAAAAAAATTACAAATTGGAAATAAAATTCGTTTTTAAACATATTATACATTCATTTCAAATTATTAAAAATTACTTTTTCTAATATTTCCAAATATGTTATTTATGGTTTTTACAAAAAAGTGGAAAGGAATATTTGTTTCATTGTTTAGCGCATTAATGTAATTTTTATCCATCATGACTGTTATTTATATGAATTATTCCACTAAAATTTCATATAGTTATTTTATTAGAAAATAATTTTCTTAATATTTTAGGATTTTTTATTTAAAATTTTAACGAAAGAAAATATTACTTTTTATCATGTTTTGAAACACTAGTTCAAATATTCTTTTAAAGGTATTATTTATCTATATTAACATCATTTTATGTTTCTTCTATTTAACAACATATATGACCTATGGATACCATCCAAGTTATTTTTAGATTTAGAATATGATTATTTTATAATAAAAAATACATATATATATATATATATAACTTGTTTCCTTCCATTGGGTTATGTTATAATAGAATGGGGAGTTTCCTTTGATGTTATATAACACATATGTGTGGTTTTAATTTTATGACAGGAGTGCCCAAAATTATATAACCCTCCAATGCATTGGGTAATTATTTGTATCTCTTGAGATAAATATTTTTTTAATGAACCTAATTTTATATACATATCCTTAATCATAGACCTGTTTCTATCATGACATGCTAACAATTTTATAAGTGGAACAGGTTTCAGGTCTGTAAATATTACATGGGAACCTAATTACATGTCATTAAAATGATGAGTGGAAATTTTTATGATTATACATTTTAACAATCATAAAAATTCTGTTTGGACATTTTTATGATTATATATTTTTATGATTACACATTTTTAAGATATCCTATATTTATTCATGTTATACATTACTATGATATTTAATCATTTTATGATCTATGGATAATGATTTTAGCTTCTGGTGTTTAAACACAACTTATATGGCTACAAAATCCTTATCCCATGACTCGTTATTTATGATCTTGAATGATTGGGTATGATTTTCATAAGTTATGATCATGTTCTCTTACCCTTTTCCTTATCAAAATATCACATAAGATAATTTAATTTTAAATATCATGTCTATCATTACTAAGAATCTAAGATTTTCCCTTCAAATATTTCAAAATTACAAAGATTATTAAGAGGGATATTAAGTATGTTAATCTTATAAGAGAACTATATGGTAAGAAATTTTAGGGATATGTTAATGATATTCAATGAAAATATAGAGTTTATGTATCTAGACTCAAAATAGACTAAACCTTTTAAGAAATAAAATATGGTTTATTAATAAATTTATTTAATTATCATCTTAAAATATGTAATATTTATTTAACTAATTCCAATTTCACTATACACCTTTCCTTTTACATATCTTACGATATTATAAAATATCGATTCTTTTGTGGACCAAAGAAAAAAAGGAACATGAATTATGTTGGGTAGTCATAACACATGGATTACCATTTGGTTGGGAGGTATAATTGAATAGATTTTGAAATAAAATATTGAACTAACAATTTCAACATAAACATAAATGAAATAATACAATGATGAAACCCAATATAAAACAATAAAGACCGAGGATGATAAAATAATGGGAATCATGATGTAAATTAATGAATTTTAATCAGTTCAGTATAAATAGAATAATAATTGAAGATTATTTATGTTGAATCAATGGGATAGTTGTCATAAGAGGGAGATATTTGGAAATATTCTATCATTCCAATATTCTCTCTTTCAACAAATCAGATACTATGACATGTATTCATGAAAATTATCTTCGGTTTATTCTTTAATTCAATAATTTCTAATCAAGTTTCTCACAATGAGACCAATGGTAATATACCCCTTGATTAACTTCATTTCATTCATGCGATTTTTCAATTATCTTGATGGAAAATAATATTTTACACAGGTTATAAATAACAATATCCTAGAAAAATATCATTACCTGGTATTTGAAATACCACATGCCTAATCCTTCACTAAATTATCAAAGTATAGTTCACAAATGATAATTAGTAAATACATATAAATTACAAATTCATATAGTAATTGAATTTTCTATATAAAATTATAGTGATTTGGGATAAAAAAATATCAGTAAAATTGATTTTCAAAACCTAAATAGTTTTCAAATGAGATATGAATTTTTTTTGAAACTTATTTTGAAATCCTATAAAAATCATTTATAATTTATTTCATTCTATCATGAAAACTAATATCATTAAATATAATTATCACTATATGAGGGAACATAATATTAGAATCTAATAAAAATATATATTTATCGAAAGGTGTAATTCAAACATGATTAATTGTAATTTGAAGCCCTTATATCTATGTAAATGTAAGGACAAAGATGAATAATGTTAAAAATAATAAAATTATAAGATGTGTAAAAGTTCATTATGACTTGTGTAAATATTTATGACATTTTTGTGGGTAAATAATAGTAGTTTGATCATAAAATATATTTCTATAAATATGTAAATCAATTATATTGCTTCTTTTATGTCCTTCATAAACATTGCTTTGAGATCTACATGATGTGAGTGAATATGAGACATGACTCTCTATTTGTAAGCATAAATTTCTATTTGAAATGTTTTATCTTCTTAGTGTGTATCGAGGTTTGGAATATACTGTATATACACATAAATTAACAATGAAATAGGAAATTCTTTTTTTATAATCATCCTACAAGCTGTATACAATACTATAAATGAGTACTGCAGACTAGAAGTCTCCAATACACTCAATATGTTGGGACCATATATACCATATGATCTTATAACCATGTTATTTATACGTAAAAATTTAATATCTCTAGAATATGGTATGCATGTACCATTATACACACAATCTTCAACAAGAAACACATAGAGGATGAGGTGGAGTTCTTGTATATATTGTGTACAGGATATGTGATCTGTATGAGAAATCATGAAAAAAGATATCTACCAGGTGAATCTCATATGCTGATATGGGATGTATGAAGCTCATGTGATGCCACTATTTTTGTGAGGATCCTGTGAATCTACCATAGGTCGGAAGAAACCATGACTCTGAAGTGGATTATCTTTTGTAAGGTACAAACTACACATATAAGAAACTTACTTTAAGTAATTGGACATTATAACGATGATCATGTAATAAAAAATAATTATAGAATAAATAATTTTCATGCTTCTTATTATTCATTAATAATATAGTTATATTTATTATACATATAATAAATAATTTTTAAAACCAAAAAAGGATATAGTTTTAATAAACAAATTTTTTTATGTCTTTATTTAAATGTATAATTTTCCAATTATATAATTTTAATTTTTAAATTTTTACTTTATTTTTTATTTTAGAATTTTAAAATTATTTTAGAATGAATTTTTCATATTTTCTAAAAGTACTAATTTATCAATGAATAGTGAAAATGCAACTTTTTATTGAAAATTGTGTTATCCTGTAATGTATTTAAAAATTAAAATTCACTTTTGGATTAATTTTATAATTTAATTATTTCCTTTATATTTAAAATAATGAAATAATTTTATTTTAAATTTATTTTATGTATGAATGATTTATAAATAAATTTTAAATTTCAAAATGGGATTTTTCTGAAAAAAACATTTTTCGTTGTATTTTTCCAGTTTAAATTTTAAATTAAATTATGTTACATCTATGGTATGAATATAAAAAATGGATTCTATATTGGTAATTATTAGTTACAAATTTATTAAAGATAACCTTTATATTTTTTGTCAATTGGAATAGTTAACATAGTATTTTTTTCCATGATTAAAGATTAACCGGGTAATTAATGGATAAAAATAAAATGATAAGTAATATAAAATTATAATAACATATTCCTAAATTTTTTTATTTTACTATCTATAATATATAATAATTAAAAGGTGAAATATAGGGTTTTATTTCCATTTGGATGAGATTGTGACATTTATAATATTTTATTTCAAGAAAAGTCAAAAATTTCACTCTTATTTTTAATAATTATAATATTTTTATCATAAGGATAACCAGAGGATATTTTTGGAAATAAATATTAATTTTAAGTATAAATGATATATAATATTCATGGTAATTTATTTTTAATTTTTAGTTAAAATATAATTTCCTTAAATATTTACACATTTTTTACGCAATAATTATTAAATTAATGGAGAATTCAAATATATGATATTAAAAATATTAAAAGTAATATAATTTGAGATAAATAATGTGATATATTAATTTTATAGATTAACATTATATTTTAGTGATGTAATAAAATATTTGGTTCTAATTTGACTGGATTTATGATGTTATTAGAGTCAAGGTAATGGATATTTCCAAAAATCAACATTTATGATATTTTAAAAAAAAATAACATTTTCTTAAATGATATAAAATTACAAAAATATTTATCTTCATAAAAATTATTATGATATGGTCTATAATATCTACCTATCTTCCAATTATGGTAATTTTTTACATTTATAGTAACTATCAAAAACCGTAAAGATAAAAAAACATGTGTCACAGTAAGTGTGAATAGGGTTATTGAGGTGTTAAAACCAAAACATAAGAGAAAAAACATAATAAAAACTTATAAAATTTTAAATTTATGAGATTATTTTGACCCATACTCATATTATATTATAAAAACTATTATGAGCTGTAAGTAGTTGAATATTAATTTATATAAATTTAATATTTTGATAAATTAAAAAATTGTCCCTTCCCTCCCTTATAAAAGGTAACGTATTTTTCTCATTCATTCACACTTAAAAACACATTTAATTTATCCAATAACTACATATAAAAATTTATATAATCCCTACCCAAATTATAGAGGGATTGTTTGAGGTATACCATGGAGCTTTGAGGGAATAATGTGTTAATCAAAGGATGTTTTCCAAGAAAGAGGTAGATTTTTTATCCATATGATTTTTGTTTTGTTTATTCCTCCCACCCAAAATAAATATTTTTTAATCATGATTAAATAATAATAAAAACTATCCTAAATATATGTAGATGTTATTATGTTAATATAATAACCAATATCCATCTCCAACGTCCATCAAATGGGAGTGCAATTCATCATATATACATAAGGTAGACTTTCACATCACAAACAAATGTAATTCATTTTCCATTAGCATATCTAAATACAAGTTATAAATATATATTTCAGATATAATTATGATATTAATGAAATATATATCACTCTAAAATTATAATAGAACACAATTTTTATCACATTTCCCTACATTGGAAAGATGATAATGATGTTCGTGTGTACGTGTGGACAACCACCTTTATGAAGCGATGTGGTTTGTTATCCATTACCATATCACAATGATGATTTGTATAAGTAAATATAAAGAATTAATATGATAAATATGATATTAATATCATACTGGAAATATTAAAATATTATTACCTTCTTTCAATAATGATCATTGAAAAATTGAAACATTACACATGCGTACAAATGACTAACAGTCTCTATGATTGTAATGTAGTAAATTTATCTTAATAACATTCATAATTAATTTTTAAATTATAATTGATTTATAAAAATTATATTTATTTCATTATTATTATTTAATACATGGTTTAACAATTATATAATTGACCATAGTAAACTTACTGAAGTCATTTCTGACATATGCTCCAAATATCATTAAAAACACCCATCGTGAAAATAATTGATTATGTAATTGTATATAACAAGGTCTAAAACGAAATAAATTAATAATGAACAATAAAAAAATCTTAATTAACTATAAAATTAATATATGTTTTTATTTAGAAAGGTAGAGAATATACATGATGAGAGAGAATCAGGGAAAGTGGATTTTTTTAAAATTCATCAATTAAAGATTACATTAAAACATAATTTTCCTTACATATTTATAATTTAATAAAATATTTTAATGAAGATTTTAAATATTATCTTAAAAATGTTTAAATTCATTTTTACCCATTTTTGAAGTTTTACAAAATAGATTGAAAGGTATCTTCTTATTCTTTTCCAAACAAGATACTTTCGTACTTTTTTGACAAATGTATAAAAAGAATTATTTAAACTTAGAAATAATGAGTGGATTTTACCGCTATCATGAATAATATTTTCATTGAAGAATAAATTAGTATTATACAATTTTATTTTCAAATAAAATTTTTTCTTTCATATTTTTTTAGTTTTTTAAAGTGATTTAAAAATAGAAATAGTATTTTCCACAAGAAATGTTCCAAGTTATATTTTAAAATCATTTCCCATATAAGATGACATCCTTAGATGTTATTTGATGTTGTGTTATACTACAATTTTCCATATTTTCTTCAAAGAAAACACCAATTTCCATTTTTTTATGAATTTTGGTTTTAAAATTTTTGTTTTAAAAGGATTGTTATATTTAAATATTTGGAAATGATTTCTGATGTGTGAAAATTATAATTTCTATTGGAAATTGTAATATTTTTTTGTGTTCTTGACTATGTTATGTTTCTTGGTAATTGTTTGTGATGATGGGCGATTCTACTATATGCCACAGATGGGTGGTTACTTTATAAATAGGTACATGTTGTGATGTTATCAACCTTGGATGAGTGGTTACGTTATTAACAATGGTTAGGTGGTTACATTATTAACAAAGGATGAGTGGGTCCATGATTGTTCTTCAATGCATTGGGTACTCTTGATATCGGATTCGACTATATTGTTTATTAAATTGTTCATATTGATCTAGAAAATGATGAACCATGTTACCTCCACAAATTTTATATGATTTTTAAAGATTTTTCATGGAAATAATTTTATATCAAAAAGGTAAGATGATGTGTTTTTTGGAAAAAAATATAACGAATATTTTTAGGTAAAAATGTGGTTTTTTATTAAAATAATTTTTAGTATTTTCATGTTTTGTCCGTATTTTAAAATATTTATTATTTTTTATTTCCCTTTGTGAGATTATTTTTTCATAGCTGTTTTTAAAATATAGTTTATAAGGTTGTGTAAGGTATAAAAAAAGTCAATTTGATATCCATAATAATCTATTATCAAAGGAAATCATGTTATATTTTAAAAGTATTATAATGTGGAAAACATTGATATTGAATTAAAGAATCCACTTTGTAATATAAGATATTGATATGTAAAAGTTATAACCTAACTATATCAAACTATAAAAATCAAAATATATTTGGGAAAAAGTGATTTCTGATTGGAAATCACTAAATTATGTTATTTTTAAAACTAACTCCTTACAGATCAACGACACTAAATCTAATGAAACTAATTAAATATCGTAAATCAAGATAATTAAAATATAAATAATATATATACTAAACTAAGGAGTAATAAATAATAAAAAAATAATAATATTGAGATAAATTCTGATTTACTAATTATAGTGACATACAATCAATAAGATATATTAAATGTGGAGGTATTAATATTAGGGAATTTTAATTAGAATAACATAAATAAACAATTAAAAATTTAGAAATATATATTTAAACCAAACTTAAAACTAACATTATACACAATCGATTCCCAAGTTTAGATTTAGAATTTATCCATATAATAATTGGATTCTTTTATGTTATAATTTAAATAAAATCACTTGGATGTTATTTATATAATAAAATCGACTTGGATTAACATATCTATTTAGTACCCTAACCAACATTTCACACTATGTATTCACATATTTTAGGTATTATGTTTATAAATTGAGTATTTACATAGTGTCGTTTCCATGATTTGTATAAAATTTATACTACACTTCTATGTGTTCTGATTATAGTATTGAAATTATAGTAGGAAATGAATGCATTAATCCATGTGATTATCCTTTAATTTAATAAGAATGAATAATAATTTTATTGAATTATTCTTGGGAATGAAAATTTCATTTGATAGTTAGTCAATATTTTAGTCTGTTTATGTATATGTATAAGTAATCTTTCCATATAAACTATTTAGTTCAGTATTTCTCCTTTAGATCATGGTAGAGAGATAGGATCACATCTACCCAACATGGTACACCCCTACTCATATTACCGGGGATGAGATGATACACTGATTTAGTATCCTTTATTCACGTTCTCCCATCCATATGGGTATTTGGTCCCTAACATGGTATACATACTTCTCTACTTATATGTGGGTGTATATATACACATTAATTTCATATAATTGGATGTGAATTATCTTCCTCATAATGATAGAACTATTATGGCATATTATAACCCAATATGGGGCTTAAATTAGGAATATTAGGTATAGGTCCTCCTATTATAGGAAGATACATCATATAATTTTTTATATTTATTCCTATGGTTTGTTATTTCAATCTATAATGTGTACCAGATAATTTTTAAAAATATGATTTCATTATACTCATCTGTTAATTAGTAGAAATATTCTTGGAAACACCTTAATTATTCACTATTACGTTTAGAACCATCTGTGGTTCCCTATTGAGTATAGATATGCTCACATGCTACATGGGAATTCCATTAAACATGAAGTTTTATGAGTTATTCCTCCATTATATCTTTAGCTTTGGGATATTCAAGGCCCTTCTACTATTTATTAATACATCTTTCAAACCCTTATATGGTTTGGGACCTAGGTAATGTCTTTAGAGTTTCTTATATATCTATAGTGTGGATACTCTAGGGTTTTATGAAATTAATTTATTTGGGATTCCATGTATGTAACCCCTAATTTGATCCTTAATGATACTTATGGTTCATATTAAATTTATATAGTGAAATTAGGTTTGTTCCATTTTCATAATATAAATTATGTTAATTTTGGGTTAATTTTATATATATCATTGTATCATATATTGGTCTCCTAATGTTATCATCATTGTGGTTCGAGTAACATGTATGTGAGTGCAGAATTATGGATTTTTGGTCATTATAATCCATAACGCCTAGGGTTAATCTAAATGTTCAACTGATAAAATATCTAGTTTAATCTAATTCTTATGTGGGAAAACCACAAAAACTAGTGATTTATTAATCTCATAACATTTATACTAGCCTCTAGAATCTAGGAAGTGTGCCTGAGGTTTGATGACGTCATGGTTGAGGTACACATTTGGTATTTGGTTCACCAATGTTACAATCTATGCAGATGCTAATTTTTTTATAATTCACATAAGATTACATATATGGTGTGTAGGGGATTTTAACGTACTTTTGTTACCTATTTGCACCTTATTAAAAAATTTCACTAACACTATAGTGTTTAAATTTAGAGAAGGATTTGTGTTTTTATGGTATAATGTGGGAATGTTTGTACAATTTTGGATGGTAAAGAATAAATAATATTCCATAGGTGTAGTTTCATTATATATTAATTATTTTTCATAAATTAGAATTTATATATTAAATTAATTTCATGGATTATTGTGTTATACAATCCTATATTGTGTTGTAGTTTTTTAATAATTGATGGTTGGCCTAGAATTATTATAGATCACGATGAATAAGGTAAACAGATAATCTTAGAGGGGTGTAATGTTTAATAGAATTTCATAGAAATGTAATGTAATATAATGGAGAAGTCAATTCAATTTTATTATGTTAAATAATATCTTCATATGGATTTATATTCATCATGGGAAAAGTATATATCATGGAGTTATAAATCATTCTCAAATGTTTATTGGAACATTTGAGGTTATTTAAAATTTTTTGTAAGTTTTGTACTAATTAGAACCTCTTTTATAATTAGATAAATTTAATGATATTATTATCTGTATTTGTTTAATATTTAATTAATGTAGAACATGTGATTAATTGATACGATTTGAGTATTGATAAGGATGTTACTTTTTTTGAATTCCTAGAAGAGATACAGGTTTGTATATAAGAGTTTCTATAAGTCGATGTTTTTCCTATAGTGGGTGTTCTATGGAGGCATGGAGATCTAAAGGGGTATTCATGCGAGCTTGATTATATGATGAGGGTAAAATACTCTAAATTATATTAGTTGGTTTTATTTTATTAATAAATATTTTTAATTTAAGGTCTAGTATTTTTTTCATATAATTGTTTTTAATATTTTTATTCATTGAGATAATTTCTTAAATTTTTTAGGGCAAGAATATTTCTACGTATGTGTAATATATAGAGTTTAAAAATTCTTTTATAAGATTATGTATAATATTTTATGATATTTTTTCATATTTGATATGTGAATTTAAGGATGAAATTTTTTATCGCCCAAACATAAATTTTGAGTCTATTTTTAAATTAAAAATAGGATGTTTTGAATATTGGGTGTGATTTTGGAAAAAATACATGATGGTTTAAAAATTTGAATGACATAGATGTTCATAGATAGTATTTATTTATTTATTTATTTATTTCCTTATCAAAATTTTTTATAATTAAATTATATAATTTTATTATTATGTAACAGACATAGAAAGTTGGATGAAATAATGGGAATAATTTTTTTATGAATTGTTGTTATAAGCCACTGAAATATTTTATTTTAAAAATAGGGTAAGGTGGTATGAAAATGGAAAAGACCCAGACAATAGTAGCCCAGATATGATGGTTACATTATTAAATTGGAACTAGATATAAGGAATTTTATCGTGAAGGACCAAATAGTTTATTATTCTTTGTAAACTAGATAATACTTGAATCATGAATTATATTTGAAAACATAAAATACAAAACAATGTGAATGTAAATGTTTTGTAACCTTGAACTCATTTAAATATTCATTTTTCATCTCATAGGGAAAAGAAAAAAAAAAATTGTGAACTTAGGTTCTCATTAAGATTTATGTATAGTAGAAGATATCATGGATAAATAAGTTATAATCAAACTAGAATTGAGGATAACTGAAAACACATTTTATTCAATCAATGACTAAATCATGAAGAATAATATGGAAGGGATAAACTATGATAAAATAATTCCATATAAATAATCACTTGAGATTGATAATAATACATGTATACCATAAATATTAAAATAATAACTTTGAAATTAATTAATATTCTAAAAATAATGGAACGAATAATTATAGAAATAATAACCATACCATCAAATCCTTGTTCCAAGACATCTTATATAAATATTTAAGGCTTTATCCAAATACCCAAATGAGTTTGTCTCACTAGACTTGGTGATGCATCGAGGGGTTGTATAAAAAAAATTAACTCTTACTAAATTCAATTCATTCTTCATATATAAAGTGATAATTACAATTTGATACATAATCAACATAAAAATTCGAATCCAAAAAATAGCATAAGAAATTATTATATGTCCCTAGAAAAATTGATCATAATCCATCCAATGAAATAATAAATATGGAATAATTACATATTATCCCCAATGTATCATATGTAAAATAAATTTTTATTATCATTGATAAAAAAGAAATATCGTTAATAGATCAATAAAACATTCTTTAGGAAAAAACCCTATTCAATTTTAAATTTAGGTTTAAAAACAGTACTTTTATATAATAATTAGAAAAATATTCATTGTAAAGAACAAAAGAAAATTGAAAAGGGATTCATATATTAATGAGTGGTTGTGGTAAAGGAAATTCTATTTAGGCTAAAGATATTAAAAAAATATTCCTTAAACATTTTCCATAAAAACTCAATAAGTTCCTTTTTTTATAAAATGATAAATAGATTACTTTTAAAAAATAAATTTAAAAATTATATCATGTGTAAAAATGAATCTAAAAATAATAGATAAATATTTAAAACATTCATGAAATACTTTTTATTAAACATGGACCTGGAAGATAATGATTCCCAACTAAATAGGAAATCATGTTAGTTTTTCCTAAAAACTTCATTATCATTTGATCACTTAAAATAAGAAAATAAAAGAAAACATATAACTTGGAAAATTAAATAGAGGTGAAAAAAATATATTTTATTTAATATATAAATATCATATAATTCCCCTAGCCAAGACTTAAACAAAAACAATCCCAAATGATGATGAGATTGTGAAATAAACACCTACCACTTTGGAATCATTTTAATAAAAAACCCTAAAAAATAAATAATTTTAAATAAAACATTAAATGAAATTAATATATATATATTCATGATATAACATATAAAATGGAAGGTAGATAAACTTCATAAAAATAAATTGGTTCATAAGACCAAATATTTCTCAATGTAGTGGAAATTGAAAGGAAATATCTTACGATGATCATGTCATTAAATTGAGAATTAATCAATGAATCTATTATGTTTATCAAGTTTAAATCCACATAAATAAAGTTTAAATAAAATATAAAATAGTCAAAATTAATTATACACCTAATTATTGAATATAAAATATAATGAATATGTAATATAACCGAATGAAAAGAAATTGAGTTGTGAAACACTTACAACATGGAAACATTAAATTGAATCCCCATTGGATGGAATAATATTAATTAAAACATAAAATATAATGAAGTATAAAGGATTCATGATATAAAATTTTAAATGGGAAATATATACAGAATAAAAAATTAATTAGGTGATAAACATTAAAATTTTCCTCAGTGAAAGGAAATTGAGACAAAATCACAAATCTCAGGTCCAACTTCTTTCATATGTGTCAATCCTTCATGTATAAAAATTATATATTTATTATAAAAATATTTTAGGACCATAAAAATATATACCATATCATATATTATTTAATTATATTCATTTATCACCATTTTATTAACAATTCCTTACTAGAATTATTGTTCTGGGTAATAACTACTTCCCTTTTTATGTATGTTTTGATGTGATAGTTTTTCTATATGTCAAATGAAAATTTTTATACCATATAAAGAATTATAATCATTATTTAAATATCATATATATTAATTATATATGTATTTTTATTAGTCCACAAAATTTATAGATAGAAAAATGAATTACATCATTCATGAAGACGGTAGGTCTTACACACGCATGAATGTTGTTTAAATTTTCCAAAGGATGAAATAAAATAAGGATTATTTATAATTAATCATTATAGAATAATTATTATATCATATATATTCATTAAATCCATCATTATATCCATCTATGATAGGTGGTAATGGAAAACAAAATACATTAATTCTTGAGGTGGTAGTCAATTTCACACACGGTCGACTGTTTTGTTTTCCCATATAATGGAAGAGGGCATGGATAAAGGTTATTTGGTTAAAAAAATAAGATATTATTATATTTAAGATATTGGTGTTATTTTTTATCATACTTGGATAATGTTTTAATATTTTAGAGAAAGAAATAAAATGAAGGTGCGTGGTTATGAACTATACCTTATCTTCAGAAAACCTCAATAGATTTATACTTAATGCCTTCTTGTGATTGTTTTATAGTCAAAAACAGAATCTAGGTCATGGTTTGGGATGTAAATAACTGATTTCAGAAATTATTTTAAAAACCAAAAGGCTATTTGAGTGTTAACGGATATGAGAGGGGGTGTCCTTTTATAAGATAGGGGAGGGGCACTCTGGGAATTTCATAATGTATTAAAATAATAAAAATTAATTTTCAAATTTAAATGACTAAAAATTGATAATATTTGAAGATAAGATGATTTTGGATCAAAATCATATCATCTAATAAAATTTGAGAATGTTTAGGTTACGTTTTCCCCATTTTTATTGTTAAAAATAATTTTAACCCTTTTTTAAAATTAGAAACGAATTAATGTTTTTATATTTAGGGGAAAAGGAATGTTCCTATAAAATTCTTAACAGATCATAAATGGAATTTTTTTGATATTATAAGCTATTTTTCATTCATTTTTCTAAATATAATAATTTTTTTGGTTTTTAAATCATTTAAAAAATCATTGAATATTATCACATATGATAAATGTCAATTTTGATACTATTCATTTTATTTGAAATTTAAAAATAAATAAAAATATGTAATTGAAATATATATCATCAATAAAATATAAAAAATTAAAAAATTATCCACAAAATTATTGTAAAATAATATATTTTCTCACATTATATTACATTCCATATTTTTAAAATCATTTAATTTAGTTTCCTTTTATTTAAATAATTAATTTTTAAATGTCGCATAACCATTTAAAGTAATTATTTTATTACTATGAATTATAAAACAAATTAACAAGACAGAAGAATATCATAAATTTAAAATTAATATCGATGACTAGATATATTATATCTTTATCATTGTTATAAGATATTAAAGTTCATTAAATAATGAAAGTTACATTTTTGGATTTTCTCTAAATGAAGTATTATAATGATTATAATCTTAGATATAGGGATCCAAAATGATATATTTGTAGATATAATTTGATATTGGGATTAAATATTTAGATAAAATATAAATTAGAAAATAATTTAGTTCATTATAACCGTTATATATTTATTTTAACTCCAGATACACTAGATTTACTCTTAACTGTAGTAACACATTTTTACATGTTTTACTATTCATTTTGACCAAATGTTAAGTTTCCCTTATTACCTAATTTTAATTATTCTTATTCCAAATATGGAATTAATTTTATAAAATTCAATTCAAACAAGTTTCAGAATTTAATTTGATAAAAAACACACAAAACGTGATGAAAAATATGTTTTTAAGGAATGCATTTTTCAAGCCTGTGTGGATCATACTTTAACTATAGGACTATTGGTAATAGTTATATGCATTTATATTAATATTTGAAGATATATTATCTATAAATTTCATTTATATAATTCATTATTAATAATTATTTTAATTAATTAAAATTTAATGACATTATTCATTTAAAAATTGTTTTCAATAAAAATAGTATTTGTCTCTATTCATTGAAAAATAAAAATTATCAAAAAAATACAAAACAAATTAAAATTAGATAATTTTAAAAATAAAACATTATAAATTAATATCATTTTAAGAAATAACTTTTCTAAAAATTAAAAAACAATATCTATATTTTTTTCTCACAAAAATATGTAAAAAATATTTTTAAGAAAAATGTATTTATAAATAATGAATGACATTAATAAAAATGAGATATTATTTAATAATAATTTATCAATATATTTTTATTGAGTTTAAATTTCATATATATTTCATAAATCAATTAATCATATTCATACGCTCAAATCTAATAGCACTGTTATGATCGTCATATTTAAATAATATATTTCACTGGTCATTTATGATAAGTGTTGTATGTGGTATATTCTATCAAACAAAATTTTATTCATTTAAAATATATGGGTGTTATATTATCCCTGAATTCAATAAATTTTGTCCTTATAATTTTAAATTTTTCTTAGAAATCGTGGGTTTTACATCTAAAAATAACATTGTTGAAATCTCACATTGTAACAAAATTAAATGAAATTAATGTTGATAAGAGAGAAAGAGAAATAAGAAGTTCATTTAGAATATCACATTACAGGGCTTCCAAATATGAAAACATTAGTTATAATTGAAAATATAGAGACATAAGAAAATTATAATTCTCAAATTATTATATAGAGTCATAGAGATCATTGATGTCAAGAATGTGAATAATCAAGAGTGTGTAAAAAACCAAAAAATCATAAATCGATAAGGTGTGAAAATACCATTGATTCATAAAAAATAAAGATAGATTTACATAATTTTTATTTCATGATCCTTTTCCAATATTTTATATATTGTTTTACTTTCAAGATAAAGAACATGAGAAAATATACTTACTTGGTATCTTTTTATTTCATATACACATTTTCATCATTTTGGATGTGCTTTGATCAATATCGACATCATTTTTTACTACGTTAAATGAATATCCAAGATGAATCTTTTATGCCCAAATAACTAAAATTATCTTTTAACAAATCATAAGACCACTAAAAGAGTGAAAATTCCTTCCATATGTCTCTAAATATTTCCCAAAACCAAAATGATTAGCATAAGTTATCCAATATTATATAGTAATATCTAACCATAAACAATAACACCAAATTTTAAACATAATAATTATTTATAAAATAGTTCAATTAATACCAATTTTATATTAACAAAAACATCATGTTTTCCAGTGGTAGGAATTACACCCTTGTCATCATTTTTATTGGTTCAAGCCTCATAACCTTACAGGATGTAACAAGTTTTCATCCATCACGTCGGTTATCTTTTTGATAAACCCATATTAATACAGTTACTATAACATTCCTAAAAAAATATGATTTTCATTTGAAAAAATAAAATTAACAATTAAATCTCATTTAAACCATTAATTTTTTATATGTCTATTTTTTCCAGTAAAATCAAATAATCTTTAATTTATTTTATTACCTTAACATCAATGATCATATTAACCCTAATGGTTAAAAATTCATAAAAAAAAATTAAAATTGTATTCTTTCATAAATAATATTTAATGGCGAACTTAAGGGTTACATATACTTTTTCAAAAGAAAACTTCTTCCAAAATTCCATTAATCACCTGAAATTTCCATCACCCAAAACATCAAAAGGGGTGTCTAATAATTTGAACATAAGATCTACCTGAAAATCATAAACCCATGATCATCTCTATAAATATTATGTTAATATTAGATGAATACATATATGCTTACAAAAATTAACACAGTGCATGCATATTTTATGGTTCTTATAAACAAAATACCGTTAATACAAGTAATTTCACTATATAATTATTTAATCCCAATATATAAATCCTTCAACCCTATTAATTCAATTATTAGTATAAAATAATCCCTTACATGTTCTAGGATTTAACTATTAAAATAATTAATTTAATTGGAAAATTCTCAAGATCCCAACATTTAAGATAATGAACTATAAATGGATTGCTAAGATGAAATTTTATTTTCTCTATTAAACTCATCACTTTTCCTCAATAATTCATTAATCTTTACCATTATTTTCCAAACATAAAACATTTTCTTGTTCATTTCATAAAATCTACGAGGTCTCTATTTCCAAATTTTTTGCAAGGAATACATTGAATTTATAATCCTATATAGTCTACACCACTCACGCTCTTAGTGGAATCCACCATTCTATTATTTGTTGATTCAAAGATATAGTTAAGTTATACATTGTTAATCGTATATCTAGATAAATTATAATGAATAATAAAAATATATTTTACATTAGTCAGAAACCCATTTGGTTGCTTAGAATTACCACATTTTCTATCACATTCCTTGTTAACATCATTCATTATGGATCAATCCATTGACTAAAACCAGAAATCATAATGTGAGAAACAATAATTATGAAAAATCATTTATAGGATTTCTAATTCACGAAACCCACATTTTAGTCTATCACACAATAAGTTTAACATATGTAATCCATGATCGTCGTCTATTGAAATCCTTCATGATGGTTTAAAAAGATAATTTGAATTAAGCCTAATATATACCTCATGAGTGTCAAACAAGGTGCATAATAATGGCCCACTCACCATGCACTTGAATGATGGCCATGGGGTGCTCTACTAACTCTTTTAGGGCTATTACCCATAGATTATTCTATTCTAAAACCAAATAGAACTTTTTTTATAAATATGGGGATTTATTTTGTTTAAAAATAAATAATCTATACCTTACCAAAAAAAATTAGAAGTGATATTATACTTTGAATTCTCCATAAATTTAGTCATAGGGTTTTATTACCTAATCTATGTTTTCCTAAATCTAATTCCAATGGTTTATTCTATAATTTCTCAAATACCAAATGTAAATAACCCGACCCTAGTATCCCAGAGTCGATGGTTTCTTTATTACATTATAACTGGATATATGAAATCATATCCTAAATGACAAAAATATTTGTAGTCTTGATAAACTAGATATGTACTTGAATCTCACATTAAATTTGAAAATATAAAATACAAAACATTTTGAAAGTAAATATTTTTCATTCATTAAGTTGTTCAAATATTCCGTCTTCATATGATTAGGAACAAAAAAATAAGGGTGAGATTAGATACTAAATAATGGTAACATATAGTGGAAATAATAATCAATAAATAAGTCATAATCATGATTCCATAATGAATAACTGCAAACACATAATATTTAATAAATAACATGAACATGGATAATAATATGGAATGATTAAATGATGATAAAACAATGTCATTTATATAATCACATGAGATTAAAAAAAATCCATGGATTATATGAAAATTAAAATAATCACATGGACATTATTAATTTATTACAAAATGATAGAATGTTTAATACTATACATCATGCATATACTGTCAAGGAATTCAGCAAAAACATGTTACATTAATGGATAAAGAGTCAGAAAAATACCCAAATTAGTTTATCTCATGAGACCTATATATGCATTTAGAAGATATAGTGGGCTATTACAATCATTTAGTAAGTATAATTCATTCATTATATGAAATGGTATAATTAAAATTCAATACATAATCAACTAAAACATTCAAATTATTAAATTAGCATATGAATTTATAAAATTTACCTACTCAAACTGATCAAAAACCATCGATTAATGATTAAGGATTCTATCATTACAATATATCCCTTTTTAATCATAAGTAAGATAAAGGGTTTTTGGTTATTTATGAATTGAAATTCCATGAAAATATTATTAATACATTCTTGAAAAAAATCCCCTTTTCACATTGAAATACTATTTAGAAAATAAATTTTTGTAGATTACTAGGAAAAACAATTTTTGTAAAAACAATAGAAAAAAATGATTATTAAAATTATTTAGCATTTATGATGCTGGGAAACTATGTTTATTTCTATCATGTTAGAATAATGATTTCAATCACATTTTTGGTAAATATTCAATAATTACCTCATTTTGAAAATGAAAAAGGATTCCTTCTAATTAATTTTGTAAGAACACTATCATGAATGAAAATTAATTTAAACAATCCTATATGAATATTATTATTATTCATGAAAATATGTTTTAAAAACATTTTGATGATGAAAAATATACCTCACTAAAGATAGAATAAATTATGTTTTTCTGAAAAATATTTTTTAGACTTATTTAGTACCTAAATGATGAATATAAAAGGAAAACTTATAATTTTAATAATTAACCAAATTGGAAAAAAAAATATTTCGTTTAATAATGGAATATTATATAATTCCCCTATTTAGACATTTAAATATAAAAAATCGTGTATAATGACAAGATTATGAAACAAACCCTTACCACTTTGGTATCTTTTGAATCACAACGCACATCAACGAAATAAATTAAAATAAAACATTAAACTTATTGAATATAAAAAATTTCATGATATAACATATTAAACTATAATTAAACACACCATATAAAAATAAATAGGTGCATAATACCAAATATGTCTCAATGGAGTGGAAATTGAGATGAAATCTCTCACAAAGATCATACCATTGAAGTGATAATTACTCAATGAATTGATTATTTGTATCATATGTAAATAAAAATAATTTTTTTTAAAATAAACCATAAAATAATAAAAATTCACTATATAAATAATCTTATAATATCAAATACAATGAAGAAGTAAAATAAACCAATGAAAACAAATCAACTTCTCAAAACTTACTTCTACGTAAATTTCTTGTCAAGTAACCTTGGATAAAATAATATGGATTGAAATTTGAAATAAAATTATTTATTAATAATTAATTATATAATCCGAAATGGGTCAACATAGACACTATAAGAATGAAATTATATGCACAACTTGAAAATATTCCACAGCGGAAGAAAATTGAGATGAAATCTCATACCTTAGGTCTGACTCCCTTTGTATGTGTTTGAAAATACTATATTATAATTATATATTTATTGTTAATATATTAAAAAATAATACTCATATATATCATACCATATATGATTTACTTATTATCATTTACCACTCTTTTATTAACAATTCTTTACTGGTATTATTGGTCCAAGTAGTAACTACTTCGTTTTTTATGTATGTTTTGGTTTGGTATATGGGTATTTGTAATTTGATCATGGTTCAATCATATACATAAATATTTTCATCATATAAATGTAATATATATTCAATATATATGTATTTAAATTAATCCATGAATATTATACATAGAAATATTAATTACACCATTCACGGAGACCGTAGGCCGTACATAGCCAGGAACATTGTTTCCATTTTTCAATTAATGAAAAAAAAACATAAATATTAATTAAACATTATTGATTCATTATTATATAATATATATCATATATATCATATATATATTCATTAAATCCGTCATTTTATTCATTTTTTATAGGAGGTGATAGAAAATAAATTACATTGGTTCGCAAGGCGATAGTCAACTCTACAAATGATTGATAGTTTTATTTCCCAATTTGATGCAATATGGGTTGGATATTTGTTATTAAATTTACAGGATAACATATATATATATTTATAATAATATATTAATAATTTTTTCATATTTGGATAATATTTTGGGGTGGAAAATAATAATATAAAATTAAGATTCATGGTTAATAAGTATACCTCTTCTTCGGGGTACCTCTCTACGTTTACACCTATAGCCTTCATCGGATAGTTTCTTAATAAAACAAGGGACTATATTTCTTGGGGAGGAATTGTGGAAATTATTCTATGATAATGAATGGCCTTGAATAATTTATAGGATAGGATAAAGGAGGCCCTTTTATAAGAAATTGGAGGAAATTTCTTAAAGTATTAAAATAATATAAATTACTTTTCATATGAAAGTGGATAAAAATTAATAAAATTATGAGATAATATTATATTATTGTTGAAATGATCTAATTTAATAAAATTTTGTCTTCTTTTGGGGATTTTTTCACCTTTATATTTTTTCAACCGGTTTTACCCATTTTCACAATTTCTAAGGTATAAAAGTTTTTACTCATTAGGGTCCAAAGAAAGATCATATAAAAAATGGTAAACAATGAAAAATTAGGGATATTATAAACCATTTCCCATTAACTTTACTAAGTATAATATTTTTATAAAATTTAAGTCAATTAATAAGAAATTATTTGTTATAATTAATTAATAAGGTCAATTTTGAACTATTCATATAATTTGACTTTAAAAACATTATGAAAAAAATATAATTAGAATATATACCATTAAAACATTCCTAAAATGTTATAATTATCTAAAAATAATTTTGGAATACAATAATTTACTCTAATAATATTACTTTTAATATTTTTATAATAATTTATTTAATTTTTATTTAATTTAATAATTATTATGTCGATGATGTGTATGAATTTAAGGTAATTATTTTATAACTAAAAATTGAAAATAAAAAAAATTGATAATTTTTTTTTCAAATTATTTTTTATACTTATAAATATGTAATCATTATCCCTTTCACAAAATATTATAGTTATTAAAGAATGAAAGTTATTTTTTTTTTATTTGGTTTGAATAAAGTATTATATAGATCACAATTCAGACGATATAGCAAAAAAGGAAAATTTATATAAATTATTTGAAATAGAGTTGAAATAATTCTATGAAATGTAAACTAGACATGTTTTTATGTAATTATAAAATGAATCTTTATAATTTAACCTCGGTAAACATGTTTTTCCCTTAACCATGGTAACTTATTTTTACTCTTTTTACAATTTATAATGACTAAAAACTATCTTAAATTTATTAACTAATAATAATTATGCTATTTAAAATATATGAAATATATTTAATCAAGTTTAATTGATATAATTGGGTTAATTTTAATTAAAAATAAACCAGTAAAATGTGTCAAAAATAGTTTTTTAGGAATGCATTTTTCAAGTATAAAATGGTCTTACATTAACTCTATGACTAGTGATCATCATTATATCGATTTAAATTCATGTAGTTTTTTACAGATAATATAAATTTAATTATAATTATTAATTATTAATTATTATTTTAATTAAGTAAAATGAAATGAAACTACTCATTTTAAAATAGTTTTCATCAAAAAGTAGTATTGTTCGTTATACATTAAAAAATAAAACTTTTCATAAAAATAAAAAAAATCACCCAATGGTAATTTTCATGTGCTGGCTCCAAAAATGAATTTAATTTTACTAAATTAATTTTCCAAATTTGGAAAAAGAATCCTTATTTTATTCTCCCAGAAAATAAGTAAATATCAGTTTAGAGGAAAACATATTTTTGAATAATAAATAGGCTTCCCAAAAAAATTAGAGATTATTTACTTAAAAATTTACAATAAATTTATGTTGAGTAATTCAAAACATATTTCATAAATAATTTATTACAATTCATACTCACCTACATAACATTTATGTTATACCATTTATATTTAAATAATATAATTCATGGGTCATTTAACATCAATATTATGTATCATATACCTTATCGAACACAACTTTATTCTTTTAATATCTCAGGGTACTAATAAAATAATATGGCATTGTCTACCAAGGATGTTTTCTCTAACGGAATAATAATTTTGTTATTATTTCATATATCGTTCATTTCTATAAAATAAAATAAAAAATTAATTTAAATTGTTTAAGATTTGGGAATTCTTAAAATTATAAATTTAATAAACCAAATAATAACACAATGAAAATAATAATGAACCAAAAATTGTTAAAGCTCCAAAATATTCCCTATAGCCAATTATATATTGTTCAAATCAAATTTTCTTCTAATTTCTACCTCACTTAATAGAGAAACCTGGTATCATGACTATTTCTTATAGCTAATTACATTAATAAGATGATTTATATGATCTAGTACATGTATTTTATTTCGAAACCAATAGAATCACATGTTTATTTTCAAAAAAAAATTAATGGTACTTTATTTCTTTGTGACATGAAATTAATCTCAACCAATTTAAGTATTTATATGTAGTTGTGCACCAAAAATGCTTCTTATAAAATGTAACTGTATCCATGAATTTCATATTCCATGATTCATACAACCCCACTTTATAATGAATAGAAAATGGAATTGATTACATATAATATAATGATATGGGACACATAGAAATGAAATAATAATGGAAAATAATTTATAGAAATATATTTAGTCATAATGACTAACTATATCTCACATTATTGAAAAATCATGACAATTAAATATTATAACCCAAAACCCAAGAATATATCTATTTAACACCTAAAACAAAGAAATATGGACTGGTTATCCTTTACCAGAGTTAAATAATAATTCAAGAATAAAATATAAAAAATATATAATAAACAAATATTTTATACATTTTATAATGCATTTCATATCTTTTTTCAAAACAACCTTTTTTCTATGAAATATCATCAGTATAGAATCAATATTCATTATTTTGATATCATTCAACTTGGAAACCATACATTCTAATTTTGACACATGGATTGTAAAATTTCTAGACAAACCACTAAATAATATCTACGAGTCCACTAACAATAATAATTTCATCCCATGATCACTAAATACTCTCTATCCTTTATAAGCTTACATATTTTCATGTTTTTATACCAATTAACTTTTAAGTTATACTAAAATTCTTATTTAAGTTACTTTATTATTGTTATCATCAATGTGTGCACTTATAAATATCTATAAGAAGAGATTTATCAAGGCATAAATTATCCTTGACCTATCTGAACTGATAAGTATCCTTACAGTATGAGGATAACTGTCATGAAGGGAAGGAAATTTATGTTCCATAAACTTGCATATCCTATGATATACATAGAAATATTCTATAATTCAATCACTTGAAGTAATTTTATTAGTCCAATTATATAATATATACTTCTACAATGAAACATATAAATCACACCATCCATATCAGATTTTCCCAATGGTGATCAATATTTCACACCATTTATAGATTCCTACATTTCCATTTAAATTCATGTTCCATCATCATATTTTGTGATATTCCCTATCATAATCAATGAATTTACAATTTTCTGTATATTTTTATACCAAAACACATTTAATTTATCCAATAAAATTTTTTATTGTATCACCTCTTTGGATATATAAATATCTCTTTTAGTGATAAAAGTGTTTCCTTGATGTACATATTCCCACATCCAAGTTGTATTAGAAGAGTATATTTTTAGAAATGAATATATTTGTATGTGAAATATACAACTAAAACAACGTTTTATGGTTTGGATATAAAGTAAATATATCATGACATGAAATTTATTTGTAGCATAAGATATATGATTTTATATTATTTTATACACTCATTTCAATATTTAACTTTTCATTGAGTCCTTACATGTATCCATGTAGTACCTAATAACTTTTTAGCTAAAATTAGCAATCCTATATCCACATTTATGATCCTTACGGTTTAGTATATATGCTACACAACCTCAAGTATGCTTTTTTGTTAGGATTACATAAGGGTGTTTCTAAACCTAAGATTTAGGTTGAATCAATATTGATAAATATTTTTTCCCAATTGTAATTTTTTCTTTATGATCACCACTTTAGTTATTTAGTGTGCAGATCTCTCTTTATCATTCTAACCTTTGGTCTGTATGTAGATATAGAAATAAAAAGTAGAATGAGATAACACCATAGATGGTTGATGAGTTTTGAATACATAAGGATGAATATATCCTAGCTACCTCATAGTTATTATACTACATTAACTTCTTCTTTAATAGAGTCAATTGAATCATGAAAAAGTGTATTACTTTTAAGTCGTTATAAAAGAACCAACCCTATTTGAGGAAAAGAATATCTTGAAAATCTATAACTCATTATAGAATGAAGGAATCAGTAAACTCCACTTGAAGTTAATTAGTAGTGAAACATTATATCCCTCCAATGTAGTGTAGGTGATCTCCTTCCTCGATAATAAAAATCTCTATGATTACATCATTCATGCAAAAATCATGAGGGTTTATTCAATCCTTCTTCAAACATATATAGAGTATACTATTGTACAGTTAACACATCTTATTTTCAAGTTCATTATTAGTAGTAGATAAGTACAACAACACTACTCTCCTTTTCCTTATTGTTTAGTTTTTTGAATAGTCAATTACTTCCATACTAGAACACTTTCTATCACTTTTACTTTATTGAATAATCAGATGAATATAGATTCATGAAACTTTTTTATTCATTACCATTTAATAAAATAGTCACTAAGACTTTTTTTTACCTTCTACATGAAGGATATCTTCAACATACACGTAGTTGAGAATCTCACCCTTTTTGTTTCCTCTCAAAGGAATATATATTCACAAAACTATGTGAATATGTCTATTTGGATTTCTAAAATTCGTGAAATTCAAGAATGTTAAATATTATAATTATAAAGATCAGAATATATATCCTTTTTTTAATTCAAAGTCATTAAAAAAATATATCTAATGAAAAGTATATTTCCTTCCCCAAGATATTTTTAAATATTATGGTATTTTATTTTTTAAAATTGTTCTATAAAATCCAAATTCTCACATTACTTGTGTGCATTGGATCTTTTTAATTATATTATATCTGTAGCATGTAAATCTTATTAGATAATTCAACACAACCTAAAATATGATTTGTTTTCATTTCACCCTTTCTCATGGGTGTTTATTTTCAAAAAATGGTTGAAATTTCGTTTTTCCATATTTTTCTTCATATAACATATTTTAATCTCTATCTTACTACAACATGGCCTTCTTTTTCTATGGTATGGAAATCAACTCAAAAACTTAATGGTTCTCACATTATTCCACCTTTGATATCATCTTATGTCATGGATACATTTTTTATCATGATTTTTAAATCATGAAGAACAAAGTACTAGTATTATAAAATTTATTCCCTTCTTCGTAGATTAAATCTAGAAAACTAACATTTTCATGCGGTAAAACCATAAATTATTTCCGAGGTGCACAATTAATACAGTAAAGTATGATGTAATATTAAATCCATTTCATATAAATTAGAATTAGTATGATAAAAATACCTCTATTTTATAATACTACAGAAGTAATATGATTTAATGCCTTTATATATTTTCAGCCAGCCTGGTATTTTATATGACTTGTAATTTATTACTATTTCACTTTTGAAGTCATATAAAATGACATGAATTCTTATGATTTTCCTATAAAGTTATTTACCATACCTTTAACAAATTTATAGAAAAATAAAAGTTCATATGATAGTTAGGGAAGTAATACATTAATGATTGATTTTGCAATGTATAATCATATTCCTATACATAGTTATATGATGAAGTCATATGATCCTGTCGAAGTGTTACTATATCCTTAAAGTCCAAAAATATTCCTTTTGCATTTATCTTTTACCAAAAAACATTTATGCATGCCAGATAATTTATTAAGATCTTTTTTTATTCATATGATCTTATCCAAAGATATATTATTTTGTTGTAATCATATAATATAATAATTTACTATTTTTCTAGCTTCATCTCATAAATTTTAGACATATTCAAACAAACTCATATCCAATTTTATTATTCCCACGGCATGATCATCTACTAAAAACTCATCTCAAATTATCCTAGAATCATCAGGAAATGTATTCATTCATTTCTATGGATGTATCATGATCTCTACAACTGTTTCCTTCTTCTTGACATATTTTAAACTCATGTTCCACTAGCTATCTACCTTTATGTAGAATCATTATTTCCCCATAACCCTTATAATAAATTCTTGTGCCCTTTTCAAAGGTTTTAGAAAACTAAATTTACCATCAAATAGTTTCTCAATGTCCCCAAATCAAATCCATCTATATTATGAACCTCTTAAACTCAGTTCAATGAATTCTTAATCACTTCAATACCTCACCCAATAACTTATTTTAATTTTTTAAATCATTATTGACCCCAATTAATCTTTCTATTGATTATCCATAAATTTTTATATAATAAATTAATCATGAAATATAATACATGGATCAAACTTCAACACACCAAACTCTTTTTTCGTATGTAAATAGATCTAAAAACATATCCAATGGACAAAACACCTCCAAGATTCAACATATTACTCCTTAACATGCATGTATTACTAACACCATAACGACTCTCACCAATAATCTTAGAGACTTCAAAATACATTCAATCACATCATCATGTATACTTTTCCCTTCATTAACAATAATGGCATTAAAAACAATTTGATTTATTTAATTTATTTCTATAATTTGTTTTCATTAACAGAACTTATTTTATTCTGTATATATCCCATTTTAAGATAATTAAAAATAAAATTTTAGTGGATGGAATCACATAATTTTATAGATATTTTTCATCAATAATTCAAATAATAGACTAATTGAACCATTATTTATTTAAAAAAAAGATATATTGATTTATAAATCATGTTTATCCATTGAACAAGATAAAATGATTCCAACTCGTGCACCTTAACTTATCACATTCATGAGTTTTTAACTTGATCAAAGGTTCAAAACTAGTGAAACAAATTGATAACTCTATTAATATCAATAATTACAACCTATATTCCTGAAATCATCTCAAAAAACATATAAAAAATCATTCAATCCCAAGAAGTAAGTTTTCAATTCTATGTTTGGATTTGACATATACTAAAATTTTATCAAATTCATGTCATTGATCAAATAAATTTATCCCACATAATAATTTAATTAATTACTAAGAGATCAAGAATGGGAGAGTATTTATATATACCTCTTCAATTATTATTTTTATTTTCTTTCTATAAATTTAGTTTTCCATGAAATAAATAATGATAACAACTTCTATAGATCAACTCCTCCCAAAGTTATGATCACCATGTCTATGCCGTCAAGGTATACATTTCAATATATGTTCCATTTAATTTCATGTGATACATCATACCAAGATTGTGGCCTATTTTGGTCTCCAATAGTTATTCCATCATAATTATATTCATTAGTTCTCAATTTTATATTACCGTCACAATTAATTCTCTATATCGTTGGAACAAAAATGAAACAATAATAATACTGGAATTTGGAATAACCAACTTGCTCATCAATGTAAGAAGTTGGACTGAAAATTTCATTTCAATAAATTTTTCTTTTTGAATTTTCTTCCAAGTCTAGATGGAATCTTTATTATTGAACTGATACTTTTCTTTTTTTATTTTCAATGAAAGTAGGAGTTCTTTTTTTATGTGTGTGTCTTACAATGTCCTATTAACTATAGTCCTTAAGGAGTATCCATCACTTGAGGAATAATTCTTTTTAATTAGGATTTATTATTGAAATTGTATGACTCCGAGGAAATATTTTAAATTTTTTCTAACCGAATTACATATCCATCAATATTCCTCATGAGATATTAGGTTATCCCTTTTTAAAACACCGATTGAATTTATATTTATTATTTATGTGTAACCTTTTCTTTTTCTTTTCTGATTTCTTTATATTCAGATTATATTTCGCATTATTTCCCCAAATCAGCAAGTCATATTTCTAAAAACACTTTAGTAATGTGCTTTATCATTTTGGTCCGTCCAGATGATCTCATTGAAGATCTCTTTACCAAGTGATTATTTTGAATTTTTTTAATTGTTTTTTATTTTATATAGTTTTTATTCCTTTAACCCATTCATACATAAATTATTTGAAAGTGTATATGGTATTTACACTTTTTTCAAAAAATAAGAATCCCATATTCTATGGTGTGTCATTATTCTTATAGTTTTTTGGATTAGTTTGAGAATAAATATTTGTTTCCATAATTAGTAATGGTGAATCACCTTTCTTGATTGTTTTCTTCTTGAGATAATTATATTTCTAATATTTATAAATATTCATTATCAATGATATCATACCTTCCCTCATCAACTTATATGGACATATTTATCTATTATAGGTTGAAAAATACAAATATTAATTATTAAATTATAATTGACTCTTATTACCATATCCACTATACATACAACAAATACTTTTGATTTTTTCAAAACTGTTAGAAGTATTAAAATTATTCCAGATCTCTTATGTATGTTGAATTTATTTCATTTTTCCCTCCCATTAAATTATCTATCCATTTATTCCGTAGGATGAAACATTATTCTACTAGTACAAATATATATTCCCAAATTAGTTATATTATAATAAATAATCAATAAACCATAATTTTGTTCTTTGTAGAACATTTCATCCAAATTTTTAGAACTAGTAGCTAGTTTTTTAGATATTATATCAACTATTTGGGCTTCATTCATAGAAATAAATCTCATATAAATTATTATATCAATCCTTTAAATGATTTTAGTCTTCTCTTCACATTTCTTCATCCATATTTTTACTGAATTCAAATTCAAATCTATACACTTTTAAAAATGGATTTAACACAAATACAGAATTTTGAGATTAATGATACATATTCCATTGTAACTACTATAGATTGAAATTTAGATGATATCAGAATGTTTTTTGTTGTATAAGAATTTATTTAAATTTAATAATATTCAAAATTATATTTTTTTAATTAATATGTATTATTTTATATTTATAAAGAGATAGATAATGTTTTTATTTATTTTTAACTTTTAATCAAACTCCAAGATTCTCATATTGAGAATATATTTCTAATTTTCAATTTTAATTATAATATTAAAATTACATTCAAATCTATTTGTATATATCTTTATGAAATATTCACCTTTCTTCTATCTGATGTTCAATATATTTGATACACATTGCTTTGACCTAATATTAATCATTATTGAAAATAGATACATATTTAAATGCATGGTTTTTCTCTTCAAGAACATTGTTGTATTATTATCTCTCATGAATTATAGTTATCCATTAATTTTCAAATTTGGGGTATCCTTCTTGGATCACTTTATTCACAAAATTTTACGGATTCTTCTTGTTTGGAGAGTATTATACACCTTAGTATCAATTTTTACAAAAAATCTATAAATTTTATTAATCATAATCAAGGTGGTTGATCTCCTCCTATATACATTTCATTAATCAAAAAACGAGGGTGAATATTTTTTGGGGAATCTTTTATATGGAATTTTTCAAATAATCAGATGAATAATCATAATCCATATCACCAAACTCCTTGAGAATATGTTCTTATGTACTTGTTCATAGATCTTATATAATAAAATTTTTATAAGAATTTGTTTTAACTTATTTTGATATAATGATGATAAAATACATGGGGACCAACTATTTCCCAAATCAATATTTTTTTATTGAACCACTAAGTCGTATCTTCTATGATTTATGTTTCATTAAAATAATTTCAACATGAGAAAACTGACTTTTCATTCTCTTTACTTAAGAGGGATGGATTCTCATCAAAATTTCCATTAAGTGATTGATTATTGATTGTAATATTAGGTTGATGCATACATTCCTTAAATTCAATTAGTATAATTTACTTTTCAATTTATTATTAAATGATGCCTTTATCAAGTTTATCCTATTTATTCTCTTCATGTACTTCATTTCATTATAATATATATCTTTTATATTTGGTTTCAAATGGAATTCATATGCTTCCTAATATATTTACATCATACAAACTTTTCAAAAATTAATTAAAATAATCAAACATGGTATTATTTAGAATCTAATTTGAGGCATTACATTATTTCATAACAATTTTTAGGATAATATAGGGATTTTTCCAACACTTAGAGGGGGTTGAATTAGTTTTGATATATCTTTTATTAAAATTTTAATTTTTTCCCCATATAATATTTTCACTTATTTAGTGAGAAGATATCTCTTACTCCTTCTATAAATTGGTTTGTATATTGATTTAGAATCATAAAGTGTCATAAGAGAACACCAGGGTTTATTTTTGAGTTTTGGCACCCAAAGGATTACTATAATCTATGTATAACATGGTTATTATCCCACACACAAAAATTACATTGTATTATCAAATACATCATGAGAAGTGAATGACCATGAAATCCTTATCTTATAATCAACTAGGTAAAAAGTAAAAAATATCATTCTAGTATACAACTCCTTAAGAAATTATATAAATTCATTTCTACTCTTAATGTTGATCAATACTCTAACTCGTTTTTCATTCTATATAGTATAGGTGATATCCTTTCTCAAACACCACATTATCTAAGCCTATCTAAAAATTGAAATAATCTTGGGGGATGACTATATTCTTATTAAGACATCAACGTCGTAAATTATAGGATAGATAACTCATATTCTTTTCCTCGACATGAATAGTCCACCCCCGAATGGCCCGAAGGACTTTATTTTTTTATTTTTATTATGGATAATACCCCTTTTAAGGGTTGAAGGAGAACCCGCACATGACCCATAGGCCCAAGGCACAAGGCCCGAATGACCTGCAATATATAACCTGAAGACCCATAGGCGTACCATTCCCAATAATTGAGCCGAGAGCTAGCCCACTTGAACTCCCCCCTCCCATGATTCTGCATCATTGATCGCCTATCTCCCCACTTTGCATTTCTGATCATCTAGAATTTCCCCATACAAAGCTACACGATGCCTGGTCCCGATGGCGGCTGCCATACCCTCTCATTATTCCAATCTGGTTAGCTCTACTTCTGGTGGATGCTACTCTTATTGCTATGATCCCCTTCTGAGGCTTGTTCCATGTGATATAGGCTATTCCATGGTCTACGTGGTCCGAAGGCCTATGGCCCGAAGGCCTTTGATGACCCGAAGTCCCTTGAGACCCGTAGACCCAAACCGGTGGCCCGAAGGCCCAAATCGGGTGAATAGTTCCAGCTGCTACAGTACCGAACAGTAACTGCTACATTACTGCTATAGTACATGGAAATTCGTCTCCAACCGGTTTTGGACCTGGGTCTCTTGGATGCCATGAAGGGGCCCTTACCACGGAGGTACTGGCTCGTCGGCTCTGAGACATGATTAGTACTAGAAAATATTATCATCAATTCTTTCCTCATAATTCAACTTTAATAACTATAAAAATCACTCTCCTCTATACTTAAACAATTTCTTCTCATGTTAACTTTAGATAATAATTAGATTCAACTGGATTTAGGAATCTTTTTTTTCTTCTTTAGTATATATTTATTACATAGGGTCTATCATCCTTCTTTAAATATATAAAATATCTTTAATACATACATATTCGTGAATCTCACTATTTTAATTCTTCTTCTACCAATATATACTCATAGCACCATATAAATATGGATCATTGAAATTAAATTATTCATATAATTTCTATTCTTGATATCTAACCCTTTAAAGCTAAAAATATTAAGTATTCGTTTCATTTAAACTCATCCAAATAAATCATACTAGAGACTAGGATCATTCCTTCCAAAATATATTTTTCAACATTGTGTTATTATCTCAATTTAAATTCTCAGTAAAATATCCCCATACATATTTCATTTGTCAATGTGATCTACTTATTCATCATGTTCTTATATTATAGAAATACATTGTGCCAATTCATCATCGCCTTGATTATAATGTGGTTTTTTACCACATTTCTCATAGTTTGTTTTTTAAAAGAACATATTTTTCACTATGACATGGCTATCTTCTTCTTCCTATTTCACTAGTTCTATTCTATGTCATTATATGACATTATTTTTTATTCTTATGGCATAGAAATCAACTCCACAAATTCATCTTTTCTATCAAATATTTTGCCTTTCATCTCGTCTTTGATCATGATTATGTTTTTTGATCATGTTGTTTAATTCATGTAGAATATAACATTTGTATCCTTGGATTTGTTTTCTTCTTCTGGGATTTAACCTGAAAAGATCACATTTTTATCTAGATACACCTTCAAAAGGTCCTTAACTGTTGATATCATAATGTGCAGTAGTACATCCTATGAAGTCCATTTTATATTACATAGAATTCATATAAATGAACTACTTTAATTTTATAATACATTGTGAGTCTTATGATTTCATACCTTTCCAAAAATTTTGTCATCCTCGTATTTCATATAAAATTTGGATTTATATGATTTCATGCCATTCCAAATGGAATGACTTCATAATATTATCTTTTAAAGTCATAAAATTTTCCTTTGGGATATTTTCATAATAATAAAAAGTCATACGATAGGTAGGGAAGTGATATCTTCAATCCAAGTCATATATTATAGACTTACAACCCTCATTAATGTCAAATGATGAAATAATATTGACACTATTGAAGTCTTATGATATCAATAATTTTATATTCCCATGAATTTTCTGTAACATCCCGTGTAAATAAAGAAATAAGACATTTTCATTATATTTAATATTTGGGAATTAAATATTAATTTTTCTTTAAATGGGTTTCTATGTTCGATGTAATACCCAGTATGCAACAACGGGTTTCTTTGAAATCTTACGTTGCACTGTAATAATATAATATTATTATTTTAAATGGTATTTAACACTTAGCCATTGTATAGGCAAGAATGAAAAGAACTGACTACAATATGATTATATATGTTTGTTAAATGGTTTTACATTTACACAATAAATTTTATAGACTTAAAATAACAAAGAATCTGATTTTAAGCATAATTTACTTTAAAGGGGTGACTTACTGCCTTTTGATTGAGAACCATCTTTAAATCTAGTTTTGGTCACTTTTATATCTTCTATTTGAAAAAAAAATTTCTTTAAAATCTAGACATTAAAATTTTCTTTGGGTTATGTTTTAGTATTTTTCTGATAAAAATCAATTTTTAATAAAAAGTGAAAAATATTGTATTTTAATTCAAAACTTCCTTTTAATCTAATTTATTTATATGGTTAGATTGTATTTTTAGTTTTTTTCTAAATTTAATTAGATTATTTTTTTAATATTTAATCCAATGTTGGTCATTTTAATTAATTTCACTTTGAAATTGGACATAAACAAGTGTCAATCTTTTGATAGTTAATATTTCTTAAAAACAGGTTTTTTGTTTTGACAGTGGTAATTAATTTTAAATTTATTTCTGCCACTTTTGTGTTTCAATTTGGAAAAATGGATTTCATATTTAGAATCAGGTGGAACAAGTTGTGTAAATAGGTAACTTTTATTTTTATACATTAGGAATATTTACTTCAGTAAAAAATTTATTAATCATGGTTAAAGGGTAAATCTGGTAAATAAGGGAAAATAAATATTATTATAATAATATAAAATTACCCTAACATATAACCTAACACGAAAATAATGAAATATGACATTTAAATATTTATTAATATTTATTAATTAAATATTATTTTTACTTTAAAGGGGTTTCTATATTCGATGGCATACCTGATACGCAACCACGAGTTTCATTGAAATCTTACATTGCACACTAATAATATAATATTATTATTTTAAATTGTAGTTAACTCAGAACCATTGTATTGGTGGGAATGAATAGAACTAACTAAAATTTTATTATAGGTGTTGGTTAAATGTTTTTACATTTAACCAATAAAAGTTAGAGGTTCAAAATGTGAATGAATCTAATTTACTTTAAAAGGTTGATTTACCTTCTTTTAATGGAGAACCCTCATTAAATCTAGTTTTGGTCACTTTTATATGTTCAATTTAACCAAATAATATTTTTCATTATAATTGGGACATGAATATTCACTTTGGGTAAAAATTTGGTATTTTTCTACTAAAATTCAATTTTTGATGATTAGTGAAAAATACTGTATTTTAATTCCAAACAACCTTTTAAAATAAATTATTTATATTGATAGATTATTTTTTTAATTGGTTTTAAAGAGTAATTAAATTATATTTTTACCATTTAATCCATTATTGGTCATTTTAATTAACTTTACATTGAAATTGGACATAAACAAGGGTCAATCTTTTGATGGTTAATATTTCTAAAAAACACGCTTTTCGTTTTGACATCGGGAATTAATTTTAAATTAATATATGCCACTTCTTTTTTTTAATTTTTAAATATTTATTTCATATTTGGATTCAGGAGGTCAAATTTTTTTAAACAGTTATATTATAATTTTAGACATTATGAATATTTACTTCAGTAAAAATTTTATTTATCATGGTTAAAGGGTAAATCAGGTAAATATGGGTAAAAAAATATTATTATAATAATATAAAATTAAACTAAAATGTGTGCTAATCCTATTGGATGTTACAAATCAGACCATGGGCATCATTGGGTCAATTTTGGGACCCATGGAGCCACATTGGAGTGATAATGACACTTTAGTTTAATTAACATAATGGAAGGACCAAAATGACATAAACGAATATCTTTTAGTAAATTAATTTTTACAAGGGGTTTTATAAGTTTTCATTTTGACTATAAATAATAATTTGAAATCTAAAAATATTTCCTAAATCATTTTATTTTTTTTGTAATTTTTAGACATCAAATAAATCAAATTATTTATGACACAATAATGATGCATTGTTTACCTCATTAATAAATGTTTTAAATAAATAAGATTATAACGATTAAAATAAAATCCAAAACCTGTCTCATTATTCACACTTCTCATGCCCCTAGTCTTGTCCAAAACCTACCCAAATAAGATCTATAGATCCCTCTCTTCTTCTTAAAAGGCTTACCTTAGGCAGAAGGCACTTCAAGTAAACCTTTTGGTTCAAACCAAAGGGAGATACCTAATTTAAAGGTAACGTCTTCTCTTAAGTTCTTTTGTTTTATTTTACTTATCCAACCCCCTAAACACTTTTTGTTAATTTATTTTATAACAACAACTGTATAATCAATATACGGTGTTGTTTTTATGGGAATGTTTCAAACTACACATACACACACCTCCATCTAATGGGTAAAGAACATACTGTTTCTGTGGATGGAAAACTAACGCCTCACGAAACGATGATTGTTCAAATATCTCTTCCCACAACTCATTATGGCCATTATGATGGAACTATATTTATATATGATATATATTATGTTTATGTTTTCTTTATGCTTCTATATTTTCCATTTATAGAATATATTTATGGTTTCCATTATGGGTAAACGTGATAATTTCATTTGAGGAAGTCCGGACTACTGCCCCCTCAAAGTGATATGACTCGTTACTGCCATATGTGGGATGTATAAAGGATGGATTTAATGATATTATATATGATATTATACTATAATTATAATATAATTATTCATCATTATTTTTTTATTCCATTAAAATAAGAAATAGAAATTAATTTATCGTTCATTCGTACGTACAACTTACCGTCTCCATGAACGGTGCATTTCATTTCTTATATCAAAATGTTATGTACTATTATAATTAAATAGATATAATGGATATATATGATATATATGATATCTACATCATGAATATCATTCTGGAGATAATGGATATTTGACCACATGAACAACTTGTAGTTATAAGAAGTTCATTTTTGACTCAAGTACCAAATATCGATAAAACGACCATTATTAACTTAACGGATTACCTAATAATATTACATGGAAATAAGTGATTTTAAAGGAATTATAAACATTATAAAAAGGTTCTTAAGGAATTATAAATTAACTTTAGTTTATTACTCAAGATATTAAAGAACGAATGGGTCGAATCAGACACGAGGTAAGGGACTTTGTCTCAATCTCCTTTCATTGAGGAATATTTTGTTTTAATACACGAATTTCATTTATACGCTGTATAAACACCTATAACATTTAATTTCATTCAAATTGAATCTTTTTCTATGAAGCATTTTATAAAAATGAAAAAAAAATAATGTATCTTTTAACATAAGCGGTGACAATGACCTTTCAGCCGCCGCGAGTATTATTTGATCTTTGGATTCCTTAGCAAGCCGAATTGTTTTTAAAAAATAAAATAAATACCATATACTCTTTTATGTATTTTGGTATTAAAAATGATTTTGATAATGGATTTTTTATGTCAGTATATTTAAGTGACATATTGTGATTCAAATGTGGAAATGTTTTCTTTCCTTTATATTTGTCTTCGGTGTTATGATTTTATATTGGTACATGGACATTTGACAGGTGGTTACGTGATAAACTAAATGACGGGTGGTGCTGTGATAAACCAGGATGGGTGGTAACATTATAACCCCCAATGCATTGGGTATGGATGTCAGCAGTAGGGCAATTCCATTTATTGATATGTGTGGAAGTTTACCGTATGGTTATTCCATTTGGGTATGTTTATGTCCCAAGATACCTTTATATTTTATGTGTTCTTTATATGGGTTTTATGGTAATATTTTGGTTACAAAAGGTTAAGAAATGATCTCTTATTTAGTGAAGAATAATTACTGCTTCATAATGGTGAAAAGTAATACATACGATAAAGTATTCATGGACTACTTGTTTTAAAAAAACTAACAGTTTTCCTTCTTTGTGTATACCTTACTGAGATTTTTATGCTCATCCCATGTTTTTCAAATGTTTTTCATAGGACATAAAGTGGATTAGGGTCAAGGATGGGATCGAGGAAAAGTCATGTTTTCTAAAACATTGAACTAGACAGGACTATTTTTTCACTACTTTTTATTTTGTGAAAAATATGGGAACTGAGTAGAAGTGTCTACTTTGTAAATATTGGGATATAATGTAACAGTTATGACCTAATTATCTAAAACTCTAAACCTGAAAAGATCCTCAATGTTAATTATTCATTTAATTCATGATTATGTAATTTTTTAAGGTCTGGTCCTTATAGTTGGTATCAGATATCAGTTTATATAACATTAGGAGTTAGGGTATTGTTAAATTAATATTAATAAATAAATTTATGATAATATTGAAGTGATATATCATTTACCGATTACCATGTTGCTTCACCTAAGATATTTCTATGGTCAGAATGGTTTTCCGCAGAGGAAATATTGCAGCTATTTTGGGACGACATCAGGAGGAATACAACCTTCCAAAGAAGCAACCTGAGATAGTCAAAATAGGAATTGAATAGTTTGTGGTAATGATGCCATAATTGACTCGGGCTATACATGGTGGTGGTATCCATGCACGAGATCAGCCATATCAGTCATAGAGGAACATTCCAAAGGTTTGTCTCGTTGTTTACCATTATGAAGGTGAAGCTGGTCATGGGTGGTCAATGGTGAAAAATATCAGAGATATTTACCATTTTGAAGGTGAAGCTGATCAGTGGTGTTCAGAACATCCAAAGGTTAGTCTCATTGTTTACCATTTTGAAGGTGAAGCTGCTCAGTGGTGGTCAATGGTGAAAAATATTCTTGATAGTGAGGAGATTAGTGCTCTGGATTGGGATTAATTCAAGGGTATGTTCCATGAGATATATTTTCCTAAGGTGGTTCGACATAGGATGGAAAAACAATTCTTGGAAATGAGGCTGGTGGACGACTAAGTGGCTTCTTACAAAAGAAAGTTCACTCGACTAGAAAGGTATGATCCAAATTTCATCTGAGGTCTTGATAGTAAGATAAATTGATTTTACTTAGGAATTAATCCATGATATCCAATAGCATTAGCCTCTCATGAGCTTAAAAGTTATGAAAAACTTGTTCGGTGTGTGGAGAAGGTGGATATGTAATTTTTCGATGATCAGTTGCTCTTTGAAAAAAATAGAATAAGAGCCCCAATTGGTAGGAAAATGGAAAGAATTCATCAAATAATCCTAGAGGTAAGAAAAATAAATATCCATCTTGTGAGAAGTGTGGCAAAAAGCATCATGGAGAATATTTATCAATGTCTGGAAAGTGATTCTGATGTGGTAAGTCTAGTCATATTGCTCGTAACTGTAATGAAGATGATAAAGAAGGCAATGAAAATCCAACGGTAAGATATTTTAAGTGCAATGAAATGGTTCATTATGCAAATAAGTGTCCAATGAGGAACTCAACTGAGGGAAAACAGCCAGACTACAAGCAAAAAGGGAAGGTGGAATCCTTGGAAACTACTTCAGCAGATGTTGGGAAATCAAATGAAGTAGTATTAGGTACACTGTTTATTTGTTCATATTATGTCAATCTTTTGTTTGAATCAGGGACTACACGTTCTTTCATTTTTGAGAATTTTTCTAGTAAATTGGGAATTCTATATCGAGAAATAAATACTCAACTTCTTTTAAAAATACCTGGAGGAAATTTTCAATCAAAAATAAAATTTAAGAACCTTCATGTCCTTGTGTGCAGAAAGAATCTACCTGCAAACTTTATTGTTTTTCCTCTACTATAGTTTGATGTTATTTTGGGCATGGATTGGATTTCTATTTATCATGCTATGATTGACTATAGATCTAAAAAGTTTTGTTTTCATAATGATTTTTAGTTTGTGTACAAGAATAAACGCTTACTATTGATAACATATCCGGAAGCTTAAAAACTAGAAAAAGATGGAAATGAATGTTACCCTACAGATATTGTTGAAAACAAAGGAACTGTTCAAATTAATGATGTTCCAGTGGTAAATGAGTATCTTGATATTTTTCCGGATGAGTTTCATGGTATTATACCTAATTGGGAAGTTGAATTTACTGTTGAATTAGTTCTTGATTCTAAGCCAATTTAAAAAACCCCTTCTCGAATGGCTCAAAGTGAACTTTTATAGTTAAAAAAGCATTATAGAAGTTATTAAATAATGTTTTCATTCATCCTAGCACATCACCATGGGGTGCTCCAGTATTTTTTTTGTTAAAAACAAATAGGGTTCAATGAGACATTACATTAATTAAAGATAATATAAAAACCATCACTATTAAGAAAAAGTATCCTTTGCCTCATATCGATGATTTGTTTGATCAGCTCCATGGAGCTTAATATTGTTCGAAGATTGACTTGAGGTCGGGGTACCATTAGTTGAAATAAAAGGAAATATAATTTCTGAATACTTTGTTTCGTACTAGATATGGCCATTATGAATTTGTAGTTATGCCTTTTGCGTTAACCAATGCACTTATTTTATTCATTGATCTTATGAATAAAATTTTATGTGAGTTCTTGGATAAGTTTTTGGATGTGTTCATTAATGATATTTTGTTTTATTATAAAATAAAATAGGAACATGAATGTCATTTAAGGGTTGTCTTGAAAACCTTAAAAGAAATTAAAATGTATGGAAAATTCAAAAAGTGTGAGTTTTGGTTACAAAAAATTTCATTCCTTGGTCACATTGTTTCAAAAAATGGCATAATTGTTGATCCTTCTAAAACAAAAGTTATTGAAGAATAGCCAAGACCCACAAATATAACCGAGATCTATAGTTTTCTTGGTTATGTAGGTTATTACTGGAGGATTGGTTGAGAATTTTGTACAGTTATTTAGTCCAATGACTAAGTTAACTCGAAAAGGTGTTAAGTTCATCTCGACAAAATAATGTGATGATAGTTTCCATGAATAGAAAAGAAGATTTGGGAATTCTCTAGTTTTTTCACAAGCATCCAAAAATGGTGAGTTGGTTATCTAAAGTGATGCTTCCTTGAATGGACTTGGTTTTGTCCTTATGAAGAATGATCAGGTAATTGTTTATGCTTCGTGTCAGTTGAAACCTCAAGAGTTAAATTACCCTACAGAGGAATTGGAATTAGCTACTATTGTTTTTTATTTAAAAATTTGGAGGTATCATCTGTAGAGAGTAAAATATGAAATATATACTGAACACAAATTTTTAAATTATATATTCACTTAGAAAAAGTGAACATGAGATAGAGGAGATGGCTCTAATTTATCAAGGATTGTGATTCCATGATTCATTACCATCCGGGGAAAGCAAATAAAGTTGCTGATGTTTTGAGTTGAAAAATTAATTCTTCATTAACCATTCTACATTTGGAACGATATCCTTTGGTTTTTTTATTTAATTAAATTTGGCATATAATTTTTTGGTGAAGGAAATTATTATGTTTTGTTTTAGGTGTTAGTGAGATCATATCTATCAGACAGATTTAAGCAAGCATAGAAGGAAGACAGTGAGTTGTAGAAAATGGTAGAGTTGGTTTAGAAGGGTATGTTTCCTGATTTTAATGTTGATAATGATTGTGTTTGGATATTTTGAAAGTGACTATATGTGCCTTGTGATTCATAGTTAAAGAATGAGTTGGTATCTAAATCTCATAGTTCCCTATTTTCAGTTCATCCTAATAGTACTAAGATGTACTGAGATTTTCAGGAGTATTACTGGTCGGATGGAATGAAAAGAGATGTTGCAGATTTTATTGAGAAGTGTTGGACTTGTCATCAGGTTAAAGGATAGTGGAAGTTACTTAAAAGGATGCTTTAGAATTTACGGGTTCCAGAGTCGAAATGAGAAAATATATTATTGGACTTTGTTGTGGGATTACAAAAGACATCTCGAGGTAACAATACAATTTGGGTTATGGTTGATTGATTGACTAAATTTTCTCATTTCCTTCCAATTCAAGAATCATTGTCTCTAGATAAACGTTCTTGGTTGTATGTTAAAGAGATAGTCATGTTACATGGTTTTCCCATCTCCATTGTATCTGATCGTGATCTCGGGTTTACTTTTATCTTTTGGAAAGGCCTTCAGAAGTCATTGGGTATTGAATTAAATTTTAGTACAGCTTTTCTTCCTCAATCAGATGGGCAGTCAGAACAAACAATTCAGACCTTGGAATATATGCTACGTGCTTGATTGAGGGATTACAAGGGAATTAGGGACCAAAATCTTTATTGGGTTGAATTTTCTGATAATAACGGTTTTCATTCTATTATATAAATGGCTCCATTTGAAGAATTATTTAGAAAGAGTTGTCAAACTCCAGCATTTTGGGATGAAGTAGGTGAAAGGAAGCTGATGGGACCAAAATTGGTAGAAGAGATTGTAGAAAAGGTTCAGTTGATTCAGAAGAACATGAGAATAGCTTAATGTTGGATGAAAAGTTATGCAGTTAACCAGAGGAAGTATCTTTCTTTTGAGGTAGGTGATCATGTCTTTCTCAATGTTTCTCCATGGAAGAGTGTGATGCATTTTGGTAATAAGGGAATGTTAAGTCTGATGTTCATTGGACCCTATGAAATCCTAGTAAATGTTGGATCATCTGCATACAGAGGGGAATTACCTCCATGTTTGTCCCAGGTACACAATGTTTTTCAGGTGTCAATGTTGAGAATGTATATGCCAGATCCATATCATGTTTTGATCCTAGAGGTATTTCAGTTGGAAGAGAATCTCTCTTATGAGGAACAACCAGTCCAGATTCTTGACTATATAAAGCAAGTGTTATGGAATAAGGTAATTCACCGGGTAAAGGTTTTGTGGAAAAACCATATGGTCGAAGAGGCAATGTGGGAATCTGAAAATGCTATGAGGGATAAATACCCTCATTTATTTGATAAGTGAATAAAATTTCTAGGATTCAATTTACAAAAGGGGGGAAGGATGTAACATTCTAGGAAACAAAATATGAAATTTTCATATTTATTAATATTTTTGAATTAAATATTAATTTTACATTAAAGGGGTTTCTATGTTTGATAGTGTAACCGATAGGAAACAACAGGTTTCTTTGAAAAATTATATTGCATAGTGAAAATATAATATTATTATTTTAAATTGTAGTTAATGTCTAGCCATTGTATTGGTGGGAATGAACAGAACTAACTATAATATGATTATACATGTTTGTTAAATTTTTTTACACTTATCCAATAAAAGTTAGTGGATTAAAATGTGAATGAATCTAATTTACTTTAAAAGGTTGATTTACGGCCTTTTAATGGAGAACCCTCTATAAATCTAGTTTTTTTCACTTCTATATATTCTATTTGATCAAATATAAATATTCTTTTGAATCATGATATCAAAATTCACTTTGGTTAAAAGTTTTTTATTTTTCTAATAAAATTAAATTTGAGATGAGTAGTGAAAAATACTGTATTTTAATTCAAAACTCCTTGTAACATAATTAATATATATAGTTAGATTATCTTTTTATTTGGTTTTAAAGTATAATTAGATTATATTTTTACCATTTAAACAAATTTTGGTCATTTTAATTAATTTCACTTTGAAATTGTACATAAACAAATGTCAATCTTTTGATGGTTAATATTTCTAAAAAACAGGCTTTTCGTTTTGAAAGAGGAAATTAATTTTAAATTAATTTCTACCACTTCTGTGTTTTGAATTTGGAATGATGGATATTATATTTGGAATCATGAGGTCAAAATTTTATAAATAGGTAACTTTAATTTTAGACATTATGAATATTTACTTCAGTAAAAATTTTATTTACCATGGTTAAAGGGTAAATCTAGTAAATAAGGGTAAAAAAATATTTTAATGATAATATAAAATTACCCTAACATGTGTCTTAATTCTATGGGTTGATACATATCAGACCATGGCAATATTTGGATTGATTTTGGGACCCCATGAAGCAACGTGGGAGTGATAATGACCCTTTATTCTAATTAACTTAAAGTAAAGATAAAAATGACAGAAAAAAAATCTTTTAGTAAATTAATTTTTACAAGGGGTATATAGAAGTTATATTTTTTACTATAAATATTAATTATAAAGATAGAACTATTTCCTACAACATGGTTTTTATTTTATAATATTTAGACATCAAATAAATAAAATTATTAATGAGACAATAATGATGCAGTGCTTCCGTAATTAATAAATGATTTAAATAAATAAGATTAAAATGATTAAAATATTGTCCAAAACCTATCCAATTCTTTTTTTATGATTTTATTTCGACCATGAGTAATCCTATCTTCAACTGTAATAAGTTTTGGAACTTATAAACCGAAAATAATTATATATTAAAATAAATTTTTCAAAGCTTCCTAAAGAGCCCCCTATAAAAAGCCCTCAGCTCTAACCCATTCTTCACACCTATCAAGAAATTTGGCTCATCCAACCCCAGATCAAATAATATCTCAAGATCCCTCTATTCCTCTTATAATAATTTCATTATGCATAAGGCACTTCAAGTGAACCTTTTGGTTCAAACCAAAGATAGATACCCAATTTAAAAGTAACGTCTTCTCTTAAGTTCTTTTGTTTTATTTTATTTCTCCAACCCCCTAAACACTTTTTATTACTTAATTTTATAACAAAACTATTATCCTCAATATACTAGGTTGTTTTTATGAGAATTATTTGAACTAAACTTACACACACCTCCATCTAATGGGTAAAAAACATATTGTTTATATGGATGGAAAACTAATGCCTCACGAAACGATGATTTTTCAATTATCTCCCACCACCTCTCATTGTGGCCATTACGATCTAACTATATTTATCTGTGATATATATTTTGTTAATGTTTTTTTATGCATCTATATTTTCTATTTATATCATACCTTTATGGTTTCCATTATGGGAAAACACGATATTTTCATTTGAGGAAGTGTGGAATATTGCCCCCTCAAAGTGATATGACTTGTTATAGCCATATGTGGGATGTATAAAGGATTAAGTTAATGATATTATATATGATATTATAATATAATTATAATACAACTGTGTATCATTATGTTTTAATTCCATTAAAATAAGAAATATAAATGAAGTAACGTTCATGTGTATGTACGGGTTACAGTCTCCATGAACGGTGCATTTCATTTCATATCTCTAAATGTTATGTACTATTATAAATACATACATATATTGGATATATATGATTTATATGATATCTACATAATGAATATGATTCTGGTGATAATGGATATTTGACCACATGAACAACTTGTAATTATAAGAAGTTCATTTTTGACTCAAGTACCAAATATCCACTAAATGACCGTTATTAACTTAAATGATTACATAATGTGATGAAATGAAAATTAGTGATTTAAAAGTAATAATAAACATGAAAAAAGGTTTTTAAGCAATTATAAATTAAATTTAGGTTATTATTTAAGAGATTAAAGAAATAACGAGTCAAATTGGACATGAGGTAAGGAACTTCATCACAATCTCCTTTCATTGAGGCATATTTTTTTTAATAAATGTATTTCCTTTATACGTTGTATAAACACCTTTGAATTGTTTTCATTCAATAGGAATATTTTTCTATGAAGCATTTTACTAATTGAAAAAAAATGTTTCTTTTAATGTAAGTCGTGAAAACGAACTTTCAGCCGTTGCAAGTATTATTTGATCTTTTGGTTCCATAACATGCTGTATTATTTTTAAAAAGGAAAATAAATACCATATACAGTTTTATGTATTTTGGTATTTAAAATGGTTTTGATAATGGATTATTTATGTCAATATATTTATGTGATATATTATGATTGAAATGTGGAAATGTTTTCTTTACTTCATATTTGTTATATGTGTTATGATTTTATAATGGTACCTAGTCATTTGACTGGAGGTTATGTGATAAAACAAATGACGGGTGGTTCCGTGATAAACCAGGAATGGTGGTTACGTTATAACTTCTAATGCATTGGGTTTGAAGTTGGCTATATGGCTATTCCATTTAGTGATATGTGTGGAATTCGGCCATATGATAATTCCATTTTTGTATGTTTATGTCCCAGGTTACCTTTATATGTTATTTGTTATTCATATGGATTTTATTGTAATCTTTTGGTTACAAAGGGGTATCAATGATATTTTATTCAATGAAGAGTATTTACTACTTCATAATGTTGAAAATTATAACTTATGATAATGTATTCATGGTTTACTTGTTGTTTTAAAAAAACCTTATAGTTTTCCTTAATTTTGTATCCCTTACTGAGATTTTTATGCTCATGCCATGTTTTTCAAAAAAATTTCAAATTTTTTTCACCAGACTTAAAGTGGAATAGGGTCAAGGATGGGATGAAGGAAAAGTCATGATGTCAAAAACATAGAACTAGACATGAATTTTTTTTCCGGAATTTTTATATTTTGAAAAATATTGGAACTGAGTTTAAGTGTCTACTTTGTAAATTTTGGTGTTTAATGTAATAGTTAAGTCCTAATTCTATAAAACTCTGAACCTGAAAAGATCTTCAATGTTAATTATTCATTTATTTCAAGATTAAGTAAATTTTTTGGCCAGTTCCTTATATAAAATATTTTCTAATCCTATTGGTTGATAAATATCCAACCATTGGAATATTTAGGTCGATTTTGAGACCCCATGGATCCACATGGGAGTGATAATGACACTTTTTTTAATTAACTTAAAGCAAAGACAAAAAATAACATAAAAAAATATCTTTTATTAAATTAATTTTTACATAGGTTTATATAAGTTATCATTTTGACTATAAATATTCTTTGATAATCTAAAAATATTTCATGTACCATGGTAATTTTTTATAATTTTTAGACATAAAATAATTTAAATTATTTATGACACAATAATGATGCAGTGTTTACCTCATTAATAAAAAAATTTAAATAAATAAGATTATAAAGATTAAAATAATCTCTAAAACCTGTCCAATTCTTATAAAATGATTTTATTTCGACCATGAGTTATCTTATATTTTACGTTAATAAGTTTCGGACCTTTAGAAACCAAAAATCATTATATAATAAAATATTAGTTTCACACTTTTCTAAAAAGCCCCTCTATACTCTTACGAAAATCCCTCACTTTAACCCATTCCTCACACCTCTAAAGCCCCATGGATCATCCATCCTCTGCCCAAATATGCTCTCAAGATCCCTCTCTTCCTCCTATAATCCTTACCTTAGGCAGAAGTCACTTCAAGTAAACCTTTTTTTTCAAACCAAATGGAGATACCCAATTTAAAGGCAATGTATTCTCTTAAGTCCTTTTGTTTTATTTTACATCTCTAACCCCCAAAACTCTATTTATTCTGTTATTTAATATCAACACCAGTATCAGAAATATACTAGGTTGTTGGTATGAGAAGCATTATAACTACACTTACACACACCTCCTTCTAATGGGTAAAGAACATAATGTTTTTGTGGATGGAAAACTAACACCTCACAAAGTGATGATTGTTCAATTATCTTGTACTTCCTCTTTTAGTGGCCATTATGATGGAAATGTATTTATATATGATATATACTATGTTTATGATTTCTTTATACTTCTTTATTTTTAATATATAATATACCATTATAGTTTCCATTATGAGTAAACGTGATAATTTCATTTGTGGAATTGCGGACTCCCGCCCCCTCAAAGTGATATGACATGTTCATACCATATGTTGGATATATAAAAGACAGATTTATTGAAATTATATATGATATTATACTATAATTATAATATACCTATGTATCATTATGTTTTATTTCTATTAAATATGAAATAGAAATCAAAGTAGCGTTCATGCGTATTTACGGATTATAAGAAGTTCATTTTTATTCAGGTACCAAATATCGACAAGATGAACGTTATTAACATAAATGATTACATAATGTTTATAACATAGTAATAAGTGATATAAAAGGAATAAAAAATTGAAAAGGTTCTTAAGAAAGTATAAATTAACTTATGTTTATTATTGAGGAAGAATAACGAACAAATGAGACATGTCAGACACGAGGTAAGGTGTTTCTTATCTCACTTTTAATTCCATGAGATTTCCATTGTTAGCCACTTATTTATTGCATGTGGTGTATTGTGTACTGAAATTTTATATATATTATCATGATTCTCTTTATATTCATGGTATTTCATGATTTATTTTGTGGTTATTAACTTTTTTCATACATCTCGATTGATTAAAACGTGGTAATGGGTTTTCATCTCACTTTTTATTTTAGTGAGATCCGTTCTTTGTTTTCCACTATTTACTTTTGTGTGGTATATGTTGTCATGACCCGTACCCCAGGGCCCATGTTGTGACTACCCCAAACCCGCCTTCCATAGGCCAGGGGCTGGCAACTAGCACCGAAAGGCGTATTCCCTAAAACTAGGAAGGCATTGCCTTTATATCATGTAAACACATTCAACCCAGCACACAACAAGATACGAACACAAGTATAATGTATAAAAAAAGAGTGCTGAAAGTAAAAGGGGCCAAAATACAATCCCAATTGTAAATATACAAGTAAAACTGAATTACAACTGAAGAAAGCGAAAAGAAGCTACTGGGTCATTCTCTAATGTTCATACCTGAAGGGTAGGTATAGATCCCCTCCTCACCACTCCATGTCCACCTATCTCCTCTGCATACCAACACGTCGTATGGTCCACCTCTGGGAATTGTCTAGTCCTGGTATTCTCAGCATCAGTCAACGTTGTCCGTCATCTACATCCAACACAGTAAGTTTTGGGCACAGCTCATGCAGGGGAGAGTATAACTATACTCAGTAGGGTCCTCGAGACCATCAAGGACTCACAAAATCCACTAAGGATAAACCAAAAACAATGAAAACAACAGATAACACTATATTGGTATATGCCCATACAAATACCTAAGTTATCCTGTAATCTATCTCAATCATGAAGGAACATAGAGGTTCTGACTTAGCTCACACCAGTTATAACTTTGTTACAATAGTAGAGATGATTGGTTATAACTACTGAATCAGCTTACTCTGTTAAGAGGCTCTGATACTGACCTGCACTGGATCATTGGGATCTGACCCGCACATGATCACTAGAAGATGACCCGCACAAGATCGCTAGGAGCTGACCCCCCACAGGATCTCTAGAAGCTGACCCACATATGATTACTAGGATATGATCCACACAGGATCGCTAGGAGCTAACCCAAACGGGATCGCTAGGAGATGAACCACACGGGATCGCTAGGAGCTGACCCACAAAGGATCGCTAGGACCTGACCAAGACAGGATCACTAGGATCGAACCCACACATGATCTCTAGGAGATGAACCACACAGGATCTCTAGGATCTGACCCACACAGGATCACTAGGACCGGACCCCCACAAAATCGCTACGAGCACTCTTCTCGTCACAGCCATCTACTAGGTTCTCGCACTAGGCTTTCTCGTCTCCAATAGAGTGTGTTCCCCAAGCCAGTAGTCGATTCTCCAACTTCCATGAAGTCCCAAGAATATGTATCTTAAAGGACTTCCATGTCATAGGGGTCTCAACGCAACAGATGGTGCGTCAATAGGACGACCGAACTATGAGTTATTAGCCTTTTAGTCTCAGGGGGCCGGTTGGATTCGTTCTCGATCCAACCTGACCATGCCCCAACCTTACCCAAAACTCTAGTGGGAAATGCTCAAAGGGACTTTTTCACTCCATGATTTTTAGCGTTGTTGACAATTCATCAAATGAACATCTGGTGCCAAAGTTATGGCCCAAGTAAAGTATAGGTTTGTGTCAGGTCCGGGTCTGATCCAACCCGATTGAACCAATCTGACCCGACCTGGCCTGGGTCGACCCGGTTTGGTTAGACCTAGCCTGATCCTCTACGTCATGCCCGGTCTGTGATATGGTCTGGCCTTCTGGGTGGCCCGGCAGGCCATGATGGGGATGTGGATGTCGCGTGTGCCATAGGGGGACAGAGATCGCGGTGCTGTCGCGAGGGCGCGGGGCGGCTCGGCCAGAAGGGTAGATTCCATGAGGCGGTTTGGCTGGGGGGTTCCTCATGAGCAATGGGAGTCTTTCCCTAGCCCGAGTCGGCTCGACCCGGAGGGCGGTGGCCATGGGGCAGCTCGGCGAGGCCGCGGGCAGCGCGGCGGGTCCGCAGACGGCGGAGCCATGGGATGGCGGCCTGGTCACGGGGCGGCTCGGCCGGAGAAGGCTAGCCGAGTGGGTGCCACGAGGCCGCAGGGTTCCTCGACCATGGAGTGAAATCCTCGCCTCGGGGAGATTCGGATGCGGAGAGGAGGCCGCGGTGCAGTTTGGCCACTGAGCGAAGGCCCTGGGGTGGTTCGGCCAGGGACAACATGGATGTCGCGAGCGGCGGTGCCACAGGGAGTGGAGGCTGAGAGGCGGCACCATTGCGATGTCGCCTGTGTCACGGCCGACGGAGGTGTCTACCACCATTCTTGTGCCTCATCAGTTCAAAAAACCCGCTCTAGTTGTTGTTTTCCTCCATCGTAAAGAACGCCACATATCATCACAATAATTGCAGAGAGGACGAGCCGTGTCAGTTTGACCCGTACACTATGCATTATAGTTGTTGCAAGAATCTCAACATTATCATGAATCAAGAACTAGTATGGATGATATATAAAAACATCAATCCCCAAAACCCTTGTAAAACTCTATTCCCAATCCCACAAAAAAATTATAAGGGGAGTATATGGGAAGTGGTAATTATATTCAAAAAAAAACTACCTCATTCACCTGTTGACATCGACCAGTTCATGAGGAAGAAGATTAATCATTTAGATAAGACAGATGTTGGTTTTGTCGGCGTTTTCCTCGATTTTACGGTTCATGTTTCATCCTCTTGCTTGATTCTGAAGAAAATTCTTCGATGGAATTCCTCGTTCAGAGAAGAAGTTCTTCGTTGGTGTTCTTTGATTGGAGAAGAATTTCTTCGTTGACGAAAGTCATCCCCAAGAGCTCTCTCCTTTTCCAAACCAAAATAAAAGTGCTGCCAATATAATTTAAATTAATAATAAATTATGTTGGAACACACACACAATTTGGAAAAATTAATGTAGAGGAAGTTCAATAGGCTCATCTTCATTAAAGAGGGAGTTGAGAGGTTTCTTTCCCATTAAGTGGGGTCGGGTGGTCCCCGCCTCTAGGAATTCAAATTGGGGGTTTATACTTGGGTGTTCCCCACCCCCATAACCTCTCATGGGAGGTTAGCCTTAGTGGTCCCCACCTCCATAACCTCTCATTGGAGGTTTTTAGTTCAGGTGGTCCCCACCTATGAAATATCCCCAAGGAGTTTCAAATAAAAAAATAAATGTTACACAATTTTTATTATTATTTTATTCTTTCACGAATATGTGAAAGGTTAACTTCCACCCTTAACCTACTATGGTTGAGGTGAAGGTCTCCTTAAGCGAATATCAGTTCTGCGTGATCAATGGTGCCCTCAGATTTCAATTTAGAGAACCGGTTCAAAAGTTAAAAAATCCCACTCGCACGTTTACTGAATGTACCTGAAATACTGTTCATAAATTCATTTTGGGAACTCTAGGTCTTGGAATCACATGCCGTCAATTTGCATATACTTTTAAAATTCCCATTTATTTAAAAAAAATTAAATGGAAATTTTGGGTCTTTACATTCACCCCACCTCAGGACTTTACATCCCCATAAGACAAATCACAAATCTAGGAAAACAAGTGTTGGTACTGTGCACGTATCTGAGCTTCCTGCTCCCATGTGCTCTCCTGGAGGTTCCCATGCTACCAGAAAACACGCACCCTAGGTATCGAACATCCATGAAGGACCCACTCCTGTCGATCCTCAATCTCTGTTGCAACGTCCGTAAAAGTAGCCCCATCGTCGACGTCCAAATCACCATGGTCGATGATGTGGGAATGGGCGTGCACGTATCTCCTCAGCTAGGATACATGTAAGACATCATTCACTTGGTGCAACTGAGGTGGAAGAGCTAAGCGGTAAGACATCTCGCCAACTCTGTTGAGGACCTGAAGAGATCTGATGAATCTCATAGAGAACTTGTTGCCTCGAACAAATCTCCGAAAACCTTGTCGTGGTGATTCCCATATAAAGACGTGGTCACCATACATAAACTCTAGAGGTCTCTGTATCCTTTCGTCATAAGGCTTATGCCAGATTTGTGTAGTCTTTATCTGCTCCTAGATGATTTGCACCTTCTCTGCGGTAACCGTACCATATCTAGTCCCACGAGTGCTGACTCCCCTCAGTCGGTCCACCACAAAGGTGATCTGCAAGGTCACCCGTATAATGCCTCCTAAGGTGGCATCCCAATGGTAGAGTGATAGATTTTGTTGAATGAAAACTCCACCAAAGTCAAGTGATCCTACCTGTTACGACCGAAGTCGAGGACACAAGCACGCAACATGTCCTTGAGAGTCTGAATGGTCCGCTTAGTCTAGCCATCCGTCTGAGGATGGAAAGCGGTTCTCAAATGAAGTTGCATCCTGAAAGCCTCTTGCAACCCCGTCCATAGCTGGGAAGTAAAATGCGCATCATGATCAAACACAAATAGGCATCCCAAGCTCTCTACGGATCTCTTATCTCTGATCGGTAGAAAGTGGGCCGACTTGGAGAGTCATTCGACGATCACCCAAATCAAGTCGTGACCCCTTGATGTATGTGGATGACCTATCATAAAGTCCATGGAAATCCCTTCCCACTTCCACTCTGTACATCTAAAGGCTGAACCAAGCTTGCTGGTACCTGATGCTATGCCTTCACGTGTGGACAAGTGAGACAACAGGAGACAAACTCTGTAATTGCTTTATTGATTCTTGGCCACTAGTGATGTCATTGAAGATCCTAGTACATCTTCACCACTCTTGGATGTACCACGAGAGGGGATGTGTGAAACTCCCTAAACACTTCCTCCTGAAGTGACAATGGTACCATGGTACGTATTCTGTAGAAGATGAGGTGCTCCCCACCTTCAAAAAATCTATTAGGTGTCTGTTCTGTGGATATCTGAGCACATCACGTCTCACAGTCAGCGTCCCCACGCTGCGCCTCCCTTACTCACTGAAGAAGTTGGGGAGTGACTATAAGAGACTGAAAAAAAGATACTTTATCCCGATCCACCAAGGATATCTGCAAAGCGGCCAGCTGCTTTGTCGCCTCACCTAGAAGCTGTATACCAGATCTCAAGGTGAGTGCATCTCCTACAACGTTACCCTTCCCAAGAATATAGACTATCTCGAAGTCATAGTCTTGGAAGAAATCAAGTCAACACCGATGCCTCAGGTTCAGGTCCTTCTGAGAGATGAAATACCTGATACTCTTGTGATCAGAGTACACTGTAAAACGATCTTCCATCATGTAATATATACATATCTTTAAGGAAAAAACTAATAATGCTAACATCAGGTCATGGGTATTATAGTTCATCTCATTCTGTCTCAGTTGTCGAGAACCATATGCGATCACCGCTCACTCCAGCATCAGGACACAACTGAGCCCGGTCCCTGATACATCGTAGTAAACTACGTACCCTACAACCTCCTCTGGAAGTCTCCAGATTATGGAACTAGTCAGCCTCTACCTCTACTCCTGAAAACACTATTGGTATCTCTATGACCACACGAAGGGTTTCCCCTTCTTCGTTGACACTGAAAGTGATGCTGCAACTCTGGAGAAATCCGGCCCAAACCTTTGGTAGTTTCCATCCAAACCCAGGAAACATCGTACCTTCATCACACTCTTGGATGGATCCCAAGAATGTAACACCTCAATCATCACTGGATCCACTTCAACTATAGCCTCTGATATGATAGGTCTTAGAAAGTGAACCTCTTGGATCCTGAACTAGAACTCTGAGAGCTTACCATAAAGTTGGAGCTCTCAAAGTGTGTCCAGAACTATCTGCAAATGATGGGCATGCTCCTCACCAATAGCCGAATATATTAGAATGTCATTGAAGAATACTACTACAACGCGATCGTGGTATGGCTAAAATATCATGTTCATGAGTCCCATGAACACTGCTATAGCATTGGTCACATAGAATGGAATAACCAAGAACTCATAGTGGTCGTACCGAAATCTGAAAGTCATCTTCTTCACATCTTTGTATCTCACTCTGAGCTGGTGATAGTCTGATCTGATGTCTATCTACGAGAACCATCATGCTCCCTTCAGCTAATCAAATAGGTCATCAATCCTCAAGAGTGGGTACTTGTTCTTCACAGTCACATAGTTCAGGCATCAATAATCAACATAAAGCCTCAAGCTCCCATCCTCCATCTTGGAAAACAAAATATGGGCTGCCCTGGGGGGAACACTGAGCTAGATGAATCCCTTCCCCTACAAGTCCTTAGTTGTACCAGTATCTCGCGATGCTCTGCGGGGGTCATCTGATATGTTTGTGTAGATATCGGTGTCATCCCAGGGTACAAGTCAATGTAAAATTCCACATCGCTGCGAGGAGGTTGACCCGGAACATCATCAGGGAAAACATCTATACACCGGTACCCCCACTATAGGATAACAAGTACTCTCCACATCAACCTCTTCAAGGGGAAGGCTAGTCAATTGATTTGTAATCGGGTGCACCCTCCTCCGGGTAAGTTCATCTTGCACTGCAAAGGCTCCTTTCTCAACGGTGAAGGTAAACATGTTCCCATCCATGCACACACACCGCACTTTATGCCTAATACAATCAATCTGAGCATGGACTGTAGATAAATAGTCTGTACCCAAGATGGAATCATAAGGCCCCGACATCGCTACTAGGAGATCCCAGCTGAAGCTCCCTCCTCCTTGAGTAAGCTCGCAATGTCGGTGCTAGTGCGTAATCATTGAATCTTCTCTTTTAGGAGTCTCTAGCCGTAAATATAAATCCAACAGCTCCATTGGAATCTTTGAGCTCTAAACGAGGGCTGTGGAAATAAAGGCATTACTGGAAACTTTGTCTATAAGTATTACAGCTAAGGTGGAGTAGCCACAAATCGTACCTCGTATCATCTTCAGAGTGCCATGATCATAATCCTCAGCTGCCTGGAGCTGAGCTCCCCCCTGTCCACCTTCTCCCTACGGTAGGGGTGGAACTCTTAGTGGTGTTGATGGTAACATATCGAATCGTCTCCCACTACCAGCTGCACAACCAACTCCTACGCCACGTCTGCCTATTCCCTATGGACCTCCTCGGTCGAATCTATATCTCTGTCTGGGGAGTCCTTCAACCATCTATTAATCATCTGTATAGCGATTCAGACATTCATGAGCCATGTGACCCTCCCGCTGCATGCGTAACACTACCCGCTCCTAGCATGACCATCTCTGGCTTGGGTGCCTCGTATAACCGACCCTAAATCCTATAGTCATCCACCTATTGGTCTAGTCCTCTTGGACCTCTACGACATTTTTCTTCTCCCAGCTGTAGAAGACTCCACTACATGACCACTAGTGGTGGGTCTCTCTTTTGGTGGCTGCTGAGCAAAAAAACTCTCCACTAAGAGGGCTCTCTCAAACAACCCCTCCTATGTCGGGATGCTGAATGAGATCATTGAAGCCCTGATCTCCCCCCTAAGCCTCTTCTCGAAGGTCTGGTCCCTGAAGAATGGGTCTCACACCATATTTGTGGATTAATGTGAGAGTTCAGTAAACCTTTCTGAGTACTGAGCCACTGTCATGCTGCCATGTGGTAGATAAAGCTTTTCCTGAATGCGCATTTCACAAAGAGTCGCTGGAACAAACTCTGCCCAAGACAGACTCTCAAAGTCTTCCCAGAGAAGTTCCACCTCATCGTGAACCTGGAGCATCAAGCTCCACCATATACCTGATGCTCCTTGTAAAAGGCTGGCACCATGGATCACCATTAGATCGACTGGTGTCCCTAACAGTCGGAAGACTCTCACCATAGCCTCCAGCAAATCCTCAGCCGCATGTGGGTCCGTCTCTCCCATGAACCTGGGTGGCCTCTGGTGTTAGAACTTGTGAAACGCTCTCAGGTGGCATGCACCATATGCTACTAGAGGTTGAGGGATCGTTGGCACAATGGGGAAAGGAACCACTGGTTCCTCCACTGGTTCCTCTATAGGAAAAGGGCCCTACACTGAGGCCTCATCGCTCAGTGGGATATCAATGCGTACAACTCTAGGAATCCTAGATGGTTTTCTTTGTGGAGGCATCCTGAAAATAAACAGTAGTTCCATGGTAAATAAGTTATACCTGGTGATATAACTCAAGATATCACAATGAAAACTCTTGAAAACACATGCGTAATCACTGTTTTCATGCACTGAGTCGGAAATCATAAGTTAGGGTCCTGGTGTATGGATACGTCAGCCGCCACACCAACACTGGAATCCCTAAACTGATAACCATACTTGATACACTTTACACTTTTTTCATTAAAAAGAATGATCAGAGTCATATGTTCTATGGTAGAACCAACTCCTCTGATAAAAATTTGTCACGACCCATCCCCCGCGGGTCGTGTCATGACTACCCCAATAACACCTTCCATAGGCCAGGGGCTGGTGACTAGCACCGAAAGGAATATAATCTAAAACTGGGAATGCATTGCCTTTATATCCTCTAAACAAATTCAACCAAGCACACTGCATGGTACGAACACAAGTAAATCGTATAACCAAAACAGTGCTACAAGTAAAAGGGGCCAGAATACAAGCCCAACTGTAAAGATACAAGTACAGCTAAAATACAATAAATGTAAGAACCCAATAATTATTCTTGAGGTACAGGTCTCTTCTTTTCCACATTCCTTTGGTGTTTTTGAGAAAATAAGGAAAATTGGGAAAAATCCCAAATTTTGTGACTACACGCCATGTACTTTTCCACACGTCGTGTACATTGGCCGTGTGCGATGAGTACACAGGGCGTGTAGGCCTGTGGGTGATGAAGGGTGTAAAAACCGACTACACGCTATGCACTTTTTATTACACGTCGTGTAATCAGTCGGTAGGTGAGCAGAAAGGTGGGGGAGGCAGCCTCTAGTGAAGTGATTGTACACACCGTGTAATTAAGAATACACACCGTGTACTAATGTCGACAGATGAACAGTGCCGCAGTGGAAAGAATCTTCCAGAGGAACAGTTTAAAAAACAAAAAGTAAACTCCATGTACTTAGGAGTACACTCTGTGTATTTTTTTTTTTGTTTAAAATGGGCAGTAGGATCCTCTATTGACAGAGGAAGCTTAGGATGCTGGAGGAGAGTGGGAGAGTAGGTCGGACCTTGGAGGATCATTTGACCGCACACTGGGAACCCGATTCCTACATCGTTGATCTTTTTTGAACCGTACAGGTAAGCTATTTCTTCTCTTAGATCCTTTCTTACCAATTAATTCTTGAGGGAATGTTATTTGAGTTTGAATGAGTGAATGTTTATCTCAGATCTATGTCATTCTTGGATGATTCGAGAGGTGTCATTCACATATACCGATCAGAGACGATTGAGGTAGGTGTTCTAGTGTTTATTTCCAACTGTTGATTTGAATTTGTGTGCTATTATGCTGTGAACCCATGTTTGGGGTGTCTTATGGCCATTTCCTTTGCTGAATGTTATCTAGAATTTCATTGATAAAATTTTCATATGTTAAAACTACTGTTTGGGATCACTTATTGGATCCAGGACCACCCCGGGGGTATGTTCCTCTGTTTATCCATTTGGCCGGGATACCTCTGGGTATACCATAAATTTTAGCATGCTTTGAATTTCCTTGAGAGAAATTGTATATATTTTCTTTCTTATGCATTGGGATAGGCCCGGTTACTTGTATAGCCTCAGGGAAACCTTTCATTATCCTCTGGGCAATGTTCATTTAGCCTGTGAGAAACCTTTCTGTGGTCGTGGGTACACGTTTCTATGGCTGTAAGAGACACCTTGTATGCCTATGGGAAATATTCTATTTTCCTGTGGGAAATCACCTGCGGGTTTCGATTCAAATTGCCTAAGGGTAAGGATTGTATGTTTGAGGACAGTGTTATCATGAATATTCACCGTGGTGATTGTCATATGTTATACCTTCCAAGTTAAATCACATGCTAGTAATGGTTAAATGAATATAAAAAATGGCAATATAACTGGTAGATTTAGTATCTTTCAGTACTGCTTAGTATATTGCATTTACTAAAGTACATTTTTGATGCAGATTTTCACTAGTAGTTGGGAACGGGTCTTTGGTGGTTTCCTACTGGGATATATTTCTCACACCCTATTTGGGTCATGTCTTCGGCCCAAAAATATTACATTTATGTATTTTTCAATAGGGGAATGTGTTCCCATAAAGGTACATGAGTGTAGTAGAGGAGTAGGAGAGCATGTGACCGAACTTAGGTTTGCGATGCTGATGCGTTCTGTTTTATCTACTTTGTTTTATTTAGCGATACCTTGTACTTTGACTTGTATTGTATTGTATTGCAGTGTATCATGTTCTGTCTGTTTTCATAGAATTAGTGACATGATACATCTTTATATATATGACTGTTGGATCTATTCTACTTCGATTGTCCATTTCAGTTTTATATTATTTACCACTTCTGATATTGTATATTATTTATCTTTTCCACCACGCTACACTTTGAAAAAGGATAGAATAATTTCCCCACTATCAGACATGGACCCTCGCTACTAGTTCGCATCCTCTGGCATTTGGGGAAATGCGCTTGAGGTCATGTGACCAACCGGGTACAGGGCACCCATTGAGTGGCACCAGGATCCGGGACGTTACAAGGTGGTATCAAAGGAGTTCTTTTCTTTGACTTACTATTTAAGGCCTTAGTCAGGTATATGATGGAAATTTTAGTTGGTAATAAACTATTCCCGTGAGTAGCTAACCCGTGTATAGGGAAAAGCCAATCTACCTCAGTTATTTCAATTTTTCTGATTTTGAAAATTTGACTGTTGATTTGATTTTCACCGTTGGGTGATGCACTTGTGAGTGTGCTGTTATTATTTTTATACTAGGTTCTATTTTATTCACAACCTGATTAGATGAGGGTATTCCATCTCAGGCATCATTTAGGCACATTCTAGAAATCACATGTCATGCATTTTCTCCATGCCATGTAGGTGCATTAGAAATTTCATGTTGTTGTGATAGTAGATGTGCTAGAAAAGCATGTTGTTGTGATAACTGCTTTGATAAATACCTGTTATTTTATAGGGTATAGTTATGTCATATTTTGATATAATGAACGCAAAACATTGGTTTTTGGGGAGTATGGGCCCTCAGTGACCAGAATTTGCGGGATCATTAACACGTTTTCCTTGTTATAGCAGGTGTAAGATGCCAAGATTTGATTTTCGGGGGGGTATGGGCCCTCACAGATCAGAATTTGGCACTTAGGTATTTGTTCTATGTTTTTTTTGGGTTCTAGTGTAGTATCTAACACTTACTATCTGGAAAACCCATCATACATGTCGTTTAGTTCTGTGGACACATGCCATGTGTTCTTCTATTCAGGAATAAAGAAAAACTTTTTTTAAGGACACGTCGTGTACCCTCAGTATATGCCGTGTAGTCTCTTCCAGTGTCATAGGTCATGTGGGCGGGGACACGGGGTAGAGAATGGCTTGGGAAAACATGTCGTGTACCGGTTGTACATGCCATGTAGTATTGACCTGGTGTCCACCCGTGTAACTAACAACATGGACGGTGGAACCTTACAACATACACATCTGGTCGACCTTGAACACGATGTCTAGTCTGACGCAGGTACCCGGCCGTGTCACGAACAACACGGGTTGGTTTTATCTTTCCTATTACATGTCGTGTCTTCCTGGAACACACTATGTAGTGTTAGCCATTTAGCCGGTCGTGTAGCGAGAAACATGGGTCGGTCTTGGCTTCTTTAAACACACTGTGACTTTGTGGAACACACCGTGTAGTGTGACCTAAGTACAAATTTCGTGTCACAAACAATACGGGCCGATGAAAGCTTTTAGAGTACATGTTGTGTACCTATGGGACATGCCGTGTATGCTTGTTTTAGGAGTGTCGTGTGGCTCAGCCATGTAGATTTACTCAGGTAGGGAAGAAAGATTCAGGTACACACCGTGTAGTTAAAAGACACGCTGTGTGTTTAGGGTGTTACATGACCGGTTTTAGCTGGAGTACACGCCCCTATGAATAACTTATGAGAACATGTTGTGTAGTATTTATACACGTTTTGTAGTCAAGTTTTGTAAATCCTTAATGCTTTCTTTCACCTGTATCTGTATTGTTCTCCTCATTTACGGTCTTGCATAATCTTGATTTAATGTGTGTGTTTGACTTTGTAGAGTCATGCCACCGAGACGACCATTGGTTGTTCAATAGGAGAGCGGTGACGATTATACTCTTTAGATGGTGGACCATGGGCTACCAGTGGATCATCCAGCAGGGCCAGATGTGGTATCAGCCTTAATACCAGATACTGGCATGGATGTGCAATTCCTTGAAGGCTTCATGCGGTTCATGGAGACCTTACGGGGAGCACCGTAGGCTGCCACATCTATGGAAGTGCTGACTCATATATTCCAGCAGCAGCATCAACATACGTTTTCAGTGGATGGAAGACCACATGCTACGGAGCCTTGGATGGGTTCTATGCTGACTATTTTTGAGCATCTAGAGATTCCTTCAGGGTAGAGGTTCAAGATCACTACATATATGTGGTGTGATTTTTCCAAAAGGTGGCGGGATGTTACCACCCAGTCTGAGCATCACCGTGACATGGAATGAGAAAATTTTCAAGTAGCCTTCTATGACTTCTTATTCTTGGAGACACTAAGGGCAGATCAGGCCCGAGAGTTCATGAATCTGCAGCAGGGTGCCATGTCAGGGATGGATTATTCTACTCGCTTCACCGAGCATCTGCATTTTGCACCCATTCTGGTGGGTGAAGAGAGGTTGAGGGCTAGAAGATTTGAGGATGGTATTTGATATGACATCTGAGGTCTGGTAAATATTCTCAGGTTTCCTACACTGAATGCTATTATGAACTAGGGACTGATTACTGAGAGGAACCTGTGGGAAGCTAGTGGTGAAGGCCAGGGCGTTTCAGCACCAGTTTCTGGTACTATTTCTACAAGTAATAGGAAGAGGCAGATGGACTTCTCTCAAGGTGGAAGTACTAGCCAGAAGAATACATCAGGTGACTAGTTCATGTTCTACCAGTGTGGTAAATAGGCCCACATGAGACTGTAGTGTCCACATGACCCATTGGAGTACCATGGTTATGGCAGGATGTGTCATCTCCAGCATTTTTGTAGGGCATTTCCACCAGTGCCTAGTGAGAGGGGTTCTGTGCAGACTCTGTGTGTGGGAGCAGAACCAACAGCTTCTTACCAGTCGGGAAACTAGAATACGTCAGGGCGTGCAGGCTGAGATGATGGTTGTGGTCGTGGTAGCAAGAAACCAGGATCTCAGAGGTAGTAAGGCAAGATAGCTCAGGGTAGCCTGGCGGTGTCACAGGGTCGCGGTACTGGTCAGGCATATGCAGTGCAATAGACTTAACTTGAGCAGGATCCCGGACCTTCTACTTTCAGAGATACTATTCTAGTAGCTTCTGTTTTTTCTTCGGTACTTTTCGATACGGGTGCAACACATAGCTTTATATATGTGCCTGTTGTGGAGATCCTTTGGCTCTGTGTTTCTTCTTCTTCTAATGTTATGATGATAGACACTCCGTTGGGTATTAGAGCGATTGTTGAGCATCAGTGTTGGGAGTTCCCCTGGTGGTCGGAGGGTGTCACTTTCTATGGGACCTCTATGTCTTAAGGATGTCGAATGATGATGTCATTCTCAGGATGGACTGGTTGGTACCCTTTCATGCCTTTGTAGATTTCTATCATCGTAGGGTGAGTTTCATGTCACCGGATGGTATAGAGTTTCATTACAAGGGTGAATGCGATGTCCAGGCGAGTCGAGCTAGACCTGATCATCATTGGCATGGTGCAGTGACAGCCCAGATTGCGAGTTTGTATCTAAATGACTAGGGAACTTTTCAGAAAGATTCCCCTCCTGTAGTTGATTGCTTCAGGGGTGTCTTACCGGAATAATTTTTGTGTCTTCCTCTAGAGAGAGAGGTGGATTTATCTATTGATCTTATTCCAGGGGCAACACCGGTGTCCATTCCTCCTTATAAGATGGCTACACCAGAGTTTTAGGAGCTCAAGAGATAGTTGGAGGAGTTTCAAGCAAAGGGTTTCATCTGAGCCAGTACTTCTCCTTGGGGTTCGCATGTCCTGTTTGCTATGAAGGTAGACGGTACCCTTAAACATTGTGTTCATTATCGGAAGCTGAACCAGTTGACGTTAAAGAAACGATATCCCTTTCCAAGGATTGATGATCTTTTTTATCAACATCGTGCATCACGAGTGTTCTCAAAGATTGACTTGAGATCCAGATATCATCCATTACGCATTAGACCATATGACATACCGCTTATAGATTTCAGAGTAGATATGGTCTATACGAGTACTTGGTTATGTCGTTCGGGCTCACGAATGTGCCATCAGTTTTCATGGATCTAATGAATCATGTGTTCTGCCCTTATCTGGATTTTTTTGTGGTAGTCTTCATGGATGATATCTTGGTGTACTATCACACTCGACACGACCATGGTACCCATCTTGATATAATTCTGAGTACACTGAGAGAGCATCAGTTATATGTTAAGATCTTAAAGTGCCACTTTTGGATGGACCGTATACACTTCCTGGGTCATGTTATCTCAGAGGCAGGAGTTGCAGTAAACCCAGAGAAAGTGAGAGCAGTTGCTTCCTAGGAGAAACCTAAGAATGTGTTTGAGATACTATATTTCCTGGGGCTATCTGGTTACTAAAGGCATTTTATATAGGACTTCACCCGCTTAGCAGCGCCATTTAAGGGTTTGAATGAGAAGGGTGTGAAGTTCGTTTGGTTAGAAGCTTGCAAGACAGCCTTTCAGGGCTGAAGGGAAGGTCGACATCAACACCAGTCTTGATACAACCCGAAAAAGGGAAGAGCTATACGGTTTATAGTGATGCATTAGGTATTGGTCTGGGAGTAGTGTTGATGCATGGTGATCGAGTTGTTGCATACAGGTCTCGGCAATTGAGGCCACATGAGAAGAATTACCCAACGCATGATCTCGAGTTGGCTGCAGTTGTTCAGGTGTTGTGCTGTTGGAGAAATTATCTATTGGGAGAGCATTTTGTTGTTTTCACCGATCACAAAAGTCTCAAATACATATTTAAACAGCGTGACGTGAACCTAAGACAATTAAGTTGAGTCGAATACCATCAGTCCTTCGACTTTGAGCTTGACTATACACCTGGTAAGTGTAATGTAGTTGCTGATACATTGAGCAGGAAGACTCAGATACAGGTAGTTTATGAGGCTAGTAGTGAGTGGAAGCTTAGGCCATGTTCTCTGAGATTCATTTGGAGGGGCATGATACTCAGGGTCAAGCCTATATTTCTTCCTTAGCTGTGAGATCTACCCTCCATGATAGAGTGAGGATGAGATAGCTATTAGATACAGAAGGCCGAGTTCTACCGGAGTTGGTGGCAAGTGAGGACCCTCCCCCTGGATGGACGATAGGTGATGATGAGGTACTACATGTCCATGAATGAGTGTGTGTTCCATGGGACATATGAGAGAAGATGATGCGAGAGTTTCATGCATCATCTTGGGCAGTACGTCCTAGGGTTACCAAAAATGTACTGTGACTTGAGACGTTAGTATTGGTGGCCGTGTATGAAGAGGGAAGTAGCTGGTTTTGTTACTAGATGTTCCACCTATCAGTAGGTGAAGGCGGAGCATCAGAGGCTAGCTGGACTATTAAAGTAGTTACCCATTCCAGAGTAGAAATGGGATGATGCGCGATGGAATTCATGACTGGGTTTCCATGGCCACATCAAGCCAATGATATTGTGTGGGTAGTTTTGGGCAGACTCATGAAGGTAGCTCACTTTATTCCTCTCATGGAGACCATAATTGTTGAGGAGATCAGGAAGTTGTATATCCTAGAGTTAGTATGTCTTCATGGGGTCCCTCGTTCTATAATTCTAGATAGGGATGCCCGTTTGACGTCTCGTTTTTGGCAGAGTTTTCAAAGGGCATTGGGTACACTGGTGCTTCTAATAACAGCTTACCACCCTCAGACTGATGGCCAGTCAGAGTGTACGATTCAGGTGCTTGAGGAAAAGCTACATGCAAGCGTCTTGGACATTGGGGGATCTTGGGAGAATCAAATACCCCTGGTCAAGTTTGCCTACAATAACAGTTTTCAAGGAACTATTCAGATGGCACCTTATGAGGATTTATATGGTAGAACATGCCGATCAGTTTTGTTCTGGTTAGAGGCAGGTGAGGTAGCTTTGCTGGGACCATGACTTGTGTAGGAGACTTCAGAGTAGGTCCAGTTGATTCAGAAATGGATGGCCACAATACAGTCTTGTCAGAAATCTTATGTTGATCGATGCAGATGACCCTTGGAGTTCGTGGTCGGGGATAAGGTTTTCTTGCATGTTTCACTGAGGTTGGGACACATGTGGATCAAGAGATAGGGTAAAATTTCACCGAGGTATATGGCGATGTTTGAGATTCTGGAGAGAGTCGGGTCGTTTGACTACTGGTTTCAGTTACCAAAGAGGTATTGGGCCATGTACGACGTCTTCCATGTATCTCAGGAGCGTCGTTATCACTCAGACCCATCTCACGCCTTTCAGCCCGAGGAGGATGAGCTTCAGGATGATGCATCCTTTGTGGGGCATCCATTCATATCGTTGTTAGGATCACAAAGGTTCTCTGAGGCTAGTCATTTCCTCTCGTATATGTATTATGGAAGCATGGCCGAGTGCAGGACAAAACATGGGAGCAGGAGACCGATGTACGTGCCCAGTGGCTAGAGTTGTTCTGAGCTTTATCTTCACCACCCTTGGAATGGAAATTCTGGGATGAATTCCTTCAAGGGGGGAAGTTTTTAAGAACCCAGTCCTTATTCTTGAGGTACAGATCTCTTCTTTTCCTCTTTCCTTTAGTGTTTTCGAGAAAATAAGGAAAATCTGAAAACAATACCAAATTTCAAGACTACATGCAATGTACTTTTACACAGGCCATGTACTTTGGCCGTGTGGGATGAGTACACAGGGTGTGTAGGCCTGTCGGTGATGACGGGTGTAAAAACTGACTACACGCCGTGTACTTTGTATAACACACCATGTAGTCAGTCAGCAGGTGAGCAATGAGGTGGTGGAGGTAGGATCCAGTAGAGCGATTGTACACACTGTGTAATCAGGAATACACGTCGTGTACTCAAGTCGATGGATGAACAGTGTCGTGGTGAAAGGAAGCTTCCATAGGAAAAGTTTAAAAAAAATTAAAAGTACACACCTTTTAGTTTTTTTTCACTTAAAATGGGCAGTAGCCTCTTATGTTGACATAGGAAGCATAGGACACCGGAGGAGAGCGGGTGAGACGGCCGGACCTTGGAAGATCTCCCAACCGCACACCAGGAACCTGATTCTTACGTGGTCGATCTCCTTTGAACAGCACGGGTAAGCTCTTCCTTCTCCTAGATCCTTTCTTACCTATTCTTTCCTGAGGTAAAGTTATATTATTTTGAATGAGTGAAGTTTTATCCCAGATCTACGTCATTCTTGGACGATTCGGGAAGCATCGTTCACCTATACCGATCATAGATGATCAAGGTAGGTGGTCTGGTGTTTATTTCCAATTGTTGAGTTGAATTTGTGTATTGTTGTGCTACGAACCCATGTGTGGGGTGTCGTATGGTTGTGGCCTTTTTTGAATATTATCTAGAATTACATAGATAAACTTTTCATATGTTAAAACTGTTGTTTGGGATCACTCCTTGGATCCAGGACCACCCTGGGGGTGCGTTCTTCAGTTTAGCCATTTGGTCAGAATACCTATGGGTATACTATGAATTTTAGAATTCTTTGAATTGCCTTGAGTGTAATTGTATATAATTTCTTTCTTATGATTTGGGCTCAGTCCGGTTACTTATATAGCCTAAGGGAAAACTTTCATACATCTATGTAAAATGTTCGTTTAGCCTGCGGGAAACCTTTCTGTGGTCTTGGGAAGTAGTTTTTATGCCTTTGGGCGACACCTCATACACCTATGTGCAATATTCGTTTTTCTTGTAGGAAATCACCTGCGGGTTTCGATTCAGATTACCTGAGGGTAAGGATTGTATGTCTGGGGACAGTGTTATCATGAATATTCACCATGGTTATTCTCATATGTTATTCCTGCCATGTTAAATCACATTCTTGGCATGGTTAAATAAATATAAAAAGTGGAAATAAAACTGGTAGAGTTAGTTACTTCGAGTACTGCTTAGTTTATTACATTTACTACTATGAATTGTTGTTTCACATTCACACTGATAGTTGAGGATGGGCCTTTGGTGGTTGCCTATTAGGATATATTTCTCACATCATATTTGGTTCATAACTTCGGCCCAAAAAGATTACATTTCAGAAGGTGTCGATAGAAGAAGGGTTCCAATACAGGTACATGATTGTATCAGAGGAGTATGAGAGCATGAGACCAAGCTTAGTCTTGAGATGCTGGTGCATTCTGTTTTCTCAGCTTTGTTTTATTTGGTCGTACCTTGTACTTTGATTTGTATTGTATTGTATTGAAGTGTAGCATGTTCTGGCTATTTTCATAGAATTAGAGACATGCTGCATCTTTATATGTATGACTGCTGGTTCTCTTTTACTTTAGTTTTCCATTTCAGTTGTATATTGTTTACTACTTCCGTTGTTGTATGTTATTTATCTATTCTGATGTGCTACATATTTACAAATGAGGGCATAGATTCCCCACTATCAGACCTGGTCCCTTGCTGCTAGTCGACAGCCTCTAGCATTTGGGAAAATGCGCTTGAGGTCATGTGATGAACCGGGTAATGGGCACCCGTTGAGTGGCACCCGGATCCGGGACGTTACAAAACAACTGAAGAAAGAGAAAAGAAGCTAATCGGTCATCCTCTGAGGTTCCTAGCTAAAGGGTAGGTACATATCACCTCCTCAGCACACCACATCCACCCGTCTCCTCTGCATATCGACACGTTGTATGGTCCACCTCCGGGCACCGTCCAGTCCTAGTATTCTCCGCCTCAGTCTGCATTGTTCATCATCTGCATCCAACACAACATGGTGTGGGCATAGATTATGTAGGGGTGAGTATAAAAATACTCAGTAGGGACCCTGAGACCCTCATGGTCTCAAAAAATCCACCCAGGATAAACCAAAAAAATGAAAACAACAGATAAACATTCTTAGGTATATGAACATACATATACCTAAGTTATCAAGTAATCCATCTCAATCATGAAGGAACACAGAGGTTCTGACATATCCCACACCAGGTATAACTTAGGTATGGTAGTAGATATGATTGGTTATAACTACTGAATCATCTTACTCTGTTAAGAGGCTCTACTACTAACCTTCACATGATCGCTAGGAGCTGAGATGCACAAGATCACTAGGAGTATACCCCCACAATATTGCTAGGATCTGACCCCCAAAGGATCGCTAGGAGCTGACCCACATAGGATCTCTAGGAGCTGACCCACACAGGACCGCTAGGAGATGACCCGCACAGGATTTCTAGGAGCACTCTTCTCATCACAGCCAGCTGTTGGGTTCTCACACTAGGCTTGGCCGTCTCCTGGAGAGTGTGTTCCCCAAGCCACAAGTAAATACACCATCTGCCACGATGTCCAACAAAAAAGTATCTCAAAGTTTTGCCACATCATAGGGGTCTCAACTCAAAATACAGTGCATCAATCGGATGCCCGGTCAATGAGTTATTAGACTTTTAGTCCCAGGGGTCCGGATGGATTTCTGCTCGATCAAACCAGATCGAACCTCAACATTACACGAAAATCTAGTGGTGTATACTCAAAGGGACCATTTCAGTCCAACATTTCCAGTTCCACTAACAGTTCATCAAACAGATGTCTGGTAATAATGTTATGGCCCTAGTAAAGTATTGGTTCATATCAGGTCTGGGACTGGTCTGACCCGATCGGACCGACCTGACTCGATTTGGCCTGGGACGACCCTGTTCGTGATGCGGCCCGGCCTGCTGGGTGGCCCGGTAGACCGCGAGGGCCACGAAGGAGCTGCGAAGGCTGCGGGTTCCGTGGGGTGGAGGAGGCCTCGGGATGGAATGGTCTCGAACGGTGGCTCGGTGGTGGTGGTTCCGTGAGGGCTTGGGGCGGTTCGGTCAGGGGGCTCCGCGAGGGCGTGGGGCAGCTCAACCCTGCCCGGGGTGGCTCAGAAGGGAGGGTTGAGGTCGCGGGGCAGCGGCCCGGTCATGGGGCAGCTTGGCCAGAGTGGCTCGGCCGGGTGGTTACCGTGAGGCCGCGGGGTGGCTTGGCTGCGGAGCGGTGGCCCGGGTGCGGGGTGGTTCAGCCACATAGCAGAGGCCGTAGGGAGGTTCGGCAGGGGACGACGTGGAGGTAGCAGGCAATGGTGCCAGGGTGCGCAGAGGCTGTGGGGCAGTGGTGGCCGCGAGGTGGTGTCGTTGCCCTGTCGCCTTCGTCGCGGTCGGCAGAGGTGTCCACCCCCGTTCTCATGCCACATCGGTGCCAAAAACCAACTCTGGTTTCCTTCTTCCACTATCACAAAGAACACCACATATCATCAAAAGAATTTTGGAGAGGACGTTCCATGTTAGTTTGGCCTACGCTCTCCACATTAAAGTGGTATCAATCAGCTCAATGTAATCATGAATCAAGAATGAGTATAGAAGATATTTTTAAACAAAAATCCCCACAACCCTCGTCAATCTCTATTCTCAATCCCGCAAAATAATAAAAAGGGGATTACATGGGAAGTGATAATCCTATAGAAATAAACCCCTACCTCATTCTCTTGTCCATGTCGACGATGTCGTGTGGAAGAAGACAAATCGTTGGTAAAATATGTACATCAGTGTCATCGGCGTTTTCCACGATTGTCAGTTCATGTGTCATCCTCTTTCTGGATTTTCAAGAAAATTATTTGATGGCGTTCCATATTTGGATAATAAGTTCTCCGTTGGTGTTCTTCGTTCAGAGAAGAAGTTCTTCATTGGAAAAATTAATCCCTGAGAGCTCTCTCATTTTCCAAACCAAAAGAAAAGCGGTGCCAATATAATTTAACTTAAAAAGAAATTATGTTGGCACACACACACAAGTTGGAAAAATTAATGTAGAGGAAGTTGAAGAGGATCCTCCTCATTAAAGAGGGAGTTGAGAGGTTTCTCCCCCATTAAGAGGGTTCGGGTGGTCCCCACCTCTAGTAATTCAAATTGGGTGTTTAAACTCGGGGGGTCACCACCACCACAACCACTCATGGGAGGTGAGGCTCAGTGGTGCCCACGTCCATAACCTCTCATTAGAGGTTTTTAGTTCAGGTGGTCCCCACCAGTGAATTAACCAAAAGGACTTTCAAATAAAAATAAAAAAAATGTTAAATTTTTTTTTTATTTTTATTTTATTATTTCGCAAATATGTGAAAAGATAACTTCCACCCTAGACCTACTGCGGTCGAGGTGAAGGTCTCCTTAAATGAATACTGGCACTACGAGATCAACGATTCCCTCTAATTTCAATTTCGTGCACCGGTTCAAAAGTTATAAAATCCTTCTTGCACATTTATTGAATGTACCCAAAATAATGTTCAGAAATTCATTCCGGGCACTCCGGGCCTCAGAATCATGTGCCGTCAATTTTCGCGGAATCGTAAAATTCCCATTTCTTTAAAACAAATTCATGGAAATTATGGGTATTTACATATGTACTACCCATGATTGTATTCTTTGTGTAATATACTTCACTTTATGGGTATTTACACATTCATTTTTTATCCTTCTTTCATGGGGTGTATGTTTCATATGTTACCAAACCGGTGAGGTAACCTTTCAGTCTCCTATTTTTAAAAGACTACTTTGGGATATGTCTTTCAATTTACAACTTATTATGTTGGGGTATGTTCTCATATATCCTTATTACTGTAAATTTTATGTCCAAGTGATGAGATACCCTTTTTTCATCATCAACTCATTTTATAAATTTTAATGTGACGTCGTTAGGCTGTCGAATTTTTGTAGGAGAACTTCTTAACACAATTTCCATTCCTTTGGTAAATCTTCTAATTCTTAATTATTTCATGTTATAATTATGTGTGGAATCATTGTTTATTTATTTATGTTTTAAATTCCACTCCCCTTTATGTGGATATACTTTAGATAAACATAATCACTCCATTGATAAATTCTCATGTCATCGATTCGAACTTGACATGGGTAATTTTAACTCAATTTCCATTCATTGAGTTAAACATCCAAGTCATTGGTTTTGTTTTAAAAATAACTTGTGTGAATTTCCTCTGATTTATTTACATTGAATATCCAATAATATTGAGTTTATTTATATTTTTCAAACATCATTATGTCATTGATCTGTCCTTAATCTTAGGATACAGTTTTTATAAGGGATTTCATCTCAATTTACATTCCATTGAGACTTCATTTTTTTTATGCACAAATTCACTCTTATGTGGTGTATATACTATCCTTTGGAATATTATTTCATGAATCCCTTTATTCTCATGATATTAAAAAGTTCTGATTAAATTTTTTTCCTCAATTATTTGTATTCAAGCATCTCTCATTTTGTTAAAAAACATTTTACTAAAATATCAGTTAAAATGTTTTAATGATTTATTCTTCTAAATATTTCTCATTAATTTCCATGTTTTTAAAATGTTTTTTAGTATTTATTTTTATGGAAATTAATATTTTCATATAATAATTTATTTAAAAGATTTAAAGTGGTAGGAGACACTTGGATTCAAAAATATCATTATTACATATTTTAAATGGTTTTAAATATGATTTGACAAAGCATTGTTTATTTCGTTATCTTGATTGAATATATTGTGATTGGAATATGGAAATTTTATCTTTCCTTTATTATTGTTTTATGTGTTATGATTATGTTATTTTTATTGGCTATTGTTATATATATGGGTGGTTCAGTGATAAACCAATGGATGGTGAGCCTGAGATAGCTCTCCAATGCATTGGGTAACGTGACAGAGGTAAATGTTAATGGTTATCCTAAGATATTTAGGGGATATACTGTGATGGGTATTCAAAATGTGACTCCCTATGTGGTTGTGATAGCTACAATGTAAGTATGTTATGAATTCCATAAGTTTCCTTTATGATTTATGATTTGATTGTGTTATTCATAAATCTTATGATTTCATATGGTATGTTATGATTGAAAAGTGTGGTTGAATTGATTTTTATTTAATGATGGGATAATGTTTTCATTCCTTATTTTATAACCCTTACTGAACTTTTTATGCCCATCCCATGTTTTTGAAAAGTTTTCCACAGGACATAAATATGAATAGGGTAAAGGATGGGATCAAGGTGAAGTCATGTTGTCTAAAACATGGAACTAGACATGTTTCTTTTTAAGAGATTTTATTTTATGAAAAATTTCATACTGATTAGTAGTTTCTACATGTAATATTCATGTTCTTATGTAATAGTTATGGCCTAATTATATAAAACTCTAATCCTGAAAATATCATCAATGTGAATTCTTGACATAATTCAAGATTATGTAATGTTCAAGTATGGGTCCTTAAATTTTCCATTTTTTGTTCCTCATCTAAAATTCTTATGAACCACTCAATGCCCTATTTTTAGTTTGTAGTCATATGAACTTCTTTAAATACATTCAATTTCTTAAATTTATATGATATATGGCCATGTTAGTTTCCCAGTTTCATCTCAAGAATTTTATACTCCTTAAAACTAACTAAAAAATAAATTTCTTTTTATCTAAGAACACTCATCCACTATAAACTAATCTCAAAAGATTTAGAATATTAACAAAAAGCGTTTCTTCACCTATAAAGATAAATCATGTTCTCCTAAGTTGGTTCCTCCTTCTAAGAATAATTCAAACTAAATTTCCTGCTGTTTATGACCATTAGTTAGAATAATTATTTCCTCACTACCCAAATTTTAATGTCCTATATCATTTATCAAGTTATAGAATACAATATTTACCATTACACATCATCTCAATGTCCTAAAATCAACTCTTTCCACCATCTAAACCTCTAAAACAAAACTCAATTAATTCTTAATCAAATCAATACATCAAATAAGAACTTCTCTTAATTAGTTTACTTGTCATTAAACCTCATAAACCATTATATTTATTCTCCAATCATTCTTAAAAATAATCATATTTTCATGTTATATAAAACATAGAGGAAACTAAAACACTCCAAATACGTTTTCAATATGTGAATAGATCTCCACATAAATCTAATTAAAGCACTACTTCCATGTTTTATGGTTTTTCTAACAAACACACATGGATTGGGAACACCATGATTCTTTTGAAAAAAAATTAGGGACATACAACTACATCCAAGAACCTAATAATGTATATTTCAATTTTTGATAAAAATACAACACAAAAAGGATTGGTTCATTAGTTGTAACCTTTTGTGGTGTACAAAAATTCATTATTTAGCAAGCAATTAACCCTTGTTACCATTTATGACACATCTATATTTTATCCAATATGTATTCCTTGAATCCTATTTCAAGACGATATATGTTCATGTCATATTCTGTGATAATATATAATCATTATCAAGTTTTACCCCACAAAATATCAGCATAAGAATATTAATATTTCTAAAATATTTTATTGAATTCATAAACCCAATTAATTCACATTGATTCCAATAATATATAAAATATAACCATTCATCAAAATGGTGCGGAAAGTATAGAATTATAATAATTACCCAATATTTATAAAATATTAAGTAATAATATAACATGAAATAAAAATGAATTTTTTTATTAATTTACCTAAAAAATTTCCCCCACACATAAAAGTTTTTACTCTTTGGTGAAAAAAGTAGAATAGAGTTTAAAAAAATGTATTCCGTAGTCAAATCCAATATTTTAATTCAATAGTGGAATAACTTCCTCAATAATTTTAGACGAAAAAAAGTTTAGGATTTGTTTCAATATCCCATTATATTATATTGTTTCCCTCTTATATTAATTATTTTAAATATTTAATTTTTTATTAATTCACCAATTATAACTTACCTACCTTGAAATTTTCTTTTTTGATTGATGAGAAAAATATTTTCTCCTTATTATCAAGAGCATGAGTTCTTTCTATTTACATACTATTACTCTCACATCCCAACTCATTGTAAAATTGGATTTTATAAATCCCAAGGATATTAATTAGTTTGTTATGAGGTTTAGGTTTGGTAGGTAATTATATGAATGATCAAAAGATTAAATATGTAAGTTGAATCTTGTATTATATTTCATGATATAAAATATAAATATTGATTGGAAATTCCCAATCATCGCCCTTTATAAATGTTATATACATCATTATCCTTTTCCATATTATTCAAATGAACCACATATTAAATTACCTTAAAAGTTATTCATTCATACTTTATTCTATTTTAATGAGGTTTTTATTCATAATTTATATAGCTTTTACTTTGTTTCATTGAAAAATAATAATAATATGATAATTATAAAAAAAATTGGATAAAATTAGTTTCAAAACTAATATACCTAATAAAAAATATAATAACCCAACAATTTTTTTAGTTATATAATGCATTAAACATCCTAATAATATAATGATGTAGGCACCCCATGTATTTAGATTATGTTTTAATTTTGAAAAATCATAAAATATTGGTGGTTAAGATTTAATTGGATGAAAATTTGTATCACCAATCTAGTTTTACGTTGATTCTATGGCTTTGAAATAAATTAAACATTTTTACTGTAATATTAATGATTTTACTAGGTTTAGAATAAAAAATTACATCATTAATTTTTACATATTGAAAAAATTGTTGAAGTTATGAAACATAATAACACAATGTTATGTATGTGTTAAGAGTCTATATTATAAAAATAATACCATATATAATTGTTTCCACTATTAATAATACCTCTAAATAGTATAAAAGAGATATTGGGTAACCACTCATGCTTATGGATCTCAAGAATTTTCCAAAATCAATGATAATGATTTATATTAGTATATTTAGAATAAAAACATATCATGAGTCAATTAAATTTTTTATTTTGAAATCAATAAATTTTACTTATAATGGAATGGAAAATAAAAATTATGTTTTATATTTTGTGTACATAATTTTAAAAAATGGTAAAAAATTCAAAACATTTTCATTTCAATTTTAAAAAAAAAATAATATAATGAAAAAAATACCTAAAATGAGATAACATAATGATATTATTGTAAATGGATAGATAATAGAAAAGTTATCTACTCTATCATTTTTATTTGAAAAAATTTAGGAAAATTCATATGTTTCCATATCAGGAAAACAATTTAAGTATAAAAAAGTAATTTATTTATTTTTTTATAACGAAACATTGAATAAATAAGAATAAAAAATAATTTTATAGAAAATAAATTTGGGGTTCCCTATATTGTATTGTTGAATTTATAGTCTATATTAAAATAGATATTCCTAATTTAATGAAATTATAATAGTGGATATGGTTTTTTGAATTCAAATAACCATGTTCTTTTTAATTTTTTGTTCTTCCATATTATATCCTCTCTTTATCCATCTCTAATGGTCTTAATTTCAAAAAAGATGTACTGGTAATTCCACCTCCTTATTATGATTAATGAAATGTTTGTAGTCAAATAAGGGTGGGAAAATAATATATGGATTTTATATATTTTATTTTTCTATTGGAAATATAAATTTCATTGAGTAATTTTAATCCATTTTAGGAAGTGAATTTTTTTATTCAGATTGATAATATTGGTCTTTATTGAATTCTAAATAAAATATATATTCAATAATTTGTGTAGTAAAAAACAAGGTTTTTCTCAAGAAATTGTATCCATTATGATCAAATTTCCAACATATTCTATAGAAAGATACAACTATTATTATTCATATATAATAATTTTAAAAAGATGTGATTAAGTTTTTTAGTGTAAAAAAACAAAACGAATATTTATCCAAACATTTATATCTTTTTTAAATTTATCATCTATAATTTCATTTTCCCCATGATTTAGTTATCTAAAATAGCTTAAATAAGGTATTAGAGGTCAATAATATGTATAAATGATTGATGGAATCATTTAAAAAATAGGTTTTATAAAACTGTGGAAGGAAATGTAGTAGAAACCTGAGATTTTATATCGATAAGGTCTACTATAAACCAATATTATTTATATAATTAATGTTTATATTTAATTATATAAAGTGATACAAAATAAATTTAATGGATTTTGATTTGGGAACTATTTAAGTAAATAAATAAATGAAAAATTGAATCACATATAGAAATAAAAATGAAAGTAAAATTGGGTTATCCTTAAATGATTACCTAGATAGATCCTATACATTTTAACTTGAAGTTTATTATAATTTCATCCCCACTCAATAGAAAACCCCAATGTAATTGATTTGGTCACTTTTTACTAAATACTAAATCTATACATTAGGACATTATCATTTTAGTGGGATAATATTTTTTCTTTTGTAAACTATGAATGTTACTAATTGAGTGATAACTATTTAAATGATACGTCACATTGAAACTATATAAAATAACTATTGTTATTTTCACATGGCGGAATACCCTGAGAGGGGGGTGTATCAGGGTATGAATAATTAAAAATTAAATCTTGTTATGATCTTGTTTCACTGTTAAGAAAAACACTATTCTCTCTCTTTCCCGTTGCACAATATAAACATAAAGTAAAGCATGTGTAGGACACAACAATTTTTACTTGGTTCACCCTCACTGGGCTATGTCCAAGGAACATACACCGGTAATGTTCCAATGTACCAAATTCACTATAAGAACATTGTTGTTTAAAAGGTTCGGAATAGATCACTTCTATTCCCAGGAACACTTCATTTAAAAAGTTTAGGGTTAGTTCACTGCTTTCCCAAGGGTCACTCCCTGTTTCTCTCTCTCTGGCTCACAATCGGTGGAGAGGATCACCTTTTTCCTCTTCCTTTGAACGCTGCTCAACAAAGGATCCAATCACAATTTATAGGCATGTAGGTCTCTTCATTATCACTAATGAATACATCATCTGTTGTATTTGGATTCCTTGTTGAAGTTAAACTTTCACATGTAGATAAATCTCACTTTGTACCAAAGGTATCAGGAAATCTTCTAGCTTTCACGCAGCCATAAATCTCTGTCGTGAATCAACCTTACATGGCACCCTTCTCTAAGTCAGAGCTCAAGTCTCAGTGCACAAGTCAAAACTGGCCTGTAAGTCCACCTCAACCACTTGCATGACACAAGATGCTACTACTCCAAACTTGTGCGACACACAACCTTTTACACACTATTCAATTTTGGCATACAACCAAAAACTTTTGGTCGTCTTTAACATACATCATGAATGTGTCACCAAACCACTTGCGCGACACTTCCTTCTTCAACTCAGAACCTGTGTGACTATTTTCCTTCCACGCCCAGACTACCATGGGCGCACAACTATCACCTGGCGTGCAACCTCACTTGTGCGACCACACACCACTTGCATGACCACCACACCTGCATGACAAGAGATCTGATTTTTCTAAGTGTTGAACATGCCACAGAATGAGGAGGGGTCAAACAGTATTTATAGGCATTTGGACACCCTGCGCGACGGCGCGCAAGTATCCTCTCGGCGTGAAAGTTTCAGTGCACAAGTCTCCTAATGTGCAAATAACTTGCGCGACCAACTCCAAAACTTGTGCGACCCTTTTCCATTTTCCATATTTTGATGCTTTGATCTTGAAAAACATATGCCGCTCGAGTTTCCTCTCCTTCAAGTACACAGTGTGCAAGTCCCTTTTCCAAAAACCACTTACCTTCATTTATCGATTTTCAGACCCAAAAAATTTGGAAAACACTGGAAAATGGCGCCACCTTATATCTTCTCTTTCTGTACCGCCTCCAGATCATCCATTCCTTTGTCGACGTTCTTGAATAAAACAAGGATCATTAACCACATCTCGTGAACTCGATATTCCACCATGAAATCTCCTTGGTCAACAAATTTTTATGTCATGGTTTTCTTTGTCAATAATCACAACACAGATGTCCACTTTTTCAACAAACACAACCACCTAAAAAATGCTATAATGATACCTTGAGGGATTTTTTCCAATAATCTCCCCCATTGGGTTTTTTGAAAACTCTTCCATAAAAAGATACATCGTTAATTCTTTTGCCACCATTCACCTATTGCGATTCTGATAGCGATCAATGATTTATGTAACACATACTCTAAGCCCACATGAGCAATGCTCGGAGTGAGAAACAAGAGTAAATGAAAAGTTCATCAATGAATCACTTCAAATATAACATCTAGTATTGAAACCAAAATGATACAAATTTTTGTAAATATTCTCACCGTATAACAACATCACTATTATACTTTTATCACGATCCTTAGTTGTCATGATATATGTTCTTTGATTGATCACTTCTAACATCGTCAGATTTAATACGCTTCCCCTTTCTCATTGCAATCCCCCTATCTCACTACTCCACCTGTGAGCTTCTCCCCATATCATTCAGGATTTGTAAAATTTCCACACTATCTCCCCCTTGAACAATCACTATTTTATTCCCCTTTGTCAATGAACCCAAAGGCCACTCCTTTGCAGTCTGTAACAGAGTAGAGAACACATATCATCACATTAGGGAAAACACATCATACCTCAGGGAGAGAGGGATGTTCCACATCAACACTCTTTTAAGGTTGGGGAGTCAACTGAACTCCCAGATCCATTTGATGCCTTTCAAACGATACATGGGTAAGGCCTTTGTCAGAATATCTGCAACTTGTTGCTCTATAGGCACATACTCCAACTTCACAAGCCCTTGCTCCACCTTCTTCTTGATGAAATGATATTTGATCTCAATGTGATTTGTCCTTGAGTGATGAACTTGATTTTTTCTAACATTGATAGAACTTGAGTTATCACATTGGATTCTGATCATGTGCTTCACTTCAACTCCCATATCTTCAAGATGTTGTTTCATCCACAAAAACTGTGTGCATTCTTGAGTGGCCGAAATATACTTAGCTTCTGCGGTGCTTAATGAAATGCATTCCTACTTCTTTCTTAACCAAGCAATACATATTCCCCCAAGATAGAATGAACCACCTAACGTTTATTTTCTACCATCTCCTGAATCGGTCTAGTCTGCATCAGTATATCCAAATAACTCTATCTGAGATTTGTCATTATATATCAAGCAGAAGTCCACCGTGACCTTGATATACCGAAGTATTCTTTTCACTGCAAGCATGTGGATTTCCTTGGGATTACTATGATATCTCATTGCTTGGAATGTAGTGAAAACAATATCATGCCTTGTTTCAGTTAAGTACAAAAGACTTCCAATGATTTTCCTATATTCTGTGATATTAACTTCCTTTCCATCCTCATCTTTTGATAATTTCAACCGGGTAGCTACCAGAGTCTTCATATCCTTGGAATTATCCATTACAAACCTTTTTAAAACCTCCTTGGAATATTTGGATTAAGAAATTAATTTTCCATTCCATCCTTGTGTCACCTAAAAACCAAGGAAAAATGTTCTCTCTCCAATCATTGACATTTCGAACACATATTTCATGAATTCAGAAAACTGTCTGCACTGAGCTTCATCTGATCCGCCAAATATTATTTCGTTGACATAAACCAACACCATCATCCTTTGATTATAATTTTGTTGAAATGGAGGTTTTAATCAACTCCCCCATTCTAGAAGTCAATCTACTTCAAGTACTGATCAAGCCTTGAGTACCATGCTCTTGGTGCTTGTTTTAGCCCATACAATGCCTTCTTCAGCCTGCAAACCTTGTTCTAATCCTCATGAATGAGAAAACCGTCTGGCTGCTAAATATACACATGTTCTCCCAGAACCCCATTTAGATATTCAGATTTGACGTCCATCTAGAATACAATGAACTTTCATTGCACTGCTATGGATAAAAATAATCTAATTGTCTCCAGCCTTGCAACTGGTGTAAATGTATCATCAACATCAATACCCTATATTTTGGAGTATCCTCTGAAAACCAGTCGTTTTGTTTAGAATCATTGTTCCATCTTTGTTCATCATGTTGCGAAAGACCCATTTATTCTCAATGACATTCTTACCTACTGGCATTGAAACAATTTCCCACATCTGGTTCTTCTCAATCTGATCAAGCTCTTCATTCATAGCCTGAACCCAGTACTCATCTTCGGCTGCATTAGAAAAACATTTCGGCCCCACCTGAGATAAAAATGATGTTTTCTGTGATGATTTTATTCATTGAGTCTGAACTCGAGCTGTCTGATCACCAATGATATTTTGCCTATCAATTTCAGCTTGACTCATTGTCTTCTTGGAAGATTCAGATTTTGTTTCCTCTTCCTCATCATGAGTATCTTCTTCTGATTCAGCCTCTTCTACTTCAACTCCCCCTGTGTTTCTTAGATCCTCATCACATTCATATAGAAACTGTTCACTGGTTCATTGAGTATTCTGTTCATTTTCAACTATATTGACATCATTGCTCTCAACAATTTTTCCCAGACTTTTGTTGAAGCATTTATATGATTTGATTTTCCATGAGTAACCATGGAATATTCCCTCATCTCCTCATGACTCATACTTCCTGTGATTTTATTTTTTGACAATGAATCACTAACCTCCAAAGATTCTAATGTATTTCAACATTGGCTTCTTTCCGTACCAAATTTCATACAGAGTAATCCCTTCCTTCAGACACAACAGAGACTGGTTAAAAATATAGACCGATGTAAAAACTGCGTCCTTCCAAAAAATTCTCTACTAGGTCCTTTTCAATAAGCACCATTGTGGCCATGTTGTTGATGATCTTATTTCACCTTTTAACCAATCCATTTCGGTGAGGAGTTCTTAGTGATGAAACATTATGCCTTATCCCATGTTTCTCGAGATAGTCTTCAGCTTGACTATTTGTGAATTATGAATCGTTATCAGTAAGAAACATCATAATTTTATGGCCAATCATCCTTTCTAATTCCCTCGTAGACTACTTTATACAACTGAACACCTCTATGTTATGGGTAATGACATATACCCAGGACATTCTTCTATAATCATCCATGAAAAACACATAGTACCATCTCCAATTTATAGCTTGTGGTGAGATAGGTCCACATACATCAGCATGCACCAATTCGAGCACTCTAGTTGATTCCTGTTCCTTTGGCATGTATGTCTTTCTGATGATCTTCCATTTTTGGAAAGCATCACACATATGAGTGTGATCATGTTATAATTTTTGAAGGTCTCTAGTAGCATCACACATTACAATATCTTCCATAGATGGTTGGAATAGATGACCAAGTCACTTATTCCAAAGCTTTTTTTCATCCTCTCTGGATAAAAGACACATATCTTCTTCCCCACTTACAAGGTAATGATTTCCCTTTGTCCTTTTTCCCTAAAGAATGACTGGTCCATATTTTCATTTCACAACACACATCTTCTTGGTAAATCGAATAGAGTGCCCATAGTCACATAGTTGACTGACACAGAGCATGTTATGACTAAGACCCTCTACTACCAAGACATAAGCATGTATCATCTCTTTGCCCCCAAACTTGGCCTTTCCTGAGACAACAATCTTCAGGCCTTCATCAATTCCAAATTTGACAACTCCTTCTTGGTCAAATTTTAGGCATGTAACAAGATCCTTCTTGCCTATCATATGATATGTGCAACCACTATCAAGGATCCACACCTCAGGGCAATCTGATTCTTTAAAGGGAAATTTCTGCCACCACAGCCTTTTCATTCTTCTTCTTCATGGTCCATATTTTTGCCTTCACACTCAGCATGAATTGAGACTTATGTTATTTCTCAGAGTATGATGGACCAGCTTTATCTTGAAAAGCCGCAAAGCTATTCTGCATTTTTAACTCACCTGTTGATTTATTGGTATGATGCTTGAGAATGTTTTGATTATGCTCTGGCACATTCCTCTGTATGGTCGAAGTGTAGTACCTAGCCATGTGCCCAAATCCTCCACACCAAAAATAGTGTCCTTCGAAATATGTCCTGGAAAACCATTCTCTGTTTGGCTGTCACAGTTCTTGTTCCCTTCGATATCTCTTGGATATGGAACACAAATAATGTGAATGTCCCATCTTTCCTTAACAATACCACCTGATATAAGGTGCAATCCTTCGTGTTACTTCAGCACTATGAGTTTCCATTTGGGATCTTTGAATATTATGATTCTGTTTTCTACACAAATTAACCTTCAATATCATAGTGGAAGCTTGCGGTCTGACATCCATATTTATAGCTTTTTGTTTTCGATCCATCCCCAATTCTACATTAGAATCTGAGCTCAATTGCTTCTTTATTCTAGCTGAACTACTAGCCTCCTCTTCCATATTTTCGGTCTTCTGAATGGCCTTCTTTTCGGATATCACATTAGGGGTTAAGAGTTTTTCTTGATCCTTCATTTTTTGTCAAATACTGACCACTTTTACTTCAAGTTATTTGATACACTTGACTTGATCTTTCACTTTTCTATTCAATCCATCGAACTCCCTTTTCTGTTCATCAATTTTCAGCTTATACTCTTGAACTGATTCTGAGTTCTCTGGTGTTGATAAATTGGGTTTCTCTATTTCTTCCATCAACTCATATTTCTCTTCTCCCTACTATTGTATGTAGAGTTTTTCATCACAAACTCAGTTTGTTAGATTTATTCATTTTGGCTCTCCAAACATCACTCTCTTCAAGAGTAGCCTCTAACTCTGCTTGTATGTCAACCCTTCCCTCTTCTTCTTCATCATCACCTTTGGTTTCGTTCGTCTATTGATAACTACTGAAAACTGCCACCATAGAAGTTTCTCCACGATCTTTTCAATTTTCAATCTCCTGTACCTTTTCATCCTCAAACTCATCTAAACTTACTATTTCTTGTGAAAGAAGATTCTTCTTCTTGAATAAATTTCTCTTGAACTGGTTCTTCCCTTTCACAGAGGTTGATGATCTCTTCATGGGAATTTCAACTTAATCTTCATCATTTTATTCTAGAAAATTATTGGGGAACCTTGCTGCAATATGTCCAACCTTTCCCCATCGAAAACAAGCAAGTGGAAGCTTCTCTATAAACTTTCCTTTTCCTATTTGAAGGTTTGTGGAGAGGAATGACATCACCTCATCTGTCTCTTGTTATTATTGAGAGTCATCAATGGTGAGCTTTTTGATGGCCTTAAATTACACCTCCTTGGATTTACCCTTTTAATTAGCATCATTTTCATCATTCCCCATTTCATATTCAACAAGTGTATTGTGCAGGTTATCCAACATCATCTCTTTTGGGTATTTATCTTCTAAGACAGAGACTTTCAGATTAAACCGAGGTGAAGGTTTCCTCAAGATACGCTTCACAATCTTTATATCATAGATGACTTCTCCAAGACCCCGCATGTCTTCCACAATAGCATTTACCCTGTCAAAAAAATGTATCAATAGATTCATTCGGGCTCATTATCAGATCTTCATATTTGTTCCACAGAACTTGCAGCTTTGCCTCTCTGACTTTTGTATCCCCTTCATATATGTTTAAAATCTTTTCCCACATAGCATGTGAAATTTTTCATGACATCACCTTCATATATATATAGAACTTTAAAGGGCTCCACATAAAGAATTAATACCCTTTGCATCAGTATCTAGGTCCCTTCATTCAGCTTTTGATAATGCTTCACTATTGATGCCAGCTGAGATACCATGCATAGCTCCTGAAAACACTTCCATTCCCAAAGATCAGAAACAGTGTTTAATTTTATTCTTCCATATCTAAAAATTACTTCTGTCGAAGATCGGAATCCCTCTATGATTAGTGACATCCATTGATAGAAGAACTAAAATAAACCTTTCACTCTAATACCAAATTGTTAGGTTCATAAGGCTGAATACCCTGAAAGGGACGGTGAATAATAGTATGACTAATTAAAAATTAAGTCCGGTTATGATCTTCTCTCACTATTAAGAAAAACACGTTTCTCTCTCTTTCCCATTGCACAATATAAACAGAATGTAAATCATGCATAGGACACAACAATTTTTACATGGTTCGCCCTCACTGGGCTACGTACAAGGAGCATATACCGGCAATGTGCCGAGGTACCAAATTCACAATAAGCACACTCATGTTTAAAAGTTTTGGGATAGATCCATTCTATTCCTAGGCTCACTTCCTTTACAATGTTTAGGGTTAGCTCACTACTTTCCCAAGGGTCACTCCTTGTTTCTCCACCTCTGGCTCACTGCCGGTGGAGAGGATCACCTTCTTCATCTTCCTTTGCGCACAGCTCTGGAAAGGATCCACTCATAAATTATAGACCTCTAGGTCTCTTCATTACCACTTATGAATACATATTCTGTTGTATATGGATACTCTATTGAAGTTCAAATTTCACCCATAGATGAATCTCACTTTGCACCGAAGGTATCAGGCAATCTTTCAGATTTCACGCAGCCCTGAAACTCTACCGTGAATCAACCTTACTTGGCGCCCTTCTCTAAGCTGGACGACAAGTCTCGGCACTCAAGTCAAAACTAGAGTTCAATTCCACCTCCACTTCTTGCGCAACACAAGCTTATGCTACTCCAAACTTGCGCGACACCCAACCTTTTACACCCAATCCAATTCTGGTGCGCAACCAACAACTTTCGCGCTTCTTCAAAATCTGGCGCGCAAGTGTCACAAAACCACTTGCGCGACACTTACTTCATCAACTCAGAACATGTGTGACTTTCTTCCTTCCTCACCCAGACAACCTTGGGTGTGCAACTATCACATGGTGCGCAACCTCTACCTGCGCGACCAAACCCCACCTGCGCGACCACCACACCTACGCGATGGGAGCTCTAATTTTCCTATGTGTTGAACTCACCACAGAATGGGTAGGGGTCAACATATATTTATAGACATTTTGACACCCTGCGCGACGGCGTGAAATTCTCCCCTCGACGTGCAAATTTTGGCGTGCAAGTCTCCTGCCGCACAAATCTCTTGCGCGAACAACTCCAAAACTTGCGTGACCCATATCCATTTTCCATATCTTGATGCTTTGATATTGAAAAACATATGGCATGAAAGTTTCCTATCATTAAAGTACACAGAGCGCAAGACCCTTTTCCAAAAACCACTTACCTTCATTTATCGATTTCCAGGCACAAAAATTTGGAAAACACTGGAAAACGGCGCCATCTTTTATTTTCTCTTTTTTATACTGCCTCCAGATCATCCATTCCTTTGTCAATGTTCTTGAATCAAACATGGATCGTTAACCACAACCCTTGAACTCGACATGCCACTGTGAAATCTCCTTTTTCAACAAAATTGTATGTCATGGCTTGCTTTGTCAACATTCACAACACTGATGTCCACTTTGTCAACAAACACAATCACCTAAAAAATGCTTCAATGATACCTTGAGGGATTTTTTCCCAAAAACTATCAACTGATAGAAGTACAAATATGTTAGATAAACCCTTAAACTTCATCATAGAATACAACCCACAATCCTATATAACTTAATTATTAATTTATTTAACATCATCATATGAATAATAATGTAAAAAACATACTTCGTTAATGATCATATTGTGGAGGATTAAATATAAAAATATCATATTAAGAAATGAATAATGATAACCAAATAAACATTCAGAATCACCCAAAATAATTCTATGAGGTAAAAATAAATCAAAACATAGAAATATTATATATTGAAACTCAAAAATATATCCATCTCTTACCCAAATTAATTAACCAATACATATAAGTTCCCCATTATTATATTTAAATAAAAATGAGGGAAAACTACATAGATAATTACTAAAGAATATATACTCAATTTATTCTATATTCTATTATGTATATCATCTATTCTTTTAAAATACTATTTTATTAATAAAATACACCTATATTGGATCACTCAATTTCATTTTTATATCATTCCATGTGGACATAGTGACCGATAATTTCTCTACTGGTATTATGAACATTTTGGTCCCTATATCATTTCAAGCATAGTTCTACACTCCAAGAATGAAAATAAATCCATTATATGATCATAAAATTATTTTTATCCTATTGTTAGAGACATTTATCCATGGTTCAAATTTGTTGTATTTTTTGTGAGATGATCATTAACATTAATGTTAATTTAAATTGAATCCAATCCATATATCCAAAAATCTTATTCAGTGGTCAATTATGTATCAATTCATAACTCATCTTTATTATTATATAATAATTATGATCTTTTGTATTAGTCAATTTTTACAAGGTATGGATGGAAATAGATTCTCCTTGTAGTATCTAATCCAATGATATCGTTAGTCATTATATTTGACTGAATCAATAAAAGGGGTATGATCTATTTTATTATATTATATATCATTATGTATGGAAATAATCACATCATGCATGTCGATTTCATATGATTTTTTAGATTTTTTAGTACCTTTCCATACAAAATTAGATATATCTATGATTTTGTGTATGTTATCATTATAGTTTTGGATGTTCCCCGTCATAAGATAATGTGGTTCAATTTCCTTCATAATTTTTACTCGATCCTCATCCAAATCACTCATCATATTTTTTAATAGTGTTACCTCAGCCAAAATATTAATGTGTCTTTTTCCTATAATAATTATTCCGTGGTCCTTAACTCATTGAACACAAGTCAAACAATATGACATTTATATCATGATTAAGAATATCCATATGTATACTAGACACACAAAGATGGTTTATTATTTATTTCTAACAATATTTCATCATGTGATATAAATGAGTCATGACCTATAAGAGAGGACATTATAATGTGTCATTTATTGGTTCCATTATTAAGCTTACTTTCATGGAAATTTGACATACCTATTCTATAATAGATATTTTGTTTTTATAACAAAGATATCAAATCATGAAAGGAATATATTTTGTTATGTACTTATTTTCTCTCATATATTTTGATAGAATAATATTCCTTTTATGGTGTATGATAGTTCTTAATATATAAAGTTATTAAACAATGTCTCTATTATTAAAAACATCGTATTTGATTTGAAAAGTCTCATGTGGGTCCTACAGCTAGATTTTATATATCCATGTTGGTTTTAATAATAAATAATCATTTAATTATCAAAACTCCAACATTTAAATATACAAATATTGAAATAGCTGGTTATAAAAAATATTTCATTAATTCACAAGTAGAACTAAACCCCATTAATTATAAATGTATACACAATACTAAAATTAATATAATTTCCAATGATGATTCAAATTTATTATAATTACGTAATTATTTTAAATAATGAGAGAATGATTTAACATGAGATATAAATAAAAATATGATATAATAAACTATATCAAGTTCCCATTATCAAATTTTTTCATAGAGAAGTTTTTTGTATATAAAGTAAAATATGAGAATTGGAGTTAGATTCAATGTATGTTTTAAAAATCATGATACCATTAAATTATGGTAAATTTTTCAAAGATTTATTACCATCTAAAAATGAGATCATGATAACCACGTTATACACACTTCTAGACCCTTCACCTATCAAATCTCTAAAAATGGGTTTCCATACATTCCTTAGTAGTGTATGTCAAATACGGAATTCAAAATGAATAATGGTAGGTTGGAAATCAAGATTATCAAAAAATTGTGCGAGAAGTCTCCAAACATTCACTTTATTTATTATTCATGGATTCTATATATTATTTATAGTTCATGTTGATGAAAAAAATCTAGTTATTAATAGGGGGAATGATAAATTAGATAAAATAAAAATACAATTTTTTTTAATTCTATATTAATCATGTAAGAATTTTTTTCTGATCTTAATAAATAAATAAATAAATAATTTATGTATGATATAAAAATTATGAATTAAGGATGAAGTGCTTTCATGTTGATAAGATTACAGAAAATGTTAATTTTCTATTAATTAATTATGATACTATTAAAGAGTGGTAATATTATGATAGAATATAACAAAAAATATATTCAAAATAGGATTATTCTAAAATTAAATTGTAGATATTTAATTTTGATATATTAATTTTTCATTTAATGGTGTTAAATAATTTTTTATAGTAAAAATATTATATAAATTAGTGTTATCTGAAAAATTAAAATGTTTGTAAATATGTATTTTTTCATACCATTTACTTTTATTTTACCTGATTGTATTTTGAAATTTTTTGTAGTGATTATATTTTTTTTATAGATGGAATAATTTCTTGACACATAGTAGTAATGGTGAACTTTATCAGCTAACTAGTACTATGCTTGTGGTATAAAAAACGATGTCACACAAAATCAGTATGTGGATATATGGAAAGTATTATCATTTCCATGTTACCTTATTATTATCGTAATTATTATTATTAATCATCTACTTATACATATAATTATTATTTCATATGTATCATAAATGTATGTGTCGATATATTTTCCTCTAAAAATTCTTCTATGCCTTGAATGTACATTATATAAAATCTAGATATACAAGTTAATATTGACATAAAGAGTTGAATAAAGGTTAGGTAAAATATATTATTAAATATATTATATGTATATGTTCTAATCTTAATAGATATATTATATGAGTATCAACATTTTAATTTAAAAGATATTTTTTGATATTTTTTTCAAGAGGAAAATTGTTGGGATTATTATGTTGGAATTGTATTTTTGTATTCCTAGGATATGTGAAATCCTATTTTTCTGTAGGTAATTATCCCTTATTTTTTAGTGGATAGGTTTTGGTGAAAGGTATTCTATTAAATAATTTTTTAATACCACGTGATGTTAGAAGAATATTGTGTTTGTTTGTGTATTTAACACGCAACACCGAGCTTAAATGAACCATGAAATATTAATACAGTATAACATATCCATTAAATTTGTGTTTATGGAAAAGATTAAAAAATTATGAAACATATATATATATCCTATTCAATCAAAATTTATTAGTTAATTTATAAGAAGAACTCAATTTGTTTTCAGTAAATTCATTTTATTCTTCAAAATTAATATGATATCTTCAAAAAAAATTATTCTTTTTGGAAAAAATATTATAATTAAATTACATAAATAATTGAAATTTAATATCAAAAAATAGACTTCATTTTTGAAATCATAATATTAATATTTTCTTAGGGTTAATTTTTGATATTTTTTAAAAAATACAATTTGTTCAACGAATAGTGAAAAATACTGAGTTTTATTGAATACTATATTTTGATTTCATGAATTTAAATGTTCTGGTATGTTTAAAATGGTTTTAAAGTAAAATTATAATATTATATTATTAATACTTCAATTATGTTAATTTTAATCAATTTTATTTTTGAATTTGGTATACAAACATTTTTAAACTTAAAAATGTATTTATTTTTGGAAAAACCATTTTTCATTGTGCTTTAATTTTTAATTTTATACAAATTTATTCCAATTTGGAAAATTTAAACTAAAACAAAAAGAATTATATATTTGTAATCATGAGTTACCAATTTTTTTAATAGTAACCTTTTATTTTTTTATGAATATTAATCATTCTAAATAATTGTCACAATGGTAACTGTAAATCTGGTAATTAAGTTTAAAAATAATATGATAAGTAAATAAAAATGACACCAACAGTAGTTATTATCTTATTTTATGGGTTTATCTCAGATATTTACATCAAATTTATTAAAATATAGAATCAATTTTCCATATTTATTTTATTTTGACGATTATAATAATTAAGTATATCTTAATTTCAAAAATGTCACTTTCTTACTTTGAAATTCAATAATAATTTTTTCAAAGATAATGAGAACTTATGTTATATTATAAAAAAAATATTGTAATATAAAATATTTTTATATAACATGGTAATTATTTTTAATTTTTACAGATAAAATAATCACCTCACCTGCTTACACAACGCTAACACAACATTTTTTCTATTAAGAGAAATAGAAAACAAGTGATATCAAAAATATTAAAAGTAATATAATCAGAATTAATTATTGTGTTTCATTGATTTTATAGAAACAAATAACATAATATATAGGTTTTAATATATTACATTTTAATTCCAATATCTTTTTTTCAAAGATATATTAATTGAGTAGTTCTGAAAATGACATTAATATTATTTTATAATAAATGACATATTATTAAATGATTTAAAATTCATAAAAATAGTATCTTCATAAATATTTTATAAATATTATAAATTATAAATAATTGATCCATATACAGGCTAATGTTTCTTTTATAGTAACTATATTTATCCCTAAAGGGGAAAAATAGTTTTATCATGGTAATTATCAAAAATGGTTAACATGGGTTAAAAACGATGAGGGTAAAAACCTAATATAAACTTGTAAAAATTTTATTGGACGTCATTATTTTGGACCATACTAATACTATATTTTAATTAAATCAATTTTTTGTCTATTTTAATGAATGTTAATTTATATTAATTTAATATTTTAAGTAAATCCAAGAGAGTGTCTCCACTCACTTATAAAATATCACCTCCTCTCCTCTTTTCATTGAATTCAAAAATATATGTAGTTTTGAAAATACATACCCAAATCCCATAATAATATCCCGAACCATATTATAGTGGTATATTTTTGGGAATAATACCATTCGTATAGGGTTTAAGGGGTAAAGCAAAGTTAATTTTCCGAATAAGAGTTATAGACTTTAAATGAATGTTTTAGTTTAATTTTTTTTCTAACACCTGAAAATATTATTAAAATTTGTTGAAATAATAACATCATTATATTCTATATTATTAGAGTTTATTATGTTAATTTAATAACCTATATTTATCTCATATTCCATCAAATGGGATACTCAATCGTCCTTTGTGTGTTTGGTAAAATACCACCTCACGGACTGAAGTAATTAAATTTCAATTAATTCCCCTCATGGATGGTTATAATGATAGATTTAATATATTTTTATTATTATATTATTATTATAATTATGGTTATTTTAATTTCTATTTAACCTGCTTCTATTTAATTCATTGAATATGGAAACATCGTTCATGCATTCATAGAGATTATCATCTCTGTGAATGGTATAATTCATTTTTTTCTCCAAATTTTATGGATGACTCTAATTATATATATATAATGAATATATATAATATTAATATCATGTTTAACATTATGGAAATATTTTAATCATGATAATTTTATAAATTCCAAGGCTATCAAACCAAAACATGAATGGAAAAATAATATAGTTATTACCTAAGACATTTATTTTAATAAAGAATTGGAAATAAACAGGTGGTAAGATGTTTTAAGATTATTACGTTTAGTATTAAATATATGATTATAGTTCTAAAATATATGTATAATTAAAATATATTTATTATATATTATTTTTTTAATATATAGGATGAAATACATGACTTCAGGTAATTGGTCTCTAAGAACGGTCCATTTCAGGTAGTAACCATTATCTCCATAACTCACTTTCTATATGTCTTTAATGTTATGTAATGCATCAAAATTATATATATATATATATATATATATATATATATATATATCGCATGTATAATCCTAGCTCATTCTAAATTCTTTTGACATGGTAATACATTCCTTGTGTTCATTTCTCAAAAGTTATCCTTATGAAATCTCCTTTGATTATGAAACATAAGGAAGAAATAAATTTTGTGGTGGTTCTTTAGTGGTGATTTTAAAAACAAATAATAAATGTGTGTTTTTATTTTTTATTTAAAAAATTATATTTTTTATCATGGATTTTAAAAATCCAAATCTAATTTAATTGAAAATATATAATATATTACATATTTAATTATAATATTTTATTAAAATATGTTATCTAATATTTATATTAAATTATTTAATGTCATTTAATATTATAATTAATTATAATATGTTAATTAATTATTTTTTATAATTATTAGTTAGTAATTAATTGAAACATAAATCAATTATTAGATAAGTCAAAAATCTGACTTCAGAATCAAATGAAGATACATTTTGACCTCGAAGTCCATTTAAATCCACAAACAGTCAAACTAAAGCTTATGAAATGTGTTACAATGACATTAAAATAAAATTTCGAAATAAAAATTTTAATAAAAATATTACATTTTTAAGAGAAGTAGAAAATTAAAAATGAACTTCAAACGATCATAACGTTTCATCTGGATGTCCATTTGGGCTCTACCACATATCAAACAAAATACTATGAATAAATCTTTCCCATTTGAATAAGTTAAACCCCAATCACTATTTTTAAATAGTAAAAAAAGGCATGAAAGGCCTCAAAAACTAATTTTTTGTTTGGATACACTGATTTTAGCAAATTCGATTGGAATTCAACTTCATTTGAGAGTGTCATCATATTCTTGTGGGGTTATATAAGATTTTATTCTCAGATTTTACATTTCTATTAATTTTATGGCGTTTTAATTGTTTTATTTTTTGTTCTTTGTATGATTTACTATGTAACATATATATATATATATATGTTCATTTCTATAAATTTATATATATTTATTTATAATTTATATAGATATTTCAATATTTACTTAAAATTATTTAGATCTTTATCTATGCATGGATACTTATGTGTATTTATCTGTATATGACTTTATTTATATGGATTTTTATTTATTTTAGGTATTTATGTTTATGCCTTTTTTATATCTAATATATATATATATATATCTCTACTTGTGTTCATATATATACTTATATTAATATACATTGACATTTATGGATGTATTTATATATATTTATAGAACATAAATGTGTGTTTATATATATTTGTATAAATTTCGTTATATGAAGAAATATTTATATATATTTATATCCACATATTATTTATTACGTATTAATATTTAATTTAAATTAATTTATTACTTATTATTGTATCTTTTTAAACTTTTATTTAATAATTATTATATATTATTACACAATATTTATAATTTAATATTAATATTTTATTTTTCATTAATTTCATATTAATTTATTATAACTATATTATCACATTATTAATTAAATATTATTTATAATTGTCCATTCCTTCAAAGAACATGGTCTTATTTATGGTGATTAGGGGGTTTCAATGGAATTTCTGATCGATCCACCTTCAGGGGAGGCCCTCTTTGTTGGCGGTGATATCACATGATATCATGGTGATTTTGACCATTTTAAGTATCTAGATAGGAATTCTGATAGGATTTTCATTGAATCCAAATCCTGAAATGATGGGGATCCTTGATCTTTATTCAAATTCAAAGATGTATAGGCAGGTAAAATTCATCAGAAGGGGGAATCGCCCATTTAATTTTTAACCAAGATGTCATTGATGAGTGTATCAATTTGGGTAAGCAATCTATCATTTCCCATTTTGAATCTCTGGATTGTTTTGAAACCATAGAAAATGGATGATATAGTCTCCCATATTTTGATTTTATTGGTTTTGACATATTGAAAATGTGTATCTATGGAAAGATGATTATTTCACATAATCTTCCACCCTGAGGAACTAAAAATGTGAGCATGGGGATTTGGATCAGTTTCGTTCAAGCCAGGGTTACTATATATACAAGAATGTGATCAAAATTTCAACCATATGTATGTTATAAACTCTAATGATTAGTTATGGGTTCAAGTATATGGGATCAACTAGATTCCTTGACATTCTAGAATCCATTACGATGATTATATGTCCATAGGAATTCTCATCATGATTGATTAGGAAATGAAAATTGAAAGGTTTTTTTCATTATGGCCATCTATTAATTGTGGTGGATTAATGATCTACATTGTTAACATATATTTATATTTTACTCATAGTGACGAGTATGAACGAATAATTGATTATGAAAAAGACTAAAAAAATTCTTGGACTATAAATTCATTTGGAATAACAAACACATTTATATCAAGGCTGAAATTTTATCATTATGTTCCTTTTATGAACATGAAGAAAATGTATTCAGCAAGAGAAATCACTACCAACATGGATCTAGATCTATTAAAAATTGATATAATGAGAATCGTGGGACTTCCCCTTTAACCTCTTCACCAAAGGAAATTTTTATTTTATTTTTTTGTTGTTGAAGGGGGTTCCAGGTTCCTGGGGATTTCCCACACAACTAAAATAACGGCTATTCATAATGAAATTAAAGATATGATAGGAAATTTCATCCAGAATATTGATGGATAATTTCAAAGGATGGAATCTCGTAATCAAAAGTAATGCAATGATATAGAAAATGAAGGGGACACATTAGATATATTGGCACCAACTTCGGACTCTTTTAGAGGTCTTTTAAGAGACATGTCTTTTTTTAACAAATAATGATGATTATTTTTGTGGTAAAGAGATTTAATTTCAAGATAAATTGGTTATAGAAATGTGATAGGAGTGATAAATAGACATGGCCAATGGATAAAATGTTTTAGTGGATGATTATGTCTATCAGTTGGTTACCAATAGAAAAATTCAGTTCATCCCCTAATTTAATCCTAGGTCTACCCAGAATCATTCTCATGTGGATGTAGTGGTTCACATTCTTGACTAAGAACCCATAATTTCTCTTCACAAAAAATAGAGATGAGGAAAAGAGTTTGGTGATGATTTTTCACCCAAGATAGTAGAGGGTGATTCCCCTCTAGCTATTGACAAATAATATGTATCTGAAGCTAGTTGTATAAGAGATTTTATTTTGAAGGCTCCAGGATGTCCTATAGAACTATCTACTAATCAATAGGTTAAGACATACCAACCTTATAGAAAAAATAGTTTCCTTAGACTACTTGACATTTTTAACAAATTCAATAGGAAATAGGTCTTATTTGAGGAATCTAGAAATGTACATGGAATTGGAGGATAATCCTCATGCCCTAAGACTATTAATATAAAAATAATTCCAGCTATGAATGTATTATTGGAGGGTTTATTTATGACAAGATAACAGGATCCTAAGACTTTTGAGTATCCCACCACACTAGATGAAAATTATGATCCTCATGCACATGAGGACAATACATTAGAAAAACTACAAACCAAGAGGATGGACGATCATCCAAGAGGTATGGTGAAAGATAATTTCATTCCAATAGATGATTAATCCTCACTTGTTTCATGAAAATCTTTCCAGTTTTTTATTTGTGGTAGTGGGTATCATTATTTTCCACATACCTTACCCCCTTGATCTTATGTTTGTTTTATTTTCATTAAATTTTGGGATCAAGGGCTATAACGCATGGCCTTCATTATATGGGCACTATTTATAATTGACTTATTATTTATTTATTATTTTTTATTTATTCACTATTTAATTATTATTTACTATTTACTATTTATTTATTATTTATTATTTTATTGTTTGTTTTTTATGTGCTTTTTATTTACTGCATACTTATTCTTTAATAATTATTATTTATTGAATTAATTTTCATTATTTTTCATTATTTATTAATTTTTTATATATTTATTAATACTAATATATAATTTTTAATTTATATATTTTTTATTTTTTATTTTTTATTTTTTATTTTTTATTTATTATTCATTATTCATTATTTATTATTTATTATTTATTCTTTATTCATTTCATATTTATTATTAAATTATTGTTAGAATATTATTTAATGTTAATTTAAAATTTATTATCGATTATTATAGATTATTTATAATTTATTATTGATATATTCTATATTTTTTACTTATTATTAATTAATTATTTATCAATTATTTATTATGTGTAATTTGTTTTTTCATAATTTATTATTATCGTATAACTTATTACTTATGGATTATTTATTATTTATTTATTTTGTGTATCATATATTGATTTATTATTTATTCATTTATTATTTATTATTTATTAATATATTATTTATAATTTATAGTTAATTTATATATATATTATTTATTATTTTTCAGTAATTAATGATGGTGGATGATATTGTGGTTGAGGGAGCACCCTAATGCCGACAATGGCGACCATTAGGAATCTGGTGAAGTGATGGTGATATCACACTTCATGGGATCAAAATTCCTAGGATGAAGAGGTGTCTCTATTACGAATCATCGATTTGATTCCTCAACCGATTCTAGGAAGAAGTATAATGGATATTCGAACAACAAGTAAGTGATGATACAATTTTAATTGATGAAAGATGCTTCTCTAGGGTGAATAATCAGCAAGGTCTTGATACCTCAAGTCAAAGAAAATCAAGTTGCTATCACAGATTAAATCAAGATCTTCCAATATTCAATCATAAGTTGATTGAATTTTCCAATGGGTGATACACCCTTCAAGGTAGATCATTTTAAGAATACATTATCAGGAATCAAGGGATTTTTAGAAATGAACTATATCCCAATTAAAATGGGGTTTTTCCATATTTGTTTCCCCTCAGAGTATCTAAAGAGGTGTGCTTGAGGTCTTTGTTCCATAGCCTTGAGACCATATATTCTCTCCATTCAAAAATTAGATTACCATTTTAATCCCTTAAATACCAAAAACACTAATTTTCCAGTCTATATTAAAATTATGGGGTTGAAATGGATAATATAGAATCTATGCATATTCTTTGACATTGGGGCTATGTTGGGAAAACCCATAAAAATAGAAAATTCCACAGAAGTTTCTAGATTTGAATACTTTTCTCATATCTTCATTTAGGTTTTTACCAATAACGCATTAAATAATCAAGTCATTCTTTCTACACTTGATTATGAGATATATCTATATAATAGATATTTGTAACTCCCTTTTTTTGTTTGGTTGTTCAAATTTTCATACATGTAGTTGAAAATATTATTGGGATATGGTCTGTAGTTTTTGTTCTAAAAAATATCATCATCGGGATGGCTATCATAAATTTTCTCATGGTACTACTAAAGAACATAGGTTGGTGGAATTATTGACACAGGTGAATCTAGCAGTGAATAATTAGGCTTTCCTCCTTGATTCTGTTCATTCTATGAAGAGTTCCTAGGTTATAGTTTATTATTCTCCCTACAAAGTTGCTGATCTTGATGTTTACTCAGTGTTGAGATTAGAAAGGGGTTTGTCCTGGATTTGTATGGTATTTATAGTATAGGGAAGGGTAATTTCATATTTTGTTAGTCCTGGACCAACATGGATGAAGAATATACATTGTATAAGGATGCTATAATCAGTGGCTATGCTATTGGACACAGTTACACTCATGGTAATGGTTAGATAGAAGATGAAGTTGTCACCCAAGAGGAATTAGATAAACATCTTATAAAAGAGAATAATCTTTTCATGGAAAAGGATATAAAGGGCCAAAATAAATTCAAGCTTATCTCATGAGTTTCTGGTCCTTTTGGGAAAATATTAATTGGGTGTAGTTAATACTTTTCTAAGGGAAAAAATACAGTTGGTGATAAATGATTCCAATTAGTTTCCTAGAGAAATTCCAATCAACATGTATCTTCCTCCATGAAAGAGAAACCATCTCTAGTATTGGATTTAATAGATTTATAAGGAACAAACATTTTGGGTGATGTCACCCCATAGCATATTTACACTTTTAGGTAAAGAACCGCATAAATTAATAATCATGAATGGGATTTTCCATATCAATTTTATGATCATATGAAAACTATTAGGACTTTTTTTAAGTCCTTAGTTGATGAATAAAAGAATTATAGATTACAAAAATCTAATTTTATGAATCATTCTGAGGATTATAAAGTATAAACATTATCATAGGGTCTAAGGTAGGACAAACTAAAATGGATCAAATCCAACGAATAATTTATTTCAAAAAAAGGATCTCTATTTTTTTGTCTATAGAGATTACCTCATAGAATAGAATTTGTTACCTAAAAACCTTATAGATGGCATTAGAGTAAACTGAGAGATGGACTTTTGGGACCTTTCTTGGAAATACCATATATTCTTCATCCACGAAGACTCATCTTATTCATCATTAGATGTTGAGTATGATCCACCCACGAGGAATGATATATGGAGGAGTGCAAGATATCCAAGAGGAAGGGGTTATCACTCCCTCGGAACATGGGATCTAGATGGAACTACAATAATTGACTTCTTATTGTATTTTCTATTTTCCATGATGGGGGCATCATATTCTTTGTCTGACCCCATCATCTCGCTCAATTATTTTTTTTAATAAATTTTGTTAGATCCTCTTATCTCAAACTCATGCATGTTTTAAAAAATATATTTATTAATATTTATTACTGATTAATGATTATTTATAATTTATTATAGATTATTTATTAAATTTTATTAAGTGTTAATTATTAATTATTTATTACATATACATTTACTTTTTACTGAAATATTATTTCTTTCATTCTTTATTTATTAATAACTTATTAATATTTTTTAATTATTATATATTAATTATTAATTTTTAATTTTTAATCATTTTGTTCGTATTTAATTATTATGTATTTATTTTATTTTATTTTAATCATTAATATTATTTAATGTAATTATTTATTCTTAACTATATATATAGGTGTATGATTGTTTTTACCCGCCACATGAAGAGCTTTCTAAAGTGTTAATGACTTTACACACAAACTAAGAGGTAAAAGATCCAAATCTAACCAAAAACATATATATGAAAAATTTCTTCCTGGAATATATTGAATATTCATGACATGGTCATGATAATAAATAATATAATAAATAAAAAATAGTAAATAAAAAATAGTAAAATATAAAAATAAATAAATTATATTATTAATTATGAGAATAAAAAACCCGATGTGGAATGGTCTAACATCCATTTAAATTTTTTATAAATAATTAATAGAACATGATTTAGTGAAGGTTTTGAAAAACCACTATGAAATAGTTTTGTAATGATTTATACCATTTTTAAACACAAAAAACACGTTGTTAAATGCCTACTACGTCATAGTGTAATATGAGGCAAGATTATTCAATGCATTTCATTCCTTTGGTAATTATTATATTTATGAATTATGATTGGTTTCCTTTGTGTAACAAATAAGAATGTAAATTTTATGATGGGTGTACCTAGATAGTTATCCAATGCATTAAGTAATGTTTTTATCTCATGAGATGTTATGTATGGTATTAAGGATTAATCCTATCAGACAATTGGACTTTTTCCACCTAGTGATTTTGTCCTGGTAGTTATCCTTGACTTATCCTTATGTCATGTTTTTTTGATACTAATACATTTACAATGTTTCCATGATCATATTATGCCTTGTTCATTATGTTATTCTACAATGTGTTTACTTATTTCCTTTGTTATCATGATATTATGATACCATGTTATTTATATAATTATCTCGTGGGACTACTCATGCTTCTTTTCTTTAATAACATCTTGTTATTCCTTAACTCACACATTATGATTCTTTATCACATTTATTCCCTTATTGGAATTTTTATCTCACCTCTTTTCTCTATGTATTACCAATGTTACCCCATGTAGTTTTATAAGCTATAAGGGATATATGAACTAATTATGGAGATTAAAAAAAAGATAGTTATTTTCATTTTTACATAACTAATCTCCCAAGTACACTAGGCCTTTAAATCATTTCTTTTTATTTGGATGATATTTATGTTAATTAATATGTAATAATAAGTATAAAATTGCTTGTCTCTCTATAAATATAATTAGATGAAGGTCTAGTTATTTTGAGGATTAGGACTAGAATACTTTAGTGAGAACCCTAAGGATCCATTTAAATATAGAAAAATATCATTGAATTTTGGTAAAGTACACAATAAGTGGTTTTCAAGGAAAAAAATCTTTTCTAAATACTACTAGTTGATGTTATTTTGGATCAAACGCATCTAGGGGTAATAACCATGAAAAGCATTGGTCAGGTATTTATCAATAATCATCATGGTACATAATGAATGGGCACTTACTATGCACCTGGTTTTAAACTCATAAGAGATATTATTTAGAAAATTATTATACTCTTTACAAACCATTATTAAGAAAATAAATATATTTTTATGGTAGAAATTATAATAAATAAATTACATTGGATAACCAATATTGAATGTAAGAGACTCAAAAGATCAGATATAATTTTATCTTATAATTTATTCCTTATAGGTTCATAGTTTCCTATTTATATGTTTATTAGTTAAATAATTCTCATCCCATTTTTTCATTTATAGAAGTCAATGATGATAAATAGAATGAAACGTGACTACAACTAGTATGATAGGCAATGTGATTATTTCCCTAATGAGATTCCTAACCATTTGGTAGTAGGAGATGAGTATATTTTATGTGTATTGGATCTGATGAATCTTTATTTTAATAATAACTTCAATCATATGGAAGGAACTCCTTCTCTTAATAAAGATAAAGTTGTGGTCGTGTATTTTATATGAAAAAGACCTCTTTCCTTTAGTAGATCTTCTGATACCAACATCATAGAATATTGGTTTAACTCTATTGGGAAGATATTATTTTTTCTCAAATGATCAAAATAAGAGAAAGTTATGTTGGACATTTATCACATAGAGGGGGGATTCGGTCAGTGGTGGGCACTGATCAACAACAAAAAAACCAAAGTTGAAATCAATTCCATGAAATAATAATATTTTAAGTAAATATTTTTTAAATAATTATTCTCCCTAAACACACTGTTTGAAAATGGGGAGGGAATTCCTCGAACTAAAGAAAAATGATGTTGTAACAATTGGGGAATATGTGTCAAGCCTTATTAGGGTTTCACGGTACACCATTAACATCATCATCAATGATGAAAGAATGGTAGAACGTATCTTCAATGTATTAAAGGAAATTCTATGAAAAATGATGGTGATTTGAGACTTTAATAGCTATTAAGATATTTTCCATTTTTACCTGAAGGTTGAGATAGATATTAGAGATTCCTAGTTGTCTCATGGCCACGGAGATAAAAAGTTTAAAATGGACTATCTGTTGGGAGGTTCAAGAGATAAATCTCGTGGGTAAAGGAAACCCCATCATCCAAGATGTCAATGTGTGGGAGGAAGCATCGTAGAGACTATCTAAAAGGAACCAAGATATGATTTATGTTTGGAAAATATGCGAATTATGCTAATTGATGTTGACGAGAGATAAAGAAACCCACTAATGTAATAGAGGAAAATAGGGTTTAGATCAATATTGAGTCGCCGGTATAGTGTCTCAACAATAAGGGAAAAAATTATTTACAATGTTCTAATCCAATAGTTCTTAGAGAAAATAAATGAAAACAACCTCCAAGTTGTAAATACAAAGTAAGGGTAAATGCTATCACTACATATGAGGTGGATCCAAAAAATGATTTGGTGGAAGGCATGCTATATATTCATTCATGAATAAAGAACAAACTTTTTAATTTTGGTTCCACCCATTCTTTCATATCGTGCAGGTTTAGTATAATTATTAAAGTACCACATAGAAATATGGTGGTTGATCTATCTATGAGAAAATAAAATCATTTAATTTTGGCATCTCAAGTATAAAACTACTCCCCATTATGTTTTCAGGGACTGAATCTTCCAAAAAATATCATCTTCCATTCTTTAGTGGATTTTGATTCTATATTGGGAATGAAATATATATGCAAAAATAATTTCAACATCAAATTTATGGATAGGGAGATCCCATTTCAGATCCTAATCCATCCTCTGATTTTATAAAATGTTAGAGAGGATGAATATCCCCGGAAATCTTATGCTTATGTTTGGATATTAGTTCCTTATTAATATCCATAACTCACTCAAATGATTTGAAAAAATGAGACAATAATGCTTCAATACATGCCAATTTTAAGGGATTATACTAATGTATTCTCGAATCATTTTCTTGGTCTTCCTCCAAACTGAGTGGTTGAGTTAACAATTGATCTTATACCTAAATATCTACCCATATCCAAGAATCCTTATAGAATATCCGCAATTGAATTGAATGAAATGAAAATTTAATTATAAGAGAATATAGAAAATGGTTTTATACACCCGATTACTTCACCATGGGGCGCACTGGCCTTCTTCATCAAGAAAAAGGATGAGTAAGTGTGTATTTATATTAATTATCATGAACTCAAAAAAAATGTTAAACGAAAAATATCCTCTACTATGTATTGATGACACTTTAAGATACTACAAGGGCCCATTATTTTATAAGAAGAACCATCAGTTGGGATTTAATGAACTAAATTTGAAGAATGAAGAAATTCCCAAAACTGTCTTTAGAACAAGGTATGGACACTATGAGTTCATGGTTATTACCTCCGTACTCACTAATGATCCAATAATATTTAATTACTTAACAAATAATTTCTTGAGAGATTATCATAAAAACAATTGGCAGTGTTTATACATTCTATTCTAAAATAATCCAAAAGTAAGGGGGAGAATTATTGGTATTTTAATATTTTGATAAAGACTTTGTCAAGGGGGAAGGTATATGAATATTTTAGTAAATGTATGTTCTAAATTAAGGAATTAACATTATTGGTGCATGTTATTAGAAAAAAGGATATTTTTAATCCTTCATAAGATAAGGTAAATTGTAAAATAGACCAAAACATCATCTGAAATAGAGATATATAGTTTCCTTGGAGTAACTGGGTATTATCGTGGATTTGTGATAAAATCATTACACTTGTTAGAAAACATACTTGGTCGAATTTGAAGGGTTAAAATTTTGGTGGTCTAATCAATATGAATAGGGATTATTGAAATTGGAAGATAGGCTTATCACATCACTAATTATTACACTACCCACAAGTGGAAGACTTTTGGTGGTATATAGTGATGCTTCAAGGAAGGGTTTGTGATTTTTTCTAATGAATAATAAAAAATTCATAGCCTAAACCTAAATTAAGTTATGTTTTCATGAGTAGAAATATTCAAAACATGATCTAGAGTTGGCTACAGTGATATTTTCACTAAAAATATAGTGGAATTGTCTCTATGGGGAGATAAGTGAAATATATACATATCATAATATCCTCAAATATATAGTCACATAGAAGGAGATTAATGTGGGCAATGAAGATAGTAAGAGTATATCAAGGACTATGAATGTTCAATACACAACAATCTTGGGCAAGAAAATAAAGTGGCATATTCTCTATGTAGAAAGGATCATGAAACCTTATCAATGATGAGAGTCCAGATGTATTAAACATTCTAAAACCTGTATAATATAGAAATGGAAATCATAAAGGAAGGAGCGTCATCTTTTCTTTCATAAATGATCTCTTAACCATCCCTTCTGGAGAACATAAATGATTCTTAAATATATGATTTAGAAATTTTGTAAAAGGTTGAAGCTATAAGAAAATGGAAATCATCATAGTTAAAATTTGATACAAAAGGGGTTGTAAGATTTGGTTCATGACTATGTGCACCAACAAATCTTGATATAAAGAAGAAGTTATTTATTAATGTACTTTGATCAATATTTTCCATCCTCCTAAGGAGAAACAATGTGTATTGATATCTATGAGATCACTGTTGGTGGTATAATAAAAATAAGGACTTATAATAATACACATAAATCATTCTAGTATGTTGGAAAGTGGAGGCTACTAGGAAAAAATACTAAGTGGATTATAAAACAATTACCCAAACCTACATGGAAATAGAAAAACATCACCATTGACTTTATCACTTTTCTTATGAAGACGTCAAGAGGAAATAATGTTATACAAGTTATGGTCGACCATATTATAAATAATGATAACTTCATTAAAATTTGAAATGACTTTTGACTCAATAAATTTCAAATATATACATTATAGAGGTGGTAATGATGCATGGAAAACCACTATCAACTGTATCTGGACAGAACCTAGGATTTACATCCAATTTCAAAAAGTGTCTCTAAAATTATCTATATAATAAGATGAACTTCAATATGAATTACCACCCCCAAGCTGATGGAAAAACCAAGTTTGCGATAAAGTCACTAGAAGACTTGTTAAGAGCATGATTTATCGACTTCAAGGGGGTTGGGTTCAATATGTTCCTCTAGTTAACTTCCCATATAATAATATCTTTCACTGAAGCATAAAAATGGCCCTATATGAATCCATTTAGAGGAAGAGATATTGAAAAATTATAATTTGGGATAATGTTTTTAAAAACATGATTTTGGGACCAAAAATGATTAAGGAAATTATAAAAAATGGGAAATCCATTCAAAATCACAATAGGGCTGCTCAGAGTTGACAGAAGATCTATTATTCCAATCTTCGATGAGGCCTAAATTTAAAGTTTGGAGATAATTTTTTTCTCCAAATATCTCCTTGGAAGATATTTATGAGATTTTTAAAGGAGGGTATTCTAATTCCTTGGATCATTGGACCCTTTGATATTCTCAATTGCATCAGAGATTTCACCTATCGACAATCCCTCCCAACAACCCTCTCCCAAGTACAGGATGTATTCCATGTATCCCTATAATGGAAGTTCATACTATATCCCATAAATGTATTGAATTCATATGTGGATTTCTAAAAAATGGTCTCTATTATAAATATCTTCTATTTTATATCTTATTCCATAACGATAATGTTCTTGGAAATAAGATAACTCCCTTAGTAAAAGTACTATAGAAAAACCATAAATACAAGCAGGGAACATGGAATCCAGAGGAATCCATGACAATGAAGTACAGTCACCATTTTAAACATATAATATAATATAAAATTTAAATCGTAAATTTTCGTAACTGGTGATTATTTTAACACCCAAGGATTTTAAAATAATACTATGTTCGATAGTGTATGCAACACACAACACCGAGCTTAAACGAATTATGAAATTTTATTATTGTATAATATTGCCATTAAATTAGTTGGTATGAATAGAATAAACCAAATTATTAAATATATATATATATATATATATATATTTCATATAAAATAAATACTTATTGATTTATTCTTATGAAACACGCACTCAATTTTTTTGTAAATTCATTATATTCTTCAAAAAAACATTTTCTTCAAAAATGATTTCATTTCTTTTTGTTAGAAATTGTTGTAATTAATTAATGTAAATTTTTTAAAATTAAATCGAATAAAATAACTTTAATTTTTAAATCATCATATTAAAATTATCTTTGGGACAATGTTTTATTTTTTTGAAATGATTTATTTTTTAGTTAATAGTGAAAAAATATCCATTTTTATATAATAATGTATTTTTATTTAAAACATATACAAAGTTCCATTTTGTTATAAAATATTTTATATGTATTATTTTTATATAATATTATTAATAATCCAATTATGTTTATAGGAATCATTTTATGGTTTAATTTTGTATAAAAACATCTTTATACTTACTAGAATTTTTTTCTGAAAAACTATTTTTCATTGCATTTTGTGTTTTAATCATAAATTAATTTCTGAAACTTATAAATATTGAATCATTAAAAATGGATTTGATATTTTCAATCATGAGTAACATTTTTTTAAATAGTTCTATTTTATAAATGTTTTATATATAATATTAACCGTATTAAATAATTATCATCGCAATAAGGGTAAATCAGGAAATTATGGTTGAATATAATAAAATAATTACTAAAAATGACGCCATCATTTCCATGTATCATATATTAGGGGTATAATTTGGCTATTTCCATCCTTTTTTTATAAAATATGGATTTTTGGTTCATTATATCTTTGATTTTGACCTTTATAATAATTATGTAAAACATAAGGTCAAAATTTTCACATTACTGCATTTAAATTCTATAATATTTTGTGAAATATATAAAGACAAATTAAGTTTGATTAATTATAATTATTTTAAATATAAATTATTTTTTTCATGATAATTTATTTTTAATTATTATGGTTTAAATATTTTCCTTAAATTCTTATACACCTCCGATACAATATTTTTTAAATTAATAGAAAAATATAACAAATGATTTTAAAAATGTTAAAGAAAATATAATTTGAATAAATTATAGTTTCCAATGATTTTTTCAAATAAAAATTTGATATTATAGAGGTTTCAATATATAATATTACAATTCCATTATTTTAATGTTTTTTTAAATTTCTTATTAAATGAATAGTCGTAAAAATGACATTATTGTTATTTTATAATAAATTATATTTTCTTAAAAGATTTACAGTTCCTAAAAATATTGTATTCATACAAGTGATTTTTATATGTCTAAAATTATTAAACATGACCCATTAATGTTCCAATTTCCCTTTCATAGTAACCATATTAACCCCTAAATAGAAAAAACATAGTTATCACAATAATTTTTAAAAAGGGTTATTGTCTCTTAATACAAAGAGATAAGGGTAAAAAAAGAATCTAAACATGGTAAACGTATATTTTATGATATCATATCAACCCATAATAATCCTATATTTTAATTAGATAAATTATGAGCCTTATTTGCATTAAAATTAATTTATATTAGTTTAATATTTTAAGTCATTCAAATAGTGACCCTCACCCCAATTATAAAAAATAACCACCTCTCATATTTTCTACACACTCAAAATCCTTTTTGGTTATAGAATACCTACCAAAATCCATTCATAACATCTATAAACTTTATATAGACTTATTTTTTTGTTATAATACAATCATTATAGGGATTAATGTGTAAAGAAACAGAAGTAGTCCAAAAAAGATGAATAGCCATTAACCGAATGTTTTAATTTTACATGTTCTTATACCTCATCAAAATTATCTTAAAAATGATAAAATAATAACACTAGTATATTCTATATAATGATCTATCATTATTTCAGTGTAATATTATACATACATATCATATTCTATCAAATGGGAAAGGAAATCGTTGTTCGTATGTACAGTAGACTCCCATCTCACAAACTGATATAATTCATTTTCCAGCACTACCTCTCACGATTGGTAATAATGATGAACATAAATAATATATGTTTTATTTATGATATTATTATGATTATATAAATTTAAATAATTATTTTTATTTCTTTTTTCCATCCATTGAAAGTGAAAATATCGTTCATGCGTACGTACGACCTACCGTCACTATGAACGATGCAATTAATTTTTTTTTCTATTCATTATATGTATGAAATATATATATATATATATCATATTAATAACATGTTTAAAATGTTTATATAATGGAAATATGATAAAGGTATAAAAACTGAGACTCTTAAACCAAATCAAACAAACAAAACGAATCAGTTATCACCCGAAATGAATATTTTAATAAACAATTGTCCATAAAATGATGGTAAGATGATATAAGAAAATAATATATGATAAAAAATATATTACTATGGTTCTATAATAAATTTATAAAAAAATATTTTTTAATTAAATATTAGATTATAATGCGTAATAATAAATACAATAGTTAATGTAAGAAAACTCTCTGAACCACCCTTTTTCCATTTATGACCATTGTGTCTCTAACTAACATTATCTTTATATTTGATTTTACATAATACTTTTAAATTATATATATATGTATATCATATATAAACATAACTTTTTCTCCCTTATTTCTATGGGGTAATACATGCCCTATGTTCACTTCTCAAATACCTTCTTTATGAAATCTCCTTTGATTAAAATATGAGGCATGATTATGAAACCTATTTCTTTCCATGGGTTACTATTGTGTTTATAAATTAATACTGATTTCATTAAAGAATGCATAGTATTGTACATGTTATGATGGGTTTTCTCATATATCATTCAAATTCATTGGGTAATTGTTTTGTCTTGTGAGATGTTATGTTTGGGATTTAGGTGTAAGCTTAATCTACAATGGGGCTCTATTTACCATGTGATGTTGTCTTAGATGTTATCCTTGACATACTATTATATTATGTTTTGTGTTTTTTACACATTTCATGTGTTTACATGATCTTATGATATAGGGTTCTTTATGTTATGCTCCCATGTGATTACTCATTAGCCTTCTCTTTGAGGATATCATGTTACAACATTGACTCACATGTTATGATTTTTTATAATGTTTATTCCCTTAATGAGATTATAAGATCACCCTATTTTTATATGTATTTCCAAGGTTATCCCATGAAGTTATAGGATCTAAATGAGATTTAAGATCATATTTTTTAGATTAAAATAAATCCTTTTAATTTTCATGTTTTATGTACCTAGTATTCCAAATAAAATAGGACTTTTGATACTTGTTTTTTATTTAAGGGATATTTATGTTTAAATAACATGTAATAATATGGGTAAAAAGTATTGGGTATATATGATTTGGATTTATTTTGGATAGGAGAAGAGATAATAATTGTGGATTATGGTAACATGTGATTCGTGAGACAGTTGTAGGATAAATTTCATGGGTATGTATGACTTTTTAGTTTTCATATTATATTTTGCCATCCAAGTGATGTAGATATGGTATTTTAATATTACTTATATAAGGATTACCTTTTTATATATTTTGTGCAACTATAAATCCATTTTATATTGTTTAACAGGATATTATCCCACTTCTAATGATTTTAATGGGTAGTGTATTCTTTAATGATGAGATGGAATGGAGGGATATTGTTTGTAATTAATTTACCTTTTTATGCCTTTGCAACCAATGTAAAATGAAAAACTGCGTAAGGTACCCCCAAATCAAGAAAGGCCAGATAATGGCATTGGGGGTTTATGTAATCTATGTATAGACCCAACACTTTACGTACATGGACATTACATTATGTTTGCGGAATACTTAATACATTACTAATAAAACGCCCAATGACCGTATTAGTTTATTATCTTTGGAAACATGGAGCATAATCTTCTAATCATGGTGAAAGATCTTCAACATATCCAATAAAGATATTCCCCCCTTTTTTTCTTACCTAAAACCTTTCTTTATATCTTGGGGAAAAGAAAACATATAAATGTTGAGCTCAAATGCTCAGTAAGGGTAATAATGGAGAACATAAAACATTCCATAAATATTTTAACGTAAGAACATGAACATAAAACAAAAAAAACATGAGTAATGACATAAATCTTGGCACTACATAAGGCATAGATCAAAAAGGAACATTAACCTTGATAAAATAGCATGGGAATAAAACATGTAATTTTGGTAAGCCTTAATCACATGTTGTGATTTCCATAGTAGCAAAGGCATTGCTTCCAAGACCATATTAGTGGAAAAAGTCCATTACTGAACCGGTTTTACTAGTCGTTCCAGCCCTGTATTACTGAACCGGGTTTTACTTTCCATTTCATCCATGTTTATCTCATGAGATATAAATCTTTACCCAATTAATTGAAGGTACATATAGGTCCCACCAATCTCATAATGAAATCATTCTTACGTGTCCCACAAAAAATACATAAATCATTCATCATAACCCAATGTGTAAAATGGGTTTCATAAAACATCATCCCATCATAACATTATCCATATAGAACAAATGGAAATAATTTCACAATAAGAAGAATCAAACCATGTAAATAATTGGGACATTATACTTGAAACATAAACATACTAAATAATGTCATCTTAGATGGTAAATAGTTTTGATAAAACACTTGAAATGTGTTCTTGAGAAAAATATCCTTACTTCTTCATAATCATTTTCTTTTCAAAAAATCTAATGAAATTTTAAAATAAAAGGATTTTGTTGAAAATAATCATGAAATATTTTATAGGAATATTTATGTATATAAGGCGTAATGAAATTGTAAAAATCTATTCACACCGTATAAGTTAAAAAACATTCTCCTCGTACTTTTCCCAGAAAAGTCAAAAAGTTCTTCGTATCGTAAACAAAAGAATGATTCCTTATATAACACAATGTAAAAGTAAAATATGGGTAAAAATTACCTTAAAAATACATGGAATAGTATTAAACACTTTATGAAAAACATTTTTATTGACATGGATGAAAAATATAACCCCGGTAAATACATACAAATAAACAATCTCGGTGAAGAATGAGATTGGAATAATTATCCCTTACCTTAGGTCTGATATGCTTCATACATATTTGAACCTCCTGTATAATGTTTTAAATAAGGTCATTGACTTATTAAAAAATCATATTCATTGTTATGATATCATATATGGTTCACTTATGACTTTATATTACCCGTACTTTTATAAATTCAATGTTAAAGCAGCGTTTTGGGTGAAATTTTTTCATTTATCGTAAGTGTTTCAAGTTGTTGTTCTTGATATTATTAATTATATCCTGATTTAATTAATTCCATATTTTGAAACGTAATTTATATATAATATATAATCTTTATATAAATATATATGATAGATTGATTAATGGAATGAAATACACCGTTCAAGGAGACGGTAGGTTTTACGTACGCATGAACGCTGTTTTCATTTCCTTATTGAATTTAATGGAATTAAGTAAATGAAACATAAATTTGCATAAATCCAGTACCATTATTATTTAATATTGTTCATTATTATTTATTATATATACTTTATAATCATACTTGAATGGTTAATCATGGAAAATGAATCTCACCGCGTTCATGGAGACGGTAGTCCGTACGTATGCACGAGCGATGATGTCATTCTTTTGATATTAAAATTGTATATAATTTGATGGTATATAATATATAAAAAATCCTAATAATGTTATATTTTTATTTATATCATTTATACTCATTATTATACCCATCCAAATGATGAAATGTTTGAATAACAAACAACAACACGACGTGGACACGGTAAGCCGTACGTACGCACGTGTGGTGACTTTTTAATTCATAGGATGGATAAAATAACTAATATGGTTGTAAAATTTTTATAATAACATCATAGTATATAGATTATACTAGAGTTATTATTTTTGAATGGAAACAACAATGAAGGAGGAAGTGGAAGAAGAATGGAACATGAAATAGGTGGTGAGGTATTTACCTCTTCTTCAGGTTATTCCATTTGATTTGACTAAAATGGAACCTTAGGTTGGCTTTCTGACTAAATTAAGGCCTCTCGGATGAAGTTAGGATAGTTTAGAGGCTATTTGGGCATGTTTTGGCCGAGCTTGAAGGCTAAAATTTGTGTGTAGAGGAGAGGGAGGAGGTTCGCTTTTATAAGAGGGGTGAGGGGCACCTTAGCAAAAACTTAAAATTTTATTTTATAATAAATTCATATTCGGTTTATAATTTCTCCAAAGTGACTTATTTGGAGGATAGGGTGGATATGGGTCGAAATACTCTCATCCAATAGGTTTTAGACAAGTTTAGTTTTACATTTTAACCTTATCATTTAGATTTAACTCTAAGTTAAAAATTTTAACTTTTACCGTGTCTTCTAGTATTCTTACACTATATGGTTAATAAACTTACAATAAAATACCAATCGAACCCCAATTGGTTCATTAATGTCTTAAATATTATTATATAATTATTTTTGCCGAACCATGTATTTTTAGGACCATAATATCAATTAATAATATAATATTTTTTTAAAAACACTTTTAAGTCAATCTTGACACTATTTGGTATTTTGTTTTCTCTAAATTCATATCAGCATTATTACTTCGAAAAAAATTCATCTAACCAACCCTAATATGTTTTATTATCCTATAAAATTAGTGAAATTTTCAAAAAATCTCAAATTACATTTATTTGGGTATGTATAATATCATTTATGTTAATATTTCATTAATAAGGTAATTACTCCATCATCATTGTGTCATAAATAAATTTAATTATTTATTTTCTAAAAATATAAATAAAATAACATTATGTAGGAAATATTTTTAGATTTCTAGTAAATATTTATAGTTGGATTTATCTTATGTCTATCCCTGTATTAAAAAAAATTGTTATTAAACTTTGATTTTAACTCTTTTAACTCTTCTTTGAAATAAATAATAATAAATGTACCATTCTAATCCAAGTGTACCTAAAGGGTCATATTTTATCCTAAGCTTGTTTTTGGTCGAATTACACTTATCCAATAGAATTGGGACGTGTTTTAGGATAGTAATAATATCATTTTTACCCTTAATTACCCTATTTACTTTTAACCGTGGTAAATAAAAGTAAAAAGTTACTATTCATCCAAAATTATTTTTATCTTATTAAACCACATTTTACTCCTTAATATTAACCATGTCTCTTGGATTTTCTAAATTCAACTCACAGAAGCGGTAAAATTATGATTTATGTGAATTTTCAAATGCCCCTAGGAGGTGGGTAAAAGGCAGTAAAAATTTAAATAGAATTTTTATATATCTAAAACTATTATAAAATGAATCCAATGAATTACAATGAACATATATAGGTATTATGTATCTATTTTGAACAAAAATCAATTTAAATAAAATAATTTATTATTTAAATAAAAATTCAGTTTTAACCAATAACTCATTGTTTTAATTATTCATCAAATATTGAAAGTTTTGAGAAAAATAAAAAGAATTCACCCAGGGCTAATTTCGATATTCCTAATCCAAAAATGAAGTCCATTTTGAAAGATAAAATTTATAAAATTTTAAAATTGTGTATTAATATTCATAAAGTCTAGTTTATTTAATATTTTAATAATATATCATTGTTTAGTGAAACCCAGTATTACGTACTACACACGTTATCGAGGAAGGTCGTGGTTGCATGTAATGCAAGCCAAGTCAGGGCTGCATGTAGTGGAAGCTCCCTTTGGTGTTTTGTATAACATAATTAAAAATTATTTCATTTATACATTAAAAAAATCTATACTTAATGTTGCGTAGAATAATTTCTACAAAACAAACTTGAAATTGTGTGTAACACGAGCCAAGAATAGTGTTCCATATACTTCAAGCTAATATGGTGTTGCGTATTGTACAAGCTAATCTTGGTGTAGTGTACAATAGAAGATATCAAACAAATTAAAAATAATATATCTCATAAAATATCGGGGTGTTACATTCTACCCCCCTTAAAATTAATTTCACCCTTGAAATTCGTCGGGGTTATAAATGGTTTTCTACTTGAAAGTTTCTTTCCTAGAAACCCACATCCTAAAAAGGAATAATAAAAATTAATTTTAAAAAATAATTTATGAAACATAATGATTACCCAAAGTAACTCATCACTGGGTTTCCACATAGGAGAACATAGGTGAAAATATGGATATGGAAGAGAAATATAACCATAAAGTTATGATGGAGAATGTTAGAGGACATGGCTATGAAAAATCCAACAATCACAAAGCCATAAATTTGTGATGATCTAAGGTACCATCTGATTCATCGGGTATGAGTGTACTAGGAAAAAAAATTTAGTTTTCATGATCATTTACCAAATGATAAAGAATTGTTGAATTAAAAAAAATACTTACTTCTTTTTGGTACAATATCACCCTTGTTCATGCCCTGAATAATTTCCACTTCATCTCTTAAAGAAATGAAGTTGAATTTGTCATTCATGAAATTTTAGTAGATCATAAGATAGAATGATAGGTCATTCCATCTGTCTCTATCGCAAAAATATTAGCACAATTTATTAAATATAAATAAGTTCATCTATTCTAAGATTAATCATATATGGTTGCTAAAATGGACTTATACTTCAACTATCATAATTCTTAATAAAATAAAACTTTTTTATACTAACAAGGGACTTCCTGTAGGCTAGGGGTAGGCGATAAAGGCCTATCGCACTTCGGTTGTGGGTTCGATTCCCACAACCATGTCTGACGCGATGGGTTGTCACATTTCCTGCAGGTTGTCCTTTTTCTAAAACTACAATACAATAACATTCCAGAAATAATATAAAAAAAGGCTATATCCTAAAACAATATTATCTTATGTCCAACATAATCCATTTCAAATCTTTAGTCTTATCTAAAATACTTCTATCTAAGATCATAGTATAAAGACAACTATTACTAGAAATGTCATCAACCAAGCATGTGAATACCATTATTTATCCCCTATATATCATAAGCTATATCTTGTTGGTCACATTACCAACTTGTGAATACCTTAATCATGTATTTTTTCGAAACATGAATTCCCATAGAACCTTAGTGGAAACATGAATGCTGTCAAAAGTTAACCCTTTCCACATACCAAAATCCCAAAAATTCTATATACTCAAACCATGATATCACTTTGTCCTTATATCATCCATGAACTCTTGAATACTATCAAAGACTTCAATTTCTCCTTATCCCTTCATTATGAGCATATCATCTGTTTTCCAAAAATATTTCATTCACTTTTCATGTTTACCGGTACCATTCAACATATACTTTCAGATACTTTAGGATAAACAATAGTGTAATAATCCTTAGATGTTTCATTGTTCCATAGTACCATACATTGTTCTTGATAAACATGAAATCATTGTACTACCTTCATAAACCATTGACTGGGCTTCAAAACTTCTTTCATCTCATATATCATTTTTAGTCTCTTCATCATCAACAACATAAATACAACCCATACGACCATGCCGATTCTCTTCATGAGACTTTCCCTTAGAGCATTGGTTTTCATAATACCCATACATTCTAGATTTAAAACATTTCACCATTGTTGATGTCTTAGCAATATCATTATCCTTGTCCATGGAGTTAACTGAACCTTTTCCTTTGCAATTACTAGCTTTAGGCCCTTCTTTTCCACACCCAAAGCATCTTCTGGTTCCATTGAAACATTCTCCCAGATGCGTCTTCCAACATGATTTACATGAGGGGAATTGAACTTTCTTTCCTCTATGATCATCATGAAACTCCTTCTTTCTCTTATTAACTGAGTCGGGAAACATACCAAATTTGATATTATTGATCATATTTTGAGAATTCTAATTAGGCATGATAAATATGTCTCTCCTTCCAAATCCCATTTCATTTGCTTGATCATGAATAATATTATTTCATTCTCCATCATATTCTCCCTTATCATGAATCTTCCGGTTTCCAGCCAGTTTCTAAAATGAAAAAAGAATAGTGTGAGAGGAAGAATCATGCTAGGAAAACAACATAATCAAGGGGAGTACATTCAATCTCTAACATCATAGGTTTAATAATAGGTAATTCATGATCATTATCATAAATATAGAACAGTAACCTATACTTATACTTAACCTTATGGAAATCCCTAGGCATACCTTAGAAATATCGCTAGAGATCTCACTAAGGTTTTCGGATCCTATTTTCCAAAGGTTAACTAAACCTTCACTCTAATACCAACTGTAGCGGTCTGGAATTATTTCCATTGGACTAGAATTGATACCTATGAGATCACTCCATGGGCGGCTACACCACCTGGGTGGGACACGCCAACATCCCCAATAGAAGCCATTTCCTCATGAAGCCCTTGGGCGGAGAGCCATGCTTCGTCCATCGCTCACACGTGAGAGTTCCCAAGGATTGGATTCATTCTTACCTCCTTTTCTATGATACCAACTGTAGAGAAATAGAGCTTGACGTACATGGACATTACATTACTTTTTCATATTACTTAATACATTAGAAAACAAATGCCGAATGACCGTATTTGTTTAGTGTCTTTAGAAACATGGAGCATAATCTTCTAACCATGGTGAAAGATATTCAACATCTCCCATAAAGATAATTCCCTTTTTTTCTTACCTAAAACCTTTCTTTATATCCTGGGGAAAAATATAAAGGGTGAGCTCAAATTCTCATTAAGGGTAAGCATGAAGAACATAAAACAATCCATAAACATTTGAATGTAAGCACATGAACATAAAACATCAAAATCATAAGTGATGACATAAATCATGGAAGTGCATAAGGCATAGATAAAAAAGTAACACTAATGATCATAAAATAGCATGGTAATAAAACATGTAATTGTGGCAACCATTAAGATTATGTTATGATTTCCATAGTATCCAAGGAATTTCTATCAAGACCATATTAGTGGATAGAGTGCATTACTGAACCGGGTTTTCTAGCCGCTCCATCCCTGTATTACTGAACTGGATTTTATTTTTCGTTCCTGCCATGTTTATCTCATGAGATATAAATATTTACCCAATGCATTGGAGGGAGATATAGGTCTCGCCCATCTTATAATGAAATCATTCTTACTTATGGCACAAAATAAACATAAATCATTCCTCATAACCCAAATAGTAAAATGCATTTCATAAAACATCATCCCATCATAAAATAATCCATATAAAACAAATGTATATCATTTAATAATAATAATAATAAAACCATGTAAATAATAGTGACATTATACTTGAAACATAATGTAACATCCTGGTTCCGGAAGCCACCCAGAGGTGCCCCGTACCTGGTTGGTCACATGGCCTCAAGCGCATTTCCCCAAACGCTAGAGGCTGCCGACTAGCAGTGAGGGCCTTGGGTGTGATAGTGGGGAAACTATGCCCTCATTGGCAGAGTACATAGGAGAAGAGAAAATAAATAACAATAATAGCGGAAACAGTAGACATCCATACAAGAGTAAATAGTGGAAGACTGATAAATAAGCACCTAGAGCTGAAATATATGTAAATGATGCTTGATACATATGTGTCTAGGAAAACACAGCCAAACTAGTCACAATGATGAATAAAATACTAAACCAAAGTGTAATATAAAAACAGATGAGTAACTCTTCAGCATCGCAAGCCTCAGCTCGGTCCCATGCTCTCCAGCTCCAGTGCAATCAAGAACCTGAAGTATAGGGGTGATATACCTTATCTATACCTGCAACAATATAATCTATTTGGTCCCAAAAGCTTGACCCAAACAGGGTGTGAGACAAATCCATAGTAGGTAACCACCCAAAGATCTGTGCCTAATAGTCAGTGAATATATGGCAGGTAAAGTATAGGAAGTAGTAAACAGTAAACAAGAAATAGGATAATGCATAGCAGTAATAATCCACAAACAAGAAATATCCACTCAAGCCAGTAGAACAAAAAGGGTAACCTCTGGGTAGTTATCATAGCCTAACCCCTAAGGTTCAACCACCAAGTACTAGCAACCCTCTGGGAGGCACACACAGTCTCACCCCTCTGGTTAAGCTAAATAATAGACTCACTAAAGAAGCACTCACCGTCAATTCCCCCTATAGTCTCATACCGTACTAAAGTCTCTTTATGGAATCACTCAACGTTAATTCCCCCTATGGCCCACGTCTAGGAACTACAGACTCTTTGAGGAAGCACTCAACATCAATTCCCCCTGTGGACTCGCATCGTAATTAAAGACACTCTGGAGAATCCCTTACGTCCATTCTCTTTATGGTCTACTACACTAGGTTCTTGCAGCCCTGTGTAAAATAAACATGCATAGCACACGTGTATCGTCCAAGTAAACCTCAAGACCTACTTGGCTATCAATCTAAGGCTCAACAGCATAATGGCGCAACAGTTCCACTATCCTACTACTAGGCATGGCAACAGGAAAAACACCAAACAAGCATAACAAGCATGGAAAAACATCCAGAGTATAGTAAAAACTAACCTATTCAAAAGTAACTACCTCTACCGAAGAAATCTAGGAAAGAAAGCATAAAACAAGGGAAAAATGGGAACTCGAAATACCCCGTTCAAGGGTATTGGTGGAATTTGCACAAAATATTTACAGACTTCCTACGAAAAGGCACAAACCACCTACCTCAATGTTAGGAGAACGATATATGTGAACCACGATGAGAGATTCTACTTATAATGACGAAGATCTAAGAAAACGTCAAAACACTCAACCCATGATAACTTGAGAAAAAGTAGGAATTGGAAAATAAGTCTTAAATAGAAGAGAGAACTCACCGCTGCAATTCCAACACAATCGACGGAGATCGATTTGGAGAATGGACAGAGCAACGGGGGATCGTCGAAGATCCACGGATTCCCGGCGCTCTCGGACGAAGAAGCTGGAGAAGAAGACCTTTCTATCAATTAGGGCCGACCCCAGTCCGTTTAATGAAAATAAGAAAGTACACGACGTGTAATTTTAGAGTACATGGCGTGTACTATGTTTTTCCGTACTCTGCTTTATCCGGCCTCCAACTCACCCCTACACACTCTGTGTGAGGCCCAGACATGGCCAGCACATAGCTTCGAGCGGGAAAAGAGTACACGGCGTGTACTCAGAAAGTACACGGTGTGTACTTCAAAAATTTCCAGAAACTCCATTTTTCTTAAAAACTCTCGAAAAAGGAAAGACATATCGGGAACGAAGATCCGGGTTCTTACAAACTTCACCGCATAAATAAATTCATCCCCGAATTTCCCAAATGAGGTGAAGAAGGAGAAACCTCGAACAGCTTCGTCCACTGCGATCGTACATCGACCTCCCTCTCCTAGGTCTCATCATGTACTCGCTCGTAATCCGATAGCACCCATACCAGAGGAACAGATCGCCCACGGAAAACCTTCGTACTGCGATCGACGATCCGGATGGGATGCTCCTCAAATGATGCATCTGCTTTGAGCTCAACTTCCCCAGGCTGAAAGACATGAGACTGGTATGAAAAGTAACATCAGAGCTGAGAGACCTGGAAGATGTCGTGCATGGCCCGATACCTCTGATATAACTGCAATCGATAGTCAACCGGCCCAAATCTCTCCAATACCTCAAACGACCCTACATACCGTTGTGAAAGCTTACCCTGTCTCTGAATCCTCTTGTGTCCCAACCTCGGTGCGACACGCAGGAAAAACTAATTCCCGACCTCGAACTCTAGAGGTCGTCTCCATTGATCATCATAAGACTTCTATCAAGACTATACTATAGCCATTATCTTTCGAATCAACACTATCTGCTCTGAAGTCTCCTGAACAAGACGAGGTCCCAGTAAAGATGCCTCTCTTGCCTCCAGCTAGCATAATAGTGATCAGCATGGTCTACCGTATAAATCCTCGTAAGGTTCCATCTTTATGGTTTTTTAAAAATTGTTCTTGTAGGTGAACTCCACCAGAGGAATATGCTTCTCCCAAGAACCTCTAAAGTCTAGAATGAAAGCTTAGAGCATATCCTCAAGTACCTGTATCGTACTCTTAGACTGGCCATCTATCTGGGGATGGTATGTCGTACTAGGAAGTACCTGGGTACCCAAAGCCTTCTGATGTCCATGCCATAACTGAGAGGTAAAGCGTGCATCCCTGTCTGAAACAATGGAGTGTGGAACTCCATGTAGACGCACAATCTCTTGGATGTAAAGTCATCCCAGATCATCATCACTGAAGGTCTCCTTGATTGAAATGAAGTGAGTGACCTTCCTATGTCTGTTGACAACTACCCAAATAGCATCGTTCCCTTGAGGTGACCTCGAAAATCCAGTCATTATGTCCATCGCGACATCGTTCCATTTCTACTCTGGAATGGGTAACTACTATAAAAGGTCTGAGGGTCGCTGATTCTCCGCCTTCACCTGCTGACAAGTAGAACACCTCAAAACAAAACTAGAAACATCCCTCTTCATACATGGACACCAGTACGGGAGAGGAAGATCTCGATACATCTTGGTGATGCCAAGATGAACTTCCCAAACTGAGGAATGAAAGTCCCGTTTTAGCTCCTCCCATATGTCTACTGGCACCCATACGTGTCCCTGGAAATATAAGATCTCATCCTTTCCCACTATCCATCCAGGAAGAGAGTCCTCTCCTGACACACTCTCCCATAGGACTAAGACTTCTCAGCCTGATAGTTGCCTCATCCTTACCTGCTCAAGTAGTGTAGAGGTAACACCTCCAGAAGATAGGAAATTCTATCACTGTCTGTCGTGCACCTCCAGATGAATCTCAGAGAATAGATCCATAAGATGCCACTCACTACTGGCCTCCTGAACTTCCTAAATCTCAGTTCTCCTGCTCAATGCATCTGCCACTGCATTCCCCTTTCCCAGCGTATAGGCAAGATTGAAATCAAAAGACTGAAGATACTCAACCAATATGTGCTGCCTCCGATTCAGATCACGTTGGGTGAATATATACTTGAGACTCTTGTGGTCGGTAAAGACCACAAGGTGCTCTCCCAGATGATAGTGTCTCCAACAATGTAAGGCATGAACAACAGCCGCCAACTCCAGATCATGCGTCGGGTAGTTCCTCTCACGTGGCCTCAACTACCGAGACCCATACACAACGACTCCATCTCCCTGCATAAGCACAGGGCCAAGCCTGATACCTAAAGCATCACAATAGATTGTATAGATCTTTCCTTGCTCTGGAAAGACTAGTATCAGTGCCAACGTCAACCTTCCCTTCATCTCCTGAAAGGATGACTCACATGAATCTGGCCATAAGAACTTCTCCCCCTTCATGGTTAGACCTATCAAAGGTGGTTCTAGGCATGAAAAGTCATGAATGAAGCATATTCAGTGTCCATTTACCCTTAGGAAACTTTGTACCTCAAAAATGTTCTTCGGATGCTCCCAAGAGACTACAGCTCTCACTTTCTCTGGGTCCACAGATAATCCTGCCTCTGAGATGATGTGACCCAAGTAGTGAATTTGTTCCATCCAAAAGTTGCTCTTCGAGAGTTTAGCATAAAGTCGATGCTCCTTCGGTGTACTTAGAACGATCTCAAGACGTGTGGCACGGTTATGTCGAGTGTGAGAGTAAACCAAGATATCATCCATGAAGACCACAACAAAGGATTCCAAGTAAGGATGGAACACTCGGTTCATCAGTGCCATGAAAACTGAAGGCGCGTTCGTGAGACTGAACAACATGACTGTATACTCATATAGACCATACCTACTCTTGATGCTTTTCAGAGGTATATATGATGGTCTAACGCGAAACTGATGATAACCGGACCTCAATTCTATCTTCGAGAACACTCGGGCTCCTAGAAGCTGATCAAATAGGTCATCGATCCTCGGCAAGGGATATAGGTTCTTGATGGCCAACTGGTTCAGCTTCCGATAATCCACACAATGCCGAAGGGTACCGTCTACCTTCTTTGCAAATATGACAAGCGAACCCCAAGGAGAAGTACTGGGTTGGATGAATCCATTTTCCTACAACTCCTCCAACTACTACTTGAGATCCTACAACTTAGGTATTTCCATCCTATAAGGAGGAACGGACACCGGTGCTGCTCCTGGCACGAGCTCAATAGAAAATTCTACCTCAAGCTTCTAAGAAAAACTCGAAAATTCCTCTGGAAAGACATCCCGGAAATGATCCACCACTGGAGAAAAGTCTATCTGCAAAGTTCCCCGATCATCTAGATAAAGACTAGAAATCTGTGTTGTCACCCTTCCTAGCCCATGATGCTCGAGTCCTGCTCGACTCGCCTGAACATCCCATTCACCTCTATGAAGAAAAGATTCACCCTCTGGTGAAACGAAACTCACTCTACGGAGATAACAGTTGATGACTACTTGGAACGGAACCTGCCAGTCTATCCAAAGGATGACATCACATCCTATCATCTCTTGGACATAGATATCCGATAAGAAACGATACCCTGCAACCTCGAGAGGGCACTTTCTACATGGGTGTACACTAGATGTCCTCATCCCGAAAGGTGTGTCTAGTGTCAATGAGTTGGTAGAAGAAAGGATACAAATCCCAAGGCTTGGAACAATAGAAACAGAGATAAATCTATCTATAGCACCAATATCAAAGAGAGATGATGAAAAAACTAAGGCTACTAAAATTGTACCTCAAACTGTAGAAGGTTCAGGATCCTGTTCGTGATAGGTCTGCTCTACCACAAAATTATGGCCTGCCCTGCGGCCCTGTGACCCTGCGTGACCACTCCAGGCTGAACCTCCCTGTTGGCACTGAGGGACTGGTGACTAACTACCATGACCTTGACCACCACCTCGACCCGAACAGTTATATGAACTCCAGTTCCATGACTGGTGTGAATCTGGTGGTGCTTCTCCTGAATGAGGAGTCATGGAAGAACCCCCATCACCAGAAACTATTGACAAAACCTGGCAGAAACGCTAAAGGTGACCCATATTGCTACAAGATAGGCACTCTGCTGGGTCTCTCTGGCACTGCGGCCTCGTGTGCCCTGCCCTTCTACAATGGTAGCATTCGACCTGGCTACCTGAAGATGTATCTCTCCTCCTTGGATCTCCGCGCGTAGGCTCCCTACAGTGATTCCTGCTGTCAAATGGAGGAACACTAGATCTGGAAGCAGAACTGCCCTGGCCCACAGCTCATGAGTCTCTCAGATTACGCTCCGCAATCAGTGCCTGGTTGATGATGGAAGTGATGGAATTCAACTCGAAGATATTTACCTATGAGAGAATCTCCGGCCTGAGACCATCCTCAAACTTCCTTGCTACGAACACCCCACTTTCATCTCGGAGGGGTGTGAAATGCTGAAGCTCGGTGAAACGAGAGGAATACTCCATGATAGAAAGAGTACCCTGCTCTAGACTCATGAACTCTCGGCCTCGATCGGCCCTCAGGTTCTCCGGGTAGAAGTAGTCGTAGAACACAGGCTGGAACTCCTTTCAATCCATAACCAGCTGATAACCCGCCTGTGTGATCACATCCCACCACCTTTTGGCAGATTCTCGGAGCATGTAGGTAGCGAGCTTTACCCGCCTATCTGGAGGTATCTCCAAATGCTCGAAGATAGTCATCATGGCTTATAGCCATGACTCTGCAGCCTGTGGCCCTCCTTCCCCAGATAAAGTAGGAGGATGCTTCTGGTGGAAAACCCATGTCAAGTATTCCATAGACGTGGAATGAGGCGGTGCTCCCTGAAAGGTCTGCATCATCCACATAAAACCCTCCCTGAACTGTGCATCAGCGCCTGAAACTGGTATGACAGCCGGTGCCAAGGCTGGCCCAACTGGAGGATCGGCAAGATGTCCGTGATCATCCATATCTGGCGTCTGATCGCTTCCTGACAACTGAAGTAAAACCGAAGGACGTCTCGGAGGCATAGCTCTGAAATATAAAAATCATACCTTATATTAGGAAAACAAGGACATAGAACCAATGAGTACAAAATGAAAATAAGAGAAGGAAACATACAAGATTTACAAAACATGACTTCACGACATGTATAAACTCTACAGGGTGTGTACTTAACTCCACTCCCCTTCCTGTGTCTCCTTTCACGGCTAACCCACATGGTCTTCCTAAACCGAGACTACATGGTGTGTTACCTATGCACATGACGTGTAGTAGACAAGGTGTCAATGACCCGTGTTGTTAGTTACAAGGCCGACTACACGACTGAGACTACTCGTCATGTTCTGAACGAACACGGCGTGTACTTGAAGACTTTTCTTGACCCGTGTTGTTGGCGACACGGCCAAGTACACGGCTGACCCTTACATGACATGTTCCGAAAAAACACGGCGTGTATAAGAGGAGAGAACAACGCCCCATTTTGATTGTGACATGGCCGGGTACCTGGAACAAGACTACATAGAGTGTTCTTTACCAACACGGTGTGTTCTACTCGACCTTCCTCAACCAGTGTTGTTAGTGACATGGTCGAGTACATGGCTCACTACTACATGGTGTGTACCTACAGTACACGGCATATTCCTGGAGGCATTTCTACAACAGCGTTTCCCTTCTCACACAGTTAGTGACACGGTCTAAAAACTACACGGTGTGTAATAAAAAGTACACGTCGTGTATTCTAGGTTTTTCTGGGCAGTAGCTCAGAAACTGCACAGAAGCCCAGAAAACACAGAAAACAAGGCAAAGAGGTGCCAAATTCCGATTCGTGAGGGCCCATAACACCTGAAGAAGAAAAATTTGGCTTTTATTTATGAAAATTACAATACAAACAATCCTCTAAGAAGGATGCAGAGATTCAATCAATCATCTATCACAACAAAATGCATAATCTACAGAAATTCTATCACAACAGCATGAAATCTCTAATGCACCCTAGATTGCATGGAAAGAATGCATGGCATGTGATTTCTACAAGTGCCTATATGATGCATGAGATGGCATACCCTCATCTCATCGGGTTGCGATATAAATAGAACCGCAATAGTCAAGACTATTACAACACAAAGCATGTGAATCACTTTAGGTGAAATCATATCAATCGTAAAATCTCAAAACCAGAAAACTACAATTAAATAGGTAGTATGGATTTTCCCTATACATAGGTTAGCTACACCAAATCACATATTAATACCAAGTAATAAATCCATCCTATCAATAGAAAAAGGCTCTAAACTGTAAATCAAGAGAAAATAACTCTTCTGATACCACTTTGTAATGTCCCGGTTATGGAATCCACCCAGAGGTTCCCCATACCCGGTTGGTCACATGGCCTCAAGGGCATTTCCCCAAATGTCAGAGGCTACCGACTAGCAGCGAGGGCCTTGGGTGTGATATTGGGGAAACTATGCCCTCATTGGTAGAGTACATAATAAAAGAGAAAAGAAATAACAACAATAGAGGAATCATTAGACTTCCATACAAGGGTAAACAGCGGAAGACTGATAAATAAACAACTGGAGTTGAAATATATGTAAATGATGCATGATACTTATGTGTCTAGGAAAACACCCAAACAAGTCACAATACTGAATACAATACTAAACCCTAGTGCAAAAGAAAAAAAGACGAGAAACTCCTCAGCATCGCAAGCCTCAGCTCGGTCCCATGCTCTCCCACTACAGTCCAATAAAGAACCTGAAGTAGAAGCGCACTTGCCTTTATCTATACCTATAACAATATAATCTATTTGGGCCCAAAAGCATGGCCCAAAAAGGGTATGAGACAAAGTCACAGTAGGAAACCACCCAAATATTTGTGCCTAATAGTCAGTGAATATATGGCAGGTAAATTACAGGAAGTAGTAAATAGTAAGTAGGAAACAAGATAATGCACAACAGTAAAAATCCACAGACAAGAAACAGCCACTCAAGTAAGTAGAACAAAAATTGTTACCTCTAGGTAGTTCTCATAGACTAACCCCTAAGGTTCAACCTAAAAGTACTAGCAACCCTCTGGGAGGCACACACAGTCTCACCCCTCGGGTTAAGCTAATGAATAGACTCACTAGGGAAGCACTCACTGTCAATTGCCCATATAGTCTCGTATCGTACTAAAGGCTCTATGGGAAAGCACACAACATCAATTACCCTTGTGGCCCATGTCGAGGAACTACAGACTCTCTGAGGAAGAACTCAATGTCAATTCCCTCTACGGTCTCACATCGTAATTAAAGACACTCTGGAGAAGCCCTTACATCCATTATCTTTATGGTCCACTACACTAGGTTCTCATAGCCCTATGTAAAATAAGCTTGCATAGCATACGTTTATCATCCAATTAAACCTCAATAAGTACTTGGCTATCAATCTAAGGCTCAACAGCATAATAGTTCAACAGTTACACTATCCTACTACTTGGCATGGCAATTGGAAAAAAGACAAACAAGCATAACAAGCATGGAAATACATCCAGAGTATAGTAAAAACTACCCTATTCACAAGTAATTACCACTACCCAAGCAATCAAGCAAATCAGACAAACAACAGGGTAAAAATAGAAACACCCAATACCCCGTTCAAGGGTATTGGTTGAATTTCCACAAAATATTCATAGACTTTATATGGAAAGGCACAAACCACCTACCTTGATGCTAGAAGAATGATATTTGTGAACCACGATGACAGATTCTTTTTAAATCAACGAATATCTGAGAAAATGTCAAAAACACTCAACCCGTGATAACTTGAGAAAAAGGAGGAATTTGAGAACAAGGATCAATGAGAAGGTAGAAATAACCGTTCTGATTCCATCTCAATTGACGACGATTGAATCGGATAACAGATAGAGGAACATGGGCTCGTTGAAGATCCACAGATTCCAAGCACTCTCGGACAAAGAAGCTGGAGAAAAAGACATTTCTGTCGATTAGGCGCGACCCCCGTCCGTTTAATTAAAAAAAGTACATGATGGGTACTTTTAGAGTACACAACGTGTACTGGGTTTTTCTTTACTACAATTTAGCTGGCCTCCACCTCACCCCTATACACCGTGGTGTGGCCTGGACACGGCTAGAACACGGCTTCGAGCGGGAAAAGAGTACACGGTGGGTACTCAGAAAGCACACGGCGTGTACTTCAAAAATTTCCAGAAACTCTGTTTTTCTGAAAAACTACAGAAAAAGGAAAGAAATACCTAAAACAAAGATCAAGGTTCTTACACATAAACATACTAAATAATTTCATCTTATATGGAAAATATTTTTGATAAAACACTTGAAATGAATTCTTGGGGAAAATATCCTTTCTTCTTCAAAATCATTTTCTTTTCAAAAAATGCAATGAAATTTTAAAAAAAATATTTTGTTGAAAATAATCATGAAATATTGTAAAGTAATCTTTATGTAAATAAGGAGTTATGAAATCGTTAAAATCCATTCATGCCGTATAAGTTAAAAGAAACATTGGCCTTGTACTTTTGCCGGAAAAGTCAAAAAGTTCCGCGTATGTTAAACAAAAGAAAGATTCCTTCTATAACACAATGTAAATGTCAAACAACAACACGACGTGGACACGGTAAGCCGTACGTACGCACGTGTGGTGACTTTTTAATTCATAGGATGGATAAAATAACTAATATGGTTGTAAAATTTTTATAATAACATCATAGTATATAGATGATACTAGAGTTATTATTTTTGAATGGAAACAACAATGAAGGAGGAAGTGGAAGAAGAATGGAACATGAAATAGGTGGTGAGGTATTTACCTCTTCTTCAGGTTATTCCATTTGATTTGACTAAAATGGAACCTTAGGTTGGCTTTCTGACTAAATTAAGGCCTCTCGGATGAAGTTAGGATAGTTTAGAGGCTATTTGGGCATGTTTTGGCCGAGCTTGAAGGCTAAAATTTGTGTGTAGAGGAGAGGGAGGAGGTTCGCTTTTATAAGAGGGGTGAGGGGCACCTTAGCAAAAACTTAAAATTTTATTTTATAATAAATTCATATTCGGTTTATAATTTCTCCAAAGTGACTTATTTGGAGGATAGGGTGGATATGGGTCGAAATACTCTCATCCAATAGGTTTTAGACAAGTTTAGTTTTACATTTTAACCTTATCATTTAGATTTAACTCTAAGTTAAAAATTTTAACTTTTACCGTGTCTTCTAGTATTCTTACACTATATGGTTAATAAACTTACAATAAAATACCAATCGAACCCCAATTGGTTCATTAATGTCTTAAATATTATTATATAATTATTTTTTCCGAACCATGTATTTTTAGGACCATAATATCAATTAATAATATAATATTTTTTTAAAAACACTTTTAAGTCAATCTTGACACTATTTGGTATTTTGTTTTCTCTAAATTCATATCAGCATTATTACTTCGAAAAAAATTCATCTAACCAACCCTAATATGTATTATTATCCTATAAAATTAGTGAAATTTTCAAAAAATCTCAAATTACATTTATTTGGGTATGTATAATATCATTTATGTTAATATTTCATTAATAAGGTAATTACTCCATCATCATTGTGTCATAAATAAATTTAATTATTTATTTTCTAAAAATATAAATAAAATAACATTATGTAGGAAATATTTTTAGATTTCTAGTAAATATTTATAGTTGGATTTATCTTATGTCTATCCCTGTATTAAAAAAAAATTGTTATTAAACTTTGATTTTAACTCTTTTAACTCTTCTTTGAAATAAATAATAATAAATGTACCATTCTAATCCAAGTGTACCTAAAGGGTCATATTTTATCCTAAGCTTGTTTTTGGTCGAATTACACTTATCCAATAGAATTGGGACGTGTTTTAGGATAGTAATAATATCATTTTTACCCTTAATTACCCTATTTACTTTTAACCGTGGTAAATAAAAGTAAAAAGTTACTATTCATCCAAAATTATTTTTATCTTATTAAACCACATTTTACTCCTTAATATTAACCATGTCTCTTGGATTTTCTAAATTCAACTCACAGAAGCGGTAAAATTATGATTTATGTGAATTTTCAAATGCCCCTAGGAGGTGGGTAAAAGGCAGTAAAAATTTAAATAGAATTTTTATATATCTAAAACTATTATAAAATGAATCCAATGAATTACAATGAACATATATAGGTATTATGTATCTATTTTGAACAAAAATCAATTTAAATAAAATAATTTATTATTTAAATAAAAATTCAGTTTTAACCAATAACTCATTGTTTTAATTATTCATCAAATATTGAAAGTTTTGAGAAAAATAAAAAGAATTCACCCAGGGCTAATTTCGATATTCCTAATCCAAAAATGAAGTCCATTTTGAAAGATAAAATTTATAAAATTTTAAAATTGTGTATTAATATTCATAAAGTCTAGTTTATTTAATATTTTAATAATATATCATTGTTTAGTGAAACCCAGTATTACGTACTACACACGTTATCGAGGAAGGTCGTGGTTGCATGTAATGCAAGCCAAGTCAGGGCTGCATGTAGTGGAAGCTCCCTTTGGTGTTTTGTATAACATAATTAAAAATTATTTCATTTATACATTAAAAAAATCTATACTTAATGTTGCGTAGAATAATTTCTACAAAACAAACTTGAAATTGTGTGTAACACGAGCCAAGAATAGTGTTCCATATACTTCAAGCTAATATGGTGTTGCGTATTGTACAAGCTAATCTTGGTGTAGTGTACAATAGAAGATTTCAAACAAATTAAAAATAATATATCTCATAAAATATCGGGGTGTTACATTCTACCCCCCTTAAAATTAATTTCACCCTTGAAATTCGTCGGGGTTATAAATGGTTTTCTACTTGAAAGTTTCTTTCCTAGAAACCCACATCCTAAAAAGGAATAATAAAAATTAATTTTAAAAAATAATTTATGAAACATAATGATTACCCAAAGTAACTCATCACTGAGTTTCCACATAGGAGAACATAGGTGAAAATATGGATATGGAAGAGAAATATAACCATCAAGTTATGATGGAGAGTGTTAGAGGACATGGCTATGAAAAATCCAACAATCACAAAGCCATAAATTTGTGATGATCTAAGGTACCATCTGATTCATCGGGTATGAGTGTACTAGGAAAAAAAATTTAGTTTTCATGATCATTTACCAAATGATAAAGAATTGTTGAATTAAAAAAAATACTTACTTCTTTTTGGTACAATATCACCCTTGTTCATGCCCTGAATAATTTCCACTTCATCTCTTAAAGAAATGAAGTTGAATTTGTCATTCATGAAATTTTAGTAGATCATAAGATAGAATGATAGGTCATTCCATCTGTCTCTATCGCAAAAATATTAGCACAATTTATTAAATATAAATAAGTTCATCTATGCTAAGATTAATCATATATGGTTGCTAAAATGGACTTATACTTCAACTATCATAATTCTTAATAAAATAAAACTTGTTTATACTAACAAGGGACTTCCTGTAGGCTAGGGGTAGGCGATAAAGGCCTATCGCACTTCGGTTGTGGGTTCGATTCCCACAACCATGTCTGACGCGATGGGTTGTCACATTTCCTGCAGGTTGTCCTTTTTCTAAAACTACAATACAATAACATTCCAGAAATAATATAAAAAAAGGCTATATCCTAAAACAATATTATCTTATGTCCAACATAATCCATTTCAAATCTTTAGTCTTATCTAAAATACTTCTATCTAAGATCATAGTATAAAGACAACGATTACTAGAAATGTCATCAACCAAGCATGTGAATACCATTATTTATCCCCTATATATCATAAGCTATATCTTGTTGGTCACATTACCAACTTGTGAATACCTTAATCATGTATTTTTTCGAAACATGAATTCCCATAGAACCTTAGTGGAAACATGAATGCTGTCAAAAGTTAACCCTTTCCACATACCAAAATCCCAAAAATTCTATATACTCAAACCATGATATCACTTTGTCCTTATATCATCCATGAACTCTTGAATACTATCAAAGACTTCAATTTCTCCTTATCCCTTCATTATGAGCATATCATCTGTTTTCCAAAAATATTTCATTCACTTTTCATGTTTACCGGTACCATTCAACATATACTTTCAGATACTTTAGGATAAACAATAGTGTAATAATCCTTAGATGTTTCATTGTTCCATAGTACCATACATTGTTCTTGATAAACATGAAATCATTGTACTACCTTCATAAACCATTGACTGGGCTTCAAAACTTCTTTCATCTCATATATCATTTTTAGTCTCTTCACCATCAACAACATAAATACAACCCATACGACCATGCCGATTCTCTTCATGAGACTTTCCCTTAGAGCATTGGTTTTCATAATACCCATACATTCTAGATTTAAAACATTTCACCATTGTTGATGTCTTAGCAATATCATTATCCTTGTCCATGGAGTTAACTGAACCTTTTCCTTTGCAATTACTAGCTTTAGGCCCTTCTTTTCCACACCCAAAGCATCTTCTGGTTCCATTGAAACATTCTCCCAGATGCGTCTTCCAACATGATTTACATGAGGGGAATTGAACTTTCTTTCCTCTATGATCATCATGAAACTCCTTCTTTCTCTTATTAACTGAGTCAGGAAACATACCAAATTTGATATTATTGATCATATTTTGAGAATTCTAATTAGGCATGATAAATATGTCTCTCCTTCCAAATCCCATTTCATTTGCTTGATCATGAATAATATTATTTCATTCTCCATCATATTCTCCCTTATCATGAATCTTCCGGTTTCCAGCCAGTTTCTAAAATGAAAAAAGAATAGTGTGAGAGGAAAAATCATGCTAGGAAAACAACATAATCAAGGGGGGTACATTCAATCTCTAACATCATAGGTTTAATAATAGGTAATTCATGATCATTATCATAAATATAGAACAGTAACCTATATTTATACTTAACCTTATGGAAATCCCTAGGCATACCTTAGAAATATCGCTAGAGATCTCACTAAGGTTTTCGGATCCTATTTTCCAAAGGTTAACTAAACCTTCACTCTAATACCAACTGTAGCGGTCTGGAATTATTTCCATTGGACTAGAATTGATACCTATGAGATCACTCCATGGGCGGCTACACCACCTGGGTGGGACACGCCAACATCCCCAATAGAAGCCATTTCCTCATGAAGCCCTTGGGCGGAGAGCCATGCTTCGTCCATCGCTCACACGTGAGAGTTCCCAAGGATTGGATTCATTCTTACCTCCTTTTCTATGATACCAACTGTAGAGAAATAGAGCTTGACGTACATGGACATTACATTACTTTTTCATATTACTTAATACATTAGAAAACAAACGCCGAATGACCGTATTTGTTTAGTGTCTTTAGAAACATGGAGCATAATCTTCTAACCATGGTGAAAGATATTCAACATCTCCCATAAAGATAATTCCCTTTTTTTCTTACCTAAAACCTTTCTTTATATCCTGGGGAAAAATATAAAGGGTGAGCTCAAATTCTCATTAAGGGTAAGCATGAAGAACATAAAACAATCCATAAACATTTGAATGTAAGCACATGAACATAAAACATCAAAATCATAAGTGATGACATAAATCATGGAAGTGCATAAGGCATAGATAAAAAAGTAACACTAATGATCATAAAATAGCATGGTAATAAAACATGTAATTGTGGAAACCATTAAGATTATGTTATGATTTCCATAGTATCCAAGGAATTTCTATCAAGACCATATTAGTGGATAGAGTGCATTACTGAACCGGGTTTTCTAGCCGCTCCATCCCTGTATTACTGAACTGGATTTTATTTTTCATTCCTGCCATGTTTATCTCATGAGATATAAATATTTACCCAATGCATTGGAGGGAGATATAGGTCTCGCCCATCTTATAATGAAATCATTCTTACTTATGGCACAAAATAAACATAAATCATTCCTCATAACCCAAATAGTAAAATGCATTTCATAAAACATCATCCCATCATAAAATAATCCATATAAAACAAATGTATATCATTTAATAATAATAATAATAAAACCATGTAAATAATAGTGACATTATACTTGAAACATAATGTAACATCCTGGTTCCGGAAGCCACCCAGAGGTGCCCCGTACCTGGTTGGTCACATGGCCTCAAGCGCATTTCCCCAAATGCTAGAGGCTGCCGACTAGCAGTGAGGGCCTTGGGTGTGATAGTGGGGAAACTATGCCCTCATTGGCAGAGTACATAGGAGAAGAGAAAATAAATAACAATAATAGCGGAAACAGTAGACATCCATACAAGAGTAAATAGTGGAAGACTGATAAATAAGCACCTAGAGCTGAAATATATGTAAATGATGCTTGATACATATGTGTCTAGGAAAACACAGCCAAACTAGTCACAATGATGAATAAAATACTAAACCAAAGTGTAATATAAAAACAGATGAGTAACTCTTCAGCATCGCAAGCCTCAGCTCGGTCCCATGCTCTCCAGCTCCAGTGCAATCAAGAACCTGAAGTATAGGGGTGATATACCTTATCTATACCTGCAACAATATAATCTATTTGGTCCCAAAAGCTTGACCCAAACAGGGTGTGAGACAAATCCATAGTAGGTAACCACCCAAAGATCTGTGCCTAATAGTCAGTGAATATATGGCAGGTAAAGTATAGGAAGTAGTAAACAGTAAACAAGAAATAGGATAATGCATAGCAGTAATAATCCACAAACAAGAAATATCCACTCAAGCCAGTAGAACAAAAAGGGTAACCTCTGGGTAGTTATCATAGCCTAACCCCTAAGGTTCAACCACCAAGTACTAGCAACCCTCTGGGAGGCACACACAGTCTCACCCCTCTGGTTAAGCTAAATAATAGACTCACTAAAGAAGCACTCACCGTCAATTCCCCCTATAGTCTCATACCGTACTAAAGTCTCTTTATGGAATCACTCAACGTTAATTCCCCCTATGGCCCACGTCTAGGAACTACAGACTCTTTGAGGAAGCACTCAACATCAATTCCCCCTGTGGACTCGCATCGTAATTAAAGACACTCTGGAGAATCCCTTACGTCCATTCTCTTTATGGTCTACTACACTAGGTTCTTGCAGCCCTGTGTAAAATAAACATGCATAGCACACGTGTATCGTCCAAGTAAACCTCAAGACCTACTTGGATATCAATCTAAGGCTCAACAGCATAATGGCGCAACAGTTCCACTATCCTACTACTAGGCATGGCAACAGGAAAAACACCAAACAAGCATAACAAGCATGGAAAAACATCCAGAGTATAGTAAAAACTAACCTATTCAAAAGTAACTACCTCTACCGAAGAAATCTAGGAAAGAAAGCATAAAACAAGGGAAAAATGGGAACTCGAAATACCCCGTTCAAGGGTATTGGTGGAATTTGCACAAAATATTTACAGACATCCTACGAAAAGGCACAAACCACCTACCTCAATGTTAGGAGAACGATATATGTGAACCACGATGAGAGATTCTACTTATAATGACGAAGATCTAAGAAAACGTCAAAACACTCAACCCATGATAACTTGAGAAAAAGTAGGAATTGGAAAATAAGTCTTAAATAGAAGAGAGAACTCACCGCTGCAATTCCAACACAATGGACGGAGATCGATTTGGAGAATGGACAGAGCAACGGGGGATCGTCGAAGATCCACGGATTCCCGGCGCTCTCGGACGAAGAAGCTGGAGAAGAAGTCCTTTCTATCAATTAGGGCCGACCCCAGTCCGTTTAATGAAAATAAGAAAGTACACGACGTGTAATTTTAGAGTACATGGCGTGTACTATGTTTTTCCGTACTCTGCTTTATCCGGCCTCCAACTCACCCCTACACACTCTGTGTGAGGCCCAGACATGGCCAGCACATAGCTTCGAGCGGGAAAAGAGTACACGGCGTGTACTCAGAAAGTACACGGTGTGTACTTCAAAAATTTCCAGAAACTCCATTTTTCTTAAAAACTCTCGAAAAAGGAAAGACATATCAGGAACGAAGATCCGGGTTCTTACAAACTTCACCGCATAAATAAATTCATCCCCGAATTTCCCAAATGAGGTGAAGAAGGAGAAACCTCGAACAGCTTCGTCCACTGCGATCGTACATCGACCTCCCTCTCCTAGGTCTCATCATGTACTCGCTCGTAATCCGATAGCACCCATACCAGAGGAACAGATCGCCCACGGAAAACCTTCGTACTGCGATCGACGATCCGGATGGGATGCTCCTCAAATGATGCATCTGCTTTGAGCTCAACTTCCCCAGGCTGAAAGACATGAGACTGGTATGAAAAGTAACATCAGAGCTGAGAGACCTGGAAGATGTCGTGCATGGCCCGATACCTCTGATGTAACTGCAATCTATAGTCAACCGGCCCAAATCTCTCCAATACCTCAAACGACCCTACATACCGTTGTGAAAGCTTACCCTGTCTCTGAATCCTCTTGTGTCCCAACCTCGGTGCGACACGCAGGAAAAACTAATTCCCGACCTCGAACTCTAGAGGTCGTCTCCATTGATCATCATAAGACTTCTATCAAGACTATACTATAGCCATTATCTTTCGAATCAACACTATCTGCTCTGAAGTCTCCTGAACAAGACGAGGTCCCAGTAAAGATTCCTCTCTTGCCTCCAGCTAGCATAATAGTGATCAGCATGGTCTACCGTATAAATCCTCGTAAGGTTCCATCTTTATGGTTTTTTAAAAATTGTTCTTGTAGGTGAACTCCACCAGAGGAATATGCTTCTCCCAAGAACCTCTAAAGTCTAGAATGAAAGCTTAGAGCATATCCTCAAGTACCTGTATCGTACTCTTAGACTGGCCATCTATCTGGGGATGGTATGTCGTACTAGGAAGTACCTGGGTACCCAAAGCCTTCTGATGTCCATGCCATAACTGAGAGGTAAAGCGTGCATCCCTGTCTGAAACAATGGAGTGTGGAACTCCATGTAGACGCACAATCTCTTGGATGTAAAGTCATCCCAGATCATCATCACTGAAGGTCTCCTTGATCGAAATGAAGTGAGTGACCTTCCTATGTCTGTTGACAACTACCCAAATAGCATCGTTCCCTCGAGGTGACCTCGAAAATCCAGTCATTATGTCCATCGCGACATCGTTCCATTTCTACTCTAGAATGGGTAACTACTATAAAAGGTCTGAGGGTCGCTGATTCTCCGCCTTCACCTGCTGACAAGTAGAACACCTCAAAACAAAACTAGAAACATCCCTCTTCATACATGGACACCAGTACGAGAGAGGAAGATATCGATACATCTTGGTGATGCCAAGATGAACTTCCCAAACTGAGGAATGAAAGTCCCGTTTTAGCTCCTCCCATATGTCTACTGGCACCCATACGTGTCCCTGGAAATATAAGATCTCATCCTTTCCCACTATCCATCCAGGAAGAGAGTCCTCTCCTGACACACTCTCCCATAGGACTAAGACTTATCAGCCTGATAGTTGCCTCATCCTTACCTGCTCAAGTAGTGTAGAGGTAACACCTCCAGAAGATAGGAAAGTCTATCACTGTCTGTCGTGCACCTCCAGATGAATCTCAGAGAATAGATCCATAAGATGCCACTCACTACTGGCCTCCTGAACTTCCTAAATCTCAGTTCTCCTGCTCAATGCATCTGCCACTGCATTCCCCTTTCCCAGCGTATAGGCAAGATTGAAATCAAAAGACTGAAGATACTCAACCAATATGTGCTGCCTCCGATTCAGATCACGTTGGGTGAATATATACTTGAGACTCTTGTGGTCGGTAAAGACCACAAGGTGCTCTCCCAGATGATAGTGTCTCCAACAATGTAAGGCATGAACAACAGCCGCCAACTCCAGATCATGCGTCGGGTAGTTCCTCTCACGTGGCCTCAACTACCGTGACCCATACACAACGACTCCATCTCCCTGCATAAGCACAGGGCCAAGCCTGATACCTAAAGCATCACAATAGATTGTATAGATCTTTCCTTGCTCTGGAAAGACTAGTATCAGTGCCAACGTCAACCTTCCCTTCATCTCCTGAAAGGATGACTCACATGAATCTGGCCATAAGAACTTCTCCCCCTTCATGGTTAGACCTATCAAAGGTGGTTCTAGGCATGAAAAGTCATGAATGAAGCATATTCAGTGTCCATTTACCCTTAGGAAACTTTGTACCTCAAAAATGTTCTTCGGATGCTCCCAAGAGACTACAGCTCTCACTTTCTCTGGGTCCACAGATAATCCTGCCTCTGAGATGATGTGACCCAAGTAGTGAATTTGTTCCATCCAAAAGTTGCACTTCGAGAGTTTAGCATAAAGTCGATGCTCCTTCGGTGTACTTAGAACGATCTCAAGACGTGTGGCATGGTTATGTCGAGTGTGAGAGTAAACCAAGATATCATCCATGAAGACCACAACAAAGGATTCCAAGTAAGGATGGAACACTCGGTTCATCAGTGCCATGAAAACTGAAGGCGCGTTCGTGAGACTGAACAACATGACTGTATACTCATATAGACCATACCTACTCTTGAAGCTTTTCAGAGGTATATATGATGGTCTAACGCGAAACTGATGATAACCGGACCTCAATTCTATCTTCGAGAACACTCGGGCTCCTAGAAGCTGATCAAATAGGTCATCGATCCTCGGCAAGGGATATAGGTTCTTGATGGCCAACTGGTTCAGCTTCCGATAATCCACACAATGCCGAAGGGTACCGTCTACCTTCTTTGCAAATATGACAAGCGAACCCCAAGGAGAAGTACTGGGTTGGATGAATCCATTTTCCTACAACTCCTCCAACTACTACTTGAGATCCTACAACTTAGGTATTTCCATCCTATAAGGAGGAACGGACACCGGTGCTGCTCCTGGCACGAGCTCAATAGAAAATTCTACCTCAAGCTTCTATGAAAAACTCGAAAATTCCTCTGGAAAGACATCCCGGAAATGATCCACCACTGGAGAAAAGTCTATCTGCAAAGTTCCCCGATCATCTAGATAAAGACTAGAAATCTGTGTTGTCACCCTTCCTAGCCCATGATGCTCGAGTCCTGCTCGACTCGCCTGAACATCCCATTCACCTCTATGAAGAAAAGATTCACCCTCTGGTGAAACGAAACTCACTCTACGGAGATAACAGTTGATGACTACTTGGAACGGAACCTGCCAGTCTATCCAAAGGATGACATCACATCCTATCATCTCTTGGACATAGATATCCGATAAGAAACGATACCCTGCAACCTCGAGAGGGAACTTTCTACATGGGTGTACACTAGATGTCCTCATCCCGAAAGGTGTGTCTAGTGTCAATGAGTTGGTAGAAGAAAGGATACAAATCCCAAGGCTTGGAACAATAGAAACAGAGATAAATCTATCTATAGCACCAATATCAAAGAGAGATGATGAAAAAACTAAGGCTACTAAAATTGTACCTCAAACTGTAGAAGGTTCAGGATCCTGTTCGTGATAGGTCTGCTCTACCACAAAATTATGGCCTGCCCTGCGGCCCTGTGACCCTGCGTGACCACTCCAGGCTGAACCTCCCTGTTGGCACTGAGGGACTGGTGACTAACTACCATGACCTTGACCACCACCTCGACCCGAACAGTTATATGAACTCCAGTTCCATGACTGGTGTGAAGCTGGTGGTGCTTCTCCTGAATGAGGAGTCATGGAAGAACCCCCATCACCAGAAACTATTGACAAAACCTGGCAGAAACACTAAAGGTGACCCATATTGCTACAAGATAGGCACTCTGCTGGGTCTCTCTGGCACTGCGGCCTCGTGTGCCCTGCCCTTCTGCAATGGTAGCATTCGACCTGGCTACCTGAAGATGTATCTCTCCTCCTTGGATCTCCGCGCGTAGGCCCCCTACAGTGATTCCTGCTGTCAAATGGAGGAACACTAGATCTGGAAGCAGAACTGCCCTGGCCCACAGCTCATGAGTCTCTCAGATTACGCTCCGCAATCAGTGCCTGGTTGATGATGGAAGTGATGGAATTAAACTCGAAGATATTTACCTATGAGAGAATCTCCGGCCTGAGACCATCCTCAAACTTCCTTGCTACGAACACCCCACTTTCATCTCGGAGGGGTGTGAAATGCTGAAGCTCGGTGAAACGAGAGGAATACTCCATGATAGAAAGAGTACCCTGCTCTAGACTCATGAACTCTCGGCCTCGATCGGCCCTCAGGTTCTCCGGGTAGAAGTAGTCGTAGAACACAGGCTGGAACTCCTTTCAATCCATAACCAGCTGATAACCCGCCTGTGTGATCACATCCCACCACCTTTTGGCAGATTCTCGGAGCATGTAGGTAGCGAGATTGACCCGCCTATCTGGAGGTATCTCCAAATGCTCGAAGATAGTCATCATGGCTTATAGCCATGACTCTGCAGCCTGTGGCCCTCCTTCCCCAGATAAAGTAGGAGGATGCTTCTGGTGGAAAACCCATGTCAAGTATTCCATAGACGTGGAATGAGGCGGTGCTCCCTGAAAGGTCTGCATCATCCACATAAAACCCTCCCTGAACTGTGCATCAGCGCCTGAAACTGGTATGACAGCCGGTGCCAAGGCTGGCCCAACTGGAGGATCGGCAAGATGTCCGTGATCATCCATATCTGGCGTCTGATCGCTTCCTGACAACTGAAGTAAAACCGAAGGACGTCTCGGAGGCATAGATCTGAAATATAAAAATCATACCTTATATTAGGAAAACAAGGACATAGAACCAATGAGTACAAAATGAAAATAAGAGAAGGAAACATACAAGATTTACAAAACATGACTTCACGACATGTATAAACTCTACAGGGTGTGTACTTAACTCCACTCCCCTTCCTGTGTCTCCTTTCACGGCTAACCCACATGGTCTTCCTAAACCGAGACTACATGGTGTGTTACCTATGCACATGACGTGTAGTAGACAAGGTGTCAATGACCCGTGTTGTTAGTTACAAGGCCGACTACACGACTGAGACTACTCGTCATGTTCTGAACGAACACGGCGTGTACTTGAAGACTTTTCTTGACCCGTGTTGTTGGCGACACGGCCAAGTACACGGCTGACCCTTACATGACATGTTCCGAAAAAACACGGCGTGTATAAGAGGAGAGAACAACGCCCCATTTTGATTGTGACATGGCCGGGTACCTGGAACAAGACTACACAGAGTGTTCTTTACCAACACGGTGTGTTCTACTCGACCTTCCTCAACCAGTGTTGTTAGTGACATGGTCGAGTACATGGCTCACTACTACATGGTGTGTACCTACAGTACACGGCATATTCCTGGAGGCATTTCTACAACAATGTTTCCCTTCTCACACAGTTAGTGACACGGTCTAAAAACTACACGGTGTGTAATAAAAAGTACACGTCGTGTATTCTAGGTTTTTCTGGGCAGTAGCTCAGAAACTGCACAGAAGCCCAGAAAACACAGAAAACAAGGCAAAGAGGTGCCAAATTCCGATTCGTGAGGGCCCATAACACCTGAAGAAGAAAAATTTGGCTTTTATTTATGAAAATTACAATACAAACAATCCTCTAAGAAGGATGCAGAGATTCAATCAATCATCTATCACAACAAAATGCATAATCTACAGAAATTCTATCACAACAACATGAAATCTCTAATGCACCCTAGATTGCATGGAAAGAATGCATGGCATGTGATTTCTACAAGTGCCTATATGATGCATGAGATGGCATACCCTCATCTCATCGGGTTGCGATATAAATAGAACCGCAATAGTCAAGACTATTACAACACAAAGCATGTGAATCACTTTAGGTGAAATCATATCAATCGTAAAATCTCAAAACCAGAAAACTACAATTAAATAGGTAGTATGGATTTTCCCTATACATAGGTTAGCTACACCAAAGCACATATTAATACCAAGTAATAAATCCATCCTATCAATAGCAAAAGGCTCTAAACTGTAAATCAAGAGAAAATAACTCTTCTGATACCACTTTGTAATGTCCCGGTTATGGAATCCACCCAGAGGTTCCCCATACCCGGTTGGTCACATGGCCTCAAGGGCATTTCCCCAAATGTCAGAGGCTACCGACTAGCAGCGAGGGCCTTGGGTGTGATATTGGGGAAACTATGCCCTCATTGGTAGAGTACATAATAAAAGAGAAAAGAAATAACAACAATAGAGGAATCATTAGACTTCCATACAAGGGTAAACAGCGGAAGACTGATAAATAAACAACTGGAGCTGAAATATATGTAAATGATGCATGATACTTATGTGTCTAGGAAAACACCCAAACAAGTCACAATACTGAATACAATACTAAACCCTAGTGCAAAAGAAAAAAAGACGAGAAACTCCTCAGCATCGCAAGCCTCAGCTCGGTCCCATGCTCTCCCACTACAGTCCAATAAAGAACCTGAAGTAGAAGCGCACTTTCCTTTATCTATACCTATAACAATATAATCTATTTGGGCCCAAAAGCATGGCCCAAAAAGGGTATGAGACAAAGTCACAGTAGGAAACCACCCAAATATTTGTGCCTAATAGTCAGTGAATATATGGCAGGTAAATTACAGGAAGTAGTAAATAGTAAGTAGGAAACAAGATAATGCACAACAGTAAAAATCCACAGACAAGAAACAGCCACTCAAGTAAGTAGAACAAAAATTGTTACCTCTAGGTAGTTCTCATAGACTAACCCCTAAGGTTCAACCTAAAAGTACTAGCAACCCTCTGGGAGGCACACACAGTCTCACCCCTCGGGTTAAGCTAATGAATAGACTCACTAGGGAAGCACTCACTGTCAATTGCCCATATAGTCTCGTATCGTACTAAAGGCTCTATGGGAAAGCACACAACATCAATTACCCTTGTGGCCCGTGTCGAGGAACTACAGACTCTCTGAGGAAGAACTCAATGTCAATTCCCTCTATGGTCTCACATCGTAATTAAAGACACTCTGGAGAAGCCCTTACATCCATTATCTTTATGGTCCACTACACTAGGTTCTCATAGCCCTATGTAAAATAAGCTTGCATAGCATACGTTTATCATCCAATTAAACCTCAATAAGTACTTGGCTATCAATCTAAGGCTCAACAGCATAATAGTTCAACAGTTACACTATCCTACTACTTGGCATGGAAATTGGAAAAAAGACAAACAAGCATAACAAGCATGGAAATACATCCAGAGTATAGTAAAAACTACCCTATTCACAAGTAATTACCACTACCCAAGCAATCAAGCAAATCAGACAAACAACAGGGGAAAAATAGAAACACCCAATACCCCGTTCAAGGGTATTGGTTGAATTTCCACAAAATATTCATAGACTTTATATGGAAAGGCACAAACCACCTACCTTGATGCTAGAAGAATGATATATGTGAACCACGATGACAGATTCTTTTTAAATCAACGAATATCTGAGAAAATGTCAAAAACACTCAACCCGTGATAACTTGAGAAAAAGGAGGAATTTGAGAACAAGGATCAATGAGAAGGTAGAAATAACCGTTCTGATTCCATCTCAATTGACGACGATTGAATCGGATAACAGATAGAGGAACATGGGCTCGTTGAAGATCCACAGATTCCAAGCACTCTCGGACAAAGAAGCTGGAGAAAAAGACATTTCTGTCGATTAGGCGCGACCCCCGTCCGTTTAATTAAAAAAAGTACATGATGGGTACTTTTAGAGTACACAACGTGTACTGGGTTTTTCTTTACTACAATTTAGCTGGCCTCCACCTCACCCCTATACACCGTGGTGTGGCCTGGACACGGCTAGAACACGGCTTCGAGCGGGAAAAGAGTACACGGTGGGTACTCAGAAAGCACACGGCGTGTACTACAAAAATTTCCAGAAACTCTGTTTTTCTGAAAAACTACAGAAAAAGGAAAGAAATACCTAAAACAAAGATCAAGGTTCTTACACATAAACATACTAAATAATTTCATCTTATATGGAAAATATTTTTGATAAAACACTTGAAATGAATTCTTGGGGAAAATATCCTTTCTTCTTCAAAATCATTTTCTTTTCAAAAAATGCAATGAAATTTTAAAAAAAATATTTTGTTGAAAATAATCATGAAATATTGTAGAGTAATCTTTATGTAAATAAGGAGTTATGAAATCGTTAAAATCCATTCATGCCGTATAAGTTAAAAGAAACATTGGCCTTGTACTTTTGCCGGAAAAGTCAAAAAGTTCCGCGTATGTTAAACAAAAGAAAGATTCCTTCTATAACACAATGTAAATGTCAAAGAGGGGTAAAAATAAATTTAAAAATACATGGAGTAATATTAAACACTTTATGAAAAACATTTTTAGGTACATGGATGAAAAATATAACCCCAGTAAATACTTACAAATAAACATTCTCGGTTAAGAATGAGATTGGAATAATTATCCCTTACCTTAGGTCTGATATGCTTCGTACGTATCTGAACCTCCTATATATTGATTTAAATAATGTCATTGACATGTTAACGAATCATATTTATTGTTATGATATCATATATGGTTCACTTATGACTTTATATTAGTCGTTCTTTTGTAAATTCAATGTCAAAGCAGCATTTTGGTTAAAATCGTTTCATTTATCATATGTGTTTCGACTTTTGGTTCATGATATTAGTACTTATATCCTGATTTAATTAATTTCAAAATGTAAAACATGATTTATATATAATATATATTCAGTATATAAATATATGTGATAGATCGATTAAAGTAATGAAATACATCATTCATGGAGAAGGTAGGTCGTACGTATGCATGAACGTTGTTTTTGTTTATTTATTAAATTGAATGGAATTAAGTAAATGAAAAATATATGTAAATAAGTACAGTATAGTTATTATGTAATAACTTTCATGATTATTTATTATATATATTTTATAATCATACTTGAATGGTTAATCATGGAAAATGAATCTCATCGCGTTCGTGGAGACGTTAGTCCGTACGTACGCACGAGTGATGATATCATTCCTTTGATATTAAAATTGTATATAATTGGATGGTATATCATATATAAAGAATCATAATAATGTTATATTTATTATTTATTTCGTTTATAATCATTATTATAGACATCCAAATGATGAAATGTTTGAATAACAAACTACACCACGACGTGGAGACGGTAAGTTGTACGAACGCACATGTGGTGACTTTTTCATTCATAGGGTGGATAAAATAACTAATATGGTTGTACAATTTTTATAATAACATCATAGTATATAGAATATACTAGAGTTATTATTTTATAATGGAAAAAACAATGAAGGAGGAAGTGGAAGAAGAAAGGAACTTGAAATAGGTGGTGAGATATTTACCTCTTCTTCGGGTTCTTCCTTTTGATTTTATCCAAATGGCTCCTTAGGTTGGATTTCTGACTAAGGTAAGGCCTCTAGGATGAATTGAGGATAGTTTATAGGGTATTTGGGCAGTTTTTGGCCGATATTGAAGGCTCAAATTTGTTTTAAGAGGAGAGGGAGGAGGTGCCCTTTTATAAGAGGGGTGAGGGGCACATTAGGAAAAACTTAAAATATTATTTTATAATAAAGTCATATTCGGTTTATAATGGATCAAAAGTGATGTATTTAGAGGATAGGGTGAATATGGGTAGAAATACTCTCAACCAATAGGTTTTATACAAGTTTAGGTTATCATTTTGACCTTATCATTTAGATTTAACTCTAAGTTAAATAATTTAACTTTTACCGCGTCTTCTTGTATTATTACACTATATGGTTAATAAACATACTATAAACTGCCAATAGAACCCCAATTGGTTCATTAATGATTTAAATATTATTATATAAGTCTTTTGGAAGAACCTCGTATTTTTAAGACCATTATATCAATTAATAATATTTTTATTAAACTCTTTTATGTCATTTTTGACACTATTTGGTATTTTGTTTTCTCTAAATTTATAATAGCATTATTACTTAGAAAAAAATTCATCTAACCAACACTAATATGTTTTATTAACCTATATAATTATTTAAAATCATAAAAAGTCTCAAATTAAATTTATTTGGGTATGTATAATATCAATTATGTTAATATTTCATTAATAATGAAATTACTTCATCATCATTGTGTCATAAATAAATTAAATTATATAATGTTTAAAAAATAAAAATAAAATACCATTATGTGTTAAATATTTTCAGATTTCTAATGAATATTTATAGTCGAATTTATATGATGTATAACCCTATATTAAAAATTTTGTAGTTATTAAACTTTGATTTTAACTCTTTTAACTCTTCTTTGAATTAAAAAATAATAAATGTTCTAATCTAATCCAAGTGGACCGAAAGGGTCATATTTTATTCCTATGGTTTTTTTGGTCAAATTACACTTATACAATAGAATTTGGACATGTTTTAGGGTAATAATAATATCATTTTTACCCTTAATTACCCTATTTACTTTTAACTGTGGTAAATAAAAGTAAAAAGTTACTATTTATCAAAAATTATTTTTATCTTATTGAACAACATTTTACTTGTTTATATTAACCATGTCTCTCAGATTTTTGAAATTAAACTCACATAAGCGGTAAAATTAAGAATTATGTAAATTTGCAAATGCTCCTAGGAGGTGGGTAAAAGGAGGTAAAAAAATCAATAAAATTTTCATAAATCTAAAACTATTATAAAATGATTCCAATGAATTACATTGAAATTATATAGGTATTATGTATATTGTTTGACCTAAAATAAATTTAAAAAAAATAAATGATAATTTAAATAAAAATTCGATTTTAACCAATAACTCAATGTTTTCACTTGTCATCAAAAGTTGAATGTTTTCAGAAGAATAACAACAATTCACCTTAGGCTAATTTCGATATTCTGAATCCAAAAATGAAATCCATTTTGAAAGATAAAATTTATAAAATTTCAAATGTGTGTATTAATATTCATAATGGATAGTTTATATAATATTTTAATAACATATCACTGTTTAGTGAAACCTGGTAATGCGTACTACACACCCTATCGAGGAAGGTCGTGGTTGCGGGCAATGCAAGCAAAGTGAGGGCTGTGTGTAGTGGAACCTCCCTTTGGTGTTGCGTATAACATAATCAAAACTTATTTCATTTATACATTAAACCAAATCTATAATTAATTTTTCCTAGAATAATTTTTATAAAACAAACATGAAATTTTGTGTAACACGAGCCAAGAATAGTGTTGCGTATGCTGCAAGCTAATATGGTATTACGTATAGTACAAGCTAATATTAGTGTAGTGTACAACAGAAGACATCAAATAAATTAAAAATAATATATCTCATAAATCTCGGGGTGTTACAATCTATCAGTGGATTAATTTACCTTATAATATATCATCAAAAAAATGAATAAAATCAAAGTAATACATAAAATTAATAAATTTTAAACCAATCATTAAAAAATAAAATTCTAAAAACAACCCCAATAATTTATGATATAGAGATATATATTTTATATAATAGTCATAATCTAAAGAGATGTATTAAGGTGTATATAAATATAGAATAGCTAAAAAATAAATTCCAAAAACAATCCATTGTAGACTCCTCCAATGATTTTCAAAATTGTCATGAAGTTCTTATCATACAATTCCTTGGTTATCAGGGTACCCGACAAGAAGAATAAAAAAGAAAGGGTATTTTTTTATGATAAGGTAATGTACATGGTGTGGGAAATATATCACACTAAGATACCAAAAAATATCTCAAACATCTCATCGTTTCAAATCTATTCATATGTGTATAGTAAAATATAAAATATAAATCTGAATTAAAAAACACATGCACCAACATTATTAAGTGATAAACATGCCACATTGACACAATGATTACCTATTTTTGCCCATTATGGTAAAAAAACAAAATATTTATGAAGGAATTTCATTTATAAACATATTATTTGTATATTATCCATTCATAACTCATTGACTAATTCCCCTCTTACTATAATAATGTCATAGTAATACCAATTTAATAAACCTCTTGTTTCCAAAATAATAATACAGAAAAACTTATGAAAAATATACGCATCTCATAACTCAAGGATTATCTTACATAATAACCAATCCCATGTATATATCATAGCATAACTCAAGAATTTCCATAAAAAATCAATGCATATCTCTTTGAAACATATTTAATATATTATAAAGTCATGTAATCACTATACTAATCCCAGCATTATACAAAACAATAATTCAATTATTTAATTATCCTATAATAATAATATTATGATGTTTTGATGAACACATAAAATTTATTTTTACCCTTATTAGTTAAATAACTATTCCATTCATATAAACACATTACCCTTATTTCCCATTATATTCTTGAATATGTGTCATTTAATAAACTACTCTTTTATTATAAAAAATTATAGGTTGATAATTATATCTCATTTCAATCTGATAATATCATCCTTAATATTTTATACTGGTATTTCAACAACTTCGTGCATATAATTACCTGATAATTTACCATTAATTTATAAAAAAACATTTTTCCCATTCAACTTATAAAAATAGAACAATTATATCCACTTTATCCTTTATTCCATATACATTAATTCAAAAATAAAATATCCTTTATTCCACAACAAAACACTTTATTTTTTCTCAATATTTAACAACCAATGAAACCACTAAATACTTCAAAAAATGTGAAATCTCATCACAAATACATTTTTAATCATTAAATTCACATGAATCATTTTAAATATAAAATGATAATAAAACATTTTAAAACGAAATTTGGAAATAAAATTTTATTTCTAAGAAAATATATGATTCTTATATCGAGAAATATTCTAAACTCTTATCTAATTACATTTAAATTAATAAATTAGACATCTTATAATTCTTCATTTTCGTTTCATTACCCAGGTATGTCATTCTATGACTAATACCCATGAGTTAAGCATATAAATTTTTTTTAACAGACTATGATATTCTTTAAACATTTTTATTTAACTGTTATAATCAACCACTTTTGTCATTATCTTTGAAGTTTATTTATAATTAAAAACGTCATTTTGGTCATATATTATTTCTTATAAACCAAAAAAAATATTAGTATCATAATTTTTGAATTTTTAGTATCTAAACATAGTATAAACTTCTTATAAATATAATTTCATGGCCTATATTAATTCCCTTTTTATGTATCATCCTATTATTATAAACTCATATATGAGGGTACCACATTTACCATATCTAATAAACCATAATTTATAATTTATATTAGTGAATGAAAATAATTTGTACCCTAATAAGTAGATACCACCCTATAAATTATAAATTTCATAACCACTAAGTCATAAAGCAACTTCCACAAATGATTATAAATCAATAAGGGTTAATAATAAATAAATATACATAATTATTAATCTAATTCTACATATCTAGATGAGTTTTTTAATTTTAATATTTTAAAATATTATTGTCTTCATTATAAGAGTTTAATTCAACACATAATATCATTTAATCCCAATGTTTGATTAATATAAGATCATTACTCATATATTCATAAATTTATTTTATATATAATTCACTTAACAAGTCCACAATAAATTACTCCATAAAGTTTACCTTGAATTAATGTTCAATTCATTACTATAATATATTTTCTGTAATCTTATTCTCAAATTCAACCTTTTTACAACCACATGTATTTCTAATAACTCATTAATCTCCATAATTAAATATTCCTTCCCAAACATGATGATAAACAATAAATAGATAAAGGAGACATATTCAATCTAGTTATATTAGTACAAAATGATATTAAAAATGATTTACTATCTATTATGAAAATAACACATCAAAGAGAACACAAATTCAACAAAAAAATTGATAAATTACCAGACTAATATTCACAGAGAGAGAGAAGACATTTTTGAATCTCCCGCAAAGTATTTTTCATGTGGAAATAGAAAATAAAACTAAAATTTCCAAAAAAATCATAAAAAAAGATATAAATTCTTATTAGTAAAAAAAGCTCAAGGAAGGCACCGACTGGTTTTCAACTATGAGCCAATCGATGGCCAAGTCTAGCCTTTCCAAAGCACCAGATACCAGGATTGTTATAACCAAGATATTTTTAATTTGAATATTCATTGTGTTTTTAAATAATAATGAATGGAAATATTTAACAAAAAAGAGCTTCAAAATCATACTTAACCTAAAGATGATATGATTGAATGTTGGGTTGTTTATAATACATAATAACTATACTTTGAAAATATATCATGATAATGATACACATGGAATTAATGATTACATATGATCATGAATGATCTAATAAAAAAGTAATACAACCACTAAAATGGTTAAATATAGGTATTTTGGATGAAAAGAAGAATGATCATGATATATCTATATATCAATGACATATCATCTGAGTAATAGAGTTTGATTTATATAGTTTTGATAAATAAGAATTAATTATTCAAGTATACTATCGTGTAAAAATAAGTAAGAGTATACATGATATTTTTTGGAAACAGTGAGTAGTTTTTTTAGGAAAGAGTACATCATGCCATTTTTATGTATATCACACCATGGAGGATCATATGTGTGATTAAATAAAAACTACTAAAGAGTAACTATATTCTACTATGAAAAAATCCAGAAGTGATGTAATCGTGCTTCAACTTTTAGGTAGATACCATTCCATAATTAGTGTGACATATAAGTATAGATAAAATCTATGTAATATTAACTACTTAAGTATCATAAAACAATAGTTACAATTGTGTGAAAATAGAAGATACAAAAGTTTAAGATTAATGGATATATAAAGACTACCCAATTAATTCTTTCAAATAGTGAGAGGTTGGGAAAAATATATGTAACTATGGAAATTGAAATATGGGAGAATCACACTATAGCATATGAACCACACCAATACTATTCAATAACTAAGAAAGAGCATGCCTTGAAAGTGGAACTTCCTAGTGATGAGTATTATTTTTATAGAAATTCATAAATCTCTACAAACTAAATATGCATACCTTTACATAATGAAAAGGGATATAATTATATAATTTATTTAATTATTAAAATATATATTTAAGATCAAAAACAAAAATTTTATAGTGTTTTAAATAAGATAGTAAATATTTTGTATCTTATATTTGACTAAAACAAACACTATAGTGGATGATATATTTCCACAACCTGGTTGATATCAATGAATATTGATGAATAGAAGTGTGTAACATGCCATGATCAAGAAATTTCCAAAATATCCTATTGATTATACTATAATTTTAAAATAATATTGTTTGGAACTAATGTTGAGATATATTCTTGACCTGCTTAGATGATTTTGAACACATTTAATAGAATGTGACACATGCCATAATCTTGGAAGATAGGTGGATGAATAAATAAATACTAATGATTTGAAGATGGTTTTGATACTTTGAATTTATTATAAAATATACTTATAATTATTTTAAAAACATAGATATAAATAAAAATATTGTAAAATATGGTATAAGATAAAGATAATGGAGAAGATTCATACTATAGTTCCATTGATCACATATAATTTGATAGAAGACAGATTAAATAAGAACATACATTTACATTGACATATCGTTTCATAGAAGAAGAATACATATTAAAACAAGATTATTCAAGTTTGATATAATCTTAATTAAAACAATTGAGTCACTGCAAAGTTTATTTGGTTGATAAATAATTGTCTCTCTTGTTGAGTGATCATTAAGATTTGGTTCGAGAAGATGAAGACTACACTAACATCTAGGAGTTGTTCTAATATACTGGTTGTTTTATTTTAAGTTTTGTAGTTATATGTTAATGGATTATTCATTTATATTGGCTGTAAAAGGAAAATTAGTTCTATATACTAATTTGGAGGAGACCATTGTGTCTACAAACAAATTAATAAACCCTCATGTCTATAAAATGACCAATCCTCAAATATAAAGTGATATTTATTTTGTTTTTTTTTATTTTTTTAATGTATGTTATAAAGGTAAATTTTTTTAGGTGACATAAAAAATATGATTTTTTAATTTCAATTATTATAACAGATGTAAATATTATTATTTCAAAGGATTATTAAATCTATCATTACATAACCAATGTAAAACGTTATATTCAACATCATTTATAAAAAATTGATGTTGAATATGATTTTTATTTTAGTTATATAACAAAGGATGTAAAAAATTTATGTTTGTTCCTATATAACCAACATAAACAATACTTTTAAAAATCTTTAAAGCTAATTACTGCATCAGATGAAAATACGTGATTGTTAAAAGGATATAAATCATAGAAACTGAACGAAATCTTGAAAAAAAGAAAAATACATATTTGAATTAGTTTTCAAGATATTCATAGTCTTCATCAAAAGAAATTTCTTCGCAGGAAAAAACTCATTAGGAATCCAAATTTTGATCTAAGAGGGCTTTATATATATTGATGAAATCATTGTAGTTTTAACATGATCTGAAAAAGGATTATTCAATATAAGAAAAAAATCATTAAATGGTTTAAAAATGATAAAAATATTCATAAAAACATTAAATCATGAAACAAATTATATTTAAATCATTTTTATTAAACATAATCCAATTAATTATTTAGGAATTGACATTATTAGTAATTTTGGAATAAAAAAAATTACAAATAAAAATAAATTATTATTGAAACCCATTTTTTCACATTGTGTGTGTTTCTATTAAAATATATTTATGCCACTTATAAGGATATATGTTGATAAAATTTATTCTATATATGTAATAATAATTTCCACAATTTGAAAATATATCAACATTATTTCTCTTCATAATGAATAGTAACATTGGTAAAAATGTTGCCACCCCTCTAAGAATTATTTGTCTTAATATCGTTTCATTGACACATGTTTGATGTTGTGCACCTATTTTGTTATATGAGGTTAATATATTACTCCTTTGATATTTTTTTATCATTGATATCCTTATTTTCATGGAATTTAATGACTCATTTTATGTTATTTATATCTTTGGGATAATAATTCAAAAGTTACCAAATTGGTAAGGGATTTATGTTACAACCTCATTCTTTTTTATAATTTTATGTGATTAATATAGTATGAGGAAAATTATAAGGATTTTATCCATTAAACCGAATATATTATCATATCCTATAGATATTTATGTATTTTGCAGGTAATAGTACTATTTTACTCTCTTTGAAACTCAAAATGATCGAAAAAATGTTTTTAAGAGAAACTGACCTAATTCCCTTTTAGTTGAAAATAAATTTCATCCATGCCCATATTTTCATTAAAATATTTTAAATAAGGTTTTCAATCTATGCTAAAGATTTATTAATTTCATTTTTACCAATATTATTTTTCAATAAAAAGGTTTTAAAGGAATCATCATGTCATATTTTGATGAGGTACTTTTTTCTAAAGGTACGAATGTAATCATTATGTTAACATGTACCACATGAATATATTTTTTGATCATCATACCTACTCTTCAAATTGATGAACCCTTTATAATTTCAATTGTTTTTTCATATGAAATTAATTCCATAATATTATTTAAATTTTTATATTTTAGATATGTAATTTTAAAATTAATTGGACGTTTTCCTCAAGAAATGTTCCAATGATCTTTTAAAAGTAATTAAATCTATAAAAACATAGATTTATGTTATTTAGAATTCAATAGGGTTATAATAAAATTATACCTTCTTTGTTATTTATATTCAATTTTATTTATGTTGATGATGGAATATTGATGAAAGTTGTTTTAGTTTATATGGCTTAAGGTGTGATGAAATGGTGAATATTTCCATGACCAATTGAATTATATATGAAGGGATTATTATGGTGTGATGGTTGGATCTGTTATAGACTTATAATGCATTGGGTTATGTGATATAGATATATCATGAGATAATTGCAATAATAATGGAGAATATTATGTATAGCTGTGTTCACATATTGATGTGTGAGTGTGATTACTTCTGTTTACACTCATAATATTTTTTGTGGGAAAGATAGTGAAAGGCTATGTTTATATTTTGATGTGTGAGTATGATTTCTTATATCTATTCTCAAAATATTCTGCATGGAAATGATTATGATTACATAGGTTAACAAGATTATGATTTACAATTAATATGATGCCACATACCTATGTTATGAATCTATAAGGATGATTTCTTCTTTTACAAACTTATTTTTTATTCATCTAGACATGACATGATTTTGGATTTTATGATCTACTTTGTTCTAGGTGTAAATATTTTATCATTATAACCTGGAAATTTTTATGTTATAAACCCTTTATGATCATTTTATTCTCTTATGATCAATATCTTCCATGTTTACCCTTACTAAGAATCTGAGATCGACATTTCTTATATTTTTCTTCCATAGGTTTTGATGGAAGTATTTAAGAATGGAATAAAAAATATGTGTATATGTGAGAAAATGTTATGGGATTAGGTCAATATAATTTTAAAAAATCGATTACGTTTCTAATATTAAAAGACACTAAACCTTCATGCTCCATGCTCTTGTGTAATTGTGATATAAAATTAACATTAATATAAAATGATGTAATATTATTGTATGTTATGATTGGGTAGTTGTGGTTGGTATCAAAGGATGACTTATTTTTTTAGATTAGGATTAGAATAATTTAGTTGGAATCTATAGGATGTTCCAAAGTATACGAGAACATCCTATATTATGGTAAATAATGGAGTGTGGTTTTCCTAAAAATACATCCATATCAAGATACAATAACATGGATGTGAAAATGAAAGAGATGGACCTATGTGTAAAAACATTTAATGGGGTGAGTTTTGTAGAGAATTAGGATTTTCATACAATGATTATACTTTTTTTAGATTAATGTTCATTACATTACACAAACACATCTTTGATGATCATAAATGTATTATGCCTCTCGAAACATGGACACATGAACAACTTATCCATAAGAGAGATACATCCTCTCCCACCATTTTCTTCATAACAAGTACCCTTCTTATACATATAATATATTATATATTTCTTCATATCCTGTGAAAATGAATCATAAGATAGGGTGATCTCATATACTTAGTAGGGTTAAAAAAGGGAGATGTCAATATTATATGTGTATATGGGTATGGGAATATGAGAATAATATATAAACAAATATCCAATATATCATTGATCATAAACATTAGTCGTGACATAAATATTATTAGTTAAAAATACATGAATCATAATTGAATCAAAGAACAAGATCCATGAGTGTAAAAAATTGGAATAAGACGTATATTTGTGGCCTTTACAAAATCATGGAAAATATTATGTTAAGGATTCCCACCAAGACATTCGTTACTTTTTTGTCTTATAAAAATGAACTATAAATGGACCCTTAGTATGAAATTTATTTCCTTCTATAGTACTCTTCATTTTTCCTCAGTATCTAATTACATTATGCCCTTATTTTCCAAACATAAAACAATTTTCCATTCCTCTGAGACACCTTATCCTCAATCTAGTACACCTTAGGTTTAACCTATGTCATTTTTTTCCATAACCTATTCAAAAACATCATATAGGATTGTAAATAAAATGAGAAATATCCAAATAATATCCCCTTGGAGTCTCAAACTATGTGTGTTATATGGATTTTTGTCATGCACTAGGTGATGATCCTGTCAAACTCAATGTTCTCGTTTCAGATTTATTAGTCCTAGGTACATATTTTCTTGAATAAAGTCCACATTTTTATCCATACATTGATGTATTTCTATGAAAAAACACATAATGTTTACCTTACCAAAACATTAATATTTTCTTCTATAGTTAGCCTCAAATTTTAATAGGGTAATGTTCCAAAGACAATGTTTTCATAAATATAGTGCCCAAAGATTCTATTAAACCTCCTATAATACCAACTATAGTGACCTCAAACTAAGTATCATGAAGCTAGTGTCTTATTTATTAATTTTTCATAAGATAAAATCAATTTCATCAAAAATAACTAAATAGTGTATTATTCTTGGTAAAAAAATATCCATTCTAGAGTCTTAAATTACATTTGAATGCAGAAATTACATCATTTTTTCAATAATATCATCATTACCACTATCATGTAATTTAATATCAATAATAGTATATGTCTTTTAATACTGGGTAAAGGAAATAAAATAAAGTTGAACTCAAATGATTAGTAAGGGTTAAGTAAAATAGAAGTAGTCATAAATAATAATCAATATGGAAAGTAAATAACTAAAAACACATTCCATTTAATAAATAACATGACTATCATAAATAGATAAGGAATAATAAAAATAAAAAGTTAAATAACTAAAAACACATACAACATAATTAATAACTGAGAATTAAATGAATCCTTAAATTATATCATTAGGACAATATCATGAATAATATTAACTAAATTATTAATGAAGTAAATTCTTAATTATTGGATTCCATGAACTCATGTATAATGATACCTATATGATTAAGGAATTTCACAGGATGGTCTAAACTACATGAAAAAAACTGATTTATTTTTAGCTTACTGATTTTTTTCATAATACATACTGATACATTGAGGGGAAATATAATACCAGACCCCACCCATCACTATAGTCCCAAATAATTCCTCTTATATTAAATAACTAAATTAATTCATGATTCAATATGTCTTAACATAAAATATCTTTATTGAGTAAAGGATAAAAAATTTGAAATATTTTCCCATTCAATAAAATAAAATTCAAAGAAAAACACCATATGTATAAATTGAAGGATCGGAACACAATAGAAGTGTGGCAGTTAGGAAGGCCCAATTTTCATTTTTCCATAACTGATGACCAATCTGGGATCAATACAATGATAAATGTCAGTATCCACAGATTAAGATCAAAGATATAGGCAAAAGAACAAAAGGGTCTGAGATCCTAGAATGAGGATCTTGTGCATCATATTTATATTTTATTTATATAATTTCTATAGAAATTAAATACCTAGATCTTTGGTAATTTCTTCATTGACGATGTTGATCTTCTAGAATGAACCTTCCAGATTGTATCGTTTTGCTTGTGAGGATCCAAACCAGAATCCCTCTAGAAGTGATTCTCACGTGTTCTTATACCCTCCGATTAACACCACTCATTCTCTGGGTGATAGCACAGTGAAGCGAGTGTCTCACATTGGTCATTTTTTATCCCATTTTCTTCTATCCTGAAGAACACATCTTGTTAAATAGATATGAGAGGATAGGATTCCAGAGAGAAATTTTTTTACATCAAAAATTCTCTCACCACCGACAATTCTGATCATCAAGAATAATGGCACAATATATGTACTTATCTATTTAATTACCTATGGTTTTGGTTACAATTTTTAATTGTACATAAGAACTTAAATACAATCATAACCTTAGAGAAAACCCGTGCTACATAATAACCATAATAGCACCATTATTCATGGAGCGCTAACTTGAGAAAAATTGAATCATAAATGAAATCTCATTCCATATAATGATAACAACATTATTATTATTTTGACTTGTTCCAACTAGTTAAATAATTATTTACCATCTTGTAAATAACTATTTTACTACCGAACCAGACTTGGTATACTCGTACTCCACTTCTATTTATTAAACAACAGAATAAATAATTAAATAATTTATTCTATTAAATAAATATTTTATTTAAAAACCGGTAAATAAAATATTTATTAAATGTTCGATAAAATAATTAAATATATTTTATTTAATTTATGCGTTCATTTTAACTTGAATAAAATTATTCCACAGTCTTGAGAGTAATATGTATTCTATTAAATAAAATCAATTATAATTTAGTTGAGACCAAAAGAAATACTTAGTGTGTGACCCTGTAGGATTATTTCTCATTTTCATTATGAAGTATCTCCATAAGTCCAAGAGTAATGTCTAGAAATGGTTCAAGGTACCCAAGAAAAAGAACATAATGGTGCGACAATGATATCTATATATGAATAATCACTGTGTAATATAATCCAATGCATCAATATATCATCAAGAAGGTTTCATGATAGTGTCATCAACCTGTTTCCTTGATACATATTTCTTGGACTACCTAAAATAAACTCATCATTACACCATGGCCATGGAATTTAGGGTGACAGATCTATTTTAGTTAATGGGATGAGATATCAACTTCCATAAAAGGAAGGGACAAATCCTTCCTTGACTTGTCCATTAACAACATGTCACTCAAAACGCACCCAACGTGCCCTACCTCCCGCCAACATAAGGCATTAAAGTTTTTGTTAGTATATCAAAGTTCGTGATTCAGGACATGCATTAATGGTGATCATAAATTCTATGGACCATTACACATGCTCACAAATATGAATATCAGATGACACAAAAACATGTGTAATTTCTAAAGGCATGTCTATTATCATAATCTCCCATCTTTTAGATTAATATGAACCAACATTATTAGAAGGAGTCTCATCTTCTTTCGAGTACCCACACCTAATGTCCTATATAATATGTGTCCCATAATAGTATTTAATCCAACTTCATAACTAAAATTATGAATATTCCCATAGAACTTCAAGGTTATCATCATAGCAGGGAACTTCTATGACCTTTTAAATGCGACAAATACTCTAGAACATTATTACATATAGTCATATAGAACAATGAACAATATGCAATAATATGTTTAATATTTAAATACATCAAATATTAATTTAATCAAAGTATAAACAGTCGGTTCTAGGTCACCAACTCTAAAATACTCCCAAATGGACTACAACCAACTGCCTAAGACTTTCAGTCTACTAGACCTCACATGATGATCATGTTTCTGCTGAGTATAGGAATTAGTCAGGTGGTGCTCCACATTATCTTCCATATAAATGATTCTCAATTCAACATCACCTCTCTGTGAAAAATCCATTAAGAGATGATACTTCTGGAGTATGTGTTTTTTCTAATGATGTGACCTTGGCTCTTTTGCAAGAGCCACCTCAATAGTATTATCACAATAGAGTGTGATGGGATATTTAGTACTAGATACAAAATCCAACTATTGGATGAAGATTCGCATCCAAAATAATTCTTTATCTTCCTCAGAAGCTATAATATACTCATACTCTACTGTCGAATCTATGACCACACTCTACGTTGATCTCTTCTATCTCACAGCATCTCCATTCAATGTGAAGATGTATGCTGTCTGCGACTTCATGTAATCCTGACCATTCAATAAACTAGAATCTGCATATCATATGACGACTAGTTCCTCAAATCCTCCATAAACTATGAACATATCCTTATTATGCCTTAGATATGGAAGGATAGTCTTGACTGCCATCCAAATATAGTCACCTGGGTCATCTTGATATCTACTGACCACACTTAATGTGTAGGAAACTTATAGACTAGTACAATGCTTGAAAAACATGACTGACCCAATCGTTGATTCATATGGAGTCCAATCCATTTTCTCTCTTTCCTCATGTGTCTGAGGAAACATTGTCTTGGAAATATGAATGCCATGTGATGTTGACCACAATACCCTCTTGAATTTTTTCATAATGAATATCTTCAATATCTTGTCAAAGTATATACATTGACTTAGGCCCATTAATCTCTCGGATCTATCACAATGGATCTTGATCCCATGACAATATATTTCCTCACCCAAGTCCTTCATTTAGAAGAATTTATTCAAAGATTCTTTAACAGACTGTAAGACTCGTATCTCGATTCTAATGTAGCGCCCCGACCCTAGTTACCCAGAGTCGGTGCATTATTACATAACATTGGCATGATCACAAGAAAGATCAAATCTCGAAAGACCGATTGGTTTATTAGCCTTGGAAACACTAGATATATTCATAAGTTTTACATTACATCATAAAATGAAAAAATACTACAACAACATAATGTTTCCACAGTCCACACTATAAACCCCTCATAAAATCCCTGCAGGTCATTCATAACTTACTTCTTCACATCCTGGGAAAAATAAAACATAGAAAAGGGGTGAGCTCAAATGCCCAGTAAGGATAACAATATAGCGGAAACTTTCATAAATAAGGATAAACATTTAAGGCAATGCATTACTAAAACAAAAGCCTTTTAAACTTTAACTTCAACATGGTATGGAAAAAGTAAAATGAAATAATTCCATTTACTTATTCACATGGATATTCTACTAATCGAATAATCACATGCAAAAATCAATAACCACTTTCATAATGTTGGAATGCATAATGCCAGACTATCATAACCACATAGTCAAGGCTTCGTGACAAGACTACAAATAATATTTTGTCAAGGCCTTGTGCCAAGACACTAGTTTGTCTCATGAGACCTACCGATGCATCGAGGAGCTATAGCGGGCTCCACCCGTCACTTATTAAGTCCAATTCATTCCCATATGAAAAGGTTTAAACATAACATAAACATTCGTATTAAAACTAGCATACGAAATGTCAATAATTTCACCATAAACTATGAATGGTATAAAAATAGTACATCCATAGTCAAACATATCACAAAACCTTCAATACAATATAGAAGTTTTGTATCATAATAAATCAACTTCAAATAATCTTAAAATCCATCAAAGGATGTTGACATAGATGAAATCAAAATTCTTTTTAAAGAAGTATCTCCTTTTATTTTGAAATCATTTAAGATCCATATAAAATAAAACATTTTCTTTGAAAATATTCTTATAAGCTTGTATGGAAAGCTTTGACGATTTTATAACGGCGGAAAATAACCGCACCCGCCGTATAAGTTAAAAAAACATTCTTACCTCAATTCTGTCGAAAAGGTTAAAAAGGACCTTGTTTTGAAAACGATGGAAAGATTCCTTTATAAACCTCTTATAAAAATTCAAACAAGGGTATAAATGACTTTAATCCATATTCTTGTAAATAGTAAAAAAAAATTGAAATACATTTCGAAGAAACATGGATGTGGATGATAAAGAGGTCCCAGTAGATTATTACGTATAATACAACCTCGGATAATGAAGAGATTGTGAAATAACCCTTACCTTGTACTTTTCCTTGGTTGGGGTAGGTTAACCTCCTGTATAATAGTGAAATAATTGTTACTAAATTATACAAGAATCATATACATTAATATGATATCATATATGATCTTTTAATATTGATTTGATAATAATATCTTAGTATTATCGCCGTTTCGGGTGTTAACTTACTCATTTTCTTTATATGTTTTGTTACATAAGTCATGTTTGTTGTATCTTATTCATATCCAGAATGATATCAAGTCCTTAAAATCATTTTTAAATCATTAAATGATAATTATACTTGAATGGATACGATGGAGAATGAATCTCATCGCGTTCGTGGAGACGGTAGTCCGTACGTACGCACGAACGCTATTTCCATTTAATTTTTATTTTAAAAGAATCGAATCCAAATGATACATAGGTATATTACTATTCCAGTATAATATAATATTTTATATATGTTACTTATGTTCATTAACACCATCCTTTATACGTTCCATGTGTGGTATGAACGAGTCATATCATTTTAAGGGGGCGGTAGTCCGCACTTCCTCAAATGAAATTATCGTATGTATATACAACATGAAACGAATAATGGTATGAAATAAAATGGAATTACAGAAGATTATATATCAAATATATATCATTAATATCATATTTAATTACAGTGCCATCATAATGGCCACCATGAGAGGCGGTAAGATGTATTTGAACAATCATCGTTTCGTGAGGCGTTAGTTTGTCATCCACAGAAACATTATGTTCATCATCCATTAGATGGAGTTGTGTGTATGTGTAGTTTGAATCCTTATTATAACAGCATCCTAGTATATTGAGGATACTGTTGTTGTTACAAAAGAAAGCAAATAAAAAGATTTTGGAGGTTGGAGAAGCAAAATAAATGAAAATAATTTAAGAGAAATCGTTACCTTTAATTTAGGTAACTCACTTTGGTTGGAACCAAAGAACTTCTTGAAATGCTTTCTGCCTAAGGGGAAGCTTCAAGGAGGAGGAGAGGGATGTGGGGAGCTTAGTTGGGAAGAGTTTGGATGAGCCAAGTGGCTTGAGAGGTGTGAGGAATGAGTAGAAGTGGTCTCCTTTTATAAGGGAGAGGAGGGGCTCTTTAGGAAAGAGTGAAAGTATTACTTTATAATATAATTATATTCGTTTTATAATGGTCCAAAAATCATTGAGGTCTAAGATAAGATGACTCATATTCTAAATAACATCAACCAATAAGAATTGGACAGGTTTTAGATAATATTTTAATCATTATAATATTATTTATTTCAATGATTTATTAATGAGGTAAACATTGCATCATTATTGTGTCATTAATAATTTAACTTATTTGATGTCTAAAAATTATAAATAAAATATCATCATGTAGGAAATCTTTTTAGCTTTCTAATGAATATTTATAATCTCAAATCCAACATGTATAACCCTATGTAAAAATTATTCTTCTAAAAGATATAAGCTTATGCCATTTTTATTTTTATTTTAACTTTATTAATATAATGTGTCCCTACCACATACAAGTGGCTCCAAGGGGTCCCCAAATTGACCCAAGGATGCCCATGGTCGGGTATGTGTCCACCAATAAGGTTAGGACACGTTTTAGGGTAATTTTGTATTATTATAATATTATTTTTTAACCCTTATTTACCGGATTTACCCTTTAACCATGGTAAATAAAATATTTACCACAGTAACTATTCAAAATGTCTAAAAATAAAAGTTACCTATTTACACAATTTGAAAATCCTGATTCAAAATATGGAATCCATTTTCCTAAATTCAAAACACAGAAGTGGCAGAAATTAATTTAAAATTAATTCCCGCTGTTCAAAACAAAAAGCGTGTTTTTAAGAGATAATAACTATCAAAAGATTGACACTTGTTTATGTTCGGTTTAATTGTAAAATTATGTCCAATGATAAACATTAAATTTAATGGTAAAAATATATTCTAAATATACTTTAAAACCACTCAAATTCATAATTTATCACTATTAATTATTTTGATTAAAAAAGTTGTTTTTAATTAAAATTTAGAAATTTTCACTATTCATCAAAATATGAAAGTTATCCAAAATGTACCAAAATTTCACCCTAGGCTAATTTCGATATTCCGAATCCAAAAATGAAGTCTATTTTGAAATATAAAATATATATGATTTCAAAAATTAGGTATTACTATTCACAACGGCTAGTTTAATTAGTTATGGTGTGTTAGAACTTGGTGTTGCGTACAACACACGCTATCACATTATTCAAAGAGAAGCGTACCGTAGAAGCTTGGGGTGTTACATTCTCCCCTCCTTCAAATAATTGCGTCCTCGCAATTTCTAGGGTATTACTGTATAAAAAGACTCGGGTGGTTCTTCATCATAAGTTCCTCGGGTTCCCACGTTGCTTCTTCCATCTTATGATTTCTCCACAAAACTTTTACCAGACACGTCGTCCGGTTTCTCAGTACTTGTTCTCTTGTATCAAGAATCTTGACGGGCTCTTCGCAATAAGACAGATCGGGTTCCAGTTCTAATTCCTCATAGGTGAGTACATGCGTTGGGTCAGGCATGTATTTTCTCAATAGGGATACGTGGAACACATCGTGAACTTTGGAGAGACTTGGCGGCATTGCCAATCGGTAAGCTACATCCCCAATTCGTTCTAGAATTTCGAAAGGTCCGATGTACCTGGGACTCAATTTACCTTTCTTACCAAAACGTATGACTCCTTTACACGGAGATACCTTTAGGAAAACATGATCACCGACTTGAAATTCCAAATCCTTCCTTCGATTATCGGCATAGCTCTTCTGCCTACTTTGAGCTGCTTTGATGTGATTTTGGATTACCTTCACCTTTTCCACCGTTTCCTCCACCAGTTCTGGGCCTACAAGTTTTCTTTCACCAACGTCATCCCAACAGGTTGGTGTACGACATCTCTTTCCGTATAACTCTTCATGTGGTGCCATCTGAATACTCGAATGGAAGCTATTGTTATAGGAAAATTCTACCAAAGGTAAATATTGATCCCACATACCCTGAAAGTCAAGTGAGCAAGATCTCAACATGTCTTCTAAGGTTTGAATAGTCCGTTCTGATTGTCCGTCTGTCTGAGGGTGGTAAGCAGTGCTCAAATGAAGTTCAGTATCCAGGGATTTCTGAAGACTTTTCTAGAATCTTGAAGTAAAACAGGGATCACGATCAGAAACAATCGATAGGGGTACTCCATGAAGTCTCACAACTTCATTAATATATAGTCTTGCTAGACGTTCCAAGGGTAGATCTTCTCTTATAGAAAGAAAATGTGTTGTCTTGGTAAGACGATCAACAATAACCCATATTGCATCGTTCCTTCTAGGAGTCTTTGGTAGCCCCATGACAAAGTCCATCGTAACATTGTCCCATTTCCACTCCGGTATGGGAAGAGGTTGCATGACTCCTCCAGGCTGTTGCCTTCCAGCTTTCACTTGTTGACAAACCATACATCTTGACACAAAATCAGCAATCTCCCTCTTCATGTTGTCCCACCAAAAATGTTCCTTCAAATCTCTATACATTTTGGTGCTCCCAGGGTGTATAGAGAAATTGGAACTATGAGCATCATCCAGCAATTCCTTTTTTAGATCAGGTATATTGGGAACACAAAGTTTCTTCCCGAATTTCAAAATTCCATCTTCATACACAAAGTCTCTCAATCTCCCATCATTCACAGCTTTAATCTTCTTCTGAAATTCTTCATCATCGGTCTGAGAACTCTTAATCCTTTCTAGTAAATATGGTTTGGCAACCATTTGAAAAAGCATTGATGTTTCACCTTCCCTGGTTATTCCCATGTCCATCTTCACTAGATCCATGAAAATTGGATCCCTTTCAATTCTCATATTGTTCAAAACTCCATGGTCTTTTCTACTCAAAGCATCTTCCACCTTGTTTGCCTTCCCCGGGTGGTAGTGTATCGTACAATCATAATCCTTGAGTAATTCAAGCCATCTCCTTTGCCTCATGTTGAGTTCTTTTTGTGAGAAAATATACTTCAAACTCTTGTGATCAGTATAAATCTCACATTTTTCACCATAGAGGTAGTGCCTCCATATCTTCAAAGCAAAGATCACAGCTGCTAACTCAAGATCATGAGTAGGATAGTTTTGTTCATGAATTTTCAACTGTCGTGATGCATAGGCAATAACTCTATCATTCTGCATAAGGACACAGCCAAGTCCTTTCTTCGATGCATCACTATAAATAACGAACCCATCATTCCCCGATGGTAGAGTCAACATAGGAGCATTGACTAATCTTCTGTTCAGTTCTTCGAAACATTCTTCACACTCTTTTGTCCAAACAAATTTAACCCCTTTACGTGTGAGCTTAGTTAATGGGTTAGCCATTCGGGCAAAATTCTGGACGAATCGTCGATAATAACCTTCCAAACCAATAAAACTACGTACCTCAGTTATACTCGTAGGTGCTAGCCATTCTTGGATTGCCTTGGTCTTAGAAGGATCAATAGAGATTCCATCTTTAGAGACAATATGGCCAAGAAAAGAAATCTCCTGAAGCCAGAATTCACACTTTCTAAACTTCCCATATAATTCATGCCTCCTCAGAGTCTTCAAGATAATGCGCAAGTGATTTTCATGATCATCGTAGGTTTTGGAGTATACCAAGATATCATCAATAAATACCACCACAAATTCATCGAGATACTCCTTGAAAACTCTATTCATCAGATCCATGAATACAGAGGGTGCATTAGTCAATCCAAACGGCATTACAGTAAACTCGTAATGCCCGTACCTTGTTCGAAATGCTGTCTTCGGAATGTCTTCCTTCTTTACACACAACTGATGGTATCCAGATCAAAGGTCAATCTTTGAAAAGTATTGAGCTCCATGCAGTTGGTCAAATAAATCATCAATACGAGGTAGGGGATACTTGTTCTTTTATCGTTATAGCATTGATCTCCCTGTAGTCAATACATAACCTCATAGATCCATCTTTCTTTTTAACAAAAAGAACAGGGGCTCCCCATGGAGAAACACTAGGGCGAATAAATCCCTTATTACTCAATTCCTCTAGTTGTTTCTTTAGTTCGACTAACTCTACAGTGGCCATTCTATAAGGGGTCTTCGATATAGGCTTTGATCCAGGAATCAAATCAATGGAAAACTCAACTTGTCGTTCTGGAGGATGTCCAGGTAAATCTTCCGGAAATACATCTACAAATTCTTTCACAACAGGTACATCCTCTATTTGAACATTCCTTTCCTCATCGACAGTTATTTCATTCTCTTCCTCCCCAATAATTGAATTTAGTTGAGCTACTGGGGGTGGATCTAAATAAGAATTAGGTGGTGACGATTCTGCTCTAAAAATAATGTGTTCCTTATCATTATCATCAAGAATCGTAACCTCTTTCTTCTTACAATAAAACTTCGCATCATAGTCCGAAAGCCAGTCCATACCGTGGATTATATCAAACTCAATCATAGGTATGACGATGAAATCAGCAGATAAAGAAAATTTATGTGCTCTAATGGGGACTGATTCACAAAACTTTGTTGCAACGATACTTCCCTTAGGAGTTTTAACTGACAACTCCCTTATTAAATCAAATTGGAAATATCTAATTTTATTAGCAAACTGGGAAGATATGAAACAATGCGATGATCGAGAATCAAATAATGCATTTGCTAAACTTGAGGAAACCATTAAATTACCTACCACCACGTCTTTCGGAGCTTCTACCTCAGCAGTAGTGATAGCATAAGCCTGGCCTTGATCCCTTGGCCTTTTCTGAGGTAAGTTCTCCTGACTCTTAGGACATGAATTTTCATAATGCCCCATCTCCCTGCAATTGTAGCACTGAACGTTGGTAGCTTCCTTCTTCCCCTTGCAATCATGAGCTTGGTGGCCTTTTTCACCACACTTGTAACAGACTCCCATTCCCTTCAAGCAAGTACCAGGATGTTTCTTCCCGCATTTACCACAAGATGGATATTCAACCTTTCCTTTCTTCCCCTTATTTCCATTCCCAGATTGATCAGCAGGTCTCTTCTTCTCTTGCTTTTCTTTAAAGTCATAAGACTTAGAGAATTCCTTTTCGGTCTTGATAGCACATGAGACAATGTCTTCGTACGATGAAAAGGATTGTGAGACTAATGCTCGACGGAGAAATGGTTTTAACCCATCAAAGAAACGATCAATCTTACTTCTTGGGTTACGAATATAATCACCAGCGTACCTCACTAACCTTGTAAAGTTAGCCTCATACTTTATGACATTCTCATCCTCCTTTTGTCTCAGACTCAGAAATTTCCTTTCCATATCTGCTCGATGGTCGCGAGGGAAGTATTTTTCTAAAAACAGATCTTTGAACTCCCTCCATTCCATATTTGATACTTCATCATCTTCCTTCGTATTTTGAATCAATGACCACCATTGATCAGCATCTCCAGTGAGGTAGTAAACTGCCATGATAACTTTTTCCCTTTCACTGCTCCCCAAAGCCTGAAATATTTTCTCTAGGGAAAATATCCATTGCTCAGCTACTAAGGGATTTGTATTCCCATTGAACATTGGTGGTTGTTGCCTCATGAATCGATCAAACATTGATCCTCCACGCTGTGGATCAGGGTGCTCCATACGGGTAAGGTTATTATTCATAACCTGAGTAAGTTGTCCCAGTATGGTGATTAGATGATCGGCACCAGTTGTATCACCATCCCCACTATAATTATCTTGAGCAGGAGGGAAATCCCTACATGGAGTGCGTGCATTGATACGGTTTCCATTTCTTCCACTAGGCGCCATTTCTAAACAATGGCATAAACTAGATCAGTTTATGAATCAAAATACATAATCCCATACTTATAAAACACTTAACATAAATTGAACTATTTATGGATATAATCCATAATCATAAAAATGTTTTCTTTGAGGAAGTATATACTCATAAACCCTTCATAATGATTTGTAAAGAAAATGAGAGTTATCCTAAACATATCCCCCGGGAGTGTCGTAACCAAGAGTGCAGCAAGGCCCGTTGTCGTGCACCAGTTCCCGTTCGAGTCTAGCTCAAAGCAGTGTTTTCGGGTTTTACCCCTAGGTACATCAGTGCCAGAGCCGCCTCTACCTGCTCATATCTAGACAGGGATGTATTGCTCGGAAAACTCACAAAATCTCTACAATACCAAAATTCTAGGAAGTTCTTCTATACTAATCCTCAAAGTTCATCTTAGGTCTACGTGCTCTAATCAGAGTTTATCTAAATCTAGCTTCCAAGGTTTGTACTAAACTTCCTCTGATACCAACTGTAGCGCCCCGACCCTAGTTACCCAGAGTCGGTGCATTATTACATAACATTGGCATGATCACAAGAAAGATCAAATCTCGAAAGACCGATTGGTTTAGTAGCCTTGGAAACACTAGATATATTCATAAGTTTTACATTACATCATAAAATGAAAAAATACTACAACAACATAATGTTTCCACAGTCCACACTATAAACCCCTCATAAAATCCCTGCAGGTCATTCATAACTTACTTCTTCACATCCTGGGAAAAATAAAACATAGAAAAGGGGTGAGCTCAAATGCCCAGTAAGGATAACAATATAGCGGAAACTTTCATAAATAAGGATAAACATTTAAGGCAATGCATTACTAAAACAAGAGCCTTTTAAACTTTAACTTCAACATGGTATGGCAAAAGTAAAATGAAATAATGCCATTTACTTATTCACATGGATATTCTACTAATCGAATAATCACATGAAAAAATCAATAACCACTTTCATAATGTTGGAATGCATAATGCCAGACTATCATAACCACATAGTCAAGGCCTCGTGCCAAGACTACAAATAAGATTTTGTCAAGGCCTTGTGCCAAGACACTAGTTTGTCTCATGAGACCTACCGATGCATCGAGGAGCTACAGCGGGCTCCACCCGTCACTTATTAAGTCCAATGCATTCCCATATGAAAAGGTTTAAACATAACATAAACATTCGTATTAAAACTAGCATACGAAATGTCAATAATTTCACCATAAACTATGAATGGTATAAAAATAGCACATCCACAGTCAAACATATCACAAAACCTTCAATACAATATAGAAGTTTTGTATCATAATAAATCAACTTCAAATAATCTAAAAATCCATCAAAGGATGTTGACATAGATGAAATCAAAATTCTTTTTAAAGAAGTATATCCTTTTATTTTGAAATCATTTAAGATCCATATAAAATAAAACATTTTCTTTGAAAATATTCTTATAAGCTTGTATGGAAAGCTTCGACGATTTTATAACGGCGGAAAATAACCACACCCGCCGTATAAGTTAAAAAAAACATTCTTACCTCAATTCTGTCGAAAAGGTTAAAAAGGACCTTGTTTTGAAAACGATGGAAAGATTCCTTTATAAACCTCTTATAAAAAGTCAAACAAGGGTATAAATGACTTTAACCCATATTCTTGTAAATAGTAAAAAAAATTTGAAATACATTTCGAAGAAACATGGATGTGGATGATAAAGAGGTCCCAGTAGGTTATTACGTATAATACAACCTCGGATAATGAAGAGATTGTGAAATAACCCTTACCTTGTACTTTTCCTTGGTTGGGGTAGGTTAACCTCCTGTATAATAGTGAAATAATTGTTACTAAATTATACAAGAATCATATACATTAATATGATATCATATATGATCATTTAATATTGATTTGATAATAATATCTTAGTATTATCGCCGTTTCGGGTGTTAACTTACTCATTTTCTTTATATGTTTTGTTACATAAGTCATGTTTGTTGTATCTTATTCATATCCAGAATGATATCAAGTCCTTAAACATCATTTTTAAATCATTTAATGATAATTATACTTGAATAGATACCATGGAGAATGAATCTCATCGCGTTCGTGGAGACGGTAGTCCGTACGTACGCACGAACGCTATTTCCATTTAATTTTTATTTTAAAAGAATTGAATCCAAATGATAAATATGTATATTACTATTCTAGTATAATATAATATTTTATATATGTTACTTAAGTTCATTAACACCATCCTTTATACGTTCCATGTGTGGTATGAACGAGTCATATCATTTTAAGGGGGCGGTAGTCCGCACTTCCTCAAATGAAATTATCGTATGTATACACAACATGAAACGAATAATGGTATGAAATAAAATGGAATTACAGAAGCTTATATATAAAATATATATCATTAATATCATATTTAATTACAGTGCCATCATAATGGCCACCATGAGAGGCGGTAAGATGTATTTGAACAATCATCGTTTCGTGAGGCGTTAGTTTGCCATCCACAGAAACATTATGTTCATCATCCATTTGAAGGAGTTGTGTGTATGTGTAGTTTGAATCCTTCTTATAACAACATCCTAGTATATTTAGGATACTGGTGTTGTTACAAAAGAAAGAAAATAAAAAGATTTTGGGGGTTGGAGAAGCAAAATAAATGAAAATAATTTAAGAGAAATCGTTACCTTTAATTTAGGTAACTCACTTTGGTTGGAACCAAAGGACTTCTTGAAATGCTTTCTGCCTAAGGGAAAGCTTCAAGGAGGAGGATAGGGATGTGGGGAGCTTAGTTGGGCATAGTTTGGACGAGCCAAGTGTCTTGAGAGGTGTGAGGAATGAGTATAAGTGGTCTCCTTTTATAAGGGAGAGGAGGGGCTCTTTAGGAAAGAGTGAAAGTATTACTTTATAATATAATTATATTCGGTTTATAATGGTCCAAAAATCATTGAGGTCGAAGATTAGATGACTCATATTCTAAATAACATCAACCAATAAGAATTGGACAGGTTTTAGATAATATTTTAATCATTATAATATTATTTATTTCAATGATTTATTAATGAGGTAAACATTGCATCATTATTGTGTCATTAATTATTTAACTTATTTGATGTCTAAAAATTATAAATAAAATATCATCATGTAGGAAATCTTTTTATATTTCTAATGAATATTTATAATCGAAAATCCAACATGTATAACCCTATGTAAAAATTATTCTTCTAAAAGATGTAAGCTTATGCCATTTTTATTTTTATTTTAACTTTATTAATATAATGTGTCCCTACCACATACAAGTGGCTCCAAGGGGTCCCCAAATTGACCCAAGGATGCCCATGGTCGGGTATGTTTCCACCAATAAGGTAATGACACGTTTTAGGGTAATTTTGTATTATTATAATATTATTTTTTAACCCTTATTTACAGGATTTACCCTTTAAACATGGTAAATAAAATATTTACCACAGTAACTATTCAAAATGTCTAAAAATAAAAGTTACCTATTTACACAATTTGAACATCCTGATTCCAAATATGGAATCCATTTTTCTAAATTCAAAACACAGAAGTGGCAGAAATTAATTTAAAATTAATTCCCGCTGTTCAAAACAAAAAGCGTGTTTTTATGAGATAATAACTATCAAAAGATTGACACTTGTTTATGTTCGGTTTAATTGTAAAATTATGTCCAATGATAAACATTAAATTGAATGGTAAAAATATATTCTAAATATACTTTAAAACCACTCAAATTCATAATTTATCACTATTAATTATTTTGATTAAAAAAGTTTTTTTTAATTAAAATTTAGAAATTTTCACTATTCATCAAAATATGAAAGTTATCCAAAATGTACCAAAATTTCACCCTAGGATAATTTCGATATTCCAAATCCAAAAATGAAGTCTATTTTGAAATATAAAATATATATGATTTCAAAAAGTAGGTATTACTATTCACAACGGCTAGTTTAATTAGTTATGGTGTGTTAGAACTTGGTGTTGCGTACAACACACGCTATCACATTATTCAAAGAGAAGCGTACCGTAGAAGCTTGGGGTGTTACATCTAATATGTAAATTTCATCAACATATACTATTAGAAAAATGAATACACTCCCACTAAACCATTTTTAGACACAAGGTTCATATTAGTTCATTATAAAACCGAATTCTTTTATGGATTCGTCAAAATAAATATTCCATGACCTGGATACGTTATTAAATTCATAAATGTAATTTTGAAACGTGCATATCTTATTGGAATCCTTTGGATTCACAAACCTTTTAGGTTGTTTCATGTAGAAATTTTCTTAAATGTTCTCATTAAAGAAGTTTTTTTTGAAATCCATTTTCCAAATCTCATAGTCATTATAAGAATCAATGGATAACAGAATTTTTATAGATTTTAGCATCACAACTGGTGAAACGGTTTTGTTGTAGTCAATGACTTGATGTCGTTTGAACCCTTTTGCAACCAGTCGGGCCTTATAGGTATTGACATTCCCTCTTATGTCCATTTTCTTCTTGAATACACATTTTTACCTAATAGGATTTACATCCACTGGATGATCTACCAAGATCCAGACTTGGTTTTAATACATGGAATCCATTTTAGAATTCTTGTCTTCTTTCCACTTGGAAACATCTTTTCCCCATACTTCTTCCTTATAGCTCAGAGGATCATCATTATCAACTAATAATGAGTCTCCATCCTTGGTGACTAGAAAAGCATAGCATTTAGGTTATCTAACCTCTCTTGTACTTTTACACAATACTTGTATCTCTATAACAGACCTTTCTTCCATGGTAATTTGTAGAATGTTCTCCTATACCAACTCTTGTGTACCTTCATCCTCAACTTCAACGAAGTATATCTCACTCCCAATACATGTTTTGGAGATGTTATCCCTCTCAATGAATATGGTGTTTCTTTCCACTATAACCTTTTTCTCTTATGGGTTATATTGGTAATATACTCTTTCTTCCTTGGGGTGTCCTATAAAGGTACACCAAGTTCCATAGGGAGCAATTCTGTTACCTAAAGAGGCCATAACAATTGATTTTCTACCCCACATAGGTAAATTCATTCTCATGGATTTTCTTCCTCTCCAAATCTCATATGGTATATCATTTATCAATTTAGTTGGTACAAGCTTTAGTATGTGTGCTTTTGTTTGTAACGCATATTCCCAAAAGGATAATGGAAGACTTGCATGACTCATCATTGATCTCACAAGGACCAACAAGGTGTGGTTCATCCTTTAACTTATACCATTCCATGGAGGTTTGTAAATAATAGTGAGTTGGTAAAGGATCCCAAACTCTTATCAATAATCAATGAAGACTGGATTAAGATACACTCCACCTCATTCTAAGAGAAGTATCATAATCTTCATACCAAGCTGGTTCTCAACATCATTCTTGTATTATTTGAACTAATCAAAATAATTTTATTTATACCTAATTATGTTGATATATCAATATCTACTAAAATCATCAATAAAAGTAATTACGTATGAGTCCCCAAACATTCCTTCAACTACAAATGGTCCAAACACATTAGTATAAACCAATACATGAAGTTGTTCGGCTCTTTCACCCTTCCCACTAATTGGGGCTTTGGTCGTTTTCCCTTGAAAACACACATGAAATACTCCGTGTTGTTTTAGTTTGAGATAATGTAAATATCCATCTTGATGTAACATTTTTAGACCTTTATCGTTTACATGACCAAGCCAGTGATGCCAAATTCAGGTTTGGTATAAGTCATGTGACGTATCTTTGTTATGGATTTCCATTACCTGGTTTGTATAATCCAACATGTAATGATCACTGTATAAATATACCCTACCAAAATAGAAACTATCTTTTTAAAATAAGAAACATTCATTTCATATCTTGAAAAAAAATCAATCTTTATCTATTCTGGATATAGAAATATTTTTTTGTCACAAAAGGCACATCACAAAAACCCTTTAACACCAAGATCTTCATAAATGACAATGTGAGGTGGTAGTCCCCGAAAACTACAATAGAAATTCTAGATCCATTGGATTCTCATAGATCTACATCCCCTTAGTAAATTTTCATAAATATACTTGTTTCCTATATTTGAATACGTATTTGAGAACCCCAAGCTATATCCAATACCCAATTTTTAGAAATAGATAAATTACATTCGATAAGAAATGCACATGAAACATCCCCTTACTTATTTGGATGTGTGTAGTTTTTATTCTAATGGCTCTTCATTCAACATGTGAATCAAACAAAATCATGTTCCCTGCCTCCCCCTAGATCATTCATTTCTTGGACGGGCATGAAGAATCTTTGGGCTTATATCTCTTCGGCTTCCCTTTCCTCATATTCACCATAATGAAAGAAGGCTTGTATCGCTTCATATCTTTGTCTACTTGGTGAATGAGGATATGAATATCAGATAAAGACATCTCAATGTTGTAAATATTAAAATTGAAAACAAAACTAGAGAATCCTTGAGGGAGAGTTGCGATAATGAAATCGGTACCCAGTTCCTCAGTGAGTTAAAACCCTAGAACCTTCAAGTTCCCAATGTAGCCAATGATCTTGAATATGTGAGGCCCAGTTGGATTATCCTATCCATGATTACTCTAAAAGAGTTCCTTGGATATCTTAAACATTTAATGTTTGGATCGCCCAAGGTAATGACCAAAGAGGTTCCTGATCATGCTATATGCATCCATGTTTTCATGAGACTTCATGAGTTCACTAGACATTGATGAAAGAATAAAACATTGAACATTGACTGCATCATTCATATGTTTCTCGTAGACCTAGAAATTATCATCACTAGCGTCATTGGAAGGAATATCAGGTAATACTAACTCTATCATGTAAGACTTTCATTCATGGTGTAGAATAACCCGGAGGTGTCTAAACCATTCCTAGAAGTTACTTCCATTGAAGATGTTGTCTTTATCTATAATTGATCATATGGATAGTGTGGTTGATCCTGTCATTTTGTTCTATATTTAAAAGATAATATTATTTGTACTTTCATGATTACATTTTATGAGAAATAATAAATTAATTTTATTATGTCTCCGACTATTTTATCAAACCTCAATGGCTCTCAAAATTGATCTCAGAATGACTAGTTTCTTAGACATTATAATGGAAAGGATCTATATTCCCTTTCACATAACCCCAATATGGGTTGGTCAAGATATTTTAAGGTATTTAGGTTGGAAGGTTTTTTCCAACTATAGGCTTGAAGATCCTTGATCCATTGAGTGGAATCCACAATCCTGAAATCACAACGTGTATTTTTTTTCAACACTCACCTCCAATATTACACCAAGTCATTCAAGGGATACTCCTCTTCATGTAACATGGTTAAGTCAACCTGAAACCTTCATAAGGTTTTATTGTATAAAAGTTATTGTCTCAACATGGGTTGGTCAAACACATAGTTTTATTGAGTCTTTCCCTTAATCATGTAACGGAAGTCTTAGTCTGACGTAACATTTTATTTAGGTGTTTTTTATCTCTTATGAATAAATTTCATAATATATTTATCACATGATTGTTATTATTATATATAAAATACTTAACTGATTAACCATGTATTGATAATATTTACACATAAACATAATTTATTTTAGTTCCATCTTTCATTCTTTTTTATTTCATTAATTTTATGATCAGAAAAACCCATCCATAAGGATAAGCCATGAAACTGAATGAAATAAGATAATGTAAAGGGAATGATCATGAGATTTTATAATGCTTAGTTTATCTACAAGTTGATAAACTAACCCTAGCCTATGCGAGAAATACCTTGAGCCTTTTGGGTACATGTTTACAGCTTTCCACTTGTACACCTTTGAATATCTTGGGATTGGTTTGATCTCATCTCCATCTTGAACTGCCTCCACTAGCTTGGTAACTCCATCCATTACATATGGTTTTTAACTCACACATAGGTGAGGGGTAAAAGGGGTATTTACATAAAAGAAACCATGGTCACGCATTTCCTACATATTAATTATGAGAGATGTCTCCTAGGATAAAAATTTTGTTTACAAAATAAATTAAAATAAACTATAACATATAAAGGTATGGTCATGATCATGACCATCCACATACATGCAACAAATTACACAATTAATAAAACTTGTATTAAATTATTTAATTTTTCTTATCATAATAAATCACGTTCAAATCGATTATTTATTATCTTTAATTAATCCATCCTTTTATCTTAATTCCTTTTCTAAATTTTCATTGAGATTCTCATCCTTGTACATAAATGTACCTTGGGGGTAACCTAGTGAATACCTATTCGAATCTACACCACATGTATTATACTCATATAAGGTTTTACTCTTCTGATATATGAAATACATGATGCTTCAAAGAATATAGTAACAACGTGTAGTAAGATTTATTCACGATAATTATTTCTATACATTTCACAGACATTAATGTTTAGACATTATGTAATTTGGTAAAGTACACAGCACATAGTTCCAACTACATGTCATATACTACCTTCACCCTCATTCCCAAAGTATAGGCCTAGGTACTCAGAATGTGAGGCATACTTTAGATATATCAAAGTACAAGGCATGTACATTGGGCTACACACCGTGTATTCTCTCTATTACACAGTTACTAGTCAACTCAATCTGTGTATGGGATACACATATTAGATCCTGACCTGATGGGACTACACGTCGTGTCCAGTGGGCCACATGGCATGTGATATTTTAAGCATATTCCTATATGTCCCAGTAAACAAATGGTGTAAAATTATTTACACAGCGTGTAATAAATGCACACAACAAGAGTAAATTTTGAAATTACTCATTATGTGTTGAACACGACTACACAACATGTATTACATATTTCACATCATGTATTGTAGAGAACACGATGTGCAAGTCCGAACACACAACGTGTACTTTCGTTTCACTTGAACTGAATCTTCAGCACCTCCTGATGAATTCCTCACCTTAATTGTGAACAAAATATAATTATTTTTAAATAGATATGTGAGAAATGAAAGAGGAAAAATAGAACTTTAAATCCTAATTACAAGAACAATTAACCTTGAATTGAAAAACTAAATTACTAAATTGTAAATCATTAATTAAATTTATAAAAAAAATTATATGATTATGAACCTCCCTATGAGACCATTTAAAGGAACTGAACGTAGTGGATGTGTGGTGGTTGGGAGGGCCCAAATTTGATGTTGTTGTAATCGATTACCAATATAGGATCAATATGACAATATATGCCAGTATCCACAGATTAAGATCAATGATCTAGATTAAAGATGAAAAGGGTGATGGATACTAGAGGTAGGATCTTCCATATCATGTTTATAATTAATTTAAATAATTTCTAGAGAAATTAAATAAATGGATCTTTGGTTATTTCTTCTTTGATGATTTTAATCTCCTGGAATGAAAATTACATATTGTCTCATTTCCCTTGTGAGAATCCAAACTATAATAACTCTAGTGGTGATACCCATGTGTTCTGATAGCCAAAGATTGACACCACTTGATCTTTGGGTGCTATCATAGCGAAGCGAGTGTCCTGTGTCAGTCAATCTTGATTGCATATTTGATGGTCTTGAAGAAAGCCTCTTGTTCTTGGGAGGGTATAATATGGGTTTTGAAAGGGAAATTATTTCAGCTAAACAAATCTCTCACCACTGGAAATTCGGTTCACTAGGGGTAATGGAATAATATATCAACATGTCTATTTAATGACATGGGGTTATAGTTAAAATATTTAATTGTGTAACCATAATTAAAAACATTCATACCCATAGAGAAAACCTATGATACATAATAACAATAACATCACCATTATTCACGGTGCACCAACTTACGTAAAAGTGAATCATAAATGAAATCCCATGCCACATAATTATAATAACATTATTATTATTTTTTCTTATGCCAACAAGTTGAATAATTATTTACAATCTTATAAATAATTAATTTACTACCAGAATGGCCTTAGTATTCCCAAACTCTATTTCCATTTATTGAACACCTGAATGATAAATAAATAATTTATTCTCTTAAATAAATTCTTTACTTAAAATTTGGTAAATAAACATTTATTAAATGTTCAAAAAAGTAAAAAAATTATATTTTATTTAATTTTTGTGATAATTTTATGTTGAATACAAATATTCCATAATCTTGAGAATATTAGTTATTGAATTAATTAAATTCAAAAAGAATTTAATCGAGACCACAATAAACAATTAGTGTGGGAGGATTTAGGATTCTTTCTCATTGGCATTAGGTGGGCTTACCTAAAGTCCAAGATTACTGTATAGAAATGGTTCAAGAAACCCAAGGGAAAGAACTTCAAGTCACAATGACGACATCCACATATGAATTATCACTGTGTAATATAATCCTTTTGTCTCAGTATCTCATCAATCAGGTTTCATGATAGTGTCATTAACCTATTTACTTGATACGTCTATCTTTGACTCATTGAAATAAACTCATCATTACACCATGGCCATGGAATTTAGGTAGATGGTTCTATTTCAATAAAAGGGATGAGATATCAACCTACATAAATTGAAGAGAGAAATATTTCCTCGACTTATCCACAAATAACATGTAACTCATGATGCACCAAACATACCCTACTTCCCACCAATATATGGCATGACGGGTTTCCTCAATAAATCAAAGTACACAAGTAGTGACATGTATTAATGATAATATTAATGTCTAAGGACCATTACTCATTCTTGGAGAAAGGAATATCTAGTTACCCCAAAACATTTGGAATTTCTACATGTGGATCTGTTCATATAAAATTCTTTCTTGGAGATTTCCAATTGCGAACTTCATGAAAAGAAGTCTCATATGCTTTCAAGTACTCGTATCTAAGGGTTTATATACTATGTGTAACATAATAGTATTTCATCCAGCCATTGAACTATATTTAAGAATATTGTTATAGAACTTCAAGTATATCATCATAGTGGGGAACTCTAATGACCTTGTCAATAGGAAAGATACTATATGACATTATTACATCATAGTAATGTAGAATAATGAACAATATGTAAAAATATTTTTAATATTTAAATATATTAAATATTCATTTAATCAAAGTACAAACAATTTGTTCTATAAAACTAACTCTAACAAACTCCAACTTAGACAAGACCCAACTGCCTATGAATTTCATTCCCCTAGACCACAAATGACAGTCAAGTTTCTATTGAGTCAAGGATTTAGTCAAGGGGTCTCCCATGTTGTCATCCATGAAAATTATGCCCACTGAAACTTCAACTCTCTAAGAAAAATCCCTCGAGAGATAATACTTCAAAGAATGTTCTTCTTCCTCTGTTTTAACCTTGTCTCTTTTGCGAGATCCACCGATTTAGTATTATTATAGTTGAGAATGATAGAATCTTTACTTCTAGGTACCACATCTAACTCTTGGATGAAGCTTTTCTTCCATAAAACTTATTTAGCTACCTCATAAGCTAGGATATACTCAGAATCTACTGTAGAATCTATGACCACACTCTGCTTTGAGCTCATCCAGCTCACAACACCTCCATTCAAAGAGAAGTATTATCCCATCTGTGACTTCATGTCGTCATGGTTTTTCTTGAAACTAGAATCTGCATATCCTCTGATAACTAGCACCTAAAATCCTCCATAAATAAAGAATATATTATTTTTATGTCTTATATACTTAAGGATAGTCTTGAATTCCTTCCATTGGTAGTCAACTGGGTCATCTTGATATCTTATAACCATACTTAATGTGTAGGCATCATCTAGCATTGTATATAACATGACGTAGATGACCAACTTAATCATTGACGTGTATGGATTCCTTGTTATTAACTCTGTTACCTAATGCATCTAATGAAACATATTCATAGAAAAGAGGAATTCCATATGATTCTGGAAATAATCCCATCTTAGATTGTTCCATAATGAATCTCTTCAATATCTTGTCAATGTATGTGCATTGACTTAGGCCCGACAATATCTTTGATCTATTATGAGGGATCTTGATCCTAAGAATATATGTTGCCTCACCTAATTCTTTCATGGAGAAGCATTGATTCAACCATGCCTTAACATACTATAATATTGGTATATCTTTTCCCTTAAGTATTATATCATGAACATATACTATTAGGAAAATGATTTCACTCCCACTAAACCATTTGTAGACACAAGGTTTACATTCATTCTTTATAAAACCAAATTTCATTAGGGATTAATCAAAATGAATGTTTTGTGATTTTCATGGTTTCTTTATTCTATAAATGGATTTCTGCAACTTTCATGTCTTATTTGAATTCTTTGGATTCACAAACCCTTCCGGTTGTGTCATGTAGACATCATCCTAAAGGTTCTCGTTAAGGAAGGATGTTTTGACATCCATTTTCCAAATCTCATAGTCATGGTAACTAGCTATGGACAATAGAATTATGATGGATTTTAACTTCTCAAGTGGTGAAAAGGTTTTTTCGTAGTCAATTCCTTAACACTATTCGAATCCTTTTGCAACCAGTCATGCCTTATAGGTACTAAATTGTCCTTCGATTTCCAGTTTCATCTTGAATATCTATTTGCAACCAACGGGCTATACATCAACATGAGGATCTACCAAAATCCAAACTTGGTTTTGGTACATGGAATCCATTTCCAAATTCATGGATTCCAGTAACATGGTAACATCTATACCACTTATTAGTTCCATGTCGGTTAGAGGATCATTATAATCAACTAATACTGAGTCACCACCCTTGGTAACTAGAAAACTGTACCTTTTGTGTCCTCTAACCTCTCTTGTAATCCTATGAAGTACATGTTTATCTGGAAAAGAACTTTCTTCCACTAAGATTTTTGGAATCTACTTTTATACCAACTCTTATGTACCTTGATCCTTCACTTCATCGAAGTCTATCTCACTCGCACTACCTCTTTTTTAGATATACTCTCGCTCATGGAATATGGAATTTATTTCCACTATACAATTTTTGTTTGAGGGTTCATATAGCTAATATCCTATTGTTTACATGGGGTATCATATAATGGTACACCTTGTGCCTTAGGTTGTAAGTTTGTTACTTGAAGAGGCCATAACAAATGCTTCGCTACCCCACACATGTAAATTCGATAACATGGATTTTCTTCCACTCCAAATCATGTATGGAATAGAATTTATCAATTTATTGGGTATTTTGTTTAGTATATGTGCTTCTATTTGTAATGAATATCCCAAAAAGGATAATGGAATACTTTCATGACTCATTATATATCTCACCGTGTCCAACAAGATGTGGTTTCTCCTTTCACTTACACTATTCCACTAAGGTGTTTCAGGAGGAGTGAGTTGGGATAGGATCCCAAACTTCTATATGTAATCAATGAATTCTTGATTAAGATACTCTCAAACATGGTCATAGAATAGTTTCTTATTATAATTAACAATCTAGTTCTCACCTTCATTATTGTATTCCTTGAACTTATCAAAACAATCTGACATATACCTCATTAATTAGATATATCGATATCTGCTAAAATCATCAGTAAAAGTTATGAAGTATGAGTACCCACCCCTTGCTTCAACTTTAAATGGTCCACACACATTGGTATGAACCAACTAAACAAGATCTTTAGCCATTTCACCTTTCCCACTAAATGTTCCTTTGGTCATTTTTTCTTCTCAATACGCATGACATACACCATGTGGTTTTAGTTTTAAAGAATCTAAATATACATCTTGATGTAACTTTGTCAGGTGTTTCTCATTTACATGACCTAGCCCGTGATGCCAAATTTAGGTGTGGTATGAGTCATGTGAAGTGTCTTCATTGCCGATTTTCATTACATGGTTTTTGTTATCCAACATGTAAAGACCATTGAAAAAATCTTCCTTACCTAAATAAATGATATCTTTGTAAATGAAGAAACATTAATTTTCAAACATGAAAAGAAATCCATACGTATATTGTGTAGATACATAAATAATGTTTTTGGTCACCAGAATGAGCATAATAACAACCCTTTAACACAATGATCATCCTAGTTAGAAATGTGAGGTGGTATTCCCTAACAACTATAGCAGCAAGTCTAGCTCTATTTGCTTCGTGTAGATCTACCTCCCCTTGGTCAATTTTCCAGAATCTACTTAGTTCCTATATTTGAATACATATGTGAGCACCACAAGTTGTATCCAATAACTAATTTTTAGAAACAAATAAATTACACTTGATAACAAATTCACATGAAGCTTCCCCTTGCTTCTTTGGATGGGTGTAGATTTTCATCTTGTGGCCCTTCATTCCAAAAGTGAAACAAATAACTTCTTGTTCCCTTGCCTCCCCCTTGATCTTCCCTTTCATGGATGGGCGTGAAAAATATTTGGTCTTAAATATCTTCTCCTTCACTTTCCTCTTATTCACCATAAGGACATAAGGCTTGTCACGCATTATATCTTTGTCCACCTGGAAAATGAGTATAAGAAGATCAGATTGAGACTTCTCAATGTTTTTCATATTGAAATTTACAACAAAACTAGACATGCTCTGAGGGATTGATGAGATAATGAGATTGGTAAACAGTTCATCATAGAGTTTAAAACCTAGAACCTCCAGGCTCTCAATGTAGCCAATGATCATGACTACTTGAGGCCCAGCTGGGGCACCCTCTCCAAGCCTACTCTGAAAGAGTTCCTTGGATATCTCAGACCATTCCTGTCGTTCCCTCTCCAACTAAAGACCAAGGAGGTACTCGAGAATGCTATATAAATCCATGTTTTCTTGAGACTTCACGAGTTCAATATAAATTTATGAAATCATAAAACATTCAACGTCAAACATTTCATTCCAATGTTTCTCATAGGCCAAGAAAACCTCATCACATGTCTTATTGGAAGGAGGATCGTGTAACACCCCGAGATTTTATGAAAAATATTCTTTTTAATTTCATTAATGTCTTGTGTTGTACGCTACACCAAAAGGAGCTTTCACAACATGCATCATTGACTTTCCTTTCATTACATGCAATCGCAACCTTCCTCGATAGTGTGTGCAGTATGCAATACCGAGTTTAACTAAACAACGATATGCTATTAAAATATTATTAAAACTAGCTGTTATGAATAGTAAAAACCACTTTTTGATATTTTTTAAATTTTATTTTTCAAAATGGAATTCATTTTTGGATTCTGAATATCGAAATTAGCTTAGGGTTAAAGTTTGGTACTTTTCGGATAACTTCCATTTTCTGATGAATAGTGAAAATTACTAAATTTTAATTAAAAACAACCTTTTTAATCGAAATAATTAATAGTGATAAATTATTAATTTGAGTGGTTTTAAAGTATATTTAGAATATATTTTTACAATTTAATAAAATTTTGGTCATTGGATGTAATTTCACATTTAAATCAGACATAAACAAGTGCCAATCTTTTGATAGTTATTATCTCTTAAGAACACGCTATTTGTTTTGACGATGGGAATTAATTTTTAAATTAATTAATGAAACTGATATGTTTTTAATTTTGTAAAATAGACATCATTTTTGAGTTCATAACATCAAATATAGCTTAGGCTTAATTTTTGGTATTTTTCTGGAAACTTTCATTTTTTGATGAATAGTGAAACCACTAAGTGGTAGTTTAAAAAAATGAATTTTTCATAAAACATAATTTTACCGGTTCTGTAAGTGGAATTTCAAAAATCCGAGAGACACAGTTGATGTCAGTAAGTAAAATGTGGTTCAATGAGATGAAAATAATTTTTGGTGAATAGTAACTTTTTATTTTTATTTACCACCGTTAAAAGTAAATAGGGTAATTAAGGGTAAAAATGATATTATTATTACACTAAAACATGTCCTAATTCTATTGGATAAGTTTAATTCGACCGAAAACAACCTTAGGAATAAAATATGACCGTTTAGTCCCACTTGGATTAGATTAGGACATTTATTATTAATTTATTTAAAGAAGGGTTAAAATAGTTAAAATCAAAGATTAATAAGTAAATAATTTTTAATATAGAGTTATACATAAGATAAATTCAACTATAAATATTAATTAGAAAGATAAAAATAATTTCTACATAATGGTATTTTATTTGTCATTTTTAGACATTAAATAATTTAATTTATTTATGACACAAAGATGATGCAGTAATTATCTTATTAATGAAATATTGACATAATTGATGTTATAAATACCCAAATAAATGTAATTTGATACATTTTATGAATTCCAATAATTTTATAGGTTCATATGACATGTTATTATATATTTAAGTAACTGTTTTAGAACTAATCATTCTGTTATGATTTTCACAAAAAATCAATTACTAAATAGTGTCAAAATTGATATAAAATTGTTTTTAAAACAAATATTATATTATTAATTGTTATTTTATTCATAAAAATCTAAGGTTCAGCCAAATGACTTATATAATGTTATATATATTAATAATAAACAAATTGGGGTTCGTTTGGCTTGTTATCGTAAGTTTATTAACCTTATAGTGTAAGAACACAAAAAGACACGATAAAAGTAAAATTATCTAACTTAAAGTTAAATATAAATTATAAGGTTAAAATAGGAACCTAAACTTGTCTAAATTATATTGGATGAGATGATTTATACCCATCCCCACCTTAGCTTCTAAATAAATCAATTTGGAGCTATTTAAAACCGAATATGACTTTATAATAAAATAATATTTTTAACTTTCCAAAGGTGCCCCTCTCCTCCCTTATAAAAGGGCACCTCCTCCCTCTCTTCCTCACACCACTTTGAGCCTTCAAGATCGGCCAAACCCTCACAATTACTCCTCTCCAATTCCCTAGAGACATCCTAGAGGTCCTGGTATTCTTCAAAGACGAATTGTATTTCCCTAAAAGTAAGTCTCAAAGAAGCGCTTCAAAGAAGAGGTAATGTCCGTTACCGATTCTTTCATCTTTATTTCTTCTTCCACTTCTTCTTCTTTAGTTTTTTAATTATGAAGTAATAACATAAGTATCACTCATATAATTATATGTTATTATAAGTATGAAACAACCTTATTTCACCATCTATCCATCCTACAAAAAACGAAATCACCGCACGTGCGTAAGTACAGAATACCGTCTCCACGCCATGGTGTAATCTATTTTCCACCACCACCTTACTTGGATGGGTATAATGGTGTACATAATGACTATATATGATTATTTTAAAGTGATATTGATTCTTAAATAGTATACATACACTCCAATACAATTCCACTATCATGAGAATGATATCATCGCTCGTGCGTACGTACGGACTACCGTCTCCACGACGCGATGAGATTCATTCTCCATGTTAACCATTAATGAATGATTATAAAGTATATATAATAAGTAATAATGAAATATATGACATAATAATGATACTGGAGTTATGTGTATATATATTTATTTCATCTACTTAATTCCATTCAACTCAATAAGGAAACAAAAACAGCGTTCATGCGTACGTACGGCCTACCATCTCTATGAACGGTGTATTTCATTCCATTTATTGATTTATTATATATATGAATATTCTGAATATATATTATATATAAATAATGTTTTATTTTATGTAATTAAGTAATAATAATCTAATAAATCATATGAATAATTACAAGTCAAAACACAGACGACAAATGAAACGATTTTACCCAAAACGCTCTTTAAACATGGAATTTACAAAAGAAAGGGTAATATAAAGTCATAAGTGAACCATATATGATATCATAAAAATTAGTATGATTCTAGAATAAGTAAATAACATTATTTAAATCATTATACAGGAGGTTCGGACACTTATGAAGCAAATCTGACCTAAGGTAACAGATAATTTTGCAAATCTAATTTTTATCCGAGATTGCTTATTCGTAAGTATTTACTGGGGTTATTTCAATAATTCGTTTCCATGTTTTATAAAAGCATTTTCATATATTTTTAAAGTCCTTTTTACCCATTATTTACTTTTACTACATGGTATGTAAGGAATCTTTCTTTTGTTTACGTTACGAGGTACTTTTTGAATTTTCCGACAAAAGTACGAGAAGAATTTTTTTTTTAACTTATACGGAATGAATGGATTTTTAAAAAATTATTTCAAAGAAGCTTCCTTTACAAGTTTTCAAGATTATTTTTAATGAACTTCTTTTAGTTTAAAATTTTATGACATGTTAAGAAAGGAAAAATGTTTTTGAGGTAGAAAGGATATTTTCCTCAAGAATGGAGTTCAAGTGTTTTATCAAAATTATTTTCCTTCTCAGATAATAAAGGTTTTTGTTTCTATCACTATTTTTACATTGGTTTGATTATGTTATGATGGAATTATTTTTATGATGTCCTTTTATCTTATATGGATTATGTTATGATGGGATGATGTTTAAGATTCCCATTTTTATTACATGGGTTATGCAATGATGTATGATTTTTTATTTTGTGACACACAAAAGAATGGTATAATTATGAGATGGGTGGGACCTATATCTCCCTCCAATGAATTGGGTAAAGATTTTATATCTCATGAGATAGACATGGATGGAACGGCAGGTTAAACCGGTTCAGTGAAACAGGACTGAAACGAGGAGTGAACTCGGTTCAGAAATGGACTTTTTCCCCTAAGATAGTCTTAGATATGAGTCTTGACTAATAAGAAATGATTCTCTATGATTATGTGTGTATGCCACACAGTTTCATGTTTTATGTTATGATTATTGGGATTACATTTCACTACTATGATTTATCCCATGTTATGATATTATAATCTCTTTTGCAGGTTATGATTTCTAAAATGTTATGTTCTTATGAATATGATGTGATTGATATTTCTTATCTTTACCCTTACTGAGCATTTGAGCTCACCCTTTTATGTTTTATTTTCCCCAGGATATAAAGAAATGTTTTGGGTAAAAAAAAAGGAAGATCTTTCTGGGAGATGTTGAAGATCTTTCACCACGATTAGAATATTATATTTCGAGTTTCCAATGACACTAAACTATTACAGTCCTTGTGTGTGTGTTTTTGTTATGTACTAAGTATTCCGCAAAAGTAATGTAATGTCCATGTACGTTAAGATTCGGGTCTCTAAAGATCAGGTAATGCAGACTCTAGGATGTAATACTAGAATTCATGACATAGAACATACAAAAGGAGTTTAACCCATTCCAAGAAGTTTCTACTGGTGAGGATGTTGTATTTATCTAGAAATCATCGTAGGGATAGTGGGGTTGAGCCATTCATTTTATGAAAAAATTAAAAGATCATATTTTTAGTACTTTCTTGATTACATTTTATGAGAAATAATAAATTAATTTTATTAAGACTCTCTATTTTATCAAGTCCCAATGGCCCTCACCATTGAACATAGAATGTCTAGTTGCATGGACATTCTATTGGAAAATATCCATATTCCCCTTCGCATAACCCCTATAAAGGTTGGTAAAGTTATTTGAAGGTATTTAGGTAGGAATTTATTTGCCAATTGTGGGCTTTCAGCTCAATGATCTTTGGAGTGGACTGCCTAATCTTGAAATCCTGACTTGTATTTCTTCAACACTTGCCTCTGATAATACACAAAGTCTAGAAAGGGAAACTTATCTTGATGTAATATGGCTAATTCAACCCGAAAATTTAAAAAGGTATATCTATATAAAATTAAGTGTCCCAACAGGGGTTAGTCAACCACAATGTTATATTTAGACTTTCCCTTAACCAAGTAATGGAGGGCTTAGTCTAACATATAATTTTATTGAGGGATTTTTTATCTCTTATGCATAAATTTATTATTATCCTTATCACATTATTGAAAATTTTAATTGGATATTACATAAGTGATTAACCATGTACTGATAATATTTACAAGTAATCCTCGTCTATTTCAGTTCCATCTTGCATTCTTGTTTAATTCATTAATTATGTGATTGTGACAATATGTCCATAATGATAAACCATGAAACTGACAAGAATAAAATATTTTAAAGGGCATAGTCATGAGATATTCTAATGGTCAGTTTATCTAGTAATGGATAAACTAACCCTAACATAGGGAAGAAAGACCTTGAACCATTTGGGTTCATGTTTACTGCTTTCCACCGGTCTACCTTTGTATCTCTGAGGATTGGATCAGTATCGGCTCCATCTTGAACTACCTCCACTAGCATGGGTGATCCATCCATTACATATTCTTTTTAACTCACATGCATGAGAGGGGTAAAATGTGGGTTTACATAAATGAAACCATGGGCACATAGGCCCTACATATTAATGATGAGATATGGTTCCCAGGCCAACAATTTAATCAAACAAATAAAATGAAATAAACCAATCACATAAAAAGGTCTCATCTAGATCATGATCATCCACATACATGCCAAGAATTATTCAATTAACAAAACTAGAATTTAATACATTAATATTTATTATCAAGATAAATCAAGCATAAATTTATTAATTATTATCATTAATTATTCATTCATTTTAACTTAATTCCCTTTCTAAATTTCATTGAGATTATCATCATTGTACATAAATATACATTAGAGGTAACATGGTGAATACCTGTATAAATATACCCAAAATGTATTATATCCATATATTGATTTACTCTTTTGACATTATGGCATAAATGAAGCTTCAATCCATAGATTAACAACATGTAATATGACCAATACATGATAAGTAGTTCCAAACATTACACAAACATTAATTTTTTAACTTTGTCTAATTTGGTAAAGTACACAAAGTGTATTTCTAACTACACATTGTGTACTACCTTCACTGTCTTTCCAGAAGTACATGTCTAGGTACTCGGTGTGTGAGGCTTACTTCAGATTTTTTAGAGTACACGGCATGTACAATGGACTTCATGTCGCACTGTCTCCGTGTTACATGGTTACAGGTCGGATCAATCCATGTATGGGATACATAGATTTCCTCTCGGTTTGAAGGGACTACACATCGTGTCTAGTGGGCCACATAGTGTGTAATCTGGTAAGCATGTAACTATCATTCCCAGCCAACATGTGGTGTGAAATTAATGACACGACATGTAATAAATGAATAGAACTTGATTCAATTTCTTAATTACTCCCAATGTGTTGAATATGACTACACATTGTGTAGTTCGTATTACACAACATGTATGGTAGAGAACATGACATGCAAGTCCGAACACATGATGTGTACTTTCGTGTCACTTGGAAAAAATCGACAACACCTCTTGATGAGTTCCTTGATTTAATTTTAATCCAAAAATTATTAGTTTCTATTATATCTATGAGAAATGAATGGAGAAGAACATATCTCGAAATCCATTTTAGAATAATTATTAAGCTTGAATTGAAAAACTAGATTATTAAACTGTAAATCGTCAATGAATTATTTAAATAATTATAAATGATGATGAACCACCCTCGGATACTAATTAAAGGATCCCAATGTAGCAGAAGCTGGGAGGTTTGTAGGGACCGACATTGATTTTTCCATAATCGATGACCGATATGGGATCAATAAGATGATAAGTTCCAGTATCCACAGATTAAGATAAAGAAGTTGACAAAAGAAGAAAAGGGTGAAAGATCTTAGAGAGAGGATCTTTCTCATTTTGATTATAATTAATTTAAATAATTTTTGTAATAATTAAATACATGTACCTTTTGTACTTTCTTCATTGATGATGTTATTCATTCAGAATGTCCCTTTATTATTGAATCATTGTTCTTTCAAGGATCCAAACCAGAATCCATCTACAGGTGATCCCTAGATGTTCCAATAGACTCCAATCGACAAGTTCTTCTGGTTCTAGCTTGGTTAAGTGAGTTTCTTGAATTATTCATTCTTGATCTCCTATTCTTCGGTCCTGAAGAATGCATGTAGTTCATGAGAGGGGAGAGGAGAGGATTTGAGGGAGAAATTGTTTGGGATCAACAATTCTCTCACCACTATAAATTTGGTTCACCAAGAGTAATGGAACAATAGGTATACATGTCTATTTAATGACATAGGGTTTCAATTACAATATATAATTGTGTAACAACAATTAAATATATTCATAACCTTAGATAAAACCTATGAAACATAATAAGAATAACATCACCATTATTCATGGAGCACCAACATGCGCAAAAGAGAATCATAAATGAAATCTCATTCCCCATAATGATAACAACATTATGATTATTAATTTAAATGTAATTTCCCATGTGGGGCCTTCTCAAACCCTCCAAACCAGGAAACCCCCTCCCCCGATTGGATCACTCCAGAGAGTGCCCCATCTAGGAGGGAGTCATTTCCAACAGAGATAACAGAGCATCCTAGAGGGTGATGACCTAAGCAGCAATGGTTCGACATAGAAATCACTTAGCATAAGTGGTTCATAATTCATTTCTCCCACCTTGTTAAATAATTATATACCATCTTGCAATAAATTTTTTTACTATCAGACTGTCATTGGTCTGCTCAAACTCCACTTCCATTTATTGGACACTCGAATAAATAAATAAATAAATTATTCTTTTAAATAAATATTTTATTTAAAAACTAGTAAATAAATATGTGTTAAATGTTAAATAAAATAAAAAATAAATTTTATTTAATTAATGAAATAATTTTAACATAATAAAAGCATTCCATGGTATTGATAATAATATTTAATCTATTAATTAAATTCAATTATAATTTAATCGAGACCACAAGAAATACTTATTGTGTGACCCTCTAGGATTCTTTCCCGTTGGCATTTGGTGGGCATGCCTAATGTCCTAGAGTATTGTCTAGAAATGGGTCAAGGTATCCAAGAGAAAGGATATAAAGTCAAAATGAATGCATCCGAATACAAAACCTCACTATGAAATATAATCTATTCATCTCAAAATATCATCAATAATGTTTCATGATAGTGTTATGAACCTGTTTTCTTGATACAAGTTTCATTGACTATCAGAAATAAACTCATCGTTACACCATGGCCATGGAATTTAGGGTGATAGATTTATTTCAATCAAAGTGACAAGATATCAAATTCATAAAGGGAAGAGACAAATCCTTCCTCAACTTATCCATCAATAAAATATAACTTGTGACTCACCCAATGTACCTTACTTTCGGCTAACGTATTGTGTGACATTTTTTGTCAGTAAATCAATCTCTGTGAGTAGTGATATACATTAATGATAATATTAAATTCTAAGGACCATTAAACATGCTCACAGATATAAATATCTCATGAAATCAAAACATGTGGAATTCCAATAGGAGGGTATATTCCCATAACCTCTCTTCTTAGAGATTACCATGTACAAACTTCATGATAATAAGTCTTATCTTTTTACAACTACTGGCACTTAACAGTATGTATACTATGGGTCCTATATTGGTATTTTATCCAACTGAATAAGTATATTTAAAAATATTTCCATAGCACTTAAAGGTTCTCATCATAGTAGAGAAATTTTATGACCTTATCAACGTGACAAAAACTTTAGAACATTATTATATCATAGTCATACAGAACAATGAAAAATATGTAATAGGTTGTTAAATATTTAAATATATTAAATTTTCATGTAATAAAACTACAATAAGTTGGTTCTAGGACACCAACTCTAACAAACTTCCACTCATACTAGACCCAAATACCTATGACTTTCAGTTTGTTAGACCTCACATAATGATCATGTTTCTACTTAGTCAAGGTTTTAGTCAAGGGGTCTGCCACATTATCCTTCGTGGAAATGTTTCAAACTGAAACTTAACCTCTCTCAGAAAAATCACTCAAGTGATGATAATTCTAATGTATGTTCTTTGTCCAATGATGTGACATTTTCTATTTTTTTGATCCATCGATGTAGTATTATCACAAAAGAGTGTGATAGGATCTTTATTATTGGGTACCACATCCAATTATTGGACAAATATATGCATACAAACTACATATTTAGTTTCCTCATAAGCTATTATATACTTGAACTCTACTATAGAATCTATGTCCACACTCATATTTGAGCTCTTCTAGCTCAAAGAACCTCTAATCAAAGTGAACATGTTTCTCATCTCTGACTCTATGTCATCCTGATCAGTTTGGAAACTAGCATCTTCATATCCTCTAGTGACTAGTTCCTCATCTACTCTATAAACTAGTAACTTATCATTAGTATTCATCAGATACTTAAGGATAGTCATGACTGCCATCCAATGGTAGTCACCTTGGTCATCGTGATATCTTCCAACCGCACATAATGCCTATATGATATCTATCCTAGTACATTGCATTGAATATATGAATGACCCAATTTCTGATGTGTATAGAGTCATTTCCATTATCTCTCTTTACTCATGCATCTAAAGACACATATTCGTGGAAATATGAATGTCATGTGATGCTGGAGACAATCCCATCTTGGATTGTTCTATATTGAATTACTTTAATATCATATCAATTTATGTACTTTTACTTAGGCCCAACAATATCTTGGATCTATCAAAATGGATCTTGATCCCAATAATATATGTTTCCTCACTTAAATCCTTCATAAAAAAGAATTTAATCTACCATAACATAACATATTTTATGACTGGTGTCTCATTTTCAATAAATAATATGTCATCAATATATACATTTAAGAAAATGATTGCACTCTCACTAAACTATTGATGGACATAATGTTTACATTCATTATTTATAAAACCAAATTCTATTATGGCTTCATCCAAATGAATGTTCCATGACTTGTATGCTTTCTTTAATACATTAATGGATTTATGCAACTTTTATATCTAATTGGCATTCTTTGGAGTCACAACCCTATAGGTTGTGTCATATAGACATCTTTTTTATGGTTCCCATTAAGGAAGGTTGTTTTGACATCCATTTTCCAAATCTCATAGTAATGGTACGGTGCAATGTCCAATATAATTTTGAAGGATTTTAGCATTGCAAGTGGCGAAAAGGTTTCTACATATTCAATTACTTTATGTTGTTTGAACCCTTTTGCAACTAGTCATGCCTTATAGGTACTGACATTTCCTTCCATGTTTAGTTTCTTCTTGAATACCCATTTGTAACCAACATTCTTTATATAAACTGATGGATCTATCAAAATCCAGACTTGGTTTTGGTACATGGAATCAGTTTAATAATTCCTAGATTCTTTCCACTTCGCAACATATGTGCCACTTAATACATCCTTATAGGATTGAGGGTCATTATTATCTACTAATAATGAGTCACCATCCTCAGTAACTAGAAAAATTTACCATTTTGGTTCTCTAACCTCTATTTTACTCTTACTCATTAATTGTGTCATTGGAAAAGATATTTCTTAAATGGAGATTTGTGTAATCTTCTCTTGTACAAAATCTTGTGTAACTTGAGCCACAACTACATCAATGTCAATCTCACTTCCACTATCTCTTTTGGAGATGTCCTCCCTCTCATAGAATTTGGAATGTCTTTCCACTATAACCTTTTATTATGTCAGGTCATATAGGTAATATCCCTTTGCTTCCTTATGGTATAATATAAAGGTACACCTTGTTCATTAGGGTGCATGTTTGTTAACTAAAGATGCCATAACAGGAGATTCTCTACCCCACACATTTAAATTCAATAACATAGATTTTCTTCCACTAGAAATCTCGATTGGAATACCATTTATCGATTTAGTTGGTACTTGGTCTAGAATGTGTGATCGTATTTTTAATTCAAATCCCCAAAATTATAATGGAACACATGCATGACTCGTCATTGATCTCAACATGTCCAACAAGTTGTACTTCCTCTTTTCACTTAAACCATTCCAAATGAGGTGTGTAAAGAAGAGTGAGTTGGGATATGATCCCAAAAACCCATAAGTAAAAAATGATGTTTGGATTAAGATACTCTCAACCATATTCATAGTAGAGCTTCTTAATCTTCTTACCAAGATGGTTCCCAACTTAATTCATGTATTCCTTGAACTTATCAAAATAATCTTACATATACCTCATTAAGTAGAGATATCCATATCTACTAAATCATTAGTAAAAGTTATGAAGTATGAGTACCCACCACTTCCTTCAACTGGAAATGGTCTAAACACATTGGTATAAACCGATTCAAGAATCACTTTGTCCCTTTCACCTTTTCTAGTAAATGGGTAATTGGTCATTTTTCCTTGTACACACACTTGACATACACAAAGTGGTTATAGTTAAATAGAATCTAAATATCCATTGTGATGTAAATTTGATAGGAATTTCTTATTTACCGGACCTAGCCAGTGATGCCAATGTTTTGTGTGGTATGAGTCATGTGAAGTATCTTTGTTATTGATTTCCATTACATGGTTTGTGTAATCAAAAACGTAAAGAGGGTTGAATAAATGTGCCCCACCAAAACAGATGATATTTTTAACTGAAGCAACATTCATTTCCTAACATGAAAACAAAACCATCTGTACCTAGTCTAGTTTAAGAAATAATATTTTTTGTCACAAAAGGTTCATAATAACAACCCATTAAAACCAATATCTTCTTATATGTCAATGTGAGGTGGTAGTTCTTGATAGCTACAATAGCAAGTCTATCTCCATTGGATACTCGTATATCTACCTCCCCATGGTCAGTTTTCCTGAGTCTATTTGGTTCTTGTATTTAAATACATATGTGAGAACCACAACCTCGATACAATACCCAATTTATAGAATTATATAAATTACACTCTATAATAAACACACCTGATGCATCCATTTTCTTCTATGGATGGCTGTATTTTTTCTTCTAGGGGCCCCTCATGCCACATGTGAAACAAATAGTTTCTTATTCCCTTGCCTCCCCATTGATCTTCCTTTTCTTATAAGGGAATGAATAAGCTTTGGGCTTAAATCTCTTCACCTTCCCTTTCCTTTTATTCACCATAAGGATAAAAGGCTTTTCGTGATTTATATATTTGTCTACTTGGTGAATGAGGATACGAATATCAGAAAGAGACTTCTCAATTTTTTCATATTGTAATTAACAACAAAACTAGAGAAGCATTGAGGGAGTGATTTGTGAATGAAATTGATACCCAGTTCTTTGGGGAGTTTAAACCCTAGAACCTCCAGCCGCTCAATGTCAGCAATGAGCATGACTACATGGGGCCCATCTAGGGAACCCTCTCCAAGCTTACTTTGAAATATTTCCTTGGATATCTCATACCTTTTTTGTCTTTCTATCTCCTGGAAAAGATGATGGAGGTGCACGAGCATGCTATAAACATCTTTTTTTTGTGAGACTTCACAAGTTCACCAAACATTGATGAAAGAATAAAACATTAAACATTGTCCATGTCATTCATATTTTTCTTATAGACCATGAAATATTCATCACTTTCCTCATTGGTAGGAAGATCAGGTAATGTAGACTCTAGCACGTAAGAATTACATTCATGGTGTAGAACAACCTGAACGCATCTAAACCATTCCTATAAGTTAGTATTGGTGAGGATGTTGCCTTTATCTATAATCAATTATAGGGTTAGTGTGGTTGATCCTTTCATTTTATTCAACCATTATAAGAGAAGATTATTAGTATGTTTTTTAATGCATTTTATGAAAAATAATAAAAAATTATTAATTCTGCCACTATTTTATCATTTCTCAAAGGCCCTCGCCATTGAAATCGTAATTTCAAGTTACATAGACATTTTATTGTAAAGGATCCATATTACACTTCACATAACCCTAAAAGGGATGTTCAAGCTATTTGAAAGTATTTAGGTTGGAAGTTATTTTCCAACTTTGGTCTTGAAGCTCCTTGATTCATTGAGTGGACTCCACAATCCTGAAATCCTGACTTTTGTTTTCTCAACTTTTCCATCCAATATTACACCATATCTAGAAAGGGATACACCTCTTGATGTAATATGGTTTAATTCAACTTGAAACTTTTATAAGGTATTCCTATATAAAATTATGTGTCCCAAAAGAGTTGGTCAAACACATAGTTTTATTGAGTCTTGCCCTTAATCAGGTAATAGTAGGCTTAGTCTGACTTAATATTTTGATGCTGGATTTTTTTCCTCATATGTATGGATTGATTATTATCTTTATCGCATACTTGTTAATATTAAGTTGAACATACTTAATTGATTAACCATGTCTTGATAATATTTACGCATAAGCCCTGTTTATTTTAGTTCCATATTGCATGCTGGATTAATTCATTAATTATGTGATCGCGACAACACATCCATAATGATAAACCATGCAAATGACAAAAATATAATAAACTAAAGGGACTGATCAGGAGATTTTCTAATGGTTAGTTTATCTAGGGGTTGATAAACTATCCCTAACCTATGGTATAAACAACTCGGACCTTTTGGGTTTGTGTTTATAGCTTTCCAATTTTACACCTTTGTATCTCTGGGGATTGGTTTCTTCTGGGCTCTAGCTTCACCCCCCTCCACTGGCATAGGAACTCCATCCATTACATATTATTTTTAACATAGACATCGGTTATTGGTAGAAAATAGGATTACATAAAAGAAATCATGGTCATGTAGGCCCTACATATTAATGATGAGAGATGGATCTCAGACCAAAAATTGAATTTAACAAAAAAATTAAAAGAAACCAATCACATACAAAGGTTTGCTTTAGCTCATGATCATCCACTTACATGAGAATAATTATGAAAATAATAAAACTATATTTCAATTCATTAATAATTCTTATCAAGAAAAACTATGGTCGAATTGATTAATTGTTATCTTTAATTTATCAATCCTATTATCTAAATTCATTTTCTGAATATCTTTGTTATTCTGATTCTTGAACATAAATGTACATTGGAGGTAACCTGGTAAATACCTATTCGAATCTACCCAAGATGTATTATATTCATATATTATTATAATCTTCTAAAAAATGTTATATATGATGCTTTAATTCATAGTTTAAAAATATGTAGTACGAATTATACATGAAAAGTAGTTATAAACATTACAAAAACATTAAAATTTAAACATTGTGTACTTTGGTAAAGTATACGGCGTGTAGTTCTGACTACACATCATTTAAAACCTTCACCAAATTTCGTGAAGTAAACTCTGATGTACTCAGCATGTGAGGTGTAATTCGGATATTTAATAGAACATGGAATGTACAGTGGTATAAAAATCATGTTGTCTTCACATTACATGGTTACTGGTCGACTCAATCCATGTACAGGATACACGGATTGGATCTTGACTCAAAGGGACTACACATTATATCTAGTGGGCCCCAGGGCATGTAATCTGATAAGTATGTGTCTATCTATCCCGATCAACAAGAGGTGTTAAATTTATTACACCACGTATAATAAATGCACACAGCTTGAGTTGATTTCTGAATTACCCCTGATGTGATGAACACGAATACACAGTGTCTAGTCCTTATTACATGGTGTGTATGGAAGAAACATGATGTGCAAGTCTGAACCCAAGGCATGTACTTTTTTGTCACCTTCATAGAATCGTAGACACCTCCTGATGAGTTCTACACTTTAAATTTAAACAAAAAATTATTCATTTCCATTAGATCTGTGAGAAAAATAGAGGAATAATAGATCCTGAAATCCATCTTACAGGAACTATTAACCTTGAATTGAAAAACAAAATTATTAAATCGTAAATCGTCAATGAATTATTTAAATAATTAAAAACTGTGATGAACCTCCCTCTGATACCAATTTAAGGATTTGAATGCAGTAGAAATGTGTCTGTTGGGACGTCCCAATATTGATTTCTCCATAATCGATGAACAATGTAGGATCAATAAGATGATAACCGCAAGTATCCATGGATTAAAATCAATGATATAGACAAATGAATAAATGGTTATGGATCTTAGAGAGAGGATCTGGCGCGTCATGTTTATAATTAATTTAAATAATTTTTATATAAATTAAATACTCTGATTTTCGGTACATTCTTAGTTGATGATGTTGATCTTCTGGAATGAACCTTCTAGATTTTCTCATTGTGCTTGTGTGAATCAAAACAATAACCCCTCTATGAGTGATCCACACATGTTCTGATAGACTTTGATCAACACCACACATTCTCTAGGTTCTACTAAGGTGAAGCGAGTGTCTTTCATTAGTAGTTCGTTATCACATTTTCTTTGGTCATGAATAATGTCTCTCGCAATTTAGAGGAGATGAGAGATGATTAGAGAGAGAAATTTTGTTGGCTCAACATTTCTCTCATCACCAGAAATTCGGTTCATAAGGCATAATAGCATAATAGACGTGCCTGTCTATTTAACGACATGGGGTTTCTGTTACAATATTTCATTTTTCAACAACAATTAAATAAATTTATAACCTTAGAGAAAACCAATTATACATAATAACAATAACAGCCCCATTATACATGTAATGACATCTTGCACACAAAAAATCATAAATTAAATCTTGTTCCATATAATGATAATAATGTTATTATCATTTTGTCTCGTGCCAACAAGTTAAATAATTATATATATTCTTGCAAATAATTATTTTACTACTAAACTATCCTTGGTCCGGCCAAACTCCACATCCATTTATTCAATAATCGACTAAAGAAATAAATAATGTTTTCTCTTAAATAACTAATTTATTTACAAATTGGAAAATAGATATTTATTAAATTTACAATAAAATAAATAAATATACTTCATTCAATTTATGCGATCATTTTAACTTGAATAAAATTATTCCAAAATCTTGAGAATAATATTTGTTCCATAAAATAAATTAAATATGAATTTAATTGAGACCAAAAGAAACACTTATTGTCTATCCCTCTATGATTATTTCTCATTTTTCAATAGTCGGGGTTACCGAAAGTCCAACAGTACTGTCTATAAATGGGCCAAGGTAGACAATAGAAATAAAAATAATTGCAATGATGACATCCACATTTGAAAAATTACTGTGTAATATAATCCCTTGGTCCCAATATCTCATCAAGAAGGTTTCATGATAGTTTCAAAAACATGTTTCCTTGATACAACTTTCTTTAACTACCTGAAATAAACTCATCAGTACACCATAGACATGGAATTTAGGGAGACAGTTATATTTTAATCAAAGGGTCGAGATATCAACTTCCATAAATGGAATGGACAAATCCTTCCTCGACTTATCCATTAATAAAATGTCACTCATGACATGCCCAATGTACCCTATTTCCACAAAATATTTGGCATGATGGTTTTCATCAGTAAATCAAATTGCACGAGTCATGACATGCATTGATGATAATATTAATTTCCAAGGACCATTACACGTGCTCACAGATAACAATATTTGTGGACACAAAAACATGGGTAATTCCTACAGGAGGGTCTATTATCATTACCTCCCATCTTGTATATTACCAAGTGCAAACATCATGAGGAAGAAGTCTCATCTGCTTATGAGTACTCGCACCAAACAGTCTTTATACTATGTGTCCCATCGTAGTATGTCATCCAACTACATGACTATATTTAAGAATATTATAATAGTACTTCAAGGGTATTATCATAGCAAGGAACAGTGATGACCTTGTCAATGCGACAAATACTTTGGGTCATTATTACATCATAGTCATGTAGAACAATTAAAAATATGTAATAAGTTGTTTAATATTTAAAAACATTAAATATTGATATAATCCGTGTACAAATATTTTGTTCTAGGAAAAAAACTCAAACATACATGAGATACAGTTTAAGAAGTAATCATATCCATGATAAATAATATGGATATTTTAGAAAAATTTAATGTATAATGGACAAGAAATGTGAATATTTAAAGGTTAAGTTAATGACTACAAAAAATAAAACAAGGAAGTTAATTTCAATACTACCCTTGGTAAAAATAATCATAAACCATCAATAAGAATAATAAGGATGATATAAACAAATAAATATCATAGTAAGAATAAAGGGTTTTTGGATTGATGAATATAAATATCATAAAAAAATATTTAAAAAATTCTTGAGGAAAATATCCTTTTTTATTTTGAAAATATCATTTTAAAAAATAAAACATTGTGAAAATATTTTTCATTAAAAATAACCTTTAAAAACTAATAATTTCATTAATATTGAGAAATAAATTTCTTTAAAAATAACCTTGTAATATTATAAAGTGGTCATCAAAGAATTTATTTTTTTGATGGGGGATAATTTCTTACATGACGTACGAGTTAAAAAGAACTTCCCATTGCACTATAAAAATATTAGAAAAATTCCTTTTTTGGAAAAGGATGAGAATATTCCATTAAAAAAAATTAAAAATTAAATAAGGGTAAAATATATTTAATAAATCATATTTAAGTAGATAAAAACATTTTTGAAACGATTTTTAGAAAACATCGTTTTATAAGAAAACCGATTTTTTACTGAAGAGAGAAATAAAGTAGGATTTTCTAAAAAATATTTTCTCAACATTTTTATGTACCAAATAGTGGGAAAATGGTACTATTAATTTAAAATATATCCAATAAATAGAGTATTATAAACTTAAATGGTTTTATTATATAATTATCTAATAATTTTCTTTAATGTAAATTCTAGTATAAATAATCTAGATTAGAATGAGATTGTAAAATAAACCCTCACAAAGATAATACATTGATGTGAGAATTAATCAATGAAATACTTATTTGTATTAATAATAAATATATATAAAACTATTTCAAATAAATTAAAATATTATCAAAATTCATTACACACTTAATCTTAGAATATCAATTTTAACAAACAACTAATATAACATAATGAAACAAAATTGTGGTATGAAATTATTTACCACTAGGTATCTTTTATGTCAAATTCAATTATATAAAATAATTCAAATTTAAATATAAGATACCATGAATAATGAATTATTCAAGATATTTATTTCTAATGGGTATTATATTCACCATATAAAAGAAACTAGTTGCATAACATTACAATATAGCTCAAGTGAATGAAATTCAGATGAAATCCTTTATCATATGATTCCTTTTGACTGAACAAGATTTAACCTCATGTATAGTGGTTTAAAACAAGTTATTAACTTATTAAAAACTAAATTAATATTTATAAAATCATATATTATCCTTTTTTAACATCTTATCACCCGATAACTAATATGCCTACATTATTTTTATTGTTTGATATGATAATTGCATTGTTTTCTAATGTGTGTTTTTTATAAAATATCCAATTTTTACACATATTATGTGGTTAAATTATCTAAAGAATAATAATAATGACATAATTATCATACTTATACATCAATATTATGTTTAATACCAATCAATAAACATGTTTAAGAATAAGGATGTATGTTACGGTCTTGGATATGGTAGGTTGTGCGTACACATAAGTAACATTTCCATTGTTCATCAATCATTGGATAAATGGGGTAAGTATTGTATTATCATAACATAATGATAATAATATCATAATTACCCTATTTTATCTTTAAATATAAATATAAATATAATATCCATTTTATTGGTGATTAAAAGAAGTCACATCGCTTCATCAAGGTGGTAGTTAACACGTACATGAATGATGTTATCATTTATAAGTGAGTGAATAGGAATGAGAGAAAATGATTTATTATCTTCTTAGAGTGAAAAATAGGTCATTAATATCGTAATTATGTCATTTATGTCACATATATTTATTATCTTTTTCCCAATCACATTCTATGTTAATTTTTTGGGAAAGACGAATCATATCGCTTCGCGTGGTGGTAGCCCATCATTTACAAAAGCGACATTATCATACCCCTTACAGAATGAAAATGAAAAAATATATATATTATAATATATATATATATATATAATTATGTTATAAATATAATATATATATAGTCTATATCCATCATCATACCGAAATGTGATATGTGTTAATGAAGGAAAGAATAAAATCAGTTCATATGGCGGTGGTGCTCCATACAAACGAATAATGATTTCATAACCCATTTTATGGAAGGGGAGATGGTTCTAGGTAATTAATTTTAAATAAATTTTTTTTATTTAAGATACTCAATATATTATATCATCGTGATGTAATAAAAATTGCCGGTGGAGGAATAAATATAATAAAAAACACATATTGAAGAGTGTTACCTCTTATTCGAGTATCCTCCTATGGTTTTCACCAATCCTTCCTAGGTTGAACTTATGCCAAAAAGAAGGATTATAATATTATATGAGTTAATTTATAACGTGATTAAGTATTTTATTGGCTTAGAAAATTATTTTTGAAGGTGTTAATAAGAGAAGAGGGGGTGAGATTTTATAAGTGAGGTGACTGGCACAATTGTAATTTTTGAAAATAATGAATTCAACCCTCATTTACTTCATGTAAAAAGGATCCAATAATGGAATCTTTTCAATAATAGAAGGTACAAGGTTTAAATATTTTAATAAAATATATTTTATATAAGTATTTATGTCATTTTAACCCTTATCATTTTAGATTTACCCATGGTAAATTTATTTTTACCCTACCTATGGTATTTAAATTTTACTTTTTTCACTATTAATTTTGGTATAAAATTTAGTTGAAATTATTATAAATTAAAGAAAATTATGATTAAATATTTGGAATCTAATTTTTAAAATTTAATTCATAGAAGTGTAAAATTTTAATTAAACATTAATATACCAGACGTGAGAAAAAAGCATGTGTTAAATGATAAAATATTCAAAAGTTTAAAGATAATATATTACAAATCAATATAAAAATGATGAAAATTATATAAATTGGATTAATAGATATATATAAATGAAATAATTTTACATCAAATCCAATTTATAATATATTTTATTATGATAATAATAATTTATATGAAAAGTAATTTTTCAATTAACATTCAGTATTTTTCACTTTTCATCAAAAAATGAAACCTATAAGAAAAAACACAAAACATCACCAAAAGTTAATTTTTATATAATGAATTCAAGATTTAAGTTTATATTTCTAAATAAATACTCTAAAAGTGAAAAAATTAATTTTAAATTATGTTCTCAAACTCTGGTTAATCTGTCTTTTAGATAAAAATTTATTTTTCAGAAAACAATACATTTTTTTAAATGATATTTATTTAATTTATAATGAATACGTTAATAATAAAAATGTGTAATCAATAATTTTCAAACTTAATTTAATCCTATTCGTAACTACAATTCCAACGACTTGGCGAAAACTATCCTTTAATATAATAATATTAATATTATATTGTTGTTTGATAAAATTCAATCTTGTGGGAAATGTATGCTATCAAAGAATCATATTTTTAGATGTAATAGAAGATAAACTGATCATTATGTGTACTGTAAATTATTGATTATATTTAATTTATTCAAAAACTAAATATATCATAATGAATAAAGTTTTTATATTTTCTTTTAATATTGGTATAGTGTGTTATATATGCTATCAAATATAATTTTCTTATTTTAGAATTCCATGTGGTTATAATACCCATTCCATTTAATAACATTTCTAGGTCATCAATACCATTAAAATTATTATTTCCAATTCGTAATGAAAAACATGTACTGAAAAATGATTAGACGTTTCATAATCCATGAATTATAATACATAAACACTTCAATTATTCCACATCATCCTTAATCCATTAACCTGGCTTCATCATCTTATTCTTTAATATATCTTTCCAATGATATTAAATACAAACCTTGTCTTTTATCAACCTTGATTTAATCATGTTTCTTAGGTTTTAAGTAAAAAACTGTCAGAATAGCTCTTACCTTCCATATGTCATTTGTGGTGTCTTCATAATCAGTATAATAACCATTACTCATAGCAACATGCTCATTCTCTTCATGTGATCCCCCCATAGGACATCAATTATAAAAAAATCCCATACATTCAACATTTAAAAAAATCATCCATTGATAATACCTTAGGGAGACCAGTAATCCCTTACATTGTGGTAATTAAACATTTCATTTTCCCTCAGTAATTTCTTACTCCATTCCATTCTTCTCCACAAATAAAAAATCTTTGTGTTCCTTTAAGACATACCCTGGAGTTCTTCTTAAAAAATTCTTTACACATAAGAAACTGAATCTCCATTCCTCTATGGTCTCCACCACCCAATATCTCAACGAACACTCTAATTTTCTTCTTTTGTGAGATAGATATTCAGTTAATGTACAAGTTTTCAATCATATATCTTGATAAATTATTAATAATAATTACAATATCATTCACTCCATTCATCATCCCATTCAGATAATCATCAAGACATTATTAATCACATTCAATGTGAATCTAGTCCCTAAAATTGACTAAAACTAACAAACCTAATTTAAGAAATAATTTCCATAGTGGTTAACCAAACAATATTGAAAGATCACTAATAGTATTATTAAATCATGAAAAATTATTTTATAATCTATGAAACTGTAGGTTTTATAACATCCTGGGTATTTGGAGTAAGTTGAAACTTTTATATATTTTTAATTCTTTTATTTTGTGTGGGTATTACAACTTATTTCTTATTGATTGAAACCAGATTATGAGTTTTCTTTTAATCCAAAACCTTATTTTTAGATAGGTTTAGAGGTTTGGAAAATTTCTCAAGAGTTATAATGTGTTTTAGGTGCATCGGAGGCCCGAAGGCCTAGTTTTGGGGAAGTGAAGGCTGATTCACACAGTTGTATCAAACTGTGAGGCCTCCTAGAAGAAACTGTGCACCTAGTTTTTTCCTTGAGAATGATTTGGGAAACCATCCTGGGAGAGGCGCATGGTTGTGCATGAACCTTTTCAATTTTTCATGGTATTTTTATGGATTTTACATAGTTTTACAAACCATGTGCAAAAATCACCTTTAGTGCCAAATATTCAGTACCTATACACTGTACAAAACATGATTTTTCATGGTTAGTGATAACCATGCATGCTAACCATGTAGGGCTTGGCTTATATGTAACAAGAGTCGCAAAGTAGCTGAATGGTTTGGAAAACTATACAGGAAAATTGTGTGTCTTGTTAAAGTGTTGAATTTATCTTTCAACCCTTCCTTACTATATCAATATTTCTCACTCTTTTTCCTCTATTGGTCATGCCCAGTAGTAGTGAGCTTCCTCCAGTAAGGGATTTATCCCTCTTCTCTGTTAGATCTATGTTTCATGATTTGTTTGCGGCATTGAATATTCCTTGGTGAGTGTCTCCTCCATCTTGATTATATTTCACTTTTCCTTCGCCTAAAAACCCATAAAATATATCTGAGTCATTTTCCCTATTTTGATGGTGTTCATCGGAAATTTAAATTTCTTCCAAATCGGTCAAAGATAGAGGATAAAGATATACATGCCTACTTCTACATATCCAAAGTAGTTGGGGAATACTTTTCTCTATGATTTTGGGATTATTTAGGGGGTTATATTTTATAATTTATTTGTGTTGACTAATAATGAAGATCCATATAATTTATTGGTTGTTTTTAATAAATTTAATTGAACCTTTTATGATGCATATAGGCATTCTTGTGTGAGTCTACAAGTGGATGAGTCATGCAAGAGACTTTGACCTTAGGCTGTTAGGCTGGGGGGTTTCCTTAATATTAATTTGGTTGTTGTTTTATATTAAATTGTTCAATTTTTTTCATTTTCTCAATTGAATCATATTTAATTGAATTATATAAATGTAAATTTCCCTTTATTAACTAATGAGTTCCAATGGAATGTGATGGGATTGGACCTAGGATGGAGATAGATGTGGAAATCAGATTTGAGGTGATATGATAATTGTGATGGGCACAGTCCGATGTGTGTGTGTGTGTGTGTAAATTAGCTGATATTGATAATGGTATGGGGTGACTCGATCATCATATCGAGGCATCTAGGTTGTCAGTTTATGGTCATTTCTATAGATATTTGGGATGGTGCGGCCTAAATATTGAGCGATATTGTCACATGAGCATGGGGTGTCGTGATTGCTGTGTCTTAAGTACTAATTGGTGTTTTCCACTCACCAGTTTTGGCCAAATATCCATTTGGATTATTGCACACACTTGTTGACTCAGTGATGATCTATTTTTTTCAAATTTTGTGGGTAGAGTCCCCTAGTATTTGCGTCTTTAGTAAAAGGATGGGGGTTCTTACTATATAAATCCACAGGGATGGTAAGGATCCATTATAGGAAATTGTTGAGGCTGTCAGTTTGGTATATAGGGTCACCATTATTGAGGATGATGATACATGATCATTTTGGTGTATGAGAATCACCATTCCATGGTTTTTCAGTTATTGAGCCGACGGAGGATATTATTTGAGTATAGGTATCATTGTTCCTTTGGGTGTCGGGCTTCGAGTTGATGGGTTCTTTTGAGATGGAGTCTGTGGGACTATATTATTTGAATGGGAATACCATCAGATCATCGGTTGCATGGATTATGGATCATGGTTCAACATGATATTTTGAGGTGGAACCTGAGGGTTCACCTAATCTATTGACATCAAGTGATGCCTTGAGATATGAGCTAAGGATCCTCTCCACTATGACATTCTGGTGTTGTTTGAAGTAGGTGATATCTTCCAAGTGTATTTTGAGCACTAGGGAAGCTAATGTTTACATTACATATGTTCTTATAATCATTAATTTTTATTATAAACATTATTAGTGACAAATTAATGGTATGAAAATGTGGGTGGTACCCTTTTGACACTCGTTCTCACACCCTACACAGGCCCTACAAAAGGCCTGTATAATTTATGATTTTGAGTTAAGGTAAGGATTCAGGCTATAGAGATGAATCCTAGTAGTTGAGTTGTATGGGAAGGAAGGGTAAGGACCTTGAGGTTCCAATTTCATCTAGATTAACTTTTTTAGTTTTCTTTTCTATTTCATCATGATTATATGTATGCATACACTGAAATCATCCAATAGAGATCCCCTCTTCTTATTTGCATGTAAGACCTATATTGGATGCATTTTCTACTTAATATCTATAAATGGAATTTTTTTCTTGTGTATTTAATTTCCACTTATGTAGTTTTTTATGCTTCTACTATTATCTATGATTACTTTTCCTTCCATCATTTGTGATTTACTTGTTCGAGTTTGTCATTATTTTTCTTCTTCTACAATATATATAGACCAATTTTACATTATCACTGAAGGGTATCTTCTCCCCACTATAACTCCTTTACACCCTCACTTCTATTCTAAATCCTTTGGTGCATGAAGAGGTGGGCCTATATCCATTGGCACTCGGCTCGAAAGTATTGTTTAGTGGAAATTTCGGGTTGGGTGCTACAAATGGAATCAGAGCATTTACTAATTAGGAATTAGTAGCAACATTCTCATATATACTAATGGTAACAAATGTATTCATTTTAATTTTTGGTTTTAAAATAAGGTTTTTGGTATAATGGAGATTATGATGTCATCAGAACTGGGGTTATAACTCATTTTTTGTGTGCATGTAGTCCCATGAATGGGGTACAAACCGTATTACCATGGTTTGGAATTAATGTTCTATTTTTCTTTTTTCCCATGATTTCCACCTAATGTGGTAGAATTATAAATTTTATTGTTAATTCTAATGACATCTGATCCTTATATTGGTATAATAAGGAATGAGATGTTGGAACCTTGGAACAGTATTGAAATGGGTGTTTTCTATGATTTTTTATGATTTTGAATAAGAAAATAGGATGTTTTAGATTATATATGCATGTAACTGTTATATAAATAGATTTATATTTCCATTGGGGACCTTTATTTCGCTAATAGGGGTTGGGTTGTCTAATGTATCAAAAAAGGGAACTAAGCAATGTTTTCCTGGAAAGCTTCTCTTTGTTGTAATCTTACTCAACCAGCCCAATCAGGTTTACCCAATGGGATCTATTTGTGATATGTGATATATATATATATATATATTTATATATATTTATATAAAGGCCTATAAATTATTAGAGTAGGAAGGGATAATGAAACTGGCTGATGTTGATCACTAGGTTGGGAAATATTGTCATCAGTTTGAGGTGACATTGTTTATTATGACTATCAAGGCCCATGGAATATTTGATTGTTTGATCTGATATGGATAGGTGAGTATACTATAAGGTTGGGATGTCCTGTGACTTGGTTGTGATTGGGATCGGTAAGTGTAATAATATCATGTTGTTGGTTACTGATTCTCCAATCTAGAAAATTTATATATTTGTTATATGAGCTATCTGGCTATGTGATGGAATTCAGTGCTTTTTTATATATACAAGCTCTTATTGAGTGTAAGACATGTATTATTGGGGCTCCATTGGAGCTTGAGAATGTTGTGACCCATGAGGGTCAAGCGGATTAGCAGACACTGGTGAAGGCTTAGGGATAAGCTCTAGTCCATGCAAGGAAGCTAGAAAATCTGACTGATTTTGGTCTGTGGATTGAAGATCGGCTCAGATTGATCTTGGTACATGTTATATTAGGTATCAATAGGGTATCCTATGGATTATATCCTTTTATGGAGTATTTTATATGGGAGTTCCAATCAAATCACCCACCATTGTTTCAGTGTTTTGGTTCTCCATAAGATGTTGAGAACATGATAAAGGAAATGAAATGATCATCAAGAAACTAGAAGAACCTCTCGGGAATAGGGTGAATTTTGAAATCTACATGCTTAGAGGATAGGTTATGTGCTGCTCAGACATGTAGGTTTATGATTGAAGACACGAGGGAGTATCCTGGTATGACTTTGAGGCCTAGTTCTTCGAGAACATCTTCCTTGAGATGTTGAGGTTAGAGATATCTTCAGAGTTCTTGATCTTTTAGTTAGGTGACATATCCATTATGTATTATGAAATGACATTCCATAAATTGTCTCGCATCACACAATAAATGGTGAGAAATGAAAACATAATAGTGAGGTATTTTGAGGATGGTTTATGACATTCCATTCATGTGTAGGTAAACATATTTAGGTTTCCCTCATTCTCAAAGAGGGTGAATATGGAGTTTCATGATGATGGAAACTTGATGGATAGGTTATACTCGAGTTGAGTGAAGGTGTTATGTGATTTAAGTGGATAAATACCAAATGGTAGGGTGTGAGCCCAATATGAGTTCAAAAATGGTAGTCAGGACAAGGACACGAGAAGACAACCTGAGAGTGGATCTTTAATGGTGTGCTTCTAGTGCCAGAATTTAGGACATGTCTATACTCTGTGTGAGAATCCTTTTAAGGAGTATCAGGCTTGTGGATAGGTCCGGAATCTCGAGGGGTTCTATAGGAATCCATCTTGGACAGCCGAGATTCATGGACCAAGGAAAACTATGGGTTCTGAAATCATACATGGATTAGTACCAAATTATTGTATCCGAGTATCAGTTGGCTGTGGTGGTTGTGGAAGAGGTAACAAGACCAAGTAGTGGGGTCAATGGTCAATGGTTGGTGCAGCACCATAGGGGCGTTAGGCTTTAGGCATTCACGCTACGAGCTAGGTGTGTCTTGTGAAGCTGCCAAGATCTGAGTAGGCTTGGGATATGACGACAGTCAGAGGTACATCATGGAAAAATCCATTTTATTTTGTTTCATTTTGGAATGGCCTTTTTAGGAATTTCTGTTTTGGGTGCATGAGTATTATAGGATGTAATTTGGACTAACCATACACTGGTTAGAAGTTTGGAACAATCTTGGTGAAATAAATAAATAAATATATATATATATATATATATATATATATATAAGTTACATTTCACCATGACGTATACGTGAGCATCGTTGCATTCAAGATTATTAAGGGGTGTTGGCCTCGGTGCAACAAGGATATACGGGTTACATGAGGTGCCTTGTAATTTGGGAATAATTTTTGTGTGGGTCTTGACTGAGTTGCAATGAACTAGTACTGTTTTGAGAATCTGTTGAGTTGTAGGACCTCATTGGTGCCATATGAGGCATGGGGAAAAGGTGGGAATCGAAATGATTTTGGATTCATAGGGTGTCATGTAGGACATGGAATCAATTTATGTGATGAATTAGTGATGAATAATCACTTGAGGGCATTGATTCTAGTAATGGTTTATATACCACTTGTTTTATTTTATAGTTGTGTTGGGAAGTGACTGGGGTAGATAACTCCTAAGCTGGGGAGTACCCTTTAGTTAGTTCACATTTACCCTTAATATCTGGGTAGTTTGGGTTGATTTCAAGCATATGGGTGTGTTTAGTACCATCTTTAGGTTTTGTTTTATTTATTATGGATGATATATGTTGATTTGGGGAAATTGTAACATCCCAGGTACTTGGAGAGACTCAAATTTCTCACCAGTTTGGAATTTTAAACATTTTGTGTGTATGAAACATTATTTCTCATTCATAGGAACCAAATTATGAGTTTCTATTTTATCAAAAACCTTTGTATTATATTGGTTTAGTGGTTTGGGAAAATTCACGGGATTTCGAATAGTTTTTAGGTGCGTCGGAGGACAGAAAGACCAATTTTGGGGAAGTACAAAATGAGGTGCATGATTAGATCAAACTGCGTGGACTCCCTGTGGAAATGGTGTTCCCTATTTTTCCCTTGATTGCAATTTGGGAATTCATGTTGGGTGAGGTGCGTGGTTGTGTATGAACCTCTCTAATTCTTGTAGAGGGCTTTCACATGGATTGGGAATAGTTTGGAAAACTATAATCAAGCCACACGGTTAGTACCCAAAAGTCAGTACCTCTATACACTAGCATGCACGATTTGCACATGATTAAGGATAACCATGTGGGATAACTATATAAGTCTTGGTTCCTAATTAGTAGGATCTTCATGGTTTCAGCATAGTTTGGATAACCATATGAGATAAAAGTGAGTCTCATTGAAGATTTTAATTTACCTTTCTACCCCTTCATCCCATTTATTTCTTTCTTATTATTTTTTATCTCTTGGATTCACACACCAGTAGAGAGATTCCACTATATTCATCCCCTAAATTAGGATTGGTCCATCTTCTCATCTTAGAATTGTTTTGTTTATCTTTTTATGGATTTGAATCTATCGTAGTGATTCTCTCCTTTCTCTTGCTTCTGTTTTTCTTTTCCTTCGACTCATAGACTGTTAAATCTATTTGAGTCGTTTTTTCCCTATTTTTAATGCATTCATAAGAAACATTGATTTATATCAAATTGGTCCCTATTAGAGGAAAATATCATACATACCTACATCTACAACTCCAAATTAGGTGGTATATTATATTCTTTGTGATTTTCTGAGTGTTTGGGTGGTATAGATTTTAGCGCCTCGTTGTGTTCACCGAGCGATACCCTTGTTATTTAATGGTATTTTTAATAAATTATTTATATCATTTTAGGATGCTAATGGGAATGCGTTCCCAATTATACAAGTGGTTGAGTTGTGTAATAGGCTTTGACCTTTGGCAGTTATGTTGGGGGTGTACCTTTTATATTAATTTGGTTATTGTTTTAATTTGAATTATTTTATTTGATTGAGTTTCTAAATTCAATCATATCAAATTTAATTATATAAATGATAATTGCATGTGATGCAATACTGAGTTCCAATGGAGCATGAAAGTCTTTAACTGATGATGGATATAGCATTTGATATACAATTTGAGGAAATATGATCTTCCTACTGGGCATGGCCGGATGTTTATATATGTTTTGTATGATATTTATCATAGGATGCAGTGACTTGGTCATCATATTCAGGAGGATAGGCCACCAGGTTGAGGGCATGAAAATGGATATTTGGGATGTAATTTATATCAGAATGAGTGACATGGTCACAGGGGCACGAGGTGCCAGGATTAGTGTGTCTTAGGTACTAATTGATGATTGACACTCACATGTATTGTAAAAAGTACTTTCTGGAGCCGTATACACATAGGTTAAATCATTTATTAGGTGGTTTTGGCCACTTGTGTGTGTACAGGATCCTGGTAGTTGCATATTAGGTAAATATATGTGGATTATTGTTGTAGAAACCCATGGGGATAGTGAGAAGCCATCAAAGGACATCTTTGAGGTTGTCGATTGGTGGATGAAACTCGTTATTCTTGTGGATGATGGGATAATATCATTTTAGATAACAATTATTTATATTCCATATGGAATTGGTTAGTGATCTAATGATAGATACTATTTGAAGAAAATTATCTCTTTGACTTCAGATGATGGGCTTCATGCCAAATGTAACTTTTGAGAAGGGAACTGAGGGACCAGATTCTTTGATAGGGTGTGGCTTTGGGAGGTCAGTTACATAACTAATATAACAAGTGGTCAAGTGACATTTTGAGGTGTAACCTATGGTTTCACCTAATAATTTCACCTTATGGGATGCCTTGATCTATGAGTTAGGGGTTCTATCCACTAAATCATTTCAATAGTGGTTGAGGAAGGAGATTGATTCATAGATTCTTTTGAGAACCTTGGAAGCTTGTGTTTAGTTTATGCTTATACTAATTCTTATTTATTTTTAGTCTATATCTATTGACTCAAAAATGTAAGTTAAGAACACATGTTTGGTACACTACTAAGACTCATTTCCACCACCTACATGGGAACTTCAAAATACATATAGAATTTATGATTTTTTGTTCAAGTATGGGTTTAGTATCGGGAGATATATCCTAGTGGTTTAGTTGAATGAGATGGAAAGCTGGGGACCTTGAGGTTACTTCCTCAGTTGTAGTTACCTTTTGAGTTTTTCTTTTTCTTTCACCATTCTTATATGTATGTATACACTGTGGTTAGCTAATGGCGATCGCTCTACATATTGACATGTATTTCCATTATTATATTCATGTTATTCTTAGTATCTACAAATGGAATTTCTAGAATTTTTACTACATTTTTCTACTGATTTTTAGTTATGATTCCACTATGTTAGGTGATTACATGCTCTTCTTCCATTGGAGGGTTACTAGTTTTAGTATATATTTATTTTTATTCCACTTTTATATCTATATAGACCATTATTACATTACCCCCATAGGTTATTTTCCACCTACAATCAACCCTTTCCACCCTCACTGCTAGTCATTAACCTTTGGTATATGGGATGGTGTGTCTAAAGCCAGTGGTACTCAACCCAAAATCACTATTTGGGGGGGCTATTTGGGTCAGGTCACTATGGGTTTATCCTATGTAATTCATAATCATCATGATTTTAAATCCTTAATTATGTTTTATAAAGGGTTTTCGAATTTCCAAATCTTGTCCCTCGAGTGTGTCAAACCAGGTGTACACTAAGGCTCATTGTCATGCACCAAGTGATGATCATGTCCTTCTCAATGATACCTTTTCAAAGTTATTAAAATTTTATACATATTTTCTAGAGCCACATCCACTTATAGTATCTATATAGGGATGTAATATCTTAAAAACCACTAACTCTATATATTTCCAAAATTTCTAGACATTTTTTTAATACTTTGACTCATAATTAGACTTATCCTCATACATATCATTAGTTTTTTCATTAATGTTTTCAAATCCTTGTTTCCAATGGTTAGCAAAACTATCATTGAATACCATCTATAGAGACCTAATATTTTAATACATTGATATTACATATTTTTAGATGAATGTTCATTAAATTACATAAACACATGCTTGATTCTTGTAATGGTATAATACCATTTGAAACTTGGAAACATAAACAACTGGTATATAAGTTAGAAGCCACATCTACCACTATATTCTTTAAAACTATAACCCTTCTTATGTATATCTTACATAATACCTTTCTTTATATCATGGGGAAAGGAAACATAAGAATGGGTGAGATCAGATGCTCAACAATGGTAAATCAGAGAGATATTAATTTAACATGAGCATATGAGCTTAAGAACTAGACAATTACATATAAAAACAATAAACATAATTTTATAGATTATTAAAATGAATAATGGAATAAATATTAGTAGTTAATAATACATGAATCATAATAGAATCAGAGAATGTGAACCATGAGAGCATAAAATTTTAATATGAAATAGATTTGTGTCATATAAAAAGTTATAAAAAATATTATGTCAATGATACACACCAAGAAATTCATAACATGTAAGTCTTAGGCTAACCACTCCTGTACCTTCTTTAGTCATGGGATAACCTCTCATTTACCCTCTTGTGGGATATGGATGACCTCCTATGTATCCTATTTCATTATTGTGATAACCTCTTATGTACCCTTTGATCTCCCATAACATTAATCATTACTCAATTCATTGGAGGGAGATATATGTCCCACCCATCATAGGATAAAAATCATTAATATGTGTTCCGAAATATCATAAAACATTCATCATATTTGAAACCATGAAAATAAATTGGTTTTGTAATCATTTAATCATTTCCTCATTGCATAACCTATGTAAAAATAGGCAGGTTTCATAACCATTTTATCATGGTATACCATATGGAAGGGAAACAGATTTCACAAGAATAATTTCATCATAATCATAAACCATTTAGAGAAATAATAATAATGGAATCCTTGGATCATATACCCAGTAAAACATAAGTTACCTCAAAATATGTCATCTTATATAGATAATTATTTTGAAATAAAAAACACTTTGAACATTTCATAAGAAAAATATACTTTCATTGAAAAAATTACATTATAAAACAAATATTTATAAAATATTTTAGAAATATTTTTCATTGAAAATAAAATTTGAAGAATTATAATGAATGTTTTAAAATTAATTTAAAACATTTAATGAGAAGTATATCTTATAAACAATGATAACACTTTTCAAAGAACAAAAAATTTTGAAAACCATCTTCTTTGAAAATTACCTTGAAAATTTATTAAGTAATATTCATTGAAATTAATTGTCATGATAACATGAAATTTTATTCATAACATACATTTTAAACCAAATATTCCTTCTACATATTCAGTAAAATTCAAACATGTATTGTTTTTTAAAATAACATGAAGATCCCATTCAAAATATTTTATAAAAACTAAAAAATGGGTAAAATTTTGGTTAATAAATCGGTTATAGAGTTTTAAAATCATTTTTGAAAATTGATTTTTAGAAAATTTGTTTTTTGATGAAAATAGGTTTCTCACTAAATATATAAATAATGAATATTATTATTAAAATAAATTTTGTTGAGTTCATAATTGCATAAAGAGAGGAAAATGAAGTGAAATTGTGTATTCTCATGAAATATCGAGAGAATAATTAAATAAAATAGTTTATTCAGAAATAGATATTCATATTTAATTATTGTAAGTATAGTCATGAGTAAGCCCTATAAACGATGAGATTGTAACATAAAATCTTTACCACCTTGGTAACTTTGAATTGAGTGCTCCATCAAAGAATAATGACAAATGAAACTTATAATATCATGAAAATAATTACTTCCCTGATATTAAATTTAAAATATTTCATTATATACACCTCATAAAATAATATTTCTATTTAACATATCTTATGACTCAGGGAATTAAAATTGTGACAAAAATATCTTATCACATTGCAAACATTTAATCCATAAACCCCAAAAAATATAAATAATAAAATATATGTGAAAATAAAAATACAATCCATGACAATAAAAAAATTAATTTAGATTATATTCAATACATAGAAGAAATAGTTTGTGAATACGGAATGTGACACACAGAAGTCAATGAGTGAGATAAAAACCCATTACCGTAAGTCTAAACTTCCTTTTTACACATTAGAACATCCCATATAATAAATATAATTTTATAATAAATATATTGTAGAAACATTGATATATCATAGTATATATGATTTATTAATGACCTTTTATTTCCTATTTATGAACAATTCTATATTAAAGACATGATTCGGGCAATAATGGATATATTTTTCATGCATGTTTTGATTTTTTTTTATTTTTGGTACTCTTACTTTGATCGTGGTTCCGTATAATACCTAACATTAAAAATCAGATAAATATCAAATATATTTATTATACATGTATTTATATTGGTCCTTAAAAGTTTGAGATAAGAAATTTAAACACACTGATCAAGGAGATGGCATGTTGTATACACGCATGGACATTGTTTCCATTTTCTCAAAGGAATGAATGAAAAACGTTAAATAATATATTACCTATATATAATAATTTTTATTTCATATATATCACATATTTTCATTAAAACCATCCTTATTAACATCCGTGTAAAGTGTGGATAAATTACATTGCTTTCCAAGGAGGTAGTCCACCGTACACACATGTGACATTATCGTATTCCCTATGAATAAAAATTAATAATTAATATGTGATATCATCATTTTATAATCATAATAATATTATATATATTTATAAAAAATAGTAAAATAACCATTATATCCATCTTTCATAGGAGTTAATATAAAAACAAATGCTATCTCTTCATGAGGCGGTAGTCCACCATATACATAAATGATTATTTCATAACCCATTTTATGTAGAAGAATATGGATTTAGGTTTTGGAATTAACAAAATAAAATTTACTTATATTTGAGACACTGAGGTTATTATATAATAATTTTTTAACAGAAATTTTAATGTGGTGGAGGAAGAAATAATATAAAATACTTGATTAGGGAAGTTACCTCTTCTCCAAAAAACTTCTTTTGATTATTACCAAATTGATTATTATGTTGGATTTATGACCCAAATAAGGAATCTTGGATTATATGAGGGATGAAAGGAATTTATTTGGTTAGTTTTGAGCTTATACAAAGGGTTTTGGAAGTGTTAAGAGGATATGAGACAGGTTTTCCTTCTATAAGCGATGTGAGTGGCACACTTGTAATTTGTGAAAATAAAAATTTATACCCACATTATTCACAATAAAAGGGTTTAAAAAAATATACCATTATAGATACTATAATATATAAGGTACAAATATTTCCATAAAATTTGTTTTAGACATGTTTTGGGTCATTTTTAACCCATATCTTTTTAGTTTAACCACTGATAAACCAGTTTTTACCTTAACCGCGGTAAATAATTATCACTTTTTTTACAATTAATTATTTCCATGAATTAAGTTTACCTTATTAGATAATATAAATTATTTTTATTCCAAATATTTATTTCATTATTTCTAAATTCTATTCCCATAATTAGAATATTTTAATTTAAAATTAATTTGTAAATTTGATGAGAATGCAGGTTTTCAAAGAGAAAATGTTCAAAAGTATAAAAAGTTTAATTATAAAAATTTAATATAAAAATGATTAAAATGAAATAAAATATATTAATAGATATATAATTTTACTAATTTATTTAAATCCTTTTAAAATAATTTTTATGTTTTTAAAAGCTTTAAAATAAATGACAGACTTAAATAAAAACAACTATTTTCAGTATTCACATAAAAATAAATCTAATCATGAAATTATAAAATATTAACCCTAAGATAATTCTAACATGAATATTTAAAAAATTAACATTATCTTTTAAAAAAATAATAAAATGTTCAAAATAAATTTTAAAATAAGTGAAAAAAAGGAGACAAAATTGTTATTTGGAAAATATTATTTTTAAGTGTAAAATTATATATATTCTTATCTATTGTATAGAAACTAAATATAATTAATGTTAGAAAATTCATTAAATATATAATATAGAAATTTCATTACAATAATTAACTTATAGTGATTTGTTTAATTTGTTGATGTAAACCATATTTTTGTGCATAAAATAGTTTTCTGGAAGAAGAGTTTCTTTTATTTTCAAATAGTTTTTATTTTAATTTTAAATTAATTAGTCATGAGATAATTTATTATATATACATTTGTAATCAATATATTTTCATAATTTAGTAAAACCTATTCAGAGGCCCCATTCCAATGAATAGGAGATAAATATAATATTAAATAACAATATTTTAATAGTATGTCATGTTTCGTTTAAAACCATTGTTGTGTGTAACAAAAACTAAAATCAATGTTGCATGTAATTTAAGATAAACTTAGTTAAAGTGACCCCAACCCATTTAGCCCAGATTCGATACCACCAACCATTACATTGATATAATATATAATGAATAACATCCTGAATGACTGAATGGTTTATTATTTTTGGTAAAGTAGATACAAGAAGTAGTCTTGCATTACATTGGAATACATAATCCCCACAAAATATTTTTGACAATAAACTATTTCCATATCACATATCCCTATATATCATTCGTAGAAAAATTCATCGAATCCTGTGGAAAAGGGAAAAAATAATGGTGTGCTCAAATTATCAATAAGGGTTATATACAAGAGATGAAATAATTAATCAATGAGCATAATCGATATTTTAATATAAATAATTGAATACACATGTCATGTAATAAATAAACAAGAATGAATTGTTTAAATGATATGAAAAGGTAGATAACTTAAAATATATTCAATTTAAGCAATAATGTCACTTTAATAATTGGATAAGGAATAATAGATATGACAAAGTAAATAACAGTAACAAATTTCATTTAAATAACTGAGAATGAAATGAAACTAGATATAATGTCATTGTGAAAATATCCTAGTTAGAAATAAATTAATATTGAATGATGGGAATGCTTAATTATTAGATTCTGTGTTTCATAAGTACATGGTACCTTTACTGTCAAGAATATTAACAATATGGTTTAAAACCTATATGGTAAAAATTAACTTAACTAAGGATATTAAAATGATTCATCCCATGAGGAAAGTGATGCCTAGAGGGGATATCTATAAATGGACCAAACTAATGCCCTATTTATTCAAATATTTCCACATGTATTTAATAAACGATTTAATTTATAAAAAATATGCCTTATCAAATATCCATACTGTGTAAAGAATATTAATTTATCGATATTTAATCATATATCAAATAAAATTCAATTTAGTACACCATAAGTAAAAAAGGATTTACATTTTAATAAATAAACATATCCATGATGAGTAATATGGATATTTATAGGAAATTTAATGTCCAATGATCATAAGAAAGTGAACATTAAAATGGAAAGTTATTGAATACAAAAACTCTTCAAGGAAGTGAATGTCAACAATTTCCTTATCATAATGATCATAGACCATCTAGATAAATAACAAGGATGGTATCAATAAAAAATATCCCTATTGGAGTAAATGTAAATAAAGGTTTTTTTCATTAATGAATTGAAATACCATAAAATTATATTTAAATACATTCTTAAGGAAAATATCCTTTTCATTTTGGAAAACATTTTTTAAATATTTTTCCTTTAAAATCACTTTTAAAATAATTTTCATTGAAAATATATTTATAAAAATTAAATATAAGCTTTAAATAAATTACATTCATTTTGGTTGTTAATTCTGTACATATCGTAAGGAACATGGCTTTTTCAGGGTAAAATATTTAGAAAATTGTGTGGTTCAAAATGTGAAAATAAGCTTACTTTGAAAAAATTATAAAAAACAAAAAAATGGATAACAAAATGTTTGAAAAAATAATTTTTAAATGGGTAAATAAAAAAAATTTAATCATTTTTAGTGAACATGGTTTTAGAAGAAACATTTATTTACTGGAGAGAGAAATGAAGTCGGGTTTTATTAAAAACATTTTCCAAATAACTATAAGTACCAAAGAGTGGGAAATTTTACTATTATAAAAAAATATCATAAATGAATAGTGGAAAATTAAATTAAATGTTTTATTAAACATTTTCCAGATAGTTTACTTTAACATAAATTTAAGAATAAACAATGTCGATTGGAATGAAATTGTGAAATAATCCAGAAAAATCAACATAATTTTGAAGTAAGAATTTTTACATTAAGCTATTATGTGTATCAATTTTAAATCTAAATTAAAAATTGGATATAAAATAATAAAAAATCAAAAGTTAATATACACATAATTAGGGAATGTTAACAATAGTGAAGAATTAATTTAACCCAATGAAAAGGAATTGAGTTAAGAAATTATTTACCACTTATTAAATTATAATTAGAATATAATTTGATGAAATTGAAAAAATTGATACTTAAAATATGATTAAAATTGAGTTATTCATTATATTACATTTCAAGGAGTATTATATACACCTGATAAAAGTAATTAGGTACATAACATTACAATATTCCTCTATAAAATGAAATTGAGATGAGATCCCTTTCATTATTATTCCTTTTAGTTGAACACGATATAACTTCATGTATAATGGTTTTAAACATGTTATTAACTTATTATAGAACCAAATTAATATTTATGATATTATATATTATTCTTTTATAACATCATATTACCTGTTCATTAATAATATTTCATTTTTTCATAGTTTCTGGTGTTAAATACCATGTTTTCTAATGCATGTTTTGATTTGAAAGTTTTAGTTCCATAGAATAGTATTATATCATCTCTAGAATAATAATCATGACATAATTACAATATTTTTTATCAATTTTAATTTCAAAACCAACCATTAATGATACTTATGAAAATGATGTGTCTAATGATCATGGAGATAGTAGGTTGTACGTACGCATGAGTAACATTTCTATTTCTCACCGATCATTATGGAAAGAGGAAAGAAAAATTTTAAATTTAAAAAATTATCATAATATTTTTAAAATGATATTAAATAATTATATATTTCTTATTTGATGGGTGGTGATGAAAATTAAGCCAAATTACTTCATGAATGTGGTAGTCCACACGTACACAAATGATGTTATCTTCATTACATGAGTAAAAAAGGAATGAATTAATATGATATATATTAGCTTTCCATAATGATCAATATTTTATTAATATAATAATTATTTTATTTATATCACTTATAATAATTAAATTTATCTTTATCACCTTTCATGTGATATTTTTTTGAAAGAAGAATCACATCACTTCACGAGGCAGTAGCCCATCGTACACATGAGCAACATTATAGTATCTCCAATGGAATACAAGGTGAAAGGATATATATATATAATATAGTGAATTAAAAGGTATAATTTTTTTTAAATATCATATATATATATATATACTCTATATTCATTATAATACCCAACCTTGATAGGTTGAAATGGAAAAATGAATGACGTCTGTTCCGGAGGCAGTAGTTTGTTGTACAAACGAATGAGAATTTCATAACCCATTTGATGAAAGCGGTGATGTATTTATGTATCAATTTTTTTAAAACAAACCTCAACATATATTTAGTATACTTATTTCATTATATCATTAGTTTATCCAAAATTTATGGATTTTTAAAAATAAGTAAAATAAATATGCTTTTTGATCAACATTACCTCTTCTCTGGGAATCCTTTTTATGTTTGCGCTACATCCTTCCTAGGTTGGATTTATTCCAATGATAAGAGTTTTAGGATTAGGTAATATAAGTTTTTAATTTATTCTCGTAGGACATGCTAAATACCAAGTGGTTTGAAAGTGTTAATTTGATAGGATTGTGGGTAGCCTTTTATAAGTGTAATGAGTGTAATACATGTAATGTTTTCAAAGAGTAAATTCCACTGATGATTTTGTTCAAGTAAACAGGGCCGAATAATGGTCTATTATCTATAATAGAATATCATAGTTCTAAATATTAACATAATATTGTTTTTTAAAATGTTATAGTTCATTTTTACACCTTGTATTCTAAATTTAACCCATTAGTAAACTTGTTTTTACCTTAATGGCTGATTTTAACTTTTTTCACTAATAAATAATGGAAAAATTTTAATTTTAAATTATTATATTATATATATTATTATTGTTACATTTATTAAAACAATCATATGTAATTTTATTTACATAAGTGGAAAAAATTATTTTAAAATTAATCTTGTAGATGTGATGAAAAAAATTGTTTTCAAATTGAAAATCATAAAAAAATTACAATTTTTTTATATAAAAAACAATATTAAATTTATTAAGATAAAATAAAATAAAATAATTTAATTATAATGAACTATTTTTAAATTTAAATCAATTAAAATTTAATTTTACAAGATAAATTATTTAGAAGAAAATGAATCTTTCAATTAAAATCTTGTATTTTTCAAAATCCATTAAAAAATGAAACTCTTCATAAAAATCCAAAAAAATCACCGTAATATAATATGGTATTTTAATTACATAATTGAATATTATTTTTTAAAATTATTTTTATAAAATTTTTAGTTTTTAATTATGTGCGCCAAGCGCATCTATGCTGTCTTTTTGGAAAAAATGTGGTTTTTTAAAAAACCATTCTCTTTTATTCAAATGATTCTTATATTATTAAAAATAAGTAGATAACTAAAAAATGTGAGTAAAATTTATATTTTAAAAATTTATTCAATCCTATTTATACTCATCAATCCAATGTCTTGGCAATAAGTATCATATTAAATAATAATATGAATATTATATTATTGCTCTGTAAAATATTGTCTTACATGTAACACGGGATGTCGAAGAAACTCATTATTGTGTGTAATGAAATATAAAAAAATATTTAATTAATTTCATGCTATATGATATATTTAAATTATTTAAATTTTTAAATATATCATAATTACATGTGATTATATATTCCTTTCTATGTTTGGTGTTTTATGTCATATAAAATGTAGAATTTTATTATTATTTTTTAAAATATCAGGGTATTACATTATCCCCGCCATAAATACATTTCATCCTAGAAACATAAACTTTATCTTGATAATCAAGGGTTTTTCCATTGTAAATACGATTTTCTAAAAGACGCATCATAAAATGTCGAACAAAATATCATCTAAATGAGATAGAATGGGATGTATGAAGGTAACATAGAATAACATATAACTTTTTTTCCAATATTAGAACATCGGTGTCAAGTTTCGATATGAAAATAGAGAAAAACTATAAATAATTATAGAAATTTAATGAAGAAATTAATCATAAGAAATTTAATGTTCACCAGAATGTTAAGGGCCACAAATACCATAAACTAATAGGTCTGAAAAGTCATTGATATCATCATAAATGAAGTTAATAAGATAAAATTTTATTTCATCTCTTATTCAATGAAATATATACTGAAAATTAAATTTTTTATGTCTGATGCACTGAATTTCACTTTTAATGGATTTTATCGTCTATAAAACAAGTATTTATATCTATATATAATTATTTTCCAAAACTAATGATGTTAAAATATGGTATCTAATATAATAAATTAATTATTAACCATTAAAAGTGGAATTTTCACTTCATCATTAATATTTATTCTTTAAATCATTTAGCTAAAATCAATGACACATTAACCCGGACATAGAGTAGGTTATTGGTAGGTGCAAAACCCTTATCATCTTTCAGTCATGGGTTCATGCCCCACCGCCTCACTAGATGTGGTAGGTTGTCACCTTGCATGCTAGTTGCTCTTTTTATGAAATATTTTAATATAATTAAAATAAATTTCTCAAAAATTTAATGTATATACTTGAAATAAAAGTATTCAATAAAAAAACCTTATTTTTCTTTTCAACACAAATTATTTATTACTATTTTACATATTCTAATAATTTTATTTTACTATTATTGTAATTAATTGTCATATAAACTCTAATAGTCATCCATGCCTTTAAAATTATGTCTATAAAATGTAAATTAATTTTTTCAAAGAATAATTTTTCAAATAAAATATGTATTAAACCAAGGGGTTGTATTTCCATATGTTTCTCCCAAAATAACATTATTACCGGTATAATATCCGCACATAAAACCTAAAAAAATTTATTCAAAACATCAAACTTATGATCAACCTCAAAATCATAAACCCATGATGGTATCGATAACACTTAATTTAATGATGAAACATTTCCATATAAAATTTAACACAATCCATAGACTTTTCATGATTCTTATACCCAAAATACGTTTATTTAAAATAATTCTAAACATTATTTTTTTAATACAAATAAAAAATAACTCTTTAGTGTTTTATTTCCACATAGGACCTTCATTGGTCTAGGGTTTATCCTTTGTTATTCATTTTCATCATCTATTCAAATCCATCCTAGTGGTTTGTAAAAAAATTGTGAATTATCCCAGGCATATCACAAAAGATTGTTAAACTAGGTGAAAAGTAAGGCTTATTTTCGTATACCAGGTAATTATTAAGTAATTCTTGATGAACCCTTTTTGAAATAATTATGCTAAGATACATATTTATTAAAACCACTTACACCTTTAGTATCCAAAAATGTATTTATTTCGAGGAAAACCCACATAATCTCTTTAATATTAAAAGATTCAGATGTTCATCCATATATATACACTCAAAGTCTATCTTAGGGTTATGTACCCTAAACTATTTTTTCCTAAATATAGTTTCCAATGATTTCACTAAATTTCCTATAATACCATCTTTAAGAACCCCAACTCTAATAGGCCAGATTCAGTGACTACTATAATTACATTGGCATAATATAAAAGGAATCACATCCCTAAGAACTGATAAGTTTATTAGTCCTAGTAAAATAGAAACATACATAATTATATAATTACATTGGAATAAACAAATTAAGAAAATAATTTTTTAGTAATAAAATTATTCTATCTAGAATATCCATGCATTTCAGTCGAAGTAAATTTCACAGAATCCTATATAGAAGGGGGAAAAATAAGGATGAGATAAAATGCTCAGTAAGGGTCAAGTACAATATAAGAAATAATGAATCAATGAAAATATTAAATATGGAATATTAAATAAATTAATACACATGTTATATAATCAATAAACTAAGAAGGATGTGTGTAAACAATATTGATAGGTAAATAACAGAAAACACATTCCATTTAATCAATAACACGACTATCATAACTGGATAATAAATAATTGATATGGAATTGTAAATAAGTGAAACACATCCCATTTAAGTATCTGATAATGAAATTAATATAGAGATAATTTCATTGTGAAAACCCCATAAATAGAAATAATTGAATACTAAATTATATAAATGCTTAATTATTGGATGACATGTTTCTTAGGTACATGGTACAATTACTGTCAAGACCTTTTGCAAGACAGTTTCGTGCATATTGGGTAAAAACTGAATTAACGAAGGCTATCCAACAAATTCATCCCATAAGACAACTAATTCATTAAGGGGATATCTATAATGAAGCCACGCCCATATTATACCTCCCCAATGAATTCCTCATATATTAAAAAATAAATTTAATTCATAAATACTATGCCTTATCAAATATCTGTATGGATTAAACAATATATATTCATCAATATTTCCCCATATATAAAATAATATTCAATTTAGTACACCATATATATAAATGATATAGGATTTAAGAAATAAACATATCCATTATGAGTAATATTTATATTTAGTAGAAATTTAACATCCAATGACCAAAGAAGGTGAACATTTCAAAGGAAAGTTATTAACTTAAAAAATGAATCAATGAAGTTAATGTCAACACTTTAAATAATAAAAATGATCTGAAACCATCTAGATAATGAATAAGGATGGTATTGATAAAACATATCCCCAGTGAAGTAAATTTAAAATATTGGTTTTTTCATCGATGAATATAAATTCTATAAAAAGATATTTAAAAATGTCTTTTAGTTAAATATCCTTTCCTTTTAGGAAAACATTTCAAAAATAATTTTATTTGAAAATCACTTTTAAAAAGATTTTATTTTTAATTATTCCCATAAACTTGATAACGAAGATTTAAATAAATTATTGCATTTTAGTGGGTAATTTTTTACTTGTCGTAAATAAAATTCCTTTTACTGGTTAAAAAGGTTATAAAAGTGTCTTGTTTAGAAAGTGTCAAGATTATTCAACTAATTTAATGGATAAATATTTCTTTTAATAAGTAATATTCTAATATATTATCAGAAAAAAAAAATAAAACATTTTTATATAATGTGGTTTTTGAAGAAAACATATTTCCAAACGAAGAGATAAATAAAGTCAAATTTTCTTAAAAATGATTTCTAAATCATATTAAGGATCAAAGAGTGTAAAAAGTTACTATTACTTGAAAATATTCATTAATAACAAGAAGATACTAAAATTAATGTCTTTATTACACAATTTTCATATAATTTCCATTAATGTAAATTCAAGAATAAATTATCTCAATTCGAATGGCATTGTAAACTAAACCCTAAAAATGTTCATAATGTTGGGGTGAGAATTAATAAAAGAATCGATTATGTGTATCAATTATAAATCCACACAAAAAATGTAAATACAATAATATAAATTCAAAAGTCATTATATATATAATCATAGAATATTAACAATAATGAGGAATTAATATTTCCCAACGAAGTGGAATTGAGTTATGATATTATTTGCCACTTTATAACTTTTAATTCAAATAAACAATGATGAAATCATTAAAATAGAAACATAAAATACCATGAATAATGATTTATTCATGATATTACATTTCAAGGGGATGTATATTCACCATATAATTAATTAGGTGCATATTGTTAAAATATACCTTAGTGGAATAAAATTGAGGCGGGATCCCATTCCTTATAATTATTTTTTGGTGAATGTGATTTAACAGACTGTATAGTTTTTTAAACATTTTAGTATCTTATTTAAAGTCATATTAATATTTTTTATATCATATAAGATCCTTTTATAATTTCTTATCACCCATTCCTTAATAATCATTCATTATCTTCATTATTTCTGGTGCAAATTGACTTATTTTCTCATGTGTGTTTTGTTTTGAAAGATTTGGTTCTTTAATATATATTTTAATCATTTAAATAATTCTAATAATGAAATAATTATCATATTTTTAAATCAATTTTACTTTTAAAACCAATCATGAAAAGGGTTATAAAAAATGAAGTATGTTACGACCATAGAGATGGTAGGCCATTTGTAGACATGAGTAACATTTCCATTTTTCCTTGATCATTTTGTAAGGTACATAAGAAATTTTTAGCATTAAATAATGATTATAATATAATTAATATGATACTTTATAATTATATATTTCATCCATGTGTTCTGGTGATTAAAAGATAATCACATCGCTTCGTGAAGGTGGTAGTCCGCACTTACACAAACGATGTTATCATCTATACGTGAGTGAAAAGAAAAGAAATTTAATAATGTATATTTTCTTTATATAATGAAAAATATTTAATTAATATCCTAACAATTTCATTTATAAATCATCTAATCATTAAAATTATTTTTACCACCATCCATGTAAAGCGTTAGTGAAAGATGAATCACATCGCTTTATGGGGAGGTAGTATGTTGTACACATGAGTAACATTATCATATCTTCTATGGAATGGAAGTTTAATGTTTATATATATATATAGTAACTATAAAGGTATAATTATTTTATTAATATTATATATATACTCTATATACATCATCATACCCAACCTTGATAGGTCGAAATGAAAAAATGAAGGACATCTATTCACGAGACAATAGTCCTCTGTACACATGAACGATGATTTCATAAACATTTTAATGGAATATGAGATGTTTTAGGTCATTAGAATATTATAAAAACATCCTAGTATATGGAATTTTTTTCATTATATAATAATGGTTTAAGAATTTATTGTTTTGGAAAAAGAATTAAAATAAAGATACATGTGGAAGAATACTAGCCCTTCTCCAGGTAACCTCCATTGGTTTGCAATAAATACTTACTAGATTTTATTTATTCCTAAGATAAGAAATATATGACTATATTAGGTAATTTTGGATTTAATTTTCATTGTTCATAGTAGAGTCAAAATGTTTTGATGGTGTGATTTTGAGAGCAGAGAGGGTGACCTTTTATATGTGTGGTGACTGGCGCACTAGTGATTTTTTAAAACAGTGGATTCCATCCACATTGTTTTCATGTTTTCTAGCCCCAATAATTGTATATTTTCTAAAGTAAAAGTCATAAGGTCTAAATATGGCCATAAAATTGGATTTGGAATAGTTTTTGAGTCATTTTTATAACTTATTTTAAAAGTTTAACTACTAAGTAAGTTAATTTTTACATTAATCACTATAATTTATAAAATATATTTTCACTAAAAAAATGGTAAATAATTAAGTTGAAATTATAATATAATATAAAGTATTATTATTCTAAATATATAATACTTTTTCCCTAATTCATTTCATAGAAGTACAAAAAATTAAAATGAATCTCGCAGATGTGATGAGAAAGCGTGTTTGAAAATGTTCAAAAGTTTACAATGTTTTTATATAAAAATTAAATATGAAATTGATTATAGTAAATTATATTTCATTAATATATCAATAATTTAAATAAATTAAATTTTAAATTTTAAATTATAATTTGATTTCATGAGAATGATATTTTTAATTAAAATCCTGTATATTGTTATTATTCATCATAAATAAAACTTTTCAGAAAATCCCAATGAATCACCCTAAGATAATTAATTAATCTAATTAATAAATTTATCCATATTTTGTAAAATTAATTTTCTAAAAATGTAAAAAACTTATTTTTAAATTATGTATGCAAAGCACGAATAAGAAGTCTTTTAGAAAACGATGAAATTTTTCTCTAAACATCACTTTTTTTCTTTCAAATGATTCTTATTTTAGTAAGAATAATTATAGAAATAAAAAATGTGTGAAAAATATATATTATAATAATTTATTTAACCTTATTCATACCCATTATTCTAATGGCTTGGTGATAACAATCCTATTAAATAATAACATTAATAATAATTCTGGTTCGGTATTTTTCCTAATTACGTGTAACCCAAGATAACAAAGAAACTAATTATTTCATGTAATGAAATATAACTTGGTATTTTATTCCTCAAAATATATATAATAGATTTAATTTATTTAAAATATTAAATATATTATAAATTCTTGGGATGTTATATTCTTTTCTAGTCTCGGTGTTCTATTTCATAACTCCTATCAAATATGATGCTAATATTTTAAAATTTTGGTGTGGTAATCAGCGTTATGTGTAAGAAAATATTTAAAAGATAAAATTTATTTGAAAAAAAATATTTAAAATAATCTTTGGTTGTTACAAATTGGTTATTAACTTGATCATCACTATTGTACAATTAGTATTCTGAAGACTCCACACCTAGAATGAAACTCCCACGAGGTACCCTTTCGTTATTTCCTATTTTGGTTATAAAAATTATAAAGTATTCCAATATATTATGAACATGGATGGCCTAGGTTAAGCCCAAGGTGATATATATTGAAAATAATATTTAATAACTTAAACATCATATAAATTATTTTTTTATTATATAATTTCTCACATTGATTTTTTTGATGACATTATGCCTTTTGGTATTAGTTTATGGATAAATTTAGGGGGAATAATGTTAATACTAAATGTGATATATGATGAAATGACTGGCCTCATGAGAATCTAAATGAAATGGGAGGTAGATTTATTATGGTAGGGATTATATCTTAATGACTATCTTAATGTATGATTAACAATGTGAACATAAGTTACTTTTTGAATGAACCTAATAAGGGAAAAATAGAGTTTCATGAAGACAATGGACTAAAGCAGACTATGTTACCTACATGTTGTGAAAATTAGAATAATTACTTGTTGAAAAGCCTCCATGGAACGTGAAGATGTTTTGGGTGTGGAAAATATGACATATATCAATGAATTTCTATGAAAAAACTAAACACTTCAGTCAATGCAATGGATGTGAATTCAATTTTCCATAATGTATAATCAAATATATATTTTTTAAATGGGTAAATTATAGGAATAATGAAAACTGATGCCCTTGGGGGGAAGATCCAGAATAAGATCAACAAGGTTTTATGAGTAAAGATTTTGTTATTGATGAATAGTAGATTGTGAATGGCATATTAAAGGTAAGGTTTATATTAATAGTACTCATTATTATATATGTATGAAACATGATTATACATTATATTGAAGAATATTAGGAAATTATTCATGTTCCATATTATATTAAGAAACAATTAATGAAGAAGATAAAAAAATCACTTTAAATGGTTTTAGAGGGAAGTTTAATTAATGAAGTGATTATGTATTAGGATTCATGAATTATGTCGTAGAAGTGTTTTATTTATTATATTCTAGTTATAAGAATCATGAAATATCTAGTTATTGTTTTCTAATATTATTTTATCTAAGGATCTGAAATAATATGTTGAAGTGTACTAATGACATAGAAAAGTAATTTAGTGGTGCTATGATATTTATTTGGAAAACAAATTATTAATGAATTATTAACCTTTAATATATGTATAATAATGATAAAATAATGTTTAGTTGTGATAAATAGATGATTGATATTGTTACAGTAAATTTCATAGTATTAATGTTCTTTAAAAGTATTATTGATTTGATAACAAGCTGTTTTATGTTATATTTGATGAATTTTTATTTCATTTTTGGATTTGTAGAATATATTTGATAGTCATTTATTTTATTTTATAAATAAGGCTAGAGCTTAATTTTTAGAATATTATTAAATTTTATTTATCTTTTTGGGTGATTTAGGCTATTATAATGTTTTTGGAGAATATATGATCAATGTATTAACATGTTTTGTTTGTGAAATTATAAGGTACATCATTTTGTCTAGGGTAAATGTTTCAGTTTATCTTTGAAAAATATATATGATTAAATACATTATTTTTGGGGGTTTTGAATTTTTTCAAACATGTTTTGGATTATTCATATGGTTGACTATTTATAGAGTGGATTGAGTTAAACCTTGGGTGTTATTATTAAGGTTTTAGTGATAAAAGTATATTATTAACACATATCTGATAACTTGATCTAACCATTTTGGTTCTATTAAATATTTAAAGATATAAGGAATTAATTTAATTATTTTATGGATCTTATTATCTATTAAAAATTTAATTTCATTACATCATTCATGATAAATTCATCTTAAATATTCATTTCTTTGAGTAAGAGTTCGGATAAAATTTTAAGTTTATCAAACAATAACCCAAGTATAAAATTGTGTTTATGAAATGGAATGAAATCAAGTAAGTATATTTTATCATGTTATCTATCTTGATAGTAAATAAATCCCTCAAATATAGAAAATGATTTTTGAAACTGAAAATTTTATCCTTTTTACAGCTATTCTAATGTATTGATGGTCATTTCCACCCCACACTAGTTTATGATTTTGAGGTTAACAAAATTCTCTTGACCATATTCTATATCAATATTTTCATTTCTTTGGACTATATATTAACTTCCGAAAATATTTCTCTTTATCTAGGAAGCTGGTTATGAATTATTTCTGGTAACCTTTATGTTTCCGACTTCTCCTCTTCCACATATGTCATATTATCCCATTGTATTATGTCTGTTTTCAATAAATGTATTTTCAAATATTAAAACTTTTATGATTGAGATAAAATTTAACAGATGAAATTAATTTTATGGGTTTAATTTCAAAACCAGAAAATTTAGTTTAAAATAATATTATACTTGACAGCTGGATTATCATGCAACACCAACTTTTAAGAGAATTACAATATACTATAAAATTATTATTCTTAAAATGTGGCTATTATAACTTAGCTGTTGAGATGGTAGTTATAAATAAGAGTAACTTCATTATGAAATATATTTATAATGGTCCTACTCAATAAAAATTTACTGAGTAATTATTATTCAATAAGAAAACAATTTTTAGTTTAGTTATTTTATGCTTCAAAAACAATTTTTTTAATAATTTTTTTTATTTATTTTTTATGAGAAAATATTATAATAATTTTTTTTAAAAAAATTGAAATTTTATTCATAAAATAAATAAAATTTATTAAATAATAATGTAAAAATTATCTTATAGTGAAATTTTTAGAATTTTTTGAAAAGCTTACTTTTTAAGTGAATTGTGAAAAAATACCAATTTATAAAAAAAAACTGTCATTTTCATTCATGTGTTTAAAAATTAAAAATTTGTTTTAAATGTATTTAAAAAATTATTTAGTAATATTATATTAAACATAACATAATTAATTTCATAATAAATCATCATTATAATTAATTTTTGAATAAAAATATTTTTATACATAAAAAATCATTTTTCTAGAAAATGGTTTTTCATCATGTTTTTTGATTTCATTTTAAAAGTAAATTCAAAATATTATAGGGATTGAATTTGATAAAATTTATTCCATAATTGGAATAATCAGTTCCAAATTTCGTAAATAGGATGACAATTTGTTTCATAATGGGTGTTAACCTTGCTAAAAATATTATTACAATGGTAAGGATTCTTCATCTAAATATTGTTTAGTTAAGAAATGTATGACTTCAAGAACTTATTTATATTTATGTTGTATATATGCTTCATATTTGATATTATTTATCCTGAATATACTTATCTTTATGATATGTAATCTTTCATTTTTTGTTATTTCATTCATGGGGGTTTCGATTCAGAAGTTACCAAAGTTGTAAGACATTAATGTTACAATATCATTCCCTTTCTGGATTGTAAGTTATAAATTCCACTTAATGGTAATTATATGTATCGTATCATTTAAAACCAATAAATTTTCTTCTCCTTTATTTATTCATGTTATTTACAATTAATATAAGCATTTTCTTGTATTAGTTGTGCAAAAATAATTAAGAAAATTTTATTAAGAAAAAGTAAACTTATTTTCTCATCGATAACGAATATTTTTATATCATAACCATATTTTCTTTAAAAAAAATCTTGAGTGTCTCCCATATTATGTAGTGATTTATTCATTTCATTTTTACACATATTTTAATTTCTAAAAAAGTATAAAAGTAAAATCTTTATCATTTTATAAATATGTTACTTTTTACCGATCGTGTGAATGAGATATTTGTTTTATTGAATACCATAAAAAATAATTTCCCCACAAGAATTAATACTATTCTTTTAATATCTCTTTAAATTTTTTTATATATATTTTCAAAAAAATTATTTTTTTAATAAATTTTAAATTTTATAATTTCAAATATATGGTTTCAAAATAAAAAAGGGTATTTTCCTCAAGAAATTTTCCAATAATATTTTTATGATATTTCCATCTATGGAAACATACATTGATTTTACTTATGAGTCACAAGGGACATGATCCAATGATATAATCCTAATTATTTATTTATTTTTTTTTATTATGATTAATCTTGATAAAACACATTTCATTTTTCACTCATTAAGAAATGATGAAATGATAAATGTATTTAGGACCTTGTGGCATATATGTGAATGGATTATGATTTTTTTATTGTTGGGTACATTATACCCCGATAATTAAATGGGTAATGTGATATAAGCATCATTGAGATGATAAATATAAGCATGAACTTTATTATGTATTGATTTTTTCACATGTGGGTCTTTGAGTACGATTGTTTCTGGATATAATAACAAGATTATGCATGGGTATGATTGTGAATGGATCTGTTCACATTTTTAGGTGCGAGTAGGATTGCTTATAGATATGCCTATAATATTATGAGTGTAAATGATTTTTAATATATATGTTCATCATATTATGATTTCATAAGATTATGATGGGACATTCCATTATTATGAATCCTGAATTTTGATTACTGCTTTTACACGCTTATTAATCATATATCTATATACGAATTAATGTTTAAATTTATGGTCTAACATTTTTTGGTTATGTAATTTTATTTTTATACCATAAACTTTATTATATTATCATACCCTTATGATAATATCATGTTATTATGATTAATATTTCCTATATTTACCCTTACAAAGAATCTAATCTCACCCTTTCTAATGTTTTACTTCCATATGGTTTGATGGAATGTTTTCTTGTAGGGTATGACTAAGAAGTGTACTATGTGAGAAGAATTTATTGGAGATGTTGATGATATTATAAGAAATACGTTTATTATGTAACTCATATTCAAATAAACTAAACCTTTATAGTCCTCATGAATGTATAATAGTGAGGTGTATTAAATATTCATCTAGGATAACATAATAATTTTATATGTTATGATTGCGTTTTTATAGTTTATATCAAAGGAAGAATGAGTTATTTTTTTAGATTAGGATTAGAAAATATTAGTGAGAACCTATAGGATAATCCTAAGTATAGTATAATATTCTAATCTATGGTAAATAAAAGAATCTGGTTTTCCAAGAGAATACATCCATATCTAGATACTTATAGTGAATGTAGTTATGGTCAAGATTCACCTAGTGGTAATAAATTTTAATTGGTTAATATTTCGTGTTATCTCGTTAATTATTGGTGCATGATAAGGGGACCTATGACTGCACACTTGCATGTAAAATCTAGGGGATATTCTTAGGTTAATTCATGTTTTCATTTTAAACCATTATAAAGGATTTGAATATATGATGACCATATATGACATTGGTTAAAACTAAGGTGTAATAATATTGAAAAAATATTTCACAATTTAGAAATAGTGTAAATGGATTTTATTATTATATGGTTGATAACTGTAATTAATGATTCCCACATAAGGTTTTTTGGTTTTATTCAATGGATGAAATTAGGAGAAATCGTGTTAACACTAAATATCAAAAAATATACAAGGTTTATCCTTACAAAAAAACAAATGAAATAGGATATATAATGAGGAACCTTGGGACAATGTATAACCAATTATCTCAATTTATGATTACCAATGTAAACATAGGTGAGTGGTTGAATGAACCAAATAAAAAAATAAAGTTTCATAAAGACCATGAAGTAAAGAGGATTTAGCTTCCAACATATAAACAATATGGGAGGAATCATGTGGTGAAATGTCTCAATGGATTGGGAATATTTTTTGGATGTGTAAAATAAGTACATCATGTGATAAATTACTAAGAAAAAATTAAATCATTTCGATAATTAAATGGATGCGAGTAATGTTTTCTATAAGGTATCATTTATGAATGAAAAATTTAAAAGTGGAATGAATGGGAATTATTCAAATTTATTTCCTTTAGGAAAATATTGATAAGTGGATTAGTAAGGTTATATGAGTAAATTATTTACTGTTGACAATGAATAGACTAAGAATGATGCAAATTGTGAATTATTATAAAGGTATTTAATATTCTATAATGAAAAAATGTGATTAAACTAAGATTGATGAATTTTAGAAAATGATTTATATTCAATCTTGTATAAAGGATTATTTAAGGAATAATATCATTATGCGTAGTTAACGGTTTAATAAAGAAATAAAATAATTGATGTTTTTATATATTACGCCTGAATAATTATGTTATAGAAGTGTTTTTAAAATATATTCTAGGTCTAAGAATCTTGATACATATAATTATTTTTTTTGTAGTTGTTTTTTATTTAACGATTTTCAAGAATATGTTTAATGGGTTTGATAACCTAAAAATTATTTAGTAATAAAGTGTTATGTTTTGGAAAAAACATTATTGCAGGATAAATAACCCTTAATAGGTGCCTAATGTTTGGATAATAATGTATAGTTAGCATAAATGGATGATTTAAATTGATAAAATAAATATTATAGTATTAGAGACCTTGAAAATGATTAGATATTTGATAAAAATGTAATTTAGGTTATCTTTGATAGAGGTTATTAAATTTTGGAATTTCTGAAATATGTTTGATAGTCACTAATTTTATTTCATGAATAAGGATATAGTTAATTTTTCGAGATATGAATATTTTCATTGTGGAAAAGTGATTTTGAAAATGAAACTTAACTAAAGTTAAAAAGATTAAGATTCTACCTTAAAGCATATAGAATCTAACTATATTAGAGTACAAGGATGAGGAATTATAAGAAAGTATACTTTCCTCAACAATACAAAATTAAGTGGAAAAAAAGTATTAAAACTACAAGTAACAAGTATAAACACTTTTAACCCAGAGAGAAGGGTATCCAACAACCTTAGGTAAAGGTCCATTGATTTATACTTTCAGGAAAGTGTAGGACCCCGGTTCCCGGGTGCCTATGGGGCATGATGGACTAAAACTTTATTACAATTAGTTATAACAATACATCATGTCCCATTACTACAGAAGATCGTGAGGCTCAGGATTCTGGAAACCAGCTGCTTCTGAAAACTTCACTAGTACAAATCTATGCCTAAAAATTTTTAAAACGAAAACGTAGGGTGAGAAAAATATGCTTAGTAAGGGGTTTTAAAACGATTTAAGAAAATTCTTTCTCAAAGCAGTAATTTTGAAGATAATAAAACAATTCACTAAAAATAAAGCAGTATCTTTTCTTAAAACATGTAAATCATACATTTTTTAAGACCACCTGCATAGATAAGGAGTACACACTTAAAATAAGCTTTAAAGAAGACATAAATTAGAGAGCGCAAGCATGTGGAGAATAGATGATGCATAACTTACAACTAAAATTACTTCAGTTCTAAAAGATTGTGTGTAAGAAGGGAAGAAATTCATTCCATGATACATTGGAACATAAGGTTCTTATAACAATATACCACATGTGTTACAGTTCATATTTCATAATTTCATTTTCATATTCAAAGGAATTTCCAACTAGGGGATGTCTTGTTAGTTGAACTAACCCCTGGTTGACCGTTTATCATCACATGTGGAGGGAATGTATAATGTTGAACATTGTCAAGACCTTGATCAAAGACGATAAAACATACTTAATACAGGTCAAGGCTAACCGACCATCCTATTTCCATGGTATCATAAGCCAATGATAACTTCCAAGACCATCGCACATAACGTGTCATGAGACTCTTCCTTTACCCAATGCATTGGATCACTGTATAATTCCGGGTGCACCCATCCATAATCATTTAATTCCAATACATCCCTCACATATTTGATGTGATCTTACATTCATAAGGTCTCATTATTACATTCATTACTCATAATATCTTTTACATGTGTTTTCATAGTCATGGAAGAACAATACAATCATTAACAAAACTAAGAAGTACGTACTAAAAATCCGTACACATAAGATATTAACTTAACAATTGAAAGCATGGTCTTAAAGGAAACCATAAAATGAACATAAACACTTTAACACTCCAAAGCATCATAATACCAAGTTAAAAACAAGGTCGTTCATATCTAATACACATGCTGATAAATGTTCATGGGGAATTTTATTTAAAACAAGGTCATTAATCTTTGGTTCCTAGCCAAAAGACCAAGGAATAATTATTATAAATAAAAAAGGCGACATGAGTCTACAAGACAGAAACATATTACAATCTTTATAATGAAAGGGTATTAGATCAGTGGGAAGATCATCTAGCTTGGTAATATCTCGATTAACCCTCCTTATTTGCAAGGCCAGCAGCAACCATGTTAGATTCTAAATAAATATGAGTAATGATGTAGTAGATGTCAAGAAGAGTCCAGATACATCTCATCTGGTGAGTGGTGATCGGCCACGAAAGATGAATCACACCCTTCCAAATAGCTTGTACAATGTTGGTCGAGTCACTCTCAATCCAAAGTTTTCTCCAACCATGTTGTTTGGAAAAAGAAACAGCTTGAACCATACTCATCATTTCAGCTTCTAGAGAAGAGGCATTTCCCCAGCTACCATAGAAGCATCCAAGGAACTAGCCAGCATGATTCCTAAAGATTCCACCACAACTCCCATGGCCCAGGTTTCCATTGGAAGCACTATCCACATTAACATTAATCTAACCAGGAAGAGGGGAATGCCAAAATACTTCTAAATTGAGACAAGTTTGGTAATAATATCCATCAATTCGAAGTCATCTTAGAATTCCAAATTCCTATACCATGTTGTTGCAGTGTCCCTTTTGGATCGAATCAGCTACACGTATGGAAATGAGAATCGACATATTCCCCTGCATCATGACATAATGAGAATTTAGTATGAATAAGATCATTTCAATCATACCATATCACATGGTGAAGGTCTGCGACAGAATTGAGGAAAATATTCTTAATTTTTTGAGATTTATCCATCTCTCCACATCTCTGTTATTGAGATTTGATAGAGTCATGTATCAACCACCTACAGTTAAAGATGTTAAAAATATAATTCCATAGAGCAGAATAAGTGGCATAGGAAATGAAGAGATGATTGGAATTTTCTCTATGTTGGTTGAAAAGATAGAATTTAGACCAGATTTGAATACCATGAAATTGAAGGCTATCATCAGTAGGGATCCTCCTGTGAGAAAACTGCCAGATGAGGGTAAATCTTGAAGGTTTTATCCAAGGTTTTTCAAAGTTCTTAATAAACACACAATCACTTTCAGAGTTACAAAAAGGTGATTGTAGTAGTTTTTTGAGTTAATAATTCCATTGCAAGTAGGTCCCCCTACTAAGAAATCATCAGTGGTTGAGAAAGTATAGGTATCAATGACATTCATGATGTTCTCCAGAAGATAATCATTTTGAGAGTAGAGGACATCTCTGAGGGCGAGTTCGGTGTTCTCACATCTTTTTCCCAGAGCATTTATGGAAATTAATGTATCTATATTCCAATTATCCAACCAAAATTTCCATGAAGAGTCTCTAGAGACCATCCACTGGGCGCTATTCATAATGGAGGAAAATGACTGTTTTATAGAAGGCCGGATAGAGGAGGCAAGAAAATTTGAGTTTCGTTTCTTTTTTTTCTAGAAATCTTTTTTTAAGAAAGATTTTTGAACATGAATTATTATGTATGAGATCCCAAGTGAGCCTAGCTTGAAGCACCCCATTAAAGTGTTTGAGATTTTTAATGCCAATGCCTCCTTTATCAATGGGTTTACAACATGTTACCCATGATTTGGTGACATGTTTTTTTTACACCATGCTACATGTCCAATAAAATTTAATAGAGGTATTTATTTTTTTAATAAGACCAATATGTCACTTGTAGACCATCATAGAGTAGACCATTTTTGAGACAATAGTATATATAATAAGACAGATTCTACCTACCATAGAAAGAGATTTTCCCTTCCCAAAAGAAAGTTAATTTTTAACCTGAGTGGCAATTTCAGAGAAGTGTGGAGATTTAGGTCTTCACTAGAATATGGGGACACCTAGGTATTTAAAATTAGGAGATCCCTCCATTATACCTAAATCACTTATAATGTGTAATTTTCAATTAGGAGGAAAAAATTTCCCAAAGGTGATAGAAAATTTGTTTCAACTAATCACTTGTCCAGAAATCTCCTCATAATAAGAAAGGTCTTTTTTGAAGTTATGTATGTTTCTTTTATCTACATGAAGGAGAAAAATTATATCAATGGCATATAACTGGTGATTTGAAGCATTGAAATTGCACGAAAAATAAATGGGATTGAGTTTATTTTGATCAATACGACAAGTGAGAAAATGACTAAGATAATCTGCATCAATGAAGAAAATGATATCAGAGAGGGGATCCCCATATATTACACCTTTAGTGCATTTGAAGTAACCTCTGGGGGAACCATTTATCAGAATGTAAATGAAATCCGAATTGAGAAAGGTTCTGATAGTAGTGAAAAAATCACTACTAAAAACAAATGATTGAATCACCTTAAAGATAAAACTCTAGTCCATTGTATCAAAATCCTTTTTAATGTCTATCTTAATGGAAGTATCACCTCCTATGTTGACTTTGCTTAATGTGTTAAAACACTCCGAAGTAATACAAATGCAATTTTGGATGGATCTACCCTTGATAAACCCAAATTGATTTTAGGAGAATATTTTATCCATGATGGATTAGATCCTATTGGAAATTATTTTTGTAATGATTTTGTAAAGAGTGTTGATGAGATAAATGGGCCGAAACAAATGGATCACAGAATCATTGTCAACTTTGGGGATTAGAAAGAGGAATTGGGAATTTAGTCCATGAGAAAGAACACCATTGGTGAAAAAATATTTGACAATCTTGCAAACATCAGATTGAATAATATCCTAGTAGTGTTGGAATAAACCGTTATTAAAACCATCAGTTACAGGAGCACTATCAGGATTTAAACTGAAGATGATATCTTTAATTTCATGATCTAGAGGAGTGTTAAGAAGAAATGTGTTATCTTAATCATTGACCACTATCAGGATGATCCCTGATAAGAGATCCTTGTTGTTGTTAGGTCCATTGAAAATAGATTCAAAGTAAGAGACAATATGTTTAACAATGTCATCTCCATTGTCTAAAATGTTGTCCCCAACTTGTAGAGTGGAAAGAGGCCTATAGGCTATGTGGGCTCTTTGAAGTGAGTTATAGAACTTTGTATTTCTATCACCATTAGAAACCCATTTAACTTTGAAGGCTTTCTTCCTCATGTTCTCCTTAAATATGAGTAGGGAATTGAGCTTTATTGAGGTTTTGATTTCTTGATTTAGATCAATGCTAAAATCAGAGATAATGTTGTGGGGTTGGAGTTGCCTGAGCTCATTATCAAGGAGTAGGATATCCTTGTTGATTTTTTCAGCATGTAGGCTACACCAACCTTTATGAAACTGTTTAAGAGACTTTAGTTTTTAATAGAAGGAAAAGTAATCATTGAATGTGTCATAGAAAGCCAAAAATTTTAATTATGTCAGTGCATTCAATGTTATTAAACCAAGCATTATTGAATCTAAAAGGAAGAGGACGAATTATAGTGTCAGCTTAGAGAATGACCATAATAGGATGTTGGTCATAGAGGTTCTTGTGAAGTTTGGTTCTAGTGATAGAGTTCCAAAAATCTAAAGTGGGATCATTCATGAAGGCTCTATCCAATTTGAGGCAATCATCCTGTAGTAATGCTTTCTATACCAATTTTATTTAGCACATTTAAGGTTTATTTCAAAATGATTGTTGTCTTCAGTAGTGGATTTGAATTCTCTCATGAAAATCATAGCATATTAATGACCAATTTTATTATTTGAGTTGAGAATGGCATTAAAATCTCGAATGACTAACCAAGGAGTATTGATGTTAGAACCTAGTGAAGTAAGGTCACCCCAAAGGGGCCTTCTTTCTTGATATCTATTTTTTCATAAACAAAAGAGAAAAAAATGGACTTTCCTTCGAAGAAAAAATCACAAGTGAAGGATTTCTCTGAGATGTTAAAAATATTAATATTCTGAAAAGAACGATGTTAAATGATCCACATAGAATCATCTAAGGAGGAATTTTTTATTGCACCAGTAAAAGAGTAACCATGATGACATAAGTTCTGAAACTTGGATGAGAAATTGACTTTTGGTTCACTAATATAAAATAGCATAGGGAAGTGAGTATTAAACATACTTTTTAAGACAGAAAGGCTGTCAGAGCAAGAAATAACCTAACAATTCTAGAAAATAACATTCATTTGAACCAAATTTTGGAGTTAGAAATCCCTTTTTTGTGTTTCTCGAACCCTTGTTCCTAGTAGATATTCTGTTTTGTTTAGTAGGATTTGTGTTCTTGTTTTTTTCATCAGTACTTTTAGAATCATTTGAAAGAGTTTTTTAAAATATTATTTTTGTCTCTACCCTTCACAAGTAAAATCATAATTCTTATGTTGCCATTGTGTTCATTATCAGGTTGACTATGCAGTTTCCTAGAATTCGTAGGCAATGTAATAGGAATAGTTGGGTGAAAATGATCTACTGAATGACTTTCAAAGTGTAAAGAGGACATACCTAAATATGTTTTATCATAAAATCAATGCTTATAGGTACCTGAGTAATATCTAGAGTTCTGTTCAGAGCTTGGAGGTAATCTAGGCGTGATTTGTAGGTCCATGTGGGTCTGTTGCAATACCAGTTGGCTTGAACCACCAGTTCTGTCCTGCAGACCTGAGCCATCCAAATTCAAGGGTTCATCCAGGGGAAGAGCATTGTGGTTTTATGGTGATTTTGGTTATTAACTAGTTTGAGTAGAATATTTGATCAAGGTATTCACATGTTTGGTGTGTGAAATTATGAACTACTTCAAGTTATATGGGAACAATATTAAAGTTTGTCATATAAAAAATATGTTATCAAATATTTTGATTTTTTTGGTTTTTAAATTTGGTCAGACATATTTTTGTGGATTAATAAGGTTAAAAATTTGTTGAATGGATTACGTAAAACATGTGGTGTTATTTTTGATCATTTAGAGATTAATGTATTATATTTATCTATAATTTATAACTTGTACTAACAATTTTGGTCAAGGGAAATATTTAGAGAAAAATTGACTGCATTTTTATTCAATTATGGATCTTTAGATACATTAAAAGTTAATTTTAGTTCTTAGAGTATGAACCATTCATATTAAATATTCATTTCTTGGATTGAGAGATGTGAAAAAAGTGGAAATTGATCAAATAATAACCAAAGGATGAAATTTTCTTTATGAAATGAAAATAAATAAATTATGCATGTTTTCTCATGTTATAAATCTCGATAGTAAAATAATACCTACAATCAAGGAAAGGGATCCTAAAAATTAAAAGGTTTTCCGTTGAAATGTTATTTAGAAGAGTTGATATTTTTTCTCCCTTCACTGATTTATAGTTTTATGGGGATTAACTTTCTCTCAAAAATGTTCTATATCACTCTATATTATTATATTTAATTTATATTTACATATACACACTTTTCTTCTTATTTTGGATCCTGATTATGTGTAATTTTAGGAATCATTTATGTTTCACTCTTCTTATTTTTAGAGGAGGTTTTCTTATCTCTTTATATGATGTGGGTTTCCAACAATGACATTTTCAACTGTCGAACCTTTAATGACTAAGATAAAATCATGAGGAAATATTTTATATATTAGTGGAAATATAGTACCCTATAAATTTAGCTTAAAATAATTATAATCTCAAAAAAAATTATATGAACCACCAATCTTGTAAGGGCCCAGATCCACATGGATCAACCCTTTGCATGTTTTTAAGGGATCATGTTCCTAGAGGAGGTTAGAAGGAAGTATGTAGTAGTTTCGTTTATATAAGTTGTACTTAGGGAAGTATTTTATATCTTGAAGAGTTACACAACCTTAAAGAGGGTTTTATGTCATGTAATCGATTGAGTTTTGAAAAATAAAATAAAATGAAGAGGTGACATGTTTTTCTAGATAAAAATTGAATTCTTTGGATTAAACATAGTGTAATTCTGTAATGTTGTATGTTGTAAAACATTTCAATCTACTCAAGGTGTCAACCTTATGGTTGTAGTGGCTCTCTCCTAACTCCAGGAGATCTGGAGACCCCTTGTTCAACCTTTTGAGGATTCCTTCATCAATAATTGATTCCTAGTTTCTGTCTTCTATCCATGGTGACCCAAGTTGATACACGACATGTTTTTCCTTTATTATCAAGCAGTTTCTCTTGGTTTGATCCCCTTTTCCTCCCGTTCATATTTTTATATATGAAGGATCCTATAAACAGCCTGGTTACTTCTGATCATATAGAAGGGGTAGTTTAATGCATGAGCAACATGTTTTGGTGCTTCTCCAAGGTTTCTGTAGGCTATTGTTTTTATTTTGAGATGCTAAATACATGTTACATTAGGTAAGAGAGAAAAACTAGTGGGGAAGAAGTAGTGGGGTACCATTGATATTATTTATTATACGTCCTTTTCTGTGATACATGGTGTGAGTATCCATGGTGAGGCTGGAAACTAAGTATTCTTGATTAAGTGACAGGTTAGTTTAACTTGTTGTTCAATGTAATTTAGCAAGATTTATTTACCCTTTTCACAAGAGTCTCAAGGGAGGATCCTACTGATTACACTATTATACTCACTTGATGTATATATAAACTATTTTTTAGGTCATTTAAAGTAGGTTGGATATCAAACTTTTTACCTCAAGATTGGGGTTTCCAAGATTCATTTTAGCTTCATGGTCATTATTATCTTTAAATTCTATTGATACACGTAATATTCCCTTTCATTTGTAGTAGTTCTTGCAAGACATTACATTTTTGTAATTGGTTATTCTTCTATATTGGATTTTGATCAGGATTTGTTCTTTTCTATCTTATCTATATGTTCTTCATGTGTTACCATTGATATTATTGCCTCCTATAAGAATTTTTGTTATACCCTTAGTGATAGTCACCAATATAGGGCCTATTAGAGGCAGAACTCAAGGGGTCACTATCTCTATTCTATCATTTCAAGCCTACAAGGGGTACACCTTATGAGGATGGGGTCATGAAAGAGTGGTATCATAGTTCTAGCTGAGGGATAGGATGGATTTTGGAGTTATGAACATGTGAGGTCGCATGGGATAGTAGGTAAATAGTGGTAGATATGTTTAGAAAGCATTGTAAAAATGGGATATTGGATAAAAGAATGGTATTTAGGGACCCTTGTGATATAATACATGGACCACTAAGCTTAAAGTGGCTAATAAATGATATGATAATGGTTTTCGGGTAGATACATTGGATAGGATAATACATCATTCTTCTTTGAGCATGTGTTTGAATGGGTAGACCTTTTGATAGGTTACCATAAACTGAAAGAAAGAAAATAATAAATTACTTTTAAATTGTTCCATATTCTAGTTTTAGGATCTCTAACTATCTATTATTTTTAGGCATGGATCTAGGTCAACATCCTCATCAGGTTCAAATAGAAGATGTTCAGAAAGTGGCGCCTACTGATCACCAAAGAGTTGAGATTGAGGACGATGACACTTGTAGGAGGACACTCTGAGAGTTTTATTACCAGAGTTTTTAGAGCTATAATGGATCCATTTCCTATTCAATAAAAGAATAATGGTTGAGGAGGTTGAGATAGACTTCAGATTGATTCATTCTTGGAAGGATCAATGGGTATCGTTGGCTGTAACGATGTTGTGTGGTGTATTAAGGTAGAGGAGGTTCTTGTTCCTTGGATATCATGAGGAGTCGACTTTCTTATGGGGGGAGTTGTGAGACTAGTTAATAGTGGATAACTTATTTGACCATGATGGTGGATAGTCTCTATGAGCTACTTACCCATTTGTAGGGGAGCTTCGGCGTTTGAGAGTTTAGAATCTATTTCAAGAACCTTTTATGATATGCTTCGGACCTATTTCTAGATGAGGAGACCAAGGAGTAGAACTACATGGAGGCTTTGCATCTAGAGATCCAATGCCTGGTCACCCCATTTATACTGAAGATTTATATTGATGTTCGGGTGAGAGTATTATTCATCTAGAGGATGTTATCTAGAACTATATTTTTATAAGAGGGGAGTCGTTAGGATTCCTCACAAATTAAAGCAACGGTTTGGGGTTCCCAGTTTTCAGGAAAGAAGAGATTTAGACCAGTTGAGGGTAGGTCCAAGCCATCAATGTCTTAGTTAAATAAAGGCATCATCTCTCAGGCCTACACCAAGGGATCAAATTCATATTTTCTTGCGGAGGTCAAGGTCATCGTCAGTGACAGTTCTGGACCTTTCTAGGAAGCCAACATGCGCCAGTTGTTCTGCTTTGGGGTCCTCCATTTCTGTTGTTCCAGCCAAGGAAAATGTAAGAGGTTACTTCAATTTGTCACTAGTAGAGAGTATTTCTGGTAGGCATATGATAACCCTAGAATGATCCCCATCCTTAGAGAGTTGAGATCAGACATGGCTGTGGTTTTCAAAAGGGTTATACAGGCCATGGAGCAGGTCATGGACAACTTCAAGATTTAGTGTTTCATGTGCCAGGTTAGTTAGATGTCGTTCGAGTTATCATTTCCTTATTTTCTACTTGATTGGATGTATTTTTTGATGTATGATAAATGAAATCCTACATATCACCTGCACTTTTCTATGCTTGGGTTCTTTAAGAAGATTGAATTCTAGTTCCCTTGATGTTAAGTATGCCAATTGGAGGTCAAGATGACTTGTTTGACTTATGTTGAGACTGTGAGCTAGTGCTGGGGTAGCACCACTCAGGGATAGATTTCATATGTTCAGGGATAAAACCATATAAAAAAATCATTATCATTGATTGGTTGTATTAAGTATAGGATATTGTGGATTTTCTTAAGAGGCAGGTTTTGTTCTTTAATGTTAATAGAGAGACAGTTGTGTTTTTTAGTGAGAGAGACTTTTGGATGGGTTAAAGTAATTCTCCATCCTTGCCATCCATAATGGATGAGATGATGCTGAGTTTCTAATATGTTAAATAGTTTTAATTTCACAGGGTCATAGAAGAGTACCACAATGTATATGCAGTGGAGGTTGTATCATTACCCCTGATGATAGATCGAGTTCGAGATCGAACTACAAACAGGATTGTCTCTTATCTTGATGTCTTCATATAGTATGGTTCCTTATGAGGTGCGAGAGCTACATATACAGATCAATGGTCTGTTGTAGTGTGTTTTTTAACCAAGTATGTCACCATGGGGTGAACCAATTTTTTTCGTAAAGAAGGTTGATGGTAGTTTTCGGTTGTGTATCAATTATTGTCACCCTAACCAAGCGATAGTGACGATCTGCTACCCTCTATCATAGATTTATAATATATTCTATAAACTATAGGGTCCATGTTGGTTATATAAGATCAATTTGTGGTTAAGATATCGTCATATGTTTGTAAATAATGATTATATTCTGAAGACTGCTTTCTATTGTCATAATGGGAATTACTAGTTTTTTATGATTTCGTTTGGTGTAATGAATTATCTAGCTATGTTCATGGAGTTAATGAAAACTATGTTCCATGAGATCCTGGATAAGTTCATGGTGGTTATCATCATTGATATACTAATAAAATTCGCTTCTGAGGAGGAGAATCCAGAGCATCTGTGTTCTTTTTTGGGAGTTCTTCACCATGAGAAGTTGTTTGGAAGGTTTCCAAAGTGTGAGTGTTGGGAATGATAAGTCTCTTTCTTGGGTAATTTTTTATCCTATAAGGGAGTAGCTATGGATATGAAAATGGTAGAAGAATTTTTATCTTGGGAATCGCCAAAGAGAGTGGCAGTGGTTAAAAGATTCTATAGTCTTGCTGGCAATCATAGGAGGTTCATAGACGATTTCTCTCAGGTTGTGAATCTATTGACAACATTGACCAGAAGGACCATGAGTTCATGTGGAATGAATAGTGTTAAATCAATTTTGAGTATTTGGAGGATAAGATGGTCAGTTCTCCAGTTCTTTTTCTACCAACAGAAGGAGTTTTGTTTGAGATTTTCTATAATGCTTTGCGTCTGGGGTTATGCTATATTCTGATGTAGTAGAGATTGGTCTTTTCTTATCGGTCTCGATAGTTTCCCCCCATGAGTGTAACTATTCCACCCACGATATCGAGTTGGTGTCAGTATTTTTTTCACTAAATTTGTGTAGATATTACCTCATTCTTGAGTGTTTTTTGGTCTTTACCAATTATAAAAACAAGAGGTATATTTTATCCCAAAGTAACTTATACATGTGCCATTGTCAGTGGATGGAGTTCTTACAGGATTATGACATTGATATTATATATACACAGAGAAAGGGGAATATTATAGCTGATACAATAAGTAGGATTTCACACAATGATGCAGTGTGTGAATCAGAAAAATCTTTTAGAGTGGTGGAATAACATTTATCATTGCACCTAGTTATGGGATTCGTTGGGGATATAGGTTTTCTTTTTCAACTGATGTTGTTTTCAAATCTATTAGAATTGGTGGAAGAGTCCTAGTTGGAAGATCTTTAGGTGGATTTCTAGGGAGACATAGTTGTTTGTGGTGAGGCCTCTAATTGTTTGTTTGAGGAAGAACATCACATCGTTTTCTTTTATAGATGGATTTTCATTCCTTTAGAAATGCATGAGATGGTTCTTAGAGAGTTACCTAGTTCTATTATGGAATTATATCCTAGTGTGATAAAGAATTATCAAACTTTTAGAGGTCTATTTTGATGGCATGTATAGAAGTGTTTAGTTGTACAGTTTTTTTCATGATGTTTGTTCTTCTAGAAGGTGATGGTCGAACACCTTGTTCCCAATGGTTTTCTCCAACTGATAGATTAACCACTATGGAAGTGGGAGGACATCTTGGTATACTTTATTACCAGTTTACCTCGATTTCATGGAGGTTGTGATTCTATATTGGTGTTAGTGGGTCACTTGTTGAAATCATGCCATATTATAGTGATCAAGGATTCAATCACAGTAGAGGTTTATTTGAGCCACTATCTAGAAGTGGCGGTGAGACTTCACGGGATTCTCTAGACGGTTATTTCTGATTGAGTTCCTCATTTTACCTCTAGGGTGTGGAGAGGTCTCTAGCATGATTTTGGTTCTCATCTATGAAATAGAATTTCTTTTCATCTATAGATGGATGATCTAGAAGATTTAACCATGTAGACTCTTGAAGAGATGTTGTGCTCTTGTGTCATGGATTTTTTAGGTTCGTGGATGAGGCACCTACCCTTGGTTGAGTTCACTTACAACCACAAATTTCACTCCAATATTAGTATGGTGTATTTTTAATCCTTTTATATACAACCTTTCCATTCATTATTGTGGTACACTGGGATCAATGTGTCATCAATTCTCAGGAGAAAACTGGTACAAAATACAATAGAGATAGTTGAGGTGATTTGAGAGAGGATTAAAGAAATTAATGATTGTCATAAATCATATACCGATCATAGGAGGATACCTATAGAGTTATATCTTGGGGATAATGTCTTTTTAAAGGTGAAAATCAATCATAGATAGTGAAGGTTTGGTCATGGGAGTAAGCTTTCACCCTAGTTTGTTGGGCCATTAGAGGTGTTGGCTCATGTTTGAGTCATGGAGTATCATGTTGAACTTACCACATAAATGATCCAAATACATGATGTTTTTCACATTTCCTAGATCTATCACTTCCATCATCATGACTATCACCTTATTGATTGGGATGAGATTCATGTTTACGATAATGAAACCTTTAGTGAGCGACCTATAAAGATCCAGTACTGCCAGAAGAAGGTGTTGTGTGGGTTTTATAACCACTTGATTTGTTTCTTGTGGTGACACAATGTTGTGGATGAGATTACATGGGAATGTGGGTCATGGATATGTGATCAGTACCCCAAGTTGTTCAGTGTTTATCTATTGTCATGTAACACTATTTGTTTTGTTTTTGAAGACTTTCCTATTATGTGATATTGTTTTCTCTTGTTTTTCATTGTGTTTCTCTCTATTTTGAGAGGTATCTCATCTAGGAGAGTTTTTAGGATATAGTTTTTGTTTTTTTTTGTTTTACACTGTTCCCCTAGTGTGATTTTTATGATATTGTGGTGGGGAGAGCCTTGAGAGGTATCTCATGGGGTGACTATTCATATACCTCATTCTGTTTTCTCCCAAGGTTGGTTTTAGATTCTCGAGGGCCAAATGTTTTTGAGTGGTATCTGATTTTAGTGCTTAGATGCATGTGGATCAACCCTTTGCGTGTTTTAGAGGATTGAGATTCCCAAAAGAGGCTTGGAGGAATTCTGAAGTAGTTCATTTTCTAGAAGCTGGATGTAGGGAAGTATTTCAGGTCATTATGAGTTACATGACATTAAATTATGTTTCACATCATGTAATATATTGGCATTTATAAAATAAATTAAAATGAATAGGTGATGCATTTTTCGGTAAAAACAGAATTTTTGGGATTACATGATGTGAAAGGGGATTACACATTAGGTAATTCCCCAATGTTTTATGTTTTAAAACATTTCCAATCGCTTGGGTTTTCAAACCCTATGGCTGCAGGTTTTCTCTCTCAACTTCAGGTTACCCGATGACACCCTCTTCAATTTTTTGGGTATTCCTTCATCAATGATTGATTCCTAGAATCTATATTCGTTCTTTGGTGACCTAGGTTGATCAATGTTGTGTTTTTCCTCCATTCTCCAATTTTTCTCCCAGTTTGATCGTATTTTCCACTCTTCCTTTCATGCGGTATTGGATGATCTCTCAAGTTTATAATGGTTGTTTTCATAGTTTTTAGTTGGTGTGGATGTGTTGCGGCATCCTCTTGTAGATGAAGTTCTTATGGGAGAAGTGATCGTAGATCTGTTTTGGGGTCTATTCTCATGGGAGGAATGCCGACATCCTTTTGAGGTAAGGGATTTATTACCTCTCTATTTATTTACATTAAATATCAGAGTTATCATGATTTATCCCCTTGGATCACAATGAAATTTAACATATAATTACTTGAACGTGATTAAAGAATTAATATCAATTTCATAGTGATGTTGTTTCTTTGTACCATGATAAAGGTCTGCCTCATAATTTTATATATAGTCTGATATCTATTATTTTTTTATATAATGATGTTCTTGATAGAAATTGTTAAATAAAATAAATCCATAATTAATTGATAATTAATTGGCTAAAAGCCAAAGAGTCGGGTTTAAAGAATCTGATTTTTGTTGAAATATGATGATGATAAAATTGATACATGTGAGCATGTTGGTTTGAATTGGTCAATGAACCTCAAGAATGTTTATTCTTGTTGTTTTAAGAACTAAAGTCATGTTAAAATAATTGTTTAATTAATTTGTGATATCTTGTTTTATCTTGTTTCTTAGATCTCCCAGAGTTGGAACCTATGAATAATGAATCGGTTATGTCATGATGGAAAGATAATTTGTTGTCTAACAAAAGATAATTCATTTTTAGGTAATGTATTTCTTATTTACTTATAAAGGCCATGTTCATTGTGATTTGGAGCTATGAGAGCTTATTGTGTGTGAAGGTTGGATACCTTTTTTTAGGGCCAAGATCTCCATTTCTTTATTTTCTCTTACGTATTATGATCTGATCCTAGGATGACTCACCCTAAATGAGTTTTATAGTATATGGGGTTTTCAGGACCATATGTGCTGCGAACCTAGGATGGTTGAGCCAGAAGAGATGTTGTGGTATGTGGGAAAGGGAGGCCTGGGTGTGTTGTGAGCCAAGGATAGATGATCCTGGAGGGTTGTTGTGGTATGAGGTATGGGGAGGATTGATTGTTGAGGTTGAATTTGATGCCTAGAATAGATATATACATCAGGATATTCATGTGGTGTCAGTAAGGACACCAGAGATGATGGAATGGGTTGATGTTGGGGTTACCCATTGTTATGCAATCTAGAAGCCTGTTTGAATCAGTTGTTTGGATGATGATCATATTATTGTTTATCTAATTTCCTATCCCCAATTTTTGAGGCATATGGTTTTGGTTTCTCTCCTTCCAATATAGGTGAATACTCATGGGGTATATCACATACATCCCTTTTTTAGCTTCTCATTGTTGCGCAAGTCTACGCTTTTGCTATAGGTGGAAATGACTCCATGGGTATTTCACCTACTCCCTATGTTGATCCCCTAGTATTTGGTATATTATATTTTTTCCAATAATACCATGTAATATGGAATTTTTTTTAAATATATAAATAAATGCTTAACCCATGGGTTTTGAGCTTACTGGGATGCAATTATGAGGCTGTAATTTTGAGAAGTTTTAGGCTGGGTTTTCTTGTGCCTAGAGGGAAAGGATCTTGTTCTGATTATAATCTAATGTAATGTGGAAAATTTAATTTCTAATTAATATTTAAATAATTAATTAACATAAATCTAAAATTATTTAAAGGGATAAAGTAACATAATGTACCTATTTAAATTTTTTTTTTGCTTATAGGATATCAGGTCTTAGCAGTGGCAGTCTGGAGTCCTAGTGACATTGGATGATGTTGAGTCTAAGAATAGTATATTCCCATAGTGTGGTTGGGAGGTATATTTTATCATGTGATTTTTTTGTTTTTATATCCTACTCCACCCTGTCAGTTAGAGAAACCAACACACCCAGGATTTTGAGCCTTGTGGGTGTTTTCCCCACTATCTCAAGGGAAGGATGGATGGTTGACTACCCACTTTAGACCTACTCCCTTATCTTGATAGTTACATGGGAAAGTATTCCTGGTGGTTATTTTTTCCCATATATGTTTGTAGAGATATATTGTGTCTTGTTCTTATTTCACAAACATGCATTCTGGATATAGTTTTGGTGGACTACTATAGGTATAAAGTGTGTAGTCTTTTATTTCTTGAGGATATTTACTCAATGTATTATCTATGATTGGTTGATTAATAATACCGGATGTATGATATATGTCATGTGGGTTGTGTCGGCTTTTGGAAAGTACCAAGTTACTTTTGGTTATATGTAATTGGTTGTGCGATGCATGATTTGCTTGTTGTGGTGCTTCTCCCAGTTTTCTACGGGATACCCTTTTTGGAGAGAAATGATCCGGACGTGTGATATTGGGGCACAGTAGAAAACCAGTGTGGAAGTGGTAGTGGGGTACCCTTTATATTCATTATAATATAGTTTTCATGTTTAGATGACAAGTTAGATTCACTTGTTGTTCACCATGATTTAGTATCATTTATTTACCTTTTTCCAAAGAGTCTCTAGGGAGGATCCTACTAGGTATACTATTATACCCACTCCACATATATCAAAACTATTTTTTAGGTCATTTGGGGAAGGTTGGAGATCTTGATTTTTACTAGTAGCATGTGTTTTGGAAGAGTTGTTTGGGCTTCATAGTCACTGTCATCATTACATTATTTTGATACTTGCAATTTTCCCTTTCAGTAGTTATATTTCTTTCTTAACGTTACATTTTTGTACTTGGGTTTTCTTTTATATTTGTGTCTGAGAAGGAGTTGACTGGTGTATGTCTTATCTCACTCTTCCTCATGTGTTCTCTTAGAGTGTAAGGTCTCCAATATGCATGTTTGTTATACCATTGGTGCTATTAGCCAACCTGGGTACTAATATAGGTGGGACTCGGGGGTCACTATCTCTCTTCTCCCCTTGCAAGCCCAAGAGGGGTACATCTTGTTGGGAGGGGATCAAGACATCGCTTCAAGAAAATTTTGATATACTATAAACATATTGTTATTAAAATGTGACCGTTATAAAAAAGTAGTTGAATTAGATAGTATGAATAGAATTAACTGCATTATGAAAAATATGTATATTGTTCTTACTCAGATAAATTTATTAACTAATTAATTTGAAATAATCACTCATTTTTTAGTGAGGACATTTTATATTGCAAAATTACTTTTTCTTCAAAAATGGGTTTTAATTTCTTTTTGTGAGAACATATTATAATAAATTTTTGAAAATTTTTAAAATTATATTTCATAAATAAGAATTTATTTTTAATATTAACATATCAACATTTTCTTAAGGTTAAATTATTAGAATTTTCTAAAAAAAATAATGTTTTCAGTGAATAATGATAAATATCGATTTTATGGAAAACTCTCTTTTCCATGAAATTTTTTACAAAGTTAGATTTTATTTTAAATTTTTTTAATATTTTATTAGTAAATTTTTTTAAAAAATAATCCTATTAATTTCATTTTAATTTAATTTTGGATTAATTTTAGTATAAAAACATTTTTATACTTAATAATTTATTTTTATGGAAAACTGTTTTTCACCGTGTTTTGTTCGGTTATTTGAAAATTAATTTGCATCAATTACATGAATTCAATTTGATAGAATATATTAAAAATTTGGAATCACAATTTCTAAAATTATTCAATTTTTCAACATTATTTTTTTTCATAATTAATAGTAGCCTTGGTATAAATTTTTTCACTACGGTAAGGGTTGTTCATCTCAATATTGTTTCATTGAGAAATGTTTTATGTTATAAACCTATTTATTTTTATAAGGTATATCTACTACCCATTTTATATTTTTATATCTTAAATATCCTTATTTTAATGGTATAGGCTGATTCTTTTGAATTTATTTCATTCATGGGTGTCATAAGTCAAATGTTGCCAAAGTGGAAAAGGATTTATGTTAAAATATTAATTCTTTTTCAGAATAATATATTCTACATTTCCATTGAGGGAAATTAGATGGATATTATCCTTTAAGCCCCAATAATTTTCTTCCCCTTTGGTTATTAATGTAACTTTCATGAAATAATAACATTTTCCTATCATTGGTTCTCAAAATGATCAAGGTAATCTATTTAATAAAAAATTTCATTATTTCCTCTTTGGTCAGGTATAATTTTCTTTCATGCCCATATTATGTTTAAATTATTTTCAAGAATGTTTTCTATATTCTCTAATGAATGAATAAAGTCATTTTTACCCATAATTTATATTACATGTAATAATTTAAAAGCTATATTCTTTTTTCTCTAAATGAGGTATTGTTTACTGATGGTGTGAATGGAATATTTATTTTAACATATATAATGTGAATGATTTTTTCTATCATCATGAAAATTCTTTTTAGTGAATAACCCATTACAATTTTCAATTATTCCTTTTAGAGAAATTGTTTTCCATAATGTTTCATAAATTATTAAATTTTAAATAAGTGATTTAAAAATGGAAAGGGTATTTTCCTCAATAATTGTTCTAGTGGCCTTTTATAGGTATTTTCCTCACTAGAAACATCATTTAATGTTACTTATGCCTCACTGGGGATCCGATCTAATGACACTGTATTATTCTTTCATTGTATTTATATTGATTAAAATTATAAAATCTTAATAAAACCCATTTTCTTTTCCAAGGGTAAAGATATGTCAAAATGATAAATGTTTTCATGAACGTGTGGCTTACATATAAATGGATTATCATTATATAATGATTTGTTCTTTTTTATGCCACCAATTCATTGGGTAATGTGATATAGATATATGGTGAATTTATAATGATAAGTGTGGACATGATTTCATATATTTATGTTCACATAATTATGTATGAGTACAATTTATTTAGGCTATGAACATAATATTTTGTGTGGACATAACTATGAATGGATATGTTTACATTTTATTGTGTGACTATGATTTCATCTTATTATATTCAAAATATTATGCAAGAAAATAATTTTTAATATCTATATTCTTATGATTTATTATATTTATAATTCCACATGTCTATGTTATGACAATTTAATGATGATTAATTCTTTGGAAACCTTATTAATCATGATTCTATATAGAACTTAATTTTGGAGTTTATAATCTAACCTTCTCTGGGTATAAATTCTTTTTATATCATGAACTCAATTATGTTATAATTCCCTTATAATTGTCTTATTCTATTATGATTTAAATATCCCATGTTTACCCTTATTTAGCATATGATATCACATATTCTTATATTTTCCTTTTCTGGGTTTTGATAGATGGTTTTGGGTGGGGTATAACTAAGAAGTGTACTATATCATAATATTTTGTTAGATTTATTGAGGCTATTATAATATGTAAGTTGATTATGTATAGAGTCTTCAAATACACTAAACCTTTATATCCCTTGATCATGTATAATAGTGATTTGTTTTTAATATTAACATATAATTATTTAATATTTATGTATATTATGCTTGGGTCTCTATAGGGAAGATATATTTCACCAAAATTAAATATAATATAGTATAAAATATATTTACCCATTAGAATAAAGTAATTTTGGTTCATATGTAATGGTTCACCAAGAACCTATAATAGATTACTCACAATATATCTCTTATAGAGAAAAAAATAATATGTATAAGAAATAAGGAGGCTACTTCTAATGTGATAATGAAGGATGAAATCTCGATGAAAGGATCACCAAAGAAAATAAATTCAATGGAGCTTATAATGGATATTGAGAAATATGAATAAGAAGCATGGAAAAGTTGTTTTATAGATTATATCAAAATAAAACCAAAGATGATTGAAAATTCTCAAGAAAACATATACAGTAAAGTTTTTTTGAGTGGTATTTCAAGGATAAACACTAGAAATTCTTGGAACAAATTTGGATGTAAACAGTAAGTTTAACAAGTCCAACTACATCCTTAACATCATGATTATTCTAAGTTAAATTATTCTTCTAGTTCTTATACTTTTTTTATTAGAAGTAAAAAATATTTATAGCGATGTTAATATCCATGGGTTGTATGTGATGAAATAAGATACATGGGGAAATATCTTCTGGAAAATCCACTAATAATATAATATATTAATATATAACAAAAAGTGTTATCAATAATCCAATATGGATATCAAATATAAATCTACATATTCTATGCTATGGTGAAGAGGTTGATTAAATATGATAGAAAATTAGACTCCCATTATGTATATCAACATATGGTGAAAATTATTATCATTGGTATAATGAGTTATGATATTAAAGGGGAAAGTGATAAATAAAGTATAAAGGTAGATAACCTAATCTAGAAAATAAAGAACCTTGTTCTAAAGGAATATTATGGATATAAATTGTTAGCATGAGTTTATCCAAATGAGTGGTATCAATGGTTCAATAATTATTTTGGATTTCACAATTTTTATCATTATTATTTGTTCTCTAATGTTATTATTTATATATGGATGAAATAAAAGAAATAAATATTAAATAAGTTAAGAGTATGAGTTTTAGGAATTTGTGGAAGTAGGTGAGTGACATTGATGTCAACAATTTTATTAGCTTGAACTCATATTTCATGTATTGGGTTTTAACTTATTAGGCTTAGAGTATGTGTCAATAAAAAACATATAGTTAAAAAATTCACCTGATAAAATATTTCAGATAATATAACTATTTTCCAATAATCAATTGATTATTCAATATAAAATAGGAAAATAATTTAAACTAATTAGATATAGACTATATTTTCTTAGTGAATATGATGTGAAGTAACACTAATGTTATATATAAAAAATTGTTTATAAAATAATTGTTATTATTGAACAAGTTCAATTAGAATTGGAATTGGTGAAAATTCATAGAATTTTATAGAATATTGTCAGGTATTTTTTATATTCGAGAGTTTATTTATGCCAATTCGTGGTATCAAAAGGGATGTGAAGTTGATTAAATTCAAAGGTTGGGGTTTAACTAAATAAATCAGAATTTTAGAAGTTTCATTGATTTATTTTTTCCTAAAAGGACATCAGTATATAATATACAGAAAATTTGGATAAATATTGTCATTGAGCATGGGGAAGTATAGAAGCTAATATTACTTATAAAGACCTAGGTTTTTCTCTAACACGACTTAGTTAAATTTAGATTTTTTGGTGTCTAGGGCCTCTCCAAGCGTAAAATTGTCAATTACCCAAGATAATGGCATTGAAAAAATTATTTGACAGTTATATTGAATATATAGAATTATTTTTACCCTTAGAATAAGTTAGTAAAAAACTTATCTTGGTGGGACATTAAAAAAAACATGAAATAGAAAGAAAAAATTAACATCGCAAAAGTCTTTTGAAAGAAATGATTATATCATTTAAAAGGACTGTCTAATATGATAAAAAAAATTATTTTTAAGTCTAAAAAGTGGGTTTTACCTCTAGGATTGTATAACTTTTCTTCACATTGGGTCCCCCAAGTGCTTTCCATCACAAGGGAATTAATTAATTAATTTAATTAGTTAATAAATTTATTGTTGATTTTATGTAAAATTATATACTATTATAATTCATTTTAGAGGTTTATTATCATGGTTTAACCTCATTTTTCATTTGTAAACCTTGTGAGAGGAGGTGAAGATATATGATATTCTTGATGGAGTCGATAATGGAACAATGAACTAGATACTTCAATGTAATTTTTCATCACAATTGTCAATGTCACCTGACATGGAAGTTTTATTCAAAAAAATTAGATTAATTGAAAATGAGAAACACAATCATGATTCCATTGATGGATTTAAGTATCAAATATTCATCATTAGGTAAATCTTTATTATTTGAATAACTCTATTATTTATGATTTTAATGATTGAATTTATGGTTTAGAATATTCATTATTATGGTTTAGTCTTCATTATTATCTATTTTAATCGATTCTACATCCTTTTTAGTATATACTTTGACTTATTATTTTTCAACCTTGTTCTAAATGATTCAAATAAAAAAATTATTTAATTTTTATGTTTTTATGATTTTTTAACCATATATCTATTCTTTTTGTTCTTTTGGATTTGGTGGGGGACTAATGAAGAAAAAAATTAATAATTTCCCTATATTCATTATATATTCTCTTTCTTACATTCTCTCTTTATATCTTTCATGATCGATGGAAGTCATCGACCCCAATTATTGTATGGTATTGGTAAATGGATTTCCCTATTCTATAGTTAATCAAAGTGCATGTCCAACATTAGGGAGCTTAGGTTATGAAAAAAATTGCGGTTGGTGTGACTATGGGTGGTGTGTGGTATTCATGTTGTGGTATATGGAAAAAGGGAGAGGGATGTAGCAGTAGGTAATGGCATGGTCAGCATAGCATTCATGCATGATTTAATGGGATGAGTTTCAGCCATGAAACCCTCCATTAGTTTTGTAATTAAAATATTTCATTAATAATGACTAAATAATTAATTTCATGACGATTTCCCCAATTTTTTATGGTGAGTGGGAAGGGACATGGAATCTTCATGCATGTAACATGTGTGAAACATTGAATAAGGTCTATGCATTCCCCACATTCTTGAGGGAGATGTAAACTGGATATGTGAGTTCCCTTACCCCTTTCATTAGTATAATTTATTTTATATTAATATTTATGTATATAAATATATATTATAATAATATAATTATTATTGTCATCATTATTATTATCATTTTAAATATCATACCAAAAATTTGGTGTGGAGGTGGTTTTGGTTTAGGTGCAATTAACATGTCTTGGGGTCTAGTCCCCACATGTGCATCGTTTTTTTTTGTATTTTCGAGTTTCAATATCAATATTTAATTGTTAATTTTACTAATACTAATCATGTTTCGAGTATAAATATTTATAGAGACATTGGATCAGTGACCCATTATCAACATAAAAAGTTAAATAGTCACCTAATCATTTTAGGTCTAATATTTGATATTTAATTTGGACTCGTGGAATGTTCTTAGATCCCTATATAGTCCACTAATTTTTTTTGTGTTAATAAATTTTTTATCTTTCCCATTATACACATTTTTTATGTAATATCCTATATTGAGTATTTTATACATGTAGATCGTAATGTTATAATATTTATTTTCATCTGAGGCCAATTGTTAGATAAAGTATGGAGATTACCAATTTAGTATTTTTAAACCCACAACAGGGTTTGAACGTGGCAATAAAATTGTTCAGGAGCACAATAGACTTCCGTCGCGTCTTTTGTGATACAATATTTGGTTGTGTATTTCTTCTCTCTGGTTGTATAATTTCCTACATCACCTCTATTTACATTGAGTATTAATAGAGGTGCAGGTTTGCAACTGTGATTTATATATAGAGATGTGAGGTTTCTTAAAAACTGGTTGAAAATGTTATTAGGGTAATAATATTTTATAGACTAAAATCTATCCATGGTTAAGGAGTGGGTTACCCTATAGGTTACTATAATATGTATATTATATAGATCATTTTAAACAGTTAAGTGTTACCATCCTCAAATTTTCATACATACAAAAACATAGAGTTGGTTCTCCTTTATGGATTCCAGTAATGAAATAAACAATGGAGAGATTGCACAGAATGGGTACACCATGACTTATGATACTTATAATACCCATTTTTTTCCCTAAAAATGTTATGTATTTATATGTTATCACCTTTAGACTTCATAATCCTCTCTATTCCCAAGAATCCATAGTTTATCATGAGGAAAAAACATTATGGTTGGGGATGAAATGATTTAAAACAATCAATGTTTCTCAGAATTATTGTCATATATAATATCCAAATTATTTACTAATTTTCTCTACTAGTGAATCTGTTGTATCATATGTAGTTTTTTGATTTTCTTTTGAACTAGATTTTTGTAACTAACATAGTGTTCTATATTTCCTCATTTTTTTATTTCTAATCACTGTCACATAAAAGGTGTTTGAGATGAATTTTTTCCATGTTTCCTTATGGATTTGTTGACTCCTACATGGAATTTGTATACTCACCCCTACAAAGGCCTTGTGACTAAACATGTTTTTTTTATGAAAATAATTCATTGGTTGTATATGGTCTTTGTGTATGTGGATCTAGTGTGTCTAGTTCGAATTTGGAACCAGATGTCACTTTGTAATGCATGATGGATCTGGGTGGTCTTGATTATAGAAATAACATTTTTTGTTAGAGATTGTTCTAGGAGTTATCTTAGTATGGAAGGGAGGATCTTTACTATGTTTTTTCCAATTCTATTTATAGGTTTGTTTGATATATTATCCCATTTTATTTTCTTATTTGGTGATGTATTTAAACTAGTTATCTCTTGAATGTGTTTTTATAGTTCATTTTCTTATATATACATTTTTATTATTTTCAAATAGTTTATTTCGGTGAAATATATCTATTTCAGGTTGATTTAGTTTTGGCCTTCTATATTGTGTGTTATTCTGAATAAGTTATTTCACCAACCCCTAGCTGGTTGGAAGAGGGCATCAGGTGGAACCCTTAGATTATAGACATGGTGGGAAACACATCAATCAGATGGTTCTCATCAGTGTGTTATCAAATAAAATTTATCCTAATGATGGAGTTTGGTGCTAGGTGTCTTGTGATAATTAATAATAATTAAATGGAACAATGATAAGGTTTCTCAAGTTTATCATTCTAGAGAGAGAACACAATGATGGTGCATCGACTAGCGTATCAATTCACAAGTACTCTTAGAACATGATTTTCAACTTGGTATAAGAAGGCACCAATTTTGGGAAAATTATAACTATACATTCATCTTATAGGAATGGTTCATTGGTTTCCATTCCCTTCTTGAGTTATCTCCCATGTTATGCTCTATTGTTTGTGGTTCACAATGTTAATTACAATAGGCCACAATGTAGAAAATCATATACAATTTTGATGTAGGATATCAGTGTAACCATATATTTGATTAAACCTATAATAATCAACCAGTTGAGTGATGTGTCTTCTATTTTTGATGTTCCTAAAACCCCCCACAAATGAATTATATTCTGAAAACACTTTTTTTAAATACTGTATTTGATAAAAACTAATTTGAACCTATGTTTTCTTGACATCATTATGATAAGTTAATATTTACATATCACAACAATCACTCAATCCCCAGAAAAAAAATGTTTACTATATTTGAGGATCAGTAGCATAATAATTTTATTTTATTATACAAGAGAAATTTTTTCCATAGTCAAACGACCCTAAATCCCAATTAATCGTACTCATATATTATACTCATCTTCATGAAATGGGGAATGTAAACATATGGAAGGGGTGATCTCAAATTCTTTGTATGCTATATAATTATCATCATGTTTTGAAGGTTTATGTTATAAACATTTAAGAAAACATGAGAATCAAGAAAATATGCTATTAAAAATAATACAGAACAATAAAAGTTATTCGTAATCTATGATGGAAATATGTGTAATATAATAAGAGGAAAAATATATCATCGTATAAGAGTGTGGAAACATGAGATAATAAACATGATATAGGGTTCAAAATAGTAGGTATAAAAATAAGGAATATTATGGAAATTTTTCATTATAATAAACAATGGAATGATAATAAGTGCATGGAATCATTACATTGGGGATGAGGAATCAAAAACCCATGACTCATTAGTGACTTGGGTTCCACAAACTTATAGTCCTTATGTGACTTAGGTTTCAAAAACCCAAGTTATATAAGTGAATTAGGATTCACAAAACTATATTCTATAAGTGAAAAAAGTTTCATAAACTAATGGTCGATGATTGAATTAGGTTTCACAGACCCATGGTTCATTATTATAATAAAAAATGATTTTAAATTATATATTCCTTTAAAACCTAATATTCTCACTTTATATTTTCACACGCAACACCAAACCAAAAAAAACAGGGATCTATATATAGATATCAAAATATAGTTATATAATTAGTATGTAAAAATAAAGGAAACTAAATTTGAAAATATATGTATAAATTAAAATGAATTTCATTGTTAATACTAAGGCATTGATAAAATTCAATTATTGTAGCTAAATAACTAATAAGAATGATTTATAATTTATAATATAACCCTTTTAAAATTACATTCCATACACTTTATTTTATGATACTAAACATATTATGGATAAAATATTTATTCAATATTATTTACAAATTAATACCAATTTGATTAACAATTGATAAGAAATAAGAATAAGAATAGTTAATATATTAAAATTTTATTATCCAATGAAATTAGTTTTCATTATTGTTTTTTCTTATTTTGAAATTAAATTTCCAAATTTTAGAATTTTAATTAAAAAAAATTGTAATTTTTATTCATCATTTCAGAAATATCTTATAAAAAAGATTTGATAATTTTCTAGAATAAATTATTTTTTGCTGGATAATAAAAAATATCATCTTTACAAATACCATGAATTTTTTGAAATTATTAGTATATAAGTATTACATGTAAGTTTATATAACCATTTTAAATAATATATGTATTATATAAGAAATATTATATATTTTCAAATACTTATTTCATATTACAAAACTATGTTTGAAATTTTTGAACTGAAGTTACATTATTCTCTAAAATTGTTTCTAATATATTATACATTTGTTATTTTAAAATTCATTTTTATCACATTTTTAAAGTGAGTCTAATAGACTAGATTTAAAATTTGGAATTACAAATTTCATATTATTTAATAAGATTAATTTTTTTTAGATATATAAAATTAATTACATATGTAAAAACTAGTTACCACATTAAAATCCAAATGGTCAAAAGAGTTATTTAATGGGTGAATATTCATAACATTTTAAAAAGTGTCTTCAATTGATTTTTTTGGGTGTTTCGTGACAAAACATTTTCTTAAATCAATTATTGTATAGTTTGGAGTCTTTTTTACATGTGAAACATGTTCTTTCAATATATTTAGATGAAATATATAAAGAAAACCGATTTTCACCATTTATAAAAGGGGATTTTCACCACCATGTCAAGGACACTAAAAATTTTCAGATTAGAACTAAAACTAATACCATTTTTATTTCATATAGAATACTCCTTCAATTACTTAATATTTTTTACAAAATATTTTTTTTATAATCCCTCATTTTCTAATGAATCATCTAAGAAAAACTAATAGTTCTCAACATAAGTACTAAATTTTAAGAAATTTTTTAACATTTCTATATTTTCATTTTAAATATAAATTTCTTAATATCATATGATTACTTAGGTATTTATAGTATAATTAATTATGCTATATTATGGTAATACCCATTAACCACCTTTCCCCATTTACATTAAGAAAAACAAAAATGTCATTCAGGCCTATAGGTGGACCAAAACCTCCACAAAGTAACATATTTTATAATTCATCTATTTTATTAATTAATTATTAAATATATATTATAATATTATTCACATAATTAATAATATCTAAAAAATATAATTATTCTTCATTAATAATGATATTATGTCAAAATAAACCACTTCCATAACCATGTTCGTCAATTAACATTGGTATGTTCATGTTTGCGTCTGTCTAACCACATACATGATGCTAGAAAATAATATCATGGATGAATGTGAGAAATAAATTTCCGATTATATATGATTTGAATAATTAAATAAATTTTTTATTTTTATTTTAATGGTACCATTAATATTAAAACTATTAATTCGGATATCAATGTTTGTTCGTTAAAAATCATTGAAATATGCTCATCATCGATTTCATCTTAAAAGATTGTAACCAAAACACCTATAGAATAAAATTATAAGATTTTAAATAATTTTAATTCTTATATTATAGTAAAATTTATTATCTATTACTCATGAACTTTTGGATAATAATGAAGAAAAATTCCATTATTACCAAACTAGTTCAAAATGATCAAGACTACTCATTCCCAATATTGAACATGGATAACAAGAAAATAATTTACATGTACATAATGATTATAAATGAATTATATAAAATTTAATAGATTTTAATAATTCTATTAAAATGTAAATTTAGATTTTTATTAATTTATAAATGTTATTCAAGTGCTATATTTGATGTCTATAGGGGTTCTTTGTCTCAAATTTAATTTCTTAAGACATATTTCATATATTTCACCATGATATAATTGATGTGGTATGATTTCTTCCTAATGTATATCTTTTAAAATATTAATTTAATTCATTTTTTTGAAGAACCATATCATAATCTTTATTTTAATGTATTTCTATTCAAATATGACACGTTTGTAACAGTTATTTATCTCTATTTTTAATTCCATCAGACATGTTTGACATTGAGCACAATAATTACTTTTATATGGTGTATTGACTACCATATGTTTTCAATTATAATGTATATCTTCCATTTCATGATATTTTAGTATGAATTTCGTTGGACCCCACTTATATTCTTTTGAATCTTATCTCACCATTACCATAAGGGTTTCTTCTTCAATATAAATATCAAATCAATATTGTTTCTAAAAGATAATACATATATAGAATTTGTATGATATTTATTTCTAAAACCATCAATAATTTTGTTATCCTATATTATTCACATGTTTTTACATATCCTCTCACTATTTAATTTTCTTCTTAACATGTTGTTTATTGGTTTGAAGAGAAAATGGCCCAACCACTTCTTTTCAATCAAGTATCTTTAAATCCCATTTCCTTATTCATTTTATGATTTTGAAGATACCCTTATTTATTCCACAATTATTAATCATGTTCATTTTATAATATAATTCAATTATTTACAATCGTTTTAAAGGAATTATTAATTCTTTGTATGGGTTGTTTTAAATAAATAAGAGAAGAAACTTATTTTAACATGTACTAGTGAATAGATATTTCAAGTGTTTTTCTATTAAAATTACTCACTATTTTTTCATGGTTTATAAAGGAAATAAAATTTATCTTAGTTTTATAAATATTTCTATATTATTAAATGTTTTTAAAAGGTCAAGGATATTCCATATTTTAAGGATTTTTTCTATCTAAGTCTAAATCTTTTGAAAAAAATAATGCTCAATCAACTAAATTTTTCAAATTATTTCATCCACCTTATTTAATGGGAGATGTTAGTTAATATAATTATTTATAAAAGAAATGATCCAGTACAACCTTTTTCTTTCCAAATTGTCCAATGTTTATAAATATGAGTTTCTTTCTAATTATTTTTTATATGGAAAACTCTATATTTTCTTCTTTTGATTGAGAGGTGTTAACCTAGATTACATATATATAATGATTTGAAGAAGTTGTATACATAACCATATACCCATTACTCTATATGAGGTTATTTTGAGGAATTCTTTTATAGAAATCCATTCCATTTAATTATGAGGAAAATATTAAAAATCTATATAATTTTTATTTCAATATTGAATTATTATGATTAGTATGTAATGGTGGTTATGAATTTTATATATTATTAATCAATTAATTTCAGTAATTAATTACATTAAATTAGTCATTGGTGGGTACCACAATATCCCCTGATCTAATAGAAGGTATCATTAGATAAACTAGTCATTCCCATTTATTTATGTGTATCTGTTGTGGTCCCGAAAATAAGTAGATGTCTTAGAAAAAGAATTTGCAGTATGTAATGTCTCAGAAAAATAACTTGTAATGTCTATAATTATGCATTTCATCACTATGAAATTAGTTATAATTAACATTGTGTTTATTTATATAGGTAAGCATGGATTTGTTTAAAACCCATGTGATTAGTTATATGCCATTATTTAAATATTATTTATTTCATTACATACTATTCATTACTATTCATTCAATAAAATATTTTGGTATATGATTTCCCTTACTGAGTGTTTGAGATCACCCATTATTTTGTTTCCATATCTCTGTAATATAAATAAAATCACTTCACATGATATTTCTATAATAATAGCATGTGTGAAGAATTTATGGGTGACCTTTCAGGCTTATTATGGATTAAACTATTTCTTATATAGTGGAAAACAATTCAATTTGTTAAGAAAGAAAATATATTTTTTAGTTAATTTTTTTCTATTAATTTAATTATATTAACCGAAAGGTTAATGGGAATGTATATAATTAAATATTTTCTATAATACATGTAATTATGGAGTGGTTATGTGTGGGTTACTATAATTAGTGACTTAGGTTCCATAAAACTATAGTGCATAAGTGACTTAAGTTTCAGAAACCAATTCTATTAAAGTAACACATGTAATGTGAAACCTTAACCAAGGGATTGAAGGGTGATATATGAGCCCAATACATAAATAATCCATACCTATTTGTGACAATTTAATTCCACCATTCATAATTCAGATGTCACATAATTAAATAATAAAAAATTATGGTATTCATGAAGATATTCATATTACATTCTATAATCCATCCAATGAAATAAGGTGGATGGTATCAAAAGAACATATCCCAAGTGTAATAAAAGGAATTAAAAAGTATGTTGACATAGATGTAAAACACCCTTCTACATAATTTAGATATATCACATTGGAATACAAGACAAAATTTCCCTTGCAAATTTTTGAAAACTCTTTTAAAATAATTTTGGTAAAATGAAACACATTGAGATGAAAAAAACATTTCAAAAAATTACCCAATAAAAAAGGATTTTAAAAAAACATAAAAAAAATATTGTTTTAAAAAAAATTATTTTATAAAAAATAATAAAATTGATTAATTCTTTAAAAACAAAAGATTTCAATTTCCCATTTAAAATCAAGAATTTCCATTTAAAATAAAAATTTTACTTTTGAAAAATATATCAATATTCCCTTTTCTTTTCAAAATTATAAATTATTAAAATAATTTTTTTTTTAAAAAAATTAACATTTAAATGGAATATTTATAAATAATAATTCTTATACAGTTAGAGAAATTATAAAATACTTTTTGAAAAAAAAATCCATAGACATAAAAGATGAATTCATAGGTAACATTTAACAGAAATTTTCAAAATTAGTGATGTAATGGACCGGACCCCTCCGGTCCATTCCTTTGTTGAAATCAATGTGGTCAACACGGCGCGCGTAACAATGATAATTATTAATGTTAAAAACGAAGAAGAATTTATAAAAAAAATTAAAAGATGATTTGTCAGTTTATTATATTAAATAATAAAGATGTTGATATAAAGTGCGTGATTAATTAAATTAAAAGGGGTTTTAATTCTAAATAAGAATTTAAAAAATAAGGCGTTTAGTTAAATATTAATTGAGAAATTGTTGGAATTAAATTAGAATAATAATAATAGGTGTTGTGTTATTAATTTTATTCATAATATTAATGGGAAATTAATAAAATGAGTTATGATATTTATTTCAAACAAATAAATGAAGATTCACAATGGAAGCATGGTGGTGTGTTAATAAAATTAAAGGTGAGTTCGTTATTATTATTATGTTAAATAATAATAATAATGGTGGTGTAAAAATATGTTGGGTTTATTAAATTGAATGACTTTAATTTAATAAAAGTGGTTTCAATTTAATCAGTGTGAAATAAAAATAAATAGAATTAAATAATTAAATTGACGGATGTTACGCAACATTGATGTGGCGTGGTTGGATTCAGATATCCTACACGGTGGTTTAATGTAGTCAATGCGATGACCATAAATATTATTTTTATTAAAAATAATAATGGTGATGAGTTAATAAAATAAGTTGATGAATTGTTTTTATTATTGAAAAACAATAAATGACAATGATGGCGTAAAACTATGTGCGAGAGGTTAATGAAATTAAAGGTATTAAAAAGGGGTTGAATATTTAGTTATATTAATTTTGTTTTGTCGTGGATATGGTTTTAATTAAATGGAATGGTTTAATTTAATATGAGAATAACCATGGTAAACTAATTTAATGAGATTAAATTAGAACATTAATGTTGGGTGTTATTATTAATTTTATTAATAATAACATGGAAGAGTTAGATTGGAGAGAGAATGATATAATAGAAATTTGAGAAATAATAAAAGAAAAAAAAGGAAAGGCAATCAAGGAGGTGGGGCGTGATTGGCATGGGTATAGGCAAGGCGCCACTTTTGTGGAGCTTGATAAAATTGTGGAATAAAGATTGAAGATTGGAGAGAGGGAGGTATTATATGATAATAATGAAAATAAATAAATAAATATAAAAGGGAGAGTGATTTTCAGCTTGTGTGTGAAGTGTTCCATGCGTGGAATGAGTTTAAAGATATGAAATAAATAAACAATTAAAAATAATAATATAATAATCATGTTAATGTTTTTGTAGGTAAAACACTTTTTCGACCATAACATATTCGTGTGACCTCGGAATGACGAACCATCAGCGGCAGTGTAATATTGTAATTAAGACGGTCATTTTAAGACCAGTGATGGATACCTTTTTATGAGTTATGTCTCGGGTCAACGAAACACACATATTAATAAAATTAACATCTTTTTTTTAAAACGCGTGAAAATTGCGTGACGTGTCGTGTATTGACCAGTCAAAACGCGTAACGGGTGTACGGTCACACTGTGTATTCATCAATACACGCTGCATACTGTTTTACCTATTCGTTGCCAATATAAGAAAGGGGCACGGATTATTTCCAGACCAATCGCTTCTTCTTCACACGACGACACTCTTGGATGATCAAGAAGTCTTCCTCCTCTAACTTCTTTGTCCGAGCTCCGAATTACGATCCGTCAGCGGCCACAGGATCGTAGCGACGAGACGAAGCTTCTAAGCCCGGACTTGTCACCTTTCCTTCCGGCCTTCCTTCTCCAGCTTCCATCCTATGAGGCATTTGTCGGGTTTGGCGAAGGCGGAGGACACCGAAGGACGTCGTCGGAAGAGGCGTGATCGAGACCTTTTGAGGTAGAGATCTCACCTTTTTCCCTCTAATTTGTGTATCATGTGTGTGCGGGTATCCTTTTGTTTTCATGAGAAATGTTTGAACCTTTAAATAAAGATAATAGCAGGTTAAATAATGGGGTTGGGAAGTTAGTGATTGTTGTTACCTTACTTTTTATATCCTGTGATATTATATTTGTGAATTGAATGAGCTTATACCTACTGAAAATCACAGTCGTTGGGGGGCCTTTGCTTACGCAATTAAATGTTGCCCTCTCCTTCTGTATTTTCTTATGGATGGAAACTTCATGAAATGTGGAAATTGGTAAATCACGTAAAGTTGACTTTTTAAATGAAAATCTAGAACCCTTGTGTGATCACCCCGGTTGAACCAAAATAGAATAATGAACATGTGGGTGTTGGCTTGGTTACGTGGCATGTGTTGGGGGTGTTTTGTGGGATGTTGTGGTTTGGGTGAGCAGCGGGGCTGCGACGTTTGGGTGGTGATCTTATTGGAATGGTTTATGGTGGAAACGTGGAGGTGTGAAATGTTTTTTAAACGATGGGGTTGGAATGGGAAGTGGTTGGTTGTGGAAAATGCCTTTATTTATGAAAAGTGTTTTGATTATGAAAAGTGTTTTGAAGTAAAAAGGTGTTTTAAAATGCGGAAATGTTTTCTGTGTGGAAAGGGTTTTATGTGTGGAACTTTGAAATAAATGAATGATGGAATGTTGTATGGTTGTGATAATCTTTTCTAAATGAAATGGCATGTGGTTGCTTGCGTTTTACCTAACCTTGGTTGTGGATGGCAGGGATATGTTTGTGAAAGGTTTTGTCTCGATGATAGTTGCCCAGTAGTAATAATATGTTAAACCATTTCATGAAACATGAAATCCTAAATGGGGTTGGGGATGATTGTTTGGTTGTTGATGCATGCTTCGTGGTAGCAGTGCCGAGGAACATGCTCAGTTTCTCTTTTTAAGAAGCCATAGGTTGGGCTGTGTGTTTGGTATATGTATATATATAATTATATCTTTGTGTTTTGTCTCACCACACCCATGTCAAGCACCTAGTTCTGAACACTCCCATTTTATGGGAGAGGGTGTTCCCCCTTAGTTACTAGCTCCTTCCTGCTCCTTCTTCCATAGGCTATGATGGCTTGGGGTGACCTTACACCCAAGACTCTTCGGGTAGGTCTCGAAGGTTGTGATGGATTGAAGAGACCTTTAGCACAAGACTCTTCGGGCAGGCTTACCGTTCCCAAGAACCTTCGGGATGAGGCCCAGGTGTCTATGGGCGGGTTAGTGGTTGTGGCCCAGGTGTGTGCGGGCGAGATGCGTGGTTGTGAGCCCAGGTGTGTGCGGGTGGGATGCGTGGTTTGGCCCAGGAGTGTGCGGGCGGGAAGAGTGTGGTAGCGTCAGGACGTTTTCCGTTAGGAAGAGCAGCATCTAATTAAGTGGGAAATGGTGCGGGGTACCCAGTACTTTTGTTCTATATATATATACTAAACTTGTTTGTGTTACTTGGTGAGTGTGACCAGTGAGGCTGGGTGGATAGTTTTTCCTTGTTAGTTTCTGGTTCTTCTGTTTTCTCACGGGACCTTAGGGTGTCTCCCCACTTGTGAACGAGAGCTTTAGGTTTCCCTACTGAGTATACTTGTATGCTCACCCTACGTTTACTTTCAAGTTTCCAGGAGGACTACCAGGGTTGTGCGGGACCCTACTAGTCGGGCAGTTGGAGTTGTTGCAGTTGTTTTTCTCTTGTTTTTTTTGGCATTGTACTTTTGAGCTTCCTTGTACTTGTACCTTGTTATAAAAATTGTTTAAACATTCATGTGGGCTTTGTTTGGGTTTATTTATATACACTTGTTCTTTTCCCTTTTTGGTGGTTGACTTTTCCTATTTCCCGATCCAAAATAATAAAAAGGGTAATGCCTCCCATATTTGTGAAAACTCATACCCTTGGTGCTAGTCGCCAACCCGGGGCCTACTGGAGGCGGGACTCGGGGGGTCATTATCTCCCATTCACCATTGCCAGCTCAGGAGGGGCATCTTTGGTGGGAGGGGGTCGTGACAGAATGGTATCAGAGGCTGATGGTTGAGAGATAGGATGGAGTCTGGAGTTAGGCACAGTGAGGATTGCATGGGATGGTAGGGAAACAGTGTTCGTTAATCTTGGTGCGTGACATAGGCCAGGGAAGACCGGCTAGGACACGGGATTTTAGTGCCCCCCGTGATTCGATGCAAGGACTCTGAGCCTACCGAACGACCAAGTGAGACTATATTGATTGCAGGGTAGAGACCCTAGGGAAGGTACATGCATCATCATGTTTGTGTTTTACTTGATTTGGGTGTTCTGGGAAAGAAATTGAAATAAAATGATAATTAAAACTTTGAGTTTTTCATTACTACTTGGGCTTAGGCGTTCCCTGTTTACCGAACAACTATGGCACCTGGACGTCAACAGAACGGCAGAGGAGTGGGACACAGACAGTTTCATGCAATAGAAGTGGCAACCCTAGCAAGGCCAGAGATTGAGAGAGATGTTTCCGGTTTTACTTAAATTCTCTCATTTATGTTTTGTTTAAATTCAAGATCATTACACTCCATTGTTGGAACTGTTTTTCTCATTCTCTGGGCCTGGGCCTTGTTCTTGTGAGTTTTTAATGCTATGTTTTAAATGTATGTGAACAGCCCTATCATGTGGGGAGGGGAAGACCTAATCCCTAATCGAGACGCATTAATGTGGATGAGATTTAACCCGTGCAGGCGAGTCAGTGCCACCTAAAGCGGATAATATCTCGACATGGGAGAAGGAATTCCTCAAGCCATCTGTTCGGGAAATTTATTGTTGTTGTGTATGGTGTTGGGGGTAGTGTAAGTTTGGAAAATCCTAATATATGGAAGTCGGAAGACCTAATTCCTAATCGAGACGCATTAATGTGGATGCGATTAAACCCGTGAAGGCGAGTCAGTGCCGCCTAAAGCGGATAATATCTCGGTATGGGAGAAGGAATTCCTAAATCATATAATTAGGGTTGTCGGTTGTTTCTTGTTATGACAAGAGCCCTAAGAGGTATCTTGCGGATTGGTTGTTTGGATCCTTTCTTTTTCTTGGTTGGTTTTTAATTCTCGAGGACGAGAATGTTTTAAGAGGTATCTGATGTAATGGACCGGACCCCTCCGGTCCATTCCTTTGCTGAAATCAATGTGGTCAACACAGCGCGCGTAACAATGATAATTATTAATGATAAAAATGAAGAAGAATTTATAAAAACAAATTAAAAGATGATTTGTCAGTTTATTATATTAAATAATAAAGATGGTGATATAAAGTGCGTGATTAATTAAATTAAAAGGGGTTTTAATTCTAAATAAGAATTTAAAAAATAAGGCGTTTAGTTTAATATTAATTGAGAAATTGTTGGAATTAAATTAGAATAATAATAATAGGTGGTGTGTTATTAATTTTATTCCTAATATTAATGAGAAATTAATAAAATGAGTTATGATATTTGTTGCAAACAAATAAATGAAGATGCACAATGGAAGCATGGTGGTGCGTTAATAAAATTAAAGGTGAGTTCGTTATTATTATTATGTTAAATAATAATAATAATGGTGGTGTAAAAATATGTTGGGTTTATTAAATTGAATGAATTTAATTTAATAAAATTGGTTTCAATTTAATCAGTGTGAAATAAAAATAAATAGAATTAAATAATTAAATTGACGAATGCTACGCGACATTGATGTGTCATGGTTGGATTCAGATATCCTACGCGGTGGTTTAATGTAGTCAATGCGATGATCATAAATATTATTGTTATTAAAAATAATAATGGTGATGAGTTAATAAAATAAGTTGATGAATTGTTTTTATTATTGAAAAACAATAAATGACAATGATGGCGTAAAACTATGTGCGAGAGGTTAATGAAATTAAATGTATTAAAAAGGGGTTGAATATTTAGTTATATTAATTTTGTTTTGTCGTGGATATGGTTTTAATTAAATGGAATGGTTTAATTTAATATGAGAATAATCATGTTAAACTAATTTAATGAGATTAAATTAGAACATTAATGATGGGTGTTATTATTAATTTTATTAATAATAACATGGAAGAGTTAGATTGGAGAGAGAATGATATAATAGAAAATTGAGAAATAATAAAAGAAAAAAAGGAAAGGCAATCAAGGAGGTGGGGCGTGATTGGCATGGGTATAGGCAAGGCGCCACTTTTGTGGAGCTTGATAAAATTGTGGAATAAAGATTGAAGATTGGAGAGAGGGAGGTATTATATGATAATAATGAAAATAAATAAATAAATATAAAAGGGAGAGTGATTTTCGGCTTGTGTGTGAAGTGTTCCATGCGTGGAAAGAGTTTAAAGATATGAAATAAATAAACAATTAAAAATAATAATATAATAATCATGTTATTGTTTTTGTAGGTAAAACACTTTTCCGACCATAACTTATTCGTGTGACCTCGGAATGACAAACCGTTAGCGGAAGTGTAATCCTGTAATTAAGACGGTCATTTTAAGACCAGTGATGGATACCTTTTTATGAGTTATGTCTCGGGTCAACGAAACACACATATTAATAAAATTAACGTCTTTTTTTTAAAATGTGTGAAAACTGCGTGACGTGTCGTGTATTGACCAGTCAAAACGCGTAACGGGTGTACGGTCACACCGTGTATTCATCAATACACGCTGCATACTGTTTTACCTATTCGTTGCCTATATAAGAAAGGGGCGCAGATTATTTCCAGACCAATCGCTTCTTCTTCGCACAACAACACTCTTGGATGATCAAGAAGTCTTCCTCCTCTAACTTCTTTGTCCGAGCTCCGAATTACGATCCGTCAGTGGCCACAGGATCGTAGCGACGAGACGAAGCTTATAAGCTCGGACTTGTCACCTTTCCTTCCGGCCTTCCTTCTCCAGCTTCCATCCTAGGAGGCGTTTGTCGGGTTTGGCGAAGGCAGAGGACACCGAAGGACGTCGTCGGAAGCGGCGTGATCGGTACCTTTTGAGGTAGGGATCTCACCTTTGTCCCTCTAATTTGTGTATCATGTGTGTGCGGGTATCCGTTTGTTTTCATGAGAAATGTTTGAACCTTTAAATAAAGATAATAACTGGTTAAATAATGGGTTTGGGAAGTTAGTGATTGTTGTTACCTTACTTTTTATATCCTGTGATATTATATTTGTGAATTGAATGAGCTTCTACCTACTGAAAATCACAGTCATTGGGGGGCCTTTGCTTACGCAATTAAATGTTTCCCTCTCCTTCTGTATTTTCTTATGGATGGAAACTTCATTAAATGTGGAAATTGGTAAATCATGTAAAGTTGACTTTTTAAATGAAAATCTAGAACCCTTGTGTGATCACCCCGGTTGAACCAAAATGGAATAATGAACATGTGGGTGTTGGTTTGGTTATGTGGCATGTGTTGGGGGTGTTTTGTGGGCTGTTGTGGTTTGGGTGAGCAGCGGGGCTGCGTCGTTTGGGTGGTGATCTTATTGGAATGGTTGATGGTGGAAACGTGGAAGTGTAAAATGTTTTGTAAACGATGGGGTTTGAATGGGAAGTGGTTGGTTGTGGAAAATGAATTTATTTATGAAAAGTGTTTTGATTATGAAAAGTGTTTTGAAGTAAAAAGGGGTTTTCAAATGCGGAAATTTTTTGTGTGTGGAAAGGGTTTTATGTGTGGAACTTTGAAATAAATGAATGATGGAATGTTGTATGGTTGTGATAATATTTTGTAAATGAAATGGCATGTGGTTGCTTACGTTTTACCTAACCTTGGTTGTGGATGGCAGGGATATGTTTGTGAAAGGTTTTGTCTGGATGATAGTTTCCCAGTAGTAATAATATGTTAAACCATTGCATGAAACATGAAAACCTAAATGGGGTTGGGGATGATTGTTTGGTTGTTGATGCATGCTTCGTGGTAGCAGTGCCGAGGCACATGCTCAGTTTCTCTTTTTAAGAAGCCATAGGTTGGGTTGTGTGTTTGGTATATGTATATATATAATTGTATCTTTGTGTTTTGTCACACCACACCCATGTCAAGCACCTAGTGCTGAACACTCCCATTTTATGGGAGAGGGTGTTCCCCCTTAGTTACTAGCTCCTTCCTGCTCCTTCTTCCATAGGCTATGATGGCTTGAGGTGACCTTACACCCAAGACTCTTCGGGTAGGTCTCGGAGGCTGTGATGGCTTGAGGCGACCTTTAGCCCAAGACTCTTCGGGCAGGCTTACAGTTCCCAAGAACCTTCGGGATGAGGCCCAGGTGTCTGCGGGCGGGTTAGTGGTTGTGGCCTAGGTGTGTGCGAGCGAGATGTGTGGTTGTGAGGCCCAGGTGTGTGCGGGCGGGATGCGTGGTTTGGCCCTGGTGTGTGCGGGCGGGAAGAGTGTGGTAGCGTCAGGACGTTTGTCGTTATGAAGAGCAGCATCTAATTAAGTGGGAAATGGTGCGGGGTACCCAATACTTTTGTTCTATATATATATACTAAATTTGTTTGTGTTACTTGGTGAGTGTGACCAGTGAGGCTGAGTGGATAGTTTTTCCTTGTTAGTTTCTGGTTCTTCTGTTTTCTCACTGGACCTTAGGGTGTCTCCCCACTTGTGCACGAGAGCTTTAGGTTTCCCTACTGAGTATACTTGTATGCTCACCCTACGTTTACTTTCAGGTTTCTAGGAGGACTACCAGGTCCGTGCGGGACCCTACTAGTCGGGCAGTTGGAGTTGTTGCAGTTGTTGTTCTCTTGTTTTCTTTAGCATTGTACTTTTGAGCTTCCTTGTACTTGTACCTTGTTATAAAAATTGTTTAAACATGCATGTGGGCTTGGTTTGGGTTTATTTATATACACTTGTTCTTTTCCCTTTTTGGTGGTTGACTTGTCCTATTTCCCGATCCAAAATAATAAAAAGGGTAATGCCTCCCATATTTGTGAAAACTCATACCCTTGGTGCTAGTCGCTAACCCGTGGCCTACTGGAGGCGGGACTCGTGGGTCATTATCTCCCTTTCACCATTGCCAGCTCAGGAGGGGCATCTTTGGTGGGAGGGGGTCGTGACAAGTGAATTCAAATAATTTAAAAACTTTTACATGTTATTATAATATAAAATAATAGAACCTTGGAAAAGATATAATATTTTCTTTCCAAGGAAATTTGTAGTGGAAGATGAATCATATGACCATGAAAAGAAATTCTTTTTCAATACTTTATATTAATTTTTAAAAAATATTCTTTATAAAAAGTGGTAATTAATATTCCTATTTAAAAAAGGAAAATGTAAATGTAAATTTAAAATGAGATAAATCATATTTGGGTTCCAAAATAAAATTATTAAAATTCCAGGAAAGAATATTATGAATAATGAAGGTAAAATTTCATTAAAGAGAATTGGAATTATTATCAATAATAATATAATTTTTGAGGAAGAAATTCACCAATGTAAATTATTTTAATTTAAACATCATTCTAAAGTGAGATAAAGAAAATTTAAAATGGAATAAAATATTAGGGTGGAAGAAATAAAGATTAGAAAAAATAAATTCAAGAATAAGCATTATAACTCAATGAATGGAGTCGAGTTACAAAATACCCTTACAAATTTTGAGTCTTTTGAATTGAAATACCATCCAATATATAATGTGATCTGGATTTTTAATTACTTTAAATATAATAAAAATTATGATAAAATTAATATGTGGTCAGTATATAAACTATAAAATTAATCATCTGGTGAATATAAATCATCTCTCAGTGAAGAAAAATTGATATTGAAAAACACTAACATTAAATATTACATAGCATAAAATTATGTAACCACTTGTATTAAAAAATAATTATATTAAAAAAGTATTTAATAACCTTATTCATATATATAAACTTTTATAAAATTATTTTCTAATCATTTATTAAAAAAATATTAGTTAGATATATTTCTATTTCATCATCGGTTGTTAGTAGCATATATTATTTATTTAATACTTGTTTTGTAATAGGAGTGTCAATTCATGTTTATAGATTAAAATTTCATATATTATAGATTATTTTAGGTACTATAATTTATGTTTTATATTGATTTATAATATCCCAATTTCATTAAATATGTATTTTCATTAGGACTTGTGAAAATGAATATGGTGATGATCATGTTTCGATAATCATTGTGGAATAAGAGGTCGTATCTTAATTATAAGTTAAATATTAATAAAACCATTCAAAAATCAGAAAAAAAATATTCTATAAATAATTTCTAATAATACCCATACATAAGATTCCATATTCATCCATGATACTGATTTATATCATTTCTCAAGTTGGTGGTTAAACTCACCCGAACCAAAACATGTTATAATTTATGGGTGAGTATGGTTAAAAAGTGATTCCTTTGGCATAGTATAATTATTTAAGAACCATAATGATATTATTTAAATTTTTTAATGAGTCTAATTAGGTTATAAGAAATTTTGATACATAAAATAATAATATGAAAAAAGAAATATATCACTTTCGGGGAGGCGGTAGTCTGCACATACACACGAGGGATGAGTAAGTTTTCTATAGAAAAAGAGTAATATATATAAGGTTTTAAATTTAATAATATTGATAATATTATAAATATCATATTAATATTTCAAATATTATTTTAAAACCATCATTTTAATGTGGTAAAAAATAATCAATCATGTCATTTGTGGAGTCGGCAATCTACATGTACACAAGACAACATCTTTGTTTTTTGATTGGTTTTCAAGGAAGGTAAAAAATGGATATTCCATTAGTATAATAAAATTTCAGTACATTATTAATATTCATTTTATCATAATTTCATGGATATAGTAGGTTTTTGGTATAGAAGAGGAAAATAATTAAGAGAGTTGATAACATTACCACTCCCTTAAGATGTTCTCCTTCAGGTACCAATTTAAGGCTCGTTAGCATAGTCTATTTGAAATAACAAGGATTATAGGACATTGTGAGATATTTTGGGGGAAAATTTTTTATATTTTCTTTAGAGTTTATTATTTTTAATTTTTTGATAATTATGGTGGATAGGATGTCCTTTTATAAGTGATGAAAATGGAATTTTTTGTAAATACACATTACTTTTTGTATGATGGAATGACACTATTCAATGATAAATGGAAGAATGTGAGGGAAATAATGATTTTTTGGGTGAGATAAGGTCAATAAATCCTTAAAAAAATAATTTTTAAACCTTTTTTTAAAAAAAATCTTGACTTCTAAAACTACACTTTTATATTTTACCATTTTTGGTTTCTATATTGGTTTGTAGTTTTCACCCATGTAATTTATATACTATGAAAAATATAAGATATACATTAATACCAAATTTTTATATAATAAACATAAATTTAATATCTATATAATATAATTCAATTTATAAATAATTTAAATTTTTTTTAATTTAAAAAAATTAATATATATATATATATAATGGGTTTGTCGAAAAATAATTTTTAACATTAATTATTATTAATCTTATTTGTACTGATTACCAATTGAATGTTTGTTAATATATTTATATATAATTTTAAAAATTATATAATAAAAAAAATTTAATAGATAAATTTTTAATAATAGATAAAAATTATACCCTATTAATAAAAAATTTCTTTGAAAATAACAGTCCACAAATTTCACACTAATTAATAAAAATTATATTAATGTTAGTCTTATGTACAAAAACTAAATAAAAATTATTATAAAATCTTGAAATTTTGATCTAAAATATGAAATTTATATTTTTAAATTTAATTTCTACAAGTGATGTAATCTAATTATTAATATAATCGAATAAAAATAGTTTTTTTAGAGTAAAATATTTCTTGTGTTTCCAAAAGATAAACATGGGTTTTATAAATAAAACATAGTATTTTTAAATAAATAATTATAATACTTAAATATATATTTGTTGTATTAAAAAAATTATTTGTTTTTAATTAATACTTACATCATTATAAGGTTATAAAAATTCCAGTATTAAAAAAATTGGTATGTTTTCACCATTCACTTAAAAATTATTCTTTTGAAAAAAAATTCCCAAAAAAAATTCTCAAAATAATTTTAACATTATAAATTCATATAAAAAGATAATAAATAAAAATAAAATCCTAATAAAAATAAAAATATCATTATAATGAAAATAAAAAATATAAAGAACTTATTTAATTTATATATTTTCTTTTAAAACTTTATGTGTTATTAATTCTATTTTGTATGCATTTATAATTGGTTACAATAATTTATTTAATAGAGGTTTTATTATTATTAAATTTTATTAATAATATACATCTAACATGTTGAGTCTCATTTTATTTTTGTGTTATGTGTAAAATAATCTATCAATAAAATGTTTATCTAAATGAAAATTATATTCCAAAATCTTGGTGTGCTTCATCCCTCCATTAAAAAAATTGTTTCCTAAAAATTTTAATTATCAATTACTACTAGGAATGTCTAAGGGTAACTAAGTGATATAAATTTGTAATTTCATGATTCCATGTAATATATTTACCTTATAATATTTGGTAACAGTATGAAACTTTTGTCCAAAACATACTTCTTTAAGAGTTTCTAGGGGCATACATTTCTTATATTCATTTGGATGATCATTTTACCAACCAAAGAATTAATAAATATTGGTTATGATACTATCTAATAAAATTAAAATAAATGATACTACAAAAACATAATCTTAATATTTCCTCTCAAATTACACCATTATATCAACCTATTACAGTTTAATTTCAACGATGGTAGAATAGTGTCAACCTATCACGCCTTATGTTTAACCTAGGTTTCCCACGGTCATAATCCTATTAGTATTTCTAAACTGACTCATCTTCAAATTCCAAAGCATTTAAATTATTAATAACGGTTCATAAAGATAATGATAATTAATTAAATTTCTATACAATAGAGGTATATTTTCAAGTGTTAAATCTTAGGTTCACTCATCATGAATCAAGTGAAGATCAAGAAAACACAGAACAAACCTATTTTTTGGTAATTTATCTAAGGTGAATATGTGTCACTGCTATATCCACTTTCTATTTTCCTGATAATAATTTGATTTCTATGAAAATTGCATACTAAAAAATATCAAGAAGTTACCCATTACATAGAGGTATCCTTATGTTTAACACTAAATTTAGCTTATTCTAATCACTAAAAATTACTAAACTAATCCTCAAAAATAAATAAACCTTTATTTAATACAAACATAGGTGACCTAGGCCCTCACTTTTGAATATAGTTTCAAAAAAATTATTCAAACACTGGACTTCATACAATGTTAGATGTACCTATATTTATTTTATAACATTTACATGATTTCATAATTAAATATCACAAAATAAAACAATCCCATATATAGAAGTATTATTGTAATTGAGAATCATCTACATAAAAACAAATATTACTATATTAATAGAAATATCATTATAATGTAACCACACAGTACCCCTTCTAGACTCCTCGTTGGTTACAATCATCTTCATAACTTGTGGAGTGGAAACATAAGAAAAGGTTGATCTCAAATACTTAATTATGGAAAAAATAATAAATACTTAATCATTGGATAGATCTTTAGTTTATGAGAAATCATGAGAATGGGTGAAATATCTTAACAAAAATATCATTCAACAATAAGAGTTATCTAGAAGTTGTGATAGGAAGACATGTAATCTCAGATGATAAAACACATACAATAGAATAATAGTGAAGAAACAAGGGATAATAAATATGATCCATGGATCATAATCATAGTTATAAAAATATAGTATTTTATAAAAAAATTTATAAAAATAAACTGTGAAATAACTATAAGGTCATGGAATCATTACATGGTGGCTTATGCATCACAAACCTTCGACCCATTAGTGACTTATTTCTCAAAAAACTACATGCCATAAATCACATATGTTTCATATTCCAACAATCCAAAAGTGAGAAGGTTTCATATACCTATGTTCTATTAGTGACTTAGGTTTCACAAACCTATTTTCTATAAGTGACTTTGGTTTTACAAACCTACGGTCTATAAGTGACTTCTGTTTTGAAAACTAATGGTCTCTTAGTGACTTAGGTTTCAAAAACATGTTTTCCATAAGAGACATATGTTTCATAAGCCTATATTTCATTAGTATATAATGAGATGTAAAACCTTGAGAAATGAATTATAGAGAAATATATGACCCCAACCATAAATAATCTATAAAAATGTGTGTAACTATAAATAAAATAATAATATTTCAAACATCAAAAAATTAACTCATGGAAAAAAAATATTCATGATGAAACCCATAGAAAATTTCTAAATTCATCCCATGAAATAGGGTTTATGGTATAATAATAACATATCCTAAGAGTAACATAATTAATCTTAAATGATCTTGACATAGATGTGAAACACCATTTTAAAATTTTTAGATATATCACTTTGAAATAAATAAAAAATGTGAATTTTTAAAATTCATGAAAATTCCTTAAAAAATTCTTTAAAATGAAACACTTTTATATTCATAATAAATTTTAAAAAATTCCAAATAAAACTAAACTTGTTATCAGAAAATAAATTTTATAAAAGAGATATTTCTTCAAAAACATTTTTTAGAAGACATAACAACTCTAAAGACCTATTTAAAACACATTCCTTTAAAATCCATTCTGGAAAAAAAATTTAATCCAACTTTTACATTTGAAAATTATTGTAAGGTCCTGACCTGACTCAATATGAAACCAATAGTCGAACCTGTCACCACTTGGCCTCAAGCGTTCCTCCCCATACACTATAGGCTACTAACTAGCAGCGAGGGTCTAAGTAGGTTATAGTGCATAGACTATATCGACACGATTAGATTAGAATAGTGGTATAACATAAAATAAATAACCAAAAATAGTGGAATCAATAATAAATGAATGAAATATTAGTGGAAGACTAATATAAACTAAATATAATATTTCTAATGTCCGTATTCAAAAATGATTACATGTCCAAAGGATGACACATAAATTGAAGTAGTATACATAAATGAAGTAACAAAATATAGTGAAACACATGAATAAAGGAAATAAGTTATATCCCCTTGGGTGGTCTGTATGAGAATCCTAAGCTCTAGCCAAATCCCTTGCTCCTAAATCCTAAGTACAAGCATCACAACACAGGAAATAATCCACTATCTTGCAAGCATGAGATCTTTTCAGGTACCACAGTTCAATGTAGACCTGTGTTTGATGTGAGATAAAATCTCATTTGGCCACCACCAATAAATTCTATGGATTTATCTAGTCCAAGATTATAAAGTATTGTATTTTTTAGGTAAACATAATAATAATCTGGGATGTAAAAATAAATATCGGTCAACTCAAGATCCAATAGGACACATGGTTTTCTCTACCTACTTCGTCTTGTGGCCAAAATGATGATCTAATAAGTAACCATATATATATAGTAATAATAAGTATATTATAGTCTTATATTGTATCATTTTATATAAACCATGTACCTAGGGATGTAAGTGCCCATATTCCTGGAATAATAGGTGGAGACAGGAACGGGGCATATCTCAGTCATCCATAACAAGTCTGAATAGGAATATAAGCTCCAGAACAAGGGTACATTACTTAAATACACTAATGAGTGGGAGACATCATTCTCATCACTCAAGATGGTGGGTGTTCTATCATACTAACACCTGAAGCAAGGGACATTCTGCATCATTCCCATCGTCCAACTAGTGTAAATGCTGTTAGACATCATGCTCAAGAAAACATGTAAGGGATCATGAATTGTCACTCCCAACAGAATACTTACCATTTTTCAACATCCTATATAAAAGGAATAATCATATTTATATAATATACTTAAGTCATTACCTCGAATTCATTTAATCATTCAATCCAAATATACCAAGTGTATTATATTTCATATTAAAATAAAAACATACAAGAGGCATGGCCTTTTGACCAATTACATTTAATATAATTCACATAAGACATACATATATAAATATAACAATAGGTGTGGTCTTTCTATCCAATTTAATTTTATTTATGTTAACCCATCAATTTTAAACAATACATTTCATTTATCAAGGCATATAAATTTATAATCAAGGCTTTCCAAACCACATAGAATGTGGTTGGTCTTTCAATCAATTATTCACAAGGAAGGAAATTCCCCCATATTAAATAAGTTTAACAATATCCTTATAGTAAAATTAATAATAATGCCACATATCATGAATTTACAAAATGTTATGGAAACACTACTACAATAAGACCAAGCATAATCTAATTCACTAGCCACCACTTTTTAATTTAGAAGACAACACATCTCACCTGAGAGGTTTTATTATAAAATGATCTTGTTTAACAAGAAAATCAGTTGGTGAAATAATGAATCACAATCAAAATGTAAATCCCAGTTCACTAAAATGGATCATTTTAGAAAGAGACTAATGCTAGAAAAAATACAAGGTAGAAAATGAAACTTTGGATGTAACACCCTAAGATTTTGTGAAATATTTTTTTCTCAATTTAATTAATCTTTTTGATATTTAAAAACATTTAAAATAAGTTATTTTATGATTTTATTATTATATACACAAACCCATGTTGATATTTCACTACACGCTACTCTTAGTTTATCTTATGGTATACGCAATACTGAGTTTTCTTAAGGTACACGCTAGACCAAGTTTTACCTTTCTTTAAGGGACAACCTATTTTAAAACTCAATTTTGACACATTTATTAATTTTTTTGTAAAATAAATATATTTTTTTTAATTCATAATATTGAAATTCTCTTAGGGTGAATTTTTTATATTTTTCTGAGAAACTTCTATTTTTGATGAATAGTGAAAACTACTGCATTTTAGTTAAAAACCGCCCTTTCATTTACTTAACTATTAAAAGGAAATTATATTTTATATTTGAATTAAAGTCACATTATATCAATTATAAACTTATTTACACAATTAAGTTCATTAGAATAAATTTTAATTTTAATTTAATATAAAAATTATAACAAACTGTTGAATGTTATTCTATATTAAAAACCTATTATTTTTTCCATCTATGGGATTTGATTTAATCTTAGTTTTCCAACATCTCTGATTTGAATTCTGAAAATAAAACAAAACCAGTTGTAATCATTATCATATTTGTTGTCTAAAATGATCAAATTAATATTCAGACCAAAATTATGAGTGAATGGTATTAAAATTAATTATGGTGATTAAGGTATGATTAAGCTTAATAAGGCAGTAAACCTTAATTAGAAGAACCAAAATGTCCTGGAATCTTATACTAAATTAATTGGATGCCAAAATTTGGATCATATACCAACCTGGTTTAAAATTTATGGGTTATTTGGATATTATTAAATGAAAGTGCTCTACATAAAAGTTTAAGTAATGAAAAAGACAAAAAAGCGAACTTCCATTACCTTTAAACTTTGTAAAACATTGAGACATCTAAAAATTATAATATTTTTTTATAAATGGGGTTTTTTAATATATATGGGTTATTGTTATCATAACAATTTATCAATAATTTTTATTGATGTTTTAGTTATTTACATTTTTCTCAAACACTAATGTAGGTATTATTTAGTTAAATATTAACTAAAATAAAGGATTATATAAATATTAAAAGTGAGGTTAATTGACTGAATTAATGTATTTATTTGTTTGTGTAGATTAAAATATAATTCCAAACATCTTTAAATTTAATATATTTTAATGCCAATATTAAATTGATATTTTTAAATTAACATTAAATAAATAATTTCAAAATTGACATTTTTGTTATTTTACAAAAAATGAAATTTTATTAAATGATTTAAAATTAATAAAAATCATACATTCTGGAATGTGATTTGTATGTGTTAATAATTATAAAATATATTCTATTAATGAAATAATTAATATTTTATAATTAATATATTGACCCATATATTGTAAAAATGTTGTTAACATGGTCCAGGTTGAAACAGTGTTTTAGTGAGTCACGTGAGCTTATTTTAAAATTAATTTCCAAAAACAAGGTAATTTTATTTTATAAATTAGATATAAAATTAATAATTTATTGTCTCTATATTGAATAATAAATCTTAGTTTATTTTATTCTTGATGTTTAAATGAATTTTATTATAAAATTATATGATTAAATAAAAACCAAAATGATAAAATTGGAGAATATTAGAAGTTAAGGAACAAAATTGTTAAAATAGACATTATTTTTTGTGGTGGATTTTCTAATCAACCATGTTTCATATATAATCCATTTTTCTCCTTTTTTTTCACTTCAGGTTGGTTATACTTGTTGAGAAAAGTATTGTTTTCAACAATACATGTTAATGTCATTTAAAGGGGGAGATTGTTGAAAATAATACTCTATCTCTTTATGATAATTTTGATGCTCACAAATACCCTTAGTATTTTTCTAATGTTTTTATTTAGTATTTTTCCAGAATTTATTAATTTATTTTACTCTTGAAATAATGAGAATCTATTACTTATTCGGAATATGTTTTAAGCACGTTCTGGAATCACTATTCATACCCTACGTGGATAAATGTAGCATAAGGATGAATAGCGTGTATACTTTTTGATATAAGAGAAATGTATGGTTAAACAACCATACGTTTTCAGCAATGTATGGAAGGAGAACCTTACGTTAGGAAGGAATCTTACGTTTTGGTTATCAGTAATGTATGGAAGGAGAACCGTACGTAAATTCTAAGCGATACGTTTGTTTCTCAAAAGTATGGTTCGTCAACCTTACTTTTTTTCACAACCATAAATTCTTGGAAAAGTATAAATCAAGTAAAAGTATAGATCTTTTACTGTACATTTGAGTGTTGAAGAAAAAGTATGGATGATCAAACCTATGCTTATGTTCAACCTTACGTTGTCAACCCTATGTTTGTGTTCAACCTTATGTAGTTATCCTTATGATTGAAGACTATGTTATTAACCCTACATTTGGAGGCCACGTCATAAAACCTACGTTTGGCGTCGTAAATTTTGACAGATGATATTTATGTTCAATAATCAGTAAGCTGATTTCTGGGTGGATTTAAATCCGGATTTAAAGTCATTTTTAAAGTACGACTTTGACTGATTCAAATCCGTTTTATTAATGGATTTAAGATCGAAATAAAACGATATTTTTATGCCGAGTCTTAAGGGAAGTTATGACTTCTATGTAAATTCAAATTTTTGAATATCGCAAACTAGAAGGCGACTTTTATGGATCTAAATATGCAGGAGATATTCTTTATTATATATGTTATCTCTGAAACATCAGGTACATGAGTATTTGATCGATCTATTATTGAAAAAGGTGGAAAATAGAGATTGTAACTATTCACGTTGATCTGCTGATTCAGAAGGAGCGTCAAAGCTCTGTTTGTTCAAGAAGAAGGAACTTGATAGAAGTTTCACTTGTTCTGCATTGAATATCTATTGTGGATCTACTACTACTGAAGTTGTGAACTATATCTCTATATCTACTGCAACTGGATCAACTCAGAACCGCTTCGTCTTGAAGCTCAATATTTCTAGAGACTTCGATCCATCTGCTATCAATTGCATTCTATTGCAATTTTGAAGATCAACTGGAAATTTCTTTCTGAAATTATTTTTTATTCTTGAGTAACCAGCTTCTCATTCTAAGAAGTGTAGGTTCGTGTTTGAACCAGAAGGATTTTCTTTTTCCTAGGATTGTAAAGGTATCAACTGCCTGTACTCAGTTATGAATCAGTCTGTGGAAAAGAGGACCAGATAGTGAAAATCACCAAGCTCGTGGAGTTGAGCATTGGTGGAGTGGAATAGGGGCCTTCTGTTCCCCGAATCACTATACATTTTTGTGTTCATGATTTTACTTATTCCGCTGCATGATCAAATCTGATAAAGTATAAAGGACAGAACTCGTTCAAGAATAGAGTTATCGAAAAATTTAAAAATACACAATTCACCCCCCCCCCTCTTGTGTATAATTGGTAGATTCAAGTACAACAATTGTTATCGAAGGTGGATCTTTTGATAGAGCCTTAGAAAGATAGAAGAATTTAAGGATTATACAACAGAGCATCATGACTGATACAAGGGAATGATTGTTGATGGTCAGAGCACCATATTTTAATGGAGACAACTATGGTTTCTGGAAATCACGCATGATAATATATATGAAAAACCTCATATATAGATTCTATTTAAAGATTCTGACTCCTTATGAAATTCTTGAAAATCCTGAGACATGGAGTGCTGCTATAGAGGCAGATTATGATACGAACTCGAAGGTTATGAATGAAATTATCTGCGGTCTAGGACCAGATGAATTTAACAGAGTATCTCAGTGCCCGACAGCATATGAGATGTGGAAAACAATAGCTGTGGCATATGAAGGAATAGACAATGTGAGGAAATTGATATATGCAACTGCAAAACTGAAATTTGATACTTTCAGAATGGTTGAAAGTGAGAGAATTACCCAAATTAATGTGATATTGACAGAAATTGTCAATAACATAACTGCTCTAGGAGAACCTATCAAGAAGGATGATCAATCATTAAAAGTACTGAGAGTACTTCCTACTCGATGGAATGGTATCTCTGCTGCAATCAGACAATCAACACCTGTCAAGGATCTAACCATGAGAGAGCTGATTGGTACACTGATGATGTATGAAGCTGAAATGCAAGATGAGGCTAATGAACATAAAGTGATTATCAAAATAGAAGATACATCCTTGAAAGTAACTTCACAACAAAAGAATAGAAATATTAAGAGCAGAGAAGCCAAATCTAAATCAGAAATCTCTAACTCATCCAAATCAGATAAAGAGCTATCTCACCTAGCCAAGAAATTTAGAAAGTTCTACAGCAAGAAAAGCGACTTCAAAAAATCCTTTAAGGGAGATAATAAGGAAGTAAGATGTTATGAATGCAACAATATGGGGCATATAAGACCATATTCCCCACAATTGAAGGATTCAAAGAAGAAGAAATTCTTCAAAAGAAATGACTTTGATCAGAAGGACAAGAAATCTATGAAAGCCACTTGGTGTGTATCTGAAGACTCTAGTAGGTCTTCTGAATCAATCTCAGAGAAAGAAGAAGTAAATCTAAAGGAAAATATGTGTTTCATGGTAGAAACTGATGAGGTACACTCATATTACTCCTCTGAATCAAATTCTGAAGCAATTTACTCAAATAAAAAACTTGCATCCTACTGTAATATGCTTGAAGAAAGATATGACTCACTATTTAAGAAACATAAGTCACTAAAAAATAAACATAAATTTGTTTCATATGAAAGAGATAAAATTCTGAAAAAACATAAATAATTAACTGATAAATACAATTTGATTAACACTAACTATATTAATTTTGAATCAAGAATAAAAACACTGCAGGATGAAGTACAATCTTACAAACAGGCTGCATTGGTTTTTACAAAAGGAGAGAATTTATTAAATGAAATTATTGGAAAAACTGTCATTAAAAATGAGAGATTTGGAATTGTAAATAAAGGAGAAAACCTAATCTATATAAAAATTATTTTGTTCCTAGCTCTAAAAAGGTTAACTATAATTTTTGTGGGACAAAGGGACATATAGCTAAAAACTATTTCTTAAGACAACCTCAAATTTGTGGTATTAAGAAAGCCTATGTTTCAAAAGACTTATATGATTCCGCTAATTTTAAAAGAACAAAGCAAATCTGGACAACCAGATCATTGCTAGCTAACACTCCTGGACCCAACAAAATATGGGTACCAAATCAATTTGTTTGAATGTCTTTGCAGGTAGCAGGACACGAGAGAAGAAAATATATATGGTACATGGACTGTGGCTGCTAAATACATATGAGTGGAAACTCGTTGAATTTTTCTTCACTCACTCAAAAGGGAGGACTTATCACATTTGGTGACATTGCCAAAGGAAAAATCATTGGTATTGGAACTGTTGGAGATCCAAAAATAGTCTCAATCAACAATGTACTTTATGTACAAGGACTAAAACAAAATCTGATAAGTATCTCTCAACTTTGTGGTGACGAATATACTGTTGATTTTACTAACAATTGATGTAATTTTTCTAAAGATAAATTGTTTAAATTTAAATCACCAAGAACTGAAAATTTCTATACTTTGGAATCAAATTCCTTGTGTAAACAACAAGTAAAATGCTTGACTGCTAAATTAAGTGAATCCTGGATCTAGAATAGGAGACTTGGTCATTGCAATGTATATGTTTTACATAATTTATCTAAAAAACATTTAGTTTTTTATTTACCTTGTCTCAAATTTTAAAGTGATAGATTCTGTGATGCATGTCAACATGGCAAGAAACACAAATCATCCTTCAAATCTATTAATAAGGTTGCTACATCTAAACCTCTAGAACTTATTCATATGGATTTGTTTGGACCTTCAAGAGTAGAAAGCTTAGCTAGTAAATTATATGTATATGTTTTAGTTGATGACTATTCAAGATTTACATGGATTTTCTTTTTGAAATTTAAAAATGAATCTTTTACATTATTTGAAAGGTTATGTAAATCTGTTAAAAATGAAAAAGGTTTCAATATTATCTCCTTTGAGAAGTGATCATGGTGGAGAATTTGAGAATCTAGAAATTAATTCCTTTTTCCCAAATATGGGTATCAAACATACCTTTTCTGCACCCATAACAACTCAACATAATGGGATTGTAGAAATAAGAAATAGAACAATTCAAGAAATGGCTAGAACTATGTTAAATGAATATAGCCTACCTATATGTTTCTGGGCAGAAGCAGTGAATATAGCTTTTTATATAATTAATAGAGTTTTAATTAGACCAATTTTGAAAAATACACCCTATGAACTATGGAATAACAGAAAACCTAAAGTAAATTACTTTAATGTTTTTTCATGCAAGGTTTATATCTTAAACACCAAGGATAATCTTGGTAAGTTCGATCCAAAATATGATGAAGGTATTTTCTTTGGATATTCTACTACCTCCAAAGCTTATAGAGTTTATAATAAGAATTCAAGGATTGTTGAATAAACAGTTCAGGTGAAATTTGATGAATCTGATCCCTTTGGGAAACGGACAGAACAAATGGATGAACTTGACTCTAATGATAAAATGAGACTTGAGAATTTAAAGAATGATTTGGAAAATGATATAAAATAAATTCAGTTCAGTTCATAGGAAAATGATACTGAATAACCTTTAAATATATTACCTAGACAGTCTAGAACCCTAAAGAATCACCCTTTAGAAACTGTAATAGGTGACCTAGAAACTGGTGTTCAAACTAGAAGAAACTTAGGAAACCTAGTGAAATTCTTTGTCTTCCTATATCAACAAGAACCCAAGACTATAGAAGAAGCTTTAGTTGATGAAAGTTGGTTAGTAGCAATGCAAGATTAATTAAACCAATTTAAAAGAAATGAAGTTTGGGAATTAGTGGAAAGACCTAAGAATTATCCTGTAATAGGAACCAAATGGGTCTTAAGAAATAAATAGTATGAACAAGGCACAATAAATAGAAATAAATAAAGACTAGTAGCTAAAGGATATAATCAAGAATAAGGAATAAATTATGATGAGACTTTTTCACCTGTATCTAGGTTAGAAGCCATTAGAATCCTTTTAGCCTATACATCTTATATGAATTTTAAAATTATTTTAGATGGATGTTAAATCTTCCTTTTTAAATGGTTATTTAATGGAGGAAGCTTGTGTTGAGCAACCTCCTGGTTTTGAAAACTCTCAAAAACCTGATTCTGTTTTTAAACATACTAAAGTTCTTTATAGCCTTAAACAAGCACCTAGAGCTTGGTATGAAAGATTAAGTTCTTTTCTTTTGAAAAATGATTTTTTTGTTGGTATGGTAGACCCAACACTATTTAAGAAAACTGTGAAAAATAATTTTTTATTGGTTCAAATTTATGTTGATGATGTAATCTTTGGATCAACTAATAAAACTTTTTGTCATGAATTTTCAAAATTAATGCAAAAATAATTTGAAATGAGTATGATTGGAGAATTAAATATTTTTTTGAGTATTCAAATATTTCAAAAAGATTTTGGAAATGTTTTAAATTAAAGAAAATACATTACTGATTTACTTAAGAAATTTGGACTTGAGAATAGTAATCCATTTACAACTCCTATATGTACTAATATAAAACTTGATTTGGATGAAACTGGAAAATCAGTTGACAACAAGTTATATAGAGGTATGATTGGTAGTTTGTTATATATTACTTCTAGCAGGCCAGATATAATGTGTTCAGTATGTCTTTGTGCTAGATTTCAATCAAATCCTAAAGAATCTCACCTAACTGCAATTAAGAGAATTTTTAGATATTAAAAAAGAACTGTTTTTCAATCTCTTCTTTATGCTAAAACTTCTGATTTTAATTTTATTTTATATTCAGATGCTGACTTTGGAAGTTGTAGGTTAGAAAGAAAAATAACATCAGGAACATGTCACTTTATAGGAAAGACCTTAGTATCATGGAATAGTAAAAAACAATATTCAGTTGCCCTGTCAACAGCTGAGGTGGAATATGTTTCTGCTGGCAGTTTCTATGCACAGGTTTTGTGGATGGAAAACACTCTTATGGACTTTGGATTGAATTTTAATAATACACCTATTTTATGTGATAATACGAGTGCAATTAATATTTCAAAAAATCCTATTAGTCACTCTAGAACTAAGCACATTGATATAAAGCATCACTTTTTAAGAGATCATGTTATTAAAACAGATATATTTTTAGAATTTATAAATACTGAAATTCAATTAGAAGATATTTTTACTAAACCACTTCCCACTGTAAGGTTTGATTTTATTAAGGGGGATCTAGGTTTATTTAATTTTTAATTAATTTTTAAATGTTTATTTACTTATATTTATTTAGGTAAATTTTGTTGAATACTGTTTAAGTTTTTCTTTCTTTCCTCATATGAAAAATTTATTTGTTTTTAAATATATGTAATGATTAGAGATTACACGGGAATCAAGACTGTCAGAGCCTTTTTGACTTCTAAACCCTTTCACTTCTATCGAAACCATTTCAAAATTTGAAAATCGCACTTCCTCTTCTGAAACCCTAACCTTCAAACCATTAGAGACTCTTATGGAAATGGTAAGGACTAAAAGAGCCAGGGAGGCTGAGCCAAGTAATGCCAAGAGACAACGCACTGATGGAAGAAAAATCTTACAAGGTAAGTTAATTGATCTCGACTAGTTATTTCAGACAAATCTGTTATTGAGGCAAGCACTGTCGTTTCAGAATCTTGAACAGATGTTCAATAGTGAAAATACGGAATTTCTGTATAAAGTAGAACTTAGATACTTCTTCAAATCTGTACAATTTAGTTTGGGAGAGAAAGAGAACAGTATGATGGCTAATATAGAGGATAGGGATTTCTAAATCTCTTCAGTAGAGATCAGTCAGATTCGCAATTTCCCTCATGTGGGAGTTTTTTAGTTCGACTAGAAGAATACAGGAGATTCTATGCATAAATCTGAAGACATCATGTCTTTTCTTTTTGGTACCAAGACAATAAAGAAAATGATTGTCAAGGATTTGGAGCTTGATCAGAAGATTTTGGTCAAATTTATTTAGACAGAAATAGCTCCACGGATGGTAGAAATAGAGAAGATTTTGTACCCGGATATGTATATAATGTTTCTTTTGTTAAGCGATATTAAGTTAAACTTTCCAAGATACATGATAAGGTATCTTAGTTACTGCTGTCAAAGCGAGGCCAGGATGAATTTCTACCCTTTCGGTAGATTTATTTCTAAACTGTTGTATGAAAATGACATGGTGAGATTAGTGGATTCTAGAGTTAACTATCATTACAGTATTACATTTAATGCTAGAACATTGAGGAAAGTAGGATATTTCTAGAGCACAATTAAAGGAAAACTTATTCCAGTAGGAGCTGAGTAAGACTCAGAGAGTGCTCAGGCTCAACCTGCTAAGTCCAAGGAGGGACAAGATGAATCCAGAGTCAGCAATGTGGCAAGGAGGATTCGCTTTGAAGTGGCATATGTTGAGGAAGACAGAATTCAGGAGGGACTTCAATCAAAACGAAAAAGACCAGTAAATGAGGAAGTCACTTCCACTGATTTGGAAACTACAACAGAAGCTTTAATTTCTTATTATTTTTTGAGATAAGCTGTTGTTGATAAGACCTTGGAATATGTTACTAAGACAACAACTCCATTAGAGGAATCAGGATCTCAAGAAGAAACTCAAAGGGAAAATCAGGAACAGATTGTAGCTAATGTTGAAGTTTCACTTCAACAGGAACAAGAGATGGTGGCAGTTCCTGGTGAATAAGTAGTCAGACCTCAGGAAACTACTGAAGATATTATTCTTGAGAACCCAGTGGAAGGCATAGATGCTAATGTTTGTGGTGAGCATGCTTCCGAAGCTCACACAGAGGTTCTTCAAGAGGATTTTTCTGTGGAGGTGTTTGAAAACTCTAAGGAAAAATCTGTGGAAAAACCTTCTCAGGACAGATAAAAAGAAAAATCTGATGCTGAATCAATGCCTTTGGTACTGCTGCATCAACTTGAGACTGTGAATCGAGCACAGGGTGCATCTGATTCAAGAAAAGAAGAATTTGAAGAACTGTACCGAAAAGTATCTCAGTTGGAGTTTTAGAATTTTTCTCTGAGAAGTGCATTAGATTTAGAGCATTTAAAGTCTCAAAATCTGAAGGAGTGTACAGTTTCAAGGTAATAAGTTGAAATGTTTAATGATAATATGATGATATTTATTACACAATTAAAATTTGAAATGGTTATGAAGTCAGATTTATCATATCTGAAGTTGTTTATGGATAATCAATTTGCATCAGTTGCAAATAATGTTGTTAGTGGATCAGGTACTTAACCAGATTTAATCAGAAGGTTTCAGGCTATCACAGCTGCGATGAGCAACATGAATGACAGGATACAAGATCTTCAATGTAACAGTGCTCCTTTGTCAGTGTTGTTGGACAATCAGAAGTTCTTAGTGGATCAACTAACATCTAATGAGCCATCAATCAGAATTCTGTTAAATCAGTTATTAGAGAAGCTTCCAGTATTTGTTGAAAAAGAGGAAAGGATGCATGAGTTTTTCAGATTCAATTTAATTGAATATATTCATATGACTCAAGAGAACAGAGAGCTCATTATCAATCTTGGAGATGGGATGATGAAGAGACTTCAGGAGCATTTTACAGAAATCAAGTCTGCAATCTAGAGGAGATAGACCCTGTTGCCTATCTTACCTAATCCTTGATTCCTGTGAATATCATTGTCATGTATATACTACTATTTTTAAACGAAAATTTTCTTCATTGTTTATTTCTCTCTTTCCTTATTTGTTTTACTGACTTTATTTTTGATATGTCAGTACTCCAGATTTAATTATTGATTAACAGTTCATAATAGCATTTACTAATAGTTCAGTGCGATATTAACTGTGTTAAAATCCATGATTTTTTATTCTTTTTGATATCACAAAAAGGGGGATAATTTGGATAAAAAAAACATCAAGACCTACATTTTATTTAGGGGGAGAATTCATTTTATTGGGGGAGAAAATTAAATGAGAAATTTAGGTTTATAATTATCTTTTTTGTGGAGAAGTTTTTATTTAAAACTTTATAACTAATTTTGAAATATAATTTTTATTTAAATAATTTTAATTATTTTATGGGTTTTGTGATCATAAAAAAGGGGGATATTGTTGAGAAAAGTATTGTTTCCAATAATCATGTTAATTTTATTTAAAGGGGGAGATTATTGAAAATAATACTCTGTCTCTTTATGATAATTTTTATGCTCACAAATACCCTTAGTTATTTTCTAATGTTTTTATTTAGTATTTTTTAAGAATTTATTAATTTATTTTACTCTTGAAATAAAGTGAATCTATTACTTATTCAAAATATTCTTTAAGCGCGTTCTGGAATAACTATTCATACCCTACATGGATAAACGTAGAGTAAGGATGAAAAGCGTGTATACTTTTGGAGATAAGAGAAAAGTATGGTTAAACAACAATACGTTTTCAGAAAAGTATGGAAGGTGAACCTTACGTTAGGAAGGAACCTTACGTTTTGGTTATCAGCAAACTATGGAAGGAGAACCGTATGTAAAATCTAAGCACTACGTTAGTTTCTCAAAAGTATGGTTCATCAACCATACTTTTGTAAACAACCATACATTCTTGGAAAAGTATGGATCAAGTAAAAGTATAGATCTTTTACCGTACGTTTGAGTGTTGAATAAAAATTATGGATGATCAACCCTAAGTTTGTGTTCAACCTTACATTATCAACCCTATGTTTATGTTCAACATTACGTTGTTAACCTTATGATTGAAGACTACATTATTAACCCTATGTTTGGAGGCCACGTCATCAACCTTACGTTTGGCGTTGGAAATTTTGACAGACGATATTTATGTTCAACGATCAGTAAGCTGATTTCTGGGTGGATTTCAAGCCGGATTTAAAGTCATTTTTTAAGTACGACATTGACTGATTCAAAGTCGTTTTGTTAGTGGATTTAAGATCGAATTAAAAATAGATTTTTATGCCGAGTCTTAAGGGAATTTACGACTTCTCTGTAAATTCAAATTTTTGAGTATCGTGATTCAGAAGGCGACTTTTATGGATCTAAATGTGTAGGATATATTCTTTATTATATAAGTTCTCTCTGAAACATCAGGTACATGAGTATGTGATCGATCTATTATTGAAAAAGGTGGAAAATAGAGATTTCAACTATTCACGTTGATCTGCTGATTCAAAAGGAGTGCCAAAGCTCTATTTGTTCAAGAAGAAGGAACCCGATAGAAGATTCACCTATTCTACATCGAATTTCTATTGTGGATCTACTACTACTGAATTTGTGAACTATATCTCTATATCTACTGCAACTGGATCAACTCAGAACCTCTTCATCTTGAAGATCAATATTTATAGAGACTTCGATCCATCTACTGTCAATTGCATCCTGTTGCAATTGTGAAGATCAACTGGAAATTTCTTTCTGAAATTATTTTTTATTCTTGAGTAACCAGCTTCTCATTCTAAGCTCTGTAGGTTCGTGTTTGAACCAGAAGGATTTTTTTTTCCTTGGATTGTAAAGGTATCAACTGCCTGTACTCAGTTGTGAATCCGTCTGTGGAAAAGAGGACCAGATAGTGAAAATCACTAAGCTCGTGGAGTTGAGCATTGGTGGAGTGGACTAGGGGCCTTCTGTTCCCAGAACCACTATACATATTTGTGTTCTTGATTTTACTTATTCCGATGCATGATCAAATCTAATAAAGTATAAAGGAGAGAACTCATTCAAGAAAAGAGTTATCTAAAAATTGAAAAAGACACAATTCACCCCCCATCTTGTGTATAATCTGTAGATTCAGATCCAAAAATACTACCCATTAATGAATACCTTTTGGTATTTACAAGAGAGCCACTCCCACTCCACTATAAAAAGGTAAGAACTCTTCCACTCCACACATCTCACACCCCATGCATCCCCAAAACGCTGGTAAAATTATCTCCCCACTTCCGTTCTATCCTCCTAAAATTCTTAACTTGGTAATAATACAACTCACTTAAGCCTTTTGGCACAAACCAATAGGTGTAACCTGATTTAGAGGTAATGTCTTCTCTCAAGTTCCTTACCATTATTTTCATTTTTCACCCCATCCAATCTCTTTATTAAATTATTGTGTAAAAAACTAGTTTAAAACATTTACGAGGATGTTTTTATTATAAAAATTCATCCTAAACTTAAAGACACCTCAATCTAATTGATAGAGAACATATTGTTTCTGTATACAGTGAACTGCTACCTCACGAAACGATGATTGTTCATTTCATCCTTAACACCAATCATGGAGGAAATTATGATGGAAATTATATTTATATATGTTATATATAATACTTATTATGTATTTATTCTTCTATATTAATATTCACAACACATACATTTTTATTACCCTTTGGTGGTAATATGATAATCTTGTTTGAGGAACTATGGACTAACGCCCCCTCAAAGCGATGTGATTCATTTACACACCACATGGAATGTATTAAGGATGGGTTTAATGATATTATATGATATATATGATATATTAATTATAATATAATAATGATATATCTATATATATAAATACATATATATATATATACATGTTTTATTTACATAGTTTCTTTCAAAACAACAATTAAAACGGAATCAGCGTTCATGCATACGTACGACTTACTATCTCCATGAATGGTGTATTCAATTTTGTACTTCTTTATTATATAGATTAATATAATATAAATATACTTGATATGCATGATATTTATGTCATTATTTACATTCTGTAATCATGATATAATTATAATAACCAATGATATAATAAATTAATACGGATGTGAAGAACAAAGTGAATATTACCTAAAGTGAATCCTTAATATAGGATTGTTAACATGTGGTTAGTATAAGGTAATAATAAAACCATATATGGTATGATATATAATAATATGGTTCTTTATAAGATGAAAAAATATTTTTTTATTTATTATACAAGTATTTTGAATGAGTATTACAAGAGTCAGGATACAATGCAGAGAGATTTCATCTCACTTTTAATTTCTGTGCAATACATGTTATGTATGTCACTCTTTTCTTCTATGTAGTGTATGTACTGCACATGATTTTATACTATGTATATTAAATTCAAATTTTTGGTTATTCAAACTTCCATTTTATGATCCTTCTTTAATGGGGATTATTTTTTAAATGTTACCAAACCAGTAAAACAGTTTTCTCTCAATTTTCCTTCTTTGAGACTCAGGTATTCTTTTCCACCAAAATACATGTTAATGGTGTATAAAATCTCATTTAAAATGTATAATCATGAATCTATATATTTTAAGGATATTTAATTTTCCATATAATTTATTTTTCTTACATTTAGAGTGTGACCCCAAGTTACCATGTAGTAAGCGTTTATTCGGATAATCGCATCACATTTCAAGATTGCTTATGTTTACGCTTCCTTCAATGAAATACTATAATCCATCTCTTGAGAACATTCATGAGATTCCTTCTCTTTTTTTTTGTTTAAAAAATATTCATGTTTTAGTACTATTTTCCACTCTTTGGTACATAAGATATTGTTTTTAAGTAAAATCTAATCATCTCTCTCTTAGTTCGGAAAAAATATTGTATTCAAAAACCATGTTTTCGAAAATGTTTTCAAAAGATTGATGAAGATCAATTTCAAGGAAAAATTATTTTAAAAATGTTTTATTGTTTTCAAATATTCATTTTTAAATTTTCAAATATATTTTCAAATAAAAAGGTTTTCAAAGTGATTTACATTATAAAATGATGTTTTCAAAAAAGAATGGATATGTTCCCCAATAAATTTTTTTTAAACAATATTTCAAGATTATTTTATATAAAATATGACATCCATTGATGTGACTAGTGAACAAATAAGAAATGATCTAAATGTTCCATTCATATCCTTTCTATGAATGGGTTATGCTTAATGTCATGGTCTTTATGAAACCTGTTTCTCTTCCACAGGTTATATGTTTATAAAATCCATTTATCTTCCACAGGTTATATGTTTATGAAACCTACTTTTTTTTATAGTTTATACATTGATTAAAAGGTTATTAAACCTATATCACTTCTATAGGTTATTATGAGATGAAATATTAATGATACCCATTTCATTTCATGGGTTATTTTTTGATTTTTTATAAAACCTATTTCTTTTAAATAGTAAAGATATGATGAATGATTTATTATCTTATGACTCATGTTTGAAAAAATTTATTATGAGATGGGTGGCACCTATATCTATCTCCAATGTATTGAGTAACTATGGATGAGTCCTATGTATAAATGTTATGCATGAACCTGATTACATTTTCACAATGTTATGCATTAACTAGTTTACATATGTAAGAACCTGGATCTTCTTTTCATGAATGTCTTTCATTTATGGATGTTTTTTTAGAAAAAGATGAGTTTTTGGAAATTTTAGGAGTACACGTCGTGTACTTTGGAGTACACACTGCGTACCTCGTTTCCATAGGTGACAGTGTACTGGTCGTGTAACGGCCGATTACATGGTAGTGTGAGGTGACTTGGAGACAGCCTAAAGTAAAGGACGATTAAGGAAATTAAATGTTGTGTACTTTCCTTTTTAATTGATATGTCGTACCGGGGTAGTGTCTAATTGACAGAAACCTCTCCGTCTATGTTTGTCTCATCTAGGAGTGGCGGATACAGACAGATATCCTTGGTAGAATGTTTTAGATCTTTTTGTAAATCTATGGCTTTCTGGGGTTATTCATGGCATGTGGTTCACCTATATCATTTGTACAACATCATGGTAGGTGGTTCGTTTCTTTCTGTAGTTATTATTTGAATTTTCTGTGCAAAAGTTCCCAATACCCTAGAACAGGGTATTGTGTGTTTAGAAATTTTTTCCCTATTAATACCTGTTATGAATTGTGTTCCTGAGTAGAGGTTTTTTTATTGTTAATAGGGTTTTTCCATGCTATGAAGGTGTTTTCCCATGTTTGTTTTGATATTCACTATTTGGTCTAGCTTTACCTGTTAGGCCGCTTTCTTTCCATGCCTAGTGTTTTTAGGATGGAGTGATTTTTATCTGATGTTGTTATATGATTTGTAGTTGTTTAGCCAACTATTTCGTGAGGTTTACTTTGGTTGTTGAACATCATTTGTGCATGATTGACTTACACAGGGGTGTGGGAACCTGTTGTAGTATACCAGAGGGAGAATGGATGTTGAGGGCTTCTCTAGAGTGTCTATTTACTTTTTCATAGCGAGACCATAGGGGGGATGGACCTTATTTTTCCCTATAGTGTCCGTAGTTACACGTTTCAACACCATAAGATAAATTTTACATTGAGTGCATTCTTATAGTTTCTATTGTTACCGATACGAGACCGCATGGTGAATTGACGGTGAGTGCTTCCTCAGAGAGTCTTTTCTAAAGCTGAACCAGAGGGTTTAGATAGTGAATACTTCCTTGGGGGTTTCTTGTGATTGATTTGGTTGAAACAGATGGGTTAGGTTGTGAGTACTTCCTAGAGGATTACATGTTTTCATTTAGTTTCTTACTAGATATATGAATATAATGAAATTGAAACTATATTATTGTTTACTTTTGAGTACTTCCCTGTTTACCATTTCATTTTTCTTATCTCCTGCCATATATATTCACTGACTGTTAGGAACAGATCATTGGGTGGTTTCCAACTGGGATTCACCTCACACCCGGTTTGGGTCATGCTTTTGGGCCCAAAAAAATTATATTCCTGTAGGTAAAGGTAAGGGAAAGTTCCCTTCTAGTTTAGGTACTTGAGTTTTGTGGAGCTAGAGAGCACGGGGCCAAGCTGACGCTTCTGATGCTGTTAGAGTTATTTACTTTTTTTCTTTGTACTTAGGTTTATTACTGTATTCCTCTATTCTGACTTGTTTGGATACTTTCCTAGATACTTGTGACATGTATCATTACTGGTATATATATACATGGTGTAGTTGTTTATTTACTTCTAGTATTCTGCTGTTTATTGTTGTATGATATTCTTACTGCTTTCACTATTGTTATATATTTATTTCTGCTATGTTATTATACCAATTAGGAAAGAGTTTCCCCACTATCACACTCAAGGGCCTTGCTGCTAGTCGGCAGCATCTGGAGTTTGGGGAAATGCGCTTGAGGCCATGGGACCAACAGCGTACAACGTACCTCTAGGTGGCTCCTGAAACAGGGACGTTACAAAGTGGTATCAGAGGAATCCTTTTCTTCTCCACTTACTGTTTTTAGCCTATAGTCAGGGATAGGATGCAATAGGTAGTTGGTAATAAGTTGTGCCTGAGAGTAGTTAACCTGTGTACAGAGAAAAGCTAATTTACCTCGATTAATGCTATTTGTTCTGGGGTTTCGAATATTACAGTTTATTTGATTTGACCATTGGGTGATTCAGATGTTTTATGCTATTAACATTGACAATATTGAGGTTATATTTTTGTTTCAATCCGATGAGATGACGGTATTCCATATCATGCATCATATAGGCACTTTCAAGAGATCACATGTCTTTCATTCTTTCCATTCCATTTGGGGTGCATTATCGATTACTTGTTAGTGTGATAGATGTTATTCTAAATATACATGTTGTCATGATAGATGCCTTGATAGAATACCTTCTATCTGATAGGGTATTGAATTGGTTAAGGTTTCGTTTGAATGAACGAGAAACACTGGTTCTTGAGGTGTTATGGGTCCTCATGGATCGGAATTTGCTGGGTCATTACTTTGTTATTCTCTGTATATGACATGAATATGATTCCAAGATTTGATCCACGGGGAGTATGGGCCCCCACATATAGGAATTTGGCACTTTGATGTTTGTTTTAGTGTTTTCTAGGGGGTTTTAGAGTAATTTCGGAGGCATACTCTCCGGAAAAACCTAGAATACAGAGTGTGTATTACAGAATAAACGCCAGGTGTCCTTCTATACAAGAAGGAAGTGTTTTTCTTAAGTACACATCGTGTACTTATGTACATTCCCAATAATCTCTAACCATGTCACAGTCTGTGTGGGAAGATACATGGGGTTGGGAAATCTTTGGGAGGACACCCCGTGTACCAGATGTACATGCCATGTTGTAGAGACCATGTGTTCAATCGTGTGACTAACAACACGGGTGGATAATGGGTAGCTAGTACACTCTATGTTTGGAAAAAACACGTTGTGTAGAGTCAGCTATGAAACCAAACATGTGACTAAAAACATGGTTTGGTGATGTTCATTTAGTATACGCCGTGTCTGGCATAAACATGTCGGGTAGTATTTTTTGGGGGAACCGTGTGGGCTAGTCATGTAGAATAACATGGTAAGTGGAAAATGATTAATGTACACGCCGTGTCATGGAGAAACATGCCATGTGTATGGGGTGTTACATGACTAGGGTTGGTAAGGGTTCACACCCATGTGGAGGCTTAATGAACACACCTTGAATGGGACACACACGTCGTGTATCCATGTTTTGAAAAACATGAAAACTTTTATTCTCTTGTTCCCTTCTTGAACTTCTATGTTTCAGTCCATGTTAATCTTGAACTATGTTTGTGCTTGACCTTCAAGAGTCATGCCACCGAGACGTTCTTCGGTTGCACGCCAGTTATAGCGCAGTGATCAGACACTGGACATGGCCGATCAGGGACTACCAGTAGATCCTCTTGTAGTTTCAGTCTTGAAACTAGCCATTATTCCAGATATAGGTGTCGATGCACAGTTTTGAGAGGACTTAATGTGGTTTATGCAGACCTTTCAGGGAGTACGACATGATTCCCTGTCTATAGAAGATTTGATGTGGGTTTTCTAGTAGCAACATCCTCCCAACTTCACAGATGATAGGGGAACTCAGGATACAAAATCATTGTTAGAGTCCATGCATTTGATCTTCGAGCATCTAGAGACGCCTCTAAAGATCAGGGTGATGCTCGCTACGTACATGCTTCGGGATTCTTCCAAGAGGTGGTGGGATGTGATCTCATAGGTGGGACACCATTAGGCTATGTCTTGGGATGAGTTTCAGCATACCTTCTATGATTACTTCTACCCAGAGACTTTTAGGGCCGATCGATCCCAAGATTTCATGAGTATGGAGTAGTGTACTCTTTCAGTCATGAAGTATTCTTCTTCTTTGACTTATCTGTAGCACATCACGCCCATTCCAGGGGGTGATGAGTTATTTCTTCTAAGAAAGTTTGAGGATGGCCTTAAGGAATGACATCTGATCTCAGGTGAATATCTTTTGGTTGAATTTCATCACCACTATAGTCAACTAGTTGTTAATCACGGAGTGAAGCCTAAGGTATTCTGGAGATTTGATCCAGGGTGGCTCGAAATTTAGAGTTGGTATCCCTTCAACTAACAACAGGAAGCACCGCAGAGAGTCTAAGTATGGAGATCCAATGAAGCGGGACACTTCTTCTAGTAGCTAGGTGGTGTGCTACCAGTGTGGGAAAAGTGGGCATACAAGGCCATATTGCTTGAGAGACCCAGTGGAGTACCGATCTTGCAGCAAGATGGGTATTCTTCGGTGTTTCTGTTAGTTATTCTCAATATAAGATGGTGATAGGAATTCTTATATGACTCCTCATTCACAAGCAGCACCTCTAGTTTCTCATCAGTCAGGAAACTGGAGTTTGTCCGACCGCTCAAGCCGAGGCGGAGGTCACAGACGTAGTAGCCAGTTGGAAGGTTTCTAGTGAAAACAATGTGGATCGGCTCGGGGAGGTCAGGTAGGGTCAGAGGGCCATGGGACACGTGAGAAATTTATAGTGGAGCATACCCATCAAGATAAGGATCCTGGAACCTCCATAGTTCCAGGTATGATTCTAGTAGCCTCAGTTCTAGCTTCTGCACTTTTCGATATGAGGGATTCCCATAGTTTCATATCTGTTGATGTTGTGGAGATCCTTTGGCTCTATACATTTTCTTCTACTGATGTATTGACGATGTAAACTCTGTTGGGAACTAGAACGGCTAGTGTACGTCAGTGCATGGAGTGACCTCTTGAGGTTGGTGGGTGTCACTTCTTATGGGACCTCTATTTCCTAGAGATGATAGGCAATGATGTCATTCTAAGAATGGATTGGTTAGTTCCCTTCCAGGCTATTTTCGATTTCTATCCTCATAGGGTGAGTTTTACATCACCATAGGGTGTATCCTTTTTACATAAGAGAGAATAGGTTGTTCATGAAAGCAGTGTTCGACCCGAGCATCATGGGTTGGGAGGAGTTACATCCCATATTTCTAGTCTATATCTGGATGACCAAGGGACTTCACATATGGAATTTCCCCAGTGATGGATCATTTTAGAGATGTCTTTCTAGAGGAATTTTTAGGTTTTCCTCTTGAGAAAGAGGTATACTTTTCTATTGATCTCATGCAATAAGCGATACCGGTGTTCATTTCTCGTTATCGGATGGCTACACCAGAGTTACATGAGCTCAAGAGGAAGTTGGAGGAGTTTCAGGAAAAGGGTTTCATATGTCCCAGTACTTCTCTTTGGGGTTCTCCTGTTCTATTTGCGAATAAGGAAGACGTTACCCTCTTACTATGTGTGGATTATCCGAAAATGAACTGGTTGACAGTCAAAAACCGATATCCCTTTCCGAGGAATGATGATCTCTTTGATTATCATTGAGGAGCCCATTTGTTTTTGAAGATTGACTTGAGATCTGGTTATCATTAGTTGTGTTTTAGACCATCATATATACCTCTTAAAACATTTCGGAGTAGGTATGGTCTGTACAAGTATGTGGTTATGCTATTTGGTCTCACAAACACACCTGTTGTTTTCATGGCACTAATAAACCGAGTGTTCCATCCACACATGGATTCTTTTGTAGTAGTCTCTGTAGATGATATATTGGTGTACTATTACACTCCACACGACCATGCCATACATCTTGAGATCATTTTGAGTACACTGAGAGAGCATCAGTTATATGCTATGCTCTCAGAATGCCACTTTTGGATAAACCAGATTCACTTCTTGGGTCATGTTATCTCTAAGACAGGAGTATTAGTAGACCCAGGGAAAGGAGAGCATTAGTTTCCTGGGAGAATCCGAAGATTGACATTGAGGTACCATGTTTTATAAGGATTACTGGATACTACAGATGTTTCATACAAGTCCTTTCATGCTTAGCAGCGTCACTGATGGGGCTAAATAAGAAGGGCGTGAAGTACTCATGGTCAAATTCTTGTGAGTCAGCATTTCAAGAGCTGAAAGGGATGTTGACTTCAGCACCAATACTAGTTTTTTCCACAACCAGGAAATAACTATACTATTTATTTTGATGCATCAGGTATCGGGCTGGGAGTAGTGCTTATGCAGGGAGAAGGAGTCGTTTCATACGGGTCTCGGCAGTTGAGACCGTATGAGAGAAATTACCAGACGCATGATCTCGATTTGGATGCAGTTGTTCATGATTTATGTTGTTGTAGAAGTTATTTGTTTGGAGATTATTTTTTGGTTTTCACCGACCAAAAAAGTCTCAAGTATATCTTTACACAGCATGATCAGAATTTGAGGCAGCAAACGTTGGTTGAGTACCTTCAGTTGTTTGACTTTGAGCTTACCTACATGTCAGTGAAGGGAAATTTTGTTGCTGATGTGTTGAATAGGAGGACGCAGATAGAGGTAGTTCAGGAGGCCAGTAGTGAGTTGGAGCTTATGGATCTGTTCTCTTAGATGCATTTTTAGGTGCACGACAGACAGGGGAAGATGTTTCTTTCTTCTGTAGCTGTTACATATACTCTTCTTGATCGAGTTCAAATGAGGCAGCTATCAGATTCCTAAGGCCTAGTTATACAGGAAAGTGTGTCAGGAGAGGACCCTATTTTTTTATAGAACACAGGTGAGGATGAGATCTCTCATTTTTATGGGTGCGTATGGGTGTCAAAATACATATGCGAGGAGCTTACGGGGGACTTTCATTCATCAGTTTGGGAAAATCATCTTAATATCACAAAGCTATATCGAGATTTGCACCGTCAGTATTGGTGGCCAAGAATGAAGAAGGATGTTACTGGTTTTGTGATTATATGTTCCATCAGTTACCAGGTGAAGGTGGAGCATTATCGACTATCAAGACATTTTTAGCAGTTACCCATTCCCAAGTGGAAGTCGAACTATGTCACGATGGACTTCGTGATAGGATTATCGTGGTCTCCTCAAGGGAATGATGCAGAATGGGTTTTCGTTGATAGACTCACAAAGGTTTCTCACTTCTTTCCAATCAAGAAGACCTTTATTGTTGATGAGCTAGAAAGGATGTACATCCATGATATTGTACATTTACATAGAGTTCTTCACTCCGTCATTTTAGAAAGGGATGATCATTTTACATCTCAAGTCTGGAAGGGATTATAGAAGGCATTGGGTACACAAGTACTTCTATGTACAACTTACTATCCTCAAAAATATATGCAGTCCGAGTGTACTATATAGGTGCTAGAGGAAATTCTTCGAGCATGCGTCCTATATTTTAGAGGTTCATAGGAGAATCACATACCTCATATAGAGTTTTCCTATAATACTAGTTTTCAAGTTACTATTCGGATGGGACCTTATGATGACTTGTATGGTAGGCCATGTCGATCACCCATATGTTGGCTGGAGGCAAGAGATGTAGCTATTCTGGGACCTTGTCTTCTCCAGGAGACCACAGAGTTGGTCGAGTTGATTCGAAAGATGATGGATACTATAAATTCATGATATAATTCTCATGATAATAAATAGAGATGAGCTCTGTAGTTTGAGGTCGGAGATTTGGTTTTTCTGTGTGTCACACCATGGTTGGGACACAAGGGGATTAGGGGACAGGTTAAGCTTTCACTGAGATATGTAGGACCATTTGAGGTTTTGTATATTGTCGGGCCAGTTGCCTATCGGCTGTAGTTAACTTATAGGTACCGAGCTATGCATGACGTCTTCCATGTTTCTCAGCTACGGCGTTACTTCTTTGACCCGAGTCATGTTTTTAAACCCAAGAAGTTTGACTTACACATGGATGAATCATTCAAGGAGCATCTTGTCTGTTTTTTATCATAGTTTGAAGGTTCTCCATAGACTCTATGTTCCTATCGTATGAGTGCTATGGCATAAAGGTCGAGTACAGGATGAGACTTTTGAGAGGGAGGCCGATGTACAATTGTAGTGGTCGGAGATGTTTGAGGATTATTCTTCTATGCCGCCTTGCTAGAGAAATTTGAGGACTAGTATCTTTAAGGGGGAAAGTTTGTAAGAACCTGGATCTATTTTTAGGTATGTCTTTACTTTCTTGATGTTTCCGACAAAAAAAGGAGTTTCTAGAAATTTAAGGAGAACACGCTGTATACTTTTAAGTACACACTGTGTACCTGGTTGCTACGGGTGACCGTGTATTGGACATGTATCGGCCAAGTACATGGTCATGTGGCGTGACCTAGAGACTGCCTAAAGCGGAGTCTAGTTAAGGCAAGTACATGTCTCGTATTTTTAATGAACACACATTTTAATTTTCTTTTTAATTGTTATATCGGACTGGGGTCGTGTTTAATTGATAGAAACATCTCCTTATAGGTATGTCTAGTTCAGGAGTGGCAGACACCGATGGATATTCTCCGATCCCCCAACTCTCCATCCGTTCTCTGAATTGAAAGCTATTTATTGTGTTGGAATCACCACAGTAAGCACTTCCTTTTCTAGTGCCTTGTTTATTGATTTCTCATCTTTGGTGAGATATCCTTGGTTAAACTTCATATATGTTTTTGTAGAACTATGACGTTATAGGTAGATTCAAGGTCTGAGGTTCACATACATCATTCGTACAGCGTCAAGATAGGTGGTTTGTGCCTTTCCATAGTTACTCTTTCAATTTTATGTGAAAAATATCTTGATACAATAGAACAAGATATTGCGTGTTTAGGGATTTTAGCCTGATTAATGCCTATTATGCCTTGTGTTCCTGGGTAGAGGCTGTTTTATTTTGAAGAGGTTTTTTCCATGATAAGGAGTTTTTTTCCAATGTTTGATTTGATATTGACTGTTTGGTCTAGATTTTCTTGTGAGGATTCTTGCTTTCCATGCATAGTGTTGTTAGGATGGAGTGAGTTTTATCGGATGTTGTTATATTCTTTGTAGCTATTTATCCAAGTAGATCTTGATGTTTACTTTTTCAGTTGAACATATTTTCTGCATGATTTATTTACATAGGACTGTAGGAACCTGGTGTATTAGACCAAAAGGAGAATGGACATTGAGGGCTTCTTCATAGTGTTTGTTTACTTTTACGTAGTGAGACCATATGGGGATGGACCTTGGGCTCCCTCAGAGTGTTTGTAGTTACACATTGCAATACCACAGGAGGAATTGGATGTTGAGTGCTTCATAATAGTGTATATAGTTACTGATATGAGACCCCTAGGGGAATTGGCGGTGAGTGCTTCCTTATAGAGTCTTTGCTAAAGCTGAACCAAAGGTGTTAGACTATGAGTACTTCCCAAAGGGTTGGGTGTTTGATTTGGTTGAACCATGGGGGTTAGGATATGAGTACTTCCCAAAGGGTTACTTGTTTTTGTTTAGATACTTACTTGTTATATGAAAATGGTGCAATTTAAACTTTAGTATTGTTTACTTTTGAGTACTTCCTTGTTTACAGCTTTGTTTTTCTTATTTCCAGCTATATATATCCACTGACTGTTAGGGATAGATCTTTGGGTGGTTTCCTACTTGGATTCATCTCACACCCTGTTTCAGTCATTCTTCTGGGCCCAGACAGGTATAGATAAGGGAAATCATCCTTCTACATTAGGTACTAGATTTCTATGGAGCTTGAGAGCATGGTACCAAGTTGTGGCTTGGGATGCTTCAGGAGTTATTTACTTGTTTTCTTTGTACTTTGGTTTAATATGGTATTCCAACATTGTGACTTGTTTTGATGCTTTCTTAGATTCTTGTGACATGCATCATTATTGATATATATACATCTTTCAGTTGTTAATTTACTTCGAGTAATTCGTTTTTTACTATTGTATGGTATTATTACTACTTCCTCTATTGTTATATGTTTCTTTCTGTTGTGTAACACTGCCAATGAGGTCATAGTTTCCCCACTATCACATCCAAGTCCCTTATATCTAGTCATCAGCCTCTGGAATTTGGGGAAATGCACTTGAGGGCAAGTGACCAACTGGGTATGGGGAACCTCTGGGCGGCTCCTGGAACCAGGATGTTATAACATGTTCACAATGTTATGATTGAACCTTATTACATGTTCATAATTCTATGCATGGACTTGGTTTCATGTCCATTAAGTATTTCTTAAAACTGATTACATGTTCACAATGTTATGAACGGACATGGTTTCACATCAATAAGGTTACATGTAAAATTTATTATATTTTTACAATGTTATGCATGGACCTGGTTGCATGTCTATATGTTTATGAATAAACCTGATTACATGTTCACAATATTATGCATGAACCTACTTACATGTTAACAATGTTATGTGTGGACCTCATTATATGTCCACATGTTGATGATGGGGTAATATTTCATTTTCTTAAATTAATGAGTGAACCTGTTTCTACTTATACATGTTCACAACGTTATAAACCAATGTACATGCCAAAAATTCCATTTCTTATTCCTATGTTATGCTTTCAAGACTTATGCTCTTAATTATCTTATGATCTTTGAATTTTAGACTTCCATTCTTTATTATGATCCCTAATATGAAGGGTATGATCTTCAAATGTTATTCTCAAGTTCCATACCCTACTCTTTCATGGAATGATTTCACATTTCCTTTATTTACCATTACTGATTATCTGATCTCACCACTTTATTATGTTTCCTTTCTCTAGGTTATAAAGAAATTATTTAGGTAAAAGTACTAAACCATTATGGTCCTTGTGACATGCATCATTATTGATATATATACATCTTTCAGTTGTTAATTTACTTCGAGTAATTCGTTTTTTATTATTGTATGGTATTATTACTACTTCCTCTATTGTTATATGTTTCTTTCTGTTGTGTAACACTGCCAATGAGGTCATAGTTTCCCCACTATCACATCCAAGTCCCTTATATCTAGTCATCAGCCTCTGGAATTTGGGGAAATGCACTTGAGGGCAAGTGACCAACTGGGTATGGGGCACCTCTGGGCGGCTCCAGGAACCAGGATCTTATAACATGTTCACAATGTTATGATTGAACCTTATTACATGTTCATAATTCTATGCATGGACTTGGTTTCATGTCCATTAAGTAGTTCTTAAAACTGATTACATGTTCACAATGTTATGAACGGACATGGTTTCACATCAATAAGGTTACATGTAAAATTTATTATATTTTTACAATGTTATGCATGGACCTGGTTGCATGTCTATATGTTTATGAATAAACCTGATTACATGTTCACAATATTATGCATGAACCTACTTACATGTTAACAATGTTATGTGTGGACCTCATTATATGTCCACATGTTGATGATGGGGTAATATTTCATGTTCTTAAATTAATGAGTGAACCTGTTTCTACTTATACATGTTCACAACGTTATAAACCAATGTACATGACACAAATTCCATTTCTTATTCCTATGTTATGCTTTCAAGACTTATGCTCTTAATTATCTTATGATCTTTGACTTTTAGACTTCCATTCTTTATTATGATCCCTAATATGAAGGGTATGATCTTAAAATGTTATTCTCAAGTTCCATACCCTACTCTTTCATGTAATGATTTCACATTTCCTTTATTTACCCTTACTGATTATCTGATCTCACCACTTTATTATGTTTCCTTTCTATAGGTTATGAATAAATTATTTAGGTAAAAGTACTAATGGTGTAGATCTTTAGGGGGTTTGTTGAATATATTTCACTAGGATAGAATATTTGTATTCCATGTTTCCAAATAAACTAAACCATTATGGTCCTTGGGCATGTACTTTTTCATTAATTTCTTTCTAAATCCTTGAATTTCCATATTTCATAGGGGTTATGACGTTAACCATTTATGTAATTTTTATGTTAAAAAAAAGATGAAGCGAGTAAGATTAAAGTGATACCTCTTTATAAGATTATTTATACATATTGGAGAGCCTATTAAAGGTAATTTGTGCATAGGATAACTGATGAAAAATGGGATTACATATCATGGATCTCATGATCTCTTAGTACCTATGGAATTAAAAAATTCCCCTTCCTTTTTGTAGAAATAGGTGAAGTGAATCAAAAAACAATAAAGGGGGTTAATTTTTTCAGATATCATGAATTTATATATTTTAATTCTTCAACTTTATGAAAAAAAAGATATTGAATCCAAAAATGTTATCCAAGTACCTCCATTTCTGCTGAATTTGATGGATACATAGTTCATCATAGATTTATGGGTTTTTGGTTGTAAAATTTCTCCTAGCCTTGTTCTCTATCACTCTCCACTGGAACTTGATATTCATATTTTTCTTCCATGTCAATGTTTTCACTTTCCACCTATGTTCTCTTATGTGGAAATCTCATTATGTGTTACTTTGGGTAACCATTATGGTTCCAACATTCCATTTTCAAGGGAAGTTTTAGTTATCAATTTTATGATGTGGGTTTCTATGAATGAAACGATTAAGTATTAAACCTTGGATAACCCAAAAAAAATTTGAGGGACAAATTCACTTCAAGTGGGTTGAATGGAACACCATTAGATTTTGTGAAATATTTTTTTCCAATTTAGTTAATCTTTTAAATATTTGGAAACATTAAAAATAGATTATTTTATGTTGGTATTCAGATATATGCCCCACAAATTTTATCTTTCACTACATGAAACTCTTAGATTAGCTTATGGTACATGAAACATTGAGTTTGCTTACGATACATGCAAGATTGATTTTTACTATGTTTTAAGGGCCAACCTATTTCAAAACACAATTTTAACACTTTTATGAATTTTATTTTGTAACATAACAAAATAATAATAATTTAGAATTTGGAAATTATCCTATGTTGAATTTTTGGGATTTTTCTGAGAAAGAGAATTTTTTGATAAATAGTGAAAACTACTGCATTTTAGTTAAAACTCCCCTTTTCATTAAAATTATTTTTAATGAAAGATTATATTTTAGATATTATTTAGAGTTAAATTTGATCAATAATGCATATATTTGTTCAATTAACTTCATTAGAATCAATTTTACATTGAATTTAATGTAAAAAACTTAACAAACCATTGAATGTTTATCTTCTTTAAAAACCAGTTATTCCGCCCCGCCTATGGGATTGGAGTTAATCTTAATTTTACACTTCTTGGATTTTAATTTTGAAAATATGATATACATGGTTAGGATAAGTATAATTTTTGTGGTATAACAATATATAATTAATTCTTTGAACAAAATGATTAGTGATTATGATTAAAATTAATTAAGAAGATTAAAGTATTATTATGCTTAATAAGGGACTAAACCTTAATCAAAATGACCAAAATGATTGGGAAACCTTTCCAAAAACCATAGGATTTCAATATTTAGACCATATCCCCACATGTATCTAAATTTATTTGTTATTTTGATATTAATAAATGGAAATTCTCTATATAAAAGGTTAAGTAATGAAAAAGATAAAAATGAAGCATTCATTAACATTAACCTTAATAAAACATTGAGATAGGTACAAAACATAGTAGCAGTGGTTATTAATATATTATTTAAATATATATGGGTTATCTTTATCATAATAATTTATCAATAATTTTTAGAGATGGTATATTTACTTAAAATTCTTTAGAAACTCTAATGTTGTGATTATTTAGTTAAAATTTAACTAAAACAAATGATACTATAAATATTATAAGTAATGTTAATGGATTGAATTATTGTATTTATTTATTTATTTTATAAAAATATATCATGTTACACATATTTAAATATAATATATTTAAAATTACAATTTTATATTTATATTTTAAAATTAACATTAAATAAATAATGTCAAAATTAACATTAGTGTTATTTTACAATAAATGAAATGTTATTAAATGATTTAAAATTGACAAAAATACTATATTATTACATGTTATTTTTAAGTGTTAATAAATATAAAATATTGTTTATTAATGAACCAATTAATCTTTTATAATTTACCTATTTACCCATTTATTGTAAAAATAGTGTTAACACGGTCTAGTTTTAATCAGTGTTTAGTGTGTCACGTGAGGTTAACTTAAAATTAATTTATAAAAACATGGGAATTTAATTTTATAAATTAGATATAATATTAATAAATTACTATCTCTATATTTTATAACAAATCTCACTTTATTTTATTCTTGATTTCTAAATTAATTAGATAATAAAAGTATACGTATTAATAAAAACCAAAATGATAAAATTAGGGAATCTTAGAATTTAAGGAACCAAATTTTTAAAATGAACATACATTTGTGTGGTGGAGGTTTTAATAAACCATTTTTCCACTATAATCCATTATTTTTAAATTATTTTCCATTTTTCTGCACTTTAGCTAGGGTATTCCACCCATTAATGAATACGTTTTGGTATTTTCAAGAGTGCCACCCCCTCCACTATAAAAAGGGAAGCAGTCTACCACTTCATCACACATATCAAGTCACTTGGATAACTCGAAATATTCTAAAATAATCTCCACACTCACATAAATACCTTCTAGAAGCCATACCTTGGTAATAATGAATGTCAAGGAAGCCTTTTGGCAAAAACCAAAAGGATTTATCCGATTTAGAGGTAATGTCTTCTCTTAAGATCTTATCCTTTATTTTTCTTCCTCACCCCTCTAATATATTTATTCCATTATTGTGTGATAAAATAAGTATCCTCCATATACAAGGATTTTTTAATTTTAAATTTTCAACCTAAACTTACACACACTTCTATCTAATTGATATCGAACATAATGTTTTTGTGTATGAAAAACTACTACCTCACGAAACAATGATTATTAATTTCTTCTTTACCTCCATTCATGGCGGATATTAGGATGGAAACACTATTTATATATGATATATGTAATAATTACTATTTATCTATGCTTCTTTATACTTTTTTACAACACAAAACCTTTTATTTCCATTTAGTAGTAATACGATAATCTTATTTGAGGAAGTGTGGACTACCGCCACCTCAAAGCGATGGGATTCATTCACAAATCAGATGGAATGTATTAAGGATGGGTTTAATGGACTTATATGATATATATGATATATTAATGATATTGGAATAATGATATATATATACATATATATATATATGTACATTGTAGAGACCCAAAGCTGGACGTACATGGAAATTACATTACTTTTGTGAAATACTTAATACATAACAAAAACAGAAACACAAGGACCGTAATAGTTTAGTATCCTTGGAAACTCAGAATATAATCTTCTAATCATGGTGAAAGATCTTCAAAATATCCCATAAATATCTTCCCCTTTTGTTTTCTTACATAAAACCTTTCTCTAAATCCTAGGGAAAAGAAAACTTATAAAGAGTGAGCTCAAATGCTCAGTAAGGGTAAGCATGGAGAAAATAGAGCGAATCATATACATTTGAACTTAAAAAATGAACATAATGTTTAAACATCAAAATCTTGAGCAATGACATAAAACATGGAAGTATGTAATGAATAGATCATAATGAAACATTAATCATGAAAAAATATAATGGGTATAAAACATGTAATTGTGGAAATAATTAAGCACATGTTATGATTTCCATAGTAGCCAAAGCATTGCTTCCAAGACCATCTTAGTGGACAAAGTCCCTTTCTGAATCGAGTTCACTCCTCATTCCAGTCTTATATAACTGAACTGGATTAACTTGTCATTCCAGCCATGTCTATCTCATGAGATATAAATATTTACCCAATGAATTGGAGGGAGATATAGTTCCCACAAATCTCATAATGAAATAATTATTACATGTTCCAAAACATAAACATAAATCAAACATCATAACCCAAAGAACAAAATGGGTTTCATAAACATCATCAAATCATAACATAATCCATATAAAATAAATGGATATCATTTCATCATAAGAAAAGTGAAACCATGTAAATAATAGAGACATTATACTTGAAACATACACATATGAAATAAGGTCATCTTATATGGAAAATGGTTTTGATACAACACTTGAAATGAATTCTTGAGGAAAATATCCTTTCTTCTTCAAAATCATTTTCTTTTCACAAAATGCCATGAAATTTTAAAAGAAAAGGATTTTGTTAAAAATAGTAATGAAATATTGTAGAGGATGATTTTTTAAAATTAGGCTTTATTAAACCGTAAAAATTGGTTCACGCCATATAAGTTTAAAAAATAATTCTCCTCGTACTTTTCCCAGAAAAGTCAAAAACTATCATATATGGTAAAAAAAGGAAAGATTCCTTCAATAAAGTTTGGTAAAAGTAAAAAAAAAGAGTAAAAATTACTTCAAACATACATGGAAGAATATTAAACATTTTATGAAAACGTTTTTCAGAAATCATGGACATGGATGATAAACATAACGCCAATAAATACTTACGAATAAACAATCTCAGATAAGAACGAGATTGGAATAATTATCCCTTACCTTATGTCTGATATGCTTCGTATGTATCTGAACCTCATGTATAATGATATAAATAATGTCATTGACTTATTACATAATCATATTCATTGTTAAGATATCATATACGGTTCACTTATTACTTTATATTACCCGTTCTTCTGTAAATTCATGTTAAAGTAGCGTTTTGGGTAAAATCGTTTCATTTATCATCTGTGTTTTGACTTGTAATTATTCATATGATTACTTAGATCATGATTAATTACTTCCAGAATGTTCAACATGATTTATATATAATATATATTTTGAATATACATATATATAACAGATCGATAAAAGGAATGAAATACACCATTCATGGAGACGGTAGGACGTACGTACGCATGAAAACTGTTTTCGTTTCCTAATTAAATTGAATGAAAGTAAGTATATAATATATACATAAGTCCAGTATAATTAATATGTCATATATTTCATGATTATTTAACATATATACTTTATAATCATTCTTTAATTGTTAACTTGGAGAATGAATCTCATCGCGTCGTGGAGACGGTAATCCGTACATACGCACGAGTAATGATATCATTCCAACAATTATTGAATGGAATCAGAGTGGATGATATAATATCTCAGAATTGATATAATTTTATAATAACCATATATATAGTAATTCTTCACACCATTATACCCATCCATGTAATGGTGGTGGTGCAAAAACAGATTACACCACGGTGTGGAGAGGGTATTTTGTACGTACGCATGCACAGTGATTTCATTTTCCGTTGGATGGATAGAAGGTGAAATGGGGTTGTTTCATATTTATAATAAAATATCAGTATATTATTGATACTTATGTTTTTAATTTATAATGAAACAACTAAAGAAGAAGAAGTTGAAGATGAAAAAAATTGAAAGAATCAGTAGAAGAGATTACCTCTTCGTCGACGCACCTCTTTTAAGATTACTCTTAAGGCACTAGAGTTGATATTTTGAGAATACCAGAACCACTAGAATGTTTCTAGGGAAGTTTATAAGAGAAATTGGTAGGGTTTGGTCGAGCTTTAAGGCTCAAAGTGTTGTGAAAAGGAGAGGGAGGAGGTTCCCTTTTATACGGGAGGTGAGGGGCACCATTGGAGACATAAGAAATATTAATTTATAATAAATTAAAACACCTCTTAAAAACCTCCAAAAATGACATAAATCCGAATATGAGATTAGATAGGGTTGTGATCTTATTAGCCAATAAAATTTAGACATTGTGGGAATTTATTTTAAACCTTATCAATTTGATTTATCCTTATTTAATTTATTTAATCTTATTTGTGGTAATAAAATTCTAAATTCTAAATTATTATAAATAATTACTTACATATTGTGAATTATCCATAATTGGTTAATTTATGATATTATAGAGCATAAAAGTTTCAATTTATAATTTTTTAATTTTTTTTGATTTTTAAACAATTTAATAATATGTTATTTTTATAAAATAACAATAGTGTTAATTTTGACACAATTCATTTATTTGAATTAAAATAAAATCCACACAGAAGATATATTCGAACCAAATTTTTTTCTATATTCCTAACATGTCATATTCATCTCTAAAATTTTTGGAGAATGTTAATTAGTTCATATAATTTTTATTTGAATATCTATAAAACCTATTATTTGGTATTTCTCTTAATAAAAAAATTACTAAATCATTTTTTTATATTCATTTAATATATTTATTAGTTGCATAAAATTTAAAAATAAATTCATATGATGAATATAAATATAATAATATTCATAATAATATTTTTACTCGAATTTATCATCTTGAAATCACAACATTTAAATTGTTATATTTATTAAATTATGAAGGTGACATCTTTGACATCATTTAAAATAAAATAATATAAATGTCCTAATCGGTTTGATAAGACTCAAAATGGTCCTAAAATCGACCCTTGGATGATTAGGGTATATATAATAGACCAATAAATTTTGATCAAGTTTATGGTCCTTATGATAGCTATTATTACATTAATAAAAACTATATTTTTTATTTTTCACTAAATAAATAATTTCAACATCATTAATGTATAAAATTTTAAGGTAATAAAATATTTATTAAAAATTAAAAATAAATTTATATTATAAATAAAAACATTTTATCTTTCAAATGACTATTTATAATCTAATTTATATTCTATGTAACTATATATTAAAAAAAATCTAATTATTAAAGTTTGAGTGAGACATTTCACTTTCCTTTAAATAAACTAAATAAAAGGTCTTAATCAAATACAAGTGGGTTCCATTAGATTCCATTTACACTAAAGTATGATTTATATTAAAATAAAATCATCCAATTATATTATGAAATGTGTTAGGGTAATTTTATAATATTATATTTACCCTTAATTACCCGATTTACCTTTAACTATGGTAAATAAAATTTACCGTAGTTACTATTCATAATGACTAAAAATAAAAAGTAGCTTATTAACATAATTTTGACCTATTAATTCCAAATATGGAATCCATTTTTCCAAATTCAAATCTCATAATTTTCATAAATTAATTTAAAATTAATCCCATTGTTAAGAAAATGAGTTTTAAAAGTTAAAACATTGCAAAAGATTAAAATGATTTTACCTATGAATTCAATGTAAAATCAATGCTAATGACATATATTATATTAAATGTTAAAAATATATTCTATTTATACATTAAATCCATTCAATATTATAATTTAACCACATGAATTATTATGATGAAAAAAGTTGTTTTTAATTAAAATATAGCGTGTTTTTACTTTTCATTAAATTATGAAAGTTATCAGAATAATATGGAAAATTTATCCAATGGAAATTTTTATATCTTTATTCCAAATAATAATTTTATTTTGTCAAATTGAACTTAAAAACATTTCAAAAAGTAGATTTAAAGTGGTTTCGCCATCAAAAGGTAGCAAAACTGCATTTTTTTAAAAATACTTATTTTACTCGAAAAAATTATTTTGTTCTCACACAATGTTTTACAAAATGTTTAAGATGAATAATAATGTTATAAAATTCAAAATGTAGTTAATTTTATTCATAACGGCTAGTTCATAATAATATTATAACAATATGTCGTTGTTTAGTGAAACCTGATCTTGCGTACTACATACGCTCTCATGGAAGGTCGTGATTGCGTGTAATGCAAGCCAAGTCAAGGATGTGTGTAGTGCATTCTCCCTTTGTTATTTCGTATAACATAATGAAATATTATTTCATTTATACATTAAATAAATATATACTTAATGTTCTGTAGAATAATTTCTACAAAATGAACTTGAAATTGTCTGTAACCCGAGCCAAGAATAGTGTTGCATATACTGCAAGCTAATACAGTGTTGCGTATAGCACAAGATAATTTTGATGTAGCATACAACACAAGACATCAATGAAATTAAAAATAATAATTCTCATAAAATCTCGGGTTGTTACATTTTACCCCCCTTAAAATGAATTTCTCCGTCTAAATTAATTGGGGTTATAAATGGTTTACTACATGAAAGTTTCTTTCATAGAAACCCACATCATAAAAGGGTATAATGAAACATAATTTTAAAAAGTAATTTTTGAAACATAACAGCTACTGAAATTTACTCATCACTGGGTTTCCACATAGGAGAACATAAGTGAAAATATGGATATGGAAGAGAAATCTAACCATCAAGTTCTGAGGGAGAGTGTTGGATAACATGGCTATGAAAAATCCAACAATCACAAAGCCATAAATTTGGGATGATCTAAAGTACCATCTGATTCATCAGATATAAGAGCACTAGGACATCATTTTTGGTTTTCAATATCATTTCCCTAAAGTTGAGAATTTTGAATTAGAATAAATACTTACTTGATTTTGGTACAATCTCGTTGTTTTGTGTGCCGTGAACAATTTCCACTTCATCTCTTAAAGAAATAAAGTTGAATTTGTCTTCCGTGAAGTGTTAGAAGATCATGCGATAGAATGATAGGTCATTCCATATGTCTCAAAAATACATAAGTAAATCTATGGTGAGATTAATCATATATGGTTCCTAAAATGGACTTATACTTCATCTATCATACCGCATAACAAAATAAAACTAGTTTCAACTAACCAGGGACATCCTGTAGACTAGTGGTAGGCGATAAAGGCTTGTCACCCTTCAGTTGTGGTTTCGATTCCCAAAGCCTTGTCCGATGTGATAGGTTTTTCCCCTTCCTGTAGGTTTTCCCCTTTTCTAAAACTACATTATTATAATATTCCTACAATATTATCGGAAAATGTTCTATCCTTAAACTATACTATCTTATGTCTAACTTAATTCATTCCAATCTTTAGGCTTATCCAAAATACTTTTGTCCAAGCTCATAGTATAAAGAAAACAATTACTAGAAATGTCATCTACCAAGCATGTGAATACCATAATTTATCCCCCATATATCATATGATATATCTTGTGGGTCACATTCCAAACATGTGAATACCTTAATCATGTGTTCTCCTGAAAAATGAATACCCATTGAACCTTAGTGAAAACATGAATGCTATCAAAAGTTAACTCTTTCCACATACAAAAATCACAAAATTTCTATATACTCAAACCATGATATAACTTTGTCCTTATATCAGTCATGAGATCATTTAATTTTCTCTTTATCCCTTCATTATGCGCATATCATCTTCTTTCCAAAAATATTTCAATCAATTTTCATGGTCACCTGTACCATATAATTATTGAATACCAATACATAGATATTCCAAAATTCCATGATACTATAAATGAAATTCCATGATGCTATTTTGAAATCCCATTACATAAACACTTAATCATTCCACAACATCATTGTCATACTCAACATCACATATAGTTATCGCATGTGACTTCCCTTTATCCTTTTCCTTAAGAGGTTTCTCACGTCGATCATCATTAACCCTTGGATTAGTGCATTGATTCGCATAATTCCCCATTTCCTTGCACTTCAAGCATTGAAATATTGGTGGAGTGTTCTCTGTAGTCTTTTCTCTATTCACATCATTAGCTACCTTTTTCCATTACTTCGATACTCAACTACACGATGACCTTCATTTCCACAGTTAAAACATTTTCTAGTAACTTTTAGGCAATCTCCACCACGCTTCTTTCCACACTTTGATCATAATGAAACATTCATCTTTTTTTCACCATTGTTCTGATATTTTTCCTCGAACTCCATCTTTCGTTTCATGTCAAAACCATGAGATGGATATGTAACACCAACTTCCAGTTCTACCTTGATAGCACAACTCACAATTTCTTCATAGCTATTGAAGTCTCTTATAGCTAATGCCCTTCGAAGACTTGGTTTTAATCCATTGAAGAATAGATCAACTTTACTTTCAGGTTGGATGATAAAGCCAGATGCTTACCTTGCAAGCCTTGTAAAATTCGTTTTGTATATACAAACAAATTCATCATTCTTTTGCTTATTCTCAAGGAACTCATTTTCCTTCTTTTTTTGAAGAATACGATTGAAGTAATTATTGAAAAACAAGTTCTTAAACTCTTCCCATTCCATTGATTCAATTTCATCTTGGGGCCCTGTATTCTTAATTAGAGTCCACCACTGGTCTTCTTCACCTTCTAAATAGTAAACATCCAGAATGACTTTTTCATGTTTTGAACAGCGAAATATGGAAAATATCTTTTCAATGGTACTGATCCATTATTCAGCAACAAGTGGATTAGAAGACACACTGACAGAAGTTGGACGTTGCCTCATGAAGGACTCGATAGAATACTATTCCCTTCTCTTCTCATTTGGAAGTCCAGAATTATTCATAACTTGTGTAAGTATAACAATAATATTTTGCACTCCATATCCCATAACATTATTTTGTTCAGAAGGAAAATCATTTTATTGTCCATTAAATTGATCAACACAGTTCCTTCAAGTTCCATCCATCGTCTAAAACCCAAAAATAATAGTGTGAGAGGAAAAAATCATGCTAGGGAAAACAACATAATAAATGGGGAGTACCTTCAATATCTAACATCTTAAGTTTAACTCTAATATCGTTATAGTAATTCAAGGACTATATCATATACTTATACATAACCTTAGGGACATCCCTAGACATACCTTACAAATATCTCTAGGGATCTAACTAAAGTTTTTGCATCCTAGTTTCCAAAGGTTAACTAAACCTTTCCTCTGATACCAACTGTAGAGACTCAAATCTTGATGTACATGGACATTACATTACTTTTTCAGAATACACAATACATAACAAAAATAGACACACAAGGACCGTAATAGTTTAGTGTCTTTGGAAACTCGGAATATAATCTTCTGATCATGGTGAAAGATCTTCAACATCTCCCATAAAGATCTTCCCCTTTTTTTCTTACCTAAAACCTTTCTTTAAATCGTGGGGAAAATAAAACATATAATGGGTGAGATAAAATGCTCAGTAAGGGTAAGCATGGAGAAAATAGAACAAATCATATACATTTGAACTTAAAAACAAATGAACATAATGTTTAAACATCAAAATCTTGAGAAATGACATAAAACGTGGTAGTATGTAAGGAATAGATCATAGGGAAACATTAATCATGATAAAATAGCATGGAAATAAAACATGTAATTGTGGAAAACATTAATCACATGTTATGATTTCCATATCAGCCAAGGCATTGCTGCCAAGACCATCTTAGTGGACAAAGTCACTTTCTGAATCGAGTTCACTCCTCATTCCAGTCCTGTATCACTGAACCGGATTAACTTGATGTTCCAGCCATGTATATCTCATGAGATATAAATCTTTACCCAATGCATTAGAGGGAGATATAGGTCCCACCTATCTCATAATTAAATCATTCTTACATGTGCCACAATATAAACATAAATCATTCATCATAACCCAAAGAATAAAATGGGTTTCATAAACATCGTCCCATCATTACATAATCCATATAAAACAAATGGATATCATTTCATCATAAGAAAAGTGAAACCATGTAAATAATAGAGACATTATACATGAAACATACACATATAAAATAATGTCATATTAGATGGAAAATGTTTTTGATAGAACACTTGAAATGAATTCTTGAGTAAAATATCCTTTATTCTTCAAAATCATTTTCTTTTCACAAAATGCCATGAAATTTTAAAAGAAAAGGATTTTGTGGAAAATAGTCATGAAATATTGTAGAATAAGCTTCATGAAAATCAGGCGTTATGAAACCCTAAAACTCCATTCACACCGTATAAGTTTAAAAAATCATTCTCCTTTTACTTTATCCAGAAAAGTCGAAAAGTACCTTATATGGTAAACAAAGGAAAGATTTCTTCAATAAAATGTGGTAAAAGTAAACAAAGGGTATAAATGACTTTAAACATACATGGAATAATAGTAAACATTTTATGAAAAAAGTCTTTATAAATGATGGACATGGATGATAAACATAACCCCAATAAATACTTACGAATAAACAATCTCGGATAAGAATGAGATTGGAATAATTATCCCTTACCTTATGTCTGATATGCTTCGTATTTATACGAACCTCCTATATAATGATTTAAATAATGTCATTAAATTATTACATAATCATATTCATTGTTATTATATAATATATGGTTCACTTATGACTTTATATTACCCGTTCTTTTGTAAATTCATGTTAAAGTCGCGTTTTGGGTAAAATCGTTTCATTTATCATACATGTTTTGACTTGAAATTATTCATATGATTACTTATATCATGAATACTTACTTACATAATGTAAAACATGATTTATATATAATATATATTCAGAATATACATATAGATAATAGATCAATAAATGGAAAGAAATACGTCGTTCATGGAGACGGTAGGTCATACGTACGCATGAATGCTGTTTTTGTTTCCTTATTAAATTGAATAGAAGTAAGTAAATATCATATAAATAAGTCCAGTATAATTAATATGTCATATATTTCATTATTATTTAATATATATAATTTATAATCATTCTTGAATGGTTAACTTGGAGAATGAATCTCATCGCGTCGTGGAGATGGTAATCTGTACGTACGCACGAGCGATGATATCGTTCCCATAATTATTGAACGGAATTAGCGTGGATGATATAATATCTCATAATTAGTATAATGTTATAATAACCATATATATATTAATTCTATACACCATTGTACCCATCCAAGTAATGGTGGTGGTGGAAAAATAGATTACACCACGGCGTGGAGACTGTATTCTGTACGTACGCACGTGTGGTGATTTCATTTTCCATAGGATGGATAAAAGGTTAAATGGGTTTGTTTCATATTTATAGTAACATATCAGTATATTATTGATACTAATGTTATTAATTTATAATGAAACAACTAAATAAGAAGAAGTTTAATAAGAAATAAATTTTAAAGAATCCGTAGAAGAGATTACCTCTTCTTCGACGCACCTCTTTTATGCTTCCTCTAAAGGCACTATATTTGGTCTTCTGAGAAGACCAAAACCTCTAGAATGTTTCTAGGGAAGTGTAGAAGAGAAATAGGAAGGGGTTGGCCGAGATTTAAGGCTCAATATTTTGTGAAGATGAGAGGGAGGAGGTTCCCTTTTATAAGGGAGGAGAGGGGCACCTTTGGAAATATAAGAAATATTAATTTATAATAAATTAAAAACCCACTTAAAAACCTCCAAAAATGACTTAAATCCAAATATTAGATTATATAGGGTTTTAATCTCATCATAAAATAAAAATTAGACTTATTGGGAATTTATTTTATACCTTATCAATTTGATTTATCCTTATTTAATTTATTTAATCTTATTTGTGGTAATAATATTCTAAATTTTAAATTGTTATAAATAGATACCTATGTGTTTTGAATTATCTATAATTGTTTAATTTATAAAATTTTTTACCATATAAATTTCAATTTATAATTATTAAATATTTATGTGATTTTTAAAAAATTTATTAATATGTTATTTTTATAAAATAATAAAAGTGTTAATTTTGACACTATTCTTTTATTTGAATTTAAATAAAATCCAAGAATATGATATATTAGAAAAAAAATGTTTAATAGATTCCTACATTGTCATATAAATCTAGAAAATTTTTTTATAACATTAATTAGTTCATATGATGTTTATTTTAATATTTATAAAATCATTTATTTGATATTTCTCTTAATAAAACAATTACTACATTATTTTTGTATCATCATTTAATATACATATTATTTGAATTAAAATTTAAAATAAAATACTATGATGAATATAAATATAATACCTTCTAAAATAATATTTTTTCTCGAATATATCATCTTAAAATCACAACATTTGAATTCATATATTTATTAAATTATGAAGGTGACATCTTTGACATCATTTTAAATAAAATAATATAAATATACTTATCACGTTTATAAGACTCCAAATGGTCCACAAACCTACCCTTGGATTATTAGGGTATAGATATACTCGACCAATAAAGTTTGGTCAAGTTTCGGGTCCTTTTGATAGGTATTATTATTTTAATAAAAACTATATTATTCATTTTTCACTAAATAAATAATTTTTACATCATTAATGTATAAGATTTTAAGGTAATAAAATATTTATTAAAAATTACAAAAAAAATACCATGATAAATAAAAAAAATTTATATTTCAAATGAGTATTTATAATAGAATTTATATTTTGTATAACTATATATTAAAAATAATTTAATTATTAAAGTTTGAGTGAGACATTTCGCTTTCCTTTAAATAAACTAAATAAAAGGTCTTAATCAAATACAAGTGAGTTCCATTAGATTCCATTTCGACACAAGTATGATTTAGGGTAAAATATAATTATCCAATTATATTATGACAAGTGTTAGGGTAATTTTATAATATTATATTTACCCTTAATTACTTGATTTACCTTTAACTACGGTATTTTAAAATTTACTGTAGTTACTATTCATAATGACTAAAAATAAAAAGTAGCTTATTAACATAATTTGGACCTACTGATTTCAAATATGGAATCCATTTTTCCAAATACAAATCACAGAATTTTCAATAATTAATATAAAATTAATCTTGTTGTTAATAAAATGAGTTTTAAAAGTTAAAACATTGCAAAAGATTGAAATGATTTTACATATGAATTCAATGTAAAATAAATGCTAATGACCTAAATTATTTTAAATGGTAAATATATATTCTATTTATACTTTAAAACAATTCCATATTATAATTTATCCATATCAATTATTACGGTGAAAAAAGATGTTTTTAATTAAAATATAGCGTGTTTTTACTATTCATTTAAATATGAAAGTTATCAGAGTAATATGGAAAATTTATCCAAACTAAATTTTTATATCCTGATTCCAAAAAAAAAATTATTTTGTAAAATTGAACTTATAAAAATTTCAAAAATTATATTTAAAGTGGGTGCGCCATCAAAAGGCGGCAAAACAACATTTTTTAAAAAAATAATTATTTTACTCGAAAAAATTATTTTGTTCTCACACGATGTTCTAGAAAATGTTTAAGATGAATAATAATGTTATGAAATTCAAAATTTATTTAATACTATTCATAATTTATAGTTCATAATAATATTATAACAATATTTCATTGTTTAGTGAAACCTGGTATTGCGTACTACACACGCTATCAAGGAAGGTCGTGATTGCGAGTAATGCAAGCCAAGTCAAGGCTATGTGTAGTGAAATCTCCCATTTTTGAGTATAACATAATAAAAACTTATTTCATTTATAAATTAAAAAAAATCTATACTTAATGTTGCGTAGAATAATTTCTACAAAACGAACTTGAAATTGTGTGTAACACAAGCCAAGAATAGTGTTGTGTATAGCACAAGATAATTTTGGTGTAGCATACAAAAAAAGAAATAAATGAAATTAAAAATAATAATTCTCATAAAATCTATGATTGTTACATACCTATTCCATTTACTTACTTTCTTTCAATATGACAATTAAAATGGAAATAGTGTTCATGCATACGTACGGCTTACCATCTCCATGAATAGTGTGTTCCTTTTTTACTTATTTATTCTATAAATTATAATAATATATATATAATTTATATATATTATATTTATATCATTATTTACATTCTGGAATCGTGATATAAGTATAATAACCAAAGATATAACAAATTAAGACACATGCGAAGAACAAAGTGAATATGACCCAAACTAAAACCTTAACAAAGGATCATTAACAAGAGGGTAATATAAAGTCATAATGAAACCATATATGGTATTATATTCAATAATATAGTTTTCTAGAATATGTTCAATAAATTTATATTTATTAAAGAAGTTGCTTTAATGAGTACGGTGATATTCAAGACACAATGTAAGGGGATTTTATCTCACATTTAATTTCCATGAGATATATGTTATGTTCTCCACTCTTTACTTTTGTGTGGTTTATGTACTTACCTTGATTTTATAAAATGTATCTTATAGATAAATTTTTGTTTATTCATGTTAACATTTTATTATCTTACTTTCATGGGATTTAATTTTTAAAAGTTTCCAAACCTGTAAAATAGTTTTGTCTCAATTTACCTTATTTGAGACAAATGTTTTGTTAGGCACCTAAACACTTTTTTTGATCTGTATATACTAAAATTTTACATGTATAATAATTAATGTAAATATTTTATGTATATTTAAATCTTAATTTAATTTTCTTTTTCTTACATGGAGAGTATGATCCCATGTTACCATGTAATAAGAGTTTATTGAGACAATCTCATTACTTTTCGAGATTGTTTATGTTTATGCTTCCTTCGATGAAAACATATGATCCATATCTTGAGAAATTTCATGATTTTCATTATCCTTTGTTTTTTAATGATGTCCTCATGTTTTAGTACCTTTTTTCAACACTTTGGAACTTAATATGATTTTTTTAAGTAAAATATGATGATCTATTTCTCTTTGGTTGTAAATATATTGTATTCAAAAACCGTGTTTTCAAAAAAAAAATCAAAAAAGTTTTCAAAAATATTTGAAAATAATTTTCAAGTAAAAAGGATTTTAAATTTTTTATGGTTTTCAAAGATTCCTTTATATGTTTTCAAATCTATTTTCAAATAAAAATATGTTCGAAGGGTTTTACATTATAAAAATATGTTTTCAAAGAATAAAAGATATTTTCCTCAAGAAATGTTTTTGAATGATATTTCAAAATTATTTTCCACCTAAGATGATATTTATTGATATTACTCATTCCCTTCTAGTAAATTATTCAAAGTTTCTTTTAATATCCTCTTAATGAATGGTTTGTTCTTAATGTCATCGTCTTTATGAAACTCATTCTCTTCAAAAAGTTATATGTTTATGAAATATATTTATTTTCCATGGGTTACATGTTTATTAAACATGCTTCTTTTCACAGTTTATGCTTTGATTAAATCTTTATGAAACATTTCTTTTTTCATTATGTTATGATGTTATGAAATATTAATGATACCCATTTCATTTCATGGGTTATGATTTTATGTTTATAAAACCTTTGTCTTTTTATGGTTCATGATATTATTAATGTTTTATTATCTTGTGGCTCATGTATAAAATATTTTATAATGAGATGGGTGAAACCTATATCTCCATCCAATCTATTGGGTAAATATGGATGATCATGAATATAAATGTTATGTGTGAACCTGATTCCATGTTCATAATGTTATGAAGAAACCTTACTACATGTTCAGAATATAATTAGTGAACCTTATTATGTGTTCACAATGTTATGCATGGACCTGGTTGCATGTCTACAAGTTTATGCGTGAACCTGATTACATGATCATAATGTTATGCATGAACCTGATCACATGTTCACAATGTTATGCATAGACCTCATTTCTTGTCTATTAGGTATTGCATGAACCTGATTACTTGTTCACAATGTTCTTCAGGGATTGGTTTCACATCTATATGGTTATTCATGAAACAAATTACATGTTCACAATATTTTTCATGGACCTTGTTGAATGTCTATAAGTTTGTTTTTGAACCTGATTACATGTTCAAAATGTTATACATGAACCTTATAACATGTTCATAATGTTATTCAAGGACCTATTTTCATGTTGACAAGTTGATGATGGGCCTGATTTCATGTCCTTTACTTAATGAGTCCTTTACTTAATGAGTGAACATGTTTCTACTTATACATGTTCAAAATGTTATAAACCAATGTGCATGCCACAAATCTCATGTCTTATTCCTATGTTATGATTTCATGAATTATGGTCATAATTCTTTTAAAACCTCTGTTTTATAAAATTCTATTCTTTTTTAGGATCACTATTATGCAGAATATGATCTCAAAATGTTATGCTCAAGTTCTATACCCTAGTTTTTCATATTATGCTTAGACATTTCCTTTATTTACGCTTACTGATCATCTAAGCTCACTCATTTCTTATACTTCCCTTCTCCGAGTTATGAATAATGTTATTAAGTAGAAGTACCAATGGTGTAGATATTTGTGGGAGATGTTAATGATATTTCTCCAGGATAGAGGATTTTGTTTCCAATTATCCAAAGATACTAAACTCTTATTGTCTGTGGGAATTTATTTTGGAAATGTACGAAATATTCATCTAAAATGATGTAATATCCATGTACTTTAACTTTGGGTCACTATATTAGAGGTGATATTATCAATTTGAAAATTATCTAAAAGGAGAAATTCTATTTATAATATGAGATGAAAGAATATAAGGAATTTTAGGAACATAATTTATTAACTAAAAAGGGAAAATAATCCGAAAAACCTAAGGGGTTTCTATTATTGAAGTTGGCATCCCCAAGTCACTAAATAATGATAAATGGGAGTATATAAAGCTGCATGTAGTAATTTATAAATAATAAATATATTTTAGTGAAACGCTCAAAAATGGACAGTGTGCAGAACAATGGAAATATTTATAAATAAATGAAAAATTTAGGAAAATATATGTAGAACACCTAACTAATTCTTAAGATTCTCAACTCATCCAATACCGAATTTTGATTAAATTTGGTTTGGAAGAAATTGAAGAAGATTACATCCTACATGAAAATAGGGTGAACATGATTGCACTGAAATAGAACAACAGATAGAAAGAGAAACTAATATAGGAACCAATAAGAATCAAGATTTTATCAATGCAGATCCAACATAAATGATGATTCTTGATTCTGAAATTGGATGTGGTAGATATCATGATCCCTAGGAGCTTTAGCTTAAGAGATCAATGGTAGGATGGAGGAGCCATGTGTGGCTAGATAAGTGGAAAGAAAGAAGAAGAGAGTTTAAAGGTTTATTAAGGGGGAAGAGGTAATTTAACCCTTAAAACTGGGTCGCATGTTTGGAAAAATGGTGCGCTATCCTTACTGCTCCTACTACATAAGAACCACACATTTTATAGTTATACCGCACAGTTTGGAAAACCACAAACTAACTATGATCCAAATTTTGAATATACACTACCTAAGTGACACTGAGAAAGTGATCAAAGTCCATGGTTTGGGAAAACCATGCACATCCCATGTACACCCTCGGTAGAAAAAAAAATTATAACCTTTCGCAATCGTGTGCCTCTCCTAGATTGTTAGAAAAACCATGACTAGTACTGTTGGAGGGTCACACTATTACTCCTAGGAGGATTCTGGGTTAAATCTAACCATTCTCTTAAGTCTGTACTATTATAAAATAGGTTCTCTAATCCCCCAGCACACCTAAAACCCCTCCAAACAACCAGGATACCTCTTCGGCTTCAAACCACATCTAAAAAAGAATACATTATAGAATTCTAACTCTATAAATTACATTCCATTTCATAGTTAAAAGAATAGATAATCCACCAAATTCCAAAAAAAATCATAAATCCTCGTAATTATACCTTGGATAAACACACAGATTGTTATAACCTCCCCACCCTAGAACTTATCATCCACAAAATTCTAAGGGTAAATAATTAAAACAACACATGACTTGCAAGGGTTGTGAAGTCTGGTTCAAATGGTCTCATTTTATTTTCAAATTCCCAATGCAGCTGTAAAAATTACTTAAGTGTACAATACTTAGGCTGTCAAAACCCAAGTCAATGCTTGTTCTAACTAAAAAACTGAAATTGGATTACCTGAGCCAGTTTATCCAAAGAAAAAATCATATCATCATCTCTTTAAACATATTTCTGATGGTTCTCCCATCCATAGGTTTTTACTATTTAACGACCAATTCCAATCCATGGGACACCCCTACCATCAATGTTTCCTTAAAAATCACACCTCTCAGCATTCTAATGATGATCTTCGAATGTTTTCTATAATAGGGTGGACACGATTAATTACTAGGTCATATCTAGGGCCTTACAGTAAAGCAATTGTTGAATTTGGCATGACCCGATTTAACTAGTCAAGAAAACATTCCCTTTGAGACACTAAAAACCTTTACACCACACACTCTATAACATGGAAATGTGCTTTAAAAATTTTCCATTCCTACCATATTCATGGAACAAGAATGATAACAAGTCAACCCACTATGTCTGACTTATCTCAAAAATGCCCAGCATATACAATAAGCATATTAAAAGTTGAACCATAATTACTTCTACAAATTTATCTTATGTTTACTATGAGCATGTTCACCAAATTCAATTCCAAATGTCTAGTGATGTTCCCTAATAAAATCAGCACGTGACCATTTAATATTGTTTCCCTCAATATGAACAAAGGTGTAACCCAATTCCATCCCACTAGAATTTACACCCTTTAAACACCACCTCCAAGCAAGACAAAAAGTCTTAGATAACCATGGATTCATTAAAATGGAGTCCAAAGAACTAGAAAAAAGTATTCCATACTTTATTTTTATAATTAATACATTGGAACTAGGCCAATACATCAACATAAAATCATTTACTAAGCCAAGAGGGGCATCCTCCCAGTACTCAAGTTAGTGGAAAATGACTTGTGACCAAGATTCCATCCAAGGTATTTCTACAGGAGAACCTAGGTATTACTTAGGATTAACCATTCCATGATAAAAATCATTATTTAGCATGTAACTTTTATAGATACCACTTATCAATCCCAAAATCTTATAAATTCATCATAGCATGTAATACATTTTCTCTTAGTGCATTAAATACAATGTCAATATAGGGGACATGCTCGTTGTTAAGAATGAGTACACTAAAAGGGTACCATGAAGATACAAGGAAATTCTACCATATCCAAGATGAAGTGCTCCGTTTGGTTTCCAAACAACCATAATGATGTGTCGTCATTAACAGATCATAATAACTTTACCATCCTCGACATCACATGATCACTCATAGAAAACCACTTAATTCCATCCAAGATTTATAGTGTTTCTCATGGGTTTCATTCACATCCAACCACATCAATGTTGTCCTTACAAGAAGAAACAAACTCATTAAAAGACAAACCAACCTGAAATGCATTTGAAAAACAAAATTGGTCCTTTTTAAAAAGTATTTATTTGTTTTATTCCTTCTACCAAGAAAGAAACATTTAACATGATTAATATGATGCTCCCCGCCTTAGGATTTTTCTATTTAATGAAAGGATAGATAAACTAGATATTCATAATTGCACTAGTCCATATTCACTTTAAATGCACTCGTGATACTTATTTAGTCATGAACACAAATGCAAAAGCATTTAGAATTACAGTACAAACGAACTTGATAGGCATGTCAAAACACTTGATCCTATGGGAATGTCAGGCCAGGCATTGGGAAAAAATTGAATCCCATAACTCACAGTTCACTCAACTTTGAAGATGACACGAGGATGTACTCAACAGTACATATCTCAATGATCCAACAAAACTCATCCATTTTGTTATATCATTTATCAACTCAATGGGTACCACATATATGGATGCACACTACCCTGAGGTTCCTGAATAAATAAAAAACACCATTGATACTTTAAATAGGATTTCCACCCCATGTATCCATGTATCAAGTGATCCATTCAAGTTATATAATTTATAGTCGTATTGCTCCATAAATCAATTAACCTAGATGATGACATACCAATTCATCCATCAATGAGTATGAATAGAGGTTCATGTGACCTACTAAGAATCTTAACATGCCTTATGCATATATAACCTACTGAAATAGAGCATTAACTGATGCTAAAGTCAATAAAAAGGACAATGATACCACAAAAGCCTATCCAACAAGGGTGTCATTTAGAAATTAAGAGTCCTACTAGGGACAACAACACCTGAACGAAACCATGTCTAAAATAATCATAGGATTTAGCAAGGACTTTAAGCTTAAGTTTCCTACCTACCTTAATCTAGCTCCTTAAAAAAGTATAAGCATAAACCCTATCACTAGGTAACACCAAAAATACTTCACTAGGATTACGTGTATAATTTAAACCCATGCTAAAAAGGATACATGCCTATAGAAAACACACATGTTTCCATTAAAATGAAACATTAGGAGAAGTTTAAATTACACTTATATTGTGGTTTAAACGAAGGATACCAACTATGATTCCATTTTAAGTTATTTAATTTATTCATGTTCAACAATTAAACATTTAAAAGATTCAATTCAAATCATCAAGTACAAATTATAAAAAACCAATTGGTAAGAGATATGGTAGCCTATAAGGGTCCCATATAGGTGACTTGGGTTCATCATAATGCAACCTAATAACAGTTTCTTAATTATCAACATTTAAAAATATTCATAGGGTGTTATCTAAGAAGAAACATTCCTCAATTGACCTACTTAGGTCTAGTTGTGCATTTTATTGTTTAATAATATAGATCTCCATGCTCATGTGATAGGATCATAAGCCTTTATAGAGGAAACCAATCCATTTCAAATAAAAATTAATTTTAATTTACATTTATAACCATTTCAAAATATATCATGGACATATATAATGGTTTAAGAATATGGGTTCCCACTCCCAATATATAAAGCATCTATAAACATAACATATTGGTATTTGCATCCCATTAATTGCAACCAATTCACTTTAAAATTTGTACTTTAGCATCTTTTACAATTTAATAATGATCTCTAGATGTATATATTAAGCATACAAGATAATTTGAATACAAGTTTTACCTTTCCAAAAATTATAAGTTTCTCATACACCTTACAACTGAAAATTTACACCCATTTAATTGTAACCAATATTTTACAGTAGATTTATCCCGTTATATTTCAAAATCATAACTTGGCATGTTATCATAAGAAATTAACATGGATAAACCTTCTAATAATTAGAAATAATGGAATATAATCACCTAATAATGCAAAAAAACATAGAATTATAAATAAATACATGAACAGGTACAAAACTAAGTGTGTCACTAAAATACCAAATGTGGTATATAATAGCCTGGCTAATAAAAAACTATAAACATTAGCAAAATTGGTAGGAATCTTAAAAATGTAACTATATGGCATGGAATATACAGAGAATGTGATTCTCTATGGGCCTATAATAATAAATTTAATGTTAATTTCTTTCCATACCGCAATAAGGCAAAAAATACCATAAATTTTATATTTCAATATATAGCAGAAAGTACACCATTCAATCTATGTGAAATAAATATCAATTGTAATATAAAACATCATGAACAACAATACCATACATGGGAACTTTTATTTTTCTCTATGGGTGAGGTGATCACTCCCAGACATGGATATTTACCAAGAACCAATACATTCTATGTCTCTTGTCTAGAAGCCCCAAATATTTAGAAAATGGAAACAAGAAAAGGAATCTACACCACTTTGTAACATACTATCCTAGTTGGATATGAAAAAAATAGTCGGGTTGGTCACCGTATGGAATCAGACACCCATTCATGTATGCCAATATTTTTAGGGAGTATTTTGATCACCTCTTTCTTTTCAATAAAACGGTTGCCTCTCTCTATAACACTATGTTTAATATGTTTGATATGCACCCCATTTATTCTTTTTCTCTTCAGGTTTTTCTATAGAATATCCTTTGCATAAACTTCTCTAAGAAAATCACTATATTGTTCTGGGTTTCATCTATGGAGCTGGTCTATTTCATTTGTGGAGGAAAAAATTTGGCCACACATGGGAAGCAGTGATTCTGCGCACAAGCTACTATTGTAGTGATTCTCAGGGCTGTATAGGAGACCATCACAATGCATACTACATATTACAGAAATATAGTGAATGATTTCATTATTCTAAGAGGTCTAAACATCAAATGGAATATCCTTAAACCTTGGTTAATTAATAAGGTATTATGGACCTCTCCCTTCCCTGCCTAGATCAAACGCAATATGGAAGGCGCATCAAGGGGAAACCCGGGTCCTTTGGGTTATGGAATTATTGTTAGGGATCAGAAGGGAATGTGGTGGAAGTTGTCCATGGACCTTATAGCCATGCCAATGCCCTTGAAAAGGAATTTTCTGGTTTTATAAAAGGTGTTCACACTTCTAGACAACAGAATTAGAACAACATATGGTATGTGTTTGATTCTAGAACCATTTCTCAAGCAATCAGGATGGGAGAGGTCAATCTATCATGGAATATTATGAATATGGGCCAACTCTCTAGATAGATGTTCTTCTATGAACTATATTATCACATACACATATCATGAGGCCCATTATCTTGTTGATGGACTTGCAAAAAATGGATTGAGATGAAGATTCTTTCTACCATTCTATCTCCCTTCCTAGTGATATGATTTTTGACTTTCAATGTTATAAATGTAGAATTCCATATTTTAGACTCCTTTAATATTTTGATTTTTCTTTATCCTATAGCCTTTAAGATCACTTTTATCAAAAATAAATAAATGAAAGATAGAGTAGTGGAAGAATATTATAAACTAAATAAGAGATGGTCAAAGCCCATATACAAAGAATGCATTTCTAGATAGTGATACATAAACTGGAATAATAGGAAAAAAAATATCATCTAGTACATGAATAAAGGAATGAATTAAAGTCCCCAAGGGCGGTCTCCATGAGGATCATGATCTCTAACCTAGTCCTTTTCTCCTAACTATCAAGTACAAGCATAATAGCGTAAGAAATAATCCATGGTTCTGCGAACATGAGATCTTCTTGGGTACCCTTGTGCAATGGCGGCCTGAGCAAGGTGTTAGAGAAAATTTTAGTAGGCCTACACCAACAATGTCTATAGGTAAATCCTGTTTATAAGTATAAATTATAGTTAGGTGTATGTAAAAAAAATATTAATTAGTGTTGAACAAAGAAATACATTCCATCTCAGGTTCAAATATGACACTTGGTCACCTCTGCCAACTTCGGCCTATGGAATGAGTGATGATATGATCAGTAAATATATATATATATATATATATAGTAAAAAAATATAGTATATTTATATATTTCATCCACCTATATGAACTATGTATGTGTGGGGATAAGTGGTTGTATACTTGGAATACTAGGTGTTCCCTGGATTGGGGAAAACACAGTTATCCCTAACCAATCAGAATGACCATATAATCTCACAAAAAAAGTCTACATTCTCTACATCTCCTAATGATTGGGTGACATCATGCTCATCAATCGAGATGGTGGGGGTGTCTTCATGACCACAAATGAAACAAGGTATGTGTTTCTCCAAATCCAGCATTAATATAGTTTCAATTGTGTGAGATATTATTCTCAACACCCAATGTAAGGTAGAATGATTTTTCATTCCCAACAGAACCCTAATAATCATTCCACATCCAGTATCGAAGGTGTAATTATATTTATATAATATCCATGATGCATTACCTATCATTCATTTTATTATCCAATACCAATATAACCAATGTCATTACATTTCATACTAAAATAAAAACATACAAGATGTAAGGAATTTCCTCCCATTCTATTTAATACAATCCACATAAACCATGAATATTTAAATATAACAAGATTCACGGTCATACCACCCAATTTTATTCCATTTTAGTTAAACAATCCAAATAAATAATCCATTTCATTTATTAAAGAATTTTAATTTATAATCAAGGCTTTGAAAACCAAATATAAGGTTTTTGGCCTTTGAAACAATTTGTTATAATGAAGTCCATGATCCAATTTTCAATACATTTAATAATTTCATTAGATTTCAAGTACTAATCATGACGCATATGAAGAATTTACATAATGTTATGAAATAACTAATGCAATAAGGCCAAGAATAATCAAAATAACTAGTCACCAATTTTTAATTTGTAAGATAGTGCTCCCCATCTAAGGGGTTTTACTATAAAACAAAACATTGTTTAAAAAGTAATTCATTTGTCACATTAAATCATCATAATCAAATGGTAAAACTAAATTCACTAAAATAAGAATTTTAGAATGCTTCAAAGTGTGGAAAAATTAATCCAAGGTACAACATGGCACATAGGAGATCCTATAATTGATTGGAGAATTTTCTATAAGGGTAAATTCCATTTATAATCCATGATGAATTCTTATATTGAATTTTGGGAAATATATTAATTAATTATATAGGGGATATTAAGCAGTCACACTAAAGGGGTGTCTGTGATTGAGGTGAAATCCCCAAATTACTAAACAATGATCATCATGAGTATATCATGGCGTGTGTACTAATTTATAATAAATAAATTTATTTTAATGTGATTCACATAAAAGGATATCATGTGACACAATGGAAATATTTATAAATCAAATAAAAAAAATATGAAAAGAGTTACATACCACCTACCTCATTCTTTGGATGCTCTACTCTTCTATTATAGTGGTTTGATTCGGTTTGGTTTGGAAGAAATCAAAGAAATGGAGAATTTCCTCGAATATATTGAGAATGATCTGACACCAAAATAGTGCAGTAGATAGGAAAACAAACTAAGATATGAATTAAGTGGAATCGAGAGCCTACCAATACATATAAGATGTGACCAAAGACACTTGATTCTGACATCAGATGAGAGAGATATCATGATCCTTTAAAGAGGATCTTGAGAGATCCATGAAATGAGGGAGGATCCCCACACAGGTAGAGAAGAATAAATAAAGTAGAAAATGGTTTAATGGTTTGTTAAGGGAAAAGGGTAATTTCACCCTCAAAACAAGGTCGTGCGGTTTGGCTGCACGGTTTTCCAAACAGTCAACCAGCCTCATGTCTCTTACTACTTCAGAACCAAACCATGCATGGGTTTACCAATAGTTTGTTAACCATGCCCCAAATAGTGCACGCACACTTCCAATGTGGAACTAAATATTCAGGCATGAAGCATGGTTTGGGAAAACATTTCACAACCCATGCACACCCTTTGCTAAAAAAACTTCAGAACCTAGCGTGGGTGTGCATCTCCTCCTACACGGTTAGGTGAACGAAGTTGTGTGATACTTAAGGGTTGTACAATTACTCCTAGGAGGTCACGCGGTTAAATATAACTATGTTCCTGAGTATGAACTTTTCTAAAATAGGTCATTTATGCCCCCGATGCACCCGAAACACATCCACACACCCGAGATACCTATCGAGATTCAAACCATGCCAAAAAACAACACATTAGAGTGTTCCAAATCTCCTAACTATGTTCTAAATATTAGTTCGAAGAATTACCCATCCACCAAACACCAAAAAAATAAAATTTCTTCAGAATTATACTGTGGCACAAAACACGGGCCATAATAATTATAAAAATATTTCCTTTCATTATCAAATCCATTAAGAGTTAAAATAATTTAGGAAAACATTTTAATATAATTAAAAGATTATTTATAAAGTATAATTCTCATATGGTGAGAGAAAACATAAAATATATTAAAAAAATATTTTTTACCATAGTCATAAAATATGAAGTTACATATCACAATCAAAAGACATTTTCAAAAAATATGAAGTGAAAATATATGAAAAATTTTACATTTGGAAAGAATATCTAATAATAGATACATGGAAAATACATAAAGGTTTCTTTAATATAAGTGTTGAGTGAATGATAAGATATATGAACCTGAATGGAAAAAAAATTAATACCTTAAAATACTTTTTCTAAAAAACATCATAAAAAGTTATAAAAACATAATTTTGAGTAGTGTAAAATATTAATATAACGGTTACATGTGATAAAAAATGATTGGGTTTCAAAATATAAAGGATAAAATTGGTGAAAAAGGTAAATATGGACAAGTTGGGGAAACTATTGTTAAAAATTATGATAATTATTCTCAATAATGATATAATTTTTGAGGAAGAAATTCATCAATAAAAAATATTTTAATTAAAAATGCATTCTTCCAAGACTGTAAGAAAAGGTTCCATTAAATAAAAATATTTCGGTTTTATAAACAAAGTGTTGAAGAATGTAGTTCAAGAAGAAGTGTTTTAACTCAATGAAGTATGTTTAGTTAAAACCCCTTAAAACTTTTGAAATCAATTTATTAAAAACCCAATGAAAGATAAAAAGTGACATGGATTTATTAATTACACAAATTTAATAAAAAATTTGATAAAATAAATCCATGTCTAAAATAAATACCACAAAATGAAAAAACTAGTGAATTTTAATCATATTGAAATGAAGAAAAATTAATATGAAAAAACCATCACCTTAAATATGGAATAGCTAAAAATTCTATCACATCTTGTAAAAAACTAACTATCTCAATTATAAATTTCATAACCTTATTAATAAATATAACCTTTAATAAAATTAATTTCTAATCATTTATTACAAATATATTACTAATCTATATTTTTTATTCATCATCAGATGCTATTTTCTTTTATTGTTTGTTTAGTAAAATTTTAAAAAAGAAGGTGTTGATTCTTGTTTATAAATTAAAATTTAATAATTATGGAAAAAATTATAGTTACCATAATAGATCTTATATTTTTATTTATAATTCCTTAGTTTTTTTACATAAGAATTTTGGTTATGATTCTTGTTGAAGAAGTTAGTGATTAGCATGTTTTGGTAATTTATGAAGAATAATAGGTGGTATGTTAATAATATGTAAAATATTAACATGACCTTTATAAAACCATAAATCAAACATTATTTTACCATTAATTTATAAAAATACTTGTAGTTAAGTTTCTACAATCATCCATGTGAAAAATCTATCGCTTGTTCAAGATGGTGGTTAAACTAACCCAAAAAGCAATAAGCTATAAAATAAGGGTGAGTATGGTTAGGAATGTGATTCATTCAGTATAATAGTATTATTTCCGAATAATAGTTATATATATATATATATATATATATATATTTAGGGTTTTTAATTATTTTATAAGATAGTAGGATACCTAAGTAAATAATCAAGTCAAAATCAAAATACATTACTTTCATGGAGATGATAGTCCTCGTGTATGTATGGGTTACACATTCATTTTCAAAACATCATTAGGAAGATAGGGAATTATTTAAAATTTATGAGTCTTAATAATGTTTTAAATAAATTATTAATCCTTTAAATAGTTTTTTATTACCATTATTTTATGGTGGTGATGAAAAATCAACCATGTCATTCATGGACATGGTAGTCTGGACATACACATGAAAACATCTTCAAATGGTTTTTTAAAGATGGAAGAAAATAGATATTCCATTAAAAAAGTAACCTTTAATTATTATTTAAATATGTGTTTTATCATAATTTCACGGCTAGATTAGGTTTGAGTGGGAAGAATAAAAAATTTATTAAGAGAGTTCAGAATATAATACCCCCTTAGGATATTCTCCCTTATGTAACACCTTAATGCTCCTTAAAATGTTATTTTGTAAAGTTAAATAATTAAAGGAAATTAGTAGATAATTAATGAGATATTAATCAATTGTTTTGGTTGAATTTTTTTTATAATTTCTCTATAACTTTTTTACAAGTGATCCCCTTTTATTGTTGAAGAAAATTAAATATTTAAAAACATACATTACTTTTTTAGTCATGGCATGAAACTATTTTGTAGTCAATGGCTCCAAAAGTATGAAATAATTTACATTTCTGTGGTATAGGGTCCTTAAATCCAAAAAAAATCATCTTCACGCATGTTTTAAACAGGTTTCAAGACATTTACCACTCCAAATTTAGAGTATTCAATTTTTTTGGTTACCTTAGTGACTAGTTTTCACCCAAATAATTTATTTTTTATTAAAAATATATGGAAATATATATTTTCAAATTTTTATTTCATGCACGTAAATTTAATCTCCATATAATCATATTAAATTTCTAAATAATGTAAAATTATATTAAATATGAAAACATTTTATATATACAAAAATTATTTTGTAGAAAAAAACATTTCTCTATTAAGTGTTCATAATGTAATATAGCATTGATTAGAAATTGAATGAGTTTTAATATTTTTATATATAGGTTTAAAAATTAAATTATATATATTTTTTGGAATAGATCTGTTTTTTTATACGATGAAAATTATAAAATTTCTATAAAAATATTCTTTGCAAATAATAGTTTTGTTAGTATTGTGATAATTAAAGTTTGTCATGGTAATATTATATTTATCCCTAAAAATAAAATTAACCTTTTTAAATAATTTTACAAAAATTTATGAAAAATATGAAATCTATTTTTTATAATTAATTTCTACAATTAATGGAAACTAATTCTTAATCCAGGTAAATAATATTATTTTTTTTAGAGCAAAATATTACTCAAGTTTCAAAAAATTTAAATATTGGTTTATGAATTGAAATTATAGTTTTAAATTGAATAATTTTACTAGTTAAATTAATATTTATTATAATAAAAATTTATATAAGACTTTACGTAATACTTATCGTGTTGTATTTATAAACATCATAATGTTAGTAAAATTGTGTTTTTACACGATACCTAAAAAATAAAATGTTTCATAAACATACAAAAAAAATTATAATATAATTTTACCATGATGAATTCAATAATTAAGTTAATATGAAAAAAATTAAATTCCTAAAATTTAAAAATTTTCATTTAAAAATAAAATAAGAATTCTAATGAAAAACTGTATTTATCAAAAAATGCCCTTTTAAATTTTTAAGTGCTAATAATATTTTTTGTTGTTTGAATATATAATTGATTAAAATATTTTTAATTATTATTTGTGTTTATATTTTTAAATTATATTAATAATATTCCTCTAATATTCCTCGTATTATTTTAGTATAGTTTTCCATGTGAAACATTCTTTTAATGCAATATTTATTTAAAGGAAAATATATTCAAAATTCTATGGTTGTTACAATTCAAGGGACTGATACCTATTTATACCTTATGCTATACGATATTCTAATATTATTTAATATACCCGAATGGTGTCTTGCAACCTTATCTATTGTACATGATTTGATGAGGTACTTGATCTTCTTTATATATCTCACTACTGTGTGGTACCCTCGTCAATTGTGTGTGATTTTACAAGTTGAGTAATATTCTTTATAATCCTTATTATTATGTTATACACTTGTTTAGTATGCATGATATGTTGAGGAATAACTTCTTGTTTATATTCTAAATTTCTTTATTCCTTACATGTGTGCCATGTGATATATGATAAGGCATGAGTTCTCATTTATTATTACAGAGGGGTGATGAGGCATTGCTTTCGAGGATCGGTTGATAAAAATTATTTCCTAGGATATAAGGTTGTTTCTATTCCCTTTGGGATTACTGTAGATATTTTTATTAAATTGGATGGAAATTTCCATTTATTTGGAAATTAATACCCATAGGTTGGATATGTTGTTTCTATTATGATAGTAGATGCCTCTTGGGTTTACAAGGTGTGTGGCCCTCAAGTGACAGTGGTTTGGTTGGAGTCTATGACTCTCATTTCCATCCGGCATAGTATTTTTACTAATCCTATTTTGATTAATTTATTAATATTTCTATGTGTCATGGTGGGATATTGTAAGATGTTGTTTTCTTAATCACATGGATGAACTTCTCTACAGATCGTGGACTTGCATCATTGTTATAGGATAAAAAAATTATCTAATGATGTTAAACCCTCAATAGGGTGGAGTGAATATGAATGATTATGTCACAACTTGACCCAATGCATCCAGTCTGTCCATAATTAAATTGATAATGACACCCCAATCCCACCTTCAATATGGAAAGGGTTGGCTACTAGCACTAAGCTGGCATTTTACACACATAGGAGGCCTTAGCCAAAAGTACCTGTATACATGAACGTATCTATAAAAACCAATGTAATGCAGAAAGATAAAAAATGATAATATACATTCATATATGAAATCTATCCCATGTAAATGTATAATAAAAATTATAAAATAAGTATAAAGAGACAAATACCATCGAACTATAAGTAGAAAATAATTAAGCCTACTGAAAATACGGGGGAGTATACCCAAGAGAAACTCCTGGATCCATCGGAGTTCCATCTAGAACAACTAATCTCCACATACTTGTGGTCCTTTATAAATCCATCAAACGTTTTTTAGACTTTATAAGACACAACATGTTATGGAGGATCCCATTAAGGTTTGGGTATATAAAAACCTAGTAGGACACCCCAAAACCACAAAACATAAATCATCAAGAGAGTAGCCATCTCATCATTACAAAGTTGTGTCAATCAGAATATGAGATATAATAATAATAACATTAACCATGATATGGTCAAAAGTAGACACTGAGTCTCAATGTGAGGTCACATCCTCATAGCTAGCCTAGGATTCTTTTATAGTCTTAGAGTAACACTAGGACAGTATTACTGACTCCACAAGTATTGACATCACCGATGGAACTCATCTGAGACGTGTCAGTCATTAGTTTTTACTATACTGATGGAACACATTCAAGAGAACATGTTCATTTGGATTTTGAATAAATAATCATAAAAACATAAGAGGGTTCATTCAAGATATTCACTATATCAGACTACACCTCTCTAAAAGAAAACCAATATAGATACATAGATAGGGGATCACGTCTATGGTCTATAGGGTATACAAAAACCTATCTGGAATAACCTGCTAAATAGTGGAAAATTAAAATATATGCTAGTCACATTTTTCCTGAAACCCCACCTAGGGAAGAAGATGATGGGAATGAGGATATAACCCCCTATCACCATAGAGGGATCCCTACTGATGTCCACCAAGGGAATCTTATTCAATTCTCTGAAAAAAATTCTACACTGCACCATCATGGTGGTGGACTGAGAGAACTAACTCTACAATTATAGGAGGGGAGACACCCATATAGATACAGTTTTAGGGAAATCACTCAATATCATACCAAAACTAAAATGAGAAGAATTAGGCATCTAAATTATCCTTGGAGAAGTATATGGCATGTACCTAGGGGTACACAACATGTCTCACTAATATTGGAACTACCCATGTCTTGTGGTCTCACACTAAATGTTTTTCACCAAATAAATTGTTTTTCCAATTGGAGTACACAGCATGTAGAGGTCGGTTTGGACCTCATCATACCATCTGGTCTAACCCATGTACTATTCCTTATTCTCATGTACTTAGGGAATGCCCATTTACACTGTTCATGTCCAAGTACTTTCCAAAGTACATTATTTGTTCCCTGAAACATGTGGCATGTGTGGTCACATCGCCTCCTAGGCATGTAATCCTTGGACATACTGAGATTTTTTCCAAGGGTTATAAAGTATGTGTTCTTTCATATGTTGTGTGTATCACTATATAGATTCCTATGTGTTTACTCCACGTACATGTTGATATGGCTAGGTAGGTATCACATAGAACATAGGGCTCCCACACAGCATGTGATATTTAAATCAATGAAAATTTCAAGATGACACATAGATAATGATATATAGAGTGTGTCCAACTAGACTACATGGATTTTAGTTTTGAATTCCTCAAAAACATCACACTTAGCACATGTCTTCGCCTCCACACCATCTCTGACTTTGAGATCACTGGAATCCACTCTGTAACACTAGGATCTAGTTTGAAAAACATCAATTACTAGTTAAAAGTCATATTTCAACTATTATTCGTTTTAAATCCATCACCATATCCATACTAAGGTGTCCCGTAACGATTAGATCATGAATCAGTAGTTACCCACATCTCGATCATATCCTTATTTGTCACCAATTGCTGAATTCCATCAACTCTATGATTTTGTTATCTCATTTTCATACCTATAAATATATCCACTCAATATGAATGGTGAATCAAAAGATTCTCATTACCATTTTAGATTCCTATATTCATCTCCACATCTGCATTTCATCATAAAAACACAAACATGAACTTGTTACCAAGATATGTTTGGCCAACGGATGTTCACACAATGATCGGTCCTCTCACGTATTGTCAAATCATTGTCCAACCAAAATACGAATGATGAACACCATGACTAAGGGGAGAAATGAACATATCAACATGTGAGTCTTGCTCAATGGTCTTTTTTATTTTTTCATCGTCATCATAATATAATAATGGTGGATTATCAAATAAACTCAATTCCTAATTCTTAAATGATAAAACATCTCCTATAAATCAAGTGATTGATCAGGGGATTAAGTGTTATAAGTCTTGATTCATGTTATTTAAGAGATAAACAATATAGAGATAAAAGAAAATGAAAAAAATATCCCTACTTCTGGTTTTTATCAATCTATGATAATGAGTTGTTCTTCATTTTTTTCATTGTCAAGATTAATGAGTTCTTTCATTGATGATAATCCTAATAGTACCTCATCATCGATCCTATGATCCACTGTTAACATGACATCCACTAGATCTCTCCATACTATCATTCCCATAGGATATGGGAAGATATCTTTAGGGAAAACTACATAATAGGTTTTATAAAGGGGAGTTTAGTTCAGAAAATATAAATAACTAATTAATTAATATAATAATATATTTAATTATCATCTTCCCATGTCCTATTTTTAACAAAACATTGGAAAAAAAATTATGTCTTTTCTAGTGTAAAACCAACATTATATTTTTAATTTTGGTCTCCAATTTTCCATTCAAAACATTATTTAAGAGATTTTATATTATTTCCAAAAAAAATATCACACGTGACATAATAAATTTAATATTTTTAATATATTTGTATCTAGGATATCTAGGCACTGGAATTCTATTCTCACACTTTTAAAAACTTCAGAAGTATTCCATGAAATATTACAATGTGTTGCATAGAAATTTTCGATTCATTAACATGTTCACATTAACACTAAAAAAATGACTTATACCAACATATATTTATTGACAGATAATATATATGTTGGTAAAAATGTGCAATTCCAACAGATATTAAGTTATATTGTTATTTATTTTATGTACCAACACTTTTTTTACAAATACTTATATCTGTTGATATTGATCATTTAACACCAATAAATCATTTACCAAAACTTAAATATATTTCTTTATCATATTAATACTAACATTTAGATATATGTACATTATATTCATTTTATGTTATAAATTATTAGTATTTTAATAAAATAATATAATCATATGTTTTCATTGAAAAATTATATATTTGTGATAAATAATATATATATGATATAAAACTAATGATAAATGATTAATATTTTTGAAAACCAGAATAAGATAGATTGTGCACTAGTAAAAAATAATAAAATAAATTCACTTATATATATTTTCATTATATGTTTATAATATAAATTTTTATTAATAATATGTATAAATTTAAAACATTTTTATATATATAATTAACAACCAAATAAATTTATTATATATCCTGATAATTTTTTTTAAAATTATATCAATAATATGACTCTTCCTTAAATTAAAAGTATCAAACCACAATGATCGCAACAATTTTAGCATTTTTATAGTCACGTTCTAATCTGATTAATTTACTTTTGTACTACTATATTGTGTGTCTTGCCCGTAAAATTGTTTTTTCTTATTGTTATTATTATTATTGTTTTTATTATTATTATTTTATTTTATTTTATCTCATTTTTACTTTTCATCCCTGAAATCACCTCACCCCGTCCCCTTCATGTTTTAATCACATGCCCTAGCTAGGAGGATCTCCAGCCACGAGCCTCCATCCTCCTCTGTCAATGTAATTTAGTTGTCTTTCCTTCAGATTTTGATCGTGGTTTCCCCAAGATAGCATTCCTTCTCCTCCGCTCTATTCTTCTTCTCTTTTCATTGTTCTTTTCCTTCTATTCCTTGTGGTGTGCATGACCCATCTAAACACAGTCCCAATTTTTGGTGTTTTATTTATTTCTTCTCGATGGTTAGGGTTAGTGAGCCTCGATTGAGGTTCATTTTAGCCACCTTTGTTGAAGGCATTTTAGAGAAGTTCATAATCTGCTCAGTTTAGGGTTGTTCATAATCTATTAATTTTAGTCTTATTTGTTGAAGGTGTTTTTTACATTGGTAGTGCATAATCTATTTTAGGGTAGTGCATAATCTATTTTTGTAGCCACGTTTTAGCCTAGTCTGTTGGTTCTTGTTCACTGATGAACTTCTCTAATTGGGAAGCATTTTCATCCATTTCTCATACCATTGTGTAGCTGACACTCCCATCATCAATACTATTATCAACCTTCCTCCCACCAAAAAATCTCCCTCTATGCACTTCTGCATCATTCTTATCCTTTAACATCACCAGTACAACACCATATGCATGATTCTTACAAACCATTAGTGAGTCAACTGGAAGAATCTTCGTTTATTCATATTTAGTGACTACTTCAAATTCTAAACACAAATTCATATCAGATCTCTTTTCAGCAGTAGTAGGCATATGTAAATGGATAACAGTAATAGGAATCAATAGATGGGAATCATCAAAGCCAACCCATCCAAGCATCTTCTATTCAGCTAGGGTTCTTTTTCTCTCTTTTCCACTTGTTTTCTATGAATTTTTCACCTTTTTCTCAAATTGGTCTTGGGTCACCGAAATGGGGGTATTGAAACCTAGTACAAGTGGTATTTCATCCATGATCTTGATATCCCAAGAAACTGAAGGTTTGTTCAAATATCTAATAATTACATCACCCTTTTTTTCCTAATACATTGTCAACATAGATCCACTCAGGTTGGTTTTGTTTCGAGGTCCTCCTTTATTATCATATACTTTGAAAACAACTCCACAACCTCATCAAAAGTAACATCATCTAGAAATAAATTAACATAAAGATGTGTGTTTAGTTTTAACTCAAACGAATTGTTATGAGGCAATATGTATCTAGTTATATTCTAACAATTTAAAATTTTCATTTAAGACTTTCTTTGTAACTCTATCCTTAATGCCTATGGTTTTTCATTTCACTAAATGGTTTTTCTGATATTGAATTAGGTTTCATTATAAATTGAATTAGGTCTCATTCTCAATTGAAATCAGCATTACTTATGGTTGTCTTCTTTCTTGGAAAGTTAACATGCAATTAGTTGTTTCTCTTTCAACCAAAGAAGTTGAGTATATAACCATAACCAAATGCATTAAGGAAACTATTTTTTTAAAGGTATTATTCATGAGTTTCCCTTATCTGAGTCTACTATTATTGTATATTGTGATAGTTTTTCTACTTTACATGTGTTAAAAAACTACATTTTCCATGGTAGATCAATGCATATAGACATTAGAATTCACATTGTTATGTATATTATTGAATTTGGGACTGTGTGTGTCACTAAGATGCACACCGAGGATAATCCAACCGATAGTTTGAATAAGTCTTTTCCCCTTTCAATGTTTAACCATTTTTTAAATATTATGAACCCTGTCCCATTTCAATAGTAGTAATTGGGAGAACACGATCCTTGAACAAGATCTATTTCATCACAAATCTAGGAATTATTCCTCTTTCTATCCATGATATATGCATGTTTCTAAAATGAATATAAATAAATGCATGCATACGATAGAATTGATCTTGGAATATCTATTTTTTCATGAAATGATCCCATAAATACTTCTTATATTCCATCTTTATTATATTTCATGAATCTTGATAGAACATATCCTGATATTTTTTTCATTTTATATCCATTCGCATGGTAGAAACTATGTTTACCACAAAATTTATAGTATTCTTATAATTGATTAAATCTTACAACAATAGTAGATTATCCATTTCAAATTCATACTTTACATGTGACTCGTATGTGTAAGTTATAAGATATGAGAGTTATATTCCACAAAGACATATGCCTCCATAGTATTACAAGTGGAAGTCTTTCATTTTTCCCTTAAAATTATTATTGTATTTTTTATAAAGTCATATTTTTTTCAAAGTCATATGCACAACAATGTCTTGTAGCCACCAAGTCATACACTATAAATTCTGACATAATAAATGTTTTATACTTATCCAAGATCATTCCATAAAAGTATTTTTTCTTATTCTAGTGTTCTAACAGTGTATACAAGCTTCCTATTATCATGTATTTTGTTCATGAAGATATTATCTACTTCAATGGAGGGTCACATATTTCTAAATATGTCAAGATCATGGTATTAATAACACTAGAACAACTCGAGGTTGAATACTAAGATATAAAAGGAGTGCCATATTATTTAAACATCACATGTGTCTATATTTTTAAATGAATGAATTGTGTACCACATGTGTGAGTATGACATCCAAAAATATTTAGGCCTTCCATTGTTTAATAATATAGATCACTTTCTAAGCCACTCGATAAAATATCATATGTGACTCCCCACACCGGTAGGTCACCCATGTAACCCCATATGAGAGCCTTTCTACCTTACTCATGAACAGACCCATATGGGTGATTTTTCTACTCTATGCCTCCCCTGGTTGGTTGGATAGCCATTGAGGTTGGTCAGGTAGTCTCTTTGGGATAGCCTAGCTGCTCAGGTAATCAGGTGGTATTGAGATGGATATATTTTTTCACTAAAATATTTAATTTAATTTTTCAAATTAAACACATAAATTCAAAAAATTGAAGAACAAGAATCTGTCTTTCCCAATTATTCTTATGATTCAATGGATGAAGATGCGCTAGAGGTTAACAAAACAGATTCCCAATATAATTATGATGAAGTATAAGACACAAATAAAAAGGTTAATGTGGATTCTATGGAGGAAATCATTGTGGGTTCTTATCAATATTTTTTTGAGAAAGTTGTTACTATGAAAAATCTGGCATTGGAAACTGTTAAATAGAAAACTCAGAAAGCATGGGAAAAAATAATGTTTATAAGAGATAGAACCAGCGGAATGAAAAAAATCTCACAGTTCTTGAGTGAAAAAACTCTGATATTGCACCATCTACCACTCCCAATGACCCTATTAATCTAAAAATTCCTGGCCACAACCTATCAAAATTCAATTCTACGGTTTGTGATGAAAAACCGAAGGAATAAAATTTTCCTCCCTCACAGATATCCCCGACTCATTCATTGCAGATTGATCAGTTTATTTGGCCCTTTAACTTTAAATAAATACATGAGTTTGTATGAAAAAATGGAAGTGTAAACAGTTTCTGGATGAAAAAAATTAAAACCCACTACTATATAACATTTTTCATCTGTGGAAACTTGTAATGTCATGTTCAATCTACAATGGCCTCCCAAGGAAACTACCACCTCGTAATCAGGCCCACCTCTCCCATCAAAAATAGTTCCATCTATCTTTAAAGTGGATTAATTGTACAAGACAACCAAATCACCCCCTTAGATCTACTAATTTCCATTTTCTAAAGATCATGCTGTTGCGAAAACAACCACGTTGGCCCGAAACTCTAAGCCATAAAGTTTATAATTTCCATCTCCAGTCTTTCATTTCTAAAATTTTCAACATGACTAATTGGTATGTTTTAAGTCAATGGATTGAGAAATTAACAAATAATTTATCTTTGCAGGTTTTTAGGTGTTAGAATGGGGATTGGGGTTTGTTTTTTCAGAGTTTTAGAGATGCATTAGTGATTTTGCAGAACAACTTTTTGAGGGGTAGGGTGTGGTGTTTTGAGGGCTATTGTTTGGTTCTGAATTTTTAATTAAACCTTCCTCTTCTCCATGTTGAATTTGTTATGCGGGTTTGTTATATTCGAGACTCATTTTTCTAGAAACTTTTTCTTTTGGAAACATTTTTAGGGAGACTATAGGGAGTTGATTTTTCAGCTTCTGATTTGGTGTTGTGGAATTTGAATTATTTTAGTTAATTTTTTTATAAAACCTTCTTCACGAAGTTGAATAACCCACCATTTAACTTCATGATTCATTCATCTCCACATCAAATTTGGTTGTCTGAGCTGCCTTATGTTCACTGGTTTTTTCCAATAGTGCCCCAGCTGACTAAGGTTTCCAGGTTTGGAATGGTGACAAGCTGCAACATAAATCCCATTTTTCCAGAGGATGCTGCAAAAATTCTTAGTTGGAACATCAGGCATGAGAAAAAGGTAACTTATATTAAATATTCAGTCAAAATATTTGATGAGGCTTGTGAATCCATGCTATTTATCCCACTAGAACCCATTCATGCAGTGTTATTGTATTTATTTATAATTTCAAATCTTTTTGGTTTTGTTAGATTCCAAAACATGTTTAACAATAATATTAAAAAAAAAGTGTTTGATGTTCCCTATTTTTATTAATCATGTTTAATCATTGTGATATTTTTCTTCTTCCCAGTGTGATATTGGGGATGTACTAGTTCTATCCAAAAGTGAAATAAAGGGAGTGTCTTATGTTTGTGGGGATGATCTACTGCTTCCATCCACATGAAACTAAAATTAGTGTTGATCTGCTTCATGTTACTAATGTGGACTACTACAAGTAACCACCGCCATTTTGGTCATTCCATGACCAAGTGGGAGAATTGAATATGTGGAACCCTTCAATGGTATTTGAGTTAGCTCGATTTTTTATCACTGATACTACAGTGAAAGGCTGTTATTAGAGGATGTTGGTGCACTGAAGGCTGCTACGAATGCTGTTACTTGAGGTTTCTGGATGGAGTTGGCTCACTGGTGGCATAGGGATGGTTTGTACTTGGGGGTACATGAGGGAAGCTATTGGTGTGGGTTTGGCATGAGGGATTATATACGTGGGCTATTCCTTCATTTTTGTAATTAGATTTCATTATTAATATAATTAATTTTTCCCAAGATTGAAATTTCTTGTAAATCTTAATCTGTTTAATAATTAAAATAGATAAATTCTATATAATAAATCAATAAATATAATATAAAATTTGTACAGTAAAAATTTATAATTTTTATTCAAATGTAATTTATTAATAGATATTTTATGATAGTAATATTATTTCCAACATAAAAAATTGTTGTAAGAATATGTTACAAATGACTTTAACCAACATAAATTTTATCTGTTGGTATTATTATAATTGTAACAGAATTATTTTATCTATCACAAAAAAATTTATTGACAGAGTTTTTACCAATAGTTTAGTGACATTAATATTTGTGTTGGTTTAATGTATTTCCAACAGAAAATACACTTTTACCAATAGATATATCCCTTTTGGAAAAAGTCACTTTTAATGTAGTGTAAGGACCATGGACATTAAGAGGTGTTACCTGGATATGATGTAAAGTATAATTATTTAGGCTCTATGGTTTGACTGGTGACTCCAGGGAGGATTTATCAAGTAGTGGCTGTGTTTTAACATACACCTCCTTTGGATAGTTATTTTTAAACATGGAATATAAATTTTTAGAGATATAATATAAAGCTTTCAATTGGTTGATATAGTGAAATTTCCACAGGTGCAATTCAAGGTACATTTTTGGTCGATTCTCAATAGACCCTCATACTAGAAAACATTGACATGATCTCAATTTTGATATCATATGTTCTGTATTATGAGATTCCAATGGAAATTGTATCTTGAAATTGGCCAACTATATTTTTTCCTACAGTCTTAAACTTCATTCACTTAAGCCTTCTTGTGATGTGAGTCTATCATTATTGGAGAATGGGAAATTTTCAATAAGTTCTTCACGCAAGAGAGTTGGTGTTGTTGTACCCACATCTAAAAGGATTGGTTGTATTTTTATGTTGTCCTGAGGTTATTATAATTTGGGTGGTGATGTCTATCCTTTTTTCATGAGGAAGTCCGCCTCTAGTTTTTCTTGTAGGGATAACTAATTTTAGGTTATGATAGACTAAATAGCCATTGTTTAGTGTGTCTTAGTGTGATATTTGTATCGATTATATTTCTCTTTCCTGGAGTGTGAAGAAATTTCATGATACTTTTAAAGGGTGACACATGGTTGAACCTTGTGGAAAGGATGAGATATGCATCAAATTTCATTCGGATTATGTAGTTTCAATGTTATTTACTAAGAAAATGAGTACCCTGGGGTTTTTTAGGATCATGTGGTTCAACCTCCTTTAAGTATTCTTTTGTAAATAACTCTATAGGGAATCATATAGATTTTTCCTTTTATTGTGCCATATGTTTAGTAAACTCTCTTAGTATGAAATATAAATTTTTGGGGTAATGTTGGTCATCATGGTATTGAGGTTTTGGAAAGTGGTGAGATCATAGTAGAAAAGTAGAGGCATTGTGGTTGGTACATTTAGAAGAGGCCTCTATGACTAGATGGAGGAGGAGGTTCTTGAAGAACTAGTTTAGAGGTTTTTATTTATATAATACAAAAGAAGACATGTCTCAATAAAAATTGATGACATGTGGACCCACACACATTTATTTTGTGAGAGTACTTCACAGTGATAAAATCGACCATTTGGTAATGTTTAACCACATGTTCTTTGGTGAAGGACATTAATGTTTTCCTAAAGGTTTGGATCATGTCCACCACTTCCTCATATTTATACATGTCTCTACATGGTGTTTTTCATATGGATAATTTTGGGTATACCAATTCTATAAAAACTATTTTAATGTGGTGGAGGTAGAGGTTTTCTTACAAGTTTGAGGATTTCAGACAATTGGGAAGGTATTTTCAGGGAGTCTAAAGTAGAAAACGTAATTTCATATAAATAGTTAGGATAATATAATTTTGAGTTTTGTAGATTGGGACAAAAAACAGATAGTGGTGTGATATTGAGTGGTTTAGTGAGATTTGTGTGGTTCTAAAGGTTTATATTAGTTGATTTATAAAAGGAGTGAAATTAAAAAAAACCAATCTATCTTTCATAAGGTTTATGAAACCTTTTGAGGATCAACATACAAATAGAGGATTCCTGTGAATATTGAGGTTGTAAAAGAAGGCTTATATCCCTTATCTTAAATATATAATGGCATTGGTACATGTGACTTTCTAGAATTATACATAAAAACTATAATTGGATTGATGGAGCTTGTTTCTTTGCAAGTCATCTGGTCTCAATGTTAAATTTGGTGATGTTCTAGATGATATGTGAGGTATTTATGGGTTTTATTCATAAAAAAATGACCATATTTAACACTTTATAAATGTGGGTATTAGGGAACTAATATTAGTCATAAAATTTTAGATAGACCATTTTCTTAGATGGAATTTAATGGAAGTTGGTTTTATTTATTTCCATATGGTGAGATTACCTTCCAACGTGAACCCTGCTGGGTGGTGAGTTGAGGAAAGGATCACATGAAATGAATATTTCTTTATTCTTTTAATTTTACATGATTTTGATAAAGATGATATCTTTGTGCATGGAAGGGTATTTTCCATTCCTATACAATTTTATTCTGAGTTTGTTTGGAGATCATATCTTCTAAGGTGAAGTAAGTTCGTATGTTAGTGGTCTATTCTCGATTCTAGGTTGTTTTATGATCATAAATATTCAATAGCCCTGTTTTTTTCATTTTTAGGTATTCAAAACATTACAGTGGGGGATTTAAATACTTAGGTTGTTTCTAAATTATAATTAGCTCAATTTTGATATTTAGGAGTTTAGTGCCCCTCTATAGGTAAAAGACTCAAAAAAAATTAGAATGTTTTCTGAGAAAAAAATGGTTTTGTTGAATCTAGGGTGTCTAGATTGAGATGGTATGTAATTAAATGTGTGAAATGACCTTAAAATTAAAATAGAAATAATAGAAATAATATTTTTATTCATATATGTATTTTTTTAATAATATACTTAAACCTTATTGATGATATAACTTTGGTTCAAATCCCAACCATTAGGTTCTTGTTATCATGGGTGACATAACTAATTGATTTAAATGATTAATCATTAATTAATTAATTAATGTGTTTATATAATTTTCTAGACCCATCTCCTACAAATATTCTTTTATGTTTTCACTCTAGGGTAGGCTAGTTTTTCATTGGAAACATTAAAGAGAGGACGATAGAAATGAGATTCTTGGTAGATTTCAAAACTGATCAAAGAAATAAATCATTCAAGAGAATTCATCATCATAATCAAAAAAAATTCTAATTTATATGAAATATTAATCAGTGATTGGATCTTATAATGATGATTAAAAAAATCATTATATAAATGATGGATTTAATTTTCAATTATTCTAAAAGAGGTAGGTATGTTTTATTTGAATTACTTTATTATCCATGAATTTCTATATTGAATATTTGTTTCTAAACATTGATTAATAATGGTTTAGTCTTCAGTATTACTCATTTGAATCAATTATCATCTCTTCATTAGACATATTAAATAATTATTCAACCTGTTTCATGTCTATATTGATTTGGTATTTTAATCCTCAAACTCTATTCTTTAAATTAGAAACATTATTTTATTGTTATATTAATATGAACACCTATGTGTATAATTATTATTTCAGGATAATAATAATTAGTGTATGACAAATGAATAATTCTAAATTATCATTTTCCCTCACTCCCTTCTCACTTCTCTCTATTTTCAATCCCTACCATCGATCTTGTGTGATCCATGGAAGCCACCATCCCTGAAGATCAACCAATGGTGGAAGTGTGTTTTGACCTTCTTATAAGTAACATTAGGTTCTCGTATAGTATATGGGAGCTTTAGTGAAGGAAATAGTAGAGTTTGGTACATTTAAGAGTTGTGTGAGGTGTCCTGGTGACTATAAATTGTCATTAGATGGCGGTGGTGGTGGATTGACCTAGCATTACAGGGGAATTTTATATACGTGAATGGGGGGTATTAACTTCATGTGTGAAACCGCTACATCATATTTTTATTTAATATATTTTATTAATAATGATAATATTATTAATTTCATAATTATTGGGTTCCTATATTACGGTTTATAGTATTGGGTAGGGTCTCTACATGCATGTCACATGCATGGAAGAGGGTGAAAGGGCCCTACATGTGTCCCATAACTTAGTGGGAAGACATACATGAATTCCCTTACTCATTTTTATGTGTTATATAGTTTATATTCTAATCCTAGGTGGTATGAGGTCTATTATTCCCAAGACCTTTTATTATGTGTGTTCATGTGTTTAAATTTATTGTAACCCCAAGACCTTAAATAAATTCTCATAATTATAATCATTATTATTAATCTTTTTTCAATAATAATATTTTATTGAGATGTCTAATTAATGATATGACTTCATAATCAAAAATTACACAATGAGATGTTTATTTCAAGACAGATATAAAATATTTAATGCTAACTTGTGGCATGGGCTTGGGTCCCATAATTTATCAATACTCTTAAGAGATTTGATAAAAAGTGAAAAATTTACCTGATAAACAATTTTAGTAAATGAATCATCAATCCTATGTCTTTTTCATATACATTGTAATGGCATGGTTTTTATGGTTAACTAATTCCAACTATGTAGTATAAATTATAGACCATGGTTTTTTCTTTGTGGAACCCATGGTGAAGTTTGGGACTGATAATTCATGTGTTTGGGAACACAACACCCTTCCCTCAACTTTTGTGCACTACTCATTTTGGCTATGTGATTTTTTCATCCTATTGTGTGCTACCACACATTTACTTTGTGTCTGTTTTATGTTAATATATATGTGTGTTCTCACTATAATTTTGGTGTAGATACATGTTGCAACGTCTCGGTTCCGGAAGCCACCTAGAGGCGCCCCGTACCCGATTGGTCATAAGGCCTAGAGCGCATTTCCCCGAACTCCAGAGGCTGTCGACTAGCAGCGAGCGTCTTGGGTGTGATAGTGGGAAAACTATGCCATCAATGGAAGAGTACACAACGGAAGTAAATAAATACATACAATAGAGGAAGTAGTAATAATGACATATAGTATTAATAGCAGAAAACTGAAGTATAAACTGGAGAACGTATATATAATGATGCATGATGCATATGTCTAAGAAAATAGCCTAACAAGTCACAATGTTGGAATAAAACAGTGTTAAACCGAAGTGAAAAAGAAAGTAGATAAACTTCTCTGCATCGCAAGCCATAGCTTGGTCTCATTCTCTCCAGCTCTATAGAAAATCAAGTACCTAAAGTAGAAGGGTGATTTCCCTTATCTATACCTACAACAATATAATATGTTTGGGCCAAAAAGAATGGCCCAAATAGGGTGTGATACTAAATACCATTCAGAAACCACCTGAAGATCTGTGCCTAACAGTCAAGGAATATATGGCAGGTAAAAGTACAGAAAATAGTAAATAGGAAAGTGCTCAGTAGTAAACAATCCACAGTTTCAATATCAAGCAACAGCATAACAAACAGCTATACCTCAAATAGGTAACCCTCTGGGAAGTACTCACAGTCATCCCCTCTGGTCCTACCGAAGAAGTACAAGCAACCCTCTGGGTAGTGCACTCAACCTAACCCCTCTGGTTTAGTCATAGTAATATATAAAGTCTCTTTGAGGAAGCGCTCACAGTCAATTTCCCTTATAGTCAAAGGTAAATAATGACTCTCTAAGGAATATCACACAGTCAATTCCCCGTATAGTCTAAGGTAGTCAAAGAATCTCTGAGGAAGATCACATGTTCAATTCCCCTTGTAGACCTAAGGTCTAGGACTCTCTGAGGAAGCTCACATGGTCAATTCCCCTTATAGCTCAGGTCATTCAATTCAAAACAAAGCCTCTCTGAGAAATCTCATGCGGTCAATCCCCTTATAGTCTAAAGCAATCAAGGAATCTCTGAGGAAGCTCACTCGGTCAATTGCCCATATATTCTACTACACCAGGTTCTCACGGCCCTATGTAGGTCAACGATCATTGCAGTGCGATATAGAAAAAGTAAACCTATAGAACTACTTGGCTAAACAGTCTACATCAAATCAAGCATGTCAAAATAGAAATTCTCCATCCAACAGCAACAGGCATGGAAAACAGGCAAGGCAGCCAAACTGGCTAAACAGGATCAAATGGTCATAAACAGAACAAGCAAAGGAAAAATATCCAAAGCATATCAATCAACCCTATTCACATCCAAATTACCTCTACACAAGCATACAATCATGGCCGGAAAATAGCAGGGGTAAAACAGTATACACGCAATACCCCGTTCAAGGGTATTGGTGGAATTTGTACATAATACTCAAAGCCTTTGAACAGAAAGGCACAAACCACCTACCTTGGGGTTAGGAGATCACTATATGTGAACCTTGAAGCTTGAAACTCCTTAGAACATCAAAGATCTACAAAAAAAACTAAAACGTTCAAACCACGATATCTCTTGAGAGAGGAGAAATCAGAAGATGATTCTCTAGGAGAAAAGATAACTCATCGATGTGATTCCAAAACAACTGAAAGTGTCCTATTCGGAGGACAAACAGATGATTAGGGGATCTTCAAAGATATGTGGCTGTACGGAGCTCTCATTCAGAGGAGACTTAAAAGAATAGCATTCTGGCGATTAGACACAACCCCGGTGCATTTAATGAAAAAAAACATAGATGGCATATACTTTTGAAGTACACATGGTGTACTTTCCTTTTCTGTAATCCGCATTAAGAGGCCTCCAAGTCAGTCGCACACGGTCGTGTGTGGGGATACTACATGGTTAGGACATGGCCTCATGCGGCAAAGAAGTACATGGCGTGTACTCATAGAGTACACGGCATGTACATAGAAAATTTCCAGAATTTCTTTTTTCCTAAAAAACGACTAGAAAATGAAAAACATACCTAAAAAAGGTCTGGGTTCTTACAAAATTCCCCCCATAAAGAAATTCATCCCAGAATTTCCCTAGCGCGGCATAGAAGAAGAAACCTGGAACAGTTCTGGCCACTTTACTCATACATCGGCCTCCCTCTCCCAAGTCTCATCATGCACTCGTCCGTGCTTCCATAGCACTCATACCAAAGGAACAGACCGACCACGTATAATCTTTGTACTAAGATCCACAATCCGGATAGGATGATCCTCAAATGATGCATCCACTTCGTGCTCAACCTCCTCGGGTTTAAAGACCTGAGATGGGTCTGAGAAGTAACATCGAAGTTGAGAAATGTGGAAGATGTCGTGCATAGCCTTGTACCTCTGATGTAATTGCAACTGATAGGCAGCCTTCCCAACCTTCTCTAACACCTCAAAAGGTCCGACGTACCTTGGTAAAATCTTACCCTGTATCCTAATCCTCTTGTGTCCCAACCTCGGTGTGACATGTAGGAAAACCTGATCCCCAACCTCAAACTCTAGAGGTCGTCTTCGCTGATCAGCATAAGACTTATTTCGAGGCTTTGCAGTATCCATCCTCTTCCAAATCAACTCTATATGCTTTGTGGTCTCCTGAACAAGACGAGGTCCCAGTAAACCCGCCTCTCCTGCCTCCATCTAATATAAGGGTGATCGGCATGTCCTACCATACAAAACCTCATAATGTGCTATCTAAATAGTCGCTTGAAACTATTATTGTAGGAAAACTCCACAAGAGGTATATGATTTTCCCAAGGACCTAAAAAATCCAGGATGCATGCTCGGATCATGTCCTCAAGCACCTGAATCATACGCTTGGACTAGCCATCTGTCTAGGGGAGGTAAGCTATACTCAAAAGTACCTGTGTACCCAAAGCCTTCTCAATCCCATACCATACCCAAGAAGTAAAATGTGCATCCCTGTCTGAAAAAATGGAGTTTGGAACTCCATGAAGACGTACAATCATTCGGATGTAAAACCTTCCCAGCTCATGAACACTGAAGGTCTCCTCGATCTGCAAGAACTGATCGACCTTCTTGAGTCTGTCAATGACAACCCAAACTATGTCATTCCCTCAAGGAGACCTCGATAAACCTGTCATGAAGTCCACCACGACGTCATTCCACATCCACTCAGTAATGGGTAACTGCTATAAAAGCCTTGCTGGTCACTGATGCTCTGCCTTCACCTGCTGAAAAGTGGAACACCTCATGATGAAACCAACAACGTCTCTCTTCATACCTGGCCACCAATAATGACGGTGTAGATCGCGATACATCTTTGTAATGCCAGGCTGAACTGCCCAAACTGAGGAATGAAAATCCCACATCAGCTCCTCGCGTATATATGCTGGCACTCATTCACACCCCTAGAAATGAAAGATATCATCATCACCTATGGTCCATCTACAAATAGGGTCCTCTCCTAACACACTCTCTCTTAGGACTAGGCCTTCAGAATCTTATAGCTTCCTCATTCGAACTCGATCAAGAAGAGTAGAGGTAGCAAGTACAAAAGATTGAAAAGTCTTCCCCTGTCTGTCGTGCACCTCCAAATTCATCTCATAGAACAGATCCATAAGCTACCACTTACTATTGGCCTCCAGAAATGCATGTATCTGAGTCCTCCTACTCAATGCATCAGTCATTGTGTTGCCCTTCCCAGGTGTATAGGAAAGATCAATTTCAAAGGATTGTAGGTACTCAACCCACCTACATTGTCTCAAATTCAGATCTCGCTGAGTGAATATGTAATTAAGACTTTTTTGGTATGTGAAAACCACAAAATTATCCCTAAGAAGATAATGTCTCAAATAGCATAGGGAATGAACAACAGTTTCCAACTCCAGATCGTGCGTCGGGTAATTCCTCTCATGTGGCCTCAACTGCCAGGACATGTACGCAACAACTCCATCACCCAGTATAAGCAGAACTCCTATCCCAATACCTAACGCATCACATTAAATAGTATATCTCTTGTCTTGTTCCAGAAAGACTAGTATCGGTGTTGAAGTCAACCACCCTTTCATCTCCTGAAAGGATGACTCACAAGAATATGACCATAAGAATTTCACACCCTTCTAAGTTATACCTATCAGCGGTGCTGCCAAGCATGAAAATTCCTATATGAAACGTCTGTAGTATCCATCCAACCCTAGAAAACTCCATACCTCAAAGAAGTTCTTCAGATTCTCCTAAGAAACTACAGTTCTCACTTTCCTTGGGTATACTGATACTCCTGCCTCTAAGATAATATGACCCAGGAATTGAATCTGATCCATCCAAAAGTGGCACATTGAGAGATTAGCATATAACTGGTTCCCCCTCAATGTACTCAAAATTATCTCATGATTGGTAGCATGGTCATGTCAATTGTGATATTAGAACAACATATTGTCCATGAAAACCACCACGAAGGAATCCAAGTATGGATAAAACACTCGGTTTATCAGTTCCATGAAAACTACAGGCGCGTTTGTGAGACTGAATGTCATAACTATATACTCGTAAAGACCATAACTACTCTAGAAGTCTATGAGAGGTATATCAGATGGTCTAACGTAAAAATGATGATAACCAGACCTCAATTCAATCTTTGAGAACACCCAGGCTCTTCGAAGCTAATCAAAGAGATCATCAATCCTAGGCAAGGGATATTGGTTCTTGACCGTCAAGTGGTTCAGCTTCTGATAATCCACACAAATCCTGAGGGTGTTGTCTGCCTTCTTCGCAAATAGGACAAGAGAACCCCAAGGAGAAGTACTGGGTCGGATAAAACACTTTTCCTATAACTCCTCCAACTGCTTCTTGAGCTCCTTCAACTCTGGTGTAGCCATCCTATAATGAGGAATGGACACTGGTGCCGCTCCAGGAATAAGTTCAATAGAAAATTCTACCTCATGATCTAGAGGAAAACCTGAAAATTCCTCTAGAAAGACATCTCTGAAATGATCCACCACTTAAGGAAAGTCTAACTGTAAAGTCCCCTGGTTTTCCAAATATAGACTAGAAATTTGGGCTATAACTCCTCCCAACCAATGATGCCCTTGACCAGCTATGCTCGCCTAGATATCCCATTTGCCCCTATGAAGAAAGGATACACCCTCTGGTGATACGAAACTTAACCTAAGGTGATAAAAATCGACCACTATCTAGAAGGGAACTAGCCAGTCCATTCTGAGAATGACATCATATCCTGTCATCTCTACGATAGAGAGGTCCCACAGGAAGTGACATCCACCAACTTGTAGAGGGAACTCTCTGCACTGATGTACACTAGTCATTCTAGTCCCCAACAAAGTGTCTAGAGTCAAGATATCAGTAGAATAAAAGATTCATAAGCCAAGGCTCTCCACGATAGCAACAAATATAAATCTATGGGAGGCCCCTGTATTAAAAAGAGTACAAGCTAAAACTGAGGCTACTAAGATCGTACCTCGAACAGTAGATGTTCTGGGATCCTGATCCTAATAGGTCTTCTCCACTGCAAAAGTCTAGCCTGTACTGCGGCCATGTGACCCTGCATGACCACTCTGAGTTGATCCACCCTGATGTCGCTGAAGAGCCGGTGATTGATTACCACGGCCACGACCTCCACCTCGGCCTGAATGGCTGGAAGAACTCCAGTTCCCAGACTGGTGGGGAATTGGTGGCTCTGCTCCTGAACGAGGAGTCATAGAAGAACCCCTGTCACCAGCTTCTAATAAGAAGATCTGACAGAAGTGCTGAAGATGACCCATCTTGCCGTAAGATCGGAACTCCACTGGGTCTCTCGGGAAACTTGGCCTCATATGTCCGCTTCTCCCACACTGGTAGCACACCACCCGGCTACCGAAAGATGCATCCCGCCTACTCTGATCTCCTCGCACATCCTCTCTGCGTTTCTTCCTGTTATCAACTAGCGGAGCACTAACTCTGGATATCAAACCCCCCTGGATCACAGCTCCAGAATCCCTCAGATTACACTCTATGATCAGCACCTGGTTACCGATAGAAGATATCAAAATCAACCCGAAGATGTTCACCTGATATCAGATGTCGTGCCTCAGACCATCCTCAAACCTCCATGCAAGAAACAACTCATCACCTCCTGGAATAAGCCTGAAACGCTGCAGCTCTATGAAGAGAGAGGAATACTCCATAACAGAAAGATTACCCTGCTCTAGACTCATGAACTCTCTAGTTTGATCGGCCCTCAAGGTCTCTAGATATAAGTAATCTTAGAAGATGCACCAAAACTCATCGCAAGCCATATTTTGTTGGCATCCTGCCTGTGAGATCACATCCCACCACCTCTTGGCGGAGCCCTGAAGCATGCACGTAGCGAGCTTCACCCTCTTCTCTGGAGGTATCTCCAGATGATCCAAAATCATCAGCATGACTTATAGCCAGGACTCTGTAGCCTGGGGTCCTTCATCCCCTACGAAAGTATGAGGATGTTGCTACTGAAAGACCCGTGTCAAATCAGAAATCAACGGGGCAGGAGGCGGCGCTCCCTAAAAGGTCTACATCATACTCAGAAAGTCCTCCATGAACTGTGCATCAGCACCTATGTCAGGTACTATGACTGGTGCCAAGGCTAGCACAATGGGAGGATCTTTAAGTAGTCCTTGATCGGCCAAGTCCAGTGTCTTATCATTGTCTGGAAACTGGTGCACAATCAGAGAACGTCTCGGTGGTATGACTCTGCAAGGTCAAGCACACCTTAGATCAAGATTATCAAGGACCTAAAACAAGGAGTGTAAGAAGTGAACAGGAGAAAGAAAGCATTCAAGTTTTTCAAAAGATGACTACACTGCCTGTACAATTCCTATATGGCATGTTTCCTTAATCCATTTACATGGGCGTGTACTCTTACCTATACTAGTCGTGTAAGACCCCAGACACACGGCGTGTTGTCTTAACACGTGGCGGGTACATGAATCCTCTTACCCTACCTGAGTCCTTCGACACAGTTAATCCACACAGATCTCCTAAGGCAAGACTACACAGTGTGTACAAGGAAGACACGACGTGTACGTGAAAGGATGACACCAACCCGTGTTGTCTGTGACACGGACGGGTACCTGGGTCAAACTACATGGTGTGTTCAATGTGGACATAGCGTGTATAGCTCAAGGTCTTATCCATCTGTGTTGTTGGTTACATGGTCGGACACTAGGTCAACCCTACACGGTGTGTTCGAACTGTACACGGTGTGTTCCCACCAAATTTCCCCCATCCCATGTCTCTACCCATACGGATTATGACACGGTTGGAGACTACATGACGTATTCATAAAGTACATGGTGTGTACTAAAGAAAAATAGTTTCTTCCAAAACACAAGAACACATGGCGTGTACTGAAAACTACAGTGAGTGAATTATGGGTTTTTCCAAATAGTAAGCCTCGGAAAATACTTAAGAACCCAGAAAACACTAAAATTAACAAAGAACGTTCTAAATTTCGATCCGTGAGGGGCCATACTCCACAAAAAACAATGTTTGGAATATTTTACACATTATAACATGGAAAACAATGCAACGATCCACCAAATTTCGGTCCATGAGGGCCCATGGAACCTCAATAACCAATGTTTGGCATTCAATCAAGCAAACCTTTACACAAACAACACACTATCAAACATCAGGTATTTCTATCAAGGAAACTATCACAACAGCATCGATATTTTACACATCATCTATCACAACAACATGCAATCACTAATTCATCCTAGATGGCATGGAAAAAATGCATGACATGTGATTTCTAGAAAATACCTATATGATGCATGAGATGGAATATTCTCATCTCATTAGGTTGCAATAGATATAGAACCTCAATAAACTCGACAATAACAGCACAATTCATGGAATCACTCAAGGTGAAATAAAATCAACTATAATAATTGAAAAAAATAGAAAAATTGCAATTGAAAGAGGTAGATTGGATTTTCCCTGTACATGGGTTAGCTACTCATGGGTAGAGCTTATTACCAAGTACCCATTCCATCCTATCCCTGGCTAAGGCTCCAAATAGTAAGTCAAGAGAAAAGAATTCCTCTGATACCACTTTTTAGCATCTCAGTTCTGAAAACCACCCAAAGGTGCCCCGTACCCAGTTGGTCACATGGCCTCAAGCGCATTTCCCTAAATGACATAGGCTACCGACTAGAAGTGAGGGACTTGGGTGTGATAGTGTGAGAACTATTCCCTCATTGGCAGAGTACACAGTGGAAGTAAATAAATACATACAAGAGCGGAAGTAGTAATAATGACATACAAAAGTAATAGTAGAAAACTGAAATATAAACTGGAGAACATATATAAAATGATACATGATACATATGTCTAGTAAAACATCAAAAAAAGCCACAATTCTAGAATAAAACAGTGCTAAACCATAGTGAAAAAAAAGTAGATAAACACTTCAACATCGCAAGCCATAGCTTAGTCCCATTATCTCCAGCTCCACAAAAAATCAAGTACCTGAATTAGAAGGGAGATTGCCCTTATCTCTTCCTACAACAATATAATTCTTTTGGGCCCAAAAGCATGGCTCAAATAGGGTGTGAGACTAAATCCTAGTAGGAAACCACCAGAATATTTTTTCCTAACAGTCAGGGAATATACGGTAGTTAAAGTAAAAAAATAGTAAATAGGAAAGTGATCAGTAGTAAACAATCCACAATTTCAATATCGAGTGACAGCAAAACAAACAGCTAAACCTCAAATAGGTAACCCTCTGGAAGTACTCACAGCCATCCCTTCGGGTCCTACCGAAGGAGTACAAGCAACCCTCTGGGTAGTGCACTCAGCCTAACCCCTCCGGTTCAGTCATAGGAATATATAAAGACTTTATGAGGAAGTATGCACAGTCAATTCCCCTTATAGTCAAAGGTAAAGAAAGACTCTCTGAGGAAGCTCACACAGTCAATTCCCCGTATAGTATAAGGTAGTCAAGGACTCTCTGAGAAAGCTCACATGGTCAATTACCCTTATAGCCCCAAGTTCCATGACTCTATGAGGAAGCTCACATAGTCAATTCCCCTTATAGACTAGGTCGTTCAATTTAAAATAAAGACTCTCTGAGGAAGCTCATACGTTCAATATCCTTACAGTCTAAAGAAATAAAGGACTCTCTGAGGAATCTCACTCGATCAATTCCCCTTATAGTCTACTTTAAGAGTTTCTCACAGCCCTGTATAGGTCAACGAGCATAGCAGTGAGATATGGCCAAAGTAAAACTACAGAACTACTTGGCTAAATAGTCTAAAAAAAATCAAGCATGTCAGAATAGAAACTCTCCATCCTACAGCAACAGGCATGGAAAATAGGAAGGGCAGCCAAATTGGCTAAACATGATCAAATGGTCATAAAAAAACATGCAAGGGAAAAAAATCAAAAGCATAGAAATCAATCCTATTCAAATCCAAATTTCCTCTACACAAGAATACAAGCTTGGTAGGAAAACAAAAGTGGTAAAATAGTATACACGCAATACCCTGTTCAAGGGTATTGGTGGAATTTTTACATAATACTTAAAGACTTTGAATGAAAAGGCACAAACCATTTACCTTGGGGTTAGGAGATCACTATATGTGAACCTCTAAGCTTGAATCTCCTAAGATCATTGAAGATCTAAAAAATGTCTAAAATTTTCAACCCAGGACATATCACGAGAGAGGAGAAATTAGAAGATGATTCTCTAGGAGAAAAGAGAACTCACCAATGTGATTCTAATGCAACCGATAGTGTTTGGTTTGGATGAAAGATGGATGCTCGGGGGATCATCTAATATCTGTTGTTGTATGAATCACTCAGTCGAACGATACCTAAAAGAAGATTATTCTGGCGATTAAACATGACCCCAGTGCATTTCATGAAAAAAAGTACACAGCATGTACTTTTGAATTACACGGCGTGTACTCACCTTTTCCATTATCTGCTTTAAGCGGCCTCTAAGTCACCCCCACACGGCCATGTGTGTGGATACTACATGGATAGCACACGGCCTACTATGGAAATAAATTAGAGGGCATATACTCATAAAGTACACAGCATGTACTTAGAAAATTTCCAGAATTTCCTTTTTCCTCAAAAACAACCATAAAAGGAAAAACATACCTGAAAAGAAGATCTGGGTTCTTACACATGTGGTTTCTTAAAACCTGGGTAGATATGGTAATAGGGGATTAGTAAATTCTTGGTCAACATTTTCCATAGATTAAGAATAAAACACCCTATGAATTTCTAGAATGGTTATATGGTGTAATTCATTATAGATAAGTGAGTACGTAATTCCTTCGACTAATGTACACACTATTGCAAAGAATTGGTTGTATTTTATGGTTTCCACTAATGACATGGACATTCGAGTTATTGAAAAGAATGATTACATCAGAGCATGTAATCCCTAGAGCCCCCCTTGGTTTCCATGGATATAAAACATATGGGTAAGCTATTGAATTAAGACTTCATTTGCATTGTTATACCAGATCATCCATAGTTTCTCATTAGGTATGGACCTTTTTGGTTGTGGCTTAAATTATTTGAAAAACTCCAAGTTCATTAGAATTATATTAATAGAACTTTCTTGGATTATATTATCTAATTATCTACTAATTACTTCTATATATTGGTGTTTGAGCTAGTTTTTCTCTATGATGTTATCATATGACGATTTATACAGTAATATTTAAGTTGACTTGGTATTCTGGATTTATCCTTTTTTCCCTAGCATCCCTCTCCCACTTAGAGTTTGATATGTCTTGTTTCTTTGTGTTTCATTTTTGGATTTTTGGCATCCTAATGGGTATTTTTATACTGAACCCTAAATAGGGATTCTTCCCAAAAATTTTGTGCCTATAAAGATGACACATAAATCATATATGGTCTAGATAGACATAGAGAAGGTTTGCCTTATTTAGAGTTAGTGATTGAATACACATGGAGATGTGTGCTAGAGCTTAGTTCTCTTTATTATTGTAGAGATTTTCCAAGCTAGAGAGAGTTTTATGTTTACATATATTGAGTAGGAGAGGAGATTTATTGTGTCATGTATCTATTAGATTCAGACAATTTGAATAAGTACCATTCCTTTGTATTATCATAAATTTTTATGTATTTTTACTAGTTGTCTAATAAAAGGGTGGTATATGACATCCCAAACCCAAACACAGTGATCCGGTTCATACAAATGAATTGTTTATATACTATCATTGATACCAAATTACCTAACTCAAACATAAACATCTATAAATACAATCTCATTAGAAAATATATAGCCACTTACATTCTTGAAACTAATTTTGGATGATATATTTATAGAATTATGATAGCCCTTAACATAAAAAACTTTTGTATCTACCATAGTTTTTTTCCATTATACCCATATTTTCCATATTTTACTATAAGTCTTATATATATCCTATAAAAATCTCCACAATTTATATCCTTTTCGGAATATCAAAATTAAGTACTCTTATTCATAATATGGGGAATTGGAAACATAAAAATATGTTAGATCTAATTCTTAGTAAGGGTTATCTTGTAGTGAAAGCTATAATGGAATAATCAGGACATGATTAATATGGTAGGAATAAAAAATAATAATAAATTACATAATAACTTAAGAATAAAATAAATCCATGGACAAAAAGGCAATGAAAATAATCACATGTGAATCAATAACTAATTACATAATGATTAAATACATAATTCCATACAGCTTACTCTTACTATCAAGGCCTCAAAAATGAAATCATAAATAATTTAGTTGGAACACACTTACTACATGGGATAGTATTTCTAATGAGACCTACCAATACATTAAGGTGATATCTTATATTGAGCACCACCCAATATTAAATAATTCTAGTGCATTCATTATAAAAGGTATTTGTAAGAATACCATATATAATTAAATTTCCATATGAATCAATAATTATCCATATTGAAATAAATATTATAAATATTTCAATTGTTTTCCCTATCAATAAATGTAATAAAATTATGGCTCTCTAATTAAAATCTTGTCCAAGAACTATACATGGGTGCCACCTAAATGTGAAAACAATTATAAATTCGTCGATAATACATGAAATTCACTGTAACAAAATGAGTATCCAATAAATTAAATCTCAAGTAAAATATCATTCAATAAATATTATAAAGTATAATGTATTTAAAACATATAGTGAAAGGGTATCCGTTTTATTTATTAATTTCATAAGTCAATTAATGTCTAGGTATTTGTGTAACGTCCTAGCCCAGAATTCCCATAATAGGAACCCTGAGTCATTGGGTTAAATGGCCTCAATCACACCTCTCCAAATTCAATATGTTTCTAAATATCAGTGATGGTCTATGGTGGGAAAGTGGGGAGACAGTACCCCCATATCATAGTGGCACAATGGATAAGATAAATTAATAGATAATAAATAAATCAAGATATAACAGATATCATAATGAAAATAGATATAATAAAAAACTATAAAATATTAAACATCTATCAACAATAATAACAATAAATATCTCATTTGATGAGTCATATACAATGATTTCATGGAATTTTGATATACAATGAGGAGAAACAAGGGACATGCATATAAATCAAGCTATACAAAAATAAAATAAAATTCAAAACACAGCTCCATTAGCATCTTGTGTATATTCTCAGTCCTCTACTCCCATGCTCTAAGCTATAAGATTAAAAAATAAAACATCTAATGTAGGTTTCTTTCCCTTATCCATACATATAGACATGAAGTCTACTCTGGTACCAAAGAGGGACTGGGTAGGATGTGAGATAATCATAGTAGGCCACAACTAATGGTGGAAAGAAATAACTCATCTTGTATACATAACATAGTAGTGTGTAAGTAAATGAATAATAAATAAAGGTGAAAAATAAATACCAAAGGACTCAGGTTCCATTAGGACACCTGGAATATTCTACCTACTTCGGCATAGGCTAGAATATGTCTAATATGAATACAATATATATATAATAAATAATATATATGTATATGTATATATATGTATTTGTATACTATATACAAGTATAATCACTAAGTACATGGGGAAATAAGTAGGCATATACATGGATACTAGGTGCTAGATGGAACTGAGGTGTAACTCAGGTGTTCATTACCAGTCTAATGATCTATAGAATCAAGAAAGTGTATGAGGACAAAATCTCATAATGAATACGAGACATTATTCTCATCACTCAAGTTTGGTGGGGTGATACATCACGCCCAACACCCAATGAAAGGGAATGTGGTGCATCATTTCCACCTTCCATATAAAAGTATAATGGTGTGATACATTCTCAACACTGGAGGTAAGGAAGAGTGAAATTTCATGCCCAAAAATTCCCTTATCCATCATCCAATGACCAATCTCTATATTCTCAAAATAATAATAAAAAAAATATTGCGGGATCACTTCTAATGAATTCACATCCATATATCAAAATTAACTAAAAGTTCATAATTTTCATAATTAAAGTTCCTAATGATAAAATATGAGGTGTGGCCTTGACACCCATTTACATTCATTTAAGTCAAACCATTTAATTTATTAAGGTAAGTAAATTAAATTCCAGGGACAATCCAAACACAAATAATGTGATTTGATCAACTAAGAAATAAAATTAAAGAGGTAAACTAATTTAGAATACTCAATAGTGTGGAAATGTACAAGTTCAGTCACCATTAATAACTTATCAAGGGTCCACGAGACTATAACAACATTATTTAATTTATTTAAATGGAAATAATTTATTTATGGGAATCCTGTGGGAATTTAGGGTTTTGGGAACAATTTAAAATCTATAAATACATCACAACATTTATGGAAAACATCTATACCACCTAACTTTGGGTTATATATGACACCTCATCGAATATCACCTTCATGATTGAAGTAGAATGGACGAAAATTGGGAAAAAGACCGATTATTTGAAAATAGGATATGTGATCTTATACTAAAATAGAACAAGATATATAAAGAAAAACATATAAAATAATTGAGTGGATTTGATATCATACTGATGCGGGGCCAATGTTTTTGATGGTGCTCGATTTAGAGTTATTATGAAGGTGTTATCAACAATACTAGGATATGAGGAGGAATAACCCACAGGATAGGGGAAAGCATAGGTTAATTAGAAATAAAAAATGGGAATTAGGGATTAAAATTTTAAAAGATCAAGTGAAAAACGGTTATTTCACCCTCAAAAATGGGGGAACATGGTTTGGCCGCAGTGTGGGGTAATCAATACACAAATCATGCACCACCCACTATATTTGAACCCCACTTGAATTGGTTAGGAACTATATTTTCCAAACCATGTGCATGCCACATGAAAATCCATTATCCAAACCTCTCAAATCTTGCACATTCATGTGCCTCATCTCACATGATTAGAGACAAACTGTGCAACCTCCTACTGACCATTGAGTTCCCCACAAGGTTATGTTTCATGGTTAGCCCTAATAATAGAATGACTATGTACACCACTCTATTTGTCTAATTTCAAAAGTTCCAGCCTCTGAATGGACCAAAGATTCTCTTAAAACATTCCTTAGTCCATATTGTCTAATTCATAAGATAAAACAATGAATTTTATCAAAAAACAAACAAATCATACCTTCATGAAAAATCCATGTCATTAAAACACCCCCCCCCCCAATTAAAGAAACATGACCCTGAGTTGGACTTCTAAGGGTAAAGGGGTTCACCTGAGATAATCTATGGGCATCGATCTCCTATGTCATCTTCCTACTCCAAAATCTCATCATGTACTGATCTGTGATTCCATATAACTCATACTAGAGGAACGAACATGCCATGTAGCATTTTCATGTTATGATCTATTATTTTTATTTGATACTCCAAGAAGGAATCATTAATTTGTAACTCAACCTGATCATGTTGGAAAACATGCAAGAGGTCTAGATTATATTGGTGAAGGTTAGACAAATGGAAAATGTCATGTGTAGACAAGTATTTATAAGGGTGTGTTAATCATTAATCCAGTAGTTTTGTTACATTCAAACCCATGAAGGTTCTAACATATCACGTAAAAATCTTACCCAACCTCCAAATTCACTGATGACCCAACCTAGGAAAAACTCGCAAAAAAAACTCATTCCCCAACCTCGAGCTCAATAGGTCATCAATGTTGAATGGAATAAGACTATTTTTTCGAATGATATTTCAACATTTTCTTTATGATCAACTGGACCTGTTATAATGTTTCTTGGATGAGATGCGGTCTAAGAAAAGCATCCTACCCTACCACTTACTATCACAGAGGTGATCAGCATGGCACACTATATAAAGCTTCTTAAGGATTCATCTGAATGGTATCCTGAAAGATATTATTATAATATTACACAACTAAGGGTATATGTTTCTCCCAATAACCCCCAAAGTGAAGGAAATAGGGATGAAACATGTCCTCTAACAATTGAATCATGTTCTCTACCTCTCTGTTAGTTTGAGGGTGATAGGTTGGGCTCAGAAGCACCTTCGTACCCAAGGCCTTCTACAACACCTTCTAGAACCAATACATGAAGTGAGAATCCTTATTGTATATAATAGATCATAGTTATCCCAGAAGATGTATGACCTATGGTATGTATTTTATCCTGATATAGTATGTCTAATAGGTCTCTTTAAAATGTAATAATTATTATACCTTCAAAAAATATCAGAAACTAACCAATCTATATCATTTTTAGGTGGTGATATTGGTAAAAATTTAATGAAGGCCATAGAAACTACTCCTCATTTACACTTAGGAATAGACAATAGCAATTAAAGTCCTATAATTCGCTGATGTTCCACCTTCACCTATTGATATGTGGAACACCAAGTGATAAAGCCTATTATCTCTCGCTTCATAGTAGTCCACCAATATTAGAGATGTAAGTCTCGATACATCTCGGTGACATCGGGATGTACATCCCAAGAAGACGTATGAAATTCACAAATCTTCTCCTCTCTGATGTCTGCAAGGACCCAAACACCCCCATAGAATAATAAGGTCTCAACCTCGTCTGTGTTCCAACCAGAAGACGAATCATCATCTGAGATACTTTTCATGGGGAATAAACTCTCAAAGAAAAATTTTTTCCTCACTCTCAACCATTCTAGATGGGTAGAGTTCTCTACAAAGGCCGAGAGTATATTCTTCCCATGATCACTCTAAACCTCAACATGCATGTTTGAAAACAAGGCCACAAGCTGCCACTCACTATGGCCTCTTGAACTGTCTATGTCTTAGTCTTTCATCTTAGAGCATCGGCTTCATAATTTTATTTTCCAAAGATACATGCAATCTTGGAATCAACAGATTATAGGTACTCAACCCATGTGTGCTACCTGAGATTCAGATCACGCTGCATTAATATGTACTTTAGAATTTTTTTGGTTTGAGAACACCACAAAATGTTCCCCATGTATTTAATGTCTCCAACATCATATAGAATGAACTATAGCATCTAGATCGAGATCGTGTGTCTTGTAATTCAACTTGTAATGCCTTAACTAATGAGAACCTTTTTCTATTACTTTATCATCCTTCATCAGAATTGTTCCCAGTCTGATAGATAATGAGTCACAAATAATAGTATAGATTCTTCTTAGCTCCATCAGAAATAGTATCGGTGCTGAATTCAATCTTCTTTTCAACTCTTGAAAGGATTATTCAAAAGCATCTGATGATAGTAATTTCACACCCATATTAGTAAATTCCAGAAACTAAAAATTAGAAATACTAAATGTAGAATCTATAATACATAGTTATCCCCAATAAACTCCATTTATCAAATAGGTTCTTGGGATGCTCCAAGGAAACTATAGCTATCATCTTATATGGTTCTATTGACACTCCAGGCACCATGATGATACAAACCGAGAAGTGGACTTTATCAATCTAGAAGTAGCATTGGCTAAGCATGGAATAAATCTAGTGTTCCCTTAGTGTATTCAACATGATCTCAATATATTGGGAATGGTTGTGTTGAGATCGTGAATACACAAATGTTAATTCCACAAAGACTACCATGAAGGAATCTAGATATACATGTTATTTTTGAATATTTTCAATACACCTGATGATATCTTGACATCAAATCAATTTTGGAGGAAACCCACACTCATTAGAGCATGTTTAAGAGGTAATCTATTTGAAAAAATTGATATTAGTTCTTAATCGTGAGATATTTAAACCATCATTAATGCACACAAAGTATGGGTTTAATGTTCACCATCTGGGAAAAATGGCTGATGAACCCCATGTGAAAGTGTTATGACATGTAAAACCACTAGTTTCTAGTTCTTACATGTATTTTTTAAAATCCATAAACTCTTTAGGTTACATATTATTTAGAAAAATGGTCACCAGTTCTCCTCTTAGAACTAGCTCAATAATTAATTCTATCTCTCTCACTAGATGTGGTCCATAAAATTCATTAAGGAAAATGTCCCTAAAATGATCCACTATAAGAAGGAAAAAAGAGGTTCACAACCCCTGATTATCCAAGAACATAATAGAAATATGGGATGTCACTCTACCCTTCCCCTGATGCTCATTCCCATCTCAAGATGCATTGAAATATCTTTCTCCTTTATAGATATGTCTACCACCCTCTAGTGATTTAAAATTCACACTTAGATGGTAGAAGTAAATATAGTTTTGAAACTTAACAAACCAGTACACCATGATAATTACATCATACCCTATCATATATTGGATGAAAATATTACACATAAAGAGATATCCACATTCCACAAATATACAATCATTATAGTGGTGAATCTTCTCTGATCAGATACCCAATGAGGTATCGAGTAGCATAACACCATAGTAATACTCTATCTCAAGACCATAACTCTTTGTATTTTCCTCAGATATAAATGAGTGTGAGGTTACTGTGTTAAATAATTCACAAACTAAATTAGAGGGTTCTAGAATAGTACCTTGAACAATAGAAGGTTTAGCACTCTTCTCCTCCATCATAGGCTACCCTGCATCTAATTGGAATATATTGTGGCCCTGAGTCACAACATGGATACCCTGTGTAGGCTTACTCAACTAGAACATTAATTCCTGGGTCTGATTACCTATTCCTCGACCACCACCTCATCCTGACTGGCTAGTGGTATTCCAACTGCCTATCTAACGATATATTATTTTCCCTACTCTAGAACATGGGGTAGATGTAGATCCCCTCTTGCTAGGAATTGGTGTAAATGTCCTATAGAAGAACTAAATATTCCCCATCATATTGTATCCTCATTATTACATTGGATCCCACATACACTAGGGGTTATTATGTTTATATTTCCTAGATTGGTAACATATAAGAAAGATATCAGTCGGAACTGTATGATTGATACTACCCCCATGAGAACCCTGAAGTGACACTTTCAACCATTAGAAGAAACTCTTCCTGGTCTAGGTGTTGATCTTCCATATTTACCACCACTAGAATCCATTATATTATTCTTAGTAATGATTTCTTGGATGAATATCTCTTAAATACTTTTCAACTGAAAAACATTGACCTACGATAAAATATTGTATTCCATCCCATCCTTAAAATCGCCTGACAGTCATAATATCATAACCCACAAGAGTTAGTAAAAACCACTATATCTCAGTGAAGTGAGAAGAATACTATATTATAGAAAAGGATCCTTATTTCAGGTTTGTAAACTCTCTATATCAGTCATCCGTTAGAGCCTATGGAAATAATTAGTCGTAAAACATCATCTGGAATTATGCACAGATCCTATCTCGATGACTGATTTCCTAGATAATGACATCCCACCATCTCATGGAAGAACCGCATAAAATAAAACAAGAATGTTTCAATCTCTAATATAGATGCGTCTACAGATTCTCAAAGATAGAAAGCATAGAATCTAGTGATGACTCTATAGCATGTGGTCATATGTCCCCTAAGAAGGTGGGGAGGCTACAACTACTGAAACTCCAGAGTCAACTCTACCATAGTTAGGGAAGGTCAACCAACTCCTTTCATAGACTATATCATATAGAAACTTCCCTCTCAAAACTATACATTAGATCCCATATTAAGAATAACAAGTGGTTCCATAGGTGGAACAACTAAAGGTGTCACTGGAAGCTCAGGTCCAACCACCTATGGTGCATGGTTGTCACCGCCTTTCTGGAATACGACTCGAGGATTTTGTGGTGGCATGATTCTAAAATTCCAAATGTACACCATATAAGATAATTTCATATATGGAATAGATCAATAATAGATAATGGTATAGGTATGAATACTTTTTATAGAAAATGTCACACCTCTATTCCTGCTCCAAAAAATCTATATCTTCATGAGGAGGAAAGACCACAACATGCCATAATAATTCTATGTGATAGTTCCATCTACCCATGACTAAGGATGAGTTTTTGTCTATATATCATATCTCATGATAAGGATTATGGTGTATGTAGATTCAATTACAAGGTATATAGTAATGCATCCCTTACTATACAATTATCACCCCATTTATTAGTAACCATTTCACTTGCAAAGATATAATTTCATCAGATTGCATAAAATTGTATATATAATATACATATCTTGATTTATAACTAGTAGATATAGATCCTACAATAATGTATAATTATATAATTATGGTTTTATAACCAATCTATATAGGAAAACACGATTTATATTGATATATAAACATTAATTAACCCTATTATATTTTTCCTACAAGAATATTAGTACATTTCAATATTTGATAATCAGGGACTAACTATATACAGTAGGAAAATTATTTTAAAAAATATATGTTGAATGGAAAAATGAATGTAATATTACTCTTAATATGACTATAATGATGCATCATATTCTAATTAATTTCTATACCAGGAAAAGGAATGAATGTGGTATCAATAACGTCACTAATAGTAACATCACAAGGCATGTGGGTCACCCAAAAGTGAAATTGTATCAACTGTAAAAAGAATAATCCAAAAATAAATATGACCCATCCCAATTAATTTGGGTTTTACATATATGGGGGTTACTTACCCTCAGGAATATACTGATTAACAAATCCAAATAACTACTAGTCTCCTATCCAATACCAAAAAACAAGACAAAATAAAAAACCTCTGATACAACTTTGTAACGTCTTGACCTAGGATCCACATAATTGGTTCCCGGATCTGGTGGGTCACATGTCCATAAGAACACCTCCCCATAAACGAGAGGTTTCCAACTAGTAGAGAGTGTATATGGTGGGATAGTGGGAAGACTATACCCTCATATCAGAGTGGCATAGCCGATAAGATAAATAAACTGACAATTGAAGAAGAATGATATAATAGGGTACATGAATATAAAAACATATATATATAAGGTAAAACTACTACTCCACTAGAATCATGATCATTTTCTCGGTCCTATTATCCTATTCTTCTTTCTATAACTGAAATAAATCAAACATATAAAGAATGGTGATTTCCTTTATCCATACCTATAGACATGAAGTCTACTCATGTAGCCATGGTGGCACGAGTATGGTGTGATATAAAATCATTATTACCTAAAATATTATGTCTAGAAATAATGGATATTGTGAGAATATCATATTAGTGTTCATATAAATGAGTAATAAACTAATCTACAAAAATAAATACAAATCGGTTTAGGTTCTATTAAGACCATAGCAGACTCTTCCTTCTTTGAAATATGAAAAAATATGTTTGATCTGAATACCATAAATATATATATATATATATATATATATATAAGTAAATATGTATATATATAGTTATATACTGTATAAATGTATTTTCACTAAGTACTTGAGGAGAAAAGTTGGCATATGCAAGGATTTTGGGTTCTAGCTGGACCTAGGGTGTTACTCAGGCATCCCTAACAAGTCTGTAATGCTATAGGATCAAGGAAGGGTAGAATCCCTAAATATCATCATGAATGTGATATATCATTCTCATCACTTGAGATAGGTGGGGTGATACATCATTCCCAACAACCTTAGAAAGGGAACATGGAGCATAATTCCCACCATCTAGATATAAGTTTAATGCCTTGAGACGTTGTGCTCAACACATAATGTAAGGGAGAGTGAAAAATCATGCTCAACAAGTCCATTATAAATCATCTAATGACCAATAACCATGGTCTAATAATAATAATAATCACCATAATCATCATGAGGGACCACCTCTAATTCATTTACATTTTTATACCAAAAATATAAAAAAGGGGAACAATTTACATAATTCATGTTCATAATTATAAAACTAGAGGCGTGGAATTTCCACCCATTTCTATTCATTTAAGTCAATCCATTTAATTTTTCAAGGAATTTAAATTCAATTCCTTGGACAATTAAAACTCTTAAAATGTGATTTGGTCAACTAGAAAATTACATGAAAGAGGGAACTTAATTTATCACACCAAAAGTGGTGGTAATGGGTCAACAACCTTTAATAAATTAGAAATGGTCCATTGTGGTATCACAACATTCTTGAAATTATTTAGAAAAGAATAACACATTTTTAGATAGTATCTGAAAATGGTTGGCAGGTGGCATGTTAGTGAATCTATAAAAACATCACAAAATTTATTTTAAACATCTATACAATCTACATAGGTCCATATATGACTCTTAATACAATATAGGCCTCTAGTTTTAAGTAGAATGAAAGAAAATGGTGAAACGGACCAATGCCCTAAAAATAGTTCATTTGATCTCATAGAAAAATACTTCATGCAATAGAAAGATAAATTTATAAAGAAAGAAAGTGGGATCAATATCTTACTGATGTGGATCCAATGCTTCTGATCACATTCAGTTTAGATTTTGGATTAAAGCACTTTCAAGAAACCTAGTAAAGAAGGAGGAAGAACCCACGTGATAGGGGGAGAAGATTATTTATGCTGGAAATGAAAAGGGGGTGTTCATATCCACTAGAAATGTGTAGAGAGATAAGGGTTTTAAATTATAAACCATTTTGAAAGAAAAAATGTAATTTTACAATAAAAAATGGGGTCCCTTGGTTGGGATTCATGGTTGGACAAACTTTGAACAAACCATGGGCCACCCACTATATTTTAACCCCACTCAAATGGGATTAGCATATGGTTTCCCTAACCATGTTCAATACGTTTTAAAATCCTCTATCCCATACCTCTGAAATCCTGCATGGGAATGTGCCTTGGCTCACATAGTTACAGACAATCAATGTAGCCTCTTACTTCCCACTGAGTGCCCTGCATGGACAAGTTTCATGGTAAGTACTAACCATGTGTTAACCATGTGGACCACTCTATTTGTCCAATTTTTTGATCTTTAGGCTCTAAAAAATATCGGGACACTCCCAAGACATTCCTTAGGCTATAGGGTATATTTTCAAAGATAAAATAAAGAATTTAAACTAGAAAAAAATGAGACATACATTCATGAAAAGATGAGTTGTTTAAATTAGGGTGAAACCCCATAACTAAAATGAAATATAGGGAATTTAGAGTGGAAAGTCATTAGAAAAAAAGTCATGTTTATGTATAGTGGATTATTATGGAAGAGAAAGGAAAAGATTGATCATTATTCTTGTATAGATACAATTTATATCACTCTACACATATGTAGTAACATAAGTAAAGAAAGATAAAAAATACATTTTTTAAAATAAAAGTGTCTTAACACTTTTTAATTGTATCATATAATAAAATATCAATATTTTGATTATTTGAGACTCTATGTTCAATGTTTTTTAAATAAGTATGTGAAATATCCTATGAATTTCCAAAAGGAGTGAAAACCTGGTGTGAAGTTAGTTTATCAGTACTATGAAGTCTCTATTATTTTATTTATCAAAATTTGAGGATGTTTACTTATAAGATAAATAATTTTATAAAAATAATAGAAATGTACTTTGAGAAACAAGACAAAACATTATTTTCTTTAAGTAAAATTTTGAAAAATAAATACTACCAAAAATATATTAATAGGATATTATTTGAAAACCCATGGAATATTGTAAATTAATATTTATAAAAAAATTATAGCCATAATGGTAGGGAAATGATGTTGATCCATAAACATTAATGGAAACATTTTTCACACATTTAAAAAAAATCAGAAGTGAGTAATATAGAAAGAATTTTAGAAGATAATTTTTAATAAATTTTATATCATTGAAATGTAGTTTCAAATACCATTATTAAACATTTTCATATAGGTAAAACTTATATAAATAAATATAATTAATATAGAAAAATATTAAAAATATTATCTCTTTAAAATAACAAATAAGGTTAGTTTTTCTTAAAAACATTATTTTGGTGTTTTTTAGTACTCAAGTGATAAGAAATAAACATAATACTTTAAAATGTTACAAAAAACAATATAATAAAAATATATATGGTTTAAAGATATTTATAATATAATTCACTTACTACAAATTTAAACGTAAGCTATTCCAAATAAAATTGTGACTATAAAATAAACTCTTTTGAATTTTGAAACTTTTGAATAAAAATAATTAGGAATATAGAATATTTAATATAAAATTAAATTAATTTAAGGAAAATATATTATTTATGAAATATTACATATAGGAAGTACATGTACCAAATTTGTAAAAATAAGTGCATAATATGAAACTTTTCTCAAGAATAAAATTTTATTTTATAAAAACTTACCTACAATATTTTCATTGTTAGATATATATTAAAATACTATGTAATGAACAAATATATGTTAATAATTCGTTTTATAACCTTTTTCATGTGTATTAACTTCTATATTAATCCATTATATTCATTTATTACATAGTAAATAGTTATTTTCTGCTAATATTGACTGTTGGTTTTTAGTAGTTTTATCTTAATTTCTCTATTTCAAAGATGTTTTGGTAATCATGTTATATCCATGATTTCATAATATCTATAATATTTATGAAGCTTCATATTATGTTTTTTATATTTTTCTCAAGATTCATCTTAACTTCATGGAACCTAAGATGATTATTTGCATTTAAAGCATAAAAATCACATTCTTAGGTATTATGATTCCATAAAGAGAATTAATTTTGAAAATGAATATATATATATATATATAACATTAAAAATAATAATCCTTTTAAAATATCATATTCACCCATTTAATTAATTTTTATAACCATCAATTTCTGTTGGAAATGTAAAAACAAATATTTCATTCCTGGAGGTGGTAGTATGCAAGTACATACGGGCAACATTTTCAATTTCTAATTAATAGGAGGGAAGGAAGAACGATTTTGGTTTATCCATATAGAATTATAATTATGTAATAAATATAATTTTTATTCATTAAACAATTTTTTATAGATTTCTATATAAGGAGGTGATGAAAAATGGAATACATGATTCATGTAGGTGGTAGTGTGCACATATACATGGTGATGTTTTCATTTTCCCAAGCAATGTATGGTAAGTAGGTAGCAATTATTCCATAAATATAATAAAATTTTAGCATATGAATGATAGTTATTTTTTATATTATGATGATTTAAGAATATTTTCAAGAGTTTTAATAAGAAAATGTATAAAATATTTCGGTTAAAATGATTTCCTCTTCTTTTGACTCCACCTTTAGATATCTCATTAAGGCTACATTTTTTGGTATTTTGGGAAGAAAAAACACTAGAGAATGGATAAGGATGTTTATAGGTGATTGGGGTTTATGTTGTTCAAGATAAAGTGCTCAAGGAGTGTGAAAATTTGAAGATATGATGATTCATTTTATAAGTGAGAGTGGTGGATATTTTGTAAATATTAAGTATTGTTTAATATAATAAATTTAATTATCAAGTAAAGTTTAACCAAAATAGAAAATTTTAAAATATAATGCTTATTAGGATATAAATAAACTCCAATAACTAACATGGAACATGTTTTAATGATAATTTTGGCCTTATCACTTCGGTTAACTCCCATTTTAACCATTGTAACTCTTTCAATGGAGAAAAACGTTTACCATGGTAACTTATCTTTATGCCCATAAATTAAGTTAAAATTATTACCCAATATTTATTTTTATTATTAAAAATATTTAGTAACATATATTATAAATACAAAAAATATAATGAAAATGTTTTTGAAAAAATGCCTTTTTAAGCATAAAAATTATTTTTCACCAAAATTATGCAATGAATTGATTATCATGAAACTTGTTCTTTATTAATAAAATTAATAGATTTATGATATTTTGAAACTAATCCAAAACAAAATTTAACCTTGTAATTAGTAAATTAAATAAACGTATAGAAAATGGTTCTTTAGTTAGCATGAAATACCACTTATGTTCCAAAAAAGGTTTTTAGTAAAATGATTAACTATTATTAGTCTAACATACTATAAATTTATAATTAAATTATTATTGGTATATTATCCATGTTAAAAATATATTTTATCATTTACTCATACTATTTTTATTTTCTTTAGATAACAGTCATATCAGCTTAAAGGGTAATTTCCCGTAAAATACATATTAAATCATAAAATGATATTATTTGTAATTTAGCCACAATAATATAATTTTATAAATACATGTCCATTACTGTTATTTCTACAAGTATTTTAAATTACTCTTTATTCTATTTTTACCTTCCAATTCAATATATAAATTATAATTGTCACATTTCATAATAAAAAAAATTCTTAATAAAAAGCATCACATTTCATCCTTGATCGATGTTTCCTGAAATAAAGTCTATTGAACATGATATTTATTAAAAATAGTATATCCTCAAGACATGGGGTTTTACATTATACCCATGGTGTAGAAATTTTATACTTGAAATATTAAATTATAAATAACTATGATTAATTTTTAATGCGTAAAGAAATAAAATCAACTTTCAATGGATCATATGATCCACAAAAGATTCACAAGTTGTTCTCACCATCTCTAGACATTTATTGAAACATAAAAGGGTATCATTGTTAAAATAATACTCAATATAAATAAACCATTATATGAATAAGTAATAAAAAAATCTAAAAACACTCAAAAATAAATCCCAAAGATCAAATTAAATCATCACTCAAAAAAATAAACCCCGAAACTATTAAAAATATGTTTCGCCAAATTCAAAACCCAAAACATCAAAATTATTTGATCACATTTTCATTAACAATAAATTTTTTTCCATAAAAAAATATTTAACCTTTCAAATCATTAATAAACATCTTTACTATATCAAAAACCCAAAAATTATCAAAATCTATCCTCCAAGAAAAGTTAAATCTACAAAAAAATAACATGAACCACTTTAACATAATATTACAATTTTACACCCATGGTTATCCAAAAAGGTCAACCAATTATCACAATTAACCATAACCAAATCACATACTAAACCAACTGATATTATATTCCTTAATCATGTATTCTTATTTAAAATCAGTAAACACCTCATGAACAATCATTAATCACCTCAAAATCCAATTACATATTACCTCAAAAGGAATACATTCATGTGAACCTATGAAAAACTATAAACTAATTAAACCATGATGGTATCGAATACTCTTAAATTATCTTCATTTAAAAACATATTAATATATTATGTTTTCTAAACCCTTATCTGATACTAACTTTTATATCCCTAACCCTTACACATTCATTTTGTGCATAAAAACCTATTTTCTACATACTAGAATTGATACAAACTTATAAGGCACAAACATAAACATACATAATTACAATATCATTACTAAATACGAAGTCAATTACATTCTTGAAAATATTATTGGTTTTTAGATTTAGATAATTAGGAAATCCCTTTACTTATCAAAACTCATGTCCTTCCCATCGAATGGGTGTTATTCTCATCATACCCGTATTTTTCTTATATTAATAGAAGTCATTGGAATCTCTTAAAAATATACACATACAATTTCCATAACAAGTATAAAAATATAATATTGAAATGGGTAATACCCATGGATATTGGCTATGTATTCATGGATATAGCCTATACACACAACCATAATACTTGCGGCTCAACATGGCATGACTAAAGATCAATGGCTATAGATATGGGAAAATTCTATATTTCCATGATCATCACTCATGGGAATATATTCTTCCCATGGTAATGATACATGTAGAAATGGGTATCTCCCATGGTCATTGGTTTATTCCAAAATCACCACCTATGGATATAGGCTATTTCCACAGGTGAGGCCCATGGCTATAAACTATCCAACATGGAGCAAAAGACTTATATCCATTAGAAAGGGGCCTATTGATATAGAATATCATAACTAGAATAATTTCCTTTAGAAATGGTGTATTCTTATGTAAATATCCCCAATTATACTGGGTATAGAATTTCCAACATGGCATAAAGGACCTATAGCCAGGGGAAAGCAACCCATGGCTATATCCTATCGGAAATAGAAAAAATTTCCATATCCATGTTCTATGTCTATGGACATAGCTTCAGTGACCACTGATATATCCTATAGCCATGGGTATGTAATATAAGGTTGTAAAGGGTCTGGTAATAGCCTTTCCTACTCAGCATTAGATCTCAATAAGTTGTTGGCTATAGGTTTCCCAGAAAAAAATATGATGTTGTTCTCTTTCAATCCCAACTCTTTTATCTGCAAAAAGTTTTACTCTACCACTCTACTATAATTTTTATTTGATATTTATATAAACATATGTGTGTATGTATAGCTATGTAAATATTTATAAATATATTTAATTATTCTTATTTAGTTAAATTTTATATCTTCTTAGTGCAAAACATATATCAACTAGAGACATTACCATGGTTATAGCCAACCTATATCCACAATTAAGGACCGATCGTGGTTATAGATTTCCTATATCCATGGCCAAGTTTCAACAATGATTATAGCCATGTAAAATACCCATTATAATATGTGATCCCATGTTGATCAAAATATATCCATGTGTTATAGCCATGAGCATTTCCTATGGCTATTGCCCATTCTACTCATAACGATATGTGGGAAATACCTATAAACATTTCCTAAGGTTATAGAACCTAATTTTTATGGATATAGGGAATTTATATCCATAGAAAAGCTTTAAATTGTTTATAGTAACTTTCCTACTCTCTTATTATGTACAAAAAATTTAATACTCAAACAGACTATATCCATAGGCAATGCCCATGGTTATAGGTGGGATATGCCCATAGAAATTTTCTAAGGTTATTGCCCGTACTTCCCATGGCAATAGGTGGGATATATCTACACACATTTCCCATGGTTATATACAATCCTACCCATGCCTATAGGTAATATCTAACCATAAATATTTATGTCACATGGATAAAGGTGTATTGTAGCCACAGAGAAGCCTCACTATGGCAGTAGGACAATGGATATAGTTTTGTGGCTATATGTGATATCTAATTCTCAGAATGTGTTTTATTACATTCGAAGCCATAAATTAATAATCCCAACATAATAAATATGTTATTAATAAATAATAAATTATAATAATAATAAATTCCATAATAACTTGTACATGAACTATATCCATGGAAAAAAAATTCAAATAATCACATCAGAATCAATAAATGATTACATAATGACAAAATGAATAATTTTATTCATCATACTCTTACTATAAAGGCCTAGGCCATTATATTATAAATAATTAGGAAGTAATATACCAAATAAAAATGCTATCTTGTCTCGTGAGATCTACTGATGCATCGAGAGGATATTTAGTAGAATTCCCCATCCATTACCAATTAAGTTAAATGAATTAATCATGTAGAATTTATAAGTAAAGTTACATTACAAATATAAAATTAATTAGAAATAAATAATTATACATAATAAAATAAAAAATATATATATTTTCAATATTTCCCTAGTTAATTAATATAATAATGTCACGACTCACCCATCAACATAAATCATGGTCCGAAACCACACATGGGATCCATATGAATGTTAAAAAATTTGTAAATACGTCAATAACATTATAAACTAGATGTAATAAAATGGGTATCCCGTATAGTTACTCTTGAGGTAAATTCCCTTCAATTAAAATTATAAAGTATAAGGTATCAACACCAAAAAGATAAAAGTATATACTTTAGTTAGTAATTTATCCAATCAGTGAATGTAAGGGTATCTAAGTGAACATCATTCAATCAAAATAAATACAGGGCATTCAGTGAGGAAAGGAATTTGAAGAAAAAGTTATATTTATGTACAGTGTTTGATTGGAAAATAAAAAGGTAGTGATGAATCATTCCACTCAAAGAGATTTATTTTCTATCACTCCACACATTCATAAGGACATTAGAAATGATAGATGGCAAATTATTTAAAGAAAATATAATATATTTAATTCTTTTTTAATGGAATCTTAAAAAAAAGATCAAGAGTTAAATGATTTTACACGACAAGTTTTTAGGTTCAGAAATAAGTATGTGAAATATCCCAAGTATATCCCCTGAGAGTATAAAATGATGTGTCATTACCCACTCCCTCCAAAGGTACCCCTCTTGGGACAGTAATGATGGAATTGAGATAATCACCCATGAGTCTTGCATCCAATAGGACCTTGGTTGAGGAATAGAACCATGGTTTAAAAAAATCACATATGGAAGTCATTACCATGAATAATAATAAATATTTAGAGATCTGTAGTTTAGTCGAAAATAAAATTCATTACATAATATAAAAGGAAACCAAAAGCATCCCAAAATGTATGACCAATGTCAACAAATACAAATAAAATCCATTAAATAAATACCCAATGACATGTCAAATAGAAGTGACTCAACATAAGCTCCAATATCCAAGATATTAATATCTAGCTTGGTCACTGAAATCCCCTAGCGAACCTGAAAACTATTATATATATATAGGGTGATCATAACAAGGATACTCTTCCTGATCATACATAAGGTATCCCATGAACATGTTAAAAGAGAATACAAATTCCCTGGTTAATATATAGAAAAATAAAAAATTATCCTGAATAGGTTTACTAACCATTCCCAAACTCACTATGGAATGTTCACTAAAAAATGAATAATATCTAGTAATATATTATTTGAAAAATATAACGGGAGGAAACCCTACAACCACTTCCCTACTAATTTTCCACTCTCATGCACCAACATCACATGTCATATGCTAACATCCCTTCCATGAATATCACATCACATACTCTCCCTTCTCTTATTTGGGTTGGGATGCATCCCAACCTATCCCAATATCCTATTTGGTCTGGAATTTAGTGCTAGAATCATTCATCATCATATCGTAACCACATAAACATAACAATGTTAGTAAGTCATCATGAATGTGAAGTACAACAACCTCATTCCCTCCTCCTACCATGCATCAACCCCATCATAAATCACACCCTCATCATCACTATTATATCTCCAACACTAACATGTATCATCACTATTTAAACTCCAACACCAACTCATATCATCACTATTATTAGTGGAATAGTGTAAAATAGGGGTATCCAGCCATCTAATTCACCACCTACTGGGATATTGGTGAAAATCCAGAAACCCAAAACATTTGTAAATTGGTAAGTTTATTCAACTTAAGTGGGGTTCATATAATAATAGTAAAAAAATACATAGTAGATAGATACTAAACAGTACAAAAAAAGTTTTACATCAACTATATTAGCATACTTCAGACACTCCCATTGAACCTCAGGACATCCATCGCAACCATTTCTACTATTAAATTTGGCACACTACACAACCACCACACAAAACCAAACAATTTACCACGTTCAATTATAGGTTCCACCAATACCAAAAATTAAGGAGTTTCCACTAAACCACATTTTGTAAGTAATTTAATTCACTGTTTCCCAACCCATTATCTTATTATTCATTTTATATAACCCATTTACCACACATTTATATCATCTCATTATTATTCATTTACCAACACATGTCATCAGTTTAACCATTCAGTTCATCCCATGGAAAACCGAGAAATGAGCATAGTAACACCACATAACAACTCATCCATCCCATATCAACCATCACCATAATGTAAGGTTTTCCCATACTTCTCATTATGACAACCACACATCACAACCACCACACATCATCTTATATCACATCACATGCCAACCAACCATCACTTCATTACCTATCACATTCCATACCTGATCTGGTCACCATAATCACCACACAAGACCAAATAAATTTCATATAATCCCATTAGATTCAAATAAATAACATAAAAAAATAGAAGAACATTCCATCTTCCAAAATTTACCAAAATTTTGATTCATTAAAGGCTTTAATCCCATTAGTTCATTAATCGTCATGGGTATTCTCAAAAAAATATCGATTGACATATGAAGAAGAATTATTTATCCATATATAACATCATAAACTTTTATTTAGGGTGGGATAAAACAACCAAAAAATATGTTTTTCAAAATGAAATCAACTACAACCCATTCAAGGCTTCCAAAAACAATTTTAAAAAAAAAATAGAAAAAATATTTTCTAATTACCATATCAATTTCTTCAAAAGAATTAAAAACATGAGAATACTCCCATTCCAATTAAATTCTATTCTAACCTAACTAATTAACATTTAAAAATAGTCCATATAATCAAAAAACAAAGAAAAAATATTTAATCCCCATAAATGAACATAAGGAGTGGGGAAACTGGGATATCATACTTCAGGGAAGCTTTCTAAATCTCTTTACACAATAATGTAAAGGAGAAACAATTATAATACCATAACTCCACAAGGAAACATTGGATAAACCTAAATTACAACATAGGATTAAAAAAATATAAACCGTGTAAAACCCTAATCAAATAATAATCATCGCAATAAATTCCCATTTAGAGGAATATGATAAATCGAAGGAGAAATAAGATTTACTCACCATGGGTCCCCAAATATCAAACTCCAAAATCCAAGGACAAAAGTAGGATTAAAGTGTCTATAAGATCCTCCAAAATTTCCTAGGGTTGACTCAAAAGTTAATAGGAACAATAGAGGAATGAGAAAATTTTAAGTGTTTTTTAATTTATAAACAGGCTAGACTTTGAAACATTCTTGGAATGAAATAATTATTCATTTATGAGTTTTTTTTAGTCCTACCAATTCAAGAAATAAAATTTATACAGGTCAAGAATTGATTTAATTCAAAACCTAAAAAATATCCACTGAACATTATGGAACCTCAGCCATTATTTCATTCATTTAATTAATAATTTATTCACATTGTGAAGTAATTAGGAACAAAATTCTCTTTCAAGACATCGATCCATGAATTTCTAGTCTATGAACACATAATCTTGCTATAAACAACCCTACACATTATAATTTTAGCCCCATTATCTATCAATCCCTCCTCGAGCCACCTCCGAACACATCTAATTCCCAAAATAACAATGTAATATGTCGAGAAGGCATGAACTACTAAATTATATACCTCTTAAATAGTTCCCATACTCAAGAATCAAAACAAAACCCGAAAAGGAAAGATAAGGATCCGAACAACTATCTAGTGAGATGCCTCCGAGGGATCTCGTTACATCCCAAATACTACCACTATCCAAGAATGTTGATCCAATCCAAATCTCCTCCAAAACACCCCACACAACCACATAACCATAATCTATTAGGTACAATACCACACTATCTCACACCATCTATAATTCAACTCTATTTTACATAACCATTCACAAAACCAATTTAACATCCATATATACCATGATAACAACTACCACAACTATCACACAAAACTTCCTTCGGTATCCAAATAAAGAAAAACCTTCCCTATATAATGATATTTTCAACTTTTGGTGGAACTGACTCACTCACATTGTTTTAAAACATGTTGTGAATATAACACATATTGATTGGGAAGGGGTTCTCCCTAATTAATATGCTTGAAGTCATAACACACATCACTGGTAAGGAAAACATACATCTCATAAATTATCAGCATTCATGCATTACATTATCAAATAAAAACAAAACAAAAAAATTAAAAATAATTCTAGGTATTGGGCACTCATTAATGCTTCATGCTCCCAAATACTCTCATTTAATCCTCCATGGATCCACAACACGCCAACAAGGGGGTGGTTCATTCAGGCAGCGCCATCTCTTTATGTTATTGGTTATACATTGGATACTCTATTAAAATCACAACATCCTAGATATCTAGCTATCCACCATAAATAATGTGGGATTCATCGTGATGTTTCCAATAAATCTAAGAAACATGGAAGATGTTGTGTATCATGTTCAGCCATAGTAGAGTGCCGACTAATAATCCAATTATCCAGAGAAATCCAACACCTGAAAAGGCCCAATGAACCATGGATAAATATTACTATATATTTTTAACCACTATTTCCCCCGATGAGGGGAAACCCTTAAGAATGGTTGGTCTTGAAACTCAAACTCCATGGGACTCTACCTATAATATCCATAGGTCTTTAAATGTTCATGTTTCACCATCATCGATTCTCAAACCATTTAGATCTTCTTAGACATTATCTACACTACATCCAGACCATGAACCAAAAACCCCCCAACCTCTATCCTGCATAATATATAATGATAAGGTCACCTATACAATTTCTATGATGGGGCCATATATATGGATGAGTGATATTGTTTCATAAAAAACTCAACCAAATTTAGGTGTTTTCCCCTAAAATGTCAAAATCCAATATGAAATCTTGAAACATATCCTTCGGCATCAAGTTAGTTTTCTCCATCGACCCATAAACTTGAGGATAAAAAGTAGTGATAATTCACAATGGGGAGAAAAATGTATTCCACAATTCTCTCTAATTTCATGATGTAAAGTGAGGATCTCAATAAAAGATGGCTTTCCATAGTACTCCAAAAAGCCTAAACACATTGTCCACATATCACCTTACTAAAACAACCATGACATGTTATTCATGGATTTCCAAAATGTATGAATACTTTTTCAATTGATCCACTACCACCAAAAATGTGTCATATCCTCATTGATTGTAGAGTAATATGGTGATGAAATCTATTAAAATATCCTCCCATTTCAACTCAGGGACATCCAAAGGTGGAAAAACCCTCTAGGAACCCAGTGTTCACCCTTGGCCTACTGATACATCATACATCACACCAAAATCTCTTCCATCGACCACCTCATCCCATGAAAAAAAATATACCTCCTCAATAAAAAGTACATTTTATACACACAATGATTTACCTATAAGGGTGAGCTATGTAACTCATGAATAACTTCATCACATGAATGAAATGAAACAATTTCCCTTCCTTGAAATAGTTTTCAGTTCTGACCATCTCACGACCATCCCTCTAGAGCATCATCATAGAAAATATGGTCATGCATCAACTCTACCTATGAATATCCCCACTAATACTACACCAGATACATCAATGATTATTTCAATATGATCTAATAAAAACATCATCATTAAAAAAATTCTTGAGTATCAAGGTGTATCAATGAAAGCTCCATTATACATCTCTAAACATCCTTGGACTCTCAACCCACTTATTCTTGAGACTTCTGACTCAAGGAATCAATAATAAAATTCATGTTTCTCAAAATATAAGAGATCTCAAAATTTTAACCCTATAGAAACCTCATCCCACTCCTATGTATATCTAGTTTTTTTTACCCTAAAACCCCAAAAAATTCTCACTAATGAGGCAATTACACCATATTTTCAGCATAAACCCAACCAGCACTAACTCGAGATCATGGGTGGCATGGCTTTTCAAATGGGTATATATTTTTATAATCCCATAATAGATTTATTCTCTCTATTTAATTAAGATTCATCCTAATCCCATATGATTTTCATGAAAAAAAACCAAAAACAAAACACCATATTTGGGAAACTGAAGATTTAAGGAACGAATCAACCTTTTCTTTAGGTAACTGAACACTGAATAACATTGATAAGTATAAAAAATCTCAGTACTTCCTGGATAATAATATTTGTTGGGAAAAAATCCAAGTAAAATCCAAAACAAGACGCTGATAATATCCCTTGATACCAAAGAAACTACAAACCACTGCCACAATCTGGGGTTCCAATAAAAAAACTACATTAAAATTGGATGAGTACATGACCATATGCTACTGAGACACCTCATGCACAAATAAATTCCCCTGTCACATCTAGAAAATACACCTGTATAGATTTATAAATATCTACTGTTGTCTAGGTATCTATAATACATATCTAAGAGGATTAGCATATTCCTCCTCAAACTTTGAGTAGATCAAAAATTTATCGATGAACATGGATTTGAATGTGTCAAGGAACTAATAGAACTCAGAGTTTATGACCCACATGAACATGACATGTTCATTTGTGACACTTAATAGAATAACCATTAACTAGAAGTGAACATACCAACACCTGAAGTAACAATTCAGAATATCCTCATCTTTCACCCTCATATGGTTTTATCTATAATGAAAATAATTCTTCAAAAACCAATTGGATATCTTCAGGTGGTAAGAAATCATAAATACCTATAAGGGGTAATGGTTGTTGTCCATAACACGATTTAACCTATGGTAATCCACTCTCAACCTTGTACCATCATCCTTATTCTAATCATACATCACTATAGCACCCCAAGGAGACACACTAGGTCAGATGAAACCCTGTTTCAATATACCATCAACATCCATCCCAATATCTCACAACTCTATAAGTGATATTCGATAGGGGTCCATTAAAATTAGTGATTAAACTAGTTATAACTCTATCCCTAACTTGATATAACATCAAGGGGGTAGGGTTAAAACCACATCTAATAAGATGTCATGAAAGTCCTCCATAACCTCAAGAACATCCTCGGGTTAAACTTCTATAGATAGAACCACCAATTGAGATAACTTTGGCTCCACCTATTTATAACCCATATAATAACTTTTCATACTAAAGAATACCACTCACTAGTCATTAATTTGAAAAAGCAAAACCCTCCTCCAAAATAAATCACTGAATGAATGTGGGGAATGTAAACTGTTTATGCCAATGATAAAATAATACGGTTGTATCTATTGAAAAAATAAATCCCCCACTGATCAATGCTTCCCCATCACTAATATATATCCACGGCACACATTAAAAAATATATAAACCTCTAATATGGGTGTATTACTCTAGGTGAAGATGAATTTTATTAACCTATATACCTAAAGAATAAACCAAATTAAGAGAAAAAAAGAGTGTAAGGATCCTTAAAAAACAATGTAGAAACTATTGTATATGATAATCTAATCATACCTTTGATAACCTCTAGACCTACTAGAGATGGAACCACTATCGCATGCATCTACCCATGCCAAAATCCTTTTCTAATTTGAATATAGGATCCATGACGAATATCTGGCATGGGTCCCCAAGGAAAGAGAAAATCATGATTCTACCATATACCGACTCTATCTTTCCTTAGATTATGAATAAAATCCTAATAACACATTTGATGATAAAATATCACTAGTCCATGTTGTTCGTTCTATCTCAAAAGAAAACTATATCTAGTACTTAAAAGGGACAAGGGCCACCCATATGATACTGACCTACTTGAGTAAAATGAAACTAAGCATGTTGGTGACCACAACGCCCAGAGATAGAACCTGAAAATGGGAATCCCTAGACTAATGATCAGGACCCACCAACCACAGAATGATGTGACAAGACCTTTCAAGGTCAGTTACAAATCATTTAGAACCCTAACTACCTAGACATCTATGATATACTACCTAAATTCTTATTCATTAAGAAGCCATGGTGTCTAGCCTCTTGAGTTTCACCCCCTAGACAATGAATATTCTTGGAAACCTCTACCTTCTTATCCACCTCCAATTACATAGAGTGAATATGGGGAATAAATATATAATTGATCTTTATAAAAAATAATCCTATAGATTCCAAGATATATAATCCTCATATGTGAATACGTAAGGATAATAGTTTAGGTGTTATTTTAACTTGACCATGACTTCTCACACAATAAGTATCTCTTAGGGGAAATAATGTTTCTCCTTTACCTTTAAAAACTTCATCATTAAAAAAAATAAATCCAAATAAAACTCATTCTGTAAATATAAACACAAAAAAATTTCCTCCTTCTAATCATCAAGGTATATATTCGACCACTGATTCATAGATTCGCATATCTGACTAAATTCCAATGTAACCCAAAACTATACTTGAGATCGAATCAGAAAAAAAATCGATCTCAAGCTCATCTAACTAATTCTTTGTCTCTAGATCAGATATTCCCCGCTTATACTTCCTCATGATCTATTGTTTAAACACATACAAGGACTAATAGCTTTTCTTATACTTTTTTTAGGGTTTTATCCTATATCAATCAACCAAATCCACATGTGGAACCTCTACTACCAGAGCTACTTGTAACTCCCTAAACCCAGTTACCCAGAGTGGGTGAATTATTACATAAAATTGGCATGATCAAAAAAGATCATGTCTTGAAAAAATGAATAGTTTAGTATCCTTGAAAACACTAGATACATTCATAAGTCTTAAATTATATCATAAAGTGAAAAACTACCACAAAATAGTCTCCATAGTCCACACTCATATCCCCTCAGATTATCCCTGCAGATCAGTCATAACATACTTCTTCACATCCTGGGAAAAATAAAACATAGAAAGGGGTGAGATCAGATGCTTAGTAAAGATAACAATATAGATGGAACTTTCATAAATAAGCATAAACATTTAAGGCAATGTATAACTAAAAAAACCTTTTAAACTTGAACTTCAGCATAATATGGAAAAAATGAAATGAAATAATTCCATTTACCTATCCACATGGATATTCTACTAGTCTAATAATCACATGAAATATCAATAACCACTTTCATAATGATGGAATTCATAATTCCATACTATCATAACCACATAGTCTAGGCCTTGTGCCAAGACAACAAATAAGATTTTGTCAAGGCCATGTTCCAAGCCACTAGTTTGTCTCATGAGACCTACCTATGCATCAAGGAGTTATTGCGGGCTCCACCCATCACTTACTAATTTCAATTCATTCCTCATATTAATAGTTTTAAACATAACATAAACATTCGTATTAAAACTAGCATACGAAATGTCAATACATTATCCATAAACTATGAATGGTTTAAAAATTGCACATCCATAATCAAACATATCAAAAAACCAGTAATACTATATATATGTTTTGTATCATAATAAATCAACTTCAAATATTCCTAAAAACCATCAAAGGATGTTTACATAGATGAAATCAAAACTATTTTAGCGTAATATCTCTTTTTTTGAAATAATATAAAAGTCCCATAATTATAAAATAAAACATTTAATTTGAAAATATTCTTATAATCGTGTAAGGTAATTTCGATGTTTTTATAACGGCGGGAAATATCCGCACCAACCGTATAAGTTAAAAAAATACATTCTTACCTTAATTTTGTCAAAAAGGTTAACAAGGACCTTGTTTGAAAAAAGACAGAAAGTTTCCTTTATAAACATATTATAAAAATACAAAAAAGGGTATAAATGACATTAACCCATATTCTCTAAAATAGTAATAATGTTTTGAAATACATTTTTAAGAAACATGGATGTGGATGATAAAGAGGTCCCAGTAGATAATTACATATAAACAACCTCAGATAATGAAGAGATTGTGAAATTAACCCTTACCTTGTAATTTTCCTTGGTTGAGGGTAGGTTAACATCCGATATAATTGTGAAATAATTGTTATTAAATTATAAAATAATCATATACATTAATATGATATCATATATTGTCTTTTAACATTGTTTTGTTAATAATATCTTAGTATTGTCATCATTTCGGGTGTTAACAGATTCGTTTTCCTTTATATTGATTGTTATGTGAGTAATATTTGTTATGGATGGGGTGTATATTATTCATATCCAGAATTATATAAAGTATTTAAACATTATTTTTAATCATCTAATGAAAAATAGTCTTGAATGGATAAGATGGGGAATGAATCTCATCGCATTCGTGGAGATGGTAATCCATACGTACGCACGAGTGACAATATCATTCTTTTGATATCAAAAAAATTTATAATTGGATGGTATATCATATATAAAGAATAATTATAATTTCATATTTATTATTTACATGAGTTACACATCATTATTATACCCATCCAAATAATAATCTATTGAATAACAATTTCACCACGACGTGGAGACGGTAATACGTACATACACACGTATGTTGACATGTCATTAAAAGTATGGATAGAATAATGAATATGGATGTACCATTTTTATAATAACATAAAAGTATATAGAATATACTGGATTTATTATTTTATAATTGAAATAACAAATAAAGAAGAAGTGGAAAAAGAAAAGAACTTGAAAGAGGGTGGTGAAATTATTACCTCTTCTTCGGGTTCTTCCTTTTGATTTGATCAAAAGGTCTGCTTAAGCTAGATTTCGGACTAAAGGAATCCCTATATGGTGAATTTTGGGAATTTTAGAGGATATATGGGCAAGTTTTGGCCGAGACAAAAGGCTTTGAAGGTGTGAATTAGAGAAAAGGGGGAGTGCCCTTTTATAAGAGGGGTGACGGGCACCTTAGAAAAAACTAGAAATATTATTTTATAATAAAATCATTTTCGGTTTCTAATGGATAAAAAATGTATTATTTAAATTATAATGTGGGGATGGATCTGAAACCACCCAACCAATTGGTTTTGGACAGGTTTGGGTCAATATAATAACCTTAACTTTTAGATTTAACTTTTAGTTAAATAGTTTGACATTTACCATGTCTCTTTGTATTTTTTTATTATATGGTTAATAAACTTACTATATACTTCCAAGAAAACCCCATGTTTTTCATTAATGATACACATATAATTATATAAGTCATTTGGCTGATCCATAGATTTTTAAGAATAGAATATCAATTAATAATATAATATTTGTTCTAAAAACTCTTTTATGTCAATTTTGACACTATTTGGTATTTCGTTTTTCATAAATTCATAACAGAATTATTAATTCGAAAAAAATTCATCTAACCAAAACTAATATGTCATATTAACCTATTAAATTAGTTTAATTCATAAAAATTCACAAATTACTTTTATTTGGATATTTATAATATCAATTATTTTAATATTTCATTAATTAGGTAATTATTTCATCACCATTGTGTCATAAATAAATTAAATTATTTAATGTCTAAAAATTATAAATAAAATACAATTATGTATTAAATATTTTCATATTTCTAATTAATATTTATAATCTAATTTATCTTATGTATAACCCTATATTAAAAAAAATTTAGTTATTAAACTTTGATTTTAACTCTTTTAACTCTTCTTTAAATTATATAATAATAAATGTATTAATCTAATCCAGGGGGACAAAAAAGGTTCATATTTTATTCCTAATGCTTTTTTTAGTCTAATTATACTTATCCAATAGAATTAGGAAATTTTTTAGGGTAATAATAATATCATTTTTACCCTCAATTACCCAATTTACTTTTAACCATGGTAAATAAAAGTAAAACGTTGCTATTAAACAAATATTAATTTTATCTTATTGAACCACATTTTACTCCTTGATAATAAACATGTCTCTTGGATTTTAGAAATTCCACTCACAGAAGTGGTGAATTAAATTTTATGTGAATTTTCAAATTCTCCTAGGAGATGGGTAAAAGATAGTGAAAAGTTAGATAAAAGTTTTATATATCTAAAATTATTATAAAATGACTCCAATGAATTACACTGATCTTATATAGGTATTATGTATCTATTTTGAACTAAAATAAATCTAAATAAAATAATTAATTATTTAAATAAAAATTCGGTTTTAAACTATAACTTAGTATTTTTCACTATTCATAAAAATATGAACGTTTTCAGAAAAATACAAAAAATTCACCCTAGGATAATTTTGATATTCCAAATCCAAAAATTATGTCTATTTTACCAAATTCAAAACATAGAAGTTTAATTTATTAATTTAAAATTAATTCCCATTGTCAAAACCAAAACACCTATTTTTAAGAAATAATAACTATCAAAATATTGACACTTGTTTATTATGAATTATCCTTTGTATGAAAAGTAGATTAAAATTAAACTTGATAAGTATGTTATTATATATGAAGTCAAAATTGGGTTGTATTTTGATGAGTATCCCTAAATGTTATTTTTTTGAAGGTACAAATTTAAATATAATCATATGATAAATAGGGAAAACTATTTGTCCACATAACTATATAATAATAATATATGATATGGTTGACCTGATTTTCTATTATATATATTCATGGTTTAATTTTTTAGTATAATTAAGTTCTGTCATGATGATATATGAATATTATCCTACTAAATGGATATGATGGTTAGGGTAATCAATTTTTCAAGAAGTACATTAAATAAATTACTTTTTTAAAAATATATATATAACATGGTATTCAGAAAAATTTAGGTCATTTTGTAGAAAATGGCATGTTTTGGAAACATTTTTTTCATATTTCTTATAGGTTAGACCTATAGCTTGAAACATTTTTATATAAAGAAGTGATATGTTCTCAAGAAGAACCATACAGAGCATGTAAATTTTAATGTTATAGAAATTAATTTCTCAAGGATATTAGATATGGGGAGGGAATCACATATATGTTTTGATAATCACAGACTAAAATATAAACAGAAATTTATGAAAGTAGAATTATATCATTATCATTTCAGTGAGGGAAAATTTTCTATATTATAAGACAACACATATGATATAAGTATAGTTAGTGGATTAATTCAATAAATAAAAAACAATTATTATTTTTTGAACATATATAGAATTTTTATTTATATATATTTTTTATGCAAAAATTAATTTCCATTTAGGATTAAGATGAAAAGTTATTCTATATATAAAGATTATATGTTTTATAGTATTGATAATATAGTGAATGGTAAATAAAATATTTGATACAGCTAATCCTATCTATAACCTTAATAATAATAAGTTTTTGTTTGATTCAAACATCACTTCTCTTTTTCATTATCACCTTCGTAAAATAAATGAGAAATATATGCCTAGAGATAGATTTTTTGGAATCATTCAATTATGAATCATTTTATAAATAAAAATATTTTTAGGTATAATGAACAAGAATATTTTAGTGGAAAAGGTCATAGAGTTAGTGTAATATTGTATCTAATACATTCTGTTTCCTTTAGACCTATGGTAACATAACCAAGTGGTGTGTATATATAATTTAAAACTTTTATTGATGACATTCGTCTACATGAATATTTATTCATCATGAGAAATGTGTTTAAATACTTTAAAATGTTAAAATATTTTATAAATGAAGTATATAATTGACTGGGAGAAATTATTAATATTCAATAATTAGATCAGGGTGGTGGATACTTCAGTCATGTATTTATCGATCATTTGAGAGAATGTATAATTTTTTCAAAGCTTAATTTTTCAAGAACAACATTGTGGAATATTATATTTTAGAGTACGAGCCATAAATTATTGCATGTCATTAAATAAATGATGGTTCAATATAACCTTGTTATATCATTCTATGGATATACGATTGAAGTAACATCTATTATACTAATATATGTTCCATAAAATGAAGTGGTAAATACACAATATGATATAATGAATGAAATTCAACCCATTTACTTATTTGGGTTTTGAAGTATATATATGATGACTGGATTTTGAAAAACATGGAAATAAATTAGAAAAATAAATTTTTGAACATTGTCGTAAATATACCATGGTACATTACTTTTATAATCTCAAGGAACAAAATGTTTTTATGGCTTGGTGTGGAGTTTTCCTTAACAAGGATCACACAAATTGATTTTTCAAAGGGATGAAAATTATTTTAGAGAAGTTTTTGTTCGATATATAAGAATTTTTTCTAAGATATAAATTGATGAGGCTCTTGAATGGGTAACAAAAATATAACTAAATCTAGTTACACATTAACCTCAATGGTATAGTAATATTTTTTATGAAACCTGGAAGATGTATATTTTTTATAGAAAATTCTGATGATGTAATGTTGCAAGATACTGAAACTACTACCTGAAAATAATATAATGAGTGTTCTAATTCGGAGAAATGGTTAAATGGAATGAGATCTTAAAAAGACACCATGAACACTAACTATGATTTAAACCAGGTAGATGCACCTGAAGGGGTGGATTTTTATCATGAAAAGTGACATGGATAGTATATTCTTACTTATAAATATTTCTTTTTGGAAAATGGTTATAAATAAATTCATGGTATATATGATACAGATAAATTTTCATTAGTTTCAATGATATAGTCTCTCTAGCCAATTTTTATAGCATAACATTAAGATTATGAGATATATGATATGGATATCAAAAAATAATTCCTGAATAAGAATTTTTATTAGGATGTGTATATTATATAACCCAATGTTTATCATTAAAAATGGTGAAACTATGGTTTGCATGTTGTAACGGTCAACTTATTGAATGAATCAAGCTTATTGAAGTTAGAGAATCTATTTTTATAATGCATTTAAAGATTTTTGGATTCATTAAATGCATGTATGATTCATGTATATACCTCCAAATACATATTTTCATATTTTATGAAAACGCTTTTTTGGGTTATGTGTGAACCCTCACAAAAATGTAGGACTATTTATAATTAACATAGAAAATCTAATATTGTAAATCTGAAATCAAACTAAAAATTTTAAATATCAAATTCACCCTTCTCGATCCAATTTCAAATTTCAAAGTTTTGTACAACCACATCAGTCGATACTTCATGAATATTGAGATAGAACCATGAGTCAATGTTTAGCCCCACACCACCATTGATGCTACACAAGACCATGATCGAGGGACACCAGTATTGATGTAGGTCATGTTGGTAAATTTTCTTTACACAGTCAACATCTCTCTGCCAATGAAGAATAAAAATGAAATCAAGTCTCATTTAATCTACATAAATAACTCACCATTATTGGGCCAAAATATATTATTCCATCATTAGAGAACCATTAGAAACAGCCCTGCACCAGCACCGCCAAGCAAAATAAAATCACTATTATCATAGATAAGGAAAAATAATAAAGGAATTACAGAAAACCAGCTGCCACTCCCCCACTAATAAGATGTTATCCTAGGCCCATTCCATAAGAATAAACACAAAATTGTAAATTTCTAGTATAAAAACATTGTCACCATGAAATAAAACAAGGGGACAAATATAGAGGATAATTTTTGATGAAATGTATAGGTTAATTATCCTATATATAGGGTATTAATATCAATAATTATAGATCAAATATGTTCCTTAAACATAGTTAGAATATATATATTAGAAAATTATTAAATCAATTTAGCAATGAAAACTTATGAATAGTATTTTTCTACTATCTCATAGAAATAGTCTTAAAAAGGATCAATGGTCTTTCAACGATTTAAATATATATATATATATATATATATAATATTCCTTACATGTATATTAAAGGATCTATCTTGTGTGTGATGTTGTGTACTCTAATTGATGTCTTATATACTTGATCATAACAAGTGTATACCAGTAACATCCATTTGAGAGTAACTATATTTCAATTAAGTACACCCTTATGTGCATAATAATAAGTAAGAATATGTTCTCTTTCATTAGAGGAGAGTACGATATCATTGTATGGGGTTAAAAAAATTGTAGTTTCTAAACAAAAAATGATGATATGAGTTTCCAATTTAGTTTCAGGATTTTCATCAATGGTAGAGTTATTAGTTGAAGGAGTTTTAAACACACCACCTAGGAATAGTTGACATTGGAGGTAGAGTAAATTTCAATATCAAATTCTATGAAGTATTTTTCTTGGATCAAGATATTTATCGCAAGAAAGGGTCTTGTTTAAATTACTCAACCCACAATGACCTCACCTGAGCCAGTAGTAGTCCATGTCTACCAACACAAGCCTTCCTCTAATAGGCCAAGGAATGGAAACAAGCACTAAAAAGGCATAAAAATACATGGGATCCCATGGTTTATAAGAACATATAACATATATGCATTCCCATATGTAATAACAACCACATATATAATAAATATTTATGTAATTAACTTAAATTTGTAGTAATTTAAGCATTAGATAAAAACCGGAAAATACTATTCCATCGAGAAAAAACCCAAAATGGTAAATACAAATGCAGTAGAAAAATTACCATGAGTGACTAAACCTAGGAAAGGGACGATAAATCCTAACTATATGGCCTCTTGAAATGAACTCCATTAGAGTCCTTCCCCCTCCATATACTACTATATGTTTCCATGAACTAGCTCTACCATCTCCCCCATCTCCACATCCACCATCAACTACATAATTTTTTTGCAATGTTTGCACATATACAATAGATATGGAAAAAACCCTTTCATGGGTGAGTATAAATATACCTAGAAGGATGTCACAGAAAAAATGTATATAAAATAATAGGCCATCTCAAAAAATAGATCTGAGGGAAAGATTGAGGGAAACCCCTAAGGGAATACATATTCACTAAGCTCAAGACAACCACACAAAAGGAGGAATCCTATTTAATATTGATTAGCTCCATAAAAGATTATAACTCATTGTATACAAAGATACCTGATTAAGAATTATCCTAAAGCCCATTGTCCATTTTTTTTGAATCTTATCTCATAAAAAATCATGTATTCATTCAAAATCACATGACTCAAGATATTCATATTAAAAAATCATTACTTCCCAAACCTTAATAATTTCATGCTACCTCTCTACAAAAACAGTGGGGGCCCATGATTTTAAATGGAGAGTTATTAGATTGGTGGGTACCAACTCTTATTAGAAGAGGAACTCGAAAAATAACCCTTAGGGATGACAGTGGCCTCTATTAGTGGGGGCCATATTCCCCATCATGTAGGTGACTACTGGCTCCTATTATAATATAGGGGTCTCACACCTCATCTGGATTGATGGAGTATTAACCCCATGCATGAATGGATGACCCATGCCACATAATGTGAATTATTCGTTAACAATGGGGGTTTCCAACCCCATTAATATACAAAATTCCCACACATTAGATCTAGTGTATTTCTATGAGGTTACTAGCCCCATGACTACTCCAACTGTCACACCCCCATCTTATCACTGGCTCCATAATCATAAGGAACATGAACTATCCAAAACACCTTATAAATGTTTAATGATGACTAATATGTAAGAACCATCATAAAATATTTGGGAAATAGATTATAATATACTACTCAGATGTCTGATTATGACTCAAGGGTGATAATATATGGGAAATTCCAAAGGATACATAGTATAAGTCATGTACTTTTATATACATTTTGTGTAGTTCTTATGGGTATGTACTACCACTATCATACCATGCAGTGTTAAACTACAAGAAATGTGTGTTTAATTATATGTATTATATATTCCATGAAATAATTAGGTGCATACTCTATTGCACAACATGTCATGCAGTAGTACAAGACATGTATGTCCAACTTAAAAACCCTTACTCTGATTGTAGTGGTTGGGTGTGTTCTTTAGTACACACTATGTCGATTTGTATAGCACTACATGACATGTACTTCTATAATCCTTGTTGTATAGTATTAAATATTTAAAAGTAAACCATGTCCACCATTGTTGACCATGCATGGTATGTACTTTCGATTTATATATCCTATGAGATTTTACACCCATAGAAACCCTATTCACTGCAAAAAATATATTTACACGCCATGTAGTTATGGAATACTCACCATGTTGTCATAAAATTTAATGATTCCTCTCTTTTTGTTATTTTCTCATTATAAATATGAACTCCACTCTTTTATAAATATATTACACTCTATGTGTTATCCAATACATCCACCATGACTATTATTGTCCTCTCTCATTGGTAACTGGCACTCTAATGGTTTTCACCTCCATTCACACATTTCACAGTGAATCAGGTCTTACGTGATTCCACATTTCTACTATCATGCCTTACCCACACTATATTTATCATATTCTATTCATCCACCTATCAAGCCATCAAATTTTTTATGCACCAAGCATTATGAAGGTTATTGGTGAGTAAGAAATTTAAAAGGTAAAATGAATCAATGTTCTATAGTGACAATGACTTCATAGATATTTTTCACAATCAAGAATAATGAATAATGTGGGAACACCATAATTCTCCAGTGAGAATTTTAATGATGATTAGGATAATTAACCATAGTATTCTGGAACATAATTTTCTAAAAATAAATTAAATGGTATTTAATAATGATTATCTATTGAAAACCAAAATAAATCTTTCATCTCTAATAATAAAATAAATTTTCTTCACAAATAAAATATTATATTAATTATAATTATAATAATTTGTATGCCAACATAATACATAGAATAAAATTATTTTTAAGAATATGATTTAATAATGATTCTTTAAAAAAATAAAAAATCAAGAACACATGATCAAGGATTTTCTTGGAATGTATACCAATATTGCATATCTTTTTAAGATAAATATTGATTAAACATGCCAATTATTTTTTATTTATTCAATTTCATTTATTTCCAAGAACTCATATCTTGTCAATGACATAAGAAATATCATAGAATTTAATTATTCAATTAATATTAAAATAACTTGAAGAAATAGTCTTGGAATGATAAAAATTTATACCACAAGGGAAAAATTATGGAAGCTTTAAAATCCAGTCATCAATATAGTACATTATATTCATCGATGCTTTGTTTTACCATCATCGTCTTCATCATCAATTAAAAATTAATGGTTCTTAAAAATTAACCCTTCAGGTTGTGTTGTTCCCCTTGGATCAACCTTGGATATTCTCCATAATGAGTTATTTTTAGGTTATCCCGTAGATCAAATGGTATTTTAATTTATATCGTAAAATGGCATAGTATAAAAAGAAATAAATGAACAAAAAATTTATTTCTCTCTATGGAAAAACTCATGTTTCTAAACAAAATCGTGTATCCCAATTTTCACTAAAACTTCTTTTTATGAGATAATAATTCCTTAAATCATGGTATGAATATCTCTTTGTTTAATAAATATTTAATGTCCCAAAAAAATTCAACAATATTGAAAAATTACCAAGAATCCAATAAGAGAAAAAAACCATGTATTAAACTCAATACAACCATAAAAAAATTTATAATGATGTATTCTTTTATAAATTTACCATTTTATCATTTTAAGGGACACGAGTCCCTATGACTCAAAAAATGAATTAAGTCACTCTTGGGAAAATATAATTATTGCTTTATCCTCACCACCATTAAAAAAAATTATCCCAGAATAGAGAATAATAAGAAATATTAAACTATGAATATCATAAACAACCTCATGTAATAAACAACCCATCCTTGAGTATAAAAAATGCACCACTTGTGATTTAAGAACATGACAATATAGAAAAAAGACATAATAGAAAAATTAATACCAAATTTACCAATTTCATTCCAATTACCTTCCTTATATTTTAACTCCCATATATGGTTAGATTTATTCAATCTAATTCCAACAAAATCATAGAAAAAACGTAAGCACGATTAGAATTAATAATCCCAAAATTCTATATCAAATATATTTACAACCATAGGTTACCATTCCTTATATAATAAATTGAAAACCATGAACCATCTATACTAACCATTGAATGGTTCAACAACTTGGGAATCGCCTATAAAATCCTTACACTCCCCACCTTTGAAGATAAACCCGAAATCAACTACCTAGAAAAACACATATCTATATCTTAATCTATAAAATTTTGATTCAATTTATGATCTTACACTAATAAATCAAGGTCTCACAATTTTAAACTCCTAGAGTTCCATATTAAATTTTTTTACTATTTTAAAAGGCACACGTACAAACATTATGAATATCAAGAATAACAGAACCACTATATATAAAGATTAATCCTCTATTTTTCACCTATAGAACCATATTATTACACCTCTAATTCCAAAAAAATATTAAATCCACTAATAAAATCACGTTCCTATGTTTATGGATACTGTTTTTTAAATCAACTAATGATCACACCAAGATAAGACATCAACTCCCTCACCCCCCATGAAAAAAAATCCTTATCTAGTCATTGATTTATTCAAACATAATTTAAAGAGGATTTCCCTTTATATTCAGATAACCCTATTATATAAGTAATATACTCTGGGTGAAAACCCACAAAACATGATCAAGTAAAACCATAACAATTCAATAAATATCCTTCATTGTGTATGTAGGATTTCCACACAACTAACACTAATTCTCGGTGAGACGTACCCACCCAATGTTCTATACCCATTAAGGGATCTTAGTTCAAAACTATTTATTACGGTTCTTATAAATACTCCTAGATATTCTATTATCCAATCCTAAAAAGAAACCATACATACTTTCCACCTTTAAGAAATCTATAAATTTTATCACCTTCAGATATCTGATCATAGAAGATCCCTTAATTGAAGCTACCATACAAGACCATACACTCATAATGATGTGTGGACTATCACGACTGCATAAATACATTACAAATTTACCTTTTCCATAAAAAAACTACACCAAGGTCAGTTGCTAAGACATATTCTCTACTTATTGAGCATGGAAGTCTTACTAGGGTCCTTAAATTCCACATCACTATTTTACCATTATTTTCTCCAAGATATAAATATTTAAGCTTCATAAAATACAACAATAATCCATCATCGTAATATTATGATTAAAGTGAGAAATATATCATATCTTGAACTCACAACTTGATGATTTTCCACAATATCAGGTCTCTTGAAGAGGGTTAAAACAAAATCAAATTCTTCAGACACTCTCCATCTATTTTGAATCAAATCAAGGTGGAATCAATGAATAATTCCACAAAAAATTCACATATAACATAGTCACTGTAAGGTAATTCATTCCAATTAATATAATCATTAGTATTTCAATATGCCCCTAAAAGATCCCAATTTCATCCCATGGAATTAATTTTTTTGAATCCTGAAGATGATAAAAACTGGACCTAAGATCGACCTCTAGGAACTATTAGTTGAAGAGGTAAAACCAATCCCAATGAAAACACTCACCAATAATTTTCCAAACTGTACTAGTAGCATCCTAATTTTTGGTTAACTAGTATAATAAACTTTAGAATATATTTTTAAAACCTTCATTATTAGCTAATATGAACCATAATCAGTTGATGAGGGAAACCCAATGATATAAAACTTGGAAAATATTCACTTTTTTAAAATCCTATATTATTAATTGATCTGTATCAATATACATAACATGCCAATATTAAGTCTCTAACTATTTTATGGTATATTGTGATCCCAATAATATCATTTTTACCCATATGTATATGAATAGAAACAATAAAAAGTCATCCAAGAAATACTATGGATGATGAAACAAAGTCACCTTATATCATGTTGAAATTATTTAAAATATATTCCTCGCTTCATGGAAATAACATACATTAAATCATTATGAATAAATTATATCATAATCAATAGGAGTCTTTAACTATAAAGATTTAGTTAACAGCCCCCCTAGAATATAAAACCCAAAAGAAATAATACATGAATGAATAAATGACTCACATCAGCAACAATATGTAAATGTTTAAGAAATGTGAACAAAACAAATACTTCAAACCTTGTTGGGTACTTATTGATTTTAGTAATATCTCATGTAAAACCATTATAGTTGTCTGTAATTACTCTAAGTCTAATGTAGATTACCTGAAGGTGGTGATGAGGATGGTCTAAAGACTCACACATATCAATCTTCTCCTATAAAACTAAAAGAACTTCCAAAAATTCATATTAAATTGTGATTATTCCAATATAATGGAATGTATCTGATCTCTAAGTAGTATATTATGTAGATATATCCATGGTACCACTCATGATTATTATAGGGATTCATTATCTCCTTCTAAAATCTAGTGTGGAACAGAGCCCAAAAGACTAAACATATAAATTTTATTATAGGGATCTAGCATAGGTTAGAAATGCAAGAAGGTTGCACACCAAACGCTAAACTCACACTAAAGACGCCACATAAATTCTACAACTAATAGGAATCCATTTCTTGTTTAGTTCATATAGTACCCTATCGTTAAACATTATCTTTAACCCTATAATGGTCATACTGCCTCAAGAAGGGTCTAATATCTTATAAAGTAAAGAAATTATCAACACTAAATTATATAAATTCATGAGTAATATATCAAACTCAAACCATATTTTGGTTAAACTATTCCATGTTTATAAATTTGTAAAACTATGATTCAATATGCTATCAAGGGAAAATTTAATTATAGAAACATTATTTGTTTTGTGGGTGTCAGCATCAGACTAAAAACATGAGTCTCGGACTCCAACTAATACTCTACCAAATAAATATTAAGTTCTCCTTAAAACCACTAAGTCATCTATTCCTGAAACACTCATAACACATTCTAACTATAGGTATTACTATTGAAATCATTAGGAACTACCATCCACTCCACAAGTAACATGGATCTAGGAATATATTTTTGTACAATCTCAACTATGCCCACTAAGTGAAATGTACCTCTCAATACAGCTCTAAATAAATTAATGACATGCCAATGGTGATTATATCAATATCTATCCTGGGAACTTCCTGACACAACCTATAAAAATGATCTAGTATTTCGAGGAAAATGTCCCCAATTAAGTGGGTTGAACCCATAATTACTAGAGTATATCTGGGTGAGATGACAGGGAAGTGCATATAAATATACAAATTAACACAATATGATGCATGAACTGACTCAATTAATGATTTATATTTTTTAATTGATAATAAGTTTTTAAGAATATTAAAGAAAAAAATACATTATCCATTACACCAACTCTAATCTCTGAATTTTGATAACTAAACTAATGAACCATTATAATCTCTACCCTAAATTCCCAAACCAATACATAGATGATAAATTACCCTAAAATGAATCCATGGGACTCAAATTTTAATGATTCCATTTATACATAACCTACCATATTGGGTCCCCACCAAGGTAGAAATAGGTGTAGTGTCCTACCCTAAGCCTACCTCCAATGGGATAAGGTCTGGTGACGTGAACCAAGAATGTATAAACAAACCTGGTAGGCCTTATCATACAATAAACTGTAACATATATGTATATATAATAAATAATAAGGGATAACAGCACCATAAATATATATATATAACCCATTGAACTACATATGAATTCATGCGTGGGAAAATAGTTAACCATTACCATTCCATAAAACAATAACTAAAAATGGAAATATAAATGTCATAGAAAAATCAACACACAAAATTGACACCAGAAACATAAGGGTGAATCCTCACTATTTGGTATCTCAGAATATATTCCATTAGTAACCATCCCCCACCATATACCACCTTCAACTACAACATATATTCTCTACCAGACCCACCAGCTCCACCTCCATAGTTGAATGTGATAATCTATGCAATTTATATATAGTCATAGTACTTGTGGGAAAAAATCCTATCAAGGGTTGAGTATAAAAGATTCTAGTATGATGTAACAAAATACATAGTAAATATAAAATAATAGGCCATATCAAAACCCATGCCCAAGGTAAAGAAGAAAGTATTAGAGTGACCCAATAATTTTTATACATATTATTTCATGCCTTTTAACATAAATATTCATTAATATGAAACTAGGTTAGAAAAGGCCTAGTATATTTGTAAGCCAATATTCTTAATACATAAAACGAAACTAAAACCTGGAATCCTTGTTTTTTTATCCATAGTGAGCTCCTAGAATCCATTAAATCTCCTAATCCACATGGGATAACTGGTGAATTCCTAAAGAAATGGTTGGTCTAAAAATCCTATTAAGGGAAAAACATTATAATTAAGCACAAAATGTGATTCAAAGGAATAAAAAGATATAAAAAAATAAAATTTATATGAGTAATAAAGTAAAATAATAACATATATTTAATGGTATCATAATATCATTGTAACATGGAAAAGAGGAAAAGATATTAAACAATACATAAACATAATTTGAGGCTAACTTTCATGACAACATCACTTGGGGGATAGAATCCCATAAAAGATTATATTTACTCTTTAATCCCATACATGACGTCTCATGAGAATAATGAATTTCCCAATGCATAAATAAAATATCTAATTTAGATCCCATATGTAAAAATTAATTTCATGTACATGAATATTTGTTCCATATAATGATATCAATAATAATACATAAACATAAAAATTACCCATGGAAAAAATGGGATTCATAATCTTATCTCATAACATAATCAAAAAACATTCCTTAAAGAAGGAATTTGAGAAATGGTCATAAGGAATGTATTTCCCCATAAAAGTAAGTTAAAATAATCAATGTACTCATTTTAGAGACATATATATAGAATTTATACTCATTCCCAAACTTTAAAGAGCAAGGAAGTTAGTTAGAGAGATAAGGGTCATAACCTAACGAAGAGGGTGTGTTAGAAATATCCCTTACCTTGAGATTGATTAATTATGTGAGTTATTTAACTCCATGAACTATAAAATGAAGTTAATTTTTTAATTTCTAAAGAACCTTTTTCACTTTTATTATTTTTTATTTTATTTATTACCATGTCATATTAAATTACTTAACCAATTAATTTCACATCAGACTTTTTAATAATAAATGGAACATATCTCAAAAATAGCTTTGGTTAGAAGACTAAGTACAAATATATTATTAATTGATCATCCCTAGAATGGTAAAAATGAAATAGTTATCATTTTTATACATAAATTATATTTTTTTAAACAAGCATGAAATATGGTTATGAAAAATGAATTGTGTTACAATCATAGATATGGTTGGTCATATGTACTCATGAGTAACATTTCCATTTTTTGAAGATAATGATGGAAGGAAGGTAAGTGTTAATTTATATTTAAATTATGATAATTATATCATAAATATAATAATTATTCTTTAAATACTAATAATAATACCATCCATTTTATGTGGTAATAAAAATGAATCGCATCACTTTGCAAGAATGCAGTATACCGTACACACAAATGATGTTATCATTTATTAAATGGATGATAAGGTAAGAAATAATACGATATATTTATTTTATATAATGATTCATATTTCATTAATATAATATATAAACACAACATTAATCCTCAATACCTTCCATGTAAAGTGTAAGTGAAAAATGAATTGCATCACTTCGCAGAGCAATAGTTCGTCGTACACACAAGTGGTGTTATTATATTCCATATGAAAAGTAAAGTAAGAAAGATTATATGATATTATAATTAAATAAGTATAATTTTATCTTAAATAATGTATATAAAAATTAAATAACTAATTATATCCATCCGTGAGAAGTAGTGATGGAAAAAAATAATGTTGGTTTGTGAGGTGATAGTCTGTCGTACACACGATCAACGGATTTTTTTCCCATTCGAGGGATGAGGATATAGTTGTATGTCATACCCTTAACATAAAACATCAAATAATATGTAATATAATGAGGTTATTACATCATTATGGTTGAATAATATTTAAATTAAGTGGAATAATAAATAATATAAAACACTCTGTTAAGGACATTACCTCTTCATCGGAAAACATCTTTGGGTTTCCACAAAAAGCCTTTATAGGTTTTTTTTTTTGATCAAAAAAGTATTATATTATGAGTTTATAGAATATATAATTTTTTGGGTAGGTTTTTTATGTTTATAAGGGAGATCAAAAGAGGTGGCCTTTTATAAGTGGCAGGGAGGAGACACATTAAATTTTTTAAAAGAAAGAATTACACCCACATTTTTCTCATGAAATAAGGATTTAAAATTGAAATTTGTAGTACCATATAAGATATAAGGTTGTAATATGACATTAAAATTGGTATTATACATGTTTTATTTCATTTTTAACCCTTATATTTTTAGTTTAACCCCCGGTAAACTCATTTTTACCTTATTCATGGTAAATAGTTTTTGAAAATTTCACTATTAATTATGGTAAAAAAATTAAAATCCCCTTATTATATAATATAAAATATGATTAATCCAAATATTTAATCCATTTTTTAAAATTCAACTCATATAAGTTTCTATATATAATTTAAAATTAATCCCATTGATGTTTCGAAAAATGGGTTTCCAAAAGAGAATATTTCAAATGTTTAAAAAAATTTATATTTGAATTAAAATTAAAATTTATTGAAATGAAATAATTAGTATTAATAAATATATAATTGAACTAATTTTTCATTTAAACCCACATTAAAGTAAAATGTTCCATGTAAATTCTTTAAATTAAATGGTAGTTTTTAATAAAAATCAGTATTTTCAGTATTCATCAAAAATGAATCTATTCACAAAAACCCAAATATAACCCTAAGATAATGTTGATATGATGATTCCAATAATTAATTTTGTTTTTTAAAATAAATTGTCTAAAAAATTTAAAAAAAAAATAAAAAAAATGTACACAATGTGTGACGTACGTACTTTTTTAAAACATATCTTTTCAGAAAACATTTATTTTTCTTTAAAAGGATTATTATTTTATTTCCAATAAATATATAATAATTGAAATTATATTATACATGTGTAAATGGTATAATTTTTATAATTTAGTTATTCTTATTCACACACACCAATTTAATAGCTCATTTATAATGGTATACTATATTACATTTCATATTGATTCAGGGTTCCATGCTTTGCAAGATATCGAAGAGATTGAATTTTATTTCAAATAAAAATATATTAATGTCTCAAGATGTTAAATTATCTTCTATTCTTGGTGTTTCTTGTCATGTATTATATCTAACATGATGTTTTACTTTTAAAATCTTGGTGTGTAATAATGTGAAACTAAAGGGAATTGATATACTCTATGGTCAAGATAATCATATGAAATGTAGAATCCCATTATTTATATCTCATGTGCACAAAGTATCATACCTCATAAAAACATATATACTAGAGTAAAAAAGCCTTATAAATATCCAAATCAACATTTAGATTTAATTCATATCTAATTGGAAGATAATTGTTTCATATATATCACATGCCTCAATTCATATGAATTTCACGACATCATAAATACTCAAGAGCTGATAAGGTTGATTTTACAACAATGTAAATGTAGTAGGGCATATGAAACTCACAGAATAGTGTATTTAATTTTAGGGAACAACAACCCATATTAGAATTGAAACATATAGCATAACTCGTAGGGAAGAAACTAACATATATAGGTGGATTACCCATACCCAATCACATAGGGGAGTACCAACCTAATAATATATTTTTGTATATACTATGAAGACCCTCTGGTCATATACAAAATCCATCAATGAATGTTATGTAAAACTACATGATATATAATTTTATGTAAATGTTCTATATTGTTTGTAAACTAACAGGTTTTATGCACTAGTACACACCTTATCATGTTATGGTACATGGAGTATACACCAAACATACATTCCATGTACTCTAATAAATGTTATTGGATCTACACTAATGTACACACCTTTTCGATTTCTCTAGAACTATATGACATATACTTTTATACTACCTGTCATGTAGTATTTAAAGATTTAAAAGTAATTTTTAATCACCACTGGATACCACACATGACATGTAATTTAGAGTTAAATGTAATGGGATATTTTTCACCAAATATAAACCCTAGTATCCATAAGTAGAAAAGTGTACTCCCTATTGTTATGAATTATAAGATATATAATTTATAAATTTATAAATTCTTCCCATTTTTCAATTTCCATCACTCAAACTGATGATTCAACCATTTCTTTCCATGATCATTCCAAATGCATTGTCCAATGCTTCCACCACACCTACTCTTATTGTTTCTCAACGTTAATCACTTCCCTTTTGGCCATCATCATTGTTCATTTATTTTTTAGTCACTATACACATCTTATTCAATGCCACTTTTCCTCTAACATTACATAATCACCTTAGATTTATCGAATTATAACTACCCACTCATCAGTCACTTGATTATTGATACTCCATAGTTGGTTTTTTGTGCTTAATGCATGAGAGGTATGGAATTTGTGGTCGGTTAAGACATAAAAACACATAATAATTTTCATAATCAAGAAAAACAGAGAATGTGAGGACATAAAAAATCCTTAATGGGAATTTTACTGATTATTTATAGAAATTTACATGGTATTTTGGTAAATGAAATTCGAAAATTCAATTATAAGGTATCAACTAATGATCGAATTATTGATAGCAAAATAAATCAATTTTTTGAATAATAACATAAATTTTCATCAAACATGAAATATCAAGGTAATTACATTTATGATAATGTTTTGTACAGTGGAATCTTTTTTATCAAATTATTTTTATTAGATGTTTGTGATAATGATTTTTTAGAAAAATAAAATTTCAAGAATGCATAATAGAGTATTATAAACAAATTAATTCAAACATTACTTACCTTTTAAAGATAAATAATTATTATAAATTCTTATTTATTTATTATCTATTTAAATTCAACATATTTAAGATAATATATCTTTTAAACAATATACTAAATCTTAAATAATTTTATTATGGGAGGAAGATTCAAAGAATATGAATAATGAGGCTAGAAATAATGAAAATTCTTATCTCAAATGCAAAAAAATTGACACTTCCAAATATGCTCATCGACATAATGTGTTACCATAATTGATGCCATATATTATGAGCATAGTCATCATTACCAATACACTATTAATGGAACCTCTAAATACTACCTTTATGTTTCTTTCAAATGCAAAAACCTATAACATTTTCCCAAATGAGGTATTTATAAGATAACCTTTATGCGAACTGGTATTTTATTTGAAGATCTAAAACTGATTGGTAAACGGATCGAGACTCAAAGGTAACCATATACCCATCTTGGTAAAAAAAATTCAATATATAAAAAAATAGGGTTCCCAAATTTCCCTTTGACCCTCCTTTTAGGTTATATTAATGATCACATTCATGTGGTAAATATTCATTTATTTAGTAAATATTTAATATACCTAAAAACATACTAGTTTGAAAAATTACTAAAATACATCCCCGGTGTAAAAATTATGATCCAGACTCATTATAACTACTTGAAAAAAATCATATACCATAGTAAATTTACCATTTGATCCCTATTGGGGACATGTTACCTTGAGACTCAAGAATTAATTAAGTCTCACTTAATTAAATACTTAGATCACAACATCATCCCCACATTTAAAACTTTTAGACCTTTAAAATAATACCACCCAACCTTAAAAATTCAGAATCTCATTAAACAAACTCACAAAGAAAATATCCCATTATCATCTATATATAATTCTCTTAAGGGAGACAAGGGATCCAACCATACTATAAAAAAACAATGTTTTCATCTTTCATTACAATTACCATTACTGAATTTTCACTCCCTAAAAAGGTTAGAACATTTCAAGCCCATTGTAGACAAATATCAAACAAATCTTAATATTACTTAACTCTAGTACCATCAAGATTCTATATTAATGAATTTTCCAACAATTGGTCACCCATCCTCATAGAAAAGAGAAAAAAATATAAATCATCAACACCAACCATAGAATGGTTAAAAAACATGTAACCAATGATGAAAATATTATAATCCTCACAGTTAATGGGACACCCAAAACCCAGCTTAGGGGAAACCAAAAATCCACATCAAACCCTGTCATTGGTTGATTCAATTAAAGATATCATAGTGATAAAAATTGATCACAAATGGTGAGACTGTAACATCTCTAAATTTTCATGTATTTTTATTATTTATGTGGAATTATTTCGAGACTGAAAAATTTGAAATCACATGATTCCAAGTTCTGGAGACCGAGAAGTGTAATTTTTAACTTTTTTAAGATACATTCAATAAATTTGCGACTGGGATTTTCTATCTTTGGAATCATTGCTCGGATCGAAATTCTAAGGCCACCATAGAATTTAGAAAGCTAGGATTCACCTAGAAATGAATTCACTTCAACTATATAGGTTCGAGTGGAAATTTTTTTTCATACTTTTCTTGAAAAATAATACACTAATTTAAAAGAATTATTTTATATTCTTTCTCACTTTTGAGCGGCAGACGGTGATGTTGCAGGGCAGCGACAGGGCAGTTACAGTGCGCATCAATGAGGTTCATTAATATATCATTAAACTCACTGTGTAATGATGATTTAAAAATTAATAAAACGAATTTTGTTTCTTAAATAAAATTACATATCGATGAGACTTCGCATCATAATGGAAACGATGTGATGTGCTCCAATTTATAGTTCGACGCACTAGGGAAATATGGATTAAAAATTTAGAGGATTCTCTGGAGAACCTCTAATGGACTTTCACCCTAGAGAATAATGATGAACTCCAGTGGAACTTCATCCACTTCAATTACTTTGGAATATTGGAGCCTAGAAGCGATGTCAACATCTTAAATATCTCGAGGACGAATGTCATAGAATTGAACATCCTAAGAGGAAGGTGTTATTTTATTTTAATGGTTCGGCATCCTAATTTAAAAATGATGAGCACATATTAACCCATGAACAAGTTAATCTGTAGACCATGCCTTATTGTATGAGGGTTAATTATTTGGGGTTTTTTTATCCGAGATTGAAATATCATTGTTGTTCAAATGAAAATCCTCAGACCACCCTTGTTTTGTAAACTTCTTACACGGAGGGCTCAGGCCAACACGAAAAGGCTCGAGCCCCTCTTTCATGGGTGTTATTCATGGAAAAACTCTTGAATTGACGGTATGATATATTTTAGACCTTCATGGTGTAGAAGACGTTTCTTGGAGAATAAAGGCACGAGCAGCACGAAAAACGGACCACCGGTGCGGACCCAGTGGTCCGTGGAAAAATCTATTGGCGCGCTGGCATCTGCGGTGGTGTCGGTGACTGCCGGTGGTCTCCTGTGGCGGTGGTAAGAGTTGGGAGGCGGTGCGTCTTGACAACACAACTAAGGAAGGGTCACGACTCACCGGGACATGGCGTAGTGGAAGGAGCCGCCGGTTGGGCCGGCGGTAGGAGGTGGCGGACGCAGTGGCTCAACCGTGTCGGAGGCCCATGGATGTGGCACCGAGTCTCTCCCCGCATGATGGGACCCAGTCAATTGATCACGGTGGAATAGGAATCCCACAGAAACCCGTGGGACAAACCTGAGTCCAACAGGCCAGACCATGCTAGTAGGAAAGACTCATACCCAGTGTTCTGGGCCCGTAACCAGTGGGCTGAACTCGTGCCCTCTTCAGCCTAGGCCAGACAAGATCGGGTTTCCAGGGGACACGGCTGACTGGACCCTCAGCCAACAGGCCCGGGTCCAATGAGGCCTATTGGGCTTGGCCCACTGGATAGGCTGGATCAGACCGACCTCAACCCAAACCAGGTTGGGTCAAGTCTATCTAAATGAACCAGGGTATTTGGGATCCTCGTACTGGGTTTTTCTAGTTGGTCTAACCGAGTCAGATCGGGCCCCATCACAACTGGTCCCCTGGTTAAAAAAACTCTTATATCTTGCTAACTGTGTATTCGACTGACGAGTTGTTTGTGGTTTTGAGACCATTTCAATTAGGTGGATATTTTTGAATTCTCTATGGTTACTTTAATGGAACTTGAGATTCACTTAAGGGATTTAGGAGCGGCTCTCCCAAGCGCATTAGGTACCGAACCCTGTGACTTGCTGACACCTGACGACTTCTGAATTTTTGCCCAGTGGGAAGCACCTCTCCATGAATTGGTAGGCCTACGGTGGGAAACACCTCTCTGTGAGTTTGAAGGCTCATGCTACGTTATTAGGATAAGTACCTCAGTAGTCCAAAACTTTTGGGAAGCACCTCTCTTTTACTTTGCATGCCCACAGTACTATATTGGGGAGGAGTACCTAAGCAGTTCAAGGTTATTAGGAAGCACCGATTCGTGACTTGGCATTCCCACTATACTCACCAGAGGAGGATTTCTCCAGTAGCTGAGTTGTTCGACGATGTTAATGATGATGCTACTGTTACTACCCTAGAATTTCCCCAGTGTGAGATGTCTTGTTTTTCATGCTTTACCTTGAGGAATTGTTATGTGGTATTTTGTTTTGTTTTGGGGTCCCTACCGAGTACTGTGTTTCTCACCCCTGCATGGGCTTCTCTCACACGTGTTGTGTCTAGTGAAGATGACTGGCATTTGGACAGGGGTTCTTAGGGAGATAGGAATAACGGATGCTACTATGGTGGAATTAGTGGCCTAGGACCTAGCGGTGCCCAGAAGGACCGAGCGTACTAGATGTACTACTTCCACTTCAGGTAGCTTCACTACTCTAACGATCATGTGGGGTTTACTACAGATGTCCATCAGAGTTTCCTTTTTGAACTTCTTATTTTTAGTTATTTTTTGGATTTGTATTCTAGCCCACTTACTTTCAGTTTTATTTTAACTCATCTTTGTTTTAGTGGTATTTTTCCCATTTTTGTGTGTTGGGGTGTGGTTGGGTGTGTTTGTGTGTACCGATACTTAGTAAAATGCCTCCCACTTGGAGGTTGATGCCTTCAGTGATGGTCCCCAGCCCATAGCCTTCAGGATTTGGGCTTGGGGTAGACACATCACGGGCCCCAGTGGACTGGTCGTGATAGAAACTCCAAGAAATCTTCCTCAATTTTTTCTCTATTTTAATAGGTGAAGGTACAAGCATCACAACCATCTAGAATAAGGGATTAATTAAATCTAGAATCTTTATTTTCTTTCTACCACCAAAGTAATAATATAATCATACCCCCAATTCTATATATGCTCAAAACCACTACTGATGATCACCTAGCTGGGTTTATGGTTGATCCACTTAAAATTGATGGATGATCACAGCAAGGTACCAACTTAACCCCCTAAATAACCATGAAACAAAACCTTTACTCATTTGTAACCCATTCTAACATAATCTGAAGTGGATCTTCAAATAAACTCATTATGTTGAATCAATAACCCAATAAAACAAATATAAAAGTTGAGTGAACAAAACTTCAACCTTCTAAGAAACATCCTTTACTCTATAGAAATAATCTCCATGATTTGAACAATAGTAATTAACTAGACTTACACCACCAAGGTTCCAAATCCACCAAGGTACCTTAGTTCAAAACAATGTTATCAAAACCTTTAAGATAATTCATCAAGTTCACCACTAGTATATATTGGATCACAAACGATATCATAGTCGAAGCCAACATAGTTGACCTCTAACTCATTGATATGTGTGGGCAAGAAAATTGGTGAAATATATTCTACATACTCCTATACCATAGAAAATTACTTTGAGGATAGATACTCAAACATATCCTCTATCTAATGGGTATAGAATACTTAAATGGGGTATCTACTACCACAACACTACTCTATTGTTATAATTACTGTAACACCCAAATCTTCCATGGTACGCTTCTCTTTGAATAATAGAGCAGCATGTGTTGTACGCAACCTCGAGTTCTAACACACCGCGACCCATCAAAGTAGATGTTATGAATATTAATACCCACTTCTTGAAATTATATATATTTTATATTTCATAATGGACTTCATTTTTGAATTCGGAATATCAAAATTATCCTATGTTGAATTTTTGTTATTTTTCCTAGAACATCCAATTTTCGATGAATAATGAAAAATACTTAAAAACAACATTTTTAATCTAAATAATTTATAGTGATAAATTATACTATTGAGTGGTTTTAAATTATAATTAGAATATAATTTTACCATTTTATCCAATGGTGGTCATTATAATTAATTTCACTTTTAAATTGGACATAAACAATTGTCAATATTTTGATTGATATTGTTTATTAAAAACTTGCTATTTGTTTTGAAAACAGGAATTAATTATAAAATTAATTAATAAAACTTATATGTTTGTAATTTTTTAAAATACACATCATTTTTGAATTCGTAATATCAATTATAGATTAGAGTGAATTTTTTGTATTGTTCTGAGAAACTTCAATTTTTGATGAATAGTGAAACCACTAAGTGGTAGTTAAAAAACTAATTTTTCATTTGAATGAAACATTGCCACTTTTGTGAATTGAATTTCAAAAATCCGACATACATAATTTTAATTTGGAAGTAAAATGTGGTTTGATGGGTTTAAAATAATTTTTTCTGAATAGTAATAAGTTCTATTAATCGTGATTAAAGTTAATTAGTGTAATTTAAGGTAAAAATAATGTTATAATAATATGAAATTACCTTTACACTTATTTTAACCTTATTAGATGAGTCATGTCAGACCAAGACAATCCATGGGTCAACTTGGGGACCCCATGGAGGCACTTGGGTAAGAAAATGACATTAATAACTTTTTATTTAATGTAAAAATAAAATTTTCTCAAACATGTGTTGTTTTACTAAAACAATTATTACATGGGGTTATATAAGTTAAATTTTTGACTATAAATATTCATTGGAAATATAAAAATATTTCCTACATCAAGGTATTTTTTTTATAATTTTTAGGCATTAGATAAATAAATTTATTTATCACACCATGATGATGTAGCGATTACCTCATTAATTAACGATTTAAATAAAATGAAATGATAATGTAAAATCTAAGACTTAAACTTGTAAAAAACCTATTGGATGAGTATATTTAGAACCCTTATAACCTTATCCTAGTAATATATAATTTTGGGACCTCATAAATCCGAAAAGCACTTCATCATAATGTAACATTTCATGACTTTCCAAGAGAGCCCCTCCTCTCCTCTTATAAAAGGCCCCCAACTCTACCACACTATTCACACCTTCAAAGCCATTTGGCTCGTCCAAACTCTGCCCAAATACTCTATAAACTTCCCTATCTTACTCCTATAAGCCTAACTTTGGGCATAAGTCTTCCCAATGAAGATTTTGGCTCAAATCAAAAAGAGTTACCTGATTTTAAGGTAATGTATTCTCTTATATTCTTTTGTTTTATTTTGCTTCTCCAACCCCTTAAACTCTTTTTATTTCTTTATTTTGTAACAACACCAGTATCTTCAATATACTAGGATATTTTTATGAGAATTATTTTATTTACACTTACACACGCCTTCGTCTACTGGGTAAAGAACATATTGTTTCTGTGGGTGGTGAATTACTACCTCACGAAACAATGACTGTTCAATATTCTTTTAAAACCTCTCATGGTGTCCATTAAGAAGTAACTATATTTATATATTATATATATTATGTTTATATTTTCCTTATTCTTCTGTATTTCTCATTAATGACATACCTTTATGATTTCCATTATGGGTAAACGCGATAATTTCATTTTAGGAAGTGCGGACTACAACCCCCTCAAAGTGATTTGAATCATTAATGCCATATGTGGGACATATAAAGGATGAAGTAAATGATATTATATATGATATTATACTGGAATTATAATATATCCTTATATCATTATGATTTCATTCCATTAAATACTAAATAAAAATGAAAGTAGCATTCATGCGTACGTACGGCTTACCGTCTCCATGAATGGTGCATTTCATTTATTACCTCTAAATGTTATGTAATATAATAAATGAATGTATATACTGGATATATATGATATATATGATATCTACATCATGAATATAATTCTTGATATTATGGATATTTTACCACATGAACAACTTGTAATTATAAGAAGTTTATTTTTTACTCAAGTACCAAAGATCGACAAAACGACCGTTATTAACTTAAATAATTACATAATGTTCATAACATGGTAATAAGTGATATAAAAGGAATAATTAAATTGAAAAATTTTCTTATGAAATTAGAAAGTAACTCTTGTTTATTATTCATGAGGTTAAAGAACGATCGAGTCAAGTCGGACATGAGATAAGGAACTTCGTCTCAATCTCCTTTCATTAAGGCATATTTTGTTTTATACACAAATTTCTTTTATACGGTGTATAAACCCCTTTGACAATTACTTTTATTCAAAAGGAATATTTTTATACGGAGTTTTTTTACTAAACAATAAAAGGAATGTTTTGTCTTACGTATGCGGCGACAACAATTTCTCTGCCGCCGTGACCATTATTTGAGTTTCGATTTCCTCTACAAGCCATAAATTTTTAAAAAAAATGAAAAATAAATACCAAGTTTTACTTTTCTTTTATTTTGGTATTTAAAATGGTTTTGATAATGTTTTTATTATGTCAATATGTTGTATTGATATCTTGTGATTAAAATTTGGAAATGTTAAGTTTCCTTTATGCATGTTTTAGGTGATACGATTATGTTATGGTTTATGATATGTTTAAACCTTTTCATATAATGAATGCATTGGACTTAGTAAGTGATGGGTGGAGTCCGCTATAGCTCCTCGATGCATCGGTAGGTCTCATGAGACAAACTAGTGTCTTGGCATGAGGCCTTGACAAAATCTTATTTGTAGTCTTGGCACGAGGACATGGCTACATGGTTAAGATAGTGTAGCATTATGCATTACATCATTATGAAAGTGGTTATTGATATTGCATGTGATTATTCGACCAGTACAATATCCATGTTAATAAGTAAATGGAATTATTTCATTTTACTTCTGTCATATTATGCTGAAGTTCAAGTTTAAAAGGATTTTGTTTTAGTTATACATTGCCTTAAATGTTTATGTTTATTTATGAAAGCTTTCGCTATATTGTTATCCTTACTGAGCATCTGAGCTCACCCCTTTCTATGTTTTATTTTTTCCAGGATGTGAAGAAATATTTTATGACTGACTTGGAGGGATAGTCTGAAGGGGATATGGGTGTGGACTATGGAGAAAATGTTATTGAAGTGTTTCACTCTATGATGTAATATAACATTTATGAATGTATCTAGTGTTTCCATTTCTACTAAAATAATAGGTCTTTCGAGACTTGATATTTTGTGATCATACCAATGTTACATAATAATGCACCGACTCTGGGTAACTGGGGTCGGGGTGTTATAGTTGGTATCAGAGGCAGTTTAGTACTACCCTTAGAAGCTAGATTTAGCTAAACTCTGATTAGATCACATAGACCTAAGATAGACTTTGAGGATTATTATAGAAGAACTTCCTAAAATTTTGGTATTATAGATATTTTGTGAGTCTTTCGAGCAATACATCCATGTCTGGATACGAACAGGTAGTGGTGGATCTGGCACAGATGTACCTAGGGGTAAAATCCTGAAAACAGCGCTTTGAGAAAGACTCGAACGGGAACTGGTGCACGACAACGAGCCTTGCTGCACTCTTTGTTACGACACTCCCGGGGGATATGCTTAGGATAATTCTCATCTTCTTTAAAAAACATTATGAAGGGTTTATGAGTATATACTTCCTCAAAGAAAAAAATTTTATGATTATGGATTATATCCATAAACTATTCAATTTATGTTAAATGCTTTACAAGTATGGAATTATGTATTTTGATTCATAAACTGATTTAGTTTATACCATTATTTAAAAATGGTGGCTAGTGAAAGGAATGGAAACTGTATCAATGCACGCACTCCATGTAGGAATTTCCCTCTTGCTCAAGATAATTATAATGGAGCTGGTGATACAACTGGTGTTGATCATCTTATCACCATACTGGGACAACTCACTCAGGTTATGAATAATAACCTTACTCGTATGGAGCACCCTGATCCGCAACATGGAGGATCAATGTTAGACCACTTCATGAGGCAACAACCACCAACATTCAATGGGGGTACAAATCCCTTAGTAGCTGAGCAATGGAAAAATTCCTTAGAGAAAATATTCCATGCCTTGGGGAGTAGTGAAAGGGAAAAGGTTATCATGGCATTTTACCACCTCACTGGACATGCTGATCAATGGTGGTCATTGATTCAAAATACAAAGGAAGATTAAGAAGTATAAAGTATAAAATGGAGGGATTGCAAAGAGATTTTATTAGAAAAATACTTTCCTCGTGACCATCGAGGAGATATGGAAAGGCAATTTCTGAGTCTAAGGAAAAAGGAGGATGAGAATGTCGCAAAGTATGAGGATAACTTTACAAGGTTAGTGAGGCATGAAGAAAATAATATACATAACCCAAGAAGTAAGATCGATCATTTATTTGATGGGTTAAAATTGTTTCTCCGTTGATCATTAGTATCACAATCTTTCTCAACGTACGAAGATATTGTCTTGTGTTCTATCAAGACAGAAAATGAATTATCTAAATCTTATGACAATAAAATAAAGCAAGAGAAGAAGAGAACGGTGGAACAAGAGACAGATAAAGGTAAAAAGGAAAAGAAGGAGTTTTCATTATACGATAATTGTGAAAAGAATCACCCTGGTACTTACCTAAAAGGAATGGGATTTTGTTATAAATGTGGAGAAAAAGGTCACCAGGATCGTGATTGCAAGGGAAAGAAAGAGGATATCAATGTTGAATTCTACAATTGTAGGGAAATGGGGCATTATGAAAATGAATTCCCTAAGCACCAAGGAAACTAACCTCAGAAAAGGCCAAGGGAGAAAGGCCAATCTTATGTTGTTACTACAATTGAAGTGGAATAATTATTGTATTTGTGTTTTTGGACTCAAGGATTATATTCTGGTTATAAGAATAATGTGATATATATAAAGATTGTACTGCAATACTTGTTTTTTTCATTAGGGTTTTAATATGATGAATGTAATCATATTTTTAGTTTGTGACAATAATAAAAACTTTACTTTGTTTGGGGAATCTGATGAATTGATTTTGGAATTTAGATACCTTTTAGTGAAATTCTAGATAGAGTTATTTTGGATAATTATAAAGGTTGGAATGGATTAAGTTGAACTTTGGATAGTATTGTTTAAGGTTAAAACATTTCTAAAGATTATTTTTGGAATATTATAATACTATAGTTTTAGGAAAAGGATAACCTGCAGGTTGGGGGATAACCCATCATGTCGGACAAAACTATAGGAATCGAACCCACAACCATAGTGTGAAAGGCCTTTATTACCAACCACTAGCCTACAGGAATTCCCTGGTTATTAAAAAATAGTTTTCATAATCTAAATTGTATGTGTTAATATTTGGAACCTTGTACGATTAGGATAAATATAATATTTTTGAGTTCTATTATCTTTTTTAGGGAAAGATGAGTTTGTGGTAGAAATTAGTTGAAGGTTCAAACTCTACTTGTCAAGTATATATATATATATATACCTCTCTCTTATTCTATTAATAAATTAATTCTTACACTTTAGGAAAGAGATATTAAAAAAAAATATGTTATCCTAACACCTTATGTTTTGTTGATGTGATGATATTTTAAATCACCATATATTGAAGGCTTTGAGGCCCTCAATTTTACACTTGTTTGTGATTGATGACCTCAATCACTCCCTACAAATATTTATGTTTTTTCTCCATTTATTTGTCTCTAATTTCCAAAAATGTTCTCCTAATCGAGATCATAATTTGGTGGTGACTTTTTCATTTCCCTTTCCCTCTTATTAAGGCTATATTTTATTAACCTTATTTTCAATATGGGTTTTCCACAAAGGTATTTTCTATTTTCAAACTTTTATTTTTGAAGAATAATTTCACATTTCGAGAACACAATTTATTGAAGGAGGGTAGAATGTAACACCCCAAACTTCAATGGTACGCTTCTCTTTGAATAATATAGCAGCGTGTGTTGTACGCAACCTTGAGTTCTAACACATCGCGACCAATCAAAGTAGTCGTTATGATTAGTAATACCCACTTTTTGAAATTATATAAATTTTATATTTTAGAATGGACTTCATTTTTGGATTCAGAATATCGGAATTAGCCAATGTTGAATTTTTGGTATTTTTCCGAGAACTTCTAATTTTCGATGAATAGTGAAAAATGCATAAAAACAACATTTTTAATCAAAATAATTGATAGTGATAAATTATACTATTTAGTGGTTTTAAAGTATAATTAGAATATAATTTTACCATTTTATCCAATGGTGGTCATTATAATTAATTTCACTTTGAAATTGGACATAAAAATTTGTCAATATTTTGATTGATATTGTTTCTTAAAAACACGCTATTTGTTTTGACAATAGGTATTAATTATAAAATTAATTAATGAAACATATATTTTAGGAATTTTTGAAAATAGACATCATTTTTGAATTCGGAATATCAATTATAGCTTAGGGTGAAGTTTTGGTATTGTTCTGAGAAACTTCAATTTTTCATTAATAGTGAAACCACTAAGTGGTAGTTAAAAAACTAATTTTTCATTTAAATGAAACTTTACCACTTTTGTGAATTGAATTTCAAAAATACTACATATATCATTGTAATTATGAAGTAAAATGTGGATCAATTGGATTAAAATAATTTTTAGTGAATAGTAACTTTTGAGTTCTATTAATCACGATTAAAGGTAATTAGTGTAATTTATGGTAAAAATAATGTAATAATAATATGAAATTACCTTTAAACTTGTTCTACCCTTATTTTATGAGTCATTTCCAACCAATAAAATCCATGAGTCAACTTGGGGACCCCATGGAGCCACTTGGGTAAGAAAATGACATTAATAACTTTTTATTTAAAGTAAAAATAATATTTTCAGAAACATATGTTGTTTTACTAAAACAATTATTACATGGGATTATATAAGTTAACTTTTAGACTATAAATAATAATTGGAAATATAAAAAGATTTCCTACATCATGGTATTTTTTTATAATTTTTAGGAATTAAATAAATAAATTTATTTATCACACCATGATGATACATCGATTACCTCATTAATTAACGATTTAAATAAAATGAAAAGATAATGTAAAATTTAAAACTTACAAGTGTCAAAAACCTATGGTATGAGTATATTTAAAACCCTTATCACCTTATCTTTTAAATATATAATTTTGTGACCTTTAAAATCCGAAAATCACTTCATAATATTGTAACATTTCATGACTTTCCAAGAGTGCCCCTCCTCTCCTATTATAAAAGGCCCCCACCTCTACCACCTTATTCACACGTTATAATCCATTTGGCTCGGCAAACATCTGCCCAAATACTCTCTAAACTTCCCTCTCTTACTCCAAGAATCCTAAAATTGGGCAGAAGTCTTCCCAAGGAAGCCTTTGGCTCAAATCAAAAAGAGTTACCCGATTTTAAGGTAATGTCTTCTCTTATATTCTTTTGTTTTATTTTGCTTCTCCAACCCCTTAAACTGTTTTTATTCATTTATTTTGTAACCACAAAAGTATATTAAATATACAAGAATGTTTTTATGAGAAGGATTTTATTTAAACCTACATACACCTTCGTCTAGTGGTTAAAGAACATACTGTTTCTGTGGGTGGTGAATTACAGCCTCACGAAACGATGATTGTTCAATATTCTTTTAACACCAATCTTGGTGGCCATTAAGAAGTCACTATATTTATATATGATATATATTATGTTTATGTTTTCCTTATGCTTATTTATTTCTTATTTATGGCATACCTTTATGATTTCCATTATGGGTAAACGCGATAATTTCATTTTAGGAAGTGCGGACTACCACCCCCTCAAAGTGATTTGAATCGTTAATGCCATGTGTGGGACGTATAATGGATGTATTAAATGATATTATATATGATATTATACTGGAATTATTATATACCTTTATATCATTATGATTTCATTCCATTAAATATGAAATAGAAATGAAAGTAGCGGTCATACGTACGTACGGCCTACCGTCTCCATGAATGGTGCATTTCATTTCTTACCTCTAAATGTTATGTAATATTATAAATGCATGTATATACTGGATATATATGATATATATTATATCTACATCATGAATATAATTTTGGATATAATGGATATTTTACCACATGAACAACTTGTAATTATAAGAAGTTTATTTTTAACTCAACTACCAAAGATCGAAAAAACGACCGTTATTAACTTAAATAATTACATAATGTTCATAACATGGTAATAAGTGATATAAAAGGAATAATGAAATTGAAAAATGTTCTTATGAAATTATAAATTAACTCTTGTTTATTATTCAGGAGGTTAAAGAACGATCGAGTCAAGTCGGACATGAGATAAGGAACTTCGTCTCAATCTCCTTTCATTGAGGCATATTTTGTTTTATACACAAATTTCTTTTATACGGTGTATAAACCCCTTTGAAAATTACTTTTATTCAAAAGGAATATTTTTATACGGAGTGTTTTTACTAAACGATAAAAGAAATGTTTTGTCTTACGTATGCAGTGACAACGATTTCTCTGCCGCCGTGACCATTATTTGAGTTTCGGTTTCCTCTACAAGCCATAACTTTTTAAAAAAAATGAAAAATAAATACCAAGTTTTACTAAGCATCTGAGCTCACCCCTTTCTATGTTTTATTTTTCCCAGGATGTAAAGAAATATTTTATGACTAACCTGTAGGGATTGTCTGAAGGGGATATGGGTTTGGACTATGGAGACTTTGTTATTGTATTTTTTCACATTATGATGTAATATAACATTTATGAATGTATATAGTGTTTCCAAGGCTACTAAACTAATCAGTCTTTTGAGAATTAATCTTTTGTGATCATGCCAATGTTACATAATAATGCACCGACTCTAGGTTACTGGGGTCGGTTCGTTACAATTACTCAATATATTAATGACTCAAGATTCTCAAAACCCAACACTACATGGACATCTTAATATCATTCCCAATTGTATGGATCTCTTAAATCCATAACGTGTACATCAAGGTATCTCTATACAATTGGTTCTCTTAAAGTAGGTTAAAAAAATCAAAACACTTGAGATGATAGCCCTCTATTTTTTTCTTACATTGTAATAGAATCAATGAATACTACTATAAATTATTGAAGTTTCACATATTAATTGTAAGGGAATTTATTACTCCAAATTGAAACATTAGAATTTCAAGATGTACAAAACAATAACCTTAAACTACCAACAAAATGTCATTCTAACAAAACTAGAGTTTTTACCAACTAGACTTAAGATCGAACTCTATAAACTAATAGTATAAGATTTTCTACTGAGCCCAATGAATAAATTTATCCTAAAAAATATACCAACCATAGTGATAGCTCCCCAAAATTTAGTCAATATATTTGATAAGTTATAGAATAAATTATTATGGACTATAAAGTATGTTTATATGAAATCTAATCACTTGATGATGGAAACCATGAGATATCCCCCCTAAAAATATATTCATTTTTTTCATAACTTCTTTGGGTAATATCTCCACCATAGTATACATGACACACCAAACTAAACTCATCAACTAGTGGGTGGTCATATACAATCCCATTAATCTAATCACATCCCATCTGTAAATACCTTGTAATAATCGCAAACTATCCATGACTCACTAATGTTGATGAAATATGGTCCCACACCATCATGTTAAAATTATAAAAAATATATATCTCACTCATGTTAAATCTCATATTTTCATCCATATGAAGAAAAAATTAATCACTATATCTTAGAGTCTCCAACCATGATGATTTTTTTAGGTAAGAAAATAGAATCTCCAACCCTGTAGAAACAATACACGAAGGAATAAATGGATCAAAATAGGATTAATTATCATTAGTGTTGTTAATGGAAACACAAATTATTCCTCAAACCTTATTGGATACCACTTTCTTCGATTAAATCATCTTGTGAAACCATACAAAACTAGTTTGCAGTACTTTTGTTCCAACATGGATTTCAAAAATGTGGTAATAGATATGGCCAAAGCATTGACTATTATTTGATCACCTAATACCAACAATACTTCTACTAATATTTTATCTTAAAAGGTGAAGGGTCATGTATTAGGGGAATCATGTGATCTCAAAGTAGTCTAATATTGAGATCCATACACCACGCTATTACAGATATCTATATAGAAGAACACACTTATTTCTAAAATTATGGTGTTTTAAAACCTAGAAAAAATAAATTATAAAATATAACTTCATGTATCTGATATAAATGGGGAATGGAATAATTTAAAATATTAAACTTGATACATGTATATTATGCCTCATTTCAAGTCTCAAACTCATAAAAATCCATTTAGAATCAAGTCCATAGAGTACCCTCTATGAAAACCTCATTACAAAATCAGAAATGGGCATTATTCCCTTAAAATGGTCTCACATATTCTGAACTCAACTAAACCTCAACATTTATGAATATAAATTTTACAGGAAGATATCAAAATCAAGCAATGGTAGAGTGGCTCTTTTGTGAGTTTAGTTAAACTCCAATCAATGATTCACTACACTATGAATGGTAAAAACAATATAAGAATCACAATCTAGTCCGTAGAAGTATGAACATGATAGGAAATTTGAGTATTAGACTCTGAATAATCATCTACCACTAATGGATCAAGATTTCATTCAAAACCCATCATATTTCCTTTTATAATACACTCAAAGTGTATTAAAACTATAGTTGGTATAGTCAAATTCATAGAAAACTATAATATACTCCATGAGTATGAATATACGAAGAATAAATAGTGCATAATCTTCCTTTTGATCATAAGGAATAATATATCTTTCAATCAGTCTCTAAATAAATTACTTTTTTCAAATTATTAGTGAAGAGAAACTAAAACACTAACATTAGAACATCATTACTTCACCTCTAAAATATTAGCTAGCAGCTAGTGCGTAATGTCCCCTATTATATAAACTAAACCCATAGTTACTATAGAATATTTGATTGAGTTGATATTGGAAAGATAAATTATTGACCACTGTTTGATTCATATAACAACATAATTGTACCCCAATTGTAACGACCCGAAATTTTGAATAAATCTTGTTTCCTAATTTTATGTATTATTTTGTTTTGTTTTTTATACTCAACAAAAATGTTTTATTTGATAACATGAGTATAATTAAAATGAGACCATTGGGTTTTGACTGTTATATGACCATTGGTCAATATGACCCCTGGAAACTAAACGTTTTGATTATTGTCTCTAAATACAAGTAATCTTGGTTAATTATTATAGAAAGAAGATTAGATGGCCTCACCCAGTAGTCTTGGACCGATCGAAGCCCATCTAATAGAACTTGGGAAGGAGGTAGCACCACTGGGCTTTGCTCTGGACCAAACCCAAGCTGAACTTCATCGTGTGAAACTAGAACGGAATCTCCTTTGCGAGAAGTTCAAACTAATAGAAATTACTACTCATGTGATGTTAGCCGAGCCTCCCTCATATTTTCTCACCTTAGCGCACCTTACACATCGGTCCTATGCTGTTGTGATAAGGGGCTATGTAAGGAGACCGTAACTGCCTTGTGTAATCCTTTGTTTTAAATAAAAATTGGGATTTCTTCTTATGATGAAGTTTATGAATTTTCAAATGACCAGATAAATATAGTATGCATATTTTTGATGAATTTTAGAAAAAAAGATATTTAAAAAATGTTTATGTAAACCTTAAACAATTAAAAATGTGTAATGATTTTCAAAAAATGGTCTTCTACAATTCTGTTCAGTATTAAATTTAGAGTCTAATAAGATCAACTTGATTTTTGATGAATAATAAATTATGAATAGTGATTTTACACTTAGGATTATTAATGTGACCAAATGGATTAGTAATCTCACTTAAAGAAATTTTTAAAATAATCTAGGCACCTTGATTAAGTAATGTGATTCAATAAAATGGTTAAATAACGGTTTCATAAATTATTATTCAAGTATTAGTTTTTTCGAGTGAATAGTGTTATTTAATTAAAAATTAAATTAAAAATATTTAAAAAATTATTTTTATAAAATGGATTTCATTTTTGAACTCAGAGCATCGATATTATGTTAAGGTAATTTTTGGGGTTTTTTCTGAAAAAAATGAATTTTTGGTGAATAGTGTATTTATTTAAAAAATAAATTAAAAATATTTAGAAAATTATTTTTATAAAATTCAGTTCATTTTTGAAATCAGAGCATTCATATTTGGTTAAGGTGAAATTTTGGGATTATTCTGAAAAAAGTTGAATTTTCGATGAACAGTGAAAATACAGTTTTTAAGTTACGGGTATTTAATGACATCATTAAATGATGTATTAAGTATGTAATCAATATGGTCGACTTATTAATAGTAAGATAAGGTATGAGGTGTCCCAAGTGGCCAATACCATGGGAAAATACCATGGGCAAGCCCATGGTTTTGCCAAAACCACTAATGAGGTGTCCCTTGGTCATTAATGCCTTGTCCCCTCACTTTCCCTAAAAATACCAAGCCATCCTCTCATCCATTCGACTCCCCACTCTCCCCCAACGAAGTTCTGGTCTCATTACCTCCCAAGGAGTCCTCCCAAGGTTCCCCCAAGCCCTCAAGGTCCCAACCTTTGAGTTTTAAGTGTTACATTTTAAGGTAAGGGATCCGACCTCTCTCTTTGTTTTCATGTAATTTCTTTTATGTTCCCTGTTCTTATGTTAAAGGGTGTTCTTTTATACTCATCTTACTTCCCTTTTTATGTTCAAATAATGAGAGATCCCCTCTTACTCTCCTTATTTTGTTTTATGAAGTTTTAAGTGGCGTCGTTAGGATGCCGAAATTTTTGTAACGAATTCTTTCTCCCTTCTCATTTTTCAAGATCTATTTTCATGTAAAGTATTTAAAGTTACTTTTTATTATGTTGGGGTATGATCTCTAAATTTATCATACTGATCTTTTATGATCATATTATGAGAGACCCCTTTTGATCTCTTCGATTCAGTACTTTGATGTTTTAAGTGGCGCCGTTAGGCTGTCGAATTTTTAAGTGGTTCTTCACCCTTCTCGTTTTGAAGTTCTACTTTCATGTCAATTCTTTAAAATTCCTTTTTGTTATGTTGGGGTATGATCTATATATCTATAATACTGATATTTTATGACCATATGATGAGATAGCCCATTTTATCTCTTCAATTCAGTATTTTGAAGTTTTAAGTGGCGTCGTTAGGCTGTCGGATTTTTAAGTGGTTCTTCACCCTTCTCGTTTTGAAGTTCTACTTTCATGTCAAGTATTTCAAGTTACTTTTTATTATGTTGGGGTATGATCTCTATATCTATCATACTTATCATTTATGTTCATATTATGAGAGAACGTTTTTGATCTCTTCAATTCATTTTTGTTGAAGTTTATGTGGCGCCGTTAGACTGCCGAATTTCTAAGGGACTCTTTCACCCTTCTCATTTTCAAGATCTATTTTCATGTCAAGTCTTTCAAGTTCCTTTTTATGTTGGGGTATGATCTCTATATCTATCATAATGATAATTTATGTTCATATTATGAGAGACCCTATTTGATCTCATCAATCCATTTTTGGATGTTTTAAGTGACGTCGTTAGGCTGCCGAATTCTCATAAGAGAAATCTTATTTTTTTGTCATCCTTTCAAGTTCTTCGTTTCAAATGGTATATCATTCAAATTTCATTACCATGTTCTTAAATACATTATATTTTTTTCCCCTACTGTTTTATGTATCATTTTTGAGTGGGTGACCCATGTCCCCTCTCATTCCAACTTTTTCTAAAACCATGTATCATAGATGTTATGTTGCATAGTTTTCATCTCAAAATGCCTCCCTCTTTATCTCAAAATTATTTTATGTTATTAAATGAATACTCAAAGATCTTATTTCTATAGGGGTATTAACATATATATAAAAATGTTCTATTTTAAATTCTTGGATTTACATACATGAAACCCTCTTTCCCTTTTCCGTGGGTTTAAAGTGACATAAAGATCATGTCTATAAAGCAGTTTTTAAAACGTTATGATTATGAAATGAAACCCATTTATTTTATGCTATAAGGGTTGTTTATGAAATTATTGATGATGATATATGTGGCTCACATGATAATAAAGACATGTCAAGGGTGCGACCAGATAGCGCTCCAATGCATTGGGTAAAGACTTAATCTCTAGAGATGACTTTTTTAGACTGATACCTTGGTGAATAACCTTGGTAATTTTTAATGACACCTTGGGGATGGAACTTGGTGAAACGAAATGATTGTCAATAATAAATGTTGCAGCCACATCTTCAAGTTATGAAAAAATTTATCCTTATTATGATGTATCTCATGATTTCTTTCTCATGTCTTGAAGTTCTTTTCATGTCCTTATTGAACTATCTCAAGTTCACATGTAAAATGTTTCTCTTGTTTCCCTTACTGGGCCTTCTTCTCACCCTTTCTTTTGATGTATGTCACCAGGTTATGAGATGCAGTAATGAACCTAGGATGAACTTAAGGAGAAGCCTTTCAAGTGTTTAAGAAGAATGCTTTATGTTGTTTTTATGAATTATGTTCCTTGTTTCCAAGACACTAAACCTTAAAGATCCTCAGTTTTGTGTAATGCAATGAAAGTTTATGTTATAAAAATACGAGATGCTATAGTTTGTATCAAAGGATGGTTTAGTTATTTGTGGAAATTAGGATATGAAAACACTAGGAAGAACCCTATATAAAAGTTTAAATATAGGAAATATTCTTGGGATTTTGGTGAGTATTGAGTAAGGGGTTGCCAAGAAAATACATCCCTGTCTGGATACGAGTAGGTAGAGGTGGCTCTGGCACAGATGTACATTGGGGTAAAACCTGAAAACACTACTTTGAGCTAGACTTGAATAGGAACAGGTACACGACAATGGGCCTTGCTGCACTCTTGGTTACGACACTCCTGGGGGATATGCTTTGTTAAATTCATAAGCTTAGTATGAACCATTGTTAAAGGAATAAAGATAAAATAAAATAAATATTCACATAAGAATATATGATCATGGATAACCTAGATGGGATCCTAGGGGATCACAAGTTAGGGTATACTTTTCTTCTACAAGTTATCTTTATATGCTTTCAGTTCCTTTTCATGATTATTGGCTAAGTACTTAAGCCCCTAAATATGCTTTTTCTTCTTAGTTAATGGTGGGAAATTGAAGAACATGTCCCAACAACTAATGTGATAGGAAATGCGATGATTGTCATATTAATATGACAGGGATGATTAGGGGATTAAAAGATGATTATTATTTTGGAAGACGTTCACTATTTTAGGGACCCTATATGATTGAGGTAAATAGATTACTACGGTATTTTCATTGAGGAGTAAGGTTGACTTATATTTTGAAGAATCGATGAATTTAAGGTGGAATTATATTAATTTAGGTTACTTATGGGAATGATTAACCTATCTTGAGTAAAATATGCTTAGGTTATCTACTTTTGTTATAAGATGTTAGGAGTGGTTGATGTTGTTTAGAGATGATCAATGAAGTTTATTTTGGAAGACTATGTTATCAAATCCTTCTTGTATTTGGGTTTCAATCTTAGTTTGGTTTATTTTGAGGAATTTTAAGGACCGTTATTTATAGAATGGTCTATGATGAACATTGGGTAGTACCAAGGAACTTTGAATATTTAAAAGTAGTTTCCATTCCTATGGGATTATTTCTTTTTGAAGAGTTGTTTTACCTTAACCTTTCTGTTTTTGGGATAAGGTTTAAAGATAGAAGAAATAGATAGTTAATCTTTTGTAGATTATGTGATTCTCTAGAAGATGATTCTTGTGCTTTTTATGAGACCAAGTGTTTTTGAATTCTCATCATTTGGAGAAAAGATTAGTGTTGGTAGGGACTTATTAAAGGATGAAACTCTACTTGAAGGTAGGTATATTTTCTTATGTTTTTGTTCTATGTAGTAAATGAATTCCTCAAAATTATGAAAAGAAACGTAAAACAAAAATGTTGTTGGTTTACGTTTCCTACTAGGTAATCAAAGACCGTTTACACACATCATAAGTATGGGATTTTCTTATGGTTAACTTTCTCCTAATCATGTTCTCTATCACTCTCCCTCAGAACTTGACACTTTGTTTTCTCCTCCATGTCCATGTTTTCCTACATGGAATCCTAGTGTGGGTTAACTCAGGTGACCTTTTTACTTCCCTTTATTTCATTTAAAGTATTAGTTTTACTGACTCATTTTCCGATGTGGGACTTTCAATGAAATTTCAAAACCCAATTTTAAAAATTGTGAGGACGCAATTTCTTATGGGGGGAAGATTGTAACGACCCAAAATTTTGAATAAATCTTTTTTCCAAATTTTATGTGTTATTATATTTTGTTTTTTATACTCAACAAAAATGTTTCATTTGATAACATGAGTATAATTAAAATGATACCATTGGGTTTTTACTGTTATATGACCATTGGTCAATATGACCCCTGGAAACTAAACGTTTTTTTTATTGTATCTAAATACAAGTAATCTTGGTTAATTATTATAGAAAGAAGATTTGATGGCCTCACCCAGTAGTCTTGGACCGATCGAAGCCCATCTAACAGAACATGGGAAGGAGGTAGCACCACTGGGCTTTGCTCTGGACCAAAACCAATCTGAACTTCATCGTGTGAAACCAGAACGGAATCGCCTTTGCGATAAGTTAAAACTAATAGAAATTACTACTCGTGCAATGTTATCCAAGCCTCCCTCATATTCTCTCACCTTAGCACACCTTACACTTAGGTCCTATGCTGTTGTGATAAGGGGCTATGTAAGGAGACCGTAACTGCCTTGTGTAATCTTTTGTTTTAAATAAAAATTGGGATTTCTTCTTATGATGAAGTTTATGAATTTTCAAATGACCGGATAAATATAGTATTCATATTTTTGATGAATTTTAGAAAAAGGATATTTTAAAAATGTTTATGTAAACCTTAAATAATTAAAAATGTGTAATGATTTTCAAAAAATGGTCTTCTACAATTATGTTCAGTATGAAATTTAGAGTCTAATAAGATCAACCTGATTTTTGATGAATAGTAAATTATGAATAGTGATTTTACGCTTAGGATTAGTAATGTGACCAAATGGATTATTAATCTCACTTAAAGAAATTTTTAAAATAATCTAGGCACCTTGATTAAGTAATGTGATTCAATAAAATGGTTAAATAACGGTTTCATAAATTATTATTCAAGTATTAGTTTTTTCAAGTGAAAAGTGTTTTTTAATTAAAAATTAAATTAAAAATATTTAAAAAATTATTTTTATAAAATAGATTTCATTTTTGAACTCAGAGCATCGATATTATGTTAAGGTAATTTTTGGGGTTTTTTTGAAAAAAATGAATTTTTGGTGAATACTGTATTTATTTAAAAAATAAATTAAAAATATTTAGAAAATTATTTTTATAAAATTGATTTCATTTTTGAAATTAGAGAATTTATATTTGGTTAAGGTGAAATTTTGGGATTATTCTAAGAAAGTTGAATTTTCGATGAATAGTGAAAACACAGTTTTTAAGTTACGGGTGTTTAATGACATCATTAAATGATGTATTAATTATGTAATCAATATGGTCGACTTATGAATAGTAATATAAGGTATGAGGTGTCCCCAGTGTCCAATACCATGGGCAAATACCATGGGCAAGCCCATGGTTTTTCCAAAACCACTAATGAGATGTCCCTTGGCCATTAATGCCATGTCCCCTCACTTTGCCTATAAATACCAAGCCATCCTCTCATCCATTCGACTCCCCACTCTCCCCCAACAAAGTTCTGGTCTCATTACCTCCCAAGGAGTCCTCCCAAGGTTCCCCCAAGCCCTCAAGGTCCCAACCATTGAGTTTTAAGTGTTACGTTTTAAGGTAAGGGATCCGACCTCTCTCTTTCTTTTCATGTAATCTCTTTTATGTAATTTCTTTTATGCTCCATGTTCTTATGTTAAAGGGTGTTCTTTTATACTCCTCTTACTGCCTTTTTCATGTTCACATAATGACAGATCCCCTCTTACTCTCATTATTTCGTTCTATGAAGTTTTAAGTTGCACCGTTAGGCTGCCGAAATTTTTGTAACGGATTCTTTCTCCCTTCTCATTTTTCAAGATCTAATTTCATGTAATGTATTTCAAGTTCCTTTTTATTATGTTGGGGTATGATCTCTAAATTTATCATACTGATCTTTTATTATCATATGATTAGATACCCCATTTTATCTCTTCAATTCAGTACTTTGATGTTTTAAGTGTCGTCGTTAGGCTGCCGAATTTTTAAGTGGTTCTTCACCCTTCTCGTTTTGAAGTTCTACTTTCATGTCAATTCTTTCAAGTTCTTTTTTGTTATGTTGGGGTATGATATCTATATCTATAATACTTATATTTTATGACCATATGATGAGATACCCCATTTAATCTCTTTAATTCAGTATTTTGAAGTTTTAAGTGGCGCCGTTAGGCTGCCGGATTTTTAAGTGGTTCTTCACCCTTCTCGTTTTGAAGTTCTACTTTCCTTTCAAGTATTTCAAGTTCCTTTTTATTATGTTGGGGTATGATCTCTATATCTATCATACTGATCATTTATGTTCATATTATGAGAGACCCTTTTTGATCTCGCCAATTCATTTTTGTTTAAGTTTAAGTGGTGTCGTTAGGCTACCGAATTTTTAAGGGATTCTTTCACCCTTCTCATTTTCAAGATCTATTTTCATGTCAAGTCTTTCAAGTTCATTTTTATGTTGGGGTATGATCTCTATATCTATAACACTGATCATTTATGTTCATATGATGAGATACCCTATTTGATCTCATCAATCCATTTTTGGAAGTTTTAAGTGACGTCGTTAGGCTGCCGAATTCTCATAAGAGAAATCTTATTTTTTGTCTTCCTTTCAAGTTCTTAGTTTCAAATGGTATATCATTCAAATTTCATTACCATGTTCTTGAATACTTTATATTTTGTTCCCCTACTGTTTTATGTATCATTTTTGAGTGGTTTACCCATGTCCCCTCTCATTCCAACTTTTTCTAAAACCATGTATCATAGACGTTATGCTGCATAGTTTTCATCTCAAAATGCCTCCCTCTTTATCTCAAAATTATTTTATGTTATTAAGTGAATACTCAAAACTCTTATTTCTACAGGGTTATTCACATATATATCAAAATGTTCTATTTTAAATTCTGGGATTTACATACATGAAACCCTCTATCCCTTTTCCGTGGGTTTAAAGTGACATAAAGATCATGTCTATAAAGCAGTTTTTAAAACATTATGATTATGAAATGAAACCCATTTATTTTATGCTATATGGCTTGTTTATGAAAGGATTGATGATGATATATCTGGCTCACATGATAATAAAGACATGTCAAGGGTGCACCCAGATAGTGCTCCAATGCATTGGGTAAAGACTTAATCTCTAGAGATGACTTTTTTAGACTGATACCTTGGTGAATAACCTTGGTAATTTTTAATGACACCTTGGGGATGGACCTTGGTGAAATGAAATGATTGTCAATATTAAATGTTTCCGCCACATCTTCAAGTTATGAAAAAGGTTATCCTTATTATGATGTATCTCATGATTTCTTTCTCATGCCTTAATGTTCTTTTCATGTCCTTATTGAAGTATCTCAAGTTCACATGTAAAATGTTTCTCTTGTTTCCCTTACTGGGCCTTCTGCTCACCCTTTCTTTTGATGTATGTCCCTAGGTAATGAGATGCAGTAATGAACCTAGGATGAACTTAAGGGGATGCCTTTCAAGTGTTTAAGAAGAATTATTTATGTTGTTTTCATGTATTATGTTCCTTGTTTCCAAGCCACTAATCCTTAAAGATCCTCAGTTTTGTGTAATGTAATGAAAGTTTATGTTATAAAAAGACGAGATGCTATACCAATAATATTTATTTTGAGTTATTCTCTATTTAATATGATATTAGAGTCTTTTTGAAAGGATGAAACAACCACCATACCTACTCTAGTCACCCTGGTTTGATAATCATACTCAAGACCCCTTAGCATCACTACCCTAAATTCCAAAACTAATCTTCATAAGAAATATAACTCTAAACTTTATCCCAAATAATAAAAAAACTCTAATACTATTATGACACGACATGACACACAAAGAACCCACATGTGCCCGTATTAAGCTGAGTGCTCCTCCCTAAGATAGTTTCTAAAATGCCAAGGGATGGATACTATCAATAAGAATACATAAAACCTATATGGGATCCATAACCCTATAAAAATCTATTTAATATAGGATTATTCAATACATAATAAAATCCAAAACTAGTGAAAAAATTGTAATCAACTAAATTTTATAACAATGAATGTATATTACACTAAATAAAAAATATTATACCATAGATATAAGACTAAAAAAGAGAAATACAAATACATTTGAAAACCCACTATGTAAAAATAACCCCAATAAAGGGAAGAAACCTCCTTCCAATATGTTTTCCTTTAAAAAAACCATTTTCAACCATCCTACATGATATACCATTATCTTATACTTTAAATAAACTCTACCAACTCCACCAACTCCATGAACACCATCAATAATACCAATAAATGAAACATGAAAATGAGTTGGAACAAATCCCACATAGGGGTGAGTATAATCATACCTAATAGTATATCATGAAACACAAAGTGGAGTGATATAAATGGTCAGCTCAAAAAATTGTATATAATAGAAGATAGGAAGGAGAAACACAAGTGAATAAATATGCTCTATAGTAAGGAAGACAACATGAAATAAAAAATCTCATTCCACACATCTCAACTCCGTAAAGGGTCATATCTCACAATAACCAAATATACAATAATAAGAATTATCATAAAACCCAAATCTGATATCCAACTATAAATCATATCTCTTAGTAAATCAAGTATTCCTGTAACAATTCACTACTCAAGGCATCTGGATTACACAACAAGATAATAATCTTGATATTATAACTTCCATGCCTTATATTAATAAATATAACAGGTGTCCCACACCACGCTGAGGAGTGTGTGTCTTTCAAAGGATTATTAACCCCTATTATAGGAGGAACTTATAACGACCCATACTTTACATACATTGTTAATACTTCAAAATTTAAGCATACTTATTACAACATATAACAAAACCACGAAAGGACCGTATAGGTATAGTGTCTTTAGAAACTGGGAAACATAAACAACTGGTTCATAAATCTTCTACAGTGTCTCCCATTTATTTCATCATATCTAGGGTCCCTTTTAGCATATTCTACTTAATATCCATCTTCCTGACCTGGGGAAATGAAAACATACAAAAAAGGGTGAGCTCAAATGCCCAGCTAGGGCAAATAAAGGAAATAAAAATCATATCATATCTTCTTGAAAATCATAACCTGCAAAAGAGATCATAATATATTAACATGGAATAAATCATAGAAGTGAAAATGAGATCCCCATAATCATAACATAAAACTTGAAACTTTGTGGCATGCACACATAATCATGGAAAATCATTTCTTGTTAGTCATGACTCCTTTCCAAGACTATCTTAGCGGAAAAAGTCCATTTCTGAACCGAGTTCACTCCTCGTTTCAGTCCTGTATCACTGAACCGAAATAACCTTCCATTCCAGCCATGTCTATCTCATGAGATATAAATCTTTACCCAATGCATTGGAGGGAGATATAGGTCCCAACCATCTTATAATGAATCCTTTCTTATGTGTTCCACATAATCATAAATCATACATCATCGCATAACACATGTAACAAAAATGGGATTCTTGAAACATCATGACATCATAAAACAAATCATATAAGGTAAATGACTTCATAAAAATAATTTCCTCAAAACATAATCAAATAAATGTAATAATAGGGATAAAAACAGAACCCTATATTATCTTAGATGGAAAATAATTTTGATAAAACATTTGAACTCCATTCTTGAGGAAAATATCATTTCTACTTCAAAAACACTTTTCTTTTCTTAACATGTCATACAATTATAAACTAAAAGAAGTTGATTAAAAATAAACTTGAAAACTTATAAAGGAAGATTCTTGGAAATAATGTTTTAAAAATCCATTCTTTCCGTATAAGTTAAAAAAACATTCTTAGTACTTTTGTCGGAAAAGTCAAAAAGTACCTCATACGAAAAACGACAAAAGATTCCTTTCATATCTTTTACTAAATACTCACTGAAGGGTAAAATTGGATATAAAATATTGTAGAAGGATGGAAATAATATTACATATTGAGGTAACATGGATGTGGATGATAAAATACACCCCAGTAATTACCAAAGTAAAAACAATCTCGGATAAAAGTGAGATTGTGATATTTCCCTTACATTAGGTCCGATTTGCTTTGTACGTGTCTGAAGATCCTGTATAATGGTTTAAATAAAGTTATTGACTTATTCCAGAATCATAAATATTGATATGATATCATATATTGTCATATTCTTAGCTTCTTATTAGTAATATTTCATTGTTACTTGTTACTCAGGTCTTTATTGCCTTTTGTTCTTATGCGTGTTTTGCGGAATAAATTATTATTCTTCTTTTAAGGTTATAGATAACTTATATCAATAATGGTATTAGTGTAACATATATCATATTTATTCATTCAATTCATTTATATAATTACTATGTAATGATGATCATGTAGAACGAGTCGCATCACATCGTGGAGACGGTATTCCATACGTACGCACGAGCGATGATATTGTTCCCATGATCGTGGAATTGTATTTAAGTGTATTTATACTATTTAAGTATCAAAATCACTTTATAATAATCATATATAGTTACTCATTACACCATTATACCCATCCTTTTAAGGTGATGGTGGAAAATAGAGTACACCATGGCGTGGAGACGGTATTCCGTACGTACGCACGTGCGGTGATTTCATTTTTCCGTAGGATTGATAGAAGGTGAATTAGGGTTGTTTCATATTTATAATAACATATCAGTATTTATGTAATACTGGTGTTATTACTTTATCATGAAACAACTAAATAAGAAGAAGTTGAAGAAGAAAGAAATTGAAAAGATCGGTAATGGATATTACCTCTTCTTTGAAACACCTCTTTGAATCCTCCACTTAGGGAACTATGATTGGTCTTTGAAGAAGACCAGGACCTCTAGGATTATTCTATGGAAGTGGAGAAGGGATTTTGGCAGGGGTTGGCCGAGCTTGAGTGCTCAAATTGGTGTGAGGAGGAGGGGGAGGAGGTGCCCTTTTATAAGGGAGGAGAGGGGCACCTTAGGAATATCTCAAAATATTATTTTATATTAAAGTCAAAATCGGTTTATAATGGTTCCAAAGGGTCTTATTTCGAAGGTAAAGTGGGGATGGGTCGAAATCATATCAACCAATAAGAGTTAGACAAGTTTAAGTTATTATTTTAACCTTATCAATTAGATTTAACTCTAAGTTAAATAATTTAACTTTTACCGTGACTTTTCTGTTTTCTTATACTCTATGGTTAATAAACTTACTATAACATGCCTAACGAACGCCAAGTTGTTTATTATTAATATATATATCCTTATCTAAGTCATTTGGCCTGATCTTAGATTTTTAGGAATAAAATAACAATTAATAATATAATATTTTATTTAAAAACTATTTTGTTTCAATTTTGACACTATTTGATATATGATTTTTGTGAAAGTCATAACAGAATTATATGTTCGAAACAAGTTTATTAAATCAACAATAATATATCATAGTAACCTAGAAAATTAGTGGAATTCATAAAAAGTCTCAAATTACATTTATTTGAGCATTTATAACATCAATTATGTTAACATTTCCTTAAAAGGGTAATTACTGCATCATCGTTGTGTCATAAATAAATAAATTTATTTAAAGTCTAAAAATTATAAATAAAATATCATTATGTAGTAAATATTTTTATATTTCTAATGAATATTTATAGTCGAATTTATCTTATGTATAACCCCATATTAAAAATGTTTTAGTTATTAAACTTTGATTTTAACTATTTTATCTATTCATTAAATAAAATAATATTAAATGTCATAATCTATTCCAAGTGGACCGAAATGGTCATATTATATTCATAAGGTTATTTTTGGTCAAATTAAACTTATCCTCTAGAATTAGGACATGTGTTAGGGTAATAGTAATATCATATTTACCCTTAGTTACCCTATTTACTATTAATCGCGGTAAAAAAGTAAAAAGTTACTATTCACCAAAAAATTATTTTTATCTCATTGAACCACATTTTACTTACTGATATCAATTGTGTCTGTCTGATTTTTTAAATTCCATTTACAGAAGCGGTAAAATTAAGTTTTATGCAAAATTCAGTTTTTTAACCTACCACTTAGTGGTTTCACTATTCATCAAAAATTGAAAGTTTTCAGAAAAATACCAAAATTTCACCATAGACTAATTTCGGTATTCCGAATCCAAAAATGAGGTCCATTTTGAAAGATAAAATTTCAAAAAGTGGTTATTACTATTCATAACGGATATTTTAAATAATAATTTAATAGCATATCGTCGTTTAGTGAAACTCGGTATTGCGTACAACACAAGATATCGAGGAAGGTCGCGATTGCGTGTAAAGTAATCCAAGATAGTGTGTAGTGAAAGATTCCTTTGATGATATATATATATAACATAAAAATAAAATATTACTCATAAAAATCTCGGGTGTTACATTCTACCCCCCTTAAAAAGAATTTCGCCCTCGAAATTCGTCACTTTGTAACAAACAGATGAGGATACTTCTCCCTCATCATATCCTCAAGCTCCCATGTAGCTTCTTCAAGTTGGTGGTTCCTCCATAAAACTTTCACCAATCGAGTGGTCTTGTTTCGTAGGACTTTTTCGCTACGATCCAGAATCTCTATCGGTTGTTCTTCATAAGAAAGATCTTTCTCCAGCGGTACAACTTCTGAGCTGAGTACATGTGAAGGATCAGGTATGTACTTTCTCAGGAGAGATACATGGAACACATCATGAAATTGAGAGAGATTCGGTGGAAGCGCCAATCGGTAATCTACCTTTCCAACACGATCCAGTATTTCAAAAGGACCGATATATCTAGGGCTCAACTTCCCCTTCTTTCCAAATCTCATAACCCTCTTCCAGGGAGATATTCGTAAGAACACTTTATCACCCACTTCAAACTCTAGGTCTTTTCTTCGGTTGTCGGCATAACTTTTCTGTCGACTCTGAGCTGCCCTTATGTGTTGTTGAATAGATCTGATCTTTTCTTCCATTTCATCAACGAGATCAGGTCCTAATAGCTTTCTTTCCCCAACTTCATCCCAGCAAGTTGGAGTCCTGCATTTCTTTCCATAGAGAGCTTCATAAGGAGCCATCTAAATACTGGAGTGAAAGATATTATTATAAGAAAATTCCACCAAAGGTAGGTGTTGATCCCAACCTACTTTGAAATCCATAGAGCAAGCTCTCAACATATCTTCTAGGGTTTGAATTGTTCTCTCAGACTGACCGTCTGTCTGAGGATGATAAGCAGTGCTGAAACTCAACTCTGTATCCAGCGTATGCTGAAGACTTCGCCAGAACTTCGAGGTAAATCTCGGATCCCAATCAGATATAATAGAAAGTGGTACTCCATGCAATCTTACCACTTCCTTTACATATATCCTGGCAAGCTGATCTGGAGATAAATCCTCTCTAATAGCAATGACGTGTGCAGACTTTGTAAGACGATCAACTATGAACCAGATAGAATTATTACCTTTGGATGTTTTAGGAAGTCCTGTGACAAAGTCCATAGTGATGTTTTCCCATTTCCATTCGGGTATGGGTAATGGTTGTAACATCCCCTTAGACTTATGTCTCTCAGCTTTAACTTGTTGACAAACCAAGCATCGAGAGACATATTCAGCAACATCTCTTTTCATGCCATCCCACCAGAAGTATTCTTTCAGGTCCCTATACATCTTCGTGCTTCCAGGATGAATAGCTGCTCCTTCTTTAATTCGGGGATGGGAGGAACACAAACCCGATTCCTGAACTTTATTATCCCATCACAATCAAGGTTGAATTCAGGAACATTTCTCACCATCTTTTGTAACTCAACATCTTCTTTCTGTTCCTCTTTAATCTTCACATGTATAGATGGTTGAACATTCATTTGAGAAAGATAAGATTTTTCCCCTTCCATTATAATTCCATGATCCATCCTTTGTAAATCCATAAATATTGGATCTTTTGTGATCCTCATCAGGGATAAACTAGCATGGTCTTGTCGACTTAATGCATCTGCCACCTTTTTTTCTTTCCTAGGGTGGTAATGGATTGAGCAGTCATAATCCTTAATCAGCTCCAACCATCTTCTTTGACGAATATTCTGCTCCTTTTGTGTGAAAATATACTTTAAACTCTTATGATCAGTATAAATATCACATCTTTCACCATAAAGGTAATGCCTCCAAATCTTTAATGCAAAGATTACTGCAGCTAACTCCAAATCATGTGTTGGGTAATTTTGCTCATGGATTTTCAACTGTCGTGAGGCATAAGCTATCACCATATCATTTTCCAAAAGAACACACCCCAATCCCTTCTTGGATGCATCACTGTAGATCACAAACCTTTCTCCACTACAAGGCAGTGTGAGCACAGGTCCACTGGATAACCTTCTTTTCAACTCCTTGAAATTCTCTTCAAATTCCTATGTCCAAACAAACTTAACTACTTTCCGAGTCAACTTGGTTAGTGGATTGGATAATCGTGAAAAATCTTTCACAAAACGTCGATAATATCCAGCCAAACCAAGAAAACTTCAGATCTCAGTTACTGTTGTTGGTCTCGACCATCTTTCGATAACCTCTTTTTTTGCTGGATCCATAGATATCCCCTCTTTTGAGATTATGTGACCCAAAAATGCAACTTTTTGAAGCCAAAATTCACACTTGGTAAATTTGGCATAAAGCTTCTCCTTTCTCAGGGTCTTCAATATAATTCTCAAGTGATCTTCATGCTCTTCCTTTCTCTTTGAATAGACAAGAATATCGTCTATAAAGACTACCACAAATTGATCAAGATAGTCTCTAAAGACTTTATTCATTAGATCCACGAAGATAGCAGAGGAATTAGTAAGACCAAATGGCATCACTATAAATTCATAGTGTCCATACCTTGTACGGAAAGCCGTCTTTGGTATATCCTCCCTTTTGACCCTTAATTGATGATATCCTGAACGAAGATCAATCTTGGAAAAGTATTGAGCTCTGCGTAGTTGGTCAAATAAGTCATCAATGCGTGGGAGAGGATATTTGTCCTTGATAGTGATCTTGTTAAGTTCTCGATAATCAATGCAGAGTCTCATTGATCCATCTTTCTTCTTAACAAATAGAACAGGTGCTCCCCAAGGTGATGCACTAGGGCGTATGAATACCTTATCAAGATTCTCTTGGAGTTGCTTCTTCAATTCCTGCAACTCAATTGGGGCCATTCTATAAGGTGTCTTTGAAATAAGCAAAGCACCCGGTACGAGTTCTATTGAAAACTCAACATCACGATTTGGTGGAAGACCCGGTAATTCCTCCGGAAAGACATCATCAAACTCCCGTACGATGGGCATATTCTTAATCGCGAGTTTCTCACCAACCATTTGAGATAAATAACCTTCATTTAGTGGAATCAATACCCATAAAATGGAAGAAATTTCCACTGGAAGGTTATGTTTATCCTTGAATTGATAGACGATCATAGATTGATCTAGAATATGAAATGTGACTTCCCTTCTTTGGCAATTGATATGAGCTCCGTATAAAGAAAGCAAATCCATGCCAAGAATCACATCGAATTCCACTAAAGGAAGGATCACAAGATTTGCAGGAATCACTTTCCCACAAACGTCAATTGGAGAAGAATTATAAACTTTTGATGCGATTGATATGCCATTAGGTTTTGTCACAGCTAAATCAACATCTAATTGTTGAGGTAATACGGTGATACCCTTAGAAAATTCTTCATAAATAAAAGAGTGGGTGGATCCAGAATCAAATAAAACATTTGCTACTTTAGAGTGGATGGTAAGTGTACCTTTCACCACTTCGTTATTGTACTACACATCGCTGATAGAAATTGCATGTGACTTTCCTTTGTCTTTATCCTTAAGAGTTTGTTGACGTCGACCATCATCATCAACCCTTGGATTTGGGCATTGATTGGCATAATGCCCCATCTCCTTGCACTTGAAATATTGAAGTGTAGTAGGTTCATTTTGTGTATCCCTTCCTTTGTTTGCATCATTAGACATCTTCTTCCCATTATCACGGCATTCAAATGCCCGATGACCTTCCTTTCCACATTTGAAACATTTACTTGTCCCTTTAAGACAACTCCCTCCATGTTTCTTTCCACACATTGAGCATAAGGGAAAGATCATCTTCTTTTCAGTGTGCTCTTTAGATTTTCCTTTGAATTCCATTTTCCTCTTCTTATCAAACCCATATGAATGATGGGTTACTCCAATCTCCATCTCGAATTTGAGAGCACATCGAACGATTTCCTCGTAGCTATTGAAGTCCCTTATGGATAACGCCCTTTGAAGACTTGTTTTTAAGCCACTGAAGAATCGATCAATCTTACTCTCAGGTTGGATAATAATACCAGAAGCGTACCTTGCAAGTCTTGTAATATTTGCTTCATAGGTACCAACAGATTCATCATCCCTTTACTTCAGTTCAAGAAACTCTTTCTCCATCTTTGTTCAGAGAATACGAGGGAAGTACTTATTGAAAAATAAGTTCTTGAACTCGTCCCATTCCATGGACTCAATTTCATCCCTTTGCCTCGTATTCTTAATAAGATTACACCATTGATCAGCATATCCTTCCAAATGATACACTGCTAGGATGACTTTATCATGTTCAGAACATTGAAGAACTGAAAATATCTTTTCAGTAGTACTAATCCATTGTTCAGCAACTAATGGATCAGTAGACCCGCTGAAAGAAGGGGGACGCTGCCTCATGAAGGATTCAACAGAATGTTGCTCCTTCCTTTGCTAGTTTGGAAGTCCTGCATGATTCATAGCTTGAGAAAGTTGTGTGAGCATGGCTACAATATTTTGCATTCCAGCTCCCATATCGTTTGGTTTCTCAGGGGGACAATCATTGCATTGCCCATCGCATTCCGCATTAACACGGTTCCTTCAAATTCCAACCATTGACTAAAACCAAGAAGAATAGTGTGAGAAACACTAATTATAATAGTAAAACCACATAATTCAAGAATAAAATTTTCACGCTTAAGGTCTTATCCTAGGTTATTCATGGCCAATTCTAAAACACTAAGATTGTGTTCTATGCCTAGACTTATCCTTAGGGTTCTTACTAAGGCTTTCACATCCTAGTTTCCAAAGGTTGACTATACCTTTCCTCTGATACCAACTATAACGACCCATACTTTACATACATTGTTAATACTTCAAAATTGAAGCATACTTATTAAAACATATAACAAAACCACCAAAGGACCGTATAGGTATAGTGTCTTTAGAAACTGGGAAACAGAAACAACTCGTTCATAAATCTTCTATAGTGTCCCATTTATTTCATCATATCTAGGGTCCCTTTTATCATATTCTACTTAATATCCATCTTCCTGACCTGGGGAAAAGAAAACATACAAAAAAGGGTGAGCTCAAATACTCAGCAAGGGCAAATAAAGGAAATAAAAATCATATCATATCTTCTTGAAAATCATAACCTGTAAAAGAGATCATAATATCTTAACATGGAATAAATCATAGAAGTGAAAATGAGATCCCCATAATCATAACATAAAACTTGAAACTTTTTGGAATGCACACATAATCATGGAAAATAATTTCTTGTTAGTCATGACTCATTGCCATGACTATCTTAGCGGACAAAGTCCATTTTTGAACCGAGTTCACTCCTCATTTCAGTCCTGTATCACTGAACCGAAATAACCTTCCGTTCTAGCCATGTCTATCTCATGAGATACAAATCTTTACCCAATGCATTGGAGGGAGATATAGGTCCCACCCATATTATAATGAATCCTTTCTTATGTGTGCCACATAATCATAAATCATACATCATCGCATAACACATGTAACAAAAATGGGATTCTTGAAACATCATGACATCATAAAACAAATCATATAAGGTAAATGACTTCATAAAAATAATTTCCTCAAAACATAATCAAATCAATGTAATAATAGGGATAAAAACAGAACCCTATATTATCTTATATGGAAAATAATTTTGATAAAACATTTGAACTCCATTCTTGAGGAAAATATCCTTTCTACTTCAAAAACACTTTTCTTTTCTTAACATGTCATACAATTATAAACTAAAAGAAGTTGATTAAAAATAAACTTGAAAACTTATAAAGGAAGATTATTTGAAATAATGTTTTAAAAATCCATTCTTGCCGTATAAGTTAAAAAAACATTCTTAGTACTTTTGTCGGAAAAGTCAAAAAGTACCTCGTACGAAAAACGACAAAAGATTCCTTTCATATATTTTACTAAAAACTCACCGAAGGGTAAAATTGGATATAAACTATTGTAGAAGGATTTAAATAATATTACATATTGAGGGAACATGGATGTGGATGATAAAATACACCCCAGTAACTACCAAAGTAAAAACAATCTCGGATAAAAGTGAGATTGTGATATTTCCCTTACCTTAGGTCCGATTTGCTTTGTACGTGTCCAAAGCTCCTGTATAATGGTTTAAATAATGTTATTGACTTATTCCAGAATCATACATATTTATATGATATCATATATGGTCATATTATTATCTTCTTATTAGTAATATTTCATTGTTACTTGTTACTCGGGTCTTTATTGCCTTTTGTTCTTATGCCTGTTTTGCCGAATAAATTCTTATTCTTCTTTTAAGGTTATAGATACCATATATCCAGAATGGTATTAGTGTAACATATATCATATTTATTCATTCAATTCATTTATATAATTACTATGTAATGATGATCATGTAGAACGAGTCACATCACATCGTGGAGACGGTATTCCGTACGTACGCACGAGCGATGATATTGTTCCCAAGATCGTGGAATTGTATTTAAGTGTATTTATAATATTTCAGTATCAATATCACTTTATAATAATCATATATAGTTACTCATTACACCATTATACCCATCCTTTTAAGGTGATGGTGTAAAATAGAGTACACCACGGCGTGGAGACGGTATTCCGTACGTACGCAGGCGCGGTGATTTCATTTTTCCGTAGGATGAATAGAAGGTGAATTAGGGTTGTTTCATATTTATAATAACATATCAGTATGTAAGTAATACTGATGTTATTACTTTATCATTAAACAACTAATGAAGAATAAGTTGAAGAAGAAAGAAATTTAAAAGATCGGTAATGGATATTACATCTTCTTTGAAACACCTCTTTGAATCCTCCACTTAGGGAACTAAGATTAGTCTTTGAAGAAGACCAGGACCTCTAGGATTATTCTAGGGAAGTGGAGAAGGGATTTTGGCAGGGGTTGGTCGAGATTTAGTGCTCAAATTGGTGTGAGGAGGAGGGGGAGGAGGCTCCCTTTTATAAGGGAGGAGAGGGGCACCTTAGGAATATCTCAAAATATTATTTTATATTAAATTCAAAATCGGTTTATAATGGTTCAAAAGGGACTTATTTAGAAGTTAAAGTGGGGATGGGTCGAAATCCTATCAACCAATAAGATTTAGACAAGTTTAGGTTATTATTTTAACCTTATCAATTAGATTTAACTCTAATTTAAATAATTTAACTTTTACCGTGACTTTTTGTTTTCTTACACTATATGGTTAATACACTTACTATAACATGCCAAACGAACCCCAAGTTGTTTATTATTGATATATATATCCTTAGCTAAGTTATTTGGCCGAACCTTAGATTTTTTGGAATAAAATAACAATTAATAATATAATATTTGATTTAAAAACTATTTTGTGTCAATTTTGACACTATTTGATATATGATTTTTGTGAAAGTCATAACAGAATTATATGTTCGAACCAAGTTGATTAAATCAACACTAATATATAATATTAACCTATAAAATTAGTGGAATTCATAAAAAGTCTCAAATTACATTTATTTGAGTATTTATAACATCAATTATGTTTACATTTCACTAAAAGGGTAATTACTGCATCATCGTTGTGTCATAAATAAATTAATTTATTTAAAGTCTAAAAATTATAAATAAAATATCATTATGTAGGAAATAGTTTTATCTTTATAATGAATATTTATAGTTGAATTTATCTTATGTATAACCCCATATTAAAAATGTTTTAGTTATTAAACTTTGATTTTAACTATTTTATCTATTCATTAAATAAAATAATATTAAATGTCATAATCTAATCCAAGTGGACCTAAATGGTCATATTATATTCATAAGGTTGTTTTTGGTCGAATTACAATTATCCAATAGAATTAGGACATGTGTTAGGGTAATAGTAATATCATATTTACCCTTAGTTACCCTATTTACTATTAACCGCGGTAAAAAAGTAAAAAGTTACTATTCACCAAAAAATTATTTTTATCTCATTGAACCACATTTTACTTACTGATATCAACTGTGTCTGTCGGATTTTCGAAATTCCATTCACAGAAGCGGTAAAATTAAGTTTTATGCAAAATTCAGTTTTTTAACCTACCACATAGTGGTTTCACTATTCATCAAAAATTGAATGTTTTCAGAAAAATACCAAAATTTCACCCTAGACTAATTTCGGAATTCCAAATCCAAAAATGAGGTCCATTTTGAAAGATAAAATTTTAAAAAGTGGTTATTACTATTCATAATGGCTATTTTAAAAAATATTTTAATAGCATATCGTCGTTTAGTAAAACTCGGTACTGCGTACAACACAAGCTATCGAGGAAGGTCGCGATTGCGTGTAAAGTAAGCCAAGCTAGTGTGTAGTGAAAGATTCCTTTGATGATATATATATATAACATAAAAACAAAATATTACTCATAAAAATCTCGGGTGTTACAGAACTGATAACTTGAATCTTAGGGAAGTCATTGACAACTATAGATAGATGACCCACACCCCATCATATGGGGGTATACCATCTCAACATATCTAAATTAGGACAAATTCCTCATAGGGATTTAGGGAGTACCAACTTCATTCTCAAATGCTGAAATCATGCCATACGATGTATAATATAAATCATTTTATGGGGTTACATAGTCAATAAATGCATAGAGGACCTTCTCCTTATATTCAGTCGGTTTCCATATGGGTTACCGAGCCCATTTCTAATCCAACTATCAAAACCTCACCCTATATTAAACTCCACAAAAATAAGGAAAAATAATAACTCAAAATTACTCATAATTAGGATTTAATGACTGAGAGGATCACATCATCATGATCTATATAGAAAAAACTAGGAATATACTACTTTAATGTATGATATTTGATCCCAGGTGACAAGATATGAAAAAAAAATTGAATACACAATATGTATAATTTAATTTTACCTATGAGTTATGTAGGACCGCTGGTCAAGTACTCCCACAATTATACCATATGGTGTAAAACTACACTACATATACTTTTAAGTATATGCCATATATGTCTCACAAAATAAATAGGTCTATTTATTTAGACACACTATTTCATGTAATAGTATGCAACATTTCAATAGAACTTACATTCCATATAAACTAGTCATGATAGCTGAGTGAGTAATCTAGTACACACCATGCTAGGTGGATTAGCACTACAAAATATGCACTTCAACACTAAATAGTGTGTGGTAATCAAAAAATTAAAATTAAACACTAGATGCCACTGATTACCATAAAAATTATTTACACTACAGTTACATTTAATGTGTTGTTTTTATCCAATAAAACAAGACACTAAAAGAAAGTAGGTATAGATAGTGTAGTTATGAACTGTATGTTATATAGTTGAAACATTTATAGATTCTTTTCCTTTCTTGATTTTCTTCACTCCAACTTTCAATTCTACTGTTTACAACCCCAATCATTCCTAACATGTCATAAAATTCACTCACCATTACTATATTTGATGTGTATCATTGGCAATCACCTACTTTGTAGTTTTAAAAACCATTCTCACATTACTCATCTACCTTCGTTGTCTTCCACAATGTTTTCTTTCCACTTCCATACTGAAATTTCCTTAATTTCTCTATATACTTATCATTCCCTTATTTATTGACATGATTATTGATTCTCCAGTCATTTTGAAATCTATCATTGAGTTCTAATTCTATATAGGGAAGGAATATATGGTCAGTAGAGACATTATATTCCTAGAAAAGTTCCACAATCAAGAATAATATAGAATATAGGCACAAAAATATTTTTATTAAATATATGTAGACTAAAATTATATAGAAAATATGATTAAAAAATATTCTTTATAAAAATAAAAATTCAAGAACACAAGATGAAGGATTATCAATGTATCAATTTCAAAATTACTTACCTTTTTAAGATAAGAAATGATTAAACACGTTTGATTGTTTACTATCTATTCATATTAAAAATAATAAAAATCTTATATCTTTTCAACATCATAAGAAATATCAAGTAATTTTATTATGAGAGGAAAATTCAAATAATTTCAACAAACATCCTAGAAATAATTAAAGTTATAACCTCAAAAGGAATATTAATGAAATTTAAAAATTTGTTCATCAACATCATACATTACCACCATTGATGCGACATTATATTATCATTGTCATCCTCACTCATTCATTGATAATGAAACATATAAATCCTATTACTAGGATGTGTTGTTAGTAACATATAATCTTAATAATTTTTCTATAAGGTGTACTTTTTAAACGAACCTAAGATTAAGCTGGTCCTGAAAGGACCAGAAAATCAGCCTCGGACCATAACACAAAACATGTTCCCAATATAATAAAAATAACACATTCTAGATGGAATCAGAATGTAATAATTTTCATTTTATCCTCCTTTAAGGCGATATTAGTTTTTTCATTCATGGGTTAAATATATATTTATTTAACAAATATAAATGATCCCCTTAAAATTAAATATCATTGTAAATAACCAAATTTTATCTCAAGGGTAAAAATAATGTCAAAAAATCAATTTAACTATCTTGAAAAAAAATTGATTCCATATACTACATTAAATTTACTATTTTCACCATTTAGAGGACTCGGAACTCAGAGAATCAAAATTTAATTAAGTCTAACGTAGTGTAAAATTAGAGTTTCTATAGTGGTTCCTATAATTATTGGAATAATTAATATTTACTATTATAATTAAGGATGTATTTTATAGTTTTAGGTACCACAGTCTCACAAAATTACTAAACATATATTTTTTAAATAACATATCATTTAATTCATTGTTTATTACACTGATGTGATGATCTGTTAGGTGTATACAGAAGAGAATTAATTATATCTAATAATAAAACCATTACCAATAGAGAAGATTCATTTCATGTATCTGGGTATCAGATACAATATAGAAAAGATTTAATGGTTGTTATGAATGTAAATCTATCACAATTTTATAATAGAGGGAATATTTATTTTTTTTAGTCATTTATGTATGCTTCATATATTACATGAAGAGAGAAATGATAAAATCCCTCCAAATTATGACACAGTGGTATCCTTAACTTATGATCATGATAGATTATTTGTGGTTATAAAGATATGATAATATTGGTGTGTTTTGTATCTTGTATGTGATAAAGTGTAGTCCCACGAGATAATAAGTGGAGACTTATTATCTAGACTAACCAAAAAAGTTGTATCACATAGAATTTCATAAAATAATTGATATATTTAGGGATTTATTCTTCTTATGAATCAGCATTTCCTAAGATTAAAATGATACTTATTATGTGAAACTTTATACTCTGATAACATTATTTTGTGAACATTGAGGATAAAATAATCAAGGTTGGTTTTGTATATTTTTAATCTTGTCAGTATTTGAGATTAATTTTGATAGGTTTTTTCCTCTAGTAAAAAAATTAAGACACTTTATCCATATATTTAATTATTCTTGAGATATTTATATCCATGATTAGTTTGGTGATATATGATCTTCTCAACAACATAGATAAATTACATTTGATGTATTAATTAAAAATGGTCGGTCTGATTTTTATAATCATCATTGTATGAGATTACCTATAATAGTTTGACATTTTCCATATCTAATGATCACATAATTTCTAAGATATAGGTATTACATAATCATTCAAAAAATTTGTTATGGAAAACATGTTCATATAAATATATGAGTGGGTATTCTTGAGATCATGACAAACCCATTTGTATCATGGGTATCCATGATATTTTTCTAGAGGCTTCACTTTACTTAAAATTATATAATAAAGAATTCATAATATATTTTAATGATAACAAGGCCCCAATGGGAAAATAGTTTTCCCCTAAATAAATATTAATTTTAAGAAAATTTGTTTGTCTAAATTTTTAGATATTCTATATGATAATAATATCCAAAACAATTTGATGGATTTACCAAGTGTTGTAATGTTTTTATAAAGTGTTAAAGGTTTCGGTGAAAGATGAGTGTTATTGAAAATATTTAATAAATAAAAACCATGACATGAGGATGGTACCAAAATCATAATATTAAAGTGCTTTTCTTTATATAATTATTGAGAAAATATTATTTTATTGATGATAGGAGAAACTTGCAAGTGAATCAGAAGAAAAGTATATACAGTTTATATGATGAAATGTTTCAAGTTAATGAAAATATAAAATAATTTAAGGAATATATATATGATTATAAACTTTATATGATCATTCATCTAATCCTTGAAAATTGGTATAAAATGTGTTCTCTTAAAGACATTAACCTTTCACTTTTATGGTTTTAGGGTTTTAATAATTGTAAGATAATTTTAATAGGGAAAGGGTTATTATCACTATATATTTCGGAATTTTAATATATGGAATGTAAATATGATTTTATAATATTAATCTTGGTATATTATAGATATTTAATTAGGATATCAACTTTAATCCTTTTTTAGATAAGGATAAAAATGGGAAAAAATTGGATAAGTCTATATAGACATATTTAGGTTTTCCATCTTATGAAAATATTAAATGGAATAATTTCACACATCGGGGTGCCTCTGATGTCGGATGAGTATAATTTTATAGGAAATATGGGATACATTTTAATAATGTTATTTGATGCTGATCTATTATCTCTCATTTCAAACAAATTAACTCTAATAGCTAATGGCGAGAGAATTGAGGTCAAATTTAAATATGAATTTATTCCTTCTTTTTTCAATTTTTTAATGGTTTCTTCTTATGATTTTACACACAATATAAATTCAAATAAGGTAACAAAGAAATATTTTTAACAATATACTATAAATAAGGTTTATAAAATATTCCACAAAAATGGTGTTCTTGAGAAGGGTGAAACCTCTTTGATTCAAGAGAAGAGTTAAATATTAAATAAAACACACTAAAATATTCATGGGAATTAAGAGTGAATTATTGAGAAGGAATATGATGATATTATTATCCTATAAAATATTATAGATAATGATATATATAGTTAGGATACACTTTATAATGGTGACCATGAAAATAGGGAAACCTCTTTGATGCTCGAGTGGATTTTAATGATATTAAATACTTAAGGAATTATAGAGAACATTCTTGAAAAGGAGAATCAGGGGAATAGTTTCATGAAAATTCCTATAAATAATGATAAAACTGATGGGGCCACACATAAAAACTCTCAAGGGGATACTCAAAATTACTATTCAGAATGAAATCCTCTAGAGTTAGTCAATATTACTGTGATAATAATTGATTTCAATCAAAGTGGTCTAAAAAAGTATAAATTGAATATATAGTTTTAGGTGTAATAAAATCAAAATAAATTATGTTATAAATTATTTCATCAATCAATAAGTTAACAACATATATATAAATGAGCTACCATAGTGTAGGATTCTTTAGAGGTTACTAATTTTTATAATACTCTAAAAGTAAAGTACTTTAGTCTAAAGGATAAACCTAAAGGTTCTGAACATAAGTAGAATCCATAATCACATAGGATAAAATCAAAGGGAAGAAATAGAAAAAAAATGTAACTTACTATAATTTTTAGGTCTAGTTAATTAATATATTCATATAATTTTAAAAATATCTTTTTTATTATTATAATCTTATACAGAGAGTGTAATACTAAATTTAGTGGTTCAAATTGAATCATAAAAAGATATAAACATTAATATAGTTGTTTATGGACTATTGGGTTTTAAAATATACATTACAGTTAAGGAACAATTAAGGGAATTAGAATATTTTAATGTTTCTAACATTGTTATTATTATCATCAACTAGAAGATTATTTCTTTTGGATTTCATTAGAAGTGGATATTTTGTTCTATAATTTTGTTTATGCTCAGAACTTTTATAATAGAAAAAAAATCTCTATAAGCATATAACATACCATTATAATAATATTTGTTGACTCTAAATGATTTTTTGTCACTATAATTTCATAATTTATATGAATTAATGGATTGTTATTATTTATTTAACCATTTCAAGTAATGGGTTTTGGGAATTCCTAGAGGATAATATTTTGATAAAAGTCAACTTCCAAGGTGAAAATTTTCCAAGTATATGAAATGTGTAATTATAATGGTGCCACAAATTTAGATATTATATTTTTAAATATAAAACACCTTAAAGAGTGTAATTAATTTAAATTTAAATATATATTAAAAATATATTTATATCATCATCTTATTTTTAGTTCTCTAGTTAAAATTATTGTTAAGAATTTTCTTTCTTTTATATTCAATAATTATTGGGTCAAACATTTTTATTGTTCCATAGTTATTGAAGAAAATTTAATTTATACTATGTACTCAAATATTATTTATAACAATTTATTGAAACTAATAAACAAGAAAATGAGGTGTAAAACATAGTGGAATTAGTGATTTATCTTTATTTATATTGAAATAAAGATGTTGAAATGGTTGGAAAAGTCATGGATCTAATATTGATATCTATAATTTAATTATTTGGTTTAAATCACATCTAATATTAATTCTTAGGATAGTTTTAAAGAATAAATTATTAAGGAAAACTCAAGTGAAAATTTCCTAAGGAATTTTATATGAATACAACCTTCTTTAAGATCCTATAAAACTTTATAATGGAAACTAATACACTAACCTACATGAAAATTGAAAATGATAAATTTTAAAACATAAATTATCTTATAGATCATGTAATTTATTATTATAGGATAATTATTAATTATACTTATATTTTTAAAATTATAAATATGATTGATTTTATTCCTCTAGGGGTTGATAAAGTTGATAGTATGCCAATAAAGATACCTAATTTTGAAGAGATTAGGTACACTATCATATCTATCAATCAAAACATATAACCTTATTCAATTAGGATTTCTAACCTATTTTTTAGAAATACTAGGAAATTATTTCCTTGAATATTGAAAATATGGTCCATATCATTTTCAAAAATAAATTATTCTAACTGTTAGTAATTCATAGTTCATCATCCTTCTACCCAAGGATGAACATACGGATACACATTATATATTCTTACACATTACTCTAGATAATAGTGTTTATAGAATTTTGTGAATAAATTTTTCTAATAGGTTCTCTCTTTTTATAGGATAAATTTTTTAGGTAATCAATTGGTTATTATTGATGGAAAGAAGATGTGAGATTTATTGATCATTAATTTTGTGTGAATAAAATTACTAAAAATCTAATAGGGAATATAAAATAGCTCTAAAAATTATTTTTCATGAATTATTTTGATAATATCTATTATGATTTCATGTTTGAAATTCTATATATATATATATGGATTTAATGACTTTTTTATTGGATGAATAAAATTATTCATCAAATATACTCGATTGTGTTTTCTTCAAAATGGATCACTAAAAGGTTGTTTATTTTTCAATTGTAGGGTGAGATAAGGAGAATGCCTCGCTTCTATTATTTTTTTAATTTTCTAGGATTACCTTTGTAGATTATTCTTAAACTTTTTGTTGAATATAAAAATAAAGTAATTATATTTGAATTAGGTCTCCACGCCCCCCCCATTTATTTTATATTGGTGACATTATATTTTTTTAATGGGAAAATAGGAACATTGAGACTCTGATAGATCCTCTTGAACATTATAGAGATGTTTTAGGTTAGTAATTTATTTGTCTAAATGAAATATACTTTCTAGTAATGGATTTCATACCAAAATTAAAATATTACATAATAATTTTCTTAATAATAAATAAGACACTTTCCTCTTCATGTACATAGAGGTTCCTCTCTTATAGGATATACCCAAATTCTCTCATATTAATGAGAAATATTTTAAATTCATGGAGAAACCAACTACTTAAAATTATATGTATTTATATTAGGATGGTGGGATATCTTTAGTCCAAGTAATTATTTATTCCACATTATTATTCTTTTTTAGTATAAAAATGGTCAATGCCTTTAATAATTATAATGAATAACTTCATGATATATTATTTTTATAATATTAAATTGTTTTAAAAGATTTATTCTCCATTATCATGGAATATATACTATAAATCAATTAACAAATGTGGAATGGGATTCAAAAACTCAAAAATATTTAATGAATCTTCATAACCTCAATTTATATATAGATTACTATAATCTAATGAAGATGATGATTCTTTTATCAAATTGATATTTTTAAAGAGCCTATAGTCCTGAAATTTATTCGACCTATTATCATTATTTTGGAAATCTATTACTAAATAATTACCATAAATTATGAATAATTTTATATGTTTTGATGGAAATAAATCAAAACTATCTTTCTAGAATGATAGTTTTCTTGGTTTATCACCGATTAACTACACACGAGAGGAATATTCCATTGATAATCCTCCTTTATTTTATAAGAATATTATCTCTAATTATAATTTTACCCCTAATAAGTACATCATTATATGAGAACATTTCAGACACAGAACTATAAATTGTAATTTTCTTATCGATTTTCACCATGAGTCACATAAATTCTTCTAAATGGTTGTGTGGTTTTTTATTCCATGAATTATTCTTATCAATTTTTCACTTATTTTGGTAATTATTTTTAATATAATTCCTAATGGTATGTAATTAATGAATTTTGGTCCTTTATTTTATCATATTTATAGCTTCTAGAAAAACATAGTGATTATAGTATAAAAAAATTATTTCTTCGATGCTACTATGAATATTGTTTGTAGTCTTTTATATTTTATATTTTTAAATTATTTTAGGAATATAATATAAAAGGAGTAACATATTTCTATTATATTATTAATATCTCAACCTAATTAACAAAATTTCTTAATGTGTATATTGCTAATATTTTTATACTTATTTCATGGAATAGGAATTCATAGAGGTTCAGAAATCTAATTATAGATTTGTATAAGGATGTGGTTAATATTTTATCATATATTAAGGACGAATTTCTATAAATCATGGGAATGAAATGAATTTAATATATTATCATTCTATTTTAATCTAATTTTCCATTCGAGGGAACTTTAAAACATATCATGGTAATATCTCTATTGTTTGTCAACTTCTAATTATAGGATTGGTTAAAATTAGCACATATGTGGATGAGTAAATATTGCTAGGTCCAGATAGAAACAAAGGTTCCTTAATAGATACAAATGGATATGTCCATGTATATTTCCATAAGGATCATATAACATTAAGATCCTTGAATGTTGAAATTGATGGTTTAATCTATATGATCTAGATAAACAAGTATACATATAAGAGGTAGTTATGGATGGAGTTAGACTCAACCAACATTGTTCAAATTCTAAAAAATAAAGTTTTATATTTCTATTGGTGGTTGAAAACTCAATAGGAATAAATTGTTGATTTTATAAAGAATATTGTTTTTTTATCTCTAATATTTATATCAAAAGAAGTTATTAAGTAGATGTTATTTCTAATACAGGAGCGAATTTGGGAGGTACTTTTTGTCTGATTATTTTCCTTCACACTTCTTAGAATTTAGTAGTAGGTACAAATATAAAGCTCAAATATTCCATATTCTATAATTTTTTTATACATTATTGTATTTACCCTATATTAAACCAATATTAATTATTGTTTTTGTTGTTTTTTTATTAATACTACTACTACTACTACTAAAAATTTCATAAATTTTAAAACTAAATAAATAAATATATTGGTGTTATTGTTTTTGTTGTTGTTTTTATTTAAAAAATTGAATGGTTGGGGGAAGTTAAATTAGTGAGTAAAAAAAGGTTTCCATTGTTGGGACTTATGGGTTACACATGAAAGAAGAAAATGAGCTCCCATCCTTTTTTCTATCTTCTTCTCTCTCCATTGAAATTAAATGATAGATTTAGGTTTTCTTTTTCCTCTAATTACTCTTCTTTATCATTATTTTATTTCATTTTAAATATTCTATACCTAAGGAAACTTTTTTGTTCCATGTGGGGATTTCATTTTTGTAGTCTCTTCATAGAGAGGAAAACACCCAAATTTTGGTGATATATTTTTTTTTGAATGTATTGAAAATCATATGGAGAACCCCACCTACCACATTTGTGAACCGGGTATCATAGTTTAGTTACCTAATAAGTAGTTCAACATTTTAGGCCTGATAAAACTCATCTATTTACATAAATAAAATAAAATATATATTTTTTATGGTTTATTATGTCTCATTGATCAAGTAAATTACTTTACAATTTTTTACTTACTTTTAAAAACTAAAACCCTAAGTTATGTGGTTTTGTACGTCAACCATTGTATAATATATATTATGACACCTGTGTTTTTCATCTATGTTATGTCAAAATATTCATTCTTCATAACATATAACCTATTTTTATGAAGTTTGTATTTTTTTGTTAGTTAATTTGAACGTCAATTTCTATATTTATATGAAAATTTTAAAAATTTATTTTTTAGTTTTATTGTGTCTATTAAAATTATTTTCAATATTTATATAAACATTTATGATAATAATGTGATGTTTGGGTTGGTTTAAATGTGATAAAAATGATAATAAGATCATTTTCAATAAAGAATGCTATATATAAACATCATAAATGTTTAAATTAATTTTCATTTATTAAAAAATGTTTTAATGTGCCATTCATTGTTGTCCTTATATAATAAGTGTATAGTAGGGTTAAAAAGTGTTTATTTTGATTATATTCCCTTGTGACTTATCTTTCTTTCTTGTTGATAAATATATATGTTTTTTATTATCTAAGATATGGGAAGAATGTAAATGTATAACATTGTTATATTTCTATGAAAATTATTCAAGAAGATTTTATATGATTGGTTTTATATAAATATTTGTTTTTACTATCATCAAAAATTAGATGAAACCCTATGGAACTAGTGGGTAATTCTAGTAATAATCACTCCACTAGTTATTATTTGGTGCTAACTATTTTCCAGTTGTAATGGTTATCTAACAATAATAGGGGAAACTTATTAGGCCAATAACATGTAAGTAGGGTTAGAGGTAGCATCTCATTTATTTTAGAAAATTAATTCCATTTAATCAAGTCGTGTATAGACCCCTTATATCCTAGAGATATTAACTCTTGATAAATTGGTGTTTACATTATAAATTTATATGTGTGTGTTTCAATCATTTATTTTACCCATGGTTTTGAAATTAATAATTTGAATATGTATCAATTGTGATAATCTCTTCTCATTTAAAAATAAGTATTATGTTCTTCTGTTTTCAAACTAACATGCCTTGTTCATCATTTTTGATAAATTTTTTATAAAACCCATTTAAGGATTTAATACTTGGTTTTTTTATAATTAATCTTAGGATATACACATTAGATAATATTTATATATATTTTATTATTTTTCATGTATTTTTCTGATGTTTCTGGTTAACTAGACCATCAAAGGGATATAGTTTCTCATATATCTAAAACATGATATCATCTACTTAGGTTATGTTTCTTACTTTTTTATATGGTTACCCTATAATAAATTATATGGGGTGTATTTATAATTATTATATATGGTTTGGAATTATAATAGATACATGTATTGTTTTTAAAAAATCAAGTAATTGTTAATAGATAGATATTGGTGTTTTAGGGAATCATTCCCCTATATTAGATGTCTATACATTGTTTTTGGTCCATTTCCCTAATTGATCAAGGGGAATGATTTTTATGGGACATGTATCCTTGGTTTTTCTTGGGGGTAATTCAATTTGGTCCATTATAAATGATCTTTGATTGGTTCTAAGTAGTTAAGTTAGTTTTAGTCATGGATATAATAGCATCAAAACACAAGATGTTATTACTAAATATTTTTATCCAATATCATTAATAACGAGCTTAAAATTACAAATGGACATGTCACTGTGTGAGTTGTTAGGTTAATTTTTGAGGTCCCTTGTCTTGTTTTACTTTTGTTTTTGTTAATTTTGTAGTGTTATAATGAACAGTGGTAGAAGATTAATATTTTATTGTATCAATCATCAAGTCATCATTTAGGATTCATCTTGTATTTATATGAATGATTATAATTTTTTTTGTATGTGACCCATGTTTTAAATATTAGAATTAATTAAAACATTAATCCTTAATTAACTTTAAATTTTATTATTATTATTGTAACATAACTTTTATTTATATCTGGAATTATTAAAATGGTATGGGACACCAATTAATTTAAAAATAATTGAGAAACTATATAACAATGGATAAATATTTTTTTATATTGGAAACCAAATTGATCCGGGGGTTTTGGCCTAATTTAATGTTATTGTGAAAGTTTTATGTGTTTACCTTTTATATTAATTAATTTTTTATATGATAAAATGAAATTAGTTAAAAAATATTTAAAAATAGATTCTTTTTAATAAATAATGTATACTTATTTTATGTGAGTCATTTAATTTTACATTAAATAGACCTTTTTCTAGTATATTGGGGATAACTGATTCATTTTTATTTAATTATACATGTTATAAAAAATTTAAAATCATAAAGAGGGATTTAGGAAGTGTTTAATGATATAGAAAATGTTCTTATATGTTTATAGATAAATTTTTTCTAATGAATAATTAAATTAAGTGCATGTGTTATATTCTATAGGATGAGCCTATAAAGTATTTTATGTTTTTTATGAAATTAAATCATTATTATTTTTTGAGATGTTATAATTGAAATAACACATAGTTTAAATAGGAATTGGTTTTCTTGAAAATATTTTGGATTTTTATTTGATATTAAGTGTGTTTGTATACATGTTTTAAAAAATATAGTTTTTTAAAAGGTAATGTTTTTGAAAAACCTATTTGAATTATCTAATGGAAATTCGGTTGTTACCACTTTTTATATATAGTTAATTTTAAAAAAAAACAATAGGTGTATTACCCAATTATTTAAAAGGGATTTTATGTATTACCTTGAATAGAATAAGGATATTTTAATGGCAGCTTTTTTTGTATTGAATTTTTTATTTTGGAAGATAACTCACAAAACTCTATATGTGATTTCTATTAAAAAAGTAATTTTTTAAAATGAAAATAGTGGAGATTTGTTTAATGGTATATTGATAAAATTGAATTTTGGGTGTTCTAAAATGATATATAATGTATTTTTAACTGGTTGTGGGGTTTTTTATTGTATTTTGGAAGGATTGTAGTTGTTTTTGAAAATCAATTTGAATAAGTTTCAAGTGGGTGTTTGTTTTATTTATTGGAATATTATTTCATGTTTAATAACATTGTACAAGCTTTTTTCAATAAGACACACCCCTTGGGTAAACTCTTGATTGGGCCTGAATCATGTTCCTGATCATCATGGGCCAAAACCTATTCTCTGGTCATCAAAATATACATTCATGGGAATGATGTTTTCAGGTAAAGTGCTAATAAAAATTGTATCCCCACCATGATTTTTGGAATACTTAATATGTAATTTTGAGATTCATAAAAGTAAAATAATTAGACTGTATAAATAAGAAAACCCAATCAAAGTGTATTAACATAAATGAATCCCATCATCCAATAGTAGGAAAATGACAACCCTTGTATTTTTTAACCATTAATTTTTGACTTATTACATAATATTACATAAAATAAAACCTATAATATTGATAAGTATAGTGTATTTGGGTAATTAGGTACATTAAATAACAACATAAAATAAGGGGTATATCAGCATTATTAAAAACTTCCTTAACAATCTAATAATATTCCATCATTCTTAAAACTATATTGGATAAACTTAGGACCTACCTAAGAATGGGGTGAGCTATTAATCCCAGTAGGAGAATAAAAAAATCCCAACGTTAATAAATTATTACTTGTAAGACAATATGAATTTAAATGGAACTTAAAAGTGATGAGAATCATAAATTTTAAAAATTATTCATGATATATCATGGTAACATAAAGGCAACATGGGAATGTGGAAACAACATTAAACATAACATTATAAAAACAGGTCAATTCTAACCTCTAAGGCATCATAAAATTTTGAAAAATTACCATAATGTATTAGTTTCACTCTTTTATCTCATATATTACGTCTTATGGGACTAAAATATTATCCAATTCATTGGAGGGCTATATAATTCTGGGGGCACTTTAATATCATGTACATTCATAAGTGTTCCACATAAACCACTCGCCATCGGATCATCTTTCATCACATTTAATTCCAAAATCATGAAATTTGGAATAAATTCATGTAATTACATAATAAAGAAGTATATATATGTCTAGTTAAATAACCTTCAGTTGAAATAGTGAAGATATTCGCAATACAGAGGATTGTCTTGTAAAAATCATAGTAAAATTTTGGTATCATAATATCAATAGTTAAAGATTCATAAAATGGTTTAATGATAGAAAAAGGGGTATATAACCCTTTTGAAATAAAATTTATAGAAATAGGTGTGTGGAAAATCATATCAAAACATTATTAATTTGCAATAAAAGGCATAAAATGAAGAAGATGTTTGGATAAAGAGGAGAATGGGTGGATCTCTTACATTGACAGGGTGAATCCAAAGGATTTATAGAAGTTTATCGATAGATTTTCAGAACCTTGTGAGGACTATAGAGAGGTAAGTGAAGAGTAAGGACATGAAACAAGGATTTTATGTGAAAATTAAGGGGATATTGGGTGGGTTTATATAGGAAAAGAGAGGGGTTCTTTATTTTTTCTCAAACTTTTGTTTTGGACTTTATATAATAATGTAATCAAACCCACAAACCTTACCATGGTTTTTACACATTATAACTTAAAAAAAATTAGTTTCCATTATTTTATAATTATAATATCCAAACTCATTTAAATATTACCCTTGGTGATGTGAAAGTGAGTCGTGATCAATAATAAATGATTTTAAAAACATTAAAACAGAATATAGGTTTTGGAGCATTCATATGGGATTCAAAAAATTAATAAAATATCATAACAATAACATTATTTTAAAGAATAAAATGTACATTTGGTGATCTATTCTTTTTATATCACTTATTGCGTCACCTTTTGGTCATTATGATGTAATAATACACACCGAATATTTATACCATATTTAATTTTTACCTAAAAATTCTACTTTCTCGAAAAAATTTGAAAAATTCAATGTTGGATAATTTAGATGTTTTAGTTTTAAAAATAATAATTCTTTTACCAAAATAATTTTACATATATTTTAATTTTTACTTTTAAATTAACAATTTATATTTATTGAGAAATTCCATGTTTCATGACAATAACAACTTCCAAAACCTTATAAAAAATACATTTGAATTAATAAAAATTATATTATAATTTATACTTAATAATATTTATTTAATTTTATTATATTATTAAAATACAAAATATTTTTAAAATTTATGAATTAGTAAAAAAATGAATATCTTAATTGAAATTACATATTAAAAAATGCAATTTTTATTTTATCATTTCAAAATTGATATCATTTATAAATTAACGACAATAAGAATTAAATATATTCATTATTTTATAAAATATACATATTAATATTGTTGTTGGTCTTGATACATATCCCTTTTTAACACTAGAAAATTCCATAAGAGTAATATACGTGATGGTGATATTTTCATGGGGTGGTATTCTGTTCATGGTTTGGGTTGGCATCTCAATGATCTTGAACATATATGATAAATGGGTTCACTCATTCTTTAGTTGTTGGGTCTCAAATTGGGATTCATTAAGGTTAAATCCCAAGGATTTTTTATCCCTCATAATCTCTAATAAATGGGCTTCATAGGGTAAGATCTTTCTAGTGGAGGATATCACTTCCTTTGTTTGTGTTAATTAGATTTATCAAAACCCTATATTTATACTAATCAATTGATCGCTATTTAATGACTATATTACCAATGGTTATGATACTTATTGGTATTTTAATTCTTATTTGATATAATAAAACTAAATAAGTACATGTGTTTTCTATAACCATAATATATGATAGATAATTTAATTCAATCTAAAATGGAATTTTTTTATAAAATTTTGGGTCTTTACAATATTCCCCCATTTAGAAATTTCACCCTAAAAACATTAATTTCACACTCAAAAATAGATGAGGGGAATTATGTTTCATCACCTCCTCGAGTTCCCACAACGCTTCTTCAAACTTTTGGTTTCTTCAGAACACTTTGCTAAGTGCATTATCTTATTTTGAATAACTTTTTCTCTATGATCTATGTTTTTATAGGTTTATTATCATATAAAAGATCACTCTACAATGGTACCACCTCTATATTCATAACATATAAGGATTATGGTATGTAATTCCTCAAGATGTATACAAAGAACACATCATGTACATGAGATAGGTTAGGTGGGAGTTTTAGTTGATAAGTCACCGCTCTGATGTGAACAAGGATCTCAAAAAGACCGATGTATCATAGACTAAGCTTTCCCTTATTCCAAAATCTCATAAATTTCATCCATGGGGATATGTGTAGAAATACCTTTCCTTTTAACTAAAACTCCATGTATCATCGATAATTGTCACCATATCTCTTATGTTGACTCTATGCATCACTAATGTGATACGGAATGTTCTTGACCTTTTCCACCATTTCCTCTACCATTTGAGGATCCAAAAAAATTCATTCACCAACCTCTTCCCAACATGCAGGTGTTATATAAATTCTACCATAAAGGCACTCATAAGAAGAAGTTTGGATGCTAGATTAGAAATTATTATTTTATAGGAACTCGACCAAATGAATATATTTATCCCATCCTCTTTTAAAGTCGATTGATCATGCTCTCAAAAGGTCCTCGAGTGTTTGGATATTGTACCTAAATTTTCTATCATTTTGTGGGTGATAAGTCATGTTGATGATCAACTTATTATTTAGATCATGTTGGAGTCTCTTACAGAACATAAAGTTAAATAATTTATCTAGATTAGATACAATTGATAATGTTGTTCCATGTGGTTTTCTGCTTCTCTTATGTATATCTTTGCATGTTGATCAAGTGATAAGTCCTCTCATATTGAAATAAAGTGAGGAGACATAAAAATAAGATCCACCACAACCAATATATAATTATTTTCTCTTGTTGTGTTTGAATGATGAGTGAAAAAGTCCATGGTTATGTTTTCCAATTTACATATAGGTATGGGTAATGGTTATATCATCCCCTTGGTTTTCTTCCTTTTGTACTTTATTTACTAGCATATGATACACTGTGATGTATATTCTACGATCTCCTTCCTCATATTGTTCCACAAATAATTCTCTTGGATATATTAATACATCTTTTTCCTCCCTGTATGGATGGAAAAGGTTGAGTTATGTGAATCATCCAACATCTCATTCTATAGCTCGAGATTTTACGATACACATAGTAGTAACCCAAATCATACAACTCATTCTTCATTAAATTTTAACACTAAGTATTTACGTTTTCTTAGAGATTCCTAATTCTTTTAAATTTCCAAATCATATATTTGATAATACTTTATCTTCTATATAAGGGACGGTTTAGAAATCATTTGGGAATGAATTGAAAGTGTTCCTTCCTTTATGATTCCCATGTTCATCATCTTTAAGTCGATGAATATTTCATCCTCCCAATTCTAATCAATGATGAAATTTATGGGTCCTTTCTACTTAGAGAATATTCCACTTTATATTCATTCCTAGGATGGTAGTGGATTGAGCATTCATTATCCTTAGTAAGCTATACTATAACACCTGAGATTTTTATGAGTAATATTTTGTTTTTATGTTATATATATATCATCAAAGGAATCTTTCACTACACACTAGCTTGGCTTACTTTACACGCAATCGCGACCTTCCTCGATAGCTTGTGTTGTACGCAATACCGAGTTTCACTAAACGACGATATGCTTTTAAAATATTATTTAAAATAGCCGTTATGAATAGTAATAACCAATTTTTGAAATTTTATCTTTCAAAATGGACCTCATTTTTGGATTCGGAATACCGAAATTAATCTAGGGTGAAATTTTGGTATTTTTCTGAAAACTTTCAATTTTTGATGAATAGTGAAACCACTAAGTGGTAGGTTAAAAAACTGAATTTTGCATAAAACATAATTTTACCGCTTATATGAATGGAATTTCAAAAATCCGATAGACACGGTTGGTATCAATAAGTAAAATGTGGTTCAATGAGGTAAAAATTTTTTTTGGTGAATAGTAACTTTTTACTTTTTTTACCGCGGTTAATAGTAAATAGGGTTACTAAGGGTAAATATGATATTACTATTACCCTAACACATGTCCTAATTCTATTGGATAAGTGTAATTCGACCAAAAACAACCTTATGAATATAATATGACCATTTAGGTCCACTTGGATTAGATTATGACATTTAATATTATTTTATTTAATGAATAGATAAAATAGTTAAAATCAAAGTTTAATAACTAAAACATTTTTAATACGGGGTTATACATAAGATAAATTCGACTATAAATATTCATTAGAAAGATAAAAATATTTCCTACATAATTATATTTTATTTATAATTTTTAGACTTTAAATAAATTAATTTATTTATGACACAACGATGATGCAGTAATTACCCTTTTAAAGAAATGTTAACATAATTGATGTTATAAATGCTCAAATAAATGTAATTTGAGACTTTTTATGAATTCCACTTATTTTATAGGTTACTATGATATATTATTGTTGATTTAATAAACTTGTTTCGAACATATAATTCTGTTATGACTTTCACAAAAATCATATATCAAATAGTGTCAAAATTGACACAAAATAGTTTTTAAATAAAATATTATATTATTAATTGTTATTTTATTCCTAAAAATCTACGGTTCGGCCAAATGACTTAGATAAGGATATATATATTAATAATAAACAACTTGGGGTTCTTTCGGCATGTTATAGTAAGTGTATTAACCATATAGTGTAATAAAAAAAAGTCACGGTAAAAGTTAAATTATTTAACTTAGAGTTAAATCTAATTGATAAGGTTAAAATAATAACCTAAACTTGTCTAAATCTTATTGGTTGATAGTATTTCGACCCATCCCCACTTTACCTTCGAAATAAGACCCTTTGGAACCATTATAAACCTATTTTTACTTTAATATAAAATAATATTTTGAGATATTCCTAAGGTGCCCCTCTCCTCCCTTATAAAAGGGCACCTCCTCCCCCTCCTCCTCACACCAATTTGAGAACTCAAGCTCGGACAACCCCTGCCAAAATTCCATATCCACTTCCCTAGAATAATCCTAGAGGTCCTGGTATTCTTCAAATACCAATCTTAGTTCCCTAAGTGGAGGATTCAAAGAGGTGTTTCAAAGAAGAGGTAATATCCATTACCGATCTTTTCAATTTCTTTCTTCTTCAACTTATTCTTCTTTAATTGTGTCATGATAAAGTAATAACATAATTATTACTTACATACTGATATGTTATTATAAATATTAAACAACCCTAATTAACCTTCTATCCATCCTACGGAAAAATGAAATCACCGCGCGTGCGTACGTACGGAATACCGTCTCCACGCTGTGGTGTACTCTATCTTCCACCATCATCTTAAAAGGATGGGTATAATGGTGTAATGAGTAACTATATATGATTATTATAAAGTTATATTGATACTGAAATATTATAAATACACTTAAATACAATTCCACGATCATGGGAACAATATCATCGCTCGTGCGTACGTACGGAATACCGTCTCCACGATGTGATGTGACTCGTTCTACATGATCATCATTACATAGTAATTATATAAATGAATTGGATGAATAAATACGATATATGTTACACTAATACCATTCTTTATATAAGGTATATATAACCTTAAATGAAGAATAAGAATTTATTCAGCAAAACACGCATAAGAACAAAATGAAATAAAGACCCGAGTAACAAGTAACAATGAAATATTACTAATAAGAAGCTAAGAATATGACCATATATGATATCATATCAATATGTATGATTCTTTAATAAGTCAATAACATTATTTAAACCATTATAAAGGAGCTTCGGACACATATAAAGCAAATCGGACCTAAGGTAAGGGAAATATCACAATCTCACTTTTATCCGAGATTGTTTTTACTTTGGTAATTACTGGGGTGTATTTTATCATCCACATCCATGTTCCCTCAATATGTAATATTATTTCCATCCTTCTACAATAGTTTATATCCAATTTTACCCTTTTGTGAGTTTTTAGTAAAAGATATGAAAGGAATCTTTTGTTGTTTTTCGTACGAGGTACTTTTTGACTTTTCCGACAAAAGTACTAAGAATGTTTTTTTAACTTATAAGGCAAGAATGGATTTTTAAAACATTATTTCCAAGAATATTCCTTTATATTTTTTCAAGTTTATTTTTAGTCAACTTCTTTTAGTTTTCAATTGTATGACATGTTAAGAAAAGAAAAGTGTTTTTGAAGTAGAAAGGATATTTTCCTCAAGAATGGAGTTCAAATGTTTTATCAAAATTATTTTCCATCTAAGATAATATAGGGTTCTGTTTTTTCCATATTATTAAATTGATTTGATTATGTTTTGAGGAAATTATTTTTATGAAGTCATTTACCTTATATGATTTGTTTTATGATGTCATGATGTTTCAAGAATCCCATTTTTGTTACATGTGTTATGCGATGATGTATGATTTATGATTATGTGGCACACATAAGAAAGGATTCATTATAAGATGGGTGGGACCTATATCTCCCTCCAATGCATTGGGTAAAGATTTATATCTCATGAGATAGACATGGATGGAACGGAAGGTTATTTCGGTTCAGTGATACAGGACTGAAACAAGGAGTGAACTCAGTTCAGAAATGGACTTTGTCCGCTAAGATAGTCTTGGCAATGAGTCATGACTAACAAGAAATGATTTTCCATGATTATGTGTGCATGCCACAAAGTTTCAAGTTTTATGTTATGATTATGGGGATCTCATTTTCACTTCTATGATTTATTCCATGTTAAGATATTATGATCTCTTTTGCAGTTTATGATTTTCAAGAAGATATGATATGATTTTTATTTACTTTATTTGCCCTTGTTGAGCATTTGAGCTCACCCTTTTTTGTATGTTTTCTTTTCCCCAGGTCAGGAAGATGGATATTAAGTAGAATATGCTAAAAGGGACCCTAGATATGATGAAATAAATGGGAGACACTGTAGAATATTTATGAACCAGTTGTTTATGTTTCCCAGTTTCTAAAGACACTATACCTATACAGTCCTTTCGTGGTTTTGTTATATGTTATAATAAGTATGCTTCAATTTTGAAGTATTAACAATGTATGTAAAGTATGGGTCGTTATATATACCAATTTTCACTAGCACATATTCATATTTTTCTATGTAAATATAGACTTTATGATCTTATTATTCGTATATATTTCACACTTCTCCCCAAATAGATAATGCTTCCATATTTTTAATCTGAAGATTATTGAAGCCAAATCCAGACCATGTGATCATTAGTTCATTTCATAAACAATCAATTTCCTTGAGGAAAAGATTATTACTCTGTTATTCTATATTATTACACAACCTAGGCCCTTCATCTAAGAATTACTATATACCAGTAAAATTTACCCACTTCTGGGAAGTTGAATTATAGGTGCAATGACAAGCCCATTTTTAAATTCCATGAATCTCTCATTACATTCATTATTCAAAATATACTTGACTCTATTTCAATTTATTTTAGTTAGTGGGTTTAACAATCATGAGAAATTTATCACAAATACCCAATAGTATCAACCTAACCCAAAGAAACTAAGGGTTTCTATATTGATTATATCATTGAAGGGTATTTATATATCCCATTACTTATAATAATATGGAAAAATAATGTGGATTCTTTCAATATGAACTTGTATTAGTTTTACCTTGCATAAATCTTTTCCATTAATAAGGTATTTAGAAAAGTGGTCAGATGCTCCTCATGCTCCTTGATTTTGGAGTATAATATAATATCATCTATAAATACTACCAAATTTTTTTTGAGGTAATATATAAATTATATATTCATAAATTTAATGATAATTACTGGAGAATTATTGAGTTTGAATGGAATTACTATGAACTCATAGTGCAGGTATCTTGTACAGGTAGTAGTCTAGGTAATTTACTCATTTACCCTTACATGGTCATATCGTAACTGAAGATCCACCTTAGAGAAGTATTGGGACCCATGTGCCTGATCAAAAAAGTCATGAATCAGTGATAGAGGATACTTTTTCTTTATTGTGATCATGTTGAGATCGTGACAATAAATGTAAAGGCACATTGACCAATCCTTCTTATTGATGAAGAGGACTCTTACCCCCTACAGTGAAGCACTTGGGCATATTAACACTTTATCTAGATTCTTATATAGTTTTTTCTTCAACTCCTCAGGTTCCAAAATTACCATTCTATATGGATTATTAGATATAGGAAAAGACCGAGGTATAATCACGATAGAAAATTCAACCTATCTGATAGAAATAAGACCATAAAATTATATGGGAAACACATAAACATATTCCTTCATAATAGGAATACGTTAAAACATGATATTTTCATTAGACTCGACATTTGATCTATATATTTTTTACCAAAGGGAACTAATGTCTATTCTTGAGATGTTGGTTATAAAGAATATTCATCATCCTCCTTACACATAGAGATAATTAGTGGAAAATTCATGATACGAATTGTGATTTTCTTCTCATGGAAATTTATGTGGGCTCCATATAAATAATGTCAATCCATACCTAGAATTGTATCAAATTTGACTAAATGTAATTTCACAAGGTTAATTAGTAATTTTAGCCCATAAAGTTTGATAGGGGGATTTCTATACTTGGGGTGATATAATTTCTCCATTTTCCTTTTTCACCAATAGTTTTACTTCTATTCTTTGAAGTGGTGATTGAATAATTCTACTAAACATGAGTGTTAATATGTAATTCATAGAACTAGAATCAAAAATTATGTTCACAATTGATGAATGAATATATAGCCTACATATCACCACTTCATTTGTGAGATTCACATTAGTAATTGTGATGTTGTAAGATCTACCTTACTTCCTTGGATATAGTTGGTGATAATTACATCCAACCACCCTTGGATTACAAAATTAGTTTGAAAAGTGTCCTTGTTTCTTGTATTTGAAGCATTAGACAATAAATTCTGGGTTAACATTAGCATTCCCCTCTTCCATTACATTGGTGAGTTTCACCTGTTGGAAATCTCTATATAGGTTCACTCCATTCCCAGGCTGAAAGCATTTCCCCATCCCCTTCATGAAATTACTTTGGTACTTCTTTCCACACCTTTTACAAGTGGGATGTTCGGATTTCTTACCACTGTTATATTTCACCATCACACCACCAGAATTAAACTCCACTTTCAAATTATTATTTCCATGAGACCCTTAATATTATCTAATATTTTTTAAAAAAATTGATGTCATGTTAGAAAATTTATTTATATCTCTAAAAGTCTCAGATCTTCATGGCATTTTGTAGACTCAAATTTATCCCAACAAAGAAGCATTCAACTTTTCATTTTCGGGTAATGATAATATTGGAGGTGTATCATACTAGTCTTGTGATGTTTTCCTTTTATGACCCAATGGATTCATAATATTTTTTATTGAGGGAAAAGAAATACCTTACCATGATAAGTTAAATAGTGAAAGAAAAATATTTTTCTATAAATATTTTCTAAAATTCCTTGCACTCTATCACTTTGATCTCTTCCTCAAGCTTAGTACTCTTGATCAATGACCAATACTGATCAGATTATCCCTCTATGTAATAAACAACCAGTACAACCTTCTATTTTATGGAACATTGAAGGATAGAAAAGATCTTTTCAATGGATTTGATACATTTTTTTTATGAATAAGGGACTGAATAATCCATTTAAATTCATAGGCCTTTTTCACATTAAGTTCTCAATTTCATAATTTTCATTCTTATAGAGAATTGGGTTCCCCTACTAATTTGGGTTTCTATTTAGATCATGATTTAACAGATAGAGTGTATTATCACAAAGCTCATGATTCATACTCCCATAGGGTTGGGAATCTCTGTTAGATAATCATCACATTTCCCTTCAAATTTTTTTGTTTACTCAACTCTACCTATTTCCATCCATTTTCTTGAATAAAGGGAAAACATGGGATGAGTAATTTTAAACAATATAAAACATAATTGGTAATTCAATAACATTTAAGGGATAATTTAAAAATTACATGTATTTCTTTATATTATGGATTTATAGGCTTCTATCTATGTTATCCAGGATCTATTTGTTAAAATAGACTGATATGGGAATTTTTCCCACTTAATAAAATTTCATAATGAGCTTATGAATTTACCAAATCATATCCACTGATAGTGTCAAACTAGGTGTGTATAAATGCCCATTTTCATGCATTATCTCTCGATCGATTATACCTCAATATAGTGTTTTCGGGTGTTACACCAATGTATATCTATTCTAGATCCACATCCACTTATAGTATCCAGATAGTGGTGTATTTTCTTGGAAACCAAATAATCTATACTTTAAAAAATTTAGGTATATTTTCATAGATTTAGTGTTATACATAAGGATTTTTATAGGGTTTTTTAATCATAATCCTAAAAATATCTAAACATTCCTCGGATACCGACTATAATAAACATTTTTTTATACACATTAATTCTAAATTGATTACATAAGATTACAAATAATACAATCCAAAATATCGATAAGTATAGTTTACATTTGTAATTAAGTACATTAAATAAAAATATAAAATAAGGGGCACATCATCATTATTGAAAAAATACTTACCAGGTTCAAAATATTCCATCATTCTTAAAACATCATGGGATAACCTAGGGACATATATAAAAATGGGGTATTCTATAAATCCCATTAAGTGAATAATCAAATCTCAACATGAGGAAATTATTAAATTTTATAAAATTTGAATTTAAATATAACATAAAAGGGGTTATAATCATAAACATGAACAATTAGGAATGATATATCTTGGTAATATAAATGAATCATAGGAATGTGGAAACAACATTTCACTTGACATCATAAATAGAGGTCAAGGATAACGGCCAAGAATTCATAACAAAGTGTACAAAGTCCCATAATAGATTATAATAACTCTAAAATACAATAAAATATTCCTCATCAGACTTAATAATTACCCAATTCATTTGAGTACTATATAATTCCAGGTGCACCTATCGCTTTCATACCATGTACATGCATAATTATTCCACATATATCATTAAATATAGGATCATATTTCATCACATTTAATTACATGATCAAGGAGTGTGGAATACATACATGTAAATCCCCAATAAAATAACTATCGGTATGTCTAGTTGTATAACATTTAGTGTAAATAGCTATGGTATTCACAATACAAATGTTTAGCATGAAAAAATCAGAGTGAATTTTTAGAAGCATAATGGCAATGCTTAAAGATTCATAAAAAGTATTAATGAGAGTTAAAGGGGTATATAATCATTTTTTAAATTGAATTAAAAGTAAAATGGATGTGGAAAATAACATCCCTAGATTAGGAATTATAAATAAAAGTCATAAAATGAAGAAGATGCTTTAGAAAAGAGGATATGGAAAGGATCTATTACATTGAGAGGGTAATTCCAAAAGCTTAGGAAGAGCTACTTGTGAGATTGGGTGAACCATAGGAGGACTCTGAAGAGGGTATGGTATATTAAGGATGTAAGATAATATTATTAGTCAAGATGATGGGCATATTATGTGGGTTTATGTAGAAAAAGATAGGGGAATTGTTTATTATTTTTTAAAATTAGGTTTTGGACTATATATAATAAAGTAATAAAAACCAAAAACTTTAAAAAAAAATATTTCAAGGTCCTAACCCATTAAAATACTACCCTTGGTGATGTTTAAGTGAGTCATGTTCATACAAAAATTATTTTAAAACCTTAAAATAAAAATATATGTATTGAAGGATTCATAAATTATTTATAAAATTAATAAAATATCCATAAAATCAAATTACTTTAAAGGTGAAATATATATTTCGTCTTGGATACATTTAATACCAATTATTACACCACTTTTGGTTCATTATGATATCATAATACACACCATATTTTTATACCGTATTAAATGTTTCACCAAAAATTCAATTGTCTCAGCAAATTATATCAAATTCACCATTGGATAATTTTGATGTTTTGATTCAAAAAATATTAATTTTATAAAAATAATTTTATAAATATGTGAATTTTAACTTTTTCAAAAATAATCAACAATTATTGAGAAATAATGGTTTTTTTAAAATATTAGTTTTTGAAACCATATAAAAAATTGTGTTTGACTTAATAAAAAATATATTATAATTTATATTTAATAAAATTCCTTTAATTTTATTATTTTCATAAAATAAAATATGTTTTTAATATTCTTGGATAGTCAAAAAGGAATATCATATTTAAAATTTCATATTAATCAAAAATAAATTTTTTGTTTTACCATTTTGAAATCAAGACGATTTACAAAGTAATGAAAATATGAAGTAAATATATTCATAATTATATAAAATATTCATTTTTATATTATTAGAGTCTTTATGCATATCCCAATATTACACCAACAAATTCCCAATGTTTTAGGTGAGAAATGGTGAGATTGTCATGGAGAGGTTTGGAATACATGGTTTGGTTCATGGTCTAGAGGATCTTGAACTTATCCAATAAATGGTCTGATCATGCTTTAGTTGTTGGATATCTTCTTGGGCTTAGTCAAGAGAAAACCCTAGAGATGGTATCTCCCTCAAAAACTATGATAAATGGGATTCATATAGTATGATCCTACTAGTTGAGTCTATCACTTCCTTTTTCCATGTCAATTGAATTTATCAAAACTTAATATTTATACTAACCATATGATCATTATTCATCATCTCCATTATCAATGGTAATGATACTTAGTGGTATTTTAAACCTAATAGATATAATAAAACCAAAAAATTTCATGTGTTTTCTATAACCATAATAAAAAATAAGGAATTTTATTTAATCATAATGGGAATTTTATTTATAAATGTTTGGGTCATTACAAGAACAAATAAATATATCCAAAACATTCCAATATAAAAGAGCATTAACATCATTTACATAAACCAACTAAATATTGAATGAACATTTAGTGTGAAACCTAAAGTGGAAAGTTAAACCTATTGAAAAAATGAAAAAATAAAAATAAATTCCACAACTAAACTGAAAATCCTCCTCAAAGTAACAAGTGAAAAATATCACCTACAAATGACATAACAAATTAACCATGATATCTTAGAAAATCTTCCACATCAAAGTGGAAATTATACTAAATGTTTAAAATTATAAAAAATAGAAAATAATTCTCAATAGGTTTCTTTCCCATACAACATGAATAAACATGAAAATTAAATCCATTTCATTTATGTTTGAAATAAAACAATGAAATTATGACTTTAATTTTAACTAAAAACAAGTAACATGATACCACCTTATAAGTTTTTTATTTCCAGGATATACATGATACACCTTTTACCTTAATTGTGCTTCAAATATTTCCATGAAATTAAGATATTTCAAATAAGGTATTCCTCCTTGATAATATGTATTGACATAAATTGTCATAAAAATAATGAAAAACATTATCATGAAGTAACCACAAAATAACTATCAAATAAATACACAAATAAAAATTATTATGGAGAAACCAAAGATATATGATGATAATTTCTAAAAAAATACAAAATAAAATACATGTAATTGGTTCCTGGTGTGATTTGACTACCCTAACACATGATTTTACTCTACTTATCCTGACCAATGGGGAAAATCAGTAATGAAAGGCATGATCATATCTCGGGTCCACTAACCATAGTAGAATCATAAGCTAGTTTAATATTGATAACTATATTTCCCATATAAATACCAGTAGTTACCTATGACACATAAATATAATTGAGCAATCAAAAAATGGTATATTTCATTAATTGTGATAGAAAAAATTTATAAAATACCCTCAAAAAGGAACAACCTACACAAAAGTATCCCCTTATAAAATAATACTATATATTAACTATATACTTTAACAAGGATTAATTCATCAGTTTCTCAACAGCAAAAATATCTTTAACTTCTACAGAAGCAACATGAAGGGTTGACTAAACCGATGTACATGAAATAAGAATATCCTTTTTTATAAAATGTCAAACAGGACCTTGGAACATCTTTAGATAAATCCAAGTAAAAAATCATCTCTTAAAATTAAAACTAAAAAATAACTTTCACATTTTTTCCAAAATATCACTTACATTTAATAAACTACCCAATCATGATAGAATCCAAGTATCATGAAATTATCAAAAAAGTGTCTTAAATAATCAATAATAACCAAATATAACATTAAAATATAAAATTACATCCTCTGTTGTCAAATTTATATTAAAAGGGAATATTAGAAATTTAAAAAAACACTAAGGGTGAATAATTTATACAAAAAATATATTTATAACATTTTCAAAAAGGAAATACCTTTTATAAAAAAATAAATTAGTTATTAAACTAAATGAAATCGATAATGAATCATAATATATAACTACTATAAAGTCAAAAAAACTTCAAACATGTATTAAATATAATAAAGCACTCATGGTTTTAAATATAAAATTTATGCATGGTTAAACCGAACTAAATCATTGATTCTATTGATATATGTGTTATTTCATAAAAAATATGCATGAAGGTCCCTTAGAAGACCATCGCAAACCCTAAAAGAAGAAAACCCAAATTAAATTTGAGTAAGACTATAACCATTTATTGTTGTTAACATCTTAGGGATAAAAAAAGTTATGATAAGTGAGAAAAGGTATTGAGGAAGAATATTTTATTTTTTTAACATAAATAATCATCCTCAAAAGGTGAAAAAATCCTATGGTAGATCTTAAAATGAAGGTAATAATAGTGGTATAGGTGTTTGTGAATGTACGGAGTAGAATGTGGGGAAATAAGTGAAAATATGGATTAAAATTGAGTAGTTGAAATAGTTTCAAATCAAATTTTGAAAATTTATGAATATCACATGGTTTAGCAACATAGTAAAGGAAGTTGTTCTTTAAAAGTGTGATAGGAACTAGATTAAATTTGTCCACCCCATATCATTAGACTGTATGGTTTCTCATAATAATTTTGAAACAATGTTAAATTCATTAACAAAGCACCTAGTGTGAGATTAATCCATGAGGTTTCTCTAAACTATGAGGTAACCATGAATCATCATTGACCATAGAGATTCCCTCATAGGACTAATTTTTATGGTTTCTACTATACTTTTTTTATTATTAATTTTGTGGTTACCCTTGTCTAGGTATGAATAATTTTCATGGTTACCCCAAACCAAATGTTAACATTGGTTTAACATTACATGGTTATCTTATCTATAAATCTTAGATATAGTAATATAGAACATAATTTTTATTTAGTATGTGATTCAATAGTAAAGAAAGTTTCATAGAAAACATTGAAAATTTGAACCTTAGACTCCAATGAGCCCATGAAAATAAAAATATATAAAAATATTATTGAAATATGACATTGTGGTGGGACATTGATAGTGTTGATATAATCTTTTTAGGAATAAATTGTTAATTATTTGTGAATAATATCTATGTTGTTTTTTATAGGGATTATTTTTTCATTTTGGAATTAATTTACTTTGTTAGAGTTAATTTTTTTATATGTGATCTGTTTTTTTTTCTTAAATTTATTTTTGAAGATACATTTTAATCAAAATTTTCTAAATTTATTTACATATAATAGTCCAATAACTATTTTATTTATTTTAATAAAATTTCCTTCAATTTTTTTTCTTTTTGATTTCAATTTAAAATGGTGTATTTGTTGAATTTTTAGGGGTTGAAATTTTTTTAATTCAAAATTTTCTTATTGATTTGAATTAAAATAAAATTTTAATGATTTAATTTTTATTAAATTAATATATGGAATATGTTTGATTTGAAAAATGATTTAAAAACATTTAAAACAAATTTTTTATTTTTTATTATGATTTATTTTGTTTGTTTTTTTTTATTTTATGATATGTGACTTCTTTATTTAGTTAAGGTTATATTTATTATGGTTTTTTTCATTGTTTTCAGCTAGCTATTTTTTTATTTTGGATATTATTTTCCTAAATCTTAACTAGTTTTCTTTATTTGAAGTTCTTTTTATTATTATTCCATGTTTGGTTTAAACCAAAATTTTGGATGTTCTACCTTTTTGAGTTCTATAAAATTGATATTTTTTAGGATTACTTATAATGAAAGTGAAAAGAGTTATTTTGGTTTGAAAGATTTTTAGTAAATGGTTTGAATTCAATTTTGTATGTTTTCTGTTGATTATAAAATTATTTTGGGATTTAGTTTCTTAGATTAATGTTTTGGTATAGAAAATAAAGAATTAAGTTCATCAGGTCAATAATGAGTTTGATGGTCATTTTTTAAATTTTGAGAAAGGAATCTTGAATAATTTTTTTTTCATAAAAAATATTTTTAATTCATGATATGAGTTTTATTGAATGATAATTATGAATATGTGATTTTTTATTATTTGAGTTAATGAAAATGTAGGAGGAACTGATTTTTAGAGGGGTAGATCATTAAAATTATAGAAATATTGATTTTCAATAATTAAAACTCATCATATTTAAGTATATATAGTTTTATTATAACCTTGAGATCTTAATTTTGGAGTGAAATTATGAAAATTATCAATGAATTGGTGTTTTTAAAAATTTCTCAAGTATAAATGCCAATTAAAAGTTCTAAAGTATGGTTCACTAGATAATGTAGGGTGTTTATATGGGTACAAAATGGTAGGGAACATAGTCTCTCAAACCATGAATCCCACCTGAGTGTCATGATTTTGGAGGCATGATCATTTTCATGTGTGGGTACATGATTTTGGGATTATGTCACCAACTATTCTTAGTGGAAAATGATCTCTTTTGACATTTAAATCATTTCTTAAATAGGGTTATTCACCTTAGACATGATAGTTTTTCTATGAATGATAGATAATTGAAGTTCAACTTCAATTAGGCATATCTTATGAACCAATTATTTTTTGTGATATTTTATATATCAAATTTATTCTAACAAAAATATATATTATGATAGATATCGAGTAAAAATATAGTTTGATTTTTGGAAAATCCAAAAGGGATCAGGATTTCCTCCAAAAACGTATTTCAAATTATCGATGTCTGATTTTGGATTATGCACTAAATTTTTATTATGTCTAAAGAGGGTCATTTATCTATTTGAGTTTGATCTAGGTTTTTCATTTTGGGATTATGAACTTATAGTCCTTGTAATATTGAGGTTTGGAAGGTTTTTTAAGAAAGTGTTTATATATAATGTCTTATACTATTGTAGACCATTAATTTGTGTTTTATGGGATATGGAGTCTTTACGAAGAATTTTAGAAGTCTTACAACGGTTAGAACAGTGTTTTATTATTTTAGGGGGCCACCATGTCATAACTAATGGTGTGGTGCAAGATGTTTCAAGGTTATTTTGAGCTATATTCATGGTGTGGTTATGTTGTGCATGGTTTTTAAGACCCTTATGGTTTTGATTTGGTCTTTCAATGTTTGGGGTGTTGTGGAAAGTAAAAATGTAATGGAGAAATTTTGGGAAGGTTTTTTTGAGGATGAGAAAAATTAATGGTATCAAGGGACTGTTGGAGCTCATTTAAGGATAAACAAAAGTACCCTTATGCAGGTACTACTTCTTGATATGTAAAGGTATGGATTATTTCTTCTGGTGGCACCAAAAGTAATGAAATGGTTGATTTGGTCATTTTAGAAGTTTTATCTCATGGAATATTTACCTATAAAAAATATGGACTACTAAGAAGGACTATTTTATGCATTTTTATGAACAAGGTGGTCATTTGAGGTATATATTAAAGATATATTGATTTTCATGTAAAGGAGTAGAAAATGGTGAACTCATATGGTATAGTGTGGTTGGTCAAAACATCGTGAAATTCCTCACGATGACATCTTAGAGGCCATGGTGGAAGTCAATGGTGATTTAAAATAGTTTTAAAATGCTTGAAAATTGTCTTGAAACCAAATCAATTGAAAAATAAGTGGATATATATTTCACTGAGAAGCCCGCTATGTGTACTCCAATTCACTATGTCATGGTAGATTATTTCAATTATTCATCTATAAATATAATTTCAAGTATGTTTGGTTCAATTTTGTATCTCCTTATTCTAACCCCCATCTGACTCCTTATCCTCACACTCCCCTCCATCTACATCCCTTTGAGGATCTAAGACCTTTGGTTTGTTTGGATTTATTCCTCACAAATCAAGGTTTCATTGGTGTTTCCTTTCATGGTGATTGATCATTGATCATCTATTCTTTCTTATAGAAGATTTGGATTTTAATAATGGTAAGGGGTTCTATAATTCTCATATATCATCTAGAATAATGTTCTTGAATAGAATTAATATGAAACCCCTCTATGATTATATTCATTTTATCCTTCTTTTAAAAATGATTGCTCAATGAGTGTTCATTTTATATGGGATATGGAAGGATTATATAAAAAAGATTATCGAATAAATTAATGAATTGAATATGGTGAACCAGAAAAAGTGGGAATTAGATTGGAATATTGGGGGTTGTGTATGAATTATATTTCCAATTTGGTTTATAAATTTAGTTTCTTATCCATTGATTCATGTTATTATGATGTTTTGTTTCTATTATTCATGATGAATCTTGAAACCTCCCTAATTGAATAATTTCATAAACTAAGTAATATAAGAGAGGCTAGTATAAATATTAAAATATAATGTGTTATAATTATTTATTTATTGTGATTTATATCAATATTTTTTATGCATATCTTGAATATTGATGAAATGTTTATATTGTTGAGAATGAAAATAACATGGTAATATTAATGAATATTATGATAGGTTATTTATGATATATTAATAAATTGCTAATGAGTTGTTGATAAAAGACTGATAATTGTTAATAATGGGAATGATTGAAAATGGATAGAATGAATATGATCAATTATGAATGAATAGTTTAAATTCAATGATTCTGGTAATTAATAATCGATGAGGATTAAAAAGATATGGAAAAATAGAATTTTGTTTATCAAACTCCAATTTTCTAAAGATTTGTTTTTTCTATTGATGTTTTTTCTTTATTTTGGAAAGTACTACTTGATATTTGGTTATTATTTTTTGGGTTTAAATTTATCGAATTATTTTTTGAGGGATGGAAAGATATAGTTAAACATATCCTTATGGGTTGTAATGGATAATAGTGGTTATGTATTATTTGGGTTGTGATGGATCGAGGTTGGTATGATCATGCAATGTGTGGGAGTATCATGAGGAATACTGATGGAGCGATGATAGGATAATAGATACATGGTGGGGATGATGAATTTTAGGGAGATTCTATGAGTTTCATTCTATACAAGTTCATGATGCCCTATTATGATGTGGATGATTTGGTGATAATGATTATAGGTGGGGGATGTACACATAAGGTGGAGGAAATATGATAAATTTCTTTCATGTCTACATTACCCAATAAACATAGAGTAATGAAATGGTTATGTGGTGTGATATTTAGTGATTTTTTTATCGTTATGTAGTGGTGTGGTTGTTTTTATGTGATTATTGTTTATGTGGTTTTATTCTTGCTTCCTGATCAAGTAGAATATTTTTATATGGTCAGTTTTCTATATCTTCTATGTATAACTATAACACCCTGAGACTTTAAAAGATAATTATCATTTTATATAGTATATGAGTCACATAACACCGAGATAAAACTACCCATGAAATATATTTAGTTAAATTTAATTTCTTCTATATCTTGGGTTATAGGCAACAATAACTTTAAATGAACCGTAATATTTTATTAAAATATTATTATTTACTATGACCATTATAATTGAGCCGTTAAATTGGAAGGTATGAACATGAATAGATAATTAATGAAAATTATATAGTTTACACATGTATAAAATAAATACAATGGAAATATATTGATTAAAAATAAAATAATATGCATTTGAAATAAAAAGTGATGTTTTCTAAAATATTGTATTTTTATAAACGGTAGTCTCCTCAAATTTTTCCCACATATTTTAGAATTAATTTTTTTATAATTTTAGAAAATTTATTTAGTAAATATTAAAATAATTTTTTACATCATAATTTCTATAATATCCCATAGTGAATTTTCGATAATTTTTTGAAACAAATAATTATTCGATGAATTGTAACAAATACTGGTTTTTATTGAAAAATACCTTTTCATTTAAAGAATTTAAAAGTTTTATTTCAATATATAATAATTTTAAAAGTAAATTTAGTTAAATTATATTATAATAAATATAAATTATTTCAAAGTATTATAATTTATTTTTATTTTTTATATTAAAACTTTTTATATTTTTGAGAATTTTTTTTTTGGAAAACTGCTTTTTAATCGTACATGTGAGTTTAATTTTAAATTAAATTTTTCTACTTATATGAATGGTATTTGGAAAATGGTTTTAGTATTTTGTATAAAAATATTTAATATTATACAATAATTTGAATTAACTTTTTTCCAGAATTAATATTAAAAATAGCAGAAATTAATTATCACGGTTAAGGTTAAAACAGGTTTACTAGGGGGTCAAACTATAAAATAAGTGTTAAAATGGCCCCAAAACATATAAAAAATCTATTGTAAGGATTATTTTAGACACTTTTTACTTTATTATTTACTTTTATATAATTTGTGGATACTTCTTTAGGATATTTACCAATATAATAATCAATGTAAAGAAAGAAGATAAAATGTCGCCTTCGTGCTTTTAAATTTCAATTATGTGTTCACATGGGAAAAATATGTGAATTAATATTAATCGTAATTTTGATTATAATGAAATTTATTTCATGGTATTATTTTATTTTAATTTTTAGTAATTTTATAATTAATTTAAATGATTAAGCAATGATAGCATAGTAATTATTTGATTAAAAATAAATAAATAAATTATTCTAAAAATATTAAAATTAATATAAATTGAATGAATTTTTGTGTCACGTGAATTTTTTAGAAAAATATATCAATTTATAAAGTTTTTAAAGGAATATATTCAAATTCCATCATTTTCTAGATATTTTTTAAAGTCAAATTAAATTAATAGTGTCAAAATTTACATTAATGTTAATTTATATTAAATAATATTTTTTAAATGATTAAAAATTAATAAAAATAATATCTTATTCCATATGATTGTTATATTTTTAAATATATCAACCACATTATATTCATACACCAATGGTCCTTTTATAATAATTATGTTGACCCCTAAACAGTAAAAACATTGTTACTATGGTGTAGGGTAAACTGGAGTTTGCACGTCACATGCGCCAGTGTAAAAAATACTTTTATAGCCACAAAGGACTTTTTTTGTAATTTTTATTTAATATTGAGTACTAGTGGGTAAAACTTATCCAGTTAGGATCATTTAATTGGTCTAAAAATGATAAATTACCTTTGTAAAAGAATATTTATCATAGTGAAAACTAATATGGTAAAAGTAACGAAACATAGATGTTAAAGAACAAAATCTTTAAAACATGCGTTTTTATTGTGTGTATGAGGTGTGTATCTACCTTATTACCCAAAAAATCCTTTAATCATCACTTTTGGAGTAACTTTACACGATATTCACTTCCCATTATTGAATCATTTTGGGTATTTACAAAAATGTCACTCATCTTCAATTATAAAAGGGTACATCATTTCCTTTCTTATTTATGCCTCATAATACATTTTTATCAAAAAAAACATACCAACATATCTCCACATCATCCTTATCCATTTTCTATACTTACTGTTGTTCCCAAAATACCAACTCTTAGTTCCTTAATAAGATATCCAAAAGAGGTTATTCTAAGATAAGGTAATTGTCTTCACTAAGTACTTTATTTTTACTCCAGCTCTTAAAACATTAAATATTATATTAATATTTAAAATATTGAAACAATAATATATTAAATACACATATATTTTATTATATTTTTTCATAACCTATATTCACCCCCTCTTCCATCAAATGGGAAACGAAACTGTCAATCGTGTGTACAACGGACTACCACCGCATGAAATGATGTAATTCATTTTCCATAACCACACATAATGGAATGTTAGAATGATATATTTAACAAATTTATGTTATATTTCTGAAAGTAATATACTTTTAAATTATAATATCACATATATATTCTTATCAACGAAACTATTTGAAATCAATAACATCGCTCGTGCGTACATGTGGAAAACTGGCACAACAGAGCGATGTGAGATGTTTTTCATTTTATTTTGACTTGGATAGTAATAAGGATACATTTAATGAATATATTTAAAATATGTTACATCATAATTTATCTGCAAAGGTAATATATTATTTATCTTATTTCATTCCATCCATCGATAAAATGAAAATAGCGTTCATGCGTACATACGACATACTGTCTCCATAAATAGTGTAATTCATATTCTATCTCTATATTTTATGGATTGATATTAATATATATATATATAATGAATATATGTGATTTTTATATCATTTTTAACATTTTTTAGATTATGTATCCATGATAAAAGTAAAAATTATAAGAATTACCATGCTAAAACATACATTAAAAGGGGAGAAAATATAACATCAAATGGTGATTTTGATAAATAATTGTTAATAAATAGGGTATAAAATAATATAAGTAAATAATATATGGTATTAAATATATGATTGTGATTATTTAATAGGTTTATAGTAAATATATTTTTATTATATAGGAGTTACAAACACATACAATGTAAATGAAACATGAGGTAAGGGTTTCTAATCTCACTTTTACTTCTATGACACGTATGTCATATTCTTCACTTAGTTATTTTTTTCATGTATATAATACCTCTTTTATATGTTATATCATGAATCAATTTTTATTTATTGTATTTTATATTTTCTTTTAAGTTATTTCTTTCATGTGGGTTACGATTCAAAAGTAACCGAAGTGGTAAGGGTTTATTTTATAATCTCATTGTTTACTAGGATTGTTTATGATTAAATTTAAAATGATTAAATAATATTAAATATTACCCATTAGACTCATGAATTTTATTTTCCTATTATTATTCATGAAATTTTAAATTAATAAAACTATTTTATTTTCTTTGGTACAAAAAAATATTGAGAAAATTATTTTAATAAAATCTAACATTATTTCTATTTTTGTTTGAAAATAATTTTCCTTTATGAGGCCATGTTTTATTAAAATGGTTTTAAAAATGTTTTTAAAAATTTCTTAGTAATTTATGAAAGAAAATTTTACCCTTGAATGAAATTTTAAAAAATATTTTAAAATGAATCTTCAATTCATTTTCAGAACAAGGTACTTTTTAATTTTTATCAGAAATGTGAAAGGAATATTCATTTTAACATACTCAGCATGTGAGGAATTTCCAGTCATCATGACCAATCATTTCATATAAATTGAATAGGGTTTTAAGGTTATTTTCTCCAAAAATTATATCTATAATATTATTGATTTTTTTTAAAATGTTATCTATAATTTGGGAACTTTATTTTCCTGAAGAATGTTTTTAATCATCTCTTTATATAATTTCTATTCATCAACCTAAACAACCCTTATTCAACATGTGTTTAACTAGGGATATATTGTAATGATATCATCCTTATTATTTATTTGTATTGTTCATGATGATTTTTATTGGGAATGTATTATTTTGGTACCACTCACCATATTACTCTGAAGGGTTTATTATTATGTTTATTTATTGGGGAAATTATTTAAATTTCATATGTTGGTTCTTCAATATGAATGTTTATGTTGATTATGTTTCACCCCTTTCATGTAAGGAATGCATTAGACTTAGTAATTGATGGGAGAGTTCCTGTATATCCCATCGGTGCATTGGTATATATCTTGAGATTAACTATATTGGGTTTTAGATGAGACCTTACCCATTTATATCGATTTCATGGAATAAGGACTCGGTGATATTTCATGTTTCTTGGAACAATACCTCAATTTTATGTTTTATATGTCTAGTATTATACACTGTATCATTATGAATTCAGTTATTGATATCCATCTGATTATTTTATTTTTTATGATATCTATAAAAGAGTTTCTAACTAATAATTTTTATTTATATGTAATAATTTGATCTTCTTTTATTCATTATATATTATTATTCATGTTCATGTTATTTATTAAATAGAATGTGTTTCAGTTATTTACATTTCCATATTGATTTTGTATTATGTGTTCATGATAGCTTCAAATATACACATACCCTTACTGAGCATTATATTTCACCTCTTTCTTATATTTCCATTCCCCTCTATGCCAATAATGTTTTTATGAATGATATGCATGAAAATAATATATGGAATAAATATGATCATAAAAAAATAGTTTGTTTGATTTCATGTTTTCAAGTGTATGTGAAATTCAAGTATGTCTCTAGTTTACCAAGAATAATAAAATATTCAGACCATTGGGATTTGATCACTTGTATCATATGACAATGTAATAAAGTAACTACAAACTATGGGCTACTCAGTTCGGGGTCTTTGTAGTTACGGCCTAGCTGACAAGTAATCATGGTAATGGAAATTACTGGGTTTAAGGAACGAAGTGAAGTGGTGATGGTTAGGTAAGTGTGGTTTCTAGTTTTCTTATGGATATTTATTTTTCTTGATAATATTATTGAAATTTAATGAGAGAGGTGGATTTTTAAATATTTATCATAACAATTTTACCTTACTGATATTGTTGGACTCTAAATTGTCTTCACGCTAACTAAATTTTCTATTTTTGATTATGTGTTGGCTATTTTTATTAGTTAATTTTCACTCATTTATACTGTCACATACTTATTACACATGAACGTTGAATTTTTTAGAATGATAATCCTATTGATTACCCCCAAATTTCTTACCCCACCACAGTTTTCCGAGTGTTTTTAAGATAGATTACTCATTATGGAGATGATATTTTGGTATATTGGATGGGTTTGGTAGACAGCTTGGATTTTATAGATCCAATATTATGTATCTTCTTGATTTTTTACATTGATGTGTTTGTATCATTTTTTTATGGATATTTTTATAGGAATTAAAATTTATTCTTGTTGGTTAGTGGGTCTCCACTTATATCTCACCCTTAAATCTTTTATGAAGATAATCCATTAGATTTGTTATTTATATTTAATTAATGTTAGTCTCTACCCCATGGAATATTGGAGGTGGGATTTAGGGGTCACTCATATTCATTATCATCCTAGTAGGGATATGAGTGGAGAGGGGGTTATGAAAATGCAGTATCAGAGCTAACGGTTGAGAGTTAAGGTAGAGGTTAGAGTTAGGAATTAGTGAGTATTATGTGGTATTAATAGGACATAAATAAAACTTATACTAAACATGTGATTTAGATAATGTGGAAAACTAGGAAATAGATATTTGGGTGACCCTATGACCTGATTTAAGGGAACTGGAAACCAACCAAAATTTTTAGGTGGAAGTGTAACTATTATAGGGTAGATATCATAAAAAGGTACATGAATTATGTTGTTAGTTTAATTTATGAATTCATTATTGATTTCAGGTCAAATTAAATGATTATACTACTATGAATTAGTTGTTAATGATTTATATTTTACTTATGTTATTTATTCCATAACCTTAAGGTGTGTATTTAAATGATAATTTACTAGAATATAATGCTTTATTAAAACTTTTTATTGAATATATAGTGAATCAAATTCATTATTTATATATCATGTTTCTTTTAAAGTGATTTTAACTATTATTAAACAAATTAATAACATATTGATCTAATTTTATGACTACAAATTTTTTTAGTAAATCATGTTATTTTTGTGTAATTTCTCACTTTGGAAACATTTATAAAGAGGGTTTTTCATTGTAAACTTCATGCCAATATACTCGGAAATAATTTATTAGAAGTGTTTTGGTACTTATATAGGTTGATATGATATTTATTTCCTTCCAAAAATATGTTATACGCATGGTTTTGGTATTCACTGTATGATAGGAATTTTTTCATTTGATGTTTAATTTTTTGATGAAAATAACAATTCTTAACAATAACAGTTTTGAAATTTGAAAATAATTTAATGAATAAACTTATTTCCTCCAAAAACATTACTAATAATTTATATTTTTGAAATATGTATAAGTTACATGTGAAAGTATGATAGTCATTCCATGCATAGCTATTAGAAAATAGATGACCAAGTGTAAGGAGAATCATGAATTTTTTAGACTTTCAATTCATTATTTTAATGCATGTTTAAATGTGTCGGTGAAAGTATAAGTATGATTATTTCCTTGTAGAGTAACTTAATGATGTTTATTATTGTGTATGATGTTTTATTTAATGATTTTTTCCCTTAAAATAATGGTGTTTCAATGTTTCAAATCTATTTTATGAACTATAAAACCACCTGAGAAATGCGCATATGAAGTGATTGGTCCCTGTGATCTGCCCCACTATTATGATATTATGACAATGTTGTGTTTGAACTAGATAGTTCACCCTTAATAAATGGATAACTACAAAAACATAGTAATTAACCATCTTTGTGTAAATCTATAATACTTATTATAAATGAGATGTAGTGGTAATTATGAAAGATGAAATATTCTATTTTGTGTGGGAAATATGTTTTAAATTCATGAATAACATAATTTATTTTAAAAGGGAATTTCCCTATGGTGGATGATTTTCCTCTATTTAGATTCTTTTTTTTCCTTTTCAAACTATTTTTGGTGAGGGGATAGAGGTGATATGATTTTTTTCTTGTATATGAAATTTTTTATAGCTATGTGGAGTGTTTTAAAGTGAGTTTCTTGGTTATATTAATGTACGAAATGATGTTTTTAATGTCCAATGTTGTTTTTTAGGTGGTGATGATTTTAATTGTGTGGTTTATTATAACCTTATTTTTATTGGATGAAATTATTCCAACAAAACATCATTGACCTGTTGGTCATGGAAAGGAGAAAGATGAGTTTTAGAATAGAGATTTAATGAAATTTTATTGGAAGGAGGTACTATATTTCTTCAGTATATTCTATATCCCTGAGACTAAGGATTTTAGTTTAAGTCTCCTTTTGATTGGTGATGACTCTAGATCAATTATAAGTTGTGTTGGTGATTGGATTATTTTTTAAGGATTTCAAAAGCTAGTGTGAGATAAAGTGTGGTGGATCTGAGGAGATGTATTTGGAGTAATTCCTTGAGATATTCAGGAATTATTTATTCTACCATTTATATATGTCAAGTCACATAAGGGGTATTTAGTGGATTCGGTCAGGGGTTAACATTGTTTGTAGTTGTGGGACTTATTTAATAGAAACGATTTGTTGATTTTTCTGCTTTCTACCCAATGGGAAATAACAAGCCTTGTTTATTATTTCTTGCTGGTTGCAAAAGATATATTATTCTATTGTTTCTATTTATATGGTGTCTTGGGAAGTGGTGAGATACTAAGAAGAGTTCATAGAGTAGGGTTTATCGGTGTCAGATTATTTTTTTAACGGCCCCTCCATAGCGACTGGAAAGGTTGAGGTGAGTTCCCAGAATTGAAGGATTCATAATTGATAAGAGAATAGATTTATATGATCCTATAGAGTTATAGTTTCATTTTAAACACTAGTTATAATTATATCAACCTGTTTTGGATTTTTTTATGGGATTTATATAATTTATTGTAGTGTGTAATCATCAGTAAAATTACTAAATGATTTGATATGTTTCTTAATCTTCAGTGAAATTTAGCCATAGTTGTTTCTTAGTATAGCCATAACACTTTCCCTAAAACCATCATAATGTATTTTTTTACTCCTTTTATAATATTTTTTGTTTTGGGATTTAAAAAAATAAATTATTCTTTTTTAACATTATATATGTTTTCTTTTAAAAGATTTTTTATAATTAAAAAGGTGTGATATTAAAAAAGTTTAAATTTTAAAATTTGGCTAAGGTGATGGGATTTATAGTGTGTGGTTAGTTGTGGAAAAGGGTGTTGATGGTATTTATATTTTATTTCAGAGGTATATATTCCTAAGGGTTCTTTTTTTGGAGGTTTTGTCACATGTTTTCAGTTCATATTCTTCCAATATGTGGAAATGTTCGAGCTATATGAAAGTTTCTATGAAGATATCATAGGGTGTTTGTTCAAACTGTTCACCCTTCATCCTTTTTTTGGATTTATTTAAAATTCGTAAGAATGAGAAACTTTAGAGATGTATATAATTTAATGACATAAACCATTATTGTCCATTAATTTTTGTTTTTTTATATAGAATCTCTAAGTAGAAATTTGGTAGAATTCCAATGGGAGAATGAAGTTTTTTAGCCTTTTAGGTGGTAACCATTCTAGGTCCAAGTGCATAGTTCTTTATATTTCAAGAACAATTATAGATATAGTAGATGTGTGGCCATTTTAGGTTGGGTATGTTAATATATTTAGTGTTTTGAGTTGGTCGGTTGGCGTTTGGGGTGACATTGTGAGTAAAATGGATGGGAGGCCGTTTTGAGAGGGAATTTTGGAGGGGGATATCATACATGGGTACCCTGTGACTCCTCACGATTTCATAAGGGTGAAGGTGAGTACCCTTATATAGGTAAAACATCTTAATATGTAAAACCAAGGTTAATTAGTACTGGGGAGTATCTTGGATAGTGGACCAGCATTTTTAAACCTTTTAGAATCTTTTTCTCATGGAAAGTGTACCTGTGTAAAATAGGGACCACTAAAATGGCCTAGTTTAGTTGTTTTGATAGTAATAGTGGTGATTTGAGGTTGAAATAAATTATAAATGAAGTGTCGCATAATAGAGTATGAAACAAATATTTATAACTCTTTATGTTGTAGGGCTTGGTACGGTGGGTGAAATATGATGGGGGATTTCTCCCTATTCCATGGTGGAGGAAATTTATATGGTCAACAGTGATTTGAAATAGTTTTAAAAAACACAAGAATATGGGGGATAAATATATTTAAAATTTAATGAATCATATCTCCCTTGGATAGAAAATCTCAATGGCCAGAGTGATATTCAATATACTATGTTATAGGATTTTAAATATTCCTCTAAAAATAGGTGGTCGGCCACCAATGGTTTGATTTTTTATTTCCTTCTATTAATCTATGGATGGATCCTTATCTTCATATCCCCTTTTAGTTGCATCCCTTTGAGGTTAAAAGACCCTTTGTTCTTCCGTATTGAATAATTGAGAGCCAATGATTCAATTGTGTTTCCTTCGATGGTGGTTTATTCTTGAGTGCATTCCCTTTCTTAGAGAATATTGATCTTCTAATAAAGGTAAGGGATTTCATTACTTCTCTTTTATCTTCTAAAATAATGTCATTAAATAGACCTAATGTTATTTCCTTTTATATTTATATTCATATTATCTTTATTCAACAATTTATTTCTGAATGGGTGTTCTTGATTTTTGAGACAGGGACGTATTAGATAAAACACTTTTGAGAAATTTGTAAACTAATAAAAGATGATGGACCAAACAAATTTTAAATTAGATGGGAATGTGGGGGTTGTGTGTGATTTATTTTTCCTATTCTATTTTCTGTATTTTATTTATTATCCATTTATGTGTGCTATTTTTATGTTTTTTTCTACTATTATTGATTAATATTAACCACTCCATAATTGAATTATTTCTCAAACTCATTAATCTAAATGATTCTGGTAGAAATTATAAACCTTCAAGTTTTGTGATTATTTACAAATTTTTCATTATGTGTTGTATTTTATTGTGTCTCAATTGAATATTGGTGCACTATTTATATGGTTAAGAATGAAAATTTTATGGGAATATTAATGACTATGATGAAGAGTTGATGATGAATTATTGAAAAAATTAAAATGAGTTGTGGATAAATAAATTATAATTATTAATAACATGAATGGATGAGAGTTACGGGAATGAATATGATAAATTATAAATGAATAGTTATAATTTAATGAATTTACAAATTTGTAATCAATAGAGATGAAAATAATATTTAAATGTGGAATTGTAGTTATGTGAACTTTCATTTTATAGAGCATTGATTTATTATTAATGTTGTTTCTTAATTGTGAAAATATATTCTTGATATGTTTTTATTAATTTTAGGATAAATACTTTTGAAAGTGGTTTGGGGGGAAGGGAAGATGTTGTGAAACCTATCTTTATGGGTTTTAATGGATTGTGGTGACTAGAAATTTTCTATGGTTTCATGGCTTGAGGTTGATACGATCATTCAAGGAGTGGGAGTGGCATGTGGAATACCTTACGATGTTTTGATAGGGTGATGTATACTTGGTGGGGGTAAGGCATAGTAGGGGATTTCATGAGGTTGATTCTCTAGTTATTAATGGAACCTGAATATTATGAGGATGAAACAGTTATGATGACTGTAATTGGGGTTACATTCTGAAGGAGGAGGGAACAATATTGATTTCATTCTTATTTAGATTACCCTTATGAATTAAGGATGTAAAGTTGTTTTCTATAGTGATATATATAGATGTGGTTGTGGATATGTGGATATGTGGTTATGGATATATTATGATAGTTGGTGTATTTTCGTTATCTATTCCTAGTCATATAGAGATGAGTTATCTTGTAGGTTTTATACCACATTGAGGTTAAATGGCCATATTGGTAGGTAAGAGAAGTGATAGAAATTACAAGGCCTAGGGAAAGAAGTGATGTGGTGACAGTTATTGAAGTTTGGATTGTTCTTAGTTATAAATGGTGGAACTTCTTGATATTTTTTCATAAATGTAAGTATAGAGGTGGCATATAAATTTTTTTATATCTATTATGCCTTTCTAATATTTATGTCCCTTAATTTATTTCAATGATTACTCTATTTCTTACTAGTGAATATATTTTGACTATTCTTATTGGTTTATTTTCACTAACATATACTCTAACATACTAATTAAAAAATTTATGTTTACCTATTTAGAAGTATGATCATACAAAGTACACTAAAATGTCCCACCCCACCAAATGTTTCTAAGTTTTTTCAAGATAGATCATTGGATTCAAATTAGTTGTTCAGCTAGAATGGATTATGTCTATAAATTTCTTAGAGTTTAGAGTTAATATTGTATGTATTTTCTTTATATTTTACATTAAAATTTTTTCATCATCTAGGTTATGGATATTTGTCTAGGAATGGAAATTTCTAAGTGATGATTGGTTGGTCTCCCCATATCTCTCATCCTTAAATATTTTATGAGGGTAATGCTTCCCATATGTGAACAATATGACATTAATGATAGTCTTCACCCTATAGCCTATTGAAGTGTGTCTTTGAGGGTCACTACTTCTATTCGTTATTGTCTTAGGATGGGTTTGAGTATAGGGGTTGTAAAAAAATATTTATTTTAATTTTAATTTATAAATTATGGTTGTATCATATGTGAATTGTAAAATAAAGTTTTATAGACATCATTGTGTTATTCATAGAATTGAGGTTCAATTGGAATTTTTAAGTATAAATTTTATCTTAGATATAGTTTTATGAAATGATGATGATTTATTTGTGTACCTTATTTTTTGTGAAATTTTATAGGTTATCTCATATATTGGATATAATATATAACATTATTTTCTTTTATATTTTTTAATTATTTTATTATATAATATTTTTCCATTATGAATTATTTTGATATGAAATCATATATTATGTATTTAATTTTTATTATTTATTATACCTATATTCCCTTATCCATAAATCATTTATTCGTAGGAAAATCATAGGTTTATTTTAAGGAAAATTCATGGTTGTAAATTAGTGGTCATAAATGTTCATTAATATTATGATTTTATGGATTTATTTAAATGTTTTAATGTTTAATATAGGTATTATCATGCTTATCTAATTTTATTTAATTATCATATAAAATTTCAAATTTCATACAGTATAAAGTGATTTTGAAAAGAAATAGTAAAATGAGTTTTATAATGTTTTACCAAATATTTATGTGGATGGAATATTTATATAGTATATATAATTGTAACATCCTCTTTTATAAATATCATAAATAAATAATTCAACCAGTTTTTTGATAAAAATGGATACTTTTAAAAAAATAGAGCTTGGATTTTTCATAGGGTTATATAGACTATTCATATAGACCATGTGTATTATTTTCCAAATCCAATGACTTATGGATGGTAGGGAACATGGTCTATAAATAACTCATGTCAACCATGAACCACTTTAAAATCATCACAATCACTTATTTTTTACTCTAAATTTGAAAGGATAGGTATGATTATTATTTTAGAACTTTTATAAATCATTTATGTTAGGTTTAACATTTATTAAAGTTATAGTGATAATTTAAAATTTAAATAAAGAGTATTTTTATTCATTGAAAATAGAAAATTATTATTATTATTTAATTACTGGAGGTTATCAAAGTTTCTTATGGTGTGTGTGGAATTTTAAATATGATTATTATTATGTGAAAATAAGTTATTATATTGATTATATGATAGAGAATTATTATTATTATTATTATTATTTCATAATATATTGTATTTTAATGGTTATGTCCTTGTTATACCTATATAAATATGAAAGAGATTCTCTTAAATACCTACTCATTCCTGGATGAACTACTCATGAATTTCATGGATAAAACTTCAGATACATGTCATAAGTTATCCTTATTATTGTAAGAAGTTTTGTATTCCATTTTTTTCTTTTCACTTTTAACTTGTACTCATTTTATCTACTATTATTGCAAGAACTGTGCACCATATTATTTCACTCTATAACTCCTTTTATATTTAATAAATTTCATGGGAGATAGAATGTTTATGTCCAACTCATGTTGCATTTTATTTATTATAATTGTTATTATTATTATTAATCTCTATGTTATAATGGTGCTGTGTGATTTCATATATGCACGAATGGTGGGAGGATAACTAAATTATGTCTGGTTTGTGAGGAAGTGTGTTAGGAATGCTGGATATTCTATAAATAACAAATACACAAAATAATTATCATAAAACTTGATAATGGATAGTAATTAGGTATCTTATTGGGTGGTGTAAATTTTCAATGGTGAAACCAAGTGGTGAAATTGTTGACATGGAATAATTTCCACATGGGGGGAATCGGGTGGTTTATGTAAGGTTAAAATTCTATGTGGAATGATTTGGGTTGATGTATTGGATTTTCACAATTCCTACTTTAGTAAAAAAACTGGAAAAACATGTAAAATTAATGCATCATGGAATTTTTAAAAAATATAAATAATTGGGATTAATAAAAACATGTTCTATTGTAACAATTTAGGAAAAAAATTAAAAATTGAAATTGTAACCCAATGAATAATTATGCTGCTTGAAATATAGTTTCCTAGATGGAAATTGTTATTCTACATAGTGTGTAGTTTAACAATTTTATAGGGATTAACCGATTGGGAATTCTTAGATGAGTGTATTGTTTTATTCTTAATAACCCCTATAATAATAGTATCAACTATAATTATAGAGAAAGTAATATTGGATATGTAGAGAAACACCTGATATGGGGGTGAATCGAGTGTCATAATATTTTTACCAAATTGATAATATACTTGTAATATTTCCCCTTCTAGTCTTTGAACCATTGTTATTTGTTAAGATATGAATGGATTATTTTATATTTTTCCACTATGCCACAGTCACATGAAATTTTGAATGTATAAAAGGGGTCAGTGAGTGGTATATTTATAAGGTTTGACCCAAATATGTGAATCTTACTCCTAATCATGTTTAACTCCTATTAATACACATATTATCCACTAGTGATATTATTATCAAATACAATTTGTTTGTCTAGGGATTATCCTGAAACCAGGTTCACCATAATACATAGGTAAATATACTTCACTATATTACACAATTGGAAATAAATATATACTATATCCAATAGTCTTCAATATTTAATTGCACAAACTATCCATCTCACCTACCTTATCCAATCTATAGTAGAAAAAAATGTTGCTCGGGGATTTATCTACAACCTAAAAACTAATATAATTATTCTCAATATTGATTCATTGATTTCAAAAATATATTAAAATTTATAACATTAATCTTGGCCTATACTTCCCTATGTACATATTCTTAGATTCTTTAGAAAATACTTTATGGCATCTAAAATCAGAATTAAGAACCCAATCAAGGAAAATATTACTCAGTGACATTCATGTAATATTATAGTAAAAATACTTCCTGTTATGAAAATCTTGTAGCACTTCTATGTTATTTTCTCATTTATACAGATCCTTCAATCTATACTAATTCTTTTCTTTTTCTTATTTCTCAAACTAATTCAACACATTAGTTCTTCTCTGGTAGTGTTCATCTTCTCCCAATTCTTTTTCTATTATTTTCTAAACCATAATTTAGCATAACTCTTGATCACAGCCTCAGTATCACCAATTATTCCTTAAGTGATCTAGTTCTCTTTTTTTGATCACTTATCTTCTTAAAGAGGTTCTTCTTTATCTCTCCCTCTCAACTGACTCACAGTAGTTACAGATACTACCTTTTTATTTTTCTCTTCCCTGAAGCATACAACTGCATAGGTGGAACAATAAATTATAGGTACTTTTTTAATTTCAAGTAAGGAAAATAAAATAGGGATATCACTTGGGGTAAAATATTTTATGATCCACATTTTATATTTCTTCTCAATAACTACTCCCATGGGACTGTCCCCCGTGTTCTATTTTTTCCAACTCAAATGCCCTTATTTATTTACCTTATCATTTTTTAATCCTGATGAAAAATTTCTTAAAAAATTTCTATAAAATAATTTGGTTCTTCTTCCTTCTCAAATAATTCCATAAAAAACTCATTTTAATAATCTTTCATATATTTTATAAAATATAGTAACATCATTATGTAGTGTGTATCCTTCCTCATATCAAATTGAGTGAATATCTTAAAAACTAAACATACATATCTTGAGTCTTTAAAATTTAGAAAGAAACTTAGAACAATCTGTCTTCCTTATCATGCTTAAATCAAAATAGATTTTTTTATATTTAAACCACTAGTTTAGAACTCGAGTATCTTCCGAATTTTTTTAAATTTCCAAATTTATTAAATTACAAAAAATCCATTATATCATGCTTAATTAATTTCATCGATATTAATACTTAATTTAATATCATTCACTGTATCTTTAGGAACATGTTCTCACTCAATTATATTGGATCAAAATGATTTAGATATTAAGAAACTCTTTAAGCATTGACTCATATTCATCTTAATCATTCATAAAAACTCATAATGTTGATTTTCATTTATCAAGGATCTCATTCTCTTGATCTTATCATCTCTATAAAATTTTATCTTACTCAAAAATATTTTTGATCACAGATTAACTAAGCATCATGATGTCTAGAACATGAATGAATAGCTCTAGAATCATCCAAAATTCTTTTCTTCTTCATAAATCAAACATTGAAACATTATTTTTTAGTTTGTATAAATCATTGAATTTATCTAAGAATTTATGTTTATGCATACTAAATAATCCTTATAGCATATGTAATCATCATTGAATTGAGTTAAAATAATTCTTACATAGTTGGATGATGATTATTAAGAGTTAATTTTGTCTACAAAGTCATAAATTTTATTTAAATGTAATATATGATCCCCAAACAGTGCTTGGATGATGATTATATAGCTAAAGACTCTGAAATTTTTTCACACAGCTAAATCGGGTGGTCATTATAGAAATTAAATTTATTTTTTTAGAGATTAAAATAATATTTATAAAGCTTTTTGTTATATATCTAATTTTAATGAAGATGGAATCATCAATATGCATTTCTTGATTCATGATTATGAACTAGAGTGATATTTTCGTAGTTGAGGAGTATCCTTAGATAAATCACATGACTTATCCATTTTAATATTTCAAGGATAAAAAATAATTCTTACACATCACATATAAAAGATCAATACTCAGTCTTTTATATTTATCTAATATTTTAGTCCCAAATTCAATATTCTAGATCTCATCAAATTAATAAAATTCCACTTAGACCAACTTTATTTCATCTCCAATTTATTTAATTTACTAATAATTTTTCAAATAAAATACTCCAACTTTAGGTATATGTCTTTTAAATGAGGTCCATCTCACTAATAATCATATATAATGGGTTACTCGCCATGTATATACTTATCCAATTTTCTTTACCAATATAAGGTATAAAATCAACTTCAGGTTCAGTCTTACCCAACTCTTCACTTCATTTTTTCTTTAACATAAATTTATATTTCTTTGTATTTAAAATTTTTTGAAAATAAATACAACTTTAACTTCTCTAAATAAAAGATCAATCCAATATCCCCATTTAGATTTATTTTTAATACTATTTTTATTTCCATCATCAATAAAACATCCCTCTTTCAAATATTAAAAATGGAGGGAAATTTTTTCTGCCCCTTATGGAAATTTTTCTTATCTTAATTATCAACAAACAAATATTCTTACCTTATTATTCATCCACTTTCTAGGTTCATTGTTAATTTAAGAGAGAAAGTCGGCATCACATTTTCTTATCTAAGGTCCATCATCCAATAAACTCTATTTATATGTTGGATAAACCTTTATAACAAATAAGAGTGATAATTTTATATACCAAATCCCTCTATTACTAACTTCAATATGATACCAATTTGGAATTTGTATTCTTGAGTTACTTTTACACTATCTTTTAAAAAATAATAGAAATCTACACTCACATAAAAATGCAAATCAAAAAATTTCAATTGAAAGTATTATTGGTACCCCATTTAGATTTATGACAACTCCCTCTTTATAATCATATTCAATATAAACCAAAATAGTAGATTGAAATTGAAATTATACCATGAACATCAAATTCATCAAAAATATCATTAAAATTATATATTTATGTAATGTGATTAATTTCTAGTAGATTGGACTAATTTGGTTTCTCTACCTCAAGGGATGTTTTCATTTATTTACCATGGTTGTTTACAAGAATGTATAATATTATTTATGATGTATAATACAAAATGAGAGTTGAATAAAAATTTAGATACTCGATAATGGTAATTATTTAAGCTTTATTAAAATTATAGCATTCACAAATTCTCAATTCTTGATTCTAATACATTAATTCAAACTTCTATAATATATAGCCAACAAAAATTTGAAAAACTTTGACTTTCATCGCCACTTCGTTGTAAGAAATTGGACTGAGAACTATTTACCAACCAAGAAAATATCTTCCTTCATATTCTAAAATGTATAGTATTTTTTATTCTAATATCCTTCTTGATTTTCAAAATATATTTATATTTTTGAATCATGGGATTATTATTGAATTTTAAATTCATATTATCTTGACTGTGATTTCTAAATTTATAAAATATATCATCTTTTTTCCCCTTCCCCCATCTTCCTAGCCTTTTCCACCTGATTTATCCATATGATAAGGCACTATTTAAGAACATGCCATGTCTTCTTATTGATTGTGGTATCATTTTTTATAATAGATTTATTTATATTAGAAATAATTTGTGATTTAAATTTTTTTCATTCTTTATCCTTGTTTAAGAAACCATTTCATGCACTTATTAGTAATTTTTCCTACCTTGTTCCACCTTCCACACATACTTTCAAAAACCTTTGAGCTATATTTTTTGGGAAGCCTCTCAAATTATTCACAAGGACTATCGACCACTAAACTAATATTAAGATATATTCTTTGATGGAATATAATTTTTATTGTATCATTCTCTATTTTACATTAACATTCATAACCAATGTACACTGGTCTTTTCTGTGGACTCTTTTTCCACAATAGAATTATCATCTCTTTGTGGGTTTAACGTCCATCTGGTCATTATTTACAAACTCCATAGGTGTGTTTGATTCAGTTCTCATCTTTTTGGTCTTTCATAAGATATAATTTCAACTTTCTTTCTTTAGTATCGTTATTTTTATTATGTAATTTTCTTCACATGAGCATGAGAGATGTATTGGGATGATACATATTAAAACTCCTCATAACAGTGGGAATATATATTGAAAAAAATATACAATCCCCCCAAGATTTCAATCTGTTCTCAAATGATAGATTCCTCCCATTCTATGATATTTATTCCCTTCAAGTAGATTTCTGTTAAACATCACCTATGCTCCCCCTCAATCTAGGAATTTTATAATCCCCATAGATTTACATTATATTCAATATTTAATATCACTATAACCAAACCATCACTAACACCATCACCTTACAATTAACCTATTTATTTTAGTTAGGCATGAAATATATTCAAATTAACACACTTTTTGTTTTAGGGTTTAATAAAAAAATGGGCTCCATTTGGAGAATATATCTTTATGGACTTTCTCACATCCACCCTTGACATGTTGTTGTGTTGTTCATAATTTTTAACCTTACATATTTTAAAATAAAATGAAATATACATATTAAAATGAAAAATATTTATTACAATAAGATTCAAATGAGGTATGTGATACCTTTTTAATAAGCATGATATAAAAGATTATCCAGATGATCTCAAACTCATTGATCCAAAATTATTATTCTTCTATGAATTTAGACTCATTTCTAATGTTTGAATGGAAGAGGAAATTTTCTTAGTAGACTATGAAGATCTAGTTTATGTGTTTTCTAGATTCATTAACATTACATCCAACTCATGACATTTTTTGGGGAAAATCCTTCAAGGTTATACTATGGTGTTTTGGGTTGATAGTGTTTATTAAAAAAGTGAGTTTCCATGGTCAGTTGTGGAGTTCCAAAGAAATTACTGAAAAAAACCAAGACAAAGGAATGGATAACCAGGAGGTGGTACATAAAGATACATATAAAATGTGGCTCTATTTCCCATTGGTTTCCAAATTTTTGGGGTTGAAAATATGGAGTATGGAAAATTGATTTTTTAGAGAAGGAATTAATTTTGCGTAAAAGTCAAATTTTTCACACAAGGGTAATGGGGATTCTAAAAATTACAAAAAAGTCATGATTTTGGATTGCAGCATCAAAATATGACTAAGGAAAAAAGTTCTATGTAAGATATGAAGTTTCATGAAAGTTGGTTTCTTCATGACATAGGAGTTGTGCATATTAGTAGGCATGCAATAAGATTAAATTCCAAATATTATGTCAAATCGTAATGTTCGTCACTCAAAGGAAGTTTCACAGAATCTAAGAGTTCCATCGAAAAATTGATTTCTTGCATGCACAGTGGAATCCATGCAATAGTTTTACACGCAGGGTCGGGTAGATCTATAAAGAGGTGGGTACCCCCCCTCATTTCAGTAGTTCAACCCTTATAAAATATCATGGAACTGAATCAGGTAAGAGGTTCATAAAAATAGTAAGAGTTGTGCATAAGGTAGTTGTAGGAAGGAATGGCTTAAATTTTTAATTCATGTAGAAAATAACGCGTGTCTGCCTAACTAAGGGAGGTGCACGCAAAGTGTGAAAGTTTCATACAATATGAAGTTATTTGACAAACTAAAAGTTGCATGAAATTTGGTATTTTCTCGATCATGCAAAAATGTTGTGTAAAAGGTTGTAGATTTGTACACAAGGAATCCAATGGGTGCATGAAATACAAAGGTATGTGAATGAGAATTAATTTCCTAGTAAATATAACGTAAGGTGGTATTCATCAATTGGATGAATGTAGAACATCAATAGATAATATACCAATCGTTGAGGATGTATTCATTATTTCTAATGAAGCGACATACATGTCTATAAATTGGTTTTGGATCCTATCTAGAGCATTGATCCATGGAAAAGAAAGAATGTGATCCTCCCCATTAGTAGTGATCCATAGAAGGGTGATTGAGGGAGTGATTGTTGGGAAGCAGTGAGTTATACCTAAACATTCTAAAGGTTTTGAGACTATTCATAGAAGTGATCTATAAAAAAAATTTGTAGTGAGCCTTAGTGTATTTGCTACATTAAAAAATTTCGGTTGTATTCTCCTTGTATATAGCCTAGTGAGGGCGATCTATGTAAAATTCTTATATCTAATTAAATATTTAATTTTTATTCATATACTATTATGGGAAAGGGGAGAATAATGTTTATTAAAATAAAGAAACAAGATCTAAAAGATAATTTGTTTCAATCTATCATTCCATAATTCACCCCCCCCCCCTCACGGTTTTCGACCTAGTTGGGACAACAATTGGTATCAGTGACAATAGTTAATTTTAGAGTTTTTATCCAGGGGACTTAAATGGAGTATGTCAATCATAAATTGATTCTAATCTTTAATTGAAAAAATAACCAACTGTGGAAGAATAATATACAACACATATTTTGATCATTAGGTATGGATGTGTTTATATTTACAATGTATTGTATTTCAACCAGTATGAGAAATTTAAATTTATCCAAAGTTGAATATAGATAACTGGATACTGATACTAAAGGAATCAATTAATCAGGCGGATCCCTATTCAATGAAATCTACATGAAGGTGATGTTATGTAAAACATCACGTACTAAGTCGGAACATTTTCTAAATATTTATTATGTCGAATAAAAATATAGATAAGTAAAGCTACAGTTTCTTTGGAACAAGTATGAAAACTTAAGAATGCACCCTAATGAGTCTATAGATTCATTCTTTAATCAGTTGAATTTTAATTTGGAAGAAATTTGTGGTGTCAAAGAAATTATTTAAGTCATAAATAATGCCAAGCATGTATTGATATGACTTCCACCTTTGTTCAATCTAAATTTTTCTGTTATATAAGATAAATATCCAAATGAACTAATGTTGGATAGATTGCACGATACTCTAGTGGTATATGAAATGAGAAATTATTATAATGAGATTTTGGAAAAAATATAAGTCTAAATAGGTGAAATTTAAGCCCATGAAGAATCTCAAAATTGAATATAGACAGAAATAATAAGATATGGATGAGGTGATTTCATTCCTTTCCTAAAGTCTTCAAATAGGAAAATGAAAATTCAAAGGAAAACTCTCACATGTATGATTTCGATGTGGAAAGGTTTGACATATTGTAATAAGTTTCCCTAAGAATTTTTAATAAGATGATGAGGATGAAGTTGAAATTCCCATGAATAAGTCTTTATCCTACGTGAAAGGTAAGAAAATGTTCAAGAGAAAATTCTTTAAAAAGAAGAATCTTCTTTCATAAGAAAATGATAGTTCATACGAATCTCAGGTTGAAGAGATGGAGAACTACAAAGATCATGGAGATAATTCTATGCTAGAAATTTTTTATAGATCTATGAAAAAGGAAGAATGTAACAATGATGAATAATAAGTCAAAGTAACATTTGAAATGCAGAATGAATTAGATGCTTCTCTTGAGGAGATAAATTTTTGGAGAGCCAAAATAAAGTAATAAAATAATGAGGTTCATGATTACAAACTTTATATGCAACTTTATAAATAAGAGAAGTCTAATATGAAGTAATAAATTGAAAATCATAAGTCTTCAATGCTAGAGAAATCAAAAAAAGTTGGTGAGTACACACTCCAAGATTAAGAACATAAAAAAGTGATCAATGGTTTGAATAACACAACAAAAGACCAGAAAAATGTATTGAATAACTTGAAGAGGAATTCATCAAATTACAAAGAGAAATTTTGAATTAGGTAAAATTATTGACTCATAATAGGAAATTAAGAAGGAAGATTACCAAGGTAAAAGAAAATATGGAACTGAATCATAGAGTTCTATCAAAAAAGAAGAAATAGTCATATCTAAATTATGTGGCTGGTAAGGGGCTTGATCACAAAAAAAAATTTGTGGTGATTGATGTCATACCAAAATCACCCACTCAAATATTGGAGATTTATTTGTGTATGAATTAGAAACATATGATTCATACAATCCAAAGGAAACCCAACAATGCAGTATGGACACACGGTAATTCACCACACATGAGATGTTATTGTTGTGGAAAGATAAGACACTCACAAAAAGTATATTCCATATCCAAGAGGTATCAAAGGGAACATGACCAACATATGTATCCATATAGACCTCAGTATTATAAGGCATTATTTTATGTTCACTATTTCAGGTTTGGATGTTTTGAACACATAGATAAATATTTATTAACAGTAATATAGAGAAATGTGTCAAATAAGAATTAATGTGGTCATAATCTGAAATTCAATGTATCATCCAACGAGAAGAAAATAAAAAATAATTTTTCATATTTTCTATATGAATATATTCCGTCATATTCTATGTAAAATCATGATTATCTATTCATTATGGGTATGATGTCAAAAACATGGATCAAAGCGGAAAGAGTTCAACAGGTAGTGGTTGCGAAGATTGCCCTTAAACCATCATATCATTCTGGTGTATGGATCAATGATAGTGAATTCACATCCCATATAATAGGTAATAAGAATATTGTTATAGGTATAAAATACGATAAGGAAATTTTTATCAAATTTGTTAATGATGGAGTCCTGAATATTATTGGCTCGGAAAAATACAAATTTGGGGGAAAATGAATGAGACGTGCTGATGTGTTAGTTTTTTAAGGTCTGGGTCACAATTTTATTAGTGTTAGTAAAATTTTTGACTCAAGGAATTTTAAAAGTTTTACTAAGAATATGTGTATCATTAAAGGAATATATGGTGCATTTGGTCTACAATGAAAATGAACAAAGGGTAATCTCTACCTTGTAAGTGGAGAAGAAGATATGTGTAATTTATATCAAGATAAAGAAAACAAGTTGTGGCATAAACAAATTGGCCCTCTATGTCAACTATCTCTGGAAGATTTTTTCAATTGTGATGAAACTGGATATCTCCTTAAGATATCATGTGATCTTAATCATATGTGAAATGCATGTAAACAAGAGAAGTTTATCAGAAATACATATAAGGAAAAAGAGAAAAAATCAACCATAGACCTTGAATTAGTGCATGAAAATGTATATGAACCTATCTCTCCAAGATTCATTGACGAGAAGAGGTATTACATTCTTTTCATATATGATTTCAATAGGATAGCGTGAGTATTTTTCATTTCCCACAACTCTATTGTGTTCAGTTACATAAATAAATATCGGAGAGACTCTAAAAGGATGCTTGGGTAGAAGACTTTGAGGCTTCAAAATAATTATGGTTTAAAATTCACAAATAGTCAAGTAGAATATTATCTGGATAAACATTGGATAAAGAATCATGTTATATCTGGAAGAACTCCTCATCAAAATGGAATAGTTAAGAGTAGAAATCAGATCATCAATAATATATCCAAAACTATTCTTATAAAAAACGAAATACTAGTGAAATTATAGAAGTAAGTAATCTTGATATTAGTCTATATATCAAACAGGCCTCTGTTGTGACTGAAGGAAGAAATGTCTTCATAAGAGATGTGATTATGAAAGAATCCAACATTGAAAAACTATTGAATATTTGGATGTATATTTTTAATTCTCAGTAAGGAGAAACACGAGAAATTTGAATCATGTGGATATGAAGGGATATTTTATGGATATTCAAGAAAAATAAAAGCATATAAATGTTTTAACAAGAGGCATGTAAAGGTAGTTGAAATCAATGATGTCACTATAGTAGAGAATGAATAGAATCTTGAACAACAAGGTGACTGGTGGCATGATGAAAGTGATGTAGAATAAAGAACCTTAGAGGATGTTTAAGTGGAAAATTATGATTCAAAAAAGGATACTAATAATGAAGAGGAGAAATTCAAATCTATAATGGCAAAAAAATCAAAGAGTCAAATTTAAAATTGATAGAAATAACCCCATTTTTTATCAGGAAATGCTAGTAAAAATATAAATAATGAAGTCATTACATCAAAAATATTTCCTATATAAAATAGAGCCTAAATTTTTTGATGAAGCAGCTGAAAATTAGAAATGGGTACCAACTATGAATGAAGACATTAACCAAATTGAGAAGAATAAAAAGTGGGAGATTGTTTCATGGAAAACAAATAAGAATGCAAATAGAACCAAATGGTTCTTTTTCAACAAGATGAATGAATATGTAATAGTGGTTTCTCCAAAACTGAGTTTTTAGTTGGGTTACCCCAAATATTTTTATATTCATTGAAATTTCAACCTCATTTAAGGAATATTTTTCCATTTTTTAGTGGGGAATGAATTTATTCATGGGTATTATATTCATATTTATATTATTGTTTTTATATTTTATCATTTTTTATATTGTAATGTTATTTGTAGTCAAATATATAATAATATACACATATTTTTTTATATTAACAAATAAAATTTAAATTTTATAAATAAATATTTAAACATATTTATATATTAAATATATTTCTCAATATATAAACCTTATCAAGATAAAACCAAATACCTATTTTATTTAAAGTTTAAATTTATGTGTATTTATATACCATTACAATTAATTTATATATAATGTTTATAAATATATATATATATATATATATATATATTTGTCTGTGTCTATTGACAAGAAGATATATATTTATCTATATATTCTCATATATATAAATAAATATTAATATATAATAAATGAATATAAATATAAACATGTATAATTATATTTATAGATGAACATATTTATATGTGTGTATGTTTGTGTTTATTTAGAAACACACACACACACATTCAAAAAACATATTTTATATATGTATTTAAATATATATATATATATATATTTATTTATTTATTTAAAACAAATTGGGGTCGAAGCCTAAATTTATTATTTAAAGCAAAGACCTCTTTAGACTGGGTAGAGGGAGACCCATTACATAGCCCGAAGGCCCAAGGCCAAGGGGCCTGAATACTAGGATTCAAAGCCCATTTTTTTAACAAAGAGCCGCTCGGGGAATAGTATAGCTACAGTACCCGGACTGCTACAGTACATGCTATAGTACAACCGCTACTACAGTTCCTGCTACAGTGCCTCTGCTGCTACAGTATCACCACCACTATAGTTTCTCCGCTGCTAAAGTACTACTACAGTGCCCTGCTACAGTGGGATAGATAATTTAAAATTTTCTCAAAAGAATGGAAACATCGATGAAAATTTCTTCATAAACTTATTTATTATATAAATCTATTTCCACTTCTTAAGTAACTAAAAAATACCTTTCATTCAAAAGTGGGATAGATTATTATTTGACATTCACTAGATTTGTGTGAGTGTTGTATGAACTCATTTTATTTTCCAATGCTTCTTCCATTGAATAATTTTCTTCTTCTAGAACTTAATTTTCATGTTGTAGTCCCTTAATTAATCAAAATTTTAACAAATATATTTTTTATTATTAGACCATTTGAAAATTAATGGAAAATACCTTTTTTTACTTGTTGTTTTGGAATGGATATTAGGTGTTCTAGAACCCCGATACTATGTATGTAAAATAATATAAATATTTAATCAACTTTCACATGTGAATTATTAAATATAATTTTTTGTTAAATTTATAGAGTCCAGGATGGGAAAACCAAGATTTATATAGCATATAGAACATGATTTTTACCATAGACATGACATAGGTTTTATTAACATCAAGTCTATAGATGATGCATAGTCACATGTGAATTCGAATATATTAATGAAATAATAAAATTAATTTCATTTTAATTCACCCTAAACCTAACCCCCTTCTATTTAATTCTGTTTTAGGAGATTCTCTATGGTTATCCATATAACCCAGGACAATTGAGGGAGTGGGAAGGTAATAGGGATCATCCCATGGAAGAGATGATTTGTGGTCAAACATGTGACTAAGTATCAATAGCAAACATTACTATATGATCAAGAAAATTATTTTGTACATGTTCTTCACTAATGAAAATCTAATCACCTGCTATGAATTTTTTTAGTTATATTTTTTCCATTATTAGTGTATTTGGGTTCATTTATTAATTCACCTTAGATTTAATCCATGATCAAGATAATTTAATGGCCCTGTAAAATTATATTTTCCCTTTTTAAAACTTTGTTTTGTGGATTATTGATATTAGAACATGCGATTAGTTTATTTTTTCTTAAATTTAAACAATAATAGATAATGGACAACATTTTGTGGCCATAATTGTCTTATACTTTTTTCACTCAACTATTCTTTGCACATTCACCAACTACCTTAATTTTGGTCAGTGACTTGACCATTTCATGATATGATTCTAATTTCAAATCAAGCATTGGATCATAATATTTTATTTTGGGTCTATAGTGAGGCTAATGATGTGAGGAAAGACATCGGGTGAGGATAAAACTTGATGGAGTGACGAGATTAGGATATTTTCTAAATGGAAAGTGGTGTTAAATATATTACATGATAGACTTCGATGAGTAACATCAGTTAGATAAATGGAAGCCTAAATTCACCAACTAGAGGTTACTTCTTAACGAATGTTGTGGAAAATGATAATAAAGGTGAGATATAATGTGAAAATAGTGTAACTGGAGAAGAATCATGGGTGTGTTTTGAATTATTTTAAAATAAATCAACTACAAAACATGTAGTTCATAAGATCACACATCATGTATTCTGATAGATGTAGCACTAGGGTTTCTGAACTATGTAAAATATCACACATTGTGTAGACTAGACTACATGCCATGTATCCCTAGTCATTTATCTTGGCCTCTAAAGGGAGTACATACCCATGGAATGTGAGTAGTATATACATTGTGTACTCTTACACATATCATACAGTATGAACATTACATACAATGATGGGTTTCAGAACACAAGAAAGCAACAGTTTATAAGATATACATCATGTACCCCAAGAATACACCATGTATTTATAAAACTGTTACTTTATGGCTTTGAATCCATGTTTGAAGTTGGATTTGGGCCCATGAGCAGCCTTTTATAAGAATCTTACCACATGGAGAGCATGGGTTTTATTACTATAGAGAGCAGGGATTAGGTTTCAAGTTGTGATGTGTTTCAAGGGACAAGAAACATTCCCCAAGTCAACTAAAGAGACTATACATGGGTATCTTTCATCATTCCTAGATAGGATTGTTGTTTCACATCTTGGGACTGGGGTCCTCTACACTATTTGGTAATTCACCCATGTAGGTGTGAGGTTGCGATATTCTACCTATAGAATCATATGGATTTGATATTTCACCCACATTACATGGGGAAAGGATCCTCTATCTGTGGATTCAATATTTTCTATATTTGGAGAGATTTTACAGAACATGGATCCTCCACTATAGTCGGTATTTCACCCATTATCATGGGGAATGAATCCTCCATCATTATTATAAGGAGAGATTGTATGGATTTTTATTGATTACTTGATCAAATTCTTTAAATATAGGTGTTAAACTAGAGTTAGTTGTCATTATCGGGACCCTTATTTTTTACACGGGTCCTTTATATTTGTATATTTGGATTTATATTTCTTTACCCTATTGACTGGGGTTTTAAGATAACATTTCTATTGATTATTTACTTATTTAATGTTTTTGGGGTGCCCTATTAGGTATGTATACACTCACCCATATATGGGATCTTCTCACACAAATCATGTATTATATAGAAGATAATTAACTTAGCGGTGATCTAGGTGGACAAAGTGTGGGTAATGTATAGTTTTTTTGTGGAAAAGTTAGTAGGACCATGTACAAACTATGGAGGTTTTATTTTGGTACATTATTCTCCCTAATTATTAATTTAAACCATTAATATAGTTGTTGGGCCTGTATTGTTTCCAATTTACCTTTTTTTTATTTTTTATACTATATTATCAGTTGTTAAAGTTTATGCATGAATTAATTATTTAAGTTTCTACCACTCCATATTAATAGGGTATGTTTTGTGATAGTTGTGTGTATTCAGGTGCATTAGGCTAAGAACTCGCATGTGTATCATATGCCTACTTAGTGTTGGTCACCAACATCTGGTCTATTAGAGGTGGGATTAGGGGGGGAATAGTCATTTAACCACCAACATAGGTGAAGGCTTGAGGGGATAGGTCATGTTAGAGTGGTGTAACAATGGGATATCTAAAAGGAGTTTAAAGATAGATGTATTATTAGGTTTGGTTTGGAAAAATTAGGGAAATTTTGTTGGATTGTCTTGAGTTTGATATTCAATCTTGGGAACCCAGTGATTTTGTTTTGACTAATTTATCCATACAATAATAATATGAAAACCTTTTTCCAGAATCAGTATATAGAGACACTAGTTGTATGGAAAAAATGGTATATTCATTATGAAGGGATGTTTTTATGATTTCCATGTTCATGATTCAGCTTCCCAAATATACTCTTTTGACTATGGTGTATCATATTTATTTCAAGATACTTCTACATAGACATCTAGGTAGTATTCTATAGCATGTTTAGGATAATGATCAGCTGAGTGATGAGGCCTCCATTAATGGAAATTTTTATTTGGTGTTCACTCTAGCTAGACAATGAGAATTTCTTCCACCTATTCATCAGTTGTCAGACCCACCTCCAGTAGTTTGTTTTTATTCTTCATGTTAGTATGAGAATTCATTCATTCTAGAAATGAAAAATTGAGATGTGTGCTAATCATTATTCATGAGTTTTAGAAGTATATGTTTCCTAGGTTCTAAGGTGATCTAGGCCCTCAAGCAGTAGATGATTTTATTGATTCATTGATTTAAGTATTTCACCTAATTAAGTCTCCTCCCAATCATATGGTGGTTATCATAACTATTCTTATTTATGGCGTAGAAAGGAATTGGTGGATCCTAGTGACCTAGATGCATGATGAGGAAACACTTTCATGGATTGAGTTAAATAATATCTTTTGGTAGGTGTATTTTCCACTTTACTTTCATTCATTCTACATCTAGGAGATACTTAAGCTATATAAGGGTAGCATGTATTTGGTGTAGTATGAATCGAGGATTATTAACCTCATAATCTATTCACTTGACATCTTTTTTGGTGTATAATTTCATTCATGGAATCTATAGGGATTTTTGGACTAGATTAGTACACCTATACATCCCCACCTATGTTGGGGTACTAGAGGGGGCCTCAGTGGTAGATTTCTTCTTGGAAGACGATTGATTAGTTGAAAGTGTGGGTGTTGATTCCCATAGAGTATATACATCAGCAATAGGCATTCAATGTCAGACTTTTGGATCAATACATATAAATAATAATTATGTTTAGTATTAGTTATATGAATCAATGTCACATGGATCTTAGAGTATATCCATTTATCTATAAGATAAGTGTTTATTTAACTATGTTGGGTAGGGATATATTGCACCGGACTAAATAACCCAATGTGTGATAGAGTGAGGATAGGTAGTGGACAAACCATTTCTTGAGATACAATAATGTGACCAAGGACTTATAGGGAAATCTAGGTGTATCCTTAAGGTGGAAGCTATAATAAATGAGTCGTGGTTGTTATATGAGGTAGTCCACATTATGACATCATACCACCACCAACACCTCCACATGGTTTGCGCTAGTCTCATTTAGTTGGGGATTAAGGGCATGGGAGTTTGTAGGTAGTTATGGATTTTAACTGAAAGGTTCCCCTTAATGATTCTAGGTATGATTTGTGACTTCCCAAACATATTATCGGTTTTAGGAGCCATAGTTATGAGTTATTATTTTGTTTCATTTTCCCTTATTCAAGAGATACAGACTTTATAAGACCCTCTAGACTAGACCTTACAATTAAAGACTCCTATTATGGAAGATTTATCAATTACACACTTATATCAGTAGTGTGACTTATCTCTCAGAAGATAGAGCTTCATGTGGGATCACATAGTAGTTTTGATGAAAACCTATGATTTCCTTCTTTTTATGGGCTAAAATTAGAATCTCATGTCCAAATTAAATGTTTCCATCAGAGAGTAAGATGCATTCAAGATGAGGGATCCATATTTTATTTCATTGGAAAATTGGATTTTCAAGTTGAACATGACTGGCCTATACGTAGAAAAATATAGCTATTTTACCATTTTTCCCTCACATTACCCTCAGTTTAGTAGACTCAATAGATTTTTAGTATCTTGTTGTGATGCAAGGATAATCAAACATATCTTATAAGGATATACCAAGTATACCTCTTTGTTTTCAGATTTATTTTTATATTTAATATCACCCATGGCCATTTTCATATCTTCTACAATATATCGGATGTCCCCAATTAAGTTTTAGGATCTAAGGGTACAATTGGATAATTTTTATAGGAATGTATTTATTAGACCAGTGTGTCCCCCTAGAAAACATTGATATTGTTCTCTAAAAAAATAGATGTGAAACTAAGATTGTGTATTGACTATCATCACATAAACTCAAGGATAATCAAGAAAAAAATACTATACTTTCTAGAATTAATGATCTCTTTGTTCAGCTAAAGGGGAAAAATTTTCTCAAAGATCAAACATAGTTTTGGCTATCCCCAACTATTGGTGTGTGAGGTGGATAAACAGAGGATTTAATTAAAATGAATCTACATCCACTATGAGTTCTTGATTATGGTATTTGGTTTGAAAAATTCCTCATAGGTATTTATGGGACTCATGAACTGAATCTTATAGTTAATTCTAGATTGGTTCATGGTAGTCTTCATTAATGACATCATTATTTACTCAGCATTGGATTATAATCATGAAATTAATTTGAGGACATTTCTAGAAATAATTATGAAACCTCATATGTATGAAAATATCCCAACGTTTTATTTATGTATTAGAGAGATTAATTTCCTAGGACAAGTTATCTCAGAGGAGAGTGAAGTTATAGAACCAAAGAAGATGAGGATAGATCCATATTTATAGCCACCCATGATTCTGATGGAGGTGTGGATTTTTCTTATCCTGGTTGGTTATTATAAACTATTTTGTAGTAGACATCCCTAGAATCATAGTTCCATTTATAGCCTTGACCCAAAATAAGAATCTTTTTGTTTGGTTGGACAAATTTAATAATACCTTTAAATAATTTCAGAATTTGTTGATGAGTGATCTTATTCTAATACTTCTAGATGGAGGGGTTGTGTATGTGGTGTTTTGTGATGCTTCAAGATTTATAATTAGACGTGTTATGATATAAAGGAAGGAATTTATTACTTAGAAATATTGGAATTTAAGACCCCAAGAGAAGAATTACATGACCTTTGATTTGGAGTTAGTGGTTTTGGTGTTCATTATGATGACCTAGGTACACTACCTCCTTGGTTAGAGATTTTCGTTTTATTCTAACCAAAATATTATCAGATATATTCTCATTCAGATGGATCTCAACCTGAGACATTATTGATGGATAGAGTTCATATGGTAGTATTACTTTAAGATAGTCTATACTTCATTGAAATGGAATGTGGTGGTGGATGATCTTGAAATCAAATTCTATTCCCACCTATTAGGTAAGGAATCAAATTTTTTGTCTTTATTGTATCTATCCATATTAGATGAGGGAGAGTGAGTGTATCTCTAATTGATGTTAGTGACACCTCCACTTCTACAACACAAGGGGGAATAAAAAATTGGATACATTGATTGTGAGGTCATGTATGATCAAATATTCATAAAACATACACCTGATTAATTATCTGAAGGTGTTGAGAAAATCATCCTCTTACAAGGATCGACTTTAGTGCCAGTCAAACTATTTGGGGAGGTAAGAAGGATGTTCTATACATCCCCCTTAAAATTACATCCTGAAGTGTAAATGATGTAACGGGATATATGGTGTCTATTTTTGTGTCCAATTATTAAGAGGGTTGTTATAGAGATTTTTTCATGGTACCTTACCTCTTATAAGGTAATTGAAGAGCATCACGTTTTAATGGGTTTGTTCAAACTTCTTGAGGTTTTGAAGTGGAAGTGTGATTTTATATTGAAGGGTTTTGTGTGGGAAATTATAAAAAAAAATTAATTCCATAAATATAACCATGTTATCATCACCAAACTTACCATGTCAACACACTTCCTTTCTATTAGATAGAAGATTTTGGTGGAAATCATGGGTTTCTTATACATGAAGGAGATCGTCCAACTTCATGGAGTAACCTTGATGGTTATCTCTAATCATGATTCTCACTTCACATCTTATTTATGGAGAGGGATGCATGAGGATTTCTAAACTCATTTATATATGAGTAGGGAATTCCACCCCCAAATATATAATCATACTGAGAAAACAATTCAGTCCTTAGTGGACATGATGTGGTCTTGTGTGCTAGACTTTACATGGGGTTAGGAGGACACCTACCCATAGTGGAGTATTCCTGTAAAAATAGGTGTCAATCCAACAATGGAAAGGCTTTATTTAAGGATTTTTATAGGATACCCTATAGGTCACGTATATGTGGGTTTTAATTGGAAGATTTGGTACTTATGGGTACTGATTAGGTTCAGTCAATGATATAGAAGGTTCAGATCATCCAAGTGTGGATAAATACTATTGCAAACTTTCATAATTTCTATATAGACTGATGATGAAGACCATTGTAGTTTGAGGAGGGATACCAGGTATTCTTAAAGGTATAAATCTGTTATGTCCTGTAGATATTTTCATAGGGTGGTAAGATATAACTAAAGAAATTCAGTTAATTCGATACTATGTTGGGTAGGTGAGTTTATGTACGGCCTAGGGTTATCTGTGTAGTTAAGTTAGTTTCATGACATCTTATATGAATCACAGGTGATGAGTTATTTTCATGATTTATCACACATTATTAACTAGGGTGACATGGGAATTAAGTGTGTATCCACCTTATAAAAGTATCTTATGTAGATCATGGATTGGTAGGATAATACCCTTCATGGGTGGGTCATCCCTCTGGTGTATGTTTGTTGGAAGAATGGGATGCTTCCGGAGAGCTCTTGGGAACATCAAATCCAAATGGTAGCTCAATTACATCACCTTTTTAGTATTTTATTGCTCTTTAGGGTAAAAATAATTTAATTTTTAGAGGGTGTAATGAATCTAGTTTTTAAAACCTGGCCCTTCAAAAATTAATAGATATTTACTTATGTTAACTTATATTGATGGCAAGGATATCAGTGGTCCTAAAATCCTGATACTGAGTATGTAAAATAATATAAATATTGTATCTTCTTGTGTGATAAAATTATTATACATGATGAGATATTAATCTAACAGAATCTAAAATGGTAAAACTGATAATTCCATTGGATCTAGAATACAGGTTTCACCCTAAAGATGATATAAGTTTCATTATCATCAAGTCCTGGGATGATGATCAGTTACTGGAGGATTATAATGAATTAATTAAATAATAAGATTAATTTCATTTTAATTCACCCTTTAACTAACCTATATAGATTCATTACCCTATTAATAAATTATTTAGAGTTATCCAATTAACCCAACCCAGTTGAAAAAGCGAGAATGTGGGAGATAGCTTCTTGTGGCAGAGATGATTTGTGGACCAACTTGGGAGAAAGGATTGACGATGAACACATTTGGATCATCAACATAATCACTATGTGAATTTTTTACCAATGAAGGATCCAATCCCTAAGTATGGATTTTTTCCCTTGTTCTTGGTTTTTTCAATCAAGGATTAATTCTTCTTGAATTTATTCCTTGACCGAGATACTTTCATGGCTCTATCAACTTATATTTTTCTTGGTTGAAGAATTGTTTTAAGGATGATTAATGTTAAAAAAAATATGATTATTTTATTGTTTATTTGATTTCCTTAATTTTATATAATTTTCAATCATGTGTTATCATACTTTTTCATACTTTTTTATTTCCATGTATTTCTCCCTTCATTTATAATTCATTCTCCAACAGCCTTCATTTTAGTCAGTGATCGATCATTTTGGGATATGATTCCAATTTGAAAACAAACATAATATTAGAGTTCTATATTTTGGTTCCACGCCAATGTTTTTGACATGGGGATGGAATGAGATGGAGAAACTGGTTTGGGATATTTCTTAAATGGAAATCAATACAGCATTAGTTATATGATGACATTCTATAATGGAATTCAATATAAATAAATGTGTCAAAAAATATCTTTTTAGCGGTTCCATACTCATGATTGATGAATCCAATGAGCATCTAGGTGATATATGAATTGAAACCAATGGAAGAGGTTAATAATAAAGATTTTGGTTTGAATAATGTTCATAGATCCTAACTACATGATGTGTAGTTTGGAAGAAAATAGGTTTTGTATTCTTAGGGATGTGGAACAAGGGTTTCAGTCTGAGTAAAATATCACATTCTAGGTGTAATATCCTACATTACATATTCTCTAGGTCATTTAGATCAACCTGTATAGATATTACATTCTCAGTGAACATGATTAGTCTATATTTCACGTACTCTTATACATGTTGTGTAGTCTAACCTTTACACACTGTGTAGGATGTCAATGCATGGGAAGGTGGGAGTCATGTGTGATACTAACTATATACCTGAAGTACACATAAATTATTTCTACCTGATCTATTCAAATACTTAGAATCATCATTCAGTCCTTGATTTATACTAATGATAATTCATATCTAGGTATCATAATGTTTGGATCATTATGGTGGTACTATTGTAGAGTGATGAGATCTGGTTTTAAGTTGTGAAGTGTTTCTCAAGAAGATATCCTTTCCCCTAGTCAACTAGAGTAGAAACATGTCGTTGTATCTCATTATTACAATGTATGGTTGGTATTTCATCTATTAGGATTAGGATTCTCTGTTGTAGTTGGTATTTCACCCATCTAGGTGCAAGGTTTGGATCCTCTACCTATGGAATTAGATGGAGTCATTATTTCACCCACATTACATGAGGTGGGGATACTATATCTAGAATTATATATTTCTTTCATTTAGAGAGATTTTATAGGATAGGGTTTCTCCACTGGATTTGGTATTTCATGCAATATCATGGTTCGGGGATTCTTTTTCACTATTATAGGGAGATAACTCATGTATTTTTATTGATTACTAGATTATATACATGAAATGTTGCTCCTTTACTATATTTTTCTATAAATACTAGGGTCTTTTTTTTACATGGATCCTCTATATGAGTATATCTAGGTTCATTTATATTTATCCCATTTAATTATGTTTTGAGCTAACTTTTGTTTTGATTTTTTACTTTTTTAGTGTTTTGGGGTGTCCTACTTGGTAAGTACAACTCACCCCCATCATGAGATAATCCTGTATATGTATTATTTTATGAAAATGATAGGAATTTTGATGTTGATATATGTTTACCTTGTGTTATTGGTGTATATTGTTGCTTCATTGTGATATGATTTGGGCCACTGATAGAATATAAAGGTTTCATGTTGGGATAATATTCTTAAATATTTTTAGGTTGGCCGTTTATTCTATTATTGGACCTATATTTTTTCATTTTTAATTTATTTTTATTTTGTTAAACTCTATTGTGGGATATTAGAGTTTATGTATGAATTTATTATTACAGTTTATACTATTTTGTATTACTATAGCATTTATGGTATGGGTGTGTATGCCCAAGTGCATCGGGCTAAGGCCTCCCATCTGTTTGACATGACTACTCAATAGTAGTCACCAACCCATTACATACAAGAGGTTATCTTGAGATGGAATACTCATCTTCCCACTAGAATGGGTGGGGACATGGTGGGGAAGGTTATGACATAGATATATATTCACTGCTAAAATGGGGACATTATTCACTTAATATTTAACCTCGAGGTAGGGGTCTTCAGTAGATTCAATGAAATTATTCTCATAGCTTGAACATGAATAATTAGAGGAATAATAATCAACAGATATATAAATTTGATTACCATTATATATACCATCAGTCCATTATGATTCCTCTTTGATCTTTGATATCTTTCTAATATTTTTGGCCTCCTTATTCTTACTATTTTTTATATCTTGTTGAAAACCTCCAAATCTATTTCAACAAATATGGAAACCAAATTATCCATCAGATTCTCTTCTTCAATAATTTTGATTCTACGCTTCATGAAATATTTTAAAAATAATAGGGGGAAGAAAATTTCATAACTAATAAGAAAAGGAACATTAGAGTCTAAATAATACATCCAAACATAGGGAACCTAGGCTCTGGTACAAGTTTAAAGTCCCAGTGGATCTGTGTAGACACACCCAATTGCGGGTGAATCATATGTTTTTATACTTTTACCAAATTCAAAATAAATTTTTAATATTTACCCCCTTTGGTATTTTAAACCTTAATATATGTTGGAATAAGAATTGTTAATTTTATCATTATCCCAACATGGCACAACAACATGAAATGAAAAATGTAAACAAGTCATCATCATGAAATATTTTCCAAATGTTTATCCTTGTGATGAGAAACCTTATCCTTTACTTGTTCAATGTAACACCCCTAGAGTTTCATGGTGCATTATTGTCTAATTTTTTTCTATTCTTGTGTATCTTGCATGGTTGTAGCTATTTGAGGGTTTCAGAGGGGCTTGGGGTTCGGTCTTTGGAAGAGCACCAAATCCAACAACTAGAATTCTACAACACAATTCATTCATTGCAAGAAAATAGTGGTTCACATTGTGAATTCTTTATATGAACCTTATGAAATTGTTTATGCATTTGTTCATGGTAGGAACACTATGTTCCATTCCATAAAAGTGATCTTGATCCTATTTTTAAGAAGGTTAAAAATTTCACTTCACTCTCAACCCCTAATAGAGTTCTCCCTCATCTTCCTTGACCCTCTCTCATAAATTTAGCTATGTTGAGGCTCTCCTTTGTATTTTTGGATCCCACTTCTTCATTTCTTTGCATATTGAAGTTTAATTTGTTGTGGAGGATCTCTTAGTAATTCTAACACTATCTAATAATTAGATGCATATTTCTTACCCATGTTCATAGTTTCATTTTATATAATACATAATTGGATAAATTTGGGATTTTTTTAGTTTTTCTGTGCAGCATGATTGTTTTGGGTGGTATTTCTTAATGGTTGAGGTTTGTCATGCTCGAGGTATGAAGTCATTTCCATGTTATAGTACTTGTATGAAATTGTATTCCATGACTTCAAGTGGGTGAATGTGTAAACCAGTGAAAATTTTTCCTTCGTATTAAAGTGACCAAATTAGAACTGTATCGATATAGTTATCCACTTAGAGGGGTATGAGTTTTTTACATTGAAATTATTGAATTTGATCCTTTTACTATAGATAATTATGGTGGATTCCTCATTGGTAATTGGGGTTGGAAAGTGTTGTTTAGGTTTGGGAAAACATAGAATGATGTGGTATGAAGATGTCATTGTTTAGGTGATAATACAGGATAACCATGAGTGATATGTTTGAGCTTGAAATAGTGATAGTAGCTATCTATGAGAGATATGTTCGAGTCCATAATAAATTTGGTATAATTATGAGTGATATGGATAATCTTGATTTCTGATGTGAGTATGACCATGAGTGAGATGGTTGGGTCCTTTAGAAATGATTATGGTCCCCGTGAGTGATATGGTTGGGTCGGGATATGGTTGTATGGGTTCTTATGAGTGAAAAGGGAATGTCTTGTTCTGGGCATGTGGTAAATTTTTGTGACAATTCCTTATTTCATGGATTTTATATATGTAGGTTTGGAGTTCATGGAAGCCTTGTTAGTGTTTGATAATGGGGAGGGTTGTGGGTTTGTTTATGTTTTTATTTTCCATCATAGAATATTCAATGCTATGATTTTTGAACATATGTTAAGGATTAATTTGTGGTATCTTACTAGAAATATAATCACAAAGTTCATGGGAATCTAGGAGTGTGTTTAGACTTTATATTCAGGTATCTAGATAAGGTAAAGGGACCTACATCACGTTGTTGACAAATAAGACTAGGTTGTATTCAGGTAATGTTGGGAAAAACTCCAATAGATTTTTTTCATGCCTCGTTGTTATTTTGTTCTTTTTATTATTTTATTATATTTATCCTATATATGTAGAGATTCCTTTGGACTCTTATATATGACTTTATTATTACATATTGTTATATTTTAGGTGTTATTGCTAGTATTCTCAGTTGTTATGCTGGTTTTTATTATTTATTTACTATTTTCTCTGTGTATATTTTTATTAGTATTTTTCAAGGTCATAGTGTCCCGTTGATAAATCTTAGTACTTTACTATTTGTTTGTGACCTCTTTTATATGGGGTAAAATTTATGAGTTCATGTGACCATCTTTAATATACCATTACATTTAGTGTAGGGTGTTATAGAATGGTATCAAAGCCCATTTTCATTTTAATTTTTATGGTTTGGGCCTTGCAAGAATTTATATAAGATGAATGGTACTTGGGTAGGAGAGCTAAGAATATGCCTGGCTAGAACCTGTTCATTGGTCCACTAAGTTTTTAGGGAATTGTTATTTTTTATTGGTTTTGTTGTTACAATTTCATGACATTTTTTAGTGATTATTGTATGGTTACATCTTATAAGATATTCTCATTAGCATGATTTTCAAGACTTGGTGAGTTATTGCATCATGTGTAGGAGTGAAAGTTAACATGTCATGAAATTATTTTTCAATGGTTGATAGAGTTTTAAATTTGTTAAATTCCATAAATATTATAATTATTGTTTTCTCAAAAACATTATTAGTGACATTTAATTAATATAACAAAATCATGCACTTATTTCTTGTATTTGAATGTGACTAGTGTGATGGTACCATGATGTAGGATTGGACCTTAGGTAAATGGGGGTGATTGGTCTTAATTACTATGGGTAGACCCATAGAATGTGTTTCATAGGTTGGTGTTTATGTTTCAATTAATTTCCTAAATTTTGTTATAAATTTAATCTATTTAGTGTTTATCGAAAACCAGTTTGGAATTTCTATGATACCTCTAAGATGACATATCATGATACCACCCAAGTAACTAGTTAAAAAGGATCATGAAGTGAGTAATTTTATCATTTTTCCTCTAGATATATAGTAGGGTGCCGATGAGCATGCTTTGGATGCTTCCCAATCAGTTCTGGAAGTGAAGATGCTTCAAATTGGGGATTTTTAGTTGGTTCCAGTTTAGGTTATAGGATCTCATATGGACTGATATATGATGGTTGATTTTTCAAGATAATATAATTTGTACCATCCTTTGTTATTCCATGTAAGGGGAGTCCATATTGATTCAAAGTATGGGGTTGATATTCATGAAGTTATTTTTGATCTATTTGAAAAACCTGATGATTAGAGGGTAAATTTGGATGATTATATTCCTTAAGGACCCACCAAGATGGGGTGGGGTGTGATGATCTAGGCAATGAGACATGGGGGAATAATGTGTAACTCATTTAAGAGCCTATTTTTTAGTATTTATTTTCTGAGGTGTTGAGTTTTAATTGATCTTATGAGTTTATATATCTCCAACTGAGAGTGATATCAGTATCTAGTTATATTACTCATTTTGTGAAGTTCTTTCCCTTTACTCTATTATTAGATAAGATTGAAGTCAAAAAATCCTGGTGGTTTGATCTTGGTTTAAAATCCTATTTAAGGTTATAGGTGAATATTTTAAACCTAACATATTACTGTGATGTTCTCGACAAGGACCATAGAATCAAGAATGATCGAGAGGTGGAAAAAGCACTGGGTATTCTTTTTGTTTTAAGTTGGCTAGTTAGTGGTCTCTCCACTGCTGTTATGGGTACTACTTATGGTGATGGGAAGATAATGTTAGAGGATATTCACTTGAGTGGTGAGAAATAGTTAGATAGGGCTAGAGATTCATCATTCCACTCTATGGGAGGAGGTTTCCCTCAATGTTATCATCATGGGAAGAGTGGGTATTTCTATAGATACTGTACCAGCCTACAGAGGGAGTGTCATCAGCATGGAAGAGTTGTACATCTTCAGTGGTTTTCTTCCAGGGTATCATAGATGACATCGAAGAGAGTTGTTAGACACACAAAAAACCTTGAGGGGTTTTTCAAGGGGACCTCAAATGGATCATGGGACTTATTTATAGAATTATATTCTTGTAGAATGAAATAAATATCATAAATAGTAGTTATAGGATCCTTAGGGTTTACTTCCTCTGGTGAGTTTGGGATCATAGGCGCATGTCCATGAATCCGAGGTAGATGGAATTTATACATTGGATAAGTTTTTATTAGATGTTAGAGTGGGACCCTTCATAATTAGAGGTATATTTTTTAGTATATGGATGGTCTCTATTGATTTGTTTGATACCAAGGAATCTCACTCATTTATTTTTACCCAATTTTTTTCTGGTTTATAGTTTTTAGAAAAGTTACCCCTAGGTTGTTATACCTTGATACACCTCTCGAGAAGAGGGTAGATCATATTTAGAGGTTCCAAGAGTGTTTCAATGTTTTTGAGATATATCAAAATCTAAGGAATTTTCTAATTTTATATATGCAAAGTTTTGATGTATTATTTGTAATGGATTGGTGGACATGTTTCCAAAGACGCATCAATTATTATTGAATGTGGGTGAATTTTTACTTCCCTAAGGTAATGGATAATGTTCTTACTAGTGAATGGACTTCAAAGGTAGTTATAGAATGACTGGTCCTTTTCCAGATTGGGTATATTATAGGATAGGTGGCATGTAGGGTTCTCACAGCAGACTAGGTGATGGTTTCATCCATTTCTACTCTTATGGTAGGTCATTACAAGGATATTTATCTAGAATATTTCCTTATAATACCTCATAATAGGGAGATAGAGCTTTCGATTGAAATCATTCTAGGTGTATAACCCATATTGACTCCCCTATATTGAATAACATCATTTGATTTAATAGAGATTATGGTGTAGCTTTAAAACCATGATGTATAGGTATTTATTCACCTGAGAACTTTTTTTAGTATGTTTTTATCTCATTCACTAAAAATACAAATGGTATCCTTAAATTATTCATAGATTACTAGAAGATAAATCAATTAATTGTTAAAAATTCCTCCACTACTAAAGATAAGTGATTTATTTCACCAGATGATGAGATCCTGATGGTTCTCTTATATTAATCTATGATCTCGGTACCATCAATTGTGGGTTAGGGATGAGGAATTACCAAATATAAAATTATGGAGAAGATATGGGTTGTATCAGTAACTCATTATTATGTTTGTTCTTTAGAATGCGCTAGTGGTGTTTATATGTATCATAATTTAATTTTTTCACCCTTACCTAGAATCCTTTATTACTGTATTCATTTATGATATATTTGTATATTTTTAGACCCCAAATTTATATAACATGCATCCTGAGAGTTTTTTTTAGTACACTCTAGGTGCATCATCTTTATGAAAATTTCTTAAAGTTTCAATTTTGGATCCATATTGTATGTCCCCTTTGGAATGTGGTTTTTGAGGTATGGATCTTTATTGATCTAAAGAAGGTGAAGTTAATTCTATCATGGGTGTTTCATAGAAATTTTTTTGATGTTAAAAGTTTTCTATGAATTACCAGATATTATATGTGGTTCATCCAAGACTTCTCTCAGTTGGAAGTGCCTACGACTAGGCATACCAGTAAGGGAGTGAAGTTCATGTGGAAGAATTAGTGTGAGGAGGTATTCCACAAGTTAAAGGGAAGGCTGATATCTGCTCCGATTCTGATTTTTCCAACCCCCATGACAGAATTACCTTTGCCTTCTTTATATCAACAAAGGTTCACACCTCAAAATCATGTTCCCATGGAATGTGTTTGATGTTATTAGTTTTAACATGTTCCCCATATATTATAGGTGGTTCATCCAAGACTTCTCCTAGTTGGTAGTACCTAAGACTAGGATTACCAAGATGGTAGTGAAGTTCATGTGGAAGAATTAGTGTGAGGAGATATTCCATGAGTTAAAGAAGAGGCTAAAATCTGCTTCGATTCTAATTGTTCCAACCACGTAGATTGGTTATACAGTCTAATATGATTCTTTAAGAGATGGATTTTTGGTTTTCCTAATACATAGAGATCATGTAGTTTATTATGGATCTCATCATCTATGATCTAATGAGTCAATCTACCCCACTCATGTCCTAAAATTATCCATATTGATCTTTGATTTGAATTATGGTAATAATTATCTCCTTAGTGGGATATTTTTAATTTAAATGGACCACAAAATATTGTAATATGTCTTTTATCAGTGTGACTTGAAACTATGATAGAGACATTGGGTTGAGTACTTTTAGAAGTTTGATTACTAATGGAATCTGCCCTGGGAAAGGGGTATTTTCTCATTGATTGTCTTAGAAAGAAATCATAAGAACTGGGTACACATGCACTAGATGAGGAATGGAATATTCTAAACTTACAACTAGATTGGTAGGTGTGTATATTAGATGATCAATGGGTATTAACCTATGCTCCTATGATTATCACATACTCATATTGAATCGTATAAAGGCTATTCAAGAGCCTAATTCAACGTTTTTTGTGATGTGAGAGTATTTTATTGTTGATTATCCTATTACAAAATGGTATTTAAATTATAATTATGTTCTATATATACATGGAAGGTTAGTGGTTCCCGAATCTATGGGGGTGTAGTTGATAAAGAAATACTATGACTTGTAGTGGGTGGTAAATCTAGTATCAACCGAGAGGTGTCATGATATTATATTTAATTTAGGGTGACTAGGTGTAAGGAAATATGTTGTGGAGTTTACCTCCCACTACCATACATGTTAAAGGATAAAGGGAGAGCACTGGCGACTAGGTGGATTACTTCAGCCTATTCTTGTGCTGGTATTGAAATTAGATGAGGTGACCAAGAATTTTTTTTATTGAGTATCCCAGGGTCCTAATGTGTTGAGATGTGGTGTGGGTGGTCATTAATTTTCTAAAAAAAAGATATTCACATTATTTTGGTTTGAGAGAATTGGTCAATTGATGAGTTAATTTGGCTATATATATATGAAATATTGTAGTTATAGTATGTTTATTTGCGTAAAATTTCATATCGGGATGTGTGATTTACATCTTTGTTTTGGAAAGCCCAATAGATAGTGATGGGATAATAGCAAAAGTTAAGTACATCATATCACCCAAAAATATGCAGGTACTTTGGAAAAACAATTCAGGTCTTGGAGGATATTCCTAGTGCATTATTTCTTAATTTTAAAGGATCATGCGATTACCATATATATTTTGAATACTCTTTATACTATAATGGCTTCTAATATTTGATTCAGATGATTATTTTTTAGGATCCTTTTGTTCAACCATGTCCTTCACCATTATGTTGGATTTGGGTGGGTGTTTTAACTATAATTGGATTGAGCCTATATTATGATTCTTTTTTAATAAGTGTAGTTGATTCGAAATAGTTAGTTTATTACTTGGATTAATCATTGTTAATTAGATAATTATAGGTTACGAACCTCATAGTTCATCATGTGAAATTGGGTGTTCTTTTAGGTGTTACCTCTATTTGGGAATCGATGCTTGAGAAATAACAAAAATCTAACCTCATAGTTTTTTAGACCTTTAGATATTATAGAATGGATTGGGATAATGTATTTACAATGAGATATTCATCCATGAAAATGAGGTATTCATGATGTTTTTATTGTGTCTCAGCTTCAAAATTATGATTCAAATATTATTCATGTGATTGATGTTGAAAACATTGACTTTGAGGTTGATGCTTCATTTGAGGAACATCCAGTGTAGATCATAGACAGAATAAATAAGGTATTGTGAGGGAAGATAGTGCCTCTTGTCTTGGTTTTGTGGTTGTTTTGAAATATCAGGGATAATAATTAGAAGTGGGAGCCATATTTTCAGCCATGGTGGAAGGAGAAATTCAAAGGATACCCATAGATATGCTTCTAGTGGATAAAAAGAACATAGAGGGATATTTTTTAATTCTTCATGAATTTAAACGTGTGAAATGGTTTACTTGTTTCCTAATCATGTGTTTCTTTCTAGGTTTTATCCGTTTGAGGGGTCAGTAAGGGATCAAGGGGTCAGACTTTAGAAAATTAATCGATTATGAAATTATAATACTATAGTGGGTATTATTCATGGTGTGACAATAGTGGTTCACACCATCAATTATTCAAGTGAACCTATAGTCATTATATCTGTATTTTTTCATGGGGTTAACCCTATATTCCATGTCATAAAAGAGATCCTTGGTATATTTTTAAGAGGTTCAAAATTTTATCATTTACCTAGACTCCTATTTGAGTTCTCCTTCATCTCTCTCATACCTCTCATTATTTTGGATATATCGAGCCTCTCTATGATAATCATGGTTCCCTCATCATCATTTATTTCTCAATTGAAGTTGCATTCATTGTGAGGGTTCTCTATTGATAATTCTAACACCATATAAGCCTTATATACCTCTCGATTCCTATATTTATTGGTTTCTTTTTATTTAATATCAAATTAAATTACTTTGGGGATGATTGTAGGGATTTGGAAAGTCAAAATTATTTCAGGTGGATATTTTTTACAGATATTATTTTTCACACTTCACATAGGAATTCATTACCATACTATGTCACTTGTATGGAATTATATTCCTTGACATTCACTTGATTGTTTGTGTGTATTAAATTTTTATAATATCAAAGTGACTAAGTGAGGTCTATATCTACATAGTTGGTCCATTAATGGGGGGTTATGAGTTTTGTACCTTGAAATTAGTGAATGTGATTTTTATAATATAGATAATGGTATGGGTTTCCTCATAGGTAATTGGATGTGGAAAGCATTGTTTGAGTTTGGAAAAAGGCTGGAATGATGTTGTATGGTTATGTTCAGGTTTAGGTGATGATATTGGATAAAAGTGGGAGATTTTGTTGAGGTTGGAATGATAAAAAGGTTTTTCCATGAGTAAGATGGTAAATTTAAGGATGAACATGTGTTCATAATTAGTGATATGGATGAGTTTGACGTGTGATGTGATGATGACCATGATTTGGATGGTTAGATCTTTTACTGATAAAGATGGATAGTATGAGTGAGATTGTTAGGATGGGATATTGTTGTGTGTGTTCCTATGAGTGATAATAGAATGTATTGTTCTATAATTATGGTAACATGGTGAATTAGTTCTTCCATCGTGAAGATGAAGAATATTGGATCAGGGTTCTTAGCATCATAGTTAGAACAAAATTACCCTATGGTTTGTGTGTTTATTTATGTATTAATTTTATTTCATCATAAAAACATTTATATTATTGTTGACCTTGTGTTAAGGATGAATTAGATATGTCCTAATGGGTTAATAATCAAACCCTACATGGGAATCTCAATGCATATATAGAATTTATTATCAGGGATCTCGTTAAGGGAAAGGTCCCTATATTGGGTTGTTGAGAAGGAGGAGCGGGATGGATTGAGGGGATTCTAAGATATACATGGGATATTTTGTTTTCATGAATCATTAATATTTTGTTCTTTTTATTATTTTTTAGATTAATACACCGCATATGGGGATACCTTTTGAATGTTTTTTATGACATTGTTATTTGATGTTTTTATAGCATGGATGTTATTACTAATAGTTTTTAGTGTATTGTTGGTTGTTTGTTATTTATTTTTTACTTATTATTTTTTTTGTTATTTTTTTGTGATCTGTTAAAAAAGGAATAGTCTCTCCATTATTCCACCTAGTCCCTCTTTAATACTTAGTATCCTCTTGTATATCATAAGGAATTCATGAAGTCATGTGACCCTCTATCCAATACCATGTGATTTGGGTTGAGGTTTTACATTGAACTCATTTTGAGACATAGATTCTCCAATATTAATCATATTATAAACTATAATTGGGTTTGTATAAGGATTATCCTAAGACCTAGTGTTCCATTTTATATAGGTGAAATTCCTCCACTATATTACACATGTGAAGGGATCTTTATATTTTAACCCACAGACTTCAAAATAGTATTGTACCAGCCAGTACTCTTATCTTCTTTATCCTCTTTGAAATAAATCAACAAGCTTTACAAGGATTTATTAACACCCTAAAAATTATATGATTCTTCTAAACATTGATATTATTTAGCTGCCTAAATATCATTAATGTTATAATGTGTAACTTGGCCTATACTTCTCTATTCACAATTTCCCAGTTTATCCTAAACCTTTTTTTATCCTCTATAACTCATAATCAATAACATATTACCAATAAATATTATCCAGTAATTTATATATAACATCACACTAATAATCTTAATAGGTTATGAAAACTATATGCCATTATTTTTTTAGTGCTCATTCATGCAGATCCTTTAATTTTTCTCTTATTATTCTACTTTTCTTCTTTCTCAAACTACTTTCAAACATATGATCTAATCATTAATTGGTTAACTAATAATTAATCTTATTTTTAACTAATTCTTAAAAATAAAGTAGGTTGTAACTACTTCTTATATTATTGGAATCTCCACTTCTTACTTAATAGATTTGGTTCTCTAGGTTCTCTCTTCTCTTCATTTAGAGGTTCTTTTTTCTCTATCTTAGTCAAATCTTAGTAGTTAGAATTTCTCCCTTTTTAATTATTCTCTTCCTTGATGAAGAAAATTTTATATGTGGAATATTAAATTGTAGGGAATTTTTTAACTTACAAAAAAGGAAAAACATGAGATATATCATACAATCCAATATATTTCATACATGTCATCTTTCTTCTTCTCAACAACTACTCACGTGGGATTAGACCATATGTTCTCTTTTTATCAACTAAAATAGTATTATAGACATACTCTTATTTCCTATTTTTTATCTCTTGTATAAGTATTTCTTCATGAATTTTCAATATAAATATTTATTTATTCTTCCTTATTAAATTCCTCCATAAATACCATACGTCATCCTTCATATGTTGTATAAATTAAAACTGTAACATCATATGGAGTGGATCCCTCTTAATTTCAACTTGCATTCATTAAAGGAAGACTATATAAACTTAACTTGATTCTTTAAAATTAATAATGAAACTTATAACACTCATGTATTTTATCATTCTTAAATCATAAAATATTTTGTGATATTTAACACATTATTATATATCTTGCACATTTTCTTATTTCATTTCTTCATTTTCATATTTATTAAATTCAAGAAATCCCTCATATGGGGATTAATGAATTTAACTAAAATTAATCCTACATTTAATATTCTTATATACATATTTAATAAATTATTATTACTCGAAAAACTTAGTTTACAATGATTTGGACTTTAATAAATAACCCAATCATTAACTCAAATTAATATTCATTATTCTTGAAAACATATGAAAATTATTTCCCATTATCAAGAATATAATTCTCTTGAACTTCTCATATTTATATCATTTTATCTTACTCAAAACAATATTGGATCATGTATTTAATATTCTCAATGATGTTTCAAACATGATTTTAGAACTCTACCATCATCCTATATGTTTTTTTTCTTCATAAATTAAATATATAAACTTGAGTTTTTAGTCTGTGAAAATCCTAAAATTTATTTAAGTCTTGATATTTGCATAAAATTAATTATTCTTATTGTATTGAAAATAAACCACACGTATAGGTAAAATTATTATTATGCATCCATTTGATTCTTATACAGAGGCAATGATTCTTATGCATATGGAAATAATGTCTAAGTAATGGGGATGATCCTTACATAGTGCATGGATAATGTTTACGAAGCTCATCAATTTTATTTTTTCTAATAAGATACATTTTATGATACTTATGAACATTATAATTATGTTTATATAGATTAATATGACACTTAAAAATCACATTCATACTCAAATAATATATACATAGAGTGAATCATCCTGATGAATTTCATGATTAATTATTATGCACTATAGTGATGCTTATGCACTTGTGGGTGATCCTTAAATAAATATAATAGCTTAACCATTTTTATATTTCTATGATGAATATGATGATTATTTAGCACATGGAATTTATCCATATGTAGTCCTCTAGACATTTCTAATTTTGCAGTATCACTTTCAAAATTTTGGATTTCTTCAAATTAATTTAAATTAACTTTAACTAATTCAAGGATATCTCCAACTTCTACACGATACATGAAAAACTTTGTAGACTATAAACCAACCTTCAGTAAATTTATTTGATATAAGTTTCATCTCTTCAATCTTCAGATTGATGGGATACTCATTAAGCATCCACTCATCTACTTTCATTTTGTAATATAAGTTAGACACTCCTTTGCAATTTTAATTATAGTCAACACTTCACTTAATTTATTCTTTATCATACGCTGACATTCCTTCAATTGAAAACAAATTTTAAAATAAATAAAACTTAATCCACTCAAAATCCAAGGGAAATTTATATTTTTTATGTTGTTGTTGTTGTTATTGTTATGTAAAATAAAAAAAATGGATTTAGTTAATCAAGTATTTGGGAAACATATAATATAGAGCTTCATACATATTCATAGTGGAAACAATTATGTTAATAAACTATCAATGAAATTTATGGAAGGAAGATCATCCATTTGGTATTTTTATATTGATAATGTTTTTTAACATTTTCATGATTTTAATTTATGATATGATGTTTACATATGCCTCTAAAAAGAACTCCTATAACCTATACTCTTTTTCTTTAAAAATTTCTAGTCATGGGCCTCTTTGGTCCATCACTACTACATTATTTAATTTTTTTTGTTTTTTTTTGTAGTACATGTCATTGTTTTTTTCACCATTATTATTACTACTATTATCATTATATTTATTCAATGGAATTTAAAAAGTAATATGGGAGTTATGTTTGGTAGAAAAAAATTAGTTCCATTTTTTAGTGTTATGGGCTTCACAAGTTGGGGGAAAATGATATCTCTCTATTTTTATTCAAACTTCTTCTTCCTCTATAGGAGAAAAAGTGATAATTTAGGTAGATTTTTCCTACTATTACTTCTCTTTCTCTTTATCTTCTTTCTATTTCTATTTTATTTCTATTCCTTAGTTTATTTTAAAAATGTTTGATTTATTATCAATATAAAGATTTCATTTTTATTTTTTCACCATAGAGTAGAAAAAACATTGACTTCAAAGAATGATTTAGTTGGTAAAAGACAAAGGATCCTAAGGAAAACCCCACACCACTCATTTGAGGTTTTTAAATTTTTTTTTAATATTCAATGATCAATTTGACACTTTAGGCTTTATAAAACTCCTATAATTCATTAAATAAATTTTAATATTTTCTTTAATGGTTTATTTTGTTTCAATACTTGATAATATGACTTTAATTAATGGTTTTTACTAGTATACACTCAAACCATAATGTATTTGGTTTTTTACCTCTTTGATTATCTAATATAAAATCTAATTCTTGTAGTTTTCCCCCATTTTATATGAATTATTACGTAAAATAATTATAACAACCTATTTTTATTAGGTCGAATGTTGTTTGATAAATAAATATACTCATTTATGGTTTATTTTTTTTTTCTAAATTTTAAAAACAAATCTTATGTTTCAATAGTGATTTTTCTAATAATTTCCAAAAATATGTATAAAGTTATTTTGATAATAATTACTTCTTTAGATTTATTTTAAATTCAGGAAAAAGTTATAATATTGTAATTTTTAAGTAGTACGATTATGATTTGATATAATTAATGTTTATATTCTTTTATGTTAATTTTAAAGATGTTTTAATTGGTCTTTCGAAGATATCATTATAAAATAAGGCAGTATATGGGTTACAAAAAGTGATTATTTGGATTATATTCTCATATTTTATAAACTTCATTCTTACTGATAAATAAATATATTATTTTTTATTATTATTGATATGGACTTAATGTTTATTCCTAACAAACTGGTGTTTCTTTGGGAGGGATTCTAGGTTATTTCACAAATGATTTTTATATAAATACCTGTTTATTCCTTAGTTGAACATCATATAATTGAGTAGGGAACTTTTTTATAATTCTAGTGATGATTAATATATTATTTATTATTAATAACCAGTTTCTTTTAAGGACCACGATATGAATTTTTGATGGAAACCTGATCAGGCCAATATCATGCTCGTTAGGTTATAGTTATGTTTTTATTGATATTAGAAGAATGGTTCTATTTAGTCAAGTTATATATAGATCTATTATATCGTATAGGTATAACTGAGGATGATTTGGAATTTATTTTAAAAGGTGATATGTGATTGTTTCAAATACTGAGTTTACCCATAGTTTTGTGATGATTTTTTTAAATTTTTCCTCTATTATAATGTTTTTAATTTAAAAATTAGTATTTTGTTCCTTTGTTTTCAAACTGAAATGATTGGTTTATCTTTTACATGGAATTATAGTAGAAATTATTTAGATATTTCCAACTTGGTATGTTTATATACTTTCCCCCTATATTTTCATTGTATTCTATATATAGAATCATTTTAAAATTCTTTGAGGTATATAGATAATGTTTCTCAAGGACATGGTTGTTTTAGGGATGCATTCATGTTTGGAGCTCAGAGATGATGTCAACAACTAAGGATATGTTTCATATTTTTTGTAATATTTGTGATATGATATATTATACTATATTTATTTGGTATTATCATATTTATTTTTTCCATTATCATATATACATGAATTGATTACATTTATTTTATATATTACGCAAATTTTAATGTACGTATAATGGTTTTTAAAGTAAATTATTACTCATTGATTGATATTGATACCTCAACTTTTATCAGCATTCATTATTGACCATGAGAAACTTGTATGTGGGGATTTGTAGCTTGACATAATATTGGGGTAATTTGATCATATTTATTATGAATGTATGGACACTTGGATTTATAATCACCTCTTGAGGAAAACTTTATTAGTAAAAAAGTAACATCTTGATAATATGGAGACTTGTATATCACCAACTATTAGACATACTCATTGTCCCCACATATAGATATGGTTGTGATTATTATTATGATTGGTTATTGGTATAAATTTATCATTTTAAAGGTGAATTCCCTTATAAGTGAATAACCTCATTTTAGAAAAATATTGGTGAGTAACCAAGTCCTTTCATCTATAGGTATTAGTGTCATTTATGTGTATTCATGGTTGTGTTTTATATATAAAATCAAAAAACAAGGGTCGTTGGATATGTAGAAATGGGATATATATATGCAACCATAAAGAAAATTACCTAGAAAAAAGATGATAATTATATGGATTTACCTCTATAAGAGAAGAAAATAGTTGTATGGGAATATGTGATCAATTGAAACTACATAAACCTTCTTACTTGTCATAATAATTTAATTAGAAACCATTATTTCACACTTAGAGATTATTTTTCAAGACATTCCCAATACTTCCTGATAAATAAATATATCCATGTATGGTATCCTGGCAATTCACCTTAGAAGGAATGAGTTTTTAGCTCATTGGTGTTATATGCTACCAAAGTCTCACAATGTTTAGGTGCATTCTATATGGATATTTCAAGTCCAATTTCAATGTCATTCCAAATCACACTAATGCATTGCCAGTCCTCTAATGTACCATCACCATAGGTTATAATGTTATGTATCATGTGTTTGTGTAGGATGAACACTCCTATTATATTAACACTCGCAGTTTACTACCTAAAGACTGTGTTTAGCCATCATGTGTGTTGGTGTAAGCTTTTTCTCTCATTACTTCACCGACACACATAGGTTATACTTCCATTATAAATAATGATTGAACTGTGATTTGGATTTAGAATCACACACATCACATTTAATGTTTTTTAGAAAAAGAAACTTCAATTAAAATAAAATCCCATAATAAACATGATGAGAAGCATAAGATAACATCATAGTTAATTATAAAAATAAATAAAAATGTAGATTAATGACTCAGTGATATTTTTAAGAACTCTCGTCAACTCAATTTGATAGTTTACACTCTCCCAAAACTTCATATCACAACCTAAAAACCTCATATATATTATATCAACTCTCTCCTTAAAAAACATATAACTTTAATATCCAATAGAAATAATACTACATATATTTTCTCATCTTCTTTAAGAAGGAATACCATAGATATTTTCTTTATGTTATACTTGGATCACTACTATGTGGAATATAATAGAAATATAACAACCCTACATGTAAATTAGCATCTTTCATCTAGGTTAATAATTAATTTCATTTTTTATCCACGTGTTTTTTTATTCTTTCTCTCTTTTGGATCTATTTCTTGGTGACTGTCTTATTAAATATATATACTATTTGGTTATGGATTTTTTTAAAATATATATTGGGTCTCCACTATAAAGTAATATAATCCATGTGTGTGTGAGTTGATCTCCATGATTCTTTATTGTCTTTTAGTCACTTCCTTTTAATTAATATAAATATGATGATTTTTTTATAATGATATGGTGATCGTGGTTGATGGAAATAGCAATTCAATTTTATGAGTAACACATAGGGAATTATTGGGCTGACATTAAATGGGGTACTAATGAATACTATATTGGATTGGTTTTTTTTCCATATTATAATAACAAATAATATTAGAATTTAATCTTTGGATGTTTTAATGTTATATGATATGTTATTTAGGGGATTATTTTTATGTTTTCAATGTATAATTTTTTTATATATTAAAAAAGTGTCACTTTGATGATTCCACTTGCTTCAAAACAAATCGTACTAATAGTGGTTGCATTATGTTCAGTTCATTTTATGTATAGACTTTATGGACTGTGTTGGATTGGAATTTATTCAAATGTTTTGAAGCCTGTAACATCCATGATAGAGGTGGTATTACATCTGAACATGGGGCAGTATTAGCATGTCCATTCCCTATGAAGTTCTTGTGTAGGTTTCATTAGCTTATATCACTATATAATATTTTAAAATAGACTATATAATTTTTTTGTTGTTATATTAATCTTTTTAAATTGAATAAATTGTATTTTTAATATTTTTCATGCTTTTTATGTAGACAACATTCTCTCCACATCACAAGAACTGTTGGATTTTTTTGATATAAAAAAATTAATATGATATCCAAATAAATCAAGAAACAAATAATAACTAAATAAAAGAATTAATTAACATAATATTAATATAATATAAATCAAAATCGTCAAAAAATTATTTGAGTATGAAAATTTTTTGTTCAAAAATTATGTATCAATGGTGTAACAAAAATGACTCTAAATAATCATTTAAGTGCATGATTCAGAAAACTGATAAATGAAAACAAAAAATCTTACAATTAAAAATAATATAGGTAGTTGTTTATTAAATTGAAATAAAAATACCAAAATCTAAGAGAAAAACGGTGAAATGTTTTGGCTAGCCACGCACCCCCACACATAAACCATGTTTTTCCTCAAGAACCAACCTCAACATCTCTACAAATAAAATCACCTAATTATAAGTTTAAACATTATAACTCCTTGGACCTTAAATAAATGGAGTTTGTTTTGATTTTTAAGATATCATTATTATCACTCTATCAATCCACTCTTTTTCAAATAATGTCTGTAAATTTATTGAAGTATAGTGTACTACAAAATTCCATAATTAAATATTGAGATGATATGAAGAATTATAATTCTTTATTTATGAAATAAAACGCACTCATCCTTTGTTTTATTGTATATTTAGGTTTAAAAACATCCCAAAATTTCAATATTTTCTTTTTAAATCTATATTATTCATAAAACTTATTCAAGAATCAGTTAAGAAAGTATGGAACAAAACTATTCCAGTCAACAAGCCCCCCCTAAGGTTGACTATAATAAGTAGGGCATTGAAAAAATATTGTAAAATCAACTCTCAAACTACTTTTTTCTCCCACTAGTGGATTTTTGTTTTTATATACACTTTGTAAATATATTTATATACACATACTTACCAAACAATAATTGAAAACATAATATTGAAGTTATTACATCCTATAATTACTCTGAGTAACTTTTATATCCATTTAACATTTCAAATCATATTATGAACTTTTTCACCAAAAAAAACTCATTAACTAACTCAAATTGAGTCTTTTTGATCAAATGCGTTACCAATTATAAAAATAATACACTCATACTATTTTTGATTAATTTCCAAAAAAATTGATATTTATTTTATGTAATTATATGATTCTTTAATAAAATATATCATTGTCTTGTAAATAAAACATAGATCAACTGGTTAATCATGCTATTAAATCCAATTACATATAGAATATAACATAGGTCTAATGAATTAAACAATATTATATAACCATTATATATATAGTTAAAATTTATAGGAATGCAAGGAAGGAGTAGAAATTATAAAGGGAATGAATGAAAATCTCAATATGTGCATGATAATATTTTCTATAGTAGTGGGTTAGGCCTCATATTATTTTTACTTTCAGAGATTCTAGGGTCCAATAAGATAAATAGAGTAGATTCAAAATATGGGATCTATTTAAAAATAAAAATAACTAAATAACTAAATACAAAATAATGAATGTAAGTAAAACTCTTGAAAGTTATTTTCCCTAACTACCAAGAATATTTGAGTTTAAATACATTTGGTCAGTCTCTCCTATAAAACTATCCCCAGTTATTTAGGGGATGTGGTTTCCTTATTTATAACCATTCAGGTTTCTCCTATACTCTTTAGAATAAGAATTGGTACATGATGCATAGAAGGATTCATAGTAAAAACCTGAGGAACAGATGTTTCAAAATTCCATTAGTGTTTTTCATGTCATATGGAATATAAAAAAATTCTAATTTATCCTTGAAATTTATAATTTAGGTTAACTATATGGAGGTTGGTCAAATGGTGGTGTTTTCTTCATTATGTTATCCATTGGTTTTACAGCACTAATATACTTTCCTTATGGATTTCTCTTTTTCTTTTTACAAATCCTCTTATATAGGTAGTTTATACATTATGTTCTCAACAATGAATTCCACTTTATTTTAGATTTATTTTTTCACACAATAAATTTTCTTGTAAATATTCTAGAATCCCTTTTATTCTCTCCAAAAATAGATATCTATTATTTTAATTTTGGAAGGCATGATTGGAGAAAATTCTAATAATTGGGATTCCCTTATTTTCTAGTCCTCTTTGATCTCATAAATTAGATCCATGATCTTCTATTAAATACTACAATAGGGTTCATTGTTCTATCTTTCCACATGTTTGGGTTTCTTCTACCTAGTACTATCACAATTGAAAAAATGGGTGTCTTGGATCTCTACACATGTTATACATATCCTCGTATTAATCATTAGAACTAATGCTCCTCATGTTCTAATAAAGAAAATATCATAATAAAGTATGTAGGATAGTTAAATAATTTAAAACTCATTAAAATAAACAATTCAATCCTGTCATTAAGATATTCATAAATAATTTACTAAATAATGAATAACAGTTAAATTCCTTATGATATTCTTAGTATATTTTTAGTTTTAAAATTTATATAATTTTTAGTTAATATAATTTTGGTCATGTTTTTTCCAAAAAATAATTGAATAAAAGTAAACTATCTATAAAATCCAAATACCACTATACATGATTATTCAATATTATTTTTTTATTTTGAGGTATATTTTATGTTTTGGTAATTTTCAGGCTAGATATTTTAAGTTTTAGAGTTTTTATGGGTGCTGCACATTTTTTATGAATGGTTAGGAGTAACCACATTTAAATCATACAAGGTGTATTGTGTATAGATATTATAGTTTTTAATGGCCTCCATATGGTTTTTAGAACCATTCAAATCATCCCAATATATCTTATAGCACGGTTTGGGGTGTCATGGTAGGCTGTAAAATTCTTATATGGTGCGGTAAAACCATGTGCTTTACTTCGATTTTCAAATTTTGGTGAAATTTCCAAAGTCTCTCCTCCCAATTTTAAGTATAAAAACCATTCTATTCCTTCCATTTGATATAGCCAAACCCAAGGATACTAAGGAGAGATTTTACCTTTATCCCCCTGGAATATTGGCCCTTCCTCTATGATTTGAAATTGATTTCCATGGTAAACCTCCTTCTTATTTCCTACATTCCCCTTAAAAACTCTCTTTTCCCTTTAATCCAACTCCTTCCATGAACCTTAGGCGTATTATTGGTGGAATTAGGGAATTCGGTGGACTTAATGATGGGTTTTTTTATTTATAGGGCTATTAGTAATCATTTATTTCTTTTTTGGGGTTTCTGTTATTGAAAGAAACACATTCTGGATTATAAAGGCTTGGATTCCTCTTTTTTAGGTAGGTGTTTCTATGAAATAACTTTTCCTTATGATCAATATTGTTATTAAACACTATAAACTCCTTTTTATTGAGAATATATCTATTTTTCATACCGATAGTATGTTATCAAATGATTTTGGTAAATTGATGGCTTGGAAAAAAAATTATTCTTGGGAGTTTTAATTACCCCTTCTTAAATGAATGATTATATTTCCAGGTCACTTTTTAAAATTACTTTATATCTATTTCATATTCATTTTATGTAAATGATATTCTTTGTGTCTTTTTTTTCAAAGGAATAAATCCATTTTTTTAAAGTGGTTCATTGAAATATAAATGGTGTGCCCTATTTTTAAAGATTTATAATGGATGTTTAAAGTGTATTTTAATGAAATTAAAATCACTTAGAATTCTGATTATTTTTTTTCATGGAATAATCTATTTTCAATTTTCAAAATATGTAGTTCAATTTATGTAAAACCCTTAGCATTTTTCGTTTGTATTACTCTTCCCCTATTGGGGTTGGTTATGTCTATGTGATGATTATTACTCCCTTTTGATGGATGTACATTATTCATGTGATGAATGTATGTGGAAAGGGGTTTTTATATGCAAGGTTGTTGGAGGTGAGAAGGAGTTATTGGATTGTGCCTTTTTTATTGATCTAGGATTTTTATTTTCACTCAACTCCACTTTAATTTGGTTATATGGAACATTGGTTTCTATATTTGGGAATTGGATTCATGTGGTACTAGTTTTACACACACTTATTGTGTTCTTATAATTTATGTGATAGGGATAGTGGTGATTTTCCATTCTAATGAGGTTATTGTGGGATAGTTACGTGGCATGTGGATAGTTTAGACTTAACTTATACTGGTAGTTAGACTATGTGGATTTGGTTCTGTTATAATCATCTCACTCTACATTATAGGATATATCTCATGAAATATATTCCTTGGTTGGTAGTTTATTAAAGGGGAATTACCTGTGCTTTTATAACCATTTTCTTGTATTATTTGCGGTACCATTTTTTCGCTTTTTATTTATTATTATCTCTTTATCTATAGGGTCCACCTTATTGTTTTCTCAAAAAGTCAGTTTTATGTTTTTCTATAAATGGTTTTAAAATAATGTTCACGGGGATACAATTTTGAATGAAAAATGTTTCATTGAGGTTTTGAATGTTTTAAAAAGTTCATTTTTAATGAAATTCAAGAGTAGCATTGAAATGGATGATTTTATAATGGAGGCTTTAGCTAAGGATTTAGTTTCAAAGTGATTTTTTCATTTTATAATAATAAATAAAGGATATTTTAACACCACCATGGATGATTTTGTAGTTTTATATTTGTATGTCTCATGGTGAATATATTTTCTAATGTATTTCAAACTAGTAATTACTAAATTACCCTATCAAATAAATTTCATAGACTTAGTGGGTGGAAATATACTAGGTTGTGTAGCTTATGCCAATTATTATTATAGGTTCCAAATTTTTTTAAATTGTTTAGATTCTATTTTGTGATGATGTTATTTGAGTTTAGATATGGTGAAAAATTATAAGTTTCATGGAGTTAGATTTAGGATAGGTTTGTTAGTTTTGTTTTTGCATATGTGATGTATCCGCCTATATGGAAAACCTTGTATCTTCTTTCATTTTTTCTGTTATTATAATTCTTTTATAAGATTCAGTAGTATGTATTTTGTAAATTATTGTTCATCTATATAAAATTTTTATGTAAACCTCATTGACTATGATTCATTTTCTTCTAATTATCTATTTCTTGTTTTTTGATGTTGCATGGACATCCAAAGTATGGAAGGTCCATGAGATATTTTCATTGAATGGTCAACTATTGTTTAACTCTTATTTGAGGGAAAAATATTCCCATGTTTTTTACTTTTATTCCCAATAACTAGTTGAAAAGTTATGTGTATTGGAATTCCCTTCCATCTTTATGGAATACTAAGTCAGGTGTCGGTTTAGGTGGTATGCTGAACCAATTTGTTACATTATCCCTATAAATGGTGTTAACTATACTAGGTATAAATATGTTACATTAAAGAAACATTTCAATCCATCTAAATTATTTCTTTGTCACATAATATTAATGAGTAAACATGTTATCCTTTCCAAAAGGATAAGTGGTGGTTACATGTATCGTTGAATTAGTTTTATATAAAAAAAGTAGATAATAGGGGGTGTTTAATGTGTAAAAATGGGATAAAGGATAAGAAAAAAAGGAAAATCACTTGTCCAAAAATTGATAACTAGTATTATTTAACAATAATATAGTGGAGAACACTTATAGGAGAAGATTAATTCGATTAATTTCACTTATAAATCCTTACTATTCATTCTAATGTAATGAGAACCCACCAATTCCAAATTAAAGACACTATTTCATGTTAACCACATGAATTTAAAAAGAATAATAAGGTCCCTAAAATATTTCCTGGAAATCCTTAATAGGATCAATGAGTTTTTTATTCACTGGTGTTATGTGCTATAACTATCTCATTATGTTCATGTTCTTCCAAATTGAGCTCATCAAGTCCAATACTGATTTGGTTGTCAATCACATTTGTATAATGTGTCATTATTTTACAATACCCTCACCATATGAGATAATTTGTTGTATTGTGTGATTTGTGCTGGCTTAACTCTCATATTTTAGTCACACTCACAGTTCAGTACATATTTGTAGTGTTAAAATTTCTATTTTATTTTTACAGGCTTCCACTCTAACTACTTATACTACATACCTTTGTTATCTCTTCATTATCAAGATGGAAAGAAAATTGATTTAGATAAATATTTAAAAACACTATAATCATAATGTTTTAGTAAATTAAACTTAAAATAAAATAAAATTCAATAGTAAAAATGAATAATAAACTGAGAAAAAATTAAAATCAAACATAGAAATGAAGAATAATATATAAAAATGGTTATGTGATCTATTGAGGAACCCTTAAAAACTCAACCCAATATTTAATGCTCTCTTATAGCTTTAGATGATAGATTAAAAACATCTTATGGCCTTAATCAACTCTTTCCTCTAGAAAATATACCTTCATCCTCTAATGAAATAATCCCTTCATATGTTTTATCCTAATATTTAAGTAGTCATCACCTTCAACTTTTATTAATTTGGAACTTAGACCATTGGAATGTGGTATAAAATATGAAAATTATGACCCCACATGTAATGAAACTTCTTCCATATAGGTTAATGATAAATTGATGTAACTATCCCAATGATATTTATATTCTCGGTTTACCTTAAATATGTTTCCACATAGTTTTCTTGTTGAATCATTACTTGAATAATTAAGATGGTTTTGTATAAATATTCATTAAGTTCACGTTATTTATTCATGTAATCCATATGGATGTAGAAATCTCTCTATGGTTATTATTTACCTACTAGTTCCTTCTATAAATTTTACATGAATGTTATGATGGATCTGTAAAGCAATGGTGGTCATGGGCGATGGACATTGTGATTCAACCTTTTAAGTGATACATAGAGAATTATAAGACTAAAACTATCTAGGGTACAGATGCATATTATATTGGGTCAGTGTCATTGTTTACATTGTGATCTCAAAAAACATTGGAATTTAATGTTAGGCAGATTTGGTATCACATAATATGTTATTAGGTGGATGTTTCCAAATCCAATTGTGTATACTCTATAGGTAAATTAAAACATCATCACTTTGGATGGTTTTTACCTCCAAAATAGAGTGTTTATTACATTGGAATAAGTTCATTGTATTCGTGAACTTCACCTCCTATATTGGATTAGTGTTGATTTCATATGTATAAACAAATATATCATCCATGAATAGTTCAACAATTGTTTTCAACATATGGAAATGGTGTCATGTTTACACACTATAATGTTTGTATATAGTATTGGTTACCATTTGTTATTATATTAGATTGAAATGGGGTAGAGTTCTTTCATTATCTCTCTATTATCCTCTAGACATATATGGCATTAGATACCAGATATTTTCATAGCTTCTAACATGGAAAAAATTCTCTCCTCTTCGATGTCAATGTTGGATTTTTTTATTTTCTATAAAAAATTAGTTAAATATATTATTCAAATAAATTTTTAATCAAATAATATATTAATAAAATAATTAATTAATATAGTATACATATTATACAAAGAAAAAATAAATAAATAATTATATGTGAGTATAAAATTTGTGTATTTAAAAATGACGTATCGAATATGTTTCAAAAATGACTCCAACTGAGTTTTAAATTATATGTTTAAGAAAAATAATTTTTAAAACCATAAAATATTACAACATAATATAATATAAATGTTTTTTCATCAAATAAACAAAAAAATACAAATATAGAAAAAAATAAAGTTTTTTTTACTAATAAATTGATTATAGACTTGGTTGTGGATTATACGGGCAATATAAGTGCATAGAAAGACATAAGACCTTGGGTTTAGTGGTGACTAGGTTGGTCAATCTTGGTTCTTATGGGATTTTATTGATTATTATTTTGAGATTGTATTTCAAGCTATATATTTTTATATATATACACTCTATGTTTTCTTAGAGCGTGATTATTGTGAGTATTAGGTAGTTCAAGAAGATGTGAACTTTACATTAGAATGGGATGGTTACTAAAATTTTAGATAAAATATATAAGTACATTTTTATACTCTATTCACATTGATAAAATTTATAGGTTTATAAAAGGACCAATCGAGTATATTTATAATCATAACTACATCTTATAATATTTTTATAGACATTTTTTATTGTGTTGGTAGAGGTATCGAGTGGTATTCCCATAGACAAACGAGGTGTTCCAAGGATCATGGAGTTTGGGGTATATTTTCATATATCATTTAGTTATACCATGTTTTTTTATATTTTATCTTTTAGTTTTTTCATTTACAGTTATTATTCTATTGGGGGTTATATTTTCATTATGATTTTTCATGGTATACATATTAATTATGATATTTATTGATCAATAATATCTTCATATTTATCATTGTGTTTGGAATTATTTTACTTTTCCACTACATATTATGGTAATTCTTTCAATTTTTTAATTTTATACCTTTAACATTAGTCATCAACCCCTCGGCTATTACAGGTGGGCTTAGGATGGCAGTATCATCCTTATTATTAACGAAGTGAGGCATCTAAAAGGGGGCGGGTAGTGTCAATTTAGCTTGATAAAACATTTTTTTACAAGATATAATAGTGCCAAGAAAAAATAATAAAACCTTAATGAATTAATAACAATTCTTTCAATAAACAATGTTTATATACAATAACAAATATTTTTCTCAAAAAACAACTATGTCTATAATAAGAAGATATTTTTTTATTTTTTTTATATACTAAAAAATATTAAAATATATATATATATATAATAATAAATTAATCAATATTATAAAAAAAATTAAAAAATAATTACATAATATTGTATACAATTTTTTATTTCAACAAAACTATAAATCAGAATAGCCTACCAATCATGGAAATGCAATTAGTGATAAATTATTGTAAAATTGATACAGGAAACTCTGTAATATTTTTTTCTATAACCTAAAATTATATTCCCAAAATTATAATTTTAAATAGAAACCATCACTATATATATCAATGAAAAATGAACATAAATAAATTAGCTAGACATGGTGTACAATTTTAACACCATACAGAGTGTAGTTTAACCAAACCTCTTAAAGCTAAAGAATATGATAGGATTTTAACTATTATTTTCTTTTTGGATAATGATAAATTGATAACATAGGGTATAGAGCACTCATTGAGACCAAGAAAGAAAGAAATCGATACTTGAAGGAGGGTACGATCCTGGAAAATATTTTTGTTAAGTATCACGCTTTATTAAAAAATCACCCATAATTAAAACATTTATAAATAACTACTCTAAATAATCATGATATAATTGATAAAAATTATAATTATCAAATATTAAAAAAAATATATGATTTAAGGAGACATTGAAAAAAGCTTCCAAAATATATCATTCTAATAGTGAGGGGTCTGAATCATCTGAAAAACATTCCTTTACCCCTACCAACAAATGAAATCATTAGGAAATTAATACAATTATAATCATGGATTGAGCATATAATGGACACAATAATTTGTTAACTAAACTAGAAAATATTATTTTTTAACATATTTATTGATTTATTTCTAAAAAAACCATGTTACCCCCAACTAAACTAAAAATGGCTGGTTTTTACCATATTTTTTAAGAATTTTTTGCCAAGTAAGTTACCACAATTTTTATAAAACAATATAAAAAAGTAAATTTGAATCACCTATTATTGGAATTAAAATATAGATAATGAAAAATACAATTCAAATGAATATCTAAAATATAATGACTTTCAAAATAAATGTTATAGTCTTTTTAGAGTTTATAGTGATATTTTAGTTATTTTATGTATGGAAAAAATTTCTATTTTGACGTAGTAAATGATTTTTTATTAGAATTTTTGTTCTTAGATTGATCTTAAATTTTGGTAATTTCCTTGGGGTTCAAATTTTGTTCTATTCTTTGAATGTTATATTTTATGTCTTTTTAGTGTGTCTATAAAGTCACAGCATTAATTGAGGACTTTTCTTATAAATAAGGTATTGAGGTACAATTTTTTCACATCCTTTTTCCCCATTATATCTTATTTTTATTGAGGGTATTTTTAGAGAGTTTTTTAGTAAATAAAACCTCTAATAAAATATTTTATGAGAAGATACATAATGGTGATCATCTTATTAGAGTTTTTCCTTACATGGTTATTGGGTGGTTATATCTATATTATTAGGTCCTCTAATTCATTACTTTTATTTTTTATTTTTTATTAGATCATGACTTTGTATTTTTGTTATAGAAGAACAAAACTATAATATACAATATTTGGCTCTTAATTTTATTGATGAATGATCATTCCTATCATTATACTTTTTTTCTGTGATATTTTTTTGATTGCTAGATTATAGAAAATATAAATTTGAAGATCAATATATGTTATTGAAAAATAATTTCCCTTATTTATCTTTTTTTTTGAGATTTTTTTGTTTTCCTTGATGAATTATTCATACATTTTGATTCATTTTTTTCATTTATTATTTTGAAGGTAGGACCTTCTGCTATGTTTTTTCCTCTTTTTGATTTTCTAAAATATTATTCCTTATAAGGTTGGGATTATTTTTATTATTTTTTGACAGGTAATTCATTAAAAAATAAAATTTATTATCCTTATTATAGAGTTTCTTATTTTCTCATATTGTTCCCTTGATCGATTGATTCCTTATTTTCCTCTTATTATCCTTACCAAATCATAGATGGTGGAGTCTCTAATTTTTCCCTATGAATTTTCTTTTCTAGAAAAATTATTGTTGATAATGGATTACTACTAGGATTGTGTTAAAAATTTATTGTATGGGGTGATTCATGAATAAAGGAGTTTAGAGGGTACATGAAGTAATTATAGTGGGTTTTTATATTCCATTATTTCTTCAATTTTAAGAATTACATTAACCTATGGGGCTCTAAAGGGTCAACAAGTATGGTTCTAAAATATTTATTTATTAAATGTGGTTTTTGAGTATTTATTTCTATAGCAGATGGGGTTCCATAACATGTAGATTTTCTTGATGTGGAAATCATGAATCCAATAAATTTTTTAATATTGTGAACTAAATATTAGTCTATTATGTGGTGAAAGACACCATGTTATGGTATGTTTCTACTCATGGTCATTTTTTCTAAATTTAGTTACTCGTGTATATTGATATGTGACATCATTAAACTGAATTATCCATGTTGATTATATTGTTTGATTTTTATTATTAAAACATTATATGATTATGTTTAGATAAAATATTGATTGTTAAAGGAGTTCAATAAGTTGATTAATTATTGTGGTTGAAGCCAAATGGTTTATCCATTTTTTAACACATTAAATGTTAGAACTCTAAAAGGATACTTCACTAAATAATGGAGGACTATAAAATAGAGTTTCATATACAGCATTCATTTCATTGGAGATCAATCCTTGTTGGTCAAAACTCACTCTTTATAATGAACCGCCCCAGGTTACCCTCAAATCTAACACCCAACCCAATCTGTCAAATACTTGAAGGGTGTTCCTGATCCCCAAGGGCTCCAAGCATTGAACAACAAACCAAAGGGATATATTTCACCAAACCTGTACAAACACATGGAATATATATACATTAAGTGATAAGGAATAATGTAAAGTTAATAAATATATGTAATAACTACAAGAAACACAGTGAAATCAATGACTATAAAAGTAGCCGAAATTTCAAAGAGACAAGTACAATTGCAAAGGACCAAAACAAAATAGTTACTTCCTATGATGGCATGGACGAACTATCACCATCTCACCCCTAGTTACCCAACTCAGCTAACAAGAAACCCCACTACCTCACTTTATCTCCTTTCATTTCCCTACATTGTAAAACATACATAGGACTATGCACCACTGAATCAGTGCACAGGTTGTGAGCTAATAGGCTCAATAAGATCACACCCAGGTGTTTCATAATAATTCTCTTTATAACACTTCATGTATTCTCATTTTTATATAAAATATGGAATGATAATTAGTAAAAAATATTAATAGAAAACATGGTAAACATTTCCCCTTTATCATATTTCTAAAATAAAAGTAGGTATATCAATTTTCAAGAATGTTTTCCATATCATCTTTCACAATCATCAACATGCATATCAAGTCTAAAATAGTAAAAATCCAAGTAGTACAAACAGAATAAATTTTATCAACACCAAGGATCAGTATAGGTCATACTAGAAGACTACTCGAACCATAATTAATAAGGTGCACAATCCTGCTCCTAGAACACATGTCTAGTAATTAGAGAAAAAACCATGAGTAACCCCCCCCCCCTAAAAATGTTAATATTAGTCCCCTAGAACAATAGGCCCAATAAATAGAGGAAATACCAATGAGAAAACCACCAGATAATCACAAAACATGGATTCTAGACTCAACATAAACCTTCCACCTATGTACCCAAAGTATCACATGTTCTCATTTTCACAATTCAATCTAATTCTTTGAAAACTATTTTACAAATCCATTTCAACGCTTTGAAAATGCCCTTTTTCTTTCCATTTATCAATATCCATAGAAATATAATTTCTCATTTAAAACACTTTTCAAAATACACAAATCAATCATTCCAATTCATTATATAAATAAATTTATAAAGTATAAATAGTCAGGTTCATAAATATAGGCTAGATACTAAACCACATACCTCAAAACTCATGTCTCACATGCTTGTAATGGGATCCACCAACAATAAAAACTAAATGATAGAAATAAAGGCCCTATAATCCAATACACATCTCAATATTGATCCAATTTAGAGAAAAATGGGTCGGCGGAGAGGAGAAAACCCACATACCTCAAGAACAAACACCCACCGCACCACAACCAACAATGCAATGGCCTCAAGAACAATATCACATAATAGATCTATAAGAAAACATGAAGAAACAAAAATTTAGACCAATGGATCTAATAACCCAAGACATGGGTTCTATCGTGATCCATGGAAATGTTGAAGCAGATAGATCACTCACCCGGATAGGCACACCTCAACAACAATAAGGATTGAGCACTGAAGGGATTGATCAAGAAGGAATGGTGTCCCCAAAAATTACAGAAGAGGACTTTGGTTCAAGAGAAAATGAGAATTGGTATCAAAATGGACACACAAATCCCATATGGTTCGCTAAAATTTCATTTCTTGGGCAATTACATGATGTGTAACTCCTTTACATGTTATGAAATCCACAGTGCTTAAGTACATTGATAAATATATCTCCTTGGATTAAAAATATAATATTTAAATGAATCATGATGTGAAATATCTCTTCATATCATGTAACCTTTCACAACATGAATCCCATTTATGGATTGCATCTAGTGACCATTACACATCATGTAACCTAGTAACATGGCGTAAAATCCTCCTAAATCCTACAGAAAAGAGTGGCTAATACAGGGAGTCCAACAAATCTATAAATTTCCCATTAATGGAATCCTAACAATTCCTTCTTGGCCCTATATAAAAAACAAAAAAAAGGAAAACTATGATGAGGTTAATTATATACCTGAAATATCAATAACGAGATGTTAAAAACTCCCCACCATAAAGACTTTACATCCCTGGGAAGTCATGTGGAAGATGTAATCCCTGAAAAAAAAATGATTCCAATGCTCCCTCATCAAAGACTCATGTTCCCAAGTCTCATGAGAATCTAATATATGTTTCCATAGAAATATGAACAATAGAATTGACTTCCTATTAAACACATTCACTAGTGAGTCGATGATCTCAACTAGTTTATCCAAAACCGAAACATCTAGATCTAACTCAATTTATTCCCAAGTCATAACATGAGATTGATTGGGATGATACTTCTTAAGTTGAGACATGTAGAAAACATCATGAATACCTATCAACTAAATTAGAAATTCTAATTGATAAGCAACCTATCTAAGTAACTCAGTGAGCTCAAAAGGTCTAACGTATCTCAGAGCCCACTTTCCTTGTTTTCCAAGCCAATGGTGACCTAATTGAGGAGAAACTCTCAAGAAAACCCAGTCACCAATAGAAAACGCCAAAGGATGATTTCTATGATACTTATATAAATGTTTTCAACTATTAGATGTAACCAGACATCAGGGTACATCATGAATTTTTACTAATGACTCATAGACCAAACTTGGTCTAACCAAAGCTGTTTCGCCAACCTCATCCCAACAAATAGGTTATCTACATGGGTGACCATAAAATTATTCAAAGTGATCCATTCGGATTGAATATTGATAAATATTTTTATAAACAAAATCAACTAGTCCTAGATGGATATCCCATGATCCACTGAAATCCAAGACACAGGCACGAAGCATATCTTCCATGATCTCAATTACTCGCTAGGTCTCACAGTCTTTCTTGGGATGGTAAGTTGTCCTCAACTTGACCTGAGTTCCCTTTTTATCTTTTATACTCCTCCATAACCTCAAGGTAAACCTAGGATCCCTATCTAAAACAAAGTTATAAGTAATCCCATGTAACTAACAATTTTCTACACATACGGCTTACCCAGATCTACAACCTTAGTGGTATCCTTGATAGGAATGAAATGAGTATACTTCATCAATCGATCAATAACTACCCAGATAGAATTTACCCCTCATGGATTCTATGGTAATCCAACAAAAAAATCCATCGATACCTCATCCCATTTCTAGACCAACACTAGAAGAGGATGAAGTAAACTGGAGGGTTTCAAGTACTCTACCTTTATCCATTGATATGTGTAACTATAGGACACAAAATCTGTAATGCTACGCCTCATACCCGGACACCAAAATCATCGTATCATGTCATAATACATCTTCATAGTGCTTGTATTAATGGATCATGAAGAGATATAATAAATAAACAAGACTAAAATCCTCATATGTGCAGGGATGATAACCCACATCCCAAAGTGGAGTATACCATCTAAAGAGAGATACTAGCCATAAATGGTCTCCCCACCATAAAGTCTTTCTTAAATTTCATTGAACTCATCATCCTACTTCCAAATATTCAAAATAGACTCTAGGAGAGATGATAATAATTAAAAATTGGTCATAACTTTTAATAAAACATCCTCTTGAGCATTCAGGTGTAACTAAGTGAAAATACCCATAAGTTTCCACTCCTTCAATTCTAGAATAGCCTATTATTGTACTTTCTTATTAAAAGTGTCTACAATGACATTTCCCTTTCACAGGGTGTAGGTGATATTGAATTAAAATGTTTGAATGTATTATACCCATCATATATGTCTAATATTCATGTATTTCTGAGAAAAGATATAATTAAAAATCTTATGATTAGATAATACCATGAACCTTTCTCTAAAAAGATAGTGTATCCAATATTTAAGTGCATGAGAGAACTTCAGTAAGCTCTAAATTGTGAGTGGGGTCATTCTTATCATGCGACCATAGCTGATGAGAGCCGTAAGCTACCACATGGTCATCCTACATAAGCATTTATCACAAACCAACACCATAAGAATCACAAAACACCACATAGACTTTATGAGTCTCATGTAAGATTGGAATAGGTTTTGATGTCATAAGTCACTTCATTTCATCAAAAGAAGACTGAAACTTCTCATCCCATGTGAATTTCACCACTTTCCTGGTAAGAGCAGTCAAGGGTGATTCTATCTTATTGAAATTCTTAATAAATTGTTGGTAGTATCTAGATAGACTAAGGAAGCATCATATCTCAAATACATTTTGTGGTTCTTTCTATGAAAAGATATCCTTCACCTTCTTAGGATCAACAGATATGCCATGTTCAAAAATCTCGTTCCCTAGAAACATCACTTCTTGAATGTTAAAGAAAATTTTTGAATAATTTTAAAACAAATGGTGACTTGTCATATTCTTCAGAACCAAAATCAGATGGTACTTATGCTCACGCTTGTATTTTGAATATACCATAATATCATCCATGAACATTACCAAAAAAGTGTTGAAATATTGATGAAATAAAGGATTCATCAAATCCATAAAAACTACCTGAGATTTAGTTAGAAAAAAAAGGTATCAAAAGATATTTATAATGGCCATACATTCTCTTGAAATCCTTCTTCTGTATATTAGACTGCCGAAATCTGAGCTGATGATAACCCGATCAAAGATCAATCTTTGAAAACCAATTCACCCCCTTTAATTGTTCAAATAAACCATCAACATGAGGCAAAGGATGATTGTTCTTTACTATTACCTGATTCAATTTCCGATAGTCTATACACAATAGAAGTGAACCATCAGCCTTATTAGAATAGATAACACGGGATACCTAAGGAAAAATTCTAGGGAGAACAAAACCTTTTTCCGATAGGAAATCAAACTGAATATTGAGCTCTCCTGTCTCTATTGGTTCCATAAAATAATAATCTATCAATATTAGTAGTGTACCTGGAACTAGGTTAATAATAAAATATACCTATCTCCCTTGAGGTATACTAGAGAATTCTTCTAGTGAAATGTAATAAAAGACTTGAAAAACAACAAAAAGATCAAAAACAGAAGAAACGTCATTAGGATCACTCACAATAGAATACAAAAAACTCTTGAGCTCTGCATGACCAAATCATGTGTCCCACTCCCCCTAAAACACATGAGATCTCCCATTGGCAGCAAATAATGAAACAATCTGATGATGAAAATCAACCTCAAAACGATGATACATAATCCAATCTATACTGATGATGAGTTCACACAGATCTAGATCAGGAATGAGAAAATCCTATAACAAAATTGCATTGTCTATCATTACCGAACAAGAAGTACACTGACATCCCTTATCTTTTCTATTAATAAGAGATGCTTCTAAATCCATTACCAAGGATATATTTTCCATTGTGATTTTAAAAATATCAATAAAACTTGCAGATATAAATTAGTGGGAGGAATCAGTATCAAATATAATAATTGATATAGAAGATACAATGAGGAGAGTACCTCTCACTATTTTCAAACCTACATAGAATTTTGCTTGAAAATAATATATCGCATGAATGTTCTTCACTCTTGAGGCCCATGGATGGAGACCTATAGTCCTTGAATCTTATGACTGCACTGTAGTAGCCTTTGGAGCTGACGAACCCTAACCATAATGAGGTGTAGTCATATCCTAACAGAAGTGTTGTTAGTGACCCAAACTTCCATAACTATTTCACGTCTTCATAGGTATTGTACAAGTATGTATTATGTGTCCTAATGTTCTACACTGATATAAATTCAAATTCAAGTTACTAGTTATAGTAGATGGTACAGAGAAGGTTCACTAATGAGACCCACCTCTAACACTTTTGCGATGATTTTGACGCATACTCTTCTTCCCATACATACCACAAATCCCACCACTGGATGGAAGAGAAGGGGTGGCAAAACCAACCTTGCACGGTATATCCATATTTTTCATCATAGATATTTCTACCATCTCTACATAGATATATATTTTCAACATAAATACCTATGATCTATAATTTGGTTGCAAACCAAACATATACTTATAAGTCTTCAGCTAGTCATTCTTCGCCACATATAGAGAAAAACAGAAAAGCATCAAAAACTGATTGGTGTATTCTGACATGGAATGCTTTCCATTTTTCAAAGACATGAACTCAAAATACCTCACCAACAACAGGGACTCTGGTAAAAACTACTTGAAGAAAATGGTTTCGAAACCCTTCCAATCCAAGTCCACATGTCTATCTGCCTAGACCATAGAATCCCCACATCACTTATTGGAACCCTCAAGCCTGAATGTTTCACACTTTACCTTGATATTCTCTGGTTTTTCTAGAAAGTTAATGAACTAGTCAATCTTATCTAGATAGTCTTCTATCTATTAAGGTTCATTAGTTCCTTTAAAGGACAGTGGCCTCTCGCATAAGAATTATTTCAATCAATATCTCTCTCTTCAAGCTTCTGGATATACCTCAACAACTTCATTATGAACTCTTGGTATATCCTGATCGATAGTAAAAACTACCCATATGATATTCTCGATGAGATTTTGATCTATTGGTTGATTCCCTTCAGGATCATTAACTGCACCCTCTTAAGGAACTCATGGAATATGTTTCGAAGGCAAATTATTGCACACTAAAGCATAAGAGTGATCAGACAATAGAAAAAATATTAGTTTCAACTAGAAAATCCATAAATAGAAATTGATATTTAAAAAAAACCCAATAATAGAGACACGTATCCCAACATCCCATGGAAACTTGAGTCTCATCACGACAAGTGCTGGCTAGGCACTTATCGCAACATACCTCTCAATTCCCGGAAATCATATCCCCAATATAACAGACGTCCCAAGATAAGAACTCTTGATGAAAGACCTCCTTTAATACCAAATTTTAATTAAATAAACCTCATTTCCCAAAAACCTAGCACCCAAACCAATCTATCACAAACCTGAAGGGCATTCTTGATCCCCACGGGATGGCGACAAACACCTGGGAATCAAGAAATGAACTGGAGGGAATATTTTCTCCCAACCTGAACAAACAAATGGAATATATATACACCAATTAATAAGGAGAAATGGAAATAAAAAAAATATTCCATAACATTAAGAGATAAAGTAGAAATAATGATGGTAAATGTATCCAATAACTCCACGAGAAGATTATAACTACAAAGGAACAAAATAAAATAGATAATCCATGTGATGGCATGGATGAACTCCCACCATCTCACCACCAGATACTCAACTCAGTTGACAACGAACCTCACTGCCTCACTACAGTGCTTTTCTTTTCCATATATTAGAATACATAAATAGATTTACACACCACCAAAGTGGTGCACAGGGTGTGATCTAAGAAGATTAATAGGATCCCACCATGTTGTTCCTTAATAAGTCTCTATATAATAATTCATGTATAATCATTTTTAAATAAAACATGGCATGATAAGTAGTAAATCAGTTTTATATAAAACATGGTAAACATTTCCCCTTTCTCACAGTTCTAAAACAAAAGCATGTATTTCAATTTCAATGAATATTTTCTATATCATCTTTCCCAGGAATCAACATGTATATCAAGGATAAAATAGTGAAAATACAAGAAGTATAGACATACGAAAAGATATCATCACCAATTATCACTATATGTTAGACTGGAAGACTACTCATACCATAATCAATCATGTACACAATCTAGCTCCTAGAACATAGACCTAGGAAGTAAAGGAATACCCCATGAGTAAACCCCATCCCCCCAAATGTCAATATCAACCCCCTATAATAATTGTCATAGGAAATAAAGGAAATACCCCTGAGAAAACCTCCTAATAATCATAAAACATGGATAATGGCCTCAATATAAATCTTCCACCTAAGTAACCAAGGTAACCCATGTGCTCTATTTCACAATTCAATCCAATGCTTTGAAAACCATTTCAACACTTTGAAAATACCCTTTTTCTATTCCTTAAGAAAAAACCATGGAAAACCCATTTTTCTTTAAAAATATTTTCAACACGCAAAAATAAATCATGAAAATTCATTTTATAAATCATTTTATAAAGAAGGAACAATTAGGTTCATCAAATATAGGCTAGTAACATAACCACCTACCTAGAAACTCGGGTCGAACATGACCGCAACTGGATCCACCAACAATTTTTACTCAACAATGTCAACAAAGTCCCTAAAATACAATCCACGTCTCAAGATTGATCCAATTTAGAAAAAAAGGGGTCACTGAAAAGGATGAAACCCACATATCTTAAGAAAGAACACCAACCACACCACAACCAACAAAGGAACATCCTTCAGAATGAGATTGCACAATGTATCTAGAAGAAGAAAAATGGAACACCAATTTAGACCAATGGATCTGATAAATAAACCCATGGGAAACACCATGATCAATAGAAATTAAGTAGTGGAAGGATCACCCACCTTGAGAGGTTCACTATAACTAAAATTAAAATCGAACATTGAATAGATTGATCGGGAAGGAACAGTGTCCCCATAAATCTCTAGAGAGGAACTCTGATTCATGAGACAAGGAGAAGTAGTAGATAAATAGACAAACAAATCCTGTACAACCCCCAAAACTTCCCTACTCAGGGAATAACATGATGTGTAACTCCTCTAAATGTCATGAAATCCATGGTGTTTAAGTATGCTAAAAAATATGTCACCTCAAATTAAAAATATGACATTTAAAATGACTCATGACATGAAACAACTCTTGATGTTGTGTAACCTCTCATAGTATAAATATGTTTCATGGATTGTACCCAAAACCCCATTACATGTCATGTAACCTTATTACATAGTGTGAAATCCTCCTATAGCCTATAGAAAATACATATTATATCTTAGATTTTAATAAATCTATGACTTCACCATTATAGGTATCCTCTCAATTATTTCTCAGCACTATACCGACAATGAAAAAAGTAAAACCATAATGAGGTTAAGGATATACCTAACAGATAGGTAACGGGTTGTTACACTCTCATTCTATTCACTCCATTGTCCTTTGACGAGGAGGAATTGGAACACTTTTTTGGATAATAGGTCTTATTGAAATATTCAGTGATCATAGTGGATAGTTGATACCATTGAAGGAAAGAGTCTATATGTTTTTGATGAGGCATGTTGATCAAATTCACTACCATTAAATATCACGATTATGGACAGTGAGGTGTTCATATTTTATGATATTCTTATTTCATTTGGTTGATTCCACTCTTGAATGATATTGTCATAGGTTTTTTGTTTACATAATCTACAATGGGAATTTAGATTCCTCACAAAACCCATCAATGGTATTAAATCATAGATAGGTAATGAATTAGTAGGATAACGATCATATTTGAAAAAAATGGGTATATTTACAAAACCATGGTCATTGTTGTTAAACTATTTCACAGAACACTATTTTTTTCTTTAAAATGGAATGGTCATTTGATCACTATTCCATAATCTATTAAAATTTATTAGGAAAATTATCTAGTTCAAGGAATCATTTCATGGTTATTCTAATCATAAAACATTGTAACATTTTCTATGTCACTATGACATGGTTAGCTGGTCATTATGCCATTGCTAGAAGCCAAAATGGGATCATCAATGATATAGTGAAGATTGATTCACTGTGGTTCATGGGGAGAATAAATAACTAAAATGGATTATGGTATTTAATTTTTCCATGGTCCAAAATGATTTGGAAATTTTTACCATGCCATAGTGGCAAGTTTTGGCCTATAGAATACTAATAAAAATTTATTTCACAAAAAAAAACCTTCACAGGCACTAGTTTATCAAGCCCACAACGAATATATGAGATTATTAACATTATCAATGTTCTTATTATTATTATTATTATTTAAATTTATGATTTAACATGTTAAAAAAATTAATTATTCATTTATTTATCATATTCATAATTAAACATTCATGTATATATTTTTTATAATGTGAAAATTATTTTAATTAGATTAAATTATTTAAACTAATTCTTATAAAATATCAAAACATGCATATAAGAGTTGCATATTAGGTATAAATACATACGAATTATTTTTCTTCTACCTTGACTATGTATTTTGATGGAGTTATAATCTTGAATTTAGAGTTTAATTTTAGTTTACATATTTTTTATGTTAAGGTTATAGTGAAATTGATGTCTCTATTGAGTAAATAAATATAGGTAGAGGGACTTTGGGTTATACTGATAACTATCCTGTAGAATTATTTCATGTTTAGAAAAGTGAGGTATGGCTACATGTAGCGCCATCCTTACTATTAGGGGGATTATTGATTTCATATAATTATAAGCATTTAAATTAATGGGTTTCATGTACCTTATTCAAGTAATGATTTTAGAAATAAATTAAGGGGTTTCATGTACCTTACTCATGTAATGATTTTAGAAATAAATAATATATCTGACATCTATTTTTTGGTTAGTTGCATAAAAACTGAGATGCGAAAAGAGTTGTAAATTAATATTGTTTAAACATATTAATTTAGTTTAAAGAATAGGGATTTCAAAACTAAATATTTAGAATCATGTATACATGTAGCAATTAAATGAGATATAAATATTTCATGGGATGAAATGTCAATGTATGATAGGCATATATTTAATATGAAAATGTAGAGGCTAATAAAATTCCTTAAATATTAAATTTAAGATTCATTTTAAAGAATTAATTTGTTAAGAATTTAATTATTCCTTAATGGTGAACCTAACCCTCATGTTCCCATGTATTATCTTGGGTAAGGAAAACAACATGATTGGTTTTTTTTTCAAAGGTTGGGGCTGAACCCTCATTTTATTATTAAAGAAACGACCTCTTTAGACTGGGTAGAGGGAGACTCGTTACACATCACAAAGTCCCAAGGCCATGTGGCCTGAATACTAGGCTTGAAAGCCCTTTTTTTTTGCCCAAAGGACCCATCAGTGAATAGTCCTACTACAGTACCCAGGTTGCTACAGTACCGCTGCCGCTATAGTACCTTCTATAGTGCCTCCGTCACTATAGTGTCTTCGCTGCTACAGTACTGTTATAGTGCTGCTACAGTAACCCGGAATTTTCTACCTACCCGGATTTGATCATGGGTATTTTGGAAACCAACCAGGAGCCTGTAACACTTGGGCAAGGAGTTTTCTACCTCATTATTCAAGAGTTACATATGCTATGATTGACATGGTTATCTATAAGATATAGTTATGGCTTAAGTTGTGAACTTAACTAGGCTATGAAATGATTAAATATGGATCATATCCTATTAAATGGATATGATGTGGTCATCATTTTTAGTGAGATAACTTTTATTAAAATTCATTTATGGAAATATACACAACAAGATACTCACCCACAGATGCGTATTTTTTATGGATTATGGCATGCATCATTATTATCATTTTGAGAAACCTTAAAATTACGATCTATAATATAGTGTTATATTCTTATCTAAGGTTCAGAAGTGTTCTCAATGAGAAGAATTATAAGCATGTGGATGTGAATGTTATAGAAATTATTTTCTCTAATTGCGACACATGCGTATTAGATATGGGGTGTGTATCAAATATTTTTTATGATAAAAATATTCTTATAAATATGATAGAATTGATAAAAGAGTAATTATATATACTTATCAAGAATAAGGCCAAGTATTTTATCTGAAAGAATAAGGTTTTCAACCCCAATACTAGGGCCCAACACTAAAAAGTATACTCCACTCATTGGAAGTGGCTGTAGCAAGTTTCATTACCAAAATTGGATCTAAACTCAAGGATTTTATAGAATAATCCATGAATAAAGTTACATCCATATAAGAATTAAAATAAAACTCATGAAATCAATGGGACTCTATGAGAAACTTTAAGATTCAAGTTGCAAATATTTCTAATAAAATTAAAAGAGAGGACAAGGGGAGTTTTTCATAGCTACATATAAGTCTTAAGAAATAGTGAGCACAAATACATCACCTTGATGTGTGGAAAGATAACCAGTGGGTTCACTGAAAAATATGACAAAACTGCTGGAAGATTTAGAAAATAGGATGAAAAACAAGCAGTATAAGTAAGAGAATCAGTGCAATATAATAAGGAAAAGGGGAAGGATGTTGAGATGTTTTTTTGAGAATAATATCCACTACCAAACCAACCCCAACCAAAATTTATTCAGTGATTAAGAAAAGATATGTTTTATGAGAAAGGGGAAAATTTTATAGAGATGTTCAAAAAACTACACAATAACTTACAATTTTTTTAGGAGATTGTGAAAATGCCTACCATTGTAATTTTTATGAAATATCTTGTAACACCCCGATCCCAGAATAGAGCTAGTGCATTATTTTAATAAATTGGAATGATTATAAGAATTAAAATCCTGAAGGAATGATCATCTTAGTAGTCTTAAAGAATCTAGAAACATACATGATACTCAAATTACATTGGGAAAGGTTACAAAATACAATACATAACAAAAACTAATAAACTGAATCTATGAGAACTCAAAAAATGGTTGCCTCCTCATAACATGTTGAAGGTAAACAAATAAAAGTGATGAGATCAAATGATAAATAAGGGTTACAAATAAAATAATCATGAATCAACAATAATGGAAATCATGATCAAACTGGAATAGTCAAAATGACAGGGTGGACAAATGAAAAACACATGCCATTAAGAAACTAAAAATGAAACTACAGCCATAGATTTTCTAATAGTGAAAACCTATAGATAATAATAATTGAAAATGAATAACTAGAATGACTATTAATTTTATTTCATTTATCTATCACATTATACCACTATAACAATGAAACAGTTTATGTCTGTGGGTATAAACCCATCTAATTTTGGGTAAAAAACTCGAAGGGTTTTTTGCCAACTGATTTGTCACATGAGACCTGTCGATGAATCGAGGAGCTATAGTGGGCCACACCCGTCACTGAAAGACAAAAACATTATATATAAATTGATCTAATACAAGTAAAATATTCCTTTTCATTACTCATATAGAGTAGAGGATACAAATTCATCAAAGGATGTTTACATAAATAATAATACTTTTAAATGAGACCACTGAAAAATTCTTGAGGAAATAATCCTTAAACATTCCAAAGTGTCCCATACCACCTTGAAACATTCACATCATAGTCCCTTAGAATATATTGAGAATAAGGATACTCTTGATATGATATATAAAAGGGTAGTATATACACCACAAGTATGAAGTAAGTTGTGAACGTAGAATATATCTCATAAAAGATAATGTGAGATGAGAAAAATCCTTTCTACTTTGGAACAAAGAGTTCTTTTGGAAAATCATTTTTAATTTTCATGAAATCATATTTTAAACATGTATATCCCATAAAATAAAATGGAATTTCATTGAAATTATATTTGAGTCTTAAATAAAATCTTATTTTTGTGAAATCATTTAAAAATATTTTTTAAAGAAGCTTTAGAAATAGAATATTTTAGCGCAGTTTAAGGAATTAATTAAAGAGATTTTAAAGAGAAAAGGCATGTTTTATTTCATAAAATAAGAAATTCCAAAATAGATTTTTCAATTTAAAATATTTTATTTTTGAAAGATAAATATGGATTAAAATAGATTATAGAGTGAACATCAAAATATGTAAGAATTCAAGAATTCCCTTGAATCAGGCTTGCATTTTGAAATAATTTTTGAAAGATTATTTTTAAACACATAACACCCCATAAAATTATGAACGATTATGATTGGTAAAAACATATGGAACATTCACACAGAATTTATGAGTTTTACATATGAATAAATAATAATTTCATTACGGTGAGTAGAGAATAAGATCAACCTGAATGAAAATGGAGGTTCGGGTAGAAAATACTTACATCTTTGTAATAAATTGTATCTTATGCCCCAAAATTAATGATAATTAAATGATAAATTAAATATCATGAAAATTAAGAGATTAATGATTTGAAACATCAATGGACAGTATACATACACCATACACAACTAGAAGTAGTGAATACAGACTATCTCACAAAAGTGGAAGTGAGATAAAGAAACCCTTTACCTTAAGGTTGATGGTGTTCTTCAAATGATATTAGTGTCCCGGATAACCAAATTAAATTAATTAATTAATATTTACAGAACCTATTATATATTTAATTTATTTATTATAACCTTATTAGGTTCATTAATTTAATTTTTTGTGGGTTTAAGAGGTTCAATTTTATTGTTTTGGAAGCATTTCTTCCTTGGTTTTCCGGATCGGTTTATTTGTATTCATGAATGGAAGTTTGTTTGAAATGTGGTAAAACAACCATAATTATTAATATATATTATTAGTGAAATTATAGAGATATAAATGATCTTATAATGAATTTTTTTATATACCATGAGGATGACTTGTTTGATAAATTATAATGATAAACACTTGGATTAACTTAACGGTTTTGTGCATAATGTAATTGATTTGAATTATTATTTTATATTATGAGGTTGTAAGGGTTATAGAACATTACATAAGATGAAATACATATATTATGATCTGTTTAAACCATAAAAATTGTTTCATGACCAGAATTGAAGATGCTAATAAAAGCTGAGAACTCATCATCCTTGAATGTGATAAATTAACACATATCAGACGGTGTTTTCATTTTTAGTGTAAGAGGAGGGAAAAATATAGATTATGATGAAATATTAAATTAGCATAATAAAATTACTGTTCATGTAATTTAATGGAATTATCATATTATTTGGATGAGGTTATATTAAAAAAGAAAAGAAATGAACATTGAACTAAAGAAAGGTTGAGAAATCCCTCACGAAAATTCAGCAGGCTAACGGCGTCACTAAATATTTCGTAAAATATTTTGATGATAGAAAAATGGTATCTCATCAGTAATACATAACATGTAAAGTAATGGGGATATGGAATTACATATCCTAGCATAAACCAATTTAAATTAAAAGATAATAACATAAAAAAGAGTGCTTGAAATAGAGAGAGATTTGGGGACGAAAATTCGGCAGCATAACAGCTATGCAACATGGTTTTAGAAAACATTAAAAAGAGAGGGAATAGGGGCAACCCATTAATAAAATATTAAATCGAAAGAATAATATGGAAATATTAACATGGTATGAAAACAAGAAATATATACCACATAAAATAGAACTTGGATGGAAAACAGAAGTTGAGAATTCTCTTACCTTGTAGTGTAACTCCTAAGACTTGAAGTTTGGGACCTTGGGGGATTGAGGACACCTTGGGAGGACTACTAGGGACGTAAAAATACCAGATCTTCGAGGATTATGAGTTTATAATGAAACAAAAAGAAGGAATGAGTGGGTATTTATAGTAAATGAGAGGGTGTATTTTATTAATTTAAAGGGACTTCTCATTAGTGGTTTTTGAAAAACCATGGGCATTCCCATGGTATTTGACCACGTAATTAGCCACTTGGGACACCTAACATCATATTTGAATGTAAAAAAGTCGACCAGAATTTTAAATTAATTATTACATCATTATGATTTCATTAAACATACCAAAAACTCACAATTATATTTTTACTATTCACGGAAAATTCATGTATTTTGGAAAAACCAAAAAATTAACCCTAACCATTTTTCAATGTTTAGAATTCAAAAATGAAATCCATTTTTTGAAAATAATTTTCTAAATTTTTTAATTTAATTTATAAATTAATTTATAATTTATTCTAAAAAAATAACTTTAAAACTATAACTCGTTTTATAACACCTTGAAAAATTAATCAAGGTCCCATAAAATTATCGTATAACAATAATAAAATAAAGTAACAATTTATGATTAAATTTTAATAAAATAAATTTTCATATTAAATAATTAAATTAATCAAAAAATTGTAATAAAAATATTTAAGACATACGAAAATACCAATACTTATACTATTATCATTTTTTAACTTATAAGATGTTAAAATTGTATTTATACACTCATTGGTGAAGTTTCTATTTTTTGGAAAATTTATTATTCTTTACTATTCATTACTATTCGTTACTATTAATAAATATATGTAACTTTTCATAAGGGTGTGTTACTATTCACCAAATATTAAGTTTGTCTTATCATATTCTAAATATCTTACTAAACACAATCGTGTATGTCAGTTTTAAAAAATTCAAATCATAGAGATGGAAAAATTGTGTTCAATGACTAAGTTATAACATTGTGGTGTTTTGTGGAGACTCATTGTTTCATTCATTCTTTTTTAAATATATTTTTAAATTATTGTGGTGTTACATTATTCCCCCATCAATAGAATTGTGTCTCCACAATTTGTAACTGTAATTTGAAAGTTAATGGTTGATTCTTGAAATTTTCCTTGTGGGAAACCCACATTGGATATAGGGTTAATAAAATATCCACCTAAAAAAGTTGTTATGGGAAATGATTTGGTCACCACAAAATTTATGCTTTCGAATGGGGTGACATTAGTTGAAAGTAGAAACCTGGACAAGGTAGAAAAATCTAACTATGAAGTTCTGATGGAACGTAATAGATAACATGTTCATATAAAAGTTGATTACACCAAAACTATAAACTAATGTAAAAAAATTCATCAATATAATCAATGATTTTGATAATAGGACAAAATTTTATGTATTATTCCACTATATAATAGTATAAATATACATTTCTCTTTACGAACTCATCCTTTAATTGAACCTTGAACTATCTATATGTTATCACTTAGCACATGTTAAAACATATGGTGAAGTAATACATTAACCTCTAAAAGATTGTACAATGATCAACTTAAACCATTTCATAAATGGTTAAGGATTCCAAAATATAATTATTCAATACTTTAGAATTATGGTCCTTGGATTTACAAGACGAACTTATCATTAACCCTTAATCAACATGAAGCAGCTCTAAATTTTCACATTCTAAACAAGTGAATAAATTCATGATGTATCCTTTTGAAATATGGTAATAACTTGAATTACTATAAAATCCATATTAGAAACATGCATTCTTCCTTATTCCTTGAGTAAGATACAATCTATTGGACATATTACTTAAATCCAAATGTGTTTTAAACTTCATCGATGATAGCATAACCCACTTTTCCACGAGTCAATACTCATTTTTTATGTAGTTAGTACATATCCAAATCAATCATTTCTTCTTCATTATCTTAATAATCATGTATTTATTTAGGGTTGTCTTTTCTTCAACCATTTCTTTCTCAAGATATCAACTTTTTACTAAGTAACTTATTCTTGGTAAAAATCGTCATACAACCTCAAATACTTAATGAAATATTACTGCAGTATAATCCTCATATATTCTATAATTATTATAATAGGTACATTGCTAATAAAATATTCAAATGAAATTATTCTTAATAAGGAATATTAATCCTTACACTTCATTTGCAGTAGTATCGTAACTTGATCATTTTCCAATATCATCATTTGGGGAATATTCGTTTGAATCTTGGGACATTGATTCGCATAGTGTCCCATCTACATGAAGTTGAAGCATTGTACATAAAAAACCATTTTCTTACCCTTACAATGAAAAACTTTGTGTCCTTTTTCTCTACACTTATAGCAGACTCTCATTCCCTTAAAAAATTTACCAAGATGATTCTTTCCACAGTTATCACATATGGGAAAATCCTTCTTTCCCTTCTTCCATTTATCCATATATTTTTCTATCTTCTTCTTCTTATTTTGCTTCCCTTAAAATCCATTGGTCTTAGAGAAATCTTTACAAGATTTATTAACACATGATACTATATCATCATATGATGAGGATACTTGGGATACAATCTTCCTTTGAAAATATGGTTTAAGACCATTAGAGATATGATCCTTCTTACTCTATGCATCATGTGCATTGGTGAAGTTGTCATTCCTTCTTCTAGGTTCCATTTCTAATCAACTCAATATTATATATTATCTCATAAAATTATAAACTCTCTATAACTCTAAACATGGTATAGCACATAGCATATATTTATGCATCGTAAATCCTAGAACCATATTCTTTAGTTACTTTGGGGGAATGAATCCTTCGGAATGGTGGGTAAATAAAATGTGAATTATCCTAAGAATATCCCCAAGTAGTGTCAAACCAGGTACATAGTAAGGCTCATTGTCATATACCAGGATACACCGAGTCAAGCTGGAAACTCCTGGTTAGAGTTTTCACTCCTAGGTACATTTGTGCCAGAACCACATCCACTTGTAGTATTCATACAATGATTTATTTTCTAGAAAGATCCATAGAATCTATTCCTTAGCAAAATATCAGAATGTTCTCATATTTTTATCCTCAATGACTATATTTGGGGTTTGTTCCCTAATCTATCTTTTCTAAATCTAGTTTCCATGTTTTCTACTAAACTTCCTTTGATACCAATTGTAACACCTCGACCCCAGAAGATCGGAGCCAGTTCTTTATTTTAATACATTGGCATGATTATAAGGATTAAAATCCCAAAAGAATGATCAGTTTAGTATTTTTGAAAATACTATATATATACATGAAACTCAAATTACATTGGGAAAGGTAAAAAATACAATACATAACAAAAACTAATAAATTTCATCCATGAGAACTCAAAAAATGATCTCCTCCTCATAAATTATTGAAGGTAAAAAAATGAAAGGGGTGAGATCAAATTACCAGTAAGGGTTACAAATAATGGAAGAATGAATCAACAATAACTGAAATAATGATCAAATTGGAATAATCAATATGACATGGTGAATAAATGAAAAACACACGCCATTAATAAACTAAGAATGAAACTACATCCATAGATTTTTTCATAGTGAAAACCTCATGGATAATAATAATTGAAAATGAATAAAGAGAATGATTATTAATTTGATGTCATGTATCTGGAACATGATACCACTATACCATCAAAATATTTTATGTATGTGGGTAGAAACCCAACTGATTTTTGGAAACAATCTCGAAGGGTTTATCGCCAACTTATTTGTCTCATCAGATCTATCGATGCATCGAGGGGCTATAGCAGGCCCCACCCGTCGCTGCAAGTCCAAAACAATCATTCTACATAGATATAATACAAGTAAAATATTCCTTCCCAATGCTCATATATAGTAGAGCATACAGATTCATCAAAGGATGTTGACATAAATAATGATACTTTTAAATGAGACCATTGAAAAATTCTTGAGGAAATAATCCTTAAACATTCCAAAGTGTCCCATACCACTGTGAAAAATTCAAATAATAATCCCATAGAATATCATGATAATAAGTAGAATATATATATGATATATCAAAGGGTATTACATACACCACAAGTAATAATTATGTTGTGGACATGGAATATATCTCATAAAATATAATGTGAGATGAGAAAAAATACTTTTTACTTTAAAAATAAGAGTTCTTTTGGAAAATCATTTGTAATTTCAATGAAATCAGATTGTAAACATGTATATCCCAAAAAATAAAAGGTAAGGTAATTTAAATTATATTTTAGGATTAAATAAAATCTTATTTTTGGGAAATCATTTCAAATGATTTTGTAAAGAAGCTTTATAAATAGAACATATTAGCATGGTTTAAGGAATTATTTAAAGATATTTTAAACCGAAAAGGCATGTTTGATTTCATAAGACAATAAATGAACCAAAATATCTTTTTCACTTTAAAATATGTGATTTTTATAGATAAAAATTGAATAAAATAGATTATATAGTGAATGTTAAAAAAGGTAAGAATTCAAGAAGTTCCTTGAATTGGGCTTTCATTTTGGAATAATTTTTGAAATATTCTTTTAAAACATATAACAACACATAAAATAATGAAGGATTGTGATTGGTAAACACATATAGAAAATTAAAACATAATTTATGAGTATTACATGGGAATAAATAATAATTTCATTGAGGTGAGTAGAGAATAAGAGAAACTTGGATGAAAATGGAGGTTCGAGTAGAAAATACTTATGACTTTGTAATCAATTGAATATTATGACCCAAAATTAATAATAATTAAATGATACATTTAATATCATGAAAATAAATAGATTAATTATTTTAAAAATAAATTTCATGTATACATAAACCCTAAAAAAATAGTAGTACTGAATACAGATTATCTCACAAAAATGGAAGTGAGATGAAGAAAACCCCTTACCTTAAGTCTGATGGTGTTCTTAACTCAATCTTAGTGTCCAAGATAACCAAATTAAATTCATTAATTAATATTTACAGAACTTATTATTTATTTAATTTATTTATTATAACCTTATTAGGTTCATTCATTTCCTTTTTTATGGGTTTAATATGTTCAATTTTATTGTTTTGGAAGCATTTTCTTCTTTGGTTTTCATGATCAATTTACTTGTATTCACGATTAGAAGTTCATTGGAAATGTTGTCAAACATACATAATTGTTAATATATATTATTAGTGACATTAAAGTGATATAAATTATCTTTCAATAATTTTTTTATATACCATGAGGATAACTTGTTTGATAAAGGATAATGATAAACGCTTGGATTAACTTGGCGGTTTTGTGTATAATGAACTTGATTTGAATTATTATTTTATATTATGAGGGTGTAAGGATTCCATAACATTACATTAGATGAAATACATATATTATGATCTGTTTAAACAATAAAAATGGTTTAATGAACATAATTTAAGATGGTATTAAAAACTGAGAACCTGTCGTTTTTGAATGTGATAAATTAACACATCTCGGACGGTGATTTCATTTTTAGTATAAGAGGAGGGGAAAAGAGAGATGATGATGATGAAATATTCCATTATCATAATAAAAATCAAATTCAGTTAAGGTAATTAAATTATCATATCATTTGGATGATGGGGGATGACAAAAGAAAAGAAAGGAACTCAAAATAAAAGAAAAGTTGAGTAATCCCTCACGAAAATTTGGCAGCCTAACGGTGTCGCATAATATTTCATAAAATATTTTGATGTGATAAAATAGTATCTAATAATTAATACATAATATGAAATATAATGGGTATATGGAATGAAATATCCCAGTATAAACCATTTTAAATTAAAATATAATAACATAATAAGAGTTCTTGAAAAACAGAGAGATTTTGAGATGAACATTCTGCAGCATAACGGTCATACAACTTGATTTTAGAAAACATTAAAAATAGATGGAATAGGGGTAAACCATTAATAAAAGATGACTAAAATAGTATAGTGATATAATAATATGTAAATAAAAACATGGTATGAAAACTTGAAATACATTCCATATAAAAGAGAACTTTGATGGAAAACAGAAGTTGAGAATTCTCTTACCTTGTAGAGTAACTCCTAAGACATGAAGGTTGGGACCTTGGGAGTTTGATTTCACCTTGGGAGGACTAATATGGAGGTAAAACTTCTAGATCATAGAGAATTATGAGTTTGGAATGAAATAAAACAAAGGAATGCGTGGGTATTTATAGTAAATGAGAGGGAGTTTTTTATTAATTTCAAGGGACACCTCATTAGTGGTTTTTGAAAAACGATGGTATTTCCCTTAGTATTATCCACTTGAGACACCTAATATCATATTTTACTATAAAAAGTATACTATAATTTTATATTAATTGTTAAATTATTATATTTTCATTAAACATAACGAAAACTCAAAACTATATTTTTACTATTCATAGAAGATTCATGTATTTTAGAAAAATCGCAAAAAATATCCCTTACCATTTTTTGACGTGTAGAATTCAAAAATAAAATCCATTTTTGGAAAATATTTTTATAAATACTTTTAATTTAATTTTTAAATAAAATTATAATTTATTAAAAAAAACTTTAAAACTTTAACTCATTTTATAACACCTTGAAAAATTAATCAAGGTCCCATAAAATTATCTTACAACCCTAATAAAATAAAGTAATAATTTATGATTACATTTTAAGAAAATAAATTCTCATTTTAAATAATTAAATTAATCATTAAATTGTAATTAAATTATTTACAATGTACAAAACTACCAATACTTATACTATGATCATTTTTTTCACTTATTAGAAGACTAAATTGTATTTATATACTCTTGGGTGATGTTTATTTTTTTTTGCCAATTTACTATTCATTACTATTAATAAAGGTTTGTTACTATTCATAAGGGTATGTTACTTCTCACCAAAGATTATGTTTGTCTTATCAAACTCTAAATATCTTACAGAATGCAACTGTGTATGTCATTTTTTCAAAATTCAAATTACAGAGGTGAAAAAAAAAATTACTAACTAGGTTATAAAAAAGTGGTGTTTTTTAGAGACTCGGTGTTTCATGCATTCTTCATTAAATTTGTTTGTAAGTTCTTGGGGTGTTATTGATTTGGAAAAAAACAAAATTAATATATAGAAATTGGGAACCATCCCAATGATAGGGTATTGTTCTGCAGTGGTTTTAAGGGACATACCAAATAAACAAAGTGACCCTACTAGTTTTTCTTCTCACATTGGCATTGGTTCTCATGTTTTTTGGTCTTCCTTTTCTGATTTATGGTTGAGGGTAAAAATTATTTCATATTAAAAATTCAATATAAATGAATTAAAGAGATGAATCCTATACATTTCATGATACTACTAGAGGAAATAAATGTGATATGTCCTTGAGGACTACCTGAGGATGGCACTATTAAGGTTGATAAGTTCTAATTTCCAGTAGATTTTATGGTGATCTAAATATAAGAGTTGAATACGCCAATAATTTTGGGAATACCCTTACTAGTATAATAGGATAACATATTAATATACAAAATGGATAATTATATCTGAGAGTTAGTATAGAGGAGTTGAAATTCAAAATTCACCAGGTTATGAAAAATCCTGAAAAAAAAGGTGTTGAGTTGGGAGAGGCTGAGCTAAAATAAGTTTAGAAAACTATTGGCCTTAGACTAAGAGATTATGTAACTACTATAAAAATGAAATAAGAATTGGAATAATATTAAAGGAAAGATAAGAGGCTACAAGAAAATTCAGGAGATGGTAGAATAATTTTCCAAAAATAATTTAAGAATGGAAAATATTTTTGAGAAGTTTGTGATTTTTAATTTAATTTCTCAAGAAGGGAAAAATGAATCTATTGGGCCAATGGAAATTGATAATATGGTATTTTATGGAATACTAAATCTAGTTTCAATAAAAAAAATAGAGGAACCATATATATGGAAGAATTGAAGCTTCATTATTTTGTAGATCTAGACTAGGTAAAATCTTTCCAACCTTTGATCACTTAACTTCAGGAGATAAGTTCGAGATGAATGATAATGACCAAATCAATTTTGGGAGGACATCCACACTTTTTATGCTTTATGATTTGTATTTCTATTTAGGAACATAATTTAGGAGTGCTTCCCCTAAATTATTTTTGAATATTCTTTAGAATGGCATGTACCTTCACTACTGGACATAGATTTTCATGACCATAGTGATTTAAGGTAAAAGGAACTATTGTAGAAAGAAATAGGAATAATATAAATCTCAAAATGAAAGGGTATTAAACTTTAAATTTTATAATTCACTTACGCTACTTATTTTTCAGAATATATTTTATGATCTTAAATAAATAAAAATTAATTCCCATACTTAAATATTTACTTTATTTTTTATCAATGATGATGAAATTTTATGAACAATACCCCATGTTTTAATTATTAAATTTATATTAATTAAAAAGGTAATATGGGTAATTGAATGATTAGAGTGAATAATAGAAATTTGAAATCACATTTTGTGAAAAATTACGTTTTGATATTTTATGATTTTATTTTCAGAAGTTCATGTTGATTAATATTTTTTTATGACACATTCCTTGAATGATTGTCATTAATTACATTATATTATTCACAAGATATTTTTATGACACTATTTAAAATATTTCTTAGTAAATTTCTTGATAGAACTAAGGACATGTCACCTACAAGGATTCGAATTTAGATCTTATCAAAATGATGATTGTGAAAATTCATATAAAATATGTTTGATAAATGTTTGTTTAATATATCCAATATCCTTGAGACTTACCTAAAATTAATCCTACTTTAATCCTTTAGAGACCATAAATGGCCTTTGATAGGAAAATCCACATTTCAAGATGATCTATCCATTCCTACCCATTCTTTAATTTTTTTCACATTTTTCAAAGTTCAAGTGTAGGGGAAGATGGATTTCATAGAAAATGTTATATTCAACTTTGATAGAATATTTGATGGTTGACTCATTGGATTTTGGAAATAATTTTCATAAAAAAATTCATTATTTTTATTGTTTTCCCCTCAAAAAGTGGAAATAAAAAATAAAAAAAACTTGGGTTGAACCATGAAGGGTCAGAAATAACAATAACTTGACCAATGATTTTTAATATTTGGGGTCGAGTGATAGATGTGAAAATTTTCCTAGATAAATTTTAAAAATATTTTATTTTAATGAAGAAAGAAAAATAAGTGGGTTAATTCATTCTTTTTACTTTTATATATCATGTCCTTACTTGAGCTTGGGATGTGGGGAATGATGTCCCTTTTTAATGAGGGGAAAGTCATTGTGTTTACTTTGTTTATCATGCTTAATACTTAGGGATAAACCACCTGTTTAGATTAACTTTGTATTCATCAATTTCATATTGTCCCTTCAACTAGAATTCATTTAATCCCTATTTCTAAGTTCTCTTGATTTTAAGTAACATTTTTCTATTCTAAGTGGATAATAAAAATCATTTTCAAATTCATATGTTTGGTGCATGTGCGCAATGTATGAGTAAAACATCACATTTAAATTTTACAATTGGTGATGAGAGAGGAAAAAACATTGGTGAGGTATATCACAGTTTAGAATTTTAATAATGATTAATTAAAAGACATTAATGGAAGAGATGTGGAGCCCCATTATTTTCAAGGGAATTTCAATTTTATTGTGTCTAGTAAGGAGTTGAAATCATTTTCATTATGTGACACTTGAAATTTCCTTTCCACCATTGATAAATTTTTTATTTCATTTATCTTTAATTCTAAATATTGGTAGAATAGTGGTTTCCATGTTTAATTCATAGTAAGTATTTATGATTGAGTACAAGAATTGTCTAAGTGGGGGGATTTGATGGGTCCATAATTTTCATATAAATTTTACAATAATAACGGATTAATGTCATTGTTTTTTATTATGTATACCCATGTTTTAACATTTAATAATAATTTTTCGTTATTATTTATATTTTATTGAAAATATTGGAAAATTAATAAAAAATAAGGAAATATATATTATTTCTATGTTTTGAGTACTTTGTGTATTTTTGTTGTGTAGAAATGGTTTAAAAGGGGCCAGTGGGGTAGCCCTAAACACATAGGGTGGAAAGACACATTGAAATCCCAACAATGGCCTACCAACCAAGCCACCCCATGGGGATAGACAGACACACTATTGATCACAAAAATAGAAAAGTAAGTGAATAGTGGCATATAGGGTGTGGGTCTGCATGGCGGTTGGAGAACGGATTCACTGGAACGGGTCAACACATAGAAGTGATAGGAATACTTTAACACTATTTTTTCTTTATTTATAAATTGGTGGGTGATTTTTTCTTAAAAATTGAATCCCACCCACGGGATCTTTCGATGTGGGGTGCGTTATGCACCCGGGTACTGTTCACTTAAGTCGAACGATGTATTCCCAAGCTGTTAGCATGTCATCTTCATCAGAAATATCTTCACTCGACCATTGTCACAATCAGATATGATACCCTATAATTCCTCCATGGTTGGAAAAGAGGATCTCACCACAATCGGAAACTCGAGCACAAATACAATGTATGATTTTCCCTTGTGTCGTAGAAGGGCATGGAGCTCAACATGTTTTGGTAGTGCTATTTCATGACTGAGATATAGCATCATCACCATCATTGGATGTATTGGAAGAATTTATTGAAGTAATTAGATGTGGTGTAGGACCTCCACTGCACCATAGAGGGTGAAAAAATGGCAGATCAACGATTTCAAAGAACAGAATATGTTTGCAGCCATAGAAACCAAACTATATTATAGCCATGTAAGGATGTACATAAAGAGCGACATGTGTGTCGTAGGGTTAAATATTTTTTATTGAGGGTCAAAAATCAAAATTAATTTTAAATTTAGGAAGAATATTATATTTAATTATGGTGGGAATGCTAAGTCACAACCCATGCATTACCATTCAATGGTTATAATGTAATAATTTCAGCCACACCATAGGGTTTGGTCCTAAAAATGTAAAATAACCAATTTTTTCTATATTTATATGATTTCCACATCCCATGATCCATGCCTACACTTAAGGAGTTAGAAATAATCCACAATAACAGAAAAACATTCTAGGAAAGTGATCAAAACTCAACAGATTTACTAAGAATAATACTCGACCTACTTTCCCACTCACCTAAAAACTTTTTTAAAGATAGTTAAATTCTAAAAAAAAGAGGCTAAACAAATCAAAGAAAATAAATACAGTGGGGAAAGATAAATTAAAATTTCAAAATAGAGATACTTATTCTATGAATGTTAAAGAGGAGAGAATATTGTTACTACATAACTTTTCTTTTAACACGGAGTGAACTGGATGACTGAATAATTTGGGCCTACTGTTAAAGATATTATGGAGTTTTTCTAATACTATAGGTAAATTTTATTTTCCCATCCTAATATTATTATCATGAGGTGGTAAATCTTCTTTATTTCAAGCATGTAATGATACAGGATTTCACCTAGTGAAGTATGTATTGTTTGATAATCCAAGTGTGCTTTTTCATTAATTCTAAATGTTTTAATACTCTTCTTATCTTACTCAAATGACCATTGTATTCTGATAAGGTATATTATTCTTTATATGTAATAACATACGATTTTTTTATAGCACAAAAAAAAATATGGATTGAACAGGATAATTTTTATTGGGTTTTTGGGTTCCTAGATAATTGATAAACCTAATAACTGGTAGGGGAAAGTGGGGTCAATAGTTTAGAGTGTGAGTACTCTTAGAGGAGGATTAATTTGATTCAATTTCAAGAACACACTAATCACTATAAAATTGTAACATCACTAGGGGCATGGAATTGGTTTTATGTTACTTAGAATGATCATATCATCAATTTTTAAACTCAATTAAAACTTATTCTTTTCTCTATTTAAAAATTTACTATACTTTTTAACTCATTTATACACAATTCTAAGTGGATATACCTCAATATCTACTAGATTATAGTTTAAAATTTGTTAGTGTACTTAAATATTATAAATTTTATTCTTTAATATCCCTGAGATAACTAATAATTCTCTTAGGTGATGTCAATTACACATTGAATTAACTATCACTTCATATGAATTAAGAAATTATTATTAAAGGATCAAATCCCAAAATTCCCCTATAAACTTCAAAGTCAAAACCATTAAATAACTCTAAATATAATTGAAGTTATTAACATAGTTTTTTCATCGAGGTTGGATTCTCATATATCTTATCAAAGTTATACAACAACTCATTAGTATTAACCACCACTTGGAAGGTTAAGAACGCATTTTAAACCAATATCATCTAAAAAATCCTAGTTCTTTATATCAAACCTTTAATATTCTCCCTTAATTATCAATTTTGATTTGAGTCCCATAAATAGAAGCTACATATTTCTCTGGAATAGATAAACCTCAATCTATATGCTATAAAATCTGAAATATGAACCATCTAACTTATCAATCAATGCCTTTCCTTCTTTCAACACCATACTTTTGTAAAAAAATTCCTACAAAATGGAAAATAAAAAAGTCTTATGAAAAATCTTACAGAGATTATCTTATAAGTATAAACTTACAAAACCACTCAACTAAAATATCTAAACACCTGGAAAGGTTCTAGTTATACCTAACTTTTTACTAATATCTTATACCAAATGGTTTTTTATATCTTATGATTTGGTAACACATTATAGAACATAAAATGTGTAAAAATTCATAGAACATACCAAACAAAATGAAAATAAATCTAATGTAACCAAATTGAAAAGTATCACAACCAACCATTAACTGAACAATCCAAACTAAAAAGAAGACATTACTAAAACAAAACAAACAAAATGAAATAAACTAATAAAAGAAAAAAATAGAAACATTATTATTTATGTATTTTAGGAATTACCCTATGAATTGGGATGAAAAATTAAGCCTTCATTTTATAAGATAATAAATAGAATAAACCCCTGATTTATAGGCACCCAAATTCTGGAATACTACCTATAAATACAATAAGATAACTTTAGGTTTGTTCACATCACTAAAAAATTAAACTCACCCATATATTTATAGAAGATATTCATAGTAGTTAGCTAGTTTTTTCAGTTACAAAACCATCGTATCTTCACAATCATCCATCAATTAATCAAGGAAACCACAAAAAACTTTGTGAATTCACCAATATCAACATTCCTTCCAATGATTAGTTCATGTATATGGAACCCTTCCTTCCACACTTCTACAATTTCATCTAGATTTATTCAACTACTTTTAAATCCATTACCAAACTCTTTGTTTTCCTTCCCCTTTATATATTTTGTTCTATATCATGGTTCAAAAAAAATTCCTTCTTGAGTTATAATACTTAGAATGAAACAAAATAAAAAAAAACGAACATATAAAATATTGATTATTAAAGGATTTAAAAATTAGCTTAATTAAGTAATTAGAAGCTAAATTATTTGATCGTTTCATAACATATTAAATATTAAAACTCTAAAAGGATCCTTTACTCAATAAAGTAGTAATATAATATGATGTTACTTCAATAACATTCACAACATTAGAAATCAATCATTGTTGGATATGAAACTCTCTCTCATTCTCTTCTCTCCATTTACATTTGAGGAGGTTCTAGAACACCTTTATGAAGAAGAGGTCCCACCAAAGTGTTAGAGGATTCTAATGTCTAGTGGATACTATTGGAGTCAATAACTTGTTATTTTTTTCTAATGGATCTCATTCAAACTCACTAACAATGATGAAAAGCATGGATAGTGATGTGTGATTTTTTATGGTTTTCTTATTTAAATTTTGTAGATTCAACTCTCATTTGATCTCAGTATGTGTTTCTTATTTACTTTTGTTTCTAACGGTCATTAAGATATCCCAGTAAACCCATAACATGATGGTTTTGGAAGGTGGAGTTCTAATATATGGGGGTTTCACCAATGTTTGATGATATCCTTCCATAAAATTTTCCATCATAGATATATTGATCCAAATATCATGATAGATGGGATGTATTCACCCTAATACTTTTGAAATTCTTAGGTGGAGATTTTAATTCCTATTTTAAAATGATCTATTAAGATATATTCAATCTCAATGGAATAGTTTTCTTGAGATTTGTTTTTTGAAAACCCTAATATTATCCTATATTAATCTAATAGATGTGGTGATTTGTTTTAGATTCATAGGGGTTATAGTAAAAGTTCTTCAATTATAATAGTGGGTATGATTTTAATAGGTCCTTTTTTGTTATTTTTTCAAATTGGTGACAATATATTTATTCACAATATCATTAATTTCTAAGTTATTGTACTTATGTAAACAAAACTGATGTATTGGGAGATTATTATATTCATAAATGAGTAGGCCTCTCCCAACCCAACTATTGTTTCCAACTGATTATTTTGTTTTTTATTGATTATTATGGTGTAGTTCAATACTAGTTATTCATATTTCTTAAGGATATGTGTTGTAGTGGTCTGTTATCATTACATTTGATGTTGTTTGATAATTACTCACTATTTGTCTTGGGACTTCTTGATATATCTATAACAATGTGTGTTAAATAATATAAATATATACTATGATTTTTGATTGTTTTCAGATTATACACTATGAACTAGTTCTAGTGGATCTTAAATGTACCATGGGATGGATTTTATTTTCTTTTTTATCTTCTACACATATAAATTTATTTACATTTTCTTGTTGCATTGACACTTTTTTGGTTTTAAGGGAGTAACCTATTAAATAATTTTACACCCAATTCTACTTTTTTATACTTATATATTTGTGGGGTTGTGTTAGTGGTGGTTAAGGATAGTGTTATCACGGAAAATATTGCGCTTTTCCAATGTTGTAATGTGATTTTTATAACATCCAGATATTGTTTTTTAAGTATAAAATTACTCATGTTAATATTTTCTCTTTCATTTGATCATTTACAGCATGTTGCAAATTTTTTAGTTGGTTATAGTTAGAAATAATGGTCAAGGTGATAATTTCATTCTCCTTTTAGAGATCAATATGTGTTCTAGATTGTTAGTAGCTATAGGTAGTCCACCAGCTAACATGTGAGAGACAGCGACCAGTCAGTGGAATGTTTTCAGTAAGGTTTTCTTACAAGAATCCCACCAACCAATTAGTGTCATGATGGAATAATTAAATTCTTACAGGCACTTCATCAACTAGATGGTAGGGAATTTAAGGTTAAAAATATTTCGACTCGGCACCATGGGTTAGCCTGTAGAAGGCAGTGGGTAGTCGGTGGTATCGATCCGGGTTGGGGAAGTATGGGATGTATCGTAATTTTCTCAACTTGAACCCCTCCTTTAAACCTTTAATTCTCCTCCTTCGACCCTAATTTGAACCATTAAAAGTTGTAGACTTCTTTGGGATGTCGTTGGCTCTATAAACCCAAATTCTTGATAGATGAAAATTCCAACCAAAGTGTTCATCCACACTCGGTATGTTGATATATTTTTAGGTCTTGGATATCCTTATTCTTCCAATTCCTTTTATTTATCTCATGGGATCAACTTCTTCAATAATGGGAATTTTTGGATATGGTTTTCTAATATAATTCCTTTTCTATTAATTATGGGATTGAGGGGTGGTTATTGGATCGTCAATCCTCATGGTACATTATTCAACAATTGTGTTTGTAAATTTTCCCTTTGGTTTTATTATTTCTAGAGCCTTTCAATTCAGAGATTCACGTTTGGGGGTTCTTAATTTTGGATCCCTTATTGATTCTTAAGACCCTTGTATCATCTTGGATTCCTTTTTACCTGAGAGTGTTGATATTAAAAGTGTTTCAAATTAGGTGTCTTCATAATTTGACTTTGTCTTGTGATCCATGGTTGATTTATCCTTGAAATTGATTTCTAAAATTGGATAATGTCATGAAAAATGTTTTGATAAAATATGGGGTTTTTTTATTATTTAAAAATGTATTTCCCCTTGGTATTGCTAACAGAAAAGGTTTTGAAACATATTTATGTGGTTTCAATGATGAATTTCCTCTTAAATTATTCAAATATGTAATTTTGAATGTAATCAATTATGAGGTGAGTATTTATCCTCCACGATGAACACTTTCCCCTAGAAAAATTCTACTAGGGAAGTGTGTGCACTAGGTTGCCTAATTTAAGGAAAGGATCCACTCTTGGGAGTGAACTCTAACCCCATAGATTGGTTCTACTATGGTAATTTGCACACCATGTGGCCTACTAATCATGATATTGTAATGAAGGTCCTCATTGACTTGGAACTGTTGATACTCATGGTCATGTTTATTCTCGTGATTATATTTAAAATTATTTTTTTGGATGTTTAATGAAATTATTTGGAAACCTATTTATAGATATGATTTCTTAAAATTTGAAAATTTTGATATATCCATTATTTTTGCTAAATTTTATCTCATTAGTCGACATAAATTACTAGATCATTATTGGTTTATTTTATAATATTTTCTTATGAAACACGTGGTGGGATACTATATGGATATTTTTCTTATACCTTGTATACACTTTTTGTTGTATGTATATCTTTTTTTTATCTGATTCTGGTAAGGGAAAGGCATTGTGTGATGGTGGTGGGTGTGTCTGATTGTTCAGTGTACAAGTTTTGAGGTGACATCATGTCACATGAAGTTATGATTTAGTAGTTCTTGTTTTCTTTGTTTGTATTTTTTGATCTTGGAACTTTATTTTCCCTTTTATTGAACCATTTAGTGGTTGTATTTTTTTAGAATACTAACATATTTGGTATTTATACTAACTTATTTCAAGTTCCTTATAGAAAAATAATTCCAAAGGGTAGCTCTTAATGCCAAGGTGATTGTCTACAGCCCATGGGGGTCTGAAATGCCCTTCAGGCCATGTCAAGATTTTCTCAGGTTGTTAATATTTTTCTTAATTAGTATTGGTTCTTAAAAAAATTAGTATCATAGGGAGGGTTTTTTATTTATGTTGTCGGTATGAATTTTGGGATGTCATGGTAGAAAGGATATAGGAATGTGGGTGATTAAGGGGTAGGTTGTGAGTGAGTTCATAGAAATCTCTAGACATGATGAGCATTAAGTTACCATAGTTTTTTGGGAAATGTGTCATGGTATTCAGGATGTTTTATTCTCTATCTTTATTTTCTCTTATATACATAAAATTTTAATTGAATTTCATTATTTAAAATAAGAATTTTTTCTTAGAACACATGTTTTTTTGTATCTTTTTCTATTTATGTGTAGTACCATTCCCAAAATAATTCTTCTATGGATTACTTGAAAAGGTTATTTCAATTAACCATGGTGGGGAAACTATTTAGTTGATTAGAATATGACTAAATAAATGGTGTACATGGTTTAATCTATGGAAAAAGGTGTTGTGCATGTCGTTGTTCAGGTTAGGGATGTAAAACCTCTAAGGGATGAGGAAAGGAATCAAGCTTGGAAATTTTTTCACAAGAATCCATCATCCTTAAAAGGTATAAATGATCCTCAGGAGGTGGTGGATTGGTTGGGAAAGATCAATATGGATTTTGAATACTTGGATACTCCTAACTCAATCAAAGAGAAGTGTTTCATCATTATTCTTGAAGGTCTGAGTATAAGGTGGTAGGACTGGGTTGTATTGTATAAGAAGCATGATGTCATAGAGTGGAAGGGTTAGAAGGAAATTTTTATCAGGAAATTATACCCAGAATGTCTGAATATAGATAAATATAAGGAGTTTCAAAAACTTTATAATGGAAATTGGTCAGTGATAGAGTTTTCTAATCACTTCATCGATATCACTCTTTTTTTCCTAAGGTTTCATCTAGTGAGAAGATGGTGGCTCGGAGGATTTATATGGGTCTGTAAGTAGATATATGATCACAGTTATTCATGTTAAAACTAACCACAAATATGGAGGTGTTGGAGAGGACATTTATGTCAAAGCATTACATGGCAGGTAAGTTGAGATTGGATGTAGTTCATTTTTTTCCTTTGGTGGTGGATATAGTAATTATTAAAAAGGAAAGAGGAAGAGAGTGAGTTTCATATGGGAATTATTAGTAGTTATTATTACAGGTATATTCCTACACTATAATTTTTTTATAGGGGATTTAAATGTTACTAATATAGAAAGACCATACACATGAATCTCTTCTCCCAGTGCCTCCAAAGGTTTATAACTCATTTGGGAATTACAGTCACTTGTAGAAGTATTTGTGGGCTCTGTCTTTTTCTCACTTTGGTACAATCTTTTAAAAACCTAGAGGATATTTGGTGTAATAAGATTATTCATACACTATACGGTTCCATTAATAAGCCTTCGGAATAAATCATTTACATGCAACTGATGAGATTCTAATGGAAGTTGATTTGAGTCATGTGACTATGAGAGGTATAATTTTTGTTTCTTCTAACTAAAAATTTTCTTTATTCAATATAGGTATCTATCAATACAATATATCAACTCATATGGATAGTAATATAAAACTTCAAATGGATCTCATTATTTTCATTATGTAATTGGTGATTCCTCTAAGAAATAAGAAGGATCAAGGTTTCCAATGTCCATCATGCTCTTTCTTTAAATGCGACATAGAGTTATTTTGGGATTTCTTAGTTCTTAACTTGGTAATTTTAAATGTGATTTTTAGTATATATATCATTTGATAAATCATAATTATTAGATAAATTTTCATCATTAGTAGGTGTTATTTACCACTTTTTGTGGGATTTTTCATTTATTTTGAGGAGAATGTGATCAAAGGTCTATTCAGGCAGGGCCATATCTTCTAGATCAAGGTAAGTTGATTCCATTTTTATCTATACATGATTTGTAAAAGGAATATTGTGGTGGTATTCTTACTTCTAAATTAAATGAGTTTCCCAATGTTTTTCTTGATGACTTCTAAAGTTTGACTCTAGAGAGAGAGGTGGATTTATAAATTTGTTTATTGTTGTAAAATCAGACAATATTGATGTCATCTTACCATATGGATCTAATTGATTTGAAAGCGATAAAAATTTAGTTAGATGATTACAGTGACCCAACATTAAACATTACATAATCTTATGATTTAGTCAAGAATTTATTTTCTTTCACTTTGATGGTATTTTTTATTTTGTAGTTTTAGAGAATTATGCCATAACTCAATCATTAGAAAAACATATAATGAAAACTGGAAACATTCAATTACAATCCATTTTTCCATAATATAAATCTTTTAAAATAAATAATAATTTCTTTCATTAAAAATATTCACAAAAATTCACTTGAATTTATCCATTCCCTTACCCATCCATTAATCCTACAAAAAAATTTTAAAATCATGGGATGAGCACAAAAATATCAGCAATGGATACACAAAGAAAGAAAACTATTAGCCATGTGAAAACATTGAAACTCATATAACATTTATCTTTATATTCAAAGTTCTTTAAGAATGTGAAATAAAACCTTTTCAAATTAAAAAATACACACATTTTTCTAAAATAAAATCATGAAAACCCATAGTAGTCAATTAAATCTTCTTTTAGGTGACTTATAGCGTCATATATATATAACCCTTTCAAAACCCTTTTAATTGGAATAACCATACAACTGACTCCCAACATTTTCATTACCTAATGAATTAGAGTGTTTTCTTGGTGAACCCATCCTTTAAGTTATTATAGGCCAATCAAATTCTATTTATGCCACCCCAAGTTAATTTTTAATGGGTTTACATGGTTTTTTCTAGTCCATCATATGTTAAGCTATAACAGGCTTACCCAATGCTATCCGGGTCACCACATGGTAAGCTTTAACGGGCTTAACCGGTGTTATCTAGGAACACCCATTTCCAATTTATAATTTTCAAGTACCATATATTTAATAAAATAATTATTCTTGTAATTATTCATCATAAATATTTTCAAATACTCTATTAAAATCATAATAAAATAACTTTGGCACATCAAAATACACTTTTCTTTTAAAAAACTGATCTTCAATTCCATAGTACCATTTTCTTTTGAAAACCCATTTTCAAAAATAAAATACCCAAAACATTAAAGGTTTTTTATTTTAATAAAAACATGAAATATTAAAAAGGAATCTATAAATAAAATAATGATCATGGGGGTTTAAAATTCATCTCCATCATGTATGTTAAGAATAGAACATCCATTTTTTTCATTTTTGAAAACGTTCTGTGCAAGACACATCAAAATATTCCTTTCAAAAACCCTTTTAAGATATATAAAAAATAATTTATAAAAAAATATGTCCATAAACTTATTTTAAAAATATATACATGGAAAAGGAAGAGTTGGAATGAAAATAATAAAATATAATTACTTTAAATAAAAAGCCCCTTACCACATTGGAAATATTTAAATCATAAGAACCATGAAAGAATAACATTATACAAAACATTAAATATAATTAGAATAGATAATTTTATGATATATAATTTCAAAGGGTATGTATATACACATTATAAAATAATATATGTGTATAAGATCAAGATATGACTCAATAAAAAGATATTGAGATGAAGTCCCTTACTTTGAGTCTAACTTCTCATGTGTGTCTTTATCTTCCTGAATAATAAATTTATATTAATTATTTACTTGATTTAGAAACTTTTAATTTTTATTATCACTAATATTTCTATTATTAACAAGTTATATATAACTACTTGATCAATAAAGTTTATGTTGTATGTTTTGACTATATTCGGCTTATGTGTCAAAATTGACTGTGGTAGGTCGAATAAGGTCAATGAGGTCATCATATAAACATATAGAGAATAATAATCATGAAATAATTATCATATTTATAAATAAATTATACTATTAAAATAAATAAATAAATTTGGTTATGAAAAATGAACCAATATTATGATCATGAAGACGGTAGGTCGTACGTAAGCATGAGTAATGTTCTCATTTCTCAATGATCATTATGGAAAGAAGGTAAATAAAAATTATATTTTCAGAATGATAACTATATTATAAATAATATATTACTAAATTATATATACTTATATATATATATATATATCATTCTTATGATGTGGTGATGAAAAAAGAATAATCACATAACTTTGAGGAGGCGGTAGTCCACGCGTCCACGAACGACATTATTTCTTTTTAAGTGTGTGAAGAGGTAAGAAGAAGACTATATATTATATTTATAGAAATATAATTATGTCACGAATATTATAATTCTTTCATTTATATAATATAAATTCATTATAGTTACCCTTATTAACTTTAATCTAACGCGTTAGTGAAAAATTCTTCACATCGCTTCGTGAGGCGGTAGTCCGCGGAACACACAAGCGATGTCATTGTATCCGCTGCGGTATGAAATATAAAAAAGTGGATATGATATAATAGCTCCATAGGTATAAATATTTTATAAATATAATAAAAATAATATATAAATAATATTTACATCACTATTCCCAACCATGAGAAGTGGTAACTGAAAAATAAACATCGTTTCGTGAGGCGGTAGTCTGTCATAAACATGAATGATGATTTCATAATCCATTTGATGAAATTGTGTGTGGTTTTAGGTATTAATGTTAACATAACAAAATATAATTATATTTAGAATTTTTATTATAATATATAATCATTGTAAAAGATTAATTAGATGGGGAGGAGGAGGAAATAAAAAAATTATATTGATGAATGTTACCTCTTCTTCAGGTAACTCCTTTTGGTTTGCACCAAAGGACTTCCTTGGATAGATTTTTTCCCAAATTAAGGATTCTAGGATGGTAAGATGGAAGTATATGAGTGATTTTGGTAGTTTTTTCCCAATCTAAATGTCTTTATATCTATGAATAGAGGGGGAGGGGGTTTATAAGTGGGGATAGTGGAAAATTGTAAATATTTGAAAGACGGAATTCTGCCCTCATTTTTTCCATGTAAATTGGATAAAATAATGAAAACAACATGATCCTAGCAGTTATAAGGTATAAATATGGACATAAAATGTGTTCTTAAAGTTCTTCTATGTCATTTTTCCCGTATAGTTTTAAGTTTAGTCACTTGGTAATTTTCATTTTTTTCTTTAATCACTGTGATTATTTTTAATTGTTTTCACTAATCAGTTTCGTAAAAAAACTAGTTAGACTAATTATAAATTATAAATAATTATAATTAATAATATTTAATCCATTATTTCAAATTCAATTCATATAATTAGAAAAAAAAATATTAATCTTGTAGATGCGACAAGACAAAGAGTTTTTAGTGTAGTATTTTTTAGAAAAAGATGATTCTATATTAACTCTATGAATAATAATAATAATTATATGAAACATAAAAAATATTTAATGATATATATTATATAAATTTAATTTAAAAAATCCCTCATTATGTATTATTTTAATTAATTAAAAAGGTGAAAGATTATGCATTTTAAAACAGTTTTTTAGAAAAACAGGACTTTAAACCCCAAATAAATACATATTAAAAAACTATATAAAGTTGATTTAAAAGAAATAAGTGGAATAAATATAAATAAATAATACTTAGGTTACTTAAAAACATATTTAAAACAATTTTATATTTTAAATTGCATAATTTTTCAAAAAAATGATTTTTTTACAAAAATAGGTATTTTTCACTATTCACTAAACAATATAAAAATTAAATCCAAAGTAAATTTAGATATTATAATATAAAAATTATATTCATTTTATCAAGTTAAAATTTTAAAATTTAGATATTATGATATTAATTATAACCTTATAAAAAAGTTTTTAGTTAAACAATTTCTTTTTTGATTAAAAATTACTTGATATTTTTATGACTAAAGTAACTATCTAATTCATGTTAATAAATATGAAAATGATTTATTCTATCATTTTCTGGGATTTTACATCCCCCCCCCCCTTAGAATTATTTTCCTCATAATTTCATTCACTTTTTAAACAAGTGAGAATATCTTTCCCTCATATCATTTTTAGATTATCATATTGCCTCTTCTACCATATAATTTTTACATAAAACCTAAACCTAGTGAATAAGAATATTGTAAAAAACATTCTATTTTTGATAAATAACCTTAATTGAATATTTATCATAAGAAATATTCTCTTCTAATTTAACTACTTCGGGCATTAAAACATGATATGAATCTGGAACTTATTTCCTTAACATTAAAACATGGAATAAATTGTGTACCAGAGATAATCTTGGAGGAAAAGATACTTGGTAGAAAAATTATCTAACTTTATCTAGGGTTTGATATAGTCCAATGAATTCTGGAATAAAATTCTACTTATTATCAAATTTTTTTACAATTTTTCATAGAGAAGCTTTTTTAAATACATCATCACCTTCTTTAAAAAATATATTTCCTCTCTTTATCCACAAACCATTTCTACCTGCTTTGACTTGTCCTCATATATTGATTAATCCAATACTCATTCTCAATCATTTAGTCTACTAACTCTAGTCCCATCAACTTCCTTTCTCCTAAATCTTCCAAAAATTTTGGTGTCTAACACAGCTTTCTATATAATTCCTCAAATGGTGTCATTTGTATACTGGAATTAAAAATGTTATTATAAGTAAAATCAACCAAATAAATATGAAAATACCAACTTACATGGTAATAAATTTAGTAAGAACAAATTATATCTTCCATGGTATGAATCATCAACTCATACTTTTCTTTGGATTGAGGATGAAAAGTTGTACCTAAATTTAATACAGTACCCAATAAATTCTGATGTCCTTTCCAAAAATCAGATAAAAACCTGGGATCATGATCTAAAATAATGTATAGAGTAACTCCATGTAACTTGAATATCTAATTTAGATATAGTATATAAACTAGATCTAAATACATCATATCTTGAATGGGAAGAAAATGGGTAGATTTAGTTAATCGATCAACAATAACCCAAATCACATTGTTACCTTGAGGAAGTATTTGGAAATCCTACCACAAAATCCATTGATATATTTTCTCATTTCCACTCCAGCACTATAAAAATGTTGAAGCATACACTATGATAATTGTATTTTTGATTTAACCTGTTAAAAATTTGAACACATCAAAGTGAAGTTTTCAATATCTCTTTTCATTTCATCCCACCAATAATACTCCTAAGGGTATTTTTACATCATAGTGTTACACAGATGAACATAAAATAGAGAACTATGAGCTTCAGTCAACAACTACTTCTTCAACTAGGATTCAAAAGGCACACATAATCCTTTTCCAAATATTAAAATGTCGTCTTCATCAATATTAAAATAAAAAAACTTACCATTCTTAACATATTTTACCTATTATTACAACCATTGATCCTTCTTATGATATATCTTAATTATTTCTAACAAATTTGACTACACTTAAACAGGAAAAAAAATAGAGGATGTCCCTATATTCATGACTTCTATCCTAAAATCCATCAAATCATTAACCAAAGTGTCGCGTTCAAAAAGTAACATGGTTAATTTTTCATTATTTTTTTGACTCAAAGCATTGGATACTTTGTTTTCATTTCTCATATGGAAACGAATCATTCAATCATAATACATGACTAGTTATAGCCATCTTCCCTATCCCGTGTTCAATTATTTTTGAGTGAATATATACTTGAAACTTTTTTATTATCATATATTTCATACTTTACTCCATACAAATGATGCCTCCAAATTTTTAAAGAGAAAACTACATCAAATAATTCTAAATCATGTTTAGGTTGGTTTAACTCCTCAAATTTCAACTATTGTGAAGCATAATAAATTACTTAATCATTCTGCTTTAGGAAACAACTAATTAATTTCAATAAAGAATAGTTGTAGAAGAAAAATTCACCATTTCTGGAAGGCATTGTCAATTCTATAGCATTCAACAATATTTTTTCAGTTATTAAAAATAATCATTTCATTAATTTATTTAGGGGAACTTAACTAATTTTTGAGTTAACTTAGTTAATGGTCTACAAAACCAAGAAATTTTCTCAAAAAACCATTTATAGTAACCAGCTGATCCAAGAAAAATGTGAATCTTTATGATATTTTTGGGTCTTTTTCATTCATCGATAACTTTTTTTAATGGGATCAATAGTTATTCCATCTATAGAAACAATATGAACAACCAAAATTCACAATTTCTAAATTTCCCATATAGTTTATTTTCTTTTAATGTTTTCAGAATTTTCATTAAGTTCCTTTAATGTTCTTCTTGACTTTTAGAATGTACCCAAATATCACTAATAAACACAACCAAAAACTTGTCTAGAAACTCATGAAAAACTTTATTCATAAGGATTATCAATATAGTATGTGCATCATTTAACCCAAAAAACATAACCAAAAATTCATAGTGCCCAAATCTAGTCCAAAACTCAATATTAAAAATGTCTTCTTCCTTAACTTTCAAATAATAGTACCCTGACCTCAGGTTAATCGTCGAAAGATACTAAGCATCCTAGATTTGATCAAAAAAAATCATTGATATTAGGAAAAGGAAACTTATTCTAAATAGTGATGTTACTAAAGTCTCTATAATCAATTAAAAGTATCATGGAACCATCATTCTTTTTAATAAAATAAAGAAGCACCCCACGGTGAACTACTAGGTTAGTTGAAACCATTATCTAGTAACTCCTAAAATTTATTTTTCAATTCGAAAACATCCACTTGATCCATTATATAAGGGGGTTTAGTAATGGGCTTAGCATCATATAAAAATTTTATAGTAAACTCAACCTATCGATCAGAAATAACACCCTAAAAATCACTAGGAAAAACATGTATCAATACATTTACTACTGGAACATAACTAATTTAAACAGATTCTTTTTTTTCAAAAATATGAGTTAGGTAACTTTCAATTTCATCTCTAATAAATTTTTCAGCATCTTGGTAAGTTATCAAGGGTATAAAATCACTAAACAAAACATTCTTAGAACTAAAATTTATCTTAGCATGATAAAATGAATGTTAATCCATACCAATAATGATATCAAACTCTATTATGGCTACCTCAACCCAGTTTTTAGGAAAGACCATCTCGTTGATAACAATAGGATGATTTTTATAAATCTTGGTTTTGTTAATACTTCCGCCATTAGTGTTCACCAAAAGTTATATCTTACATTAAAAAGGTGATATTTTTAATTTAAATGGAAATTTATCAAAATTTAAAGAATGTGAAGAACAATATTCAAACAGGATATTGGTATAATTCATGTACACAAGTAACATACCTATCACCACTTCATCGGATGGACCAACATCAATTATAGTGGTAGAAAAGAATTTACTACACCATTTTTTATGATAATTATTATTCCCTTACTATGAAATAAACTTCATACAAGAATTAGTATAATAACAAAAATCATTCCACTAAAACACCTCACTATTGGATGGCTATTGGATACCCATTCTTTGGTTGTTCAGGGATCTTTTATTTACATTCATGAGCCCTATAACCAAACTAACCACACCATAAAAATTTCCTGGATCCCATCAAACACTCCTTGAAATTTCATTTTCCGCACATGGAACATTTTGGGAGATTACCTCTATAATTATTAGTTGGTTTTTTCTTTGTTTCCTACCACCTTGAACCATTCTTATTATTTTCATCTCGAGGAACATACGTCTCCTCAAAATTCATCTCAACTTTCTCAGGGAAATGAACCAATTTCTCATTACATTTAAATTATCATGGGGTTAAATCACTTTGTAAACTTGGTTTTAAAATTTATTAATATCAATTTATTTTAATATTATTGTACCAAATATAATCAGAAAAATATATCTAGACAATCTTATGAAGTTTTCCTCATATGTGGCTATATAATCATCTTATTTCTACATCAATTACAATAATTTTTTTTCAATCTGAAGTTGAACAACCTTAGGAAAATATTTATCAAGGAAAAGAACATTGGATGTTTCCCATTCCATGGAATCAATATCAAATTTCTCTATGATATTTTAACCAAATACAACAATCAATCAGCTTCAACTTTAAAAAGATAAACAGAAAGTGTTACCTTTTGGTGTTCTCAACATCCCATGACTTCAAATATATTTTCAAGATCATTTAACCATAATTTTATTACTACATTGTCATATTATCCACCAAATGATGGGGGATTTGGCCTCATGAAATTATACAAAAAAACATATTACTTTATTATAGATCAGGTTCCTCTCTAGCATGGATACCACCACTATTTATCAACTTATTCAATCGATCCATCCCTAAAAATGGTTCTATTTTGATTCTAACCATCTTAGGATACTAATTTAGAAGGATATTCCCCTATTGGTTACATACAACTACAACTTTCCGATTTATTATGCAAAAAAACCATTCTGAATAGAAATATTTTAGTCAAAGAAACATGGTAATCTTTAAATTATATATCATTTTAACTTAACTTTAAGGTAAAATCATTAAAGGGTAAGTTATTAACATTATCATAACCTCTAAAGTTATCTAAAATTTCATTTGATACCAACTATAAGGCCCTAGACTTAAACATTACATAATATTAAATTTTAGTCAAGAAATTACTTTCATTCACTTCAAGGATCTTTTCAGGTTAAGAGTTTTAGAGAATTAGGTCCTAACACATACATTTAAAAAACCATATAATAAAAAGTGGAAACTTTTTATTAGTATCCATTTTTCCATAATATGAAACTTTAAAAATAAAGAAAGATTTATTTCAGGGAAAATTTTCATGACATTCAACTTGACTTATTCTATTCCCTTAACCATCCTTAAATCCTTTAAAAACATTTAAAGATATAGGATGAGAACAAAAAGCACAGTAAAAGATACACAATGAAGGAAAATCGTTAGTCCTATAAAAACATGAAAACTCATATAACATTTATCATTATATTCAAATTTCATTGAGCATATGAAATAAAACGTTTTTATATGAAAAACACAAAATAAATCTCAAATAAAATCATTAAAACCCACAAAAAGTGATTAAAATTTATTTTAGGTGACTTAGATCATCATATACATAATACCCTTCAAAATAATTTTAATTAGAATAAACATATATACAACTTCCAATAATATCATTACCCAATGAATTAGAGAACTTTCTAGGATCACCCATCATTCAAGCTATTACAAGCTAACCCAATACTATTTGGGCCACCCCAAGTTGATATTTAATGTGTTTACCCAATGTTATCTAGGTCACCTTAAGTTATGATATAACGGGCTTACCTAGAGCTATCTGGCCCACCCCATGTTAAGTTATAATGGTCTTACTTAATTCTATCTAGGTACATCCATTTCTCAGGTATAACTCACAAGTACCATATAATGAATAAAACATTTTTATGCTTTAAATTTTTCATCGTAAAAATATAAAAAACTATTTTATACTCATAAGAAAATTAGTTTTGGATAACAAAATACCACTATATTTTGAAAACACATTTTCAATACCATAATAAACTTTTTTTAACCCATTTTCAATACCAAAATAACTAAAAAAGGAAAGAACTTTTCTTTAAAGAAAACATGAAATCTTGCAAAGGAAGCTAAAAATCAAATAACGATCATGACGGTGGAAATTTTATCATCTTCATGAATGTTCAGAATAGAACATCTTGTTTATCATTTTTCAAAATTTTCCATGCAAGACATGTAAAAAATTCCTTTTTAAAACATTTTTTAGATATATGAAATATACTTTATAAAATTTTTATTTCCATAAACTCATTTTAAAAACATAGACATGGAAAAGGAAGAGCTGGATGAAAAAAAATAAAAAGATTATTTTTTTAAAATGAAAATAATCTTTAAATAATAACATTATAAAAACATTAAATACAATTATAATAGATAAATTCATGATAGAGACTGTCAAAGAGGCTCTATATACACCTTATAAATGAATATAGGACTATAAGATCAAGATATTCCTCTACAAAAGAAGATTGAGATAAATTCCCTTACCTTGAGTATAACTTGAAATATGTTTATTTATTTTCCTAAATAATAAAATTTTGTTAAATATTTAATTTATTGAAAAACTTTTTAAGGTTTATTATTAATTTTATTTACCTTATTAAAATTTTATATACACTTACTTTGGAAGGTCGACTAGGTCAATAAAGTCATTATATAAACATCTCCAGAATAATAATATTAAAATAATTATCAGTTTTACACATCCATTATACTCTTAAAATAAACCTTGAAATATGGTTATGAAAAATGAATCAATGTTTCAATCATGTAGACGGTAGGTCGTACGTATGTATTAGTAATATTCACATTTTCAATTATCATTATGGAAAGAAGGTAAGAAACAATTATCTTTCCAGAATGATCATTGTATCATAAATAAAATATTATTTATTTATATATACTTATATATATATATATCATTCTTTTTATGTGGTGATAAAAAAATAATAATCACATCTCTTTGATGAGGCGGTAGTCCACATGTCCACGAATGATGTTATCACTCTTTCAGTGTGTGAAAAGGTAAGGATGCATCATCTATTATATTTACATAAAGATAATTATTTCATAAATATCATAATTATTATATTTATGTCATATATATTCATTATAGTTTACCTTATTATCTTTCATGTAACACGTTACTAAAAAAACGATCCACACCACTCTGTGGGGTGATAGTCCACAGTACACACGAGCGATGTTATCGTATCCCCTATAGTATGAAATGTAAAAAGGTGGATATGAAATAATGAATACAGAGGTATAATTAAGTTATAAATATTATAAAAACCATATATAAACATTATTTCCATCATTATTCCTAACCATGTGATGTGATAATGTAAAAATTAACAACATCATTTCGTGATGCGGTAGTCCACCGTACACATGAATAATGATTTCGTAACCCATTTAATGGAAGTGTGTATGGGTGTAAGTTATACCCTTATAATAACAACATATCATAATATTGAGGATGATAAGGTTTTTATATAATAATTTTATATTAATAATTGAAGTGGGTAGAGGAGGAAATAAAAGAAAAAATGTATGTTGATGAATGTTACCTCTTCATCAGGTAACTACTTTGGTTTTCACTGAAGGGCTTCCTTGGTTGGATTTCTGACCAATGTACGACATCTAGTATTAGAGATAAAATTTTAGAAGTTATTTTGTTATGCATTTTCTAAGACAAAGGGATATAGATGTTTGAAGATACGAGGAGAGGGGTGGGCCTTTTATAAGGGGGTGAGTGGAAAACACGTAAATGTTTGAAAGAGAGAATTCCACCCACATTTTTTCCATGTTAATTGTCTCATTTAATGCACAAAAATAGATCCTAGAATGGATAAGTTCAATATATATCCATAAAAGTGTTTCTTAACAAGTTTATATTAAATTTTCTCCCTTAACTATTATGTTTAGTCACTTGGTAATTCTCATTTTTACCTTAATTATTGTGATTATTTTTAATTGTTTTCACTAATAATTTTGGTAAAAAAATTATGATAAAATTATTAGATATTATAAATTATTATGATTTCAAATATGGAATCCATTTATTCAAATTCAATTCACAGAAGTGTAAAAATTATATTAATATTAATCCTGCAGACCTGACGACACATTGGGTTTTTAATAAGAGTATTTTTTAGAAAATAATTATTTTATATTAACTTTATGAATAATAATAATCATTATATAAAACACATTTAATATTTAATGAAATATATTATATAAATTTAATTAAAAAAATCCCCCATTAGGTATTATTTTAATTAATTAAAAAGGTGAAATATTATGCATTTTAAAATAGTTTTTAGAAAAACCTGACTTTAAACCCAAAAACAAAAATATATTAAAAAAATATAAAGTTTATTAAAAAGTAATTAATAGGAATAAATATAAATAAATAGTACATAGTTTACTTAAAAACATATTTGTAAGATGTTTATACTTTCAAATTACTTAATTTATTAAAAAGAAATTACTTATCTACAAAAATCGGTATTATTCACTATTCATTGGGAAATCAATATTTTCTGAAAAACCAGAGATTTCACCCAAAGTAAATTTGGATCTTTTTATTTTAAAAAATTATATCATTTTAAAAAATTAAATTTCTAAAATTTAGAAATTTATCTTTTAAATATAACCTTATTATAGAATTTTTTAATTAAACTATTTCCTTTTTGATTAAAAATTACTTAATATTCTTATAACTAAAGTAACAATCTAATTCATATTAATAAATATGAAAATTATTTATCATATTATAAATTTGTCTGTTATAATAATTTTAGAGCCAATGGATTTATCTTCCCATGTGTGTCACCATGGTTATCCCCTATTCTTTTCTCTAAGAAGGCATATGGAACTCTTCATTTATGCATTAATTATTAGAATCCCAATCGAGTAACAGTCAAGAAAAAATATCCATTACATCACATATATGATTTATTCGATTAGTTTAAAGGGAAAAGGTGGTTTTAAAATATTTACCTTTGGTTTATTTATCTCCATCTCAGTATTAAGGAGTCGAATATCTAATGATTGCCATCAGAAAATGGTATGGCCATTTTGAGTACCTAGTGATGCCATTTGGCTTAAATAACACTCATGTCATTTTTATATCATGGATGAACTGGGTTTTACACTAGTATATTTTCACCTTTATCATTTTTTTCATAGATGAAATCCTATTGTACTCTAATACCTAATAAGATCATGAATTCCACATAAGGCATATTTTGGGAATTTTGAGGGATCGCCATATTTCCACTAAATTATAAAAGCATCAATTTTGGATCTAAGAAGTAAAGTTATTTTGATGAATTATCTCAGGACATGGTATTTCATTTGATCTGAAAAAATTTATGGTTATCATTTCTAGGGAAGAACCGTGGAATGTTTTTGAGATACATAGATTCCAAGACTTGGTAGTATATTATCGGTGGTTCGTAAAGGATTTCTCAAAACTTGAATCACATTTAATTGATTTCACCTAGAAAGGGGTAAATTTATTGTGGGATTCAAAGTTTTAAAAATCATTCGATGAGTTAAAGTATAAATTGGTCTCATTACCAATTTTTAATTTAACAAATACTTTTAGGGCTATGTGGTTTATTGTTATGCTTCAGGTTTAGGTTTGTTATATTTCTATATACATGAGGATCATGTAGTGGCTTATGGATCACATAAGCTTCTAAATAATGAGATAAATTATCTCACTCATGATTTGGATATGTAAACTATTGTTTATGCCTTAAAATTTTGGAATCATTATATTTTTGGGGAAAATTTTACCATATACTCCAACCAGAAACGTTTTGGGTACATCTTTTATCAAAAATATTTGAACCTCTAGAAAATACATTGGATTGAATATTTATAGTTATTTAACACTGATGTTTATTACACTCCAGTAAATGGTAATGTTGTTAATAATTCTATTTCAAGGAATTTTCCTTCCCATACTATGTTGAAAGCAAATGATTAATGGAAAATTATGGTACTTTTTTCTTAAATTCACTTGGGAGTTATAGAGGAGTCTAGTTTTTTACTAGAAAGAGTTATTTTGATTCACTCTATCATTGAGTTGATTTTTTAAGAGAGAAAAAAATATTTTGAGTTTTTGATATTATTGATTCCATAAATATTGGGAAGACCATTCTTTAGTGGTCTCTCTCCTTATAGGGTATTCTTTGCTTTAGGATATGATGTGTTGTCCCTTCATCTGGGATAAAGGTTGTATTGTAATATTTTCATTATTCCTTGTGGGTTTTCCACCCTATCACCAAAAATATGTTCTATGTCATGAATCATTAGATTTGGTGGCCTGGTATGAAATGATATATAACTGACTTAGTATCTCTATGTTATACATTCACATAGATTAAATCTTATAAATTGAATCCTTATGGTTTGCATCAACCTCTTCCCATGCCAACATGGATGTGGAATGATATTTTGATGGTTTTAATTGTTGGTTTTCCTCAAAATTTATGAGGTAAAAATTTCATATGGGTGATAATCACTCAATTGACCAAATTATCTCATTTAATTACAATCTAGGATAACACTAAACTAGAGTACCAAGGTAAGTTGTGTGTATAAAAGATTATAATACTACATGGGAACCCTATATCCATTTTCTAAAATAAGTACCCTTGTTTTACCTCATGTTTTTGAAAGGTCCTCTAGGATAAAATGGGTACTTTGGCAAGGTTAAGCACAACATATCATCCTCATATCGGTGGAAAAACATAAAGGGATAATTAGATTCTAGAATATATTCTTTTTATTTGTGTCTTAGACTTCATAGGAGCTTGGAATATCCAATTGGGACTAGTTGAATTTTCTGAAAATAACAGTTACCAGTCTTATATCATAATGGATCCTTTTTAAGATCTATATGGTAACCCTTCCAACTCTCCTCCCTATTGTACTGGGGTTGGGGAAGCTTCCTTAGTTAGGCCAATTTTAGTTTAGGATTCAAAAAAGAAGATCTAGTTGGTTCATTAGTGTTTGGTGACATATCTTAACAGGTACAAAACCTATGTGGATCAAATTCATTATCCTTTGGAGTTTTCAGTTATTGATCAGGTGTTCTTTAAAGACTCGCCCCAATTCGATCACCAATGTATTCAAAATCATGGAAATATCAATCCTATGTATATGGGACCATTTGAGGTTATCTAATAGTAATGAAAGGTGGTGTATCACTTGACTTTACCACCTCATATGTATTCGGTCCATGAAATCATCCATGTGCCATAGCTCAAAATGTATCTCTTAGACCCGTCACATATTCTGAATTAGGAATACCTCTAAACATAAAATTTTTTGCCTATGACCAAGTAACTACTTTTAGTCATTGATTCTCATGTGAATGTTCTATTTGGGAAGTCTATATCTTAGTTTTGAGTCATATAGTAGCATAGTTCTTATTCTCATGAGACATGGGATAAGGAGTTATTGATGAGGGAACATTGGACTCATTCCTATAGAGACAAACAATCTTATAGTTATCTTTCTAGGGAAGAAACCAATATAGTGAAAATAATTGTAGCATCCCCAAAATATTTCCTGGTACTACATAACTCATGTTCTTATTTTATCATTTTTTTTGTTTCCAACTTATTGCTAATGTTTTAGTTGGTTTTAGTTATAAATTATTGTTAGGGAGAGGTTTTTATTCTTATATATGAGGTCTAGAGGTTTTCTGGGTGGTTGGTCTAAGAGTGTATGTAGACCTATAGCTGGAAGTGCAATAGTTCATCCACTGGATACCCAATGTGAACCACTAGCTAGAAATGGGCATGCTAGAAATAAACTCTCCCTAGGGAATCCCACCATCTAGATGGTGGTAGGATATATGAATGGGGTTCCAACGAGAACTCAACTAGCTAACATATGGGGCTTCCATATGTGTCGTCATTCTACATAGAACCACCAACTAGCTGATGGAAGCTAATGATGCGAATCTGATCAATGAAATGTGGGCACTTTTTTAATTTTATCCACCCAAAACCCCCATTTAATTATTTAATCCTCCTATTTTTTCCCTAATTCCACCCATTGCAACTTGGGTGTTTCATTGGGATATATATGAATCTCTCAAACCAATTCCATGGCAGATCAAAGTATCGATCAAAGACATGGTCCACTCTTAGTAATTTGATCTCTGTTTTGGTATTTGATCTTCTTCTTCTTCTAATTCCTCTTGTTTATCTATTTCAATCGGCTTCTTAAATTATGAAAATTTTTGGATCTAGAAATCTCAACATATTACTTTTAGATTTTTTTTTGAAACTGAGGGGTATTTATTGAATCCTCAATCTTCATAGTTCATTATTCAGGAATTGTGGTGGTAAGTGTTTCCTTTGGTTTCTTTTATTCCAAAAACTGTCAATTTGAAGATTTATGATTAGAAATTCATGATTTAGGATCCCTCCTCAATTTATATGACTATAGACCCATATTGGATTATTTTTTACCTAAGGTAATTGATATTCCAATTTATTTAAGGTAGCAATTTTCAAAATTTAGATTTTTATTTTGAACCTTTATTTGTTTCTCTTTCAATTTGATTTCAAAAATTGGTTAATGGTTTTGATAAAATATAGTGGTTTTGGTTATAGTTTTGAAAATGGATTTCCCCTTAGTATTTCTAATGGTAATTTTTTTGAAACATGTTTATGTAGTTTCAAATATGAAGTTCCCTTTTAATGATCATAATATCACAAAATCGAAAGTGATCAACAATGAGACTGGGATCCATATATGGGTATAAACTATTTTCCCCTATACCTATTCTTATAGGGTAATGTGTACACCAAGTTATCAATGTTTTGGAAAGGATCCACTCTCATGAGTAAACTCCAACCCCTAGATATTTTTTACTAGGGTAGTGTGCACACCAGGTGTTCTACTGATCATGATATTGTTATTTGGATCCTCATTTATCTAGAACTATTGATACTTATGGTCTTGTTTTTTCTAATGATTATCTTTGGAAGGACTAATTGGTATGTTTAGCAAAATGATTTGTAAAACTGTTTATAGATGTGGTGTATTAAATTGTGAAATGGTTGATTTATCAGTTCTTTCTGTTAAAGTGTATCGCATGCCTTGACTTAAATTACATGATCAGAATTAGTTTATTTTATAAATTATTCCTCTGAAATATTTGGTAAGATCCTATAGGGTTATTTTTTTTGAATCCTTTATAGACCTTTGGGTGTGTGTAAATATTATTTTATATGATTCAAGTAAGGGTAAGGAACTATAATATAGTGGTGTGTTTGTTTCATAGTAGGCTATGGGAGTCTGGAGTTGACTTTTCGTCACATGGAGTTTGGATTTAGTAGTTATTGTGTGCTTTGAATGTCTTTATGGAATATGAAATTTGTTTTTCCTTTTTATTTCGCCTTTGAGTTATTGTCTTTTTTTTGGAATACAGGTGTATTTCATATTTATATCACCCTCATTCAGGTTCTTTGTGTAAAAAATATTACCAAAGGTAGTTTTTGATGCCTAAGTGCTTGTCGCTAACTCGTATGGATTGGGAATGCCCATTGGGCTATGTCATGACCAGTTCGGGTTGAACATATTTGGGTGATCTAGTTTGGTTTAGGAAAATATGTGTTTACTAGAATTTTAAGTGTATTTGAGTTTTAATTGAAATTTTATATTTTTTAGGGTTTTTAGTTTTTTATAGTATATTTTACCTGCACATTTCAATACTTATTAAAATTCACTTTACTAGTAATGAATGTTGATTTAGGATTTCTTATGCATTTCATCTTTATCTCCATATCTAATATTTATATTATTATTTTAAAGGGTAATTTATATAATATTTTTATTATTCTATCCATTTTTCTATTCTTGAGATCCTCAATTATTTGAGACAAGTTTAGGGTGTACTATAAAAATCATTATGGCGCTAGAGTGAGACCTCAATAGGATAGGGTCGTGATACGATAAATTATTGTTTTCTATTAAATGGAAATTAAAAAAACATTGATCCAATCAAAAACTATAAACATTCTCTACCGTGTACCAGAAACATAGGTGCATGGAAATTTTTTTCATAGCCCCCTCCCCCCAAAAGTGTCCCTCATGGGCCTGTAATGATAGAAGGTAGATAATGATGCCCTAATCCCACCTCTAATAGGCCACAAATTGGTGACAAGAACTGAGGGTATATTATACACAAATATGGGATGAATTTACTTCTAAAATAACATGAGTAAATAGATATAAGATAGATACACTCAACAACTCCTAATCAAGAGAAAAGTAAAATATCTGCAAATACATGCATGTAATGTCATACTATAAGGACCTGACATTAAACAATACATATTTTAGTGAGTCTACACTAGAATTCAATTTCTTATATTTACAAATATCTTTTAGGTTTATATTTTTATATAATTAGGTCATACTTCATACATAAAAAACCAATAAATTATAAGTTGAACACTTCAACTCAGTATCCATTTTCCCCACAATATAAAACATTTAAAATAAAATAAGTTGTATTTTTTTGAAAAATATTCAGTAATTTTATCTTGGATTCTTCTTTTCCCTTACCCATCCTTAAACCTTGTTAAAAATATCTTTAAAAACATTGGATGAGAAAAAAAATCAATAAGGGGCATAAAACGAAGGAATTCATTAGTCTAGTGAAAAACATGAAAACACCTGGAAAACATTTTCTTAAAAAAATACCTTTGTACCTAGAAATGGAATTATACTTGTTAAAAAAGTCATTATCTAACCATTTGAAAATAAAAAAACTTCCATGAAAACCCATTAGTAGGCAGAGAAAATTTATGCAGATTCCTTAGGACATCATTACCATAACACTCTTAAACTCACTCTTACCAATGGAACAACCATATGGTCGAATTCTAACTCTGTATAACCCAATGCATTGGATTTATATCTAGAAAAACCCATTGAATAAGTTATAATAGGATCACTCGTGAGCTATAATAGGGATAATCCCTTCACAAACAATGTCAATGGACCATATTGTTAATAAAACCCTTGAAAAATCTTTTAAACCCATGTGAAAAAAAATTGGATATCAAAATATAATTTCTTCTTAAAAACCCATTTTCAAAACCAAATTACCCATAAAAGGGGAAATCCGGTTTTTATTTGAAGAAAACATGAAATATTGTAGAGGAATCCAAACATGAAATAATATATATGGTGGTGGGAAAATTATTTATCTCTATATACATTAAAATATAAATTTTTTTGTAAATAAAGTCAAACATTCTGTAAAAATATTCCTTTTTAAAACCTTTCAAAGAAAGTCAATGAAAATCATTTATTAAAATATAAAAACAACATACAAAATAAAAACCCATTTTATTTAAAAATAAATATGTCAAATTATAAAGAAAACTTCAAATTATTGAGGCATGATTATAGTGTCAAATTCCATTCATGATGTATATGTAAAACTATACATTCCTTTAGACCTTATTAAAAATAGTTTAGAGAGGAACATTAAAAGAGGATTTTTAAAATAAAGTCCCTTTCCTTAAGTATAAAACATTATATAAATTCTTTATCATTGTTGATAAAAAACAAATGTTAATTTACACTTTTTTTATAACCATTTCAAATTCATTGTTCCTTTATTTCATTTAATATTATGTTATACAAAATTACTTAATTAATTAAATTCACATCATATGTTTGGATAATATTCGATATGTAAGTCCAAAAAGTCTTTGATAGGTTGAATATGGTCAAATAGTTCATCATATCACCTCTAAAATAATATTCATGACATAAAAATCACTTTTATACATCAATTATACTTTTAAATCTGACCATTAAAAGTTATTATGAAAAATGAATTGTGTTACAACTATAGTGATAGTAAGTCGTTTGTATGCATTATTAATGTTTCTATTTTTCAATATTCATTATAGAAATATGGTAAGTATTATTTTATATTTATATAATTATCATAATATCATAAATATCATATTAATTATTTAAATATACTTATATATATCAGCCATGTTGTGTGGTGATGAAAAATGAATCGCATCGCTTCATGGTGCACTACTACAAAAACGGGCTAGGGAAGCACCACCTTATCTCAGCACTAAGAAAAAACTGATGATAACAAAACCCTATATTAGTGATGAAATTTAAGCGCTGATAAAGAATCCCTCTATCAGCACTAGAAAAGCACTGATAAAGAATCCCTTTATCAGCACTAAAATTTCAGCACTGATATAGGGTAACCTTTATCAGTGCTAAAAAAGAACTAATAAAACGACCCTTTATCAGTGCTATAAAAGCACTGATAAAGATTCCATTTATCAGCGATAAAATTTTAGCGCTGATACCTGAAGGATTTATCAGCGCTTTGTTAGCGCTGATAAAGGTAGTCTTTATCAGCACTTTGTTAGCGCTGATAAAACCGTGGTCCCTTTTTTTATAAAGTCGGTCACACAGTTCCCATGTTTTATCACAACTTAAAGCTCTAATGGTACTGTAACCCTACGACTCCCCTCCGCTGTCACTGAGCGTCGCATTGTCGGACCTCCGCTGCCCTCGAGCTTCGCGTTGCCAGACCTCCGCTGCCTGTTGAGCTTCGCGTTGTCGAACCTCCGCCGCCCTCGAGCTTCGCATTGCCAGACATTCACTGCCCGCTGAGCTTCACATTGTCAAACCTCTTCCACCCTCAAGCTTCACGTTTCCGAACCTCCTCTGCCCCCGATCTTCATGTGCCGGACCTCCACCTCCCTCAATCTTCATATTTCTGGACCTCCGTCGCCCTTGATCTTCGCGTTGCCAGACCAGGTGTGCAATGTTTTTTTAGACCCCTATTACACATACTCTTATAGAATTATGAGGACCTATGTTTAAGGATTATTACATCATGAAGTTGAGTTTGTGAAATTTTTGAGTGAAGGTTTAACACCCTTGGTTTTCTACCACCACATGTCGGAACGTACATGGAGTGCATCCGTGAGTGAGAGAAAAACTTGATTTCATTGATGGAAGTGTTGAGGTAGTTTAATGAGTGAGATGAGCCAATGATATATAATTTTTAGTCTCTTGATATCCCATAATATTAAATGGGAATCAATCCTTATTTAGTACTTCAACATGGTGCGGTATGTGATCGGCATCAGAAAGAGGGAGCCATCTCGATTGAAGGATAAATTCATTTCAAAGTTTTATATCATACAATAGTGACATGAACCATGTTTTTTAACTTCATGGAATGAGAACATTGGACACACATTTTAATATCTTGTGATTAAGATTATTATAATGTATTTTAAGATTGAAGATATTTTACCAAAATGTCACACAGTTTCATATCATGAAACTAGAACATATAGTGAGGGTGAGGTGAATTTTTCATCCATAGAGTCCCTCCATCATGTGAAATATGGGTAGAGGATGAAAAAGGTGTAAGTTAATGATTCAAGGACCAATCGGGGTGTGTCCTAGAATTTTTGGTGTGTCACGGAAGAATAACAACCTGATGTGAGAAGGGGCTTGTGGCGGCTCAACACCACACAAAACAATATATAACTAAGATGTTGTATTTTTAGTTCAAATCCATATATCTCAGACTAAAGGGATTGTTCATTCATGGGAAATATCACTTGAGAAACCTATTATTGGTGGAATGATTTATATGCTCATCATCAATGGTGATCAATGAGTTTACACTATCAGAGTGAAGTTTATGAAAAATTTAAGGTCTTTCCCACTTGGATTATAGTTTTACAAGATTCCTCCTACGTATCATTGATTCCCTTAGATCCAACACCATGTCACCGTAAAGTAATGAATGAAGGATAAACATTTTCTTTAAGGAAAACACCACCCAGTTCTGATGCATTTATAGGCCATCCAATGCTCGAACCCTATTTTCTTCGAGGGGTTCCCCCCTTATTTCCTTCATGCTATCTAAGTGACTTTGTCTGGTAGTTCACTTATATTAAATGATTCCCAGACCACCAATCTTTCTAGCCTTTCCACCCCAACCTCCATCTGTGTCCTTCTCCCTTGCTGAGATTACTGACTGCTTCTCTATAGTGGTCAGGCCCCTTCCTAACAGTGTTTGTTCTGTCTCCTTTGGCTCTAAGCCTGTCATCCAGATTTAAATACTTATTGATCCAGAGAGAACTCCCTCACCAGCCCCCAAGTTTCATTACCCATCCTTCCCCTGCCACTTTGGATCCTCATCTCCCACTCATATGAAGCTTACCAACCAAAAGGTATTAAGAACATGTTCAAAATCAAGTCACCTCAATGAGAGATCATCCTCCCACTTCAATAAGGCTATTATCTCTAGATCCAATGCCAGAGCCATGTCCTACCCATCATTATTATCTTCATATGCAATGCTCATGGTCTTAGAGCCCAATTTAAATCGGACTTCCACTCCATAGAAATAAAAAAGAATAATGGCGTTGTTTTTGTTGTCAAATAACACAAAAAACCCTATAATAATCATATAATTCTCCTGGAAGATTAAGTTGCATGGATTTCAACACTCTGACCCCTCCAATAGACACAAATGGGTATTTTGGAATAATAAATATGTTGTTGAGACTGTTCAAGATTTCAATAAATTCATCACTACCAAGGTTTCCAATGGTGACACCTCCTTCCTTATGACTTTTGTTTTTGGAAGCTATGACCCTCTTCAAAGGGAATCTCTATGGAGTGAACAAAATACCATCGATCTCGGCCACCATACATTTTTTTTGGGGGGTGAATTTAATGTCATTTACAACCCAAACGAAGTGAAAGTTAGAAGCCCATTCCAGAGGAAGGCCATCATGGAGTTTGTTCAGTTTATGGTTGGGAAGGTCCTCATTGATCTTAGCTTCTCATGTGACAGTTTCACCTGGTGCAACAACTGCAGGGGCCATCACCGCGTGTGGAGTATATTGGATAGGTGTCTAGCCAACATGAAAGCCACTAACCTATTCTAAAATACCATGTTTTTTCATCTTGCTTGAGGTATTTTGAACCACTCCCCCCTCTTGGTTTCCATTTCTTCTTGGCATGATCATCAGGAACGGTTTCACTTCCACCAGCAGTGGGTTAACATCCTAGGGTACCAGGACAAGGTTTGTGAAATATGGAATGAACCCTTGTAGGAGTATCAGGCCACATTCAACCTCAGTGACCTGACCTCGAACCCTGATAGGTGCATGTTCGCCCCTTCCTCTTCAGGAACCTTCACCACTAGGGACTATTGTCGCATATGGGCTCCATCAGAGTATTCCGATAAATGGAATGATACCTTGGGTTTATTGGATTATTAAAACCAGTTTGAGATTTATGTGTAACTATATACTTATTATATTTTGTTATTATTTCTTACACACCACCACTTGAGTCGAGTAACCATATTTAAATCCATATTGGTACTTTGGTTCTGATATGGATATGGTTTTTTATGTATTTGTGACATGTGTATGTGTGGATATATGGGTATTTAGGAATGATTATATTGAATGTAGGGAGGAGACCTAGGAGTGGTAGATGTATCATTCTTGATTATTCTTTTGTTTGGACTGGGGTGATTTGAGGAAACTGTAATGAATCTAAAGTAGTTATATTTAATGAAGATGAATAAATACAAATGGTTACGCCCTATTAATCTCTATTTTTATAAGGAAGTGGTAATATTCTACTATATTTGGAAGTCTTGTTTTGTGTAATTGAACCATAAATACTAATATTTGAGATTAAAATAGGATGAAGATGAATAAATATTGGATGTATGCTAATCATTTGACAAAAGAGTACGAGAATGGAGTGAAAGAGTTCATAAAATTTGAAAAGGATCGCGCAAAGGATCCTTCTCAAATCCTTTGTTCGTGTTTACATTGTTGTTATTCTATAATACTTACTCTAGAGGAGTTGTAAGAACATTTGATATGTCACGGAATAGATCGGAGTTATAAATGTTTGAATAAACACAGAGAAAAAGCGAATATAGCTACTTGCTAGGATAAAACTGTGTTTTATGGATCATCATATATGAATAAAAATATGGATAATGAAGAAGATCGTATGGAGGATGTGATTATAGATATAAATGATGATGAAGATCATATTGAGGAAATGACAAAGACAATTGAATAAGAACTCCGTGATTGCCCAAAATTGTTTGAGAAGTAAAAGAGTTGTGTAAAGACGCCATTGTATGCTGGTTGCATCAAGTATACAACATTGTCAGCTATACTGAAGTTGTGTAAATTAAAAGCAGGCAACATATGGAGTGATTTCAGTTTTACAGAACTACTTTCTCTCTTTAATGACATGCTCCCTAAAAATAATGAGCTCCCAATTCGGACATATGAAGCTAAATGGATGCTACGCTCAATGGGTATGATTTCTAAAAGAAAACATGCCTTCCCAAAAGACTGTATATTGTTTGGCAAGGAGAAAAAATCACTTACAGAATTCACAGAGTGTGGTGCTTCTCGATACAAGAAATATGAATCCAATCCTATGAAATTTGTATGGTACTTTCCAATTATTCCATGGTTTAAGCGTCTATATGGAAGTGAAGAAACTGAAAGACAATTGTCGTGGCATGTAGATAAAAGAAATAAAGATGGGAAATTACATCATCCAGCCAACTCTCCTCAATGGAAGAAAATTGATCATGAGTATCCTGAATTTGGAAAATAGATGAGAAACCTTCGTCTTGCATTATCTACAAATGGATTAAATCCTTTTGGTTTTCAAACCAGCACTCATAGTACATGGCCTTTTAATTTGGTAAATTATAACTTTCCACCCTGGTTATGCATGAAGCGGAAATTCATCATGTTATCTATGCTTATATCAGGACCAAAATAACCAGGTAATGATATTGATGTTTATTTGGATCCTTTGATTGAGTATTTGAAGTTATTGTGGGATTCGGGTGTTATGTTGTATGATGCTTATAAAATTGAATACTTCACATTGAGAGCGATGTTGTATAAGGCAATAAATGATTTCCCTGCTAATGGAAATTTTTCCGGCTATAGCATTAAAGTAACTCAAGGATGTCCCATGTGTGAAGAAGAAATAGAATCAATTAGTTTGAAACATTCATCAAAATCTGTGTTTCTAGGACATCGTAGATTACTACCTCGTCGGCATAAGTACCGATCTTGGAAAACAACATTCAATGGAAGTTCATAACAATGCACAGCACTATCTCCACTAATAGTTGATCATCTGTTTGAGAAAGTAAAATATGTGAACACTATTTTTGGTAAACAATTTTTGAAAAACCTTACGAAAATCGGTTAGAAAAAGAGATCAATTTTTTTTTGAATTACCATACTGGAATTGTTTGTACGTCAGACATTTTCTTGATGTGATGCATGTAGAAAAACAATGTATGTGACAGTTTTATCATAACGTTTCTAAATGCCCCTGGAAAAACAAAGGATGGAATTAAGGCAAGTTTGGACATGGTTGATGTTGGTCGGAGTGGACACTCAAGAGGGGGGTGAATTGAGTTCCAATTAAAATTTCTGCTAAAAACAATTTCTATTAAAATCTCCCAATTTCAAAAACAAATTAAACTTTAGTGAATTTATAAAGATTATAAAGGTTCAATTAGTTTCTAAAAGATTGATTAATTCTCAGTTAACTTAATCTTATGATTAAATTAACTTTTGAAATTAACTTACTGGTTTATAATAAATATAAAAACTTTCGAGTTTAACTATCAAAGTAGCTTTGAAAATAAATTATATTTCAAAGTAATAGCAGTGGAATATGAAATAAATGTATATAGTATGGATATAGATTTTAACTAAAAACACAAAAGGTAACCAAGAGGTTCAGTCTTAAGCCGAGACTTAGTCCTCTCAAAATTTATATAAAGTGATCCACACCCTGGATCTGGGTTAACAACAGTGATCACATTGTTCAGGTCAAGAGACCTCTACCACAATTATACATGGGATAACAAACAACATCTCAAAGCTGTCCAGGTCACACTCGACCTCTACCACTATCCACAGTGGTAAATAAAGAATGTAATGATTGTGAGTGAGGATTTACAAATCCTCCAGTTCAGGTTCAGGAGACAGTGTGTGTGTGTAATAATTAACAGGCTACACACACTGCTCGTAATACAAATACTAAATCACTTAGAGCAAGATAAAGAGTTTAGAATGGCTCTAGTGATTGCAGTGCAGCTCTGGACTCCTTTGGATTTGATCAGAAATGGTTCTGAGTCCTTCTCTGGTATTTGACTGAAAAACAGAGTATTGTTTCTTCTTTCAGTGCTTCCAGGTTCAGCTTGGTTTTCGGCTCAGAAAATTAAGTGTTCTGGGTAGTTCTTCTTTAGCATAGATTTCTTGATGTATGCTCTGTGTTCTGGAGTCTGGTAGTAGTAGTCATGTGAGTGCAAGTTCTCCAGTTGTTCTTGGCACGTTTGAGCTTGATCGCAAGAGTGTTCCCGTGTGCTCAAAAAAAAATCTCTTAGTCTCTTGTCTTGATTCACCTTTTTATATATACACGATGTCTTGTATGCCTTTATTATATTGAGAAGATGGAATGATTATGATTTTTAATCGTACTTGGTACGGTTTCCTGAAATGGCAACATAAATCATTTAATAACATTAAATGCATCAAAAGTAAAAAATGTAGCCGTTAGTGTAATAAAAAAATAGTGTCGAGGAAATAGGATTTGACTCCGCATTTAATTATAGGTAGCCGTTTATTTGTAGACGTGTACGGTTGACTCTGTGTAGCATCTTCCATCGGTAGCTCTTCAAACTCTTATCGGTGGTTCTTATCGGTAGCTCTTATCGGTAGCTCTCTGTCCATCGGTAGCTCTATGCATCGGTAGCTCTGTGCATCGGTAGCTCTGGCTATCGGTATCTATATGTCCATCGGTAGCTCTGTGCATCGGTAGCTCTGGCTATCGGTATCTATCTGTCCATCGGTAGCTCTGTGCATCGGTAGCTCTGGCTATCGGTAGCTATCTGTCCATCGGTAGCTCTGTGTCCATCGGTAGCTCTGGCTATCGGTAGCTATCTGTCCATCGGTAGCTCTGTGTCCATCAGTAGCTTTGTGCATCGGTCGCTCTGTGCATTGGTAGCTCTGTGCATCATGCATATCGGTAGCTCTCTTCAGGTCAGTGATACTTACACTTGACTGTCTTATGCAAAACACATCTAACTCACTTAGAATCATTTCAAAACTTATATAACATGGATAAGCGAGATTGACATAAATCAGAAATTATTTTAACATTATTATTAACTTAATCATCGATGTGAAAGTATTAGTGTAGATCAACAGTAATTGTGATTATCATAATATATTAAAACAAAATTGGGATTCTTAAAACATATGAATACAAGATTGGGATTATCAAAACATATGAATACAAGATTGGGATTATCAAAACATATGAATACAAGATTGGGATTATCAAAATAGGTGAGGTCAACAGTCTCCCCCTTTTTGATAATCACAACTTATGATATGGCCATTATAAGATAGTGAGAATATAGTATTAGATAGTAGGACATTAATATTCAATTTTCTCAAAGAAAACAATATCAGAGGAAAGAGGAAATAGTAATAGAAATATATAGATCAAAAATCATAGGTAGAATTAAATACAATAGTTTTGGAGATAAGGTTTTGAAAGAATTGGTACCAAAAAAGAAAATGTAAGAAATAGTATCAAAGGATCTTCTTTATAGTTCTCCCCCTTTGTGATAATCAAAAAGTGGGAAACCAAAATATAGAAACTGTGATAGTGGAAAGAAAGGCATTTTTATTAGATTAGTCAAGAAAAAGAATTACATAAACAGAATAGAAAAAAAAACAAAATGATTCCTATCAAACATCCTTGCCACTTCAGCAATCCACATCTTCAATGTGAGATTTTCCCTTGGGATCAGAAGAGAATTCAGGTGTTGAGGATACTGGGGAGGACTTTGGAATTCCAGAAATGATCAGAGGAGGCTGAGAAACTGTTACAGTGTCGGGCCTGTAATGGGAAGTACTTTGAGGGATCATAGGTGTGAGACTTCTTATGGCTTGATCAGGAGTCATCTGAGTTGGAGACGCAGTGGAGGCAGAGGCAGGCAAAGTAGGAGGTACAATGACCGGTCTGGAATCCACATGTAGGAAGGGCAGCAACAGGTTTCTGAAATCCATTATAATGCTTCCTCCTCTCTCCATTGCAGACACAAAATCATCTCTATTTTCAATGAATTTATCCAAAGCAGGAGTAAGCTCCCTGAGCTTACTAACCTGCTCTCTGAAGGCCTGAGTCACTGGAGGTAACTTTAGATTCTCAAGCAGAAGTTTTAAATGGTTGGTCAGTTGTTTCTGGGTGAAAACATTTTCAAAATAAGTATCCACCTTATTCTTGATTGCTTCTTGAGAAGCAGAGGCCTCTCTCATGTAGTCCTGGACGATTTTCATTATTTCTCTGGCTGAATCCATGGTAGATAGCACAACTCGACTTAAATCTGATGAGTCCGCAGAGCCATTAGTTGACATAGAACCAAGCTCCTCCTTCATCAGAGCACGAAATTGATTCAGATCAATTGCAGGTTTTGGAACTAGAGGACCAAGAGAGAAGGATATTGTTTCTTTGAAGCTTGTGGTCAACCCACTAATCAGATTTTGCATTTGAGAGTCCTGATCTTTGACATGCTCCTTCACAGATGTTTTGAAAGCTTCAAACACCGAGACCAGCTGACTTACAACACTCTTCACATAGGCTAAATCCTTATCAGCTTGAGATTTTGAACTCATGAAAGAGTCTAAGGAAACAACAGATATCCGTAGAGCTTCAAGATCTGCTTCTAGCCTAGAAGTTTGAGTCTGGCACTCCTTGACTTCTTCCATTAGCTCACCCACAAAAGTTGACAGATTGCAACCAAGAGAAAGCACAAAAGACCTTTCTAAAATCTTCATTTCTTCACCAAAACAGTGCTTTATATCAGCAACAGAGGCACTGAAGGATTCCTTAAGCTCATGATTTAGGGATTCGAGGTCAGACTTAGTAACAAAATCAGTATGAGAAACTGTAGTAGATACTCTTTCAGAAGCTAAACCGACTATAGAGTCAGCCATGACTGATTGAATCTAGGATACTAAAAAAGATTCCATTTACTTTACTTCTTCTACAAAACTGACTTTGAGATTTTCTTTCAGCACATCTAAATCATGTACTCGGACCACATCAGCAGGTAAAAACTTAGAATTGATGTCATAGTTGATCTTTGGTCTATTCAAAGATACTTCATTATCCGAATCAGGATAGTCCAAGCCAAAGACTATAAAACCTGGGTCTTCTACCCAGTCGTCAGACTCGATAGTCACTGTAACATTTCCAAACTTGGTGTGATGCTCCCCCTCAATGGGTGCATTCTCATATATATCAACTACATTCTCTGCTGGTCTTTCTTCATCAGAATCTTCCACAACAACTTCCATCTCTGCGGAAGTAGGATGATTTTCTGAAATAGGTACAGCTTCTCCTCTTTCTCTTTCTTCATCCATAGAAGGTACAACTGAGCTTCCAATAACTGGACTCAGACTCAATTCAGCAGAATCAGATAATTCAGATACATTCTTTTCTTCCTCTACTTTCTTAGAGACCGACTGTTCTTCCTCATTAGCAGGTGTCTCTACTTCTGCTAGCACTTCCTTTTCTAAAGACATAACTTCAGCAAAAGGTCTTGGAGTCAAGTCAGTATCTCCTCCCTCATCCATAGGAGTTTCTTCCTCTTCTTCTTCTTCTTCTGACTCATCATTGTACTCAGGTTCCTCTTCATCAGGTCCTAGACCTGGATCTCTTTTATCCTTTGGCCTTGAAGGATAATCCACAGGATTGAACTTATCATATACATTTTGGTCATCATTGACCCATTATCCTCTCCACGGATTCCAATTAATCTTCATATATTTGCAAATTGTAGTAGTGATACAAAAGTTTCTCTTCACTACAACTGTCTCATCTTGAGACTCAGCTATCCCTTTCACTTTGATCATTACAAAAATCAGCTTAGCAAAGAATAAGGTGTTAGTCTTTGATTTTGGCCTTGTCATATCTTCCATTTGACTCATCACCATTCTGCATAAATTGACTTTGACATCATGTCTCAAAATATGTAAGAGATAGATATCCTGATATGTCAAATTAGAAAAGTCCCCTCTCCTTGGTATCAATACATGTTGAACAATCTTGAACAGTAATCTGTTCTCTGCATCCATTTTTGTAGCAACCACTTGCCTTGGAGTTCCATCACCAGTCAGTTCTTTCAACGCGGTCTCATGATCAAAAATGTCACTGGTAGGTGGAATTTCTCTTGATACATATCTAGACACACCTTCATGAGGAACTTTTAAGCAATCATCTCATTCTACTGATGAAAAAGATAGCACTTTACCATTTACAAACGAAGATACTCGGTTCTCATTCTCTAACTTCTCGAAGCTTACGAACTCGTAAAACTGTTTTACCAACTTTGGGTAGTAGGGACCGTTGTTATTTGAAAATCAGTCTACCCATCTCTGAGCTTCCAGAACTTTGAGCACCAAGGACCTGCTGGGCAGCAACCAGTCTACACACAGCTCTTTTTCGACCACAATAGCTCTATTTTGGAGATGAGTATTTACTGGTCTCCTTCCTGACCTAGTTTTAACAGCACTACTTGCTTCTAGCTTGGACTTATTCCTTTTTGCTTTAGGCTCAACAGAGTCTTCTCGAATGACAGGAATTTTGGTTTTTGCCATCGCTGGTTCGAGGGATATCAGGTTTGCAGAGGTTTCGGGTTCTAAGGTTCGAAGGTAAAAGGTTTTCGGTTCGGTGGAGTGAGAAGCTTCTTAGACTTAGTTTTATCATTTAGGAATCATAAGTTAAATAAATAAAAATAAAATAAAATAAAACGGTTCACATTCTTGACGGCAGACAAAAGATTTAAAACAACGCTTTATCGATGAGGTATTCTATCGGTGAGGTTTTCTGTCGGTGATGATTTCTATCGGTGAGGATTTCTATCGGTGAGGATTTCTATCGGTGAGGATTTCTATCAGTGAGGATTTCTATCGGTGAGGATTTCTATCGGTGAGGATTTCTATCGGTGAAGATTAAACATCCCCAGCTCGTGCCTAATGTAACATAACCTATCCACACTTAAGGGTTTTGTGAAAATGTCAGCCAATTGATGTTCAGTGCTAATAAATTCAAGAGAAATATCACCCTTTTGATAACGATCTCTCAGAAAATGATGCCTTACATCAATGTGTTTGGTTCTTGAGTGAGATACAGGGTTCTTCGAGATGTTTATTGCACTGGTGTTGTCACAGTTAATCGAAACATGCTTAAAATCATATCCATAGTCCAAAAGAGTGTGTTTCATCCACAAAATTTGTGCACAGCAACTACCAGCAGCTATATACTCTGCTTCGGCAGTGGATAGAGCTACAGAATTCTGCTTTTTACTACACCAAGATACTAAGGATTTTCCTAATAAATGAAATGTTCCTAAAGTGCTTTTTCTGTCTAATTTGCAACCAGCAAAGTCAGCATCTGAATAACTCATTAACTCAAAGGATTGTCATTTTGGATAAAATAAACCAAGGTTAACAGTATGTTTGAGATACTTGAAAATTATTTTAACAGCAAGCAAATGATATTCTTTCGGGTTGGATTGAAATCTTTCACACATACATACACTGAACATAATATCTGGTCGACTAGCAGTAAGATAAAGTAAACTACCAATCATACCCCTATAATTGGTTTGATCCACTGGTTTCCCAGTTTCATCTGTATCCAATTTACAGATTGTACTCATAGGAGTTTCACTCTCCTTAATACTATTCAAACCAAATCGTTTTAAAAGATCATTTGTATATTTACTTTGATTCAAAATGATACCATTTTCATTTTGAAATACTTGAAATCCAAGAAAGTATTTGAGTTCTCCCATTAAACTCATTTCAAATTCATTTTGCATACTTTTTGAAAAATCAGTACATAAAGAATGTTTAGAAGATCCAAAAATAATATCATCAACATAGATTTGTACAACTAAAACATCTTTAGAAATTATTTTAATAAAAAGAGTTGGATCAGCAATCTCTTTAGTAAAACCTTTTGAAATAAGAAAATTGTTGAGTCTATTATACCAAGCTCTTGGAGCTTTTTTTAATCCATATAAAGCTTTAGAAAGTTTAAAAACTTGATTTGGAAAATGGGGGTTTTTAAACCCAGGAGGTTGTTCTACAAAAACATCTTCAATTATAAAACCATTTAGAAATGCACTTTTGACATCCATTTGATATAACTTGAAATTTAGATGTGCAGCATATGCAAGTAAAATCCTAATGGCTTCTAGTCTAGCTACTGGTGCAAAGGTTTCATCATAGTCTATGCCTTCTTCTTGACTATATCCTTGTGCAACTAGCCTAGCTTTGTTTCTAACTATGTTTCCTGATTCATCAACTTTATTTCTAAAAACTCATTTAGTGCCTATTGTTAGTGTGTCCTTAGGTCTCTCAACTAATTCCCAGACTTTGTTTCTTTCAAATTGGTTTAACTCTTCTTGCAAAGCCATTACCCAGAATTCATCAACGATAGCATCATTAATTTTTTTGGGTTCTAGATGGGAGAGAAAAGCTTGATGTTCAACCTGATTTCTTAGAGAAGCTCTAGTATGTGTTCCTCTATAAAGATTACCAACAACAGCATCCAAAGGATGATTCTTTAGAATTCTTGTTGATCTATTAAAGGTAGGACTAGACACTTCAGGTGCATCAGTAGGTTCGGGTTCAACCGAAACAGATTCTGGAAAAAGTCCAGAACTGGAAGTTTTTATAATAGGTTCTTTGGATTTATCATTACGGTCCAGAACAGACAAATCTTCTTCAAGATTCTCAAGAGAGGTTTTGGGCTCATGTGGATCAGTTTCATTGAATTTTATGTGAACAGATTCTTCCACACATTTGGATTTCTTATTAAACACTCTATAAGCTTTACTTGAAGTAGAGTAACCCAGAAATATTCCTTCATCACTTTTAGAAGAAAACTTGTCCAGATTATCCTTTGTGTTAAGAATAAAGACTTTGAAACCAAAAACTCTAATGTAATTAACCTTAGGTTTCCTATTGTTCCATAACTCATATGGGGTTTTCTTAAGAACAGGTCTAATCAAAACTCTATTGATAACATAACAAGCTGTATTTACAGCTTCAGCCCAAAAGTAAATAGGTAGTTCATATTCATTGAGCATGGTTCTAGCTATTTCTTGATGTGTTCAGTTTCTCCTTTCTATTACACCATTCTGCTGAGGTGTCCTAGGAGCTGAAAAGTTATGAGTGTAGCCATTGTGTAAGCAATAAGATTCAAAGTCTTTATTTTCAAACTCACGGCCATGATCACTTCTCAGGGTATTAATTTTGAGTCCACTAAGATTTTCAATAGACTTGGAGTATTTAACAAAGGAAGAATAAGCTTCACTTTTGTGATCTAAGAAATATACCCAAGTATATCTAGAGAAGTCATCTACTAGAACATAGACATAGTGCTTCCCATTTAAACTAGAAACTCTTGATGGTCCAAACAAATCCATGTGAACCAACTCAAGTGGTTGAGAAGTTGAGACTTCTTTCTTTGATTTAAAAGAAACTTTGTGTTGTTTTCCCTTTTGACAGGGATTACACACTTTTTCATTTGGGAATTCTAATTTAGGTAAGTCTCTAACTAAGTTTCTCCTAGCCAGTTTTCTAAGAGAGTGAATGTTGCAGTGTCCTAATCTTCTGTTCCATAGCCAAGATTCTTTATGAAAAGCATTCAAACAAGGAATATTTTGTTTAGCTAAAGAATTTAAATCAACAGCATAAACATTTTCATTCCATAGAGCAGAAAATACTAAAGCATTTTTGGAGTTAAAAACATCACAGGAATCATTTTCAAACTTGACATTGAAACCATCATCACATATTTGAGATATACTAAGCAAGTTATATTTAAGTCCATCAACGAATAAAACTTTAGAAATTAATAATGAGTCAGTGTTACCAATCTGTCCTAGGTCGATGATTTTTCCTTTAGAGTTGTCACCAAAGGTGACATGACCTCCATCAACCTTTATTAAGCTCTTGAAGCAAGAATAATCTCCAGTCATGTGTCTTGAGCACCCACTTTTTAAATACCATATCTTCTTGTGACAGCTTTTCAAGCAGGTCTCCTATAAAATAGATTTAAACAGGAAATGACTTTGGTACCCAGATTTTCTTGGGTCCAGATAGGTTAGAAATCAGGGCTTTAGGTACCCAGATTTGTTTTATTGGTTTTATACAATTAACAGAAGTAGCAGATTTTGAGAGATAAACTTTATTTGGTCTATAACCATATGAATATCCTGTTGAAGCATATGAATTTCCAAAACTGGAACTAGCAATATTTTTTTCAGACTTAGGAATAAATCGGGTTCTGGTGAACTGTCTTTGTCCAGGTTGGTATCCAAAACCAGTAGAATATCTAGGGGCAACTTGCTTTCCTAGCATTTGAGTTAGAGTATCCTTTCCATTTTTGAATTTTTCTAAGTCCTTTCTGAGTTGCTCATTTGACAGTTTCAGTTCTGTATTTTCCTTTAATAGTTGAGCATTCTTTTCCTTTTCTATATCAAGATCAGATTTATTCTTAACACTTAAAGCATACTGTTTATTTAAACCTTTGTATTTGTCTTTAAGCTCATTACAGGTTTCTTCTAACATATCACAGTACTCAAATAGTTCAGATTTTGACATGTTTTCCGAATCAGAATCATCTCCAGAGTAATATGAATTTAAAACGGGAGTGTCGGATGTTACCTCAGAAGTATTTGTCATGAAACACATGTTGGCTCGATTCCTTTCAGAGTCCGAAGATTCGGCTTCACTAGTGCTGTCTTCTGAAGAACTCTAGGTAGCCTTCATGGCTTTCTTGTACTTCTTATCTTTGTAATCATATTTCTTTTTGAATTTTAACTTTGGACGGTCTGCTTTGATATGTCCTTTTCGCTTGCATTTGTAGCAGACAAGTTCATCAGTCCTGCCAGCTTTCTTCCAATACTTTTTCCATTTGCCTTGTTGATCATACTTTCCTTTGTAATTTGTTTTCCTAAATAATTTCTTTTTCCTATAAAACTTCTTGAATCTACTGGCTATCTGAGCCATTTCTGCATCACTGTCATACTATGAGTTTTCACTTGTTGAACTCTCATCCTCCATTTGTATTTTTTCATTCTCCTTACTCTTCAAAGTATTAGACTTGAAAGCTACATATTTTCTTTTCGGTTCATCATATTCCTCTTTTTTTACCTTGAGCTCTTCTTCATACATCATCAATTTTCCAATAAGCTCTTTGACAGGTAGAGCATCAATGTCACATGATTAACTGATTGAGACAGATGTGCCTCTCCATCGGTCTGGTAGACATCTCAAGATTCTCATAATTTGTTCCTTTGCTGGAACAACTTTTCCGAGTGAATTCATTGTATTGACTATCTCATTAAACCTGAGATACATGTCATAAATAGGTTCATCAGACTTCATTTTAAAATTATCATACTTAATAGTATAAGTGTTCAATCTCATTTCTTTAACATTATTTGTTCCTTCATGAGAAACAGCCAAGGTATCCCAAATTTCAAAAGCAGTTTTGCATGCAGAAATTCTGTTGAATTCTTCATCTCCTAGAGCACAGTACAGAGCATTCATAGCTTTACAATTATTATTGTAAGCAGTCTTTGTAGTTTCATCCCAAGTAGATCTATCAGTAGTAGGAATTTTGTATTCAGATTAAATAGCAGTCCAAATATCAAAACTCATGCTTTCTAGATGAATTTTCATTTTAAGTTTCCACTGAGCATAGTTATTTCCATTAAAGAAAGGTGGTCGGTTAGTAGCAGCACCCTCAAGACTATTATCCATTATAAAAACAATTTAAAGAGATAAAAATTTAGAAATGACAGAAATTTTAAGAACTTTAAAATACAACTAAAATCACAGTTGAAAAGCAGAGAGTAAATAAGAAGTTTTGCAAAACACACACCCTCTGATACCAAATGTTGGTTGGAGTGGACAATCAAGAGGGGGGGGGGGTGAATTGAGTTCCAATTAAAATTTCTGCTAAAAACAATTTCTATTAAAATCCTGCAATTTCAAAAACAAATTAAACTGTAGTGAATTTATACAGATTATAAAGGTTCAATTAGTTTCTAAAAGATTGATTAATTCTCAGTTAACTTAATCTTATGATTAAATTAACTTTTGAAATTAACTTACTAGTTTATAATAAATATAAACACTTTCGAGTTTAACTATCAAAGTAGATTTGAAAATAAATTATATTTCAAATTAATAGCAGCGGAATATGAAATAAATGTATATAGTATGGATATAGATTTTAACTAAAAACTCAAAAGGTAACCAAGAGGTTCAGTCTCAAGCCGAGACATAGTCCTCTCAAAATTTATATAAAGTGATCCACACCCTGGATCTAGATTAACAACAGTGATCACACTGTTCAGGTCAAGAGACCTCTACCACAGTTATACGTGGGATAACAAACAACAGCTCAAAGCTGTCCAGGTCACACTCGACCTCTACCAATATCCACAGTGGGAAATAAAGAATGTAAAGATTGTGAGTGAGGATTTACAAATCCTCCAATTCAGGTTCAGAAGACAGTGTGTGTGTAACAATTAACAGGCTACACACACTGCTCGTTATACAAATACTAAATCACTTAGAGAAAGATAAAGAGTTTAGAATGGCTCTAGTGATTTCAGTGCAGCTCTGGACTCCTTTGGATTTGATCAGAAATGGTTCTGAGTACTTCTCTGGTATTTGACTGAAAAACAGAGTATCGTTTCTTCTTTCAGTGCTTCCAGGTTCATCTTGGTTATTGGCTCAGAAAATGAAGTGTTCTCTGTAGTTCTTCTTTATCATAGATTGCTCGATGTATGCTCTATGTTCTGGAGTCTGGTAGTAGTAGTCTTGTGAGTGCAAGTTCTCCAGTTGTTCTTGGCACGTTTGAGCTTGATCGTAAGAGTGTTCCCGTGTGCTCAAAAAAAATATCCTAGTCTCTTGTCTTGATTCACCTTTTTATATATACACGATGTCTTGTATGCCTTTATTATATTGAGAAGAAGGAATGATTATGCTTTTTAATCGTACATGGTACGGTTTCCTGAAATGGCCACATAAATCATTTAATAACATTAAATGCATCAAAAGTAACAAATGTAGTCGTTAGTGTAATAAACAAATAGTGTCGAGGATATAGGATTTGACTCCGCAGTTAATTATAGGTAGCCGTTTGTTTGTAGACGTGTACGGTTGACTCTGCGTAGGATTTTCCATCGGTAGCTCTTCAAACTCTTATCGGTGGTTCTTATCCGTAGCTCTTATCGGTAGCTCTTATCGGTAGCTCTCTATCCATTGGTAGCTCTGTGCATCGGTAGCTCTGGATATCGGTAGCTATCAGTCCATCGGTAGCTCTGTGCATCGGTAGCTCTGGCTATCGGTAGCTATCTGTCCATCGGTAGCTCTGTGCATCGGTAGCTCTGGCTATCGGTAGCTATCTGTCCATCGGTAGCTCTGTGTCCATCGGTAGCTCTGGCTATCGGTAGCTATCTGTCCATCGGTAGCTCTGTGTCCATCAGTAGTTCTGTGCATCGGTCACTCTGTGCATCGGTAGATCTGTGCATCATGCATATCGGTAGCTCTCTTCAGGTCAGTGATACTTACACTTGACTGTCTTTTGCAAAACACATCTAATTCACTTAGAATCATTTCAAAACTTATATAACATGGATAAGTGAGATTGACATAAATCAGAAATTATTTTAACATTATTATTAACTTAATCATCGATGTGAAAGTATTAGTGTAGATCAACAGTAATTGTGAATATCATAATATATTAAAACATAATTGGGATTGTTAAAACATATGAATAAAAGATTGGGATTATCAAAACATATGAATACAAGATTGGGATTATCAAAACATATGAATACAAGATTGGGATTATCAAAACAGGTGAGGTAAATAGTTGACATGGGAATACAAGAAGAGTTGGCTCCCGTGAAGGGTGAAAATCGAATGTTTCTTCCTCTATCTTCTTATACTCTTTCTAGGGAGGAGAGATAACAATTTTGCAACTTCTTCAATGATGTAAAGGTTCCAGAGGGGTATTCATCAAATATCAAGAACATTGTGTCAATGAATGATTTGAAGTTTAAAGGTTTTAAATCACATGACTGCCATGTTTTGATGCAAGATATAATTCCTATAGATTTACGTTGCATTTTTTCCAAGAATGTTCGTTATACGTTAACCAAACTTTGTTTCTTTTTCAAAGATATATGTAGCAAAGTTTTAGACCTGGCGAAATTTCCAACTATGGAAAAAGAAATTTTCATCATATTATGTGAATTATAAATGTTCTTCCCGCCAACATTCTTTGATATGATGGTTCATTTGATGATTCACTTGGTGAGAGAGATTCGGATTTGTGGTCCTGTGCACTATAGATGGATGTATCCTGTTGAATGGTATATGAAGATATTGAAAGTGTATGTCAAAAATAGAAGTTGTCCAGAGGGTTGTATAGTGGAGTGATATATTGTTGAGGAATCCATTGAATTTTGCACCGAATACCTATCTGATGTGGAAATAATTGGTCTCCTGAAATCTCGTCACACTGGATGCATTAAGGGTGAGAGAATTTTTGGAAGAGATTTCATGACAATCAACATTCTAGATCGGGAGCAGGCCCACCTTTATGTTTTGCCTAATAGTTGGTAAGTTGATCCATATATTGAAACTCACAAAGAAATTCCTAGGCAGTTGAATCCATCAAGGGATGAAAATGGTTATTAAATAGACATAATCACCAGTTTATAGGATGGTTTTAGGACCATATTTTTAAGTAGTTGGATGAAAATACGAATTCAATTTCATAACGACTTTGATGGCTAGCCACTGGACCAAGTGTGTATTTATTATCTTATAGTGGTAATGTAATTAATGGTTATACATTCTATACAAATAAACATGATGAAGATAGTACCATGCAAAATAGTGGAGTTACACTAGTGGCTGAAGCGATGAATGTTTATGGTAGTAAGGATAGAAATCCAATTTATGAAAATATGTCATAATTTTTCATTATCAAACTAATATGGGAGTTGGATTATATGACATTCCAATTGCAGATTTTTCAATGCAAATGGGTTGATAACAACAGTGGTGTTAAAATAGATGAATGGGTATTTGTGAAAGTTGATTTTAGTAAACAAGGGTATAAAGGCGAACAGTTTATAATGGAATCACAAGTAGTACAAGTTTTTTATGTTCGAGATCCCGCAAACCTTAAGTGGTCGATTGTTCTGTTAGCATCCAAAACTGCTGAAGGCTCCGATGAAAATTCAGTTGAGGATGATCCTTTCAGTGGTACGTCGCAATCATTTCGAAGTAGTTCCAATGTAGATGATGTTTTTTATATTAGAGGAGACCACAATTAAGGGATTTGGATAATCCATAGAGGTTTCAAATCCTTTCAGCCTTTGAAAAAAAGAAAGAGAGTTCAATAAACAAGTTATAGTTTGTTTGTAATATAGATATTGTTATCTCATGTTATTATCTTATCATTACTGAATTTATGTAATATAAATTAACTGTTCAACAACTTTTGTAGAAAATGACTTCTGCACATTCTGGTGCTCCTAACCTTGAGGCTGAATGAGTCTCTCCAGCTACTTTTGCGGCTGCTGCTGCTGCTGCGGCTACTCCTACTGCTGCTCCTACTGCTCATGCTGCTCCTCCTACTGCTACTGCTACTGCTCCTGCTGCTCCTGCTGTAGTGGCTCTTGCTGCTCCTAGTGTTGAGGTCCAACAACCATCAGCACATTTCATTGCTACCATTTCAGATGAACATATAGATGATGTTTATCTCGATGAAATGGTCTAGAATAAAGGATCAACATCGCAGAAAACACAGGTGCGTCGTAGTTTGACGGTGTTAGCCAAAGTTCTTAAGGCGAAAATCAATGACATTTGGATTGTCTTGATCCTTTAGGAGAACGATTCATGGGTACTTTTTGATGTATATGAGTCATCCCCGATTCAATCTGAGGCATGGTGTGGCCAGTACCACTCAAAGGGTCACTCTTTTGTTTAAAATGGACAAATTTTCAAGTGAAAACAACAACTGACCTACGGAAATCTGACCAAACACATTCAGATTGTGTTGATCCTTTAATAGAACGATCCATGGGAGCATTGGGGACATGTATGATTCATCCACACCTCAATATGAGGCACGGTGTGGCTGGTATCACTAAAAGGGTCTCTCTTTTGTTTAAAATGGACAAAAGTTTATGTGAAAAACACAACTGACCTACGGAAATATGAACAAACGCATTTGGATTGTATTGATACTTTAGGATAAGGATCACATGTCCTTTTTGATGTGTACGAGTCATCTCCTCCTCAATCTGAGGCACGGTGTGGTCGATATCATTCAAAGAGTCTCTCTTTTGTTTAAAACGGACACAATTTTAAGTGAAAACAACAACTGACCTACGGAAATCTGACCAAACACATTCAGATTGTATTGATCCTTTAGGAGAACAATCAGCGGTTCCTTTGTGAAATGTACGAGTCATCCCCACCTCAATATGAGGCACGTTGTAGCCGGTATCACTCAAAGGGTCTCTCTTTTGTTTAAATTGGACACAATTTTAAGTGAAAATAACAACAGACCTATAGAAATATGACCAAACGCATTCGGATTGTCTTGATCCTTTATGAGAACGATCCATGGGTCCTTTGTGATGTATAAGAGTCAACCCCACCAACGCCCTGGACCACCCCCCACCTCCCCTGGACACCCCCCACCCCTCTGGACACCCCCACCCCCTGGAAAGCCCCCTCAACCCCCTGGACACCCCCACCCCCCTAGACACGCCCACGAACACCCCCCCCCCACCTCTGATAGCCCCCACCCCCCCCCCCTCGGACACCCCCCACCCCTGGACAACCACCACCTCCTGGACGACACCCCCACCCCTCCTTGACACCACCCCACCACCTGAATACCCCCAACCCCCCTGGACACCCCCCCCCCCACCCATGGACGGCCACCCCCACCCTCCTAGACACCATCCCACCCCCCTTGAACAGCCCCACCAACACCCTAGACCCCCCCCCCGGACATCCCCCCACCCCCTAGAAATCCCCCCCCCCCCCCCGACACCCTGGACACCAGCCCACCCCCATGGACACCCCATAGACACCCCCCTCCTTGGACACCACCCCACCCCCCTTGGACAGCCCTACCAACACCCTGAACCCCCCCCCCAACCCCCCCTAGACACCCACACCCCCTAGACACACCAATCCTCCCAGACTCCCCCATCCCACCCTCCTGGAAACACCCCACCCCCCTTGGACAGCCCCACCAACCCCCCGGACCCCCCCCCCCCCCGGACACCCCACCCACCCCTGGAAATCCCCCCCCCCCCCCGACACCCTGGACACAAGCCCACCCCCCTGGAAACCCCCATGGACTGCCCCCCCCCCACCTGGACACCCCCCCTCCTAGACACCACCCCACCACCTAGACACCCCCACCCCCCCTGGACACCACCACCCTCATTGGATAGCCCCCCAACCTCCTGGACTGCCCCCCACCCCACTGGACACCCCCATCCCCCCGGACACCCCCTACCCCCCCTTAGACAGCCACTCGAAACCCCTGAACAACCCCCCCAACCCCTTTAATTCTGAATAGAATTCTTTATGTATTTAATTAACTTATGAATTATGTGTTAATGGTGTATGGGTATACTTGGTGTAATTATCTTATGATTTATGTGTTAATTTTGTATGGGTATACTTATTGAGATGCGGAATTATTTTCAGGTGTCGTTTGGGTGTGCTACTGCAGAAACTTTTTTTGCAGTAGACAGTGCATTTATCAGTGCTTTTTTATCTCTAATAAAATAATCCTTTATCAGTGCTAAAAAACACTGATAAAATCAACATTTATCAGCGCTAAAAGAGCGCTGATAAAGGAAGCCTTTATCAGCGCTCTTTTAGCGCTGATAAACTGATCCTTTATCAGTGATGTTTTAGCGCTGATAAAGGGGACCCCCCTTTATCAGCGTTCATCTTTACAGCACTTTTTTAGCACTGATAAAGCCCATTTTGAGTGCTGATAAAGCCCTTTTGTGTATTAGTGGTGGTGCTGGTCCATGCGTACGTACGAACAACGCTGTCATTTTCCAATGTATAGAAAGGTAAGAAGATATGTTTTATATTTTATTTATAGAATTATAATTATTTCATGAAAATAATATATATATATATATATATCACTTAAGTTCATAATTATATCCATCTTTGAGATACTCTGATGGAAAAATAATTACATCAGTTCACAAGGCGGTAATCCACTGAACACATGAATTATAGTTTTGTTTCCCATTTGATGGAAGAGGAGACAGATATAGGTTATACCATTAACAAAACAAAACCTTATTATAATGAATTAAATCATTTTATTATATAATCATGTTTTAATAATATTTTAAGGATGTGGAAGAAGAAATAAAACTAAAACATGCAGTTAAAAACTATACCTCTTCTTTGGAATGACACCATTGATTAATACCTTAAGGCCTCTAAGGATGATATTCTACCTAAAAACCCACTATAATTATGGTATGTATTATATTAATGAATTTAGGTTGGTTATGGACAAACCAAATGTGTTTTTATGTTTTAAAAATTAAGAATAAGAGGTTCCCTTTTTTAAGAGAGGGGGTGGGCACTCTTGTAATTTTTCAAAATATTGAATTAATAAAAATTAATTTTCAATACCAAAATGGGTATAAACTGATTAATTTTAAATATATTATGAAAATGGGTCTAAATCCCCTCATAACATAAATCTTAGATAAGTTTTAACAATGTTCTTATAATTATCGTTTGGTTTTAACCACTTCAAAACCCTTTTTAAACTTATCATGACAACAATGATTTTTACTTTTTGACGGTCAAAATATTTACTATAAATGGATAAAATCTCCATAAATGGATAATGGTTGATATTATAAACTATATCCAAATCCCTGGGTTGAATATAATATTTTTTAAAATTTTATATCATTTAATAAAATATTATTTTTCATAAAATATCATTAATGTAAATTTTTAGAACTATTCATTAATTTTATTTTAATAAAATCAATAAAAAATGAAATTAGATAAAAAATATTTTATTATATCCCTAACATGTCATGGTAATCTATAAAATTCTTTGATCACGTTATTTATCTCAATTTATATTACTTTTATTATTTTTAATATCATTATTTGATTTTTTTTCATTAAGAATTTAATGTAATCATTTCTTTAGTAAGAATTAAAAATAAATTAACATAATCAATATAAATATTTCATATTTAAAAATAATATTTATAAATAAACATTTCTTCTATTTATTCCCATTTTAAAAATATTATAGTTATTAAAAAAGAGTGTGACATTTTTTCGTTTTCTTGAAATTAAATATTAAACAGGTCTTAATCTCATCCAAATGCAAAAAACAATTACCTATATTAGACCTTGGGATAATTATGAATGATATTCACTAATAAAATATAATTTATTTTACTTTTAGGTTCATTTTATAGTCCTTATCAATTTATTTGTAACCCTTATTTACCTGATGTACCCCTTACCATGTTAAAAAAGATTACTAATGTAACTATTCATATTTAAAAAAAATTAAAAAGATGAATTTAATAAATTTTTAACCACTTATTCCAAATATGGAATCAATTTTTAAAAATTTAAAACATAAAATTTAGATATTTTTATTTAAAATTAAATAGGAAAAAATGCAACAAAAAACGGGTTTTCAAAAAAAAATTTAAGTATAAAAAGTTTTTATTCTAAATTCAGGTATAAAATTAATTTCAAAACCCATAATTAGATTATTTAAAATCAAAACGAGGTAATTAAATTTTAAAACTAATACAAAATATAATTTTACATTATTAATACTTAAAAAGAACAAATAATTTTAAATAAGAATCAATATTTTTCACTATTCATTGAAAATCAATATTTTCAAAATATTATCTTCAAGTCATATTAAGATAATTTTCACATGATGAATTAAAAAATTAAATTAATTTTTTTGAATACATTATCTAAATTTTTCTATAAATTAATAATATTCACTCATAAAAAGAAAGAAAACCCATTTTGGAAGAAAATATATTTTTGAAGAATAAAATGAAATTACTAAAAATAGAGTGATTATTAAAATAATTAATTAATACACTAAAATTATTATAACCATTATAAATTTAATAATGGGGTTAAAATTATTCAATCACACTAATTTAATAGCTATGTTTTGATGGACATATCTAAATAATAATACTATTTCATTGTTCATTTAAGCTCAGTGTTGTGTATCATATACGCTATAAAACACAATATTTTCGTTTAAAATATAGGGATATTACATTTTATAACATTTCAGAAATTTCATCCTCATAATTTGAACTCGATATCGAAAACCAAATGTTTGAATTTTTAAAATACCATTGTTGAAATCCCATATCATAAATAAGGTTAATAAAATATATTCTTTAAATGAGAGAAAGGGAAGTAAGAATATCACGTAGAATTACACATAGTAGGTTTCCAAGTAGAAGAACATAAGTGGGAAGTAAAAACATGGATATAGATGAAAAAATAAACTTTCAAGGACTATTAGAGAGTGATAGAGAACATGATTTTGACAATGTTAACCATCAAAAACCCGTAAATCTGTGATGGTTTAAAATCCCATTGATTTCTCAGTAAGAAAAGTAAATGGAAAACATTTTTGTTTTAAAATTAATTTTCCTAAAGTTAAGGAAGTATTCTAATTTGTAGAGTAAGAATCAAAAAAGGAAAAAGCTTACTTAACAATTAAAATTTCACTCTTTAATCAAATCCCATAATAATATAATATTATTCTTCAAATGATGAGCATTCAAGAAGAATTATTCATACCTAAATCACTAGAATAAACATCTATAGATTTTGAAATCCATAAAATAATAACAATCTATTCCTCTTGTCTTTAGGCATTAAAAAAACTAAACTGGTTAACACAAGGTAAGACCATTCTCGAAAATAATAAACCTTAATATGAATAAAAACTACTTTAATATCCAAAATATACTAGTAACAATCAAAGTTCAACATAGATCATTAATAAAAAATAACTATCTTTAAAATTTCTCAAAAAAATGTTCTAGACTATGATTGAAACCCAAAAATCTGAAATATTTTATCACATAGTCCTCCAAGATAAATTTAATATTTATCTTTCAAAATATAATCAATCAATTTTAATGTTTCATACAAAAAATGTAATTTCACAAATCACATAATCTCTAAGATATGTGAATAAATTTAATATTTATCTTTCAAAATATAATTAATCAATTTTAATGTTTCGTACAAAAAATGTGATTTCCAGATGTGACGAGTTTTTGCCCAGCCTACGAGTTGTCCTTTATATAAAATATAATCCTTATAACATTACCAAAAATTTGATAACCATATTTAAAAATAACCATAATATATTCAATATTAAATAAATTTTTTAACCATAAATGTTATCTCATACCTTTTATTTCAAATCCATAATTACCTCAAAATAAAAGATCATATAAACCCTAAAGGTTGTCCATATCTTTAAACTAATTTCAATGAAATGAATTATTTATTCTTCCTCAAATAATTTTTTCACATGATAAAATTATTGGTTACATATACCATAAAAATATATCAAAACTCAATAAAATTCTCCCAAATTACTCCCATCATCAAAATATTATAAATTATTTTAATCATATGATCATCCTTAAATATACCACAACATAATAATTCTTGAATGTCAACACATTAATCCTACAATGTTATTCATAATCCCTTAGTCATTGTTTTACATCTTTTTCCTTAATACTTCTTTCCTAAAAAATATGAATCTTGTTCTAAGAAACAATAATGTCAAAAATTAATCCATGAAAAAATTCACAAATTTCTTATGTAATTTGAAATTTCTTTATCATTAACTATAATGGAATTAGGTATTTATAAATAGTTATATGTATGGTCTTACCGATATCATTCATGAGCCTTCCCCTTAGGACATTTATTTGCATAAGGATCATTCTCCAAAAATTTAAAACATTTAATTGATACCTCAAGAATAGTATATTTTCCCTTCATGGAGTTAACTGAACACTTCATTTTTCATATAAGATCCTTTATTTATGACCTCACTTTCCAAATATAAAACATCTTTCCATTATTTTATGACATTTTTATAGGTTCTACATTCCAAATTGTTGACAAAGAGGTCATTAAAAAAATTCATCTTTATATAATCATTATCACCTAAACTTCTATAGGGATTAATTTACCTTGTATTTTCTTCATTAGGAAACTCACCATGGTCCAAGTTATTAATCATTAATCCTGATATTTGGTTAATAATAACCATAAGATTTATCACAATAGATCCCATTCTATTCAGTTTCTCATTCATTTAACCACAACATTTTCCTTTACATCCATTGTTACATTGGTTCCTTCTATATCTATCTATTTACTAAATCCAAAAAAAATTAGTGTGAGAAAATCAATAAAATCACAATAAACCATCTCAAAAAGGATGATAAACACTAATATATAGTTATTAATGTTATCTCAAACTATTTTTATTAAGGAAAAATAATGGTGATTATCCCTAACATTCTAACCATTGTTGTTATAAAAGACTTGTAACTTAGTCTCATATAAAATCCTAACCTATAATTTTATATAAACCCTAATATACTACAAACTATTAGGACCCAACATTAAAATTACATATTCTACTAACTTTAGATTATAATTCACATTTTTACATTCCTGAAGATATTTTGGGTTTATAGTTTTAGATAACTATTTCATAAAACATATATAATAAACTTATAAATTACAAGGTAGACAATTCTACTCAGTATAAAATTTTCCCACAATATAAAAAATTTAAAATAAAACATGTTTTACTTTTATAAATTGAAAACATTTTTAAAAAATGTGGGATGAGAACAAAAGGATCACTAAGGGGCATAAAAATAAGAGATTCATTGGTACAATGAAAACCTATGAAAACATTTTCTTAAACACATATATTTGTCTACATAAATGGAATCATCGTTTTTTAAAAATATCATTATCGTACCTGGAGAGAGAGAAAATTATTTCATTGAAAACTAGTTAGAAAACATAGAAAATTCATATAGGTTCCTTGGTAAATTATTACCATATAAATATTACAATCACTCTTACAATTGGAATAACCATATGATCAACTTCCACCTCTAGATAACCCAATTCAATGGAGTGATATCTAGGCACACCCATCACATTAGCTATAAAGGGATCACTTATGAGCTATAATATAGATCAACCCTTTGTAAAAAAATCACCAATGACCATATTATAAATAAATCCCTTGAAAAATATTTTAATACTCTATGGAAAACATTTTAGATATTAAAATACCCTTTCTTCTTAAAATCCCATTTTCAATACTAAAATACCTAGAAAAAAGGAAAGAGGGTTTCTCTTTGAAGAAAACATGAAATATTATAGAGAAATACCAACTTTAAATAGTGGTTATAGCAGTGGTAAAATTATTTTTCACCATACAAATTAAAATATAACATTAATTTTTTTCTTTTTTTATATAAAATCAAACATTTATTAAAAATATTCCTTTTGAAAACATTTTAAAGAAAACCATTTATTAAAATCTAAAAAATTATCACAAATAAAGATACCATTTTATTTGAAAATAAATGTCATAAACTATAAAGGAAACATAAAATTATTAAGGATTCACAATGGTGGGAAATTCCATTCATACCATATATATATATAAAAATATGCATTCCTTCTGACCTTTGTAAAAAGAGTTGAAAATGAACTTTAAAATAGAATTTTTAAAAGAAAGTATCTTACCTTGAGTCTGACTCATCATGTACATTATTTATCTTACTAAATAATAAAATTACATTAATTTTATACGTTATTAAGAATATTTCTCAAGTAATTTATTTCGATATTTCATTTAATAACATGTTATATACAATTACTTAATCAATTAAATTCATGTCGGATGTTTTGACGATATTCGATATATAAGTACAAAATGACTTCAATAGACTGATTATGGTCAAATAGTTAATCATTTAAACATTTATAAAATAAAATTCATGAAATAATTATCAATTTGATCCATCAATTATACTTTTAAATCCAATTATTAAATATTTCTATGAAAAATGAATTATATTAGAACCAAGAAAACAGTTGATCGTACGTACGCATGATTAAAGTTTCCATTTTTCAACGATCTTTATGAAAAGATGGAAAGTATTATTTTATCATTAAATAATCATAATAATAACATAAATATAATATTAATTATTTTAATATAATTATATATATCATCTATGTGATTTTGTGATGAAAAACAAATCACATTGATTTGTGGAGGTGGTAGTCCACACGTACAAATGAATGTCGTTATCATTTTCTAATGTATGGAAAGGTAAGAGAGTATGTGTCATATTATCTTTATATAATTATAATTATTTTATTAATATCAAATATAAAACTTAAATCCACCATTATAACTAATCTTTAGAGACTACGAGGAAAAAATAATTTCATCGGTTCATGAGGCGGTAGTCTGTTGTACCCACGAATGATGGTTTTGTTTCCTATTTGATAGAAGAGGATATTGATATAGGTTGTGAAATTAAAATAACATCACCATAGTATATTTAATATATTGGTGTTATTATATAATAATGGTGGAATATATTTTTAAGTAATTTGATGAATAAATGTAGTTAAAAATTATACCTCTTATTTGGAATCTCTTCTTTGATTAACACCTTAATCCATCTAAGGTTGGTATTATGCCTCAAAAAATACCTCTATAATTATGTTTGGTATTATAGGAAGTTAATCGGTTAGGTCGTGACTGAAAAAAATGTGTTTTTAAGGTTGAATAACCAAGAAGAAAAGGTACCCCTTTATAATATAGGGGAAGGGTACTCGTGGAATTTTTCAAAATATTGAATTAATATATATTAATTTTCAATAAAAATTGATTAAAATAATTTATTTTAAAAATAGTATGACTATGTGTCTAAATAACATCATCCAATAAAAATTATAAATTTTTTGAATGTGTTTTTATCCTTATCTTTGGTTGTTGTCCACTTGTTAACCCTTTTTAAACTTACTATGACAACAAGGATTTTTAAAATTTTACGGTCCACATAGTTACTATAAATGAAAAAAAGGCCCATAAATCGACCATTTTTTATATTACAAACTATATCCAAATAAATTTTCTTAATGTGATACTTTTAAGAATTTCTATTATATAATAAAATATTCTTTATTATAAAATATCATTAATGTCAATTTTTAGCACTATTCATTAATTTGATTTTAATAACATCAACACAACAAGTAAAATTAGAAAAAATTATTTTATTATATCCCTATAATTTAATGGTCATATACTAAAAAAATTATCACATTATTTATCTAAAATTATATATCTTTTATTATTTTTAATAGAATTATTTAATTTTATCATTAATTGAATAATTACTGCATCACTGTTTTGTAAGCATTTAAGATAATTATTTCTTCAATAAAAATAAAAAGTAAATTACTATGATCAATATTAATATGTTATATTTAAAAATAATATTTATAATCAAACACATCTTCTTTTTATCCCCATGTTAAAAATATTATAGTTATTCAAAACAAGGGTGTGCTATTTTATATTTTTCTTAAAATAAAATATTATAAAGGTCATAATCTCATCTAAATGGCCACTAAAGGCCTTATATTAGACCATTGTATGATTATGGATGATATTTAATCATCCAATAAAATTTATTAAAGTGTTGGGTTTATTTTATAGTCCTTATCAGTTTATTTTTAACCCTTAATTACTCGATTTACCCTTTACTATGGTAACAAAAATTACTAAGGTTTCTAGTCATACTAACCAAAAATAAAAATGTCCTATTTAATAAATTTGGGCCAACTCATTACAAATATTGAAAATGTTTTTTAAAATTAAAAACATAAAATTTTAAGAATTTAATTTAAAATTTATCCAAAAAATGTAATAAAAAATAGTTTTTTTAAAAAATGACTTTTAAGTATAAAATGTTTTTATTATAAATTAAAGAATAAAATTAATTTAAAAAACCATAGTTGGATTATTTAAAATCAAAATTATCTAATTAAATTTTAAAACTAATCCAGAATATAATTTTAATTTGTAAGTACTTAAAAATAAAACATAATTTTAAATAAGAATCAGTATTTTTCATTATTCATTGAAAATTAATATTTTCAAAAAATTATCCAAAATTCATCCTAAAATAATTTTGAAAAACTGAATTGAAAAATGAAATTCATTTTTTCAAATAAATTTTATAAAATTTTCTATAAATAAATAATATTCACCCATAAAATGAAAGAAATCCCAATATAGAAGAAAACATGATTTTGAAGAATGAAATGACTTTACTAAAAAACAAGTTCTTATTTACAAAGAATTAATTTGTCCCTTATAAATTAGTAGGACCATTCTATAGTTCATAATAAGTTTAATACTATTCATTCTTCCTAATTTAACGACTAGGTTATAATAGTCACATTTAAATAAGAATAATATTTCATTATTCATTTAGGCTTGGTGTTTTGTATCTTATACACTATAGAACATAGTATTTCCTTTTAAAATCTTGGGATATTATACATACAAATTAAAAAATGAAAAATAAAACTAAAAGTGTCAAATGATATCCCTGAAAGTATCCATAAATCCCAAATATCTCATGTACGGCCTCCACAACCTAGTAAAGTCCATCATGATCACCAACCATATCTAACATACCTGAAAAATGGGTTTTATATACATAAAGTGAGAATAAGATGTATACTCAGTAGGGTCATCCTTAGATACTCTCATACAAAAGATATATAAAGCATATTAAATACTACTGAATAAAAAAAGAAGCTACCTCATCAACTAGATAGGTATATTATAATCTCAACCTCACCATGACTATCTCTCACCAAGTATCACATACAAGAGATCATATAATTACATATCAAAATAATGTACCCCTCCACCACATCCCCATTAGTTTGCTACACTACCCCAACATCACATGTTCTAATCTATATCTCTCTAAAATTAATCTATCCTTAATACTCCTAGGATAAAGTATCATACATGCATCTCATGTATCATATTTGCGTCACATAATATGAAAATCCCATGTAACATCTATAGATATTAACCAAGTAGTTTTTGAGACCCACCACAACCCATATGTCCAGTATTATACTTCAGGCCATCATATCTCATACAACAACATACCTATAATAATCCTTTGGATACTATATCAGGTGATACATGTGTTTGAAATAACTAAATACATTATAGCCCTCTACACACATATATGGGAAAGGTAAACACTATGCATACAACATATAAAACTTCTTGGAGAAGAGAGCGGGGTCGAATGGGGTAGTCATCCATCTATTGATGTTGGGTAAAACACCCTCCCAAAGTCTACTAGATGTGAGTCGCCCTACTGACATATGTGGGGTAGCGCATGAAATCACATAACATATAGAATATAATATAGATCACATCCACACTATGGGAATTAACTAATCATAGGCACAATAGTGGTTATCATTTTTCAAAGACTCAGATGCCACTGCTAAAGACTATAATCCTAAAAGAATACAAGCATTCAGAAAGAGTTCATTTATTTATTTCTTCGCATTAAACATTTCTCATTATGTTAATTATTTAGATTAACCATTAAGCATTAATTTATCATTTATTTAACAAGATCACCAATTGATTCTCATTCCCTTTGAGTATAAAAAAATTGATCTAATGTTTTCTCAAGATTTCTATATTTAATTTCATTCTAATAAGCCATTAACCCTATGGGATAAAATATAGCTTATTTGTTAACATTACATTATTCCAAGTACTCTAGAAAATATATTAAGCTACCATGAATGAGATGGATAACCAAGTATAACCATATTCCTTAATCAATGGAAAAAGGAATGAAAAAAAGAAACATGTTCATCTATTTATTAACAAGAAATCATCCCAACTTTCAATAAAACAATGGGAAGGCCCAGTTTCAACCCATTCCATCACTCTTGGTACTCTCCCCAACACCACCATGCATATCACCATACAGCCTACCATCACATGTTTTAACTTCTTCTATATACTCAGGCCTCCCCAACCACATATCATCTTCCACTAGTCATCCCAGTCCCACATAATTTCATATAGAAGGGATCAAATCCATAAAAATATAGAAGGTAATAAAAAAACATATTCAACCTAGCATCTAGGCCCTAAAACCAGGAATCCGACCTTCACATGCAAATGGGATATCTCAATCCCAAACATGTATCTTTAATAAATAACTAGTTTTATTACTATCTTGGATTAACCAATCCATTTATGATAGGTTTCAACTATAGGTAACATAAGTTATTAGTTACCATAAAATATTAATTATTTAAACATGCTTTCAATCATAAATTTCAATTTAATTAAAATTTAAGGAAGAAAAATTCATTTAACATTCCTTAATCATTTAAAAAAACAATAACTTTAATATTCATATTCTTTAGCCAATTATGTTAACATATGTGAGAATAAACTAATTAAACATGAATTAATAATTACTTTTATTTCGATAAAAAATATTATAATAACGGATTATTTAAACATGCCTATTTAATTATTTTTCCAACATCATTACCAAATTTATATTATTTAAAAAAAAGTATCATAGAAACATGATAAACCCAAGGATAAATGAACAAGATAATACAAAAAATGTAGATTTCACATTATCTAGTAGAACAATAGAAAAAATGTCATCATGATTGAAACACATATGTGATCTTTATAACCATAATACATTTATTTTTTCTATTATGGATTAATATTCATTATTATTAATTACACCATTTACAAAGATATAAAGCATGATAACTTTATAATTTCAATAAACAAAGGAGAATAAATGAATCTACAGCCTCAAGTCCTTCAACATTCCTTAAATAAGAATGGAAAAAAAACACATATCGATGAGTCGCCTATCTATTAAGGAAATTTCAACCCTCCAGGAACATCCCACCATAAAATAAAATAAAAATCCATGAAGACAAACAAGATCAACCTACATAGCATGGTAAGATAGAACTGGAGGAAACAATATTAATTGGAGAAGAAACTACAAGAAAAAAGGGGAAATCACCTCAAATAACCATAGGTCAAACACGAGAATCTAGGGATCAACCCCTTTCTAAAGGGCCTAAAAACTCCTTTAGAGAAATCCTCTACTCTCTTGGAGATCTGGAGAATTTGGTAGTATTTTAAAAAAACTATGGTGTGATTTGATTTATAGGCACACTTACAGACATAGATTCATGAAATGAATGGGATATTCACATCATGAATGGCATGATTTTTAATAATCACAAAAAAATGAATCACTCAAATCCAATAATCCTAGATCAATTCACATCATGAAATTCATTTTCACATCATGAATTTTTTAGGATATATTTTTCAAATCAAGTCATCCTTCATAAAACATTGTGAACCTATTATTCACATCCTAAATCACACCTTATGAACCACCCTTCTCATTTTTTGAATTCCTATTCAGGTCGTGAACTACTTACACACATCATGAACTGAAATTCACATCATGAACTTCTCCTAAAACCATATTTCATATCCCAAAATCCACCGAACCTACTCTAGGCCTCCTCCAAGAATCATGGGATTCAAAAACACACAAAATAATGGTATAAAAGGATCTGATCCCTCAAATTATATTCCACTAAAACTATTCTCATCCTCAAGAATTTAAAACTAAACCCATAGATAATGAAAAGTAAAAGGTGTTTTCCTAACAGTCAACCCAAGATATACTTATCTATGATCTCACCATCATAGGCGATCAACCACAAAACTTATAATAACAAAGCACCAAACCATAAAAGACCAGAAACCAGTCCTGAGACACTCTCCTGAGAGAGATGCCCCTAAAAGAAGAGAAAGGCCACAAAAAAGGAATCAATGAATAGAAAACCATATCATAAACCTAATAGAGTTCAACAACCGAAATTCATCAAAACAAAATAAGATATAAACATTAAACAATATGTGATTCTGAGCATATATTTGTGAGCCACATTCTGATGTACTATACTCCATTCCACCATGTAGCCAAAGGGAATAAACCAAAGGAATAGGACAACCATGAAGCACTTTCTCCTAGAATTCTTGGATCTCCGCAGGATGATTCTCGAATTCCTCATCATCATCAACATTTATCTCACCCCAATTGATGATGTGAGAGTATTCATTGAGATAACGGTGAACCTATGAAACATGGAAGACAAAATTTATCTATATCATCTATGGGGTGAAGTTCTATACAATAAACAGTGGATATAATACAATCCAACACCTAAAAAGTCCCAACAAACTAGGGAGAAAGATTACTCCCATGTTCAAACCTTCACAACCCATGATGAAGATTCCCCTTCAAGAACACATGATCTCTGACATCAAACTCCATAGGGATCCTCCAATGGTCAACATAGGACTGATAAAAATCATATTCTCTATACATCCTATAAAATAACATGAACCATATTTTTCATTCTCTTTACTAGTTATAGACTATGAATTTTTAGGTCTAAGACCCCAGTCCAGAAAAATAGAGAACATAAATGTTAGATTTACAAATATTCAAATGGTGTCATGCCAATTATAGAGTGAAAAATGTTATTGAATGAAAACTTGACAAAAGTAAGGTGCCTCATCCAGAAATATCCAAAACCTTGGAAACAAGTGCACAAAATATCCTCAAGAGTTTGGATATTTTTCTCTATCATAACATAATTCTATGGATGGAAACTAGTGTTATGTAATAACTAAGATCCAAGAGAACTATAGGGACCTCTTCATGCCTTGGAGGTAAAACAAGGGTCATGATTAAATATTTTCATCCTTTGGACACTATGGAGTCTCATCACATACTTCAGGTAATACCTCAAAAAAGACTCCACTAAGATTGAATCCGTGATTTTTATAAAGTATGATGATTTCATTAAATAGTTTGTTATCACCCATATAACATCACAGCCTCCCTGAGATTGAGTTTCACTATTGAATAAGTCAATCGAAATTTCCTCCCAATTCCACTGAGGAACATCTAGAGAATAGAGGAATCCACCATGAACACAGTGTTCAACCTTCACCTTCTGGTAGAACAATCATCAAGAAAAAATATCTAAAACTAAACAATTCAACCTAGGACACCAACAATAAACCCTCATAGCATGGTAAATCTCCATTACAAAAGGATTTACTACTATTGGAAGTATGGTTTATCATGGATGGAAATGGATTATTTTGTGTTTATTTTCAATCAATGCTGGTTTGATTAGGGAGTTTTCAAGATAAGTGATCTTATAGTAAAGGTGGATTCAGTGTTGAATGTTCTTTCATTTCCCAGTTTTCACCAAATTTTTTTATCTCAAAATATAGAGAAATGATAATTATTCACAAAATATGGATTTCCATGACTAATTATTTGAAAATATAGTAAAGCAATGTACTTTATAAATGTTGGAGTTTGATGAATATTTAGAGCATTATAAAGGAATATGGTGTTTCAAAGGTTTGGTGGTATGGGAATAAGGTTTTTCAAATTATAGATGAGGTGTGATGAAAAGATGGTAAGAGACCTGACAATAAGAAGATTCCAAAACAAATAAATTCTACCTAAGCTTTACAAAGAATTGGAGCTCTGTGAACATGAGTGAAGAGGTTCATGAACATTTTGTGGTGATATTGGAAGCCTTGAGAAGAGGAGTTTCCTATAAATAGGTGAACCCACGCAATTTGTTACAATGATAGAATTTAGAAAAAAGTTTAATTAGATTGATTTTTTAGAGCTATTACAAGAAGGTAATTATTTTAAAATCGGTAAATCTTTTTTAGAATAAGAATTACAAAATGAATGGTAAAGAACTAATTGATAGTTAGGAATTTTAGAAAAGTGTGTTTCGTAAAGACTATGTGTTTCATGATAGTTTTTAGTTCTATGAAGGCTATGATCATTAAAAAGGAAAGGAGTTCCATGAATTTTGGGAGCCTCACAAAGGTTGGAAGCTTCACGAAGGTGTGTAGGTTCAAAAAGTTTAAAACATGTATTAAATAAAAATGAGGTTTCTTGATGGATAGATTTTTTCAAAGGGTAATTACATGAACATATAATTTTAATGAATAGTGCATTCATGTGTATCAATTAAAGACTATGGTGCAATTAGAGTCTCATGATAATTAGGTACAAACACTTATGTGTCCAATATACTAAGGTGACCTTCAATTTGATAAACTGAGTAAGGCTTCACCCAAGGCAGTGAGCAATAGGGAGTCGATAGAAGTGATCTGAGGACGGAAATGTGTTATTCCTAAAATTATTGAGAAGGTAGTGAACCTTGAATAGAGTAACTGTGTCTAATATTTTGTAATCCATAATATCTAGTGAAACATTGTGTATTTAGGTATTCCCAGTACACTATCGGTGTATGCTCCTAGGACTGTCTCTTAGAAGTGAACCAAGTAAAACTAATATGTTTTATTTATATTTTTTGCATATGTTTGTTTAATATTTTCACGATTTCATTAGACATGTTTAACAAGTTCCTACCAACATGGGTATAAGATTAGTCTCATTGAATGAAAAAATTGACACCTTGACTCACCCCTCCCCTCTTACAGAGTTCTAGGGTCTGACAGGTGGTATCAAATGGAGTTTATTATTGTTAGATCTATCCTCGATCATTGTTTTGATATAGAATTCAGTGAATGTTAGTGGATTTCTGATTTTTTATGGAAGTAACTTCTAGATTTGGAATAATAAAATGAGATCTAATCTACAGTCTCTTAGGATGTAATTTCTCTTTTCCATAGTTCAATGGATTTATTTTAGTTATGTGATATGTCATTATATGACTAAAACAGATAAGAAAATGCTTGATGCAAATACCAAAGTTCAAAATTCTCTTACTAAAGTATTATTTGAAAAAATATATTTGAAGGTGATGATATGCACTATAGAAAAGTCCAAGTAAAATAAATTAGAAATTATATATAAAAGTGATACCAAAGTAAAAGATCCCAAACTTTGTGTTTTTCATAATCAGTTCGACGATCTGAAAATATATCCTAATAAAAATAAAATCAGTTTTATTAATCACATTACTAAATTTTTGGGATTTATTCAATTATTTGGGGTATAAATCAAGTATATTGACATTGTGATGAAAATATTGAGAAGGCACCCACCTATGTGAAATCCAAAAGTGTCATCCCTTTAAAAAAGAGATATGTCTAATATTTCCCTTAATGATCTTTTATTCATACTAGTTTCTTAAGAAATGAGATTCAAAAGAAAAGATACAACAATATGAGTGAGTGAGGAAATGGTATTAAAATACATGTAGAAACATGACAATTCTGAAGTTAGTGATTATGTATATTATGTGTATAACGAACTTATTTCTCTTTTTACCAAGAAATTCAACATATGGAAAGGGATATTTGATGGTAAGCTACCTTTGTCTTATTTTCAGTGTGGTAAATTAAGGACATTTCCAGTCGGTACTCAATGAGATTCCATGATTTTGAAAGTGAAGTAGAAATCATTTGGAATTAATAGATGAAGTTATTGAAAAAGGTATACTTAAAATCAGAAAAGAAATTATAGATAAATATCTTTATCTGCAAAGAGAAATGAGATAATAATGAATGTTTGGAGGATGTAGAACCAAAGATTAAATTTGATATTGAAGAGTATGTGATGTATATCACCAAAAAGGTATAACCAAAGAAACACAAATAAAATCATTCAAATGGTGTGATTAAATCTCAAGGTAGAAGTTTAGGGTTCTCTTTATAAGCATAACATTCAAAGAAAGAGAAACAAAAATATGGGATCTCTTTTGAAAAAGTCATCATAGTATGTAGATTAGCTTGAGGTAGAGATTAATAGGATGCAAATATATAAAGAAGAGAATTTGAAAACTCTTGAAAGTTTGGAAGTATAACAAATTAGTCTTTTCATACATGGATATTACATATTTTTATGAATATTCATTACATTATACAAACACACGCACAAAGGACATATTAGTTTAGTGCCTTTGGAAACATGGAAACATAAACCACCAGTTCATAATACATATTCATCTTCTCTCACCCATGTCTTTATATCTAGAATCCTTTTTTAAATGTCATTATTAATACATTTCATCCTTTCCTAAGGAAAAAACATGATAAAGGGTGAGTTCATATGCTCAGTAAGGGTAAAAAAGTGGGATGAATAAGCATAACATGAACATAAGGGTATGAGAATATAATCATAAAATTTGAGGATAATACCATGCATATCAAATATCATATACATAAGTCACAGTATACAGATTGGTAGTAAATAATTAATTAATCATAAGGGAGAAAAAATCATAAACCATAAAATCAAAATATATAAACAAGTCGTAGAATTGTTGCAGACATAGAAATATATAAAATGATTTCCATAGTAGTCATGGATAATATCTAAGACTATCTTAGTGGATTATTTCACTCACCCAAACCATCTTAGTATTCAATTTCCACTCCCTGGACTATAATAGCAGTCGAATTTCACTCCTAATGTCATCTTAGAAGTCAAGGTTAACCCCCTAGACTATCTTAGTGGATAAAGTCCTTTACTAAATCGGGTTCACTCTCCATTTCAACCATATAAATCACATGAGATATAAATCATTAACCAATGACTTTAAGGGATATATATGTCCCAATCATCACATAATTAAATCATACATATATGTTCCACATGTTCATAAATAATACCTCACATAAAAAAATCATAAAAATAAAGGGTTTTTGTAAACATTTCATCATAGCATATCTCAATGAAAAGTAAAGGTATTCATAATAATAATGCCATAAAAACATAAAATATCTAGAGAAAAAATATTAATAGTACCCATGGATCATATCCCCATTATATAATGAGTAACACCAACAGATATCATCTTAGATGGAAAATAAATTTGAAATATCTTTTTAAAACATTTCATGAGGAAAATATCCTTTCCACTTTGAAATATGGTTTTTAAATCATAAAACATTTAGAAAAAATTTTACATTAAAAATAACCTTGAAATATTATAAAGGATTATTTTAAAACCGTTATAAACATCTTTGAAATCCATTTCCTTGAAAATTATTAAAAGATCATTTAAAAACATTTTTTGAAAACATTTTTTTGGAAACATTGTTTTTTAATAAAACTAATTTTTGACCAAAAAAATAATAACATTAAATGAAGATTAAAATATCATTAAAATAAATATATTCATGACACAAAATTTCAAATTTCAGTATATACACCTCTTAAAATGATATAGGTTCATAATATAACATGTGTCTCAAAGAAGGCAATTTGAGACAAAATCACATTACTACTTTGGTAACTTTTGAACCTAAACCCCATGAAAGAGAGATAATAAAATGTATATGTAAATAAACATAAATTTAATTATAATTATCATAAATTACATTCATGTTAATTATATACACCACATAAAATAAATGAGTGGTTAATATGGCGTAAGTCTCGTATAAATAAAAGTGAGACTAGAAATCCCCTTCCCTTAAGTCTTGAATTCTTTGTACACATTCAAACCTCCTGTATAATGAATATAAGTTTATTGTACATATAATTAAGAACCATATTAATATATATAATATAATATATGATTTACTTATAACTATATATTACTCTTTTATTGAAAATTCCAAGTTAAAGTTATGTTTTGGGTAATAACTTCTTTGTCTTCCGTACATGTTTTGACTTGGTATTATTTGTCCTCTTACATAGATCATGATTTAATAATCTAAAAAATGATAAAAAAGATATAAATATATATATATACATTTAATTATGGTTATTCATAAAATTTATATATAGAAAATAAAATACACCATTCATAGAGACGGTAGGTCGTATGTGCGCATAAACGTTGTTTTCATTTTCTTTTGTGGATTAAAATAAAGAAAATTATATGATATATTATCATTATATAATCATTTTTATATCATATATATCACATATTTTTTGAAAATTATTATTAGTACCTTCCTTGTAAATCATGAATGAATCATATCGCTTCACAAGGCGGTAGTTCATAGTACACACGAACGACGTTATCACATTCCCAAATAATGGAAAGCATGAACTTATGTGTGATATAAAAACTCCAGAATCATAATAAAATCATAAAAATAATATATATCATATATGAACTATAAATCCATCATTATTACCAATCTTTAAGGTTGGTTATGGAAGAATGAGCAACATTAGTTTGCAAGGCGGTACTCCACCTTACACATGAACGATGATTGTGTATCCCATTTGATGGAGGTGTGTGAAGTTTTAGGTCATAAAATTAACATAAAAACATATAAATATATTTAATAAACTGATTTTATTATATAAACATGAAATAAAAAATAAATTAATTTTTTTAAGGAAGAAATAAAACAAGAACATTCATTGATGAATACTACCTCTTCTTCGGATATCTCCTTTTGGTTTTCATCGAAGGATGTCCTTGGTTAAATTTCCTCCCAAATTAGGGATTCTATAATTAATTTAGTTAATTACTGTGGATAGGTGTACATGTTTTTTCCAAAAAAAAATTTTAAGTGTGATAAAAAAGAGAAGAAGAGGTGACCTTTTATAAGATATGGATTAGGCACTTTTGGAATTTCTTAAAAGATTAATTTATAATAAATTCAATAAAAATTCAAAAACCTCAAAAAGTAAATTTATTCAAAATAATATATGATAAGTTTTTATCTCATCAAAAAATATATTTTAGATAATTATTAGTGTTATTTTGGACGTTTTCTTTTTGATTAACCCTAAGATAAACCATTTTAATTTTAACTATGATAAAAAACATTTCAATATTAAGATGATGTGATTTTTACCTATAAAGTTTTGATTGGACCATAAATGTCCAATTTATGATATTATTGACCATATATCATCCTATATTACTTATTAAATATTTTTTTATTTTTTAAATAATTAAATAATATATTATTTTCATAAAATATCATTAGTGTCCGTTTTGACACTATTCATTAATTTGGATTTAAGAAAATAAAGAAAACAATATATATTAGAAAAAAAAATTTAATACACCCCTAACATGTTATATTAACCTATAAAATTATTTTATAATTTTAATTGATAAAAAATATATTTATTTTAATATTTATAATGTCATTTAATTGATTTGTTCATTAATTGAATAGTTACTGGATCATCATTGTGTAATTATTTATGGTAATTATTTCTTCCAAAAAAATTAAAAATAAAATTCCTTGATGAAGATAAATTTTTTATATTTAAAAATTAATATTTATTATCGAACATATCCCCTAGATAACTCTATATTAAAAATACTTCACTTTTTTAAAATTCGAATATGACGAATTTGGATTTTCTTTAAATAAAATATTATAAATGTTATAATCTCATAAAAATGGCCATAAATGGTCCCACAACCATTAATTTAATTTTTATTGAATAAAAATACTCATTCAGTAAAATTAGGTCTAGTTTTAGGGGAATTTTCTAATATTTATAATATTTTATCTACCTTTAATTACTTAATTTACCCTTAATCGTGGTAATAAAATTTAATAAGTTTATTATTCATATTGTCCATAAATAAAATGGATATATTTACTAAATTTTGAACTTATTATTCCAAATATGGAATCATGTTTTAAAAATTCAAAACATATAAATGGCTAAAATTTATAAAAATTTTATCACATAGACGGGGTGAGAAAGTGGGTTTTTAAAGTCAAAATGTTCAAAAGTTCACTAAGTTTTTATATTAAAATTTAATATAAAAATAATTAAAATGAACTAAATTGTTTTAATGGATATATAATTGTACTATTTTGAGTTTAAAACTAATTTAAAATATAATTAAACATTATAAATTATTTAGAATAAAAGTCAGTTTTCAATTAAAATTCATTATTTTTCACTATACATCAAAAAAATAAATCTTCTCAAAAAATACCAAAAAAGCACCCTAAGATAATTTTTATATTCCATTATCAAAAAAATAATCTTATTTTAAAAATAAAATTTATAAAAGGGTAAAAATTTATTTTTAAAATAATTCTTCCCTCAAAAAGAGGCAAATCTACCTTTTAAAAAAATACAACATTTTAATGCTAAAAATATGATTTATTTTTATCTTATGCATATAAAACATATTGGGTGAATTATAAAAATTTCATTAAATATATAAATTTCATTAATATCATTCACTAATAATGATTAATTTATTTTACAAATATAAAATCCCTTTGTGGGAATAAAAATAGTTTTTCATAGAAAAACATTTTTTATTTTCAATTAGTTTTTTATCTTCCTTTATAATTAATAAATCCTCAAAGAATTAATTTTATAAATATGTGAAAACCATATTCTCATAATTTTGTTAATATTATTCATTCCCTCCATTTCAATGGCTATGTGATAACTATCATAATAAATAGTATATTGTTGTTTAGTAAATCTCAGTCTTGTGAGTACATAAGATATCAAAGGAACTTATTATTCTCTATTACACAAGCCAAAATTAGTCTTGTGTGTACCAAAATACAAACTCTGTATCGCGTGAAGTGAAATCTTGTGTATAAATCATTCTTGACTTAGTGTTTCATGAAATTAAATCCATCAAATAATTTTAATTTATTTAAAAATAATAATTCATAAAAACTCTAGGTGTTACATTCAACCCCCATTAAAATTAATTTCTCCCTTGAAATAATCACTCTAATACAAGAAAATTTGTATAAATATGCCCATAATATCATAAAGTTACCCCATAGCTTCTTCAAATTTGTATTTTCTCCACAAAACTTTAACCAGGTGAGGTGTCTTGTTTTGTATAAATTTATCACTGTGATCTATAATTTCTACCGGTTCCTCTTCATAAGAATGATCTTTCTCTAATATTAAAAGTTCTAAGTCTATTACATGTAAAGGATCATGTACATACTTATTCAGAATAGATACATGAAACACATCATGAACATAATAGATATTTGGTGGAAGTTTCAATCGATAAGCTACCATTCTGATATGATCAATAATTTAAAAAGGAAATTGCAACCTTGCAATTTTAACTTTCACTAAGAAAATAAAAGGTGGATATTTGAAAATCCCTTTTTCGGAAACCCACATCATAAAAAGGTTCAATAAAACTTCCACTTAAAAAGAAGGAAAGTAAAATGTCAATATCACCATAAAACTAGGATTCTAATTGGGAGGACGTTAGCGAAAAGGGAAAATATTGACATAGAATAAAATTCTAACTATCATGTTCTTATAGAGAATGATATAGAATATAGTCATGAGAATATTAATGACCACAATATCATAGAGAAAATAGTTATGGAAAATTTCATTGAAATCATCCTAAATAATTATAATAAGATATAATTTTATTTCAAAAAAATCATTTGAGAATATATACTTACTTGATTTATTCTTATAAGTATGATCTCACTATTTGGTTGTGTCTTGATCAATTTCTACTTAATATCTCACTCTAAGAAATGAATTTGAAATTGTAATACCTGCATAACTAGTGGATCATAAAATCCATAAGGGTATAACAACTTATTCCTTTTTTCACTAGTTATTATCACAATAGAATGGTTAGTACAGGTTATCTAATATCCATAAATCTCTACATGGTGAAACCACACATTAAAATATAAAAACTAGTCCATAGTTAAACTTAAAATATTTCTCAAATGGTTACCCTTATGAACATTCCAAAAGATAAAAATACAAAACTTTTGAAATAAGGTTTCTAAATTTCCAAAATCAACTTATCACCTCAATCAATAAAGGATCCATGCTTATATGACACAAGGAAAAAACATTCCCTAAGAAACATATTTCATGATCCCAATACTCACACTTCAATAGCTTCTAGATAAGATGGTGATGATGAAGAAATACCAACATAGCTCACAGATTCTTTGCCTGATCCTCCTTAAATAAATAGTGACAAGGTTACTCTCAATAAAAAACACCATGAACTGATCCAGGAACTCTTAGAATACCTCATTCATCAAACCAAGGAACATTGTTCAAGAATTTTTTATATCAAATGGAATCGCAACAAACTCATAATTACCAGGATGACATTAGAAATTTTTTTTCCAAATATCCTCATCTTTTACCCACATCTAATGATATCTCACCCATATATTTATCTTTGATAATAAAGTAACTCCATTCAGATGATAAAATAAATCATCAATCTATGGAAGTGGATATTGATTCTTCATTTTCACATAATTCAAGAAATGATAATTATAAATCCCCAATATTTTAATAGAGGAATATCATATTTGATAGCATATATTCTATGAAACAAAAATATTAGATGAGAATTTAACACACTGAGCCTTTTTGATATATTAATTCAATCTATTTGATAGCTTTCGAAGCACACAATACCAGATTTAAAGGAAACTTGATACTCTATTAAAATATTATTATTTAAACATAACCATTATAACCAAGTTGTTAAGTTAGAGCATAGGAATAGGAATAAATAAATTTTTAAAATTATATAGTTTACACATTTATAAAATAAGCTAAATTGTTATCTATTGATTTTAAATAAAATAATAACCATTTGAAAGTGAAAGAAATGTTTTATAAAAAATTATATTTTTCTAAAAGGAGGATTATTCACGGTTTCTTCACATAACATAAAATTAATTTATAATAATTTTAAAAAATTTATTTTAAAATTTAATCTTAATTTTTGAAACCTAAATTTCAAAATTATTATTGGGTTAATTTTTTGAGAAATTTCTGAAAAGTTTTTTTATGAATATTGAAATATACTGATTTTTAATGGAACTTTATTTTCATTTAAATTATTTATGAGGTTAAATTATATAACAAATGGTTTTTAAAGTAAAATTTTTTCAATTATATTTCTATGTAACTAATTTAGGTCATTGGAATAAATTTTATATGGAATTATAATATAAATCTTTTTAATGTTTTCTTTCGAAAAACCATTTTTTTGACACGCGTGAGGGTTTAATTTTAAACTAAATTATTTCAGTTCTATTAATTTAATTTGGAAAAATGGGTTTTTTATTTATAATACTAATAATATATAATATATAATAATTTCAACTTAATTTTTTACCATAATAAATTATTAAAATAGTAAAAAATAAATATTGTGCTTTAGGTAAAATGGTTTACCGGGGGTTAAACTAATAAGAAAATAGTTAAAATGACATAAAATTTTTAAAAAAAACAATTTTATGGTGATATTTTAACCTTATAACCTATAAGGTTTGACAATTGCCCATTTATGGTTTTTTAATGAGAAAAAAAAGTATATCACTTTATATTTTCAAAAATCCCATGTGTGTTCTTATAAAATGCCACCCACTCTACTCCCTTATTCACACATCCAAAACCCTTTGGTTTGGACAATAACTTCAAAAATATCATCATTAATTCCCTACACACATTCTACAGACATTATTTTGATTATGAATACCTCCTAATAAGGCTTTAGGTATAAACCCAAAGAGGCTCCCCGAAGAAGAGGTCAAATTTTTAAACATGTTTATTTGTTTTAATTATTCTTCCATCTCTATAAAATCATATTAAAATATAATAATTTAATAACAAAAATATTACCTATATAATTATATGTTATTATTTTAATTTAATAACTCAGATCCATCTCCACTTCCATCAAATGGGAAACGGAACTGTCAATCGTGTGTACGGCATACTACCACCTCGCTAACCGATTAAATTTTTTTTCCTTCAACACCTTTCAAGGATGGATATAATTATGTATTTAAAATTTTATATAATATTTATGATGTTATTATACTTTTAGAATTATTATATCACATATACCCTCTTACTTACCATTCTTTGGAGGGATACGATAAAGTCTCTCATGTGTACGGCGGACTACCGCCTCATGAAGTGTTGTAATTTGTTTTTGGATTACACTTTACATAGAATATGGTAAGGATAATTATAACGAATATATATGATATTTATAACCTATCTATACTTATTTAAATATAATATCACATCTAATTTATTACCTTCAAATCTATTAGAAAACAATAACACCACTCATGCGTATATGTGGACTACCACCTCCACGTAGCAATGTGTAATGTTTTTCATTTTATTTTTACATGGATGGTAATAAAAATCTATTTTATTAATAAAAATTATATATATTATATAATAATTATTTTTCAAAAGTTATTTATAATTTATTTTCCTTTCATTCCATCTGTTGAGAAAAATGGAAAAACAATGTTCATGAATACGTACAGTTTACCATCTCCATGAATGGTGTAATCTATTTTCTATCTATAACTTTTATAGATTACTCTAATTACTTATATAATGAATATATATTATATTTAAATCATTTTTATTCTTTTTTATTTTATATAACCATGATTATAATACAATAGGTGAAATTACTAAACCAAAGCATATAGGAAAAAAAGAAACAATTATCACACGAAAAAAGTGATTTTATCAAAGAAATCTTAATATACGGGTTATTAAATAATATAATTAAACTATATATGGTATTAAATGTATTATAATGGTTATATAATATATTTATAATAAACCTACATTTATTGTACGTGAGGTTAAAACATGTACAAAGGAAATCATACATGGGGTAAGGGTTTCTCATCTCACTTTTACTTTTGTGAGACATATGTCATGTTTACCACTTATTCTTTTAGTGTGGTGTATATACTTCACCTTTTGATATGTTATATCATGTATATATTTATATTATTTTTTTAACATTTCACTTTATATTATTTCTTTCATGTGGATTACGGTTCAAAAGTAACCAAAGAGGTAAGAGATTTATGTTTCAATCTCATTTTCACCGGGATTGTTTATAATTGAATTTCCATTAAAGGAAATTATATTATCATTATCTAATAAACCCATTTAATTTTATTATAATCTGTTTATTATTGAATTTTTCATATAATATTACCATATTCCTCTTTTTGGTACTTAAAATTTTTAAGAATTTTTTTAATAAAATCTGACTTCATTTCTCTCTCGATAAAAATATTTTTTCTTCCAAAACCATGTTTTTTAAAATAAATTTTAAAAAAAATTAACATTATCCAAATTATTTAATAAAGAAATTTTTAGAAATTTTTTACTTTTTAAAGAAAATTAAATGTTATCTTCATGTCATTTTCCAAACAAGACCTATTTGCCTTTTACCAAAGATATGAAAGGATTATTTATTTTAACATGTAAGGAATGAATGGAATTTCCTACCATCATGATCTCTAAATTTTTTAAATATTCATTTATAATTTTTAAATATTATTTTCAAATAAAATTTCTTTACAAAAAATGTGAACTTTTATTTTTAAAAGGTTATTTTCAGAGTACATAGGTTATTTTCATTATGAATGTTTTAAATGATCTTTTCATGGAATTTCAATTCATCAAAAAAAACAACCCTTATTATACTTATGATCTACTAGGGATATTTTTTATAGATGTAAACCTTATTATTTCTCTAGATGTTTTTTGATCATATTAACTAGGGATGTACTATTTTATTACCATTCACCATATCACTTGGGTTGGTTTATAATTATGTTTATTGATTAGGGTAAGTATTAAAATTTTTTATGTTAGTTTTTTAACACAAATGTTTATGTTGATTATGTTTCACCCCTTTAATATGAGCATCTAATTATACTTATTAAGTGATGGGTGGTACCCATAATAACATAACCCCTCTATGCATCAAAAGTTCTCATGAGAAAAATCAGTTGGTTAAATTAAATGGGTTTTTACACATGGTTTTAATCTATCTTATGAAACACCTTGGTTGTTTTTTTATGATGTATAGAATTATGAATTCCATCATTATGAGATTAGTATGTAATTTCCATGTGATTAATTGTTTTTTTAATATCCCTAGAAAAGTTTCAATATCATGTGATTACATATATGGCATTATTTGATCATTATTTACTCCTAAAATATTATTCTCAGGTTGTGATTAAATGGAATGCATTTTAGTTATTTACCTTTCAATATTGATTATTATTTATTTATTCATAGCTTTGAATATGTTCTTACCCTTAATTAGAATCATAGATCACCCCTTTCTTATTTTTTATTTCCTCTGGACACCAGGATGTGTTTTTTGATTGATATAAAGGGATATTCTAAGGGTAAATAGGGTGTTCTTAAGGAAAAAGCTTTGTATAATTTATGGATTAAATTATAATTTAAATTTCAAGTATGTATATAGTGTTCCGTGGATAATAAACCATTCTATCCTTTTGAATGTGATACATTTTATCTAGTTACAATGTAATAAATTAACCACCAACTCTAGGCTACTAGGGTCAGGGTCTTTATAGTTGCTATCATAGGAAGTTTAGTAGAAAACATGGGAAATATATTTATAAAAACATATATTTTGGAACATAAACCTATGATAAAAATTTAGGATAAGTATAGTAGAACATAATAAAGTTTTGATAATGTATATATTATGTGGTTTTCCCTAGAAATACATCACTTTCTAGATTCAATAAGTGGATTTAGTTCTGTTACAGATGTACCAAAGGGTAATAACTCCAAAAAAGTTTGTCTGGATCAACTTAAGAATTAACTGGTACACAAAAATGGGCCTTACTACACACATATTTTGATACTCCTAGGGGATATTCTTAGGATAATAAACATTTTTTTTATAATCCATTATAGAGTATTTGAAAATATTTTTATTATTTGGAATATTTTTTAAAGAAATAATTTTTATGATTATAACATTAACCTTGCATAATTTTTTAATTTATGTTAAGTGTTTAACTATTTTGAGGATTATAAATTATCATAAATAATTTTATGATCTAGTCTAGTATATAAAATTTTTTAGAAATGGAACATGGAAGAAGGAATGGGAAGGATATCAATGCATGTAATCTAAAGAGTAAGAATTATCATTTCTTTGATGGGCATAAGCCAATATTTAAATTGGAGATAGTCTCCCAAACATTCTATTAATATGTGTACATAGTATCATGTGATATCAAGACATAAAAATAATTATCTAAGTATTGTGGATTCAAAGGGATTCAATAGAAGAAGAGGCCAGAAGAGAAAAAAACAGGTAAGGGAAAGAAGGTAAAGAGTATTTTCCCACATGTATTAATTATGTAAAGAATATACTTGGTATTTTCTTGAAGGGAATAATATTTTTATATAAGTGTGGAGAGAAATTCCACTATTCTCATGATTTTAAGGGAAAAAATAATCTTCCAATTTGTAATGATTCAAATTTAAGTAGATGGGGAACTATGAAAATGAATTCCCCAAGCGTAAAGGGAATATAATTCAAAAGTAGAAAAGAGATCAATGTCAATATTATGTTATTACTAAATAAGAAGTGGAATGATTAATTTTCTTGTGTTTGAATTCAATAATTATGTTATAAAATTATTGTATCAATTATATTCTTGTTATAAGAAATATGAAATGTATAAGGATTGTATTATAGCACTTTTTCTTTAAGGATATTATAGTATATGTTGAATGGTATTGATGACCAGAAAAAGTGATTTAGTGGGAATTTGAACTTTTTTGAAAAACACATGATTGATGGAAGATACCCCTTAATAAGTTATTAATGTTGTGACAATAATTATAAAGATATTTGTATCACATAGTATTGGTGACATTGAAATTGTTAAGTGATTTGATATATTATGATATACTTATTAAAATATATTTTAAAATATGATATTTTATTTTTGGAAGTATGATTTTTTCATTATGGTTTTATAGTGATCAAGGTATTCATGTATTTAGAATGTGACATTAAGATCCACTTTATATTTTCTAGTGAATATAATGATGATTTAGTGACCTTCCTAATAATGTTTTTTGACTTTTAATTTAGTTAGACATTCTTTGGATGAGTCTTAAGGTTAACCATTTATGAAATGGATTAAAATTAATTTCAATATTTAGTATTGAGGTATTATTGATTAATTTATTATATGGTATGAATTTTTTTAATCATTTTGGTTTTATTAAATACAGGAGGAATAAATTATTACTCTTTTATGGATCTTACAATCTGTTAAAATTTAATTTTAATGCTTTAGGTATAAAAAAATATTTTTTAGATATTCATTTCTTGGAGTAAGAGGTGAAGTTTAAATTGATTGAATCAAAATAAAAGGATTAATTTTTTCTTATGAAATAAAAATATTACAAGTAAGTATATTTCCTTATATTTATAGATATTAAAATAATTCCTCAACTCTATTAAAAGGATCTTGAAACAAAATTTTTATTCTAATACCTTCATTTTTTATGAACTGATGGTCTTTTCCCCCTTTAAAAATTTATAGTTTTATATTTATTAACATTATTTTGATCACCCACTTTATTTTAATCAATTATCTGTATCACTTTCCATAATTATTCATGATTTTCTTCCATGTCTATATCTTCACTTCACACCAATGTTCACTTATTTGGAAACCTATTTATGTATTATTCCAAATGACCATTTTAATTCCCTTTATTAATTATAAATATAACATTTTATTAATCCATTTATGATTTGGGTTTTTCAAAAATGTTATTTCCAAATGCCGAACCCTTGATTATCGAGATCAAGTTTAAATTGTGAGGATGCAATTTTTTTAAGGTGGGGAGAATGTAATGACTTGAGATTTTAATAGAGGAATATTATCATTGATCATGTATATGAAACACAACACAAATATTGGAAAATAATTTAACATACTGATGTTTTTTGATATATTAATTTAATCCCCTTGATAGCTTCTGACACACACAACACCATGTTTAAACGAAACATGATACTATATTAAAATATTTTTATTTAAACATTACCATTAAAACTAAGCTATTAAGTTGGAGGGTATGAATAGAAACAAAAAAAATTATGAAAATTATATTCTTTAAACATGTATAAAATAAGTAAAAATTTTATCAATTTATTATAAATAAAATAAGAACCATTTGAATGGGATATAAATCTTTTTTGAAAAAACTGTATTTTTTCGAAAGGTGGATTTGTCATAATTTGCGCACATAATTTAAATTTTATTTTTACCAATTTTAGAAAAGTTATTTTAAAAAATAAAGTTAATTTTAAAAATTTTCTTATCAAATTTTTTTTACATGAATTTTTGAGAAATTTCTAAAAAGATTAATTTGTTTGGTGAATAGTAAAAAATGTTGTTTTTTTATGAAAACTACCATTACATTTAAATCATTTAAAAGGTTAAATTATATTTTAAATTGTTTTTAAAGTAAAATTAGTAAAATTATATTAATATTTAACTAATTTATGTTATTTTAATCAATTCTATATGAAATTATAATATAAAACATTTTAAACTTTCGAAAGTTTTCTTTGAAAAAATCATTTCTTCGACGTACCTGCTGATTTAATTTTAAATTTAATTCTTCCAATTATGTGAATTTAATTTGGAAAAATGAATTAAATATTTGGAATTATAAAAACTAATATTATATAAGGTAAAATTATTTTTTGACCATAATTAATAGTGAAAACAATAAAAATTAATTATTGTGATTAAGGTAGAAATGGGTTTCTATGAGGATAAACTAATAATATAATTGTTAATAATGACCTAAAATTTTCCAAAACCTATTTTATGGAAATATTTAGACCTTATAACCCATAAGGTTATATAATTACCTCTTTTGAAGTATTTTTCCATAAGAAAAATGTGATTATCACTTTCTCTTTCAAAAATTACATGTGTATCCTCTCTCCCACTTATAAAAGGCCACCCCATATCCTATTCTATTTACACATCCAAAACCCTTTTTTTAAAATTAACTAACCAAATTTATTAATGATTTTCCTCCCCAAATTATAGAGTCATTATTTTGATTATTAATCCCTCCTAGGAATACTTTAGGTATTAAACTAAGGAGGCTCTTTGAAGAAGGGGTAAAATTATTAAATGTGAATATTTGTTTTGTTTCTTATTCCATATCCTTAAAATCATCACAATATATGTTAATATAATAACAATATTATTCATTATATATTTATATGTCATTATGTTAATGTAATAACCAATATCCATCTCCACTTCCATCAAATGGAAAACAAAACTGTTCATTGTGTGTTTGGCGGACTACAGCCTCATGAATTGGTGTTATTTGTTTAGCATAACCACAATTCAAGGTTAGATATAATGATTTATTTAACATATTTATATGATATTTATGAAATTATTATATATATTTAATTATTATATCACATATACATTCTTACTTACCATTTTGTGGGGAGATATGATAATGTCGCTCGTGAGTACAGTAAACTACTACCCCACGAAATGATGTGATTCATTTTTTGATTAAACATTACATAGAAGTTTTTAAGGATAATTTTTATAAATATATATGAAATTTAATACCAGACCATAATTGTTTAATCATAATATCACATCTAAATTCATACCTTCCAATCTATTAGAAAACAATAACGACGCTCGTGTGTATGTGTGGATTACCGCCTCCATGCAGCGATGTGAAATGTTTTTCATTCTATTTTTATATGGAAGGTAATAAGAATGTATTTTATTAATATAAATAATATATATAATATAATAATTATTCTATAAAGGATAATTGATTTTTATTTTCCTTTCATTCCATCTATTGAGAAAAATGGAAACAGCGTTCATAGATAAATACAACTTACTATCTCTATGAATAGTGTAATCCATTTTCTATATAAAACATTTATAGATTACTCTAATTACATATAAAATGAATATTTATTATTTTTAAATCATTTTTAACCTTATCAAGATTATGTAATAATGATCAAAGTAAAAGGAATGAAATTATTAAACCAAAACAAACATGAAAATGAATCAATTATCACCCCAAATAGTGATTTGAACAAAGAAATGTTGATAAACTAGTGATAAAATACTGTAAGTAAATAATATATTGTATAAAATATATTATTATGGTTATTTAATAGATTTAGAATAAACGTATATTTATTATATATGAGTTTTGAGCACATATGCAGGAAATCGGACCTGAGGTAAAGGTTCCTCATCTCACTTTTACTTTCGTGAGACATATATCATATTCACCACATATTCCTTTAGTGTGGTGTATATACTTTCAATTTTGATATGTTATATCATTAATATATTTGTATTCATGGAATTTAATGGTTTATTTTATGTTATTCTTTTAATGGATCATACAATTCAAAAGTTACCAAAGTGGTGGGAGATTTATGTTTCAATCTCATTTTAATTGGTATTATTTATAATTTAATTTACATTGAAGGAAATTATTTGATCAGTGTATAATAAACCAATTTAATTTTTTTGTTATTTTTTTTTTAAAAAAATTAAATTAATAGTACCATATTCCTCTCTTTGGTACTTAATATGGTTTATAAAATGTTTTTAATAAAATTCGACTTCATTTATCTCTTCAGTCGAAAAACCTTTTTCTTCCAAAACCGTGTTTTCTAAAATTATTTTCATATTTTTTTCAAAATTATACAAATTATTTAAAAAATACATTTTTACCTATGTTTTAATTTTAAAAAAATGATAGGAATTTTCATGACATTTTCCAAATAAGGCATGTTTGTATTTTATCAAAAATGTGAAAGGAATATTTGTTTTGTTGTGTACGACATGAACAGAATTTCATTCCATCATGACCACTTAGTGTTTTAAATCTTATATTATATGTTTGAAAAGTTATTTTAAAATAAAATTATTTTCAGAATTTTTTGTGGACATTTATTTTTAAAATTTGATTCTCAAATTACAAAGGTTTTTTTCCTGAAGAATGTTTTAAAGGATCTTTTCATGGAATTTATATACATCAATGACAACAACCTTAATTATAATTATACTCTAGTGGGGATATGTTATAATTAAACTATACTTATTATTTCAATGGATGGTTTAATATCATCTTGATTGGGGATATACTATTTTATTAATATTCACCACATTACTCTAGATAGTTCATGATTATGTTTATTAATTGGGGTAATCATTGACACTTTATGTGTTATCTTTTCAATATGAATGATTATGTTGATTATGTTTCACCCTTCTAATATGAATAATTCATTGGAATTATTAAGTGATTTTTGTGTATTGGAATTAAATTTCCCATCGATGCATCAATAGGTCTCATGATACAAATCAGTTAGAAAAATTAAATGTGTTTTACCCGTAGATTTAAACTATCTTATGATAAGTCTTGACAATATATTGTAGATTTCATACATTATAAATTCCCTCATTATGAGATTTATCATTGATATCCATATGATTATTTTATTAGTTAAAATATCCAGGGAAAATATTCAATCTCATATGATTATGTATATGGAATTATTTGATCATTATTTATTCATGCCATATTATGCTCTAGTTATTGATTAAATGGAATGTGTTTTAGTTATTTACTTTTCCATATTGATTATTTTATATTTATTTGTATATTATTCTATACACTTACCCTTAATAAGATTCTGAGTATAACTATTTCTTAGGTTTTATTTCCCTAGGATACAAGGAAGTGTTTTGTGATTAATATACAGGGATATCCTAAGGGAAAATATGGTGTTCTCAAAGAAAGCACTTTGTGTATTTTATGTGTTCAATTATAGTGTAAATTATAAGTATGTATCTAGTTTACTAATAATACTAAACCATTTGGTCCTTTAGGATGTGATACCTTTTATTTATTTTTGGTTAATGGTAACCATAACTAATTAATATTTTCATTTATTTATTTAGCATTGGTTTATAAAAACCATTGCTAAATATTTCACTTAAAATTTATTTATTTAAATATTTAATAAAAATTAAATATAAAAACTCTAACATGTAATAAACAAAGAAATTAATTCATAGTAAACTCATCATACATATATCATACATCATACATCCACAATCATATATATATACATCCAAGTCACCATAACCTCAGTCACCATAACCTCAGTCACCATAACCTCATTTAACTTATAACCTCAGTCAACCCATACCTCATTCATCAATATATTCATATAAAATATGTTCAACAATAAACCATGCCCAATATAAATCCACCCCATGACATCTACTACATCCATATTCCTTCACATCATATCATCAATTGGAACTGACCACATCATCTCATTAAATGTAACAAAAAAGAAGGCATAAATTAAAACTAAACATAATAAATCAAAATTACAATAGAATCATTGATAAAATTTAAACAAACCAAAAAAACTAAGAACCATCATAAATAATTTCAAAACAATTTCATGGATCATAATATTCAACCTCATACCTACTGTTGGCATCAATCAACTATAATAAAAACCAAAACATTTAAGAAAGAAAATATGAAAGAGAAAAGACATATAATATATTCAGAATATTGCAGATAAAATTTGTTATTTTGTTAATCAAACAGAATACATTTTAACATAAAAATAATAATATATCATGAAATAATCTTTAAAAATATAAACTTACCTTTTTAATGTATGATTGAACACTTGGAACTAAAAATAGATAAGTATATAACATTATAATTAATTTTTAAATCAATGTGTTGTAAGCTTAAAATTTACTTAATAAAAAAATTAAAAAAATTGATATGAAATCATGTAATATATATAAATAATAATTTAATGGTGGTTATCCCATGATTTATCAACAATATGAGGTCATTTTCAATGCTTTTGATCATTATATTCACGTTTTAGTGTTTAAAAACACTAAAAACGTGTTTACAAGCATCTCGGGAAAATTGTAACTCAGAATACAATTTAGTTAGTTTCTAGATTTAAAAAAATAAATTTATCTTCATTTTCCTCTAATTTCATGGCAATATGACATTGTATTCCTTTTTGTAACCCCCCGACACATGTTTTTAAAGGCTTCGGTACCTTTAAAAATTGTTTACCGAGTCATTCCAACTACACCGCATGTTGAATTGACATGTTGTCTGTGATTACATATCAAAAATAACTAAAAGAATATTTTTTCAGGATTTAAAATCAATATGAGGTCATTTTTTATGGTTTTACTGTTACATGCATGTTTTAGGGTTTTAAAACACTAAAAACACGTTTACAGACATCCTAGGAAAACCATAACTCGGAATGATGTGTCATCAGGTCTCAAATTTTAAAAATAAATATATGTTATTTTTATTCTGATTTCATGGAAATCGAACATCTCTTTCTTAGTTTTGACCCCATGGAACAAGTTTTTAAATACTTTGGAACCTTTAAAAATTGCTTACTAGTTCATTCTAACCACACTGCATGTTGGATTGACAAGTTGTTTGTGAGTGCACATCAAGAATAAAAAAATAGTGGTTTCCCCATGAATTCACTTAAATGTGAGGTTTTTCTATGGTTTTGACCATTACACACACCTTTTAGTGTTTTAAAACACTAAAAATGCATTTACAAGTATCTAGGGAAAACTGTAACTCTAAATGATATTCCATTGGTTCTAAATTTTTAAAAATCAATATACTATCATTTTTCGGTGATTTCATGGAAATATGACATCATTTTCATGGTTTTGACCCCCCCCCCCCAACACACATTTTTAAAGTATTTGGTACATTTAAAAACTATTTACTGAGTCATTCCGACCACATTGCAAGTCATATTGAAATTTTTTCTGTGATTACACATAAAAAGTAAATAAATGGTGGTTTCCCTATTATTTAAGGTTATTATGAGTTCATTTTCAATGGTTTTGACCATTACATGCATGTTTTGGTGTTTTTAAAACACTGAAAATGTGTTTATTAAAATCCCAGGGAAATTATAACTCATAATGACATGTAGTTGGTTCCTACATTTCACCAATCAATATATGGTAATTTTAATCTGATTTCATTGCAATCTAAAGTCATTTTTCTATTTTAACCCCCTAATATTAGTTTTTAAAGGCTTTAGTACCTTTAAAAACTATTGATCAAGTCATTTCAACCACACAACAATTTATATAGATTTTTTCATTATGGGTACACATCAAAAATAATTGAAAAATGGCTTTAACATGCTTACACATCAATATTAGGTTTTTTCCTTTTATTTTGACCATATACATGCATGTTTTAGTGTTTTAAAACCCTACAAATGTGTTTATGGGAATCCAAAGAAAAATATTACTCTAGATGATGATATACCTGTTCTTACATTTCAAAAATCAAATTTCATTCATTTTTGATGATTTCATGGCAATCTGACATTGTTTGTATGGTTTTGACCCCCCAAAACACGTTTTTAAAAGCTTTGGTGCCCTTATAAACGGTTACCTGAAACATTATTACCACATACTATGTCATATTGATGTGTTGTAAGATATTACATATAAAAAATATCTCAAAAGTGGTTTTATCATGATATAAAATCAATATTAGGTATTTTACTATGGTTTTAGTCGTTACACGCAAGTTTTAGTGTTTCAAAACACTAAAAATATATTTATGAGCATCCTAGGAAAATCATAACTCTTAATGATGTTTCATTAATTCCTAAATTTCAAAAATAAATCTAAATTATTTTTCCACTAATTTCATATAAATATGATGTTGGTTTTTTTAGTTTTATCCCCCCACCCAATACACGTTTATAAAGTCTTTATACCTTTAAAAATTATTTACCGAGTCATTCTGACCACACCGTATGTTGGATTGATGTGTTGTTAATTTCTATATGTAAAAAATAACTTAGAGGTGGTTTTCCCCTGATTTCATGTCAATGTAAGGTTTCTTTCAATGGTTTTGATGATTACATGCACATTTTAGTGTTTTAAAACACTAAAAAAGAATTTACAAGAATACCGGGAAAATAATAACTCATAATGACATTAAATCAATTACTATATTTTAAAAAAACTACATTCAATTTCCTCTAATTTCATGGAAATCTAACATTGTTTTTTTATTTTTGACCCCTCGACCCACATTTTTAAAGGCTTTGGTACCTTTAAAAACTGTTTACCAAGTCATTCTAACTACTCTACATGCCATATTGACATTTTTTTCTATGAATACACATCAAAAATAAATTGGTGGTGGTTTTCCCATGATTTCACATCAATATTATGTCATTTTATATGGTTTTGACTATTACACGCATGTTTTATTATTTTAAAACACTAAAAAAACATTTATAAGTATCTTGGGAAAATAGGAACTCAGAATGACATGTCGTTGGTTTCTCTATTTCAAACATCAATCTAAGGTCATTTTCTTCTAATTTTGTAGCTATTCGATGTTTTTTCAAGGTTTTGACCCCCTGAAAAACGTTTTTAAAAGCTTTAGTACCTTTAAAAACTATTTACTAAGTTAAAACCGAGTAAATGAACTCATATTTTTATCAAACTTAAGTATAATGATCGATAATTCATTTTTTTATGTTTTTTAATCAACCACATATCAATCTGTCACAATATATGGTCAGTATGGCTGTATGTTATTAATATAAAAGTGCCATTATAGTCTTATTTAGGGATGTTATATATCTTTTTTTCAAATATGTGAATGATCAATGGAATTTAGAATTTATCTTGATATGATAATCTATAAGGTTGGAAATTTTCATTTGGATCATACCGATCATCCACTGAAACACAAAAACTAAAGCATTTTCCATTGTTGACCACTATTTATCTAATGTTTTCTAATAAAAGTATTCTTAATGCACTTTTTCTTTCAACATTTCATTTTCTCTTCATGATTCCCAATCAATAGCACTACTTGAACCCCCACTAGGTATAATAGTAACTTATCACAACAACCTACCAAATAAAACCGATGGAGTAGGCCCAAAACCCATCCCATATACATGCATGGGATGCTTCTTCCCTAAAACAATTGCAACTGCATCATTTTGGGAAACTGATAATGACTGTGAAGGTTTCACATCCTAAACATCTTGAATTTTATCTTGTTAATAAAAAATATTAATAATTAATTTTTGAAATATATGACCTTTATTATATTATCTAATTAATAGATTTTTTATTACTATTTATTATTATTTTATTACTATAAAAACATAATATTTAAAACTAAATTATACAAACACACAAGTCTTATACCCAATTAATTGGGGATGGCTAAATGTTCAAATGATGCCAAATTGGCATCGTTTTATCCATGTATATGGCCACATTTAATTGGTTTTAAGGTTTATTTGTTGTTATAATATATTTTTCATTATTATGTTTTTATAGTAATGAAATAATATAAAATAGTAATGAAAAGTACTTACTCCAATGTCTTTGGTAGGGTCATTTACAAAACATTCATCAGGTTTCCTGTGAACATTAAACCACATCTATATTCTCGCCACAGAGTGACCAAATTCGTTATCCCTTATAAAAAATTAAAAAAGATAGAAAAAATATTAACTTGCAATAAATTGGTTTAAATATTAATGGATAAAATACAAACCAAAATTATTCTTTTTCTTGAAAAATTATGAGGCCTAGTGATATGAGGAATAAATTTTTTCTCATGATTCACAGTATTTTTAAGATAATTCCTATAAAAAATAACAACATTAATAAAAATTATAATTTTATTTTGTTTATGTTATTAATATATTGTAAAATATGAAATTGCATCATGAGGTGCATCTCTGTTAATATCAACAAACAGCTTCAATTACTCCTAAGAAATTCCTTCAGGAACTTTCTTATATATCTATCGAGTACTCAGATATGTGTCATTAATATCATTCTATAATCTCCATTTAAAATCTATTCATTTCTTTCCCAAATTTTTTAGATTCCATGGATATGAAATGGAGTCAGGTATATAAAAATAAAAAAACATCTAGAAATAAAAAACATAACACTTTATAACAATATTAAAAAATTATACTCATGTCTTTTAAATTCATTATCAATTAACTTTAAATTAATATTAACTTTACTTGATTATCAAAGACCACATTTTTACAAGATGTGGGAATATGCCTCCAATAATTATAAATAATAGAAAATATCACCATCTCGCAAGCAAGATTCCCAATAATATACCCATAGATTTTAGTAGTGTCACCAGAAGGCACCCAAACTCATCAAATGGAATGATAATCTTGAATTACTTATTATACCATACATCTTCTGTATTCATGTTTATATACCTTCTATTTTTATATTTATCAGTTTGATAATGCATTAAAATTTAATAAAAAATATAGTTTTTTATACAATCATATACATACCTGTAATGGTAACTCGCCAATATCCCCTAGATTGAGGGGTGACCAACTTCTCCATCACCAGAGGTGAATCGGAAGGTGAGATACTAACAACATATGGGAAATGGATAGTATTATTGGGTACAATGGAATCACTCGAATCCACTAAAGTGGCAGCAGTGGTGGCATGCTCTGAGAAGTTGATCGGCTGAGATCTTGAAAAAAAAATTATTATGGGTATTCCTGTAATTCAAATGGTTCAAATATATTAAATATATAAAAAATGAGAAACTAAAATAGTTTTAAACATGAAAGAAAAAATAGAACAATGTATATACGTATGAAACACTTATGAATGAGAAATTGTAATATATTTTCATTACCAATTTATACATTCTATTCCCTTCATATTCATTATATTTATTGTTATAAACCACCATTACAATGAGTGCTTTATTTTCACCCTCTCTTTAAAGTTTGATTGTTTTGATATTGTTAGGAAAACATTGTTCAATGTTTTGTGGTTTATAAGTTTCACTATCACAATGTACCAATTGATCTTCATCACCCATATCATATAAGTCTCTCTACTTTAAGTGTAAAAAAACACTCCAACCTTCATGTATTTCATCATCTATATAATAAACCATCTTCACTTACGAAGCCATGATAAATGGATCATGATTTTTATGCTCATCGGTATGGATCAAGTGAGATAATTTGACATATGTAAAATGTAACAAATAATTCATTATACCTATATAAATGTTGACCCACTTTCATTTGAATAAGACAATTAAAAACCAACCATGTTAGTTTAATTTAGTTATATCACTCATCTTTCTGTAGTACCCCACATTTCAAAGTGTAAATATACCACTATATTGAGTTTTCAAGTCCTCTTCATGTCAAATTGTAAAAAACCTGAAGCTTTGAATATTATAGGCATCAAATCTATTTTCCTACCTTAGAAGACCTCAATCCAAAAAATTCTAATCATTTGATATTTTGGAACTATTTTCAATATTCATTATCATTACAAGAATATATAATGTGTTTCTTTTAAAACAGAAAAAATAACTACACATCAATAATATGAATATGAGTATATACTTACTCGATAGGAGAATCATTTGGAAATATCCTTATTAACATATTTTGATAATTCCATCCTATTTCAATCTTATCCCCTTAGTCACCTCTTATTTTTCAATCACAATTCTTCAATAAGTGGATCTATAATAAGACTATTGGTTTGCACATATCTATGTGATTTTAGAAACTTTAATTTAGTCAATGTAAAATTTCACCCCATTCTAATAAGCCGTTCAATAGTCGAAAATTTCAGTGACTGGTTTCAAGAATGATAATTAGTGGAGATATCATCAACACATCCAACATGACTGAATATAGTCTCAATCCCATCCAAATACATAGAATATAAGGTCATGAACACTTTGGCTATGTACCCTTCAGCAATAGAACCTTTTTTTGAGCTTTATTCCTCACGTCTTATTTTAAATGACCTAAGTACCAGATGAAAAAAAATAAGAAGAATATTAAAAAAATACTCAATGATTAGATAAAATTGAATTCAAAAATGAAAAAAAATATCAACATACCTCTTAATTGGATGCGTCCATCGATAGTATACCAGTCCACCATGTTTAGCTTCTTCAACCAAATGAATAGTTAAATGAATCCTAATTGTGATGAATTAATGGGGATATGGTATCTCTAGATCAAAAATTTTCAAAAAAATTATTTCATGAAGTTTATCAATATCATTTAAATTTAGATTTTTTCCATAAATCTCTCTAAAAAATTGTAAGAACCCAATTCTTATTCCTGAGGTATGGGTTTCTTCTTTTCTCTTTTCCTTAAGTGTTTTTTAGAAAATAGGGAAAATGGGGAAAATCACAAAATTTTGTGGGTATACGCTGTGTACTTTTCCACATGTTGTGAACTTTGGCCATATGGGTTGAGTACACATGGCGTGTAACCCTGTCGGCGATAAAAGGTGTAAAAACGGACTACACGCCGTGTAGTGGTTATTTACACGTCGTACAGTCAGTCGGTAGGTGCATAGTAAGGCGGTGGAAGCATCCTCTAGCTATGTAACAGTATGCGCCGTGTAATCAGGAATACACGTTGTGTACTCATGTCGACTGATGAACAGTGTCACGGTGGAAAGAAGTCGTCGTAGGAACAGTTAAAAAATGGAAAGTACACACCGTGTACTCAATAGTACACACCGTTTAGTTTTTTCTCGCTTAAAATGGTCAGTAGCCTCCTCTATTCATAGAGAAGGATTAGAACTAGAGGAGAGATTGGGAGAGATAGTCGGAGCTTTTAAGATCACCCGACCGCACACCGGGAATCCGATTCCACCTCCTTCGATCTCGTTGGAACCGTACGGGTAAGCCATCCCTTCTCCTTGAACCGTTCTTACCAATTCTTCCTCTAAGGGAAGTTATTTGTGTTTGAACGGGAATTATTCTAGCCCATATCTACTTCATTTTTGGACAATCCGAGGAGCGTCGTTCACGTATACCGATTAGGGGCAATCGAGGTAGGTGTCTTGGTGTTTAAATTCCAACTGTTGTGCGTTTTTGTGTACCATTTTTCTATGAACCCATGTTGGGGTGTCGTGTGGCTGAGGCCTTGGCTGTTTTGAATACCTAGAATTTTATAGGTAATTAAATGTGATAATAAACTGTTGTTTATCCATTTGGCCAGGATACCCGATGGTATGCCATGTTTATATTGTTCATTAATTTTTCTTTGAGAGGAATTATATATAAATTTCATGTTTATGATTTGGGATCGGCCCAGTTATTTGCGCCTGAGGGTGGTGTTCTTTTTAGCCTTAGGGCATGGTTTGTTTAGGCTGAGGGAAAGGTACTGCATAGCCTGAGGGCAACGTTCTATTCCGCCTGAGGGAAATGCTTCTTATGCCTGAGGGAGGTGATTTCTGTGCCTGAGGGAAACATTTCGTACGCCTGAGGGCAATACTCGATAGCCTGAGGGCAAGCTTGAGGGTGTGTTTTTACTATATTAGCCTGAGGTCAAGATTCTGATTGTCCTGAGGGATTGGTTCTGATGAGCACATAATGTTATTAAATTAAATGGTTAAAATGAAAATGGAAAAGAAACTGATAGTGATAGTTAATTTTGAGTACTTACTGGTTTACTGCATTTACTTTTGCACATCGTAGTTGCATATTTTCACACAGTTGGGCACGGGCCTTTGGTGGGTGCCTACTGGGATTTATTTCTCACACCCTATTTGGGTCATGTCTTCAGCCCAAACAGACTATGTTGCTGCATGTGTGGATAAGGGAAAGGGTCCCTATATAGTTACATGATTATTGCAGAGGAGTAGGAGAGAATGGGACCGAGCTTAGGCTTGCGATGCTGCTGAGTTCCTGTTGCACTATTTTGTTTTTCTTTGTTTTACTTTGTACTATGTATTGTATTGTACTGTATTGTTGTGTAACATATTCTGGTAGTTTTCTTAGAACTAAAAACATGTTGCACCATTATCTATATGATTGTTGGTTATCTTTTACTACAGCTGTTCATTTTAAATGTGTATGATTTATTGCTTCCGATGTTGTTTTATGTTTGTATATTTTATTCTGCTGCTCTACACTTTGACAAATGAGGGCATAGTTTCCCCACTATCAAACCTGGACCCTCACTGCTAGTTGGAAGCATCTGGCCTTTGGGGAAATGCGCTTGAGGTCATGTGACCAACTGGGTTTGGGGCACCCATTGAGTGGCAACCGGATCCAGGATGTTACATAGTGGTATCAGAGGGTTTCTTTTCTTTGAATTACTATTTTGAGCCATAGTAAGGGATAGAACGGATGGTAGTTGGTAATAAGTTGTGCTCGGGAGTAGCTAACCCGTGTATAAGGAAAAGCCAGTCTACCTCTTATTTTTTCAATTATTATGATTTTGCAAATTTTATAGTTGATTTGATTTTCACCATTGGGTGACACACTTGTGATTGTGTTGTTTATATTTTATCCATGGGTTCTGATTATTTTCAACTCGATGAGATGAGGGTATTCCACCTCATGCATCATTTAGGCACATGATAGAAATCAAATTCCATTCATACTTCCATGCCATATAGGCTCATTAGAAATTGCATGTTGTTGTGATAGTTGTTGTGCTAGAAAAGCATGTTGTTGTGATATCTTCTTTGATAAATACCTGCTATGTGATAGGGTATTTTTGTGTGATCTTGTTGATAGGATGGATGCCAAACTTTGGTTTTTGGGGAGTTTGGGCCCTCAATGACCAGAATTTGGTGGATCATTGACTTGTTTACCTGTATATAACATGTATAAGATTCCAAACATTGATTCGTGGGGAGTATGGGCCCTCACAGATTGGAATTTGGCACTTAGGTGTTGTTTTTTGGTATTTTCTGGGTCCTGGAGTAGTATCTGAGGCTTACTGTCTGGAAAACCCAGTATACATGATGTGTAGTTCTATGGACACACGCTGTGTGTTCTTCTGTTTGGGAAGAAACGAAAACTTTTTGAGAACATGTTGTGTAGTCTCTTCCCGTGTCATAGACCATGTGGGTGGGGACACGGGGAAGGGAAAGGCTTGGGAAAAACACATCATGTACCGGATTTACACGCCGTGTAGTGTTGACCCGGAGTCCGCCCATGTAACTAACAACACGAACGGAGGAGACCTTGAGACATACATGTCATGTCCACTGTGGAACACGCCATGTAGTCTAACCTGGGGACCCAGCCGTGTAGCTAACAAACACGGGTCGGTGTTATCTCTTCTTGAACATGTCGTGTACGTGTGGGACACATCGTGTAGTCTTGACCGGGGACAGACCGTGTGGACTTAGCTGTGTGGCAGGGAAATGGGGTAGTGTACACGCCGTGTGTGGGTGTAACACGCCGTGTAGTATTATCTGAGTAGTCGGTCGTGTCATAAATGACACGGGCAGTTGGAAAATTAAACCATACACGCTGTGTAGATGACATACACGCCGTGTAGTCTTGTTCAACGGGAGTCATGTGTCTTAGCCGTGTAGAAGGACCCGGGTAGGGGAAGAGAAGTCAGGTACACGCCGTGTAGTTAATATACACACTGTGAAGTCTTGTTTTTCAAATCTTGAAATGCCTTCTTCCTCCTGTTCCCGTTTTTGTCCCCCCATTTTTCAGTCTTTGATAAACTTAAATCTAAGGCGTGGTTTTGAACTTGTAGTGTCATTCCACTGAGACGACCATGCGTTGTTCACCAAGAGAGTGGCAACGATTATACTCTAGAGATGGTGGGCCATGGGCTACCATTGGATCCCCCAGTAGAGCCAGATATGGCTCCAGCCATTATACTAGACATAGTCGTGGATGCGCAGTTCCGTGAAGGCTTCATGGTGTTCATTCAGACCTTTCAGGGATCATCGTCGGATGCCACATCTATGGTTGAACTGACTCATATCTTCCAACAGCAGCAACCACCTATGTTTTCAGGGGATGGAAGACCACAGGCTGTAGAGTCTTGGCTGGATTCATTTCAGACTATTTTCGATCATCTAGAAATGCCTCCAGGGCGCAGGGTCAAGCTCGCAATTTATATGATGTGTGATTCTGACAACAGGTGGTGGGATGTTACCACTCAGACAGGGCATCACAGAGACATGGCTTGGGAATATTTTCAGACAACCTTCTATGACTTCTTCTTCCCTAAGACACTAAGGGTAGATTGAGCTCGAGAGTTCATGAACCTACATCAGGGTGCTATATCGGTGATGGATTATTCTGCTCATTTCACCAAGCTTCAGTGTTTTACACCCGTTCTGGTGGGTGATGAGACGTTGAGAGCCAGACACTTTGAAGATGGTCTTCGGTATGAAATCCAAGCACTGGTGAATGTTTTCAGGTTTCCTACAGTACATGCTATTTCAAACCAGGAACTGATTACTAAGAGGAACTTGTGGGAAGCTAGTGGTGCAGGCCAGGGCGGTTCAGCACCAGTTTTTGGTACTATTTCTGCCGAGAAAATGAAGAGACAGATGATTTTATCTCATGGTGGAAGTACTATCTAGGTGATTACTTAAGGTGGCCTGGTCAAGTGCTACCAGTGTGTTGGAGAAGGGCACAAGAGACTGCAGTGTCCATGTGACCCAGTGGAGTGACGATCTTGCGGCAAGGTGGGTCATCTGCAACGCTTTTGCAGGGAATTTATACCAGTGGCTAGTGAGAGGGGTTCTGTGAAGACTCTACATGCGGGAGAAATACCAGTAGCTTCTTACCAGTCGGGAAACTGGGATACATCAGGACGTACAGTTAGAGGTGTTGGTCATGTCTGTGGAAGCTAGACACCAGGAAATCATAGGCAGTAGGGCGGGACAACTCAGGGTAGCCAGGCTGTGTCGCAGGGTCGCGGCACTGGGCAGACATATGAAGTGCAACAAACACAGTAGGAGCAGGATCCCGGACCTTATACTGTCAGAGGTACTATTCTAGTAGCTTCTGTTTTATCTTCAGTACTTTTTGATACGGTATCTACACATAGCTTTATATCTGTACCCTTTGTAGAGACACTTGGGCTCTGTGTTTCTTCTTCTTCTGCTGTTATGATGCTAGACACTCCGTTGGTAATGAGAATGACATGTGTGCATTAGTGCAAGGAGTTCCCCCTTGAGTTTGGTGGGTGTCACCTTCTATGGGACCTCTATGTCTTAGAGATGACAGCCTATGATGTCATCCTTGGGATGGACTAGTTGGTTTCCTTTCGAGACTTTGTGGATTACTATTGTCGCAAGGTGAGTTTCACGTCACCAGAGGGCGGAGAGTTTCTATACAAGGGGGAATGGGATGTTCAAAAGAGTCGAGCTGGATCTGAGCATCGTGGGCGAGGTGGAGTCACAGCCCAGATTGCGAGTTTATATCTAGATGATCAGGGGACTTGTCAGAAATATTTCCCTCCGGTGGTTGATCATTCCAGGGATATCTTTCCGGACAACTTTTCAGGTCTACCTCTAGAGCGTGAGGTGGATTTATCTATAGATCTTGTTCCAGGGGCAGCATCGGTGTCCATTCCTCCTTATAGGATGGTACACCTGAGTTGCAGGTGCTCAAGAGGCAGTTAGAGGAGTTTCAGTCAAAGGGTTTTATCTGAACCAGTACTTCTCCTTGGGGTTCTCTTATCCTTTTTACGAATAAGGTGGACGGTACCCTCAGACTCTGTGTGGATTATCAGAAGTTGAACAAGATGACAGTTAATAACCGATATCACTTTCCAAGGATTGGTGATCTTTTTTATCAACTTCGTGGAGAACGAGTGTTCTCGAAGATTGAATTGAGATCAGGATATCAACAGCTACGTGTGATACCATCGGACATACCACTTACAGCCTTTCGGAGTAGATATGGTATGTACGAGTACTTGGTAATGTCGTTCGGACTCACAAACGTGCCAGCAGTTTTCATGGATCTGATGAATCGTGTGTTCCATCCTTATCTATATTCTTTTGTGGTAGTCTTCGTGGATGATATCTTGGTGTACTCTCACACTCGACACGACCATGCCACCTATCTTGAGATCGTAATGAGTACATTGAGAGAGCATAATCTATATGCTAAGCTCTCAAAGTGCCACTTTTGGATGGACCAGATTCACTTCCTAGGTCATATCATCTCAGACGAAGGATTTGTAGTTGACCCATAGAATGTGAGTGTAGTAGTTTTATGGGATCAATGTTAGAACATGTTTGAGATACGGAGTTTCTTAGGGCTGGCTAGTTACTACAGATGCTTCATACAGGACTTCTCCCGCTTAGCAGCGTAGTTGATGGGTTTGACTAAGAAGGGTGTGAAGTTCGTTTGGTCGGAAGCTTGTGAGGCAGCCTTTCAGGACCTAAAAGGAAGGTTGACATCAGCACTAGTCCTAATACTTCCAGAGCAAGGGAAGAGCTATAGAGTTTACTGTGATGCATCAGGTATTGGTTTGGGACCTGTGTTGATGCAGGGAGATCGAGTTGTTGCGTACAGTTCTCGGCAGTTGAGGCCACATGAGAGGAATTACCGGATGCATGAACACGAGTTGGCAGCAGTTGTGCATGTGTTGCACTATTGTAGACATTATCTCTTGGGAGAGAATTTTGTGGTTTTCAATAACCACAAAAGTATCAAGTGAATCTTTACTCAGCGTGACTTGAATCTGAGGTAGCGAAGGTGGGTCGAATACCTTTAGTCCTTTGATTTTGAGCTTGCCTATACACCTGGTAAAGTTAATACGGTAACTGATGCACTGAGCATGAGGACTCAGATACAGGCAATGTAGGAGGCCAGTGGTGAGTGGAATCTCATGGATTTGTTCTCTAACATGCATTTTGAGGTGCACGATAGTCAGGGGAAAACATATATTTCATCTTTAGCTATGAATTCTACCCTCCTGGATAGAGTGAGGATGATATAGCTATCTGATTCATAAGTCCTAGTTCTATGGGAGTCGGTGGCAAGTGAGGACCCTCCTCCTGGTTGGACAATAGGTGATGATGAGGTGTTGCATTTCCATGGACTAGTATGGGTTCTTGGGGATATATGTGAGGAGTTGATGCGGGAGTATCATGCTTTAGCTTGGGAAGTTCATCCCAGAGTTACCAAAATGTACCGTGACTTGAGACGTCAGTATTAGTGGTTGGGTATGAAGAGGGAGATAGCTGGTTTTGTTATGAGATGTTCCACTGGTCAACAGGTGAAAGAGGAGCATCAGAGGCCATGTGGACTGTTATAGCAGTTACCTATTCTAGAGTGGAAATGGGATGATGTCGCGATGGACTTCGTGACTGGGTTGTCAAGGTCACCTTGAGGCAATGTTGCAGTGTGGGTTGTTGTGGACAGACTCACAAAGGTAGCTCACTTTTTTCCGACCAAGGAGACCTTCAGTGTTGATGAACTCGGGAAGTTTTATATCCAAGAGATCGTATGTCTTCATGGGGTCCCTTGTTCTATTTTTTCTGATAGAGATGCTCGTTTTATGTCTCGTTTATAGTAGAGTTTTCCAAGGGCATGGGGTACACAGGGGCTTCTAAGCACATCTTACCACCCTCAGACCGATGGCCAGTCAGAGCGTACAATATAGGTGCTTGAGTACATGCTGTGTGCATGCATCCTAAAATTTGGGGGCTCTTGGGAGAAGCATATACCCCTAGTTGAGTTTTCCTATAATAATATTTTTTAGTAAACTATTGAGATGGAACCTTACAAAGATTTATATGGTAGGCCATGCCAATCACCTTTGTGCTAGATGGAGGCAGGTGAGGCAGCTTTACTGGGACCATGTCTCATGAAGGAGACTTCTGAGCAGGTCCAGTTGATTCAGAAGCGAATGGCTACCGCACAGTCTCATCATAAATCTTATGCTAATCGCTGCAGATGGCCCTTGGAGTTTGTGGTCGGGGATCAGGTTTTCTTGCGTGTTTCGCCGAGGTTGGGACATAGGTGGATCAGGAGATAGGGTTGTTGGAACCAGTTTGTATATAAGGTTGTATTTTTTGTCAATAGTTTTCAATGAAGATCAAAATGAAGTAGATTCAGATGATGTATAAGGTATTGACAACAAAATACAAAGGGGGAGATTGTTGGAACCACTTTGTATATAAGGTTGTATTTGTTGTCAATAGTTGTCAATGAAGATCAAAATGAAGGAGATCAAGAAGTACTCCAATAAAATGGAGGAATGGCAATTCAGACGATTGTTGTACTAATCATATGTCCAAAAGAACATGTGTCAAATGTGACACATTGTTTACAACAATGAAGAATGTGCGGTATAATTCATCTGAGAATGATTCATGAAGAATAGGGTTTTAATGAAGACCATGCAATACCTCATGATTTCATGAGAACCATGCAAGATACTTCTTGAAGAATTGACTTATATGCTTTGCATGAAGTAGATAATGACGGCTGAAGAAGAAGACAATGTGAAAGGGATTGGACTTATGAGATGGCCATGCGGAGATTGAAATTATGAGATGGCCATGCACATCACATTGTATCAGAAGATTATGGTTCTAAATCTTTTCCTTCAAAGAATACATATCATGATAGTGGAGTTTGTGATGACAGCGGAAGAGTTGCTGAAGAATTCAAATCACCGAGAAGAAGTGTTTTTGAGGTGATTGTTCTTGTTGAAAAAGAAAATAAACGGCACACAAATTTTTTGACAAAAGGTATTTCATGATGACATGTCGAGTTCAAGAGTTGTGGTCAATGATCTATGTTTTATTCTAGAACGTCGATAGAGGAATGGATGATCTGGAGGCAGTACAAAAAGAGCAGATACAAGGTGGAGTCATTTTCTAGTGTTTGCCAAATTGTAGGGCCTCAAAATCAATAAATGAAGAAGAGTGATTTTGGAAAAGGGACTTGCGCTCTGTACACTTGAAGGAGAGGAAACATGCATGCCATATGTTTTTGAGGATCAGAACATCAAAATATGGAAAAGTGATAAGGGTCGCGCAAGTGTTGGTTAGGTCGCGCAAGTGGACTTGTGCGCCGTGAAAGAATGTGCGCGCTGGAACCTAGGAGGATTGGATCTTCTGCGCCTATTGTTTTCCAAGAACAGAACTTCAAAATATGGATAAGGAAAGAAGTTCGCGCAAGTATTGGTTGGGTCGCGCAAGTGAGTTGTGCGACAGTGGCTAAGGGAGATGAGTTGTGCGTTGTGACTTGCGTGCCGAGGGGAGACTTGTGCGCCGTCGCGCAGGGGGTTCCAAATGCCTATAAATACTGGACCACCCCTCCTCATTTCTCACGGAGTTCAACACTTAGAAAAATTAGAGCTCATGGCGCGCAGGTGTGGAAGTCGCGCAAGTATTGTGTGGTCGCACAGGTGGACTTGCGTGCCATTATCTGAAGTTGTGCGCCGGTTGTTGGCTGCGCGCCCAAGGCGGTTTGGTAGATAAAGGAAGTAAGTCATGCAGGTTAGAAGTTAAGGAAGGCAGTGTCGCGCAGGTGGTTTGGTGATACTTATGCGCCGGATTGGACCTGCGCGTCGGAGACTTGCGCGCCGTAGTGAGACTTGCGCGCCGTATTGGGACTTGCATGCCTAGCTTGGAGAAGCGCGCCAGGTATTGTTGAAGCCCGCCAGTCTGTTTGGAGCTGCACGAAAGCCGGGAGATTACCCGATACATTCGGTGAAAAGTGATATTGAAGAAGAAATCTAAATGATACATGCATGATCTCATGCATACATGGTGAACTGATTATGACGATGAAAAGTAAGTTGAGCATCATTTATTGAGCAATCACATAAGTGATTGTGATTCAGGCAAACAAAGACAAGGGGATCTAGTGCATTCTGTCATTGCACTAAAGAATAAGGATTGAACTAAAAAGAGCATCATCTATGAACCTTGATGCAAGAAAATTCTCATGCTGAATAGGAGACAAATAACTTCAATGCACATCTATTAAAGAGACCTTCACGTCTATAAACTGAGTGGGACTTCACCAACGGCAGTGATCCATGGGGAGTCAACGGGAGTGACCCGAGAAATGCAGTGACCTATCCCTAAACATTTGTAAAGGCAGTGAGCCTAGGACAGAGTGACTGTACCCAAACATTTGTAATCTACTGCTAGTGAAGCATAGTGTATTTTGGTACGACCGACAACCTGTCGGCATATGCTCCTTGGACGTAGCCCTTAGTGGTGAACCAAGTAAAAATAGTTGTGTCATCTCTCTACATGTGAATGTTTCATTACTAATCATATCCATCATACAGGTTTAACAGGTTCCTACCAACGTGGGAACAAGATCCAAAACTTTAAGAAGAAAAAGTTGACACCCTGATTCACCCCTCCCCTCTTAGGGTGTCCTGGGGTCCTATAAGTGGTATCAGAGGGAAAGGTTAACGTATATTGGATATTCTCCAGTAATTCTATTGAGAAGAGGATTTGAGTTACTTTCCTAAAGTCAACCATGAAGAGTAGTTTGATGAAGATTCAGAGCAGAAATCTATATCCACCAAGACTTTGAAAAATAGGAAAAAGAAAGAGAAGAAGCTGATGAAGAAGTCCCTCATGACCAAAGAAGATACTGTGTCTTGTTATCCATGCAATTCCAATAATGAAGAAACATCAGGCTTGGAAAGTATCAAGTATGTGGCTCAGGATTCTTCCAGAAGAAAAGATGACACCCCTAATTCAAGCTTTCAGGAAAAACTCAAAACATATCTGCATGATATTCCTGAAGAAAGGGTTGTTATTATTTGTAGCCTATTCCAATCTATGCAGGTTGAGATCACTCGACTAGAAAGAGAAGCTGACATTATGGAAAAGGGGTTGGAAATAAAATTTCTGGAAAGTATGAATCTCACCAAACAGGTTAAAGTCTTTGAAGAAAATGAGGCAGTCAATAAGACTCTAAAAGAAAATATCCATGCACTTGAAGCTGAGCTGAAGAAGAGAAATGAATTCAAGAGTTTTTTCTTGGAAGAAAAATCCATGAAATTCAGGGAACTTGACTCTTTATTACAAAATAAAGTTAAGATGCATGAAGATGAGGTTGAAAGATTGAAGAAGACTTGTGAAGAGAAGATGATCATGATTGAAGATCATAAGATCATCGTCAATATTGAGAGTCAAAAATTGGAAGCCCAGTTGACCAAGATTGAGAATACACATATTGAGACTTCACAAAAGAATGAAATGAGTGATTCTTTTACTCAATGTTCGTTGGAGGAATCTAAAGATGAAATACCTCCAACATGTGACAAGAAGATTATGACAACTCTTGATTATCCACATCGAGAATCAGTTGCTGCTAGTACTCAATGCTCACTGGAGGATTCTATTGTCAAAATACCTTCAACATGCGATAAGAAGATCATGACTTCACTAATTGATCTATAACAAGCAAATGAGAAAGTGAAGGTACCATCCAAACCATCTTGTACTCATGTTTCTAAATACATTCCCACAATCAGTGCAGGTTTGAAGAAAAAATCCAAACAAGTATGGATGAGTAAAGGTGAGTAAAAGAAACCTACCACCATGGCTAGGGTGGATAAGAATAAAAAATTGGAATATGGTTCCCCAGATAAAGAAAAACACATCTGGAAGAAGGCCCAACTACCTTTTACAGAAGATAAAAAGAAGGTGAGGTTTGTGGGTCAATGTTGGTGCTGCAACAGATTTGGTCATTGTGCACTGGATTGTTTTTATAATACCTTACATGGAAAATCACATGGAAAGCCTATATCAAAGGGAAGGAAGCCAGAGAAGAAGAAGCAACATCCGCAGGTCTAGAAGCATCTGTTTACCGCAAACAGATTTGGAATTCTTGATAACATCTGTGATGTATGCAACGGCAGTGGTCACAAGGCAGGCACATGTCCATATCAACATGATTTCACTATTGATAAGAAAAGAAGACCTCTGATGTCGGCTAATAATGAAGAAAGTACCTTGGGAAGAAATCAGAAGAATTTTGTGAACACACATTTTCCCAAGAAGATCTCAAGTAGGGGAGCTGAGAAGCCCCAGGATTTTAGATCCATGAAATTGATGGGTCATTCATCCAAAAGAAAAAAAGTGGGATGAAACTGAGATGAACCCATGTGGAAGATCCAAACCATCTGAAAAAGTTCCAAATGACTTGTTGGTCATCTGGCCAGAAGATTTGAAAAGAATGAGGAATCTTAAAGATGAAAAGGCCAAGGATGGTGACAAAGGAAAAAAGGAAAATTTCACGTGATTAAGACAGAGTTCATGAGAGATTGCAAACCAAGAGAATCACACGTGTCAAAGAAGTTTTGTGTGAGAGATGTAAGAAATATGGTCACATTGAAAAAGGTTTCCTAACCTTAATACCAGAGTAATAAGTAGTCCTTAAGAAGAGTAAGAATGTATCATTCATGATGGATGTTAAGAAGAACAATTCCCCATACAAAGTAGAAGAGAATGTGAAGAAATCCATGCCACACCAATAGATGTCAGAACATATGTTCAAATGTGTAGGCATGAAGACTGGAGTGAACAGAGGAACTTGGTTGAGAAAAGAACCTCAACCATGTAGGTCTTGTTGATGAAGCAAGGAGGAACCACTTTATTCCTGTAATCATTTTTGTATTGTATTTGTGCTAATAATGCAGGAAATTGAAGGTGAAACATGATCTTAGGGGGAGAACCTGAGAAGTAGTTAATGATGTTAACTCTTGATAGCCAAGCTGAAGAAGTTTCCATCCATGGTAGATTCATCAATTGATATTCAAATATTAGGATAATGAAGGATCACTCTTTATGAAGATGATAAGGAGTGTTTCCCTTGAGGGGGACAAAAATTAAGAAACTTCCAAAATCATTGTTTCAATCAATATCAACTCCAGCTGGACTCCAATGCAGTTACTCTGTGAATTTCTTGAAGAACATGTCAATGGAGAAGGTATAACATTTCTCAATCTCTATCCCTTGGTTACTCATATCAAAGATCATTCTACAAAGGGGGAGTAACTGAATTGATCAATGACATAAGAAGAATGGATGTGCCCTAAGGTCAGTTATCCTGACGATTGCACTTGAATGTTTTTAATTTGTTTGATGATGTGAGTGCAAGAGTTTCGAGTTGATTTTTCCCTATCACATTTGATTTTGTTCTACCTGAAATAAAAGTGGTAAAACCTTGAATACAAAATACACGAGTTCTCATCTCATGTGGGTATCATGATCTGTGAATAATGTTCAGCCTTGTTAAATTAATCAAATCCTCTTGTTTTCTACATCGAGCATTTCTTAAGTAGACTTAGAGTGAAATGATTAATGAAACATTTCTTAAGTATGGATTGATACCCTCCCTACCATGCGCTTTGTATTTATTGTCAATAAGGGGGTGATAAAGTGAAATGAAAGTTTGAAAAGAAAAGTTGATTGAAGAGAGAAGGTTCTCATTTTGACATTGACGAAATCATTTCAGAAGATGTATAAGGTATTGACAAAAAAATACAAAGGGGGAGATTGTTATAACCACTTTGTATATAAGGTTGTATTTGTTGTCAATAGTTGTCAATAAAGATCAAAATGATGGAGATTCAGACGATGTATAAGGTATTGACAACAAAATACAAAGGGGGAGATTGTTGGAACCGCTTTGTATATAAGGTTGTATTTTTTGTCAATAGTTGTCAATGAAGATCAAAATGAAGGAGATCAAGAAGTAATACAATAAAATAGAGGATGGAAATTCAGACGATTTTTGTACTAATCATAAGTCCAAAAGAACATGTGTCAAATGTGACAGATTGTTTACAACAATGAAGAATGTGCGGTATAATTCATTTGAGGATGATTCATGAAGAATAGGGTTTTTATGAAGACCATGTAATACCTCATGATTGCATGAGAACCATGCAAGAGACTTCTTGAAGAATTGACTCATATGATTTTCATGAAGTAGATAATGACGGCTGAAGAAGAAGACAATGTGCAAGGGATTGGACTTATAAGATGGCCATGTGGAGATTGAAATTATGAGATGGACATGCACATCACATTGTATCAGAAGATTATGGTTCTAAAGCTGTTCCTCCAAAGAATACATATCACGATAGTGGAGTTTGTGATGACAGAATAAGAGTTGCTGAAGGATTCAAATCACTGAGAAGAAGTGTTTTTGAGGTGATTGTTCTTGTTGAAAAAGCAAACAAACGACATACAAATTTGTTGACAAAAGGTATTTCATGATGACATGTCAAGTTCAAGAGTTGTGGTCAATGATATATGTTTGATTCAAGAACGTCGAAAGAGGAATGGATAATCTGGAGGCAGTACAAAAAGAGCAGATACAAGGTGGCGTCGTTTTCCAGTGTTTGCCAAATTTTAGGGCCTCAAAATCAACAAATCAAGAAGAGTGATTTTGGAAAAGGGACTTGCGCGCCGTACACTTGAAGGAGAGGAAACGTGGGCGCCATATGTTTTTGAGGATCATAACATCAAAATATGGAAAATGGATAAGGGTTGTGTAAGTGTTGGTTAGGTCACGTAAGTGGACTTGCGCGCCGTGAAAGAACGTGCACGCCGGAACCTAGGAGGATTGGAACTTGCATGCCTATTGTTTTCAAAGAACAGAACTTCAAAAAATGGCTATGGAAAGAAGGTCACGCAAGTGAGTTGCGCGACAGTGTCTAGGGGAGATGAGTTGCGCGCCGTGACTTGTGCACTGAGGGGATACTTGCGCGCCATCGCGCAGGGGGTTCCAAATGCCTATAAATACTGGACCACCCCTCCTCATTTCTCACGGAGTTCAACACTTAGAAAAGTCAGAGCGCCCGTCGCACAGGTGTGGAAGTCGCGTAAGTACTGTGTGGTCGCGCAGGTGGACTTGCGCACCATTATCTGAAGCTGCGCGCCGGTTGTTGGCTACGCACCCAAGGTGGTTTGGGAGAGAAAGGAAGTAAGTCGTGCAGGTTAGAAGATGAGGAAGGCAGTGTCGCGCAGGTGGTTTGGTGATACTTGCGTGCCGGTTTGGACCTGCGCGTCGGAGACTTGCGTGCCATAGTGAGACTTGCACGCCATATTGGGACTTGCGCGCCTGGCTTGGAGAAGCGCACCAGGTATTTCTGAAGCCCTCCAGTCTGTTTGGAGCTGCACAAATGCCGGGAGATTACCAGATACATTCGGTGCAAAGTGAGATTGAAGAAGAAATCTAAATGATACATGCATGATCTCATTCATACATGGTGAACTGATTCTGATAATGACAAGTAAACTGAGCATCATTTATTGATCAATCACATAAGTGATTGTGATTCAAGAAAACGAAGACAAGGGGATCTAGTGCATTCATTCATTGCACTAAAGAAGAAGGATTGAACTAAAAATAGCATCATCTTTGAACCTTGATGCAAGAAAAGTCTCAGGCTGAACAGGAGACAAAGAAATTCAATGCACATCTATTGAAGATAACTTCATGTCTATAAACTGAGTGGGACTTCACCAACGGCAGTGAGCCATAGGGAGTCAATGGGAGTGACCCGAGGGACATAGTGAGCTATCCCTAAACTTTTTTAAAGTCAGTGAGCCTGGGACAGAGTGACTGTACCCAAACATTTGTAATCTACAGCTAGTGAAGCATAGTGGATTTTGGTACGACTGAAAACCTGTCGGCGTATGCTCCTTGGACGTAGCCCTTAGTGGTGAACCAAGTAAAAATAGTTGTGTCATCTCTCTACATGTGAATGTTTCATTACTAATCATATCCATCATACAGGTTTAACGGGTTCCTACCAACGTGGGAACAAGATCCAAAACATTAAAAAGAAAAAGTTGACACCCTAATTCACCCCTCCCCTCTCAGGGTGTCTCAGGGTCCTACAAGGGTAAACTTTCACCGAGGTATGTGGGGTCATTTGAAATTCTAGAGAGAGTCGGGCTGATTGCCTATTAGTTGCAGTTACCATAGAGGTATCGGGCCATGCACGGCGTATTCCATGTATCTTAGTTGTGCCTCTATCATTAATACTCATCTCACATCTTTCAGCCCGAGGAGGTTGAGCTTCAGATCGATGTGTCCTTTGAGGAGCATCCGATTCGTATTGTAGATAAGAGCACGAAGGTTCTCTGAAGCTATTCAGTTCCTCTCTTACGGGTGTTATGGCAGCATGGCCGAGTGCAGGATGAAACCTGGGATCGGGAGACCAACGTACGTGTTCAGTGGCCATAGTTTTTCTGAGCTTTATCTTTTCCACCCTTGGAAGGAAAATTTGGGGATGAATTGATTTAAGGGGGGAAGTTTGTAAGAACCCAGTTCTTATTCTTGATGTACGGGTTTCTTCTTTTCTCTTTTCCTTAAGTGTTTTTGAGAAAATAAGGAAAATGGGGAAAATCCCAATATTTTGTGGGTACATGCCGTGTACTTTTCCACACGCCGTGTACTTTGGCCATGTGGGATGAGTACACATGGTGTGTTACCCTGTCGGCAATGAAAGGTGTAAAAACCGACTACATGCCGTGTAGTGGTTATTTACAAGCCGTGTAGTCAGTCGGTAGGTGCATAGTAAGGAGGTGGAAGCAGCCGCCAGCTGAGCGACAGTACACACCGTATAATCAGAAATACAAGTCGCGTACTCATGTCAACTGATGAACAGTGCCACAGTGGAAAGAAGTCGCCGTAGGAAAAGTTAAAAAAATGTAAAGTACACATCGTGTACTCAATAGTACACGCCGTGTGGTCTGTTTTTTTACTTAAAATGGGCAGTATCCTCCTATGTTCATAGAGAAGGCTTAGAAACAAAGGAGAGCTTGGGAGAGATGGCCGGAGCTTTGGACATCACCCGACCGCACACCGAGAATCCGATTCTGCCTCCGTCGATCTCATTGGAACTGTACGGGTAAGACCTCCCTTCTCCTTGTACCGTTCTTTCCAATTATTCCTCTAAGGGAAGTTATTTGTGTTTGAACAGGAATTATTATACCCTAGATCTACTTCGTTTTTGGATGATCTAAGGAGCATCGTTCACGTATACCGATCAGGGGCGATCGAGGTAGGTGTCTTGGTGTTTAAATTCCAACTGTTGTGCGTTTGTGTGTACCATTATGCTACGAACCCATTTTGGGGTGTCGTGTGGATGAGGCGTTGGCTGTTTTGAATACCTATAATTGTATAGGTAATTAAATGTGATAATAAACTATTGTTTGGGATTGGTTCTTGGATCCAGGACCACCCTAGGGTGCGTTCCTCTGTTTAGCCGTTTGGCCAGGATACCCGAGGGTATGCCATGATTATATTGTGCATTACTTTTTCCTTGAGAGGAATTGTATATAAATTTCATGTTTATGCTTTGGGCTTAGCCAAGTTATTTGAGCCTGAGGGCAGTGTTCTTTTTAGCCTGAGAGCATGGTTTGTTTATCCTGAGTGCAAGGTACTGCATAGCCTGAAGGTAGCGTTCTATTCCTCCTGAGGGCAATGCTTCTTATGCCCGAGGGCGGTGATTTTTGTTCCTAAGGGAGACATTTCGTACGCCTGAGGGCAATAATCAATAGCCTAAGGGAAAGCTTTAGGGCGTGGTTTTACTATATTAGCCTGAGGGAAAGATTCTGATTGGCCTAAGGGCTTGGTTCTGATGAGCATAGAATGTTATTAAATTAAATGGTTAAAATGAAAATGGCAAAGAAACTGATAGTGATAGTTACTTTTGAGTATTATTGGTTTACTGCATTTACTTTTGCACACTGTAGTTGCATATTTTCACACAGTTGGGCACAGGCCTTTGGTGGGTGCCTACTAGGATTTATTTCCCACACCCTATTTGGGTCATGTCTTCGGCCCAAACAGACTATGTTGCTGCAGGTGTGGATAAAGAAAAGGGTCCCTATACATGTACATGATTGTTGTAGAGGAGTAGGAAAGAATGGGACCGAGCTTAGGCTTGCGATGCTGGTGAGTTCCTGTTTCACTATTTTGTTTTGCTTTTTTGTACTCTGTACTATGTATTGTATTGTACTGTATTGTTGTGTAACATGTTATGGCTGTTTTGTTAGAACTAAAAACATGTTGCACCATTATCTATATGATTGTTGGTTATCTTTTACTGCAGTTGTTCATTTTAAATGTGTATGGTTTGTTGCTTCTGTTTTTGTTGTATGTTTGTATATTTTATTTCGTTGTGCTACACTTTGACAAATGAGGGCATAGATTCCCCACTATTAGACCTAGGCCCTTGCTTCTAGTCAGCAGCCTCTGTTGTTTGGGGAAATTTGCTTGAGGTCATGTGACCTACCGGGTTCGGGGCACCCGTTGAGTGGCACCCATATCCGGGACGTTACAAAAATGTATAAAACACATCTAGAACCATAGTTACTTTTTCAGGTAACATATTACTCAATGCCAACAGTAACAAATGCTCCATTAGAATATTTGATTCATGAATTTAAAATCCATTTAAACTTTGATTTTTTATGTCATCATTCCTTGATATATTACTTTAATATCCATTTGGCACTTTTATATTCATTAAATTTTAAAGGAATACATCTTTCTCATGATTTTTCATTGTAAAAATAGTAAAAGGATTTTATCCATTCTCATTTTCCCATAAACCATGCTTTATATACATTAACTCTAAATCATTATGATCATTAAGGTGATCCTTTAATTTACCCTACTCATTATGAAATGTAAAAATTACATTATCAAAGACATTCTTCTCAATATGAATTACAACAAGATTATGATGTATCAAATTAAAATTCTAATAAGGAATTTTGAATAATATACTATAATTATTCCATTTTTTATGTTCCATCTGCTTTGGATAATGTACCTCATACACTTTTCCCCTTCTTTAAACTGATTACATTTTTGAAATTTTTTAGTGACATTCATTAATTTTCCCAATATTTCTAAACCAGATAACACCTTTGGTGGATTTTTCAATTCATTATCTCTATTTAATTGTGTCCTGTTAAGCATGAATTTATGATAAGCATCAATTAATTAATGATCAAGCATAAAAAACAATTTTCTACTGTGAGGTAATGATTGAGGTTCAAAATAAAAATTAAAAACTGGAAAATCCAAACCAGTATGAGTGTTCCAACTTCATAAATTTCCTAGTCCATGAAAGTCACTAATTTTCCACATTAAAGAAACATACGTTTTGAATAGTTTTAATGTTGAAGCATGATATTTTTCCATTCCATCATCCCATAATTCTCTCAATTATTTGATTAGAGGTTGAAGGTATACATCAAATGCCATTTCTAGGCATTTTATTTCAAGGAATAATCATCAAAATAATGAAATAATTCTTCTCCATACACATCCATGGAGGAAAATTATAGGGTATCAAAACAACTATCCAAATGCTATAATTAGTACTTAAATTACCAAAAGGATGAAAACCATCAGAACACAATCCTAAATGTACATTTCTAGGATTTGAAGAAAAATATGGATATAATGAATCAAATATCTTCCATGATGTAAAATATTTTGTATGTATCATCAAGACATCGTTACTATCCTGAGAATGTCACTTCATGTCGTATGCAGTCATAGACGACATGAATAATATTTGGAAGCATGGTTTTATAGGAAATTAATTCAATATATTTTTATGAGTTTTATTCTTCTATTTATTCTTGGGGTTGCATTTATTTATGCTCCCATTTTTTATCATTTACTTCCATATTCTTGTATGAAATTTTATAAATTATTCTTTATTGGACTATGCTCCCCAGTAAACCGTGAAATTATTAGGGAATGAATGTATCTTTATATAATCAAGTCCAAGTTTTTTGATGACTTTCTTCATCCCATAGAATGATGTGGGAGTTTTAACAGCACTAAATGTGTCATGAAGAAACTATGAATCATGGAAATTTCTTTTCCAATAATTCTACTGAGACAATTGATATGATATAACTTAAGTATAAAAGAAAACATTGAATACTTGGAACAAACTTCATACAGTTCTTATTGTTTATCTTTAACTAATTCATAAAACTCAGTTTTTGGTCATTTATGTTCTGAGAAAGATTAACCTACTCCGGATCAACTGAAGGTTCTATTGATTTATTGAAATATTATACATTATATCCTTCAAATCCAAATGCATCATTTATAAAATTTCAAACTGAATTATCTTCTCTAGGGTCACATTGTGTTTTTTTATAGGATTCCCATTATTTTGAGTTTCCATAAAATTCTATTAAACATTCCAAATCCAACATACATATCGAGTAGGAAACTGTTTCAATATAAATTTCTTATATACTTTATTTATATTCAACCATCTCTTGAATTTACAATAATTACATGGATATTCTATTCTACTATCCACGGATTGGTTTGCAATTTCATAAGATAAACATTCTTCCAAACCCTTGAAATACTAAGGTGTGTTTTGAGGTAAATAAATCTAAATTTTATATATAGGTATTGGATTGTCACTTTTCTCCCTATATGTTTAGATATAAAGATATAAATGTTTAATCAAACATGTACAATCAAAATTAAACATCACCCAACTTCTTTATTTACCAGGGTAGGGTCTTAATTCCACATAATATAAATTCAACATAAAAATTATTCAATCCAACATTAAAAAAAATAACATAAATGAATAAATATTACCCCTCAATATAATACAGTCAGATATCATGGAATAATTTCATTGAGATGAGGAGAGAGGTTACTATAATGCCAAGCATACTTTTATCAGTCCACAATAATTTATGAAGATAATTCTTCCATTAAAAGATCTATAACATTTCCACTTTGTATATTATCAATTTTTATTTTATATTATAGAAACTATATTTTCTCTATATCCATCTCTTACTTTAATAATTATGAAAATAAAGATTTTTTATCTCAAAACAAGAACCTGACATTATGATATCTGGTGATATAGTATCTTTTATTATAGCTTGAAAATTATTACATTCATTATATATAAAATATATTCATTTTAAATGTAAATTCATTTAAAACCATGCTATAAAATTACATCATACTTTCAAAATATGAATCAAATTTATTCCTCATAAAAAATCTAACTAAAAAAATATTTAATATTTACATTAAAATTCCAAATGTATGTTTTTCTAATTAAAACAATCAAAATAAGACAAATTTTAATTATATACTTATAACACATTAGAACACCATAAATTAAGAATAGTAAAATTTAAACATGAATTATGGGTTTTAAAAAGTGAATTACAAATAAAATATATAAGAAAATAATTTTTAGTTATTTATCCATACGTATCATTTAATCTATGGGAAAATCAAAAATAAAATATTTCTAAAAATGTAAAATAGGATACTTGGACATTATAAGTATTTTAGAACACAATTTTTAATCCATGTAAAATGTTTCATACTTAAAATATCAATATATTGAGATTGTTATAAATTATGTATTTCATAGAATTCCAGAAAGGTTCCCTGAAAAAAATGAAACTCATAAAGAAAGACTCAAAATAACTTCCAATACTAAAACAAATTACACTATTAATCAATAAATTAGTGGAAAACTAGGTTAATAATTAATTTTTAATACAGGTCCATGTTTTAGTGTATAATTCCATAAAATTGATTATCACTCTCAAATGATAGTAAAAAAGAAATATTACTTAGATCTAGAAACATATTTACAATTCAAGGCATCCAGAAAACAGTCAATTACATAGATCATTATATAATTTAATTAAAACCCTTAGAAAAATCCAACATGCATCATATACCTTCAATGAAATAGAGCTAAGAGGAGAAAGGAAAAGGAGAATATGGCTGACCTTGGGGACCATAATCAAGGAGTAGTGGGAAGTTGTAGGGGAATCATTGGCGAGAATGGGGGTTAGGGTCACTGGGATCAGAGGTGAGGGAGGGGAGATGGGGGATCACCTTTGTGGAGAATGATTTTAGGGAGAGGGGGTTGGGGATGGTCTCTGTCGGGGAGAAGGTCGTTGGGGAGGGAGGATCGGGTCCAGTCATCATTACGGAAGGATGTTGGATAGAGGGTGAGGGGAGGTCATCATCTATTGGATAGAGGGGTAGGGTGGTCACCCTCTATCTGTGAGGTAGGGGGCTAAAGGATTGGGGGGAGGGAAGGGGATCAGAGTAAGAACCCAAGTTTTCATATGAGGTATGAATCCTTTTTTCTTATGTTTAAATAATTAATTATATCCTAGTGTGAATACCATTGAGGTTGTGGGGGGTATCAAGGGTGTTTGGGGCCTGTTCAAATCCCAGATCCTGGCATTTTAGAAGAAAATGATAGGCCGCATAGTTATTAGAAACCTGATAGGGTAGGTTACATGGTTACTTTCAACCATTCAAGGTTGGATAGTGGAGTTCTATTGGCCGCATGGTTTGAGGAAACTGTGCGATTTGAGGTGCATTCTCATACGAGGCACCTTCAATTTTTAGAAGAGCCAAATCACATGGTTTGCACATGGTTTAGAAAACCGTGTGCACTAACCGTGAGGGTTTCCCTTCCTTACTATTGTGGTTTCATGATTGTTGTGTAGTTTAACCAACTGTGAGGCCAAACCGTGAGACCTTATATTTATTTTTAATATTACCTTTTCACCCTTAAAATTTTTTATATCTTTTACATAATTTTTCTCCTTCTCCTATATTGGATAGCCATGGGTTTTGGAGCTCCTCTTTGATCTAAAAGGTATATTTTGATCCCTTTCTCTATATAATCTCAAATTAGAGCATCCAACATCTCATTAGATCCACATTGGTGAGTTCTCAATAACTTTTTAATCATTCCTCATTCTTCTTAGTATACCTATGGTATTTAGATGAAAGCTAATATGCCCAAATTTCAAGTTCTTCATCTGTTCTTTATTTTTATCTTGGTCTAAGACAAAATAGGAGCTAATACTCGATGAGAAATCTACTACTGACCTTAGGTATGTGTTCTATACTTTTTCCATTTGGTTTTGTACTTTATTAAGCTAGTTCTCATTGTTCTTCCCTCTAGACTTTCTGGCACGACCTCAATTTTGAATTGGTTGATTTAATTAAATAAAAAGAAACATGTTATAGATTCTATTTAGTTTCCTTGAGACTCATTTGAGGTTTTCCCTAACTAAGGCTACCCATGGGGTTTTCCCTTTTCCCTTGATGCTTGTTTAACCACCCAAGGGGTGTGTTTTGTGCTTTCCTAGTTAGAGGAATCCCAATTATAATTAAATTGAATTGAATTTATTGATTAGAATATTTTCTTCATCATTTTCCATGTGATACATGATGTTTAATTGTTTAATTTTGGAATTTTGATATGTTATATGTGTGGTTATAATCATGGAACATGAATAATTTCAAAGTAATGAATTGAATGAAATGTGAATTGAATGGTAGTGGATGCCTTGGTTTGTATACCTTGAATATTGATTCTATTAAATTCCATGGATGTTATTCCTTAGATATTGAAGTCAATAGTGGATGTTATGGATAGATATTTATCCTTGGGTCTTGATTCCATGGGATTCCTTAGGAATTTTTTTCCCTTGGATCTGGTTTGTCTTGGGCTTGCAATGGATTTGGTCAATGGACATACTCCTTGGACCCTAACTCAGGCTTAATCAAGTTTTCTTAAAGATGATCTTGGGACTTGATGAGGATTCCCTGGTCTTCTACACCTTGGATCTAGCCCTTCGTGGTCTAACACTTCGATTATACAGAACATCCATGGGGGAATGTGAAATACTTAGTTGAGTGGTTAGGTCGTGGTTGTTCTAACACTTATGGTTATACGGAAAGGCTGTGATTGTTGATATACAGGTTGTACGGAAAGGTCATGGTTGAACTGATATGTAAGGATGCATGTAAATTAAATGTTAGTTATTTATGAATTGTTTTTATTTTCCTTTTTATAGGATCTTGACCATGTTTTGAAGGGATCCTTATTAGGCTATACATCATCATTTAACATGTTCCATGGGCACTTCAGAATTTACTACCACTTACCTATTTTACTTTTCAATATTATTTAGATTGTTATATATAACATATAGGAATTATTATAGACCTTTGGGTGGTTACATATTGGTATTGTATCTCACACCTTGTTCGGTCCATCTTTGGGTACCCTAACAGACTATTTAGATGCAGTTAGGGACCAGGGCAATCGCCCGCAATTCGATGCTTGATTTTGTTCCATGCTTAGGATCAGGGGAGCATGGGACCAATATTAGGCTCTTGATTCTATTAGGAGATAGTGATTTTTTTTTATTTTTGGTATTTTGAAATATTTATTGTATTTTAATTCCTTTTATAACTATTTTGGTTGTTTTGTTGAAACATGACATGTATCATCGTCTTTTGTATATGAGATTCCTTATCTCATAGTTTATATATTCTTGTCCTGTTTATTTATCTTTTTTTTGATTTTTATTGATATTCTATTATATTACACTTTGGTAATAGGGAATAGTCTCCCCACAAATACACCTCAGGCCCTCACTGCTAGTTAGAAGCCTCTGGCATTTGGGGAGATCTTCTTGAGGCCATGTAGCCAACCGGGCTCGGGGCACTATTGAGTGGAATCCAGGTTCGAGACATTAAAAAGTGGTATTAGAGACATTTATTTTCAGTTTTTCATTATTATTTGGAGAAAATAGATGGTGATAGTAACTAATTAGAATTTGGTAATGAGTTGTGCATGGGAATATCTAACCCACGTATAGGAAAAAACCCAATTTCCTTGAATGGAAATTGTTATTTTCAAGATTTTGACTATTATAGTTGATTTGATTTCACTATTGGGAGATTCCCCAAAATTATGATGTTATTAATGATATTATTGTGGGTTTTATTTTGTTGAAACTCTATTAGATGTGGGTATTCCATCTCCTGAATTATTTAGGAACCTGCTAGAATTCAAATGCCACACATTATGCCATGCAATATAGGATGCCTTACCTATTTGCATGATGTTGTGATAGGTGTAATAATAGATATACTTTTTGTTGTGATATACTTATATACAATTAATTGAGAATCATGGTTCATACTCAAAGTGTATTCCGTAAACTAAGTAGTGTTTCCCTGATTAGGCTAGAGCAGACACCCCGAGCATCTAATTGTGACAGGTTGAGTCATGGACCATGAGTCGCATGGACTGGAACTTGTTATGGTGTGGATTAGGTGGATTTACTTCTTTGTTTCATAAGGATTATGGGTCCTAATGAATTAGAATTATGTGGAACATTTGGATCAACCATTTAAAATGATGTGAAAGGAGTATGAAACTCAAATGGAAAATTGAAATGATAAATAGAGAAATTAACCTTCACCTAAATTTTTTGTGGGAAAAGGTAGAGTATCTAGTGGCTTTTGAGACTGGTTATTTTTATACAATATTGGATTTAGGAGTCATTTGTGTGGTATGATATGGTTATAGGAACATTTTTACATGTCCTGTGATTTTGAGCTGTGAACTTTGATATCAAATCTTTCTGACGCGTGATTTTTCCATTTAAGAGGCATTCTAGCATGATGACCTCCAATTGTATGTCAAGAGGGTGGTGATGAACACACTCTAGAGGTGGTGTTATATGGGCTACCAGTGGACCCTCCTTTATTTCTAATTATGGCACTGACTATTGTTCCAAACACAAGTGCATTGGCATAGTTTTGTGAGGGGTTTTATCACTACATGCATACTTTTCAAGGAGCACCATAGCCTACCTGATCAATGGTTGAGCTGACATTGTTGTTCCAATATCATAATCCTCCCATTTTTTCATGGGATGGCAGCCCACAAGCTACTAATATGTGTCTTGAGACCACATTCTCAATCTTAGAGAATATGGAGACACATCCTAAGAGGAGATTGAATCTCACTAGATGTATCAAGGATCATAAAATCATGGTGGGGTGTACCAAACCAGGCTAGAAAACTGTGAGACATGGTTTGGGATAATTTTCAAACCAGGTTATATGACTACTTTTACCATGAGAATCTAAGTGAAGATCAGGATACTGAGTTCATGCGTCTGGAAGAGGCCACCATGGCTATTATGGAGTACTTAGAACACTTTACAGAGTTGTAACTTTTTGCACTAACATACCTTGATAATGAGTTATTAAGGGCGAGATGCTTTGAGGGTGGTCTATAACATTCCATTAAATATCAGGTCACTATGTTAATATTGACCTCTATCATTGAAATTGGGAATCAAGCATTGATTATAGAGAAGAACATGAGGGAATCTAGGGGCGTAGAGCATAACAGTGCAATCTCTCAACCCATTTGTTCAGTATCTTCAGGAAAGAAGTGCTATTTTGGGGCTTCCTGTGAGATGAGTACTAGTCAGGCTGTGAGTACTGGTAGCTCGGTTTTCTATCCTCAGTATGGTAGATGGGGAAATGTAAATAATCAATGAAATTATGACCCAATCAAGTATTGAAATTGCAGAAGGATATTCCACGTGAAACATTTCTGTAGGACCTAACCTCTAGTAGTGAGTGGTAGAAGTAATCTCTGACACCATGTTTGAGAGAGGGTTTCACAGATCTGTGTTAGGTAGCTATCTAGAGAAGTATCGGTCGTTCAATCTGAGGAAGTAGTGGTCAAGGTTGAGGAAGATAGGCACCAGTTTTACAAAGACAGCAGAGTGGGCCTACTCCAGGTAGTGAGGTTATGTCACAGGGTTGCGGTTCAAGCCATATATATTCTGTATAGCCTACCCCTGAAGAGTAGTTTTTCAGACCGTCTATGGTGGGATTTATGATCTTAGTAGAATCAACTCTTGTATCTTATCTTTTTGACATAAGTGAATCACATAGTTTTAAATATTTACCTAGATTGGAAAGCCTTCTACTTGTGATTCAATTTTATGAGGGTGTTATGATGCTTGGAACTCCATTGGGGATTATAATGGAGGATATACATTCATGTAGGGAGTGCCCCCTTGAGGTTGGTGGGTGTCACTTAGTTTGGAATATGTATGTCCTTTATGACTAAGTTTAATTTCATACTTGGGATGGTCAGGCTAGTAGCTTATCGAGCCTACATTGACTTCTATCACCATATGGTTACATTCACATCACCAAAGGGTGCATTTTATACTCACAAGGGTGAATGGGATGTCCAGGAAATCCAAAATGGACCACAACATCATGGAATGGGCGGGATAATATCCTATATTACTAGTTTGTATCCTTATTATCAAGGATCATGTCAGGCGTAATTTCATCCAATGGTTTATCATTTTATAGATGTGTTCTCGGATGAATTTTTTTTCTTACCTTAAGAGAGAGAGGTTTATTTCTCCATCAAGCTAGTACCAGGAGCTGTATCGGTATCAATTCTTCCTTACATGATGGCTATAACGGATTTGTATGAGCTCGAGAGGTAGCTAGAGAATTTGGAGGTAAATGGGTTTATACGACCCAATAATTCTATATGGGGTTCTCTAGTCCTTTTTGTGAAAAAGGTGGATGGTACCCTTATCCTATGTGTGGATTATCAAAAATTGAATCAGTTGAAAGTTAATATGTGGTATCCCTTTCCATAAAGAGATGACCGATTTGATCAACTTCGACAACATCAAGTGTTCTAAAAAATTGATTTGAGATTCATTAATCACTAGGTATGTGTTAGACCTATAGACATACCATTTATAGATTTTCATAGCAGGTATGGTCTATAAAATTATATGGTTTTTTACTTTGGTCACACAAACATGCCAATGGTTTTCATGGCACTAATAAACTGTTTTCTTAATCCTTATCTGGATTCATTTTTTGGTGGTTTTCATGGATGATATCTTGGTGTATTCTCACAATTGACAAGATCATGCCAAACATCTTGAGATCATTTTGGATACACTGAGAGGGCATCAGTTATACGCTTAGATCAAAAAATTCCACTTATGGATGGATTAGATTCACTTCATAGGTCATATTATCTCAGAGATAAGAGAATCATTAGACCTAGAGAAGATAAGAGATATAGTTTCCTAGGAATATCTTAAGGAATCCCTTGATATATGGAGTTTCTTAGGTTTAGCTAGATATTATAGGTGTTTCATATAGGATGTCTCATGCTTAGAAGAACCGTTGATGGGCTTGATTAAAAAAGGGTGTGAAGTTTGTATGGACAGATACCTGTGAGACAACATTTTCATAGCTAAAAGGGAGATTGAATTTAGCACTGGTCTTAATACTAATAGACTAAAGAATGAGTTACATTTTTGTATTGTGATGCATCAAGCAGTGGTCTAGGATCAGTGCTGATGTAGGGTTAGAGTCATGGTGTACGAGTCTTAGTAGTTGAGGCCACATGAGAGGAATTACCTGACGCATGATCTTATGTTAATAGAAGTTATTCATGATTTGCATTATTAGAGACACTATTTACTAAGAGATAATTTTGTGGTGTACACTAACCAAAAAAGTCTCAAGTGCATATTTACATTGTGTGATCTAAATTTGAAGAAGAAAAGGTGGGTTGAGTACCTACATTATTTTGATTTTGAGCTTGCCTACACACCAAGAAAGGGAAATGTAGTGGTCGATGCACTAAGCAGGAGGACTCAAATATAGGTAGTTTAGTGAGCCTAAAAAAAGTGGTAGCTTTTGGATTTGTTCTCTGAGATGCACCAGGAGTCGCAGGAAAGTCAGGGATATACTTATATTTCATCCTTAGTTATGACCTATACCCTCCTAGATAGAGTGAGGATGATGTAGTTATCAAATTCAGAGGACCTAGTCCTATAGGATAGTGTGGAAGATGAAGACCCACCCCTAGTTGAACCATAAGAAAGGAATAGGTTTTTTCTATCTTAGTCATGTTTGGGTTTTAGTGGACATAAGTGAGGAGTTGATGTGGGAGTTTCATGCCTCATTTTGGGAATTGAATCCCATTATCACCAAGATGTTATGTGACCTGTGCTGTCAGTACTAGTTTTCAAGTATGAAAAGATAGGTAACTGGTTTTATTATGAGGTGTCCCGCTTATTAGTAAGTGAAGGTGTAACATCAGCAAATAGATAGAATTTTATAACAGTTACCTATTCCTGAGTGTAAGTGTGATGATGTTGTGATGGATTTCATGACAGGTTTACCAATATTGTCTTGAGGGAGTGATTTTGTTTGGGTTATTGTTGTTAGACTCAAAAAGGATTCACATTTATTTTCAATCAAGGAGGCCTTCATTATGGATGATCTTGGGAGGTTTTATATCTGTGAGATAGTATTCTTTCACAGGGTCCATCACACTATCATTTCAGATCTGGATGCCTAGTTTAAATATCATTTCTGGAAAGGTTTTCATAGGGAACTTGGTATGCAGGTGGTTTTGAGAACAGCATACCACCCTCAAACTGATGGTCAATTAAAGCACATGATACAGGTGCTTGAGGAAATATTACGAGCATGAATCCTAGATTTTGGGGGCTCTTAGGAGAGTCATATACACCTGGTTGAGTTCTCCTATAATAACAGTTACCAAGATACTATACAAATGAAACCTTATAAATATTTGTATAGTTGGTCATGCCTATCACCCTTGTGCTACTTAGATGCATGTGAGGCAGATTTACTGGGACCGTGTCTCATACAAGAGACCTCTGAAAAGGTCCAGTTGATCAAGAAGTATATGGATATTGCACAGTCTCAACAAAATCTTATGTTGATCATGGTAGATATCCTATAGAGTTCAAGATTGGGTATAGAGTCTTCTTATGTGTTTCACCAGGGCTAGGACACAAACAGATCAGAGGCAGGGTAAGCTTTCACCATGAAATATTGAACCGAACAAGATTCTAGAGAGAGTCATGATGGTATCATATCGATTGCGGTTACCTCATAGGTACCAATCCATTCACAACGCATTCCATGTATCTCAGCTATGTTTTTATCATTCAGACCCATCTCATGATTTTCAGTCTGAGGAGGTTAAGTTAAAGGTAGATACATCATCTAAGGAGTAGCTGATATGTATCATTGATAGGAGAGTGAAAGTTCTATAAGGTCCGTCAGTTCCTCTAGTACAGGTACTATGGTAGCACATCCATTTATAGGATGAGGCATGGGAGTAGGAGGATAATGTATGTTCTCAGGGGCTGGTGTTGTTCTCAGATTAATCTTAACTACCCTTGAGAGGGAAATTATGGGATGAATTGCTTTTAAGAGGGAATATTGAAATAACCATGGTGTTTTTATGATTTATTTATCCTTTTTTTTAGCTTAAATGCTTAATTATAGCCTAGTGTGAATACTCTTGGAGGTTGGGAGGGTATGAGGGGTGTACATGGCTTCTTCAGAGCCTGGAGCCTGGATTTTTGGAAGAAAAGGATAGGCTACACAGTTAGTAGAAACCATGTGGGAAAGGTCTCATGGTCACTTCTAACCATGAAAGGCTAGACAGTGGAGTCCTATAAGCCACATGATTTGAGGAAATAATGTGATTTGAGGTTCATGCCCTTGAAAATCACCTATAATTTTTAGTAGAGCTGAATAACATGGTTTGTGCAAGATTTGGAAAATCATGCGCACTAACCATGCAAGCTTCCCCTCCTTACAGTGGTGGGTGAACAGTTAATTCATGGTTTTTCCAACAGTGCGACCAAACTATGAGAGCCTATATTTTGAGTGAAATTACATACTCTCCCTTAAATGTTTTTATAAATTTAACATAATTTTTAATCTTATCATATATTGGATAGTCTTGGGTTTTGGAGCTCCACTTTTTGCCAAAAGGAATCTTTTGATCTCATTCCTCCACCTGATCTTGAATTCCAGCGTTGATCATCTCGTTGGATCCACATTGGTGAGTAATCAATTAATTCTTATTCATTTCTCATTCTTCATGGTATCAGTCGTGCTATTTAGGTGCAGGATAATATGCCCTAATTTCAGGTTCTTCATCCATTCTTAATTTTTCTTCTGATCTGAGTCAAATCTAGAGCTGATACTGGACAATCACTCTACTACCGACCTACAGTAGGTTATCTATACTTTTCCTATTTATTTTAGTGATTTATTAATCTATTTTTCATTTTGATGATCACCAGACTTTCTATCACAACCCTGAAATTGAATTGCTTAATTGAATTAAATGAAAAGGAACCTGTTAGGGATTCCCTTTAGTTTCCTTGAGATCATTGGAGATTGTCTCCCTAACCAAGGTCACCCATACACTACCACAAACAGGGCAAGGGAAGCACTTCCCTTTATCAGTTCTAAAACTAAAGAGCTAATAAAGGGGTATTCCTTTATCAGTGCTAGTTAAAAGTACTGATAAATCTAACCTTTATCAGCGCTGATAAAAGGTTACATTTATCAGTGCTTATTTTAGCGCTGATAAAAGTATTTATTCTTAATTTATATAAAATTATAATATTTATCAGCACTAAAATAAAAGCGTTGATAAAACATAAATTTATCAGCGCTTTTATTTTAGCTCTGATAAAACATACCTTTATCAGCACTTTCAAAGAGCACTGATAAAGGTTCCAGCGGTTTCTATTTAATAACCCTAACATGCCCTCCTCTCTCGCATGCGGTCAAGCTTTCGCAGAAGCTGAACTATACCCCTCTTCTTCCATGATCTATCCTCCTCATCCTTCTCCTCTTATGCGTCCTCATCCTCCTCCTCCTCCTCTTCCTCCTCCTCCTCTTCCTCCTCCTCCTCCGACGCTGCCTCCGCCACTGTTGGGTTTTGGTCCTCCGCTGCGACCGCTGCTGCCTTCGCCGCCGTGGGGTTTTCCTCCTCCGCCGTGACCGCCACTACCTCCACCGTCGCTGCCTCTGCCGCCGCTGCATCCACCACTATTGGTCAGTATAGGAGTATTTTTCCTTCTCTTGGGTTAATATAAATGAGAAATTATTATCCTCGAATTATTATTATGACTTATAGTCTTTTTATAAGTGAGTTGAACCTATGTATGGGTAGTTGGGGCAAGAGTGAGAGCCCAGGTGGTGAGGCCCTTGTATTGTAGGTTGTTTTAGATAGAAGGATGCTATCATGATACATTTTCAGTTTGAGTAGTGACACTAACAGTTATGATATGTTATGTTGAGTTATGATTACTTATGACCCTTGTGGGTTATGTCTTGCCCAAAAGTGGGTACGATTGATTGAACATAAACATTGTTATGTGTAATACCCATAGTTGGTTCCTTGGGCATATAGTACTCAATGATGATAAGTATATGGGTGTGTGAGAACCTATAGTTAGTGGATGGTTTGGTTCACTAGATGATGTATGTTTTGAGGTGGGGATAAGATTGTCACCCATGGGCTAAAGATTGAGTAAGAACTGATGTAAGGGGTTTGTGTGAGATCCCAGTGGTCGTTAGCATGTGACTCAGGATGGTAGTGAGTTAGTGAGTTTTGGTGGTTGGGGGAGACTAATGAGTGGGGTTATCTTGGTGTTATGAATACCTTAGATACATAAATCCAGGTTAGATTCTTTGACATGATGGATTGATGTATATTAGTTGTTATCAAGTTGATAGCGAAGGAATGGTTATTCCTTGGATTTGTATAAGGGAAGCACTCTCTATTCTTGAGTTCGAGTGATATGACTGGGTTAAGGGACATGATCATTTGGATTCCTAACCCTATTGATTTATAGAATGGTTTTAATGTGACCATCACTATTGAACATAGATGGATGGGTTTAGGGTAATGAAGCATGGGTATATTCCTTTGGTTTTGGAATAATATTGGGTAACTGGTGATCGTGTGGTGAGTTTTGGCATGGTGTGATGTTAATATTGGAAAAGAGTACCAGGGGTGCCCCATTGGAAATATGTGCATTCCCCCTAATTTTTTTCAAGATGTACGGGTAGGCTCATTGAGTTTGAATAGGGATATGATCCTACTCACTAGATACCACGTGTTGTGTTGGGAAACTTATTATGGAGAAGTGGGGATATGAACCTTCTCTTTATGATCAATAGATCGTAATTCCTAGAGAGATATCATAGATTCTTGGATCTAAGAGATTAGGGAAGGGGTCTGCATTGTAGTGCCCTCAACAGGCTTCTAAGGGTTAGCGGTCACATGATTTTGGCGAAAGTGGCGATTGTTAGGAACCCTACTGGGTGACCCTTGAACTGAGTTGAGGTCATGGATGACTTCTTGATCCACCTTCCTAAGATAAGGAATATAATGAATATAATTATCTAGGGATAAAATTTTTAATTAATTAATGGTGGTGGTAGGTTCCACTTGCTTTATTATAGTTTCCCTATAATGGGGTAGGTTGTGAGGCTTCAACACGTGAATACCCTCATATGAAACTTCAAGAGTAGGGACGGTACTGTGTTAGTGGTACCCCCCTACCATCATGTCATCCACCTAGTTTTGAGGTCTCCAAATAGGTGATGTATTCCTTTGGATCATGGGGTCGTAGAATAAACATGGGGATTATACCTAGTAAGGAGGACCTATTGGTCAGGGCTTACCCATTGTATGTTCATCTTTTATATTTTAAAAATTCTGATGAACTTGTTCCATGGGTTCTATAATTTCAATTTATCTTAAAGTGTGTTTAACCATGTTGTGGGTTGATTTCATTTTTAGTGGGTTCTTGGGGTTTGTGGGATGTGGTAAATGGTGTACTCGATTTTAGATTATTTTATTCTCATGGGTTTCCCCTATTTTATGTTTTCTTTTCAGTTGGAAATCTCCTCTGTTGTGCGCCTCTCCTCTACCATGAATGCACCTCGGCCGTGTTCTTAACGACACCTTCGCGGTGAGTTTTCTCATATTAATCATTGGTTTTCTCTTGTTCGCATGTTATTACTGTTTGATATTGATGGTTATAAAGTGAAATGTATGGCCTAAATGCCCCATTGAAAATTGTGGTCGTTGGTGGTCCTTGTTTGCGCACTAAATGAATCGCTTGTTGGTTGGTTCTTGTTGAACATTTGAATATAAAAATTGGTAATTTACATATACTTGACTTATGAATGAACACCCCAGGATGATAAAACTTTTGTAATAACCCTTGAATTAACAAAAAAAATGAATAAGGGATTCTTTGTAAAATCTAAAAATTGTGATTGTTTGGTTTGTATGGTGTTGCGACTGTGAGCACGATTGTGTTTTTGTATAGTGTTGCGGTTGTTGGCATGATTGATATGCCATTTTTTCCATGTTTTAGTTCTTCCACCATTTAATATCAATCCAAAATTTACCCATTTCAATAAAACCACCACTTTGTTACTAGTGCAATTCCACTGAATCCTAAAAAACCACATCTAGAGGACTCTATGAGACACTTTATGGTGTGAAGATGATGTTTTTCAGATTTTATATATTTTTAAAATACATGGTATTTAGTCTTGTTAAATGGAACATTCTTCACCATACATGGATTTCATATATATTTTAATGTCAGACAAAAGTTATCTCCAAAATTTACACCACATGACTCATCTTCTGACTCAAACTTGGAATAAGTTTTATTTTAAATGTTACATGTCATGTGAACATAGGTCACACACAATGTATCTCCAAGACATATACTTTAGCATGAAACTATGTAAATTCCATGAAATAATGGTAGAACCATATGATATGTGTTTTACTTCACTCACACCATGTATAGATACCATATAAACTTGATTTTTATAGACTATACACCCTAGTGGTCATGTAAGGACTACACACCGTGTATTCCACAAAAATGTGATGCATAGCTAGTTAAGTGACTCATTTTGTATCTAAAGTACACACCTTTAGCTCAAGTTGTTCTATATGTCATGTATTTTCAAGGCATCATGCGGTCTTTGTAAGACTAACTTGGAATTAATTTGATATGTGTCATATTAAATCAGGTATCTTATCTATAGACGATGTTCACCCTACTGGACACACCATGTATATGGATTTCACATGAGTTTATAAATGGTAGTATACAACCAAACTTGACTGAGAACCCTACACATTTTGTATCCATTTAAAAAATTGTGTGTTATGTTAATTTCATTATTATTATTTATTTTTCACTTAGATGATAATATTTCATGTATGAGTAGCCCATTATAAATATCTTCTCATGTAGATCACAATATTATGATTCCCTCATTCATTGGAAATTTCACACGATGTGGTTTGGATATTTTAATTATCTTCACTCTTCTTGAGAGATAACAAGTGACAAGTGAGATGTTTGGAGAAAATATGGAGTATGGTACTCCCCCATGTTTTGGTGAAGAGTCCTCCATGTATTGGTTTTAGGTACTCCATGGAGATATACAAAAGATAGGGCACAGTCCCCCGTATATAGATAGAGTTCAAGTACTTTCACATGTTTTGGGGTAGGTTCCTCTATTTCATTGTAGAGGCATTTATACCATGATTTTTTTATAAAACCCAAATAATGCTACTTGATTAATTAAAACATAATATTAGGAAAGTTCGAGATCGAACCCATAAAGATTATGAATATGAATAAAGAATGGATGAATGCCAATCGGTTGACAAAAGAGTATGAAGATGGCATGAAAGAGTTTATCAAGTTTGCAGGATATCATGCATGTGACCCTTCTCAAATCCTTTGTCTGTGTTTACGTTGTTGTTATTCAAGACAAATTAGTCTAGAGGAGTTGTAAGAACACCTGATCTGTCATGGAATAGATCGAAGATATACATGTTGGAATAAACACGGGGAAAAATGAATGTAGGTAGTGGCTCGGATAACACGATGTTTTATAGAAGATATGATATGATTACAAGCATTAACAGTGAAGATGATCGTATGGAGGGTGTGATTACAGATGTGAATGATGATAAAGATCATATTGAGGAAATGATAAGGACAGTTTAAGATGAACTTCCTGATTGCCCAAAATTGTTTGAGAAGTTAAAGAGTTGTGAAATAATGACATTGTATGCTGGTTGCACTAAATATACAGCATTATCAGCCGTACTGAAGATGTATAATTTGAAAGAAGGCAATGGGTGGAGTGACGCCAATTTTACGGAACTACTTTCTCTCCTAAATGACATGCTCCCAGAAGATAATGAACTCCCAAGACGAACATACGATTCCAAACAAATGCTACGATTGATGAGTATGATCTCTAAAATAATACACGCCTGCTTGAATGATTGTATATTGTTTCTCAAGGACCACAAATCACTTAAATAATTACTAAAGTGTGGTGATTCTCGATACAATAAAGATTATTATAGTCCTATGAAAGTTGTACGGTAATTTCCAATCATTCCAAGGTTTAGGCGTCTATATGGAAGTGAGGAGACTGCAGGACAATTGACATGGAATGCAGATACAATAATTAAAGATGGGAAACTACGTCACCCGACAGACTCTCCTCAGTGGAAGAGAATTGATCACGAGTATCCTGTATTTGGAAATGAGCTGAGAAACCTTCATCTAGAATTATCTACAGATGGGGTGAATCCTTTTGGTTTTCAAAGCAGCAGTCATAGTGCATGGCTGGTTATGTTGGTAAATTATAACATACCACCGTGGTTATGCATGAAACGAAAATACATCATGTTATCTATGCTTATATCAGGACCAAAACAACTAGGTAATGATATTGATATTTATTTGTCTCCATTGATCAAGGATTTGAAAATATTGTGGGATTCAGGAGTTACGTTCTATGATGCTTACAAAAAAGAATATTTCACTTTGAAAGCCATGTTGTAAGGGATGATAAATGACATTCCTGCTTATGGAAATTTTTCAGGATATATCATTAAAGGAACTCAAGGGTGTCCCATTTGCGAAAAAGGTACACAGTCAATTAGGTTGAAACATTCATCGAAAACTGTGTTTTTAGGACATCGCTGATTTCTACCCCGACGGCATAAGTACCGATCTTGGACAACATCATTCGATGGAAGTTCAGAAGAATGTACAACACTATCTCCACTAATAGGTGATCAATTGTTTGAGAAGGTAAAATATTTGGACACTACTTTTGGTAAACCATTTTCGAAAAACCTTATGAAAACTGGTTGGAAAAAGAGATCAGTTTTTTTTGAATTACCATACTAGAATTGTCTGTATGTCAGACATTTTCTGGATGTTATGCATATTGAAAAAAATGTATGTGATAGTGTCATCGGCATGTTTCTAAATGCACCTAGAAAAATTAAGTATGGAATTACGGCTAGATTGGATATGGTTGAGATGGGAATATGAGAAGAGTTGGCACCAGTGAAGGGTGAAAATGAACATTTCTTCCTCCTACTGCTTACACTCTTTCCAGGAAAGAGAGATATTAGTTTTGCAACTTCTTGAATGACATAAAGGTTACAGAGGGGTATTCGTCAAATATCAAGAACATCGTTTCAATGAGCGATTTAAAATTAAAGGTTCTGAAATCACATGACTGTGATGTTTTGATGCAAGATCTAATTCCTATAGCTTTATGTTGCATTTTTTCCAAGAATTTCCATCATACATTAACAAATCTTTGTTTCTTATTCAAAGCTATATGCAGCAAAGTTATAGACCTGGCGAAATCGCCAACTATAGAAAGAGAAATTTCCGTCATATTATGTGAATTGTAAATTTTATTCCCGTAGAAATTTTTTGATATGATGGTTCATTTGATGGTTCATTTGGTGAGAGAGATTCGACTATGTGGTCTTGTACATTATAGATGGATGTATCTCATTGAACGGTATATGAATATTTTGAAAGGGTATGTCAAAAATCGAATTCGGCCAGAGGGTTTTATTGCGGAGCAATATATTGTTGAGGAAGCCATTCAATTTTGTACCAAATACCTATCTGGTATGGAAAACGTTGGCCTACTAAAATCTCGTCACATTGAGTGGCTTTAGGGTGAAGGAATTTCTGGAAGATAGGTTGTCACAATCAATATTACAAATCGGGAGAAGGATCACATTTACGTTTTTCATAACAGTTTCGACGTTGACACATATGTTCAAACTCACAAAGAAATTATTAGGCATTTGAATCCATCTAGGGCTGAAAATGGATATCAGATACACATAATCATAAGTTTATAGGATGGTTTCAGGACCATATTTTGAAGCAGTTAGATGAAAATCCAGACCCAATTTTAGAACGACTTTGATGGCTATCCAGAGGAGAAAGTGTGTATGTATTATCTTACAATGCTTATACAGTTAATGGTTATACATTCTATACTAATGAACATGATGAATACAGTACCATGCAGAATAGTGGGGTTACACTTGTGGCTGAGTCGATGCATGTTTCCGGTGCTAAGGACAAAAAACTAATTTATGTGAATATGTCATACTTTGGCATCATCAAATGAATATGGGAGTTGGATTATATAAAATTAATAGTTCCGTTTTTTCAATGCAAGTGGGTTGATAACAGGAGTGCTGTTAAAATAGATGAATTAGGATTTGTGAAAGTTGATTTTGGTAAGGAAGGGGAGAATGATGAACCATTTATAATAGAATCACAGGCAGTACAAGTATTTTTTGTTCCAGACCCTAAAAACCGAAATTGGTCTATTGTTCTATTATCGACCAAAACAATTGAAAGGTCAGATGAAATTTCAATAAAGGATGACCCTTTTATAGGGACTTCACAATAATTTCGCAGTGGTCCCAATGTAGACGGTGTTTTGTATGTCAGAGGATACTACAATGAAGGGATTTACATAGTCGATAGAGGAGTCAAATCTCTTCATCCTTTAAAGAAATAAAAGAGAGTACAATAAACAGGTTATTTGTTTATTGTAATATAAATTTTGTTATGTTATGTTATTATCTGTCTGCTACTACTTTTATGTAATCTAAATTAAATTTTAACCCACTTCTATAGATAATGACTTCTTCACCTGTTGATGTTCCCAATACTGAGGAAAAAAAGGTCTCTCAACCACTTGCTGGTGGTCCTAGTACAGAGCAACAATAGGTTTCACAACCAGCTGCTAGTGGTCCATGTGCAGAGCAACAACAAGTTTCTCAACCTATTGTTGCTTTTCCCAGTGCTGAGGTACAACAGGTTTCTCAAACTATTGTTGCTGGTCCCAGTGCTGATGGTAGTGCTTCGGAGAAACATATTGATGATACTTCTGAGGAAGTGGTAGGAAATGAAACCTTGAAAGTGAAAAAAAAAACAAGAGCATCGTAGTTTGACAGTGTTATCCAAAATCCTTAAGGCAAAAGAAAAAGGAATCAAATTTGAGGCGGGATGGAATAAGTGAGGCCAAAATGTTAACCCCAAAAAATCCATATTTAGTAGCTACATTGGAATCGTCACTTGGCAACATGTGCCAATTGATGTACAGTCGTGGCACCATGTTTTTACCGGTCCTAAGACACTAATGTGGGAAGAGATTACGGTAACATTATGATATCATTTTTTAATTTATTAAAATAAAATACCAAAACATTGATTTACTCTTCATCATCCATTGTAGAGTGCATTTATAGTAGATGCCTTGCACAAGGAATATGTATTAAGAGTTGCAGGAATGACTCATAGAGATTTCCGCACAATTTTAATGAAATATAATCTTAAAGATCCTGAAGGGAAAATCAAGACGCACCCACCTACTCTTTATTCACACTTGATATCCCAAGGAGTGTGAGACGTGTTTATTAATCGTCATGGGGAGAAAACTTTTCAGGTACATTGTGTGGGGTAATAAGTTGTTTGTCATTGCTTGTATTCATCACTTTGATTGACAGTTTTTTATCTATAAAACAGCAACTTAGTGCTGAAAATAAAAAACGCGCAGCAGAACCAGCGTACCCTTACCGTAAAGCAATGATGGGGTATGCTTCACTTAAGAAAAAATTGGTACATTTTTTAAATCTACCGTACTACTTATATGTGACATAAAACAACACTATAACCGTGTTTCTCTGTTTATATGCAGATTGATGAATCGAAATCGAAAGTCATATCTATCCCACTCCATGTGCTATAGAAGGAGGCTCATGTAAATAAAGAGGGTATACTGATAGATGAAAACACACAAAAAGTGTGGGAAACATGTGTAAGTATGAAATAATATAAATTTGATTTGTTTTAAATCACTATTACATTACAATGACTACTTATTTTTCTATATTTTCTATCTGACATAGTCTCAGGAAACAACAACACCCACACCAGATGTAGACATACTTTTAGCAGCCTTGAAGCAGCCAGATCAGTATGGTCACCTCATAGGTGTGGGTTTTGGGGTGACACCCCGAACATATTATCAAAAACAAAAACAAACGGAGGATCAAAATGAAAAAATGGAAAAACTGCCAGAAAAATTAGCTCTTTTTCAAGAATAATTACAATACCACATATAGATGATAGAAACATTGATGGGGGAGAGGAAAAGATAAGAAACAACTCAAAAAAAAACATGTGCGTGACGATCCCGCCCCACCCCCCACCCCCCACCCCCCACCATTTTTGAGGCAATCCATTCACCTAAAAACCTGACTTAGATGATGTAATCAATGTTTTAATAATTGTTTCTATGAAATGTGATTCACATAGACACTGATAACTTTTCTGTACTAATATTCTATAGGGTGAAAATGACGGTGATTTATATCTATCAACTCCCACCTATCACCTTGTAGCGAGGGCTATGGTGTTCAATACGCAGAATGACATGCTACAAAACAGACAGCTTCCAAAAGATCATTTCAGAGTGTCAATTAACGTAGCTAATTAGCCGAGTGCCGAGATACCTATTCCAAATGACTATGACTACATTCATAAGATTGAACAAGCTGTTGGAACATTCATCGTGTGGCTGTCAGTGCTTGTAAAAAATCCTGTCGACAAGGAGGTATCCATTTCCAATTTATTTTTCAAGATGGACCTTTAACATTTAATGAAAAAAGGTCTGAACTGATGAATTTTATTACATAACAACAAAGATAAAGGGGTGAAATGAAATATCATCTAAAAACTATCTCAAGGATCAACCAACCGATTGAAACGGTCTACTGAGATCACCTTCACCCCATCCGTTCTATATCCACAGTTAATATCATTGCAGGCTCATGTGGATACAAAGTTGATAGACAGCAACGCTCTCACAGTTGATTTTGAAAAAAATATGTATGGAGAGGAAACATAAGATTTCATTAGTGTTGAAAATGTAAATTAAATCCTCAAGTATGAATGGCTAGGCACCTCAGTTGTAAATGTATACATGAGGTATGTTTTCATGATTTGATTTTACAAAAGCTGATATACTCTGATAATTATGACTAAATACATTTTATATTTTTCGCAGGTGTATATATGAAAAACAATTGAAGGGATTTACCCATGAACAATAATTTGGACTCGTTAAAACTCACACCACCTCTTCAAAAGAAGAAATAGATTATGATAAAGAGGCTGCAATAATTTCATCCCTACTCAAATCGTTTGAAAACAAAATTAAGGATGACAGACTCTTTTTAATACCAATGATGCAGGGGTAAAACACTACAATTTAATCATATCAACTATATTTTCATTTCTTTATTTACTTATTCCTTTTTGTATTTTTAGGGAGCATTGGATGCTGATTGCAGTCAATTTGGATACTCTATAGATTTATTTTCTGGATTCAACACATGGATATCCAACAAACCAACCACGCATGATGGAATTTGTTAATTTTTAATACACTAGATCCAACATTTTAAAACTAAACATATAGTTATATAATTTATTTTATCTTTTAATGAAGATTCTATTATGATAGATCGGTGTATCAATATCGTCAAATGCATGGAATGAATCCAGGGCATAAGGATGAGCAAGCCTACAAGATCTAAAACTGTATATATAATAACATTGCACTATCCAAACACATATCAAAACAAATTACTTATTGTTGTTGATGTTTCTACAGTGTCCAAAACAAACAAACGGAAAGGACTGTGGTTATTATGTTTGTAAATTTATGAAATAGATCATATTTCATAAACAAAATAGCATCCCTGATGATGTATTTTTGAAAATAATTGCAAGTTCATTTAAAATATTTATTGATCCTTTGTGTATTTATATTTTTTCAGTACTACCATGACTATCGCAAAAACTCATATTCAGAAGATTATATATATGTGTTTAGAAACAAATGGGAAACATACCCGATGGAAGATTGTACACAAATAGGATGAAGGTGAATTCCTACTAATGTTATCTATATATGATCCTTGATATCTCCCTTTTTTACACTTATTGAGCATATATGATCACCATTTATTATTTATTATATCCTTAGGTTATGAAGAATGGTTATAGATATGATTTGTCTTTTTAGTAAATCATAACTCATTGGACTACACCGGTCGATAGTGTGGAAGTAGACCGATGCATAGTCATTCATTCCACTCACGAGCATCTTAAAATCATGATGGTAACCACTATCTTGGATTTTAAATTTTATAATTTTAGTTTCCCTTATATGTGGGTGGGGGTGTCCAGGAGGGAGGGGGTGTCCAGGAGTGTGGGGTGTCCAGGAGGGGGTGTGTCCAAGAGGGAGTGGGTGTCCAAGTGTGAGGGTGTCTAGGAGGGGAGGTAGGGGGTGTGTCCCTGGGGGTGTCCATGAGTGGGGTGTCCAGGAGGGGTGTGTCCAAGAGGGAGGGGGTGTCTAGGTGTGAGGGTGTCCAGGAGGAGAGGGAGGGGGTGTGTCCATGGGTGTTTCCATGAGGGTGTCCATGAGTGGGGTGTCCAGGAGGGGAGGGAGATCTCTTAATCCAATTATAAGGAGGAAATCCTCTATGTCACACTTCATGAATCCCTATATAAAATATCATACTCATCACACACCATGACTCTTATATATCCTTAAGAGGGTGTTCCCCATCATACGTGATATATAAAACTATATTATTTATCTTCTTTAGGCCTAAGACTCTAATACCTACTCAAATAGCCTTAGAAAACATAACTAGGCTATAAAAATTACATACCAAACCCGATCCTCTCATAAACACAACTAGAAACCTCACCTCCATGGAGACATAATCTCTGGATGATCCCAAAATCACAAACATTCAATAGAACCCTCACTCTATCTCTTGGTGGATCAAAAACATCGTATTTATTTACCTAGGTTGCTCTTGATTTCTATCCCTTTCACTGGAAAACATATACTCATGCATGAATGCATAATCATGCATAAATTAGAACATGGTTTTGTATTATAGCGTCCACCTACCTCAAAAAATGGAGTAACCCCCTCACCAAGATCAACTCATCCTCAACCAAGACTATACATGCCTTATCTAATCTTGCACCAATGATTGAGACCCAATCTCAAGGCACAATTCCCAAATAATTAATTATAGAAACTTATAATTAATTATTCACCTTAGTATAATTAGGAATAATCTTTTAAAAACTCACTATGAAACACAACACCACCTAAACCACACAAAACATGGTGTGTTCATCGTACAAGGATGACCTCTAGCCAATACGAACAAAATCTACATCATCTGAATTGATTTGAAGATGATATAGTGAAATAATCACACAAATCCTAGTTAAAATCATCCCAAATAATAGGTAAATAAAGGATAATAGTAATGAAGGAATTATAAGGGAAGAACTCACTAACGCACTATAAAAAACTCCCAAGAACCACCCCTCGTCAGGGGGGTCGAAGAGAATAAGGGAATCGATGAATCCCCAAGAACCTCCCATGATTTTCTATTAATGAGAACGCCCCCCAAAATTTTTGAAGTATCTAGTTTTTTATCTAAATTATACTCATATTCCTTCTCCCCTAACCTATATACCCATCCTATGGATTTTAAATAGGATGAATATAAATAAAGAATGGATGAATGCCAATCGGTTGACAAAAGAGTATGAAGAAGGCGTGAAAGACTTTATCAAGTTTGAAAAAGATCATGCAAACACGTTCGGAATGTTTTGATACTTTAGGAAAATGGTACATGAGTCATTTTTGATGTGTAAGAATCAACTTCACCTCAATCCAACGCATGGTGTGACCGGTATGGATAAAAGTGTCTGATATCAGTTTGAAATTGACATTAACTTTAGAAAACAACACTACTGACATACGGAAAACCGAGAAAACATGTTCGGATTGTTTTGATACTTTAGGAAAATGATCCATGAGTCTTTTTTGACATGTAAGAATCAACCGCACCTCAATCCGATGCACAGTGTGACCGATAGGGCTAAAAGTGTCTGATATTATTTTGAAATTGACATTAACTTTAGAAAAAAACACAAGTGACATACAAAAAACTGAGCAAACGCATTCGGATTATTTTAATAATTTAGGAAAACGATCCATTAGTCATTTTTGATGTGTAATAATCTACCTCACCTCAATACGACGCACATTGTGACCGTTATGGCTAAAAGTGTCTGATATCAGTTTCAAATTGACATTAACTTTAGAAAACAACACTACTGACATACGGAATACCAAGAAAACGCATTTGGATTGTTTTGATATTTTAGGAAAATGATCCATGAGTCATTTGTGACGTGTAAAAATCAACCTCACCTCAATCTGACGCACGATGTGACCGGTATGGCTAAAAGTGTCTGATATCAGTTTCAAATTGACATAAACTTTAGAAAACAACACAAGTGACATACGGAAAACTGAGAAAACGTGTTTGGATTGTTTTGATACTTTAGGAAAATGATCCATGAGTCATTTTTTATGTATAATAATCGATCTCACCTCAATCTGATGCACAGTGTGATCGGTATGGCTAAAAGTGTCTGATATCAGTTTGAAATTGACATTAACTTTAGAAAACAACACTACTGACATACGGAATACTGAGCGAATGAATTTGGATTGTTTTTATAATTTAGGAAAATGATCCATGAGTCATGTTTAAGGTGTATGAATTGAACGTACCACAATCCGACGCATGGTGTGACCTATATGGATAAATGTGTCTGATATCAGTTTCAAGTTGACATTAACGTTAGAAAACAACATAAGTGACATACGGAAAACTGAGAAAACGAGTTTTGATTATTTTGATACTTTAGGAAAACGATCCATGAGTCATTTTTGACATGTACGAATCAACCTCACATCAATCTGACGCACGGTGTGACCGGTATGGCTAAAAGTGTCTGATATCAGTTTCAAATTGACATAAACTTTAGAAAACAACACTACTAACATACGGAAAACTTATCAAACACATTTGGATTGTTTTGATGCTTTATAAAAACGATCCATGAGTCATTTGTGACATGTAAAAATTGACCTCACATCAATCTGACACACGGTGTGACCGGTATGGCTAAAAGTGTCGGATATTAGTTTCAAATTGACATAAACTTTATAAAACAACACAAGTGACATACGGAAAACCGAGAAAATGTGTTCGGATTGTTTTTATACTTTAGGACAATGAACCATGAGTCATTTGTGACGTGTAAAAATCAACCGCACCTCAATCCGACCCACGGTGTGATTGTTAAATCTTTTCATTAGATAAAGAATAAGTATTTATTAAATGAGATAAATCATCCAAAAACATATTGATTTTACATTATTCCATTTCATTGTTATCATAATGAAAACATTTTACTTTTTCATTTCCATATTTTAGTTTCACATTTATATATTAATTTATTCTTTCATATTAATGTTTTAATTTATTTCATTATTTTATTACTAACATAATATTTTTTTTCTTATATAGGTGAATTTTTTTCCTTGAGTTCAGATGCTTTGTTCAGCAACAAATACCATGGACGACAATTTTTGAGAGATGATCATAGATATAAAAGGATGAAACATTAATGTTTATAACTGTTGTTGGATAATTTTAATTGTAACCATGTAAAACATTTTTTGAAATGTATATATTAGTGTTTTTTTTATTCATGATGTTAAGTAAATGTATATAGCATTGTTTGTCAAAATATTGTGTGTGGGTGCTATTTTGTATAGGTGTGCAGGTGCTATTTTGTGCAGGTGTGAAGGTGTTGGTTTGTGTAGGTATGCAGGTGCTGGTTCTGTAGGTACAGGGAAAGGTGCCTTTATCAATGCTCTCTTAGTGCTGATAAAGGACACCTTTAACAGCGCTAAAAGAGTACTGATAAAGGGCCCTATTATCAGCGCTCAAGATAGCACTGATAAAAGAACCCCTTTATTAGTGCTAGAAAAGTGATGTTAATCCCTCCATAGATAAAGGAGGGGTCCCCTTTATGAGCGCTCTAAAAAGGGCTGACAAAGGCGACCTTTATCAGCGCTAAAAAAATCCCTGATAAAGGACACCCTTTATCAGCGCTTTTCGGAGCGCTGATAAAGGGGACCCCCCCTATCTACGCCCACATTAACAGGGATTTTCTAGCACTGTTAATGTTGGTTTTTAGTGATGATAAAAGGCCAAGTTGTAGTAGTGATATGATGTTCCCTTTTCCCTATCCACATGTTAAACCACCCAAGGGTTATGTTTTGTGCTTTCCAAGTCAGGGTAATTTCAATTACAATTAAATAAAATTTAGTTGCTTGATTGGTATATGTTCTGCCTCATTTTCCATGTGATACATGATGCTGAATTGTTTAATTGTTGAATTGTGATATGTTATATTTATGGGTATACTCATGGAACTTGAATTCTTACAAAGTAACGAATGGAATGATATGTGAATTGAATGGTAGAAGATGTCTTGGTTGTTATACCTTGGATCTTAATTCCATTAGATTCCTTGGATGTTATTACTTTGATATTGAACATAGTAGTGGATTCCTTGGATAGAGATTTCTCATTTGGGTATTGATTTCATGGGATTAATTAGGCCCTGCTACCCCTTAGATATGGTTTGTATTGGGCTCCCAATGGACATGGTTGATGGACATGATCCTTAGACCCCAACTCAATCCTAACTGAGTTTCCATCATGATGCTTCTAAGACTCGGCAAGGGTTCCTTGGTCTTTTACACCTTTGATCAGGCCCTTCGTGTTTTGACACTTTTATCATACTGTATTTCCATGTAGAAATGTGATAATCTTGGTTGAATGGCTCATCCTTGGTTATTCTGACACTTCTGGTTTTACGGTAAGTCCATGATTGTTGATAAATAGGTTTTACAGCAAGTTCGTGGTTGACATGATATGTATGAATGTAGAGAGAAGTTTTTTTAGTTATTTATACATTATTAGTAGCTGTCTTGTTATAGGATCTTGACTGTGTTTTATAGGGTACCTTGTTGGGTGATACAGTATCACTTGACTTTTTCTATAGGCACTTCACAGTTTACTACTTATTACTTATTTTACTTTGTACTCTTCTTTAGATTGTTATGTAGAACAACTAGGACTTGTTATAGAATTTTGGTTGGTTGCCTACTGGGATTGTATCTCACACCTGGTTCGCTCCTCTTTTGGGTACCCAGACATATTATTTGGATGCAAGTAGGGACCAGGGAAAGTTCCCACAGTTTGATGCCTGATTTTGTTCCAATCTTAGGAGTAGGGGAGCATGGGACCGAGCTGATGTGTGTGATGCTATCGGGAGATAGTGCTTTTTGGTATTGATAGTATTTTGAAATATATATTGTATTTTAATTCCTTTTATACCTGTTTTGGATATTTTTTAGATACATGACATGTATCATTATATTTTTTATATGAGAGTCCTTCTAGAATAGTATATATATTCCTGTACTATTTATTTATCTTATGTCTGATTGTTAAACTAATTGTGCTATTGGATGTTATTGACATTCTGTTGTGTTACACTCTGGTAAGAGGGGATAATCTCCCCATAGACACACCTTAGTCCCTCATTTATAGTCGATAGACTCTTGCATTTAGGGAGATGTGTTTGAGTCCATATTGACAATCGTGCTCGGGGAACTATTGAGTGGAATCCGGGTCGGGGATGTTACAATCGGGTTGGGGGAAGGAATCAGAATATTCAGATATTTTAATGATTTAGGGGTATTTTAAACAAAAATACCGCTAAATTTAAGAATAAAAATATATATATAGCATTGGTTTAATATAAACACCACTTTAATATAAATTATATTTAATATGATTTGTTTAGTGGTGGTTTTTAGAACCACAGCTAATAAATCTTGTTTTTTGTAGTGATCTGATGATATCTCAACCATATATTGAACTTTGAGAACAAAGTAACTTCTTTCAGCTGATAGAATAAATTATCGATCCACAGAAGAGGATAGATGTAACACCCTGGAATGATAAAAGGTTAAATGACTAAATGATATGAGTCATGTCAATAATGTGCACCTTTTTTTGGGAGCCTACCTGATTATAGCTCCAAAGATAAGTATGATTGTCTTGGAGTAGTGATCAAGATAGCTGAACTTCTGGAAAGTTTCATGGGGCGTGCAAGTGTTAGGAAAATTCACACTGAAAATAACATGTATTGGCCTCTGGGAACATTCATTAGTCTGATGACCCGTACAGACATGTGGGTGAGCCCTAGGTAGGGTACCACATGTCTACAGGGAAACTGGTGGTACTTGGAAGATCAGGTACCCGACAACGATGTTAAGGCGGGGTGTCTTTTCTATTAGAGAGTCCTAGTTGTTACATTAGTATTAGAGCAGGGACCCATCCTTAAGTGTAGTGGCACTACCTGGGTGGAGATATAGGATCCACAATGAGGATGTTGTGCTCTAAAGGGGGTGAATGTAACACCCAAGAATGATAAAAGGTTAAATGACTAAATGATATGACTCATGTCAACATGGTGAACCTTTCTTTTCAGGAACCTATCTGATTAAAACTCCACCATTAAGTGTACTTGTCCTAGAGTAGTGATCATTATGGGTGACCTTTTGGGAAGTTTCCATGGGTGTGTGTGAGTGAGGACAAAGCACACTATAAAGAACATGTGTTGACCTATGGGGATAGTCATTAGTCTGATGACCCATTCAGGCATGTGGGTGGGCCCTAGGGATGGGTCCACATGTCTATGGGGAAATGGTTGTACCTGACGAGCCAGGACCCGATGGTGACGAAAATCCGAGGTGTCTATGTTGTCATCAGGGTTATTATAATAGTGGTTCTTCATTGTAACCTACTTCAAGAGATGATAAATGTAACACCTCAAGGGTTCCACATGTCTATGGGGAAAATGGTTGTACATGTTGAGCTAGGACCCGACGGTGATGTTAAGGTGGGGTGGTTGTGCTGTCATTTGGGTCCCATTTATTATAATAGTGGTTCTTTATTGTAACCTACTTCAATTGATGATAAATGTAATGCCCAGAGATATTAATATAAGAACATAATATTTTATATAATATATGAAATAAAACACCAAGTTTAGAATATAATGTAACACACCAAGAGTTTGTGATATATTAATTCAATCTCTTCAATAGCTTGTGATGCAAGCAATGCTAAATTTAAACAAAACATGATACTCTATTAAAATGTTATTTTTTAAACATGACCATTATAATCAAGCCATTAAGTTGGAGGGTATGAAAAGGAATAAATCAATTATGAAAAATATATGGTTTAAACATTTATAAAATAAATTTAATGGTTATATATTTATTATAAATAAAATAAGAACCATTTGAAATAGAAATAAATAGTTTCTAAAAAACAACATGAAAGGTTGATTAGTAACGATTTTCACACATAATTTAAAATTAATTTTTACAAAATTTATAAAATTGATTTTAAAAAATAATATTCATTTTGGAAATCTAAATTTCAAAATTATATTTGGTTGAATTTTTGATAAATTTCTGAAAAGATTAATTTTTTTGATGAATAATAAAAATTGCTGATTTTTAATGAAAACTATCATTTCGTTTAGATTATTTACAAGGTTAAATTTTATTTTAAATTTGTTTTAAAGTCAAATTAGTTAAAATATATTAAAATTTAACAAATTTAGGTCATTGTAATCAATTTTATATGGAATTATTATATAAAAACATTTTGAAGTTTTAAAAGTTTTCATCAAAAAAACATTTTATAACATGCATGTGGGTTTAATTTTAAATGTAATTGTACCACTTATATGAATTTAATTTGGAAAAATGGATTCCATATTTGGAATAATAATAATTTATATTATATAATAATTCCAAATTAATTTTTCACCTCAATGAATAATGAAAATCGTAAAAATTAATTACTGTGGTTTAAGTAAAATGGGTTTACTAGGGGTTAAACTAAGAAGATAAGGGTTAAAATGATATAAAACGTATACAAAACCCATTTTATGGTAATATTTTGACCTTATAACCTTTTTTATAATTAACCATTTTATAGTATATTTCATGACAAAAATATGGTTATCACTTTATCTTTTCAAATATTCCATTCTGTCCTCTCCCCCACTTATATTAGGCCACCCACTCTCCTCCCCTGTTCACACATCCAAACCCCGTTTTTTCTGCCAAGACATAAAAAAATATTCATTAATTACTTCCACACATCCTAGAGGAATTTCTTTTATTATTAATACTACATAATAATTCTTTAGTTAAAAACATAAGGAGGCTCTCCAAAGAAGAGGTAAAACTTTTAAACATGCGTATTTTCTTTATTTCTTATTCTATATACTTCAAATATTCTTAAACTATGATAATATAATAACACTAGTATTACATATATAATGAGATTTTATTATGTTAATGTAATAATTCAAATACCTCTCCACTTCCATCAAATGGGAAACGAAACTGTCAATCGTGTGTACGGCGTACTACCACCTTACGAACTGTTGTAATTCATTTTCCATCACCACATTTCTAGGGTGAATATAATGATTTATTTAGATTATATATGTGGTATTTATGATATTATTATGATTATGGAGTTATTATATCACCTATACCTTCTCAATTACCATTCCTTTGGGGGATACAATAATGTCGTTTGTGTGAACGGCGGACTACCACCTCACGAAGCGATGTGACTCATTTTTCACTTATGATTTATATGGAAGGTATTAAGGATAATTTTAATGAATATATGTGATAATTATGACTTAAAAATAATTATTTAAATATAATTTCACAACTATATTCTTACCTTCTAATCCATTATAAAGCAATAACATTGCTCGTGTGTATGTGTGGACTGTCGCCTCCACAAAGCAATGTGAAATGTTTTTAATTTTATTTTTACATGGATGGTAATAAGGATGGGTTTTTTAATATAAATTATATATAAAACATAATAATTATTTTTTAAAGGTTAATTATCATTTATTTCCCTTTTATTAGATCCACTAAGAAAAATTAAAATAGTGTTCATGCATACATACATCTTACCATCTCCATGAACGGTTTAATCTATTTTCTATCTATAACTTTTATAGATTACTCTAATTACATATATAATTAAGATATATGATATTTAAATAATTTTTAAACTTCTATATATGATATAACCATGATTAATGTAAAATAATAGAAATTATTGAACCAAAATATATAAGAAAAATAAAGAAATTATTACCCGAAACAGTGATTTTAAAAAAGAAATGTTAATAAATGGGTGATAAAAGACTATAATTAAACCATATATGGTATAAAATATATTATTATGGTTCTATAATATATTTATAATAAATATATATTTATTATAAATTAGTTTCAAACACGTAAAATGGAAATCAGACCTGATGTAAGGGTTTCTCATGTCACTTTTAATTTCACGAGACATATGTCATGTTAACCACTTATTCCTTTGTTGTGGTGTATATAATACCCCTTTTGATTTTTTATATCATGAATATATTTATATTCTTGGTATTTAATGTTTCGTATTATTTTATTCCTTTAATGTTGATTATGTTTTAAAAGTTACCAAAGAGGTAAGAGATTTATGTTTCAATGTCATTTTAATGAGGATTGTTTATACTTGAATTTTCATTAAAGGGAATTATTTGATCATTGTATAATAAACACATTAAATATTCTTATCCTCTATTTATTGATGAATATTTCAATTAATAGTACCATATTCATCTCTTTGGTACTTAAAACTATTAAGAAAATGTTTTTAATAAAATCAGACTTTATTTCTCTCTTCGGTAAAAAATATTTTTTCTTACAAAAATATGTATTATAAAAATGTTATAATTTTTTTTTTAATATTATCCAATTATTTAATAAAAAACATTTACCCATGTTTTACTTTTTAAAAAAATTAAAGAAATCTTCATTTCATTTTACAAACAAGACCCATTTGGTTTTTACTAAAAATGTGAAAGGAATCATTGTTCTAAAGTGCACGACATGAACAGAATTTACCACCATCATGATAACTCAATGTTTTAAATATTACTTTATAATATTCAAAGGTTATTTTAGAATAAAATTATATACAAAAAAATTGTGAAATTTTAGTTTTAAAAGGTGATTATCAAAGTGAAAATGTTGTTTTTCTCAGGAATATTTAAAGGAACTTTTCATGGAATTTCTATTCATCAATGAGAACAACCCTTATTCAACATATGATTCGCTGGAAATATGTTGTAATGAAACCATCATTATTATTTATATGGGTGTTTTATGATCAATTTTACTGGGAGTGTACTATTTTATTACCATTTACTATTTTACTCTGGATGGTTTTTGATTAAGTCTGTTGACTGGGGTAAGTATTAACATTTTGTATGTTAGTTTTTCAATATAGATGTTTGTGTTGATTATGTTTCAAACCATTCATATGAGGAATGAATTTGACTTATTAATTTATGGTTGGGGATCATAATTACATAGAACATAAATACATCTATATATTTTAGGGAACAAATCAATTGGACAAATTAAATGGGTTTTTACCCATATTTTTAAACTATATTGTGAAAGGTATTAGTAGTATGTTTCATGTGTATATAATTATGCATTCCCTCATTATGATATTATTCAACAATGTCCATGTGATTATTTTATCAGTTATAATGTCAATGGAAAATGTAATACCCCAAGATTCCACGGTACGCTTCTCTTTGAATAATACAGTAGCGTGTGTTGTACGCAACTTTGAGTTCTAACACACACCACAACCAATCAAACTAGCTGTTATGAATAGTAATACACATTTTTTGAAATTTTATAAATTTTATCTTTCAAAATGGACTTCATTTTTGGATTTTTAATATCAAAATTAGCTTAGGGTGATTTTTTGGTATTTTTCTGAAAACTTTCATTTTTTGATGAATAGTGAAAAACACTAAGTTATAGTTTAAAACCAAATTTTTATTTAAATAGTTATTTGTTTTACTTAAATTTATTTTAGTTCAAAATAGATACATAATACCTATATAAGTTCAATGTAATTCATTGTAGTGAGTTTATAATAATTTTAGATATATAAAAATTTTATTGAACTTTTCACCGTCTTTTACCCATCTCCTAGGAGAATTTTCAAATTCACATAAAACTTAATTTTACCTATTATGTGAGTGAAATTTATAAAATAAGAGAGATGCGGTTAATATCAAGGAGTAAAATGTTGTTAAATAAGTTAAAAATAATTTTTGGTGAATAGTAACTATTTACTTTTATTTACCACGGTTAAAAGTAAATAGGGTAATTAAGGGTAAAAATGATATTATTATTACCCTAACACATGTCCTAATTATATTTTATAAGTATAATTCGACCAAAAACAACTTTAGGAATAAAATATAAATCGCTTTGGTCCACTTGGATTAGATTAGGACATTTATTATTATTTAATTCAAAGAAGAGTTAAAAGAGTTAAAATCAAAGTTTAATAACTAAAACATTATTAGTACTGGGTTACACATAAGATAAATTCGATTATAAATATTAATTAGAAATATAAAAATATTTCCTACATAATTGTATTTTATTTATAATTTTTAGACATTAAATAATTTAATTTATTTATGACACAATGGTGATGCAGTAATTACCTAATTAATGAAATATTAAAATAATTGATATTATAAATATCCAAATAAATGTAATTTTAGACTTTTTATGAATTAAAATAATTTTATAGTTTAATATAACATATTAAGGTAGGTTAGATGAATTTTTTTCTAAGTAATAATGCTTCTATGAATTTAGAAAAAACAAAATACCAAATAGTGTCAAAATTGACATGAAAGAGTAATTAAAACAAATATTATATTATTAATTGATATTCTATTTTTAAAAATCTATGGTTCAGAAAAAGGACTTATATAATTATATTTGTATCATTAATGAACCACTTGGTGTTCGCTTAGAAGTATATAGTAAGTTTATTAACCATATAATATAAAAATACAAAGAGATGTGGTAAATGTCAAACTATTTAACTAGGAGTTAAATCTAAAAGATAAATTTAATATAGTGACCCAAACCTATCTAAAACCTATTTGTTGAGTGGTTTTAGACTCATCCCCACCTTATCCTTTAAATAATACTTTTTTGATCCATTAGAAACCGAAAATTATTTTATTATAAAATAATATTTCTAGCTTTTCCTAAGATTCCCCTCACCCCTCTTATAAAAGGTCACTCCCCCTTATCTCTAATTCACACCTTAAATTCCATTAGGCTCGGCCAACCTCTACCCAAATACCCTATAAACTTCCCTCACTTCATCTTTGAGGCATTACTTTAGTCATAAAGCCAACTTAACGAGCCCTTTTGATCAAATCAAAAGGAAGAACCCGAAGAAGGGGTAATAATTTCACCACCCTCTTTCATGTTCTTTTCTTCTTCCACTTCTTATTTATTTGTTATTTCCATTATAAAATAATAAATATAGTATCTTATATATATTGTTATGTTATTATAAATATTTAACAGCCATATTCATTATTCTATCCATCCATTGAATGACATGTCCCATACGTGCATACGTACGGATTACCGTCTCCACGTCATGGTGTAATTGTTGTTCAATACATTATTATTTGGAAGGGTATAATAATGATGTGTAATTGATGTAAATAATAAATATAACATGATAATGATTCTTCATATATGATATATCATCCAATTATATATTATTTTAATATCAAAATAATGATATTTTCACTCGTGCGTACGTACGGATTACCGTCTCCATGAATGCGATGAGATTCATTCCCCATCGTATCCATTCAAGACTAAATTTCATTTGATGATTAAAAAAAATTTTAGATACATGATATCATTTTGGATATGAATAAGTTACATTCCATACACAATAAATATGACTCACATAACAAATAATATAAAGGAAAAAGAATCTGTTAACACTTGAAATGACGATAATACTAAGATATTATTAACAAAGAAATGTTAAAAGATCATATATGATATCATATTAATGTATATTATTCTTGTATAATTTAATAACAATTATTTCACCATTATACAGGAGTTTAACCTACCCTCGACCAAGTAAAAAGTACAAAGTAAGGGGTTTCTTATCTCACTTTTAATTTCGGGAGATTTCTATTGTTCGCCACTTATTTATTGCATGTGGTGTATTGTGTGCTGCCATTTGATATATATTATCATGATTCTATTTATATTCATGGTATTCTGTTATTCATTTGGTGGTTATTAACTTTTGTTTATACGACTTGATTGATTACAATGAAGTGAGGGTTTTTCATCTCACTTTTTATTCCCGTGAGATTCATGCTATATTGACCACTATTTCGATTTGTGTGGCATATGTACTTCCCATGATTGTATTCATTGTGTAATATACTTTAATTTATGGATATTTGCATCATCATTTTATGATCCTTCTTTCATGGGTGTATGTTTTGTAAGTTACCAAATCGATAAGGGAATTTTAAATTTCAATTTCCACTCATTCGTCTTTACGCATACTTCATTGATTATTTTACTTCAAGATTATGTGTGGAATCACTATTCATTTTCTTATGTAATAATTTCCACTCCCATTTCTATGGATATACTTTTGATACACATAATCACTCCATTGATAAATTCTCAAGTCATCGATATGAACTTGATAAGAGTAATTTTAACTCAATCTCCATTTATTGAGTTAAACATCCAACTCATTGGTGTAGTTTTTACAAGAATATGTGTAAATGTCCTCTGATTGATTTACACTGAATATCTAATCATATTGAGTGTATTTATATTTTTCACACATAATTATGTCTTTTGTTTATCCTTAACTTAAGGATACAGTCTTTATATTCAATTTACATTCCATTGAGACTTCATTGTTTTCATACACCAATTCTCTTTTATATGGTGTATATAATGTACTTTGACATAGTATATCATTAATCCCTTTATTCCCATGATATTATAAATTTTTGATTACATCAATTATTTGTATTCAAGTTTCTCTCTTTTGGTTAGGAACTCTAACTAAAATATCATTTTAAATGTTTTAAATATTTATTAATCAAAATCTTTTTCATTAATGTCCATGTTTTAAAAATGGTTTTAAGGTTCACTACTAGAAATTTAGGCTATAGCCATGGATCTATAGCCACGGTTTTATCGGTTCCTAGCTATATATTTTTTATATTCCCAATTTAATGGGATGGTTGGGGCTATAGGTTTCCTTCTCAAACCCTCTTATCCCAAGGCCCCCTCCTTCCTCGTGATTCATCCTCCTCGTGATTCTTCCTCCCCGAGATCTCCTCCTCACCGCGCCCTCCTCCTCGCCGCAACCCTCCTATCCGATGCCTCCTCGCCACGCCCTCATCATCGCCGCAACCCTCCTCCCCGACGCCTCCTCGCCACGCCCTCCTCATCTCCACGACCCTCCTCCCCGACGCCTCCTCGTCGACGCCGCTCTTCCGACGCCTCCTCGCCACGACCCTCCTCCCCGAAGCCTCCTCGCCGCAACCCTCCTCCTCGCCGTGACCCTCCTCCCCGACGCCTCCTCCCTGATGCCTCTCTTCTGATGCCGAGGTCGACGCCCCTAGCAACCCTGAAAATCCTCGACCCCTCCTCGCCATGACCTTCCTCACCCCGACCCTCCTCCAGCAAAGCTAATCCGAGCTGCCTCCCCTCCTCCTCCATTTCAGACGGTTCTCCCCCACAGCCAGAGGTAATCCCCTATCTTCATCCCCATCCACCATTCTTTACCCTCTATTATTTCTTTTCAATATAACTACTTATTGGTTCATTAATTATTTATTTTGGGGTGTGCTATTTGTTATATTTATACTCACCCTTACGTGGTTTCATCTTGAACATATAATGTATTATGGAAATGGTTGTTTTTTATGGAGATTTAGGCAGACATAGTGTAGATGGTGTGTATTGGTGCTTGGTGGATGTGGTTTTTATACTGTTTTTATAATGGAGGCCTCATGATTAGACTATATTATCTATTTTGGTTAGATTAGACCTACCTACTAGTTATTGGGCCTATATTTTTTCCTCTTTACATTGATTAAGTGCTTTATACTTTGTTGTGGGATGTTATAGGTTTTGCATGCATTTAAAATTTTCAGTTTTTTACTCTTCCAAATTACTCTACTGTGCTTGGAAATATATGTGTAAATATATAGGTTCATTAGTTTAAGTTCTCCCATATATTTAATATGCCTACTCAGTGATAGTCACTAGTCCCTGGCCAATTACATGTGGTTTTTAGGTGGCACACTCAACTTACCATCATCCAAGTGGGGCCCAGAGTTTTATGTCATTTCAGAGTGGTATCAGAGCCTAATTTTTCCTAGGATAGAGATTAGAGATAATATAGTTGTGAGAATTGGTTTTATATTTAGGGAAATTGTGTTAAATTGTATTGGGTTTGGCTCTCAGTTAAATGACACTAATGACACCATAATCCCACCTCTAATTGGTTAGGGGTTAGTGACCACCCCTAAGTAGGCATAACACACACAAGGTTGTCCTTATCATAAGGTACCTTTACACATGAAAATAATAAAGGGGAAAATAAAATCCTACAAAAACAGATAAAAGAGACTAACTTGTTATGAGGGAGGGGACTACTGATAGAGGCAACAACCTAGCATGAACCATGGCCTGTCTAGATCACTATCTTCTATCTACTCTTGGTCCTCCTAGGATTCCTTCAAAAGGAATATTGTATACATAATACATGAAAAGTATGGGTAGATCCCATACAGTGTTTAGTATAACAATGCTCAATAGGACACCCCAAAATCACTAAAAAATAGGTATTTGGAGAGTAGTTATCTCATCATCACATAGACACATCATTAAAAATATGAGACATAGCAATAGGAATAATAAACTAGATATAATCCTAACATAAAACAGGCCTCAATGGCATATTAACCATTATTTTATCCATATGATTCTACTCAAGGATACAATTTAACACTCTTCTGGTTGCATTCACAACATGATCTATGCTTTCACTAATGGTGCATTCCTAATAGGTCATGCTCATCAGACCTCACCAAAGATGTGCTCAATGTAACTCTGAAGATCACGATACATAGATAGGGGATCTCTCCAAGGGAATATGGGGTATACCATACCATACCTATAATATCCCACTAAGTATGGGATTGTACACACAAATTAGTTCATAATAATGATTCCACAAACCCCACCTAGGGAAATAGAAAAAATTATAGAGGATCACACCCCGGGTCACACAGAGGGATTCCCAAACACTATCTGAAACTAATCCCACAGAAGAGATCACAATCCTATTATTAGGATGTAATACCAAAATTTACCCTCGTGGGGATGACCAAGGGGAACACACACAAGTTAAGATAGTCCATTGTTGTATCTCATCTTCATATAATTATTATTCCTTCCAATTATATAATCTTAATATTCTAACAATAATGTAAAAATATATTCTTTCTTCTAGTTATTATTCTCATCTTCTTACCATTGTAATTCTCAGCCAATTCTTTAATATTAATGCTTGGTATATTAGATGGTTTATATTTTCAAAATGTCTCTAAATTTCAATAAATCTTTTTATAATTAATACAAAACATCACAACACATTATGAATTAACCCAAACACTTTTGGGAATTGATCATTATTATCTCTTAGATTTCATATAAACTCATTTTACTATAATCAATCCTCATTCTTGGAACTTATGTCTGAATATTAATGAATTTTTATAATTTGAAACATTTATGAATTCCCTCTCCTAGCCTCTTTAATTCAAGAATGTTTTAAATTGCATTTAGTTGACTTTTTAATTCTGCTTGTTTATATTAAAATTCAATTCTTGAGTAAGTGTTAAGATAATTGTTTCGTTTGATAAACAAGTCATGGTTTTATTCTTGTTTTGGATTTTAAGCATACGTAATTGAATTAGAAACCCATTTATCACTCCTTTGACCACATTTATTACACTTGCAACAGGTGGTCTTCCCGTTTTCAAAATGCAAGAGGCAAGACTTTTCAGAACATCATATTGAATATAGCAATCATTGAAAAAGGTCTGATTATACTCTATTTATTTTTTTAATTTGAAAGGTATTAATTGTTTTCAATCTTTATCCTGACTTGCAACAATCAAAGTGGCCTCCCACAAGATCATTAAGTTTCTATAGCAAAATTCAATAAACTAGAGATATAATTATTCACAGGAAACAGGTATGTTGTTGTTTAATTTTTATTTTATTTTCTTTATCTCATTGTCCACTTACAAAATCCTTCCAAGACTTTACCATTGTGATAAAATATAATATATGTATTTATATAAACATATACACACATGTATATGTATTTATATATATTTATAATTTTTAATATTTTAAAACTTAAAAAATAATATTGGGTCTAGTAGAAAACATTCAAGATATGGGTAGATCATGGTCATAGAGGTTTTGATGGAGGAATATTTCCATTGGTTTTAAAAAAAAGGTTCATATGTGTTTCATTTAATCTCGGGGTGCATGGTTATCCAAAACCATGGCCATAGTCCCTTCCTTCCATCATTGTTTCAAGAGAACCATAGTTATAGCCATATTTTCCCATTATACCGCCATAATTCTTGGAAAAACATAGTCATAGCCCTTTCCATCCTATTTCATTCATAATTTTTGTGCTTACCATATAATTATACTGGTTTCTACATCCACCTACCACCATGGTTTCAAATAACCATCGATTTAGGATGGCCTATATCCATGGTCTGTGTAAACCATGGTTATAGGATTACTAAGGGAGCCCTGAGGCCATGGTTTAACTCTAATAATAGTAGTAGGCTCCCCTAAAACAATGGTTATACAAACTATATATATAAAACCATGACTTTAAGCCCATTTTCTAGTTTTGATACTCCTCATGGAAAAAAATCCATGAATCATTATTATCTTCTTAGAGAACTAAATTCATTACGTTGATATTCTTCTCTTGGTTCTAAAAAGGATTTAGTTTTTATCCTCCTCATGGTGAAAATTATTTTTACTACCCTACTCTAGGAAACTACCTGATATAGAAAAGTGATATATATTACCTCATGGTCAGATTCTTTTCATTCTAAATTAATTTGATTATGAGGGTGCATTTTTTAGCGTCTATAAATTATACACCATGTAATTTTCCTTAATTAACATAATATAAACCCCACTCAGATTATATGATTTGAGTTAAAGATAATGGTGTATTACACTCAATGAATAAGAAACTATTGGGATATCCATGTTTTACCTTACTAATCATACACACAGGGTCGAATACCCTTTAAAAACATTTCTTAATCTATTGATGTGGTTTTGAAAACCACCCACTAAGAGTGGGTCATAAATCTTATCCACAGTTTTAGAATAGGTTCCACAGGGGGCTGTCCGGTGGCTCTCGCAGGGCTGTCCGGTGGCTCTCGCAGGGCTGTCTGGTGGCTCTCGGGGGGCTGTTCGGGGTTCTGTGTAGGTAGTTTTTTATCTCTCATGAATTATGTTCATATAAATTTGAATCTTCATAGATCAGGTATATGTTAATGCCCTCTATTTTTGAATCTTCACAGATCAGGTAGATGTTCATGCCCACCAGGGTTATGTTCGGTGGCTCTCGCAGGGCTGTCTGGTGGCTCTCGCAGGGCTGCAGGGCTGTCCGGGGTTCTGTGCAGGGGGGGAGGGGGTTGTCCGAGGGCTGTCTGGTGGCTCTCACAGGGGGCTATCCGGTGGCTCTCGCAGGGCTGCCCAGTGGGTTATAAATCTTATCCATAGTTTTAGAATAGGTTCCCCAATATTTAGACACAATTTAAAATCCATTATGGACCACTTTTAGCCTTAAAAAATACTAATGATGGTAAAACAAGTTACATAACTATATAAATCACTTTTCAGTATTCAAATTAACATCTTGAGAAATAGAAAATGAATAAGAGAATGAAAATTATAACTCTCTTAACAATCCTAAATAAAGAAACTTTGAAAAAGGAGATGCCCACAGTACTAGGGTTCAGGGTGATAATCCTCAGGTGCACCAAAATTATACACTGGAAACTACCCCAAATAACTAGGTACATTGGAAGGTGCGACGAATCTCGCCAGACCCCATGCTCTCCACGCCAAGCTAGAACACGCCCACAATGCTCCGATCCTAGTGGAATCCTCCATGAACTGATCCTGACCAGAGGGGGAATAGGAAATCGAGATCTGGAGAAACCCTAGCTACCTCGGGTTTCTTCTCATATTCCACATAGAGGTAGAAAAATCATGGTTGAATGCTTCACTGATTGAATTGTTCTGTGAACTATCACATCACTGGACAAATATTTTCACACCAGTGATTAAAGGACTTCTTTGAACTATTGGTTCATGGATAGGTGTCTTCATTGAATTTCAGTTCATGGGACTTCGTTCCTTTTCAAATTTTGTAGACACTAACTCCTTTGTTTTGGAATTTTGATATAGGAAACGGTATAAACCCTCCATTGTCTTCTTATTCTGCTTCTTCTGTCACTATGACCCTCATCACAACTAATGGAAGGATGGATATGATATAATATATTGAAAACAATATCCCCATCATCTCAGTTCATCAATTATTAGTGAAACCACTTAGTTATAGCCAAAAAATATAGCTTAAGTTGATTTTTTACAGAGTCAGTCTACCATGGGATGGAAAAGTTTTGTCACCTCATCGGTCCAACCAACCGATATCTTGGATAATTGACAATAGTAACATCCCTTGGTCCATCATCTTACAAAAGGTAATATTTGTCCAAAAAATACATACCACTGGGTATATTTTTAATTTCACCCCTTAGTCACCATAGGACACTATCTGGGATCAAGATGATAGGGTTCATTCCTACAACAACATTGTGCACAAGGCTACAACAAATGAACATCATAGGTGGTTGTCAAAATGAGGATTCCAACCTTGGGATCTTTAAGCATGGACCAAGGGTGGCCATTCATGGTTCTCCAAAGCTGTGAGTAATTCAGAGCCGAGTTTCAGGCCATGGGGAAATATGAGGTGGTTTTGTTATCTCAATATTATTCCCCTGAAATCCAATCTCTCGTAGCTCTTCATTTTTGTAGGTGGATCCGGGACGACAACACCTACAATTTGCTTAATGTGGTGGTCGACATCGACCATTGATATTTCTAGATGATTTCAAGGGTTCCCATCATTAGTTACATGTATGAACAATTTCTATATCCCTCTTCGGTCGGGACTGATTTAAAGAGGACTCCTCATCTTGACAAGAAACTCATTTCAATGTAAAAAGGGCCTATTTAAGGAGGATCCTCTCCCAAAGCAAGAAACGCCATTTTCATATTGGATTAATGCCTTTTCCACATTATGTGTCTATGATCACCGTAAATGGAGAACGAGGACCTACCCAACCACTCAAACTCGAAAGAGAATAGGTACCAACTGGTACATTTTAGTGGAGGGTCGCCTTAATGAATGGGGGTGGTTGATTAAACTAGATGAAGACCGATTGTTACGATTAGAGGCGTTCCTTTCAATGTTCATGAGTGGTTGGCTACTACCAGTGCATGATTCTGGTACTGGATTTAGAGTCAAATCTGTTATCATGGATGGTCAACTATCCATTTTTATATGTATCAACTTGTCCATCCCATTATTACTGAAAATCTATCGTTTGTTGGGACAAATCAGTGAGGGGAAGACACAAAACTAGTTGATTGATCATTTCCAAATTATCTGTGGTCGGGTTGCAACTCATATTCATGGATATATATTCCTAAACCCTTAGCTGATTCTTGGTGCTACCATCCATCCACACCTTTGAAACATAATTAGGGTCATTCCATTGGAATGGGACAAGAAAAATGAGCAGGAATTGATGGGATTTCTCAACTGTCATGACTGCCTCACCTATGATCCTTACTCTTCCCTTTCCATTATTTTTTTAAATGATTAATCTAAGAATTTTGTCAAAAGATTATACCTTTTATCATTGAGAGAGTTCTTCATTGTTTCCCAGATTTACATGGATATTTTCTATGAGATATACACATTGTAGTTTTTTTCCGTCAATTCCAATGTGTTCAGGTGAGGTGGCCTCCAATCCTTAACAATGCTTGTCTGGGGGGGCTGTCCGGGGGTGCACGGGGGGCTGTCCGAGGGCGCACGGGGGGCTGTCTGGGGGTGCACGGGGGGCTGTCCGGGGGCGCAGGGGGGCTGTCCGGGGTTCGGTGCAGGGGGAAGGGGGGCTACATGGGGTCAACCCGAGGGTGCACGTGGGGGATGTCCAGGGGTGCACGGGGGGTTGTATGGGGTGCAGGGGGGGTTTTCTGGGGGTGCACAGGGGGCTATCCGGGGATGCACGGGGGGTTGTCCGGGTGTGCACGGGGGGCTGTCCGGGGGTGCACGGGGGGTTGTCTGGGGGTGCATGGGGGGGCTGTCTGGGGGTGCACGAGGGGCTGTTCGGGGGGCATGGGGGGCTGTCTGGAGGTGCACGGGGGGTTGTCCGGTGGTGCACTGGGGGGATGTCCAGGGGTGCGGGGCGGGGGGGGGGGGGGGGGTGTGTCCGGGGTTCTGTGCAGGGGAAGGGGGCTGCATGGGGGTTGTCCGGGGGTGCACGTGGGGGCTATCCGGGGGTGCACGGGGGGCTGTCCGGGGGTGCATGGGGGGCTGTCTGGGGGGGCACAGGGGGGATTTCCGGGGGGCACGGGGGGTTGTCTGGGTTTCTGTGCAGGGGGAAGGGGGGTTGCATGGGGTTTGTCTGGGGGTTCACATGGGGGCTATTCGGGGGTGAACGGGGGGCTGTCCGGGGGTTCACGGGGCGCTGTCCGGGGGGGGGGGGCACGGGGGGGCTGTCTGGGAGGGTACGGGGGGGCTGTCTTGTGGTGCACGGGGGGGCTGTCTGGGGGTGCAGGGTGGGTGTCCGAGGGTGCAGGGGGGGGTTTTCCGGGGTTCTGTGTAGGGGGGAAGGGGGCTGTATGGGTTCTGTCCGGGGGGGTCTACAGGGGTCTGTCCGGGGGTTGTGCAGGGGGGAAAGGGGGCTGCATTGGGAGTGATGGGGGTTCAGGAGGGAGTTCTGCAGGGGTCTATCCAGGGGGGGATGCAAGGGGCCAGCACCTTCCGGTGTTGGTTTTTTTTAATGATTATGAAGACCTATAGCCACAGTTTAATCTAATCGTGGCTATAGGGCTTTAGCCACGGTTTTAAACCGTGGCTATAGGGTTTTATCCACAGTTTTAAACCATGGCTATAGGGTTTTAGCCATAGTTTAAACCATGGTTATAGGGCTATAGCCACGGTTTTAAACTGTGGCTATAGGAAAAACCCTATAGCCATGCCAATACCAGCCACAGTTTAATAAAACGTGGTTATAACCTATAGCCACGGTTTTTGGGTCTATAGCCACGGTTTGAAACCGTGGCTATATCATAAATTTATAGTAGTGGTTTTATTTATATAGTCATTAAAGTTTTAAAATTAAATTTTTTTTAAAAGTTTCAAAGTGGTATGGGACACTTTGATTCAAAAATCTATTTTAAAAGGATTCTTGATAAATAGTGTGACTTTTAAATGTTTTCAAGAAAAAGGGAGACATTTCTCTCAAATAGTTTTGATGGTTATTTTTATCTATGTCAATATCCTTCATTATTATCGATTGAGGTTAATCTATTACAATAAAATCTTCCATATTGTATTGAATGAGTTATGTTCGACTGTGGATGTGCTATTTTTATACCATTCATGGTTTGTGCATAAAGTATTGACATTTCGTATGCTAGTTTTAATACGAATGTTTATGTTATGTTTCAAACTTTTCATATGATGAATGCATTGGACTTAGTAAGTGACGGGTGGAGCCCGCTATAGCTCCTCGATGCATCGGTAGGTCTCATGAGACAAACTAGTGTCTTGGCACAAGGACTTGACAAAATATTATTTGTAGTCTTGGCACAAGGCCTTGACTATGTGGTTATGATAGTCTGGAATTATGCATTCCATTATTATGAAAGTTGTTATTGATATTTCATGTAATTATTTGACTAGTATAATATCCATGTGAATAAGTAAATAGAATTATTTCATTTTATTTTTTCCATATTATGCTGAATTTCAAGTTTAAAAGGCTTTTGTTTTAGTTATACATTGCCTTAAATATTTATGCTTATTTATGAAAGTTTCCTCTATATTGTTATCCTTACTGAGCATCTGAGCTCACCCCTTTTTTTTATTTCTCCCAGTATGTGAAGAAGTATTTTATAACTGACCTGTAGGGATAGTCTGAGAGGATATGAGTGTGGACTATGGAGACTATGTTGTTGTAGTTTTTCACTTTATCATGTAATGTAATACTTATGAATGTATCTAGCGTTTCCAAGGCTACTAAACTAATCGTTCTTTAGATATTTGATCTTTTGTGATCATGCCAATGTTATGTAATAATGCACCGACTCTGGGTAACTGGGGTCAGGGCGTTACAGAAAAGTTTAAAATCATGTGATTATGTATATGGAACTATTTGATCATTATTTATTCCTTCCATATTATGCTCAAGTTATTGATTAAATTTTATGCATTTGAGTTATTTACCTATAAATATTGATTATGAATTATTTATTCATTGATTCCACTGTATTATTACCCTTACTAAGCATATGATTTCACCCCTTTCTTATGTGTTATTTTCCTAGGATACTAGGAAGTGTTTTATGATTGATATATAGGGATATTCTAAGGGAAATATGGCATTCTCAAAGAAAAAAACTTTTTGTATTTTATGTTTTCAATTATAATTTGAATTCCAAGTTTTTATCTCATTTACCAAGACTAGTAAACCATTAATTAATTTGGGATGCGATACCCTGTATATAGTTTCAATGTAATAAGGCAGCCACTAACTATCATCTACTTGGGTTGGGGTCTTTACAGTTTGGATCAATGGAAGTTTAGTTGAAACCTTGGGAACTATATTTCGGAAAATATAGATTAGGTAACATAGACCTATTATCAACATTGAAGATAAGAACATATTAATGTTTTGTTAAGTTAGAGATTATATGGATTTTCCTAACAATACATCCCTATTTGGATACTGAAAGTGGATGTGGTTCTGGAATAGATGTACCTAGTGGTAATAACTCCAAAAAAAGTGTGTCAAGATTAACTAAATAATTACCTAGTACATAACAATGGGAATTACTACACACCTATATTTATAATCCCATTGCATGTTATTAGGATAACTCAAATTTTATTTATAAACCATTATGAAGTATTTGAAAACATTTTAATGATTTGGAAACATTCCCAAAGAAACTATGTTTCTTATTATAAGATTTACCATGCATAATTTTTTTAATTTATGTTAAGTGTTTCACTAGTTTGGGGGTTATAAATTATAATACATAACGTTATTATATAATATAGTGTATTCCATTTTATATAAATGGAACCTAGATGAAGGAATGGGAACCATATCAATGCACATAATCCAAGGAGTATGAATGAATATTTCTTTAATGAGCCTAATCTAATGTTTTGAAGAGAACAAGTATTCAAAACATTATCATTATAAAAGGATATAGTATCATTTGTATCAAGATAGAGGAATGATTCTATATGTATTATGGATTCAAATGGAGTAAGATAATAGTGGATGGTAGTGAAGAAAGTGGATAAGGGGAAGAAGGGAAAAAAGGATTTTACCATATATAATAATTATAGAAAGAATCTCCATGGTACTGAATTGAAGTGAATGATATTTTTATACATGTGTAAAGGTAAAGGAAAACATGATTTTTATTATTATGGAAATAAATAATCTTCCAATGAGCAATGATTTTACTATAAAGATATGGGGCACTATGAAAATAAATTCACCAGGCTTTAAGGGGGTATTCCTCTAATAGAACTAAGTAATCAATGTCAAGCTTATTTTATTGCTATAGAAGAAGTGTAATGATTAATTTTCTTGTGTTTGGATTCAGTAACTATATTATAGGAGTATTTTTTAAATGATATTATGGATATAAGAATTATGAAATGTTTTAGGATTGTACTAAAGTACTTTTTCTTCCAGGATTTGAGAGTATATGTTGAATGGTACCGATGACCTGGAAAAGTGATTCAGTGGGAAGTTGATATTTTTTTAAAACATGTGATTGAGGTAAGAAAACCATTAATATATTCTTGATGTTGTGATAATAATGAAAAATATATTTTTATGGTATAGTATTGGGGATATTGAAATTAGTTTTTGATTTGGTGGTTTATGTTATCCTTGTTAGAATATATTTGACAATTTGAGATTTAATTTTTGGAAGCATGCATGTTTTCATTAATATTTTATGATTAAAAAGGTATTAGAATATTTATTTTGTGACATTAAGATCCACTTTATATTTTATAGGGAATATAATGAAGATTTAGTGACCTTACTTCTATCGTTTTGGACATTGAATTTGGTTAGACGTATTTTGGATGAGTTTTAAGGTTAACCATTTATAAAATAGATTAAGTTGAATTTTGATTATTACAAATAAGGTATTAGTGATTGATTTATTATATGGGATAACTCTTTTAACCATTTTTTTTATTAAATATAGTAGGAATAGATTGTTACTCTTTTATGGATATAACAATATGTTAAAATTTAATTTTAGTGTTTCAGGCATAAAAAATTTATTTTTGGATATTCATTTCTTAGAGTAAGATATGAAGTGGAAATTGATCAAATAATAAAAAAAGGATGAACTTTTTCTTATCAAATATAAATATATCAAATAAGTATACTTCCTTATATTCTTAGTTAGTAAAATAATTCATCATCTCTAGGAAAAGGATCTTGAAACAAAAACATTATCTCGATACCATCATTTCTAATGAAACGATGGACTTTTCACCCCTTACATATTTATGGTTTTAGTCATTAAAAATCTATATATCACCCACTTTATTTTTATTAATTATCTATTTCACTTTTCATAATTATTTATTCTTTTCTTCCATGTCCATATCTTCAGTTCCCACCAATGTTCTCTTATTTGGAAACCTAGTTATATGTTATTCAAGATGACCATCATATTTCCCTTTATCTATTATAAAAAAATTATTAATCCTTTAATGATGTAGGTTTTTAAAAAATTATATTTTCAAATGTCAAACCATTTATTATTGAGATTGAGTTTAAATTGTGAGGATGTTATTTATTAAAGGTGGGGAGAATGTAATGCCCTGAGATTTTAATAAAGGAGTATCATATTTGATTATGTATATGACATGAAACACGAAGATTATAAAATAATTTAAAAAATTGATGCTTTGTAAAATATTAATTCAATCTCTTTGATAGCTTCCGATGCATGAAACGCTGGGTTTAAACAAAACATGATACTGTGTTAAAATATTATTATTCAAACATGACCATTATAACTAAGTCATTAAGTTGGAGGGTATGAATATGACTAAATAAATTATGAATATTATATGGTTACAATTTGTATAAAATAAATTAAATTTTTATCTATTTATTACAAATAAAATAATAACCATTTTAAAGGGAAAGAAATGTTTTTTTGAAAAACTATATTTTTATGAAACGCAGATTTATCGTTCTTTGCGCACATAATTTAAAATTAATTTTTACAAGTTTTAGAAACTTTATTTGAAAAAATAAACTTAATTTTTTAAATTTACATTTCAAAATTTTATTTGGGTTAATTTTTGATAATTTTCTGAAAACATTTATTTTTTTATGGATAGTGAAAAACACAGATTTTTAATGAAAACGGACTTTTAATTTAAATTATTTACTTAGTTAAATTATATTTTAAATTGGTTTTAATGTAAAATTATATCAATTATATTAATATTTTACTAATTTAGTTCATTTTAATCAATTATATAAGAAATTATGATAAAAAAACATTTTAAACTTTTGAATGTTTTCTTCAGAAAAATGGTATTATCGATGCAACTGTGGGTTGAATTTTAAAATGAATTATTACACTTATGTGGATTTAATTTTTAAAAATGGATTAAATTTTTGGAATAATAATAATTTATATTATCTAATATTTTAAAATTATTTTTTTACCATAATGAATATTTCAAAAAATAAAAAATATTTACTGCGGTTAAGGTAAAAATGGGTTTATTATGGGTTAAGATAAAAAGATAAGGGTTAAAAATGACCTAAAACTTGTAAAAACCTATTTTATGGAAATATTTTCTATATTATAACATATAAGGTTCTATAAATACCTATTTTTTAGTATTTTTGCATGATAAAAACAATATTCTCACTTTATCTTTTCATAAATTCTATGTGTGTCATCTCCCTCAATTATAAAAGGTCACTCCATATCCTCCCCTGTTCACACTTCTAAAACCATTTATTTTGTACAATAATAACCCAAATTTATTAATTAATTCACTAAATACATCCTAGATGGATTATTTTTATTATTAATCCCTTCTAATAATTATTTAGGTATAAAACTATATAGGCTCTATTTAGAAGAGGTAAAATTATTTAATGTTCATATTTGTTTTATTTATTCTTACATATCCTTAAAATCATCTTAATATATGTTAATATAATTAAAAAACTTTTAATTATACACTGATATTTTATTATTTTAATTAAATAACCCATATCCATCTCCACTTCCATGAAATGGGAAACGAAAAGGTCGATTGTGTGTACAACTAACTACAGCCACATGAACCAATGTAGTTCGTTTTCTATAACCACCTCTAAAGGATGGATATAATGATTGATTTACCATATTAATATGATATTTATGAAATTATTATTCTTCTTTAATTATAATATCATGTATAAATTCTTACTTACCATTCTGTGATGGGATACGATAAAGTCGCTCATGTGTGTGGCAGACTACCACCTCACAAAGTGATGTGATTCATTTTTTTCTTACACATTACATGAAAGGTAGTAAGGGTAAAGTTAATGAATATTTTTTATATTTATGAACTAAAAATACTATTTGAAATATAATATCACATCTAACTTCATACCTTCCAATCCTTTAGAAAACAACAACATTGCTCATGTGTACGTGTGGACTACCCGCCTACATATAGTGATGTGAAATGTTTTTTATTTTATATTTACATGGATGGTAATAAGGAAAGATTTTATTGATATAAATTCTATATATAACATAATAATTATTATGTAAATTTTAATTAACATTTATTTCTTATCATTAAATCTGTCGAGAAAAATGGAAATAACGTTCATGCGTACATACGGCTTACTATCTCTATGAACAGTGAAATCTATTTTCTATCTCTAGCTTTTTTTATTACTATAATTACATATATAATAAATATATATGATATTTAAATAATTTTTAACCTTATAGAGATTATTTAATGATGATCAAATTAAAATAACTGAAATTACTAAACCAAAACAGACATGAAAAATGAATCAATTATCTCATAAAACAGTGATTTTAACCAAGAAATGTTAATATACAGGTGATAAAAGACTATAAGTAAATCATATATTTTATGAAATATATTATTATGGTTATTTAATATATTTATAATAAACCTATATTTATTATATTTTAGTTTTGAACACATATGAAGGAAATCAGACCTCATGTAAGGGTTTCTCGTCTCACTTTTACTTTCATGAGACATATGTCAGATTCACTACTTATTCATTTATTGTGGTGTATATACTACCCATTATTATATATTATATCATTAATATATTTCTATTAATGTATTTTAATGTTTAATTTTATGTTATTACTCTCATGGTGCTTACGATTCAATAGTTTTCAAAGTGGTAAGGGATTCATGTTTTAATCTCATTTTAATTGGGATTGTTTATACATGAATGTCCATTAAAGCAAATTATTTTATCATTTTCTAATAAACCAATTTAATTTTATTCTCTTATGTTTATATAAGAATATTTCAATTAATTTTACCATATTCCTCCCATTGGTACTTAATATGATTGGGAAAAAAATTAATAAAATTTGACTTTTTTCTCTCATCAGTGGAAAATCTTTTTTATTCGAAAACCATGTTTTCTAAAAAAATTAAAATTTATTTTAACATTATCCAAATGAATTAAAAAATACATTTTTAACCATGTTTTAATTTTTTAAAAAAAATTGAATGGAATCTTCATGTCATTTTACAAATGAGGCTTATTTGGCTTTTACTCAAAATGTGAAAGGAGTTTTTTCAACATGTATGAAATGAATAAAATTTATCATCATCATGACCACTTAGTGTATTAAAGATCCATTTATAAGTTTCAATATTTATTTTTAATGAAAATAATTTTATTTTATTTTATTAACTTTTAGTTTTAAAATGTGATTCTCAAAATATAAAGTTTTTTTTACTCAAGAACGTTTTAAAGGATACTTTCATGGAATTTCTAATCAACAATGACAACCACCATTATTCTACTTATACTCCACTGAGGATATGTTTTAATTAAAATATCCTTATTATGTATATGGATTTTTTATGATCATATTGATTGGGGATGTACTATTTTATTACCATTCACTATATTACTCTAGATGGTTCATGATTATGTTTATTGGTTGGGGTAAGTATTAACATTTCATATGTTGGTTTTTCAAAAAAATGTTAATGTTTATTATGTTTCACCACTTTCGTATTAGGAATTAATTTTAATTATTAAGTGATGGGTGGGACTTAGAATTAAATAGCCTCCTGATGCATTGATAGGTTTCATGAGACAAATAAGTTGGACAAATTAAATAGGCTTCTACCCAAAGTTTAAAACTATATTGTGAAAGGTCTGGATAGTATTTTTCAGATGTTAGGAATTATGAATTATCTCATTATGAGATTAGTCATTTATGTCCATGTGATTATTCAATTAGTTATAATATCCATGAAGAATATTTACTCTCATGTGATTACATATATGGAATTGTTTGATCATTATTTATAATTTTCATATTATGCTCTTTTTATTGATTAATTAGCATGTGTTTTAGTTATTTACCTTTCTATATTAATTATGATTGATTTATTCACGAATTATTCCATATTTTTACCCTTACTAAGAATCTAATATCACCTATTTATTATTTTTTATTTCCCCAGGATACTAGGAAGTGTTTTTTGATTGATATGAAAGGATATTCTAAAGGGAAATATGGTGTTCTCAAAGAAAACACTTTGTGTATTCTATATTTTTTATTATAATGTGAGTTTCAAGTATGTATCTAGTATATCAAGACTACTAAACCATTCATTACTTTTGGATGTGATACCTTGTATCTAGTTCAAATTTAATGAAGTAACCATCGAATCTGGGCTACTATGGTCGGGGTCTTTAAAATAATCAATATAGAGATATACACCACCATCAGTCTTCTTTACAAAAAAAACTAAGGAACCCCAAGGTAACATGCTTGACTAAACAAAACCTCAATGAAAAGGATCATCGATCTATACCCACAGCTCTTGAAACTTAGAATGTGTCATCCTATACAGATACTTAAAGATTGTAGAAGCAATCAGCTATAGATCTATCCCAAACTTGATATCTTGTTAAGGGGGTAATGCCATAACCTCCTTAGGAAATACATCAAGGTACTCTTCCAAAACATAGTGAAACACTATTGATCGATCCTTCGATAAACCCAGAATCATCTTTCCTATTATTAAAGACAAGGATGGAATATGCTG